>CM060937.1:584561605-589561605 GCA_030765085.1 Allium cepa | reverse complement strand
AATTTTAAATAAATTGGAAATTTCAAATTGAGTTAAATTGATTAATAGAATATTGAGCTAAATTTGAATTGAATCGATTAGACGATTTCGTTTAAAACCAAATTTGAAAATTCTATTATAATTTCTTGGGTAGATCGAAGTCTGAAGAAGGACAAGTCTTGGTATATAATTTGGGTGTTCCGACTTGAGTTTGGAATCCATATCTTGTGTTTGAGAAATTGTAGAAGATTGAATCCATCTATCAATCTCTTTTGTTCAGCATCTCTTTTCGATTCTTCGATGGTTCCTGGTAGATCCAGGAAGAAGATTTGACATATTTGTATGGGATAATAAACTCCAAATAGGCCAAAATTGTTTGTTTGGATGAATTGGTTGCTTTGATTGCTATGGTTAATAGTTATACTTTAGTTTCTAAACTAAAAGTTTTGAAAATGTATCCATATATCTGTCTATTTTTGGGTCCGAATATGTGCTACGAATGGTTAGTTAACCCTTCGAACTAACCAATGCCTTGCATATTTCGTAGATTTGATGACCCGAATATCTTGTGTAGTATTGAGTGAGTTTGTTCTCATATTGTCGATATTCTGATTTGGTAATCCAAATACAGAATAGATATCCAGTTTGACTTGGAAAACTGCTTCTCTGTCTTTGTGTATCTATCTTTGTTGTTTTCGTGCCTGCAAATTTTGGGGACGAAATTTCTTCAAGGGGGAATCTGTAATGATCCCAGATTTTTGCTGAGTTTAAATTGCTAATTAATTTAATTTTTGAATAAAATTTGTGAAATTAACTGGTAATTAATATAAGGTTCTCAATTAATTAAGAATTAACCTAGATATTTGAAAATAAATATGTATATAAAATAATTTTTCAAACGATGTTTAAAGTTAAATTCTATGTTTTATAATATAAAATATGTGTGATTATTTTATCAAAGTATAATTAAGTTTTAAAAACAATTTTTTTTAAAAGTTAAAATATCTATATATATATATATATATGAATGCAAAATGTAAATTCAATAGGAAAGTTAAAATAAATATTTGAGTTAGAAATAAATATTTAAATTAGAAATAGTAATAGGTATACATAAGATAAATTATATAGTTATGTAATGATATAAAGTAAATACATAGAATAAATTATAATAACATATTAAAAATAGAAATTTGTTTATATTATAAAGTAATAGGGCAAAAGAAGAATTACATGTACATGCAAGTGTGAACAAACAAAAGAAAAAATATCTGTGTATTAATGTACAAAGAAAAAAATATAAATATGAAAAGCTTGTAAAGGAAGACACCAAAATATATTACAAGTATTTAGATCAAAATATCTAAGAGCAAGACAAGTATAATTAATGCTTAGCACACAATATAATACTCATCAGCCGTAATCTTGTTTTATCAAACAAAGAAAAAAAATCTTTGACCTGTATTGTACAAAACAAAAACAAAATATCTTTGATGTTGTATAAACAAATGATAACCCTGTTGTACAAACAATCACCTTAAACTTCTTCCTATATATTACCTTCATTCCTAGTTCGTACATTTAAAGAAACACTGAAGTAAACATCATTTTCAACATTAAACAAAATTTAATTTAAAACAACAACATAAAACAATATAAACCAGAGAATCAAGAAGATGTCTCAGCAAGCAAATTCAAAACAGGTTTCAAATAAAGCAGGCTCTGTTCTTCTTCTGGAAAACAACCGTGGGTAACTTTTTTTTAAATATTTAAGTATCTGGTTGCTTGATTTAAGTATGAAGATAATGATGTTTTTGTGTTTATATATGGTTAAAATTTTGTGTGTTTGTGAAATAGGATATCTGCATGTTGTATAATCCTATAATACATTCCTGTATTTAAAATTTCAGACACAGGTTTGATTTAAAAGTTCAACTCCGCTTCATCTACTTGTTGTTCTGACCTAGGATCTAAACAAGATATGTTTGCTTGATTATAAAGTTAAGTTTAAAATTTAATTAAGTTAAAATAGCTTTAAAATTTATCTAGGAATCAAAATGAACAGGAAAGTCTGAATTTGTGAAAATTTCAAATATGAAAATTTAACAATCCAGTAACATAAACTGAAACCCTGAACTAATTCATGATTTTTAAAACAAGAATTTTGATTTTTCATTAAGTACGTGAGGAGCATTTTTGAGTTGATCATAAATTGGGTTTCGACCTAGTTCAGGAGATCGGAGGAGTTTTGGAGGGCGAGCTTTCGCGTGGAGGTAGAGGAGCCTACGAGGGTGCTGGGAAAAATAGTGGGATGGTGGTCAGACCAGGGCGGCGGCGGCGTGGAGTTTTTGTTTTTAAACCTAATTTTCATGATGATTGAAAAAATGATCACCGCGGCCTCGTACGGGAATCGAGTCACATGTGCGCTGGGGAGGTGGTGGTTTGGTGGTTAGCGAAGACGTAGCCGAAAGCTCGAAGCATCTGGTGGTCGAAGTTTGAAGTACGGCGCGTTGACAGGTTTGAGGTGGGGTGCTTTCATTTTTCCTGGTTTTGACTTTTGTCTCGATTTCAAATTCGAGAAGATGGAGGAGTTCAGATGATCGGGGAATGGAGTGTGGTCGATCTTCGACTTGCTCAACGACGTGACGTCGACTGGAGGCGAATAGCGGTGCCGTGCATGTGCACGGCACTGTTTGGTTTCCTGATGAAGGTGAATGGAGTAGTGGACTTGTACTCGAGTATTTACTCGAGTTGGTTCATGAAATTCCCGAGGCATTTCGCAGTTTTGCTCGAGAAGGTAGGGTATTTGACTCGAAGGAGGATATGCTGCCTCGGGTTAGTTTTTGTTTGCACAGGTTTTTGTAAACCTGTCTGCAAATTTAAATTTTAAAGCAATTCAAAAGAATTTGAATCTGTGAGCAAGATTTAAACACAGTTTAAATCCAGTTTTAGGTTTAGTTTCAAATAAACTTTTAAACCTTTAAGTTTTAAAATAAAATTGGATTTTAAATAAAGAATTGAAAATCAAGAATTTAAAACCAAAGTTTAAATCAAAATTAAAACATGGATTCAAGTCTCTTTGAATCAAAATCTGGAAATTTAAATTATAAATCTGAATGTGTTTTAAACAAGTTTAAATTAAATAGCTATTAAAAGTATATTTGTTTTCAAACAAATGTTACACAAGTTTAAATTAAATAGCTTTTAAAAGTATATTTGTTTTCAAACAAATGTTTAACTTGATTTTGATAAAATTCTTTTATAAAGGTTTTCTTAATTTTGAGTGAAAAGTTAAATAAATTGTTTTAACTTGAATTTGCAAGTTAAATAATTAATATATTTTAAAAGCTTAATTTTTAAATAAAAAATTAATTAATCTAGTTTAAAAATTTTCTTATATAAGTTTCATATACAAGTAATGAATGTTTTTTTTCATTGTTTAAAAGTTTTATAAATGGAATTTAAATTTGGTAATGTTTAATTGGTTAATCATTTTGAATCTTAAAATTCAAAATGGAATTTGCATTTAAATTGAAAGTGTAATGTTTTAAATCCACTTTAATGCTAATGAAGTCATTAATAAAGAAATGGATTACCTTAGAGATAATTAAGGTAATTAAGTGATTTATTTAATAAGATAATTAAGGAATAATTCATTTAACTTATAAATTTATAATTTAGATTAATTTATAATTAGAAATAATTAATAATAATTTAATCTAAGATAGTTTCTTAAGAAAGTAATTAAAGAAATGTTATTAGTTAATGAAGATAATTAACTAAGGATTATTAAGTATTAATTAATGTGATTAATTTTAATAATCAGTTAGATTAATTAATTAAGATAACCAATTGTAAATTGTTAATTACTTAATGAAAGTAATTAAGGGATTAATTGCTAAGTGTAATTAATTTTGGATATTTTAATTAATTTAACAATTAAAGATTAATTGAATTAATGATTAATTGTTATGAGATGATTGCTTAATGGTAAGTAATTGAAGGTTTAATTTCTTAAAATAATTAATCATGGGGTTAACTAATTATGTAATTGGTTTGAAGGTTAATTTAATTAATGTGATTAATTAAGAATAATTTATTAATTAAGAATAATTTATTAATTAAGAATAGTTAATTAAAGTGTTTGATAAATTAATTTATATCAAATGATTTATAATTAATAAATCAGGATTGGATAACTAATGTATCGACCCAGAATTTTAGGCAATATCAATTTAATAATCTGTATTAATAATTAATTGATTTGATAATTTTTCTTTATAATTTTTAATTTAAATTGGTAAATTTAATCGTTTAACGGTTAATAAATATTTAATCTGGTAATTTTGATCAATATCTTTTTAACAATTTAAAATTTGATAAGATTTATTTTTCAAAGCTAATAAAATTTTATTCTATTTATAATATATATATTTGATACTATTGTGAATAGAATATCTTTTGTTTTAAATAAAGATTGAATTTTCAAATTGTAATATATATGTATGTATATGTTATAATTTGGAATTTTTTTGAAATTTAATTTAATCTGTTGATAATTTATATATGTATAAATATATTGTAATTTAAAGCTTTGTTTTAATTTATATTTTCAAAAGTTAATTTAAAGATAAATTCAATTTGTTTTCAAAACATAAGATAATTGTTTATTTTTAAATATGATAGTTTAAACAAAGTTTTATTTTGTTTCCTTTAAATTGTTTAAATTTAAATTGTTATAAATGTATAAATATAAATGTTTTAGATTTTTAAAATCCATGTAAAAGATATATTTGTATTACAATTAGTTTTAGAATAATTTCTTTTAAAAGTAAATTTATATATACATATGTAAATTATATTTATTAAGAGAATTAAATTAAGTAAGTTATATTTACATTTAAATTAAGTAAAAATTAATTAAAAATGCAAAAACATGTGTAAACATATTAAGACATCTTAATAACATTTGTAAAGATTTTAAACAAATTAAGTGACAATTGTCTTCATTTTAGAATTTAAACCATAACATAATTCATATAAAAATAAAAACCTTTTCATCTCTTCTTCTTTCTTCAATCTATTTCCCTTATTCTCAGCTGAAAAAAAAAATAAGAAAACCAGAAATTTACTTCAAATCTGAAATTTAATCAAAAGTTCAAAACAGAAAAAAAAAATTAATCCTGCAACTGGAAATCAAGCAAATCTGAAGTAAAATTGGAACTTCAACCTGCATTCAAATAAAGTTCAACTCTACTACAATTCAAAGGGGTCTTCAACATCGACATCAGTTTCAACAGCAAGTTTAAATCATCAGATTGAGGCATGTAGAGGATTTTCTTCAACGTGCAAAAACCAAAGCATCTGTTTCCAGATTTTTTTTAAAAATAAATTCAAGCCAGGAAGAAATTGAAACCTGCTCTGTCCTCTGAAATTTAAAGGTGAGCAAATTTTGTTTTAAAAACAATTTGATCTGGTTACCATGCATGTGATGATTTGAGAATTTATCTTGATGTTGCATGAAAATATTCAGTATTCATATTATTGAATTTATAGATATGTATTTATACGTGAAATAGGTCTGTATATTTTTGAAACTCTATTTTCTGTTTTTAAGACCAGATTTCACTTCAAAAATCCAAACCTTCCAATAACATCCTTATTTGACCTTGATGATAAATAAAAGTTGTTAGTTATTGTTCGATGAAAATTTTAAAAATAATTTTTGTAAGTTTAAATGTATAAAGAGTATTTAAAATGGAAAATACAGTGGAATTTTGATTCCTGACAAAAATAAAAAATCTTGGTTCTTGCTTTGGATTATATAGTTGGATTTGTTGTTAAAAATGATGATTTTTAACATGCATTGCACAATTTTTAAATGGATATTCAATTGGGAAGTTGGAGGAGAAGGGTTTCAGCAATTTGATCAATTGTCGATGATCAAACCCACGATTCGAGTTGAAATCTTGGTTGAAGCTTGTTTTTGAGATGAGGATGTTGAGAAAAATATATTTGAAAATTTCCAACGTCTGATTTGTTCGAAATCGATCGGTTTAAGGTTTAGCAGTGGGTTTTCGCTTTCGATATTGCCGAGGTTCGTTCGCCGTTGATATGGGACCGGATTCGACCGTGTTAGGGTAGTAGCTGCTAGGGGTCGAGATGGTTCTGTGGTGAGGACGGCGAAGTTCATCAACGTCGAGTTCGTCGGTAATGGGGGTTTTTGGGTGGTTCGTGCTTTCTGCAGTTTCGAGCAGTAGGGTCGAAATTCGATTCGTGAGTTAATTGAAGGATCTGGGTTTGGTTTGGGGTTCGAGTGCATTAGAGTGATCGTTAATGTTGGTCGTGACGTTCTATGGTGGCCGGAGGTGATCGCGAACGTACATGCGTGTACGCTGTGCAACTGGGAATCATGGCATTTGGGAAATACAAGGGAGCACTCGCGTTTGCATCGTGATTAACTCGAAGTTAAGGGAGCTGGATATTTTCTCGGGGAAGGCTTATGTAACTGCCGTGTTTGTCTCGAGTTTTGATTGATGCTTCCCTGTTAAGTTTTGTAATGATATAAGTTATAAAATTTAACTTGAGTTTGAAAAAATATAGATCAAGCATTAAATTATAAACAAGTTTATAAAAGAAAATAAGTTTATAAGTTAAAAGTTGTTGTTTCGAAATAAAGTTAAACTTTAAAAAAAAGGTGTTAATTGAATTTATTTTAAATTCAAATTTGTCTAGAATTGATTTCTTTTTAAAGTAATTAACTTCATTAAATTTTGGATTTTTATTTAAAAAGGGAATGTTTTGAGTTTAATTATTAAATCAAAGTTTAAGCAAGATTTTAAAAGTAATGTTTGAAAACTTAAGTTTCAAATTTAAAATGAATAAGTTTGAATTAGATAATTTAAAGTGTTTTTAATTTGAAATTGATTTCTGAATGCTTTGTCTTCAAGTAAGGTTGTTATTATGATTTTGTAAACCAAATTTAATAATTTGTTTTTAAGTTAATAAGATTTAATAATTTATCTATGAAGATAATTATGGTTAATTTATGAACTTAAGAATACTTGATTAAAAATAATTTTTAATTAAGTAAAAGATTAATTAAGATTAATATTTTCTTAATCAATTAAGGATCTTGAAATATAAGAAGTTAATTGATTATTTAATTAATTTTAAATAATTAGTTAATTGCGTATTTAATTTTAAATAATCACTTAATTATGAATTAATTAAGTGTAATTACTTAATGAAGTAACTAATGGTCAAATATTGAATGTAATTATGGAAAGAGTAATTACTTATGGGAGTAATTAGTTGAAGTGATTAATGGAAAATCACTTGATGTTATTAAACTATGGATTAATTAATATAATTGTTTTAAAGATAATTAATAATGGAGTAACTAATTAATTAATTAAGAATTATTTAATGATAGAATTAATTACTTATTAAGGTAATTAAGAGTGTAATCATCTAATGAAGTAATTAGAAGATAATTACTTGTGTAAGTAATTAAGGGTTAATTACTTAGTTAATTTTAGTTAATTAATTAATGTGATTAGTTAATTAATGAATGTAATTAATTAAACTGTAATTAATTAATAAAGTAATTAATTAAGGATTATTTGTTAATTGAACTGAATAATAATTACGTAATGAAGTAATTAAAGATTAATTAATTAGAGTAATTAATCAAAGGGTTAATATAATTAATTAAGATATTAATTAAGATAATTAATTACAAGTTGTTAATCACTGTTTATGATTAATTAAGACTAATTAATGAGATGATTGATTACAAGTTAATTATTTAATTATTTAAAGTAATTATTAATTAATAAGGATCATTAATTAATAAATTAATTAATCAAGGTTAATTAATAAAAGTAATTATTTTAAGTGTGATTAATTAATTGTAATTAATTGAAGATTAATGTAATTAATCATAGTTAATTACTAAGGTATTTATAAAAATTTACTGTTGCTATTTTATTAATAATTACTTTAAAATAATAATTTCCAAAACACTCTTTTAAACAAGTTTGAATTTTTAAATTTTCTTTTACTAAAATCTGTTTAAAACTCGAACTTGGTAATTATAGATTTCAAAATGCAGGTTTAAAAATCTCTTTTTAAATAATCTACTATAAATTTATTTAATGAAATTATATTTAATTCCCAGGAAACATTATTATCAAAATACCCCTTCGTTATTTTTAACAATTTATAACTTCTTATTCACGTTTATCACCAGAATTCCATACTTTCACATTTATCATCTAATAAATATTCCACATTATTAATATTTCCAAATTTACGAATTTTCATTCTTCATCCAAGCCAGATTCCAATTTATTCCCTTAAATTCTTTATTTATCAATTTCTTTATTTCTTTAAAAAAACAATTTATTTAATTCTATTTTTAAATTTCTGTGTATATACTCATCCAAAAATACCATAGTACAATTTAATTCAGAGTTATCAATCGCAATATATAAACAGGTTACATCATCAATTATAAAATGATTACTATAGTGTGAGGAATCCAGTTGGATCCCTCCAACCTGTTTTCCCTGCATCCACAAATATTAGCTCAACAACATATATATCAATCCAGGCTGATAAAAATAAACATTTCAACCAATCACACAATTATTTAAATACTAACTACTTAAATCAGCTAGTATTCCAGATGTGAGTGAGATTAACTCACCTTGAGTTTCGGCGAGCGTTCGAAATTCAAATTAAACCGAAAGACGTTCGATTTAACTTAAAATTTCTACTTGCCCGAAATGATTCTGGATCTGCACCACAACGTGCTTCCCGTCGCTGCGATTCCGGCGTCGCAAGTTTCGTTCGAATCTGATAACGTATGCAATAGATACGAATTGTTAAAGTTTGAATTATAATTTATAAACAATTCTCTTTTCTTTTTAATTACCAAAACAAATCACAACCGCACACCCTTCAGCTCGAAATCAAGGTCGCATCCTATCGTCTTCCTCACGCGTACGCTGCTTCAAAAAAAATGAACCCATACCTCGCTCCTTAGGGCTAGAATTCGCAACCACCGTAGAGCCATCCACCTCGATCGTAGGCTACCACAACGAAGCTCGCCACCTCCTCCATGCTCGACCCAAGTCACGCGGAACTCGGTCGCGGCCATGCTCAGAAAACGCGCTCGACTCTACTGCAGACGGAGTCGATTTGCACCTCCAAACAACATCTTCAACCTAAATCAACCATTGGATCTGAAGCCCACGATGCACTCTTCGATCTTCATGTTGGAAGTTTCCGCGATTGCTTGACGGATTGATCGCAAATTGGAAGAGAAAATCGATTATTTTCGGCCATAGAAATAAACAAGCGGCGGACGGTGCTATTAGCTAGGTTTTAGAGAGAATTTAATATATATATATATATATATATAATAGTTTTAATATTATTTAATTGATAAAATTCTCATTTTAACCTCATATGCAAGCGATCTCCAAACTACGCGTTCCGAAAGGCGATTCTAAGGTTTATCCGCGTTCTGCACACAATGGAACAGGTTTCGTAAGCTAATTCGGTCATACGTGCGAGTTACAGAATTAAACGATCAATTAAAAATTAAATCGGTTAAAACAATTTCTATGCGTTTTGAGCTACCACGGTCAAACGACAACTCCGATTGCTACGAAAATTGAAATCCGATAATAACTAACTATCACAGATCCAATGGAACTGGTTTCGTTGAATTCCGAGACTGTGCCCCGGAAGGCTATTTTAACTCGTCTATTAAATCGGACGATTTTCAAAACTTACGAAAACGCTTTAAATTTTTCACTTTTGAAATTTCACTAACTTAACAATGAATCATAAAAAATTTATAAACACGTTAAAAATCATTCCGGCTCAATCCAGACCAAAATCTGATTAAATTGCATTTTAATAATATTAAATTCATTTTTAAATTGATATAAAATCCAAAATATTAATTTATTGATTTTTAAATCATCTAAAAATCAAAAAATATTATTTATAACCAATTGAACTTAAAAATACATTTAAACATCATTTTTATACCCCTTTTCACCCAAATTCACCTCAAATTCCAATTTCGAATATTGAATTATTATTTCCCATTATTCAAATTCAATCGGAATTACTATAATTAAAAATTATAGCTTATTTCATTGATTGAATCTGATTCCCCCGTATTACAAATTTAGTTCAAAATCCATAGTAGACATTTAAAATAGATTAAATGTTCAAAATTCAATGGCTTAGAAATACGGGATGTTAGATTACTCCCCCCTTATAAAAATTTTGTCCCCGAAATTTGCTAGGGTAGAAAATACTCTCCAACCCATTTAGTTAAAAGCTTATATTTACTTTCCCAAAATGTTTCAGCTCCATTTCAAAACCATTTGCTTAATCCACGCTAAAGCCTGTATTTTAACATTTGCTTTCAAAAATAACTTTCCAAGTTAACAAAATTTTCCCAAAATCCCAAAAATATGCTAACTCCCAAAATTTCAAAAATTTTTGGCAGTCTCCCCTGCACGGAGGAGCTTTCGCGATATCGCGATACAAATAAATATATATACATCGACCCACATGGTCGGAAACCAAAATATATCACAATATATATATCATTTTCCCAATTATATTTGAGTAGGCGTACCTTTTTAGCAAATTTTAATAGCAAGCAGCTAATATAGCTCATATACGTGCTCCAACTCTCTCGAACGCCTCCCGCACCTGTACTATACTCAGCAAACACATTAGTTTTCAAAGATTTGAACATTATAACAACATTTCCAATATAATGTAAGCCAACATATCCATTGCATAGCCAAACCAAGCAATTTCATAATTATGCATGCTAACCACCTTTAAAAACAATTTCACAATTCCGACATCATTTTAAAACCTCTTTACAAACCCAAACTTCATTTTTATTTAAATGATTAACAGGTGCTTCACTAACAACAACCTATCCCATTTCAATTCCAAGTTGATTCACAATTCGATTCTTATTCCCAATTTGAAATATTTGCATTCCTTTTATGATCCATTTTCATTCATATGCAAACATTACTTATTAAAATGTCAATTCATCCCAGTTGATTTAAATCCATTCCATTTGCTACTTTAAATCAATTCACTTGCATTCATTTACAAAATCTTTGAATCAGATTCCAATTTAGTTCAATTTATCTAAAACTTAATTTCAAATGCTTCTTCAAGCAAAATAATCACCACGTAAGCTTAGAACCATTTACAATTATTTCTAGTTTAATTCATATTAATTTTATTCCATTCTGAATCATCCAATTCAAGTTTTTAAATCACATTCTTATTCTCAGTCCAGATTCATCATTTTACTTAAGTTTATATTAATATCATTCCATCGTGGATTATTTACAACCCGCACATCCTTACTTTATCACAATAAGTAATTAATACCATTTCACTTGTAATTCAGTTTAATTATCGAACAGATTGCATTCAAGATTACTTAATAAAGCCCATTCACAATCATTTTGTTTTACCTTCAAGTTGCTTAAGTCCTTACATAATATTTTCATTATCTCCTTATATCAATTTTATTTTACTTCCATCTGATTCTCATTCCATCAAATTCCAATCCATTAAACTTGATTCATATATTCATCCAATTTCAATTCTGATTCACTAATTTATTTTCGAATTTAGTTTATTAATAACAAGGCCCCTTTCACATTATTTCACCCACTTGAATTTATTTACAATTCATTCCATCACTATTAAAATCTAATTCCATTTTCCATTCACATTTCATCATTTGTTACCACAAATTTAAATTCCATGCCACAATTGGATTCTAATTACTTTCCAAATTTTGACCCATCATCAAAATTCTATTCATTACAATACAAATTCCATTTAATTGTAATTCAATTAGTCTCTAACCTAATCCATTTTAGGTTTTAATACACTTTCCAATTCATACTGAACTTATTTACAATACGACCATTTTCAAATGTTCTAAACAAGAACCAAGTTCCAATTTTACCCTTCAATTTAACAAGCTTCCAAAATTATACCTATTCCAGTACTATTTTCATTTAAGTTAGCTTATACTAAATTCATCTTCAAGCTTCTCTTTATTTAATTCAGCCTACGCTAAATTCATTCCCAAATAATTCCTTTGAATTTGGTTGACTTAAAATTTAATTCATACAATATCCTTTCAGCACAATTAGATTTCTTCCAATTCAAGTCTTTCCAAATTTAGATTCAAGTTGTAACTAAATTTATTTAGCTATCTTGAATTCATTTCATTTTTCCCTTACCATCTTAAATAAGGATTCAATTCCACTCACTTTTATTCATAACACAATTGAACCTTGTTTTAATTAATCCAAATTCAACTCAATTCGATTTAATCAAAGTTAAATCCAATCAAATCCAAATTTTAATTCTCTATGTACAAGTTCAAAACTTGTTTACTAACTGATGTTCATTCACTTCCTTTATCTCTTACTTTAACTTATTTCAATTTACATCTTTTGAGATTAAGTTGAATCCACTAATTCCAATTTGTGATTATAATCTCACTTCCTATTTATAAGTTCACCAACTTATTTATTTTAAAGCTCATATTGCTCTTCTAATCCATCTACATCATATAATCACAATTTCAAATTTTATATATATGTGTATCACTGAATTTTTAAGGATACAAATCTTCTTTCACCTTAATCCTTTGCAAACCTTTAAATTTATAATCTCAACCATAAGCATAACACTTAATAGCTTGTGGGTATAATCCATTACACAATGACCCACAATCTCAAAGTCAACTTACTTTTTTATTTTATTTAATCCAAATCAATTTAATTCTAAGTCCAATTTATTTAACTTATCCAAGTTAAATTCCAATTTTCTACTCACTTCAATATATTTCATTTACTTTCATTTACTCAAGTTAAATTTTTAATTCCAAGATTAAAATTTTCTTTTCTTCTACTAATATCAACTTCACCTAATAAGTTCAATACTTGATTCATTTTAACTTTACACATTATTTAAATAGAATTTTCCAGAATTCAATTACCCGGTTTTATTTCAAAACCATTTTGAAATAATAAATAACTCGTACACTTCTGGTATCAAATCAAATCTCCCAATTCCCAAAACACTTGGTTTTATTAAAACAAATTTCCCTTTGAAATTTATAAAACCACTTGTATACCCAACAAGTCAAACAAATATCATAACCAACCACTTTGGTAGCAATCCATCACTTTAGAAACTCGAAAATGAATTCTAATGATGTGGCCAGCATCATCAGGATTATTTTACAGCGACTGAAGTGAGTTCAATGCTTTCTTACCTCCCCAAATTCATTTCAAAACAGTTCCCATTCAAAAATACTTCCCAAATCAATATTCCAATATACCCTTCAAACACTTTAGCAAACATTTCAAACTTTCCCAGGATTTTAAATTTCCAAACTTTGTTTTCAATACATTTAAAATCCTTTCCAAAACTTCCGGGATTATATTATGGTTTAATTCAAATTTAGTTATTCTTATTTTGCATAATTCATACTTATAGAATTTATTTGGTTATAACCATTTCAAAATTTAGATTAGATTTTAGATTCTTATTTAATTATAGATATCTACATCCAAACAATCAAATAGATATAATAATATCAGAAAATTATTCTTTTTATATCAAAATATAATTTTGGGTAAAATTATTTCATTTACCCATTTTAAAAACAACACTATGTCGGTTCATCTTGTTTAAGAGTTTAGAAACCCCTATCGATACGGTTGTACTTCCCGTACCGATCAGAATTCATAAACACTCAACCGATAAGTCAACACAGTATAAAAACAATTTTATATTCACTAACAAGTAAGCTCTCATATCTATTATTATTCTCAGCTCATTATAGAGTACCATTGACTCTATTTAATGAGTAATTTCCCCACCAAGCCTAGGTTATCACCAACCTAAGCTCTGATACCAAGTGTGACAGCCCGCAAATCCATACCCCTTGAATACAACACTATTCTACCTCTATTAACTCAAGTGGCACAGAATTACGAACCATTAGGGTTAAAGAAGAAGAGATAGAAGAAGAAGAAACTAAACAATATCAGAATCTCAAAGTCGCAACGGAATAAAATATAATAGTAGATATAGAACTTTACACAAAATGAAATCTATAACTGTTTTATACATCGTATCATCAGAATATCTCATGCATCAACAATTACCAACCAGACATACCATATAATCATAGCACCGGATATATATATAGGTACAGATAATACGAATGATACGTCTCGGACTCCAGCTCCTCTCCTGCTCCAAAGCATCCTGTCCTGAACATATAATACTCGGTCTGACCCGAGCATTATAATGAAATAACACCCGAGTCAGTCTGGTATACCAACCGATAATAATGCATCTAAATTGATTATTAAAGTTTTCAAAAATCCTTTGAAAAACAAAAGCATCTCGTAAGACCACGCCACAAATAAACATGTCGGGCTTTTACCTTACGATAGCTAAAACACTTTTTATAGAAATCCTCTGATATTATAATAGGGTCTATTTACAAATACTTATAAAATAGCCGAAATTGTTACATCTATTAAATTCTAGCTACTAGCCACAAAAGTGGGTAATACAAACAAAACTCGTACAAGACTCGTAAGGAGTATGGATTTCCAACAATGACTAGGCACTGGGGTACCACCTGTCAGATTACGTGGTCTAGATCACAGTAACGAGGACCACTCTCGATCTCCTGCAACACAAGGCCGGACCCATCCCTTACTGGACAGTTCCGAATAAGATCACCCTACGGTTGGGATCAGCAACCGCACCACTAAGCCGAATAAAAAGGGACATCTAGACAGGGATGACCTTACTCTCAAGTGGGGGCTACCCACGAAGCCTTGCTGCATACCCTGATTTTCATTCATTTCCAGTTGATGAGGCTTGAGGCTTAGCGTTACCTTTAGAACATTTCACTTAGAATGCCCATAGTCCACCTGACGATGTTTCGCAAGCATTCGTCCATACAAGTCCGTCCCGGGTTCGAACGGAACCGAAGGCACTACTACTACTGCATCCATTTTGGAAATATCCTCAGGATTAGTAGCGACTAGCCCTTGCACTTCACTGCTCCATCTTCGACTCTGAACACGTTTTTCGCACAAAAACGTACAAACCGGATCGAAGTGGTTTTCGAGAAATAAATCTCGATCCCGGTCTCTTCGAAACGATCAACACATTTGTCCAATATTGATAGTCGGTGATTTAACTATCAATTTATATTCATAAACATCCATAAGCATCCATCACACAATAAATAATTCCAACATTATTTATTTGCCTCAAATATCCTTTCAAAATATATTTCCAAATTTTCAAAGCTCATTTGAAAACAATTCCCAAAGTCCTTCCTTTACAAAGTAAATCCTTTACCATATATTCCCATTGGAAATAACCAAGTTCAAAACATTTAGATTTAAAACAGTTAAAACATTTCATACTGCAATATACTTTAAAATATCTAAATTTACTTCAAGTTACTCAAAAATATAAATTTAAAATAAGTGAAATAAACTATTTATTAAGATCTAAACTTGATTTTACAGAAAAGTTTAGTTAAACTAAATTTAAAAGTAGAGTTTTAAAAGGATTAATAATAATTTCAAATAACTTTATTCAAAACTAGCCTTTAAATAAATCCATTTGTAAAAATAATTACTAAGGTATTTATAAAAATTTACTGTTGCTATTTTATTAATAATTACTTTTAAATAATAATTTCCAAAACACTCTTTTAAACAAGTTTGAATTTTTAAACTTTCTTTTAATAAAATCTGTTTAAAACTCGAACTTGGTTTCTCCCAGGGAAACTCATTCCCACTCAGACATCCCAGAAAATCCTTCTTATAAAATTCTGTCGATTTATTTCAATTCAGATTTATGGTTAATAATATAAATTTACTTTTCACGCTGAAATAACTTCTTACGAAGCTTAACCACATTTCCATTCCCAAAAATTTACTTTCAAAGTGTAGGTTTAAAAATCTCTTTTAAATAATCTATTATAAATTTATTTAATGAAATCATATTTAATTCCCAGGAAACATTATTATCAAAATACCCCTTCGTTATTTTTAACAATTTATAACTTCTTATTCACGTTTATCACCAGAATTCCATACTTTCACATTTATCATCTAATAAATATTCCACTTTATTTATATTTCCAAATTTACGAATTTTCATTCTTCATCCAAGCCAGATTCCAATTTATTCCCTTAAGTTCTTTATTTATCAATTTCTTTATTTCTTTAAAAAAACAATTTATTTAATTTATTTTTAAATTTGTGTGTATATACTCATCCAACAATACCATAGTACAATTTAATTCAGAGTTATCAATCGCAATATATAAACAGGTTACATCATCAATTATAAAATGATTACTATAGTGTGAGGAATCCAGTTGGATCCCTCCAACCTGTTTTCCCTGCATCCACAAATATTAGCTCAACAACATATATATCAATCCAGGCTGATAAAAATAAATATTTCAACCAATCACACAATTATTTAAATACTAACTACTTAAATTAGCTAATATTCCAGATGTGAGTGAGATTAACTCACCTTGAGTTTCGGGAGCGTTCGAAATTCAAATTAAACCGAACGACGTTCTAGTTAACTTAAAATTTCTACTTGCCCGGAATGATTCTGGATCTGCACCACAACGTGCTTCCCGTTGCTGCGATTCCGGCGTCGCAAGTTTCGTTCGAATCTGATAATGTATACAATAGATACGAATTGTTGAAGTTTGAATTATAATTTATAAACAATTCTCTTTTTTTTTAGTTACCAAAACAAATCACAACCGCACACCCTTCAGCTCGAAATCAAGGCCGCATCCTATCGTCTTCCTCACGCGTACGCTGCTTCAAAAAAAATGAACCCATACGTCGCTCCTTAGGTCTAGAATTCGCAACCACCATGGAGCCATCCACCTCGATCGGAGGCTACCACAACGAAGCTCACCACCACCTCCATGCTCGACCCAAGGCACGCGGAACTCGGTCGCGGCAATGCTCAGAAAACGCGCTCGACTCTACTACAGACGGAGTCGATTTGCACCTCCAAACGACATCTTCAACCTAAATCAACCATTGGATCTGAAGCCTACGATGCACTCTTCGATCTTCATGTAGGAAGTTTCCGCGATTGCTTGACGGATTGATCGCAAATTGGAAGAGAAAATCGATTATTTTCGGCCATAGAAATAAACAAGCGGCGGCCGGTGCTATTAGCTAGGGTTTAGAGAGAATTTAATATATATATATATATATAATAGTTTTAATATTATTTAATTGATAAAATTCTCATTTTAACCTCATATGCAAACGATCTCCAAACTACGCGTTCCGACAGGCGATTCTAAGGTTTTTCCACATTCTGGACACAATGGAACAGGTTTCGTAAGCTAATTCGGTCATACGTGCGAGTTACAGAATTAAACGATCAATTAAAAATTAAATCGGTTAAAACAATTTCTATGCATTTTGAGCTACCACGGTCAAACGACAACTCCGATTGCTACGAAAATTGAAATCCGATAATAACTAACTATTACAGATACAATGGAACTAGTTTCATTGAATTCCGAGACTGTGCCCCGGAAGGCTATTTTAACTCGTCTATTAAATCAGACGATTTTCAAAATTGACGGAAACGCTTTAAAATTTTCACTTTTGAAATTTCAATAACTTAAGAATGAATCATAAAAAATTTATAAACACGTTAAAAATCATTCCGGCTCAATCCAGACCAAAATCTGATTAAATTGCATTTTAATAATATTAAATTCATTTTTAAATTGATACAAAATCCCAAATATTAATTTATTGATTTTTAAATCATCTAAAAATCAAAAAATATTATTTATAACCAATTGAACTTAAAAATACATTTAAACATCATTTTTATACCCATTTACACCCAAATTCACCTTAAATTCCAATTTCGAATATTGAATTATTATTTCCCATTATTCAAATTCAATCGGAATTACTATAATTAAAAATTATAGCTTATTTCATTGATTGAATCTGATTCCCCCATATTATAAATTTAGTTCAAAATCCATAGTAAACATTTAAAATGGATTAAATGTTCAAAATTCAATGGCTTAGAAATACGGGATGTTACATTGTGGGTGGTTGGTCGCTCCAGCCATGGGGTAATCTTACTTGGGACTGTTCAGGAAGGAATGGTTCCGGCTTTTTGATGCAAGGGATTGGGAGTAATCCTCGGTACTGTGATCTAGGCCACGTATTGTGACGGGCGGTACCCCGGTACCCTGCCATTGATGGAAACCCATTCTTCCTACGAGACCCTATGGCTTTGTTTGTATTACCCACTTTTGTGGCTAGTAGCTGGAATTTAATCATGTAACAATTTCGGTTATTTCTTATTTACTTGAAAACCCTAGACACTATTATAATATCACTGGATTCCTATCAAATGTTTTGGTTAGCGTAAGGTAAAAACTTTTTCATGTTTATGTGTGGGAATTCTTACGTGATACCTTTTCTTTTCAAAGGTTTTCTAAAGTTAAGCAATTTTAACCTGTTTACTCACACCAGACCCCTGTCTGACCCGAGTGTTTATTTTCTGTTTTATTAAACTCTTGTGTAATCATATTATGTATGAGTAGTCGAGTGTTTCAAGTTAGCTTGATGAATTATGGAGGAGATATGGAGCAGGAGGCTTCCACGTGTAGATATAATATGGTTCCGCTGTGTTTGTATGGTATCTGTATCTTGTGTTCTTGAGTTGTATAGTTAGACAGATGTTTATAACTGTCTAATATGTGTTGTATAAGTTGTGTACTCTGATGTAATATGATACTATGTAATATTTTATATGATATATTATATTTCATTCGTTACGCTGTGAGTTCTCTGATGTTGTTGTGTTTCTTTCTTTCTCTTTGTTTTCTTCTTCTATCCCTTTCTGTCTTCATTAGTGATGCGACTTTCTGGTGTTAGGAAGTCGGGTCGCCACAGGTGGTATCAGAGCATTAGGCTGAGTGAATACCTAGGCTTTGGAGTGGGGTCTTTCTTGAGAGAGTGTACTTGTAATTTTTATACATAACTATATATATGTATCGATATCTACCTAAATCTGTTGGGTTATCTGTTCGGATTTTTCAACATTAGTTTTAGAGGAAGATGAAGTAGTGGTGTGTGTGTGTGTAACATGACTACCACCGATGGAATAGGTCCATATGTTTGAGGTTGTAAGTATTTGTCGAGACTGTAGACCTAATACTGTCTCGAGAGAGTTTAGTCTGGAGCAAGGATTTCTGTGATATCCGAAGGAATTTTTTTTAAAGATTCGGAGTTCATCTCTATAGTGTAAGTTTGGATCTGTCGGAAGTGTAGAAGTAAGTAATGGTATCTTGATAATTGCGTGATGAGATGTAGTATCCATGGATATTTTCTGAAGATGTTTTCTCTTGAAGTAGTTTTAGGAGTGGTTGAGGAGCCTTTGGATTAGAAGTCTTTTGTTAGCTGTGGTAGCAGTGCAACTCGAAGTGTTCGGTGTGCTGACGAGGTCTTTTAGTTTTGCAGTGTCATCAAGGTAGAGTTTGGAAGCAGCAGTGTGGTCATTTCTCCGATAGTTCAAGAATCTTTGTGGTTCTTCTTCAACAGTCCAAGATGTTGGTGTCTTGAAGGGTTAACCTTGTGTGGAAAAGCTTAAAGCTGTTCTAATTGGTAAAGAGAGGACAGTTTTCTTTGGAATTCGAACTAAGTAGGATCGCAAAAGTGACTTGCGATTAGTTTGGGAATTTATCTTGAGCAATCTTTTGTTTGAGACTAAGGGTTCTCATGTGGAAATAGGGGCCACTGATGTAATCAGAAGTTTTTCTGCATCTAGAGTTGAGTTCAATATTATTTTGGTTCCTAGAGAGGAAGCGTTGGTGTAGCAGCTCAGAAATTTTTGGAATTTGGTTGGTCAGATCTAGTTTTTGAGTTGGATTTCTGCTGTAAGGTTATGTGGCCGAGTCAGATAGGTCACTAAGATTATATGGAATTGATGAACAAAGTTCCCTGATATATTGGAAAAGTTTGTATTCTGTTCATCAATAGTACTCTTATCTATTTCAGAATCAGAATTGTGCAGCGGAAGCGAGGTAGCAGCTGTGCGAGGAATGAAGCAAGTTCAGTTTGCTATTGTTAGGAAGTAGAGTTTGTGTTCTGGATTTCGACAGATCTTGGAAGACTTTCCTATTGAATATGATCTAGAAACTGGTTTGTTTTGGTCTAGTTGTTTCTGGAAATATCAGCATAGGTTGAGCTGATCAGGAAGAGAATTGGCAGCTCAGGTTTGTCTGTTGAGTTATACAGATATGAGATAAGGAGTTTGGAAATCGAAGTTGAAGTCTTCATTGCTGTTAAGATTTCTCTGGTTAAGAGAGCAGTAATTGGATAAGGTTGAATTGCCAGTTTGGATAGCTGGAATTCATTGTATTTCACATATCTTTGAGGGAGTACGTGTATGATTCATCATTGGTAGTAGAATCTGCAGTTCAGTTGGATTTTGAAAGTTGAGCTAGACTTGAGTATAGTCTGATGTTCTTTCAATTCGATGGATCTAGTGATGAGAGGAGCTCTGGATGTTGGTGGTGTAGTTTGTTAGCTTCTGTAGAGCGAGTCTCCCGGTGATTTTTACTTGGGAAACTCTAGGTAGTATTTGAGATTTATTCTGATTTGTGTCAGGATAATTAGTTAGGTTTGTTTGTTTGTTTGATTGCTATGGTTGTTAGTTACTGGATGATAAGAATGCTTTGCTGTTTGAAATTAAAATCTTTGCTGGGTTATTAAATTACCTTTGCTTTTAAAGCTCGGGAGGGAGGATTGAAACGACCCGGAATTTTAGGCAATTTTAATTTAATAGTCTGTATTAATAATTAATTGATTTGATAATTTTTCTCTATAATTTTTAATTTAAATTAGTAAATTTAATCTTTTAAAGGTTAATAAATATTTAATCTGGTAATTTTGATCAATATCTTTTTAACAATTTAAAATTTGATAAGATTTATTTTTCAAAGCTAATAAAGTTTTATTCTATTTATAATATATATATTTGATATATATTGTGAATAGAATATCTTTTGTTTTAAATAAAGATTGAATTTTCAAATTGTATTATATATGTATGTATATGTTATAATTTGGAATTGTTTGAAATTTAATTTAATCTGTTGATAATTTATATATGTATGAATATATTGTAATTTAAAGCTTTGTTTTAATTTATATTTTCAAAAGTTAATTCAAAGATAAATTCAACTTGTTTTCAAAACATAAGATAATCGTTTATTTTTAAATATGATAGTTTAAACAAAGTTTTATTTTGTTTTCTTTAAATTGTTTAAATTTAAATGGTTATAAATTTATAAATATAAATATTTTAGATTTTTAAAATCCATGTAAAAGATATATTTGTATTATAATTAGTTTTAGAATAATTTATTTTAAAAGTAAATTTATATATAAATATGTAAATTATATTTATTAAGAGAATTAAATTAAGTAAGTTATATTTACATTTAAATTAAGTAAAAATTAATTAAAAATGTAAAGACATGTGTAAACATATTAAGACATCTTAATAACATTTATAAAGCTTTTAAGCAAATTAAGTGACAAGTGTCGTCATTTTAGAATTTAGACCATAACATAATTCATATAAAAATAAAAACCTTTTCATCTCTTCTTCTTTCTTCAATCTATTTCCCTTATTCTCAGCTGGAGAAAAAAAATAAGAAAACCAGAAATTTACTTCAAATCTGAAATTTAATCCAAAGTTCAAAACAGAAAAAAATTAATACTGTAACTGGAAATCGAGCAAATCTGAAGTAAAATTGCAACTTCAACCTGCATTCAAATAAAGTTCAACTCTACTGCAATTCAAAGTGGTTTTCAACATCAACTTCAGTTTCAACAGCAAGTTTAAATCATCAGATTGAGGCATGCAGAGGATTTTCTTCAGCATGCAAAAATCAAAGCATCTTTTTCCAGATTTAAAAAAAAATCAAGCCTGGAAGAAATTGAAACCTCCTCTGTCCTCTGAAATTTAAAGGTGAGTAAATTTTGTTTTAAAAATAGTTTGATATGGTTACCATGCATGTGATGATCAGAGAATTTATCTTGATGTTGCATGAAAATATTCCATATTCATATTATTGAATTTATAGATATGTATTTATGTGAAATAGGTCTGTATATTTGTGAAACTCTGCTTTCTGTTTTTAAGACCAGATTTCACTTCAAAAATCCAAAAATTCCAATAACATCCTTATTTGACCTTGATGATTAAATAAAAGTTGTTAGTTATTGTTGGATGAAAATTTTAAAAATAGTTTTTGTAAGTTTAAATGTATAAAGAGTATTTAAAATGGAAAATACAGTGGAATTTTGATTCCTGATAGAAATCAAAAAGCTTGATTCTTGCTTTGGATTATATAGTTGGATTTGTTGTTAAAAATGATGATTTTTGACATGCATTGCATAATTTTTAAATGGATATTCAATTGTGAAGTTGGAGGAGAAGGGTTTCGGCAATTTGATCAATTGCCAATGATCAAACCCACGATTCGAGTTGAAATCTTGGGTGAAGCTTTTTTTTGAGATGAGGATGTTGGAAAAAATATAATTGAAATTTTCCAATGTATGATTTGTTCGAAATCGATCGGTTTAGGGTTTAGCAGCGGGTTTTTGCTTTCGATATTGCCGAGGTTCGTTCGTCGTTGATATGGGACCGGATTCGACCGCGTTAGGGTAGTAGCTAATAGGGGTCGATATGGTCCTGTTGTGAGAACGGTGAAGTTCATCAACGTCGAGTTCGTCGGCAATGGGGGTTTTTGGGTGGTTCGTGCTTTCTACAGTTTCGAGCAGTAGGGTCGAAATTTGATTCGTGAGTGAATTGAAGGATCTGGGTTTGGTTTGGGGTTCGAGTGCATTAGAGTGATCGTCAACGTTAGTCGTGACTTTCTATGGTGGCCAGAGGTGATCGCGCACGTACATGCGTGTACGTTGTGCAACTGGGAATCATGGTGTTTGGAAAAGATGACGGAGCGCTTGCGTTTGCATCGTGATTAACTCGAAGTTGAGGGAGCTGGATATTTTCTCGGGGAAGGCTCGTGTAACTGCCGTGTTTGCCTCGAGTTTTAAGTGACGCTTCCCTGTTAAGTTTTGTAATGATATAAGTTATAAATTTTAACTTGAGTTTGAACAAATATAGATCAAGCATTAAATTATAAAAAAGTTATAAAAGAAAATAAGTTTATAAGTTAAAAGTTGTTGTTTTGAAATAAAGTTAAACTTTAAAAAAAAAGGTGTTAATTGAATTTATTTTAAATTCAAATTTGTTTAAAAATGATTTCTTTTTAAAGTAATTAACTTCATTAAATTTTGGATTTTTATTTAAAAAGGGTTTGCTTTGAGTTTAATTATTAAATCAAAGTTTAAGCAAGATTTTAAAAGCAATGTTTAAAAACTTAAGTTTCAATTTTTTTTTTAAATGAATAAGTTTGAATTAGATAATTTAAAGTGTTTTTAATTTGAAATTGATTTCTGAATGCTTTATCTTCAAGTAAGGTTGTTATTATGATTTTGTAAACCAAATTTAATAATTTGTCTTTAAGTTAATAAGATTTAATAATTTATTTATGAAGATAATTATGGTCAATTTATGAACTTAAGAATACTTGATTAAAAATGAATTGTAATTAAGTAAAAGATTAATTAAGATTAATGTTTTCTTAATTAATTAAGGATCTTGAAATATAAGATGTTAATTAATTATTTAATTAATTTTAAATAATTAGTTAATTGTTTATTTAATTTTAAATAATCACTTAATTATGAATTAATTAAGTGTGATTACTTAATGAAGTAATTAATGGTTTATTATTAAATGTAATTATGGAAGGAGTAATTACTTATGGGAGTAATTAGTTGAAGTGATTAATGGAAATTCACTTGATGTTATTAATCTAAGGATTACTTAATATAATTCTTTTAAAGATAATTAATTATGGAGTAATTAATTAATGAATTAAGAATTATTTAATAATATAATTAGTTACTTATTAAGGTAATTAAGAGAGTAATCGTATAATGAAGTAATTAGAAGATAATTACTTGTGTAAGTAATTAAGGGTTAATTACTTAGTTAATTTTAGTTAATTAATTAACGTGATTAGTTAATTAATGAATGTGATTAATTTAAGATTAATTACTAAGGTTAATTAATTAAAATGTAATTAATTAATAAAGTAATTAATTAAGGATTATTTGTTAATTTAATTGAATAATAATTACTTAATGAAGTAATTAAAGATTAATTAATTAGAGTAATTAATCAAAGGGTTAATATAATTAATTAAGATGTTGATTAAGATAAGTAATTACAAGTTGTTAATTGCTGTTTATGATTAATTAAGACCAATTAATGAGATGATTAATTACAAGTTAATTTTTAATTATTTAAAGTAATTATTAATTAATAAGGATCATTAGTTAATAAATTAATTAATCAAGGTTAATTAATAAAAGTAATTAATTTAAGTGTGATTAATTAATTGTAATTAATTGAAGATTAATGTAATTAATCATAGTTAATTAATAAATGCAAGCAAATGAAGGATCATTAATTATTGTAATTAATGATAGTAATTAAAGATTAATTACTGTATATGGTTAAGGATAATTACGTGAATGTAATTAAAGTATAATTAATCAAGGAAGATTAATTAAGGAGGATCATTAAGAGATGATTAATTTATTTATTTGGAATAAATAAATGAAGAAGGATTTAAGGTTAATCCAATTGATTAAAAGTTAATCAATTCTGTTTGTGGATGATTGATTGATATTGGATGATTGATATTGGATGATTAGTTGATATTGGATGATTTGGATATCTATGATATGTGATATGCTGCTTTGTGAGATGAATGTTTGATATGAATTATCTGTTGTGATAATGTGATTCATCTATCTGTTTATATCATCCTGAATATAAGTTTAATTGTTAAAACCCTTAAACAACTTGGACATTAAAATGGTGTTTGGTTTCGGTGAGACCGGGATCGGGTTTCTATATTTGGATATCCGAAAACCACATCGATTCCAATTAAACGTTAGGTCGTGAATCCAAGTGGAGCAAGTGAAGACTCGAGGTGTAAGGACTATTCGTCAGTATAACTCTGGGTGATTCTGTGATGAGTTTGATGGAAATAGTACTTATAGGTTCGAGATGGTGATTTAGAGTGCAAGGGCTATGGTCGTTGACTTTGAGGGTGATTACAATATGAGTGCAAAGAGATAGTGCCTTCGGTTTCGTTCGAACCCGGAACGAACTTGTATGGATTGAATGCTTTTAGAACATCGTCAGGTGGACGATGAGCATTCTAAGATAGATGTGTTCTATAAAGGTAATCGCAGCCTCAAGCCTCATCAACCCGGGAATGGCTAAAATAGGGTAGGTGCAGAAAGGCTAGGTGGGTAGCACCCATTTCAGGGTGAGGTCATTCCTGTCTAGATGTCCCTTTATTTCGGCTTTGTGGGTGGTTGATCGCGCCAACCACGGGGTGATCTTACTCGGGACAGTTCGGTAAGGAATGGTTCCGTCTTTGTGATGCAGGGGATAGGGCATAATCCTCGGTACTGTGATCTAGGCCACGTACTGTGACGGGCGGTACCTCGGTAGCCCTGCCATTGATGGAAACCCATTCTTCCTATGTCACGACCCGTCTTCCACTAACGATTAATATGAGAATATAATATATGCATAGCAAGCGCATCAATCGAGATAATTTCCTTATTTGTTATATCACACCCATTTTCAATAATATTCCAACATTTAATATTAACAGATTTTAAATAAAATTCCATTTTCAATTTCCAGTTCAAAAAAATCTGCTCCATCAAAAATAGAAGGAATAATATTGGAACGACCCTCAACAAAAGTATTATTTGGTGGATTCATGACTCTAGAGTTAAAAAAATACAGTGCTCTGATACCACTTGTAGGATCTAGATTAACCCTAGAGGGGGGTGAATAGGGTTATTGCAAATTTTCTCGTTTTAAACACAGAAACAAACTGCAGAAATAAATATGCTGAAAAGTAAATCACACACAAAATTTACCCAGCTTCGGCAACCCCTGCTTACTGCTGCATTCCCAGATTTCTATTAGAATTAAACAGTATCCCGCTTGTAAACATTCTAACAGACTCACAAACCCTTGCTCCCGCTTACAAACACTCTAATAGACTCGCACCCCCTGCTCCGCCTATAGTGTTTTGAAAACTCGTAAACTCTGCTCCCGCCTATAGAGTTTTGCAAACTCGCACACCCTGCTCACTGAACTAATTCTAACTAGACAATCTGACACTACCTACAACCTAGGTGGTGATTTACCAATACTTTGACTTGAAAAGAAAAAACAGATTTCAAAAATAAAAGCAGGAGCAAAAATTAAAATACAAACTTGACTCCATAATTTTTGCTCAAATAAAACTCAAAACAAATTAAACAAAAAAACCTTTTTAAAATAAACCCTAAACTAAATCCCCTTTATAATAATAAAGCCGGCCCTTTTATTCTTTAACCCGATCCACTTCTTTTGGCTTGTGAGAATAATAACGGCCGATCCCCTTTGCCACTAAATTAGGGCTGCGTTCCCTTGTGAAAATTGGGGATTTGTGCTTTGATTCTTTGTTTGACCTGACTTGTGTTGCTCTGGATCGCTGCTTTGCTTATGATTGATTTTCTGGTTGCGCTGCTCCTCTGTTGATTGATTTCGTTGTTGCTTCGGTATGTAATATGTGCTTTTGCTGGTTTGATTGTTTGCGTTTTAACTCGATTGCCAATGATGAATTTTGGTTGTGGTATTTATATGAATTACGAGACCCTATAGTTCGTTTGTATTCATTTACGTGACTTCATCACTTTCCTAATTTTTGATTGCCTGATGCGCACGGCTTTCCTGATATAATTTTGACTTGATGCTCACGACTTTGATTTTGATGCGTTCGATATTTACTTGATTGATACGGAAAAAAACTTTCCTCTTTTACTTTGTGACTTTTTCAAAGATACGAACACTTGATTTCTGACTTTGATTTTGTGTCTTGATCATCACAGCACTGTTTGGATTTCGTGAATCATATCCACTCCATGACTCTGCATTACGTCGACCATCACTGTTTTCATCCTTGCAAGCTTCGTCTCTGGCATTGACATTGACATTATATCACTGTTTGATTTTGTTTTGTGTTTTGTTGAGTTGTTTCAGTCATTGAGTTCTGGACTTGTATGCGGTCTGGAGCTCGAGTTCCATTCATTCGTAGCTTGGTTGGTTTTGTTTTAGCATACTTGTTTGTGCATTGCCATATATCTGTAGCTTGCATGAATCATTTCTATTCACCTGTATGTAGTTGTCGGTCTGTAGCTCTGATCATCACAACTTGGGTCACTGTGTTGAATCCAGTTTCGTTTGACTTGACTTGATCATTGCTGTTCATCCAAGTATATGCTTCATGTCATACTTCCAAGTGATTTCGACTTCCATACCGTTGCATTGTTTGTTCACTTCTCTTGTATCATTGGTACATGTACATTTGTGGTCTTTGAGTTGCTGTGTTGATTCAGCTTGCTACTTTCTGGTCTTTGTTTGCTTGATGGCGTTTCTTTGTGGTCTACACACATGTGCTTGTGTATTTGCTCATGTACATACTGCTTTGTGGTTTCAAACATGTGAGTTGTTGTCTAGTTTTAGTCTTGTTTCACGTTTGAACATAGCATTCATATTGTTGTTGGATACTTAGAACTGTTAAGAACAGTTCGACTTCGACTTGGTCTTTCGGCATTTCATTACTTCATGTATGTTGAGCTCTGGTCATTTGCACTTGCACACTCCATACTTTGGTATTGTTCCATGTATTTGCATTGTACCATGCTGTTACCTGTACTTGGTGCATTGAGCATTTTCACTGTGTATCTTCACTGTGGTCTTGAATTTCTAGTTGGTCTGCACTGTTGAAGTGTGTCTGACCATGTTGCTTGCTGTTACTTACTTGGTGCATTGTGTAGTTGTACTGCACTGTTGCCTTGAGTTTCACTGCCATACTTGTTGTTGCCAGTTTGCCTGTACTGTCCACTGCCCTTGTGTCTGCACTTGTGAACTTTGTTGTGTCTTGTTCATTGGGCTGTGCAGTTGCTATGCCTTGTATCATTTTTCTCTTTGATCTGGTCATTGCTTGCATCACTGGTCTTTGCATCCATTCATGTTGATTTTTGAAATTTCACTTGCGTTGAATCCAGTTTCAAAAACTCGGGTTTGACCTTGTGCTCGTGTCGTGATTTTAAATATATTGCACGTGAGTTGAACCCGGCTTTACATTTGGGTTTGACCTGTGCTTACCTGTCCCTGTAGCATTATCAAGTGTATATCGATGTGCACGGCCTTATGGCATGTACAGTGATACACTGTGCATGTCACATTGTTCGTGTATGATGAATTCAAATGTAAATGATGACGAACAACCCAAATAACTGAGGCAAATAATATTTTCATAAATCATATTTCATTTTATATTGCAAAAATATTTCTTTTTCAATTTTACTGCGTTAGTGAATATTTTTGCAGATTGCTCAGATGCTGGATTCAAACTGGAATGGAGTTGAAGATAAAATACGAGTGTGAGTGATATGTAGTGAGGTTATTAGTGTAAAAATAACTGTGATGTAATCAAAATTGTATATGTATAGTGAGAGCTTGAATTTGTACTATTCAAGATTGTAATAAATATTTGTTTGAATAAAATATCTGTTTGAATTCAAATTCTGTGTAATTTATTTTATTCAACAAATATTTATTTAATCTATGAAAAACAAAATAGTACATTAACAAATACATTTAAACGAATATATATGTTTATTATCATCAAACAAAACATATAAGCGCATGTTCATACAATCTCCCCCTTTTGATGATAACAAACATATATTTAAGATTTTGACCGTGTTAAATGTATTTGATCAATGATATACTCTAATTGCTCCCCCTATTTAAATGCTTCCTCTCTACATGATGCTCCCCCTACATATATGCATAGAAATATATAAATAAGCCTGGATGCAATTGGAAAATTATTTGACCTTTGCTTGATTCTATTTGACAAAATCTTAACTTTTTTATCCCCCTTTTGTTATCAGTAAAAGAATAATAGTGTTAGAGAAAATAGAGATAAAGTGATCAATACTAATCCAACATTAAACTTAAATTGAATATAAATATTAAACTTCAATAAAAATCAAACAAAAATCATAACTACCCTTGTTAGGCGCATATTTCACATTTAGAAATAATGGAAATGATGTTCTAATATAAAATCATACAATTGTATCAACCTGTGGTACATTTATATCAGGAATTTGAATATATACTAATCATGCATAACCGTTAGGACTTCTAAATGAGATTAGTAGTATTCCAATTTAATTTTAAAAAATGAAATCAAGTATCTTCTAACCACGCATGACCGTGAGGACTTTTAAATGGGATTAGAATCAACTTGTTTATTTAATCAATTAATTTTAATATGCGTTCCATACATGCATAACCGTAAGGACTTTTAAATGAGCATGGAAGCACATAATCAAAAATCCAAGTAATTCACCCATGCATAACCGTGAGGACTTTTAAATGAGAGTGAATACTTTGGATATTTATTTATTTTTACAAAAAAATATGAAATGAAAAAAAAATGATCCCTGATTATAGTACCATATATCGACAAACTATATTTAATATTTGATAAACAGTGGTCGATAGAAATATGATAGATATAGAAATGGTCATGGAATCTTTACCTAACAAAAAGTTTTATAACTCTTGTTTGAATTCCTAAAGAAATTTTCCAAATATACTCTCTTGAGTAATATATGTTAAATATCAACACTTATCACCTTTTCAATCACTATTTATCTTTTTGATAATTAGTAGGGAGTCGGATTAGTCAAAATTTGTCATTTAAAATCAAATAAAAAATGACTAATCTGAAAATATGGTCAAAAATGATTTTCTTGAAGGGGTTATATGAGGAAAAAAAATTCTGCTATTTGAAATTTATTTCAAGTGAAAAATATGCAGATAATTTCTTTGAAAAACGATGTAGCAAATGAATGTTTCAAAAATTAATCACGTTCCACTAGTAATTTTTCTTTCAACTAGATTACCAATATGATCTGCATCTGAATTTCTCTTTCACTCTAAAATATCACTAATTAAATTTGATAGACCAGACCATGAAGAGTGCATAAAAAAACTCAAACTCAATTTTCAACGGTATTTTAAATGACATTCTTTTGAATTTGGATTGAAGCCATGTAAATAATCAAAAGACCGGGAATATAGAGTTAGCCAATATTATCATCCAACAAAACACTATGTTTAATCCAAACATATATGTATGAAGTAATTCAAAGAATAGTGTTTTTGGCATAAATATAATTGGCCAACTATATTGAACAAGTCGGAATCAAAAAATCATCTCTTCACCATCTTAATATTGGCTGATTTTAATTCATTCTATGGTGCGGACCATCACATTTAATATATCGTTCAAATAAATATACCATTACCTGTTTTACCTTTACGATATTTTTCGTTGTTTATCCATTGTGATCCTGTCACCTTTATAATAGGCTAAGGAACTTTGCTTTGTCGCCCGTTGTGTTTCTGGAACAGCCAAAAATCCAAAAAACACTGATGTTGTTCCTTAGCCTGCCATCACACCTACACGGGAAAAGATTTATGTGATCTATTTGTTTTTATAGGTCCATGGTTGTTAGTGGCAGAAGATTTAGAAAAATAATTTTGTGGAGACCCAAAACTGTTTATATATGTTCCTTTTGGCACCCAAATTTGTTTAACTTTGAGAGATTTTATATTCGTGCCTTTTGGAACCCAAATTGGTATGGTTTTCACATGTTTGGGTCTATACCAACAATTATTGTGATCGTGCCCATATTTTCTACAAATTGTGCACATGGAATTTTCTTGATTAATATCGCTTTCAACATTTTCAGATTGATTATATCCAAGTCCTTGTCTAGCTGTATTAACAGTTTGCTTCCCTAATAGCAGATTCAACGATTTCTCACTTTTTGAAAATTTATCTAAAGTTATTGACAATTGTTGGACTTGTATTTTGAGAGATTCATTTTCGTTCAATAATTGTGTACTTTTTGATAGAATTTTCTCTCTTAGTATTTTCGTTCTCTTTCAAAATCAGAATTTCATTTTCAAGTGATTTTATATTACTTTTCGATTTTTTAATTTCTTCTTCGAATGTTGGACACTTATCACACTTAGGGATCCTACTTTGATAGGTTTTAACTAATTGGTCAAGTTGTTCATTTAATTCTATCAAAGTGTCTTTTTGTGATTCAAGTTTGGCATACTTCTCCCTAAGTCGTTCAAAACAGCCATTCGCTTCGTGGAAATAAATAAGTAATTCAGAGTGAGTGAGTTTTGATACCTCGCTTGGCTTCATATTGTGCTCTCTGTTTTTTAATTTTTTATTTAGAGCTAGATTTTTGTATTTGCGGTTCCTCCTTTGAATTTCTTTATTAGTAATGCCAGCTCGGCTGCTCCATCATCATCATCCTCATCACAACTGCTATTTACCACTCCTGTTAAGCACATTTCTTTAACTGAGTCGGTTGTGGAGGACATCTCATTGCTGTTGACTTTTGCTCCATATATTGCATAAAAAGTATTCCAGATTTTCTGTGCATTTTTACAATGAGAGACGAAATAAAAGTTATCATGATTAATATGAGAATATAATATATGCATAGCAAGAGCATTAATCGAGATAATTTCCTTATTTGTTATATCACACCCATTTTCAATAATATCCCAACATTTAATATTAACAGATTTTAAGTAAAATTCCATTTTCAATTTCCAGTTCAAAAAATCCGTTCCAGCGAAAATAGAAGGAATAATATTGGAACGACCCTCAACAAAAGTATTATTTTGTGGATTCATGACTCTAGAGTTAAAAAAATACCGTGCTCTGATACCACTTGTAGGATCTAGATTAACCCTAGAGGGGGTGAATAGGGTTTTTGCAAATTTTCTCATTTTAAACACAGAAACAAACTGCAGAAATAAATATGCTGAAAAGTAAATCATACACAAAATTTACCCAGCTTCGGCAACCCCTGCCTACTGCTGCATTCCCATATTTGTATTAGAATTAAACAATATCCCGCTTACAAACACTCTAACAGACTCGCAAACCCTTGCTCCCGCTTACAAACACTCTAATAGACTCGCACCCCTTGCTCCGCCTATAGAGTTTTGAAAACTCACAAACTCTGCTCCCGCCTATTGAGTTTTGCAAACTCGCACACCCTGCTCACTGAACTAATTCTAACTAGACAATCTGACAATACCTACAACCTAGGTGGTGATTTACCAATACTTTGACTTGAAAAGAAAAAAACAGATTTCAAAAATAAAAGCAGGAGCAAAAATTAAAATACAAACTTGACTCCATAATTTTTGCTCAAATAAAACTCAAAACAAATTAAACAAAAAAACCTTTTTAAAATAAAACATAAACTAAATCCCCTTTATAATAATAAAGCCGGCCCTTTTATTCTTTAACCCGATCCACTTCTTTTGGCTTGTGAGAATAATAACGGCCGATCCCCTTTGCCACTAAATTAGGGCTGCGTTCCCTTGTGAAAACTGGGGATTTGTGCTTTGATTCTTTGTTTGATCTGACTTGTGTTACTTTGGCTCGCTGCTTTGCTTATGATTGATTCTCTGGTTGCGCTGCTCCTCTGTTGATTGATTTCGTTGTTGCTTCGGTATGTAATATGTGCTTTTGCTGGTTTGATTGTTTGCTTTTTAACTCGATTGCCAATGATGAATTTTGGTTGTGGTATTTATATGAATTACGAAACCCTATAGTTCGTTTGTATTCATTTACCCGACTTCATCACTTTCCTAATTTTTGATTGCCTGATGCGCACGGCTTTCCTGATATAATTTTGACTTGATGCTCACGACTTTGATTTTGATGCATTCGATATTTACTTGATTGATACGGAAAAAAACTTTCCTCTTTTACTTTGTGACTTTTTCAAAGATACGAACATTTGATTTCTGACTTTGATTTTGTGTCTTGATCATCACACCACTATTTTGATTTCGTGAATCATATCCACTCCACGACTTTGCATTACGTCGACCATCACTGTTTTCATCCTTGCAAGCTTCGTCTCTTGCATTGACATTGACATTGTATCACTGTTTGATTTTGTTTTGTGTTTTGTTGAGTTGTTTCAGTCGTTGAGTTCTTGACTTGTATGTGATCTGGAGCTCGAGTTCCATTCATTCGTAGATTGGTTGACTTTGTTTTAGCATACTTGTTTGTGCATTGCCATATATCTGTAGCTTAGATGAATCATTTCTATTCACCTGTATGCAGTTGTCGGTCTGTAGCTCTGATCATCACAACTTGGGTCACTGTGTTGAATCCAGTTTCATTTGACTTGACTTGATCATTGCTGTTCATCCATGTATATGCTTCATGTCATACTTCCATGTGATTTCGACTTCCATACTGTTGCATTGTTTGTTCACTTCTCTTGTATCATTGGTACATGTACATTTGTGGTCTTTGAGTTGCTGTGTTGATTCAGCTTGCTACTTTCTGGTCTATGTTTGCTCGATGGCGTTTCTTTGTGGTCTGCACACATGTGCTTGTGTATTTGCTCATGTACATACTGCATTGTGGTTTCAAACATGTGAGTTGTTGTCTGGTTTTCTTGTTTCACGTTTGAACATAGCATTCATATTGTTGTTGGATACTTAGAACTGTTAAGAACAGTTCGACTTCGACTTGGTCTTTGGGCATTGCATTACTTCATGTATGTTGAGCTCTGGTCATTTGCACTTGCACACTCCATACTTTGGTATTGTTCCATGTATTTGCATTGTACCACGCTGTTACCTGTACTTGGTGCATTGAGCATTTTCACTGTGGTCTTGAATTTCTGGTTGGTCTGCACTATTAAAGTGTGCCTGACCATGTTGCTTGCTGTTACTTACTTGGTGCATTGTGTAGTTGTACTGCACTGTTGCCTTAAGTTTCACCGCCATACTTGTTGTTGCCAGTTTGCCTGTACTGTCCACTGCCCTTGTGTCTGCACTTGTGAACTTTGTTGTGTCTTGTTCATTGGGCCGTGCAGTTGCTATGCCTTGTATCATTTTGCTCTTTGATCTGGTCATTGCTTGCATCACTGGTCTTTGCATCCATTCATGTTGATTTTTGAAATTTCACTTGCGTTGAATCCAATTTCAAAAACTCGGGTTTGACCTTGTGCTCGTGTCGTGATTTTAAATATATTGCACATGAGTTGAACCCGGCTTTACATTTGGGTTTGACCTGTGCTTACCTGTCCCTGTAGCATTATCAAGTGTATATCGATGTGCACGGCCTTGTGGCGTGTACAGTGATACACTGTGCATGTCACATTGTTCGTGTATGATGAATTCAAATGTAAATGATGACGAACAACCCAAATAACCGAGGCAAATAATATTTTCAAAAATCATATTTCATTTTATATTGCAAAAATATTTCTTTTTCAATTTTACTGCATTAGTTAATATTTTTGCAGATTGCTCAGATGCTGGATTCAAACTGGAATGAAGTTGAAGATAAAATACGAGTGTGAGTGATATGTAGTGAGGTTATTAGTGTAAAAATAACTGTGATGTAATCAAAATTGTATATGTATAGTGAGAGCTTGAGCTTGTACTATTCAAGATTGTAATAAATATTTGTTTGAATAAAATATCTATTTGACTTCAAATTCTATGTAATTTATTTTATTCAACAAATATTTATTTAATCTATGAAATACAAAATAGTACATTAACAAATACATTTAAACGAATATATATGTTTATTATCATCAAACAAAAACATATAAGCGCATATTCATACACCCGGTTGATGAGGCTTGAGGCTGCGATTATCTTTAGAGAACACATCCCTTAGAATGCTCATCGTCCATCTGACGATGTTCTAAAAGTATTCAATCCATACAAGTTCGTTTGGGGTTCGAACGAAACCGAAGGCATTATCTTGTTACAATCATTTTGGAATCACCCTGAGAGTTAATGACGATAACCCTTACACTCTGAATCTTCACCTTCACTTGAGATTCACGACCTATCGCTAATTTGGATCGATGTGGTTTTTGGATATCCAAATATGGAAACCGGATCTCGGTCTCATCGAAATCCAAAGCATGTCTTTTAGGTCTAAGTTGTTTTAAGTTTAAAACAATTCAATTTTAAACTATCTATATACACACAGATAGATAATTCACATCCTCACAATAGATAATCATTACCACAGATAATCCATATTATCATCATCAGAAGATAATCCAAATCATCATCACAATGCAACCAATGCATCCATATCACACATCATTACTATTCTCATTTCAAACCATTCAAGGAAAACCATGTCATCCATATATAAACAAGGATGTAATAATCACACCATATATAATTAATTTAAAATGAATTAAATTAATTACAACATCTTTGATAAATTTAAAGTAAACTAAATTAATTACCTCAATCTATAAATCCAGCTTATACAACAATTGGCTACAAGCCAATCAATTTAATTAATTAACCACTGATTAATTCCCTTGATTAATCATCCTTTAATTACATTCAATTAATTAATTCATAATTTAATTATTCTTAATCAAATACAGTAATTAACCTCTAATTACTTCATTAATTAATTAATTATAATTAACTACATTAACCCTTAATTAATTACTTTAATCACTTATCATTGATTAATTAACCTTAATTAATAAATCTTAATCACATCATTAATTATATTAATAATTACATTTAAATTAATTAACTTCATTAAGTAATTAACCTTAATTATTAATTACCTTGATTAATTAACTTCAGTAATTAATTATTCTTAATTACTGCATTGAGTAAATTGATTACCCCTAAATTAATTATATTTAATAATTAATTAATTATTGATCATCCTTGATCAATTTTATTGGTAATTAATTATCCTTAATTAATTACATTCTTAATTATTTTCCAAATAAATTGATCAATCAATGCTTAAATTAATTACATCAAGTAATTAATTATTAATTTCTTTCACAAAGAAATTATCCTCCATAATAATTTCACAAATAATTAACCTCAATTCTTCCATACTTCAAATAAATTACATTCTGTAATTACTCATCTTAACTACTTCCCTAAGTAATTATTAATCTCTTATCACCCATCAAATGATTATTCTAAATTAATTAAACTTAATTAATTAATTTAAACTAATCAAATAAATTAATTAATTACAATGAGTAATTAATAACTTTAATTACTTCACAAAGTAATCATACTTAACCAAATTCTATAATGATTATCAAATTTAATTAATCTAATTAATTATCAAAATTAATTACTTAAATTAATTATCAAAATTAATTACTTAAATTAATTAATAAATAATCCCAAGTTAATGACCTTCATTAACCTATCATCAATTTCTTTAATTACCTTTCTTAAGTAATTAACTTAAATTAATAAATACTAATCACAAATTTATTAATCTTTAAAAATCATTTAATTAATGACTAATTATTTAATTAATTAAGTTTTTAACTTAATTAATCTTAACCTCTTGATAAATTAATTTCCAATCATTAATTAAAATCATAACTAAATTAATTAATGATCTTTTCCCAAATTAATTAATCTTAATTAATTAACCTTAACCTTAATTAATTAATTCAAAATCCTTAATTAATTAATTAAATTAGTTAATTAATTATCCATCTAATTACCTTACTAATTTAATAAACCAAAATCATTTAAATCTTTGATTTATTTTAAGTAAAACATCTCTTATTAATAATTTCATTATCATTAACAAAGAAATATTTAAAACAACTTACATTAAAATTTGCTTCCAAATTTCTTTTTCTAAATGTAAATTTAAAATGAAAACGAAACTTAACTTTATCAAAGTTTTAAAAACATTTAAAACCTTTTTAAAACTTCTACTAAATAGTTTCTTATATTATAAAGAAGTTTAAAGGAATTTAAACCCATATTTATTTTAAGATGCAAATCATATTTAAATATGTTTCAACAATTAAAGTTGCTTAGATATTTCAAAATTTTGAAAAAACTTCTTTTATTTTCAAAACATGATTCAAATTGGATTTGATTTCCAGATTTAAAACTTATATTTAAATCTTCTACTCCAATTTTTAAAACCTGATCTCTAAATTCAATTTAATTAAACTCCTTTAAAGTTGTAAAACATTTTAATTTAAAAAGTCTGAATTAAATTTAAAAACTGGAATTCAACTCAGATTGAAAACCATACTTTTTAAATTTAATTTTTAAATTCTTGTTTAAAATCTTGCATTCATATTTTAAAATAAATTTTTGAATTGAAATATACAGGTTTCTCTGAAACCTGAAACCAACAAAAATACCCGAGCTTCCCCTACTTAACTTCGGGTAAAACCCTGATCAACTTCGAGTAAAAACTCGAATTACTCGAGTATGACTCGAGTAAAAATGTTCTGCAAAAACCCAATCATCACCTGACACTCTTCTTCACCGTGCATATGCACGGTGGTTCTGGCCACCTCCGGCCACTACCCAACCAACGAGCAAGTCGCCGACCATCCCTGAATGACTTCGCGACCATCAAAACCCCTCAATCCACTCGAAATCAAATTCGAGTATCCCAAACCAAAACCTGGCAACAACAGGCACCCATTTTATCCCAAACCTGGAAAATCTCCCATTCGGAGGCTTAGCGCCGCCGTCCAACGCCTCTTCGACACCCAAGCAGCCAAAAATTAAGACACTCGGTCACCTGTAGCCCTCATGCCAATCAAAACAATGTACTGCCCCGAAACTAGGTTTAGGAATCCATTTGAACAGTCATCTTCACCACAGTGAATTTGCACCACAATCACTATTTTTTTCCTACATCACTGACCCCTAACCCATCACCAAAAGACACCATGACCACCTGACCCTTGAGAGCATCAGCAAAAACCCCAAAACCAATTTCCAGTAATAACAAAACTGATCCTTCAATCTACCACTAAAATCTGTAATTTGATTTTTAAAAATCATGATTTGAAATAAGCATTCATAATTTAATCCTGAATTCATGTTTTCAAGAGTTTGAATTTTCCTAAAATTTTAAACTTCACTACTTATTTTAGTTTCCTGAACAATACCCAGTTTAATTTGATTCAAATAAATTTTTAATCCTTAATTTAAGTTTAAACATGCAAGTTTTGTTTATAACATAAATTCTAATAGTGACTAAATCCATAGATAAGAACTTAAAACAAAGCTTGGACCTTTTTCTTAAAAACTGTAAAACAGAGAAGTTTTACTGACATTCATCCACATGTATATAAATCTACCAATACACATTCACACAAACATATTTTAATTCAGTGAAAATCATGAAACAGATCATACTAAAGTTTTTAAATAAGAAGTGTTACTCACCTGATATTTTGAAAACTATTTTGGAAGCAGAGCAAAAATTTTCTGAAATGCTTTTGATAAAACTTGAATTGCTTTTACTTCTATGCTTTTAAAAACTGAGTTGCTTGCATTTAGATTTGCATGCAGACTTGAACAAATGCATATTGCAGAAGACAAACCCAGGTTCCTTTTTACTTTTGAATTTAAACTTACATGTTGGCCATTTGAAACTTGAACTAGCTTCAGATTTAATCATTGTATTCCCAGATTTAAAGAAATGTAGAGACATATACTTGATTCCCAGATTTTTAAAAAAATGCAGAGGCTACTTGTTTGATGATTAAATTTGCATGCAGGCCATTTCCTTTGCATGTTGAAAATGGTTTACAGAGGACTTGCTTGCATTACAGATTCAGATTTGCAGGCAATAAGGAATTACAGGTTTGATGATCTTTTGAACTAGATTTTAATTTAAGGAGGAAGTTCAGTTTTAACAAGATTTTACTTTTAGTATTGGAGAGTTTTGGAGACAAATTTGTTTCAGCTGAAAACATAATTTTTTACTTTGAAAAAAAGAAGATTAGAAAGAAGGAGATTGAAAAAAAACATGATTATATAAGTGAAGTTGATTTATCAAAAATCAAAAGAAAATTAAAAAAATAAAAGACACTTGTAAAAAAGAAATAACACTAGTCATTTAATTCAATTACACTTGTCATTACACCCCTTAGTTTAATAACATGTGTCTTGAAATTAATATTATTTATTTTTATTTATTTTAAAGGTAATTGAAATCCTCTTTATTTATTAAATACATATATATAATGTAATTTCATAAATAAATGTGTATGTATTACTTTTTAAAGAAAATGAAATAAAACAATTTATATAAAAATGAAAGCTTATTTATAAAATTTACATATGTTTATTCATTTGAATTTAAAAATTAATTCAAATCCAAATGTTATTCATACATTTAAAAATCCAAATTAAAACTAATTTATATCAACATATTTTAATTTTAAAATAATAATATTGTCTTTTAAAATCTATTTATATTTATAAATTTATTAATATTGTTTGAAAATAACATATTTATTAAATTAAATAATTTATAAAAGAAATCTTAAATTACTTATCTTATTTATCTTAATTAAATGAATTAATGTTTAATATATAAATGGTAGTTTAAATTTTCATATATAATTCCAAACTATATTTATTAAGCTATATTTAAAAGATAATAAAATAAACCTTTGTTTATCTTATTAAAATTTAAACTACACTTAAAATATATTTAAACAATTTAAAACAATTTCTTTAAGTGTCTTAAAACCAAATAGTTATTTATTAAATAGTTTGAATAGTTATATTAAATAAAATAATAAATCTCTAAATTATCAAAATGAAGATCAGAATTTAAAAATAATATTTTATTTGTTTATTAATCTATAAATCAAAACTTATCTATCTACAATATATATACATATATATATATACACACATTATAAATAGAAAGCAATTTATTAGCTTTTAAAAGATAAAATTTACCAATTAAACATTTATTCAATTGGATTATTAAATCAAGTTAAAATTTATTAATAGATTTTATCAAATCACTTTAAATTTTAGCTACAGATTATTAAATTGATATTGCCAAAATTCCCGGGATATCACATCCTACGAGACCCTACGATTTTGTTTGTATTACCCACTTTTGTGGCTAGTAGCTGGAATTTAATCATGTAACAATTTCGGCTATTTCTTATTTACTTGAAAACCCTAGACACTATTATAATATCACTGGATTTCCCATCAAATGTTTTGGTTAGCATAAGGTAAAAACTTTTCCATGTTTATGTGTGGGAAGTCTTACGTGATACCTTTTCTTTTCAAAGGTTTTTCTAAAGATAAGCAATTTTAATCCGTTTAATCACACCAGACCTCTGTCTGACCCGAGTGTTTATTTTCTGTTTTATTAAACTCTTCGGTACTCATGTTATGTATGAGTAGTCGAGTGTTTCAGGTTAGCTTGACAAATTCTGGAGGAGATATGGAGCAGGAGGCTTCCACGTGTAGATATAATATGGTTCTGTTGTGTTTGTATGGTATCTGTATCCTATGTTCTTGAGTTGTATAGTTAGACAGATCTTTATAACTGTCTAATATGTGTTGTATAAGTTGTGTACTCTGATGTAGTATGATACTATGTAATATTTTATATGATATATTATATTTCATTCGTACCGCTGTGAGTTCTCTGATGTTGTTGTATTTCTTTCTTTCTCTTTCTTTTCTTCTTCCGTCCCTTTCTTTCTTCATTAGTGATGCAACTTTCTGGTTTTAGAAAGTCGGGTCGTTACAATAAATGCATAAGCAATTAATTTAATTGGAAATAAATTGAATTAATTAGGATTAAATAATTAATTAATCCTATTTATAAATAATTATTGAATGCTTGACCTTACTTATGAATAATTGTACTGTATGAGATGCCTTGAATTGATTGTCCTACCTGATCTGTGATATTTTGTTCAATGGATTGAGCTGTGTATAATTTATTTATTTATTTGTGATATATTTGTATATTATCTGTGAATCTGTGAATGAATGATAAGCGTTATAGTTTATACCGCTTATCAACTATATTTCTGTGTTTTGATCTGTGATGATGATGTTATGGCACTATTGTGTTAAACCCCTGGACCACACCATACACACACAAATATGGATTCCACGAGGAAATCGATTAATTCATAGATTTTTGAAATGATTTTTAATAGAAAATTTGAATTCAAATGGTTTGGAAATGGAATCGGGTTAAATGTGAAAAGCTTTTGAAATGAAATTTCAAGATAAAATTTATTTTTGAATAACTTGATAAAGTTTTAAAATTTAAATAATTTGATTTAAAATTTGAATTCAAGATTTGAAACTGAATTTTATGATTAGAAATTAGGGATTAAAGATGTTGTACAAGTTTATATAGGTTAAACCATTTTAAATGTATTGATTTGGGAATTTGAATTTAAATTCAAGAGCTTTAACTCATGCAAATATAATTGCGTTCTTCCGAAACGAAAACTATTTGTTTCCAAATAATAAAAAGCTTTCGTATAAGAAATGAACTTCCAAATTGTGTTAAAAGGAATTTCAAGTTGGAAATGAAAATGATTTCCAAATTATGGAAATGATTTGAAAGCTATAAGTTAATCTTTGATTTAAAGATTTAACGAGTAAATCCAATTAAAATGGAAATTGTTTTGAAATCCATGAATGGATCTTTGTGAATGGGGTGAACTTTGTGGAATAAATCTTTTTGTTTAAAAGATTTAAAATGGTAATTTGTTTAACCATTTGATGAAATGTTTTGGATTTTATAAGTTGTGACTTAACTGAAATCCCATATCCATATGTTTTTTTATATTGCGCTCATTATTCGGTTTAGCCGGGAGAGGACCTTGTGTCATATAACCCATTCCGAATAATGATACGTCGTTATGGATAGCATTTGAAGACCGTTGTTGAAGATCGGTTGTTTTACAAGAACGATAGGATAACCTATCGATTAACTCTACAATGAGTTGCTCTGGTATAGAGTTTTCCCTAAGTGATGGGAAGTCTAATCGGGATTGTGAATTCCCGGATTTGCAAGGGCTTCTTCGGAAGTGCCTTCGATTCTGTTCGAACCCGGGACAAACTTGTATGGTTGTATGTCTGACACTACACTTTGAGATATAAAGTAGATTTCTTTCAAATAGATATTTGTTGCTGGCGAAGAATTTATTCTCTTAGCTTAACACCCTTCTCTGAGACGTACGAGCTCAGAGATTATGTAGTTGAAGGTTATCGGCAATATATTCCCAATTTCGTAGTATGACATACTGAGTGCTGCTGTGTGTTGATGATCATCTGTTGATCATTTGTGATCATAGCATGGCTTCTATATGAAGCGTAGCTTTGTGGACGAGACTGCATCAGGACCTCACAACCCAGAAATGGTCGAAACAGGAAAGATTTGGCACGGTTATGAGGGTCACGCCCTTTAGGGTGTGTCATTCCCATCTGGTAAAGGGTGGTATCATAGTATGGAGCCCAGATATTTACCTATGTGGTGGGCTTCAACATCATTTCTGTGTGGTTGTTGCTTTGTGGTTTAGAGGCGCCTCAGATAAAGGTCCTAAAGTACCGGGGGTTGGCACGCTCGTGTAGTAGTTACCTAGTTACAAAGGTAACGCGGCCTTGTGTTGGCAGAGAGCTGGCTAAGTTCTCGGAACGTCCCGCCAAAGGGGTACCCATGGACAGTGGAAAGTTCCTTAGCCCGACCATTTGTTGGAAAAATCCAAATAAAACAATACGAGCCTTGTACGGTTTTAGTTGTAGAACCTGTCATTTAAAATGGCAGCTATAGCAGGCATGATATAGTGGTACCTATGCTGGCTAAGACTTATATTATACTTTCGAAATGTTTTCTGCACTATGCACTAATAATAATATCAAAGAAATTTTCTCGTATCAAGCATGTTTGACTATCATAAAGAGAAATCTCCTCCAATTCTGCGTTTGCATTGTGTGTGTGGCGGGAGGCCTTATGGTAGTTTCATTTTCTGAAAAACATTGCAGATTTATTTTAAATTTTCTTGTTGTTTGTTTTAAAAGACCAAATGTTTTTGTTCCTCACACCAGTCCCATGACTGACTCGGAGTTTATTGTTCCTTTCCTAAACTCTGGGTGCCCACAATTTTCCACACGGGCAGTCTAGAGTTGGGATTTTTTAGATAGTCAGGTTTAGTAGAATATCTAGAGTTAGTTCAGTCTTTGGTTCAGGACGAGACTTGCTTATCTAGGTGAAACATGATTTTGATTCGAGCTAGCTTTGGATTGGAGCATTGGACTTGGGGATGCATTCTTTTGGAGTTATGATTCCGCTGCTGGTGTTATCTATTTCTTTCCGTTGTGTCTTGTATCTCTGATGCATCATGATATCTATTGTATCATTCTGTTGTATCATATTGCATCCGATGTTGTATCTGTCACTGTATCAATGTGTATATATATTGATATTCTTTTCTTCCACTGTGTTGTACTTAATGGTGTTATAAGCTACGGCGCACCAGATTCGACGTTTGGATCTGTGGCATTTGAATATGAGTGTCGTTTTCGGTGCCGATTTTTGAAGGTCGAGTCAGGATCGTCACAAAATAAATGAATATCATTGATATACAACATTCGATACAACAATGATATAATATGAATCAATATCAGAGATAAAAATAACAATGCTACCGTGGAAAACCCAATGAACTGGCAACAGAAACAACTAGAACTTGAAATTCCAGAAGAAGCACCAATATCATCAATCTCCATAGATAGCTCGAACCACCATCAAGTTGTACCAAGATAAGCAAGTCTGGTCCGTCGTCCAAACCAGATACTTCAATATCCAAAGTCTTCAAAGAATACCAAAGAGAAAGCCAAAAGCTACCGAATCGATATCTATATTTGCTATCTGAAAAACCCAACTCTAGACTGCCCGTGTGGAAAATTTAGACACCCAGAGTTTAGGAAGGGAATAATAAACTCCTGGTCAGTCATGAGACTGGTGTGAGTAAATGAAAATAGTTTTCTTATCTTTAAAACAAACAAAAGAATTTAAATTGAAATCCGCAATGCTTTTGGAAAATGAAACTACCATAAGGCCTCCCGCCACACACACAATGCAAGCGCAAACTTGGAGGAGATTTCTCCTTATGATAGCCAAACATGCTTAATACACGAAAAACCATTTAATATTATTATTAGTGCATAGTAGAAAACATTTTGAAAGTGTAATATTAATCTTAACCAGCATAGGTACCATTATATTATGCCAGCTCCCACCTGAGGTGGCAGGTTATACAATTGAAATCGTAAAGGGCATGTATTGTTTTATTTAGATTTCCAACAAATGGTCAGGCAAAGGAACTTCCCATATAAAATGGAACGCCTCTGGAGGGACCCCCCGAGAACCTAACCGGATCTCTGCTACACAAGGTCGGGTTACCTCTGTGACTAGGTAACAACTGACACGAGCATGCCATCCCTCGGTCGTTACCGACCTTTATCCGAGGGTCATCAATCCAACAACTACATAGTAAAGTATCTGGGCTCCATACCATGATACCAACTTTCAAAAAAAACAACATAAGTAAATATCTAGGCTCCATACCATGATATCACTTTTTATCCAGAAGGAAATGGTCATCCCTCAGGAGGAGCTACCCCCAAATAACCTTGCTGCCATGATTCCTGTTTCGACCATTATCGGGTTGTGGGGCTCAACGAAGTCTCATCCACAAAGCTACGTTTTTCACAAAGCCATGCTTCGATCACAAATGATCAGTTAATGATCATCAACACACAGCAGCACTCAACATGCCACATTACCAAATTGGGAATGTATCACTAGTAACCATCAACTACATAACCTCTGAGCTCGTACGTCTTAGAGAAGGGTGTTAAGCTAAGAGAATAAATATCTGCCACCAACATAAATGTATTTGATAGAAACCAGCTTTACATCTCACAGTGTAATGTCAGACATACATCCATACAAGTCTATTCCGGGTTCGAACAGAACCGAAGGCACTTCCAAAGAAGCCCTTGTAAATCTGGGTATTCACAATCCCAATCAGACTTCCCATCACTTAGGAAATCTCTATACCGATGTGACTCGGTGCAGAGACAATCGACGGGTTATCCTTTCGTTTTCGAAAATACGCGGTCTTCACCATCAGTCTTCAAATGCTATCCATATCGACGTATCATTATTCAGAATGGGTTATATGACACAAGGTCCTCTCCCGGCTAAACCGAATAATGAGCGTAATATTTAAAACATATGGATATGGAATTTCAGTTAAGCCACAACTTAATATCCAAACTTTTCTTTCAAATAATTTAAACGAATTACCATTTACAAATCTTTTAAACAAAAAGATTTACTTCCAGAAACATTTCAATGGTTTAAACAATTTCCACACTTTAATCTTTTAAACAAAAGATTTATCTTTAAAAACCCTTTTTAATTTAAAAACAAGGTTCGCCAATCTTTAACAAAGATTCATTTATAGCCTTTCAAAAACAATTCCATTTCAAGTTGGATTAACTCATCCGGTCTTTAAATCAAAGACTCATTTCATAGCTTTCAAAAATCATTTCCACAAAACAATTCCATTCCAATTCTTTTATATAAAAGATACACCATTTAAATGCTCTTCAATTTCAAATCAAGGTTTGACTATCTTTCACAAAGATTAGTTAACAGTTTTCAAAACTATTTCAATTCGATTTGAAATCTTTCAACACAAATTGAAAACCCTTTCCTTATATGAAAGCTATTATTAACTGAAACAAATAGTTTAGTTTTGGGAAAAACTGATTACATTTGCCTAAGTTAAAGCCATTCAAGTATAAACTTGGGTTTAAATTTAAATTCCCAAACCAATACTTTTTCAATGGTTAAAAACCCATATAAACACTTTTATAACTTGTATAATCTTTTTAAGCCAAAATTTCGAAATCACTGAATTCAATTTTAAATATTGAATTCAAATCCAAACCAAATTATTTAAATTCCCAAAACTTTATCAAATTATACAAAATAACTTTTTACCTCTTTAAAACTATTTTTCAAAAACTTACATATTTAATCCAATTACATTTCCAAAACTATTTTGGATTCAAAATTCAATTTTAAAATCTTTTCAAAAATCTGTGACTTAACCAATTTTCTCTTGAAATCCATATTTGTGTGTGTACGGTGTAGTCCAGAGGTTTTACACACAATAGTGCAACAACATCAACCATTACAAATTCAAACACAGAATATCGATAAGCGGTATAATCTATAACGCTTATCTTTATTTACAGATCATGGATGAATAATATAAGTTCATCGTAGATCACAGATAAATAAATTACATCACAGTTCACAGCACAAATCAGGATAATTCATAACGCAAAGCATCATATGTCAGGGATATCAAACAATTAATCATCCAATCCAAACCTCCATAAGTAATATCAATTAACTATCTGATTAATTTAAATCAGATTAATTATTTATGAATAAATTTCTAATCTTGGTTAATTAATCATTAATTAATTACAAACCATTTTGATCAATTACTCTTTAATCATTAGTTTGCCTTTAATTAATAAATAATCCTTTGATTAATTATTCTTAATTAATTTCAATAACTAATAAATTAATTCTTAATTAATTATCCATAATTAAAATAAATGATTATCCCCAATCACGTTCATAAATTAATTAATCTTTATTAATTATCCTAAATCAATAAATTAATTATCACTAATTACTATTGATTAAGTCTTAATCACCATCATAAATTGAACCATTTCTTAATTAATTATCTTAATTAATTTATCCTTAATTACATTGATTAAATAACCCTTAATCGATTATCATAAATTAATTAAAATTAAACTAAGTGATTACCCTTAATCACCTATATCATAAATTAATTACACCGAGTAATTATTCTTTTAATTGCTTGATTAATCATAAATCAATTATTTTTAATTAAGGAATTATTTTTTAGTAATTAATTACCTTTAGTCATCAATTAAGAATTAAATTAATTGTTCTTTAATTACCATTATTAAGATTATTCTTTACGTAATTAATTATATTTAATTAAATTACACAAAGTAATTAGCTTCTTAAATCAATTTCACAAAGCAATTCATACTTAATCACTTAATTACATCCTTTAAATCAAGATAAATACTCAAAATTGTTATCATACAAAATCATATGAAACCTTCTTGATTAATTAAGGAATAAAACACTTCCTCAACCACTTTTGCCATCACAAAATTATAATTTTGAAAATACATGTTATTTAAATTTAATTAGTTAACAAATATAAAATTATTAATTACCAGACAATTTTTGAAAACATTTCAAACTTTCAAATCTTTTATACTTGTTTTGAAACTGGTTTATAATTTCGATTCAAAATTTGGTCAATATTTATTTTAAAACTAATTTAAAACCGGAAAACGTATTCCATTTAAAATTTAAAAACCTGGAAATTTAATCTTTTAAAACCCGAGCCCATCATAATTTCACTTGAGCCGTACTTCGAGCAACACACCCCTTTTTCCTGCTTCGAGTGGACCCTGCATTTTTCGTGCTTTAACCCAAGAGAAATTTATTCTTCTCCCCAAACTCCATCCCCTGACAACACTGATAGTTGTGCACGTGCAGCCTCGTTCACTGCCACTCAGGTCATCACGGTTATCACCGGCGAGTCGACTATGACCATCTCTAACCATTCGACCATCAAAAAAAATCAAAACGATCGTGAGATCGAAAAACGAGTAAGCCACAACCCATCAGGACAAAACGTGATCACCCAGACCTCCACGCACCGCCTAAATTCGACCACTGGTGACCGTGCCCTCGCATCCATGGTCGCGATGCTTGCCAATGCTTCTAATCCCCTTAGTCTCATCAATCCCGATGCACAAATGTCGCCACAAACGTCTTGACAACCACCACATTCAAATCAACAACTTAAACCCTGTATCTACACTGCCAAGTTACCATAACGATCAGAAAAATATAGCTCCATTTTTTCCTTGTTCCCCATCTCTTCATCTCCCTCTGATCAGAACCCCGTGATCCAAAATCCTCTTGATCAACATATTTTGACAAAAACTTGCTTACCAATTAACTCTCTATTTCCCAACAATTACAAGTTTAAAAATCATGAATTGATTATCTAAATTTATTATTCTGTAATACGAATCTATTTGTAAATCCAAAGCACGAAATCAAAATCATTGATTTTTGACTTAAATTAAGCTATTACTGTAAATTCTGATTTTTGAAATGATTATTCACTAAATCCACCTGAATTTATTTTAAAAATGATATTACTAAGTTACAATCATTTTACTTTTAAAGATTATAGCTTGAACATGTTTAAATGGGAAGCTATGATTTTTATTTGATGAAATATGAGCTTATAATATCAACAGAGAACTATATACAGGCATGCATTCCATAAATACAGAGGAATTCAACCATTCTTCTCAGATAAACTCATCACACTTTCAAGTATTATCTTATATCAAGATAAAATGGTAGGTTAAAATGGTTTTCTCACCTGATATTGAAGCAAACAGCAATAAAAACAAAGTTTAAAAGCAAAGCTTTCAGCTTGGAAATAGAAACAAGAAGCTATCAAAACCTGAAACAAACATTCAAAAGATCAAGCAAATTCAATTCAAAGTTTAGGCAACCTAAATGTGTGTCTGATGTTACACTTCGAGATGTAAAGCTGGTTTCTATCAAATACATATCTATTGGTGGCGGAGATTTATTCTCTTAACTTAACACCCTTCTCTGAGACGTACGAGCTCAAAGGTTATGTAGTTGATGATTACTAATGATACATTCCCAATTTGGTAATGTGGTATGCTGAGTGCTGATGTGTGTTGATGATCATTTACTGATCATTTGCGATCGAAGCATGGCTTTGTGAAAAAGCGTAGCTTTGTGGAGGAGACTTCGTCGAGCCTGACAACCCGGTAATGGTCGACACATGAATCGTGGCAGCAAGGTTATTTGGAGGTAGCTCCTCCTGAGGGTATGATCATTTCTTTCTGGATAAAAAGGTATATCATTGCATGGAGACCAGATATTTACTTCTGTTGTTTTTTTTGAAAGTTGGTATCATGGTATGGAGCCCATATACTATACTGTGTGGTTGTTGGATTGTGGGCCCTCGGATAAAGGTCGGTAACAACCGGGGGATGGCATGCTCGTATCAGTTGTTACCTAGTTACAGAGGTAAATCGGCCTTGTGTAGTAGAGATCCGGTTAGGTTCTCCGGGGTGTCCCTCCAGAGGTGTTCCATTTTATATGGGAAGTTCCTTTGCCTGACCATTTGTTGGAAATCCAAACAAAACAATACGCGCCCTTTACGATTTCAATTGTATAACCTGCCACCTCAGGTGGTAGCTATAAGTGGCATAATATAATGGTACCTATGCTGGTTAAGATTTGTATTATACTTTCGAAATGTTTTCCACTATGCGCTAATAATAATATCAAATGGTTTTTCGCGTATTAAGCATGTTTGACTATCATAAGGGGAAATCTCCTCCAAGTTTGCACATGCATTGCGGGAGGCCTTATGGTAGTTTCATTTTCCAAAAGCATTGCGGATTTCAATTTAAATTCTTTTGTTTGTTTTAAAGATAAAAAACTGTTTTCTTTTGCTCACACCAGTCCCATGACTGACTTGGAGTGCATTGTTCCATTCCTAAACTCTGGGTGCCCAAAATTTCCACACGGGCAGTCTAGAGTTGGGTTTTTCAGATAGTAGATATAGATATCGATTCGGTAGCTTTTCGCTTTCTCTTTGGTATTCTTTAAAAACTTTGGATATTGAAGTATTTGGTTAAGACGACGGACTAGACTTGCTTAGCTTGGTGCAACTTGATGGTGATTCGAGCTATCTGTGGAGATTGCTGATATTGGTGTTTCTTCTGGAATTTCAAGTTCTGGTTGTTTCTGCTGTCAGTTCATTGGGTTTTCCGCTGTAGCATTGTTATCTTGTATCTCTGATATTGATTCGTATTGTATCATTGTTGTATCGAATGTTGTATATCAATAATATTCATTTCTTTTCTTCCGTTGTGTTGTTATACTCAATGTGTTATAAGCTCGTGAACGAGTCAAATTTCAACATTTGGAACTACGACATTCGAGTATGAGTGAAGTACGGGTGCCGATTTTCGAACGCTGAAATTTGGAACGTGACAAAATCAAAACAGCAAAACCAAGATTCTTAAACCTGAGCAAAAACTACAAATCAAAAGAAAAAAATATACGTTAAAAAAGAAAAAAAGAAAACAAAAACCGGGGAACTTAAATAAAAAAGAGAATCAAATTTCAAAGGAGCAGTTCGACAAATAGTTCAGCCTGTTCAAAATTTACAATAACAAGTTGTAGGAATCAACTCAACAATTCAGAATGAAATTCAAATCAAGGGTAACAATTCCCGATCAAAGAAATTGAAGTCTGGAACAAGAAACCTACTTCCCTGTTTCTCATTTCCAAGCCTCTGCTCTCAAATCATAGGTGAGCAAACTATCTTTATGTTGATACTTTGTGATGTTGTGATGAATGCTTGATGTTGATACTATGAAAATCTCTGGTATGAATATGAATATGTGTGTGTGTGTGTATGTAATGGATGTGCATGCCTGTCTATGTATAGATAGGTTTCTGTTTAGTAACAGGTTAGCCAAACTCAAGAAAAAATTTGTATCTCAGATTATAAATAGATTTAGGTGATGATTTCTAAATGAAAGTTGATCATAACAGTGTAATACCAATTTTAAAAATAGGTGCAAATATATTTATGGAATAAATATTTTAAAATTTGTGTATTATGGTAATGAACATTTTATATCAGAAATTCAAGTATCATGATTTCGAGTTTCAGTTATATGACTGGATTCGTATTTGAATTTTATGAATTTTGATGAAAATATTGGGAATTTTAATTTTGAAATTGATGGGAATTTGTGAGTCGATAGAAATTTACTTTTTTGTCAATTCATAGCAAACGAGGAGGTGTTAGTCGACGTGGTTGTAGCCATAGGAGGACTATGGGGGTGAGGGTCAACGGAAAAATGGTTATTGAAATTCTCGACCACCATGGTGATCTACATGGGCGAATTAGGGTTTAATCACCTGGGATGGTCGACTTGGGATTCCGGAATAGTGCACTGTCGATAGTGAACCAGGATCAATCGTAGGTTGGGGATTGAGTGCGTGGTTGAAAGGCGAGGCTCTAGACATGGTGACACAAGCTTAGGTGATTGGAGGTGGTGGCCGAGGCGGTTCTTTCGATCGAAATTGTTCCAGTTAGTGCTTGTGTGCTCGATTGTGATTCTGGACGAACCGGTCAGAACTGGGTGATGGAGTTCGTTGACGAGGTCAAGGGTGACCCATGGGTGGTCGCGGCATCAATCAGTGATGATCGGAACAGTGATGCAGGTGCACATGTGCACTTTTATATCTGTCATTGCTGAAGTGTTATAAAAGATGTGATATTTTTGGGTTGGAACTCGTGATGGTTCCGTGCGTGACTCAAAGTAAAAGATGATGGGGGAAGACTCGAAGTTGGGACTGAGTATTTAAGTGTTTGGCCCGAGTTTCCATATCTTGATTTTGTAACAAGTTTAAAAATTTAAACTTAATCAAGGTTAAATAATTTATTAACCATTTCTTTTAAAATATTTAATGTTTGAATTAGATGGAACTTACTAAAGGTTTGAAAGATAAAAAAATTTGAGTTTAAAATGTTTTTAATATATAACGTTTGTCTTTGAAAAGTTTAGTTTTTTTTAAATTGAACTTAATTTTGTTATTAAGTAAAAAATTAAAGAATAAAGGGTTTTGAGTCTTTAATTTAACTTAAAGGTTTAAGTTAAGGTGGTTAATAATAATTAATTACAAGATTATTAAACAAGGTGAAGTAATTAATTAAGATAAAATATTTTATCTTTTAATTAATCAAGTTCTTAAATAATTAATGATGAATTATTAGTAAAATAATTTAAAATATTGTTACTTAAAGAAAGATTAATTAATGAGATTTATTAAAGGATGATTACTTAATATGGGGGTAATTTATTGAGGGTTGGTTAATAAATTGTAATTTAAAGATATATTAAGTAAAGGTTAATTACTTAATAACTTAAAGGGTGATTAATTGATGATTAAAAGTTAATAAATTGGAATTACTTAATGTAATCAAGGGATAATTATTATGTAATTAACTTAAGGTTAATTTATTTAATGTAATTAATAAAGGAGAATTAACCAGTGTGATTAATTAATGTACTTACTTAAAAATAATTTCTTAATTAAAGTAATTGATTAGTGATTAAAGTGAATTAATCAAGTGATTAAAGGATAATTACTCAGTGTAATTATTTTATGATATAAGGGATAATAACTTATTGTAGTTTATTAATTAAGGATTGATTAATTAATGCAATTAAGAAAAATTAATTAAAGGATAATTAAATAATTAAAGGTTAATTATTTAATGTTTAAAGGTTGCTTAAATTATTAATTAAGGGTGATTAGTTAATAACTAAAGGTTAATTAATTTACTACTAATGGTTAATTAATAAATAAATAAGGAATAATTAATTAAAGTGATTTGTAATTAATTAATATTAATTAACCAGGTAATTAATTTGATTAAATTAATCAGATAATTAATTGATCTTACTTGCAGATGTTTGGATTCTATTGGATGTTGAATTGTTTAATATCCCTGATGTGTGATGCTCCGTTTTGATTTTGAGCTGTGATTAATGTAATTTATTTATCTGTGATGAATGTAATTTATTTATCTATGATGAATTTATATTGTTTATCTGTGAATCTATGAATGTAGATAAGCGTTATAGGATTATACCGCTTATCGATATTGATGTGCTTGAATCTGTGGCGATCAATGATGTTGCCATATTGTGTAAAACCCTTAGACTATACCATACACACACAAATATGGATTGCACGAGGAAATTGGTTAAGTCGCAGAAATTTGAATTTTTTTGAAATTAAAGATGAATTTTGAATCTAAATGGTTTTGGAAATGGAATTGGGTTAAATATGAAAAGCTTTTGAAAATGAGTTTCAAAGATAAGAGTTATTTTTGAATAACTTGATAAAGTTTTGAAATTTAAATAATTTGTTTTGAATTTGATTCAAGATTTGAATTGAATTCTATATTTGAAAATTATGGTTTAAAAAGGCTTTGGGACTTTAAAGTTGAATTTTGAGAAATAATCATTCAAAGTATTGTTTTGAATAATTGATCTTTAACTTTGGAAAACTATGGTTTGAAAAGGATATTAAAGTTGTAATATTTTAAAACAATTCCAAAGTATTTTGAAGAAATTCTTTCGAGAATTCAAATCTAACTTAAAAAGAATCTGCTTAGGATACGGCTGGTTCGCTAATTTTCCAAATTTGGCTTTAAAAGGGCTTCAACATGAGTAAATTTTTTGGTTTGTTCTAAAACGAAAACTCTTTGTTTTCAAATGATAATAGCTTTCAAATAAAAAAAGGATTTCCAGTTTTTGTTAAAAAAAGCTTCAAATTTGAAATGGAATTTTTTGGAAGCTAAGAATAAACCAATGTGAAAGATTGCTGAACTTTGTTTTGAAATTAAAGAGGATCTAAAAGGTGTATCTTTTGTATAAAAGATTTGAAACGGAAATTGTTTTGGAAGCTATGGATTGAATGTTTGATTTAAAGATTGGATGAGTCAATCCAATTTGAAAGCAATTTTTTTTAGAAAGGCTATGAATTAATCTTTGTGAAAGATTGGTGAAGTTTGTGAAGTGAATTTTTTTGTTTAAAGATTTAAAAATGGTAATTTGTTTAAACCATTTGAAGAAAAGTTTTGGGTATAAGTTGTGACTTAAATAAGATCCCAATATACATATGTTTTTAAATATTGGGCTCATTATTCGATTTAGCCGGGAGAGGACTTTGTGTCATATAACCCATTCCGAATAATGATATGACATTATGGATAGCATTTGAAGACCGGTGATGAAGATCGAATATTTTCGAACCGAAAGGATAACTCATCGAATGTCTCTGCACCGGATGATCCTCGGTATAGAGATTTGATCACCCTTTGTGATGGGGAGTCCGGATGTGATTAGGGATTATCCAGATTTGCAACGGCTTCTCTTTGAAGTGCATTCGGTTTTGTTCGAACCTGGAACAGACTTGTATGGACGTGTCTAACATTACACTTTGAGATGTAAAGCTGGTTTCTATCAAATTCATTTCTGTTTGATGGTGGAGAATTTCTTCTCTTAGCTTAACACCCTTCTCTAAGACATACGAGCACAGAGGTTATGTAGTTGATGGTTACTAGTGATACATTCCCAATTTGGTAGTGTGGCATGCTGAGTGCTACTGAGTGTTGCTGATCATTTGTTGATCGAAGCATGGCTTTTGTGTAAAGTTAGCTTTGTGGACGAGGCCTTGTCGGACCTCACAACCCGAAAATGGTCGAAACATGAAAGATGGAGCAAGGTTGTTAGGGGTTGCCCCCCTAGGGTATGTCCATTTCTTTTGGAAAAGGTGGTATCATGTTATGGAGCTCAGATACTTAAATCATGTGGTCACTGCAAATTTATTACTTTGTGGTTGTTGCCTTGTGGTTGAGGGCCCTCGGATAAAGGTTACAAACGACCGGAGATGGCGTACTTGTAGGTGCTACTTTCGGGCAAACGTAACCCAGCCTTGTATTGGTAGAGAGCTCGGTAAGTTCTCGGGTCGTCCCTCCAGAGGCGTGCCCACGGGGCAATAGGAATTTCCATAGCCTAACCATTTGTTGGAAATCCAAAGAAACAATACGCGCCCTGTACGGTTTTAGTTGTATAACCTGCCATAGAATGTGGCGGTAACCTGCTATTGAACATGGTAGCTATAGTAGGCATACGATGAAATGTGATATGCTGGTTAAGATTGATATTATACTTGCAAATTTTTTCCACTATGCACTAATAAAAATATCAAAATGGTTTTCGCGTATCAAGCATGTTTGACTATCATAAGGAGAAGTCTCCTCCAATTCTGCTTTTGCATTATGTGTGCGGCGGGAGGCCTTATGGTAATTTCATTTTCCAAAAAGCATTGCGGATTTCTTTTAAATTCTTTTGCTTGATTTTGTTTAAAGAAAACTGTTTTTTATGCTCATACAAGTCCCATGACTGACCCAGAGTTTACTGTTCCCTTCCTAAACTCTGGGTGCCATAATTTTCCACAACGGCAACCTATAGTTGGGATTTTCAAACAATCAAATAGTAGGTGTAGATTCGGTAGCCTTCAGTCTTTGGAAATCTTCTTCGGTCTTTGGATGACTGACCTTGCTTAATGCAACATGATGGGGGCTCTTGCTTCGCGTTTGGAAAGCATGTTGGTGGATCTGGCTTCTGGAGTCTCTGGAGCTTTGGCATTGGAGTTATTGTTTTTCCGCTGCTGCTGCTGCTGCTGCTGCTATGTATTTCCGCTGTTATGCATCTCTAATATGTGATATTCATTGTATCATTATTGTAATCAACTTCTGTATATCAATGATATTATTCATTTCTTCCGCTATGTTGTTGTACTTAATGTGTTATAAGCTCTGGCAAGAATAGGACTTCAATGGTTGAATCTGCGGCATTCGAGTACAAGTGAAGTGCGGATGTCTATTTTCTAACGTTGAAATACGGGTCGTTACAATTTGGTATCAGAGCTGAAGGTTGAAACTTTAGCTCAGGATTATAACACATTAGTTAACTCATTAGAGATACGGTGAATTATACTCTAGAATGGGTATATCCCTAAGATAACTGTCTGTATGCCTCAGTAAATTCTCTTACTATCCACTAATAGTGAGTATAAGTGTAAGAAGAGGATGAGATATAGGACATGGGAGTACCACTACAGATGGCCAATACCTGTAACAATAAGGAATAACTCTTCTCCATCTCCTTTGATCCGATTTCATTTTCTTTGATGGTTTCCTGGAAGCTCGATGGAGAAGCTTTGGTGTGGTGATGGCCCCGCGAATCTTTGTTTACGTTATATGAAAAGGTTCTAATTCCTATTTCGTATTCTCTTCGTCAGTTCTCTATCAGCTTTTCATTTTTAACTAAAATGAGTTTGAGATTTTATTTGAAATAAATTGGTTAATAAAATATGAAGTTAAATTTAATTGTATCCATTTGTCTATTCTTTGGGGTCCATATATATATTCTACGAACAGTTAGTTATCCCTTCGGACTAACCCATGCCTCTGCATATCTCGTAGAACGGATGACCCGAATATTTTGTAGAATATTAAATGAGTTCGTTCTCGTATCTATTGGTGATATTCTGATTAGGTAAGCCAAATGCAGAATAGATATTCAGTTTGATCTGGTAAATCAATTTTCTATCTTAGATGTGTTCATCTATTCTTTGTTGTCTTCCTGTCTAGCAAATTTCGAGGATGAAATTTTCTTAAGAAGGGAATCTGTAACGATCCCGTTTTTGAGCTAGTATTATTTTGATAACTAATTTAACTTTTGAAATTAAATTGTGAATTAATTTGGTATTTTCCAAATTTAAATAAATATTTGTTTGTTTCTTAATATAAATGTATATAGATATAATTTTAAATAGAATTTATAATTGGAAATTCAGAAACAAATATTTTGAATAATATATTTAATTTGGATTTATTTGTGATTTAATTGAGAATTAATTTGAAATTTGGAAATATATATATAAGTAGATTTTTAAAATAATTTTGATTTGAAAATTTAAAAATAATATTTTATAAAATTAATTGGATTTAAATGTTTTTATATTTTGAAAAATAATATATATATATGTATATAACTAGAATTGTAAATATAATATAATATTAAAATAAGGTTTAATAAAAGTTTAAAATATACATATCTTTTGGAAATTAGTAAAATTGGTTAGTAAATTTATAAAATAAGATTTAATTAACAATTTTAAAATATATTTTCTTTTAAAATGAATAAATACAGTTTGTATATTTATAAATATAAAATATAATACATTTGATAAGTTATATCACATAAGAGATAAATTAATTCACAAATTTTAAAATGATAGGGTTTAAAACTTATTTTATAAATTAAATTAAATTTGAGAAATGGGTTTAAACACAAATTTCTTACGTACTAACATTTGTAAGGTGGAAAGTATAGGACTTAACATGTGTAGGTTAAAGAGTTATGAATTTAATAGCTGTTCATTTAATTTGCAAGTAATTTAACAAGTGGCAAATGCATTAATAACATGTATTATGGGAAAATTTAGTCATTCCCTTTCAATTCAAAATTTTCAAACTCTCCACTTCTCATCTTCTCTAAACTGAAATCAAAACAGCGAAACCAAGATTCTTAAACCTGAACAAAAGCTACAAATCAACAGAAAAAAATACTCTTCAAAACGGAAAAGGAAGAAAACACAAACCTAGGAACTTTAATAAAAAAGAGAATCAAATTTCAAAGGAGCAGTACAACAAATAGTTTCAGCCTGTTCAAAATTAACAATAAAATGCTATAGGAATCAACTCTACAATTCAAAATAAAATTAAAATCAAGGGCAATAATTCCTTATCAAAGAAATTGAAGCCTGGAACAAGAAACCTGCTTCTCTATCTCTCATTTCCAAGCCTCTGCTCTCAAATCGTAGGTGAGCAAACTATCATTTCATTGATACTTTGTGATATTGTGATGAATGCTTGATGTTGATACTGTGAAAATTCTGGTATGAATATGAATATGCGTGTATATATATGTAATGGTTGCGCATGCCTATCTATATATAGATAGGTTTCTGTTTAGTAACAGGTCAGCCAAACTCAAGAAAAAATTTGTATCTCTGATTATAAATAGATTTAGGTGATGACTTCTAAATGAAAGTTGATCATAACGGTGTAATACCAATTTTAAAAATAGTCGCAAATATATTTATGGAATAAATACTTTAGAATTTGAGTATTACAATCATAAACATTTTATATCAAAAATTCAAGTATCATGATTTCGAGTTTTAGTTATATAACTGGATTCGTATTTGGGTTTTATGAATTTTGATGAAAATATAGAGATTTTTAATTTTGAAATTAATGGGAATTTGTGAGTTGATTGGAATTTATGTTTTTGTCAATTCACGGCAAACGAGGAGGTGTTGGTCGACGTGGTTGCGGCCAGAGGAGGATCATGGGCCAGGGGTCAACGGAAAAATGGTGATTGAAATTCTCGACCACCGTGGTGATCTAACAAGGGCGAATTAGGGTTTAATCACCTAGGATGGTCGATGGGGATTCCGGAATAATGCACTGTCGATAGGGAACCAGGATCAATAGCAGGTGGGGGATTGAGTACATGGTTGAACAACGAGGCTCTAGACATAGTGACACAAGCTCAGGTGATCGAAGGTTGTGGGCGGAGGCGGTTCTTTCGATTAAAAATTATTCTAGTTAGTGCTTGTGTGCTTGATTGTGATTCTGGATGAATTGGTCGGAACTGGGTGATAGATTTCGTCGACGAGGACAAGGGTGACTTGTGGGTGGTCGCGGCATCGATCAGTGATGGTCGGAACAGTGGTGCAGGTGCATTCGTTCACTTTTATATCTAGAATTGCTGAATTTTTGGAGAAGATGTTATATTTTCGGGTTGGATCTCGTGATGGATCGGTGCATGACTCGAAGTAAAAGATGATAGGGGAAGACTCGAAGTTGGGCCCAAGTATTTAAGTGTTTGGAACGAGTTTCCAAATCTTGATTTTATAACAATTTTAAAAGTTTAAACTTAATCAAGGTTAAATAATTTATTAACCATTTCTTTTAAAATAATTAATGTTTAAATTAAGATGGAACTTATTAAAGGTTTGAAAGATAAAAAAATTTGAGTTTAAAATGTTTTGATATATAACATTTGTCTTTGAAAAGTTTAGTTTTTTTTTAAAATAAACTTAATTTTGTTATTAAGTAAATAATTAAAGAATGAAGTGTTTTGAATCTTCAATTTAACTTAAAGGTTTAAGTTAAGGTGGTTAATTATAATTAACTCCAAGATTATTAAACAAGGTGAAGTAATTAATTAAGATAAAATGTTTTATCTTTTAATTAGTCAATTTCTTAAATAATTAGTGATGAATTATTAATAAAAGGAATTAAAAGATTATTACTTAAAGAAGGATTAATTAATGAGATTTATTAAAGGATGATTACTTAATATAAAGGGTAATTTATTAAGGGTTGGTTAATAAATTGTAATCTAAAGATTTATTAAGTGAATAAAGGTAATTACTTAATAATTTAAAGGTTGATTAATTGATGATTAAAAGTTAGTAAATTGGAATTAACTAAAGTAAATAAGGGACAATTAATTATGTAATTAAATTAAGGTTAATTTATTTAATGTAATTAATAAAGGAGAATTAACTAGTGATTAATTAATGTAATTACTCAAAATAATAACTTCATTAAAAGTTATTGATTATTGATTAAAGTGAATTAGTCAAGTGATTAAAGGATAATTACTCAGTGTAATTATCCTATGATATAAGGGATTAAGGATATCACTTATTGCAATTTATTAAATAAGGATTGATTAATTAATGTAATTGAGAAAAATTAATTAAAGGATAATTAATAATTAAAGGTTAATTATTTAATGTTTAAAGGTTGCTTAGATTATTAATTAAGGTTGATTAGTTAATAATTAAAGGTTAATTAATTTATTATTAACGGTTAAATAATAAAAGATTAAGGAATAATTAACTAAAATGATTTATAATTAATTAATATTAATTAACTAGGTAATTAATCTGATTAACTTAATCAGATAATTAATTGATTTTACTTGTGAATGTTTGGATTCTATTAGATGTTGAATTGTTTGATATCCCTGATGTGTGATGCTCTGTTTTGATTTTGAGTTGTGATGAATGTAATTCATTTATCTATGATGAATGTAATTTATTTATCTATGATGAATTTGTATTGTTTATAATTGAATCTATGATTGAAGATAAGCGTTATAGGATTATACCGCTTATCGATATAGATGTGCTTGAATCTGTGATGATCAATGATGTTGCACAATTGTGTAAAACCCTAGACTACACCATACACACACAAATATGGATTGCATGTGGAAATTGGTTAAGTCATAAATATTTGAATTTTTTTGAAATTAAAGTTGAATTTTGAATCCAAACGGTTTTGGAAATGGAATTGGGTTAAATATTAAAAGCTTTTGAAAAGGAGTTTCAAAGATAAAAGTTATTTTTGAATAACTTGATAAAGTTTTGACATTTAAATAATTTGATTTTAATCTAAATTCAATATTTGAATTGAATTCTATGTTTGGAAATTATGGTTTAAAAAGGTTTTGGGACTCTAAAGTTGAATTTTGAGAAATAATCATTTAAAGTATTTTTTTGAATAATTGATATTTAACTATGGAAAACTATGGTTCGAAAAAGGATATTCAAGTTATAATACTTTAAAACAACATCATAGTATTTTGAAGAAATTGTTTTGAGAATTCAAATCTAACTTAACAAGAATCTGCTTAGGACATGGCAGATTCGCTAATTTTTTCCAAATTTGGCTTCAAAAGGGCTTCAACTTGAGTAAATTGAATTGGTTTGTTGTAAAATGAAAAATCTTTGTTTTCAGATGATAATAGCTTTCAAATAAAGAAAGGATTTTCAGTTTTTGTTAAAAAGGTTTTCAAATTCGAAATGGAATTATTTGGAAGCTATGATTAAATCTTTGTGAAAGATTGCTGAACTTTGTTTTGAAATTGAAGAGGATCTAAAAGGTGTATCTTTTGCATAAAATATTTTGAAACAGAAATGGTTTTGAAAGCTATGGATTGAATCTTTGATTTAAAGATTGGATGAGTTAATCCAATTCGAAAGGGAAATTGTTTAGAAAGGCTATGAATTAATCTTTGTGAAAGATTGGTGAATATTATAAAGTGGATCTTTTTGTTTAAAGATTTGAAAATGGTAATTTGTTTAAACCAATTGAAGAAAAGTTTTGGGTAATAAGTTGTGACTAAACTGAGATCTAATATCCATATGTTTTTAAATATTGGACTCATTATTCGGTTTAGCCAGGAAGGACTTTGTGTCATATAACCCATTTTGAATAATGATACGACGTTATGGATGGCATTTGAAGACCGATGATGAAGACCGAATATTTTCGAAAGTGAAAGGATAACTCATCGAATGTCACTACACCGGTTGATCCCCAGTATAGAGATTTGATTACCCTTTGTGATGGGGAGTCCGAACACGATTAGGGATTATTTGAATTTGCAAGGGCTTCTTTGTATAGTGCTTTCGGTTCTGTTCGAACCCGGAACAGACTTGTATGGATGTGTATCTGACATTACACTTTGAGATGTAAAACTGGTTTCTATCAAATACATTTCTGCTTGGTGGCGGAGAATTTATTCTCTTAGCTTGACATCCTTCTCTTAGACGTACGAGCTCAGAGGTTATGTAGTTGATGGTTACTAATGTTACATTCCCAATTTGGTAGTGTGGCATGCTGAGTGCTGCTGAGTGTTGCTGATCATTTGTTGATCGAAGCATGGCTTTTGTGAAAAGTGTAGCTTTGTGAATGAGACCTCGTCGGACCTCACAACCCGAAAATGGTCGAAACAGAAAAGATGCGGCAAGGTTGTTTGGGGTCGCGCCCCTAGGGTATGTCCATTTCTTCTGGAAAAGGGTGGTATCATGGTATGGAGCCCAGATACTTAACTCATGTGGTCACTGCAAATTTATTACTTCGTGGTTGTTGCTTTGTGGTTGAGGGCTCTCAGATAAAGGTCGCAAACAACCGGAGATGGCAAACTTGTAGGTGTTACTTCCGGGTAGGGGTAACCCGGCCTTGTGTTGGTAGAGAGTTAGGTAAGTTCTCGGAGAGTCCCTCTAGAGGCGTACCTAAATGGCAATAGAAAGTTCGTTAGCCTGACCATTTGTTGAAGATCCAAAGAAACAACACGCGTCCTATACGGTTTTAGTTGTATAACCTGCCATGGAATGTGACGGTAACCTGCTATTGAGCACGGTAGCTCTAGTAGGCATACGACGAAATGTGGTGTTGCTGGCTAAGATTAATATTATACTTGCAAATGTTTTCCACTATGCACCAATAATAATATCAAAATGGTTTTCGCGTATCAAGCACGTTTGACTATCATAAGGCGAAATCTCCTCCAATTCAATGTTTGCATTATGTGTGCGTGGCGGAAGGCCTTATGGTAGTTTCATTTTCTAAAAAGCATTACGGATTTCTTTTAAATTCTCTTGTTTAGCTTTTGTTTTAAGAAAACTGTTTTTGTTTGCTCATATTAGTCCCATGATTGACCCGGAGTTTATTTTTCCCTTCCTAAACTCTGATTGCCCACAATTTTCCACACGGGTAGCCTAGATTTAGGATTTTCAAATAATCAAATAGTAGGTGTAGATACGGTAGTCTTCAGTCTTTGAAAATCTTCTTTAGTCTTTGGATGACTGACCTTGCTTAATGCAACGTGATGTGGGTTCTTGCTTTGCGTTTGCAAAGTATGTTGGTGGATCTAGCTTCTAGTCTTTGGAGTTTTGGCATTGGAGTTATTGTTTTTCCGTAGCTGCTGCAGTGTCTTTCCGCTGTTATGTATCTCTAATATGTGATATTCATCGTATCATTGTTGTAATCAACTGTTGTATATCAATGATATTATTCTTTTCTTCTGTAATGTTGTTGTACTTAATGTGTTATAAGCTCCGGCACGAATCGGACTTCAACGGTTGAATCTGCGACATTCGAGTACAAGTGAAGTACGAATGTCGATTTTTGAACGCTGAAATACAGGCCGTTACATTTACCAACCTTACAACCTTCCTTCTTAATCGTTTTTCACCTTGATCCACGATTCGAATGGGCTTTCTAATAACCGCTAAGTTTGGTTCTATCTCGAAGTCATCCTGGGCAGCTGTTTCTATGATTTGTTCTAGGTCATATACATGCTTCCACAAATGTGATATGTGAAAAACACTATGTACACCAGACAATATTTTGAGGCAATTGTACTCGATAAGCTAGTGGACCGATTCATTTGAGAATGGGAAAAGGTCCAATATATCGAGGTGCTAAGTTTCTAGCTCTTCCAAATCTTACTACTCCTCTTATTGGAGAGACTTTCAAAAAGACTGAATCTCCAACTGAGAATTCTAGATTTCTACACCTACAGCCTGCATAACTCTTTTGTCTACTTTGGTCTTCTTTCTAATTTATCATCTTTTTCTGAAGCTTATCGTATCATTTCTGGGCTAAGCACTAACCTTCTCCGGATTCTATCCAACATGTTGGCGATTTGCATGGACGGCCATACAAAGCTTCATATGGTGCTATGCCGATACTAGCTCGATGGATATTATTATAGGAGAACTCTACTAAATGTAAATGATTCTCCCATGAGCCTCCAAATTGTAGAATGCATGTTCTTAAAAGATCTTCTAAAACACTTTTAACTCTTTCCGTCTGTCCATCAGTTTGGAGGTGACATGCAGGGCTTATACTCAGCTTGGTTTCCAAAGCTATCTGTAGTGCTTCCTAAAGCCGACTAGTGAAGATTGGATCACGATCGCTTACTATACTGCTTGAAACTCCATGCAATCAGACAATCTCCTTCATATATATATCCACAAGACTTGCTGCAGTTCTTGTTGGCTTTACCGGAATAAAATGAGCATTTTTAATTAATCGATCTACGATAACCCAAATGCCTTCATTTCTTTGCTTGTTCAGGGTAAGCCATCAATAAAATCCAAGGATATTTGATCCCACTTCTAAGCTGGAATCTCCAAAGGTTGAAGTAATCCTACCATCTTTTGTTGGTCACTTTTCATTCTTTGGAAAATTTAAAACGATTGACATAGATAGATATGTCCCTCTTCATACTTTCCATCAAAATGTACACTTCTTGTCCTTGTACATCTTATGAATCCCCGGATGAATGCTAAGTTTGGCGGTATGGCATTCAGCTAGTAGTTTTTGCCTAAGATTTTCAACATCTAGAACACAAATTCCTCCATTTAACCGCAAAACTCCTTGGTTATCTATTTTAAAGCTTGAATTTCTTCCTTCTTTTGCTGCTTTAATGCATTCCTCAAACCGTTTATCTTCTCCCTGTTTACTGGCAATTCTTTCCAAAAGAGTTGGAGCTACTACCAACTAATAAATGGTAGCTAACTTTCTACTTAATGCATTAGCTACTATGTTTACTTTGCCGAGCGTATATAGAATATCTAGATCGTAAGATGCGAGAAATTCTAGCCATGTTGCTGTCTCATGTTCAAATCCTTCTGGGTGAAAAGATACTTTAAAGATTTGTAGTCTGTAAAGAGTTTGAATTTTTCACGTAAAAGATGGAATGTTATTTACTAAGGTCAATCCAAGCTTTATCAAAATAAATAATGGAAGATTCTTATCCAGCAAATAATGTCTCCATATCTTTAGAGCGAACACAACGACTAACAATTCTAAGTCGTGTGTTACAAAATTCTTCTCATGCATCTTTAGCTATCTACTTGTGTAAGCAACCACCTTCCCATCTTGCATTAAAACTGCACTAACTCCTTCTCCACAAGCATCTGTATAAACAGTCAATCCACTATTTCGATTTATAATTGCTAAAACTGAAGAGGTTGTCAGTTTCTTCTTTAGTTCTTGAAATGCTTCTTTACAATTTGGAGTCTAGATAAATTTAGCTTCCTCCATTGTCAACTTCGTTAGGTGATAGGAAATCTTAGAGAAGTCTTGAACAAATCTTCTGTAACATCCCGCCAAACCTAAGAAGCTACGAATTTCTTTAGGAGTTTGTGGCTGCTTCCAATCTTGAATAGCTGCAACTTTGCCTGGATCTGCTGAAATTCCATTACTCGATATTATATGACCAAGGAATCTTACCTCCTTTTTCCAAAAATGACATTTTAGAATTTGGCTTTAAGCACATTATTTCTCAATATCTCCAACACGGTTCTAGATGCCTTGTGTGTTCTTCTTCTGTCTTTGAGGAGACAATGATATAATCGATAAAGACTAAAACGAATTGGTTTAGCACATCTCTAAACACTCTATGCATAAGGTCAACAAAATAAGCAGTTGCATTAGTTAGCCCAAAAGGCATAACCAACCACTCATAAAAAGTATTTGGACCTTTGAACGCGATTAGATGGAAGCAATCTTCTACAATCCTTAACTGATGGAATCGTGCAGCCAGATCCATGTTAGAGAAAACTCGAGCTCCGTGCAACTGGTCAAGTCATCTATTCGAGGCAGAGGACACTTGTTCTTAATGTTTTGCCTATTTAGATCTCCATAGTCTACACAAAATCTCAAAGATCCATCTGACGTAGTAACAAAAACTATGGTTGATCCCCAACTTGAACGACTAGGTCTTATCAGTCCTTTCTTTAATAGCACTTGGGTTTGGTTATTCAACTCATCCATTTCTTTCTAAGCCATCCTTCTATCTTTATGTTTACTTGGCATCGCACCAGGAATTAAATCAATACGGAGTTCAATTTCTCGATATGGGGGCAAACTTTTTTGCTTTCTCAAAGACATCTGCAAATTATTTAACAACGGGTATTGTTTCTAATCCTGTCTCGGATGTATCGAAAGCATAAAGAAAACTATCCCTTGTTGGACTAGGACCTTCACAATGTATTTCTATGATTTTCCCTAAATTTGTTTTCACTGCAACTATTCTTTTCAAACAACCTAGAATAGCTTCATCTTTAGTTAACCAATCCATACTAAGTAAAATTTCGAATCCAATAAAATATAAGACAAAAAGATCAAAAGGAAAGTGATGGGGAGGATAGGAAATTGGGGCTTTTTCATAGTGCATACAATGATTAGTGGAACCTCCTATAGGATTCGTTATGCAGATAGGATTGTCAATAATTTTAGGTTCAAGCTCTAATTCTTCTGCACACGTTTTAGAAATAAAACTATGAGAAGCTCCTATATCAAATAATATTTTAACTAAAACATCTTTGATAAAAACATCACCTTCTAACACTCCTTTACCCTTCACATTCTAGGAGGTTGAAGGCTCATCCTTGATAGCGTAAACATTGGCTTGTTCTCCTTTCTTCATTAGGGGACAATAGTTAACCAGGTGCGCTGGTTTATGATAATTATAGCAGAGATAATTCTAAACCACAGGAGAGGCAACACTCTGAGCTTTAGAACCCCAACAATTCTTTGCAATATGGCCTTTCTTCTTACAAGTGTTACAAGTGATGTCTTTAATGCGGCTCTCTTGAGATCCTCCTTTGGGTTTTCCGTGCCATGGCTTCTTGCCATTGAACTTCCTCCTTTTCTAATTATTGTTGTTGTTTTCTTGTACTAGGGTGGATCTATCATATCCAAAGCTTCATATCTATATCTCATGTCCATTAAATCTACAAATGGTTCTTTCACATGCTCATTCATTCTGACATGGTATTGTTTCTTCATTCCAGAAATAAACTTTTCATTCTCTTTGAGGGGCGTATCTAGTAATTTGTTAAACTTGTTAGCATACTCCTCAAACGACATATCCTCCTCTTGTTTAAAATCTATAAAATTTTGGTAAAGATGGGATTTTCCTACTTTTGGCATATACTACTCCTCCAAAACTTTCTTGAATCGTTCCCATGAATAATCATCCTCTGACTCATTCTGAGTAATAGATTCCCACAAACGAGAGCTCCATCTTGTAGTTGCCAAAAAGTTAAGAATCTCTTCTGCTCATCTCCAATATTCAGTCCTTTGAAAATTCTTTCACAAGAGCGGATCCAAGCTTGTTCTTCAATGATGGTTTCTGTTCCTTTGAAAGGTTTACCACCAAGGCTGGTATAGTTCTTGCATAAAGTTGCAAAGTTAATTTGGGGTGGTACTAGAACTACTACTTCCTCGACCGCTGTAGCTGTGAAGTTTTACTATTTGTGATATTACTTCCTCCCCTACCTCGTACTCTTCTTCCACTCATTTTCTACTATCTGTATATAGTAAGAAAAAGATCTTTAGGATATATAGATGAGATATCTTAGGGAATGCTATACAGTATGAATATACTCATTCAAGTTAAAGTTTTAATTATGTGCTCTCCCAGACTAAACTCATTCTTGGGCATTACTAACCCTATCTCTAATGAGTCATACCCCAACAAAGCCAAGGTTCTCGCTTATCCTTAAGCTCTGATACTGCATGTGACGATTCACCTCCTCGACCCTTAGAAATTAACGCTAATACATTCACGGTATTCACATGCCGTAAATCCAAGTGTCGTTGAGGCAGATTATCAGGGGTGTAAAAGATAATAAAGATAGAAGATAACACAATAATAGAATCTCACATAGCATTCAACATTTTAATTATACATAAATGATTAGAGTCAAATACAAATCCAGGGGGATAATTATAACTGTCTATCCGTACATATTCTGGAAAATACATACTACAAGACATGGTGGAAAATGGGTAGATAACTATATAATGTACTTCAGCTTCATAGCTCCAAAAGACTTCTCCAAAATGCTCCCAAACATGCTTCAAAATGATCTTAAGGTATCCTGATTACACGGCTACTCGAAAAATAGGGCACCCAGAGTTTAAAGGGAAAAAAATCCGGGTCAGTCATAGGACTAGTGTGAGAAGTCAAAGCACGGTGTTTTGAAAACAAAAAAGGTATCTCGTAATACCACGTCGCACATAAGCACGGAATGGGTTTTTACCTTACGATAACCAAAACTCTTTATTACGTAAAATTTGGGGATATTATTTTTAATGGCTTTCTTTGAAAATATTTGCAAATAAACTTATTAATCTTAGCGGAAATTGTTACCATTATTAAATTTCAGCATACTAGGTCCTATAAACAAAACTGCAAGTTCTTATTGAAGAACGGATTTCCATACAAATGACCAGGTGAAGGGACTACTTTTCGATGGGTACACCTCTAGATGGATGTCCGAGGCACAGAACATCTTTCCTCTACGAACATAAGACCGGCCTACCTCTTTAACTAGATAGTACTAAATATGTCATCCCTCGGTCGTTACCGATCTTTATCCGATAGCTCTCTTCGCATACATCCACATTAATTTACATCCAGAATGTCATAGAGGAAAGAAATATATTTAGAAAGGAATGATCATACCCTAATTGGGAACGACCCACTTAGCCTTCCGGCATCTAACCCTATTTCGGTGATTTCCGGTTGATGAGGCTCGATGCTATGATTACCTTTTCACATAGCATATCTTCTTTCACTTTGAATGCCACATTGCTATTCCACATTCACAGACTGATTTCTACAAACGTATAACTTTTTGAGCTCGTATGTCTTGGGAAAGGGTGTTAAGCTAAGAGAAGGTGTCTTCTCCGCCGCTGACTGAAATACTTTTATAGAAACCACTCATTATGATTTGGAATGCAAGGTCAGACATTCATCCATACAAGTTCGTTCTAGGATCGAACGAAACAGAAGGCACTTTCCTTCGCCATTACTAGGCGAGTAGCCCTTGTGGTTTTGAGTTTTTTCATAACAAAGAGACCGCTGCTATAATATAATGCATCGAGAGTTTATCCCCAATTAATAAAAAAATAGTCCCTCGTTATAATTTATCTCAATATCTCCTTCTTCAAACATCTTCATTCTTCGAACACGTAGACTGGTTCGAAGTGATTTTCGGATAGGAAACACCCAAATCCAACACCGATTCCATCGAAATCCAATCATCGATAAAAATGATGTAATTAGGTGATTGTTTTTCGATTCATTCATTTTCCTTTACCAAAATATCTTCGAGAGATATATATTTTCAAAATCTTCTTTCTAGTAAATACGGAATCATTTAAACAACCTCTCTTTTGAATATTTCTCAAATAATTTTTAAAAAGAATCTTTTGAGAAAATAGGATTATAGAAATTATTCTACTTTTATCCAAAATCAACTTTCGTATTCAATGAGTGCTATGAGAAAAATAATGGTGAGATCGCCTTTTAAATTCCACGTATAGGAAAAGTTCCCTCTTTGGATTTTAATAATGAGTACAAGAAGATTATTTCTATAAAATCCAAGTTGAGCATCCGGGCTTTCCTTTCGATATGTTACACCCATCGCCTAAAAAAGAAAACTAAGCCCAGGTAAGTTCAGAGCACTGTTTGCTCCATTCCTGACCATAGTTACACACCTTGTTTTCACTTTTAGATCTCACAGGCGGAACAAATGTATTAGTCGCTTCCGCACACTCATTTACCCTTTTTAAATCGCTTAACTATTTGTTTAACCATCTTTGAAATAATGTTAAATTATTTAAACTTCTTTTACAATGCTTTATTAGTTACTTAAGTACATTTGTTTGCGTGAAAAATGGCCGCAAACACCCAAAGTCGTGAAAGCACCAGTGTATGAATATAAGTCAGCAATATTCAAACACAAATCACAGATCTCAGCAAATAACTCAAAGATGTTTGTACAAAATGGGCAAACAGCTCCAAGTTGTATGATTTAGTTGATTTTATGTTGTTCGTAGTGATCTAGGTGGTTTATGCAAATATGTAAAAAGCAAGGACCAAACTGTAAAAGACACACAGATTTATAGTGGTTCGGCCAAAGTGTGCCTACGTCCACTTTATATGTTATTCTCCTTTTTCAATCCGATTACAAGTACAAAGCTTGTAGTACAAGTATATGAAAGTTGTTTGAAAGTTCCTTCCAGGTTTGAGCTCTCAAACTTGTTCCCCATTGTTGTACCCCTGCCCCTCTATTTATAGAGTGAGGCTGGGGGCAGGGGTCTTGGAAGTGTATAGCTGCTGGTGGGCCCGGACTGAAGCAATCTGGACTGGCAACTTTGGTTCGGCATTCTTCGGTTCGGCCGTGCTTTCATTTGGTATGGAACTTGGACCGGTGATGGAGTGGGATGGAGATTCATTCGGTGAGGAGGGATGTGGTAGGCTCGGTTGTGTTGGTCCGGCCATGAATGGTCCGGCGATGGTGGTTCGGTTGTGGGTCGTGAGGCAGTTGGTTCGGCGTTGGGATGTGTGGAGTACGTTCGGTGGTAGAAGTATGGTTCGGTGGTCCGGTGGTCACTGGGTTCGGTTGTTTGGTAGAGGGTGGTTGATCCGGTGAGGCTACATTCGGCATGGGGGGAAGTTTGGTTCGGTAGCCTCGTGGATCGGTGGTTGGTCCGGTGGAACTACCGAATGGAAATGCCGAGTGACCCTTCCTACTAGAGAATGCCGAATGAGCCATTACCGGATAACTCAGGGAGATGGGAAATGGTGGGAGTGCCGGACGAGCTCTTTGAAGTTCAATTCCGAATGGGCTATGCCGAATGAGATGCCGAATGCTTCTTTTTGCTCCTGGTCGTGGTGGAAACGCACACAACATTGATATTCCAATTTTGTCCAAAAAATGGGATAACACTTTGCCCCCCAAAACATGCCTTGTGATAACAAGGCGTGTTTTGAATAGTCCCGAATCCAATATCCAATGTCAATAGCCATATTGCCAGAGTAGATCATCCTTGACTGCTCCGAGTCGATATCCAGTTCCAAATCCAATAACCAAAGCTTGAGCCAATTCCATGTCCATCCGAACTTGACAACGGAGTCCCAAACCATCCTTATCCAATGGCCAACAACCGAATCCAGGACCTCTTTGGGTCCATGTCCAAATTTATAACCTCTCCGGGCTCTTGCCAAGCGCAATCCACACCTGACGGTCGTGATCCAGGCACAATCCACACCTGACGGTCGTGATCCAGCGTCCCTGGACGTTGAGCCATGCGTAATCCATACTTGACGATCTTGGTCCAGTGTCCCTGGACGTTGAGCTATGCGTAATCCATACTTGACGATCTTGGTCCAGTGTCCCTGGACGTTGAGCCAACCTCTCCGGGTTCTTGCCAAGCGTAATCCATGCTTGACGATCTTGGTCCAGTGTCCCTGGACGTTGAGCTATGCGTAATCCATACTTGACGATCTTGGTCCAGTGTCCCTGGACGTTGAGCCAACCTCTCCGGGTTCTTGCCAAGCGTAATCCATGCTTGACGATCTTGGTCCAGTGTCCCTGGACGTTGAGCAAACCTCTCCGGGTTCTTGCCAAGCGTAATCCATACTTGACGATCTTGGTCCAGTGTCCCTGGACATTGAGCTAACCTCTCCGGGTTCTTGCCAAGCGTAATCCATACTTGACGATCTTGGTCCAGTGTCCCTGGACGCTGTACAATGCCATGGCTTAAGTCCTAAGCCGAATCCTGGTCTCTCCGGACCCTTGCCGAGCATAGTCCATACTCGACGACCTGAAAATAACGATTGATAATATAGGGCCTAAGTCCTAGGCCGAACCCTGGTCACTCCGGACCCTTGCCGAGCATAGTCCATACTCGACGACCTGAATGAGTCAATTTATCATGTTCGGGCAAAGTGACTCACCCCTTGCCAGGCATAATCCATACCCGACGACCGTTTATCAAAAATCAGATAAAAATCCAATCAAAATCCAATCCAAAATCTAAATCCAAAATCCAAATCCAAAATCCAGATCAAGAATCCAAAATCCAAATCCAAAATCCAGAAAACCAGAAATCCAAACCAGTATTCAAAACCGAAAACAATCATCCAAAGGAAAATCCAAACCAAAAAGCAAGAAAAAACCAGGAGCTCAATCCGAGCTCCAAAACCGAAAACCAAAAAGAAAAGCATTGTCCAATCCAAAAGAAAAAGATAAATTTCACAAACCATAGCGTCGCAGTTTATCATCATTCAGAGCATGCCTAGGGGCTATCTCCGTCCCCGTACATGTGTAAATGACTTGGTTGCTTGCCAATAGTTTGCTACTTATTTCATATTAACCTGGTTAAGGGACGATCAACCGACCATCATTCCTGGGCCTCCCACCATCGTAGCTTGAGGTAGGCGGCAGTTGCTCCTGCCTCGCCGTTGCATCCCGAGGTCCAACATATTGTGGCAGTTGTCCATTCCTTACATGTTCCTCAATTATGTCCTTTAAGTGCCTGCAGCTGTTGGTGTCGTGTCCATCCAAATCATGGAAGAGGCAGTGCCTTCCTGATGTCCTTTCCCGTTCTGTTGGTTCTCTCCTAGCCGGCCTCCGGTAGTGAAGGCGATTTCGAGTATCCAGGTATATCCGTTCCAGTGTTTCGTTCAATCCTGTGTATGTGGAAAACTTTGGATCCTTCCATTGCTTCCTAGCATTTCCAGAATCATCGTCCAGCTTCCTTTTTCCTTTGTTTTTATCCGAACCATTGCTGGATGGTCCTCCCCCTTCAACTGCATTAACCTTTTTCAGCTTTAAATCCGTACTCGCATCTTCTTGTCGAAGGAACCTTTCTGCCTCATGAAAAAATTCGTCGAGATTCCGTGGGGGATCTCGTATCAGAGATACCTTGAAATCCGAGTTCTCCCTGACTCCTGATACTGCTGCCATTAAAACCATCGATGGATCGGGCCGATCCACCGAAGCAACTGCGGCACTGAATCGAGTTAGAAAAGCTCTAAGCGATTCATCCATCCTTTGCCTTACCGACGTCAATGTCATCACATTCTTCGGTCTCTTGACATGAACCCGAAACTGTCCCAAAAACCTTTCCACCAATTCCCTCCAAGTCCTGATAGATCCTTCTTCCAGCTGCCTGAACCACATTGCAGCTAAGTCCGTCAAGTACAAAGGGAAGCATCGGGCCATCACCTCCTCCGATGCCCCCAGCACCTCCATGTGTCTGGTGTATCTCATCAAGTGATCCGTAGGGTCTTCCTTGCCATTGTATACCTCCACGCTAGGTAGCTTGAACTTAGGTGGGTTCTGAGCCATCCTTATTTCCCGAGTGAACGGACTCCTGTTTACTCCTTCCAAGTCTCCGTTGGTCAAACCACCTCGCACAGTCTTCCTGATTATATCTACCAATCCACCGTTGTCTGTCGGGGGTTGCCCCCGAGGGAACTCCGGTACATACTCTTCGTGTGGCTCGTTAGCAGCAACGTTGGTTCTAGCCTGTTGAACTCCTTCCAAAGGTTCTCCTGTGTTGAATCCCGTGGGCCTGCCCCCAAGCCCTTGTTGATTGCTACCTGGCTCCGTATCTTGTCCTTCGTTGGGTTCCATAACCCTAGCTTCTTGTCCTGCATCCATAGCCGTTGTAGCTGCTCCTAAATTCTGCATCCCTGCAGCTCTCATTTGCTCCAAGAAAGTTTGCATCATTTCCTGTTGACTTTTCAGCAACCTCTCTTGCAGTGAATTTGTTATGGCTTCCATTTCATCCCGGGTTATGTAGATCGAAGCCGGTCCTTCCTCACCTCCGGAGGATGCTTGTTGACTTCCTCCTTGTTGGCTTCTCTCAGCCCTTAGCCTTCTACTGTTTTGCCTAGTCATCGTCTTCCAAATCTAAACCTCTATCCGATGTAGCGGGAGCTGGTTCCTTCTCAGTGAAAGCACCAAAATGTTTGCGTGAAAAATGGCCGCAAACACCCAAAGTCGTGAAAGCACCAGTGTATGAATATAAGTCAGCAATATTCAAACACAAATCACAGATCTCAGCAAATAACTCAAAGATGTTTGTACAAAATGGGCAAACAGCTCCAAGTTGTATGATTTAGTTGATTTTATGTTGTTCGTAGTGATCTAGGTGGTTTATGCAAATATGTAAAAAGCAAGGACCAAACTGTAAAAGACACACAGATTTATAGTGGTTCGGCCAAAGTGTGCCTACGTCCACTTTATATGTTATTCTCCTTTTTCAATCCGATTACAAGTACAAAGCTTGTAGTACAAGTATATGAAAGTTGTTTGAAAGTTCCTTCCAGGTTTGAGCTCTCAAACTTGTTCCCCATTGTTGTACCCCTGCCCCTCTATTTATAGAGTGAGGCTGGGGGCAGGGGTCTTGGAAGTGTATAGCTGCTGGTGGGCCCGGACTGAAGCAATCTGGACTGGCAACTTTGGTTCGGCATTCTTCGGTTCGGCCGTGCTTTCATTTGGTATGGAACTTGGACCGGTGATGGAGTGGGATGGAGATTCATTCGGTGAGGAGGGATGTGGTAGGCTCGGTTGTGTTGGTCCGGCCATGAATGGTCCGGCGATGGTGGTTCGGTTGTGGGTCGTGAGGCAGTTGGTTCGGCGTTGGGATGTGTGGAGTACGTTCGGTGGTAGAAGTATGGTTCGGTGGTCCGGTGGTCACTGGGTTCGGTTGTTTGGTAGAGGGTGGTTGATCCGGTGAGGCTACATTCGGCATGGGGGGAAGTTTGGTTCGGTAGCCTCGTGGATCGGTGGTTGGTCCGGTGGAACTACCGAATGGAAATGCCGAGTGACCCTTCCTACTAGAGAATGCCGAATGAGCCATTACCGGATAACTCAGGGAGATGGGAAATGGTGGGAGTGCCGGACGAGCTCTTTGAAGTTCAATTCCGAATGGGCTATGCCGAATGAGATGCCGAATGCTTCTTTTTGCTCCTGGTCGTGGTGGAAACGCACACAACATTGATATTCCAATTTTGTCCAAAAAATGGGATAACAACATTTACTAAGGATTTGAAAAATAATTGTTAAGTTTCAACCTTTATTTCAAAAGTTATTGAAAAGCGTTGCAAAGTATTGCAAATAGTGTTACAAAAAGTGCTTTAAAAGTTATATTCTTCAAAACAACTTTTATATCATTTAGAAAACCATATTTTCAACTTAAATCACTTTTAAGACATTTTAAAAGATTCTTAGAATTTACTTCATATTTTTAAAACACAAATTTCATCAATTTCCAACTTTGGTCATCTAGTGCAAAAAATGGATTTTTCTTGAAAAAGGATTTTTCCATATTTCAAAATATACAAGATGAAATCTTGATTTTATTTTTTTATGAAAGATATGGATATAATGATTCAAAAAAATTTACTTCGAAGAATTCCAAACTATAATGCACTTCGTTTGTTTGTTTGAACTTTGACACGTAAGCACGAACTATCGTTACGCGACGCGTCAAATATTAAGCGTATTTTGAGATTCATATCCAAACTTTGCCGAGACAATTTTAAACACTTAGGAATCATTTCTAAAGCATATTCGAACATTTTTCAAAGGTATAAATGAATTCATATCACATTTCATTTATTTTGGATAGTGATTTCCATATGATTATACGTCGTGTAAATTCGTGACTTGTTTCAACTTATATATTCAATATATATAAACAATCAAAACAATGTTTATAACCATTTTAACATATTATAACATGTCATATGAACTTACATATCAATTTAACAAATTTTTATTTACAATGTCACATGATTGTCATTTGTGTACATATTTGTGTACTAACTTTTGCAAATGACTTAAAGGCGGTTGCTTTCTTTTACAAACATTTATCAAACATCATTATTAACACCCAAACAACATTTATAACTTGAAAAACATTATATAAACATTTCCTACTTAACAATTTAGAGTTCCCACATTTTGTGGCTTTCAATCTAGTTTTAAACTTTTCTAACTTTGCAACACTTCGCCTTAAGCTCCTAGAACTTGCTAAACTTCCTCAAACTTGCCTTAGGAGGCCACGACCAACCTAGAAGGGGAAAAGGTGCTCGACCAAGTGGAGGAAGAGGGGGCACGAGCAATAGGAGAGGGAAGGAGGCGTTTTGAAGTGGTTCGGACGGAGTTTTGTCGATATTTTCTTTATTTTATTTTTGGGAATATTTTGGCATAACTATGTTAAGGTTGGAATCTACTAAAAAGAGTGAGAAAAGGCTAGAAATTTTGAGAAGAAGAAGTAGGGAAGGAAGTGAGAAAATGGATGTGTATTTATGGAAAATATATATTTGATATTAAATATAAAATTTTGTTTTTACTTAAATATCCTTCATTAAGAATTAAGTAAACTTATTTAATTCAAAACTTAGCATCCACATCACATCACACTTTTAAAATTCAAACACGTAGGAGTAAATTTAAGAATAAGAATGATTACTTTACTTTATGCCAAATTTCTTTACTTTATGTCACATTTGATGTGACATGTGTTTTGTCTTTTTAGTTTACTTTTGCTAATTACTTGCTAGAATTTTCTTAGTGTGATTATTAAAAGTAACATTGTTTAGTTAATTATTAACTATCTTTATATGTTAACATATTTATTAAACTGTGTACATAAAGGTGCAACAACGTAACGATGAAACATTGATTTTTAACAAAATCTTTTGCGGTCATATTTTGACGTTTTATTTAAGTTATTTATATATGTTAACCAAGTTTAAAAATAAATGTGTATAATGTTATTTAAAACTATAAGTACTCACAAATAAATTAAAATAATTTATCAAACTATTTAAACTTACTCTTTTGAAATCGAGATTTTCTCACCTTTGTCGATATAAGCAAATGTTACTATTTTTATGTATATTTACATTTTCAAATCCTATCTAATATTATTTGAATCATAAAACCTTTTATATTCTATATTTAAAATCACTATAAACATTATATTTTGAAGTGGTTAAATTTTGGGTCATTACAATGTTCATTGGTTTTGGCCCATTATTTTCTCAGATCCGTTTTTCAAGACCACGTTTCCCCCAACTAGTAATGTTCTTTTGCTATGCCTCCTTCTTAACTGATAAGGAGACGAAACGGAAAGAATTACATCTCGTTTAAATTCATTTTTTTAAATCCACAAAATTGAGCAATGTTTTTGAGTGCAAACAGAATCGTTTCATATGTGCATATGCATCGATACCACAAAATTACTAAGAGGCTGTTTTATCCTAAAGGCGACGACGATTGATCCGAACTGCTTTGCACTATACTACAGATTGCCAAAATGTCTTCAAGGGTGACGTAGTCCACGACTCAGCCAAAGATCAACATTGTTTTCCAATAATTTAAAGACGATGCCACCAACGATGACTTCCGCTATAGATCTAGATGCCGCTGCTTCCGCTTTACTCTTCCAGGTCTCGATGGTGTCTGCTACGCCTTTCAGATTCGAAGGCCTCCACTTCAAAAGCTGGAAACAGAAGATGGAAATTTTCCTAACCATGAAAAAGGTGGTGGCTGTGCTGACTAGCGACAAACCGCAGCTACCAGATAGACCACATAAAGTTGACATATTTAGGAAATAAATGTATATGACATACTGATGTATGAAATCAACCCCATACTCATGAAATATCCATGTTCAAATTCCTTCCTTGCCAAATATGTATCAAAATTCATTCCAATGCATAATTATATTAATAAGTTTAAACCCAAATAGAATGAAAAATTCTGGCAGTTTAAAAGTCATATGCATGAACCTATTCTAATTTATACGCAACATTTTAGAAACTTGTCATGAGTTTACATGTTAAAGTGTTGGAAATTGTTGTTTGAAAATAAGCGAATTCTTAAAAATTGACTAAGTACGAAACGGCTCCTATTATATGGGAATATGAATAGTCCTATATTTTGGGATTATGTGGAAGAATCAAGTATTTATACCCAATGATGCTCTTTTATGAGGAGAGAGACCATGCTTGACCACCATACACGCGCGTCGACCGACCCAACCCCGGTCGGGCTCGAGCTTGTAGTGGTGTAACACTTACATTTTTGGTATGAAATTCTTTAACCGTTTTTAGACCGGGTCTGGAGAACGTTCATTGTTTTTGACCTATTATATTCTCAGATCCGTTTATTAAGACCACATTGCCCCCAACCAGCAATGTTCTTTTGCTATTCTGCCTTCTTAACTGATAAGGATACGAAATAGAAAGAACTACATCTCGTTCAAATTCACCTTTTTAAAATCCACAAAATCGAACAATGTTTTCGAGTGCAAACAGAATCGTTTCAAACATGCAAACGAATCGATCCCATGAAATTTTTGAGAGGCTGTTTTATCCTAGAGGCAGCGGTGATTGATCTGAACTACTTTGCACTATACAGCAGATCGTCGAATCATCTTAAAGGAAGACGTAGTCCTTGACTCAGCCGAAGACCAACATTATTTTCAACAATTTGAAGGCGACGCCACCAACGATGACTTCCGCCGTAGATCTACATGCCGTTGCTCCTGCTTCACTCTTCCAGCTTCCGATGGTGTCTGCTGCACCTTTCAGATTCGAGGGCCTCCACTTCAACCGCTGGAAACAGAAGATGGAATTCTTGCTGACCATGAGAAAGATGGTGGCGGTGCTGACAACCGACAAACTGTAGCTACCAGTTGACCAGACGAAGCAGACATATTTGGGAACTAAAGGTATATGCCATACTGATATATGAAATCAACCACATACTCATGAAATCTCTGTGTTCAAATTCCTTCCTTACCAAATATGTATCAAAATCCACTCCAATGCATAACATTATATTAATTAGTTGAAACCCAAGTAGAATGAAATATTCGGGTAGTTTAAAGTCATATACATGAACCTGTTCTAATTTATGTGTAGCATTTTAGAAACCTGTCATGAGTTTACATGTTAAAGTGTTGGAAATTGTGGTTTGAAAATAAGTGAATTCTTAAAAATTGACTAAGTATGAAATGGCTCTTATTATATGGGAATACGAATAGTCCCACATTGCGGGATTATATGAAAGAATCTAGTATTTATACTTGATTCTTAGAAGCAAAGTTAGGCACTTTGGACACCAAATGATGCTCTTTTATGAGGAGAGAGCCCATACTTAACCACCACACACGCGCGTGCTGGCCAACCCGACCCGATACGGGTTGGGCTCCGGCTTGTAGTGTTGTAAAACTTATATTTTGGTACAAAATTCTTTAACCGTTTTTAGACTGGGTCTGGAGAACGTTCATTGTTTTTGACCCGTTATTTTCTCAGATCCATTTTTCAAGACCACGTTTCCTCCCACCAGTAACGTTCTTTTGCTATTCTGCCTTCTTAAACGATAAGGAGATGAAACAGAACCATTCAAATTTACTTTTTTAAAATCCACAAAATCAAGCGGTATTTTTGAGTGCAAACAGAATCGTTTCATTCATGCAAACGAATCGATGCCACAAAATTATAGAGAGGCTATTTTTATCCTAAAAGCGGTGGCGACTGATCCGAACTGTTTACACCGTACAACATATTTCCGAAACGTCTTAGGGGTGATGTAGTCCATGACTCAGCCGAAGATCAACATCGTTTTCCAATAATTTAAAGACTTCGCCACCAATGATGACTTCGGCTGCAGATCTAGATGCCGCTGCTCCGGCTTTACTCTTCCAAGTCCCGATGGTCTCTGCCGCGCCTTTCAGATTCGTGGGCCTCCACTTCAAACTTTGAAAACAGAAGATGAAATTCTTCCTAACCATGAGAAAGGTGGTGGCTGTGCTGACAACCGACAAACCGCAGCTACCAGATACACCAGACGAAGTAGACATATTTGGACACAAAGGCATATGACATATTGATATATGAAATCAACTCCATACTTATGAAATCTTTGTGTTCAAATTCATACCCTACCAAATATGTATCAAAATCCATTCCAATGCATAACATTATGTTAATAAGTTCAAACCCAAATAGAATGAAATATTCTGGTAGTTTAAAGTCATACACACGAACCTATTCTAATTTATATGCTGCATTTTAGAAACCTATCATGAGTTTGCATGTTAAAGTGTTGGACATCGTTGTTTGAAAATAAGTAAATTCTAAAAAATTGACTATGTATGAAATGGCTCCAATTATATTGGAATATGAGTAGTCCCACATTGTGGGATTATGTAAAAGAATCAAGTATTTATACTTGATTCTTAGAAGCTAAGTTGGGCCCTTTGGGCATCCAATGATGCTCTTTTGTACGGAGGGAGACCATGCTTAACCGCTACACGTGCACGTGCGCCGACCGTCTCAACCCAAGCCAAGCCGTGGTCGGGCTTGTAGTGGTGCAACGCTTATATTTTGGTAAAAAATTCTTTAACCTTTTTTAGACCGGGGTAGAACCATTGTTTTTGACTCGTTATTTTCTCAGATTCATTTTTCTAGGCCACGTTTCCCCCAACCAACGACATTCCTTTGCTATTCCCCCTTCTTAACTAATAAAGAGATGAAACAAAAGGAACTACATGTCGTTCAAATTCATTTTTTTAAAATTCACTAAATCGAGCAAAGTTTTTGAGTGCAAACAGAATCGTTTCGTACTTGCAAACGAATTGATAACACAAAATTATTGAGAGGTTTTTTTTACCATAGAGGCGACAACGATTGATCGAACTGCTTTGCACCATATAGCAAATCGCTTTAACGCCTTCAAGAGAGTGACGTAGTCCACGACCCAGCCGAATATCAACGCCACCAATGATCACTTCCACTGCATATCAAGATGCCACTACTCCCGCTTCACCCTTCCAAGTCCTGATGGTCTCTGATGCGCCTTTCAAATTCGAGGGTCTCCGCTTCAAACGCTGGAAACAGAAGATGGAATTCTTCCTGACCATGAGAAAAGTGGTGGCTTTGGTTACAACCGACAACGGCACCTACCAAATAGACCAGATGAAGCATACGCAAATCTACTGCGAGCCTGGATAGAAAAATCAAAGGAACAACATAATTATGTAGAGAAAGACTACCTATACAGAAACTTCATACTCAACGACCTCAATGATGACCTCTACGACTACTACGATTCCGAAAAGACAACCAAAGAAATCTGGAAAGCGCTGCAAAAGAAGTATGATGCGGAAGAGGCTGGAGCAAAGAAATACACAGTCAACCGCTACTTGAAATACCAGATGACGGATGATAGGTCAGTAGAGATGCAGTCTCATTAGCTTTAGAAAATTGCTAATGAGATCATCTCCGAAGGTATGAGTTTTGACGAATAATTTCAGATTGCGGTTATTATTGGTAAACTGCCCCCATATTGGAGAACTTTAAGAATGTGCTTAGGCACAAGACTAAGAAATTCTCCTTAGAGAGCTTAATCACTCGCCTATGTATTGGGAAGGAGGCTCGTAAGCTAGACCAGAAAGAGGAAGTTCTTGTTGTTCACCAACAACAATAAAAAGTCAAGCCCGCAGTTCTGAAACCGAATTTGAAAAACATTAAGAATTAGAACAACAACCGCAAGAAACAGAATTGAAACCCGCAAGAGAACCAAAAGGAACAGCAAAAACCGACCCAAAAGAATGATTCTGGACAGTTGTTTCTGTGTTACAACTGTGAAAAACCAGGTCCTATGGCATGCAAGTATAGGAACAGACCAGGTCCTACAACGCAGGCCAACCTGGCCGAGGAGCCTCTTACGGCTATGATTTCTGAGATTCATCTAGTTGGTGGATCAGAGGGTTTGTGGGTAGATACTGGTACATCCCGCCATGTCTGCTACGATCGTACTATATTCAGCTAATACACGACTACTGATGATAAGAAAGTGCTGCTGGAAGATTCTCACACCACTAAAGTTGCTAGCATTAGAAATGTGGAAATAATGTTTACATCTAGAAAGACAGTTCTTCTGTAAGGTGTGATGCATACGCCAGAGATGAGAAAGGATCCGGTTTTTGGATTCACCTAATAAGGCTGGTTTTACTCAAGTTTTAGGGGCTGATATGTATACTTTACCTTGTAAGGGCATGTTTGTAGGGAAGGGTTATGCTTGTGAGGGTATGTTTAGACTTAATGTTGATTCTAATAAAGTAACCAGTTTTGCTTCTATGTTATGTAATTTTAATATTTGGCACATTAGATTATGCCATGTAAATAAACGTACAATTCATAACATGGTCACCTTAGATTTGACTCCTAAATGTCACAAGCTGATTTAGATAAATATGAATTCCGTAGTCAAGAAAAAATCACTAAGAAACCCCATAAATCAGTTCCTAGAATTTCAGAACCCTTAAACTTGATTCCTTCTGACATATGTGAGCCTCGTGGCACTTTGAGTAGACATGGACACCGTTATCTTATCACTTTCATTAATGATGGCTCTGATTTCACTTATGTATATTTTATGAAAAATAAAAGTGATGCATTTGATATGTTTACATTATTTGAAACGGAAATCGAGAACCAATCTAATAAGAAAATTAAGAGACTTCGTAGTGATAGAGGAACACTATGTGAGTCTAATCAATTTCTTGATTTCTCTAAATTGCATGGTATAATTTATGAGAGAACTGCACCTTATTCACCTGAAATGAACGGTAAAGCTGAAAGAAAGAATAGGACCTTTACTGAATTAGTTGTAGCTATTTTGCTAAATTTGGATGCAGCAAAATATTGGTGGGGATGAAAGTGACTACTGTGTGGCTATTTATCACTTAGGATCGTATAATATGGAATGTATTATAATATAAATGTGGAAACAGATAAAAATAGTAAAGTAAATAAGAATAAACACACCAGGAGTTTTTATACTGGTTTGAACTTCCTGTTCTACGTCCAGTCTCAAACTTCCCTCTGGAATTTCTAACAATAACCCCTCAATTAACCCGAAGGAATAGGTATACAACACCTGAGCAACCGATCAAGATTTTTCCGCCTCTAACAACCGAAAGAGTACTTTTCTTACCTGAGCAACCGAATAGGACTTTAACAGTTTCAATAAAATTGCTTTGACATTTTGTGTTCTTGATAACATTGATTTGTCTTTGACAGTACACCCTTCCTATAATCTTTTCCTCAAGTATATATTGTGTATATAAGATTTAGAAAGGAAAATATTGCTTTGAATCGAAGAATAAGTAACTGATTCGGAGATTCAAGCAATATACGGAAATTGTGATTGCTTTGTAGAATGCATAAATAGTAGAGAGTATGATCAGAAAACAAAATAAAATTCGGTGATTTGAGAAGTGAATCTCATGTGTTTATATAGTAGATAAACAGCTGCAACCATTCACAAAGAGTTTTGACCAAAAGATGCAGCCACAACTCTTAAAATTGGATCGTATCTCTTTGCAAATGGAAATGTCTGTTCAGAAAAATAGCTGTTGGAAATTCAGTTCGGTTGACCCAAAACGACCAGTCAATTGAATATTCAAAGTTGGTGCAAAACAGAGTGTATCTGTGCAACTGAGCAGGTTCAGTCGACTGGTCATATTTGGTCAGTCGACTGACCTGGTTGTCAGTGCACAGTTCACAAATTTTTTTAAGAAATTGAATTTAGAAACAACTTTTAGTTTTGTATGGACTACTTGAGGATATATTTTAACAATTCTAAGACTAAAAAACTTCAAAAAATAAACATACTATACTTCGTTTTGAAATCTTGTCTCCTTTGCAGTTTTAATAGCATATCTCTTTCTCTTTTTGTCGCTTGTCCATATAGTCTCATCACTGATTTGTTTAAGCTCTTGTCATGAATAAAAACTTATGATTCAACATTCTCCCTCTTTTTGATTGATGATAACCTGTTACAGATGATACTATATTTTAAGAAATATATAACGAAAGTTATATATATATCCCTCTGAATATCGGGCGACATATCTAATCCCGCAAGAAATTGTTAGTCATACAAATTTCTCTCCCGTTGTCATTGACAAAAAGGAAATAACAACAATTTCATCATTGAACTAAAAAAAATTACAATCACGGAAAAAATGTATCAAATTATTTTGAGCTACCTATACAAGCTCATTAAAACAAACAGAAGTAGAATGTTTGGAATAAATAAAAATAACTTACTACCACCTATAAATAACAATATCAATCATCAGAGTGAGACGCCGTTTCTTCTTCCACTTGAATCGGTCCTTTTCCTCTTGAAAAACTTTCCGTAAATTGTCTGCCAACCCCATTTCCGCTTGTGTCAAAACTTGTGTGTTCTTTAGGTGTAGACCAAGTAAAGCGAGGAGCAGGATGTTTACCCAGATCTCGCTGTGAATTATATGTAATTGTAGAAGAGGAACGAGATATTGCATCCAATAAAATCCCGAAGAAGCTTTTAGTTTTGTCAAATTTCTTGTCAAATTTCTTGTTGTGATTTTTGATGCGAGAATCCAAAATAACTTGATTTCACACAATTAGATTAATGGATTCTCAGATGCTTTGGGATGGGGTTGGTGTACGAATGTCATCTCTTTATTGCTGTGGAGTAGAGCTTTGTTGACGAGGTCGTGATTGCCAGTCTTGAAAAGACATGATAGTTAGAGGTCTAGGGGCAATTTCATTAGACTTATTGTGCGGCTATTCAGAGTTTTGGGAATAGAGATATCAGATTCCGGAATAGGAACTTGTAAGTTCATAAGTAGCCGCATAATATACTCACCGTAATAGATAATGTTCATATGACCTTGGTTAAAAGACAAGAATTATCTAGAATTAGCTTAGGCCAATTGATTTGGACATCTCCCCAAATAGCGTATAAAGCCCTAAAATGGTTTGGATATACAAGCGCAAAAGAACCGGTACGAGGAAGAATCGTGTGCATTAAGGCTTGACGAACAATTCGAGCTGTAGGATGTAAGACAATAGATTCTAGTTCAGTCATTTCGTCTTCCAAAAATCGATGACATACTTCATCTCGTTCGCCTATAGGAACATTTAATTCTTCTAATGGAATACCTTTAGTTGGTGTATGGAGAATGTGACCAATTCTATCTAATGACAGGAATTCTTGTTGACCGCAAACTGAACTCCATACGCAATTATCATGATTACGTGGATTTTGATGATCCAAATTTAAATTTGCATAAAAAAGTTTTACAAAGTATGATTAATCTTGAGATTATTCTGATTGCGGTCAGGAAGAGACTCTGGACAGCTTCTCCTTGCAAGCCCTTGAATCCTTTTTTTTTTTGAGAAAAATGTGTGATCCTCTAATAAAAGAGGAGAGCACACATGTAGCGCTATATAAAACAAATAATAAGGAGCTGCCAACATGCCTGGCAGGTGGCACATCTAAAAAACTAGAAAAAGAACAAGCCCTTGAATTCTATAAGGAGAAAATTCTGGAAACACAACAAAAGATCCTTCGAAAAAGCATGCTTCTTTCATTTTGTTCCATCATTGCAGAGCTGTAGCATAATAGAGCCACTGAGCAATTTGGGTGTCAATTGGCTCAGAGGCGGAGGTAGAGGCATATCTAGATCGTTTTGGTTGATGTGGAGCCATCGGAAGTAATAATGGAGTAAAGGAATTTGAATTTTTTTTGGAAGCTAGGGTTTTGAAAAACTGAAGTGAGAAGTTAAAAGTGAAAGTCAAAAAGGAGAAAGTGGATTAAAGGGGGTAAAAAGTTAGGTGAAACAGTGTAAAAAAGGCCTAGATTGTCATTCAGTCGACTGGACGTATATGATCAGTCGACTGATCAATATCCCAAAACTCTTTATTTCATGATTCAGTCAACTGGCCATATTCGTGCAGTCGACTGAATATAGTCTGAAAGCTTTCTGTTTTCAGATTTAGTCGACTGGCCGAATTTCGTCAGTTGACTAAACTTTCTTTTTTTAGCATTTACAGTATATTTTGCACAAAAAAGTATATTCAATATATTTAAATAATGCACACAAATAGGAATGAAATTGATTAACAAAATATAGAAAGAAAATAAATTATTTTGATAAAGGAGTGGATGGAGACTTTGAGTTGTCTGATCCAACCTTCGTCTTCTCTTCATATAGTTTTAATGGCGACCAGTGATTTCCACGCTCCCATGAATTCGAAGACACTGATGGAGGTTGTAGTGACTGATCCCATGGATTTTGAGAGGAAGAGGTTGTAGGTTGATGAACAGAAGATGAAGATGACCCATAGAATTTCCATCCAAGCTGCTCCAGAAAGCTAAATCGTCTTGAATTCATCTTCTATTCATAGTACATTTCACGTTGAATAGCTATTGATTCCTTCTGATAATGATGTAAATCATCAATTTTTTGCTTTGTTTGAGGAGAACCAAAGAACAGAAAATTCCGTGCCTTCTTTTTGTCTAGAGTATGGCTAGTGTGATAATTTGATGGTCTGGCCGGTTCATGATATAGTGTAGGTGTAGGTAAAGTTGATGAACCAGATGACGGTGTCGAGAAGTCAATAGAAGAATATGCAGAGCCATTTGAGAAATTATCTTGTGAATACTTTGTAGTAGAAAGAAATTTTTTACGATTGAATCAAATTTGATGGAAAGATAAAAAGAATTCTAGAGATATATATAAGAGAAAAGCAGTTAAAGGTTGATGAATTAACGGATAATCTGAAAATTAATTAGAGGATGAAAACAAAACATAAATTTTGTGGCTAAGAATTGTCCATGAGAAAATAGAAAAAATAGATAAGGAGAAAATTATAATAGAAATAGTTGTGAAATAGTAAATGGTCAAATGGCAAAGACATAGGGTTTCCAAAGTAGAGGTGTTGAGTTCAAGTACCAGAAAAAATTATTTAAAATAGAAATTATTTTAGAAATTTTATAATTCTTTTAAGGAAATTATTCGTAGTTCTCTTCTTAGATTTATAGAACAATTTTCATTGAGTGGTTTAGTGAAAATATCAGCTAATTGATTTTTAGAATTTACAAATTCTAAATTTATTATATCCTTCTCAATATTATCACGAATAAAATGATGAAGAATGTCTATGTGTTTAGTTCGTGAGTGATTGACAGAATTTTTAGATAAATTTATTGCACTTGTGTTATCACAATATATTATGGATTTCATTAATTTTATATTAAAATCTTGCAAGGTTTGTTGCATGTAGATTGCTTGAGCACAAGCTAATGCTGTAGATACATATTCTGTTTCACATATGATAGTGAAACACAGTTTTGTTTCTTGCTAAACTAAGATACTAAGGATCATCCCATGAAATGACAAGTTCCACTTGTACCTTTTCTATCTGTCCAACTTCCTCCAAAATCAGCATCACCATAAGTTAATAATTCAAAAGGACAATCTTTTGGATAAAATATTCCAAAATCATTAGTCTCGCTAAAATAACGAATTATAGGTTTTACCACTCGCATATGTGATTCTTTAGGATTTCCTTGAAATGGAGCACATAAACAAACACTCATCATAATGTCAGTTCGACTAACAGTTAGGTAAAGTAATGATCCAATCATGCTACGATATAGTTTTTGGTCAACACTCCTACCATTTTCATTTCTGTCGAGATGTATAGTTGTGCTTATAGGGGTTGGTTTGGTAGAAGTGTTTTCCATACCAAAACGTTTAATTAGATTAGTACAATACTTTTCTTGTTAATAAAAATGCCATTTTGTAATTGCTTGATTTGTAATCCAAGAAAATATGATAGTTCTTCCGTATGTGACGTTTCAAATTCATTTGTCATGATAGTTGAAAATTCCTGAAATAATGTTTAATTTGTTGAACCAAATATAATATCATCAACATATATTTGTATAATTAAAATATCTTGTTTAGTTTTCGTAATAAATAAAGTTTGATCAACTTTTTCAATTTCAAAACCAGATTCTATTAGATAGCTTTTAAGTCGGTCGTACCAAGCACGAGGTGCATGTTTTAAACCATATAAAGCTTTATTAAGTTTATAAACGTGATCTGGAAATTTTTCAAGAGTAAAAAGAGGAGGCTATTCAACATAAACATTTTCTTTTATATATCCATTTAGAAAAGCACTTTTAACATCCATTTGATATAATTTAAAGTTATGAAAACATGCAAAAGCCAATAGAATACGTATAGCTTCTAATCTTGCGACAGGAGCAAACATTTCTTCATCGTTCATTCCCTTTTCTTGATTATATCCTTGTGCTGCTAATCTAGCTTTATTTCTTATAATGTTACCTTGTTCATTAGCTTTGTTTTTGAAAACCCATTTTGTACCAATGACAGATTGATCACTTGGTCTAGAAACTAATTCCCAAACTCCATTTCTTTCAAATTGATTTAGCTATTCTTACATAGCTATAATCCAATAATCATCAGTGGAGGCTTTATTAATATTTTTAGGTTCTATATTAGAGAGAAAAGCTACATGGCCCATTTGATTTAATTGATGTCTTGTTCTTACATTTGAATTTAGTTCTCTAATAATATTTTGAACCGGATAATCTCTAAGAATTCTTGGAGGAGATCTTACTAAATTTTCATTATGAATAATGTTTTCATTTTTTCTAGTATTATCAGTATTATTATTTTAAAAACTAATATCATCATCTTCTGAATTATTTGTTAGAATTTGATTTGAATTATTTTCCAAGTTTGTAATTTAAGAAGAAATTTTGACATTTTCAACGAATGAAACATGAAGAGTTTCTTCGATTACTTTAGTTCTTGTATTAAAAACTCGATAAGCTTTGCTTCTTTCCGAATATCCTATGGATATTCCTTCATCGGATTTTGGATCAAACTTGCCAAGCTGATCATTAGTGCTAAGTATAAAACATTTTGAACCAAAAACTTTGAAATATGATATATTTGATTTTCTACCATTTAAAAGTTCATATGGGGTATGTTTTGTTAATGATCGAATAGAAACACAATTCAAAACATAAGAGGCAGTTGCAACAGCCTCTGCCCAGAAATGCTTAGGCAAAGTGTTTCCATTTAATAAAGTTCATGCACATTCTTGTAATGTTCTGTTTTTCCTTTCTACAACTTCATTTTGTTGGGGTGTTCTAGGAAAGGATAAATTATGATTAATTCCTTTCTTGTTACAAAAATGTTCGAAAACTTCATTTACAAATTCACCTCCATGATCACTTAATATTTTTTACTTTTAAATTCTTTATATTTTGAATTCTTTTTACAAAAATTTTAAATTCTCAAAAGTATCACTTTTATGTTTTATAAAAATAGTCCATGTATACCTTGAAAAATCATCTACAATAACAAACACATATCTATTGTGATTAATAGATTGAACTTGAGTAGGTCCAAAAAGGGTCCATATGTAGTAGTTCAAGTGGTTGTGTTGTAGATATGATTTTCTTAGATTTAAAAGAAGATTTTGTTAACTTTCCTTACTTGCATGCATCACAAATATTATCAACTCTGAATTTCATATTAGGTAGTCCTTTAACAAGTTTGTTTTTAGCTATTTTATTAATAGTATTAATATTTATATGACAAAATATTTTATGCCATAGCCAAGAATCGTTCTCTGTAGCTACTAAACATATGTTTGTGATATAATTTATATTCATAGTTAAAATATAAAAATTTCTATCTCTTATACCTTCAAAAATTAATTTTTGATCTTTATCAGAAATATTACATTTATTTTCTGAAAAGGATATATTAAAACCTTTATCACATAATTGATTTATGCTTAATAAATTATGTTTTAAGTTTTTAACTAATAAAATATCAGTAATGAGAGATGAGTTAGAGATACCGTTATTGCTCATGTCGCTTTTGCCGATGATATAACCTTTTGAAGTATCTCTAAAGTGACCGATCCTTCATTTGAGTAGACTATGTTTGTTAACATATCTTTATTACTAGTCATGTTTCAAGCAACCGCTATCTAAAATCCATTTTCCTCTCTTTTTGAGTGCTACATCATCACTTTTAGCCATGAAGCATACATTTGCTTGCTCTTTGTCACTATCACTGTTGCTTTTTGGTGATGAAGAAGAGTCTGAATCATCCCATGTTACTAAAATGCTTTCTTCTTGAATTTTTTTTCTTGAATTTATTATTCTATTTCTCTGGAAAATCTTTCTTCATATGACCCTTTTTATGACAATCATAACACTCCATGATAGAAGATGATGGTTTATTGCTATTATTGTTGTTGTTAGAGTTATTTTTGTAACTCCTGAACTTGTTATTCCTTTTGAATTTCAAAATCTTTTTGAAATTTTTGGCAATAAATGCCATATCCTATTCGTCTGAGTTAGAATAATCTTTTTATGCTTGAAATGCTAGATTCATCTTATCCTGTACCTGAACTTTCTTTTCCTGCAAATTCATTTCATATGAAATTATATTTCCTACTAACTCTTCTGGTTTCATAGGGGAAAGATCATTTGCTTCTTCAATAGCTAAGACATTTCTTTCCCATTCATCCATTAAAGAGTTTAGGATTTTTGATACTATATCAAAGTCAGAAAGTTTTCTCCTAGTGCCAATAGTGAGTGATATATATCTTGAAATCTAGAGTACATGTCATTTATACTTTCGTTTGATTTCATTTTGAAATTTTGAAACTGATTTTTCAACATAGAAATTTTTCTTTGTTTGACTTTGTTAGTTCCTCATGAGTTACTTTTAGAGTTCTTCGTATCTCATAAGCAGTTGTATATATACCGACTCTATTAAATCCATTTTTATCAAATGCACAAAATAACATGTCCATAGCTTTAGCATTTAAAGTAGCATCAGTTTTCTGCGCAGTAGTCCAACTTGAAAAATCTTCTGTTGGAATGGTATATTTATTTTGGGTAATATTCCATGTTTCACAACCATTCGCTTGCATATATATTCTCATTCTAGTTGACCAGTAATTATTACTCATGCCACTGAATAGTGGAGGTCGTCTAGTAGATTGACCTTCAACAAAACTAGTGTTAATGACAATGCTTGTGTTGGTGCTGTTTTCCACATTAAAAAGTTATCAAATAACCGTGTTACAGTTATTGAATGTCTTACTCTGATACCAAATGAAAGTGACTACTGTGTGATTAGTTATCACTTAGGATCGTGTAATATGGAATGTATTATAATGTAAATGCGGAAACAGATAAAAATAGTAAAGTAAATAAGAATAAGCACACTAGGAGTTTTTATACTGGTTCAAACTTCCAGTTCTACGCCCAGTCCCAAACTTTCCTCTGGAATTTCTCACAATAACCCCTCACTTAATCTGGAGGAATAGGTATACAACACCTAAGCAACCGATCAGGATTTTTCCGCATCTAACAACCGAAAGATGACTTTTCCCGCCTGTACAACCGAACAGCACTTTAATAGTTTCAATAAAATTGCTTTGACACTTTGTGTTTTTGATAATACTGATTTGTCTTTGACATACACCCTTCCTATAATCACTTCCTCAAGTATATATTGTGTACGTAAGATTTAGAAAGGAAAATATTGCTTTTAATTGAAGAATAAGTTAATTGATTCAGATATTCAAGCAATATATGTAAATTGTGATTGCTTTGTAGAATGCAGAGATAGCAGAGAGTATGATCACAAAACAAAATAAGATTCGGCGATTTGAGAACTGAATCTCATTTGTTTATACAGTAGATAAACAGGCGCAACCATTCACGAAGAGTTTTGACCAAAAGATGTAGCCACAACTGTTCAAATTGGATCGTATTTCTTGGCAAATAGAAGTGTCTGTTTATAAAAATAGCTGTTGTAAAAGTTCAGTCGACTGACCCAAAATGACCAGTACACTGAATATTTAAAGCGGGTGCAAAACAGAGTGTGTCGGTGCATCAGTGCAGGTTCAGTTGAATGGTCATATTTGCTCAGTCGACTGACCTAGTTGTCAATGCACAATTCACAATTTTTTTTAAGAAATTGAATTTAAAAACAACTTCGATTTTTGTGTGGACAACTTGAGGATAGATTTTAACAATTCTAAGACTAGAAAACATCAACAAATAAACATACTATACTTCATTTTGAAGTCTTGTCTCCTTTGTAGTTTTAATAGCAAATCTTTTTCTCTTTTTGTCGCTTGTCCATATAGTCTCATCACTAATTTGTTTAAGCTCTTGTCATGAATCAAAACTTATGATTCAACAAGGGGATATTTTATCAACTGTATGTTATGTATTGAATAGAATCCCTAAGTCAAAAAAATAAGATTTCACCTTTTGAAATTTTAACAAATTATAAACTGAATGTATCTTATTTTAGAACTTGAGGATGTTTAGCACATATTCGTATACCTCACCCTAAGAGAATAAAATTAACAAGTAGCGCAAACGAATGTTTATTTATTTGCTATGCTATTAATAGCAAAGCATTTAGATTTTTTGACCTGAACACAAATAATCTAATGATGTTGATTTTTATGAAAGTAAATTTCCTTCTAAATTGAGGAATAGTGGGGGCACGTCAAATAATACCGTGCCTATTAGAACAGAAATTAATGAAACTTCTGAAATCGAACCTAGAAGAACTAAAAGAGCAAGAGTTGATAAAGATTGTGGCTCGGATTTTTGCACTTTTACAGTAGGTGGATCCCACAAACCTCCAAGAAGCCTTATCTGTTAGTCCTTGAGATGATAGTTTTGATGACAACAACCTTAGAATGGATTATAAATGTAAATACTAACAGTATTAGTTTAGATATATATGTATATGCATGATTTAACAATGCAGGTACCAAGAATGAAGACCGTACATATAGAGATTCAAGATATCGAGAGTGAAGACTCATGAATATCAAGATTATCAAGAGCTCAAGAGTTCAAGTAATTTATATTTTAATTAGAATTTTGTTAATACTCCTAGAAAAGCACTGGCATCTTAAAATCCAATTTATTCGTGGAATGGAATCCACTTCGAGCCTGTTAAAGGGATGGAACCCTAAGTAGGATGGAACCTACGAAAAATCTAGTGGAACATTGTTTTGTATCTGCTAATTTTTATTCAAAATGATTTTTACAAAATTATATCTTGTTTTCAAAATGTTTTCAAAACCTTCCTTTTAAAAGCATCAAAAACATCCATCCTGATTTCAAAATACTTTTAGCCTCAAAATAACCTTTAATTTCAAAATCAAATTATTCGTGGTTTTAACTATCTCTATTAATAATATATTTAATTTTTATACTTAGATTTACGTATAAAATTATACGAAAATTTTGTATATATTATTCTTTATATTTACTTATGCATTTTAACTATAGTCAAGTATATTTATAAAGTTTAAAATTGTTTTAACATAAGATAGAAGTTATTTTCAAAGAAAACCAAATCACCAAAATATCCTTTCGGATGTCGACATGCCCATGTACCCTATGCCGACATAGTGCCAGTTGAATTCAAAATTTAAATTTCAAAGTAAGTGTCTATTCGTCATATCTCTTCACGAATGGACATGGCTGTTGTTCTTCTATAAATAGGGGATGTTTTCAACGAATTTAAAAATAGATTTTCTGGGTTTTCACTCCTCTTCTTCTTCCACATTTCTATATACATATTCTTACCATTACTCTACTGAAATCAACATTGAATCTAACTAGATTATCTCTGATTTGATTCTCTATCACTATCTCAATAAGATCCTCAGCGCTATTCAGAGTTATAGGCTTTTTGTAATCAACTTAGGGAGAAAAGGTGTGATTGTAGCCTTGAAAATCAATCGAGCAAGATAAGGTGTGATTGTAGCCTTGGAAATCAATTGGGTGAACATGTTGCCCGGAAAATCAAGTATCTCTACCCAAAGGACTATGAATCTGGAGGGTGTACCTCATTGCCTTGAAATCGAGGGTGTAATTGTAAAGATTGTTTTTGAAAGGAAATCCATACTTGTGTACGGGACTGGACGTAGGGTAACTCCGAACCAGTATAAAATCTGGTGTGTTCTTTCCATTACTGCTTTTATTTTATATTTGCATATGTGTTTAATTCTGTGATCATATCTGTGTCTGAATATTGCATACATTTGTGTTCAAATTAACAAAAACTCAAAAAGATGTAATAATTCTTTAGAACACTATTCAACCCCCCTCTAGTGTTTATCCTAGCCTTAAGATCCTTAATCTGTGTTTCTCACATTTGGTATCAGAGCAAGATTTTCAAAGTTTCATAATCTGATTTTTGAAAAAGTTTTCAAAATGGCTACCAACACTGTTATTGTCACTAACACTAGTATCCCTATCACTAGTTCATTTGTAGAAGGTCAGTCTACTTACAGACCACTACTTTTTAATGGAAGTAACTATGCATATTAGGCATGTATGATGAAGATATAGTTACAGTCTGTAGAATTAGGTACTTGGAATATTACACAAACTGAATATTCTGAACCAACAACTGATTTTGCACAGTGGACCACTGAGCAAAAGACTGTTGCACAAAATAATTATAAAGCAATGAATATTCTGTTTTGTTCACTTGATAGAAATGAATTTAATAGAGTGTCAATTTGTAAGTCTGCGTATGAAATCTGAAAAACTTTGCAAGTGACTCACGAAGGAACAAGCAAAGTTAAACAGGCCAAAATTTCCATGCTCACAAATCAGTTTCAATTACTTAAAATGAATTTTAATGAATCTATTTCCGATATGTATAGTAGATTTCAGGATATTGCGCATTCTCTAATATCCTTAGGAAAGGAATTATGTATAGTTTGGCATGTTTTGTTCATCATCTCAGTTAAATCGCATTTATTAAATTTAACTGTAAATTAATTTTTATTATTGCCTATGAATTGACAGTTAGAATTTATTTATTTGCATATAAACTGCTAGTTAAACAGTTATTAAATTTATTACTGAATAAAAACTGTTAGTTAATACCTGTTATTTATTCCCTGTTATATTTATATGCTCTATATTGATGTTTGTTTAAATTTGATGATGATTATAATTAATGGTTGATTATTGATGTTTGGTGAATGGATGGTGGGTACTATAATTTTTAAAAATCTGCAAGTTATCATGCATTTCATTTTATTCGGGATTGCGGTTTGAAATGATATACAACCGCATTTTTATTTTTAAATTGCGGATTGAAATGATAAATATCTGTATCACTTGACCATAGGATAGAAAATTATATGCAGGCACCGCGGTATATATACAATTATTTTTGAAATGATTTTTTTGGTTTGGATATGATACGGTTTAATAAATAGTAAATTTGGATATGATATAAATATATTTTATATATACATATATAGTTAAATTGTTGAATTTAAGTTATGCATAAATCTGTTAAATAAAAATGAATAAGTTAAAAATGGAATTTGATAATTTATATTATATGATTAAGTACAGGTTTAAGATCTTGTATATAGATATAGAGTTTTAAATGATTCAAATCAATTAAGATTGAAAGATAAATTGGAAATTTAATTGGAATTGAGCTTATTTGAAAAATTAACTCCATAAGTTGGTGTTAACTTATTAAAAATTGGAAATGTTAAGGTATGATATTTATAACTGGATTTAATGAATAATTCTAGTATAAATAAATGGGGGGAAATAATTAGTGTTAACAAATTTAGTTTATTTTAAATGGTTATGGATTTATCATGTAAACCTTTAAAACTAAATAATAGGAAAATGAATTGTTGGTTTGAATTCCCAATCTTAGTTTTGAAATTCATTAAATACTCAAAATTTGAAAATATTGAAATCGAAGTGTTTTATTCAAACTGAAAGTGAATCTAAAAGTTATGGGTTTAGACTGAATTTAAAGTGGATAAAAATTGTGAAGGTGTGGAAATTATTTATTTTAAAGAAATTTTAAATTCGACTGTTTTATTTTTATATACTGTTGAATATCCAAAACATTTAAGTTTTGAAAGTTATGGTTTTAAAACTATGGATTTTGGGACTACCCGCCTTTCTCAACCCCAGAAAGGCGTTTCATCATTAAGAAAGAAAGGGATAGAAATAGAAAAGAATAGAAAGAAATCTCACAGCGGAATGGAACAAAATATAATACATCACATAACTATTACATAGTTATGCATACATAAGAATCATACAATATCACATAACAGGACTGTCATATACATATATGTCCATACATACATCCAAAATACAGCATAGACTAACTACACAGCGGAACTACATATACAGATACATACGTCTGGTCTTCTCCCCAAAATAGCTCCTCTAGAAAATCAACACTTCCAATACCTATCACTTGGCTACTCGTAAAAAAAATTTGAGTACCCAAGAGTTTATGAAAACACAAAATGTAAACTCCGGGTCAGACATGGGTCTGGTATGAGTAAACAGGTTAAAATTGCTTAACTTTGAAAATCATTTGAAATAAAGGTATCACGTAAGACTCCGCACAAATAAATAGAAGATAGCCGAAATTGTTACATGATTAAATTCCAGCTACTAGCCACGAAAGTGGGTAATACAAATCAAAACCGTAGGGTCTCGTAGGGAAAATGGGTTTCCAACAATGGCAGGGCTACTGGGGTACCGCCCGTCACAGTACGGGGCCTAGATCACCGTACCGAGGATTACTCCCTTCATCTCCTGCAACACAAGGCCGGAACCATTCCTTACTGAACAGTCCCGAACAAGATAACCCCGTAGTTGTGGCCAACAACTGCTCACAAAGCCGAAATAAAAAGGGACATCTAGACAGGGGAAAATCTTGTCCTGCTTGGGCATGACCCACCTAACCTTGCTGCATCTCCCCTGTTTTAGCCATTCCCGGTTGATGAGGCTTGAGGTTATGATTACCTTTAAAGAACATATCACTTAGAATGCTCATCGTCCGCCTAACGATGTGTTGAAAGCATTCAATCCATACAAGTTCGTTCCGGGTTCGAACGAAACCGAAGGCATTATCTCGTTACACTCATTTCGGAATCACCCTCAGAGTCAACGACGATAACCCTTGCATTGTGAAACTCCATCTCTATCTCCATTTGATAAGTTACGACCTATCGTTTAATTTGGATCGATGTGGTTTTCGGAGAATCAAGATTGATTCTTCCGATCCTGGTCTCATCGGATCCAAACGCCATTTTAAGGGCCAAGTTGTCTATTTAACTTAACAGTTCAATTTAATATCAAAAATTAACATAACAGATATATCAGATAAATCATATACAGTTATCACAGATATCCATAATATATAACAACATATCACAGAAAAATCATCACAGATATCAAAGTCAATCAACATAATCATCAACGCATACCAAACAGTTTGGCTTTACTTAACCAAATTATTTGTCCAAGAATAAACTATTTTATCCTGTTTAATTAATTACCGATTAATTAGCCGATTAATGATCAATTAATTAATTAGTTAATCATTAATCATTAATTTATTAATTATCTAATCTTTAATTAATTATTTAAATTAATTAACTTTTATTCATTAATTGTTACTCAGTTACTCAATTAATTAGTTTATTCTTAATAATTAATTAATAACTTACTTATTAAAATGAATTAATTATCTAATTATCACAAATTACTTTATTTATCAATTTAATTAAAGTGTAATATCTTTAATTAATCTCGTAAGTTAACTTTTATTCACTTATTAACCTATTAATAATAAGCTTACATTCTTAAGATTTGAATTAATTTAGTTTATGATTAAATTTTTATTTCAAAATCAACTTAAAGCTATCAATTTAAAATTCAAGTATAAATTTTAATCAACATTCAAACTACTTACTGATAATCTTCTACCTTTATATATTTACTTAAATCAATCTTTAACTAAAACACTAGCTTAACTAATTAACAAATATTTATTGAACTTAGTTATATACTTGTACAAAAAAAATCAGTCCATTCCATTTGAAAGCACCGTGACGCATCATTCCTTACTCGAGAAAAACTCGAGTTTCCCTCGTCGCTCTCCCGTGTTACTCTCCCATTCCCTTTTCTTCTGCCCAGTTCTTCTTCTCTTCTCTTTTTTTTTAAATTAAGTTGTAAACGAACTGCTGTAGCTATTCTCGTACGCGACTCGGAGGGAACCACAGAAACACTCGAAGCAACCTCACAAACGTCTCGAGCACGCACACCACTCACGCGATAACCCAAAAACCCAAAATCACGGCACTGATCACCACCGTGCACGTGCACGGTGGTTCGCGTAGCCATCAGCGACTCGCGGCAATCCCCACACATCACAAAACACCCGTAGGCTCGAAATCTAAACCCAGATTTCGATTTCGAGATGAAAATAGAAATATGACCTGGTGCTCGAATAAAACGACAACAACTCCACTGTCAATTTGATCACGCGGCCACCACACATCACGCTAGGCGATGAAAATTCACCAGGACGTCACTCACAACCTCCTCTAACTCCACCAAAAATCGCAACCCACTCGGTTGCCTATTTGTGATTCAAACTCAAAATACTTGCATTCAAAAAATAATTTAACATTTTTCTCGAATCAAAGGGTTTACAAACTTGCTTCCTGTAAATTTACAGAGATTAAAATTAGCTAAATCTCCTAAAATTGACAAAAATCCATTTTCGATTCAATTTAAAACTGCTCTTTCGATCCTTGCTTAAAAATCAAGATTTTTATGTTAGAAATCATAATTATGTTTATGGAAACTAAATATAATATTGGATTCACAAATTTCAACATTTGAATTTTAGACTTTGATTTTCTTTTTAACCTGTAGTTTGAATACAGAGTTAATATCATACTGTTAAACTTCAAACTTGTTTTGCAGGCTTTGTTTTCATATAAACAAACTTGAATTTATTCAATACAAAGTTTAAATGGTTATATGAATAAGTTTTGTTTAAACTTGAAGTACTGATCAAGAACGGCTATGAAAGTTTCCAGTTCAAACAAACATACACAGAACAGTATGTTAAACTATATAAAGCACATATCATTAATAAGCAAATATATAAACTAAAGTTGAAATTATTTCGTTTACTCACAGATCAATTTGAACAGAAGATGTGGAAGAAAACACTTGCAGGTGAAGCTTTCCTGAAACCCTCTTTGTTTCTTTTTCTCTGTTTCTCCTTTTCTTTGTTCGTTTCAGTTTTTCTTCTTTTTAGTTTAAGTTTTGTTCAGTGTAAATAGATAAACTGAAAGTTTATAGTTGATATATATATAGGTGCATATATATAAGTTAAAGCTACTTAATAATAGGTTGTATCTGGCCAGTTCCATCTGCATTGTCATTTACTCTTTTAATTGGTTAAGATATAAATACCTGCAGAAGAAGATTATGACCAGAATTTCGGCTACATGTACTAGTTGAACAAGAAGTTAGGCTAATTAATGCTTATGTTTTTAATTATGATAGCAAATAATTAATGGTTACTGACAGTTGCTATTTGTACAAAGATATTTGTTGTTACTTACTTTGTGTTGTACAAGATATTATCATTATTTCGGCCAAACCTGTTTAGTAAGATACAGGTTTTATTTTCTTTTTTTATTTAAAGTGAAACTTATTTTATATTGAAGTGGGCTTTGTTTTTCTGAGGCAATAAAATTGTACACAGCACCTACTCAAAGATATTGTTAATATATATATTTATTTATATTGATAGTTATATTTTATATGAAATTGTATACTTGTTCATATGATGTTTTTAACATTTTATTTAAGGATGTTGTGTTGTACAATTTGAATGTTGAAGATCATTGTTTGACTAAGAATACTTGTATTTATATATGTCAAATTATAATTTATATTTTGTATATTTATGTTACTTTAATTACATTTTATAATTATAATTGTGTTTTATACTAATTTTGTATTTTTACACCTATATTGTTTTGCACCTCCATGTTTATGTTTAATATTTCCATGTTTTTTATTTTAAAACTTATCATTTTAAAAACCAAAATTGTATTCATATGTATTTTATCAAATATCAAAAATATAAAGTCTTTGATTTGATTCTATTGAATAAGACAAATTTTGTTTAAATGGTTTTGACATATTCTATTTAAATTTTCAAATCAAAACTTTCTTTTACAAACATACATAACTGTTAAATATTTAATATCTCATCAATTTAAACATTGACAAGCGTATATTTAATTTAAATTAGATTAAATATTAATTAAAATATATCGTCAAAAATTCCGGGTCGTTACATTCCTTCCCCCTTAAAAGAATTTCGTCCCCGAAATTTAAACAACAGTAAATTCAAAAGCTTTTATATTAACCGTCCAAACATACATATCATTCATACAATAGCCAACAAACAAACAGTCTATGCTAACAAATAACACTAGTTATCCGAACATAAATCCGGATAAGCACTCCTAAAACTATCGAGAGTTTCCTAGGTACAATCTCTGGGATCCTTACTCCATTGCACCTTAACGAGTTTCACCACTTTGTTTCTGAGTTGCTTCTCGTGTTGGTCCACAATCTGAACTGGATTTCTGACTACAGTTAAATTTGGTTACACTTCCAAATCTTCTTGAATTACCGGTTCCACAACCAGTGGGGGATCATGAACAAATTTCCTCAAATGCGATACATGAAACACATTGTGAATCCCAGACATCCGCTCTGGTAATTCAATCCTGTAGGCCACGGTTCCAATTCTCTCCAACACTCGGAATGGTCCAATGTATCTCGGAGCGAGTTTTCCCGTCTTTCTGAATCTTATAGCACCTTTAATTGGGGAAACTTTAACAAAAACCAAGTCTCCGATCTCAAATTCCAATGGCCTTCATCTTCTATCCGCATATTTCTTCTGACGATCTTGAGCAGCTTTCATCCTTTTGTTGATAAGCTCAACCTTCGCAGAAGCTTCACGAATAAGATCGGGTCCGAGCACAAGACGATCATTTGATTCATCCAACAAGTGGAGATCTACGCGGATTTCCGTATAAAGCTTCATAAGGAGCCATCTTAATACTTGCTTGATAACTATTATTATAAGAAAATTCCACTAAATGAAGATGGTCTTCCCAAAATCCTCCAAAATCTAAAACACAAGCCCGTAGCATATCCTCAAGAATACAATTCAGCCTCTCTGTCTGTCCTCCGTTTGAGGATGATAGGCTGTACTTAATCTCAAATCTGTTCCCATTGCTGATTGCAGAGCTTCCCAAAATTTGCTAGTGAAAATAGGATCACGATCACTTACTATGCTGACTGGGACACCATGCAATCGAACTATCTCTTTCAAGAATATTTCTGCCAAAGAAACTGCAGTACGGGTTGCCTTTATTGGTATAAAATGGGCACTCTTAGTTAAACGATCCACAATAACCCATATACCGTCATTTCCTTTCCTGGTTCTAGGAAAACCATCAATAAAATCCATCGAGATCATTTACCATTTCCAATTCGGAATTTCCAGAGGTTGCAATAACCCCGCAGATTTCTGTTGATCACCTTTAACTTGTTGACAAATGGCACAACTGTTCACAAATCTAGCAACATCCTTCTTCATATTCGGCCACCAGAAAGCTCTCCTCATGTCTCTATACATCTTCGAGATTCCAGGATGAATATTCAATTTGGAACAATGACTTTCAGACAACACTTCCTGTCTCAACTCCTTATCATTTGGAACACAGATTCTTCCGTTGATCCTTAGTGTTCCTTGGTCATCAATGTCAAAACTAGGACACTGACCTTTCCTAACTCTTTTGATGATCCTCCTCAACATCTTATCAGATTCTTTCTTGCTTGAGATCCTTTCAATGAGAGACGGAACCACTTCCAGAAGAGATAAAACTGCATTCCTACTGAGAGCATCAGCTACGACATTCGCTTTCCCCGGAGTGTACAGAATATCCAGATCATAGGATGCAAGAAATTCAACCCACCGCTGCTGTCTCAGATTAAGGTCTTTTTGAGAGAATAAATATTTCAACGGTTTGTGATCCGTAAACAATTCGAATTTCTCTCCTAAAAGATAATGTCTCCAAATCTTCAGAGCAAAAACAATGGCAAGCAATTCAAGATCATGCGTAGCATAGTTTTTCTCATGAGGCTTCAAGTGTTGACTAGAATACGCAATAACCCTTCCGTTCTGCATCAGAACTACTCCCAAACCAACAATACAAGCATCAGTGTAAACCTCGAATTTGCTCTTCCCATCCGGAATAGCAAGTACTGGTGCACTAGTGAGCCTTATCTTCAATTCCTGAAAAGCTTCTTCACATTGAGGCGTCCATTAGAATTTCGCTCCTTTTCTGGTCAGCTTAGTCAGATGCGAAGAAATCTTGGAATAATCTCTAATAAATCTCCTGTAGTAGCCAGCCAATCCTAGAAAACTGCGAACTTCCGTCGGTGTCCCTGGCTATTTCCATTCCATAATAGTTTCAACTTTCGCTGGGTCTACAGAAATGCCTTCACCCGAAACAATATGCCCTAAAAAATTAACCTCCGATTTCCAGAAATGACACTTCGAAAACTTCGCCTTCAACACATTCTTTCTCAGAGTCTCCAATACAATCCTCAAATGCTCCCTGTGCTCTTCTTCGGATTTGGAATAGACCAAGATATCATCAATGAATACCAGCACAAACTTATTCAACACATCCCTAAAGACTCGATTCATGAGGTCAACGAAGTAAGCAGGAGCGTTGGTTAATCCGAGCGGCATAACCAACCACTCATAGAAACAATTCAGTCCCTTAAATGCAGTCAAGGGAATAATGTCTTCAGCTACCCTCAACTGGTGGAAACCTGAAGCTAGATCCAATTGAGAAAAGATAGAAGCACCATGCAACTGGTCAAAAAGATCATCGGTGCGAGGAAGAGGATATTTATTGCGGGTAGTCACTTTGTTCAACTCTCTATAATCCACACAGAACCTTAGTGATCCATCCGATTTGGTTACAAACACCACTGCTGAACTCCAACAAGAAAAACTAGGTCTAATCAATCCCTTCTCTAAAAGATCCTGAGTCTGCTTAATCAACTCTACTCTTTCCTTGGGAGCCATTCTCCTACTGGGTTGAATCACTGGCACGGCTCCTGGAATCAAATCAATACGGAACTCTATTTCTCGATGTGGTGGCGAACACTTAACTTCTTCAAAAACATCAGCAAAATCTTGAACCACATCGATGTCTTCAACTCTCTCTTCAGATGTCTCCATTCCATGCAGAAGACTGCTCAAGTGAATTCCATAATTATCACACGACACATTAGCAATTCTACCCAGATCAGTTTCCAACGAAAATGTTCTCTCATCACAATTCAAAACGGCTTTATACTTATCCAGCCAATCCATACCCAAAATAAGATCAAATCCCCTAAAATTCAACACATACGGGTCACAAGAAAAACTGTGGGATAGATAAGAGATCTTCAAGTCCTTACAAATAGAGTCTAATTTGGTCACCCCTCCTATAGGATTAGACACCAAGATAGAACTATCTACTGAACTAGGGGTAAGAGAAAACTTTTCAACAGAGTCCAAAGAAATAAAACTCAAGGAAGCACCCGAATCAAACAAAACTCTAATATATTTTCCATTTAAAAGTAAAGTACCTTCTAATACTCCTTTGCCCATCGAAGAGGAAGATGGTCCAGCTTACAAAGCAAAAACTTTATTCTGAGGTGCTCTCTGCAGCAGTGGGCAGTTCTTGATCATGTGCCCTGGCTGATGACAATTAAAGCACAATGATTTCTGAACCATAGCTGATCCTGGACCACTCTGATGCGGTTGCTGTTGTTGCTGCTGGAATCCTTTCCTAGGACACTTATTTGCCAAATGCCCTTCCTGATGACAAATGTAGCACTTTCGGGGTCTGTTGTTATTCCCAGGTTTCTTCTTATTCGGTTTCCTCCATTTAGGATCAAACTTTCTCTTATTCGGATTAGTGAAATTCCCACTTGAAGTTGCATCTGGAGCCCCTGGTTTCTTACTCATCAAACTCTCATACCTCAATGCCATATCAATCAAATCAACAAAAGATCCCTTCAGAAGCACTGTCAATTTCCCATGGAATTCAGGCTTCAACCCTTGCACAAATTTCTCATTCTTTTTCAGAGGAGTATCGATGAGTCCTGATCCGTAACAAGAGAGTTCGTTGAATCTAGTTTCGTACTCCGAAATAGACATACTACCTTGCTTCAAATACAGAAAATCCTGATACAATTGGGTTCTCCCTACCGTTGGCACATACTTCTCTTCAAACAACTCCTTGAATCTGTCCTAAGAAATGTCATCCTCAGAAATATTTGCAACAGTTGAATCCCACCATGCTGCTGCACCACCTTGCAGTTGCCACGATACCATATGCCTCTTACACTCATAAGACAATCTCATGCTCTTGAAAATACGCTCGCAAGAGCGTAGCCAGTCCTGAACATCAATTTTTGACTCCGAACCTTTGAATGGTTGACCTCCAAGATGTTTGAAATCCTTGCATAATGCTGCAAAACTAACTTGAGACGGTATTGGATTGACAGCCTCACTAACATTTTGACTCCGTCCATTATCTGTAGAAGTACTGGCCCTAACTCTGCCTCTTCTTCCTGAACTCATGTCGGTCACCTGAACAGGTAACTTAACCATTTAGATATATATATATATATATATATATAAAATATAAAATATTATATGAAAATACAAATACGCACTCTCAAGATAAATATACACAAGAGCCTAAGTACTCGCTTTACCTAGCGCTCTGATACCAATTGTGACGACCCGCCTTTCTCAACCCCAGAAAGACGTTTCATCATTAAGAAAGAATGGGATAGAAATAGAAAAGAATAGAAAGAAAGAACAACAATATCAGAATCTCACAGCGGAATGGAACAAAATATAATACATCACATAACTATTACATAGTTATACATACATCAGAGTCATACAATATCACATAACAGGACTGTCATATACATATATGTCCATACATACATCCAAAATACAGCATAGACTAACTACACAGCGGAACTACATATATAGATACATACGTCTGGTCTTCTCCCCAAAATAGCTCCTCCAGAAAATCAACACTTCCAATACCTAGCACTTGGCCACTCGTAAAAAAAATTTGAGTACCCAAGAGTTTATGAAAATACAAAATATAAACTCCGGGTCAGACATGGGTCTGGTATGAGTAAACAGGTTAAAATTTCTTAACTTTGAAAATCATTTGAAATAAAGGTATCACGTAAGACACCCCACAAATAAATACGGGTAAGTTTTTACCTTACGCTAACCAAAACATTTTATAGGAAATTCGGTGATATAATAATAGTGCCTAGGGTTTTCAAGTAAATAGAAGATAGTCGAAATTGTTACATGATTAAATTCCAGCTACTAGCCACGGAAGTGGGTAATACAAATCAAAACCGTAGGGTCTCTTAGGAAAAATGGGTTTCCAACAATGGCAGGGCTACTGGGGTACCGCCCGTCACAGTACGAGGCCTAGATCACCGTACCGAGGATTACTCCCTTCATCCCCTGCAACACAAGGCCGGAACCATTCCTTACTGAACAGTCCCGAACAAGATAACCCCGCAGTTGTGGTCAACAACTGCTCACAAAGCCGAAATAAAAAGGGACATCTAGACAGGGGAAAATCTTGTCCTGCTTGGGCATGACCCACCTAACCTTACTGGATCTCCCCTGTTTTAGCCATTCCCGGTTGATGAGGCTTGAGGTTACGATTACCTTTAAAGAACATATCACTTAGAATGCTCATCGTCCGCCTGACGATGTGTTGAAAGCATTCAATCCATACAAGTTCGTTCCGGGTTCGAACGAAACCGAAGGCATTATCTCGTTACACTCATTTTGGAATCACCCTCAGAGTCAACGACGATAACCCTTGCATTATGAAACTCCATCTCGATCTCCATTTGATAAGTTACGACCTATCGTTTAATTTGGATCGATGTGGTTTTCGGAGAATCAAGATTGATTCTTCTGATCCCGGTCTCATCGGATCCAAACGCCATTTTAAGGGCCAAGTTGTCTATTTAACTTAACAGTTCAATTTAATATCAAAAATTAACATAACAGATATATCAGATAAATCATATACAATTATCACAGATATCCATAATATATAACAACATATCACAGAAAAATCATCACAGATATCAAAGTCAATCAACATGATCATCAACGCATACCAAACAGTTTGGCTTTACTTAACCAAATTATTTGTCCAATAATAAACTATTTTATCCTGTTTAATTAATTACTGATTAATTAGCTGATTAATGATCAATTAATTAATTAGTTAATCATTAATTATTAATTTATTAATTATCTAATCTTTAATTAATTATTTAAATTAATTAACTTTTATTCATTAACTGTTACTCAGTTACTCAATTAATTAGTTTATTCTTAATAATTAATTAATAACTTACTTATTAAAATGAATTAATTATCTAATTATCACAAATTACTTTATTTATCAGTTTAACTAAAGTGTAATATCTTTAATTAATCTCGTAAGTCAACTTTCATTCACTAATTAACCTATTAATAATAAGCTTACATTCTTAAGATTTGAATTGATTTAGTTTATGATTAAATTTTTATTTCAAAATCAACTTAAAGTTATCAATTTAAAATTCAAGTATAAATTTTAATCAACATTCTAACTACTTACTGATAATCTTCTACCTTTATATATTTACTTAAATCAATCTTTAATTAAAACACTAGCTTAACTAATTAACAAATATTTATTGAACTTAGTTATATACTTGTACAAAAAAAATCTGTCCAGTCCATTTGAAAGCACCGTGACGCATCATTCCTTACTCGAGAAAAACTCGAGTTTCCCTCGTCGCTCTCCCGTGTTACTCTCCTATTCCCTTTTCTTCTCCCCAGTTCTTCTTCTCTTCTCTTTTTTTTTTAAAATTAAGTTGTAAACGAACTGCTGTAGCTATTCTCGTACGCGACTCGGAGGGAACCACAGGAACACTCGAAGCAACCACACAAACGTCTCGAGCACGCACACCACTCACGCGATAACCCAAAAACCCAAAATCACGGCACTGATCACCACCGTGCACGTGCACGGTGGTTCGCGTTGCCATCAGCGACTCGCGGCAATCCCCACACATCACAAAACACCCCTAGGCTCGAAATCTAAATCCAGATTTCGATTTCGAGATGAAAATAAAAATATGACCTGGTGCTCGAATAAAACGACAGCAACTCCACTGTCAATTTGATCACGCGGCCACCACACATCACCCTAGGCGATGAAAATTCACCAGGACGTCACTCACAATCTACTCTAACTCCACCAAAAACCGCAACCCACTCGGTTGCCTATTGGAGCCGAAATCAAATTTTTACAGAGCTTCGAAAAATATGGGCTTAAACCCTATTTGTGATTCAAACTCAAAATACTTGCATTTGAAAAATAATTTAACATTTTTCTCGAATCAAAGGGTTTACAAACTTGCTTCCTGTAAATTTACAGAGATTAAAATTAGCTAAATCTCCTAAAATTGAAAAAAATCCATTTTCGATTCAATTTAAAATTGCTCTTTGGATCCTTGCTTAAAAATCAAGATTTTTATGTTAGAAATCATAATTATGTTTATGGAAACTAAATATAATATTGGATTCACAAATTTCAACATTTGAATTTTAGACTTTGATTTTCTTTTTAACCTGTAGTTTGAATATAGAGTTAATATCATACTATTAAACTTCAAACATGTTTTGCAGGCTTTGTTTTCATATAAACAAACCTGAATTTATTCAATACAAAGTTTAAATGGTTATATGAATAAGTTTTGTTTAAACTTGAAGTACTGATCAAGAACAGCTATGAAAGTTTCCAGTTCAAACAAACATACACAGAACAGTATGTTAAACTATATAAAGCACATATCATTAATAAGCAAATATATAAACTAAAGTTGAAATTATTTCGTTTACTCACAGATCAATTTGAACAGAAGATTTGGAAGAAAACACTTGCAGGTGAAGCTTTCCTGAAACCCTCTTTGTTTCTTTTTCTCTGTTTCTCCTTTTCTTTGTTCGTTTCAGTTTTTCTTCTTTTTAGTTTAAGTTTTGTTCAGTGTAAATAGATAAACTGAAAGTTTATAGGTGATATATATATATATAGGTGCATATATATAAGTTAAAGCTACTTAACAATAGGTTGTATCTGGCCAGTTCCATCTGCATTGTCATTTACTCTTTTAATTGGTTAAGATATAAATACCTGCAGAAGAAGATTATGACCAGAATTTCGGCTACATGTACTAGTTGAACAAGAAGTTAGGCTAATTAATGCTTATGTTTTTAATTATGATAGCAAATAATTAATGGTTACTGATAGTTGCTATTTGTACAAAGATATTTGTTGTTACTTACTTTGTGTTGTACAATATATTATCATTATTTCGGCCAAACCTGTTTAGTAAGATACAGGTTTTATTTTCTTTTTTTATTGAAAGTGAAACTTATTTTATATTGAAGTGGGCTTTGTTTTTCTGAGGCAATAAAATTGTACACAGCACCTACTCAAAGATATTGTTAATATATATATTTATTTATATTGATAGTTATATTTTATATGAAATTGTATACTTGTTCATATGATGTTTTTAACATTTTATTTAAGGATGTTGTGTTGTACAATTTGAATGTTGTAGATCATTGTTTGACTAAAAATACTTGTATTTATATATGTCAAATTATAATTTATATTTTGTATATTTATGTTACTTTAATTACATTTTATAATTATAATTGTGTTTTGTACTAATTTTGTATGTTTACACCTATATTGTTTTGCGCCTCCATGTTTATGTTTAATATTTCCATGTTTGTTTATTTTAAAACTTATCATCTTAAAAACCAAAATTGTATTCATATGTATTTTATCAAATATCAAAAATATAAAGTCTTTGATTTGATTCTATTGAATAAGACAAATTTTGTTTAAATGGTTTTGACATATTCTATTTAAATTTTCAAATCAAACTTTCTTTTACAAACATACATAACTGTTAAATATTTAATATCTCATCAATTTAAACATTGACAAGCTTATATTTAATTTAAATTAGATTAAATATTAATTAAAATATATCGTTAAAAATTCCGGGTCGTTACAGATTTCGAAGTATTATGTTGAAAGTTAAAATTCAAATATTTGGTTTCGAGGTATTATAAATTTTAAAAGTGGCATGATTTTGGAAAAGAAATATATTTGAAATAAAATGATGTCATATTTATTTGGGTTTTAAAAGGAAATGATATCGATTTATGGGTTTTGAAATGGATAATTATATTCTGATTTTGAAAGTATAATTATTTTTACATGACCGCGGTGTTATAATAACGTTTGGTTGTTGAAGAGACCGAGATCGGAAGTTGTCATACTCTCTGCCAACACCGAAAACCACTTTAACAACTATGTACGCGGTGGAGATTGCAGAATGAAGTAGGTTGGTGGCGGCATTTCCTGTAAGGTAAATACTTGGACCCAACTCCCGTGAGTTGGCATAAGGTGGCTAATACAGGAGCGATCGACGGGTTAATAAGGTAGCATCTTTGATCAGACACATCCATTTGATATTATACTTTGACTTTTGGATTGATTCGGTGGCCACTTTTGATATTATTTAGGGGTGTGGCTCGAGGTGGGCGGTAGCTGCGCGCTATGCGTTACCACCGACCCGGAAGCGTAATTGGTATATCTACCCTGGCATTGCCTAGTTGTGCCGTGTCACCTTCCCTATCGCGCCTTGTACGAGTTTGGTTTTCTCCCATAGCCCATGTGGTATCCTCTGGTGGCTTCCCGATCAGGAGGGACTATGATATTGGATGGACTACTGGGACTATTACGTGTTAAGGGCTATATCGGTAACCCCTTAATGCTAAGAAAAAGATAAGTTTATTTTATAAATAGACACTTTTATAATAGCGAAATATACTACATAGTAAATAGTTTAACGGATCCTTAGGAGATGTAAATCCCGAGCATCTCTTGAGTTACTGCACTCATATTTATTTCTGTTAATTTTAACTCACATATGATCTTTTAGTTTTGACTCGAGTGTTTTGTCTTTTCAATTCTCTCGGGTCAGTCCGAGCGTTTCAGGATTTGAAGACTTTATTTCTGAAGGAAGAAGACGAAGATTCATTACTATTATTATTATATATTATATGGTTCCACTACACTGTATTCCGCTGCATTGATTTTATTGGTATGTGAACTCTAATATTTAATTGTATAAAGAAGAATCAAATGGTTTGTAAACAGTTTTATGTACTGTATCATTGCCCTTCGTAAGTTTAGAAAATAACTGAAAATTTTGAAGGTAAAATCAATAGAAAGGTTAACTATATGCATAAGAGGGAAAGTTAAATAGAATTCTAATAAATGATAATAATGGAAAAAGTATACAATCAATGTAGGTAATTAATAATTACAATGTTGATGAAAGTAATAAACGTTTCTTTGTTGTTAATTTATAACATAACGGAAAGAGTAAGTGTACTCATTAGAATATTAATTAATGCCAAATTAAAGTCAATAATAATGAATGGTGATTAATTCAATTCTTGTAACATATATTATAAATAAATGAATGTTACACTAATGGAAAATGAAATAATTAAATGTTGAGTAATTATTGGATCGTATTTATTATAAGAGTCATTTTTGTAATTATGATTAATTGTGAAATTAATACGGGAAGATGTAAAGTAATAACTAGGGAAGTAATACGTTATAAATTAAATATAACCTAAACTTAAGTGTAAGTAAACGGTTGAAATTAAATCTAATCCATTGGAAACATATTAAAAATAAACTGGATTCAATTTATAATAAAGAGGTTAGTTTAAGCAACTGAAATACATACTATAAATGGGTAAATTAAGTTACTTTAAATTTGAACGGGAGTTGATTTAAATAATTATAAATAAATAAGTAAACCAAGAAGATGAAATTTACGAATTATAGGATCTGAATTTTTATAGTGAGTTAATTTATTTAATTTACAATAGTTGGATTTATTGCAAATGATTAAAATCAAATAGTAATTATTACATTAATTTAAAAATTAAGTGAAAACGAGAAACATTTATGTGATAATTTTTAATCCAATGGTAAACCCTTATATTTGAAATTAATGAATGGAATAAATCTAGGTTAATTCAATTAAAAGGAAATTTTGGAAATTTATCTATAATTTTGAATTTTATGAAATCGAATATTTATATTGATTTAATCTTTAATAAATTGACATTTAAAAATTGTAAATCATTTTATGTGTTTGAGGATTATGAAGTGAAAACAAAATTTCCAATTCTAAAACTGGAATATAAAAATTTGATCGATTTACTAATTCTTAATTTATTTAATTAATATAAAAATAGCCATTTTGGTCATGGACTTGGATTTCGACGAAACCAGTTTCATCGGATCCGTAACAGTGAATCATTGTAGGGTTTCAAGTTTCGTAGCGATCGGACTTGTCTTTTGATCGTACGAACGCGAAACGCCTTGAAATCGATTTAATTGAAATCAATTTGAAATCAATTTGAAAATATTAATTTCAGCATAACTTCTTCATATGATGGAATTTGGACGTGAAACTTTTTCCATCGCGTTCAGAATATTTTAAAATACCTATTGTGATATATGGGTTGATCCAATTTCGTTCCGGAGTCGAAACGGGCTTTTTGGGCCAATTATCATTTAACACGTTTGTTTATCGGATCCTTCTACTGTATTTCTAACCTACCTATATAAACCTAGTTATAAGCCTTAGCCTCCATCTATTCTCATTTGTTTGTGCGTTCATTTTTCCTCAACTCCTCCTTTCCCAGGGATGCAAAACCTAGATCCAAATATAGTTCCAAACCAAATTCAAAGTCTAAAATTCAAAGTCCTCAGAAATATTCTAAAAAAATATATATTAATTCTCTCGACGAGCGTAATTCAATGGCACTATCCGTTTTTCGATTGGAGTTTCTATGTGTCCAGATCAGGGAAAAATAGTTTCAGCCGTTCGTAGTGTCTTGATCATCCTCGTTGGATTATCGATTTTAGGGCATGAGTCTGTGGAGAATGCCGAGGGGACCTCATCCATGTAATTGTTGCATCGAATCAACGGTTGGATCTCGTGCATAATTCGAAACTAGGATTCGAAAATTTCGGCGGCCGAAGCTATCGAGGCTATCTGGGAGGCCGTGTGGCATTCGCGAGGGGGCAGGGTGCTTGGCAAGGCGTTCGTCATGACGACGAGGGTGGTTACGTCGGCGACGAGCGAAGATAAGGTGACGACGCTTCTTCGCTGTATGTCGCAATTTGTTTCTGGTAGGCTAGGGTTCGGCCTTCTTGTGGAAGAGAGGGTGACGTGTGAGATGGGTATTGTTTTTTTTCTTTTATTGTTTATTTAAATTTAATTTTTGTTTTCAAATCGTTTAAATCGAATAACTTTTGCATACATGATCCGATTTACGTGCGGTTTCTTGCGCTAGGTTCGTATTGAAATTCCGAACTTGACACTGGTTTGGGCGAATTCCGAGACAATCGAATTTTTGGATTTAAATCGGATTTAAATTCGATTTAAATTCAAAAGGTGAGTGTTTTAACCCACTCACAACTTCTAAAATTTCTTATGTTTGTTAATTTGACTTAAGATATGAGTAGAAATTTATTTATGATTGTTTAGCATGTTTTGTTCATCATCTCAGTTAAATCGCATTTATTAAATTTAACTGTAAATTAATTTTTATTATTGCCTATGAATTGACAGTTAGAATTTATTTATTTGCATATAAACTGCTAGTTAAACTGTTATTAAATTTATTACTGAATAAAAACTGTTAGTTAATACCTGTTATTTATTCCCTGTTATATTTTTATGCTATATAGTGATGTTTGTTTAAATTTGATGATGATTATAATTAATGGTTGATGATTGATGTTTGGTGAATGGATGATGGGTACTATAATTTTAAAAATCTGCAAGTTATCATGCATTTCATTTTATTCGGGATTGCGGTTTGAAATGATATACAACCGCATTTTTATTTTTAAATTGCGGATTGAAATGATAAATATCCGTATCACTTGACCATAGGATAGAAAATTATATACAGGGACCGCGGTATATATATAAAATTATTTTTGAAATGATTTTTATGGTTTGGATATGATACGGTTTAATAAATAGTAAATTTGGATATGATATAAATATATTTTATATATACATATATAGTTAAATTGTTGAATTTAAGTAATGCATAAATCTGTTAAATAAAAATGAATAAGTTAAAAATGGAATTTGATAATTTATATTATATGATTAAGTACAGGTTTAAGATCTTGTATATAGATATAGAGTTTTAAATGATTCAAATCAATTAAGATCGAAAAATAAATTGGACATTTAACTGGAATTGAGCTTATTTGAAAAATTAACTCCACAAGTTGATGTTAACTTATTAAAAGTTGGAAATTTTAAGGTATGATATTTATAACAGGATTTGATGAATAATTCTAGTATAAATAAATGGAAGGAAATAATTAGTGTTAATAAATTTAGTTTATTTTAAATAGTTATGGATTTATCTTGTAAACCTTTCAAACTAAATAATAGGAAAATGAATTGTTGGTTTGAAATTCCCAATCTTAGTTTTGAAATTCATTAAATACTTAAAGTTTGAAAATATTGAAATCGAAGTGTTTTATTCAAACTGAAAGTGAATCTAAAAGTTATGGGTTTAGACTGAATTTAAAGTGGATAAAAATTGTTAAGGTGTGGAAATTATTTATTTTAAAGAAATTTTAAATTCAACTGTTTTATTTTATATACTGTTGAACATCCAAACTATTTAAGTTTTGAAAGTTATGGTTTTAAAACTATGGATTTTGAAGTATTATGTTGAAAGTTAAAATTCAAATATTTGGTTTCGAGGTATTATAAATTTTAATAGTGGCATGATCTTGGAAAACAAATATATTTGAAATAAAATGATGTCATATTTATTTGGGTTTTAAAAGGAAATGATATTGATTTATGGGGTTTTGAAATGGATAATTATATTCTGGTTTTGAAAGTATAATTATTTTTAAATGGCCGCGATGTTATAATAACGTTTGGTTGTTGAAGAGACCGGGATCGGAAGTTGTCATACTCTCTGCCAACTCCGAAAACCACTTTAACAACCGTGTACGCGGTGAAGATCCCAGAATGAAGTAGGTTGGTGGCGGCGTTTCCTGTAATGTAAATACGTGGACCCAACTTCCGTGAGTTAGCATAAGGTGGCTAAAACAGAAGCGATCGACGAGTTAATAAGGTAGCACCTTTGATCGGACACATCCCTTCGATATTATACTTTGACTTTTGGATTGATTCGATGGCCACTTTTGATTTTATCTGGGGGTGTGGCTCGAGGTGGGCGGTAGCTGCGCGCTACGCGTTACCACCGACCCGGAAGCGTAATTGGTGTATCTACCCTGGAATTTCCTAGTTGTGCCGTGTCACCTACCCTATCGCGCCTTGTACGATTTTGGTTTTCTCCAGTAGCCCGTGTGGTATCCTCTGGTGGCTTCCCGATCAGGAGGGACTGTGATATTGGATGGACTACTGGGACTATTACGTGTTAAGGGCTATATGGGTAACCCCTTAATGCTAAGAAAAAAGTAAGTTTATTTTATAAATAGACACTATTAGAATAGCGAAATATACTATATAGTAAATAGTTTAACGGATCCTTAGGAGATGTAAATCCTGAGCATCTCTTGAGTTACTGCACTCATATTTATTTCTGTTAATTTTAACTCACATAAGATCTTTTAGTTCTGACTCGAGTGTTTTGTCTTTTCAATTCGCTCGGGTCAGTCCGAGCGTTTCAGGATTTGGAGACTTTATTTCTGGAGGAAGAAGATGAAGATTTCATTACTATTATTATATATTATATGGTTCCACTACACTGTATTCCGCTGCATTGATTTTATCGGTATGTGAACTCTGATATTTAATTGTATAAAGAAGAATCAAATGGTTTGTAAATAGTTTTATGAACTGTATATTTTATTATTATATTTTATCCTTCCGCTGTGAGATTCTGTTTTCTTTTTATTTATTTCTTGTTTTTCTTATTACCCCATAACAATCCGCCCTTCTGTATGGTTTGAAGCGTGCGAAAAGGCGGGACGTTACATAAAGTAACAAAATCAATGTTTGAAGAATATCATATATAGCTTTATATCAATGTTTTAAAAATGTAGTATAAATTTTGAAAATAACTCATTGTAAACTTTGTACATACTACTTTTTACGACAATTTAGTATTGTTTGAGAATCATATTTGCAATGTATTAAAATGATAAAAATGCAAAAGTCAACTTTGACGATCGACATAAAGAAAACTTCATAAATGTTTATAACAAATTTTCGAAACTATATAAAATTTATAATTTGTAGAAACCATAATGCAAAGTCTTTTTAATCAGTATTATCAACATTATATGGGATATGCATAACAGTTGAAAAGTATTGCAGAAAATTATTTATAACGTTTCGTACAACAATAAATATATGTTGAGAAAGATGCATATTTTATGCAACTATGGATATGACAATGATATTATCTATGTTTTTAATGTGCTTTAACAACATTCATTCACCATTGTAAATGACATTTTTTCCTTGTAGCCATTCAGTGTATTTCCCATTATACATAGGATTCTATCTCATCTAATTAATTAAACTCATTTTATTAATTCATACCCACATATATATGTTTTGGCCTGTCCCGACTGCAAAATAAAATATATGTATATGTGTGTGTGCACGCGCGCTTGTGTGTTTGTATGTATGTACATGCTACTTAAATTGTTATGTTAGCTAAAAAATTAATTTAAATAATTATATATAACAATTATATATTTCATTAATTTATTTCATTTGTGACCATTATATTAATTTTTCTATAATAATTGTTTTTAACTTTTGTAAATTATTTTAATTAATTATTTTTGGTTGAAAACTAAGAGTTGAGGTTGTGTGGTTCCTAGGTGTGAGCAAAGCCATTGGTAATATTCAAACAATTTAAATATAAAAGCATGTACAGACTTTGATGATGCACACTAGTTTGGCACAAGCTCAATCGCTTACAGATTATCTAGGTGAAATCCAATATATTATATGTTAAAGTGACCCCTTAAGCAATAATATATTATGAATGATATCTAGAGCTCGATCAATGGTCAAAACTCTTGTAATGTGAGTAGTTATTCGCAAAGTCCAATATCGATGTCCACGGTTCAATCCAATAACAATTATTGAGTAACCATTTGCTTTGGTCAATGATTTTGACTTTATATCGACTGCCTAATATGATGATCTAACCTTCTATTTGAAGGAGACGAATTTCCTCTTGAATAGTGTTTCACTTAAAGTGGTCTAACTTACAACCAACTATGACCTTAATACGAGCCACGTTGTCGTGTGAGCGACACTAATCAAAGTATAGTTTATACACTTGAGTTCATCGTATTCCCAAGACAAAAGGCTACCGCACATCATCAAGTGTAATCTTCTATTTGACTTTTCGCCTATATATGACCCTTGATGAGTCGTTTTGTAATTGTTCCAAATAACTAATCGTATACAACTCCTTGATGCTCCAACATGAGTAATTCATCATCCATTATATTCAGAGGTGTTACGTATGCTAGTCTTGATGAATACATTGATATGTCATTCAAGGTACATCTTGAGCAGGAACATTTAAGCATAAATATTTATTTTATTTTATTTTAGTTAATATTCATGGTCATGAACACAATCATAACTACAATCGATTAAATATTTTCCTTAATGATTTTCTACTTTTATATATATTTAGCATATTTATAACATTATTTGTATCTAAATACAGCAACATATACAATAGAAAGTAAAATCAAATGATTACTTTATTTCAAATAAAATTCGTCATCAGGGTTTGAACTACACAATTACCTCTAGAGCACACCATTAACTCTACCAAAAGCATAATGTCTCTCTTGAATTATTAAACATACCATTACTTCTGTCGTAAGCAGATGCACTTATAACCTGTAACATCCCTAATTTTTTGTAACGTTATTCAGGAGATTTAATTAGATAAATTAAATAAAATAATGTAACTATTAAGTGATGAGGGGATATAGATTTGAATAAACACTAAGTGGTCATGCTTATTAATATATTAAATCGGCTTAAGAATGGCTTATAGGCTACTTAGTTTACACAAGGGTATATTGAGTATTGCCCGCACCTTAATTCCATAACCCTTATATATACGAGCATAACGGCATGCGCTTTACACACGAGTTCTTTTTCTACAAACTGCATAAATTTTAACATATCTAAAAAAAGCACAAATATCTAATCATATTTCGCATTGAAATCATGTGTAATTTTTGAAACTTAACGGTCAAACCAAAACATTACGCTCCTATTTAAATTATTAATAAAGATTATATACAACAAATATATATATATATGTACATGTGTATGCCTGTTAGTATATATCTTTTGGTACGTGCAATGCACGTACATATAAACTCTTTATTTAATTATTAAATTTAGAAGTTCTATGTAGTTTGATATAAACAAACTGAAAAACATAAAGAAAAATGTAATTTTTTGTTGGAATAGGGTTTGAACTGTAACACTGTCTATGTTTAAAATTTTCATTTAAAAATAGATGTTAATATTTGTTTACGGTGAGATTTGAATTCATGACCTCTTGTTTCCATGGAATGACATTTTTGAAATTTCACGATCGAACCAAAAATTTGTGTTTTTAATTTAACTACTAATAAAAAAGATTTATAGACTGGTTGAGGAAGATCTTGCATTACCTATTCTAATGTAGTCATATAGTTTTGACTTGTTCACTGATGTCTAATTATTATTACATTTGAATACGTCTAAAGTAATTGCAGGAAGATTTTATCTCCTAAGTTATTAGGAAGATCATATGAAATAACAAATTAATATTTGAAAAGGTATATATGGGGGTATTTTGGAAAGTTCACGGTCGTACCAAAAGAATGTGCATCTATTTCAAATAATAATAAAGATATACATACATACATACATAAATACATATCCATGGCTTTTCATCTATTTATGTTTTATTTCTCATTTCTACAAAAACATAAAACACAAATATAAAGAGGAGCTGGCCATAGCTAGGAAGAAAAGAGAAGTGAATTCAAATTAAGCTAAGGAACTAAAGAAGGAGAATAAATCTTAATCTCAATCCAATCTCCTTATCTTAATGAAGTTAAACAGTAATTCGTACCATCTCTGTTTTGTTTTATGATCGTTTTTTTCGGATTGAAGACTAAATTCGTTTTTATGATGATTTAGATAATGATAGGTTGAATTATAATTTTTTTAACTTAAACATGATTCATATGAGGATTTATGTGGTTTTAGGGAAAAACCGGTTGTAAAGGATCTTTGAATGCAATGGAAAAAAATATGTTATGTAAAACGTGATTTTGGAGTTGGGTTTTGATTTTGATAAATTTCTAAGCTATAGAAAGACTATTATGAATTTTCAAAGGAAATATGGTTAATTAGGTTTAGAAATTTATTTCAGAAATAATATTGAGAATTTGGGTCTGAAATTTTGATATTTTAGAAAACCCGATTAGAGTGAATTTCTGTAATTTTTAGGGATTTTACCTAAGTGATTTGCTATGAAATTAAATTATTTTAGAGGACTTATTTGCAATATTGGTTTTGCTTAATGGAATGGCTTATTTGCTAAATTAACCTTAGGTCAGATCTGAAATTAAGAGGCAATTATTTTGGTAAAGAATTTGAAAAGTTAAGACAAATAATCATATGTTTACACGTGGCAAGTTAGTTAAAAAGTATTTGCTTTAATTGGAATTAAATATTTTTTACCCATAAAACTTGGTTACGCCTCCTTTAGAAGTGCCTTTCGACTCCAGTTCCTCCGCTTCATCTCAGTCGAAACCAACCAAACCGAAACCAATACACACGGTATCAATTAGATTGGTACGAACTGGCTTGGTAAAGTGCGGAAGGCAGGGTGTCGAAAGCAATGCTTTTCATAGAGACGAAACCATTGTTTACTTTTACAAGATATACTCCTGCCTTGTTTTTGAAGGGTGCTTTCAACCAAATCAATGCCCAATTGCTTTCGAACTTGTTGCGTGGCGACCCACAAATCTGTACCCTCTGAATCGACAATAAGCCACACATGTTCGATCCAAAAAGCATGGACTGACAGAATGTCAAGAGAAAGAAAAGAAGAGAGAAGAAGAGAAGGGAAGAAAGAAGATAGAACCAAACAGAACAATACAGAAACTCACATCGCAATGGAAAACATATAATATCATATCAGTGATCTTTACAAAACAGAAACTATATATACATACATCAATCAGAGTTTAACAATCAATCAAAAGTTATCAGCCTGGACAATTATAATAACTTGTCCTCACAATTGATGATAATACACAAGAACTAAGCAGCGGATAATCAAAACAAACACGTATATACGAAATGAAGATCTCCATCTCTCCTGCTGAAGCTCCTAAAGCACCAAATCTGAACCTGTAATATGTACTCGGTTTGACCCAAGCATTGAAAGGGAAGAACGCCTGGATCATTTTGGTAAACTAGCATAAGAAACACACTCAACTGAATTCATTAAATTACCAAACTTTTTCTTTATCAAAATGAAAGTATCTTGTAAAAAGCGCACGGACATAAACATGGACATGTTTTTACTTACGATAACTAAAACATTTCATATCAAATCATCTTATATTATACCGTGTCTAGTATACAAATAATATTCAAAATAGCAGACATTGTTATCATTATTAAATTCAAGCATACCAGGCTCTACAAATAAAATGGCAGGTACGTAGTGGAGTTTGGATTTCCATATAAATGACCAAGTGAAGAGACTACCTTCCGATGGGTACAACTCTAGATGGATGTCTCAAGGCACAGAACATCTGCTCTCTACCACCACAAGACCGGCCCACCTCTATAGCTAGATGGTACCGAATATGTCATCCTCCAATCGTTACCGACCTTTATCGAGGGCCCTCTGGCATACAAACCACAATAATTAGATACACGATGTCATAGTGTGTAAAGATATATCTAGAAGAGAATGATCATACCCTACTTAGGAGCGACCCACTTAGTCTTGCAACATCTAACCCTGTTTTGGTCATTTTCGGTTGATGAGGCCTGAGGTAACGATTACCTTTCACATATCACATATGACATCACTTTGAATGCCACACGGCCATTTTCATTGACTACTAATTGCCCTCCATAAAAATACAGCCCTTATGCTCATACATAACAAGGAGGGTATTAAGCTAAGAGAAGTTGCCTTCTCCGCCACCACTGATGTTCGTTTGTAAAATCCAATGTACATAATCTTAGAAATGCAATGTCAGATAAACATCCATACAAGTTATTTAGGAACAGGACAAACCAAAGGTACTTTCCTATCACATCTTGCCGAGAAATCCCTAGGATTAGTAGTGAATAGTCCTTGCATTGGATATTTCATAATGAAGAGACTACTGCTTTTGGATGTATATTGGGATTTTGAACCCAAACGATCAACAAGCAGTCCTCCACTATGAAAATCCTGAATATCAATTTCATCAATAACCCGCACAATCGAACGCATATTGTTAGAAAATCAAATCTACGGTTTCGACGACAACAACTATACAATGAAAATCGAATATGCAAATATATCCCTATTTACAGGTAATTGCTAAAGTAACATCACTAAAGAGTCAAGAACAAGGATCAAAGAACATTACGAGAGACGACAAGTCGATAGGATCACTGGAGCAATGACACAGATGCACATAAGCAACATGCACAAGTTTAGACGTCTGAAGACACTAGCCAGACATCTGAAGAAATCCTTTAGAATTCAAAACAGACGGGATCAGACATCTAGTTACTGCACTCAGACATCGGAAAGGCTACTATATACAAAAAAATATATAGAGCCTGACATCTGAAACATATACCAGACGTCTGGAAATGAATTCGGATTTTTAAATTCAAATAATAATTGTCGAACTTGAAAAGACATCTTTGCTGCAACTCTTCATCACCATCAGAAGCGACCATAGAACACTTGTTAATGGATGCAACTACTCAAGGAATCTCTCTACCACTATAAATAACATCAAGAATCAAAGAGAAGAACTTACCTTATTGACTTGCGCTCTTTACTTTTATACTCTGACATATTCTTGATCTCTGGCAATCATATACTTGTATTTCACTCTTCCATATATTCAAAACTCCTCAATCAATATTCTCTAGATATATATATTAGAAGCATTTGTACTTAATAGTCAATATCTGTGTTATAGAACACATACTTGACAAGAACAAGCTATTGTAACCAAGCCTATTCCTCCGAGCGAAGTGAGGGTGTTTGTAGTCGAATTTCGAAGGGGAGCTTCAAGACTGGATGTAGGACGGGAGGCCTAAACCGTTATAAAATCCTAGTATGCTTAGTCTATATTTTACTAGATTAATTTTATATTAGTTACATCATATAGTTAGTCGCATATACTTGCATATACATTACACGATCCATCCTATAAACTTTCAATTGGTATCATAGCAAGGTTTGATCAAAGTACTGTAACACGTTTTTGAATCATTTTAGTATGGCAAGTATTTTTCAAGAAGGACAATACACAGCACGACCCCCACTTTTCAATGGCTCTAACTATGCATATTGGTCAACGCGTATGAGAATTTTTATGGTAGCTAATGGTCTAGAAATTTGGTCAGCCACTCAAGATAAATATGAAGCACCTACTACTGCTATGAACAAAAGGACTGATGCAAAAAAATAGCAAGTTCTAATAATGCCAAAGCTCTGAATGTTTTATTTTGCTCATTAGATAAAAATGAATTCTCACGTGTCATGTTATGTAACACTACACTTGATATTTGGCGTACTTTACAAGTCACGTACGAAGGCACAAACAAAGTTAAACAAACCAAGATTTCAATTTTACAAAATCAATTCTCATCATTTAAAATGAAACAAAATGAATCTATAGTAGATATGTACTCTAGATTTCAATCCATTCAACATGATTTAATGGCACTTGGAGTCAAATTCACAAATTTTGATTTAGTATCTAGAATACTCAATTCTTTAATTCCAGAGTGGGAAAGAAAAGTATTAGCTATCTAAGAAGCTAATGATCTCTCAGCACTCTTAGTTGAAGAATTGATAGGAAATTTAATGTCCTATGAAGCTAATTTGCAGGCACAAAAAGAACTAAATTTGGAAAAGAACATAGTATGCCCAGCAACAAATGAAGACTCCGACTTAGGCGAAGAAGAAATTGTATTTATTGCCAAAAATTACAACAAATTCAAGAAGTTTAGGAAAATGACTAAATTTCAGAAAAGATGAAAATCAAGCTCAACGAATCAAACATCAATCAAATGTTATGAATGTGATCAATTTGGGCATATGAAGAAAGACTGCCCCAAGCTCAGTATTGATAAAAAGAAGAACAAATTTGAAAAGTTCGAAAAGAAGAAGGCTTTCAAAGTAACATGTGATGACTTGGATTCTTCATCATCTGAAGGTGATAGCGATAGTGATGGAGAACAAGCTAATGTATGTTTTATGGCACAAACTGATGAGGTATGCCCCGAACTTAGCTATGACGAATTATTAGAACTTTGCATGGAATTAGATGATAAATTTAAAAAAATTAAAAAATGGAAAAAAGAATATATAGCCAAAATAAATAGATTAGAACTTGAAGTAGGAATGTTAAAAGATGAAAAAATTATCTTAGAAGAAGAACTAGAATTATCTCAAAAAAAATAAAAATAATTTGGTAGAAAGTGAGGCTATTGCTATTGATTTGGATAAAACTAAAATAGTAAAGGATAATTTGTTAAAAGAAAATGTCAACTTGAAGAGAAATATTGAAATATTAAAAATTGAAAATTTAGAATTAAAAGAAAAATTAGATAAAATTACAAATAATGTTTCAAAATTTAATAAAGGAAAACAAGATTTGGAAAATCTTATTTTCCTTGAGGTAATAGAAATGGAATAGGATTTAAAAATACTCCAAAACAAAAAGGAAACGATGCTAAGAATTATAGTTATAAAAAGACTAAAAGTTTACTTAAGTCTAATATGAATACCAAAAATATGAAAATTTAGATTCCTAAGACAAATAATAATTTGATTAGACAAAAACATATCAATAATTTCTTAGAGAATGTAGTCTATAATAAAAATTATATTTACAAAGGTACCAAAACATCTTGGGTATTGCTACCTTCTTCTAACATCTAGGACCCTAACAAAGTATATGGGTACCAATTAAAACATCTTTTATTTTGCAGGTACCCAAAATAAAATATAAGGAGAAATAGATACTAGATAGTGGATGCTCCAAGCATATGGCCCGAAATTCAAAAATATTATCAAATATAACATACATCGATGTTGGAATGGTAACCTTTGGAGATAATTCAAAAGGATATGTCGTGGACATTGGAGAAGTCATCAACTCTGGTATTTCTAACTCTCCTATTATTACAAATGTTTTATTAGTAGAAAATCCAAAACACAACCTACTAAGTATCGGCCAATTATGCAATAAAGGTTTTCAAATCAATTTCGAAAAAGATAGGTGTAATATTTTCGATAATAATAAACAACTTATATTTGAAGGTTTTAGATGCAAAAATATTTATTTTCTAAACATGAATATAAATATAAATTCAAATTTATGTTTAATCGCCAAACATGATGATCCATGGTTATGGCATAAATGATTTTGTCATATCAATTTTAAATATATTAATAAATTAGCAAAATATGAGCTAGTTAGAGGTTTACCTAAAATATATTATAAAGTAGAACATTTATGTGACGATTGTCAAATTGGGAAACTAAAGAAAAATTCTTTTAAATATAAAAATAATATTTCTACTAAACAACCATTAGAATTATTACATTTAGATTTATTCGGTCCAACGCAAATGTGTTATATAAATCACAACAAATATGTTTTCGTAATAGTGAAGATTTTTCGAGATATACGTGGACTTTGATTTTAAAACATAAAAGTGATACCTCTGGTATGTTTCAAATATTTGCTAGAAGAATTAAAACACAAATGGACTTGAAAATTAAAAAAAATTTGAAGTGATCACGGTGGAGAATTCGAAAATGATTTTCTTTTTTTACTAATTTTTGCAATAAGAAAGGAATAAGTCATAATTTTTCTTTTCCTCGTACACTTCAACAGAATGTTGTAGTAGAAAGAAAAATCGCACGTTACAAGAATGTGCATGAACACTACTAAATAGTAGTGGTCTACCAAAACACTTTTAGGCTGAAGCTATTGCCACAGCTTGTTATGTGTTGAATCGAGTAACCATACGTCCTATGACTAAACAAACTTGTTTTGAATTATTTTTTGGAAGAAAACATAAAGTATCATACTTTAAAACTTATGGATTAAAATGTTTTATATTAAATACAAAAGATTATTTAGGAAAATTTGACCCCAAGGTCGATGAAGGAATCTTTCTTGGATATTCGGATCGAAGCAAAGCATATAGAATTTTTAATAAATGAAATAATATTATTAAAGAAAGTTTACATGTTTCGTTTGACGAAAATTTTATTAATCATCATACTAATGTTGATGAAGAAATAATTCCAATAACAAATACAACAAACTACATTAATAATGATACAAATGTGCAAAATAATACTTTGATATCATCCCCTAGAATTCTTAAGGATCATCCAAAAGATAATTTCATTGGAGATCTAAATTCTAGAGCAACAAGAAATCAACTTAATCAAATAGGCCATATAACATTTGTGCGAAATTTTGAACCAGAAAATTATAGATAAGCTTCAAATGATAATTTTTGGATAATAGCTATGCAAGAAGAGTTAAATCAATTTGAACTCAATAATGTTTGGAAATTAGTACCAAGACCTAAAGATCAATCGGTTATGGGAACAAAATGGGTATTTAAAAACAAAGTAGATGAAAACAGAAATATTATTAGAAATAAAGCATGTTTAGTTGCTCAAGGCTATAATCAAGAAGAAGGTATCGACTATGATGAAACCTTTGCTCTAGTAGCAAGATTGGAGGCCATTCATATGTTACTCGCCTTTGCAACTCATCACAATTTTAAACTATTTCAAATGGATGTCAAAAGTGCTTTTTTAAATGGTTTTATTAAAGAAAACGTATATGCAGAACAACCCCTATTATTTGTTCACGAAAAATATTCCGACCATGTTTTTAAGTTACACAAAGCATTTTATGGATTAAAACATGCCCCTCGTGCATGGTACGAACGTCTTAAAAATACTTAATAACATGTGGTTTTCAAATAGGCAAAATCGATACAACCTTATTTACTAAACGAGAAAATAATGATATTTAAGCAGTACAAATTTACGTTGACGATATTATATTTGGTTCAACCAACAAAAATCTATGTGATCAATTTTCAAATATTATGAAAAATGAATTTGAAATGTCACATATGGGAGAATTAAATTTCTTCTTAGGTTTACAAATAAAACAACTTGAAAATGGTATATTTATTCATCGAGAAAAATAATGTAACGATCTATTATGTTGTTTTGAAATGGATAAAACTTCGAGCAAACCAACACTAATGTGTACTACTGTTCACTTAGAAAAGGATGATAACTGAAAAGATTTTGATGAAAAATTATATCGCAACATGATTGGTTCTATACTCTATTTAACGGCTAGTCGACCCGTTATTATGATGAGTGTATGTCTCTGTGCTCGATTTCAAGCAAAACCAAAAGAATCTCATCTAAGAGCCGTTAAACGTATATTAAGATATCTATCTAGTACTAGAGATTACGGTTTGTTTTACCATAAAGGATCATCTTTTGAACTAGTTTCATTTAGCGATGCGGATTTCGGTGGATGTAGAACAGATCGTAAGAGTACTAGTGGAACATGTCTCTTTATCGGACAATCATTAGTTTCATGGTTTAGAAAAAAGAAAAATTGTGTTTCATTATCTACTTGCAAAGCCGAATATGTCTTAGCAGCTCTAGCATGTGCATAAGTGATATACATGCAACAAACACGTACGGATTTCGGCAAAATTAACAATAAATCTCCAATATATTGTGATAACACGAGTGCAATAAATTTATCAAAAAACCATGTTAATCACTCGTAAACTAAGCATATAGATATACGACATCATTTTTTGCGAGACAATGTTGAAAAAGGAATTGTTTCATTAGAATACGTAAATATCGAGAATCAAATAAGCTGATATCTTTACAAAACCACTATATGAACAAACTTTTATTAAACTTCGACGACATTTAGGGATTTGCTTTCTTCATGGTCTGCTCACTTAATAATCACTCCTTCATTTAGGCTATGATTAACCATTAGTTTTCTAACCATAAATTGTAATTAATAGATTCTGCACCTTTGGTTTTTCAATTAGTCAGTTTTTACAAATTTTATATAAATAATTTTTAAACTTATATATATATATACACAACAAGAGAAAATATATACACAATTCATATTTTTTCAAGAAACAAAATATAGTAATGACTTCTGAAAATTCTTATATATCCATCTCAACACCGACAACAGATAGCTCGGCGGATACACCGCAACGGCTTCCTACACCCAAACCAAATCAGGAACCGACGTATAGGTGTTCCTCATATCACACAGGATTCACTCCTGATAGCAAGAAGTCCAAAAGATCTTTATTTGTTTCTCCTAACACAAAGGAAAATATTGATGAAATACATCACCACCAAAAACAAAAAATAGATCTTCAACGAGAATTATATTTTGAACAAAAAGTCATGGCACGTTGACTAAGCTTTTTGGAACAAGTAGCGATGAAGTTTTGTACTTCATGGAAGAAAAATGTCCATGAACCACTTCTGATGCCTTGCAGTTCCTTGGATCCCTCTTCCTTGTATCGTACACCTTCGGATCCTTACTCAGGATGATTCTCTGGCTCCTCGAGAACCCACGAACGTGGAAATATATGGTCTCCACTTAAACCTTGGAGGGATAACAAGTTAGAAGATCGTAAAACTCCATCGCCATCTAAATAGATTATATTTTTATTGTATGTGTATCTATGTTTATTTTCTATTTTGATTCACATAAATAATGCTAAATTTCATTCTATAAAAATAGAAAATAAGAAAAACCATTAAATTTTAGGCTATTGTTAGAAAATTGCCTATTTCAGACGTCTGGATATGGACCTCAGACGTCTGACACTCTGATATACCTTGAATTTTTAGCATTGTGCATATGTCAGACGTCTGGTATACCCACAGACGTCTGAAAATTTGCTCTGCCTCCTAGAAATTGAAATAAGACTATTTCAGATGTGTGAACTTCGATCTAGACGTCTAAGTTATGTCTCTGCCACCAAGTTTTAAAAACTTGACCTATTTCAGACGTCTGATATTTTACCCAGACGTTTGGAAAAACTCTCTGACTATGAACTTTTTAAAATTCGATCAAACCAGACGTCTTGTAGATAAACAAAACGTCTTAAATTACCTACTGTATTCGAATTAGGGCAAATCGGACGTCTGAATTTGCTTCCAGATGTCTGAAATTCAATCGACACTTTAAAAACACCCATATAACATCATTTTTTTTACTTTCATCTCTATTTTTTCAAATGCGATTTCTCCATTGAAGATTTTCTTCTCAAAATCATCTTTTTTTGCTACTCAATTCACAATTACTTCTAGAACTAAAACTCCTAAGATATCCAAAAGAAAACAGGACCAACCAACATCATCCTCAAATCCTCAAGTTTGCTCTGATGATCAAATAGAAAGATGGATGAATCGAGCACCACATACAATCAAGAGATACGAGGATATACAAAATAAGAAGATTCATACAGATCCATTTTATAACCTACTTAAATTTCCAATATATGATTTGGATGAAATGTGTGAGAATGCCGGACTAGAAACATTGATATCATTCACTCCCAATGACATCCAAATCGATCAATTGGCAATATTTCTTTTTTACGCAAATTTGGATAGCACTTCAGTATGGAACACTGAAGATGAAAATAATTGGCTATGGTATAGCGTGCATGGCAATACATTTGGACTCGCTCCTGGCATAATAGGTAGAACTCTAGGATGTTCTGACACGGGCGATGATTTATACAATATTCCCGATATGCGCTTCAAACTAAGGAATAGTATAACACATCAAATTTGGAAGGATGAAATGCCAAAATTTGCCTATAAATATCTATATGTCCAAAAGCACGATTTCTTACTCGAATGGTAACCAATACCATCATTCCACGTATGGGAAGTCATGAGCAAATAACCGAGTTAGAGCACAAAGCCTTATATGCCCTGTTTAGTGGAACAAGGGTGAGTTGGGCCAAATTTATCTTTGACGAGCTCAAACATTTTTGGAATCGATCACGACCATCAATTATCTAACCTACATATATTATGAGACTTCTACATGCTCACAACATCCCCTTATACTTATCCACTTTTGAATAAATCTCTCCAAAATATGCTTCCACCAAGTTTTCCTCACTGATGCACTTACCCGAGATTCCCCCAGAATTTATATCTTTTGAAGATTGGACGCACAATCGTCAAACCAGAGAAGTTGAGCCTCCACCTCAACCACACAATGAACCATCTCAAGAGGAGGAAAAACATCGTGAAGCAACTCCACCTCCTCCTGCAACATTTGTTTATCCAAGCCAGGATGAGATTATGGAGACTCGAACAGAAACAAATCCAAATGAAAGCGTTCGAGATCTCACCCTTAAAATTCAAAATATATTATCTCAAAATCAAAAACTTTTGGCTAAGTGTATTGACAGCTTTGAAACATCTTTTGCTACATGCCTAGCAACAGTTGAAGAATCACTTTCAACTGTCCTATCGGTTCTCAATGAAGTACTTCAACGGGTTCGCGGTCCGACACCTCCTCCTGAAGATTGGACAACCCCAGTACCTTCTCCTCCCACGAAACATTCCAAACTTTCTGAGGACAAACCTCTAAAAAAAAGTTTCGACATTTCCTACAAAGCCTAGCTCTTCCCAAAAAGAAGAAACAGTGGATGATTAAGAAAACGCTTCTCCGAAGGAATCATAGATTTTAGGATTTTAGGATTTCAACTCCTGTACAATTGACAAAATCTATGAATGTAATCAATTTCGAATAATTAATGAAATTTTCCTTTTGTGTGTTATCATTAACGATTGGCTAAAATTCTATAATTCTTTTTGATAATGCCAAAGGAGGAGAAATATAAGTATATTTATAAAACATTAGAAATAAGCACATATTCAGATGGAGATTTATAAACTATATATAAGTACATTGTATAGTTGGCATCATCAAAAAGGGGGAGACTGTTAGGAATCAAATCTACGGTTTCGATGACAACAACTATACAATGGAAATCGAATATGCGTATATATCTCTATTTACAAGTAATTACTAAAGTAACATCACTAAAGAGACAAGAATAAGGCTCAAAGAACATTACAAGAGAAGAAAAGTTGATAGGATCATTGGAGCAATGACACAGATGCACATAAGCAACATGCACAAGTTTCATACGTTTGAAGACACTAGCCAGACGTCTGAAGAAATCATCTGCAATTCAAAACAGACAGGATCAAACGTCCAGTTACTGTACTCAAACATCTAAAAGGCTACTGTATACAAAAAATATAGAGAGCCAGACGTCTGAAACATATACCAGACGTTTGGAACTGAACTCGGATTTTGAAATTCAAATAACAACTACCGCACTTGAAAAGACATCTTTGCTGCAACTCTTTATCACCATCAGAAGCGACCATAGAGCACTTGTTAACGGATGCAACTACTCAAGGAATCTCTCTACCACTATAAATAACATCAAGAATCTAAGAGAAGACCTAATCTTACTGACTTGCGCTCTTTACTTTTATACTCTGATATATTCTTGATCTCTAGCAATCATATAATTTTATTTCACTCTTCCATATATTCAGAACTCCTTAATCGACATTCTCTAAGTATATGTATTGGAAGCATTTGTACTTAATAGTCAATATCAGTGCTATAGAACACATACTTGACAAGAACAAGCTATTGTAACCAATCCTATTCCTCCGGATGAAGTGAGGGTGTTTGATAGTCGAATTACGAAGGGGAGCTTCGTGATTGGACGTAGGACGGGTGGTCCAAACCAGTATAAAATCCTGGTGTGCTTAGTCTATATTTTACTAGATAAATTAGTTACATAATATAGTTATTCGCATATACTTACATATACATTACACGATCCATCCTATAAACTTTCACATATGCATTGGTTCGAAGTGGTTTTCAGATAAATATGATCCCCTCGCACCAACAACAAAGTAGCATTTCTCAAGCCCACATAGAAACTAAGTCTCATAGACTTATCATGTCTCCAACTTTCAACTTGCTATCCTTCGGGCCAAGAAGGAAGCTCGATAGGTTGGACTAACACTTCGCACTACATGAATCAACATCACCAACATAAATGATAATCAAGCCTACACAGAAGGCTATGTACTAAGTGTACGATTAAATGGTTCCCACATCAAGTCGATGGCCAAATTTGATAGTCGGTTTTTTAACTATCAAAGAAAACAAACAAATATCTAGCACCATATACAATCACTAGGCCTTTTAGTTAATCTTTTACTAATTAAATTACTTGCCAGATATTCACTTCAAATTATCTTTAAAGAGATATAATCTCAAAACCATTTCAACTTTTATATTGGAAAACATTTCCATATACTTATTTAATAATAAGTGATTCACAATTCTCTTTATTTTTAACAGTTAGAAAATATTCCATATACCTAAATCATGATTAAGTATATATTTTATTCTTTAAGGAAAATATTCTGTTAAACATATTTATTTGGGTCAAAACGATTATTATGTAAAAGATCGTTATGACAACCCAAAATCACTAGTATAGGGATTCAATAATAAGATAGATATAAAAACCCATATATTATACGAAATATGTCCTTTCGGAAATCATTTACTATGGTGTTATAGTCCATCATTTCCTTACTTGTCAAAAATGTCTATTTCAACAATGAATGTTGAAATCTATGGTTTCCATATTTAACACATATTAAAACATATTCAAACCGTTTAACTCCATTTAAAATATCATATTTCAAAACGTTCATTAAATTTAATAGATTATTCAACTGTCCAAAATCGTGAATATATCATTTACCAAATTTATCGCTTCTACACATTTATTAAAGCATTATCCACTGTCCAAAATCTTGAATATATCTCCTTTAATAACTTCCATATTTAACTTATCAAAATAAGTTGATTTCGGCTTATAAAGCAATGTTTATAAATTCCATTTATATTTTATAAAACTTCTATTTATAAAATTCCTTTATTTACCCATTATATATATATCTCATTCACATGCCAAAAATACAAATTATAAGTTAATTTCTTGTAAATCATTTATTTAAAAATGCATTCTTTTATAATTTCATCAATTATAAATCTTTCTTATAAAATCCATTTATAACTCCATTTTAACATCTACCAAACTCCTTTATAATCTCATTATTTTGATTGATAAAAATTAAATTTTATAAATCTTATATATATACCGTTAATATTAAATTAAAAAATCTCAATTTAAATAAACTAATTCTTTTAATAATTTACAAATCGTTATTAAAACTTATATAACTTCAAAAATCATACTTAAGTATATTTCACCAAAAATCGTAATTTTTCTAACATAAAAATTATGATTTTTATTTATTTAAAATAATCCATTTACCTAACAATTCAAAATTATATATTTTAAAAATCACTTGAAAATGCTTTTTAATTTGAAAATCATCACTTTAACATTTTAAAATTTCCAAAATAGGCCTAATGCTGCAACAGAACTAAATACATCAATCATGGCATCCAAAACATCATACATCATATGATAACAACATATATCACAATATATATAAATAAAACCAATGCTGGTGGGGAATCCAGTTGGATCCCTCCAACCTGTCACCTGCAAAAAATATACATATTAGAAATATATGTGCAAGTCTGCTTCGAGGCAGACGCGCATACAGAAGGGTCATCCGCTCATACACGGGAACGTATAGGGTCCTATCTGCTCCAGTAGGCCGGAATATATCCAAATACCAATCAATATATATAATATATCATATATATCATTCAAACAATCATCAATCAGCATAAATTAAATTTATTATCACTTATATAAAAATATCAGTAAGGAGAAAGAGTGAGTTGTACTCACTTTGGTTCCAACAGCTGTTGCAGTGTTTTACTCCGAATAAAAATAAAAGAGCGTTTAATTTTATTCAAAATTTACATTATCTCCAATCAACTCCAAATTAGCTCCATAATGTAGTGCTCATTAATACGGACCCAATGCAACTTGTTTCGTCAAAAACAGACCTCGTATGAAGAAGTTACGATGTTTAGAAGTTTGTAAAAATTATAGTACAAATTAATTTACATTTCTTTTTAATTTCAAAACCTTATTTAGTCTGGGCCGTTCGATTTTATGTTTTTAGATCTAGCCACCAATCTATCCTTCTTCCCCTCTAGGTTAATCACGTTTTATTGAAACCCATTAGTCGCCGTTCTTTTTTGAGTTTTCACACCAACTACGACGAACTATCCGATGATCGAGCAACGCCATTCGAAAGCACGAGCTTAACTCCACCTTCACCATAAAGCACGTCGAACTCGGCCCTTTATCCTCCTCGAAAAATGAACTCAAAGCCATGATGAACGCGAGCAATTCTCTCCCTCCACATTGAGTTTTAGGAGGACCCATCCGTATGGATTCGAAGTACTCGACGAACTCTATTACTTTGTAGTTGAAAGTTTCTTGAAATGTTGCGTGGATTTAAAGAAATTAAGGGAGAAAGGATCGAGCATTTTCGAACAACGAAATAAAAACGGCGACTTTCCCTAGTTGAATTAGGGTTTGTGAAAAATTGAAGAAAATGAGGCCCTATATAGAAAATTTCGAACTCCAAACGAAGCGTGCCATCTGACATTTATTATGTTTTACCCCTATTCCGAACACAATGGAATATATATCGAGAGCCAATTTGATCTTATTTGGAAGATGGGTTTTCGTATCGACTTATTAAAATTTACTTAAATAGATTTCCACGCATTTTAGTTTGCCGTGGACAAACCGTAAATTTGATTGATACGAAATTCAAAATCTTACAATAATATAACATTACGGATCTAATGAAGGTCCAATTAAGCTGGTTTCATCGAAATCCGAGAATTTATGTAAAATGGTTATTTTTACATGTCAATTAAATCTAACGACCCAGAATCTCCAATCCCGAAAATTCCAAATAGTTAGGAAAAGAAGAAAAGAGGTAGAAGAATAATGGAAATGAAACACAGGATCTCACATTCGCAGCGGACCAAAATATAACATCAAATAAAGTAACAGTTTTACAAAGAAGAGCTATATTAGTACATTCACATTTTTATACATCAAAGTTGCAACCATTACACAACACTAGACAGTTTAAAACATGTCTTAGATATACAATAATATATCACAGCGTAAACATTCCATACGTTCTTGCCATCCAGCTCGCCTCTTGAGCTCCAGAAAGTCCTTACCTAAAAATCTGCAATATTCGGTCTGACCCGAGCATTACATCAAAGTAACACCCAGGTCAGGCTGAAAACCAGCGTGAGTAAACCAACATAATATGAAATACCAAACCATAACACATGAGAATATCAAGGTAACACGTACCCTTTTACGAGTTCTCTTAGTCAACATTTATCACACAACAATTTCAAGTTAAATATCCATATTACACAATTCATTCCATTTGTGCATGTTTAATACCACATATCCAATATAAAGAATTTTGTAGATTACAAATCAAAGTGGTTTCGAGTATTTACTGATACCTGGCTCCGGTCTCTTCGAATCTCATGTCATCTTAACCAAAGTTATTCAATTAAATCCAATTAAACTTTTTAATACCGGATGTCACTTTTACATAGCAATTCAACATTGATAGATAACCACATTATCACACTTCAAACCAAACATATTATATCACAAATCATTTCATATCAAAGATATCAACATATTCAAGGCATTTAACATCATTCAATCATTTATAAACAAGCTTGATCACTTTCCAATTAATTTAATTCATCTCTAATTAAATTAATAACTAGCTTTAATCACTTAGATTACTATTACATAACATTAATTAATTATAACTAATTAATTAATCATCTTTCATTATCCATAATTACCAATTAATCAATCCTTAATTACCATTTAATTAATCCTTAATTACCCTTGATTAATCTTTAATTACCCTTGATTAATCTTTCATTTATAGACTAATCATTCTTTCAGTATTAATTAATAAAACCTAGTTATTAATTAATAAAACATAATTCCACTCAGAAATTAACTATCCTTAATTACTTCATTAATTAAACCAACTCCTTCATTAATTAATCCTTAAATTACACTGAGTAATTAACACTTAATTACTTTCATCAAGTAATTTTTCTTTAATTACTATTCATCAAGTAATTATCGTTTAATAAATCATATTTAGTAATTTATCCATTAGTTATCCACCCTAATTAATGACATAAAGTAATTAATCTTTACTTACTTTTATTAAGTAATTATCTTCAATTAATTACATTAAGTAATTAACCTTTAATGGACTAACCACCTTTTAATTAATTACCTTAATGAATTAATAAATCAATCCCTTAAAATCACTGTCTTAAATATTTTAAATCTTGAAATATATTACATTAAAATACTCTTAAAACTTTATTGACATTTAATTGAATAGAATTATTTTTTTTTTTTAAAAAAAAACTTGATTTCTTTTACAAAACTTTACTTTGCTATAATCAGCTTAACACTACAACAGAAAACTGGAGTCAATTCCTTGTAAAACCCGCATCAGTCTCAAGTCAACCTCAAACTCAACGGTTTCGAGTCTAACCTTCATTCGCTCGAGATAAAACTCGAGCATCCCAAAAACCCATCGTCCCCAGACACGACGTTTACGCGTGCACGTACACCAATGACTCCGACCATCGATGATCGACGCGACATCCCTCGACAACCTCGAACCTATATGTCCACACTCTCGAGATCGAATGAATTCCAACGAAACAAAAATCGAGCCCAAAACTCGACCAAACTGGAAACATCATCGACGCAAACCTTCGCCATTCTGGCATCTCCGACCTCGAGACTGCCTGTCCACTTCACACAAACTTCATCACTTCATCAGCTCCAATTCCCACAACCACGAACCCCTCCAGTCCACCCTAGCCACCGTACGAGGTCCCTCAACGACGAACACTTCAACCAGCCCAAAACCCTATATCACCAAAATCCAATCACATCGGCCAACAAGAAAATCCACCAGCATTTTTCCAACACTCTCCATCACCCAGACCACCTTTAGCCCAAGTTTCAACCACCTCGACGTCGTCCTTCTTCTCAAATCGACGAAAATGTCGAAACTACTCATCTTCAAATATCTCAAATAATACTACACTAAAAATCGTGATCAAACTCTCTAAATTCATCATTTTCCATCACCAACCCATTTCTGGAATCAATTTACAGAATTGTGAATATTTATTTTTGACATAAAATAGGTACTTACTGTATATTCCCATTTTAAAAAAAATTAATGGAACAAAAATCCTGATTCCATTTTTAAAATCATTATCATACGTTAACAAACAACTTCCATTTAAATTTCGAAGTCTAATGTTGATTAAATTTAGAGATTTGAATTTTTGAAGGCAAAAGCATGGACTGAAACAACAGAGAAAAGGATATCTACATATACAGACATACTTACACACATATACATATATACCAATTCAATTATATAAAAACTGAAAAATTTTCATGCAACATCAATATCAATTCACATATCAATACATGCACTAGAGCCAATCGTAACTTAAACTGAATATAAAACAAATCTTTACTAACTTGTAGAAGATAACAGAGAAACTAGGAAATTGCTTTAATCTAGGATTACTTGAACTTGATCTGTATTGAACTTCGTTGTTGAGTTGATCCTCTAGCATTAGAGTTGAAATGAATTTGTTTGAATTGATTTTCACTTTTAAATCTTTGGCTTGAATTTGAATTTGTTTGCTTTTATCTCAGGTTTGACATTTTAGTTTTAATTTCCTTTAGATCAGTTTGAAAAATGAAGAAAAATGCCCTGGCTATTTTTTATTTTTATTTTTATTTTTCAATTTCAAATTGGAAAACCTTGCCACTTGTTATCATGAGTTTAAAAGTGTTTATTCCCTACATTCATGGTTTACAAATGTCATTGGTTAAATTAATTGTGTTTAAGTCCTTGTTTAAATTAATTTTATAACTTTGTTTTAAGCCCTTACTTAAATTTTATTTAATTTTTATATATACACCATCTCGTTTAAATAATTTATGAATAACCTTTTTTTAAATGTTTATATATATATATATATATATATATACTAAGAAAATGTATTATGTTCACAAATGTATATTAAAGCTTTTGCGAAATTCTACTTAAATCTGAACTATTATGTTTTTATGTTTTAAACTTAAATATATTTATAACTTAGCTCATATGCATTTCTAAAAGAAAGAACATTAATGCTTTTATCAATCTTATTTAATTTCAAAAGATATGTGTATATATATAAACTAAAACTTTGTATTTATTTTTGTTCTTATATTCGTACATTTCCTGTACGTATGCAACTTTTAAAAAAAAATTCACATCAATGCTTTCAAATTATTTACACACACATATATATATATACACCTATATACTTGCGCATGTATATACTTAAAATTGCAACATTATAAAGTTTACAGATATCTATTAATATATTTACTAATTTTCTATAAGATTCATCAAGTTGATTTAATTATTATAGTTTCAAATCAATTTATGCACACACACACACACATCCAGACATGTATTTATCTAAATAAATTCAGTTAATTGTCCAATCAACAGATGTCCAAATCTGGGTTACTACATTTCTCCCCCCTTTGAATCTTTTCGTCCTCGAAAAGGAATGAAACAAGAATTTGTTAAATTCTTAAAATTAATTAAATTACTTTTTAAACATTTTAAAATCTATATAATATTTCCCAAATATTTTTATAAAAATATCATTTTATAACTAGATGTTTCAACAGGTTTGTCCTCATTCCCATAGAAATTCAGTCATAGTTGATCAGGCATAGGACTGAAAATCTATAAATATTTAACAGACCCATTTCAACTCCCAGCGAAAATACTTGGAATTTTTTTATTGAAAATATAGAAAACATTTTGAAAATAGAGGAAACAACTTTGGTGGAATGCTCTGGAAATCATCACCCCCATCAATGGTCAGAGTTACATCCTGGGTTACGTTGCCATCGCAGCAAAAGTCCATGTAACTGTAGGCACTCCGCGCCCCTCGATTACGCCATGGTACCCGCCACAGATCGCAGTTACATTCCAGGGTTGCGTTGCCATCACAGTAAAAGTCCATGTAATTGTAGGCATCAACGCCCTCGATTTTCGCAGCCAAAAAAATGAAACTTCTCGGCTCCCACATAGGTCGCAGTCTACCGATGTAAAATAAAACGTAGACTGTTGGCGCTCAACGGCACACACGACTTTCGCTATGTCACCATAGGTCGTAGTCTACCGATATAAAATCAAACGTAGACTGTTGGCTTTCAGCGGCACACACGACTTTAGCTATAGTTTGCAGTAGATTGCAGTGACATCGAGTTAAACTATCGTCATAGCATAACTCAAATGCCTTTGTAGGCATCGGTGTCCTCGACTTTTGCTACACACTACTCATAATCCTCAGGAACTAGTTTTGTCCGGACTCCTCACAGGATCAACTTTAGTACCCCCCTAGGGTTCAAGGCAGTACCACCCTATGGCACTCCTGAGAAGTTCATTTCAAGGAAGCGCCTTTTCCCCATAGCCAATCTCAAAACACTTTATACTATACTCTTATAGTATCTTTCAAATCAATTATGATTTTCATCCAAATCTACTTTACACAAAATCGATTGCCAAAATCGATAATTCTCAATCCAGGCTTTCCAAATTCCAATATTGATTTTACCTAAAAATCAAAAAGCCTTTCCAAATCCAAAGGTTCCAAAAACCTTTCCTCAAAATCGTTCTCATAAGATCCTTTATATATATATATACACACATATATAACTTTAAAAAAAATCTTTGGATCACTTCAAACTTGTATAAATTCACTTTTATACTTCAAAGACTTCAAAACCTCTCCTTCTGGCAATAGATTCAACAAGGGGAGATTTATTTTATATAATAAAGATATATAACTTTGTTTAGTTCAAATCAAATATTCAAATTTGATTACTCTATAAAGTCAGTTACCCATTTACTTACTTCCATAAAGTAAATTTTTACCATAGAAATATCCAATTTCCACTTTACTTCATTATATATTTCACAACATATACCTATCATTTCAAAAACCATTTCACATTTCTTATCCATAATTTCCCAGTATCAATTTCATTCAAATCCGTACGATGTACACATATCATTCGTATGCTATATAAATCTAATCGCTCACACGATCACAAAATTTCACTTCGGAGCTAGTATCGTCCACCCGACTTCCTAGTGCGGACTGAGATCTGGTTTCTTGATCAGAAACTGTCATTCTCCTTACATATCTATAACTATGATAGAGAATATCTAGAACAAATCAACAATCCATATCCAGGTTCTCCATCGAAAATCGAGTGAAAAACCCTAACTCAGATCCATATAACTATCTCGAAATTCCGTGCTCGAACCTAGATCAAATAACCTTGTGAATAGAATAATATATGTACATCCTACGTATTTATCTTTATTTGTTATTAGCCAAAACAATTCTCTTTCTATTCACTTTGATTTTCATTCACTTACTCACAATTGTTTAAATCCTCATTTGGATTATCACCTCAAGTCTTATCTCAAATGGATATTTAACCATAAACAGTTTGAACTCTGTCCAGCTTAAATTTAGAAAACAACTTAAAAAGTTTAAAATAGATAAGTAGTTGAAAATTAATTATTAGTGTGTAAAATAGCTGTAAAATAGTTAAGTAATTGTAAAATAGTGAGAAAATAGTCAAATAATTATAGAAATTTTAAATAATTGCAAAATAGTTGCAAAATAGTAATTAGTTATAAAGTAGTTAAAAACAATAATTAGTTTAAAAAATAGTTGAAAAATTGTTAAATAGTTCCAAAAATAATTGTAAAACAAGTATAAGATAGTTTTAGGTTTAAAAAGAAAAGTTGTATAATAAATAGCTTGGAAAAAATAGATTTATATTAAAACAATTTATTATGAAAATAGTCCAGAGCCAAATTGTTCGATTCCCAACCTCCATTCCCAACAATTGAATTTAAATTTCCATTCCCATTTAAATTGATTCAATTCCAATTTAAATAACTTCAATTTCCATTGAAATTGATTTAATCACAATTCAAGTTGAATTAACCTCGATTCTTTCCAAATTTAAATCAAATTCCACTTGAATTTTAAACCTATTCAACTTTAATCACAATTCTAAATTATACAAATCAATTTAAATTGATTTCAAATTGAACCAGCTTTAATTTCAAATCATTTCAATTCTAGTTTAAATTAATCCCAATTCCCATTTGAATTTGAACTCATTCATCTTCAATTTCATTTCAAAACAATCCAATTCAAATTTTCCATTTGAATTTTTAAACTTATACATCTTCAATCACAATTCCAATTAATTCAAATCAAATCCACTTTGAACTAACTTAATTTAAATCTCAACTTTAAATCATTTCGAATTATAAATTCGAGATAAATTTTAAATGTTGATTTAATCTTTAAATCAAATCAATTTATATCTTTAAACCATTTAATTCTGAATCCAAATTCCATTTTTAACCTATTTCAAAGTTCAAATAATTATTCAAATCCTTTTTAAATAACTAAATCTTAAGTCCCAAAATGATTCCATTATATCTTAACAATGGATATATTACCATACCCCTTTCTTCATTCATTTAAATAAATCCAATTTCAGCATAAAGATTATTAATAAAATAGGATGGTAATGTTCAAATTACTTAAAACATCCATCCATTTCCAATTTCTCGATCTCAAACCCATTTTGAGACCGCACAAACTCCCAATTCAAATTAACAATTTAACTTTCCAAGTTAAATCCCAATTTCATCTTGAAATTTCCAATTCAGATTGTTTGTTTTAAACTTATTTAACTTTCCCAAAATTAAATTCAATTTATTTAATCCAGTCAACCCTACTCAAATTTGAATTCCCGCTTCAAATTTCAAAATTCTTTTCCACTTGTAAGTTCAAAAATTATATCACTTTGGGTTTTCACATTTCATTCCAAATAAAAATTTAAAAAACAACGTTAGAGTTTATTTCAAACCATCTTCGATATTATGTATATTCCTTATATATACATATTATTTCCTTTATACACACCAAGTAATCCTTAAATTTTAGACCACCTTTGGTTTTTAAATCAAAACAAATTCCTTTAAATTTTAAACAAATCTTGTTTGAAATAGGACCCTTTCATTCAAATACATAATATTATTTCTTTATCATTTTGAAACAATTTTCAAATTCTGAACCCAGATTTAAAACTTCACAATTTAGTTCATCTTCAATTCCAGTTTAAATGTTTTATTTCCCTAAAACATTTTATTTGCTTACACATTAATACACATTTATTATTAAACACAACAATCATTTATGATAGTAACCAAGATTATCATATCTGGAAACCAATTCATTATTATCTTATTCTGAAACTCCTCCCCAAATTCAAGATTTTAATTTCAGTTTGAATCCACTTCAAACTTATCATTAATTAATTTCAATTTGGTTGTATTTATATTAGCACTTAATTTAATTCCAATAATTTATCAACCAATTACGTTAACATTTATTAGAAAGAAATATTGCTTTATATCAAAATATATTCTTATATAAAATCATCTAAAATCTTTATATAAGAAAATAACAAGTACGCTCTCATATATATACACTCAACTCATTCTAGGGTACCATTAACCCTGTACTTAATGAGTAATCCCACCAGAACCAAGGGTCTTGCTTAACCTCGCTCTAATACCAAATGTAACGACCCGGAATTTCCGATCCCGGAAATTCCAGATAGTTAGAAAAAGAAGAAAGGAGATAGAAGAAGAAACAGAAATGAAACACAGAATCTCACATTCGTAGCGGACCAAAATATAATATCAAATAAAATAACAGTTTTGCAAAGAAGAATTGTATCAGTACATTTACATTTTTATACATCAGAGTTACAACCAATATACAACACTGGACAGTTTAAAACAACATGTCCTTGATATACAACAATATACCACAGCGTAAACACTCCATATGTTCTTTCCATCCAGCTCACCTCTAAAGCTCCAAAACGTCCTTACTTGAAAATCTCTAATACTCGGTCTGCCTGAGCATTACATCAAAGTAACACCCAGGTCAGGCTAGAATCCAGTGTGAGTAAACCCATATAATATGAAATACCAAACCATAACACATTAGAATATCAAGGTAACTCGTATCCTTTTATGAGTTCTCTTAGTCAACATTTATCACACAATAATTTCAAGTTAAATATCCATATTACACAATTCATTCCATTCCAGCCTGTTAAATACCACATATCCAATATAAAGAATTTTGTAGATTACAAATCAAAGTGGTTTCGGGTATTTACTGATACCCGGCTTCGGTCTCTTCAATCTCATGTCATCTTAACCGAAGTTATTCAATTAAATCCAATTAAACTTTTTAAATACTGGATGTCACTTTTACATAGCAATTCAACATTGATAGATAACCACATTATCACAGTTCAAACCAAACATATATATCACAAATCATTTCATATCAAAGATATCAACCAATTCAAGGCATTTAACATCATTCAATCATTCATTAACAAGCTTGATCACTTTCCAATTAATTTAATTCATCTCTAATTAAATTAATAACTAACTTTAATCACTTAGATTACTATTACTGAACATTAATTAATTATAACTAATTAATTAATCATCCTTTCATTATCCATAATTACTAATTAATCAATCCTTAATTACAATTTGATTAATCCTTAATTACCCTTGATTAACCTTTAATTACCCTTGATTAATCTTTCATCTATAGACTATTCATTCTTTCAGTATTAATTAATAAAACCTAGTTATTAATTAATAAAACATAATTCCACTCAGAAATTAACTATCCTTAATTACTTCATTATTAAACCAAATCCTTGATTAATTATATTAATTAATCCTTTAATTGCACTGAGTAATTAACACTTAATTACTTCCATTAAGTAATTTTCTTTAATTACTATTCATCAAGTAATTATCATTTAATAAATCATATTTAGTAATTTTTCCATTAATTACCCACCCTAATTAATGACATAAAGTAATTATTCTTTATTTATTTTTACTAAGTAATTATCTTCAATTAGTTACATTAAGTAATTAACCTTTAATAAATTAGTCGCCTTTTAGTTAATCACCTTAATGAATTAATAAATCAATCCTTTAAAATCACTATCTTAAATATTTTAAATCTTGAAATATATTAAATTAAAATACTCTTAAAATTTTATTGACATTTAATTGAATAGAACTAGCTTTTAAAAAAATTAAACTTGATTTCTTTTACAAAACTTTTCTTTGCTATGATCAGCTCAACACTACAATAGAAAACTCGAGTCACTTCCTTATAAAACCCATGTTAGTCTCGAGTCAACCCCAAACTCAACGGCGTCGAGTCTAACCTCCATTCGCTCGAGACAAAACTCGAGCATCCCAAAAACCCATCGTCCCCAGACACGACATGCACGCAGTGCACGTACACCAACGACTCCGACCATCGATGATTGGCATGGCGTCCCTCGACAACCTTAAACCCATACGTCCACACTCTCGATCCCAGATCGAACGAATTCCAACGAACAAAAATCGATCCCAAAACTCAACCAAACTGGTAACATCATTGACGCAAATCTTCGCCGTTTCAACGTCTCCAACCTCGAGACTGCCTGTCCACTTCACCCAAACTTCATCACTTCATCCAGCACTAATTCCCACAACCACAAGCCCCTCCAGTCCACCCTAGCCACCGTACGAGCTCCCTCAATGATGCCTACTTCGACCGGCCCAAAACCCTACATCACCAAAATCCTATCACCTTGGCCAACAAGAAAATCCACCAGCATTTTTCCTACACTCTCCATCACCCTGACCACCTTCAGCCCAAGTTTCAACCACCCCAATGCCGTCGATCATCTCAAATCGATAAAAATGTCGAAACTACTCATCTTCAAATATCTCAAATAATACTACACTAAAAATCATGATCAAACTCTCTAAATTCATCATTTTCCATCACCAACCCATTTCTGGAATCAATTTGCAGAATTATGAATATTTATTTTTGACATAAAATAGGTACTTACTGTATATTCCCATTTTAAAAATAATTTACTGAAATAAAAATCCTGATTCCATTTTTAAAATCATTATCATACATTAACAAACAAATTCCATTTAAATTTCGAATTCTAATGTTGATTAGATTTAGAGATTTGAATTTTTGAAGGCAAATCATGGACTGAAACAACAGAGAAAAGGATATCTACATACACCGACATACTTACGCACATATACATATATGCCAATTCAATTATATAAAAACTGAAAGATTTTCATGCAACATCAATATCAATTCACAGATCAACACATGCATTAGAGCGAATCATAACTTAAACTATCTTTAAAACAAAATGTTTACTCACTTGTAGAAGATAACAAAGAAAGTTTTCCTTCTAGAAACCTGGAAATTGCTTTAATATGGAATTACTGAACTTGATCTGTATTGAATTTCGCTGTTGAGTTGATCCTCTGGCATTGGAGTTGAAATGAATTTGTTTGAATTGATTTGCACTTTTAAATCTTTGGCTTGAATTTGAATTTGTTTGCTTTTATCTCAAGTTTGACATTTTAGCTTTAATTTCCTTTAGATCAGTTTGAGAAATAAAGAAAAATGACCTGGCTATTTTTTTTATTTTTTTTCAATTTCAAATGGGAAAACCTTGCCACTTGTTATCATAAGTTTACAAGTGTTTATTCCCTACATTCATGGTTTACAAATGTCATTTGTTAAATTAATTATGTTTAAGTCCTTGTTTAAATTAATTTTATAACTTTGTTTTAAGCCTTTACTTAAATTTTATTTAATTTTTATACTTAAACCCTTTCGTTTAGATAATTTATGAATTATGTTTTTCTTAAATTTTTATATATGTATGCTAAGAAAATGTATTATGTTCACAAATGTATATTAAAGCTTTTACCAATTTCTATTCAAATCTGGACTATTATGTTTTTATGTTTTAAACTTAAATATATTTATAACTTAGTTCATATGCATTTCTAAAAGAAAGAACATTAATCCTTTTATCGATTTTATTTAATTTCAAAAGATATGTCTATATATATAAACTAAAACTTTGTATTTATTCTTATTTTTATATTCGTACATTTCCTGTACTTATGCAACATTTAAAAAAAAATTATATTCACATCAATGCTTTCAAATTATTTACATATATATAAACACCATATACTTGCATATGTATATACTTAAAATTTTTATATTATAAAGTTTGCACACATCTACTAATATATTTACTAATTTACTATAAGATTCATCAAGTTGATTTAATTATTATAGTTTCAAATCCATACACACACACATACACACTCAGACATGTATTTATCTAAATAAAACAGTTAATTGTCCAATTAACAAATGTCCAAATCTGGGTTATTACATTAAATATTAAAATATTCAATTTCCAAAGTTCTCTAACATCATTCTAATTTAAATATAATTTAATTCAATTTTATAAATCATTTCTCATTTACATTCAAATTAAAATTTCAACTATTTCTGCAATTTCAAATATTAAATCAACATTTTAATTATCCATTAAATCAACATATTCATAATATAAGTTATTCAACTTATAAATTTAACTTGTGAATATTTAAAATCAATTAAATATACAAATTTCAAATGATTGAAATTCTGGGTCGTTACATGTTGCCACCTTTCTTTGTTTAAAAGTAGAGCTTTCGACTATGTACCTTGTTTATAAAAGAATGCTTTCGAAAATGATGGTCCCGACCAAGTTGAAACCCAACCATTGTTCTTTTGCCTTCCGAGTGTATTGAAGTCATCAATGCTTTCGAAGGGTAGCCTTTGCTTTAAACTTATACTAAGCCACTTCCAATGCTTTAGAGAGTGTTCATGGGTTTCTAAGACAATGGCTTCAAAAAAGGGTTTCGACACTATCCCTTAGTGTTTTGATTAAATGATTTGAAGCTTTCGAAAGGGATGGTGCCAACGCCATCAAGTTTTCCCTAATACTTTTATATGATAAAGAATGGTTTCAAAAGTGATACTATCATTCATATTCACTTTGACCCAAATCATAATTTTAAATATAATCCCGGTGGTTTCAAAATAGGGACTTTCATTGGTTTCGGAAGGGACACTTCCAAAGGTTTCGAAAAGGGCACTTTCAATGGTTTTGAAGTTATGCTTCTAAGAGTTAATAAGTAATACTATATTACATTCAAAAGGTTTCGAAAGAGAGGTATAAAGTTTTTTGAAGGGCAAGGGCCTATTGTTTTGAAAAGAGATTTATATGCTTTCAAATCAGCTTATCCAGTGAGATCGAAAGAAAGATTTTAGAGGTTTCGAAAGCCTTTGTTTTTCAAAACAAATAACCCAATCTCATTTTAAAAGAGAACCATAGCATAAATAAATAAAGTGTTTTGAAAAGGAGTTTTTAAATAAATTTTCTTTGATTAAAATGTTAAATTGATTAACCAAGTTTTGGTGTTTACTTCTTCATATATGTATATATTCACGTTGTACTGGACTCATAACTATATTTTGGGAAAGGGCTGAATAACCAGCTAGGTTAACTAGTAGTGGATATAAATTATGTTAACTCCAGAATCAGTAGAATTGCATTTAAGAGGTCAGGAAGACCATAATATAGGATGCTAAAATATTAAAGGAAGATATTGGTAGGGACCAACAGGTTCTTAATAAACCCACAAAATCTTTGTGTACATTGGCAGGGGCCAATAAGTTCATTGTAAGCCCATGAAAACTATGTTTAAATGAATATGTTAGAAAGACAGGTTCATAGTTAGCCCATGAAAACTATGATTTGATATTGGAAAAGGCCAATAGATTTTGCAGTAAACCATGAAAACTATTTCCGGATTAAGATATTGATAGATGTTTATAGGTTCCTAGTCAACCCATGAAAACTAGGATAAGCAAAAGGATATTGGAGTTACCAACAGGTTTAGGGAGAACCCATGAAACAATAAGGATATTGGCATGGACCAATAGGTTCTAACTGCTCCCATAAAACTATGAAACTAGATAGGGGGTCCATAAACATTTAACCGGTTATTACTCGACCTATGAAAATTATTAGGTTAATAGTAACCCTAGAAATTATAACCGTGACAGATAGTCAAAACTAATGGGGATGGGTAATCCAAAATTGATTCATTTATTTTCCATATCATCATATCATATTATTCTAAATTGTTTTAACTACTGTGGACACAAGAACACATTATATTTATTTACAAACATTTTAGGATACAAGTGAGGAGAAAACCTATTCTGCAAAGCGGCATGGTCCCACTAGATATCTAAATAGTTTGAGAGGTAGATTATTATTCATAACAAGCTTTATGTCTGATTCGAAGTTCATGTTTTCTTCTTAAACTCTTTGGTTACTCAATTGATTTTGAGTAGTTAAAGAGTTGAAGTTTTTTACGTAACTCTTTACACGAATAAGCTTTCGAAGATGTGCAGGAGGCATGATAACTACTTAAAGTTCTCTTTTTTTATTCCACTGTGTTGGTGGTGCAAAGGAAAAACTGTTAAATTACCTATATATATACTCTGATCATTCAAGGGGCATCTTCATATGTCGCTCTTGGTGTATGTTGTAATAATATATTTTCTCTTGACGATGATAACGATTGTGAGATTATGTAATGAATTTGAAATGTTTTAAAATGGAACGTGGATCTTATTTGATGTTTTAATTTTTTTCCATATTTATGTGTTTATATGTATCAATGTATCAAATATTGCCATATTTGATCGTCGAGTATTAATAATTATGGACGACTGCAACGTCCATAACCATTAATTCTAGGCCTCCAAGTAGGGGGATGTTGCAAGTTGGCATCAGAGCATAGGTTTATTTACAGTTAAGAGAAATTTAAACCCAAAATCTTTTTGAAACATAATCCAATGAATTAGAAATATGATCGAGGTTTGGGATAACGCTATAGTAACGTACTAGCGTTTGATATGTATATTTAAGTACGTATTCTCCTCTCTCTTAGACCATTCTTCTGTATCTAAGGCTTGTATGCAGATTTACGAGAAAGAAGCTATGGAAGCAGGACATGGAAGAGTAAATCTCAATGGAGGAAGCATCACAACTAATGGAAATGCTCGACCTAATTCCAGGAGGAACCAAAGTTTACACGCTAATGCTAACCAAAATGTTGATGCCAACGTGGGTGTTGGAAATCCACTAGTAGATATGGGAGTGATGTATCAGTTCTTCATCAATGTGATGTAAGCAGGAGTTGCTGGTAATGTTGGAGGAGCTAATCTTGTGGCTCGTATTGGACATAATTACGCTAAGCTGAGCAGAGATTCCACCAGTCTTGGTAGGAAGCAATTTTTAGGAACAAAAGATAATATAGACGCAAGGAATTGGCTGTTACATTGCGAGAGAATATTTTCTGATATAGGTTTAGATAATGACCAGAAGAGAAGGTTGGCCTATAGGCAGTTGCAAGGGTCGGCACTTCATTGGTGGAATAGTGTTACTGTTGGTGTTTTTGGAGGAAGAGTTGACATGGGTTGAATTCAAAAGGAGATTTGAACAGGTTTTTAACTGAGGTCGCTAAATCGGCATTGATGAGAAAGTTTATGGATCAAGTTCAGGGAGAGATGTCGGTTGTCGAGTACGCCACTAAGTTCGATGAGCTTATCGATATGGGTATGCAACTATAGAAACTGACATAAGAAGGAACGATCATTCAGGGATTGAGACCTAAGCTTGCTAGCGCTACCCTAACACATATCCGTGATCCTTGTAATGTGGTTGTGGTGATGGTATCCGCCATGAAGATATGCTTGTTGTTTGTCCTAGAGAGAAGCCAGTTGAACCTAGGGTTCTTAGGGAAAGAAAAGAAAGTTCTTTAAGAGGAAGGGAGCCTAGAATGGAGATGCTGCCAAGAAAGCAAAGGCTAAGTTAGTTTGTTATAAGTGTGACAAGAAGGGTCATTATGCAAATGGGTGCCGGTCAGGCAAGGGGAAGAAGGCTGTGGATAAGAAGAATATGAAGTGCTTTAACAGCGATCAAGTTGGGCATTATAAGAATCAGTGTCCAGAACCGGTTATTGTGGACAAAGGAAAAGTTTTTACTATTGGACCATCGTCTGCCAATCCAACTAGAGCTGATAAAGGAAAGAGTGTGATGGAATGTACATTTTTGATTTAGATATACCAGTTAGGATACTATTTGATACCGGTGCATCACATTTATTTATATCCCAGTGTTTGACTGATAGGTTATGCTTAGAACCCACTTACCTTGTTACTTGCTTAAGAGTTGCGAATCTAGGGAGGGTATGCAACTCTGGGGATGGGATGTGATCAGTTAGAACTTAACTTGTTAGGTCATAAGTTTTCATGTAGTCTGTATATTTTCGATTTCCTAGATTTCAAAATTATTTTAATGTGTATTGGTTGAGGAGGTATGAAGCTAGGATATTTCGCCAGGATAGGGAGATATCACTAAAACACCTGATTGTCATAACCAAATTATATTCTCAGTGGAGAATTCTGACCAGGGTAGTTGAGCTTTGCTAAGTGCGTTGGAAGTGGGAGAAGAATTAAGTCAGGTTCGAGTAGCAAGAGATTTTGCAGATGTCTTTGAGCTAGTCACAGGACTACCACTGAAAAGAGCTGTTGAGTTTCGGATAAATCTTGTGCTAGGAGTTGAACCTGTTAGTATACCACCTAACAAGATGACACCGACTAAGACGAAAAAATTGAAGGTGCACCTTGTGGATCTAGAAGAAAGGAATTTTACTAGACCAAGACTTCGCCTTAGGGAGCGGCCGCGGTCTTCGTGAAGAAACCATATTGGTCGTTGAGGATGTGTATCTACTATCGTATGTTGAATGAGAGGAAGATCAAGAATAAGTATCCTTTGCCAAGAATTGATGATCTATTTGATCAGCTGAGTGGAGCCAGAGTATTTTCCTAATTGGATTCGGTGATAGGTTTCCATCAGTTAAGAGGGGCAAAGGAAGTACTCCTTCGATAGCATTTCGAACTAGGTATGATTTGTATGAGTGGTTAGTAATACCATTCGAGATAACGAATGCACTTTCTTTCTTCGTGGATTTGATGAACCGAGTCTTCCGAGAGTATTTGGACATATTCATGTTGGTGTTTATAGATGACATTTTGGTATACTCTAAAGATGATGGAGAGCATAAAGATCATCTTAGTGTTGTGCTTGGGACACTAAAGCAGCATTAACTAAAGGAAAAATTCTCCAAGTGTCATGTTTGAAAGAAGGAGGTCAAGTTTCTTGGTTACGTAGTTTTAGATAAGGGTTTTTTCAGTCGATTCAGATAAGACTGTAGCTGTTAATAATTGGAAGAGACCAGAGACAGTGACTGAGATTAGAAGTTTTGTTGGACTTGCTGGCTATTACTGGAGATTTATTAAGGATTTCCCACGGATAGCAGCGCCTTTGACTAAGCTAACCAGAAAGGAGGCGAAGTTTGTTTGGTTCTACAAATCTGAGGAAACTTTCCTTAAGTTGAACCATTTGTTGACCAATGCACCTATGTTAGTTGTTCTTGGCAGAACCAAGGATTGGTGGTGTATACTGATGCACGTGGATAGGATTGGGGCTGTGTTGATGTAGAAGGGTAAAGTGATTATCTATGCTTTACAACAGCTTAGACCGCATGAAGTAAAATACCCTACTCATGATTTGGAGTTGGCAGCGGTGATCTTTGTATTGAAGATTTGGAGACATTATCTCTTAAGGGAGATATTTGAGCTATACATATATCATAAGTCTTTAAGATACTTACTCTCTCAAAAGGTGTTGAATATGAGATAGCAGAGATGGCTGGAGTTTTTGGCCACTTATGATTTTGGTATAGAGTATACACTAAGGAAATGTAATAAGGTAGCGGATACTCTTAGCATCAGAATGTGGTGTTAGCTATTTTTGCAAAATGGAAGGATTTGGAAGCCTTGATTACTTGTAGTGTGCAGTTAGTATGGACTGATAGTTCTAATCAGAGTACTACCATGTTTTCCTATTTAGAAGTTCGATCAGTATTGATCGAGAGAATTGCTTTTTCGCAAAAGAAGGATCCATTATTGGACGAGAAGATCATAAGGATTAAGGTTGAAACCGAGATCGATGATATAAGGGATTTTGTTCTTGACCAGAAAGGACGGTTGAGAAAGAAGGGACAGTTGTGTGTTCCAAATATTGAGAACCTGAGGGAAGAAGTGTTTAGAAAATGTCATCGATCCAAGTTTATGATTCATCCTGGAGGAACCAAGAGGTATCAAGATATGAAGAGGATCTTCTATTGGGAAGGTATGAAGAGGGATGTTGGCTTGTGGGTTAGGCAGCATGCAAACTGTCAACAAGTGAAAGCCGAACATCAGAAGATAAGTGGGTTGCATCAGCCTTTAAGGATTCCAGTTTGGAAATGGGATTCGATATCTATGGATTTTATAGATAGGTTGCCAATGTCAGATAGAGGAAATGAAAGTATATGGTTATAGTGGATAGGTTAACCATAGTGCCCATTTTATTCCAATCAAGTCAACTAGGACGACACCTATTTGAGCTAAGTTGTTCATGAAGAACATAGCTAGACTACGTGGTGTTCCTAATAGTATAATCAGTGACAGAGATGCTTTATTCACTAGCAAATTCTGGAAGAGTCTACAAGATGTATTAGGAACTAAGCTCAAGATGAGTACTGCATATCACCCTCATAGAGATGGGCAGACAGAGAGAGTCAATAAGGTATTCGAGGATGTATTAAGAGCTTGTGTATTGGAATTTGGTAGATTTGAGAAGATCACCTACATTTGGTTGAATTTTTTTATAATAATAGTTATCAAAACTAATATATGAATGGCGTCTTTTGAAGCTATGTAGGGAAGGCCATGCAAATCATCAGCGTGTTGGTTGGCGACTAGAAGCAGACTTGTCTTAGGTCCGGATGAGAGGCTTCATAGAAGATTGAGTTGATCAGAGAAAGGATAAGGGAAGCTCAATCTAGATAGAAGACTTATACAGATAAGAGGCATAAGGACCTGGAGTTCTCAGTTAAAGACAGGGTATTCATTAAAGTATCACCATGAAGGGTGTGGTACAGTTCGGGAAGTCAGCGAAACTAGCACTGAGATATGTTGGTCCATTCTAGATTATATAGAGGATTGAAAAGCTCGCATATAGAGTAGAGTTGCCAAGCAATATGGCAAGTGTCCATAACATACTTTATGTGTCTCATCTTCGCAAATATGTGCATGATATAGTGACTACTATTCCTCCGACGGGGTTGGAAGATTTAGTAGTAGAGCCTAATTTGACTTTTGTTTGACAACCAATTCAGGTTGTAGGAGAGATGAGAAAAATATTAAGGAACAAGATAGTCAATTAAAGTTCAGTGGAGCCATAACGGCAAGGAGTGTACTTGGGAGACAAAAGACATGATTCGAGACACTCATCTTGATTTACTTTGAGGGTATGTATATATTAGATTTATATCGATAATTGCTAGTCATGTAGACTAGTATGGTTGTTAGGAGTCGTTACAGATGATTTCTATGTTTTAGTATTTTGTCCTTACTGAATATCAAGGACGAAATTCTTTAAGGAGGGGAGCCTGTAACACCCCTAATTTTTGATCAAATTATTCGGCAGATTTAATAATATAAATTAAATAGGATAATGTAAATGTTAAGTGATAAGGGGATTGAGGTTTGAATAAACACTAAGTGGCCATTCTTAATTAATTAATAGGCTTAAGAATGGCTTATAGGCTAATTATTTTACACAAGGGTATATTGTGTATTAGCCGCACCTTAATTCCATAGCCCTGATATATATCCACGGCTTGCCATCTATTTACATTTATTTCAAATTTCTACAAAAACGTAAATGAAAATATAAAGAGGAACCTGATATAGCTAGGAAGAAAAGAGAAGAGAATTCAAATCAAGATAAGGAATTAACGATGGAGAATAAATCTTAATCTCAATCCAATCTCCTTATCTTAATCAAGGTGTACAATAATTCATACCATCTCTATTTTGTTTTATGATGATATTTTTTCGAATTTAAGATTAAATTCATTTTTATGACAATTTAGATGATGATATGCTTTAATTATAATTTGTTTGCTGCAAACAAGATTTTTTAAATGAGGATTTATGCAGTTTTAGGGCAAAACCGGTTATAAATGATCTTTGAATGCAATCGAAAAATTTTATTTTATATAAAACATGATTTTGGAGTTGTGTTTTTGCGATAACCCAGATTTTGGGATATTTGAATTAATTGGCAATAAGCAAGATCAAATTTATAATTTGTAAATTTAACAATTAAAATACTGATATATATACATATATATATATATATATCTAGATATGTATACAGATGAATTTGAACTATAATAAATGCTAAATAATAAATATGTGAATAAATATTTATTTGATAATCTCATGTTATAATTATTGATATTTGATAATATTTGTTTAATGGCCTTCTTTTATATTTTTCAATTTGGCAAAATTTATCATTTACAAATAAATATGTTTTCTATTATAATATATATACATATATATGTATTGTAAATGGTTGGCTATGGTTTGAATTCAATATTAATTTTCAAAGTTGTTAAAGATAAATTCTATATTTTTACAACAACAAAGATAGTATTTGTATATATTTATTTGTTAAAGTATTAAAGCTCAAGTTTAAATTAGAATTTAATAAAGCTTCATACTTTCTTATATATAGGTATTAAACATAAAAATATATATAAATAAAATATAAAACATAAGAAATATTAAATTTGTAGATTCAAAACATTTGTAAGCTTGTGTTACATGCATTTAAGCATGTGTATGCTTAGAGAATATGCATTTACAAGTGGCATTTTCTTTTAATTTAAAATATGGACAACATGTATTGGAAAGAAGAACCAGGCTTCATTTTTTTTTACATTTCAAAAGCCCGAGAATCGAAAGAAAAATAGAAGTCTGTAAAATAAACCTGAGGAAAAGAATCAAAGAAATAAAATCAACAACAATCAAATCTTTCAAGTTTTCAAACCTAAAGCTCAATAAATTCAAGTTCAATTTAGTTAATAGCAGATCAAAAACTTCCAGTTTCAAAAATCAAAGCAAGCAGATTAAGTTCAAAAATCAAAACTACTTCCAGGAAGAATCTTCTCTATTCTTCTTTAAAAACTATGAGTAAACAAGCTTTTAATCTATTTTTAGTCTTGTTGCATGCAGTGATCTTGAAGTAAATTAGTGATAAGTGATTACTTGATTGTTTTATATGAACATATGTGTGTATATATAAATTGAATGGGTGTGCATGTCTGTTTGCAAGATATTTGTTCTATTCTTGTTGTTCAGGGTTTAAAAATCTAAAAGAAAATTAGTTCTCCTTCTCTGACTTTCTTTTGGACATGATGTATAAACAAATTTTGTTTTTATAACATGGTATAAATTTTAAAAATATTTACAAGTTAAATCTGAAGCTAGTTTAAATGAAAAGAAAGAAGAACAATAAGATTTAAACCATATCAAAATTTCGATCTTAGTAATTGGATGATTCAAGCATATATTTTGATTTGTTATCGAAATTAATGACTTCTAAAATTTTAATCATGATTTTAGATTTGTAAATCGAGAGAAATGGCATGTTGAACGGAAAGTGGGTTTTGAACATTTTCTGGTGATCGGCATAACTAGGGTGGTCGGGATTCATGTAAGAGGTGGTTAGTGGGTCATTGATGGTGGGAAAATAATCGGTTATTTTCTAGAGCTTCGTGGTGGCGCGGCAAGTTAAATCTAGGGTTTAAGCTGAGTTTTTGTTCATGGTTGGTTTCATGGCAATTGCGGCCTCGTCATCGCGTCGAACTCGTCGGGCTGTGGCGTGTCTTTAGGTGGGATGGCAGAATATCTGGTAGGGGATATCGTCGTCACGGTGAAGTTTTTTCGACCGGGTTAAGTTCCAACCTGAGCTAAAGCGTTCGATTTTGTTCTACGGGGTGGATCGTGATTCGGGGTGGTCGATCAGATCGTGATGGTCGACATCGACTTGTGGGAGGTCGCGATGGTGATCGGAGCGACGCTAATTCTTGTGCATGTGCATGTCGAACTCAGGTGTCAGTGTTTGTGAAAGGGGGCCTGTGACTCGGGGTGGGTCTCGGGGAGGAAGCGTCGTGGCTTGGGTTGGTCGTCGAGTCTTCATGTGTGTGTTTTGTTTCCAGATTTTATTTTCAAAACTAAAGCTAATTTAAGGCAAAAAAAAAGGTAGATCGTCTCGGGTCTGGGCTTGTGTATTAACTGGGTTGAACCCGAAGTAAGTGTTATATCAGTTTTTAGGATTTAAATAAAAGCAAGTTTTAAAAGTTTTGAGTAAATCAAGTTTAGACTGATTTTAAAATTTATTTCTTTGTATAATATGCTTTTAAATATTGGTTTAGGAAGTATTGGGATATATTTTACTTAAATTAACTAAGTAGATTCTTAATTTTATTTTTAAACTTAATTTAAATACGTGATTAATAATAAAATGTTGTGAATTTATATGTTAATTATAATTATCTAAGTAATAAAGATGAATGAGTTGTCTAAAAGTTAATTAAGGTTTTTGGTGATTAAAGATTAATAAAATTAAGAGAGTAATTAAAGAGAAAATTAATTAATGATTGATTAAGGATTAATTAATTTATAATTGAGGTTTACCAATTAATTAATTAGAGATTAATTAATTGGTAATTAGAGATTAATTACCCAAATGATAAATTACTTAATATAAGAAATTAAAGGATTAATTTGTTAAAGGTTAATTAATTAGTAGTTAAAGGTTAAATTAATTAATAATTAGAGGTTAATTAATTGAGGATAATTAACCAATGGGATAATTACTGAAGGTAATTACGGATAATTAATGGATAATTAAAGAATGATTAAATTAATGATTGTAATTAATTAATGTTAAGTAAGCAGGATTTGAAAATAGATAAGCTAATTAAAAATTGGTACAGTAAATTTATCTTGTTTATAAATGATTAAGATATATTGAATGACTTAAATTATTTGATATCGCTGATAGGTGATTTGTGATGCTTTGTGATATGAGATACTTTGGATGAACTGTGATATTTTAGGGTGTCTATCTGAGATAAATTTTTATGTGAATATGAAATCCTGCATAAATTGTATTGTTTAAACTTAACAAATTGACTTAAAGAATGACATTGGATTCGAAGAGACTGGGGTCAGGTATCAGCAAATACCCGGAACCACTTCGACTTATAATCTACAATAATTCTTTATGGATTTGATTTAGGAATAAATAGGCTGGAATGGAATAATGATGTAAACTTGGTCATTTAATCTGAGTAATAGTACCTGGGTATGATTGTAAGATGTGTATTTGACTATGGCAAGTTGAGAACTCGTAATAAGGTACGAGTTATCATGGGTTTTTAATAAGATTTATGCATTGGTATTTCATGTTAAATGGGTTTACTCACGCTGGTTTCCAGCCTGACTTGGGTGTTACTTTGATGTAATGCTCGGGTCAGACGGAGTATTACAGATTTTCAGGTAAGGACGTTACGGAGCTTGGGGGCGAGCTGGATGGCAGGAACATATGGAGTTTACCGCTATGTATAGAGTTGTTTGATAGTAGTCTGGGACAGGTTGATATAACTATCTAGTCTATTGAAATGGTTGTAACTCCGATGAAATGTATATAACCTAACAATTATAGCTTTTCTTGTAAATGTTATTATTTGATATTATATTTTGATCAGCTGCGAAATTGTGAGATTCTGTATTTTGTTTTCTATTCTTCTACCTCCTTCTTCTTTACCCTAACAATCTAGAATTTCCAACATTCGGAAAATTCGGCACTTCCACATGTGTACGTATTAGTGTCGAATTTTCGGGGTCGAAATTCTGGGTCATTACAGTTTTAAATTTGATAATTATCCAAGCTATGGAAAGATTATAATGAATGTTCAACGGAAAATATGGTTGATTGGGTTTAGAAATTTATTTCACAAATTATATTGAGAATTTGAGTTTGAAATTTTGATATGTTAGGTAACATGATTAAAGAGAATTTATGTAATTTTTTGGGATTTTTCCTAGGTGATTTGCTATGGAAATTAAATTATTTTAGAAGAAGGACTTATTTGCAATATTTGTTTTTCTTAATGAAAAGGCTTATTTGATAAATTAACCTTTGGTTAGATCTGAAATTAAGCGGCAGTTATTTGGTAAAGAATACGAAAAGTTAAGGTAACCAGTCATATGTTTAGATGAGGCAGGTTAGTTAGAAAGTGTTTGCTTTAATTGGAATTAAATAGTTTTTACCCAGAAAAGTTGGTTCCGCCTCCTTTAGAAGTGCCTTTCGACTCCAATTCCTCCACTTCATCTCAATCGAAAACAACCTAGCCAAAACCAATACACATGGTATCAATGAGATTGGTACGAAGTGGATTGGTGAAATGCGGAAGGAAGGGTGCCAAAAGCATTGCTTTTGATAGAAACGAAACCATTGTTTACTTTTAAAAGATACACGTGTTAACCCGTCTTTTGGCAAGGCCATAAACAGGCGGATTCAAACTAACTAACTTCACGATTATCGGGGCTGAAATTTGATAGGATCGGTTAAAAGGGATGAAGTTCACCTGGATGCGTCGCTCGGCATTAAGGTGAGGTTGTGCCACTCGGCATGGAGGTGAGGTTGTGCCGCTCGGCATGGAGGTGAGGTTGTGCCGCTCGACATGGAGGTGAGGTTGTGCCGCTTGGTATCGAGGTGTGGTTGTGCCGCTCAGTCGAGGTGAGGTTGTGCCACTCGACATCGAGGTGAGGTTGTGCCGCTTGACATGGAGGTGAGGTTGTGCCGCTCGGCATGTAGGTGAGCTTACGTTGCTCGGCATGGAGGTGAGGTTGTGCCGCTCGGCATCGAGGTGTGGTTGTGCCGCTCGGCCAAGGTGAGGTTTTGCTGCTCGGCATCGAGGTGAGGTTGTGTCGCTCGGCGTCGAGGTGAGGTTATGTCGTTCGGCATCAAGATGAGGTTGCCCCGCTCGGCATCTAGGTGGGGTTATGCCGCTCGGCATTGAGGTGAGGTTATGCCGCTCGGCATTAGCTAGGTCAGGCCGTCCGACATTGAGGGGAGGTTATGCTGCTCGGCATTGGTGAGACGGCTCGACAATTGGTGAGGCCGGTGTGGCTCGACATTATGGTGCGGCCGGTATGGCTCGACATTGTGGAGATATGTGGCTCGGCATTGTGGAAGGTCATTCGGACTTAGAGGTAGGTCGCTCGATGGAAGGTATTGATGGGCCTATGCCATTAAGAAAGCCCAACAACTCAGGATTTGTCTATAAAATACAACATGTGGGGGTTCAGAAATGGGGATCTTCTTCTTTCTGCTCTATTGCTTTCTATTTCCTAAGGCTAAGGTTAGTCTACCATTTTGTAACAGTAATTGATTCTAACATCAATAAAAAAGGAAATTTTTGGGAGCGGACGTAGGCCGGAGTCAGCGGAACCACTATAAATTCTGTGTCTTTATTGGTTTCTCTTTAAATTTTTATTGTGCTTCAGATTTATACTCTCTACATACATTCTATCTATGAGTTGTAACTGCAATTTGGTGCTTTCGCTTGGATTTGGGTGTTAGTGACCAATTTTGGTGCTAACATTTTGGTGCTTTCATTGAGAAGCAAGCGCTCAGAGATTTTAGAGCTAGGAACTTGGATTCTAGGAAGCAATGGCTTGGCCATCAATAAGAAAGAAAGTGACAGAAAGAAGCAATCAAGAGGGAAGGCAAGAGGCTTCCTCTGGAGCTGGATCAGGTCAAGCATCCATCTACATCACCAGAGATGAGATGGAAGCAATGTTGAAAAGACAAGAGGATATGATGCAGGCTCTTCTCAGATAATTTGCACAAGTTCGACATGCAGGAGCTCAGATCCGTGGAGTTCGATCAGAAGCACTCAACTAGCAAGCGGAGGGAATGGCTCAGCAGGGGGAAGTCCCAATCAGTAGACAGCTATCAACCTGGATGGATCAAGACTCGAGGGCATACAACCAGGAAATGCTGGACCAATCCATGCAGGGATACCAAATGATGCTGTGCAACCCAACACCAACAGGAGTGTAGGAGTACGAGATGAGGTCTATGTGCCAAAATTCCCTCGTGAACTCCAGGGGAAGACCAGAGGCAATGGACAAGGATTACAGCTTAGGGACAACGATACATTAACGGAGATGGTCAGACGAACTGTGAGATATGGATTGGTAAACAAAGACTTGGAGGATGTGAATAAGAGTCCCTTTACTCCTACTATCAGGCAAGCTAGGAACCCACCAGACTTTAAGCTAACAACATTGGATACGTATGATGGGAGGACGGATCCCACCGTTCACCTGACGAGGTAAATGAAGCATATGGAGGTACTGGCGGCATCGGATGATGTGATGGCTCGATGCTTCCCATTCTATTTGATGGACATCGTGGCTATGTGGTTTAGACAGTTGGAGAGTGGTTCTATCGGTGCATAGACGAAGCTGATTGAAAGGTTCATGAGAAAGTTGCAGGTCCATATAGTCAGACCCAAGAACGTAATGACCCTGACATCGATGAAGCAATGGAAGGGAGAGTCGCTCAGGAACCTCTTAACCAGATTCAACACAGCGGTAGCCTTGATGGATCGTCCCGATCCATCAATGGTGTTGATGGCAGCAATCTCAGGAATCATGGATAATTCGGATTTCAAGTTATCATTGGAACAGGACCCACCAAGGGATCTCGGGGAGTTCTACCATGAGGCGGAAAGGTTCTTGAGACAGGAGGATGCGCAGGCTAAGAGAGTAGGGAGGGAGGCTGGAGCTTATGCAGTGTGGGTTGGAGGTCCACGGGAGGATCCAAGTAAAGATGATAAAGGAAAAAGGAAAACAAATGGAAATGGTGGCACTTCGAAGAAGCCTCGAAGGGAGTCAAAGTTTTATTCTTACATAGATTTAACTGAGAATCTAGAGAGGACTTACTTGGATACTCGAGGGTGCCTCCAGTACCCAAGGCCGGCAAGAAGGGAACCTTTTGAATACGAGCAGGCATCGGGAAAGCATTTCCAATTCCATGAGCTGGATGGGCATAGCACAAATGACCGTAGGAATTTGAAAGATATCATTGAGGAGCATGTAAAGAATGGTCACCTGCAACAGTACATAAGGAATCGAGTTGAGGCAGAGGAGCAGCAACCGCCTAACTCGAATGATGGTGGCACTGGATCTGGTCACCACCGGCTTGTTATAAACATAATGGTTTTATGATTCTGAATAAGTAATAGTATCCAAAGTATTACGGCTAGGTCACTTACACACGTACGAGATCGAGGACGGTCCCTAGGCGTGCTCTGAGATGACAAAAAAGCGTACTGCTTGGGTCTATGAAATCCCGTTTCCTTTCTATGTTTCTGCAAATTCGGCTTTCCTCTTTGGTACTTTAGACATTTACCTTTCTTTAGTATGGTTTTGGAGTTTGGATTGAACTCCCGGTTTGGTTGGTTTTGTGGTTTTCCATTTTGGTTTGGATGTTTGATTTTTGATATGGTTTTCTGGTTTTCTGATTGGATTCGGATCAATGTAATAAACAGCTTAGGTTTTACGATTACTGTCCCGACCGGAGAAACGGGGCAGTGATCGCGAGCTACGGGTCCTTTCGTCGGATAGCGATGGAATGGACTCAGACAGGATATCAAAGTCCTTGGCCGGATTGCCGAGGTTGGTGAGTATAAAAGTCCTTGGCCGGAGTGCTGAGGCTGGTGAATATCAAAGTCCTTGCCCGGAGTGCCGAGGACGGTGAACATAAAAGTCCTTGGGCGGAGTGCTAATGCTGGTGAATATCAAAGCCCTTGGCCAAAGGGACGAGGCCGATGAATATAAAAGTCCTTGGCTGGAGCGACGAGGCCAGTGAATATAAAAGTCCTTGGGCGGAGCGCCGGGGCTGGTGAATATAAAAGTCCTTGGCCGGAGCGCCAAGGCCGGTGAATATAAAAGTCCTTGGCTGGAGCACCGAGGTCGGTGAATATAAAAGTCCTTGGCCGGAGTGCCGAGGCCGGTGAATATAAAAGCCCTTAGCCGGAGTTCTGAGGCAGTAAATATCAAAGCCCTTGGCCGGAATGTCGAGGCCGGTGAATATAAAAGTCCTTGGCTGGAGTGCCAAGGCCGGTGAATATCAAAGTCCTTGGCTGGAGTGCTGAGGCCGGTGAATATAAAAGTCCTTGGCCGGAGCACCGAGGCCGGTGAATGTAAAAGTCCTTGTCCAGATGGTCAAGGTCGGTGAATGTAAAATTCCTTAGACGGAGTGCTGAGACCGGAGAACATACAAGCCTTTGACGGGAGAGTCAAGGCTGGAACAGGATAACGCGAACAGACGAGCTCTACAGATTCAAGGTTAAACCCGAGGAGGTCATGGATTTAATAATATGGTTATGAACAGTTAAGCTTAACTCATAAAACTTGATATTTTATTTAAAAATGTCATCATACTTAGTTATTCCAAAAATTTACCTTTTAAGGAAGAGGGACCTGTGATTCAAAAGCAATATTAACCCGTCCTTCGCTTACTAAAATTTCTACCGATTTAAAACTTCCTGTCTCATATTACATTTTACTATTAGTTAGGCGTCCTTATGAAATTTTCACATTTATAATATTTCTTCCAAGCACATATATTAGAGCGATTCACATATTTGGAAATAATAACATGGTATGAAATACATTTCATAATATCTTGCGTGTTTGAAAAGGAAACAACTAATAGTTACAACCCAACAACCTAAAATGGAAAGAACAAGTGCCAGAAGAAAAAAGATACAACAACACAACAGAACCTAAAACACAACCATTAGACTATAGGACGGTCCCAATGCTCGACGGGAACTTGTATCATTACCGCGGCATTGGAAAGGGCAAAGCATAGCGGTTAAGCACTCAATCTCATGACTCTGGCACTGTAGCTTGGTCCTCATCTCTCACTGGTGGCGCGGATTCCTTGGAGCTCAGACAGGAATTACCAAGTGGCGACTATCTTGGGGATCTGATATCCTACGAAGCCTTGTCCTTTCTCTGCCTTCTTCTATAGTTGCTGCTCTACTATTGGCTTAAGTGTTGCGGCTGGTGGAAAAGGATTTCCCGTCTTCATAACTGAGGCTCTATTAATGGTAGGTAGGACCTTTGTCTGTGCAATCTCCGCATTATATGATTTACTCTATATCGTTCGAAGAGGAGAGTGAATATGTGGCAATGCAGAAAGTAACTCCGTGGGGTGCCAGTTCCTTGATTGTAAAAATTGAATCATAAGACATATGCCCAATTAACGGCTATACCACCCATAACTGCATAGGTGACCTTCCGCACCCAAGAATAAATATGATCATAGCTTCCATCCTTGGGATGATATTATGCTTAATAATGCACACATTAAGACGGGCAGTCTGATGCAGATTGTCCGTCCTCCAAACACTAATATCCTATGAAAAGATCCACCTCAAAATCTCCGGGTTGATCATCTCAATATCATCCAAATCCATGCTATCTGTGGAAATTTTCAAACTACCACTGAAGTTGTCGCCATACATCTCGATCTTGACTCCTTTAACCTTCGATTGAATGAAACTATTGTCTTCATCGAAATTTGATGTAAAACAAGCATTGAAAATGTGAATTTAGCATAGGTAGCATTCACGCTCAAAAATCTCGAAGTGCAAGATCGGCGCAAGTCATGCCGCGTCGAAAACCCCTTCTAACCCAAAAGTCGCAAAGTCTCCAAACTTCACCGGTCGCTCCTGAAGGAAATTGAAATTAACGGAGCTGAGGATGGTGGTGATCTTCTGGTCATTCTAGTCTAGCCACCTAATATCTTATGTGGTGACACTAGGGTGGCACGAGTAGGAACTAGTAGTGCGGAGAGGTGCCATGGGCTAAGAAGCGGGGAAATAGAATTTAGTTCTAAATTTGGGGTGGGGAAAGATCTAACATGTGAAAATCTGTGCAAAGGAAGGTTAGGTAGCTGCTTGTTGGAGAGAGGGAGATATGGTGTCGCCTAGAGGTAGAATGAGGAAGTGGGAGCTGATTTGGAGGGAAAATTGGATGTAACTTTATAATCACATTCCAAGTTCAGTTTGGGCAGAAACCAATTAATCGGTTGACCACACTAGGAGTACTAGTCGAACGATCGTTCCCTAAGTGGTCATCCGATATATGGTGATTTTGTGCAAACTGAACCTGGACCCTTTTGGGCCGGGTGAATTTATGATGTTAATAATAATAATAATAATCGTTTCGCGTCGTCACCTTTGACTCGACACAATTCAAAAAATCCATGCCCTTTTCACGATGGTGCCCAAGCATACCATCTAGCTTTCTAAACCATTTCTCTTTTATTTCGTGGTACTTCAGACATATACAGCTTCAACCATCAATAATACCATAAAGTCAATAATATTCCAACTACTATCCTCTCCATACTTTGTACGGAAATGCTTCTTCCAATAGTTGGCGGATACAACAACACTTCTAACTTCATACCCCAATAAAATTAAATGTCATTCCATTTTGTCCATCCCTTAGAAGAGTGTAAACTTTAAAAACTTCAATTTTATAAACAAGAAAATAATTGGGCTAAATATTTACCTTTTGAAACTCATTTCCAAATTAAAAAACTATTTTCTTACTAAAATTTCTTGAAGATTAAAATTTTATAAACCAAAATTTCTTAACATGACCAAACTTAGTGGTATATGTGTTTCTTGAAAATTAAAATTTCAAAACTTCCCAAAATTTCCAAAATAAATTCTTAGGGAAAAGAAATCCTTTGAAAACCGTTCTTCTACAATCTAAAGCATTTACAAAATATATTTTATCAAAATTGCCATCACGGGTTTAGACTAAGGAATTGACTTTAGTTCTTAAAATAAAAATGCGGTTTTCCATCAAAAGGTGAATGATGGACATTGCCTTGCCAAAACTAGTTTTCAGATGTTTGTGACATACATAATTATATTTTCTGCTTTTTTGGAATAATTGTGTATCTTCGACCATAAGTCATCATCAAAATCTGAAATAACTAGGTAGCTATAATCTCAACAGTCAAGTCGAACATCCTCCAGTCTTTGGGATTCTGCCATATGTTGTGCTCATGATCTTCTCCGTCGGTGCCTTATGCATCGCCAACACTCCATAGGGTAATTTAGGATCGACGCGAATATCTTAACTCTAAGATATTTCCAACCCATAGTTGTTGTTCCCAATCCTTTAGAGTGGACTACAACTACTTCTATAGTTGGGATTCTTAGAGTCTAGCATAAAAATAATAATAGATAGGAAAGTATGAATATTTTCTCTTAATTTATCCTAATTCCTCTAATTGACTAACCTAGGTTCTTATACCAAATGTAACAACACGCACTTTTATGGTACCAAATTTCAACAAAAATTAAAATCCAAGTCTATCAGAGCATGCATCGTTGGATTTGGTACATGAAAACAAGCATCGGCATTATTTGAGATTGATAAAATATAAACTCACGATGGAAATAATAACAAGATATAAATAATGATTATGGCTACTACCTGGGAACTAGTGGTTTTCCTTGGATATCAAATCGCCACATTAGTACTGGGCATGAGAGATAAGAAGAATTTTCCAGCAACCAATCACATCCAGCTCCCGTGACACTTTCCTCTAAATCTATCATGTGGGTCATAATGAGGAGGGGGTCAGAACAATGTTCTGGTGACTGGAAAATCTGTACAGTGTCTACAAAATAATTTATGTTGATTGATTTTCATTTAATTGTTATGTATACTATTTTAAGGTTTACCAAATTAACCTAATATTGCAAAATAATATCCATACATAGCAGATTCACATGACTACCCTTCCCAAGGTATAAAATACTGGCATAAGTTTACCGGGCACATAATACATCTAAATATGAAGCGGGCTCCTAGCATTTTCATCGTTGGTCTATTGGTCTAGCTACATAGATATTTGGCTACTATTTAAGCTGTATAATAAATAACAGTCATACTACTAATGCATCTATCATCATTAAAGTCTTAACCATGTGAAAGACAGTACCCAAACAACTTAATACCTTACTAATAAGGACTAGGCAAACCCCTGACCATTTAATACCTATATTCTAGGAAGGCATTTATCATTTAATACCTAACTCCAAAGATGGACTCCTCACTAGTACTATCTACCTAATATTGCTTGGAATCTCACTAGGACACTTAATACTTCTTTACAGAGGAGAGGCATAACTTGTATCAGTCACTTAATACCTTGAACCTGAAGCAGATCCTTTCAGAGATATCCACTACAGCTCCTAATCGTTAATTCAGACCATTTAATAATTTTTAATTAGGAAAGAGACAAACCCACAAACAACCACTTAATACCTCTAATCCCTATGCAAATCCTATTAGTCCCATAATCATTTCTCATGGGTTCTATGATTGGTGATGTCTCACATTAGTAATAAGTATACACAACTGATGGTAACCTCTAAGTGAAGGGATGACTTCTGTTGTGTTACTCTACTCACCTCGCATCCTAATCTTCTGAGCCCAGTTAATTATTCTATGAGTCCTATGCATAAAGATGTCTCATATTAATAGAAAGTATGCACAACTACTGGTAGCCTCAAAGTGAAGGGTGGACTTTCGTTGTGTAACTCTATTGACCTTACATCCCAACCTACATAGTCCAATTAATTATTCTTGGCTTTACTAAGTTAAGCCATATTATCCTAGTCTTTATTATTGCTAAGATTTATCATCCTAAATTGGATATTGAACTTTGCATATTAACCTCTTTTCATTTATTTAAGGCTATATAAATTACCTTATATTCAATTACCCACAAATCTCCTTTATTTTATTCTTTCAAAAATATTAATTTATCCATAATAAAGTATGTCATCCTAATAGACATTTCCTAAGACATTTACTAATTTCCAATTGGTGACCTTCCTTAACTATTCCATAGTTAATAACCTAACTTCTTTATTTGTCAGTGCCATTAATCCAATTACCTTATTTATTACTTGTAACTCTCAAATCTATTTCATAATTAATAACCTACAAGCCATTTTCAGATTTGGAATAAATTTTATATCTAACCAATATTCCTATCTATAAATTTTGGGGCAGATTTCCAGAACATGGTGTAATAATAATTCCAATCAGATCTCCAAGAACATGTAGACAATGCTTGATATGTTAAACTTTAGCCTATAATTCACTATAAAAATCTAATGTATGCTAATGAAATAGATTTGATATCATAAAAAATTTAAAAAATTTCCCACTCACCTTCTAAAAGCATTCTAAATCTCTGATCTAACGTAAATACCTTTAATTCAACTCCATTTCTTTTATATTCCAAGAAATATGTACAAAAAGTGTATAAACGTATATTAGAATTGCAGATCTAAGAAGATATTTGGGATTGAAGGGAAATATAAACTTAAATAGAAATATATATGTATGTATGTATGTATGTATGTATGTATTACCTCGCTATAGCGTATTATTGATTTGATTCTCCTATTATCTTATTTGATTTCTATTCTTCCCCAATTTGTGTGTGTATATATATATACACAGCATAATTTATAATTTAGAAAATAGTCGAGAAGAGAAGATGATAGAGCTTCGCTGCTGTTTATAGAAAAATGTGAAAAGAGAAGAGATAGTTAGGCCTTAATTTATAGGCACCCAAATCAACGATGGTAGTTAGATTAAAATGTATTAATTCTGGGCTGTTGGGCCAAGGAAAACCCTAACCATTACCCATTGGACTAGTCAACCACTCCCTCTATAGGGGTCGACCGCTCCATGTTTACTTGCCCAATAAAAGGGACCGACTGATGGGTCTCGGTATAGATTTTTTAAACGTTGACTTTCTATTTTAATTATTTAGATTTCGAATTGGCTTATCATACGTAACTTTTTCGTTTGGACTCCGATCACAAAACTTCAAATATGAAAGTTCGAATGCAATGATGCAAGTTTCATGGCCAAATTCCACCGTTTACACAAATTCCATTTTTGGAGCCTAATTAACTAATTAAACGACTAACCATAAAATTATGGGTGTTACATTTATTATGGACTCAAGAGTTCAATTACGTTGGCTGGCCTATATTCCCTTGACCGTCACTTGAGTTAGCTTCTGTCCCTATAGTTCGAAATTACCCATATGTCTTTTTTGAAGTTTTTGATCTCCTTCCCTATAGGGAGATCAGATTTCTAATTTATTTTGAGGCAAATGATATGAAAGTTATATTACCCCTTAGGCATATGACTCCTAAAGAAAGATGCAGGCATATGACTCTGCACCATTGATACGCATTACCAAGAAGAATTTAATTTTCTCGTGAAACATGCAACGCAAGGATGCTTTAATTAAGCTGAAGGAGCTGTTAACTTGTGCACCTATTTTAGCACTTCCTAATGGTTTAAATATGTCACGGCTATGTAGTTCAAGCGCTTAGCGGTTCCATAGTGGTAGAGGTACAAAAAGTTATAACGAGGATATAGCGGAAAATAGTGTAGATGCAAAAGCTTCATTAGATATAAAACCAAATATTTAGAATTAATTTATTTTCATTATCACATCATTTGTGTAGAAAAAAAAAATATTGTTTAATCTTATATAATAAAACTGAAGAATATCAAGATTTGTGCAGCCTAGATTTGGTTACTAAAATAGATTTTAACTTATATTGAGTGTTAAGATTTAAAATTAGGTCTTTACCTTAACTTTTCATTCTATTCAAAAGAGAACTAATCAAGTTAACCTTTTTATATTAATTTTGCTAAAGCAGGTGCTAAATACATGATTTAGCCGGTGTGGTAGAAAATTGTGTGGATTTACTGTTTCATAGCGCTATATTGAAAAGGTATAGCAGATGAAGAGCCTTATGGGCCATAATGGGGGTTTCGCTGGTCTTTAGTTGGCTTTAACTACATAGTGTCAAAGTATATATGTAACGACTCGCATTAGACATATCAAAGGATTGTAAAACATTAATATTATTTTTATATATGGTTATACTACTCCATAACTTTAAGAAATGACTACTAGAACCATTATCCGTAGAATTTTCATCCAACGAGTTTGACATAAAAAATTGTGTTTGACCTGTAACTTTTAATAAGATCTTAATTAGGGTCCGAAACCACATTTATTAGATCAGAGTAGTGGTTTTCCTTTCTATAGAGTTCTCATAAATGGAAAAAGGACTTTTGGTTTAGGAGATATGGTTGTTTAATGTTTCACTTGAATTTGAATAGCTTAGTGCGTAACTAAGGAGATAAGTGGCAAAGCCAAGGCAAATTTTTGGATTAGCACACAAACGGGGTCTGATGGGAGTTCTCCATATTATTAAACACTTCCCAAAATAACAAGAGTATCATTAAACACTTCCCAAAATAATAAGAGAAACTACCATTAGCATTCTCTTGGCTGTAAACCACCTCAGTACTTTCTTTAATAAGAGAAAATTTGTCATTAAGAAGGAGATAAATGAGATTAGCAGATAAATTCATTGATTTGCTATTGGAGACAATTTTGGATCTGTTGATCGCCTTGAGATTAGTGTTCTTTTGGATTGTTTTGGATTGTAGGTGAACGGTTAGAACCTCTCATTTATTGATTTGTCATTTTATCCAGTTATTTAATGTTTAAAATGACTTCGGAACCCTAAAACGTGTTTTAAAACTTAACTCATCATATATGTTAATCTTAAATGATTTTATAAAATTTTGCGAAAATCATATTCTTATGGGGTCTACCCTATTTATTTCCTTTAGATCTAGGCTATAAATTGATGTATGTGAATGTTTACTTGTTGGAATATATCTTATATGTCGAACGCTTCGATGTGTGTTGTTTGTTTGGTTAAAAACGCCGATCGAATGGCGATCCATAATCAAGTACAAAGCCTTGGGGCGACGAAGAACTAAGAATGTGACCTTGCCTAAATATGATGTGAGTTATGTAGGGTAACAAGGAAGGCCTCACAAAGCAACATTTTGAATTTCAAGTGATTTGGAATTAGTTAGCTCAAGTTATGGTCGAGTGAAGTATAGATCAGTGGTAGTGTGAAGGCCTTGGAGTGGTGGCCTTGCTTTGAGTTCAACTTGAGGCCTAAAGAGGGAATGCTTTGAGATGTGCCGAGGGAAGGCATTTGGATCACCCAGGGTAAAAACTTAGCAGAAAATTGGCTAAGTGATGGATCGGTACCGATCCATGAAACTGCAAGTTATGGAATATTTTGGTTCGTGGTTATAGGGATCGGTGGTTGAGAATTAGTCAGTGGATCCTAGTTCGGTGGGGATTATATCGGTAGTGATCAGATCGGTTCTCATAGATCGTGGTACTATGGTTCGTTGGTGAGGAGAAATGGAATGATTTTGGGTCATTAGTGTGTTTGCTTCAAGTCACTCCCACACTTACTTCAGGTCCGTTTCACACATGCTTCAGGTCACATACTTGCTTCGAGATGATACTACTTCGGGCTCAATTCATGGCAACTTTGAGCTATGGAAAAGATTATTGCTCGATCACTTGTATGGACCTCTTTGGTCCTGAGGGCCATTCGACCCATCCCAGAGGGTAGTGATACTCTCGCACACATGAAGTATGGGTGTATGATGGGTGGTTGAGGAGGAGAAGTGGGATTATAGTTTAGAAGACTTCGGGACTAAATGACAATATTCTATGACAATGATGGAAGTTAAGAGTTATTCCAAAATTAGTGACTCAAGGACAAAAGTTTTAGGATAATCCTAAGGATAGGTTCTAAGATATGGACTTGTGAAGTAAAGCTAGGACGCACATTACTGTGGATATGACATGTGCAAAGGAATTGTTGATACTCAAAGGTTTCGATGAGTAATCATAAAGCAAGGTTATGTGAGGATGCCCAGCCGGGGTAGGGTGTGCCGTGGATCTCTTTACTTTAAGATCTATCTTACCTTGGACATCTAGGACGTGCAGTTTAGTTCTTGGCCTATTGAGTGGCATAGATTCGAGTATCAAGCGACTGAGACGTTGAGTAATCTTTGACCTATGACGTAGTCATAGGAGTTATAATATATCTAATGTGCTGATTGTGTAAACGTGAGAATGGACGATGGATGGTATGTTTGCTTGGTTTTTAATTACCTTACTGATGTCATACGATGTAGATATCTAGACACCCATTAGTCTTTGACGTATAGTACACCTATCATAATTACAATATAGAGTAGCATGTAAACTGTGTTTTCTGCTAACTCTACAGATGCATGAATAGGTCGGGTATGATTCTCTATACATATTTGTACCAGTATGTTTGCTTTATAGTATTTAAGATTTTCTACCACCCACGCCAGACTCAGGATTTTTCGCTTTGCTTTCTATTATTCTAGGTACTCTTAAATTAGTAGATTAAGGATATGAGGTCTGGTGAACACGGTCGACCTAGACAGGTTGAAAGCAGGAGGCTACATTATCATATATTATTACATTTAGCTCTCATTACTTATTATCCTACTTTACAACACTATGGAGCTTACTGGTGTTTTTATCTATTTATGTTTATTATCAGTTGTATAAATTATATCAGTTTGTTGTATAGATGTATGGATCTATTCACTCTGATTTTCTTGGTTTATTCAATTATTACTGGCGGATTTGATTTATATCTGTAATGGCTATTATGTTTTATTCGATCCCCTATGAGATATACAATAGGTTTTGTGATGTTTTATTTATTTTACTACAACTTTGACAACTATCCTGCATCGACCGAGCATCGTTACGATGCACTATACAGGTGATATTTGGTGCACGAGGTGTACGACGATCATCCAATTTGGTATCAGAGCTTCGGTTGTGTAGTTTAACCAAAGGGATACTGTGATCCAGTAAAGATAGCATAGTAGTTCTCACACTAGACTGGATTAAGAGAGTATATAAATATACGAGAGCACGTACGTATTATATATTTTGGTTTTCAAAACTATATAGTAGTATATCTATAGTATAAAGTTGCACTGCACACACAAGTACTACCTAAGTAGAATCCTTCTAGAGAGACTCATCGTCCTTATTACAAATTGAAGGATGAGTCATCACATAAGGAATTCTGCTAGGAACTCCATCTTTGGAGTCGAAGAAGGAGCTAGGTCGAGAGTTGCTAATCTCGACCTACAGACGACGTTTAATACGCTGATGAAGAATATGCTACAAAATGCTTAGGTAGCCGCTCAAAATATTATTGTAGATGATGGCGATCTGGTGTAGGTGCCCGGAGCCGATTTTGCTAAGCTAAACAAAGACTTTGGTAGTTTTGGTGGCAGATCACTCCTAGGAACGGAATCGATGATGGAACTTTAGTATTAGATTGACATCTTCGAAAGGATCTTGATGACTTAGAGATGAACGATGATATAATTGGCTTCTCGATGGCTTCTAGGGCGAACCAAGAACTTGTGGAATGTACTGAGAGCTGCTACTCTCGAGGACCAATTCACACGGGACCATTTCAAAGTCTGATTTGAAGAGAAGTTTATATTGATAACTAAGAAGTTGGTTTTAGTTCGTAATTTTACGGATCTGGAGCAACGGGATATGGCTATCTTCATGTGTGTTTTAGAGTCTGATGCGCTACCAAAATATGGGATATCTTTCGTCGATACTCCTTTGAAAAAGAATGAGAAGTTCATTTAATTACTTGAGGGAGCGACTCATTGGCTGCATCGACAAGGCTCTTAAGATGATAATCGAGAAGGCCTTAAGGCATGAGAGTTTTTATTCGAAGCCGAAGGCTATTATTCCTAAAGAAGAGCCAAAGCCGTAAACAGGCGGAGGAGTTAAGAAGAAATGGAATAATAACAACAAAAGGAAGCATTTTCAGAAAAAAGACGGTCAAAAGAAGAAGATGAAATATGGACTGACTAGCTATAACTATGGAGAAAAAGGTCACTATAATAGGGACTTAAAAGCTAACGGAAGAAGTGCTTTAGTTGCAATAAGCTTGGGCATATTCCAAAGGACTATCCAGAGCTGTTAAAGCAGAAATAGATAGTGAAATCATATGCTCTCAACGTCGTCCAAACATTGTCGTGTGCCCCATTAGCGGAAGAGAAGGGAAGAGCATCATTGTTTAAGGTATGCTTTACATTTATAATGTTCCAACATGTGTTTGTTTGGTATTGGAACTTCACATTCCTTTATGTCTTGTGACTTATTAGATAAGTTAGGTCAGGAACCCGAAATTGTTGACCGGCCTCTAATAGTGACAAACTTTACTGAAGGTTCCACTACCCTATATATGGTTTGTCGTGTTTTGATCTTATCGTATTATGGATGTTCTTTTCTTTAAGATCTCTTTTTAATTGGGTTTTGTGGGGTTTGGTATTACCTTGGGTATGGACTGGCTTTATAGATATGAAGTGATGGTGGATTATGAAAAGTCATTGATGATGATAGGAGTAAATGATGGACGGACAGTGGTGTTAGGTTTCCTTCTAGATAATGAGGTGATAGTTAGCTTTTTATATTTTCTAGATAGCCCACATAATGAGTTGTCATCGGTGCTTATTTCTAAGGAGTATCCAGACATATTTGAGGAGGTGGTCGAACTTTCGTCACACAAAGAGATCGAGTTCCGTATTAATTTAGTGAAGATTCCAGACCGATAGTAATGCCTTTAAAGAGGATAACATTTAGAGAGCAGCGGGAGCTCAAGTTGCAGGTGAATGGGCTACTGAAGAAAGGATTCATTTGCAGAAGCATTTTTGATTAGGTAGTGCCCATGTATTCTCCACGAAGGTGAATGCTTCCCTTAGATTGTATATCGATAACCGTGAGCTAAGTAATGGGTTGAGGAAGAACAATTATCCATTCCTACGTATTGATAACTTGTTAGATTAGTTCCAAGGTGCTAGAGTTTTTCTCGGTTGGATCTTGAAAATGTTAGGAAGTCAATTCTATGGTTTCGATGACGAAACTATACAATGGAAGTCGAATATGCATATATATTTCTATTCACAGGTGTTATCCCATTTTTTGGTCAAAACTGGAATATCGACAAGGAATGATGGAGGTCGGGATTTCACTCATGGTTCAAGGATAAAACTCCATTCGGTATCAAGGGTTTAAAGTTACATTCGGTAGTGTAAAGTAAAATCACATCCGGCCTTCCCTTAGTCCATTCGGCACTCCCAAGTGAAGGTCATTCGGCATCCCCCTCTCACCACCGAACCAACTCCACTTCCCCTCCTACCGAACCAAAGCCAGCCTCCACCGGTCCAGAGCCTCACCGGACCGACCAACCATTCTCTCCCACTACCGGTCCACCCACTGCCGGTCCACCATCCATCACCGGACCGGCACTCCTCCTAGCCTACAACTACCGAACCAAGCATAGCCGAACCAGGCTACCACCGAACCAGGCTACCACCGAACCATGCTACCACCGAACCATGCTACCACCATGCTACCACCGATCCAACCTACCACCGAACCCCTATCTCCACTACCTGCTGAATCACCCATGTTACCATTCACCGCCGAACCAGAACGCTGCCAGGTCAGATTGCTTCAGCCCAGGCCCACCAGCAGCTACATACATCCAAGACCTCTGCCCCCAGCCTCACTCTATAAATAGAGGGGCAGGGGTACAACAATGGCAGACAAGTTTGAGAGCTCAAACCTGGAAGGAACTTTCAAACAACTTTCATACACTTGTACTACAAGCTTTGTACTTGTAATCGGATTGGAAAAGGAGAATAACATATAAAGTGGACGTAGGCACACTTTGGCCGAACCACTATAAATCTGTGTGTCTTTTACAGTTTAGCCCCTACTTTTTACGTATTTGCATACACCATCTAAATCAATACGAACAACATAAAATCAACTAATTCATACGACTTGGAGTTGTTTGATCATCTTTTGTGCAAACATATTTGGGTTATTTGCTGAGATCTGTAATTTGTGTTTGAATATCGCTGAATTATATTCATACACTGGTGCTTTCACGACTTTGGGTGTTTGCGGCCATTTTTTACGCAAACATTTTGGTGCTTTCACTGAGAGGAACCAGCTCCCGCTACATCGGATAGAGGTTTAGATTTGGAAGACGATGACTAGGCAAAACAGTAGAAGGCTAAGGGCTGAGAGAAGCCAACAAGGAGGAAGTCAACAAGCATCCTCCGGAGGTGAGGAAGGACCGGCTTCGATCTACATAACCCGGGATGAAATGGAAGCCATAACAAATTCACTGCAAGAGAGGTTGCTGAAAAGTCAACAGGAAATGATGCAAACTTTCTTGGAGCAAATGAGAGCTGCAGGGATGCAGAATTTAGGAGCAGCTACAACGGCTATGGATGCAGGACAAGAAGCTAGGGTTATGGAACCCAACGAAGGACAAGATACGGAGCCAGGTAGCAATCAACAAGGGCTTGGGGGCAGGCCCACGGGATTCAACACAGGAGAACCTTTGGAAGGAGTTCAACAGGCTAGAACCAACGTTGCTGCTAACGAGCCACACGAAGAGTATGTACCGGAGTTCCCTCGGGGGCAACCCCCGACAGACAACGGTGGATTGGTAGATATAATCAGGAAGACTGTGCGAGGTGGTTTGACCAACGGAGACTTGGAAGGAGTAAACAGGAGTCCGTTTACTCGGGAAATAAGGATGGCTCAGAACCCACCTAAGTTCAAGCTACCTAGCGTGGAGGTATACAATGGCAAGGAAGACCCTACGGATCACTTGATGAGATACACTAGACACATGGAGGTGCTGGGGGCATCAGAGGAGGTGATGGCCCGATGCTTCCCTTTGTACTTGACGGACTTAGCTGCGATGTGGTTCAGGCAGCTGGAAGAAGGATCTATCGGGACTTGGAGGGAATTGGTGGAAAGGTTTCTGGGACAGTTTCGGGTTCATGTCAAGAGACCGAAGAACGTGATGACATTGACATCGGTAAGGCAAAGGATGGATGAATCGCTTAGAGCTTTTCTAACTCGATTCAGTGCCGCAGTTGCTTCGGTGGATCGGCCCGATCCATCGATGGTTTTAATGGCAGCAGTATCAGGAGTCAGGGAGAACTCGGATTTCAAGGTATCTCTGATACGAGATCCCCCACGGAATCTCGACGAATTCTTTCATGAGGCAGAAAGGTTCCTTCGACAAGAAGATGCGAGTACGGATTTAAAATTGAAAAAGGTTAATGCAGTTGAAGGGGGAGGACCATCCAGCAATGGTTCGGATAAAAACAAAGGAAAAAGGAAGTTGGACGATGATTCTGGAAATGCTAGGAAGCAATGGAAGGATCCAAAGTTTTCCACATACACAGGATTGAACGAAACACTGGAACGGATATACCTGGATACTCGAAATCGCCTTCACTACCGGAGGCCGGCTAGGAGAGAACCAACAGAACGGGAAAGGACATCAGGAAGGCACTGCCTCTTCCATGATTTGGATGGACACGACACCAACAGCTGCAGGCACTTAAAGGACATAATTGAGGAACATGTAAGGAATGGACAACTGCCACAATATGTTGGACCTCGGGATGCAACGGCGAGGCAGGAGCAACTGCCGCCTACCTCAAGCTACGATGGTGGGAGGCCCAGGAATGATGGTCGGTTGATCATCCCTTGACCAGGTTAATATGAAATAAGTAGCAAACTATTGGCAAGCAACCAAGTCATTTACACATGTACGGGGACGGAGATAGCCCCTAGGCATGCTCTGAATGATAATAAATTGCGATGCTGTGGTTTGTGAAATTTATCTTTTGCTTTTGGATTGGACACTGCTTTTCTTTTTGGTTTTCGATTTTGGAGCTTCGATTGAGCTCCTGGTTTTTCTTGCTTTTTGATTTGGATTTTCCTTTGGATGATCGTTTTCGGTTTTGGATGCTGGGTTGGATTTCTGGTTTTCTGGTTTTGGATTCGGATTTTGGATTTGGATTTTGGATTTGGATTTTGGATTTGGATGTTGAATTGGATTTTGATTGGATTTTTATCTGACTTTTGATAAACGGTCGTCAGGTATGGATTATGCCTGACAAGGGGTGAGTCGCTTTGCCCGAACGTGGTAAATTGACTCATTCAGGTCGTCGAGTATGGACTATGCTCGGCAAGGGTCCGGAGTGACCAGGATTCGGCCTAGGACTTAGGCCCTATATTATCAATCGTTATTTTCAGGTCGTTGAGTATGGACTATGCTCGGCAAGGGTCCGGAGAGACCAGGATTCGGCTTAGGACTTAAGCCATGGCATTGTACAGCGCCCAGGGACACTGGGCCAAGGTCGTCAAGTGTGGATTGCGCTTGGCAAGAACCCGGAGAGGTTAGCTCAACGTCCAGGGACACTGGACCAAGATCGTCAAGTGCGAATTGCGCTTGGCAAGAACCCGGAGAGGTTAGCTCAACGTCCAGGGACACTGGACCAAGATCGTCAAGTGCGAATTGCGCTTGGCAAGAACCCGGAGAGGTTAGCTCAACGTCCAGGGACACTGGACCAAGATCGTCAAGTGCGAATTGCGCTTGGCAAGGACCCGGAGAGGTTAGCTCAACGTCCAGGGACACTGGACCAAGATCGTCAAGTGTGAATTACGCTCGACAAGAACACAAGGAGGCTAGCTTAACGTCCAGGGACACTGGATCACGACCGTCAAGTGTGGATTGCGCTTGGCAAGAGCCCGGAGAGGTTATAAATTTGGATATCGACCCAGAGAGGTCCTGGATTCGGTTGTTGGCTATTGGATAAGGATGGTTTGGGACTCGGTTGTCGAGTTCGGATGGACATGGAATTGGCTCAAGCTTTGGTTGTTGGATTTGGAACTGGATATCGACTCGGAGCAGTCAGGGATGATCTACTCTGGCAATATGGCTATGAACTTTGGATATTGGATTCGGAACTATTCAAAACACGCCTTGTTATCACAAGGCATGTTTTGGGGGGCAAAGTGTTATCCCATTTTTTGGTCAAAACTGGAATATCGACAAGGAATGATGGAGGTCGGGATTTCACTCATGGTTCAAGGATAAAACTCCATTCGGTATCAAGGGTTTAAAGTTACATTCGGTAGTGTAAAGTAAAATCACATCCGGCCTTCCCTTAGTCCATTCGGCACTCCCAAGTGAAGGTCATTCGGCATCCCCCTCTCACCACCGAACCAACTCCACTTCCCCTCCTACCGAACCAAAGCCAGCCTCCACCGGTCCAGAGCCTCACCGGACCGACCAACCATTCTCTCCCACTACCGGTCCACCCACTGCCGGTCCACCATCCATCACCGGACCGGCACTCCTCCTAGCCTACAACTACCGAACCAAGCATAGCCGAACCAGGCTACCACCGAACCAGGCTACCACCGAACCATGCTACCACCGAACCATGCTACCACCATGCTACCACCGATCCAACCTACCACCGAACCCCTATCTCCACTACCTGCTGAATCACCCATGTTACCATTCACCGCCGAACCAGAACGCTGCCAGGTCAGATTGCTTCAGCCCAGGCCCACCAGCAGCTACATACATCCAAGACCTCTGCCCCCAGCCTCACTCTATAAATAGAGGGGCAGGGGTACAACAATGGCAGACAAGTTTGAGAGCTCAAACTTGGAAGGAACTTTCAAACAACTTTCATACACTTGTACTACAAGCTTTGTACTTGTAATCGGATTGGAAAAGGAGAATAACATATAAAGTGGACGTAGGCACACTTTGGCCGAACCACTATAAATCTGTGTGTCTTTTACAGTTTAGCCCCTACTTTTTACGTATTTGCATACACCATCTAAATCAATACGAACAACATAAAATCAACTAATTCATACGACTTGGAGTTGTTTGATCATCTTTTGTGCAAACATATTTGGGTTATTTGCTGAGATCTGTAATTTGTGTTTGAATATCGCTGAATTATATTCATACACTGGTGCTTTCACGACTTTGGGTGTTTGCGGCCATTTTTTACGCAAACAACAGGTAATTGTTAGAGTAACATCACCAAAAAAACAAGAACAAGACTCGAAGAAAGTATCAAGAAGCTACAAGTGGATAGAATCAGAAAAGCAATGACATGGACACAAGAAAAGCAACATGCACAAGTTCAGACGTCTGGGTACACTAGCCAGACGCCTGATTGAATCCTCTGGTTCACAAATCAGATAGAATCAGATGCCTAGTAAATTTACTCAGATGTCTAAAAAGCAACCATATACAAAAACAATATAAGAGTCAAACGTTTGAACAGTTTCCAGACGTCTGATTTTGAACTCCGATGTTGATATTCAAAGTACAACTGTCACAATTGAAAAGACATATTCGCTCCTCTTCACAGCAACTCTTCATCACCATCAGAAGCGACCATAGAACACTTATTAATGGATACAACTACACAAGGAATCTCTCTACCGCTATAAATAGCATCAAGAATCCAAGAGAAGATTTCACCTTACTTACTTATGCTCTATATTCTTTGATTCTGATATATTCTTGATCTCTAGCAAAATACATTTGTATTCACTCTCCCATACATACATAATTCTTCAATTAATATCCTACGGATATATATGGAAGCATTTGTACTTAATACTCAATATTCGTATTATAGAACACACACTTGACAAGAATAAGCTTTTGTAACCAAGCCTATTCCTCCGGGCGAAGTGAGGGTGTTTGATAGTCGAATTCCGAAGAGGGGCTTCGGGACTGGACGTAGGACGGGAGGTCCGAACCATTATAAAATCCTGATGTGATTATTTCCATTTACTTTGCTATTATCATCTATTAAGCTTATATTAGATACATTACATAGTTAGTCACTTATACTTGCATATATATACACTACATGATCCATCATAAAGACTTTCAATTGGTGTCATGGCAAGGTTTGATCAAAGAACGGTAACACGTTTTTGAATCACTATAATATGGCAAGTAATTTTCAAGAAGGATAATCCACAATACGACCCCCACATTTTAATGGATCTAACTATGCATATTGGTCAACACGTATGAGAATTTTGATGGAAGCCAATGGTCTAGAAATTTGGTCAACCACACAAGATAAATATGAAGCACCTACCACTGCTATGAACACATGGATCGATGCACGAAAGACCTTAGCATCAAACAATGCTAAATCTATGAATGTTTTATTTTTCTCTCTAGATAAAAATGTATTTTCACGTGACATGTTATGCACAACTACATTTGGCATTTGGCATACCTTACAAAATATACACGAAGGTACAACAAATGCCAAACAAACTAAGATTTCAATTTTGCAAAACCAATTCTCGTCATTCAAAAAAAGAAAAATGAAACTATTTTTGATATGTATTCAAGATTTCAAACTATCCAACATGATCTTATGGCATTAGGTGTTAAGTTTACTAATTTTGATTTTCTCGAATAATCAACTCTTTAACATCGGATTAGGAAAGGAAGGTATTATCTATTGAAGAAGCTAATGATCTCTCTACTCTAAAAGTTGAAGAGTTGATAGGAAATTTAATGTCCTATGAAGCTAATTGGCGGGCACTAAAAGAATTAAATTCGAAGAAGAAGAACATAGCATTCCCAGCAAAAAAAAATGATGAATCTGATTTAGATGAAGACGAGATAGTCTTCATTGCCAAGAATTATAATAGATTAAAGAAATTTAGAAAGATGACCAAATTCCAAAATGAAGGAAAGTCCAACACAACAAACCTATCTCAGATCAAATGCTATGAATGAAATCAATACAGACATATGAAGAAGGATTTCCCCAAACTCAATAATGATAAAAAGAAAAACAAACTCAAAAAATTCAAAAAGAAGAAGGCTTTCAAAGTAACTTGGGATGACTCGGATTCTTCATCGTCTGAAAGTGATAGTGATAGTGACGGAGAACAAGCTAATGTGTGTTTTATGGCACAAACTAATCAGGTATGTCCAGAACTTGGCTATGATGAATTATTAGATCTTAGTATCTAATCAGATGATAAATTTAGACAAATTAAAAAATTAAACAAAGAATATATAGTCAAAATAAATTGATTAGAACTTGAAATAGGAATGTTAAAAGATAAAAAAAATTATCTTAGAAGAAGAACTAGAATTATCTAAAGAAAAGATTAAAAATAATTTAAAAAAGTGGAAATTAGTCATAGGGGCCTCTTTAGCAAGTGCAATTAGTTTCTAGGACACACAACTGAAATATTTACTTTTAAGGACAAAATGCAAAATAATTAGTTTCTAAGGCCTAAAAACCTATGAAATTATGTCCTTGAAAGTAATTGAACTACTGACTTTGTCCTTGAAAGTAATTATTCTGTTGACTTTGGCCTTGAAATTAATCACTGTGCATGTGTGTCCTATAAACTAATTGGACAGCAAAGTTTATACTTCTATTGAAATGCCCCTTAAAAAATTGAGGTTATTGTTATTGATTTTAAAACACTAAAATAGTGAAGGATAATTTGTTAAAAGAAAGTGTCAATTTAAAAGGCAATATTGAATTATTGAAAATTAAAAATTTAGAATTAAAAGAAAAATTAGATAAAATTTCAAATAATGTATCAAAATTTAATAAAGGAAAACAAGATTTGAAAAATCTTATCAAAACTTCAAAACCATATAGCACCAGAAATGGAATAGGATTTAAAAATATTTCTAAACAAAAAGGTAATGATGCTAAACATTTTAGTCATAAAAAACTAAAAATTTACCTACGTCTAACATGAATACCAAAAATACGAAAATTTGGATTCCTAAAACAAATAATTATTTGATTAGACAAAATCGTTTCTTAGAAAATGTAGGCTATAATAAAAATTATATTTATAAAGGTACCAAAGCATCTTGGGTATGGCAACCTTCACCTAACAATTAGGACCATAACAAATATATGGGTACCAATTAAAACATCTTTTATTTTGCAGGTACCCAAAATAAAAAATATGGAGAAATGGATACTAGATAGTGGATGTTCCAAGCATATGACCGAAAATTCAAAATGTTATCAAATATAACATACATCGATGGTGGAACGGTAACCTCTAGAGATAACTCAAAAGGATATGTCATGGGCATTGGAGCAGTCATCAACTCTGGTATTTCTAAGTCTCCTATTATATCTAATGTTTTATTAGTAGAAAATCTAAAACACAATCTACTAAGTATTAGTCAATTATGCGATAAAGGTTTTTAAATAAATTTCGAAAAAGATAGATGTAATATTTTCGATAATAACAAACAACTTGTATTTGAAGGCATTAGAAACGAAAATATTTATGTAGTAAACATGAATATAAATAAAAATTCAAATTTATGCTTAACTGCCAAACAAGATGATCCATGGTTATGTCATAAATGATTTTGTTATATCAATTTTAAAAATATTAATAAATTGGAAAAATATAAGCTAGTTAGAGGTTTACCTAAAATAAATTACAAAATAGAAAATTTATGTGACGATTACCAAATTGGAAACTAAAGAAAAGCTCTTTTAAATCTAAAAATAATATTTCAATAAAACAACCATTAGAATTATTACATTTAGATTTATTTGGACCCACACAAATACGATCTATAAATCACAACAAATATGTTTTCGTAACAACTGATGATTTTTCAAGATATACATGGACATTGTTTTTAAAACATAAAAGCGATACTTTTGGTATGTTTAAGATATTTGCTAAGTGGACTTAAAATTTAAAAATATTCGAAGTGATCACGGAAGAGAATTTGAAAATGATCTATTTACTAATTTTTGTAATAAAAAAGGAATAAGTCATAATTTTTCTTTTCCTTTCACACCTCAACAAAATGGTGTCGTAGAAAGAAAAATTCGAACGTACAAGAATGCGCATGAACATTATTAAATAGTAGTGGTTTACCAAAACACTTTTGGGTAGAAGCTATTGCTACAGCTTGTTATGTATTGAATCGAGTAACTATACGTCCTATGACTAAACAAACTTGTTTTGAAATATTTTTTGGAAGAAAACCTAAAGTATCATATTTTAAAACTTTTGGTTCAAAATGTTTTATATTGAATACAAAAAATAACTTAGGAAAATTTGACCCGAAGGCCGATGAAGATATCTTTGTTGGATATTCGAATCGTTGCAAAGCATATAAATTTTTTAATAAACGAAATAATACCATTGAAAAAAGTTTACATGTTTTGCACGATGAAAATCTTTTTAATCAGCATACTAATGATGAAGAAGAAATTATTCGACTAAAAAATTCTGTTAATAATGAAATAAGTATGCAAAATAACACTTTGATATCATCCCCTAGAATTCTTAAGAATCATCCAAGAGATAATATCATTAGAGATCTCAATTCTAGAGTAACTAGAAATCAACTTAATCAAATAAGCCATATAACATTCATGTCAAATTTTGAGCCAAAAAATTATAAAGAAGCTTCAAATGATAATTTTTGGATAATCACTATGCAAGAAGAATTAAATCAATTTGAATGTAATAATCTTTTGGAAGTAGTGCCAAGACCTGAAGTACAATCGGTTATAGGAACAAAATGGGTGCTTAAAAACAAAGCAGATGAGAATGGAATTATTGTTAGAAATAAAGCACGTTTTGTTGCTCAAGGCTATAATCAAGAAGAAGGTATCGATTATGACGAAACCTTTGCTCCAGTAGCTAGATTAGAGGCCATTCATACATTACTCGCCTTTGCAACTCATCACAATTTAAAATTATTTCAAATGGATGTCAAAAGTACTTTCTAAACGGTTTTATTAAAGAAAATGTATATGTAGAACAACCCCCATTATTTATTCATGAAAAATATCCCGATCATGTTTTCAAATTACACAAAGCGTTATATGGATTAAAACAAGCTCCACGAGCATGGTACGAATGTCTTAAAAATCATTTACTTACATCTGGTTTTCAAATACGAAAAATAGATATAACTTTATTTATTAAAAAAGATAAGAATGATATTTTAGTTGTGCAAATCTATGTTGACGATATCATTTTTGGTTCAACCAACAAAAATCTATGTAATCAATTTTCAAATATTATGAAAAATGGATATGAAATGTCACATATGGGAGAATTAAATTTCTTCTTAGGTTTGCAAATAAAACAACTTGAAAATGGAATTTTTATTTATCAGAAAAATATTGTAACGATCTATTATGTCGTTTTGAAATGGATAAAACTTCGAGCAAACCAACACCAATGAGTACCACTGTTCACTTAGAAAAGGATGATAACGGAAAAGATTTTGATGAAAATTATATCGTAGCATGATTGATTCTTTAATTTATTTGATGGTTAGTAGACCCGTTATTATGATGAGTGTATGTCTTTGTGCTCAATTTCAAGCAAAACCAAAAGAATCTCATCTAAGAGCAGTTAAGCGTATTTTACGTTATCTATCCAGTAATAGAGATTATGGTTTGTTTTACCCTAAAGGATCATCGTTTGAACTAGTTTCATATAGCGATGCAGATTTCGGTGGATGTAGAACAGATCGTAAGAGTACTAGTGTAACTTGTCACTTTATCAGACAATCATTAGTTTCATGGTTTAGCGAAAAGCAAAATTGTGTTTCTTTATCCACTTGCGAAGCCGAATATATCCCTGCAGCTCTAGCGTGTGTACAAGTGATATACATGCAACAAACACTTACGGATTTGGTGAAATTATCAACAAATCTCCAATATATTGTGATAACACAAGTGCTATAAATCTATCAAAAAACTCTGTCAATCATTCACGAACTAAGCATATAGATATACGTCATCATTTTTTATGAGAAAATGTTGAAAAAGGAACTACTTCATTAGAATACGTAAATACCGAAAATCAAGTAGCAGACATCTTTACAAAACCACTGAATGAACAAACTTTTATTAAACTCCGATGGAATTTAGGAATTTGCTCACTTCATGATCATCTTCGTTAAACAATCACTGCTTTATTTAGGCTATGACTAGTAATTTATTTTACTATCCACAAATTTTAACTAATAACTTCTGAACCTTTAATTTTTTAGATAGTTAGTTTTTCTAATAATAATTTTTTCAACTCATATATAAACAGCTATATAATAAGAAAAACTATAAACACACAATTCATATTCTCTTCAAGAAATAAAATATAGCCATATCTTCTGACAACACTTTTATATCCATCTCGAAACCTACGAAGGATAGCTCGGCTGATGCACCACAACGGCTTCGTACACCTACACCAAAACAGGAACCGACGTATAGGTGGACCTCATATCACACGAGATTTAACCTCGAAGACCAAAAGATCTCTGTTTGTTTGTCCCAACACAGGAGAAAATTGATGAAATTCATCACTATCAGAAACAACAGATAGATCTACAGCAAGAATTATATTTTGAACAAAAAGTTACAACATGACGACTAAGCTTTTTGGAGCAAGTAGCAATGAAGTTTTGTATGTCAAGGAAGAAAGATATCCATGAACCACTTCCAAAACCTAGCAGTACTTTGGATCCCTCGTTTTCGTATCGTACTCCTTCGAACCCTTCACCAAGACGATTTTTTGCCTCCCCGAGAACTGACGAACATGGAAATACATGGTCTCCGCTTAAACCATGGAAGGATAACAAGTCAAGAAATCATAAAATTCCATCGCTTTCTAAATAATTTTTATTTGTAATTATATGTATCTATGGTTATTTGTCATTTCACACAAATAATAATATATTTTTTATAAAACAGAGAATCGAAAAATAAGCAGTACCATCAAATTTTAGACTATTTTTAGAAAACTGCCTATTTCAGACGTCTGAATATAGACCTCAGACGTCTGACACTTTGATATACATCTAATTTTTAAGCACTGTGCATATGTCAGACGTCTGATATGCTTCCCAGACGTCTGAAAATTTGATATGTATGCTCGAAATAAAAATCAGGAAATTTCAGACGTCTGAAATTAGACCAAGACATCTAAATTAGTTCTCTGCAGCAAAAAATTTCAACGTTATCCTTTTTCAGACGTCTGTTTTTGAACCCAAACGTCCGATAAAACTTTCTGACTATCAAATTTTTAAATTCGAAACAAACCAGACATCTAACCTAAAAACCAGACGTTTGAATTTATCTACTGTACCCAAATTAGGGCAAACCAAACGTTTGATTTCCAATCCAGATGTTTGAAATTCAATCAACTCTTTAAATTAGCCCAGATAACGTCATTTTTTTCTTTTATGTCAAATTTTTTAAAACCTCCGATCCCCTTATTGATGATTTTTCCCGAAAAACTTTATCTTTATGCAAATCAAATCACAATGCTCCTCGAACTAAGAATCCTAAGATTTCCGAAAGAAAACAAGACCAACCAACATCAACTTCAAATCCTTAAGTTTGCTCGGATGATCAAATTCAAAGGTGGATGAATATAGCACCACTTCAATCAAGAAGTGTGAAGATACCCAAAAGAAAAAGATTCACATAGGTCCATTCTATAATCTACTCAAATTTTCAATGTATGATTTGGAGGAAATGTGTGAAAATGCCGGGTTGGAAACCTTAATTTCATTCACTCCTAATGACATCCAAATCGACCAATTAGCGATATTTCTATTCTATGCGAATTTGGATAGCACTTCAGTATGGAGCACTGAAGATGAAGATAATTGGCTCTGGTCTAGCATGTATGGCAACACGATTAGATTAACTCCAGGCATAATAGGTCGAACCCTAGGATGTTGTGACATAGGGAAAGATTTATACAGCATTCCCGATATGCGCTTCAAGCCCCGGAATAGTATAACTCATCAAATTTGGGAGGATGAAATGCCAAAATTTGCCTCCAAATATCTACGTCCAAAAGCTCGACTCCTGACCCGAATGATAATCAATTCCATTGTTCCACGAATGGGAAGCCACGAGCGAATAACCGAGTTAGAGCATAAAGCCATATATACTCTATTTAGTGGAACAAGGGTGAATTGGGTCAAATTCATCTTCGCCGAGCTCAAGCATTTTTGGACTCGATCACGGCCACCAATTATTTACCTAACTTATATTATGAGACTTCTTCGTGCACATAACATTCCATCCTCCCAATCAACCTTCGAAGAAATCTCACCTAAATATGCTTCCACCAAATTCTTCTCCCTTATGCACCTAATACGAAATTCCCCCAGAATTCATATTCTTTGAAGATTGGTGCACAATCGTCAATCTTAAACGAGTTGAGCCTCCTCCTCAACCACACATTGAACCATCTCAAGAGGAGGAACAACGTCAAGAAGCAACTCCACCTCCTCCTGCACCATTTGATTATCTAGGACAGGATGAGATTATGGAGACTCGAACGGATACAATTCCAAATGAAAGTGTTCGAGATCTCACCCTTCGAAGCCAACATTTACTATCTCAAAATCAAAAACTTTCGGCTAAGCGAATTGACAACTTTGAAACATCATTTGCTACATGCCAAGCTACAATTGAAGAATCTCTTTTGACTGTCTTCTCGGTTCTTAAAGAAGTAGTACAACGGGTTTGCGGTCTAACGCCACCTTTTGAAGATTGGCCGACCCCGGTACTTTCTCCTTCTGCAAAACATTCCAAACTCTCTGAAGATGAACCTCTCAAGCAAGCTTTGACATCTCCTACAAAGGCTATCACTTCTGAAAAAGAAGAAATAAAGGAAGATGATCAAGATAAAGCTTCTCCAAAAGAATCCTATATTTTGGGAATCATAGATTTTAGTTTTTTTGGATATCAACTTTTGTAAATTCAACAAAATCTATGTATGCAATCGCTTTCGAATTATTAATGAAATTTTCCTTTTTGTTTGACAATTGGTTATATTATCTACAATTCTTTTTGATAAAGCCAAAGGAAGAGAAATATAAGTATAATTATAAAACATTAAGAATAAGCATATATTCAGGGGGGAGATTTATAATTAATATGTAAGTACATTGAATAGTTGTCATCATCACAAAGGGGGAGCTTGTTAGGAAATCAAATCTATGGTTTCGATGACGACAACTATATAATGGAAATCGAATATGCATATATATTTCTATTCATAGGTAATTGTTAGAGTAACATCATCAAAGAGACAAGAAAAAGACTCGAAGAAAGTATCAAGAAGCTACAAGTCGATAGCATCAGAAAAGCAATGACACAAATACAAGAAAAGAAACATGCACAAGTTCAGACGTCTAGTTGCACTAGCCAGATGTCTGCTTGAATCCTCTGGTTCGCAAATCAAACAGAATCAGACGTCTGGTTAATGTACTCAGACGTCTGAAAAGCAACCATATACAAAAATTATATAAGAGCCAGACGTCTGAAACATTTTCCAAACGTCTGATTTTCAACTTGGGTATTGATATTCAAAGTACAACTGTCACAATTGAAAAGACACGTTCGCTCCTCTTCACGGCAACTCTTCATCACCATCAGAAGCGACCATAGAACACTTGTTAATGAATACAACTACACAAGGAATCTCTCTACCGCTATAAATAGCATCAAGAATCCAAGAAAAGATTTCACCTTACTTACTTATGCTCTTTATTCTTTGACTCTGATATATTCTTGATCTCTAACAATCATACATTTGTATTTCACTCTTCCATCCATACAAAATTCTTCAATTAATATCCTGTAGATATATATATTGGAAGCATTTGTACTTAGTAGTCAATATTCGTGTTATAGAACACACACTTGACAAGAACAAGCTTTTGTATCCAAGCCTATTCCTCCGGGTGAAGTGAGGGTGTTTGATAGTCGAATTTCGAAGAGGAGCTTCGGGACTGGACATAGGACAAGAGGTCTGAAGTATAAAATCCTGGTGTGAATATTTTCATTTACTTTGCTATTATCATCTATTAAGTTTATATTAGATACATTACATAGTTAGTCACTTATACTTGCATATATATATACACACACACACACACACACAACACGATCCATCATAAAGACTTTCAGAAAAGGATTTCACCAACCGAGAGTAGAAAAGGAAAGTTTATCGATTATAGCGTTTCGTATGCCATCCAGATTATATGAATGGTTGGTTATGCTATTCGGACTAATTAACGCATCAACATACTCGCTGATCTCGTGAACCATGTCTTCAAGGGTCAGCTAAATAAATCCAAGCTTGTTTTCATCGATGATATTCTCATCTGCTCACAGTAGAGGAACAACACAAGACATATTTGAGGATCGTACTCGAGGTGTCGAGAGAGTAGCGACTGAAAGCTTTTCGATTTGCCACTTTTGGAGGAGGGAAGTATGATTTTTGGATCATATTTTGTTTCTGATCAGGGCATTGCCATAGATCTTGCAAAAGTTGAAATGATCGAAGATTGTAGTAGACCCAAAATGGTATAGTTGTAAGAAGTCTTTTGGGTTTAGTGGGATATTATAAAGAACTCATCCACGAATTATTCAAAGTTGTCGCACCATTGATTTACTTAACGAAAAAGAATCAGACTTTTACTCACAATGCGAGGTGTGAACATGCATTCGTGAGTCTGAAAGAGAAGTTGATAAGTGCACAAGTATTGGCCATTCTGAAGTGCACAAGTATTGACCATTCTGAATGGGAATAAAGAGATGATGGTATACGCCGATGCTTGTGGTACCATACTGAAGGTCAAGGTTGTTGTATATGCTAATACAAAATTGAAACTACATGAGAAGAAATACTGAACCCACGGTTTGGGGTTAGCAGTGATTGTGTTCATGCTAAAGATTAAGAGGCACTATCTTTTAAGAGAGAGTTTTGAGCTGTACACTAACCATAAATCATCGAAGTACCTTTTTTTGTAGAAGAATCTTAATTTTCACCAGTAGTGATAGTTAGATTTCCTAGCCTCTTGTGACTTTGACATTGCATATACACTGGGTAAAGGAAATGCATTTATTGACACATTGAGTAGGAGACGTGCCAGCTTAGGAGCTTTGTTCCTAGAGTGGGCAAAGTGGGAGTATATTATTGGTTATTATTTTCGGTCGAGAATATCAAACCTATCTTGATTGAGTGATCGGTACTACTTAGAGGTGCGATGCCATATTAGCTGAAATTATTATTATGATCGAAGCTAGAGTAAAGTATGAAGAGATATTGCACTATGGACTTGGTCGAGATGGTTGGCTCTACAAAGATAGAAGATTGTTTGTTCTTGATGTTAATGGGTTAAGGGATAAGGTACTAGGAGAGTGCCATCATTCAAGATTGATAATCCATCCTATTGGTAATAAGATGGACCATGACATGAAATAGAGCTATTATTAGGAAGGAATGAACAAAGACGTTGGGACATTCATCAATAAGTGTATGAACTGCCAGTTGGTAAAAGCAGAGAAGAAGAAACTTAGTGGATTGTTAGAACCCTTATAAGTTTCTCAGTGGAAGAAGGAGTAAGCATCGATGGATTTATTAATGGATTACCAAGGAATAGAGGGGACACGATAGCATTTGGGTCATAGTCGATCGATTAACCAAAAGTATCAGATTTATACATGTTAAGTCAAGTAGAACGGAAACCAAACTTGGTGTTTTGTATGCAAAATGGATAGTGGATTCTGGTGTACCAAAGATCATTGTGAGTGATAGAGACCCATTATACACTAGTGTTTCTAGAAGAGCTTACATACGGATTTAGGGACATAGCTATAACAACACAAAATTTTGGTCGTTTAATTTTAAACATTTAATTAATTTTAGATATTTAAATAATTGGATTTTGAAATTTAATAACTTATATTCTTGTATAAGGATTACTTGAATGTCTGAATTTGTGAATCATATGTTAATTAAAGGGGTTTAACAATTTTATTTAACTCCATTTTATTAATGAATAATATTGGTGAATTCATTTATAAATTTATTTGCAGTAATAAATGGTTGGAATAAATAATCAAAAAATTTATTTTTATTTTCACGAATCAATTTCAATTGACGTATTTTTAATTTAATGTATCTTATTTTTCCATAATTTTTAATTTGAAAATATTTAAATTATTATTTGACAATTTATTGGCAAACGGTGGTGTTTTTGTGATATTACAGAATACGTTAACCAATGTGTATTATTATCATTTTGGGTCGCATCGCTATTCTTAGCACGACCATATTTTTGTTTTGTCATTCAGGGTCCTTACGCGAACTAAACGTATGTGCAGCGAAATGTCGAAAAATTGAGTATTAATTTAATTCTATAAAATTGGTACAAGCAAACACATTCTTGTCTGCCTATACCCTTCTATGTTGTTTCATCGAAAAAAGGGAAAAAAGGGAGAATCCTCCTCTTATAAATACAATTACATATTCAATACAAAGCTAAAAATTATAAAGAGGGTGTATTTAATCTCATGTGAGATGGGGATTTGAATCGAGGGTGGTTTCGTGCACTGAAATGAAGTTTAGGGATAGTCGTATTCGATCGCAAGATTAGGATTTGAGGTGGCATAGGATTTTTAGCGAAGTTAGGTCATAGTAGTGTTGGTTTTAGGTTTCTAGTGTCAAGGAGAGTCAGCGGAGTGAGTACGGTGGTGTGCCATCCCCTATTGGAGGCTGTGACTGTGGCTAGTCAAAGGAATATGGGTCGGACATGTTTTCCTAAAGGGATATACGGTGGTGATAAGTTTGTGCTAGGGAGTTGGAGCTCGAGATGAGAAAGACAATGGCGGAAGTGGCACGTTGTTTAGCGGGTCGAGGAGGAAGAAAGGGTGGTCGATGTGGGACGGGAGGAGCAGTTTATGTGATAGGCGAGAAGAGGTCTAATTAAGGAAGATTATTATTTAGTATGTAATTTTTGATTAAGGAAAATAATTAATTGTTTAGTTTTATTTGAAGATAAATAACTTAAAAATTCGATAACTTGTTCATACGAGGTCGGATTCGAGTGCGATGAGTTGCGTTGTACTCATGGAAGCATTACCTACGTTTTGAAATCCGATAGGAGGAGTTTGGAGCTAGTAGAATTTTGTGCTAAATCGAACGCCCATTTGATTTTAGTTCAAACCGGCACACTTCGGTGTCAACTGGAATTTTGGCAAGTTTATTTATCTTTAAATTAGCTATATAATATCTGTGATGCTATTATTTTATTATTGAATGCTTCATTAAGCATTTAGATATTCCTGATGTTTTTTATTGATTGTTTGGTTGAAAATCTTGTTTTGGAAAACAAATGACATATTAACTTAATTGTTGTTAACCATATACTTATATATATTGTATGTAACCAATGTCTTGAAGAGAGTATTTATAAAGAGACCAAAAGGTGTTTCTCGCAAATAATTGTTATTCATTTCCTTATGCTTCTATTGATATTTAGTTATAATTAATCATGATATTCTATTAAGTTTGTTTAAGTGTCATTATAGCAATTTCGCTATATCGTCAATTATTGAATATCATCTCCTGAACCTTTTGTGTACGTTCAAGTTGAACTTGTGTTTTCACAAGATTAGATTTTTAAAATTCAATAATCATTTTAACTAATGATATTTTAATTTAATTAATCATTTTAATTAATGATTATTAGAATTTAATAAATCATTTTAACTATATACGTTTAAATTTAATTAATCGTATTAATTAGTGATCTTTACTTTTAGCCAATCACTTTAAGTAATTATGTTTTAAGTTAATAAATCAGTTTAATTAAAGATGTTTAAATTTAATTAATCATTTTAATTTATGATATTTTAAATTAGTAAATCATTTTAATTAATGATGTTTGTGTTTAATTGGTCATTTTAATTAATGATGTTTTAAATGTAGCAAATCAATTTACTTAACACCGTGTATATCTAAGGAGCGTTTGACATACATCCCTATTTGAAAATACACAAAACAACCCTCTGTTATTTAATAAGTTTCCGGTCCCTGTTTTCAAATTGATGCACGCACAAAGGCACAAATACCCTTCACGTTTTAAACATTTCAAACGCATATAACTTTCAATAGAAACATCGGATCAACATGCCGTTTTCACCAAAAAAACAAAAAAGTTATGATCTTTAAAATGAGAACCATTATCGATAACAAAAAACCCTATTTACAGTAAAGGTGCAATTATTCCATATATTTTGCAGATAATTCTGCAAATTTTGAACATCTTCGATTTTTCTTCAAATCTGGAACTATTGCATATAGTTTCAAAATGTGTGCAACTATTGCATATAATTGCAGACATTACTGCAATTATATGGCATAGTTGCAGACATGTTTGCATCTATTGCATATAGTTGCAAAAATGTCTGCAATTGTTGCATTACATATAATTGTTGACATTTCTGCAATTATATGGTATAATTACAGACATATCTGCAATTATTGCACATAGTTATTTTCACTTACATCCTCTTAAACTAGCCAATACCCTCTTTACTTCACTCTACATTCAAAAATAAAGCTCCATCACCCCTAGTAGCTCATGATCGAGGCCAGTTAAGGAGATGGCCATGCTCTACAACCCGAGGCCAATTAAGGAGATAGTTGCAAAAAACAACATGGTCTCATAGAATTTTTTATATATTCACCATTGTACTTGAGTTTTCCCACGTTGGTTTTCCAAAATGACCTGGGTGTTATTTTATTATAATGCTCGGGTCAGATCGAGTTTTTTCCAGGCTAGCTTTGGTGATATGAAGTAATAGGAGAATAACTGGATGTTCACTTATTGTAGTGTTTTATTTTCTGTTGTATCGTACGGTATACTTATTAGCAATTGTAAGGTCAGAATTTTGTACCTGTCCAGCTGATAAGTTTTTAATTCTCATATACTTTGTATTTTAGGGCGACGGTTCTACTGTATTTGTTATATTATATGTTGATGATTCCACTGTGAGATTCTAATTTCCCTATATTTTATTCTTTTCTTTTTATTTACTCTAAAAATATACCTTCTTAGCGATTGGATGTTCGACATTTGAATACCATGAACGTATTCGGTGTCAACTTTCAATGGTCGAAAATGCTAGTCATTACAATAGTTGCATTTGAGTACAATTTATTACCGTTAGACTGACGGCTAAATTGAGAGAGTGAATCGTATCTTAGAGGATATCTCGCCATATTTTATACTCGACTCTGGAGGCTCATGGGATTACATCTTGTTGAATTCGCACACAATAATAGTTATCATTCCAACATCAGCATGGCACCATTTGAAACACTGTATGTCCAACCGTGCAACGTTCATTCATGTTTGTGGGAAGCGAGTGAGAAATTGATACTTGGGCTAGATATGATTGCAAAAAACTTCAAAGAAGATCGAGATCGGCAATGGATGAAATCTGCTCAAGATAGACAAAAGAGCTACGCTAGTAAGAGACGTAGAGATTTGGAGTTCTCTACTGGTGATATTGTATTCGTCATGATCTCTCCATTGAAGAATGCAGTTCGGTGCGTTAGTAAAGCGAAGTCGGTCTCGGGATTCATAGGTCCTTTTTTGATACTAGAGGGGATTGGAAACCTTGCTTGTAGGATCGAATTACCTCAAAGAATGGAAGGAGTGCATAGTGTATTCCACATTTATCACTTGTGAGTGCACAACTAAGGCGTGATTATCGCGCGGATCAACTATACGATATCGAGATTAAATTATAAGCTTCTAGACCTCGTATGCCAATTCGTATCTACGAACGTGATATGAAGTAATTAAGAAGGAAAATAATGAAGTTGGTAAAGGTTCAATGGAGTAAAAGTGAGAGTTATTGCACTTGGGTGATTAAGAAAAGCGTGAGCATAGTTTATCTAGAGATCTTTACTTGGTAATATTTTATGTTTATCACGTTTTCATTAATTTGTGATATCACGAAGTATACCTACATGTAGTTTCCTGCATGTTAGGATAGACTTGGATGTTACCTTTTATATCTGTTATTATGCATCCATGTTTGATGTATGATGACTTCCTATGCTTGGATATGATTGTTAGGCATACGAGATAAACCTATTAGCTTTTTTTGGATTTTTATGGGTGAAATTCCTAAAGGGAGGGACGGGAATATCTAAAGACTCGTATTTTATGTATTAGGGGATCGTAAAAAATTAATACTTTTATATAGGGCCGTACGATTCTATAACTTTGGGAAATGATTATTAGATGAATTTTCCTTCCTTTATATTTTCATCGGATGATTTTAACCTTAAAAATCTTGTATAACTCTTGATTTTTAATGAAAGATGTATTAGGTTGCGAAATCGCTTTCATTAGATTGGGATGAAGGTTTTCCTTTCCGTGGAGTGATCATAATAGGAAAACAGACATAAGGTTTAGAAGATATGGCTAATTGAAATTTCTCTTGATTTTGAACATCATAGTGAGTAATTAAGTATATTAACGGCTAATCCCAAAGTACATTTTAGGATTAGCACCAAAAGGGGATTGATGGGACTTCTCCTTATCATTACACACTTCCCAAGATAGTTAGAGAAACTACCATTAGCATTCTCTTAGCCATAAACCATAATAAACCTTATCTTAATTAGCTAAAACTTATCATTGAGGTGGAGATTAGGGAGAATAGCATTTGGATTTTGGGATTTGCTAATGGGGACACTTTGGATCAGTTGTTAATCTTGGGATAAGTGATATTTTGGATTGCTTTGGATTTTTGGAAAGTTGGTAGAACCTCTCACTTACTAGTTAGTCATTATATGCCTTAAAATGATGTTTTAAAATGATTTTTGAACCCTAAAATGTGTATAAACCATAAATAATCACTTACGTTAATCTCAAATGATTTTATAAAGTTTTGTGAAATTGTGTTCTTAAGGATCTCCTTATTTCCTTCCTTTAGATCTAAGCAATAAATTGATGTGTGTTAGTGTTTGCTTATTATGATACATTATAGATGTTGAATGATCGAATGTGTGTTGTTTGTTTGGTTGTAAACGCCGATCAAATGGCGATTTGGAATTAGGTACAAAGTCCAGGATCGGCAAAGTCCAAGAATATGACCTTGCCTAAATTTGTTGCAAGTTATGGTGTAAAAGGAAGGCCTCACAAAGCCATGTTTCAAATTTAAAGTGATTTGGAGTTAGTTTGCTCAAGTTATGGTCGAGTTAAGTATAGATCAGTGGTAGAGTGAAGGCCTTGGATTGGCTTCCTTGGTTCAATTCAATGTAACACCCATATAATTATAGGTAATTAATAAATAATTAATAAGGCTCCAAAAATGAATTTTAGCAAACATTGGAATTAGGCCATGAAACTCGCACCATTATATTCATGGAAATTTTTTAAGCAACTTTCATATTTGGCGTTCTGCGATTGAAGCTCAAATGAAAAAGCTATTGGCGTTTGATGTATCTGGGGCTAATATAATTAAAACTGAAAAAGGAAATAAATAGCATTAAATACATGACCTCATCGATCGACCCCTTCCTTGGGTCGGTTAACCGCCTTTAGGGGAGCGGTCGACTGATTCGAACGTGATGGCTGGGGTTTGGACCTTGGTCAATGGTCTGGATTTAATTATTTTAATCCAATGGTTACGATTGATTCGTGCGCCTATATATAAATGCCTAACCCCTTCTCTTCTCATATTATCTTATCCAAGTAGTGAAGCTCTGTCATTTTCTCTTTTTTACTACTTCTAAAAATTATAAAATATTATATGTGTGTGTGTGTGTATATATATAATTGTAGAAGGATAGAAAATAAAAGAGCAGAAGAGATGGAGCAAATCAATGCTGTAGAAAAAAGGTATATTTTATTATTATAAATCTGTATTTTCTCTACCCAAATCTCTTTTTAGATCTGCAATTCTAGTAACATGTATTCACCATGTTATACATATGCTTTTGGATTAGAAAGGAAAAGGAGTCAAGCAAAGAAATACTAAGATTTAAAGATTCGAAAAGCTACAAAGATGAGTGGGAAATTATACAGTTTATTAATAACATTGAAATTTATATTTTTGGATTTTATAAAATTATTATGCCTAAATAAGATTTGATGAATTGTAGGCTTAAAGAAAAAGTATAAGAATATCACCTACATATTTTATAAAGTAGGAAATTAAAATATGAAAAGTATGTACAACCTGATCAAGAAATTTGAATTCAGTCCGAAATATTTATTATCGTAGATTGTTTGTTCATTCAAAATCTATAATTAGATTGTAAATTAGGCTAACCTAGTTAACTTAAAATGTGTATTTCTATGTTTTAATTTATTTAGAGTGGATTCCAGGTAATTTCCATAAATTATCTAATTCTAAAATATGTACAAATGCACATCGTTTGAATTAACAAGGGAAATACCAAAAAGGGAAAGAGATGTGTAAAATATGGATTATCTTTTCCATAATCTACACTATTCATTTCAATAAAAGAAAAGAAATAATTTCTTGTAATTCAAACAAAGAAAAGATCTCACTATTGGTTGACTTATGGAAAGTTATAATGGTAATCCTTTTTGAAAGGCGGCTCTGATAGATTAAAACATGGAAAGGAATGTTTTGTTTAAAAATTAATAGTTAGAATTATAAATAAACAAACAAACATGTATGACCGCGCGTAACATTCAAAAATAAAAATATATAAATAGCGTAATTTTTGACGATATTCGTATTTGTCATTAACAACATAGTAATATGGGACCTGTATTTATGGACATTAATTAAAGATGTAAGGGAATAAATTTGTAATTAGTAGAGAGTCAAAAAGAAATTAAATGGGGACTAATTAGGGAACTTAATACGACATTTATGGGGAAACTAAATTTGCATAATAGATGGACTTCGAAATTGATAAATATATTAAATAAATTAAATGTGGATTGATTGGAGATTATCCAATTTTAACATTAATGACCAATTGTTAAAGGTAATAGGCATTTATTAGACATTACAAGGAGACCAAAGCCTAAGCATATAAACTAGAAATAATTAAGTAGCAAAAAATATTAATCCTATTAAATGTATGTAGAAAGTGGTATAATTTTCATAGAAGGAAATTATGTAGCTTCAATTATACGTTTAGAACAAGCACGAATTAGTGAGGTTATCCCAACACTTAGGCTTTGGGCCATTAGTAGGGTTTAGTGGGTTGTATTGTGGGGTCAGTAGAGTTACACAACAGAAATCTGCCCTTCACATGGTTGTGTATGCTTACTATTGATGTAAGATATCTCCAACTATAAGACCCATAGTGAAAGGATGTGCATAGGACATAAGACCGGCTTCTAGCATAGAGATATTATGTAGCTATTGTAGGGTCTGCCACCTCCTCATTTAGTAAGTATTAAATGGTTAGAGTTAGCAGTTAGGCGTGGTAGTGGACATCTCGAGAAGGGTCTACTTTGGATTTGAGTTATTAAATAGCTATAATAGGGTCCACCATTCTCATAAAGAAGTACTAATTGGCCTGATGAGATTCCGTGCAATGTAAGCCAGTTAGTATTGGAGAGGAATCCGTCTTGGGATACGTATTAAATGATAGGAACTTGCCTAAAATGTAGGTATTAAATGCTCAGAGTCTGCCTGGTTCCTATTGAAAAGGTATTAAGTGGCTTGGGTACTATTCTTACATTGTTAGGACATAATTGATGGAAGTGGCATGGGACTGGGAAGGGCTTTTTACCTATAGTTGAGGGTAAGTTGTAGAGTTGAGATGTGTTAGTGGTATGATAATTATAAAGAGTTATCTAGTATCATTGGTCTATGTAGTTAGGACTGACTAACTAGCAGTTGTGTTATGGAGGGTCTACTTCGGGGACCGAGGTATTAAGTAGCCATTATTGGATCTGCCTCCTCCTTATTTAGGAAATATTAAATGGCTATGCTTTTGGGTGGTGGAACGGTTAGACATATATGCATGTAGACATATACTTATATAGATATACCATAGAGAAGGTTAGGTTTGACATATCATACATGCACACAATATTTAGCGGATTATCCATAAATAATAGACATAACACTTAATTGGAAACCAATCAGCATAGTTAATGGGATGCGTAAAGTATGTAATTTTCCAGTCATTAGAAAACTGTTTTGACCACCGACCTCATAACAACCCGCAATTTAGATTTAGATGGACCAGATACTGGAGCAAGAGTGAAACTGCAAATGGTAAAGTCTTCTTATTCATGATTGGCATAGATAAGGCAATTAATCATCCAATAAATGGTATTTCGAGGTAGTAACGTTAGTCGATACATATGTTATATTATATATTTTAATTCCACTGTGAGTTTATATTGATCGCATTCTGATATATTTGGGTTATTAGAAGTTGAAAATACTTCAATTGTTGATTTTGATTACAAAAACCATATAAAATATGTACACTAATGTTTTACCCAGCCATATAATATAAAATACATAATATTACATAGGTGCTTAACCGAAGACTATACAGTATAAAGACTCAAGATAAGATATGAAGACTCATAAGTTCAAAGAAAAAGAAATGAAAGTCTCAAGGTTAAATTTGGTGTATAGAGTCATTAGTAAATATTGTTAAAGTTCTTGATAGCAATTTCTGATCTCTATCTCTAATTTCTGATCTTAGATACTTTTAAATTACCTTAGTTTTGAAATGTATTTTAAAGACCGTCTAAAAGTTTTTTAAAATTAAAAAATATTTAAAATCTATGCTCAAAATATTTTAAAATATAGAATTTTCAAAACATTTTAAAGGAAAACAATTTTCATTTTTAAATAGCATTTGTCGACATACATATATGGGATATGTCGACATACATGTCGCCAAATGGTTTTTCAAATTTTAAATGAAAGTGTTTATTCAACACAACCTTTCACGAATGGACGCATTTGTTAATTTACTATATTAAGGGGAGAGAAAACGAATTTTTTGATAATTAATTACTTACTTTCTTTTCACTCCTAGCTCTCTTGAAAATTCTTTTGAAAAATATATTATATTCTCTTCAAAATTATATAGAATCAATTCATACTTCATTGTATTGATTCAATACAACTTTCTCGCTATTTTGAAAACATCTCTCTCAATTCAAAGATCAAAGTACTATCCAAGAGGCTATATGATATCTTGTATCCCAAATACAACTGTTTGTATTTGAGAATCAACAAACTCTATTCTTATTTATTTGGGTGTACATGTAGCTCATTCAAGTCAAGTGGATGTGCTTGTTACCTATTAAAATCAAGTAGTATCTTCGTAGCTCGTTTAAATCAAGAGGGAGCACTTGTAGCATGCTCAAATCACTAATCAGGACAGTGTATCTCGTAGGCTTGAAATCATGACTGTAATGGTTTGCTTGCTACCTATGTAAAGCAGGCATTTGAAAAGAAATATTTATAGGAAATTATATGGGACTGGATGTAGGCGAAATCCGAGCTGGTATAAAATCCCTGGCATCATTTATGTAACACTTACTTTATTTTATTGCTTTTATTTTTATCTATGATTGTATCTGTGACTGATTGTTGGAATAATTATGTGTTGTAAATATGTGATTTAATAATAGCCTTGAAAGAAAATTAAAAAGATTTACATCTATTCGAAAATACTGTTTACCCTTGCCCTCTCTATTGTTGGCTTAGCCTTAGAGCATCTCCATTTATTTGAGAATTCTCAAATATGCACCGAAGAAGCTCTCCAACAGCGGTCCATAAAATTACATAACGCAGAAAGGGGGGCCAAAGTGCTGGTATGTGAGATCATGCGAGGCGCCTGTTCAACAGGCGCCTATTTAACATGCGCCCCTTTAATTTCTCCCAACGGTCACCCCAACGGCCATATTTCCCCTTAAAATACAACTCCCCTCCTCTTCTTCCCTTCACAACCAATTTCCTTCATCTATCACATTTTTTCGCTCTCACTAATCTCAACTGAAAATGAACTCCGATATCGACGTCGATGCTGCAAGGTCCAGTTTTGAAGACTACGACTTACAAGATGTTACGATTCCGATTAGGGGAGAAGTAAATAATGCAAATTAGAGCCCTACGGAAGACTACGATCTTTGCTACATTTACTATGCACTCTCGGTCGATTCTATTCGAGGGATCGATCAAAGTGGTGAGACTTTTTGGGGCAAAATCACTAATTGCTACAATCGGAAGAACATCGATCGGAAAAGAACGCTATCTTTAGAAAAGGTCATTATGGAGAAATAAATCGTCAAACGTAAACGTTCGATTCACAAATTTTCAAGCTAAAGCAAACGAATCCTAGTGGTTTTGAAAATGAAACGCATTTGGTAGGCTTTAATATAATTTCATTGTTCTACTTTTTATCATAGTTCTCTAATTATAGTAGTGTTTTTTTAACAGGGAATGGCTGCAAACAAGTTGTTTAAACAAATCTATAAACCTTGTTGTAAACAAGCACCACATTTTTATCAGTTCATGCATGTTTATGACATATTGGTAGAGCATGTTAAATAGAGATCATCGCTTCAGAAAACCATTCAACAAGTCCAATCAAATAGTGGTCGGGGTAAGACGCCTAGAGTTGGAGAAAGCTCTAGTCCTAGGGAATCGCTTGGAAGCTACGATTTAGGATCAGAAGAAGATCCAACCCCAACCGAAGATCATTTTGTTAGGCCATAGGGAGCAATAGCTGCCAAAAAGAAGCAGACTGTTGGAGCGGATCGAGTAGAAATTAAAAAACTCCTACTTGAATCTGAAGATAGATTTAACAGGGCAATGGAAACTCGAGCAATTCAACACCAAGAAAAGTTGTCAAGAATGGATCAACTTCTTGCTGGAAATCGGCAGAGAGATGAAGATGCAATAATGTTCGTGGATACATCACCCATGTCTGCAGAACAACTAGAGTATACGGAGCAAAGGAGAGAAATTATGAGGCGTAGACTTGAAAAGGGTCATTTAATTAATTACGTTTCTAACACCTTTGTATCTTTTAATTACCATTAGTCGTATTGTGTTCTGAATGCAAGCAATTATTAATATAAATATTTTCATTGAAATTGCATTACATTGAAAAAAGATTATAATAAGATTACGTTAATTAAACATAAACTGATTACAATAACAATAATAAGTAACAACAACATAAACAACAGTAGAAAAAGTAACAACAGAAATATAGTTTCACTGATTATCAGAAAAGCTCCAAAGATGACCTATGAGATCATTTTGCAGTCTCGATGCAGTTGAACACTATGGTAGAACATTTGGCTTTCTACATGAAACTCGAGTTCTAGTGCGCTACCAATCATATCGTTCACCAAACAGGCGATAGTGTTGGAGCACCTTTGTAAAAGTAATCTTCTTCCATGCCTCTTTCATCCTCTATAATCATATTATGAAAAATAACAAAAGTATATATTATTTTGGTCATTTTAACTGGTGACCAAAGTCTGCATGGATTACTGACTATGGAAAATCTAGATTGAAGAACACCAAATGCTCTTTCAACGTCCTTCCTCTGGCCTTCTTCCATCACTGCAAACTTTAGTCGTTTGTTGTTTTGTGGGTTAGGAATTGTCTTGACAATGGTACTCCGTTTAGGATATATACCATCGCCAAGATAATATCCATGATCATACATGTTACCTCCTAAAGTAAAGGTACAAGGAGTTGATCTATCATTTGCTAAATCATTGAACAGCATAGATCGTTCGACTGCGTTAAGATCATTGTTCGAATCCGGCATTACAAAAAATGCGCGCCATGTCCATAAGTCATACGACACTACGGCTTCAAGAATAATAGAGTTCCTATGAGACTTACCCTGATATGCTCCAGCATACGCCTTTGGACAATTCTTCCACTCCCAATGCATGCAGTCTATACTGCCTAACATTCCAGTCCAACATTTACTACCATACAAATTTAAGTATTTGGTGTTCTTTCCACGATTGCTTGATAGAAATTCCAGTCCAACCTCTATTACCAAACTATATCAGCCTCTTTTGGTCTGCGTAAGTATTTATCACCGTAAATTTCCACGATAGCTTGACAGAAATGCTCCAACACTCTAATACCATGCTTTCCACCACTTTCAAATTTTCATCAAGCGCGTCTTTCGGTCTTGTATATGCAAGCATTCTTAGTGCAGCTGTTGTTTTTTGAATTCCAATCAATCCCATTGTACGAGATGCATTGGGTTTGAAATATTTGTCATGCTGCGTGATACATTGTAGGATTCTAAGAAATAGTAAGAAATAGAGGACATTGCATGCAGAATCTTCTTCTAAAATCAGCATCTATTAGCACCAGAATTGGTCACTAACACCCTTAAGTGAGATTGTGTAGAGAGATTAATGAAGAAAGTACATTTAAACAGAGAATAATATGCTAAATTAAACACAGAAAACAAGAACACCAGATTTATAGTGGTTCGGTGTAACTGCCTACGTCCTTTTTGAGGTTAATCTTTATTGCTTTTCTCAATAATCGATTACATATACAATCCGTACACCGACTACTTGACTACAATTGTTAGGCAAAGAAGATAAGTCTTAAATGCGGTAGAGTCTCCCTGGTGTTCTCAAAAAAAGGTCCCTTTCACTGTGCCCCTGCCTCCCTATTTATAGACGAAGATGGGTTGGACTTCCCTGGTGGGCCTAGTAACAAGATACCTCGGCCCAATATGAATGACTTCTGTGTTTCGAGCCACAAATGTCGAGCGGCAAATGTCGAGCCATGTCGCTAAACCAAAGGAGACAGTATGTTTAGTGAATCGTGTAACCCGAACGAGAACTGATGTTGATCAAGGGGAGAATGTCGAACTAGACATGAATGTCGAACGAGGCATGATTCCGGACGAGACCTGAATGCCGGATGAGGCTTGAATGCCGAACGAGGCGGGATACCGAGCGACTCAGTTGTGCCGAACGAGGCTGAATGCCGGTCGAGGCTTGAATGCCGATCGAGGCTGGATGCCGAGCGACCCAGTTGTGTCGAGCGAGGCTGAATGCTCGTTGAGGCTTAAATGCCGATCAAGGCTGGATGACGAGGGATCTAGTTGTGCCGAATGAGGCTGAATACCGATCGAGGCTTGAATGCCGATCGTGGCTGGATGCCGAGCGACCCAGTTGTGCCGAACGAGGCTGAATCCCGGTTGAGGCTTAAATGCCGATCGAGGTTGGATGCCGAGGGACCTAGTTGAATGCCGATCGAGGCTTGAATGCCAATCGAGGCTTGAATGCCGATCGTGGCTTGATTCCATGCGACCCAGTTGTGCCGAATGAGGCTGAATGCCGGTCGAGGCTTGAATGTTGATCGAGGTTGGATGCCGAGTGACCCAGTTGTACCGAATGAGGCTGAATGTCGATCGAGGCTTGAAGGCCGATCGAGGCTGAATGCCGAACGAGGTCACGTGCCGAGCGACTCTGTTATGCCAAACGGGGTTTTATGCCGAACAGTACTGGACGTCGAACGGTGCACTAATGCTGAGCGTCCTCTAGTTACTTGGTCAAATCTCCACGTAACACTTGCCTCCCAAAGTGCATCGTGTGGACGAACATGATGCGCTTTGAATCATGAGTACTTTTTTCTTTGCTTCGAGCCTTGGCCTTGTCTTCTCGATAGTGACTTCTTCTAAATACCGAACGAGGCATCATATGCCGAAAGACATGCTAATGCCGAACGACATATAATGCCGAACGGCTTACCTGATGCCGAGCGACATACAAATGCCAAACGGGGCTGAAAACCGAACGAGATCGACGCCGAGCGAGGGAGGTGTTTTGACCGGTTCTACTGGTCATTGTCCCTTCGACTTCCTTTCTTTCCCCTATAAAGATTGGCATTTCACTTCTTTTTCTCTTTTCTACTTTTACCTCCACGCTGTAGAACCTACGGATTTTCCTCTTACCTCTGCGAATTACCTACCCTTTCCTTCACATCTCAAACTCGATATATTGTCTCACTCCCCTTCCCAAATCAACGAACCGAATTGAGTCGTGCTTACTACCCCATAACGTCCCCAAGCTTCAATTTGTTTCTTAGGTAATGGTTCTCCCTTTTAACACCTTAATCCCGAATAAGGAACATAGCACGAGACTCACACTCGTGAATCTCCGTAAGACTAAGGATGGTAGGGAACATGTGGATAGAGGACAATGAATTCACGGTCAAACACGTCTTAGGGATAAGCGGAGTGACGGAAGGAACGAGGTGTTAGAGGTGTTCAAGGGAAGGTGTTGGTGGAAGGAGCACTGATGTGGCATGGTAGAGCTTTCTTATGCCGAGCAAGGAGCGAATGTTCAGAAGTGAACTGGAGTTAAGGCTCGGCGTGCCGAGCGATGCGGCTCGGCACGGCCACGGCTCGGCATAACTCTCTCATGCCGAACGAGGTAGGATGGAAGTTAGGAGAGTAGTAGGATCTTGGTAAAATGCCGAACAACATGGCTCGGCATGAGTGTGGTTCGGCATGACTCTTTCATGCCGAACGATGAACAGGATAATTGGGAGAGTGGTGCACCGAACGACTTGGCTCGGTATCTTTGCGGTTCGGCATGTCTTGTCGCATGCCGAACGATGATAATGAGTGGTAGGTGAGTGCTGGTGCTGAAGTTAGAATGCCGAGCGAGGTGGCTCAACATGATTGTGGTTTGACATGACTATTTGAATGCCGAACGAGGAAGAGGTTAGATAGGAGGGTTGTGTACAACAATACCTGCTGAACCTAATGCATAATTGACTCAACACATATCTTATGCTTGAACACATGATAGTGAACAAGGACAAACTTAAACAAGAAAGCATATCGGATAATCCGGACTGACTAATCCCGTGTTTAAACAACTGAAAATTTGGACTTTAATTGATTAACAGTTAATAACCTTTCAAATGCAATGACGATGCCGAGTTCGAAACATAAACCATCTTACGACATGCTTTCGTAGACGGCCAGCGATGACGGTCTTCGAAGACAATAATTCAAAGCTTAGAGTTATTTAATTAATCTCGTGCCTTTTCACTGCTCGGCGCTTACATTTGAATGATCGCACTAGTTCACACACCACATAGGGGATTATTTATGTCGTTAAGTCAAACGTCGATTGTTTTTCAAGTATAGTCCAAACAGGTGCTTTGTCAGATTCAATCTTCACTAGAGATGTCTAGGAAATCAAGCTCTACTACGATCTCTGATAAACCTGGGCCATCCTCTCGACAGGAAGTTGTAGGAACTTCAAATCCATAAACTACCCCTGCTCAAGACTTACCGAACCTTGCGACTGCATCCGTCGACTTGGCTCCCGACGCTTTGGAGGTAGCTATTTTCTTAGATGACCCAATCGACTCGCAGGCCTCAAAGATTAATGAAAGTACACCTCGTTGGATATGGTCTGTCTATGGAATCCCCTTCGATGATGTGTTAGTTCCATCGGGGCATGACCGTCCACACTTGCCCCCAGTGGGATACACAGCTTGCAATAGATTTATGTGCTGGGTTGGAAGCATGCCACCATTCAACTCATTTCTTCGTGACGTGCTACAGTATATCGAGATTTCCCCATCGCAACTGCATCCGAATAGCCATGCATTCATATACGGCACTTGCATGCTCTTTATGAGTGTCCTCTTCAGGCTTCCGACTCCGGGCGATATATGATACATCTATCGCATCAAGAGACGGAAGGATAGCCCATCTTTCATGTTTCTCGAGCCGCATAATAAATGCCAAATTCTGACTGGGGCATGGAGTAAATTTTCCCAGTATAAGCAAGAGCGGTTCTATGTTCGTTGCCCCTATGACTTCGCCAGAAGATGGGTAGAAGGAAGTAAGTTCTTTTTCCGGATCGGTACTTGAATTTTTCGAGATTTGCATTGTTTCTGACTCTTCATTCATATTTTTAGGCATCAACCCACGTCCTGAAGGCTCCGAGTACTCTGAAGTAGTCGAAGCTATTCGAGCCCTTCCCGCGGAAGACTGGGACATCAGATCACACATTTCAAATGAGTCACTTTCAAAGTTCGAATTGCTGGCGGAAGGCCGCTGAATAAGCCTCTCCCAAGGTGTTTCCTTATCCAAACTTGCTTCAGGCAAAGGAAAGAAGAAGGTCAAGTCCTCAGCACACAAATCCCCTGAGACGCTAGAGGAGGGGGAGATTAAAGAAACCGAAACCCCCGAAGTACATGGCGAAAATGTTAGTCCATCCCGGAACCCAATAGTTGAAGTTCATGACATTGAAACGTCGCCTTCCTCTTCGAAGAAGAAGAAGAAGAAACTGACCTATAAGCTGAGGAAGAAAACGGTAGGTGGAACTTCTATAGTTACCCTTATCCCAGCGGAGAAAGAAGCTTCCTCTCAGCACTTAGAGAGCTCTTTGAAGGGCCTGTCCAACCTCACCATACCGGAAGATCTTCTCAACTATGCCTTCGATGATCCAGAGGCCCTTAATCTTAATTCGCCTGTGAGAGGTGATACAAGCGTTCAAGCCTAAAATCTGGGAGAAAAAACTCCTATTAATGAAGAAACTAGTCCGTCGGGGGGAAATCCTAGGACACACACAAACACATGCACTCACCTTGCACTTAAATTTCTGTTGTCACCCTACTTCTTGCTAACCCATCGTTATTTGAATTTTGTGTAGGTGACATGGAGCGCAACATGGACTTGACCGCCTTTGCAGGCCATTGATTTTCTACCAATCTAGCCGAGATTTGGGCTCCGACAAGCATCGAGACAGAGGTGAATCCGGTTATCAAGGCTACCACTGCCGAGAGTCATCACACCAACAGAAAACTTATAACCAGCCCTCATATCCTCGCGATCCTACTTCTCAACCGGAGCACAGCAAAGAGAAATCTGGACATAAGGGGCTTCAGCCTGAGGCCCATCGGAATCAGCACTCCGGCTCATCAAGCACCAGGCAATCCCGAGACCCTCACAGAACACCCGTAGTCTCCAGGCAGACTCCTCTCGCTCCTGTAACTGATCCATCGATCGCTGAGCTTAAAGCTTCGTTCCTGAAGATAAGCTTTGATGGCTTTAAATTTTCTTTCGGCGATTCATCAAATTCCAGGGCATGTTAGGCAAAGTGCCATAGCCTGCACTAATGATGTTTACGTTCAACACGATGCGTTCGTGCACTTAGCCGAGAAAGTTTCAGAAGTTTCAATAGAGCGTCAACATAAGATAGATCGCCTGAAGCTTGAGGCTATCTATAATAAAGACATTATTAAAGCTCAGGACGAAGAGCTTACTTCTTATAAGTATCCAACAAAGCGCTAAAGACACTGCCGAGGCCGTCACTCGTCTGTAGTCAACCCATAAAAAAGAAATCGACGAGGCGGTCCAACGCTGCAGGACCCTAGCTTTAGAGAAGGACTCAGTGCATAAAGAGAGGGATTCATTTGTCCTCCGAGTCAAAGAACTGGAGGATTAATTTCGTAAAGAAAGACAAGAAAAGATCGCTACCCAAGAAGAGCCGCAACGATATTACGACGAAATCGTTGCTACACGACTCCGAAAGGCGAAGCTTGATGATGAACTTTCTAAAGTCCGGGTGCTAGAACATGAAGCCCATGAAGAGGGCAAGAAAATAGCATCCGCGGAGGTTGACTCCCGCCTTGAGGCGGCCAAAGAAGCTGGTAGGGAGGAGGTCAAAAGCATGTTCGACCCAATAATCGCCGAATTCAATGCCCGCGTCCTCATGCACCAAGACTTAACTTTTCTTGGTGAGGGCTACCTCGAATCTTTAGTTGAGGCGCGGAAGACCTTAATAAAAATCAGAAAGGTCGAACTTGGTACTGAGGAGGTTGATGAAGATGCTTTGATAAAAGAATTTCTTAACGGAAACGAGCTTCAGACTTGTCTATGGCAAAAGCTCTTTACTGCAAAGGCTCCCCCTCAATGAAAAAGGAAAGATATTATTGCCGGTCCATTCGGGATCGAGTCTCAAGCTCATGCGCCTACTCAGCCGGCCGATCTGCCAATACTTGATCCATTTAAGCAGCATATCGGTTATGACCCGGAGGACCCCGGCCTCAGCATTCACATTATGTCTCCCATTCCAGAGGGTGAGACCCCTCGGACGGCTGCGAGCCAGCCGGAACCTGATAGATAACCCTCCACTTTAACATTCCAAAAGTCATCGTTTTTCACGAGGGGCTATTGTATTCTAACGCTTTTTTTCATGATTTTGTGCAGGCCATTCTGATCCCGAGCCCTCTCCGAGAGCGACGTCGCCAAGGAGATGAAGGAAATGACAAGTAAAACTACTCATGCGGGGGAGGCTCCCAGGCCAGATGCTCGGGTGATTAGAGCGCTTGATGAGGATAACTCCAAGACTTCCTCTCCCGTCGGTGGGAGTTATGAAATAAAAATTACAGGCGCCTCTGAACACGCATCTAAACTAAGTATGAAGGAGCAGCTCGAGAAGAAGAAAAAACGGTCAAGATCAAAGTCGAGACTCAAGTTGTGGACCTGGCGATCCTCTGAATAAGCCGTTGAAGGTCATCCTCCCTGGCGGGTCCAGGCCAATGGAAGTTCCCCGTACTTCTTTAGTTGTAACCTCCCATCAAAGAAAATTACCAAGGGTAAATGCACGGGTGAGGAGTCGTCTAGGAAGAATTCGAAGAAGTCAAAGAAGTAATCGTTGCTCTCGTTCAACGAGAGTTAGATTAGATTATGTAATTATTTTTATTTCTTTTCGTAGTCCATGTAAATAAACTTTTGACTCCCAATTTCGGAGGAGTTGTAGTAGAAACTCATTTTTGAATAAATAAATCCTAGTTTTTTGTCTTTCGAAAGACTTTTATCCTTCAGCTTTCTGTATGATTGTGGTTGAAACCCAAGCTATTATGAGTCACATGAACTTCTCAATTCATCTTTATATAACTCCGAAATTCTTTGGAGTTGCCTATCCTGTGTTCCAAGCTTCAAACACTTAGAGTATTTTTTAGTCCGTATGTCGGGGACTTGATGACTTCAATTCATTCGTGTCTCGGTCCGCACTCCGGGGACATAGAAATTTTTAGCCATTTATACTCCGGCCCGCACTCTGGGGACTCAGAGTACTCCAGTCCGCACTCCGGGAACTTGGAAAGTTTGAATCGTTTATACTCTAGTCCGCACTTTGGTGACTCAGATTACTCCAGTTCGCATTCCGGGGACTTAGAAATTTTGAGTCGTTTATACTCCAGTCTGTACTCTGGAGACTCGGAGTACTCCAGTCCGCACTATGGGGACTTGGAGATTTTTAGTCGTTTATACTCTAGTCACCACTCTGGGGACTCAGAGTACTCCCTTCCGCACTCCGGGGACTTGGAGATTTTTAGTCGTTTATACTCTAGTCCTCACTCTGGGGACTTAGAGTACTCCAGTCCGCAATCCGAGGACTTGGAGATTTTTAGTCGTTTATACTATAGTCCCCACTCTGGGGACTCATAGTACTCTAGTCCGCACTCTGGGAACTTGGAGATTTTTAGTTGTTTATACTCTAGTCCGCACTCTGGAGACTCAGAGTACTCCGGTCCGCACTCCGGGAACTTGGAGATTTTTAGTTGTTTATACTCTAGTCCACACTTTGGGGACTCAGAGTACTCCAGTCCACACTCTAGGGACTTGGAGATTTTAAGTTGTTTATACTCTACTCCGCACTATGGGGACTCAGAGAACTCCAATCTGCCCTCCGTGGACTTGGATATTTGATTGCTCGTGTGCGTTCGTACGTCTGACAGAATAATGAATCTCTTATTTATTCGTCACAGGGTTATCATACGCAGAAACATCGACTCATGGAACAAATGGCTTCAAGCCTTTATTAATGAAAATACGCTAAATTGTCTTATTACATGATGTAAACTAGGAATAAAAACTTGCTAGAAATAATTGCAACTAAAATATGAATGAAATGAACTAAGTATAATAATGCCGCAAATGCTCGCTATTCCAGGCTCGAGGGACTGTCGCACCATCAACGGTCGCTATCTTGAAAGTTCCTCCTACAAGCTTCCATTCAATGACGTATGGACCTTCCCATGCGGGACTTATATGTAATGGAACTGGGAAAATTTATTTCAAAACGGGATCACCCACACCAAAGATTCTTGATCGGAATTTTTCATTATAACATCAAGCGACTCGGTGTCTGTATGCGGCCGCTCTTAAATTAGTTTCTTCACGTTTTTCATCAATGAAGTCCAATGATTCCAGCAAAAGATCTTGATTCGACTCACAGTCGTAATAAGTTACCCGATGTGATGGAACTTCAAGTTCTATGGGTATAGCAGCTTCCATGCCATATGCCAATGCGAATGGAGTGTGGCCAGTCGTGGACTTGTGGGTGGTTCTATAAGCCCAACACGCTGTTGGAAGCTCATCCACCCACTTGCCTTTAGCCTTTTCAAAACACTTTTTCAATATGGATTTGATTATTTTGTTCACGACTTCCACTTGTCCATTGGCTTACAGATGAGCAACTGCTGCAAACTTTTTCTCAATACCATATTTTTGGCAAAATTCCTTGAACTCTTTTCTTTCGAATTGAGTTCCGTTGTCTGTAATGATGGTTCGTGGAAGGCCAAAATGGCATATAATATTTGATACAACGAAATTAATAACCTTTTTGATGGTAATGGTAGCCAAAGGCTCTGCTTCTGTCTACTTGATAAAGTAATCGACCGCAACTATTGCGTATTTCGCACCACCTTTGGATATAGGTAAGGAACCGACTATGTCGATACCCCACATTGCAAACGGCCAGGGACTAACCAATTGCGTGAGTTCCGTTGGCGGAGCACTCGGGATTTTTTCATATTTCTGACATTTGTCACATCTTCTCACACAGTCTGCGGCATCACGATTTACAGTCGACCAATAGTATCCATAGCGGAGGATTTTCTTTGCTAACGTCTACCCTCCGATATGGTCACCACATTCCCCATCATGGACTTCTTTCAGGACTCGTTTTATCTCATCATGGGCAATGCACCAGAGTAAGGGGGTCGAGAATCCCCTACGATACATTACCCCATCTTGCGTTACATAACACGAAGCCATACGAATGACCTGTCTTCTTTCGCTCCTTCTTTCGGGCAAAACCCCGTGTAAGAAGTACTGCTTGAATGGGGTCATCCATGATTCCTTCTCGATTTCTGTTTCTAACATGAAATCTACTTCCATCATATTTATGCTCGGAACACTGAAGGTTTCAACGGGAAATAATCCCATCTGCTGCTCATCGCCAATGCTCACAAATTTTGCCGATGAATCGGCTGCTCTGTTTTGCTCACGCGGGACATATGAAATACCATAATACTCGAGATTCGCTAGCAACTCTTGAACGGGCCAAATATGGGGCAAGTCTCTACCCCATTGCTTGATAGTCCCTCTAGACTTGGTACACCACCAGTTATGAGTCACAAAAGATTTCAACCGATCTTACTCCCAATTCTTTGATAAGTCTCAAGCTAGCAATCAATGCTTCATACTCGGCTTTATTATTCGTTGACGTGAGTTCAAGCTTCAAAGCATAGCAAACTGATCGGTTTTCAGGAGTCACAAGAACTATGCCAGCCCTCGAACAACGGCCGTTAGATGCCACATCGATGTACTTCTTCCATCGAACGGGAGGTACGACATTGTGGCCATTTGATTCGTCTGTCATGGTGAATTTCGCAATGAAATCTGCTAGCGCTTTCCCTTGTATGGACCTTCATGGCAGGTAGGTAATATCGAAATGATTAAACTCGATATTCCATTTTAACATCCTTTCAGATGTTTTCGGTCGTTGAAGTACCTGTCGCAAGGATTGATCAGTGTAAACACAGATCGAGTGTGCCTGGAAGAATGGGCGAAGCTTGCGTGATGCAATCACCAAGCAGTAAGCTAGTTTCTCAATCTTGGGATAATTTCTTTCTGCCCCCGTCAAATGTTTACTGACATAATACATTGGCTTTTGAACTTGGTCCTCGTCGCGAACCAGAGCTGTACTGATAGCATGCTGGGATAAAGCTAGGTATACATACAACATTTCATGGTCAATTGGTTTTGATAGCATCGGGGGACTTTCTAGATGTCTAACCAGAACTCGGAATGCTTCCTCGCAGTCAGATGTCCACTCGAAATTCCACTTTCCTTTCTTTATCACATCAAAGAAAGGAATGCACTTATCCGTAGCTCTAGATACGAATCGACTCAGCGCGACCACCTTTCTGTACAAGCTTTGTACTTGCTTTATAGTTCTGGGCACTTTTATGTCCCGAATTACCTGAAACTTTTTCGAGTTAGCTTCAATTCCACGTGCATTCACAATGAAACCTAGGAACTTCCCTAATGCGATGCCGAAAGAACACTTCAAAGGGTTGATCTTTATTCCATAATGCCTGAGTGTATCAAACATCTCTGCTAAGTCTCGAATGTGGTCATTTGACTGTCGTGACTTCATGACCATGTCATCCACATAGACTTCCATTGTTCTGCCGATCTGCTCTTTGAACATTCGTTCACCAAATGCTGATAAGTCGCTCCAGCATTTTTCAATCCAAATGGAATCACTACATAGTAATACAACCCAAAATCTATGACGTAACTGGTGTGTTCTTGGTCTGGAATGTGCATCAGGATTTGACTGATCCCGAGTACGCGTCCATAAATGATAGTAGCTCATGTCCGGCCATTGAATCGACCAGCTGGTCGATCCTAGGTAAGGGGAACCTATCCTTTAGGCATGCTTTGTTTAAGTCAGAATAATTAACGAAAATTCTCCACTTCCCATTTGCTTTCCTTACCAGCACAAGGTTAGATACCCATTCGGGGTAGAGGGCATCGCGGACGAACCCATTGGCTTTGAGTTTGTCCACCTCATCTCTACGAGCAGAGGACCTCTTTGGATCCATGCCCCTTCATTTCTATTTTACTGGGACGTACTTCGGGTCTATGTTCAACATATGACTGGCAATAGCGGGTGAAATCCCGCACATATCAGAATGTGTCCAAGCGAAAACATCTAGATTCGCTCGGAGGATATCAGTAAGATCCTCGGTCAATGGAGGGTCGAGTTACGATCCAATATTAAGAACTCGTGATGGGTCATTCCGGCTACTGGAATATCAATCGTCAGCTCAGCCGGTGTTGCACTGGGTCCCCCATCATCATCTCTCGAATGTATGTCTCTGTAGATCCGAGAATCCTCGACGTATTCAGGGGGGTGTATTCGTTGTAAGTCGGAATCCTCGACTTCCATTTCCCTGTCTCTTTTTTGTTCCAGGATTTCCACCTCCGGATCCTTTATATTGCCCAGGCTTATTCTGGACGTTGACTTGAACTTTTCCTGAGTTGCCGTCGGATTGCTTCATGGTGATGTTACTTTTCACAGTCTCATGAATAGCCTCGCGTGCCATATCTCGTCTTGTCCATCGAGCTTCCTCCCTCCTTATGAACTAGTGAGATTTGGAAAAGAATAGCTCCAACGTGGTTGGAGGCTTTTCCGCCAACCAATCCGCAAACTCCGAGTCTGGATCTACAGCTCGCATTACCACCATCAAAATTGAATGGTCGTTAGGGTTGCTAACTTCAATGGAGGCAACAAGAAACCTCTGGAAGTATGCTTTCAAAGACTCTCTCGGATCCTGGTACGCTTGATAAGGACATCATGTCCTTTCGATGAGTAGCATGTATATTGAATTGTTCAACAAATTTCCTTTCCAACTCATCGAAGCTGGATATGGACCGCGGAGGAAGTTAGGTAAACCACATGGTGGCGATTTCGGACAAAGTGATAGCGAAGCACCTACACTTAGTCACATCAATTGCCCTTGCAGAATCCATCATCCATTCGTACCTCATCATGTGTTGCCTAGAGTCAGTCTTCCCTTCGTAAGCTGGGATAGTTGGCATACTAAACTTCCTGGGACACTCAGTCTGAAGGACAGTATCTATGAAGGGAGTATGACTCCTGGACACTCCTCAATCTTCATTAGTCAAGCCTTGGTTCTCACTCATTAACTTCCTGACCATGGCTGATAAATCTGGAGTTTGTATGGAGGATGGGAGGTTAGGTTCCGCTCCACGGGACCGTGCGGGTTGATGTCCCGTCTGCTGGCGGTCGGCAAAACGTGCATCTTGAAGGCCAGCTTCATTGGGTCTTGGTGAGCCGGGCTTCCGGCCTCCTTACGTGCCCGATCCCTGGTGGATCGATCGGTGGCACCTGCCTGTGCAGCTTCAGTCTTACGGCGTCTACGCCTAGGAGGTTCATCAGCTAAGGTCGAGCAATCAGATGAAGAATAAGTAGCAGGGCTACCTCCAGCATTCTGATGCTGCTGTTGAGCAAGCTAAGTCATGAGATTAACGTTGGCTTGAATCTTCTCAGCAAGTTGTCTTCTACTTTCCTTGAGTTCTCTGATCAAGTCGTTGAACTCTATCCAGGTAACGACTTTCGTTTGATTTTGATTGGGGGGTCATGCGTCTTGAATTGCTTGTAGTTTCTACGCCTAACTTGTTGTACACTAGCAGTCTCATGGACATCCGCATTGTGAGAGGCTAATCGGGTACGTGGCCTTCCCATAGTTGAGTCGTCGGTCGAAACTCTGAATAGACTCAACGGGCGTCCTATGGATAAGTCGGATCTCCTTCGGGGGATTTTCAATCTAATAGCTACGAAGTAGATCCTTTCAGCCTGAGAATTCGATTTCTCGGTGAAAGCACCAAAATGTTAGCACCAGAATTGGCCACTAGCACCCTTAAAAGAGATTGTGTAGAGAGATTAATGAAGAAAGTAAATTTAAAAAGAGAATAATATGCTAAATTAAACGCAGAAAACAAGAACACTAGATTTAAAGTGGTTCGGCGTAACTGCCTAAGTCCACTTTGAGGTCAATCTTTATTGTTTTTCTCAATAATTTATTACAGATACAATCTCTGCACCAACTACTTGATTACAATTATTAAGAAAAGAAGATAAGTCTTGAATGAGTCTTGAATGTGGCAGGGTCTTCTCGGTGTTCTCGATAAAAGGTCCCTTTCACTGTGCCCCTGCCTCCCTATTTATAGACGAAGATGGGTTGGACTTTCCTAGTCGGTCTAGTATTAAGATACCTCGGCCCAATATGAATGACTTCTATGTGCCGAGCCACAAATACCCAGTGGCAAATGCTGAGCCATGTCTCTAAACCGAACGAGGCAGTACGTTGAGTGAATCGTGTAGGCCGAATGAGACCTGATGCCGATCGAGGGGAGAATGCCGTACGAGGCATGAATGCCGAATGAGGCATGATGCCGGACGAGACCTGAATGCCAAATGAGGCTTGAATGCCGATCGAGGCTGGATGTCGAGCGACCCAGTTGTGCCAAACGAGGCTGAATGCTGGTCGAGGCTTGAATGCCGATCGAGGCTGGATGTCCAGCGACCCAGTTGTGCCGAACGAGGCTGAATGTCGGTCGAGGCATGATGCCGATCGAGGCTGGATGTCAAGCGACCCAGTTGTGCCGAACGAGGCTGAATGCCGATCGAGGCTTGAATGCCGATCGAAGCTGGATGCCGAGGGACCAAGTTGTGCCGAATGAGGCTAAATGCCTATCGAGGCTTGAATGCCGATCAAGACAGGATACCGAGAGACCCAGTTGTGCCGAACGAGGCTGAATGCCGGTCGAGGCTTGAATCCCGATCGAGGCTGGATACCGAGTGACCCAATTGTGCCGAACGAGCCTGAATGTCGGTCGAGGCTTGAAGGCCGATCGAGGCTGAATGCCGAACGAGGTCACGTGCCGAGCGACTCTGCTATGCCAAATGGGGTTTTATGCCGAATGGTACTCAACGCCGAACGGTACCGGAGACCGAACGATGCATTAATGTCGAGCGACCTCTAATAACTTGGTCAAATCTCCAGGTAACAGCATCTATGAAAGTAGGATTTGGAACAAAGTAGTTTTCTATCAGTCTATCATTGTGCTATGAATGTCTATGATTTTTATACCGACGACCAACAACTAATCCACCACGTTGCCTGCTTCATTGACCAACCTGTAGTGCAGCCATACTTATTTGTTCCTTTTGGCGATGAAAATGATCTTCCATCATTTCATCAAATTCATCGTTGCTGTCATCAAAAAATATATAATCTTCGACAGCCATTTGTAATATTTGAAATTGTATGAAATAAGAATGAGCAATAATACTTCTCAGCATCTAACAAGCTTTTTATAGCTTAAATCACATGTTAGCTTTCATAACAAAAAAACAATCACATGCGGGTAGCATTAATTCAATTCAACCACCATCTATAAAGTAGATTCCATTTATGTCACGTCTGCAGTGTCTCGTCCCATCTAAACACTATTGATTGTTGATGCAATGTCTCATCCCATCATACAACTGTAGCCATGTTCTTAACACACACTATTGACTGTTGATATAATATCTAGTCTGCAGTGTCACGTCTACACTGTTTTGTCCCCTCCATACACTATTGACTATTTATGCAGTGTCTCATCCCATCATACAACTGTAGCCATGTTCTTAAGGCAATAATACAGAAAGAAACAAGACAATGTTACTGAAACACCCAAACATTAACACAGTCGACGACAATACATACACAAACAATAATACACTCCACAATAATACAACCAACAAAAATACCCCGACCAGGACTTAGAACTGATAGTAAGAAACTACTGTTACGGTCAAATTTTAAGTTGTGCACGACCTTTCAGAGACGTCTTATTTCTCGTTCCAGCTCGTTGGCATATGTTATGGCCCTTAGGCACAATCGTTCATCAACCCATTCTGCATAATTGCACCCTTCAGGCCAGAAAGGACACAACTAGATTCGATGACCAATATCTTCGCCATCAGCTCTAACCCCAACTTCAACATTATTACCATAGTGGCAACATACTGCGTAAGAGTCATCCTCCTATTCAACCGAAGGTTGCAAATTTGGTACTTGTTCAACCTCATATGGTTGTTGATGAACCAATTGTTCATGTGGAGGTTGAAAAACTTCTTGAAGTGTGAATTGGTTAAGATTTGGAAATTCACGAACAATGTCCTCGTAATGCTGGTCTTGGTAATTGATATTCCAATCATCATCGGTATGTTCGCTTTCCGTTGGAACGTAGCCGAAATCGGAGTTAATAGATGACGACCAGGAAGGCATTGATATGAGGATTATAAGATTGAGGGAGAGGAGAACTGAATTGTGTGTTTGAGAAGAAAAGATCTTACGTATATATTGAAGCGTGTGAATGCTAAAATTTATTTATGTTTAAATATGAGCACTGTATTTTGGTTTTACAATACAGTATAAAGTTAAATTACTCATAAATAGGACAATAATAAATATGCATACACGAAAGTAATAATACACTCAACAATAATACACTCAAATTATGGATATCCAAGTCATTATAGCCAATTTTGACGTATGATATAAGCCTCATGTCCAGTGAATATGCTATGATATTTGAGAAAGTAACTACCTTCAAATGTGCAATGGGTTGGTTCAAAAAAAATTTCAAATATAACCTTGTTGATAACCGTACTGTACCGCATACAGGCTTTGCAGAAGTTCCCATAAGCAGTCCTCAACTCCACCTTCATACATCTACTGCTATACTCAACATTGCTATTGTACAGTTCAACAATATTGTCCCAAAACTGAGTTGCCATTATCTCTTCATCGTCGTACATCTAATAAGTTTGTATAAAAAATATTACTAACAGTTTCAATTCTATAGCCGAAATTATTATGTTACACATTGATTGAATTTACCGAACTTTTAAATGTTGTGACATTTGAATATAACAATTTATCTTAAATAAAGAGGTCGTGATCCACATCAAAACAAAGAAGCATGAGATTAACATCCATGTGTCAGACATCCATCAAAATTTTGACAAACAAACACAACTGTGTTTGTTACTTCAACATTTTGACTTCATATACCCTTAATAATAAACAAGCGTAAATTTTAATCAACGCAATGCCATACTCAATATAAAATATAATCGACACAATGCCATAACATATAGACAATCACATATAACAGTAGCATCATCACCAACATAATATGCAACCAACGAATGTAAGGTGTGAAAAATAATAACATAATCTAAAACATCTAAATGCATCACATCAGTCTATGTGATCGGAACCGCTATCAATCTCCTCATCGTCTCCACTATCATCGTCACTGTCATCGTCGACGCATCAAAGTCATGAGGCTTAGGTTTGGCATGGAGGTGCTCCTGAAGCTGCTGAGTCTGGGTCTATAACCCCTGTATTTGCGCATCACATTGAGTCTGCTGCTACTAGACCGTAGTTTGGTTACTCTGAAACATCATCTGTGTATAATCGAGCGTCATACGCTCAAATGCAGCAATCATCTGTCTATCATAATCCATGTACAGAGTACTAGTATGCGCACAAGAAAAATTATTCATGGGTGGAGAATATAATGGTAAGTAGTTTAAAGAAAATTTAAAACTCGTACAAACCTGATGAGGCTGATACAATCCGATGGATGGTACACCCTTAATAGCGTCATCTGTAGGATACTGCAAGAGATACTCCACCACCTGACCATGTACATCATACCCTCTAAACGAATGAGGATGGGGATCGAAAGTAGGAGGCTGCATGTACTGAGATGAAATAGGCTCAAAGGTGGCAGGCGGTAGTGGAACTCCACCAAAAGAGGTACGCAAACCAATATGATCGAAGTTCAGACCTCGAATATAACCAGGAAACACGTAAGCACGTGGGGTTACTCGAGCCCAATATGAACCAAAGTCTCCCAGAATTGTAAAAGGCTCACCATCCACTCATCCTGCACCCTTCATCGCAAGAATATATACTGGTCCAACCCTAATATCGCCATACATATCATCCCATGGTAGCGGATTTGATGGAATGCGAACTATACCATACAATTGTAGCCAACACCGCTCCTTTAAATACCATATGAATGGACATGTAGGAGCCTGAAAGCAAACCCTGCGTCGCGACATGGAAAACTAAAACGTGAGTGGATAATCAGGACCGGGCTCTAGGAACTGTAAGTACTGATCCCATGGACGAACGATAATGTTACCACGCTGCCTCATATCTATCTGCTGTCTAGCCTCCATCAACTCATTGTGCACACCTTGTGCAACACGGGACAAATGCATAGGAGGACCCCAATGACGCAATCTAGGAAAGTAAATATATAATGTAGCATTCGCCTCTAAACTAAGTCGGAAGTGCATATTGGCAGTATACTCGTAGTACAAAAATGGAAGAATGTGCTAAAATCCATGCATCTATCTCGACTGTTGAAGCGCATAAGTATCCATTGCTACATACAAATAACCAATAATAGCAGTACCGTAATCATATATATGCATTCTGTCCACATCTACTAATCCAACCAAAAACCAAGCCTAATAGTACCCTCATTGTTGCTAAAAAATGCATATCCAAAAAGGTATAATATAAAGGCACGGATAACCAAAGTGTGCATATCCTCAACGGCCATGTACTCTACTATATACTGCTGCAAATAAGTGAGTGTAACAGCTCCTCCTCTAACCTCTTCATGAGCCAAAGTCGGTAAATAAGTTGAATATGACTCGAACTCCTCAAATGAACTATCAAATGGAATAGAGAGACGGTTCAGTCCAACATCTATGCCAATGAACATATAAAAATCAAGAGGAGTTATTCCTAGCTTAAAATCAGGGAAATGAAATGTGTGAGTGGTAGGCCCTCATCTCTAGGTAAGGGCCTCTAGCAGGAACGATCTACATGTGCAAATGTAGATAAATCAAGAAATTCACCAAAAGGTGACGCATGTAGCCTATCCAAAATCGGCTGCGGTGACTGATCGAAATACTCAGACATGCACCTATACCAACTATCTCACAACGCAATGTGAAAAACCTAAATATATGGTTATTTTTTGTTAAAATAAACAAACAATTATCATACACATACAGCTACATGGTTGTCCAACAAGCAATAAAGAAATAAACGTACACATGTAGCGTCGCTATAGCTGCAGTAAGTCGATGCGAAACAGTAGGGGGAAGTCGTGCAAGGATCGAAGATCGTCTCGGTTCACAGTAGCATCGGGAAGGAATGAGCAGGTCCAATATTGGCATCTGTCGCATATCGAACGGTGCGTCCACCAGTTTTGATCGGACGGGGCAGCATTTGGACGCAAAGTAAAGTATAACAAATTAACTGAAAAGAGGATGGAAGAGGTGGAAATGAAGGGGAAGGGGGGAAGCACCTGAAATAGGCGCGAGCACCAGGCGCCTGTTGAACAGGCGCCTAAAGCCCAGGCACCTGTTCAACAGGTGCCTGTTTTTTTAAATGTGGGCGCCTGGCCTCATTTCTGTTGTAGAAATGAGGTTTCCAACATTTTGGAGTGAGGAAAGTCAAATTTCCACACTCCGAACTACTGGAGATGCTCTTAGGATTAATAATTCCACAACCCACGTTTGGTATTAGAGCTAGATATTCAAAATTTTGTAATTTGATTTTTGAAAAGTGTAAATGGCACGCAATATTATTAATACTCTCTTTAACATTTTTATGGACATTTTTTTTCAAAACAAATATGTTATTTTCATTTAGGTTAGAAACTAGTTATGTTAAAAAGTCAACTGATATTTCCAAAAGGTGCAACGTTGGATTGCAGAAACAAGTATCTTATATGGTTGATGGTGAATAGATACTTGACAGCCATACATCAAAAATCAAGAAGGATAAATGGATTTTAGACAAGATCTGTTCAAAAGACATGATGGAAGATCAATAGAAAGGAAGAGCAATAGTGTAGATATATATGCTTAGAGACAAACCTTTGGATGGAGAAACAGTAATATTGGAATAGAGGACGTCAACAATGTTATTAATCTTTAAACTTTATTTACTTTTCACATATTACTTTTTAATGAGTTTTTTATGTAGAAAGGCATTTTATTCAATGTTCTAAATAATAAAAATGGTTTAAATAAGTAAAAAAAAAAGTTTTCCCTCTAAAAGTAACGGCTGTTTTTCAAATTGAAAATAGACTTTAATTTTTGAAATGCTTTATAATTTTACCTATAGAATATTCTACATATTTATCTATTAAAAAATTATATTTTTATTGTAATTTGTTATCTATAAAATATCCCCAGGAATAGAAGTGTGAAAGAAGGAACATGAGAGTGTCGATGAGAATTCGAAAACAACAAGATGGTCTAGTTAAACATAGCTTCCAACAAGGATATAACAACATCAGCAGTACCATTCGAGTAGGATAAAGGGTTGTTTTGACTGTATCAAAGAAGGGCTTTAGACAAGGTCGGAGGCTACCTTTTAAAGGCAATAGCAAGCAGGATAACAACATCTAAATCACTCAAAAGGACACCTCTTGATAGCAATGGATAGCAGGACCTCTATATTTAGCGCCAAACCATTCGTAAAGTCTTGGTTTCGCCTTCATCACTTCCGCTAGAAAAGTATTCAGCCAACTCAACCCTTTTGAAAGCATACACAACCTTTCGAAATGGTTAGGGCCACTCTCACCTAAGAAAGAAGAACCACACAACCATTACCATAACGGCATGAGGTTCTAAGTTAGTCGGTGCAGAGGCTTTCGATAGAGACCATTTACAACAAAGCCAGTTTGGGTGTTTCGACTCATTCAAAGCCAAAGAGAAGGCATGTTTCGACAATGTCGAAGGCTAGGACCCAGGATAACTACTTCGGTACATCATGATTCAAGCCAAAAAGTGCAACATCAAACCTTTCGACAAGGTGCAAAGGCTATCAAGCAACCCCTTTCGACAAGGTCGAGAGGAAATAAAGCAAAAGAGAGAGGTCTAACCCCAAGCCGCAACAGAAGGATGACTAAAACCCTTTCGTCTAGGTCGATAGGTATGGCTCAGTAGACATTTCGAAAGCAAAGGGATGAACCTTTCGATGGTGATGGTAGATTGGGGTCGAGAGGTCCATACCTACGCCTATAACATGACCCCAGGGGTAAACTTAAGGGGATCCAATTTTTTTACTTCTCACTTGTATTCTTATAAAACTAGAAAACCCTAATTCTCAAATTAGATTGGGGATTTGGTCAATTTATACAATTGAGTTCAATAAAAGAAGTTTATTATAATCGCATTTTCTTATCAACACATATTTGCTTATCTTTGATTGACATGTCAAATCATGGTTGAGTTGATAGAAATGAGCCCTTTCAACCAAAACGAAACCCAATGTTTCCTTAGATTCTTGAAGCCTTAGATAGAACCTACTAGATTACAAGTGTTATCCATTTCAACGAAGTCGAAACCTTGTCAACTCCACTATTTCCAAAGATCCTCAAACTTCTACCCAAACACTCACATCTGTGTCGAAAGGCTATTTCGATAGAGATTTCAATCAACACATTTGAAAGGATTTTCCAAGGCGAACTATCGATCGCGATGAATGGTACAAAGACAATTTTTCGATAGCTTTTGCCTATCTGAAAAGCTTTAGCGGTCCCCGCTCATTCAAAAGGAGGTTTCAAAAGCATTGCCCATATCCATTCATGAATTTTAAGGTATTGATAAGTTTTCTTGCCAATATAATTAATATTATTAAATGTATAGAAAAAGATTTCGAACTAGAATATTAATTTTTAAATTTCTTTAAATTTTTACAAAATTAACTGCACACTTTGGAAACAGAGCAGAAAATACTGAATGTACTAGTATGTTTTAAATCTCGAAAATTGCATATCAATAATTTTTAAATATTTTACATGAGTATAAACTGATATACTTGACTATGTAAAAAATTTGGAGCTGAAAATTTAACTCTATCTATTTTATTATTTTTGAATGAACAGACACTTAGTAAATCAATGACTATAATTGAAGATTTTGGAGGCAGAATTTGAATTTTTATGGCCTACAAATTAAGTCTTGTCTCAATCACAAAATATATATTCTAGATTATGATTAATATATTTAACTATAAAAAAAAAAAAGAATTTCAACTAATTTAACATTTTCTAGATTTTCATACACAATTGATTGATCTCTTTAAATGTCAAATAGCGTGTTGCACGCATTATTTTTCTAGAAAATCTCAAAAACTATAAAATGAATATTCTTACATGAAACTTTTTTTTGTCTTATAACATATCCTCTGCATTACTTATGTAAAAAAATTAATATCAAAATTCAAAAATTAACTATTTTGTTATTTTCAAATAAACAGATATATGGCGGCTACAATAGCTATATTTTTTATGTGGATCGTTGCAACTTTGAACTTTTATGTCCTTTTACATAAATTTTTAGACATAAAAAATTATTTTGTAGAATATATGTAGTATATATACTGCATAAAAATTCAGAGCAGTTTAAATTAACGAACATTTTCTTTTTTTTAAAATTCAAATAGACACTTCAACTACCAATTTGTGCTTTTAATTTTTAATTTTTAACGTTCATTCCTCTTCTTGATTTGTTATACTTCTTCCCTAAATACTTGTATAAATTTTTTACTTTCTAGTAATATTCTACTAATTATTTATCATGAATATACTAAATAGAATGACATACATTCTTCAATGATTTCAACTTTTCTAATTATGATTTTACTTCTTTCTGACTAAAATTATGATGAGATATTAACTTTATGGCTTCACGATATTAATTGAATGTACTTAGAGCATGTGAATAAGGCTCTATTTACAAAATTTCTTCTATCAACGAGAATGTGCCACATCATATGGCAATTTTCATATAAACAAATAGCAACACATATAAAAATGACATGTGCCATTACTCTTGTCCTTTAGAAAGATCATTGATGAATGCATGGTGCTAAGGGTCTTTACACATGTAATTCATTAATACACTTTTAATTTAAACAATGAATGAGACAGTACATTATGTTATATGTTTGAGTCACATTAACAAACACGTAATACTGTTATAAATAGGATGGACATGGTTGGTTAACCGACAAATCGATTAATTTCCATTGTTAACTGAAAGTCACAGATGGTTCAATTAACTAATTGTCAGTATTCAAATGATCAGTTAATACTGGTCCGGTATCGACCGAACCAATAATTTTCAACCGCAGTTAATCATTGTTTTTAATCGATTAGCCAACTAATCGATTAACCGTTCAAATGCATAATTAACTAATTGTTGTTTCTCAAATTTACAAGCATGTAACATTACACAGTACATATATTACGTAACCCACTAGTTCAAATCAAATAAAAAGTTTAAGTCCAAGTGTTACAAACGTAAAACGCTGCAAATATTACAACACATGTTATAAACATACCCTGGCTAATACCAATGAATGCACACATTTACATTCAACAGAATTAACACATTGAAAACTGCACATGTTACATTCAACATAGAGATTAACACGCACATCCCAAAATCAAAATAAACAAGTTATACTTTAGTTCATTTGCCTATCAAGTACAAGTATAGAGCAAGTGAAGTTAACAACATATTAGCGATAAACTAAAACTAAAGCATTAACCATTCTTTATATCTAAACTACATCCAATTCTTCTAATAGTTTCACCATAGTTTCACTACTGCAGAAACAATTATCATGTAAATAAAGAAAAACAAACGAAGTAGGCAAGTTCTAACACAAAAAAAAATTATAATTAAGAGGAAATTAACATATTGTGAAAAATCATATGCATGTTAATAAACTGCGTTACTGAGCAATAATGCTCTAGACTGCTCACTTAGATAGGACTATATGGCTAGTGATTCTCTATCTTATTTCCTTATCAATATGCATTTTTAATCTATTTAATGGATAGAAAAAAAATATAGGTTTCACTTCTATATGAACTGATATATCAGTTCATAAACACATACACATATAATATTATAATCCATATATGAACTATTATATACCATATACCACTACTACAAAACAGGCCATTTGCATCGCCTCATTTGAATCGGTTGAAGTAAAAACTGATGCAAATAGAACTATTTGCATCATTTCTGTCTTAATAACCTATGCAATTGGTACGTAGAAAACAATAGGTAATAAAAAATCAAATTTGCATCAGTTGCCACCAACAATCGATGCAAATACGTCGATGCAAATAGTTGTAGTTGCATCGGTTTTAAAGTCAACCGATGGAACCAAATTAATTTGCATCACTTTCGTTATGCACTTTTAATTCCCGCCATACCAATTTTTTCTGCCACCTCTTATTTTCGCATTCGTTTCCAGTATTTCGCCTGCCTCCAAAAAAACCCTAGACCTAAACCAAATCATTCCTCTCCCATTTTCTCCTTCACCTTCTTCTCCTCTCTCTCATCTCGATTATTACATTTCACTGAGAATTGTAAAAACACGATAACTACCTTTTCTTTCAGATTTTTTAAATCGAAATCAATGAAAATCAAGTGGCGAATTTTGATTGTAAAAAAATTATTCTTTTTCCAATCCTCCACAAAATTCCACCCACGCCAATTTCAAATAGGAGTTCACGATTGAGGTAGGCGGTGGGAATTGTTCGATGCTAGCGGCTGTTCGGGTGCTCGTGGAAGTTCGATTCATGGTCAATGGATGGCGGCGGAAGGTGATTCGGGCGACTTGCGGTGGAATTTGAGGTTGTGGTTGATGTGTATGGTTGGTCGGGAATGGAATTGAGGTGAGGCAATTTTTGAGATTTGGGAATAGTCGAGTGATGAGGTGAGGTTATGGTGACATGGGGCTTGAAGCGGAGAGAAGTGAATTGCGATGATTTGTGAATGGTAGCGGAGTTACTGGAGGTCGAGGTGGAAGGGTAATGCAATGGTTTGTTGATGGGTTGCCAGCAGTAGGTTGAGAGTGGATGTTTGGTTGTACTATGGTTAGAAGTACTGGGTCTCGATTCGAGGAGGAGGTGATGTTTTTGAGGTATGACATTGGTGGAATGTGGCTGTGTGAAGATGCAGTTGTTTGGTATGAAGCTTTGAATGATGGTGCAGTGGAGTTTAGGTGATGCAAGCAGAGGTGGGTTTGTATAACTGTAAAAGTTGATGGTGAATGTTAACAGAAATGTTGTGCAGTTGAATGAAAGTGAAGTTTGGATGGTTGACTATGGAAAGTCATGTGCTCGTGCTGGCACTCGATTATAGAATTGCAATTGGGCCACTTCCATTTTTACACGGTATGGGATTTCGTACAACAAATGCTCATATTTGGGCACTTTTTTTACCAGCAAATTTGTTAATTTATCTCAATTTCACACAATTTTAACTTAATTTGTTATGTGTCCTTTTATTGAAGTTTTATTGTATGCTTAACTAGGTTAAGAAATTATGTATTTTTTGAATTAAGCAATCTTTTCATTTCTTTATAATATTTTACAAACGAAAATTCAAACAAATTAAAATTGACATTATATAAAGCTACTGTAAACAGTTGGGAAAAAATGTGTACATTGTATAAACTAAAAGATTACATTGTGAGTTCTGCAGACATTATTCAAAATGTATCGAAATGTGGTTTTTTTTCCTCCTTCTTTTCAGTTTTCTTCTTTCGTAAAGTTGATTTTCTTCTTTGGTGTCCTTCTTTTTGATCTGCTTGCACGTAGTCTATAATGCTATGGTTGCCAAGAGGTAATTAATGAGATACTGCATCCATGTAAAATTGATAATGAGATACTGAACTTCATGTAACAATGATAAATTTGTGATTTGCCGGTTAAATTGTTGAAAATTAGCAGACTATTTGTTCGAGAAATTTGTGTGTTTCACCACAAATATTACACATTTTCTTTGTTGTTGATTGTTAATCGTTAAATTTAATAAGCATGACTGGTCTCCAATAAATTGGCTTGCTGGAGGAGACAGAAATGTTTATGTTCCATAATTAAACGATCACAAGCAGCAAGCATATTTATTATCGTTTAACGAAAACAAGAAAATCCAAATTAATATTATAGTACACATGTTTTCCAAATTAATATTAGAAATGTTTATTGCTTAAAATTAATTTCTGAACTATTTGCTAAAACTAATATTTGTTGCATCATGTGCAGTTGGATTTGATGCAGAGTAATTGATTTCACAGGAGTCTGGCAACTTGATTCCTTCTTCTTTTTTGCAAAGGTAATTATTTCTCAGTTTAATAAAAGCTGGCTAAAATTTTTTTTGCCTTTGATGTCACACTTGGGTTAGGATTACAGTTTCCTCTATGTCATCAGACCACTATTCAAATTTTCAACTTTTCCTCTATGTCACTTCAAATCTACCACTGTTATTTACCCCATTTTCCTACAATTACTGCCATATAGATAATTTTCCAAAATACTTTTGCATAATTCTTTTGATTCGTCTAATTTAATGCATCATTTGGTCTTAAATTTTCTGAACTTTAGGTCAATTGCTATTATGTTACAATTTGCTGCTTAGTCTCTGATCCATATACTATTATTGACCGTATATAGAGGATGGTTTTATTTTTGGGTTTTAATATTATTTAATTTAACTTTCGAGCCATCAAATTGAGTTTTGTTTGTACATTGTTGTATATCATATTTGTTTACCATGTTAGGTTTTATTACTAAAATTCTGGTGTTGAGTTTTTCTCATAGATTATCTACTCTATGAATGAAGCTCTAATATATAATCAGTTTAGTAATATCTTCATATGCACTTGAGACCGGAGTGTAGATGAGTTTAATCATCCTTGCAGGTGCTTTACTATTGCACCGGAATAAAACTATAACCCCTTCATCCTTGTATGATTTTTGTATTGATATTGGTTAGTGGTATATTACAAACTTTATTGAATCTGGTGCGTCTCTCACAAGATTTTCCACATTGTTCAATAAAAGGTTCCATGAGTTTTTGAAGTTAGAAAATGAGATTGGCAACATTACTAAGCAAGAGGCTGTTAGAAAATGGGATAGCATGTGACATTCATGCCTACTCCCTTTCTCCGCACATGTTATCAGGCCAGTTACCACACTTTCCCACTCCATCACCCTTTCATCAAACTGCTATCCAACACACGATCGGACGAAACTTAGCCTAACCTCCAACACGGCCAACGTCCACACTGTTGACTGCAAACAACTATTCGCTGGAGGTACATGATTTATGGCGACCGGGTCTTCATCCATCCATCGCTGGTTCATGACATGGTAACTGACAACTTCTGCCCTACTCTGCTTTTATTTTACTTTACCTTCTGAGAACTGGAGGAGTACACATTTGACTGATTAAGTTGTTTTATGATTATGCAATCTAACATCTACTTTTAAATATGAATGAACTAGGTATCGATTAAATGTCGACATATTGGACTCCACCATGACAACTACTATCACAGAATTTAACAAGGAAGCCGGTGGGCTGATCGACCAGAAGGTTGAAGATATGGATACCATCCTCAAATCGGTAAAATTATCATTTCATCTGTTTTCTTACTCTGGCCAGGTTGGTTAATCTTGAATATATTTACCTATTTGTTCCAACGACGTTGATTAAGTTCCTACCACATCCTTCTTTACCGACCTTATGCTGTGTGCAAATTATTGCGCTTAGGCATTTGATATCTTTCCCCCATATTTTCTTACTGTGTTTCAGACGATTCAACATACCACCTTTTTTTAATACATTTTTCTGTTACTGACTTACCCTATTTAAACTGTTGATTACCTCATTTTTGGTTAGACTTAATTTGTAACGACCCGTAAATTTAACCGGTTTTATTAACGTTATTATTTGAAATTTTGTGGAATTTTATATGACGAAATTTTGAAATATAAATTTGATATTTAGAATGTGTCTAGTTAAATATAGTAACTGGTAAATTTTCGTCCAAAAATATGAAAGTTTATTCCGTGCGTGAATTTACTTCAATTTAATCAGTTAAAAAGCGATGAAAATAAATGTTTTCAAAACCAAAATATTATTAAATAGAAAAATTCTAAAACATCTTTTGAGCAAGTTTTCAGTTTGTCGTTTTTCCAAATTCGAACATCTTTGGCTCCGTCGACCTTAATTTTCTGCGATTTTTACGCATTTTCTGCCGTAAAAAAATTTCGAATTTTTATAATTTAATTGTACCACTGATATCTGTATACCTTTGTGATCGTCTCGTCGTGGTGATTGCTACGGTATATTCACTTCTGCGTTTTGAAGGCCGGTTCGCGGCGAAATCAGTGTAACGGTCTACCATATCGGTACCCGCTTTCATTTTTTTTTTGAATTTGAACTTATTTCGTATTCAGATTATTTATTTTAAATAGGCTAGAATGGTAATGGTCACGTGAATTGATGTTAAGAATTGAAGAGCCACCAGTTGAGAAGTGCACATTCATTAAGTGCACGTTCCTTCTCTTTCACCTGACACCTCTTCCTCATTCATTTTTCAATTCCTACATTTCTTTTCTTTGCCTGGCACTATTTTTTTCCCAGTAGCCTTTCTAAATCTTCATATGGAAAATATGTAAAATAAAGTATTGTCTATCTTCAGCACATGCAACTCCAAACGCCTCTTCATCCTTCTTCTCCCATCACCTCTGCCACGTCGACAGCCGCATCCACCTTGCTCCACGTCGCAACCCAAGATCACCCTCCGCCTCCAACTGCCGAAGCCAACCCATGTCGGCTTATATGCCGCACCTCTCCCTCTGCCCTTCCGCTCCCCTTGTCGTTACATACCACGCTTTGTTTCTTCTCTTAGTACCGCCCTCTCAACCGAGCCCACCTCCCTTGTATTCGCAGTCATCAGGTCGAGCCATGGCAACAGCAGCCATGCGTGAAGCCTCGCAACCCATAAGCTACTTCCTCACTTGGCATACATATATTTGCAAATATTTACGGTAAGTAAAATATAGTAATTTTTACAGTAAAGTTTATTTAGACCTAATACATATATCTGCTTATTATATATATCTTGTTTTAAAGTATTTATATTGCATGTAAATGCGGTATTTGTGTATGTGTGATGGAGTGTGTATATGCTAGTACAAGTTTTGTTTTTCCAGAGATAATAAAGTTTACATATGTTGTACGTGTAGCACATCATTTGTATATATAAATTATTTTATACATGCTTTGTTTGAGGTTTTGTATAGGGTGTGATTTGAAATGTAAACATATGGTATCTATAATATATTATAAATATATGTTAGTTGATTTTAAAAGTTTGTAAGTTTACGAAGTTATAAAAGCTTATATGATTTCTTATTTGACATCAAAGTATTATATAGCATTTCTACGTGTTTTATTATTATTATTATATATATATATATATATATATATATATGGTATATGAGTTGATATTATATGATGTATACATATGTATATATGTTTAAAAATGCATGTTATACAAGGAATAAATCAAATTTCTTTATGTACAAAATTGTGTGGTCTGCATATGTTATACGTTTTGGTTTGCGTGCATGTAGGCTACATGTTGGTTTTGTAGACTCATTTATGTTGCTTTCACACCATGGTGACATTTTTATTTTTTCTGAACAGCAGTTAGACTTCATGTTCACGATATCATATCTCACTCATGTTTTATCGGAATGGGTTGATTCTACTTTTATAAAAGAGTCGAAATTACCTAGTTTATGCATGTCAAATTTCAGCAAAATCCGACATCGTTTGATTAGTGGTCGAGGATCTAGAAGTTTGACCCAGGCAGACGTACTTTTGTACTTAAAATTATTTTACACTGCTGCAAACACGACCTGAGTTCATGTTTGACGCATCGTATCTCCTCCGTCTTACGTCGGAATCAAGTGATTCTTTGCAATTTTGAAATACAAGTTTTGATCTTTATTCATACCAAATTTCAGACCATTTCGATCTCGGTAGCACATATAATTATATTGTTAAACTTTGACGTAGGACATGTTTTGTAATTGTTGCTATGTTGAATGTTTTGATTTGATTTCGGCAATTCCTATTTAACAGTTTTGCTCGTCGATTCGTGCCAATCTTACTTTGCTCTGAGAATCATGCTTGGATTTGCAACTCCATTTCAGTGTCCGTATCAGTGTGCGTATCCGTGCCATCTCCTATTTTTTCTAACCTCGAAAGGTGAGCAATCACTCACGATTAATATTCTTTTATTTATTAAATTTGATTTCAATTGAAACGACAATTGAAATATGCGGCTGTTAGTTATTTACACTGTTATATCTGCTATCACCTATATCTATTCACCTATGACATCTGACACCATTATCTGTAAATTATTTATGCAATGATAATCCAGTTTGGTTGATAATTGATTGATTGTTTGTTGTTTATATTGGATGTTAAATTGTAAAGTATAAAGTGATAAATATTATGCAATTGAAGTTGACGTAGGGTGGTTTAAAAATTGTGAAGTGACATATGTGTTGAATTTGATTAGTTAATTTGAATAATATGATCCCTTTTAATTGTTAAGTTAATTGACACGTAAAATTTGATAAATTACACTTTGAACCTTTGAACGTATATTGGATTAATTTGTTTTAGTATTAGATTTGAAATTGAAATTGAACGACAAGTGGAAAAAACCGTAATGTAATAATCTTTAATCTACATGAAATGATAGTGTAGATTCTAGAAATAATTATATTAATTTGCACGAATAACAATGTGAATTAATACGATTATTTCGGGATTAATTGAATTGACTATTGGATTGTTATTGCTTGTTGTTATTGCTTGTTTATTTACTTTGACACCGTCCCAGTTATCACACTGCAAGTTTCCTTTATTATGCTTGATCTTGAATTGAAATTGGAATCGGGTTGAAATGATATATACCCAAATGAATTTGACCTAGGATAGAAAATTTAATAAATCCGATTGGTCAATAATTTGATTTATAAATAAAATAATGATTTTATTCGAGTAAAGAATAAGTTTTGAAATAAGGTTAGAATTTGAATTTTTGAAAGGAAAATGTAAAGATTGAAATCTGAAACAAATATTAACGTAGTAATTGATGAAAGAACGTTGTTTGAAATTTAATTATTTAATAATTAAATTTGGAATTAATAATAAATATTTTGGAATTAGTAATAATTGAGTTTGAAATTATTAAGTTTGAAATCATTTAATAATTAAATTTGAAATTATAATTAAGTTTGAAATTATAATTAAGTTTGAAATTATTAAGTTGAATTTATAATTAAATTGAAATAATTTGATGATGAAGTTTGAATTCATAATTAAGTGGAAATGGTTTAATAATTAAGTTTGAACTTGTAATCAAGTTGTAATTATTAAGTTTTGAAATTATTAATAATTAAGATTGAAATTATTTAATAATTGAATAAGATTTAATTATTTGATAATTGAATAAAAATTGAATTCTTTGATAAGAGAAATTGAACTTTTTGAATATGTGAAATTTAGTTTCTTTATTAACTGAGTTCGAAATTAGTAACCAAGTAACTAAATAAGTGAAACTGAATTTCTTTAACAAGAAAAAAAACGTGATTTATTGGAATAAATATAAGACTTGAAATTTAAAGAATTTGATTCGACGAATTTAATTTAATTCAATTTGAAGTTTTGATATGATGAAGTTGAACGTAAGTAATTGATTTAAATAAGTTGGAATTTAAATAGGAGTTGTTTTGAAGGATAAATTTACTTAGCGAATATTGAATGAAATTGATAAATGAATTAAAATTGATTTGAATGAAAATTAAACCATTTAAATGATTTCGGAATGAAACTTATATGCGAACTTGAATCAATATTTGAATTGTTTAAATAAAAGTTGAAATCGAATTATAAGATTTTGAAATGGTAATTTGGAAGTTTTGAAAAGTAAACTTTGGAAATTGATTTAGAAAGACAAATGAAATGTTGGTTTACGAATTGAAATTGAAATTGAATTTGATTTGGTTTGAAATATATTAACGACCAATGGTGTAATAATTACGAAAGTTATTAAAGAGACCGGAATCGGTTATGGATATACTCTCTATCTAAACCGAAAACCACTTTAATAACTATACGTGGAGTGATGATCCAGAATGAAGTGGTTGGAGTGATGTACGTGATGACTGAAGAAAGAGAACGATAACGGATAGCCTTGACACTTGTGTCAAATTGGAAATGACTAAAATCAGGAGCCGTGCCGGGCCAAATGGGGTTAGCCACCTCGAGCGAACACACTTCTTCGTAACTACTACTCATTACTTGTGATTGATTGGTGCACCCTCGTACTTTTCAGGAGTGTTGTTTCGCGGTGTTGCGATCGCTGCGGCGATGCGTTCTCACCAGTCCGGATCAGGCAAACGGTAGTTTCACTATCTTGGGTATTGCCTCATGTGCCTTGTCATACTTGTATCCCTATATACGCGACCACTACGAATTTGTTTTGTGTTATACCTATGGAGTACTCCCTGATATCCCATTAGTTTATGGTGGAGTTTACAGTGCTGTATAGACTATGATGCTTATAAAAATGTGTTAAGGGGGATAATGGTAACGCCTTAACAATATTTTGATATTTTAGATTACTGATAGACATTATCTATTTAGCGTACACTACTACATAGTAGATAGTTTAACGGATCCTTAGAGGATGGTGATTCCAACATCCTTTGAGTTACTTGTATTTCGATTGCTATTTCGCTTGAGTTGGATTTATTGATATGAGAATATTAATCCTGACTCGAGTGTTTTGTGTTTTGCTTTACGCTCGGGTCAGACTGAGTGTACCAGTATCCGAGGCTCACCTTTGGAGTTGGAGCTTCGCTTGGAGGCCCAGCTATCTATCCAGCTTTCACATATTCGATGATTCCAGTGATGTATTCTGATTCTTATATTTGACAGTGGTATTCGAGACTTCTGTTGTAACTTATTTAACTCGGATGTATCTTATATATTTATATAGTAGCTTCATGAACTACTATCTCTTTTACTTCCGCTGCATATTATTACTCTGTGTCTGTGATTCTGTAATTATTTATTTACTGTATATCTGAGTTTTGCCAAATTTAAATTAACAATTTGGTATTTTGAATTATTCAAGTCCGACATGTGCGGATGCGAATAGTCCAAAATAGCGGGTCGTTACAGTTGGTATCAGAGCTTTTGGTAGCTCTAGGCAAAACTTAGTATATAGGGTAAATGTATTTACGGAATCACTCTCATTCGAGTTTCAATCGCTTTCTTTTGACTCAATTCCTTTGAATTTTGGAATGTTCACACGGTTTCGAAATTCATTCTTGTCCCTCACTATTCGTATTCGTCAATGTAACGTCCCAGAAACTTTCGACTTTCGAAAATTCAACATCGATACTCACTTTATCGACTGCCGAGAAATCGAAGGCCGGAAACCCGAAATGTTATGGTTTAAGAAAAGAAAAGAGGTAGAAGAAGAGAGAAAAAGATATAAAATAGAGAGGATAGACAATAGAACGGAACTGAAAGAAATAACAGAACAACACCAGAATCTCACAATCGCAGCGGAACAACATATAATAAATAAATGAATAATCTTTAAACAAAGAACTATATCAGTTATTACATTACGTCACATTTCATTACATCATATCATCAGAGTGTACAACAACAACAACATCAACAGCGGAAAAGAAATACTATATACAAGTAATACGCCATGCCATCCAGCTTGCCTCCAGCAACTCCAGAATATCCAGAATATCCTGATAAACCTTAACTCTTGACTGCCCGTGTGGAAATTGGTGGCCACCCAGAGTTTAGGAAGGAAACAATAAACTCCGAGTCAGTCATGTGACTGGTGTGAGAACTCAAAACAGTTTATTTATCTTTAAAATCAAAATAGAGGAATATTTTTAAAGTCAATTCGCAATGCTTTTAAAAATGAGACTACCATAAGGCCTCCCGCGCACACACACAATGCAAACGCAGAATCGGAGGAGATTTCTCCTTATGATAGTCAAAGTTGATTGATACGCATTTAAAAGAACATTTGATATTATTACTAGTGCATAGTGTAGGAAAAATTTATTTCGAAAGTAGAATATAAATCTTAGCCAGCATAGACATTCCGAACTATGCCTACTATAGCTACCATCCAAACAGTGGGGCGCCACCATAAGTGAATGATAGGTTCTACAACTAATACCGTACAAGATCGTATTGTTTCTTTGGATTTCCAACGAATGATCAGGCCAAGGAACTTCCCATTGCCACATGAGAATGCCTCTGGATGGACATCCCCGAGAACCAAACCGGATCTCTACCAACACAAGGCCGGGTTACCCCTAACCGAGTAACAACTGACCGAATATGCCATCCCCCGATCCTTTGGGACCTTTAACCGAGCGCTCGCAATCAATTCACACAATCATAAAGTGTTTTCAACATGAGTAAGTATCTGGGCTCCATACCATGATACCACCCTTTTCCAGAAGGAAATGCACATATCCTAAAGGGCGCTACCCCTCATAACCTTACTGCATCTTTCCTGTTTTGACCATTCCCGAGGTGTGAGGCTCGACGAAGTCACGTCCACAAAAACATACTTTATACAAAAGCCATGCTTTGGGTCAACAAATGATCATAGAAATGATCACCAGGCTAGACGATCAAATAAATGATCCTATCACAAATAATCAACATAATGATCATTTCACAGCAACACTCAGCATGTCACATTACCAAATTGGGAATATATCGCTGATAACATTCAACTACATAACCTCTGAGCTCGTACGTCTCAGAGAAGGGTGTTAAGCTAAAAGAATAAATTCTCCGCCACCAACAGAAATATATTTGAAAGAAATCGGCTTTATATCTCAATTTGTAATGTCAGACATATAATCCATACAAGTCTGTTCCGGGCTCGAACAAAACCGAAGGCACTTACAAGAAGACCTTGCAATCCGGATATCCACAATCCTGATCGGATTTCCCATCACTTAGGGAGAACTCAATACCGGAGCAACTCGGTGCAGAGTCAATCGAAAGGTCATCCTATCGCTCTCGCAAATACCGGGTCTTCAACACCGATCTTCAATGCTATCCATTACGTCGTATCACTATTCGGAATGGGTAATCCGAATAACGAGCGCAATAATTTAAAAATAAGTGTGCAATCAAATTCAACAAATCACAACAAATACCTTTCAAAGGTAAATATTGATAGTCGGTTATTGAACTATCAATGGATATGCACACATCACCAGATTCCAAATAATTTTCCAAATTATTTAATTCCCAAAGATATCTTTACTAGATATATAGTTTTCATACTTCAAAAATAAATCAATATTTATTTTTAAACAACTTCCCTTTTCATTCATAAATTCCATAGTGAATTTATATTTCAAGATATCCATGCATATACGATTTCAATTATTCATTTCAATTTATCTTTAAAAAGATAAATTCTCAAAATATTCACTTCATGTTGGAAAACATTTCCATACTTATTTAATAAGTAATTCTCAATCCATTTATTTTCAACACTTGGAAAATATTCAATATACTTAAATCAAAATTAAGTATATATTTCATTCTTTAAGGAAATCATTCTCTTAAACATATTTATTTGGGCCAAAAACGAATGTTGCGTAAAACATCGTTACGACAACCCAAAATCACTAGTATAGTGATTCGAAATTAAAATAGATATATAAATCCCAATACTATACAAAACATTTCCTTTCGGAAATCATTTACTATAACAACAGTGTTATAGTCCACCATTTCCTTCTATTTCTCGAAAACGTCTATTTCAACAATCAATGTTGAAATCTATGATTTCGAATCTCAACATATTTAAAACATCGTTAGATCGTTTTAATTCTATTTAAAACATCACATTCAAAACAATTTCTTTAACATATTATTCACTATTCAAAAACGTGAATATACTTGTTAACAACTTTCATCACTTCTATTCATTTTATTTCAAAGGATTATTCACAGTCAAAAATGTGAATATAACTCCATTAATAGGTTTCAACAATTTACTTCTTAAAATAAGTCGTTTGCGAATTTATAAAACAACGTTTATAATTCCTTTTCTATTTATTTTATAACAACTCCCTTTTATAAATTCCTTTATTAACCTATTCAATTCATATCTCAATGATATACTAGAAATTCATATTATAAGTCAAATACTTATAATTTATTTGTTTGCAAAATCGTTCCTTTGAACTTCATAATTATAAATCTTATAACTTATAAGATTCAATTATTTATCAAAAATCCATTCTTCAAATAACTTTACAAATTTTATAAACCTACTGCTTATAAAATTCCATTTATAACTTCACCGTTTATAATTCTATAAATTTCATTCATTTACGAAATTCATTCATAATTCATTCTAACACTTACAAAAACTCGTTTTATAATTTCAATATTTCAATTTATAAATATCCATTTATAAATCTCTTATATAATTCAATTCATATTAATATTTAAAACGTCTTTGAACTCCTTTAAAAACTTCATCATTTTGATTTATAAAATAATCAAATTTCATAAATCCTATTTTTAAACTTTTTATAATAAATTCAAAAATCCGATTTAGACTATTTTATAAAACCATTAACCCCATATTTTCAAAAATCAGTTTTTAACTATATTTCTCAAAAATATAATTTTTATAACATTAAAAATTATATCGTTTATTTATTTAAAATGAATCAATTTCCAAACATATAGTATATTTTCAAAAATCACTTTAAAAAATCATTTTAAAATTCCAAAGTTTGGTCCAATAATGCTACACATCAAATAGTCAATCACGACAACAACGATATCATATATCAATATGATAATCCATCAAATATCAAAATATCTGAAATCAAATAAAAACTGTTGAGGAATCCAGTTGGATCCCTCCAACCTGTTTCCTGCATCCAAAAACATTAGCACAATACCAATTCCGTTCCAGTACGGAATTATCACGGTATATGGGATTTAAAATATTATCCGCTTAATAGACGGCGCAATAGGGTCTCATCCGCTATACAAATGCGGGAAATCAACAACTGCAATATATACATATGCCAATATATATATATTGCTATTATATATAATACCAATTTCACTGTTTATGAAATATTCGCGGTATATGTTTTTAATAAATAACATCCGCTTACTAACGACGCATAATGTCTATTTTAACAATCAATAGATATCAATCATCATTCAAACATGCATTCAAATATTTTAAATCTAACTATTTAAAATAAAATCGAAACTGATTCGATTGAGTGAGAAGTTCTCACCTTGATTTCAATTTCGTTTTAGCAATTTATTTCGAATAAAATTAAACGGACGTTTAATTTTACCCAAAATTCTCACTAACTCCAAACGACTCCAATCCAATTCCATCGTGTAGTGCTCGTCCATACGATTCCAACGCAACTGGTTTCGTGCGTTTTCGACCTCGTATGAAAAAGTTATGAATTTTCTAAGATTACACGAATTTATTACTTAATTCACAACATTTTATATAATTTTAAACCTTCAGATGGATCCTGGCCGTTGGTAATATAGGAGGCGGCGGCTAGGGTTATAATTTTTTTTTTATTTTATTTTTCTTGTGAATGGAGGCTATTTATAGAGAATCGAACGACACTATTCATTCCGGAAATTCCGAACTCCGATTTACGCGCCGAAACTGACGTTCCTAGGGTTTATCCCGCGTTTCGGACACAATGGAACAGGTTTCGAAAGCTAATTCAGACATCTGTGCGAGTTATGGCAACAAACGATCGATTTAAATTAAACTGATTTAAACGATTTTCTAGGCGTTTTAATTTGTACCGGACAAACGGTAAATCCAATTGACACGAAATTTGAAACCTTATAATAATATCACATTACGGATCCGATGAAACTGGTTTTGTCGAAATCCGAGACTTTTTGAAAAATGGCTATTTTAACTCGCCAAATTAAAATTAAAAATAATTCGATGTGTTTCGAGCTGCTATGATCAAACGATAACCCCGATTGCTACGAAAATTGAAATCCGGTAATAACTAACTATTACGGATCCAATGGAACTGGTTTCGTTCAATTCTGAGACTATTCAAAAATTGACTATTTTCACTAGTCGATTTAAATATTAAAATATTCAATTTTCACAAATAAACTTTTAATTCAATTTTAAAAGTTCTAAAATACCGTTCTAACTCCAATATGATAAAATAAAATTTTACAAATCATTTTCAATCATATTTAACTCAATTTTCAATTATTTCCATAATTTCACATATTAAATTATCGATTTAATTATTCAATTAAATCCAATTATTCGAATAAAATTTATTCGACTTCTAAATCCACTTATTAATATTTAAAATTAATTAAATATTCAAATTTTAATAAATAAAAATCCTGGGTCGTTACAATCTTCCCCCCTTAAAAGAATTTCGTCCTCAAAATTATTAAGTAAGAAAAGTTACAGAATCTATTAACTTTCCAAAATCCATAGTTAAACTTCTTACAATAACTTTACTAAGTTTTCAAATCATACTTAGTTATCTTTTCAAAACAACTACTATTGTTTAACTTTCAATTCCAAATCAAAGTTAAAGTTTTCAAAAAATTTCCAATTTTCTCAAATTTTTTCTAACGTCTTAAATTTCCGGAAAAAATTCGCCATAGTCTCCTTTGCGCGGCTCGATCCGAAAAAAAAATGACAGTATATATATCACAAATATACATCTCATCATGTAATAAGGCATCCCGAAGGGAAAAAGTGTAAAAGTACGGTATGTAATCCGAGATATGTACCTTATATTTTATTAGCGAGCATATATGGCTAATATAGCGCGAAAGCGAGCTCCAAACGCGATCCGCACCTACTAAACACTCAACAAACAACATGAGAACCATGTATATATGAAAATAGTATCAATACACAACATATAGCAACATAATAACTATATATGCCAACATAACAAATGCAAACATAAACCAACTATCATCCAACAAATTCATAACCAATAAATATTCATTCATATTCTCATTAATATTCAATGAAATGGTTTTTTTTTCAATTTAATCACATTTGATTCATTAACAGTGGATGTTCTTACTAACATTCATTTCCAATTAGTTTATATTCACTAATTCATATTCAAGTTGGTTCACTTATAAATCAAATTCAATTCTATTTAAGATTCACTTAACTTCCAATTGGATTTTAATTACTTTAGCTTCCAATTTCATTAACACTTAATGAATTATATACAATCAACTAACAACCATATAACAATCAATGTATATTAATTACAACCAAATTCCTTTGCTTATATTCCTTCAATTTGGTTTAATTAAATTGATTTGCATTCAATTATTCAACTTCCAATAACATTAGATTTTAATGAATTAACACTTATATTCATTATTTCATATCAATTATTCACATTTAATTGATTGACATTCAATTCATTAATTCAATTCAATTACAAAAGTTGAATTTCATTTACATAATCTAAGTTCATATCTATCACTTCACTTTATTATTTTACTTTGATCTCTTAAGTTATATTCCATTTAACTTTAAATTCATTTTTATTTACAATTCATATTCATAAATATATTCACATAGTTTCACTTCTCATATATATAAGTTTATTTCTCAATTGTAAATCACTTTAATTATAATTCAATTCTTATAATTCATTTGCTTATACAATTATTCTTTTATTTAGATTATTCAAACAACTAAACAATCAACTTATATACACTTTAATTATTTTGAAAAATTATTCCTTTACATATAAAAATATACTTAAGGTAAAATTATTTCATTTACCCAATTTAAAACAATATTGTGTCGAATTGTTCTATTCAAGTGTTTAGAAACCCCTTCGATTCAGTTTCGAGGCTGCGCCGACGAAGGTTCATATACCACTCAATAAACCAATCATCACAATATAAAACAATTTCATATTCACTAAGAAATACGCTCTCATAGCTATTATTACACTCAAACTCATTCTAGAGTACTACTGACTCTATCTCTAATGAGTAATACCCAACAGAACCATGGTTGTCGCTTAACCATATGCTCTGATACCAAATGTAACGTCCCGGAAATTTTCGACTTTCGAAAATTCAACATCGATACTCACTTTATCGACTGCCGAGAAATCGAAGGCCGGAAACCCGAAATGTTATGGTTTAAGAAAAGAAAAGAGGTAGAAGAAGAGAGAAAAAGATATAAAATAGAGAGAATAGACAATAGAACGGAACTGAAAGAAATAACAGAACAACATCATAATCTCACAATCGCAGCGGAACAACATATAATAAATAAATGAATAATCTTTAAACAAAGAACTATATCAGTTATTACATTACGTCACATTTCATTACATCATATCATCAGAGTGTACAACAACAACAACATCAACAGCGGAAAAGAAATACTATATACAAGTAATACGCCATGCCATCCAGCTTGCCTCCAGCAACTCCAGAATATCCAGAATATCCTGATAAACCTTAACTCTTGACTGCCCGTGTGGAAATTGGTGGGCACCCAGAGTTTAGGAAGGAAACAATAAACTCCGAGTCAGTCATGTGACTGGTGTGAGAACTCAAAACAGTTTATTTATCTTTAAAATCAAAATAGAGGAATATTTTTAAAGTCAATTCGTAATGCTTTTAAAAATGAGACTACCATAAGGCCTCCCGCACACACACACAATGCAAACGCAGAATCGGAGGAGATTTCTCCTTATGATAGTCAAAGATGCTTGATACGCATTTAAAAGAACATTTGATATTATTACTAGTGCATAGTGTAGGAAAAATTTATTTCGAAAGTAGAATATAAATCTTAGCCAGCATAGACATTCCGAACTATGCCTACTATAGCTACCATCCAAACAGTAGGGCGCCACCATAAGTGAATGATAGGTTCTACAACTAATACCATACAAGATCGTATTGTTTCTTTGGATTTCCAATGAATGATCAGGCCAAGGAACTTCCCATTGCCACATGAGAATGCCTCTGGATGGACATCCCCGAGAACCAAACCGGATCTCTACCAACACAAGGCCGGGTTACCCCTAACTGAGTAACAACTGACCGAATATGCCATCCCCCGGTCCTTTGGGATCTTTAACCGAGCGCTCGCAATCAATTCACACAATCATAAAGTGTTTTCAACATGAGTAAGTATCTGGGCTCCATACCATGATACCACCCTTTTCCAGAAGGAAATGCACATATCCTAAAGGGCGCTACCCCTCATAACCTTGCTGCATCTTTCCTGTTTTGACCATTCCCGAGGTGTGAGGCTCGACGAAGTCACGTCCACAAAAACATACTTTATACAAAAGCCATGCTTTGTGTCAACAAATGATCATAGAAATGATCACCAGGATAGGCGATCAAATAAATGATCCTATCACAAATAATCAACACAATGATCATTTCACAGCAACACTCAGCATGTCACATTACCAAATTGGGAATATATCGCTGATAACATTCAACTACATAACCTCTGAGATCGTACGTCTCAGAGAAGGGTGTTAAGCTAAAAGAATAAATTCTCCGCCACCAACAGAAAAATATTTGAAAGAAATCGGATTTATATCTCAATTTGTAATGTCAGACATACAATCCATACAAGTCTGTTCCGGGCTCGAACAAAACCGAAGGCACTTACAAGAAGTCCTTGCAATACGGATATCCACAATCCTGATCGGATTTCCCATCACTTAGGGAGAACTCAATACCGGAGCAACTCGGTGCAGAGTCAATCGACAGGTCATCCTATCGCTCTCGCAAATACCGGGTCTTCAACACCGATCTTCAATGCTATCCATTACGTCGTATCACTATTCGGAATGGGTAATCCGAATAACGAGCGCAATAATTTAAAAATAAGTGTGCAATCAAATTCAACAAATCACAACAAATACCTTTCAAAGGTAAATATTGATAGTCGGTTATTGAACTATCAATGGATATGCACACATCACCAGATTCCAAATAATTTTCCAAATTATTTAATTCCCAAAGATATCTTTACTAGATATATAGTTTTCACACTTCAAAAATAAATCAATATTTATTTTTAAACAACTTCCCTTTTCATTCATAAATTCCATAGTGAATTTATATTTCAAGATATCCATGCATATACGATTTCAATTATTCATTTCAATTTATCTTTAAAAAGATAAATTCTCAAAATATTCACTTCATATTGGAAAACATTTCCATACTTATTTAATAAGTAATTCTCAATCCATTTATTTTCAACACTTGGAAAATATTCAATATACTTAAATCAAAATTAAGTATATATTTCATTCTTTAAGGAAATCATTCTCTTAAACATATTTATTTGGGCCAAAAACGAATGTTGCGTAAAACATCGTTACGACAACCCAAAATCACTAGTATAGTGATTCGAAATTAAAATAGATATATAAATCCCAATACTATACAAAACATTTCCTTTCGGAAATCATTTACTATAACAACAGTGTTATAGTCCACCATTTCCTTCTATTTCTCGAAAACGTCTATTTCAACAATCAATGTTGAAATCTATGGTTTCGAATCTCAACATATTTAAAACATCGTTAGATCGTTTTAATTCTATTTAAAACATCACATTCAAAACAATTTCTTTAACATATTATTCACTATTCAAAAACGTGAATATACTTGTTAACAACTTTCATCACTTCTATTCATTTTATTTCAAAGGATTATTCACAGTCAAAAATGTGAATATAACTCCATTAATAGGTTTCAACAATTTACTTCTTAAAATAAGTCGTTTGCGAATTTATAAAACAACGTTTATAATTCCTTTTCTATTTATTCTATAACAACTCCCTTTTATAAATTCCTTTATTAACCTATTCAATTCATATCTCAATGATATACTAGAAATTCATATTATAAGTCAAATACTTATATTATAAGTCTCATCCGCTATACAAATGCGGGAAATCAACAACTGCAATATATACATATGCCAATATATATATATATATATATTGCTATTATATATAATACCAATTTCACTGTTTATGAAATATTCGCGGTATATGTTTTTAATAAATAACATCTGCTTACTAACGGCGCATAATGTCTATTTTAACAATCAATAGATATCAATCATCATTCAAACATGCATTCAAATATTTTAAATCTAACTATTTAAGATAAAATCAAAACTGATTCGATTGAGTGAGAAGTTCTCACCTTGATTTCAATTTCGTTTTAGCGATTTATTTCGAATAAAATTAAACGGACGTTTAATTTTACCCAAAATTCTCACTAACTCCAAACGACTCCAATCCAATTCCATCGCGTAGTGCTCGTCCATACGATTCCAACGCAACTGGTTTCGCGCGTTTTCGACCTCGTATGAAAAAGTTATGAATTTTCTAAGATTACACGAATTTATTACTTTATTTACAACATTTTATATAATTTTAAACCTTCAGATGGATCCTGGCCGTTGGTAATATAGGAGGCGGCGGCTAGGGTTATAAATTTTTTATTTTTTATTTTTCTTGTGAATGGAGGCTATTTATAGAGAATCGAACGACACTATTCATTCCGGAAATTCCGAACACCGATTTACGCGCCGAAACTGACGTTCCTAGGGTTTATCCCGCGTTTCAGACACAATGGAACATGTTTCGAAAGCTAATTTGGAAATCTGTGCGAGTTTGGCAACAAACGATCGATTTAAATTAAACTGATTTAAACGATTTTCTAGGCGTTTTAATTTGTACCGGACAAACGGTAAATCCAATTGACACGAAATTTGAAACCTTACAATAATATCACATTACGGATCCGATGAAACTAGTTTCGTCGAAATCCGAGACTTTTTGAAAAATAGCTATTTTAACTCGCCAAATTAAAATTAAAAATAATTTGATGCGTTTCGAGCTGCTACGATCAAACGATAACTCCGATTGCTACGAAAATTGAAATCCGGTAATAACTAACTATTACGGATCCAATGGAACTGGTTTCATTCAATTCTGAGACTGTTCAAAAATTGACTATTTTCACTAGTCGATTTAAATATTAAAATATTCAATTTTCACAAATAAACTTTTAATTCAATTTTAAAAGTTCTAAAATATTGTTCTAACTCCAATATGATAAAATAAAATTTTACAAATCATTTTCAATCATATTTAACTCAATTTTCAATTATTTCCATAATTTCACATATTAAATTATCGATTTAATTATTCAATTAAATCCAATTATTCGAATAAAATTTATTCGACTTATAAATCTACTTATTAATATTTAAAATTAATTAAATATTCAAATTTTAATAAATAAAAATCCTGGGTCGTTACAGTCTAGATTCTTGAGCATCCCATAACTCCACTTCGAATGACCTTTATAATGGATTGGCGGTCTCGCCAAACTTCGAATTGATTTATAAAGGGGTGAAACTCCTTTACAATAGACATCGATTTACCGAAGATTTCTGTATCCTCGGTTTACGATGCTATCTATTCCCTGCTATACCTGAATTCTATTTCTTGAGATCGAATGTTGATTTACCTCAGAATTCTGCATCGATCTTATTTTTGAAGTTACGGTCGACAACGGTTAAGGTTGCCCGTGAATTAAATAAGCTTATCCATCTCTCAAATTTGTTAATTGAATTATCTTATCTTCTGTTTCGAGCTTATTATCGAATCAAAATTCTCTTTAATTTGATTTCTATCAAATTTGAATCTCTATACTTATTTTGAAATCCATACTTGTATCGTCGAGCGAGAAAGTGTATTTGTGAATTAATATTTAAAATGTTTTATATATATTGTGTTGTTTGAGTTGTTGATGTTAATTTTGATTTTCGATCGATTCGTCTGATCAACGCCATCGATAGGATTTCCAAAACACTTGAACAGAGCAAACCGACACAATATTGTTTTCAATTTGGTAAACGAAATAAATTGTGTATAATAATATTATATAAGTATAATTTTCCTAAAATTAAATGGTTAACGAATCTGTGGTCCGAAATGATAAAATTTTTCATTTATGTATAAACCATTGGCTATTGTATAATATAAATAAATGAATTTATAAAACTTGGATATAATTTTATTTAGAATATAAAATGAATTTAAAACAAGAATTTAGGAATATAATTTCCGATAGATTTCAAACCTTGTATTTAAAGTTTTAAAAGGTATATTATTTAAAGTATTTTCGAATAGAAATCATTTGAAAGAAATTTTAGATGTTTAAATCAATGCTCTTCTCTTTGTCGCTGGAAAATAATTTCGGTGATGACAGCCGCATCATCGACATTTATTTTCGAGTTTCGAAGTGGAAAGACAAATTCGTAGCTTTGCTACTGTTTTGATTTGGAAAATTAAATCGATTTAAATTTCTTAAGTATGATTTGATTTATATATATAAGTATATAATTTCAAATTGATTTGATATACAGTATATACATAATTATCTCTAAAATGATTTGAAATTAATCGAAAATTTATTTCTTAAATTTTTGATTTAAAGATGATTTTCAATGAAGCCAAAAGTTTTGACTAAACACTTAACATGAAATAAGAAAATTGTAAAATTTTATTTGGATAATACTCAATTGCGTTATATATAACTTACCTAAATTTTCAAAATTTAATTATGTAATTGAATATTATACAATATAAATGATATCAAGGGAATTTATAAACAAATTTGAGTAGTTATAACAAAAGTAAACATACTTAATATATATGTGATAAGATATATTATGTAGAATAAATTTAATAATAATTTGGAATAAAGAAGAATTATATTCGTTGAATAAAGTATGATTATAATAAATGACTATCCAAATTTATGATCTTTGAAATTGTTAATATAAGAAAATTTGATAATATATAATATAAATTGTCTTTACAAATAAAATGTGAGTGCGTATGATAAACGTTATTCACTTGAATTTTAATTATAAAACGTTTATGGAGATAAATAGAATAATAAGTTGATTGAATAAGTAAAATTAAATAACGTTTTGTTTGAAAGTTAATAAATCGAAATTAAAGCAACTTAATGAGATATCTTGAATTAGTTGAATTTAAATTGATTTTCATTTGGAAGAAACCTTTGGTGCCTAACGTTGATAAAGGTGATATCAAATCGATTTAACGAAAATCTTGAATTTAAAACAAATTGTTGAATATAAATTTATTTAAACTGAAATCATATGGTTTAAATTAATTGGTTTATAATGTAATTCAAGTCTATTTTAATTTGGTTCTTTCTATTCTCCTACTTCCTTCCTTTTCGAGGACGAAAAGTTTTGAGTGGGGGAGAATGTAACGACCCGTAAATTTAACCTGTTTTATTAACGTTATTATTTGAAATTTTGTGGAATTTTATACGACGAAATTTTGAAATATAAATTTGATATTTGGAATGCGTCTAGTTAAATATAGCAACTGGTAAATTTTCGTCCAAAAATATGAAAGTTTATTTCGTGCGCGAATTTACTTCAATTTAATCAGTTAAAAAGCGATGAAAATAAAACGTTTTCAAAATCAAAATATTATTACATAGAAAAATTCTAAAACATCTTTTGAGCAAGTTTTCAGTTTGTCGTTTTCCAAATTCGAACATCTTTGGCTCCGTCGACCTTAATTTTCTGCGATTTTTACGCATTTTCTGCCCTAAAAAAATTTCGAATTTTTATAATTTAATCGTACCACTGATATCTGTATACCTTTGTGATCGTCTCGTCGTGCTGATTGCTACGGTATATTCACTTCTGCATTTTGAAGGCTGGTTCGCGGCGAAATCAGTGTAACGGTCTACCGTATCGGTACCCGATTTCATTTTTTTTTTTGAATTTGAACTTATTTCGTATTCAGATTATTTATTTTAAATAGGCTAGAATGGTAATGGTCACGTGAATTGATGTTAAGAATTGAAGAGCCACCGGTTGAGAAGTGCACATTCATTAAGTGCACGTTCCTTCTCTTTCACCTCACACCTCTCCCTCATTCATTTTTCAATTCCTACATTTCTTTTCTTTGCCTGGCACTATTTTTTTCCCAGTAGCCTTTCTACATCTTCATTTGGAAAATATGTAAAATAAAGTATGGTCTAACTTCAGCACATGCAACTCCAAACGCCTCTTCATCCTTCTTCTCCCATCACCTCTGCCACGTCGACAGCCGCATCCACCTTGCTCCACGTCGCAACCCAAGATCACCCTCCGCCTCCAACTGCCGAAGCCAACCCATGTCGGCTTATATGCCGCACCTCTCCCTCTGTCCTTCCGCTCCCCTTGTCGTTACATACCACGCTCTGTTTCTTCTCTTAGTACCGCCCTCTCAACCGAGCCCACCTCCCTTGTATTCGTAGTCATCAGGTCGAGCCATGGCAACAGCAGCCATGCGTGAAGCCTCGCAACCCATAAGCTACTTCCTCACTTGGCATACATATATCTGCAAATATTTACGGTAAGTAAAATATAGTAATTTTTACAGTAAAGTTTATTTAGACCTAATACATATATCTGCTTATTATATATATCTTGTTTTAAAGTATTTATATTGCATGTAAATGCGGTATTTGTGTATGTGTGATGGAGTGTGTATATGCTAGTACAAGTTTTGTTTTTCCAGAGATAATAAAGTTTACATATGTTGTACGTGTAGCACATCATTTGTATATATAAATTATTTTATACATGCTTTGTTTGAGGTTTTGTATAGGGTGTGATTTGAAATGTAAACATATGGTATCTATAATATATTATAAATATATGTTAGTTGATTTTAAAAGTTTGTAAGTTTACGAAGTTATAAAAGCTTATATGATTTCTTATTTGACTTCAAAGTATTATATAGCATTTCTACGTGTTTTATTATTATTATTATATATATATATATATATATGGTATATGAGTTGATATTATATGATGTATACATATGTATATATGTTTAAAAATGCATGTTATACAAGGAATAAATCAAATTTCTTTATGTACAAAATTGTGTGGTCTGCATATGTTATACGTTTTGGTTTGCGTGCATGTAGGCTACATGTTGGTTTTGTAGACTCATTTATGTTGCTTTCACACCATGGTGACATTTTTATTTTTTCTGAACAGCAGTTAGACTTCATGTTCACGATATCATATCTCACTCATGTTTTATCGGAATGGGTTGATTCTACTTTTATAAAAGAGTCGAAATTACCTAGTTTATGCATGTCAAATTTCAGCAAAATCGGACATCGTTTGATTAGTGGTCGAGGATCTAGAAGTTTGACCCAGGCAGACGTACTTTTGTACTTAAAATTATTTTACACTGCTGCAAACACGACCTGAGTTCATGTTTGACGCATCGTATCTCCTCCGTTTTACGTCGGAATCAAGTGATTCTTTGCAGTTTTGAAATACAAGTTTTGATCTTTAGTCATACCAAATTTCAGACAATTTCGATCTCGGTAGCACATACAATTATATTGTTAAACTTTGACGTAGAACATGTTTTGTAATTGTTGCTATGTTGAATGTTTTGATTTGATTTCGGCAATTCCTATTTAACAGTTTTGCTCGTCGATTCGTGCCAATCTTACTTTGCTCTGAGAATCATGCTTGGATTTGTAACTCCATTTCAGTGTCCGTATCAGTGTGCGTATCCGTGCCATCTTCTATTTTCTCTAACCTCGAAAGGTGAGCAATCACTCACGATTGATATTCTTTTATTTATTAAATTTGATTTCAATTGAAACGACAATTGAAATATGCGGCTGTTAGTTATTTACATTGTTATATCTGCTATCACCTGTATCTGTTCACCTATGACATCTGACACCATTATCTGTAAATTATTTATGCAATGATAATTCAGTTTGGTTGATAATTGATTGATTGTTTGTTGTTTATATTGGATGTTAAATTGTAAAGTATAAAGTGATAAATATTATGCAACTGAAGTTGATGTAGGGTGGTTTAAAAATTGTGAAGTGACATATGTGTTGAATTTGATTAGTTAATTTGAATAATATGATCCCTTTTAATTGTTAAGTTAATTGACACGTAAAATTTGATAAATTACACTTTGAACCTTTGAACGTATATTGGATTAATTTGTTATAGTATTAGATTTGAAATTGAAATTGAACGACAAGTGGAAAAAACCGTAATGTAATAATCTTTAATCTACATGAAATGATAGTGTAGATTCTAGAAATAATTATATTAATTTGCACGAATAACAATGTGAATTAATACGATTATTTCGGGATTAATTGAATTGACTACTGGATTGTTATTGCTTATTGTTATTGCTTGTTTATTTACTTTGACACCGTCCCAGTTATCACACTGCAAGTTCCCTTTATTATGCTTGATCTTGAATTGAAATTGGAATCGGGTTGAAATGATATATACCCAAATGAATTTGACCAAGGATAGAAAATTTAATAAATCCGATTGGTCAATAATTTGATTTATAAATAAAATAATGATTTTATTCGAGTAAAGAATAAGTTTTGAAATAAGGTTAGAATTTGAATTTTTGAAAGGAAAATGTAAAGATTGAAATCTGAAACAAATATTAACGTAGTAATTGATGAAAGAACGTTGTTTGAAATTTAATTATTTAATAATTAAATTTGGAAATAAAAATAAATATTTTGGAATTAGTAATAACTGAGTTTGAAATTATTAAGTTTGAAATCATTTAATAATTAAATTTGAAATTATAATTAAGTTTGAAATTATAATTAAGTTTGAAATTATTAAGTTGAATTTATAATTAAATTGAAATAATTTGATGATGAAGTTTGAATTCATAACTAAGTGGAAATGGTTTAATAATTAAGTTTGAATTTGTAATCAAGTTGTAATTATTAAGTTTTGAAATTATTGATAATTAAGATTGAAATTATTTAATAATTGAATAAGATTTAATTATTTGATAATTGAATAAAAATTGAATTCTTTGATAAGAGAAATTGAACTTTTTGAATATGTGAAATTTAGTTTCTTTATTAACTGAGTTCGAAATTAGTAACCAAGTAACTAAATAAGTGAAACTGAATTTCTTTAACAAGAAAGAAAACGTGATTTATTGGAATAAATATAAGACTTGAAATTTAAAGAATTTGATTCGACGATTTAATTTAATTCAATTTGAAGTTTTGATATAATGAAGTTGAACGTAAGTAATTGATTTAAATAAGTTGGAATTTAAATAGGAGTTGTTTTGAAGGATAAATTTACTTAGCGAATATTGAATGAAATTGATAAATGAATTAAAATTGATTTGAATGAAAATTAAACCATTTAAATGATTTCGGAATGAAACTTATATACGAACTTGAATCAATATTTGAATTATTTAAATAAAAGTTGAAATCGAATTATAAGATTTTGAAATGGTAATTTGGAAGTTTTGAAAAGTAAACTTTGGAAACTGATTTAGAAAGACAAATGAAATGTTGGTTTACGAATTGAAATTGAAATTGAATTTGATTTGGTTTGAAATATATTAACGACCAATCGGTGTAATAATTACGAAAGTTATTAAAGAGACCGGAATCGGTTATGGATATACTCTCTATCTAAACCGAAAACCACTTTAATAACTATACGTGGAGTGATGATCCAGAATGAAGTGGTTGGAGTGATGTACGTGATGACTGAAGAAAGAGAACGATAATGGATAGCCTTGACACTTGTGTCAAATTGGAAATGACTAAAATCAGGAGCCGTGCCGGGCCAAATGGGGTTAGCCACCTCGAGCGAACACACTTCTTCGTAACTACTACTCATTACTTGTGATTGATTGGTGCACCCTCGTACTTTTCAGGAGTGTTGTTTCGCGGTGTTGCGATTGCTGCGGCGATGCGTTCTCACCAGTCCGGATCAGGCAAACGGTAGTTTCACTATCTTGGGTATTGCCTCATGTGCCTTGTCATACCCGTATCCCTATATACGCGACCACTACGAATTTGTTTTGTGTTATACCTATGGAGTACTCCCTGATATCCCACTAGTTTACGGTGGAGTTTACAGTGCTGTATAGACTATGATGCTTATAAAAATGTGTTAAGGGAGATAATGGTAACGCCTTAACACTATTTTGATATTTTAGATTACTGATAGACATTATCTATTTAGCGTACACTACTACATAGTAGATAGTTTAACGGATCCTTAGAGGATGGTGATTCCAACATCCTTTGAGTTACTTGTATTTCGATTGCTATTTCGCTTGAGTTGGATTTATTGATATGAGAATATTAATCCTGACTCGAGTGTTTTGTGTTTTGCTTTACGCTCGGGTCAGACTGAGTGTACCAGTATCCGAGGCTCACCTTTGGAGTTGGAGCTTCACTTGGAGACCCAGCTATCTATCCAGCTTTCAGATATTCGATGATTCCAGTGATGTATTCTGATTCTTATATTTGACAGTTGTATTCGAGACTTCTGTTGTAACTTCTTTAACTCTGATGTATCTTATATATTTATATAGTAGCTTCATGAACTACTATCTCTTTTACTTCTGCTGCATATTATTACTCTGTGTCTGTGATTCTGTAATTATTTATTTACTGTATATCTGAGTTTTGCCAAATTTAAATTAACAATTCGGTATTTTGAATTATTCAAGTCCGACATGTGCGGATGCGAATAGTCCAAAATAGTGGGTCGTTACATAATTTATATCCCTGATCTATTTGCTGAACAATTCGAATAATTGATTACAAACAAAACATCACAGTGTAATGCATGATAACTGTTGATTCGTAAACTATGTTTCTTTGGGACTATTGTTGAATCACTCTGTGCTTGAAATCCAATTGCCTATGTACGTTGTGTATCTGTAGTCTATACACACAATCTTTAACCCAACTATATTATATATTATTAACAATAAAGCTCTACATGTAGACGCACAAAACATTATATGTTGGTGGACTGGGTGCTGGGTTGTAAATATGTGAATTGGATTCATATGAAAGTGAAGTTTGTGTAACGTCCGCCTTTTCGCACGATTTAAACAAACATACATGCCGATTCAAACCATACGGAAGGGCGGATTGTTATGGGGTAAATAAGAAAACAGAGAAGGAAAAAACAAAATAAAATCTCATAGCGGAAGAATAAAATATAATAATAAAATATACAGTTTATAAAATTGTTTACAAAACATTTGATTCTTCTTTATACAAATTAAATATCAGAGTTTACATACCAATAATATCAACGCAGCGGAATTAAATGGTGTAGTGGAATAATATTGTAGATACTAGTAATACAAATCTTCGTCTTCGTCCTCCAGAGCTGAATCCTCAAATCCTGAAACGCTCGGACTGACCCGAGCGAATTGAAAAGACAAAACACTCGAGTCAGAAGTAAAAGATCTTATGTGAGTTAAATCAACAGGAGTAAATATGAGTGCAGTAACTCAAGAGATGCTCGGGATTTGCATCTCCTAAGGATCCGTTAAACTATTTACTGTGTAGTATATTGCACTATTATAATAGTGTCTAATTGTAAAATAAACTTACTTTTTAATAGCGTCAAGGGGTTACCCATATAGCCCTTAACACAGAATATATTCCCATAGTCTATACAGTACCGTAATCTCCCCCGTACTGGACGTCGTCAGAGGGCACTCCATAGGTATGGTACAAAACCAAAATCGTATAAGGCGCGCTAGGGTAGGTGACACGGCACAACTAGGCAATGCCAGGGTAGATATACCAATTGCTATCCGGGCTGATGGTAACGCATAGCCGCAGCTACCGCCCACCTCGAACAAACACCCCCAAATCAAAGAAATCAATAGTGGCCACCGAAACAATCCAAAGTCAGAGTATAGTATCGAAGGAGCGCGTTCGATCAGAGGAATGACCTCATTGGCCCGAGAATCGCTCCTGTTTTAGCCACCTTATGCCAACTCACGGGAGTTGGGTCCACGTATTTACCTTACAGGAAACGTCGCCACCAACCTATTTCATTCTGGAATCTCCACCGCGTACACGGTTAGTCAAAGTGGTTTTCGGTATCGACAGAGAGTATGTCCATATCCGATCCCGGTCACTTTGCCAACCAATCGTTATTATAACACCGCGGTCATTTAAAATAATTATACTTTAAAAACTAGAATAAAATATCCATTTCAAAACCATATAAATATGATATCATTTCCTTTTAAAACCCGAATTAATACGATATCATTTTTTCCAATATATATTTCTTCCAAAATCATAGGGTTTCCAAAGCAAAATATTTAGAAATCAACTCTTGAACATAATATTTCCAAATTATACTACCTTGAAAAACATAGCTTTGAAACAAGTTTCCACCTCTTAAATGGTTAAATATTAAACTACTTTTATAAAACAAAATAGCTTCTTTAGATTTCACAAATCAATTTCAAATATCGATTTACACTTCCAAATACCATTTCACTTCCTATGTTTCAAGGCTTTAAATATTTCACCATTTCAAAAAAACAACTCATTTGACAAATCCATATGTATCAAATTCAATTACTTCTTATTTAGACTTGAAATGTTTGCTTAATGAATTCAATATAATTTAAGAAAACCTTTAACTTCATATAACTGGATCCTCTTTCAATTTATTATATATTCATTTAATCAACCTGATATTCATTGAAATCACTTTACACAAAAATCAAGTTATAAAAATCATATCCTTTAAAATTTCTAATTTTTATTAAATTTCAATTTAACATAATATTCATCTTCCAAATCTATTCTCATTTAAGTCATAAAACTCCAGAAATCAAATTTTAAATAAATGTTAAATCTTATTTGATCTTAAATTCAAACTTTATTTAAACTTCAAATCAAATTTATACAAAGCTTAAAAACCGGAAATTACTATATATATATAACAGCCTTTATCAATAACCAAATCAATATCTCATAAACCATATATATATAACTTTACAAAACCATAGAAAAACATTTCCAAAAATAATTATATATATTTACCGCGGTGCCTGTATAAAATTTTCTATCCTATGGTCAAGTGATACGGATGTTTATCATTTCAATCCGCAATTTAAAATAAAAATTTTGCGGTTGTATATCATTTCAAACCACAATCCCGAATGAAATGAAAAATGCATGATAACTTGCAGTTTAATGATATAAAATAAAACATCCATTCATCATCCATCATCCATATCACAATCATCATCCAATAATAAATCAATATCAATATACATCTGATAATATATAACAGGTACTAACTGGCAGTTATATTCAAAAATGAATTTAACAACTATTAAACTAACAGTTTATATGCAAATAAATAACTATAACTGTCAATTTATACTCAGTAATAAAATTTATGAACAGTTAAATTAAATAAATGCGATTTAACAGAGATAAGGAATAAAACATGTCAAATAGTCATAAATAAATTTCTACACATATCAAAAATCAATTTAACAAACATAAGAAATTTTAGAAATTGTGAGTGGGTTAAAACACTCACATTTTGAATTTAAATTCAATTTAAACCCAAAAATTTGACCGTCTCAGAATTCGTCCAAACTAGTGTCATCGAGTCCGAAACTTTGTTACGATCCTAACAAAAGAAACCACGCATAAAACAGATAACGTATGTGAAAGATATGACGATAAATGCGATTGGAAAAAAAATAAATAAAAAGAACACAAATTCACCTATTCTAACATCCACGTCACCAAGAGAAACGCCTCCTGCTACAGATTCCAAACCTCACGCATTTACAGAGCCAAAGCGAACCCATACGCATGAACACATCGAACACCGGCCGCCACTTCACATCACCACGCCACGCCGCTACAAGCCACGTCGCCGTCTCCCAGAGTTCGCCGCCACCCTCTCCCGATCCTTGGCCTTTACGCGACCACGATCGTCCCAAAATCAGGCAGCAGCCGCCCCCTATATGAAACCCTACTCGAATTAATCCCCCCAATCTAGCCGTTAATTTGACGAATTAACAACTCCGATGAGCAGCACTCGGTCCCCTCTGCAAAACCCAGAAAGGGTTTTGCGATCCAACAAATTTTGTTGCGACGATGATGAGTGGCCGAAAATGGTTTGAATTTTACTGGACGAACGAACAACTGAATCGAGAAACGAATCACGGATCTGTGACGTATACATCGACAGCTACAACATATATTTTATTGAAAATTTTCTAGAGAGTTTGAATTTTCACTTTTGATTTTGAACTGTAGATAGATCTAGGTTTTGCAACCATTGAGGAAGAGAAAGAGATGAAGAAAATGAACGTATAGACAAATGATAGAAGATGGAGGCTAGGGTTTATAATCGTCTATTTAAGAGCAGGGTTGGATTAGAGTAGATAGACCGAATAGATGAACGTGCGGAACAAACTATGGCCCAAAAATCCCGTTCTAACCCCGGAACGAAATTTATTAAACCCATATATCCAAATAGGTATTTTAAAATATTCTGAACGCGACGGAAAAAGTTTCACGTCCAAATTCGATCGTATGAAGAAGTTATGCTGAAAACAAAATTTCCAAATTGATTTCAAATTGATTTTTAATTAAATTGATTTCAAGGCGTTTCGTATCCGTACGATCAAATGACAGGTCCGATCGATACGAAACTTGAAACCCTACAATAATTCACCGATACGGATCCGATGAAACTGGTTTCGTCAAAATCCGAGTCCGTGACAAAAATGGCTATTTTTACATTAATTAAATAAATTAAAAATTAGTCAATTAAATCATATTTCCCATTTCTTTTTGATAATTGACGATTCTTATTATTATAAATTTTTCAATCACCTATACTAATTTAACCAAAATTTAACTTGTCGAAATTAAAATTTTAGAAATCCCCAAATTTCATTAATTTCACCAAATTATAAATTAAATTTCCAAAATTTTAATTAAATTTACTTTCCATTATTATTGTCAAATAGAAGAATTTATCATTGGATTCATATTTCAATATGTAAATATTTCCAATTTCATCTGAACTTATATTTACATAATTCCTAAATATTAAATTTCAAATATCACTTCAATTAACGTTAACGTAATAATTATTTATTATTTATTGCAGTTGATTATCAGTTACAATTAATATACTAAATAGATGGTAAATCTTGAATACTGGTTATCCTTAACGTTTTATTTCCCATTTAATTTCAACAACGCAATTTCAAAAATTTAACTCAATTAAATAAACAACTCTTTATATTCTAAATCAATTGCAATGGTTTAAAAGTTGCTAAATATTAATTTCAGTAATCCCTTTAATTCGATTCAAAATCAGCAATTACCTATTAAATGACCCAAAATTCCTATTAAATAAATCTAACAAATCTTTATCATCAATTAGATGAATTAAATATGGCAATCAAACTATTGCGTTAATAATTTCCGTTTCACTTTAAAGTATCTAAATTAGCCAATTACAATACTTATTACCCAAATAACTTCAATTTCTTCCAAATAATATTTACATAATTAATTTAAATATTGAATCCATTTAATTGCAATAAATTCAATTGATTGCAAATCAATTCCAAATAAATTTGATTTCTATCCAGTTACAACTTAATATCAAATCAGTTTTCACTTTACTAACAAAGTCATTATTACTTAGAATTTCATTACATTTTATATTTTCACATTTTCATTTTGGTTTCATTTCTTTTCCCACATAGTTTATTAAAAATGGGATTTTCCTTGGTTACAACTTATTTGGATCCATCATTCTTCATTTACCAATTTATTCCACTTTAACTGCAGTAATTTTGGGGATAAATTGAATTTGATTCCAGATTAACATTGACAACTAATAAAATAAGTAAAGTACAATAATTATAGTCATTAACTCTATTTCACACGTCTACATTCAGTTACTATTTAGAAAATCTTATTGCATTGGTTTTATACAATCGCCATTTACTTTACATTTCATTACTATTTAATATATATTTATTCATCAATCAAATCCGATATTTACTTTCTATCCTTCTATTTGATAAAAACCTATTATACATTTTACATATATCATTTCATTTATTTATGGGCATTGCATTGAAATTTATTTATTAACTAATATCAACGTTATTATCATTAATTTAAATTTGATTCCCAATTTTATTCAATACCCTGAACAAATAACATACATATTAATCAAATCCCTACATTTGTATTTCTCATATTCCATAAAAATCAAATCATAACATTTAAATGATTTTATTAAATTGGAATCTCATTCAAGTCGTAATCTATTAACTGGAACTAATATGATTCCTTAATTTATTCCCATTTACCGTTAAAAATCTTTCATTGCATTAAAACCATTTAACATTTTCATAAATTTCTCATATTAAATTCCATATCCAGGTAAGAATCCTTTTCTACTTAATTCATTTGGATTTCATTCTAAATTAAATTAGAAATCCTATTAAATTATCACATTTAAAATCATCGTATTTAACGGGTCGTTACACTCTCCCCCACTCAAAACTTTTCGTCCCCGAAAAGGAAAAAGAAGGGAAAAGAAAGAATAAAAAAACAGTACATCTTATTTCAAATATTAATTTAAAAACAATAATTTACTAAATTAATTTCCTTAAATGAAATATACCCGTTTTATCATCATTATATCTTTATGTACTTATATAAATAAAGTTTGGATCACATTTTCAAATAATCTCTAAGTGGTTTCAATCACTAACAATCAAATCAATCCAACAACCATCCATTTCAACAAACAGCATACCCAACAAATATAAACAACCATATAATCAACAATCAAATAGTTGCTCGGGTTCAAAGCTTGAAATGGTACGGAATGAAAAATAACTATACAGTGCATCATTTACTCAACAGTCTTAGATGAGACGGAATAAATTATTTATTCATCCAACTACTTCAAATTTCCTTACCCGACCAAACCATAAATCAAACAATAACAATTCAACCAACCAATCAATTTACTCATTATAAATTTTTATTTCATACATTAGCTGTTTGATCTTTTCATTCATATAACAGTTTATCTTTTATTTTCTTAAACCCTTTTTCTTAAGTTTACAATTTATACCACATAAATTATCCTTTTATAATATACATTTATATCTAACAACTTCAAATTTTTTCTTATAAGTTAAAATTTTAACTTCCTTTATAACTTAGCATTTAAGTCTCTTATTTTATTTAGGGTTTCAATTATTAATTAAATTTTGTTTCACTACCATAATTGAAACAATTAATTAATGGAAATTTAGAATTAAATACCGGGTTAAATTTCAATAGATAAGTATATTCTTATAACTTATATACCTATAATTATATTTAAAACAATTAAAATTTAGATATTTTCAAAATAAATCTGCAACAGAATTTACTACAGTGGCCTTTCCCCTTCGAAACTCGAAAATGAAAGTCGATGATGCGGCCGCCATCACCGAAATTATTTTCCAGCGACAGAGAGGAAAGTACGAAAATTATTTTCTCCAAAATCTTCTTTAAAACAATTCTTCCGAATTATACTAAATATTTATATAAGAAAATACTTATAAACAATTTTTATATTTCATAAATCCTTTGAAAGCAAATTTTCAAAAACCCCAAACTTAAGTTCTAAAATTTTCAAATTCCATTGATGTTAATTTCATTCTTATTTTTCTTATTATTTAAAAATTTTATTCCTAACAACCAATCTATCGCAACCAAATATAGATATCATTTGAAATTTTTTTATTTTATATATAGAAAATATAATAGGCAAAATTATTTCATTCACCTATATTAAAAAAACAAATATTATGTCGGTCTGTCCTATTAAGTGTTTAGAAATTCCTATTGATGACATAGCATCCCATGCATCAACCAGAATTTATAAATACAAAACGGAACAGATTAACACAATATTAAAATATTTTTATAACACTAACAAATATGCTCTCTCATATATATATACACTCAGTGACTCCCATAGGGTATTACTACCCTATTAACGAACAGTCAAACCCCACAAAGCCAAGGTTTATCGCTAAACCTGGCTCTGATACCAACTGTAACGTCCGCCTTTTCGCACGATTTAAACAGACACACATGCCGATTCAAACCACACGTAAGGGCGGATTGTTATGGGGTAAATAAGAAAACTGAGAAGAAAAAAAAAACAAAATAGAATCTCACAGCGGAAGGATAAAATATAATAATAAAATATACAGTTTATAAAACTGTTTACAAAACATTTGATTCTTCTTTATACAAATTAAATATCAGAGTTTACATACCAATAATATCAACGCAGTAGAATTAAATGGTGTAGTGGAATAATATAGTAGATACTAGTAATACAAATCTTCGTCTTCGTCCTCCAGAGCTGAATCCTCAAATCCTGAAACGCTCGGACTGACCCGAGCGAATTGAAAAGACAAAACACTCGAGTCAGAACTAAAAGATCTTATGTGAGTTAAATCAACAGGAGTAAATATGAGTGCAGTAACTCAAGAGATGCTCGGGATTTACATCTCCTAAGGATCCGTTAAACTATTTACTATGTAGTATATTGCGCTATTATAATAGTGTCTAATTGTAAAATAAACTTACTTTTTAATAGCGTTAAGGGGTTACCCATATAGCCCTTAACACAGAATATATTCCCATAGTCTATACAGTACCGTAATCTCCCCCGTACTGGGCGTCGTCAGAGGGCACTCCATAGGTATGGTACAAAACCAAAATCGTATAAGGCGCGCTAAGGTAGGTGACACGGCACAACTAGGCAATGCGAGGGTAGATATACCAATTGCTATCCGGGCTGATGGTAACGCATAGCCGCAGCTACCGCCCACCTCGAACAAACACCCCCAAATCAAAGAAATCAATAGTGGCCACCGAAACAATCCAAAGTCAGAGTATAGTATCGAAGGAGTGCGTTCGATCAGAGGAATGACCTCATTGGCCCGAGAATCGCTCCTGTTTTAGCCACCTTATGCCAACTCACGGGAGTTGGGTCCACGTATTTACCTTACAGGAAACGTCGCCACCAACCTACTTCATTCTGCAATCTCCACCGCGTACACGGTTAGTCAAAGTGGTTTTCGGTATCGACAGAGAGTATGTCCATATCCGATCCCGGTCTCTTTACCAACCAATCGTTATTATAACACCGCGGTCATTTAAAATAATTATACTTTAAAAACCAGAATAAAATATCCATTTCAAAACCATATAAATATGATATCATTTCCTTTTGAAACCCGAATTAATACGATATCATTTTTTCCAATATATATTTCTTCCAAAATCATAGGGTTTCCAAAGTAAAATATTTAGAAATCAACTCTTGAACATAATATTTCCAAATTATACTACCTTGAAAAACATAGCTTTGAAACAAATTTCCACCTCTTAAATGGTTAAATATTAAACTACTTTTATAAAACAAAATAGCTTCTTTAGATTTCACAAATCAATTTCAAATATCGATTTACACTTCCAAATACCATTTCACTTCTTATGTTTCAATGCTTTAAATATTTCACCATTTCAAAAAAACAACTCATTTGACAAATCCATATGTATCAAATTCAATTACTTCTTATTTAGACTTGAAATGTTTGCTTAATGAATTCAATATAATTTAAGAAAACCTTTAACTTCATATAACTGGATCCTCTTTCAATTTATTATATATTCATTTAATCAACCTGATATTCATTGAAATCACTTTACACAAAAATCAAGTTATAAAAATCATATCCTTTAAAATTTCTAATTTTTATTAAATTTCAATTTAACATAATATTCATCTTCCAAATCTATTCTCATTTAAGTCATAAAACTCCAGAAATCAAATTTTAAATAAATGTTAAATCTTATTTGATCTTAAATTCAAACTTTATTTAAACTTCAAATCAAATTTATACAAAGCTTAAAAACCGGAAATTACTATATATATATAACAGCCTTTATCAATAACCAAATCAATATCTCATAAACCATATATATATATATATATATATAACTTTACAAAACCATAGAAAAACATTTCCAAAAATAATTATATATATTTACCGCGGTGCCTGTATAAAATTTTCTATCCTATGGTCAAGTGATACAGATGTTTATCATTTCAATCCGCAATTTAAAATAAAAATTTTGCGGTTGTATATCATTTCAAACCACAATCCCGAATGAAATGAAAAATGCATGATAACTTGCAGTTTAATGATATAAAATAAAACATCCATTCATCATCCATCATCCATATCACAATCATCATCCAATAATAAATCAATATCAATATACATCTGATAATATATAACATGTAATAACTGGCAGTTATATTCAAAAATTAATTTAACAACTATTAAACTAACAGTTTATATGCAAATAAATAACTATAACTGTCAATTTATACTCAGTAATAAAATTTATGAACAGTTAAATTAAATAAATGCGATTTAACAGAGATAAGGAATAAAACATGTCAAATAGTCATAAATAAATTTCTACTCATATCAAAAATCAATTTAACAAACATAAGAAATTTTAGAAATTGTGAGTGGGTTAAATCACTCACCTTTTGAATTTAAATTGAATTTAAATTCAATTTAAACCCAAAAATTTGACCGTCTCAGAATTCGTCCAAACTAGTGTCATCAAGTCCGAAACTTTGTTACGATCCTAACAAAAAAAACCACGCATAAAACGGATAATGTATGTGAAAGATATGACGATAAATGCGATTGGAAAAAAAATAAATAAAAAGAACACAAATTCACAAATTCACCTATTCTAACATCCACATCACCAAGAGAAACGCCTCCTGCTACAGATTCCAAACCTCACGCATTTACAGAGCCAAAGCGAACCCATACGCACGAACACATCGAACACCGGCCGCCACTTCACATCGCCACGCCACGCCGCTACAAGCCACGTCGTCGTCTCCCAGAGTTCGCCGCCACCCTCTCCCGATCCTTGGCCTTTACGCGACCACGATCGTCCCAAAATCAGGTAGCAGCCGCCCCCTATATGAAACCCTTCTCGAATTAATCCCCCCAATCTAGCCGTTAATTCGACGAATTAACAACTCCGATGAGCAGCACTCGGTCCCCTCTGCAAAACCCATAAAGGGTTTTGCGATCCGACAAATTTTGTTGCGACGATGATGAGTGGCCGAAAATGCTTTGAATTTTACTGGACGAACGAACAACTGAATCGAGAAACGAATCACGGATCTGTGATGTATACATCGACAGCTACAACATATATTTTTTTGAGAATTTTCTGGAGAGTTTGAATTTTCATTTTTGATTTTGAACTGTAGATAGATCTAGGTTTTGCAACCATTGAGGAAGAGAAAGAGATGAAGAAAATGAACGTATAGACAAATGATAGAAGATGGAGGCTAGGGTTTATTATCGTCTATTTATAAGCAGGGTTGGATTAGAGTAGATAGACCGAATAGATGAACGTGCGGAACAAACTATGGCCCAAAAAGCCCGTTCTAACCCCGGAACGAAATTTATTAAACCCATATATCCAAATAGGTATTTCAAAATATTCTGAATGCGATGGAAAAAGTTTCACGTCCAAATTCGATGGTATGAAGAAGTTATGCTGAAAACAAAATTTCCAAATTGATTTCAAATTGATTTTTAATTAAATTGATTTCAAGGCGTTTCGTATCTGTACGATCAAACGACAGGTCCGATCGATACGAAACTTGAAACCCTACAATAATTCACCGATACGGATCCGATGAAACTGGTTTCGTCGAAATCCGAGTCCGTGACAAAAATGGCTATTTTTATATTAATTAAATAAATTAAAAATTAGTCAATTAAATCAAATTTCCCATTTCTTTTTGATAATTGACGACTCTTATTATTATAAAATTTTTCAATCACCTATACTAATTTAACCAAAATTTAACTTGTCGAAATTAAAATTTTAGAAATCCCCAAATTTCATTAATTTCACCAAATTATAAATTAAATTTCCAAAATTTTAATTAAATTTACTTTCCATTATTATTGTCAAATAGAAGAATTTATCATTGGATTCATATTTCAATATGTAAATATTTCCAATTTCATCTGAACTTATATTTACATAATTCCTAAATATTAAATTTCAAATATCACTTCAATTAACGTTAACGTAATAATTATTTATTATTTATTGCAGTTGATTATCAGTTACAATTAATATACTAAATAGATGGTAAATCTTGAATACTGGTTATCCTTAACGTTTATTTCCCATTTAATTTCAACAACGCAATTTCAAAAATTTAACTCAATTAAATAGACAACTCTTTATATTCTAAATCAATTGCAATGGTTTAAAAGTTGTTAAATATTGATTTCAGTAATCCCTTTAATTCGATTCAAAATCAGCAATTACCTATTAAATGCCCCAAAATTCCCATTAAATAAATCTAACAAATCTTTATCATCAATTAGATGAATTAAATATGGCAATCAAACTATTGCGTTAATAATTTCCGTTTCACTTTAAAGTATCTAAATTAGCCAATTACAATACTTATTACCCAAATAACTTCAATTTCTTCCAAATAATATTTACATAATTAATTTAAATATTGAATCCATTTAATTGCAATAAATTCAATTGATTGCAAATCAATTCCAAATAAATTTGATTTCTATCCAGTTACAACTTAATATCAAATCAGTTCTCACTTTACTAACAAAGTCATTATTACTTAGAATTTCATTACATTTTATATTTTCACATTTTCATTTTGGTTTCATTTCTTTTCCCACATAGTTTATTAAAAATGGGATTTTCCTTGGTTACAACTTATTTGGATCCATCATTCTTCATTTACCAATTATTCCACTTTAACTGCAGTAATTTTAGGGATAAATTGAATTTGATTCCAGATTAACATTGACAACTAATAAAATAAGTAAAGTACAATAATTATAGTCATTAACTCTATTACACAGGTCTACATTCAGTTACTATTTAGAAAATCTTATTGCATTGGTTTTATACAATCGCCATTTACTTTGCATTTCATTACTATTTAATATATATTTATTCATCAATCAAATCCGATATTTACTTTCTATCCTTCTATTTGATAAAAACCTATTATACATTTTACATATATCATTTCATTTATTTATGGGCATTGCATTGAAATTTATTTATTAACTAATATCAACGTTATTATCATTAATTTAAATTTGATTCCCAATTTTATTCAATACCCTGAACAAATAACATACATATTAATCAAATCCCTACATTTGTATTTCTCATATTCCATAAAAATCAAATCATAACATTTAAATGATTTTATTAAATTGGAATCTCATTCAAGTCGTAATCTATTAACTGGAACTAATATGATTCCTTAATTTATTCCCATTTACCGTTAAAAATCTTTCATTGCATTAAAACCATTTAACATTTTCATAAATTTCTCATATTAAATTCCATATCCAGGTGAGAATCCTTTTCTACTTAATTCATTTGGATTTCATTCTAAATTAAATTAGAAATCCTAATTAATTATCACATTTAAAATCATCGTATTTAACAGGTCGTTGCAGTTTGGATATGCAATTGACAGTTTGGATATGTGGTGGCAGGTTTTGTTGATGGTCAGGGACGTAACAGTGTGGTTTGTTGGGTTACTGGTTTGCAGATGATGGTAGAAGGGGAAGGGGTTTTACTGCAGGATGAAATGTGGTTTAGGCAGAGGAAGTGTAGGCAATGTGCAGAGGGGATAGCTCGCTGTTGGAGGTGGTTTTCTATAGAGAGCAGGAGTGTAAATGCAGCAGTTTTTGGATTGAGTGGCTAGTTGACGATGTACAGGTGGTGGTAGGAAGTTGTATGTGTTGTGGATAACTGAAGTTGTCGAGCAGCAGAGGTTTTGATAGTTTCTGGTGGTACTGGTTGCGGTCAAAGATATGGCTGTTGTGGTAGTATCAGAGAAGTGATGTAGGAGGTTGTTGTGTGGTGCTGCAGGGATATAACAGTAGTGGACGGCAGCGGCAGGTTTGCACAGTTGTATGATAGAGAAGTCAATTAGATATGGTGGAAGGAGTGTAAGTATTGAGGCAGTGGAGAGTAGAAGTATGCAAGCAGATGGAAGTAATAATCCAAAAAAATTGTGGTTGGGTTAGTGGTATGTGGTTTTTTGGTATTATGTATAGATTATTAACACTTTAATTGATATATATTTATTTTGGTATTATGTTATTCAGTTTGTATTTGCCATCAAATTTAATTTTGAATGATTTCAATATTGCATGCAAATTTTTTTTGTTATAATCAATAATACACACACACATATATAGTCAATTTGAATACTGTAATAATGGTTTCTGAGAATGGCTTTTTTGCATCAGTTTTCAACAACCTATGCAACAAGTTCCTTTGTTGCATCGGTTTTCATTAAAACCGATGCAACATGGGGGCTGTGTTTAAGCAACCAACCACGATATTTTGCATCAGTTGTTAGTAACAACTGATGCAAAAAGGGCCTTTTTGCATCAGTTTCAGAACTGATGCAAAAGTGTTAAGCCTGTTGCATCGGTTGTTGAACTGATGCAAAAGGGGGGTAAACAACCGATGCAAATGGCATGTTTTGTAGTAGTGTACTATGAATCATATACCAGTTGTGTAGTAAAAGTGAACCTTAATGAAGAAAATATCATCAAGAAATATCAACAATCTACATTTCATACTTCAACCAATACTTTTTTCAAATAACGGTTCAAATATCATCTAACGATATGTTCTTAATATATAGCTAACAGTTATCGATATACTAGTGATACAAGACTAATTTTATGCAAATATTGATGGAAATAAATAAAATCTCCAATTAAAGAAAAATACATAAATATCTCATATATCGAGACTTGCATGCAAGCAAGTTACACACACACACACACACACACTATTTTTTAGCATTGGATTTACTAAATGTGTTAGTTTGTGCTAAAATATTTTAGACTTATATTTGTGTTCTCCTCAAACCAATTGAATAATATATTCCTTATATAAAACTAAACTACAGTCATTGTATACCATTACAAGAAATTATAACATACATGTGTTAAAGAAAAAAGCTTCCATTTAAATTCCCCAGCCCACTCTGTGCTGATTGTGAATTGATACCAACACTCAAATGGATATATAGTTCCATAATTGTAACATCCCGCTTCTGAAAGCTCAAAACTAACTGACACAGATGTTGTAGTCATCCATAAATGTTATTTCTAAGTGATCGAAATTGAAATTTTGAGAGCATTGGCAACACGAAAGCACAAGAACATGAAAATTTTAAAATTCAACAAAACATTATTTCTCATTTCTTATAAATTTCAATTTAAGATTTAATTACATAATCCCAAACATTAACCATGTTCAGATCACATATACATGTAAAAAATATGATACGAGCGACATATGAAGCTGTCCCCTTATGATGATCAGAGAACTAATAAATATGAACTTTTTAGTTCTTGGTACGTCATAGAAAAAATAGAAAATAGCTCTTATATAGCTAGCAATGCCTCATGCACGTCTTGGGAAGGTTATTCGTCCAAAAACCTGAAAGTCTCCCACTCAAAGGCATATAAAACATAAAGTGGAACGAAGTCGGAAGCTTCCCTTCGACTTTGTTCCTTTCGAAGTTCTGAATCAAATGCATACATCTCCTTCGAAAGCATGGCTTTCGAAGGCATTAAAAACTTAACTTTTAAAACAATGGGAAGGTCCGAAAGTAACCCCTCATATTCCTCTCCTAACTTTTGACTTAGTCGAAAGGTTCTAAAACATATTTTTGGAAAATATTTAAAACAATTCTCTTGAAGGTTTAAACTATCGGAGATCCCCTTCGTAACCCTTCTTGAGTATAAAAAAATTGTTTTTATAAAATGATGTAGTTGAAGGATCCCCTTTCGAAACCTATTAATTCGAAAGCAATCATATTTCCATTCGTAAGCCAAGGAAGCAGCCTCCATCCCTACGCTTCTCTTCCTTCCGACAACATTCCTACCTTTCGACTTAGGCTAAAGGTAAAACCTTACCTTCTAACTTAGGCAAAAGGTGCCTTTCAACTTAGTCAAAAGGGTGAAAGCGGGCTATGTAGTCGAAAGCAAGTTCTTGGCCTAGAGAAGTGATGCATCCTTTTGCTTGTCTGAATCTGGTTAGTCAAGAGGCTTCCTCCTGACTTTCGAACAGTAAACAGTACTAAATGGTCAACTTTTTCTTAAAACTATATTCTCCTTCCCTATAAAATTTTCGAAAGAAATTTCCCTCCGATTTTAACCAATTCGAAAGCAAACTTTCAGTTAAGCCCTTGGGCATAAATAATTTAATTACCTAAGTAAATCACAAAGGAAAATCCCCAAAAATCACCAAAAATCTGATAAGTCATATACTTCAACATATTAAAATTTTAAAGCATATGAAGATCAAAACAACATGGAATCTAACCAAAACCTACTAAAAACGTGTTAATTAGCCCATTAACATTTAAAACACTTATGTCTTATCCAAACAAAGGTTTAAATGATTATAATCTAACAAAAATCTCAAACATGAATCGAATATAACCCATAACTGATCCAAACATAGAAAATATGAGATGATAAACATGATTATTCATCTTGATTAGTTGATTGGAGAATGAGATAATCTCCTAGTTTTAATTCCTTAGCTTTATCTTCAATTTATGCTCTTCTTGGGGCTTTTAATGGCCGGCCGAAATATAGGTGAGGAGTTATGAATGAGAAAGTAGAAGTTTATTAAAGTGGAAGAAGAAATATATACCAAGAAATGTATCCCCATTTTCAAGTTTACCTCGTAGGAAAATTCCTCCTCCTAAATTTTGTAGTGTCTTATTTTAGTTCATTCATTAAAACACTGCCATTGGATTTATTAATATCATCTCCCTACTTATTCACATTATTATATTTAATTTATCCATTTAAATATACCTAATAATGTTAATCAAAATTCAAGGGCATTACAGATTCCCCTCTTAAAGAATTTCGTCCCCGAAATTTCAGTAAGGACAAAACAACAATCACATAGCTCATGCAAGCAAAGCTAGTATAACCTACCAGCCAAATTCTATATAAACACTATATAGAACATACCATCTAAAACAGCATAGGAAAAGTAGCCCTAATCCTTTCTTCTATCTCCCAAGTATAGTGCTTCACGTTGTTGCTCCACTGAACTTTCACCAACCTACTTCTCATGTTTCTTAACCTCTTCTCATCTTTTTCCACAACACGAACTGGTTGCCTCAAAAAAGACATATCCGGTTCCACCACTAAGTCCTCTAGTGTCGTCGGAGCGATACTAGTTTCTAGATCATGAACAAACTTCCTAAGATAAGAAACATGAAACACATTATGGACCCCGGCCAAACTGCACGGTAAATCTACTCGGTACGCGATTCTCCCAATCCTCTCTGATACAGGAAATGGCCCAACGTATCTTGATGCTAGCTCCAAGTCTTCCCAAACCAAACCACACCTTTCATCGGAAATACCTTGATGAAATCTCTATTTCCAACTAAGAACTCTAGGTTCTAACGCCTTTTGTCTGCGTGACTTTTCTGCTTAGATTGAGCTTCCTTCATTCTTTCCCGTATCCACTCGATCTTTTTTGTTGCCTCTCTCACCAAATCTTGAACAAGGACCAATCTGTCTCCGGTCTCTAACTAACATATTGGTGATTTGCATGGCCTTCCATACAAAGCTTCAAAAGGCATCATCCCTATAGTAGTCTAATAATTATTATTATAGGAAAACTCCATTAAGTACAAGTGATCTTCCCAAGAACCACTAAAATCCAGCACGCGAGTTCTTAATAAATCTTCCAGTACCTTGTTGACTCTTTCTGTCTACCCATCCATCTGAGTATGATATGCAGACTCATCTTAAGCTTAGTGTCTAACACATTCTGCAGAATCTTCCACACCACGCTAGTAAACAAAGCATCTCTATCACTGACGATACTACTAGGAGTCCATGCAGTCTAACGATGTTTTTTGGGAACAACTTAGTCAAAATAGGTGTCGTCCTGGTTGACCTTACCAGAATGAAATGGGCACTCGTGGTCAATCAGTCCACTATGACCCATATAATTTCATTACGCTGGTTTGATCATGGCAACCCGTCAATAAAATCCATAGATATCGAGTCCCACTTCCAAACTGGAATATCCAAAGGCTGAAGAAAACTACTTGGCTTCTGATGTTCGATTTTTACTTGCTGACAATTAAAACACTGTTTTGCTCATAAGCTAACAACCCTCTTCATTCATTCCTAGAAGAAACTTCTCATCATATCCCGATACATCTTGTTTCCTTTAGGATGAATCGTAAACTTTGATCAATGATGTTCCTTAAGAACCTCCTTCCTATGATTTCCAACATCCCAAATACATAAATGTTTCTTCTTTCTCAACCAACCCCTACGGTCAAGAATAAAATCCTTCAAATCATCAATCTCTGTTCTAGCTTCTAACCCTCTAATCCTCCGGCTAACGCTGGATCCACTTTATGCCAAGAAGCCATCCGTTCAATCATAATTAGTCGAACTTCCAAACAAAACGCCATGGTGAAAATTCGATTAAATCCAGTATCGACCTCAACTGCACACTACAAGCAGCCAGTGCTACCAAGCCTTTCCATTCCGCCAACATAGCTAACACCACATTCTGATATTTCCTGCTACGCACATCACCACCTTATTTCCTTTTCCCGTTGCATACTCGATGCTAAAATCATGTGCTACAACAAATTCCAGTCATCTCTGCTATCTCGCGTTCAGCACCTTTTGGAAGAATAAATAATGTAGAGACTATGATCCATGAATAGCTCAAACCTTTCTCTCAAAAGATATTATCTGCCAACTCCAAATCATGAGCAGGGTATCTCACTTCATGTGGTCTAAGCTGTCTAAAAGCATAGGCAATAACCTTTCTATTCTGCATTAGCACGGCACCTTACCTAGTATCACATGCATCAATGTAAACTACCAACCCCTGATTCCCATCAGGAACTACTAACACGGGCACATTGTTAACCAATGTTTCAACTTAAGGAACGCCTTCTCATATTTTTCAGACCAAACAAACTTCACGTCCATCCTGGTTAGCATAGTTTAAGATGCCACTATCTGCGAGAAATCCTTAATGAACCTTTGTCAATATCCAGCAAGTCCAAGAAAGCTTCTAATCTCACTTACCGTCTCTAGTCCTTTCCAATTGTAATAGCTTCGATATTATCCGGATCAACTGCTAAACCTTTCCTGGAAATTACATAATCAAGGAACTTCACTTCCTTCTTCCAGAAATGACACTTTGAGAACTTCACTTTCAGATGTTGTTGCCTTAGCATCTCTAATACTATTCTAAGATGATCAATATGATCCTTCTCATTCTTAGAATATACCAAAATGTCATTAATAAAAACCGACACGAACCTATCCAAGTGCTCTCGAAAAAGCTAGTTCATAAAATCCACGAAGAAAGCTGGAGCATTAGTTATCCCGAACGTCTTAACAACCACTCGTAAGACCCATATCCGGTCCTAAACGTCGTCAAAAGAATACTTCCCTCTACCACTCTTTGCTGATGGAAACCTGTCGCCAAATCCTATTGGGAAAACACTCTGGCTCCACTAAACTAATCGAACAAGTCGTCTATCATCGGCAAAGGATACCTATTCTTAATCATCCTCTCGTTAAACATACGATAGTCGATATACATCCTTAACAACGCATCTGGCTTCTTCATGAATACTACGGCCGTTCCCCAAGGCGAACTGCTTGGCCGGATTAAATTCTTTCCTTCCAATTCCACTAGCTGAACCTTCAATTTCTTCATCTCTGTTGGTGGCATCCTTCTGTGTGGTCTATTTATGAGATCAGCTCCCGATATGAGATCTATTCAAAACTCGAATGCTCCCTTTAGCGGCAAGCCTGAAACTGGTTCAAACACATCTACAAACTCTCTTGCAACATAAACCTGCTTCAAATTTTCTTTCGCTCCCATAACACCCACGCATAAGCATTTCCGTTCGAACTCCATACCAAGTAAATGACTCGGATATGGCTATTTAGGTGTCTCAATGATATTTCTCCCTCTTGAAAAAATATCCTAACATCATATCTATCTAACCAATCCATACCCAATATGATACCGAAATTCACAAAATCAAAAACATATAAACTGCATGCAAACATCTTACCTAACAAATCAAGTTCTAAATGATCATATCTCATTCACCGCGTTGCATACCCTTTGATAGGATTTGCAACCCTTAAAGGGGTAATAAGGCATAAATGTTCCAGATATAAGCAATCCACCAAATAATGAGATATAAATGAGTATGATGCACTGGTATCAAATAGTATTCTAACTAGAGTACTATGAATCATAAGCACACCTTCCATCATAGTTTTTCCTTTCTCAGCAGTCGTTGGTCTATAGGATAATGGTTCCAATGCAAATACCTTTTCCCTTCCAGCTTTAGCAACCTTGGGACACTTGTCCTTGTAATGCCCCATTTGGCCATGTTATTGCACTTTACATTCGACCTCGCTGCAACTGCTCTTCCATCACCCGAGCTCACTCTTTAGCATAGTGCCCCTTCTAGTCACACTTGTAACAGAGAATATCAGTCTTATTCTTCTTGGTTGCTACCCTTGACTGGGCACCTTTCTTCTTAAAGAACTTCTACTTCTTATCCAGAAAATTCTAAACCTTAGCTAGTTTCCCTTTTCCAAAAGTAGAAAGCATCACTTCATTCCAAATAGCCATCTCAACAACAATATGACACAGATCCTGGAGGATTAGCATGGTTGCTCTGGCTATCTCAAGGTTCAACCCCTTGATAAACTTATAATTCCTCCAAATAATTGTATCCACAGTAGCATATCCATAACGGGACAACTCGTCAAATTCTGTAGCATACTCAGTCACCGATTTACCCTTCTTAACTAAATTTGGAAACTTCCTTAGCACCGTTGACTTGGCAACCTCAGATAGAAATCTTTCTTCGAACCTCCTTTGAAATTTAGCCCAAGTTAGGTCTTTCTCTGGCTCTCCCACGGTATCTCCATTCCACTAAAACAATGTTTCTCCCTCCAATTGCCTTGAAGCAAGTCTTCTTTTTTGCATATCCGTCAAGCCGAGATCTGCAAATATTCTCTAACAATGCAACAGCCAGTTCTCCACTCCCACCCATCCTTGGTTCCCAGTAAAGGCTTCCCTCCAAGACTAGTGTAATCCCTGCTCACCTTGGCATAATTATTACCAACTGGGGCCACCAGATTAGCTCCTCCAGCATTCCCTACAGCCACTCCTACAGCTGCTCCAGGTTGCATCATATTAACGAAGAATTAACACATTATCCCCATATCAACCGGCATAATCACAGCAACAACATTGGCATTTACATCTGGGTTTTCATTTGCCTGTCGATCCTAGTTGCTCCTAGTATTGGATTGAATGTTTCCACTTATTGCAATGTGTCTTCTACCTTGATTCACTCTTTCCTTTCCTGCCTTCATATCTTACTTTCCTACAACTGAAATCCAATCTTGGTAAGATACAAAAGAATGGTTTAAGAGAGTGGGGAATACATACTTTGGTATTTATAGCAAAGTTCACATACGTTACTATAATGCTTACCCAAGCTCAACTATATATTAGATTCATTAGATTATGGTTTAAAAAAAAAAAAATTTTAAATTCCTTTTAAGTACACAAACCATGCTCTGATATCAACTTGTAAGATCCCGCGGAGGCTCAAAACTAAACGCTACGGATGCTGCAGTAATCCATAGGTGTTATTTCTGAGTGACCGAAATCGAAATCTTGAAACTATTGGCAACATAGAAACAAGAGCATGAAAATATTTAAACTTCAATAAAATAGAATTTCTCATTTCTTATAAACTTCAATTTAAGATTTAATAACATAGTCTTAGACGTTAACTATGTTCAAATCACATTTACATGTAAAAAATACGGTAAGAGCGACATATGAAGACGTCCCCTTATGATGATCAGAGAACTAATAAATACAAACTTTATACTTCTTAGTACATCACAGAGGAAAACATAAAATAGCACTTAGATAGCTAACACTGCCTCCTGCACGTATCCGTAAGCTTATTCATCCAAAAATTTGAAAGTCTTCCAATCTTATACTGCTCAAATTAATTTTGAGCACCCGAGAGTTCGTGGAGAAACACAAACTTCGAGTCAAACAATAAGTCTGGTATGAATAATCCTCTGCCATCTCTTATCGCAAATAGATATCTCATGAGACCAAGGCGTCTAGCGGAACGGGTTGTCCCCTCACTAGTATCCAAAATAAACATGCAAATCATTTACTATGCTCCTGGACCCAAAATGGTTGTCTTAACATTATATGAAATAAAAACATAAATAGCATATATTTGATATCCTATCCTCCCATTCATTAGATATCCCATCTAAAAGAAATTTATTATATTTCCCACCAAAAATCAATTTATTAGTTCTCCTCTAAAACCTTTAAAAGTAACTACCCATCATACATTAATAGGACTATTTATCCCAAATCCATTTAAAGTAAATGTAGAATATCCATCGTACATTGTTTTATAAAAGTTGATGTGGGCTATCCACTACACACTTCGTAGTTTTCCTAGGATGACTTTGAACCCTTGGGTGCCAAAAACTGAGGCTAACCACCTCTAGTAAAATATTCTTTTCTTTAGAAATTTGATACGGGCTATCCGCCACACATTCCATGGTTTTCCTAGGTTAACCATGAAACCAATACTTGGCCAATTTAAAATATCAGGATCCCCATGAATTCTTAATTTCCCCAGGTATACCACCTATTTAACCTATTCCCATTGGTAGCCCCAATTAGGTAAAATTAAATAAAACACATTTATAGTTCCAATGTATATTTTCGAAAGCGTATTTCAACTTGTATCCCCAAACTATGTATTGAAAACATTAAACCCACCCCAATGTCCCCAAGGTTTTATAACATTCAATTTAAGTAAGGATCCCCCTTACATATTCAAACAAAGATAAGTATTTTTTGCTATAACCCTTCGAAGTAGCTTCTTCGAATTAGCAAAACTTTACTTAAGAAAAATGGCTAAAAATAGCTCTTTACAACCCTTCGAATGAAGTCCTATTCGAAGGCAAATAACCCTCTGAAGTTAGCCTCTTTGGAAGCCTTCCTTTTGAAAGCATCACAAAATCATATCTATCGACCTTGTCGAAAGGTCCTACCTTTCGACATTGTTAGAAGATTTCTTTTCAACCTAGTCGAAAGGTTCCACCATTCGACATTGTCAAAAGCCTAGGATATTCCCCTTATAAAACCATTTATAAATATTTCGAAAGCAATGAAACTCAAAACCTTTTGAAATCATTAAAGTCAACCCCTTCGAAAGCATTAAAACATCCAATGGTAGCCCCTTTAGAAGCCTTCCGCCTTTTTAAAACATCCGTACCCTTCGACTTAGTCGAAAAGGTGAGGATTCACCTTTCGACTTTGTCGAAAGGTATAGGCTGGCGGCTTAACTCTTCCTTCGAATATTCCATTCAGAAGCATATAAAACATAAAGAGAAACGAAGTCGGAACCTTCCCTTCAACTTCGTTCCTTTCGAGTTCTGAATCGAAAGCATACATCTCCTTCGAAAGCATGGCTTTCGAAGGCATTAAAAACTTAACTTTGAAAACAATGGGAAGGTTCAGAAGTAACCCCTTCCTTTTCCACTCCTACCTTTTGACTTAGTCCAGAGGTTCTAAAACATATTTTTGGAAAAAATTTAAAATAATTCCCTTGAAGGTATAAAGTTTCGAAGATCCCCTTCGAAACCCCTTCTTGAGTATAAATTTTTTTTTTCTTTATAAAATGATGCAGTCGAAGGATCCTTATACAAAACCTATTAATTCGAAAGCGTTTATATTTCCATTTGAAAGCCAAGGAAGCATCCTCCATCCCTTCGCCTCTCTTCCTTCCAACACCATTCCTACCTTTTGACTTAGGCGAAAGGTAAATGCTTGCCTATCGACTTAGACAAAGGTACCTTTCGACTTAGTTAAAAGGGTGAAAGCGGGCTATAGCCCGGAAGGAAGTTCTGGGCCTACGAAAGTGATGGTTCCTCTTTCTTGTCTAAATCTGATTGGTCAAGAGGCTTCCTCTGGTACTTTCGAACCGTAAAAAGTACTACATAGTCAACCTTTTTCTTAAAACACTATTCTTCTTTCCCAAATAATTTTCAAAGAAATTTCCCTCTGAATTTAACCAATTCGGAAGCCATTTCTCAGTTAAGCCCTTGGGCATAAATAATTTAATTACCTTAGTAAATTACTAAGGAAAATCCCCAAAAATAACCAAAAATTTGATAAGTCATATACTTCAACATATTAAAATTTCAAAGCATATGAAGATCAAAACAACTTGGAGTTTAACCAAGATTGAATAAATACATGTTATATGAAGATCAAAACAACTTGGAGTTTAACCAAAATTGAGTAAATACATGTTAATTAGTCCGTTAACATTTAAAACACACATGTCTTATCCAAACAAAGGTTTAAATGGTTATATCCTAACCAAAATCACAAACATGAATCAGGTATAACCTATAACTAATCCAAACATAGAAAAAATGAAATGATAAACATGATTATTCACTTTGATGAGTTGATAAGAGAATGAGATTATCTCCTAACTTTAATTCCTTAGCTTTATCTTCAATTTATGCTCTTCTTGGGGCTTTTAATGGCCGGGAGAAATATAGGTGAGGAGTTATGAATAAGAATGTAAAAGTTCATTAAAGTGGAGGAAGATATATATATATATATATATATATATATATATCTCTGGAAATGTAGAACCATTTACAAGTTTACCCCTTAGGAAAATTCCTCCTTCTAAATTTAGTGAAGTCTTATTTTAGTTCATTCATTAAGACACAGCATTAGATTTATTAATCCCATCTCCCTAATTATTCGCATTATTCTATTTAATTTTTCCAATTAAATGTCTCGAATAATGTTAATTAAAATCAAGGGGCATTACAATAACATAGCTTAATTCACGATTAAATATATAGTTGAATACATAACATTTTATATTAATTCAGTATACTTATTCAGGGAAAAGCAAAAGCCTAAGTGATAACAATATTTATTCTATATATTTATTCAAGGAACAGCTGAGGCATACATGATAATAGTATGATATATATTCGGTATATTTATTATAATAATATACTATTATACGGTATATGTTGACTATATTTATTATATTGTTATACAATTACTTATATATTACCATATGTATGTATAACAATAATATACATGGTATATTCATATGTTATAACAATAATATATTGTTAGTACATATCATTTATATTATATATATAGTATATATATTCAGTATAAACTGTATAACAAAATAATAAAAGTATATATTATTCATATATATTCAGTATATATTATTTATATAGGTTATACAAGCTGAAATAATTTATAGATTAAGCCTCTTTACGCTATTAAAATTCCAAATTAAACTTCTTGGAATTTTAAAGCACCCTACTCTTATATATAGTAACTGAAACCCCAGTAGAAAATATTTGTTCTCTAATTCAATTACTTAACTTTGAATCATAATGGAAATAAGCATTCGTTTGACAAAAATAACAATTTTATGATCTGAAATCTTAATTGACGTAAGCATTAGTTTGATAAAAATAAAAATATTAAGATCACTCTAGTTCTAACATATTTTTAGAATCTTTTAAATGGTAAAATTTAATTATTTATACCAAAACACAATTTTAATTTCAAATGCAAATACATTGCAATAAAGAATGTTTTTGGCATATTTTATGTCATACATGAGTAAAGAAGAACAAATTATATATTAGTTAGACAAGCTTGGACTTAGCATTCTTACAGAAAGATACATATTGTAAATAAAACTTATGATTCTAATTCACCTTTTAAATAGCCAAGGATTTAAGTAAGTTTATATAAGAAATATAGAAAACAAGTGAAACACAAAGTTATATGCAAAAACATGTAATCGAAATGAACTAGTGTTGCATATAACTGAAACTATATAGCTTGATATTGTAAATTATTACTTCATGCAACAAAAACAAATGTCTTGATATTGCAAAATACAAAACTAATAGCTGAGGAATACAAGCTAAACAAATTACATGAAGCAAACAAACTGAACGATAATCATAACTATATGGAAACAATTTTAACTTGTTAAGCGAATCTTCCAAAAATACATACAAATACCCTAGGTATTATACCGAGTATTTGAATTTAGCGTGATTTAAACTATTAAACATATAAAAAGTAAAATTACACATAATAAATCACTCACTTTCTTCCCCTTCACGCTAGCATTCACCATAGCTCATATCGACGAGCCAGACTGTGAAGAATCAAGACAAAGGCGGTGGCAGTGCAAATATGTTGATCGATTTGTATTTGGAAGATTTAGCCGTATAGGAATTTTTGCGAAATTTTTATTCTTTAGATCTAGTTTTTTATTGGAATGAAATAAGTGATTTTGTGAAAAGCGGCTAGCAGCAAGTCACGATTACATTAGATTAGGGATACGCGTGGGTCGGGTTGTGGATAGTTAGTATTGGACAGTTTAAAAAAAAGACCTTCGGTTAACGGTTAACCAGAACATGCGATATGGTTAACCGTTAACCGACCGGATTTTTGTTGGTTAACATCAATCGGTTAACCAATAGTTCGATTAATTGATTTTGTCGGTTAAAGCGGTTGGTTCAAGGTCGTTAAGTCGCTTAGGTCGGTTAACTCGGTTAAATGTCCACCCTAGTTATAAATGAAATTTAAAACTGTTTGTCTTGAATCAAAATAAAAGGTTTAGAAGAATATCTCATTTTTTTCATTATATGTAATCATTCATGATTTTTCATGATTTAAATATTCATAATCATAAATTCTTAAAAATAGTTGGCTTGATTTCCGAAAGACTAACTATATAATTTCAACATAGTATGGACGCTAGTGAACTTGTTCTCTTCATTCATGCATTGCATACAATAAGATGAGTAAGATGAAAAAAAGACTATAAATTCCTTTTATATGATCAAGTATATCATGATATTCTTTGGAAAAGAAAATTTTCAAGGTAACAACGATACTGAAACATATATGATCAACCATGTTATTGTCAGTCCTAGGTTCTTTTTATTATTAAATTTTATGATGCTATTTTAGTGATATTTTTTTAACTCTACATATCTCAGCATACTTTGCGTATTAGGCCAAAAAAAATTATATAAATTATCGTGTCTTTCTAAAAATAAACAGTGGATAAGAATCAAATAATATTTACTTCAAAACTTATTAAACAATTTTTTTTTCATATATATAGTTACGCTTATCAAATATTATGGTTAGGCTATGATTAAACTTTGTAAGTAATATGTTTTTTATGTAAATCTATGAATTTACGTAATAAATCTAATATATTAATTTCTTTGTCAAATTTGGATGCTTGGAATTATATAACAATACAATTTATGTCATATTGATTTTTTCCTATATTCTCATCATTGAATTTTGATTATATACATATATGTGCGTGTGTGTGTATTTGTATGTATGTATGTATGTATATATATATATATATCATCCAATTTATATTGTTTTCAATACATAAGTATTGATTTTGATGTATATATCGTCTTACTTAGAAGTTTATTCCCCCTTTCATTGGTAATGATTGTAGTATCCCACGTTCATATTTGGTATTGATTAAATAAATAATTTAAGTTATATTTATTTAATAAAATTTGGTTTGTCTTCTTCAATATCTATTATCATTCATATATGTCATACAATTAAATCCATATTACTTAGAATTCTAATATAGTTTATAAGTGTATCATTTAGAATGAGTTTTATTTTTTCACCCACTTTTGTTAATGAAAAAAGAGGAGAAAAATATAAAATTTTCATATGTATATATTTTTAAAGGAATTATTTAACTCATTGGGAGTTATATCATATTTCGTACATAGGAATATTTAATGGTTGTCATCATCGAAAAGAGGAAATTGTTAATACCTCGGTTATTGATTATAATGACAACAACCATATAAATTATAGATACTAATGTTTTGCTAAGTTATATAACATGTAATGCATAATATTACATAGGTATTGAATCAAAGACTGTACAATATAAAGATTCAAGATAAAGGGATGAAGACTCATGAGTACAAAGACAAAAAATGTAGATCTCAAGGTTATAATTTAGTGTATAGAGTTATTAATTAATATTATTAAAGGCCTTGATAGCAATTTCTAACCTTAGATTATTTTAAATTATTTTAATTTAAAAATATATTTTAAATACTTTATAAGGTCTTTATAAGTTCAAAAAATATTTAAAATCTTTGTTCAAAATATTTTAAAGTATAGAATTTTCAAAATGCTTTAAAAGAAAATGATTTCCTTTTTTAACTAACATATGTCAACATGCATATATGGGATATGTCAAAGTACATGCTGCCAAGTGATTTTCCAAATTTTGAATGTAAGTTTTTATTCGACACAACCCTTCACATATGGATACATCTGTTAATTTACTATATAAAGTGGAATGCAAATGAATTTTTTGATAGTTTATACTTATTTTGTTCCCAGTCCTCACTCTCTTGAACGTTTTCTCGAAAATATACTTTATTCTCTTCAGAATTATATAAAATCAATTTATGCTTTGTTTTATCGATTCAATACTACTTTCCCATTATTTTGGAAACACCTCTCTCTCTAAATTCAAATATCAAAGTGATATCCAAGTGGCTATAGGAAATCTTCCATCCCAAGTACAACTGTTTGTATTTGGAAATAAATAAACCCTGCTCTTATTTGTTTGAGTATGCTTATATCCCGTTCAAATCAAGTGAATGTGCTTGTTGCTTGATCAAATCAAGTGGGTGCGATTTTAGCCCATTTAATTCCAATGGGTGTGCTTATAGCACATTTAAATCAAGTGAGTATACCGTGAACTCCAAAATGAAGAAGGTGTATCTTATAGCCTTGAAATCAAGAATGTAATGAGTTTGCTTGCTATCTGTCTAAAGTAAGCATTTGAAAAGAACTCTGTACAAGAAATTGTACAGGATTGAATGTTAGAGAATTTTGAACCACTATAAAATCCCCGATGCCGTCTCTCTAACTCTTGTTATACTTTATTGCTTTTGCTTTTTATCTTTAATTGCATTTATGACTAATTTTTAGTACAATGTTGTGTTGTTAATATGTGATTTAATATTAATCTTCAAAGAAAATTAAAAAGATTTAAATAAGTTAGAAAATTCTATTCACCCCCTAATGTTAAATCGGCCTTAAGATTCATAATTTCACAACTAACAAAAGTTACCAAAACCAACAATCCTAATGGACTTGGGTTTCTATTTATTCGAAATTTGAGCCAATTAAGGTGTCAGTTTTTACATTCAACTTCGAGCTTAAACAAGGAATACTTTGGGATGAGCTGAGGGAAGGCGTTTGGATCACCTTAAGGGAAAACTTATCCAAAAATTGGCTAAGTGATGGAACAGTACCCTTGGATCGGTACCAATCAATGAAGCAACTCGCTTGGAATGACTTTGGTTCTTGATTGCAGGGCTCAGTAGTGGAGCGTGGGTTGGTGGAGGTTGGCTCAGTAAGGTACAGATCGAGGATGCTTGGATTGGGTCTCATGGATAGGGGTAGTAGGGTTCGGTTATGGGAAGCAATAGAGCAGCATTGGGCCACTATGTGCTTTCTTAGAGTCACTACCACACTTACTTCAAGTTAGTTGCACAGATGCTTTAGGTCATGTACTTGCTTCAAGATGATATGGTGGCTACTTTGGGATGGTTGCATGTCATCTACGTGCTCAACTCATGGGAGCTACGGCCTAAGGAAAAGATTATCGCTCAACCATTTATATGGACCTCTTTTGTCCCTGGGTTTATGCTACCCAATGTAGAGAGCCATGACACGCTCGCACACACGTAGTATGGGTCGTATGGTGGGTGGTTGAGGATGAGAAGTGGAGTTACAATTTGAATGGCTTTGGGAATAAATGATGATAATCTACAATAACAATGGAAGTCAAGAATTGTCTCGAACTTAGCGGCTGAAGGACGGGAATCGTAGGATGATCCAAAGGATGGGTTCTAGGGGATGGACTTTTAAAGTGGAGTGTAAAGGTATCATCGATTCTCAGAGCTTTCGTTGTGTACTCATAAAGTAAAGGTATACTAGGACACTCATCTAGGCTAGGACGTGCCCTGGTATCTTGACATTAGGATCTGTCTTACCCTGGACTACTAGGATGCATAGTTTAGTTCCTAGTTTAATGAGTGGCGTAGATTCGAGTACCGGGAGATCAAAACATTGAGTAGTCTCTAACCTAGAGTATGGTCATACGTATATGCAATATATTGAGTGAGTGAATAAGAGAATGGATGTGGATGTTATGTTTTCTTGGTTGTTTATCACATTAGGGATGGATCACAATTTAGATATCATTGATGCAAATATCTAGACATGCATTAGTACTTTGAAATATAGCATACCCATGATGATTACGATATAGAGTGGCATATATTATGCGTCATGTGTTACTATGTGGATGCAGGGACATGTCAGATATGATTCTCCATACACATTTATCTTGGTATATTGACTTTGTAGTATTTGAGATTTTACCATTATTCATTCTTAAATGAGCAGATTAGGGATATTCGGTCTAGTGAGCATGTGGAGCCGGAAAGGTAGAGAGCAGTAGACTAATTTATTGCGCACCATTACATTTATTTGTTATTACTTATTATTTCCTTGTGTAGCACTATGTAGTTTACTAGTGCTTTTATCTAATTAGATATAGTTATCTATTTTAGTCTATTATCAGTTGTATAAACTCTATCACTTGTGTTGTATAACTGTATGTGCACTCTGGTTTTCCATAGTTCATTCAGTTATTACTATCACACCTATTTTAAATCTATAATGACTACTATATTTTATTTGATGCTCCGTGAGATGTACAATAGGTTCTGTGATATTTTATACTTCACTTCAATCTTGACGGCTGTCCTGGATTGGTCGAGCGTCGTTATAGTGTACTTTAAGGGTTATATTGGGTGTTAGAGTTGTAGGGCAGTCGTTATAATATATTGATGTTTATGGAAGAGGATTGGACGCTGTGTTGATGTGTAAGTGTAGATTTTTTGTTATACTAGTCGATAATTAAAGGTACATAAGAGAATCTACCCAACCCATATCTTGAGTTGACAGCCATTTTCTTCATCCCTAAATTATGGAGGTGTTATCTTTTAGGGGAGCGGTTTGAGTAATCCATGGTTCATAAGTCTCTGAAGTATTTGATCTCCTAGAAATATTTGAATTTTACGCGGTAGGGTGGATGGAGTTCTTGGTGTCGTATGATTTTAGTATCTCATACACTCTAGGAAAAGGCAATATTGTAGATGATGCCTTGAGTAGATAGCATGCAATGTTAACTCCTATGTTCTTGGAATGGAAGCACTTGGAGTTTATTTCTATATTTGATTTTCAACCTTCATCAAAATTTATACTACGATTGTTGGCAGCAATTTTGATGTTCAACCATCACTTATAGACCATATTGGTTTAAGTAAGAAGCGAGGTAAGGTGTTGTTGGATATTCTTGAAAAGCTTAACACACTATAGAACTCAAGTCAACTCGATTGCTATTCCACTAATTTTAAAGGGTGGTTGTAGAGAGATAGTAGGTTGTACAACCTCACATTATAGATTTGACTGACATAGTGCTGGCCGAATCCCATCATTTTGGGATGACTGTTCATCCCTCCATTGATAAAATATATCGTGATATGAAGAGAGTCTTTTATTGGTCTAATATGAAGAGGCATGTAACGACCCGTTAAGTTCGACCATTTAAAATTGTTTATTTAATAGGATTTTGTAATTTATTTTAGTTGAAAGAATAAAGGTGGTAGATAAGTATTAAAATGAAGGCTAGAATAAATTATATAGAAGTGACTTAGAAACCTATTTAAAAACATTTGAATAAAATTCAAATGAATTAAGTAGAGAAAGAAAGAAAAATTCTTACCTGTACATAGAATTTAATATGGGAATATTAAACCAATTTAATGCAATAAAAGATTGTGAACGATAAATTGAATAGATTAAGAAACCCTGTTATTGCAAGTCAATAAATTTGTAAACCCTAATGAACATCTCAAAATTTATAAATTTATTGAAATTTAAGACATAGCATAAGCGTAGAACTATAGGTATGATGACAAACTTTTATAAATTGTCTAATTAAGGGTCAGCAAATTTATTTGGAAATCAAACTCAATTAAGGGTAAGTAATTATGATGGATTGATGGCATAAACGTTACTAATTTTTATCATAGTAACGGAAGTGCAGATGGAAGGCAACTGTAGAAATTTAAGTACGTATTAACAATTGAAAGGGGCTGTCGATTGAGTGGAGTACTTTAGGTTGTCTTACTAAATTTAGAATTTAACATAAGACAAATAGAAATAAATCAATAAACGTATAGATTTTAAGTTTATTATGATGAATTATTTTAGTGATATGACTTAGAATAAATGAAATAATTTGGGTTAATTGGTATTTAATGGAATTAAAGGTTGCAATATTCATAGGTAAGGATTTAGATGAAATAGATTGATGTATGAAAAATTTAATTTGATAAATGGCAATTAATTCCTTTAATTTGTGCAATTAATGTATGTTTAATTGATAACGATAAAAAGTTGATTTTTTTCAGTGTAACCAACGTAAAATATTATCATAGCATGATACTTGGTTTGAATAGAAGGATTTGATTTAATGTGAAAATTTTTGTTCTAAGTATTGAATAAAATTGGGAATCAAATTTTTTTTTTATGATAATAACGTTAGTATTGGTTAATAAATAGATTTCAATGCAGTAACCAAATAAATGGAATAAGATGAGTATATATTGCATAGAAATGAAATGATAAATTATTGATGTAATGGAAGATATAACCATGTCAATTATGCATATAAGGTAATAAGGTAATGAAACCGAGGTAAATTAATTAATTGAGACTTTAAGTAAAATTAACGTGTGGAATTGACCAAGGTTCAATAAAATGAGAATTTGATTGGTTATATTTATTGGTTGAGAAATGTAAATGTGTATTTGGGGAATAAATTTAGTCAGACTTAAGTATTGAATTTAATTAATTAATATATATGATAAATGATGATTAAATAAAAACCCAATACTCTATATATATGTATAATATTTGAGTGAAAATAATAATACACTTATAAATGTGGAATTAAGAGTTTACAACAACTATTTTAAGTAAAGAAATTGTTCATTCAAGTAAATTTGAAACATCGCAATAGGTGTAGATTAAGTGTTGCGTTAAATAAATTATAAAGGAATAAATTTATAGAAACGTAGGAACGGAAGAATGAACATTATAGTAACGTAAAACGTATTGTAGGATAATAATTAAGTATAGGCTTGTAAATTAGATGTATGACAATAAATTTTGTACGTAAATCTTTCTATTAGTTGATAAGTCTTATTTTGATCAATTTAAAGGAATACACTAAATTTTGTAGTTAGTACGGAATATTGATGAGTGAATGAATAAGATGAAACAAAGGTGGAATGTATTAGTTGAGGTTTTAAGTTATTTATGTGATAAGTTACCAAAATTATAATTTTATCTAAATACAGTAATTTATGCAAACAAAAGATGAACATTTTGAAATATTACCACAGTGATATATAAAAGAAACGTTAACTATGTAGTTGGAGAATAATTGATATATTTTGAGTTGGATAATAGAAATCAAGTTATTTATATAATTAGATTTAAGATGAGAGTATAAGTATATGATTAAATAATTGGGTTTTGCGAATAAAATTTATAATTCCCAAATAATAAGAAAACGCAGAGGTTAACACTGCGAAATTTATATACTTATAAATTTTAATTCACATCCAAGCTTGCTAAATTATTTGGAATTGATTGGATTATATAAGTAATGAAATTTGGCCAATATTTAAAGTTGAAAGAAAATTTGGATTTTATGATTTATTTTAATTTATTTAATAAATATTAAAAATAGCCATTTTTGTCACGGACTCGGATTTCGACGAAACTAGTTTCATCGGATCCGTAACGGTGAATTATAATAATGTTTCAAGTTTCGTTGCGATCGGACTTGTCGTTTGATCGTACGGACTCGAAACGCCTTGAAATTTACGCATTTTGAAATCAATTTGAAATTTTTATTTTTTTAGCATAACTTCTTCATACGATCGAATTTGGTCGCGAAACTTTTTCCATCGCGTTCAGAATATTTTGAAACGCCTATTTGGATATATAGTTTTAACAAATTCGACTCCGGAGGCAGAACGGGCTTTTTGGGCCAACTATCGTTTAGCACGTTCGTTATCCGTACCCACCTAGCCTTCTTTTATCTGTCTATATATTTGCGATTATAAACCCTAGCCACTCCTTATTTTCATTTTTCTATACGTACATCTACTTCTCAACTCCTCATTCCAATGGCAGAAAACCTAATTCCCAAATTCCAAAATTTTATTTCAAAAAAAAAAAAAAAAAAAAAAAAAATTTTGTGGATATGCAGCAGCTTCTGGTCGCGCTTCGGGTTTCAGAGGAGAAAACCCTAGAGCAACTTCGGGTCAGGAAGAAAATGACTCGGGTCGCTCCGGGTCGTTTTGGCGAAAACTCCAAGCAAGCATCGGGGAAATGAGGCGGCGCCCCGAAGTCGAACCCGAAGTTGACCCAGGACCAGAATTTTTCATTTTTCAAATTTTCATAACTTTTGCATACGAGCTCGGATTCACGCGCGGTTTGTTTTGCTGGGATCGTATCGGAATTTCTGACGTTTTGGCACTGGTTTGGATGAATTTGGAGACTGTCCAATTTTTGGGTTTAAATTGGATTTGAATTCAATTTAAATTCAAAAGGTGAGTGTTTTAACCCACTCACAACTACTAGAAGCTTTTATGTTTGTTAAATAAATTTTAGAAATGAATAGAAATTTATTTATGAGCTTTTGGCATGTTATTTCATTCATATCTGTTGAATTGCATTTTATTGAATGTAACTGTTAATTTAATTGATTTATTGCGTGTTAATTGGCTGTTAGAAATTTTTGGTTGCATATGAACTGCTAGTTAACAGTTATGTCAATTATCACTGAATATAAATTGTTAGATTAATAGTTGAAAATTTTAATTTGAATAAACTGCCAGTTATCACCTGTTATATATGATCATATATATAATTGTTATTGATTGATATTGCTTGATGTTTGTGATTGGATGATGGATGTGTTATTGAAGGGATGTTTTATTTGATATCATTAAACTGCAAGTTAGTATGCATTTTTCATTTCATTCGGGATTGCGGTTTGAAATGATATACAACCGCAGTTTTATTTTTTAAATTGCGGATTGAAATGATAAATATCCGTATCACTTGACCATAGGATAGAAAACTATATACAGACACCGTGGTCTATATATAACTATTTTTAATGTGATTTCTATGGTTTGGATGGAATACGGTTTATAAAAATCTTAAATTTTATACTGAATAAATGTTTTCTTCCATAGTTATATGCATATGAAGTTGAAATTTTGAAATTAAAAGGTGAATAAATTTCTTTATTAAAAATGGAAGAAAATTAAGAAAATGGAGTTTGATGATTATATCCTATGTTTAAATATTAAGTTGGAAATTTTAAAGATATGATATTTATAATTGGATTTTTTTCCCAAAATATTTTGAAATGAATATTCTAGTAAAAATTGAATTTGGAAATATATATATATATATATATATTACTAGAAATTGAAGTCTTATTAATTATGGATTTTATGTGAATGGTCAAGATTAATTAATAGAATATTGATTTTTGAAAGGATAAAAATCCAACTTTAGTTGAAATATTAATGCTCCAAAATGGATATAAATATATATAAAATTGAAATGGTTTTGCGACTTGAAGTAATATTTTGGATTTTGGTTTAACTTTAAAAGAAGAAATATTTGGAAAGCCATGTAATTTATTTCTTTATAAAGCAACAGTAAAGTTAAACTTTTTTTTAATTCGCATACCGTTGAATATCCAAACCATTTAGTTTTGAAAATAATGGTTTTAAAATGCTATGGATTTTCGAAGAATTATGTTGAAAGTTACAAACAGAATATTGGTTACATGGGATATTAAATAATAAAAAGTGACATAATTTTTTGGAAAGGAATAATTTTATTTGGGATAAACGATATCATATTGTTTTGGGTTTTAAAAGAAGAAATGATATCGTAATATTATGGTTTTGAAAGGGACTATGTTCTGGTTTTAAAGTATAAACTATTTTAAATGACCGCGGTGTTATAATAACGATTGGTTGGCAAAGAGACCGGGATCGGATATGGACATACACTCTGTCGATACCGAAAACCACTTTGACTAACCGTGTACGCGGTGGAGATTCCAGAATGAAGTAGGTGGTGGCGACGTTTCCTGTAAGGTAAATACGTGGACCCAACTCCCGTGAGTTGGCATAAGGTGGCTAAAACAGGAGCGATTCTCAGGCCAATGAGGTCATTCCTCTGATCGGACGCTCCTCTTCGATATTATAATTTGACTTGGATTTGATTCAGTGGCCACTTCTATATTTTGATTTTGGGGAGTTAGTCCGAGGTGGGCGGTAACTGCGGCTACGCGTTTCCACCAGCCTGGATAGCAATTGGTATATCTACCCTGGCATTGCCTAGTTGTGCCGTGTCACCTACCATATCGCGCCTTGTACGAGTTTGGTTTTCTCCCGTAGCCCGTGTGGTATCCTCTAGTGGCTTCCCGATCAGGAGGGGCTATGATATTGGACGGACTACTGGGACTATTACGTGTTAAGGTGGAAAATGTAAAGCCTTAACGCTATTTAAAAGTAAGTTTATTTTATAAATAGACACTATTATAATAGCGCAATATACTACATAGTAAATAGTTTAACGGATCCTTAGGAGATGTAAATCCCGAACATCTCTTGAGTTACTGTACTCATATTTATGTTCTGTTTATTTAACTCACATAAGATATTCTAGTCTGACTCGGGTGTTTTTGTCTATTCAAATTCGCTCGGGTCAGTCCGAGCATTTCAGGATAGCAGATTTTAGCTTTGGAGGACGAAGACGAAGAATAAGTATTATGTTATATATAGTATTACACCACACTCTTTCTATTCCGCTGCATTGCTTGTATTGGTATGTGTAACTCTGATATTTATTGTAAAAGAAGAATCAAGCTTTTGTAAACTGTTTATGAACTGTATATTTGTTATTATATTTTATCCTTCCGCTGTGAGATTCTGTTTTTGTTTTATTTCTTCTCTGTTTTTCTTATTTACCCCATAACAATCCGCCCTTGCGTATGCTTTGAATTGGCACGTGTGTCGGTTTAAAGTGTGCAAAAAGGCGGGATGTTACAGTTGGTATCAGAGCTTTGGTTTAGCGATAAACCTTGGCTTTGTGGGGTTTGACTCTTTGTTAATAGGGTAGAAATATCCTATGGGAGTCGCTGAGTGTATATATAAGAGAGAGCGTACTTGTTAGTATTAATAAAAAGATTTTAATATTGTGTTAATCTGTTCCGCTTTGTATTTATAAATTCTGGTTGATGCATGGGACGCTATGTCATCAATAGGGATTTCTAAACACTTAATAGGACAGACCGACATAATATTTGTTTTTAATATAGGTGAATGAAATAATTTTGCCTATTATATTTCTATATATAAAAATAGTTTTATAAAGATATATATATATTTGGTTGCTATAGATTGGATGTTAGGCAATAAAAATATTTATAATAACTGAAGCTAAGTGAAATTATAATAAACCAAATTTGGAGATTTAGAACTTAAGTCCGGGATTTTTGAAAATTTGCTTTCAAAGAATTTGTGAAATTTATTGATTTGGTTTATAAGTATTTTCTTATATAAATATTTCGTATAAATTGGAAGAATTGTTTTAAAGAAGATTTTGGAAAAGAATTAAATTCTGTACTTTCCTCTCTGTCGCTGGAAAATAAATTCGGTGATGACGGCCGCATCATCGACTTTCATTTTCGAGTTTCGAAGGGGAAAGGCCACTGTAGTAAATTCTACTGCAGATTTATTTTTGAAATTTTCTAAAAATTTTCTTTTATTGTTCTAAATATAATTAGAGATATAAAAGTTGTAAGAACTTATTTATCTATTATTTTGAAATAGATTAAAATTTGACTCGGTATTTAATTCTAAATTTTTCCGTTAATTAATTGTTTAAACTTTGTTAGTGAAATATTAAGTAAGAAAGTTAATGCTAGGGATAAGGGAAGTAAAAGTTTTTAACTGATAAATAATGGAAAAGATTTATTGAAGAATGAATGAATTGAAACCTCTAATTGAAATAAGAGAATAACTGCAAAGCTATAAAGAGGAATTTGCATACATATGAGACAAAGGGTAATATGAATAAACATTAAATTTAATTAAAAGAATGGAGATTAAACTTGTATAAGTTCAATTGCAATTTCCTTAACATAAATAACTTACCCAAATATAAAAGTTGAAGTGTTAAATGAGAAACTGGAATTGAATATTTTACAAGTAGGAATTTAGGAAAAATGAAGTATTCAATAAATTACTGTTATAATAAGAATTTATTGGTATAAACTTAAGTGATAATTGAAATTTTACCCAAATTAAAGGTGAGTATTATTAATAGGTGATTTTAACTTAAGTAAATAAAATGAAATTCTTTAATAAATAAAGATTGATGTGTACGGTTATAAACTTAAGTATGTTTTAAAATGCTACTAGTAATATAATAAAAAGTAGGTAATATAAATAAATGTCTGTAAACCCTAGATAATGAATTAATAAGATCCTTTATTTATAAAAATGGAGGTTTTAAGGTTAATAATTTAAGTGTAAGTAGAGGGTTACTGTAATTAAATATAATAAAACGTAAACATTAAATAAAGGAATGAAATTAAGGGTAAGTTGAAATTGTAATTTATAAAACGAATATATATTTATTGAACCATTAATAAATAAAAAGGAATTGAGAAGAAACTTGTAAATTTTCACTTGCATTCTTAAACATACATAACTTACCATATAATAAAAGTTGCAATGTTAGTAAGAAAATGTAAGGGGAAATCTTACAAGTGAAGCTTGAGGTAATTAAGGTATTCAATAAATTTGCTGTTATAAATGAGAATTAATTGTATAAACTTAAGTTAAATTGGAAATTTTACTATATAAGAAAGGGTAAGTAGTATAAATAGATGATATAAACCTTAGTCAATAAATTGGAATACAATATAATGAATTTTGTAACAAATGGAAAATGAAAATTGTAAGAAACAAAGAAATCCCTCCATAAATGAAAGAAAGAAAATAAAACCACTGAAGCATGAAATAAATGTATAATAAGCTATTGTGGTGTTGATTTGAATTGTTTGGTTGATGTATGGTTGTTGGGTAAGGAATTTTGGAGTTGTTGGAGGAACAATAATCTATCTCTATTCCATCTAAGACTGTTGAGTAACGGATGCACTTGATAGTTATTTCTCACTCCGTAAAATTTCATAATTTGAACCCGAACAACTAACGGTTGTTGATTGAATGATTGTGGTTTGTGGTGTGTGCCGTTTGTTAAAATGTATGGTTGTTGCATTTGATTTGGATATGAATGATTGAATCTACCCAAACATTTCACTGTAATATAGATATTTAACTTTTAGATTTTATAAGTGAATACAGGGGTTGGAAGCAACTGCTACTGCTTTTGGTTCCAAAATAATAAGCGTATTGCCCGACAAATAGGTACGTTTCCGGATTACGTATAAAGCGCTATTTTATATATTTTCCCGTGTTGGGATATTTTATTTTGGATAATATATGTAATATATTTGTATATTTGGATATTATATTTTCTCCAGAGTCCCTCCGTACAAAGGAGACTCTGCCAAAAATTTTCGTAAATTTTGGACTTAGAATTTGGTTAAAGATATTTTTCCAACTTTAATAGTTCAAGTATTAAAAGACATAATGATTATAAAACAAGTGTATTTCATTAAAGGAAATTAATTTAGTAAATTATTGTTATAAGTTAATATTTGAAATTAGATATACTGTTTTATTCTTCCTTCTCCCTTCCTTTCCCTTTTCGGGGATGAAAAGTTTTGAGTGGGGGAGAGTGTAACGACCCGTTAAGTTCGACCATTTAAAATTGTTTGTTTAATAGGATTTTGTAATTTATTTTAGTTGAAAGAATAAAGGTGGTAGATAAGTATTAAAATGAAGGCTAGAATAAATTATATAGAAGTGACTTAGAAACCTATTTAAAGACATTTGAATAAAATTAAAATGAATTAAGTAGAGAAAGAAAGAAAAATTCTTACCTGTACATAGAATTTAATATGGGAATATTAAACCAATTTAATGCAATAAAAGATTGTGAACGATAAATTGAATAGATTAAGAAACCCTGTTATTGCAAGTCAATAAATTTGTAAACCCTAATGAACATCTCAAAATTTATAAATTTATTGAAATTTAAGACATAGCATAAGCGTAGAACTATAGGTATGATGACAAACTTTTATAAATTGTCTAATTAAGGGTCAGCAAATTTATTTGGAAATCAAACTCAATTAAGGGTAAGTAATTATGATGGATTGATGGCATAAACGTTACTAATTTTTATCATAGTAACGGAAGTGCAGATGGAAGGCAACTGTAGAAATTTAAGTACGTATTAACAATTGAAAGGGGCTGTCGATTGAGTGGAGTACTTTAGGTTGTCTTACTAAATTTAGAATTTAACATAAGACAAATAGAAATAAATCAATAAACGTATAGATTTTAAGTTTATTATGATGAATTATTTTAGTGATATGACTTAGAATAAATGAAATAATTTGGGTTAATTGGTATTTAATGGAATTAAAGGTTGCAATATTCATAGGTAAGGATTTAGATGAAATAGATTGATGTATGAAAAATTTAATTTGATAAATGGCAATTAATTCCTTTAATTTGTGCAATTAATGTATGTTTAATTGATAACGATAAAAAGTTGATTTTTTTCAGTGTAACCAACGTAAAATATTATCATAGCATGATACTTGGTTTGAATAGAAGGATTTGATTTAATGTGAAAATTTTTGTTCTAAGTATTGAATAAAATTGGGAATCAAATTTTTTTTTTATGATAATAACGTTAGTATTGGTTAATAAATAGATTTCAATGCAGTAACCAAATAAATGGAATAAGATGAGTATATATTGCATAGAAATGAAATGATAAATTATTGATGTAATGGAAGATATAACCATGTCAATTATGCATATAAGGTAATAAGGTAATGAAACCGAGGTAAATTAATTAATTGAGACTTTAAGTAAAATTAACGTGTGGAATTGACCAAGGTTCAATAAAATGAGAATTTGATTGGTTATATTTATTGGTTGAGAAATGTAAATGTGTATTTGGGGAATAAATTTAGTCAGACTTAAGTATTGAATTTAATTAATTAATATATATGATAAATGATGATTAAATAAAAACCCAATACTCTATATATATGTATAATATTTGAGTGAAAATAATAATACACTTATAAATGTGGAATTAAGAGTTTACAACAACTATTTTAAGTAAAGAAATTGTTCATTCAAGTAAATTTGAAACATCGCAATAGGTGTAGATTAAGTGTTGCGTTAAATAAATTATAAAGGAATAAATTTATAGAAACGTAGGAACGGAAGAATGAACATTATAGTAACGTAAAACGTATTGTAGGATAATAATTAAGTATAGGCTTGTAAATTAGATGTATGACAATAAATTTTGTACGTAAATCTTTCTATTAGTTGATAAGTCTTATTTTGATCAATTTAAAGGAATACACTAAATTTTGTAGTTAGTACGGAATATTGATGAGTGAATGAATAAGATGAAACAAAGGTGGAATGTATTAGTTGAGGTTTTAAGTTATTTATGTGATAAGTTACCAAAATTATAATTTTATCTAAATACAGTAATTTATGCAAACAAAAGATGAACATTTTGAAATATTACCACAGTGATATATAAAAGAAACGTTAACTATGTAGTTGGAGAATAATTGATATATTTTGAGTTGGATAATAGAAATCAAGTTATTTATATAATTAGATTTAAGATGAGAGTATAAGTATATGATTAAATAATTGGGTTTTGCGAATAAAATTTATAATTCCCAAATAATAAGAAAACGCAGAGGTTAACACTGCGAAATTTATATACTTATAAATTTTAATTCACATCCAAGCTTGCTAAATTATTTGGAATTGATTGGATTATATAAGTAATGAAATTTGGCCAATATTTAAAGTTGAAAGAAAATTTGGATTTTATGATTTATTTTAATTTATTTAATAAATATTAAAAATAGCCATTTTTGTCACGGACTCGGATTTCGACGAAACTAGTTTCATCGGATCCGTAACGGTGAATTATAATAATGTTTCAAGTTTCGTTGCGATCGGACTTGTCGTTTGATCGTACGGACTCGAAACGCCTTGAAATTTACGCATTTTGAAATCAATTTGAAATTTTTATTTTTTTAGCATAACTTCTTCATACGATCGAATTTGGTCGCGAAACTTTTTCCATCGCGTTCAGAATATTTTGAAACACCTATTTGGATATATAGTTTTAACAAATTCGACTCCGGAGGCAGAACGGGCTTTTTGGGCCAACTATCGTTTAGCACGTTCGTTATCCGTACCCACCTAGCCTTCTTTTATCTGTCTATATATTTGCGATTATAAACCCTAGCCACTCCTTATTTTCATTTTTCTATACGTACATCTCCTTCTCAACTCCTCATTCCAATGGCAGAAAACCTAATTCCCAAATTCCAAAATTTTATTTCAAAAAAAAAAAAAAAAAAAAAAATTTTGTGGATCTGCAGCAGCTTCTGGTCGCGCTTCGGGTTTCAGAGGAGAAAACCCTAGAGCAACTTCGGGTCAGGAAGAAAATGACTCGGGTCGCTCCGGGTCGTTTTGGCGAAAACTCCAAGCAAGCATCGGGGAAATGAGGCGGCGCCCCAAAGTCGAACCCGAAGTTGACCCAGGACCAGAATTTTTCAATTTTCAAATTTTCATAACTTTTGCATACGAGCTCGGATTCACGCGCGGTTTGTTTTGCTGGGATCGTATCGGAATTTCTGACGTTTTGGCACTGATTTGGATGAATTTGGAGACTGTCCAATTTTTGGGTTTAAATTGGATTTGAATTCAATTTAAATTCAAAAGGTGAGTGTTTTAACCCACTCACAACTACTAGAAGCTTTTATGTTTGTTAAATAAATTTTAGAAATGAATAGAAATTTATTTATGAGCTTTTGGCATGTTATTTCATTCATATCTGTTGAATTGCATTTTATTGAATGTAACTGTTAATTTAATTGATTTATTGCGTGTTAATTGGCTGTTAGAAATTTTTGGTTGCATATGAACTGCTAGTTAACAGTTATGTCAATTATCACTGAATATAAATTGTTAGATTAATAGTTGAAAAATTTAATTTGAATAAACTGCCAGTTATCACCTGTTATATATGATCATATATATAATTGTTATTGATTGATATTGCTTGATGTTTGTGATTGGATGATGGATGTGTTATTGAAGGGATGTTTTATTTGATATCATTAAACTGCAAGTTAGTATGCATTTTTCATTTCATTCGGGATTGCGGTTTGAAATGATATACAACCGCAGTTTTATTTTTTAAATTGCGGATTGAAATGATAAATATCTGTATCACTTGACCATAGGATAGAAAACTATATACAGACACCGTGGTCTATATATAACTATTTTTAATGTGATTTCTATGGTTTGGATGGAATACGGTTTATAAAAATCTTAAATTTTATACTGAATAAATGTTTTCTTCCATAGTTATATGCATATGAAGTTGAAATTTTGAAATTAAAAGGTGAATAAATTTCTTTATTAAAAATGGAAGAAAATTAAGAAAATGGAGTTTGATGATTATATCCTATGTTTAAATATTAAGTTGGAAATTTTAAAGATATGATATTTATAATTGGATTTTTTTCCCAAAATATTTTGAAATGAATATTCTAGTAAAAATTGAATTTGGAAATATATATATATATATATTACTAGAAATTGAAGTCTTATTAATTATGGATTTTATGTGAATGGTCAAGATTAATTAATAGAATATTGATTTTTGAAAGGATAAAAATCCAACTTTAGTTGAAATATTAATGCTCCAAAATGGATATAAATATATATAAAATTGAAATGGTTTTGCGACTTGAAGTAATATTTTGGATTTTGGTTTAACTTTAAAAGAAGAAATATTTGGAAAGCCATGTAATTTATTTCTTTATAAAGCAACAGTAAAGTTAAACTTTTTTTTAATTCGCATACCGTTGAATATCCAAACCATTTAGTTTTGAAAATAATGGTTTTAAAATGCTATGGATTTTCGAAGAATTATGTTGAAAGTTACAAACAGAATATTGGTTACATGGGATATTAAATAATAAAAAGTGACATAATTTTTTGGAAAGGAATAATTTTATTTGGGATAAACGATATCATATTGTTTTGGATTTTAAAAGAAGAAATGATATCGTAATATTATGGTTTTGAAAGGGACTATGTTCTGGTTTTAAAGTATAAACTATTTTAAATGACCGCGGTGTTATAATAACGATTGGTTGGCAAAGAGACCGGGATCGGATATGGACATACACTCTGTCGATACCGAAAACCACTTTGACTAACCGTGTACGCGGTGGAGATTCCAGAATGAAGTAGGTGGTGGCGACGTTTCCTGTAAGGTAAATACGTGGACCCAACTCCCGTGAGTTGGCATAAGGTGGCTAAAACAGGAGCGATTCTCAGGCCAATGAGGTCATTCCTCTGATCGGACGCTCCTCTTCGATATTATAATTTGACTTGGATTTGATTCAGTGGCCACTTCTATATTTTGATTTTGGGGAGTTAGTCCGAGGTGGGCGGTAACTGCGGCTACGCGTTTCCACCAGCCTGGATAGCAATTGGTATATCTACCCTGGCATTGCCTAGTTGTGCCGTGTCACCTACCATATCGCGCCTTGTACGAGTTTGGTTTTCTCCCGTAGCCCGTGTGGTATCCTCTAGTGGCTTCCCGATCAGGAGGGGCTATGATATTGGACGGACTACTGGGACTATTACGTGTTAAGGTGGAAAATGTAAAGCCTTAACGCTATTTAAAAGTAAGTTTATTTTATAAATAGACACTATTATAATAGCGCAATATACTACATAGTAAATAGTTTAACGGATCCTTAGGAGATGTAAATCCCGAACATCTCTTGAGTTACTGTACTCATATTTATGTTCTGTTTATTTAACTCACATAAGATATTCTAGTCTGACTCGGGTGTTTTTGTCTATTCAAATTCGCTCGGGTCAGTCCGAGCATTTCAGGATAGCAGATTTTAGCTTTGGAGGACGAAGACGAAGAATAAGTATTATGTTATATATAGTATTACACCACACTCTTTCTATTCCGCTGCATTGCTTGTATTGGTATGTGTAACTCTGATATTTATTGTAAAAGAAGAATCAAGCTTTTGTAAACTGTTTATGAACTGTATATTTGTTATTATATTTTATCCTTCCGCTGTGAGATTCTGTTTTTGTTTTATTTCTTCTCTGTTTTTCTTATTTACCCCATAACAATCCGCCCTTGCGTATGCTTTGAATTGGCACGTGTGTCGGTTTAAAGTGTGCAAAAAGGCGGGATGTTACAGTTGGTATCAGAGCTTTGGTTTAGCGATAAACCTTGGCTTTGTGGGGTTTGACTCTTTGTTAATAGGGTAGAAATATCCTATGGGAGTCGCTGAGTGTATATATAAGAGAGAGCGTACTTGTTAGTATTAATAAAAAGATTTTAATATTGTGTTAATCTGTTCCGCTTTGTATTTATAAATTCTGGTTGATGCATGGGACGCTATGTCATCAATAGGGATTTCTAAACACTTAATAGGACAGACCGACATAATATTTGTTTTTAATATAGGTGAATGAAATAATTTTGCCTATTATATTTCTATATATAAAAATAGTTTTATAAAGATATATATATATTTGGTTGCTATAGATTGGATGTTAGGCAATAAAAATATTTATAATAACTGAAGCTAAGTGAAATTATAATAAACCAAATTTGGAGATTTAGAACTTAAGTCCGGGATTTTTGAAAATTTGCTTTCAAAGAATTTGTGAAATTTATTGATTTGGTTTATAAGTATTTTCTTATATAAATATTTCGTATAAATTGGAAGAATTGTTTTAAAGAAGATTTTGGAAAAGAATTAAATTCTGTACTTTCCTCTCTGTCGCTGGAAAATAAATTCGGTGATGACGGCCGCATCATCGACTTTCATTTTCGAGTTTCGAAGGGGAAAGGCCACTGTAGTAAATTCTACTGCAGATTTATTTTTGAAATTTTCTAAAAATTTTCTTTTATTGTTCTAAATATAATTAGAGATATAAAAGTTGTAAGAACTTATTTATCTATTATTTTGAAATAGATTAAAATTTGACTCGGTATTTAATTCTAAATTTTTCCGTTAATTAATTGTTTAAACTTTGTTAGTGAAATATTAAGTAAGAAAGTTAATGCTAGGGATAAGGGAAGTAAAAGTTTTTAACTGATAAATAATGGAAAAGATTTATTGAAGAATGAATGAATTGAAACCTCTAATTGAAATAAGAGAATAACTGCAAAGCTATAAAGAGGAATTTGCATACATATGAGACAAAGGGTAATATGAATAAACATTAAATTTAATTAAAAGAATGGAGATTAAACTTGTATAAGTTCAATTGCAATTTCCTTAACATAAATAACTTACCCAAATATAAAAGTTGAAGTGTTAAATGAGAAACTGGAATTGAATATTTTACAAGTAGGAATTTAGGAAAAATGAAGTATTCAATAAATTACTGTTATAATAAGAATTTATTGGTATAAACTTAAGTGATAATTGAAATTTTACCCAAATTAAAGGTGAGTATTATTAATAGGTGATTTTAACTTAAGTAAATAAAATGAAATTCTTTAATAAATAAAGATTGATGTGTACGGTTATAAACTTAAGTATGTTTTAAAATGCTACTAGTAATATAATAAAAAGTAGGTAATATAAATAAATGTCTGTAAACCCTAGATAATGAATTAATAAGATCCTTTATTTATAAAAATGGAGGTTTTAAGGTTAATAATTTAAGTGTAAGTAGAGGGTTACTGTAATTAAATATAATAAAACGTAAACATTAAATAAAGGAATGAAATTAAGGGTAAGTTGAAATTGTAATTTATAAAACGAATATATATTTATTGAACCATTAATAAATAAAAAGGAATTGAGAAGAAACTTGTAAATTTTCACTTGCATTCTTAAACATACATAACTTACCATATAATAAAAGTTGCAATGTTAGTAAGAAAATGTAAGGGGAAATCTTACAAGTGAAGCTTGAGGTAATTAAGGTATTCAATAAATTTGCTGTTATAAATGAGAATTAATTGTATAAACTTAAGTTAAATTGGAAATTTTACTATATAAGAAAGGGTAAGTAGTATAAATAGATGATATAAACCTTAGTCAATAAATTGGAATACAATATAATGAATTTTGTAACAAATGGAAAATGAAAATTGTAAGAAACAAAGAAATCCCTCCATAAATGAAAGAAAGAAAATAAAACCACTGAAGCATGAAATAAATGTATAATAAGCTATTGTGGTGTTGATTTGAATTGTTTGGTTGATGTATGGTTGTTGGGTAAGGAATTTTGGAGTTGTTGGAGGAACAATAATCTATCTCTATTCCATCTAAGACTGTTGAGTAACGGATGCACTTGATAGTTATTTCTCACTCCGTAAAATTTCATAATTTGAACCCGAACAACTAACGGTTGTTGATTGAATGATTGTGGTTTGTGGTGTGTGCCGTTTGTTAAAATGTATGGTTGTTGCATTTGATTTGGATATGAATGATTGAATCTACCCAAACATTTCACTGTAATATAGATATTTAACTTTTAGATTTTATAAGTGAATACAGGGGTTGGAAGCAACTGCTACTGCTTTTGGTTCCAAAATAATAAGCGTATTGCCCGACAAATAGGTACGTTTCCGGATTACGTATAAAGCGCTATTTTATATATTTTCCCGTGTTGGGATATTTTATTTTGGATAATATATGTAATATATTTGTATATTTGGATATTATATTTTCTCCAGAGTCCCTCCGTACAAAGGAGACTCTGCCAAAAATTTTCGTAAATTTTGGACTTAGAATTTGGTTAAAGATATTTTTCCAACTTTAATAGTTCAAGTATTAAAAGACATAATGATTATAAAACAAGTGTATTTCATTAAAGGAAATTAATTTAGTAAATTATTGTTATAAGTTAATATTTGAAATTAGATATACTGTTTTATTCTTCCTTCTCCCTTCCTTTCCCTTTTCGGGGATGAAAAGTTTTGAGTGGGGGAGAGTGTAACGACCCGTTAAGTTCGACCATTTAAAATTGTTTGTTTAATAGGATTTTGTAATTTATTTTAGTTGAAAGAATAAAGGTGGTAGATAAGTATTAAAATGAAGGCTAGAATAAATTATATAGAAGTGACTTAGAAACCTATTTAAAGACATTTGAATAAAATTCAAATGAATTAAGTAGAGAAAGAAAGAAAAATTCTTACCTGTACATAGAATTTAATATGGGAATATTAAACCAATTTAATGCAATAAAAGATTGTGAACGATAAATTGAATAGATTAAGAAACCCTGTTATTGCAAGTCAATAAATTTGTAAACCCTAATGAACATCTCAAAATTTATAAATTTATTGAAATTTAAGACATAGCATAAGCGTAGAACTATAGGTATGATGACAAACTTTTATAAATTGTCTAATTAAGGGTCAGCAAATTTATTTGGAAATCAAACTCAATTAAGGGTAAGTAATTATGATGGATTGATGGCATAAACGTTACTAATTTTTATCATAGTAACGGAAGTGCAGATGGAAGGCAACTGTAGAAATTTAAGTACGTATTAACAATTGAAAGGGGCTGTCGATTGAGTGGAGTACTTTAGGTTGTCTTACTAAATTTAGAATTTAACATAAGACAAATAGAAATAAATCAATAAACGTATAGATTTTAAGTTTATTATGATGAATTATTTTAGTGATATGACTTAGAATAAATGAAATAATTTGGGTTAATTGGTATTTAATGGAATTAAAGGTTGCAATATTCATAGGTAAGGATTTAGATGAAATAGATTGATGTATGAAAAATTTAATTTGATAAATGGCAATTAATTCCTTTAATTTGTGCAATTAATGTATGTTTAATTGATAACGATAAAAAGTTGATTTTTTTCAGTGTAACCAACGTAAAATATTATCATAGCATGATACTTGGTTTGAATAGAAGGATTTGATTTAATGTGAAAATTTTTGTTCTAAGTATTGAATAAAATTGGGAATCAATTTTTTTTTTATGATAATAACGTTAGTATTGGTTAATAAATAGATTTCAATGCAGTAACCAAATAAATGGAATAAGATGAGTATATATTGCATAGAAATGAAATGATAAATTATTGATGTAATGGAAGATATAACCATGTCAATTATGCATATAAGGTAATAAGGTAATGAAACCGAGGTAAATTAATTAATTGAGACTTTAAGTAAAATTAACGTGTGGAATTGACCAAGGTTCAATAAAATGAGAATTTGATTGGTTATATTTATTGGTTGAGAAATGTAAATGTGTATTTGGGGAATAAATTTAGTCAGACTTAAGTATTGAATTTAATTAATTAATATATATGATAAATGATGATTAAATAAAAACCCAATACTCTATATATATGTATAATATTTGAGTGAAAATAATAATACACTTATAAATGTGGAATTAAGAGTTTACAACAACTATTTTAAGTAAAGAAATTGTTCATTCAAGTAAATTTGAAACATCGCAATAGGTGTAGATTAAGTGTTGCGTTAAATAAATTATAAAGGAATAAATTTATAGAAACGTAGGAACGGAAGAATGAACATTATAGTAACGTAAAACGTATTGTAGGATAATAATTAAGTATAGGCTTGTAAATTAGATGTATGACAATAAATTTTGTACGTAAATCTTTCTATTAGTTGATAAGTCTTATTTTGATCAATTTAAAGGAATACACTAAATTTTGTAGTTAGTACGGAATATTGATGAGTGAATGAATAAGATGAAACAAAGGTGGAATGTATTAGTTGAGGTTTTAAGTTATTTATGTGATAAGTTACCAAAATTATAATTTTATCTAAATACAGTAATTTATGCAAACAAAAGATGAACATTTTGAAATATTACCACAGTGATATATAAAAGAAACGTTAACTATGTAGTTGGAGAATAATTGATATATTTTGAGTTGGATAATAGAAATCAAGTTATTTATATAATTAGATTTAAGATGAGAGTATAAGTATATGATTAAATAATTGGGTTTTGCGAATAAAATTTATAATTCCCAAATAATAAGAAAACGCAGAGGTTAACACTGCGAAATTTATATACTTATAAATTTTAATTCACATCCAAGCTTGCTAAATTATTTGGAATTGATTGGATTATATAAGTAATGAAATTTGGCCAATATTTAAAGTTGAAAGAAAATTTGGATTTTATGATTTATTTTAATTTATTTAATAAATATTAAAAATAGCCATTTTTGTCACGGACTCGGATTTCGACGAAACTAGTTTCATCGGATCCGTAACGGTGAATTATAATAATGTTTCAAGTTTCGTTGCGATCGGACTTGTCGTTTGATCGTACGGACTCGAAACGCCTTGAAATTTACGCATTTTGAAATCAATTTGAAATTTTTATTTTTTTAGCATAACTTCTTCATACGATCGAATTTGGTCGCGAAACTTTTTCCATCGCGTTCAGAATATTTTGAAACGCCTATTTGGATATATAGTTTTAACAAATTCGACTCCGGAGGCAGAACGGGCTTTTTGGGCCAACTATCGTTTAGCACGTTCGTTATCCGTACCCACCTAGCCTTCTTTTATCTGTCTATATATTTGCGATTATAAACCCTAGCCACTCCTTATTTTCATTTTTCTATACGTACATCTACTTCTCAACTCCTCATTCCAATGGCAGAAAACCTAATTCCCAAATTCCAAAATTTTATTTCAAAAAAAAAAAAAAAAAAAAAAAAAAAATTTTGTGGATCTGCAGCAGCTTCTGGTCGCGCTTCGGGTTTCAGAGGAGAAAACCGTAGAGCAACTTCGGGTCAGGAAGAAAATGACTCGGGTCGCTCCGGGTCGTTTTGGCGAAAACTCCAAGCAAGCATCGGGGAAATGAGGCGGCGCCCCGAAGTCGAACCCGAAGTTGACCCAGGACCAGAATTTTTCATTTTTCAAATTTTCATAACTTTTGCATACGAGCTCGGATTCACGCGCGGTTTGTTTTGCTGGGATCGTATCGGAATTTCTGACGTTTTGGCACTGGTTTGGATGAATTTGGAGACTGTCCAATTTTTGGGTTTAAATTGGATTTGAATTCAATTTAAATTCAAAAGGTGAGTGTTTTAACCCACTCACAACTACTAGAAGCTTTTATGTTTGTTAAATAAATTTTAGAAATGAATAGAAATTTATTTATGAGCTTTTGGCATGTTATTTCATTCATATCTGTTGAATTGCATTTTATTGAATGTAACTGTTAATTTAATTGATTTATTGCGTGTTAATTGGCTGTTAGAAATTTTTGGTTGCATATGAACTGCTAGTTAACAGTTATGTCAATTATCACTGAATATAAATTGTTAGATTAATAGTTGAAAATTTTAATTTGAATAAACTGCCAGTTATCACCTGTTATATATGATCATATATATAATTGTTATTGATTGATATTGCTTGATGTTTGTGATTGGATGATGGATGTGTTATTGAAGGGATGTTTTATTTGATATCATTAAACTGCAAGTTAGTATGCATTTTTCATTTCATTCGGGATTGCGGTTTGAAATGATATACAACCGCAGTTTTATTTTTTAAATTGCGGATTGAAATGATAAATATCCGTATCACTTGACCATAGGATAGAAAACTATATACAGACACCGTGGTCTATATATAACTATTTTTAATGTGATTTCTATGGTTTGGATGGAATACGGTTTATAAAAATCTTAAATTTTATACTGAATAAATGTTTTCTTCCATAGTTATATGCATATGAAGTTGAAATTTTGAAATTAAAAGGTGAATAAATTTCTTTATTAAAAATGGAAGAAAATTAAGAAAATGGAGTTTGATGATTATATCCTATGTTTAAATATTAAGTTGGAAATTTTAAAGATATGATATTTATAATTGGATTTTTTTCCCAAAATATTTTGAAATGAATATTCTAGTAAAAATTGAATTTGGAAATATATATATATATATATATTACTAGAAATTGAAGTCTTATTAATTATGGATTTTATGTGAATGGTCAAGATTAATTAATAGAATATTGATTTTTGAAAGGATAAAAATCCAACTTTAGTTGAAATATTAATGCTCCAAAATGGATATAAATATATATAAAATTGAAATGGTTTTGCGACTTGAAGTAATATTTTGGATTTTGGTTTAACTTTAAAAGAAGAAATATTTGGAAAGCCATGTAATTTATTTCTTTATAAAGCAACAGTAAAGTTAAACTTTTTTTTAATTCGCATACCGTTGAATATCCAAACCATTTAGTTTTGAAAATAATGGTTTTAAAATGCTATGGATTTTCGAAGAATTATGTTGAAAGTTACAAACAGAATATTGGTTACATGGGATATTAAATAATAAAAAGTGACATAATTTTTTGGAAAGGAATAATTTTATTTGGGATAAACGATATCATATTGTTTTGGGTTTTAAAAGAAGAAATGATATCGTAATATTATGGTTTTGAAAGGGACTATGTTCTGGTTTTAAAGTATAAACTATTTTAAATGACCGCGGTGTTATAATAACGATTGGTTGGCAAAGAGACCGGGATCGGATATGGACATACTCTCTGTCGATACCGAAAACCACTTTGACTAACCGTGTACGCGGTGGAGATTCCAGAATGAAGTAGGTGGTGGCGACGTTTCCTGTAAGGTAAATACGTGGACCCAACTCCCGTGAGTTGGCATAAGGTGGCTAAAACAGGAGCGATTCTCAGGCCAATGAGGTCATTCCTCTGATCGGACGCTCCTCTTCGATATTATAATTTGACTTGGATTTGATTCAGTGGCCACTTCTATATTTTGATTTTGGGGAGTTAGTCCGAGGTGGGCGGTAACTGCGGCTACGCGTTTCCACCAGCCTGGATAGCAATTGGTATATCTACCCTGGCATTGCCTAGTTGTGCCGTGTCACCTACCATATCGCGCCTTGTACGAGTTTGGTTTTCTCCCGTAGCCCGTGTGGTATCCTCTAGTGGCTTCCCGATCAGGAGGGGCTATGATATTGGACGGACTACTGGGACTATTACGTGTTAAGGTGGAAAATGTAAAGCCTTAACGCTATTTAAAAGTAAGTTTATTTTATAAATAGACACTATTATAATAGCGCAATATACTACATAGTAAATAGTTTAACGGATCCTTAGGAGATGTAAATCCCGAACATCTCTTGAGTTACTGTACTCATATTTATGTTCTGTTTATTTAACTCACATAAGATATTCTAGTCTGACTCGGGTGTTTTTGTCTATTCAAATTCGCTCGGGTCAGTCCGAGCATTTCAGGATAGCAGATTTTAGCTTTGGAGGACGAAGACGAAGAATAAGTATTATGTTATATATAGTATTACACCACACTCTTTCTATTCCGCTGCATTGCTTGTATTGGTATGTGTAACTCTGATATTTATTGTAAAAGAAGAATCAAGCTTTTGTAAACTGTTTATGAACTGTATATTTGTTATTATATTTTATCCTTCCGCTGTGAGATTCTGTTTTTGTTTTATTTCTTCTCTGTTTTTCTTATTTACCCCATAACAATCCGCCCTTGCGTATGCTTTGAATTGGCACGTGTGTCGGTTTAAAGTGTGCAAAAAGGCGGGATGTTACAGTTGGTATCAGAGCTTTGGTTTAGCGATAAACCTTGGCTTTGTGGGGTTTGACTCTTTGTTAATAGGGTAGAAATATCCTATGGGAGTCGCTGAGTGTATATATAAGAGAGAGCGTACTTGTTAGTATTAATAAAAAGATTTTAATATTGTGTTAATCTGTTCCGCTTTGTATTTATAAATTCTGGTTGATGCATGGGACGCTATGTCATCAATAGGGATTTCTAAACACTTAATAGGACAGACCGACATAATATTTGTTTTTAATATAGGTGAATGAAATAATTTTGCCTATTATATTTCTATATATAAAAATAGTTTTATAAAGATATATATATATTTGGTTGCTATAGATTGGATGTTAGGCAATAAAAATATTTATAATAACTGAAGCTAAGTGAAATTATAATAAACCAAATTTGGAGATTTAGAACTTAAGTCCGGGATTTTTGAAAATTTGCTTTCAAAGAATTTGTGAAATTTATTGATTTGGTTTATAAGTATTTTCTTATATAAATATTTCGTATAAATTGGAAGAATTGTTTTAAAGAAGATTTTGGAAAAGAATTAAATTCTGTACTTTCCTCTCTGTCGCTGGAAAATAAATTCGGTGATGACGGCCGCATCATCGACTTTCATTTTCGAGTTTCGAAGGGGAAAGGCCACTGTAGTAAATTCTACTGCAGATTTATTTTTGAAATTTTCTAAAAATTTTCTTTTATTGTTCTAAATATAATTAGAGATATAAAAGTTGTAAGAACTTATTTATCTATTATTTTGAAATAGATTAAAATTTGACTCGGTATTTAATTCTAAATTTTTCCGTTAATTAATTGTTTAAACTTTGTTAGTGAAATATTAAGTAAGAAAGTTAATGCTAGGGATAAGGGAAGTAAAAGTTTTTAACTGATAAATAATGGAAAAGATTTATTGAAGAATGAATGAATTGAAACCTCTAATTGAAATAAGAGAATAACTGCAAAGCTATAAAGAGGAATTTGCATACATATGAGACAAAGGGTAATATGAATAAACATTAAATTTAATTAAAAGAATGGAGATTAAACTTGTATAAGTTCAATTGCAATTTCCTTAACATAAATAACTTACCCAAATATAAAAGTTGAAGTGTTAAATGAGAAACTGGAATTGAATATTTTACAAGTAGGAATTTAGGAAAAATGAAGTATTCAATAAATTACTGTTATAATAAGAATTTATTGGTATAAACTTAAGTGATAATTGAAATTTTACCCAAATTAAAGGTGAGTATTATTAATAGGTGATTTTAACTTAAGTAAATAAAATGAAATTCTTTAATAAATAAAGATTGATGTGTACGGTTATAAACTTAAGTATGTTTTAAAATGCTACTAGTAATATAATAAAAAGTAGGTAATATAAATAAATGTCTGTAAACCCTAGATAATGAATTAATAAGATCCTTTATTTATAAAAATGGAGGTTTTAAGGTTAATAATTTAAGTGTAAGTAGAGGGTTACTGTAATTAAATATAATAAAACGTAAACATTAAATAAAGGCATGTAGTGGAGTACGTTTCTAAATGTGTAACTTGCCAAAGTGTAAAGGCAGAGTAGTAGAAGCCTGGTTGGTTATTGTAGCCTTTGGATATTCTACAATGGAAATGGGGAAGTATCTTTATGGACATTATTGATGGGCAACCTAGAAGTAGAAAGGGAAATAATAGTATTTGAGTCATAGTCGATCAACTGGCCAAATGAGCTTATTTTATTCTAGTTAGGATCATGACGCAACTGCATCTTTGGTGACCTTTATTGTGAGGAGATAGTTCGGTTGCATGGAGTTCCTTCTAACATTGTCACTGATTGATATCTGCTTTTCACAAATGAGATTTGAAGGAGTCTTCATGAGGCCTCGAATACTAAATTGAATTTGAGTACCACTTATCATCCATATATAGATAGACAGACTGAGAGGGTAAATTTGGTATTAAAGACTTTACTTCAAATGTTTATTTTGAATTTTGAAGGCTTGTGGAAGGATCATGGGCTATTATTAGTGTTTGAATAAAATAATAGCTCTCAAGGAAGCATTGGGATAGAACTGCCTGAGGCATCGTACGGAAGGCCTTATAAGTTACCTTCTTATTGGTGGGATACTATGGGTAGAATTATACTTGGACCACAGATGATAAGGGAGATTTTAGAAAAAAATAGACCTGATTCGCTGGAGGATAAAGACTGTCCATGATAGGCGGAAATCATATGCTGACAGGAGACACACGTAGTTGGAGTTCGCAGTGGGGGACATGACCATTGTGAAGGTCTCACCACTTAGACATGTTATGAGGTTTGGTAGTTTGAGAAAGTTAGTACAAAGGTTTGTAGGGTATTTTCTAATGACGGAGAGAGTAGGAAAGTCACCTTATAGAGTGGAGCTTCCTAAAAAGTTGGTGGACATAATATTTTCCTTGTGTTACACTTGCAAAAGTGTTTATATGATTCAACTGTTATGGTTGAGCTGAATCAGTTGGAAGAAGTTGAAATAGAGAGAGTAACATGTTTGTCATGCACCTACCCATACTATTAAGCATGGAACAAGGGGACTCAGCAACAACTTAAACTATATAGAATCTGGTGGGGAGATAGCCCAGCAGAGAGTACATGGGAGCCCGAAGAGAAGATCTACGCAACTCATATAGTACTCTTTTTTTGGTATGTTTTTATTTTTGTTAGCATAATTATATTATACACATAGTGTTTAGCTTCGAATATCACATAGTTAGGATTACTTGGATGTTAGGCATGGTTGTGAACGTGTTGCTGGGACATGTTTTGGATGATGGTTAAAAATGGATGGATTTTATTAGCTAATATTTCATGTCTAGGTTGGTATATTCAAATTTTCCTACAAAGCGCACAACCTTACTCATTCATTTTATCGGTTATATGCATAATGGTTGTTGCATATGTGTCGAATGGTTGCACATCCTTATTGAATTGAAAGTATGTAGGGCACCGCATATTTTTTGGATACATGGTATAAGCACTTGCATTTAGAGAGGTAAACTAGTTCAGGAGGCTACCTCATTTTTCATTACTTATATGTTCATGTGCATTCCATATTTATAAGTACGTGTTTCATTATAAATTGGATTTAAGGACAATGGTTGCAACTGATTGATGGTTGAGTAGATGGTTTTAGATACTAATTACATGAGAAAATTACATTTTGATGTACTTAGAGACTCCAAGATAAAATAGTTTTTAGGGTGGAGAACGTAACACCTCAGAAATTCTAATAAACAAATTAAAATAATAATATGGGAAAAGATACAATGTTACGTTAAAATATAAAAATATGAATTTTCACAAATGTTAGAATTACGCCATGAGGCATATTGCATTCGGAGTATCACTTACATCTAAGAAAGATATATAACTTGTTAAAATTGATAACATGGGTCAAACATAGTGGAAAATATGGCCGGTGGCATTTTCGTAAATATGGATTTTGGGCCTATCCCTATAAACCATAGATTTCAACTGTAAATAAGACCCTAATCCTCATTTCTTCTCACTAAAAACCCTAGCTATCACTCTGTATGTACATGTCTTCTTCCTCTTCCTCAAATTAGAGAAAAGAAAGGGGAATCCTATGAATCAATAATTAGAAGGAGCAAACCACTTAAGGCAAAGGGAGAATTTCAAATAACAAGATGAGTGTGTTTATTTATAAAATTCATATGATGGGGTTAAGAGATTGATTTTCAATTATATGGCTTCTTAGTTGTAAAAATACAACTGTTATCCTTGAACATATGGATCTTCCTTGAAATCACTTGAAAAATGAGAAATAATCAAATAAAATTAGCTTCAACCTTGTAGATCTAATTTTATATAGCGTATTCGAGTCGAATTTGAGGAATAAGAATTAATTTGATTCCAAACTATCCATAATCACAAAGATCTGATGATGCACTTGAAATAATAGATGAGGACAAACGAACATGTATGTAGAAGTTTATTTTGATTCGATTTGATTTATAGTACAATATACATGATAATTGATTTAAATACGTAGATAACCCTTCTATATACATGTAGAAATTTCCATTGAAAACTATGTGTAAACATTGGGAAAAATTAGATGGAATCATATAAAAAACTATGAAAATATACCCCTGATTCTTAGATTAAAACTATGAAGAAATCAACTAAAAATATTAAAACAACGAGCGCAACATATGAAAGTGCCAATTAGATGTATAACTGCATTTTCCAGATGGTTGGTATTGTATTTCAAATGTCCATTTTCAAATTTTTACAATCCGAGAGCGGCTAAGAGTAAGTTATTTCGATTTAGACGCCTGAATTCTTTTTTAGTCATTTGGAATCTGAATCGAACATTTAAGGAAGAAATTCAGACATCTGAACACCTGATGCTTTTTTTCAAATAGATAATCAGACGTTTGGAATATATATTCAAACATATGAAATATTGCCCAAGTTGATCCTAGACTTATTACAGGGCAAGTAGGAAGGATAGTGGAAACCATATTCCCCCTTTTTTGTTCATGTAGCAAAGTGGCATCGTGCAGTAAGTTAGAAACATGATTACATCCTAGGCTCATACTTCATGAAGTTGGTGGATGTGGCTTTAGCATGGAGGCTAATTAAATAACAAGTAGAAGCTCCTATCATTAATAGTCAGTCATAGCCACCAATGGGCAGAAGTTGGAAAGATGGATGGAGGAGAAATCAGTTATAGTAAGAATTTTTAATCCTACAGCGAGTTGGAATCGTTAATCTGCTCCAAAATTCTACCGTTGTAATGATAGAGGGCATATGATACATATACTAGTGAAGGACACTAGATTAGGGTTGTTAACCCAAAGGAATAGAATTGGAAACATTAACCCAAAGGATTAGAATTTAGAATGTTAACTCAAAGAAGAAACTTAGGGATTGTTAACTTGAATATATATGATTAGCGTAGTAAACTATATCTAAATCAAAGTAGATCAAACAACTATAAATGTGAATGTTAACTCAATAGAGAACTATATAATATAAATGTCTTTTTGTGAAATATTCCATTGATATGTCCTACTTGTGATTAGAAATCTTCATAATGTAAATGGAATATTGTCACCATAGGAATAGATACCATATCACGAAATAGTTAATCGCTTATGTGTAAAGAACATCCACACTAAAGAACACCGTAGATATAGGCTATAACCAAACTTAAACTACTTTTCCATGTCGTATACCAATAGTGATATAATTTACTCAACGGAATATGTCCAACACTTTGTGTTTCTCCATCTTTATCACTTTCGCAGGAGGGCAGGACAATAAGTGAGTGGGCCAAGCACTGTAGGTGGAGAAGAAGGCGTAACACCCATAGACATAACTATTATTATTATTACTCCCCATGTACTTCATTTCGTATTATGTTTTTCCTATAATTAGACTTTATGTATTGTCTCTTAGAGACATTGTGATGTGGACTATATTATTTTGAGACTGTTATATGATTTAGTTGTGTTATGTATTTATATTTTATTTCTTCAACCGTGACAACTAAAAGCGTGGAATATCTTAAATGTTCCATGTAATATTTTAAAAACCTAACGATACATGCATCATGACCCAGTTCAAATGCTATCCTGGGCCTTGGACCACTGTTTCGGGAGTGCGAGTTGTTACATAACCTAAGTGATGAACATTAAATTTCTCTAAGAGTGTATAATGGAAATAGAAGGCGCATATGTTAAAACTATCGAGAAAATAGCGAAAGGAGTACTCCTACTGAATTATGTAAGATCAAAGAGGGATTTCCTAAACGATGATCAGCTAAATTAGTCCTTAAATTTCTTTAGGGGTAGGATTCGATTGTAAAAAATGGGAAATTATGTAGGGTACCAATTTAGAATCAGGTGAATCTATATGACCACTCTTTGCATTTCATATTCCTCTTTATTTTTTATATTGTTCAGCTACATACTCTTATTCTCTTACTGATCCAAAATCATCCACAATCATGGTAATAAGATGCACCGATGAGTTATTTTGTGGTGTCCCTAATTTTGAACTTCACGCAAATATTGAATCCTTGGTTGGTTTTGATAGTTCCTTAATGACGCGATTGATAGATTCTTTTTGCAATAAATAAATCTTTCTTTCCCTCTTTCCCTTTTGGTGGTGCTTTTGAGACACATTTAATTAATTCGACCCTAAGCTGGGTTGTTTTGCCATTACATATTCCTTAAGCAATTTGTGGTGGTTCATTTGAGACACATTTTATGGATTTACCGACTTATTTTAGTTTGAGCATTTTTTCTCTTTTCAAATCCATAGCTACGCAATTAATGTATTTCATTAATTTATCCGAGGTTATGATTTTTCTCTTATACAATCCACAGCTAATATTGGTTGTGCTTTTGGGATGAACTTGATGGATTATGTTTTTATATGTAGAGCCTTTTGCTCTTAATGAGACCGTAACCATAACTGGAGACGTAAGACTAAAGCATTTGACAGCCTCACTGATAAAGTTAGGGATATGCCTTAGAGATATCTATGTAATTTGTTACATATTTCTAACTCGATAACCAATCTAACAAAAAAAAGGTGTTTTCTTTTATTATATATTTGTTACATTGTGTTATAATTAATTTATTAATTTGGAGTGTATTAAATAGAACATCCATAAACGATACGTTATGTGATAGTAATTACAATCTGTTGTCATCATGAGATAAAATTTATCACTTCAGAAATGACATATTATTTTAAATATTCATAGTCAAGATATTTTGAGATAAGATATCAATACCTCCATTGAGACAAGAGAATGTAAGAATCTCCAAATGTTAGTCATTTTATTACTCACAGCCACTTGGGGCCCTAATGTGTTATGACAGATGGTTATGGGACAACTATGTAGTGCCTCACTCTGGAGTTTTCTAGTGGTTAATATAATTAAGATCAGATATAGAATCTCCAAATTGTGATATTACATAGTTCTCTCAACTAGACAATAATGTTGAACTTCAATGTGGACACTCTGCTTTGACTTTAATTAAATCATAGCATGACACTCATTAACGACCATAGTTGGGTCTGAGCTGAAGCATTGAAAGTAAAAGACTATTCAGTAGAGAATTTGTCTCATCAATTATATAAGGTCAATATGTAACGACACATAAATTTTTATTGATTTTATTAACATATTTAATTGTATTTTTGTGAAAATTTTAAATATTTGAATTTCAGAAAATAAAGATTTGATATTTGGATTACATCCAATTAAACATAATGAATGGCAAATTTTCATCTGATAATATTGAATTTTATTTTATTGTGTAATTTTATTTAAATTTAAAATCAGTTAAAATTGATGATAATAAAATATTTTCCAAACCTGAATATTTTATACAATAAATTTGTAAATCGTCTTATGAGTGATATGGCATATTACGTAACGTCAAATTTGGATTGCTATTGCTGCGTTTATCTTAATTTTCGCGTTTTAACTGCATTTTTTCGATATCGACTTCTGACTTGATGGTCGTACTACTGATATCTGTATACCGATTTGATCGTCCCGTCGTGCTGAACTCCATAGTATATTCATTGGTGTGTTTTAGTGTCCAGGAAGAGATTAATCATATCGGTACCCGTATTTTAGTCCTTTCGTTTCCTTTGTCTATTCCTTTCCCAACGTGCAAAGCTGTCAGCCACTAAAATTAATTATTTCTTGGTATTCACGTTCGCTTTTTGGTTGTCCACTTTCATTTTAATATCTGTTCGTTCTCTACTTTCCCCTGACTTTTCCTCTGAACTTAAGCCCTTCCTTTCCTCTCTATATTCTCATGTAGATCGCATATTTTGGTCAGAGAAAAAGCAAACTCGTTTCCCCTACTCTTCCCAAACCTCCACCATATCTACCAGATCACCACTTCAATAGACGCAGCATCCTCCGCCTTCTCCAACCAAAGACAGCTGACCGCCTTCATTTCCTCTACCACCTTCCACTTCTCACCCATCATCACGTAAATAACCTCGGCCACCTTCGCTTCGGCCCACCAAGTTTTCAACTCAGATCCACACACCACCTCGGCCTGTTTTGAGTCGAAGATGTGTATATATATTGTTAACCCGTCCTTTTCAAGGCCACGGACAGGCGGATTTAAAAAAATCGACTGTTCATTTGTCGAAACTTGAATACGATTAACTGGAACTAGTTGGATGGATAGAACTGTCAGGAATAGGTTCGATGTGCATGGCTCGACACTGAGGAGAGAGCAGGGTGATTCGGTATTGGTTGTCGCTCGGCATAAGGCATGGTTCGGCATTGCTTGCCGCTCGGCATAAGGAGTGGCTTGCCGTTGGTCGCCACTCGGCAAAATGTGTGGCTCGGCATGGGTTGCCGCTCGGCCCAAGACATGGCTCGACATTGGACACCGTTCGGAACGTGAGTCACTCGGCATTGGATGTCATTTGGCATCGCATCTCGCTCGGCATCGGATGTCACTCGGTATTGGATGTCGTTCGGCATCGTACCTCGCTCGGCATCGTAAGTTGCTGGCATTGGATGTCGTTCGACCTCGAAGGCCACTCGGCATTGGTAAGAATAGGGTCGTTCGGCATTGGTGAGATGGCTCGGCATTGGAGGAAGGCCGCTCGGCATTGGTCAGGTCAGGGTCATTCGGCATTGTTGATACGGCTCGGCGTTCTATTAAGGCCGGTGTGGCTCGGCATTGTGGAGGCATATGGCTCGACATTGTGGAGGTATGTGGCTCGACATTATGGAGGTATGTGACTCGACATTATGGAGGTATGTGGCTCGGTGGTAGGTCTTAATTGGCCTACACCATGCAGAAAGCCCAACAACTCAGGACTTTCCTATAAATACAACATGTGGGGGTTCATAAAAGGGATCTTCTTCTGGCTCTCTCGCTTTCTATTTTCTAGGGCCGAGGATACTCTTCCATTTTGTAACTATAATTGATTATTTCAGCAATAAAAAGGAAACTTCTGGAGTGGACGTAGGCTGGAGTTAGCCGAACCACTATAAAATCTGTTGTTCTTTACTGCTTTCATTTTAATTTGGACAGTTCTTCATATTATTACTCTCTATATATTCTATCTGTGAGTTGTGACCGTTATTTGGTGCTTTCATCTGGATTTGGGTGTTAGGGACCATTTTTGGCGCCAACACTTTGGTGCTTTCACTGAGAAAGCTAGCACTCAGGAATTTTGGAGCTTGAATTTTGGATTGAAAAGCTTAGGAATTCGGATTTTGGAAAGCAATGGCTAGACCACCAATAAGGAAGCAAGCAGTGGAGAGGAGCAATCAGGAAGTCAAGCGGCCTCTTCCGGAGTTGGAGAGGACCATGCATTTGTCTACATAACTCGGGACGAGATGTAGGTTATGATGAATTCTATGCAGGAGCAGATGATGAAAAGGCAAGAGGAGATGATGCAGGATCTTCTTAGGAAATTTGGACAACCAGGAACTGCAGGTGCTCAAGTTCTTGGAACTGGACCAGAGAGACTCAACCAGCAGGCAGATGGAGTGGTTCTGCAGGGGGCAGCTCACAATCAACAAACGACTAATAATCTAGATGGACCAAGACTCGGGAGCACACCACCAGGTAATGCTGGACAAGTTCATGGAGGGATACTAGATGGCGCTACGGTGGCCTGATACCAACAGGAATACAGGAGTACGTGATGAGGAATATGTGCCAGAATTTCCTCGCGGACTTGGAGGGCAATTTGGAAACATGGATAGGGGCAACCCTTGGTTGGAAATGCTGGATTGGCTGACATTATGAGGCGTACTATTCATGGAGGTCTAGCAAATAAGGATTCAGAGGAAGTCAACAAAATTACGGCTAGAAATCCACCCGATTTCAAATTGCCCACTCTGGAAGTGTACAATGGGAAGACAGATCCAACTGACCACTTGATGAGGTACATTAGGCATATGGAAGTGCTTGGGGCAACAAAGGAGGTTATAGCCCGATGTTTCCCCTTGTACTTGGCTGATATAGTTGCCATGTGGTTTAGGCAGCTGGAGTATGGATCCATTGGAACATGTACGGAACTGGTGGACATGTTCTTAATTCAATTTCGAGTTCACATAAAAAGGCCAAAAAACTTGATGACGTCAACGTCGGTTAAACAGGGGGCAGATGAATCGCTCAGGACATTCTTAACTCGGTTTAATGCAACAGTAGCTTCGGTGGATCGGCCGGATCCATCAATGATTTTGATGGCTACGGTATCAGGAGTCGGAGATAATTTGGATTTTAAAGTATCATTGATACATGACCCACAGTTGGATCTTAGGGAATTCTTCCATGAAGCTGAGAGATTTCTCCGACAAGAGGATGCTTATTTGGACACGAGGTCAAAGGAAGTAAACCTGGCTAAGGATGGAGGACTACCCGACGAAAGCTCGGGTAAGGACAAGGATAAAGGGAAAAGGAAGCGTTGGGGAGAACCAAAGTTCTCCTCTTACACAGGACTGAACGCGACATTGGAACGGATATTCTTGGATACTCGAGATCGCCTTCCATATCGAAGGTCGGCGAGGAGGAAGCCCTCAGAACGCGGAAGGGCATTAGGCAGGCACTGTCCTTTTCATGACCTGGATGGGCATGATACTAATAGCTGCCGACATTTGAAGGACATAATCAAGGAGCATGTTAGTAATGGTCAGTTGCGACAATATGTCGGAACTCAGAATGCGGCAGTGGAACAGGAGCAACCATCGTCTACCTTGAACGATGAGGGCGTGAGGCCCAGGAATGGTGGACGGTTGGTCATAAACTAATCTTGATGGTTTGAAATAAGTAACAAACTCTGGGCAATCAACTAAATCACTTTCAGAGATATCCCTCGGGCATGCTCTGAGATGATGGTTTACCGAGACACCTCGATTTGTGAAATCTACTTTTTCCCTTTGACTTGGACATTTTCTTTTTCTAGTTTGGCTTGGGAGTTTGGTTAGAACTCCCTATTTTGCTTGTTTTTTGGTTTGGATTTTTGGTACGTATTTCTGGTTTTCTAGTTGGATTTGGATTTCGGATTGGATTTTGATCAGATTTTTCTTTGGATTTTGGCTAAAAGGTCGTCGAGCATGGACTATGCTCGGCAAGGGTCCGGAGAGACCAGGATTCAGCCTAGGATTAGGCCATATATTACCGGTTATTATTTCAGGTCATCGAGCATGGACAGTGCTCGGCAAGGGTCCGAAGAGAGTAGGATTCGTCCTAGGACTTAGGCCACATATTATCGGTTATTATTTCAGGTCGTCGAGTGTGGACAATGCTCGGCAAGGGTCCGGAGAGACCAGGATTTGGCCTAGGACTTAGGCCCCACACTATCGGTTACTATTGCAGGTCGTTGAGTATGGACTATACTCGACAAGGATCTGGAGCGACTAGAATTCGGCCTAGGATTTAAGCCATGGCAATTACTCAACGTCCAGGGACACTGGGCCACGCTCGTCAGGTGTGGATTGCACTTGGCAAGAACCCGAAGAGGTTGCGGATTTGGATATCGATCCGAAGAGGTCTTGGATTCAGTTATTGGTTATTGGATAAGGATGCATTAGGACTCGGTTAACGAGTTTGGATGGATATGGAATTGACTAAGGCTTTGGTTACCGGATTTGGAATCAGACATCGACTCGAAGCAGTCAAGAATGATGCACTTGGATGATATGGCTATGGACTTGGGATGTTGAATATGAGGCTATTCAAAACACACCTTCCAACAGCAAGGCATGTTTTGAGGGGCAAGTGTTAACCCGCCTTTTTAGAAGGCCACGGATAGGCGGATTCAACCATATCGACTATTCATTTATCAAAACTGGAATATAATTGACTGGAACTAGCTGGATGGATAGAAGGTCAGCCTGGAATAGGCTCGATGTGCATGGCTTGGCACTGAGGAGAGAGCAGCATGATTAGGTATTTGTTGCCGCTCGGCATAAGGTATGGTTGGGTATTGCTTGCCGCTCGGCATAAGGAGTTTCTCGTCATTAGTCGCCGCTCGGCAAAAGGTGGGGCTCGGCATGGGTTGCCTCTCGGCGCTAGACATGGCTCGGTATTGGACACCGTTCGACATCGTGAGTTGCTCGGTATTGGATGTCATTCGGCATCGTACCTCGCTCGGTATTGGAAGTCGTTCGGCGTCGTATATCGCTCGGCATCGGAAGTCGCTCGGTAGTGGATGTCGTTCGGCCTCGAAGGTCGCTCTGCATTGGTAAGGACAGGGTCGTTCGGCATTGGCGAGATGGATCGGTATTGGACGAAGGTCGCTCGGCATTGGTCAGCTCAGGGTCGCCCAGCATTGTTGATACGGCTCGGCGTTGTATTAAGGCCGGTGTGGCTCGGCATTGTGGAGGTATGTGGCTCGGCATTGTGGAGGCGTGTGGCTCGGTGGAAGGTCTTGATGGGACTACACCATGTAGAAGGCCCAACAACTCAGGATTTGCCTATAAATACAGCATGTGGGGGTTTAGAAAAGGGATCTTCTTCTGGCTCTCTCACTGTATATTTTCTAAGGCTAAGGATACTCTGCCATTTTGTAACTGTAATTGATTATTACAGCAATAAAAAGGAAACTTCTGGAGGGGAAATAGGCCGGAGTTAGCCGAACGACTATAAAATCTGTTGTTCTTTACTGCTTTTATTTTAGTTTGGACTGTTCATCGTATTTACTCTCTACATATATTCTATCTGTGAGTTGTGACAATTATTTGGTGCTTTCATCCAGATCTGGGTGTTAGTGACCATTTTTGGCGCCAACGTATATATATAATCATTATATATTGTTTTACTTTTAGATTTATATCCATATATTCTGTTGACGAATAGATATGTCTAACTAAGCTATATATATATATATATATGCAGTCTGTGAGTCTGTATGTGTGTGTGTATATGTATATATATTTAAAAAAGTAATTTTACTAGAATTTGGTTTTAGACATATGTATATATTTATTTTATTATAGTATTATATATGTATACTCTGTTTCATAAGTAGTATGTACTGTCTGTTATATTCAACCTATATTTTAAATCGTATGTGCATATATGTTTATGTAGATAAATTTTGATTTTTTCAAAGTATAAATCTAATGTACGAGTCGGTTTATATTGTGGGTATATATATCTACATAGCTTTAAAAGTAATAGTTGCAATTGCGTAATGTCAGTTTACATATCAGTTTAGAAATATACAGTAGCATCGTATATTGATGTTTATATATATTTCATGTGTTGATGGTGCTGTGAAATTTAGTATATTTTTTTGGCTATAGTTGATATATATGTTATAGTATGAAACATATATTACATATATATATAGCTTATGCGTTTATAAATTATGAGTTTAAATATATTTAATATTGAAAGAGCTGTATATACATATACTATGTTAGGAAATTGCTGTTACTTATATTTGACTGTGTAAATATTGATTTGGTAAAGTATGGGTATATATATTGTTATAAATTAAATATATAATTTGAATTTTTGGTGTCTACTGTATATAACGTACCAACTTGTATATATATATATATATATTGTTGTAAAGTTACATGTTTCTTATAAAGTTAATGTAAGTATAGTTTTAAAAGTATGTATATGAGCTAGACTTGTCATAGTAGTGACTAGTCACTTTTATATATGTAATCAGTAAAGTACCATAAATATAATTTCAACAGTTTACAAGTCATGTTAATACATACATATATATAAAGTTATTATGAGAAGTCTGTATATATACATATACATATATATATATATATATATATTTACTTATTAATATTTGATAAGTTTATTTTGTACATTTATATATTGTTTAGAGTTCAAGTTGTTTCAATTTTTCTAAAGCCTATATATATTTGACCATATATATAAGTTTGTTTATATAGGATGTTTATGTGATATATATATATATATATATATATATATATATATATATATATATATACATACGCGGTGAGATATTAGTATGTTATAGTATCCACTCAAGATTATTTTTTTACTTTAATAGTTTATATGATTTGTTATATATATTTTCAGTTTATATCAAAACTTATTCAATTTGTTTCATCGATTCCTGTTATCAGCTCTGTTCGTCGAATTCGTGCCAATCTAACTTTGTTTTTGAAATTCGTGCTTGGATTCATAATCACTTCATTCTCGTTCTTCTCTAGCCTCGAAAGGTGAGCAATCACTCACGATTAATGTTCTTATATTTATTAAATTTGATTTCAATTGAAACGATAATTGAAATATGCTACTGTCAGTAATTTACATTACTATATATATGTTATTATCTGTACATGTTCACCTATGACACCTGACACTGCTACTGTTATTTATATTGATGATTTATGCATGTTATATTATTACCATATCTGTTATCACTCTGCAATTTCCCTATTAGTGTAGAATTGACTATGGGTTGAAATGATACATACCCGAATGTTCTGTAGAATAGGAGAAAATCATTATGGGTTGAAATGATAGAACCAAGCGATTTTCATTAATTGAATTTGGGATTGTGGGTTGAAATGATATATACCCGTATATATTTAGATTAGATTGAAATGATAAATATCCGTATCACTTGACTATAGGATAGAAAATTATATATAGACACCGTTGGTCTATATATAAGTATTTTGAAAATGTTTTGCATGGTTTTGGAAAGAAATATGTGGTTTAATAAATATGGATTTTAAGATATTATATAAATGTATTTTTATAAGGGTTTAAATTTTTGATTCTTAAAATTATATATGATTTGAAATTTTTGAAGTTATAAATTAGTTTTGAAATTATGAATATTAAGATTTTACTTATAAGTTTACTATTTTGAAATATATATAAAATAAGTTTATTAATAAAATTTAATTTAATAAAGTTGGATTTATTTAATAAGTAATATGTTTAAGTATTTACTTAGATTTTTATTTTAAAATAGATTTTATAATGATTTTTTTAGTCAAGGTTGGGAAGATAAATTTGAATTTATTTGAAATTTGTAAATTTATTTAACAAATCGATTTGGAACTTATGGAATTTGAGATTTGTAAAGGATAAGATTTTATAACTTGATTTTGGTTAAGGTGATATAAATGAATATTTCAAGTTTAAATAAATTAAAGGGAATACTTAGTTTATTTGTAATTTAAGGTTTTATTTAAATGATATTGGATTTATTAAGTACATATCTCGAACTAAATAATAGTAAAGTGAATTTGATATATATATATATATATATATATATGGAATTATCAAATTTAGTTTAGAAAATGTTGAATATTTAAAGCTTTGAAATATATTGAAACTGAAATAGTTTATTTTGTGATTCAAATTTCTTTTTGAAATCGATATATTTGAAATGGGTTATTCAAAAACTGAATTGAATTGAAATTGATGAATTTAGATTGAATTAAATTTGAATTTTGGAATTCGAGTTGATTTGAATTGATTTTTGAAATTTGAGGAAACTATTTTATTATATAAAGAATTTTTAAAATTATATTTATAACTATTTATATATATTAAAATAAACTATTATAATATAAATCATTTTAATATTCACTATTTTTAATATAACAGTTTTAATATTCTACCTATTTATTATAAACTATTTTAACTTACAACTATTTTATATAAACTATTTTATTTTATAAACTATTTTATAATATATACTATTATCAATATCTAACTGTTTAAAGGAAAGTACTATGATTTCAAAGTGTTATGATTTCCATTGGTATATAATTTCAAGTGTCTTGAATTAGAATGTGTTATAACTTTGAAGTGCTATGATTTTGGGAATTATATCGCGTTGATATGGTTTTTGAAAATAGAAATGATATTATGTTGATATGGTTTTGATAAGGAAGTGATATCGCATTGATATGATTTGAAATGGCAATGATATTTCGGTTTTTGAAATATAAACTATTTTGAAATGATTACGGTGTTATAATAATGTTGGGTTGTTATAGAGACCAGGATCGGTTATTGTCATACTTTCTTCTAAGACCGAAAACCACTTTAAAAACTGTGTATGAGGTGAAGATTCCAGAATGAAGTAGGATGTTGGCGACGTTCTTTTGGGGTATATACGTGAACCCAACTCCAGTGAGTTAGCATAAGGTGGCTAAAACAGGAGCAGTCGACGGGCCGAGTGAGGTAGCTCCTCCGATCGGACACACTTCTTCGTAGGCCATTCTGTTACTTTGTGATTGATTTGTTGCGCACTTTGATTTGGGAGTATGGCTCGAGGTTGGCAGTAGTGGCTTCTATGCATTACCATCAGCTCAGAAGTGTAATTGGTATATCTACCCTGGCATTGCCTAGTTGTGTCGTGTCACCTACCCTAGCGTGCCTTCTACGAGTTTGTTTTGTGTCGTACCTATGGAGTATCCTATGAAAGCTTCTCGATATGGAGGTATTACGGTACTGTGTAGACTATTGGCATTATAAAATGTGTTAAGGGGGAAAGTGTAATGACTTAACGCTATTTTAATAGTTTACTTTACTTTAGACATTATTATAATAGCGTATATTACTACATAGTAGATAGTTTAACGGATCCTTAGAGGATGGTTATCCCAAACATCCTTTGATTTACTTGTACTTTAGTTGTTGTTTCACTTGAGTTGGATTTATTGATATAAGAATTTTAAACCTGACTCGAGTGTTTTATGTTTTTCTTTACGCTCGGGTCAGACTAAGTGGCACAGCATTTGAGACTCACCTTTGAAGTTCGAGCTTCGCTTGGAAGTCTAGCTATCTATTCAGCTTTCAGCTATTTAGTTGACTCCAGATGTTATTTGCCTATGGTATTAAGACTTCTATGTATTCGAGACTTCTGTTGTATCTTGTTTTAACTCTATTATATATATAGTAGCTTCAAAAATTCTTTTATTTCCACTGCTATTATTATACTACTCTATGTTTGTGATTCAATGATTTGTTTATTTACTGTATATGCTGAGTTTTGCCAAATATAGATTAGCAATCTGATATTTTAAGCAATTCAAGTCTAACATGTGCGGATGTGAATGGATGAAAATCCAAAGGATGTTGCATGTGGTATCAAAGCTCTGGTTTTAGTCAAAGCTTAACATAGAGTAAATTTAGTTACAGAATCACCTTTGTTCCAGCTTGAATCTCTTCCTCTTTGACTCAGTTTACTTTGAATTTTGTAACATTCCCTTCGGTTCCAAAATTCATCCTTGTCTCTCCCTATCAAAATTCTTATTAATTCTGGAGTATCTCATAGCTCCATTGAATAATTTTAAAGGAGTAAAAATCCTTTACAACAAGCATTAGTTCACCGTAGATTTCTGTACCCTCGATTTACGATACTATCTATCTCCTGATATGCCTGAATTCTATCTCTGGCAGTCGAGTGTCTATTTGCCTCAAAATTCTGCATCGATCTTACTCTTAAAATATTATTTGATCTGGTTAAGGTCACCCGCAACTAATACTAGTATATCCATCTTCCTATTTTGTCAATTGATCATCTTATCCTCGTTTCGAGCTTATCTTCTAGTTGGAATTCTCTTTGGTTAGAGTCCCCTTATAGTTGAATCTCTACCTTTGCTTTGAAATCTATTTTGTACCATCGAGTGAGGGAGTGTATTTGTATTAATAAATTTTTTATAGTGTGTTGTTTGAGTTGTTTGAGTTGTTAAGGTTGATTTGGTTTTTCGTTCGATTCGTCTGATCAACGCCATCGATAGGATTTTCCAAACACTTGAACAGAACAAACTGACACAATATTGTTTTCAAATTTAGTGAACGAAACAAATTATGTATGATTATATTATATATAAGTATAAATTTTTATGGAATTAAAAGTTAAAGAAATTGGTTGTTGATAATATTTGATTTTCATTTATTGTTTTGCAAACCATTGATTTTTCCAACATGAAAATAAATGAATTTAAATTAAGAATTTGAGAATTTAGTTTCTGGTGATTTCAAACTTTGATTTTAAGTTTTTTATGTATATTATTTAAAGAATTTTAAATAGAAATTGTTTCTAAAGAATTTTAAAAGCTTTAAATCAGTGCTCTCCTCTTCGTTCACTGGAAAATAATTTCGGTGATGGCGGCCGCGTCATTGACATTCAATGTCAAGTTTTGAAGTGGAGAGAGCATTCTGTACCTTGCTACAGTTTTGTTTTCGAAATTAAATTGATTTGAATTTCTAAAAGTATGACTTTATTATAATATATAAGTATATGATTATAGATTTGATTTGATATATAGTATATATATTTGTCTCTAAATTGTTTGAAGTTAATCTTAAATTTAATTATTAAATTTATGTTAAAGGACTATTTCAATTATAAAATGAAACCAAATTTTGAATAAATATTTAACTTGAAATAATCGAGTTGGGAAGATTTCACTTGTATAATACCCAGTTACATTCTAATATAACTTACCCTAATCATTTAGAAGTTGGATATGCAATTGGATAGTATACAAATGAAAATGATGTTAAAAAGGAATTCATAAATGAATTTGAGTGGTTATAATAAATGTTTTATACTTAATAGTAATGTTAATTGAGATAAATTGAATAATAGGATAACAAATAAATAAGATAAATAAAATAAATTGTGTTTTGAAGGAATTAATAAATTGAAATTTAGTCAACATAATGAAATACCTTGAATTTAAAATCAATTATTGACAGTTAATTAACTTAAATTGAAATTTATTTGGTTTTAAAATAAACTGTTTATTTTGTTCTTAAATCCATTTTCTTTCAGGTTGTTTTTATTGTCCTACCTTGTTCCTTTTCGAGGACAAAAAGTTTTGAGTGGGGCAGAGTGTAACGACCCATCAATTTTGATTGATTTTATTAACATATTTAACTGATTTTTTATGAAATTTTCAAATATTTGAATTTTAAAAAGTAAAGATATATTATTTGGATTACCTCCAATTGGACACAGTGAATGGTAAATTTTCATCTGATAATATTGAAGTTTATTTTATTGTGCAATTTTATTTAAATTTAAAATCAGTTAAAATTGATGAAAATAAAATATTTTTCAAACCTGAATATTTTAAACAATAATTTTGTAAATCATCTTTTGAGTGAGACGTCGTATTTTGTTTTGTCAAATTTGGACTGCTATTGCTCCGTTTATCTTAATTCTAGCATTTTAGCAGCATTTTCGGTACCGATATCGACTTTTGATCGAATTATCGTACCACTGATATCTGTATACCATTTTGATCGTCTCGTCGTCCTGATCTCCGTAGTATATTCATTACTGTGTTTCAGTGTCCGGTACGTGGCGGAAACCATGAAGAGATTAATCGTATCGGTACCCTTTTTGAGTCCTTTCGTTTCCCAGCTTGCAAAGCTGCCAGCCACTAAAATTAATTATTTCCTGGTATTCACATTTGGTTTTTGGCTGTCCACTTTCATTTTAATATATGTTCGTTCTCTACTTTCCCATGACTTTTCCATTGAACTTAAGCCCTTCAGTTTCCTCTTTATATTCTCCTGTAGATTGCATATTTTGGTTAGAGAAAAGGCAAACTCGTTTCCCCCTATTTTTCCCCAACCTCTATCATGGCTACTGGATCACCACTCCAATAGACGCAGCATCCTCCGCCTTCTCCAACTGACGACAGCTGACCACCTTCATTTCCTTTGCCACCTTCCACTTCTCGTCCATCATCAAGTGAATCACCTCAGCCACTTTCGCTTCGGCCCACCTAGCTTTCAACTTAGATCAGCACACCAGCTCGGCCTGTTTTGAGTCGAAGGTATATATAAATAAATTAGTATATATTGTTTTACTGTTAGATTTATATGCACATAATCTGTTGACAAATACATATCACTAATTAAGCTATATATATATATATATGTAGTCCGTGAGTCATATATATATATATAATTAACAAAGTAAGTTTACAAGAATTTTGTTTTAGACATATGTATATAATTATTTTCTAATAGTATATATGTATACTCTATTTCATAAGTAGTATGTAGTGTTAGTTATATTCCGCCTATATTTTGAATCATATGTGCATATATGTTTATACAGATAAATTTTGATTTGTTTAAAGTATAGATCTAATGTATGAGTTGGTTTATATTGTTGGGGTGTATATATTTATATAGTTTTATAACTAATAGTTGCAATTGTGTAATGTCAATTTACATATCATTTTAAAAATATATAGTAGCATTGTATATCGATGTTTATATATATTTCGTGTGTTGATTGTGCTATGAAATTTAGTATATTGTTTCGGCTATAGTTTATATATATATATATATATATATATATGTTATAGTATGAAACTTATATTAGTACATATATAGATAGCTTGAAAAAAAATGTATGCGTTTATAAATTATAAGTCTCAATATATTTAATTTTGAAAGAGTTGTACATACATATTCTACTTTAGGAAATTGATGTTACTTATATTTGTCAGTGTAAATATTGATTTGGTAAAGTATGGATATATATTGTTATAAAGTATATATATATAATTTGAATTTTTGGTGTCTACTGTATAAAAACCCTAATAGTTTACGATATAAAATTTGTATTTAGAATATATATGGCTATGTTAGTGTTGTTTCGTACCTACTTGTGTATATATATATATATATATTGTTATAAAGTTACATGTTGCTTATAAAGTTAATATAAGTATAGTTTGAAAAGTATGTATATTAGTTGGGCTTGTCATAGCAGTGACTAGTCACTTTTATATATGTAATATGCAAAGTATTATAAATATAATTTTAGTAGTTTACAAGTAATTTTAACACATATATATAGTTAGTATGAGAAGTCTGCATACACACACACACACACATCATATATATATATTTACTTCAAAAATTTTGATAAGTATATTTTGTATATTTATATATTGTTTAGAGTTTAAGTTGTTTCAATTTTTCTGAAGCCTATATATATTTGACCACATATATGTAGGTTTGTTTATATGGGATGTTTATGTGAAATATATATATATATATATATATATATATATATATATATATATATATATCTGTGCGTTGAGATATTAGTATGTTATAGTATCCACTCAAGCTTATATTTTTACTTTGATATATATCAAAACTGATTCAATTTGTTTCATCTATTACTGTTATCAGCTATGTTCGTCGAATTCACGCCAGTCTAACTTTGTTTTGAAATTCGTGCTTGGATTCGTAACTCATCTCATTCTCATTCTTGTCTAAACTCAAAAGGTAAGCAATCACTCATTATTAATGTTCTTATATTTATTATTTATTGTATTTGATTTCATTTGAAACAACAATTGAAATATGATGATGTTTGTTATTTACATTGCTATATATATATATATATATGCTATTATATGTACCTGTTCACCTATGACACCTGACACTACTATTTGTTATTTATATTGATAATTTATGCCCATCATATTATTATCATATTTCTTATCACTCTGCAAGTTCCCTGTTAGTATAGAATTCACTATGGGTTGAAATGATACATACCCGAACAATCTGTAAAATAGGAGAAAATCTTATGGGTTGAAATGATAGACCCAAGCGATCTTCATTTAATTGAATTTGGGATAGCCATTTGAAATGATATATACCCGTATATATTTAGATTACGGATTGAAATGATAAATATCAGCATCACTTGATCATAGGATAGAAAATTATATACAAATATCGTTGGTCTATATATATGTATTTTGAAATTGGTTTCTATGGTTTTGGAAAGAAATGTATGGTTTAATAAATATGGATTTTAAGATATTATATAAATGTATTTTTGTAAAGGTTTAAATTTTAGATTCTTAAAATTATATGATTTGAACTTTTTAAAGTTATAAAATAGTTTTAAAACTATAAATTTTAAGATTTTACTTATAGTTTTAATATTTTGAAATATATATAAAATATGTTTAATAATACGATTTAATTTAATAAAGTTGGATTTATTTAATAATTAATATGTTTAGGTATTTATTTAAACTTATATTTTAAAATACCTTTTTAAATGTTTTTTAGTTAAGTTTGGGTAGATAAATTTGAATTTATTTGAAATTTGTAAATTTATTTAATTAAATCGATTTGGAAAATTTGAGATTTGTAAAGGATATGACTTTATAACTTGATTTTGGTTAAGGTGATATAAATGAATATTTCAAGTTTAAATAAATTGAATGGAATATTAAATTTATTTATAATTTATGGTTTTATATAAATGATATTGGATTTAAGTAAATATTTCAAACTAAATAATAGTAAGGTGAATTTGATATATATATATATATATATATATATATATATATATGAAATTATCAAATTTAATTTAGAAAATGTTGAATATTTAAAGCTTTGAAATATATTAAAATTGAAATGGTTTATTTTTTGGTACAAATCTCTTTTTGAAATCGGTATATTTAAATGGTTTATTTAAAAACTGAATTGAACTGAAATTGAATTAAATTTGAATTTTGGAATTCAAGTTGATTTGAATCGATTTGTGAAATTAAGGAAACAATTTTATTATATAAAGTATTTTTAAAATTATATTTATAACTATTTATATATTTTAATATAAACTATTTTAATGTAAATCATTTTAATACAAACTATTTTTAACGTAAACTAGTTTAATATACTAACTATTTTATTATAAACGATTTTAACTTATAACTATTTGATGTAAACTATTTTATTTTATAAACTATTTTATTCAATACACTATTATTAATATCTACATTGTTTAAAGGAAAGTATTATGATTTCAAAGTGTTATGATTTCCAAAGGTTTATAATTTCAAGTGTTTTCAATTAGAAAGTGTTATAACTTTGAAGTGCTACGATTTTGGAAATGACATTGTACTGATATGGTTTTTGAAAATAGAAATGATATTGTATTGATATGGTTTGAAATGGAAATTATATCGCATTGATATGGTTTGAAATGGAAATGATATTTTGATTTTGATGTATAAATTTTTTTGAACTGACACGGTGTTATAATAACGTTGGTTTGTTAAAGAGACCGGGATCGGTTATTGTCATACTCTCTGCCAATGCCGAAAACCACTTTACAACTGTGTAGGCGGTCGAGATTCCAGAATGAAGTAAGATAGTGGCGACATTCTATTGAGGTATATACGTGGACTCGACTCCCGTGAGCTAGAATAAGGAGGCTAAAACATGAGAAATCGACGGGTCAAGTAAGGTAGCTCCTCCGACTGGACACACTTCTTCGTATGCCATTCTATTACTTTGTGATTGATTTGGTGCACACCTTTGATTTGGAAATGTGGCTCAACGTGGGATGTAGTGGTTGCGTGTAATTGGTATATCTCCCCTGGCTTTGCCTAGTTGTGCCGTGTCACCTACCCTAGTGTGCCTTCTACGAGTTTGTTTTGTGTCATACCTATGGAGTATCCTCTGTTAGCCTCCTGATTTGGAGGAATTACGGTACTATACAGATTTGGCACTATAAAATGTGTTAAGGGGGGAAAATGTAACTCCTTAACGCTATTTATCAGTTTACTTTACTTTAGACATTATTATAATAGCGTATATTACTACATAGTAGATAGTTTAACGGGTCCTTAGAGGATGGTTATCCCAAACATCTTTTGAGCTACTTGCATTTCAGTAGTTATTTCACTTGAGTTGGATTTATTGATATAAGAATGTTAATCTTGAATCGAACGTTTTGTATTTTTCTTTATACTCGGGTCAGACTGAGTGGCACAACGTTTGAGGCTCACCATTGGAGTTGGAGCTTCGCTTGAGGGTCCAGCTATCTATTCAACTTTCAGCTATTCAGTTGACTCCAGTTATATATTCAGATTTTGTTATTTGACTATGGTATTGAGACTTCTATGTATTCAAGACTTCTGTTGTATCTTATTTTAACTTTGTTATATATATATAGTAGCTTCATGAACTAATATTCTTTTATTTCCACTACTTATTATTATATTACTCTATGTTTGTGATTCTATGATTTATTTATTTGCTGTATATGCTGAGTTTTGCCAAATATAAATTAACAATCTGATATTTTGAGCAATTTAAGCCCAACATGTGCGGATGAAAATGGCTGAAAATCCAATGGATGTGACATAGTACACGATCAACTATAGTCAACTTAAAATCAAAGTTTATAGCCAGAGCAATATGGTTAATAATAACTATTGCTATCAAACCATGAATATTTTATTTTTGGACTAATGAAGTAAGATATGGATGACAATAGTATTTTGACCAGAACCAAATTTCATAAATCCAAATGTGATATAGTGTTAATAGAGACAATTAGTGTAAATAATCATTACTATTAAGCACCGCTTAAAATAATAAAACTGAATTTTATTGAAAAGAAGCATAAGTGATAAATTCAGCAAAAATATCACGCATTTAGCTAACGTGACATATGAAGGTTAATATTCGAATTGTTCAGTATTAACCGCTAATTGAATTTACACCTTTGAGTCACACAACTATAATGATGATTAGTTCGGAAAACCACGTGATTTAACTAATTTATATCAATTAATGTTTTTGAAATATTAGTTGTTTAATTTACTTGAATACTATTAGTAGTTAATAAAAAGTTATATGTACGCATATCGGTATACAATATCCACAAACTATTTAAATTGAATTTAATAGTGGGTGCAAAGTGGTTTTATGAAGTTTTAAGACCCACATGTCTTTTTACGGCCAGCCAAGCATGATTAGGGTGGAGGAGAGGATTTGATGAGATTTAATGAGAAATTAAATAGGGAATGATTGAAAGGAGGAAATTGATAGATTTCAATGCTTCCTTTAAAAAAATTCCCTTTTACTCATTTAATATTTCCACAAACAATTCATATTTCCTATGTTGTTCTCTCCTCTCCTATCATGGATGAAAATTCCATGACATCCATGGAATAAAATTCTTAAAACAAAGCACAATATTGCCATTTTGAATATTAGTTAACTTTTTGATCGGATACAATAACTTTACAGCATAATCTATATATATACACACGCATACATACATATATGTGTGTGTATAAATATGTCTGTACATGTGTGTAAGTAAACTACATATATGTATTGTTATTTAACATAATTTTAAAATAAAAAACGGACAGCAAAGGCATGTAGTAAAGGGAAAATGGATTCTTTGTGATATAAATCACAACACCTACATACATTACATTAGCCATGTACACTTTGTATTTGTAACACATGCACTATGCATATATAAATATGTATGATGCGCTTGTAAAGTTAAAAAAGATTTTTTAAACAAATAAAATAAAGTTTTTACTTATAATATTTTTAGATTTGATATAAAGTCCACTTAGGACTTCATAGACCCAATAGATTCAAAAAGGACTTTTATGAAATCTAACTATTTCATCTACTTCAGATTGGCTCGGTTCCTTTAACAGTATCAAAACCCAAATTGTATATGTGGTCCTTTAAATGTTAGGGCTAACAGATTAAAATCTAACCATTTCGTAGAATGTCTAGAAAGGCAGTGCCTAACATTGGGCTTAAGCAACAATTACGCTGCCCCACATGGCTATAGGCCTGGTCTGAAGGATGAAGTAAGCCTAAAGGTTATCCCTAGTATAAATACCTGAATTGATTTTGGGCCTTAGCCTAATTTTCAAAATCTATTTGAAAATTTGAAGAGATTTTGAATTTAAAAGTTAAGCATAAAATATAAAAGGGAAACTTTATAGAAGTTATAAAATGCATTCAAATTTTTCAAAGTTGTTTTGAAAATTTAAAGAAATAATTTTCAAATTTTGAAATTTGAAATTTAATTAATATGATTAATTGAACTAAATAAAATGATTAATTAAAATTTAATTAAGTAAAACATTTGTGTTAATATATGTGTATAACTACAATTGCTATAGTTATTTGTTTGTATTAAAATTGTTTATAATAAATTAAACCAAAAATTCAAATTAATTGAAATATTTACATAAATAAAATTTATTAAATAAAATAATTAAAAGTTAATTAACTAAAATGTGCATATATCTTGATACGTATACATAAGCAATTAAATATTATAGTTGTGACGGGCTGGAATTTCTTGATATTTGAAATTGAAATATTTAATTGATTTTAAATATTTGAAATTTAGTTTAACTTGAATTTCAAATATCAATGTTTATTGGGCAATTAAATTTTTGAATTTAATAATTGGAAATCGGTTAAAATAGAGAATCTTGGTTTTAAGCTAGTTAAAAATATTTCAAAGGCTTAGAAAATTTGTATTCTAATACTGGAGATAATAGAAGTTTAAAATATGAGTATGAAAGTGTTTTGTTCAGTTTTAAAATATGCTGTTTAAATTTGATATTTAAGAATAGCCTTTCAAGGTACAGTCTCGGAATTCAACGAAACCAGTTCCATTGGATCCGTAATAGTATATTATTATCGGATTTCAATTTTCGTAGTATTTGGAGTGATCGTTTGGCCGAAAGTAAATCGAAAATTTAGTATAATAACAAGATCCAAAAAGCTATCTTCTCCATACGATCGAATTAGGACTTGAAACCTTCTCCATTGTGTTCAGAGTAGGGGTTTAACATTATAAACACCTAGCGGCATGCCTCGATTGGAGATCGAGATTGTGAGTTGGGAAAATTGAGACGGTTTAAATTTGAATATAAATAATAAAATTAAAATACTGTTGCATGCAAAGACGTTGAGAAATCTAAAGCACGTGTCCCTTACCTTTTCAAATTTGCGTTCAAGTGTTTCCCTTCTTTTTTTTAAATTTTTATAACAAACGAGAGAGAAAATAATTTATTCGAGTCTCTCCCCCTCTAATTTTTTATTTCTTCAGATTTTTGAAACCAATCATTCCCTTTCCTTTAAATTGAAATCAAAGCACGGCTCGAATTCAAAAAAAATAAAAATAAAATGGCGACGGACACGAATCAAGTCGCCTTTTCATTTCGTGCTTCCTCCTCACGTTGATCGATTCGAAATCAATATGCGAGTAAATGGAGAGGGGGACGCGAGCTTGTTCTCGAATTAGGGCTGTTAGCATCGATCGCTTTCAGGATCGATGAGGGAAGAAGGGGCCGTAGCTAGTCTGGGGTAGTGGAGAGGAGGCGATTGTGTTTTTTTTGGATGGCTCGAATCGAGGTAGCTTTGAGGGTTTGCGATCGACAGTGGCGCTCGCGAGATGGCAACGAAGGTGGAAAGGCAACGTGCAGGCTGGTGTCGAGTAAGGAGGTCGTGGGGGTTTTCGAATAGCAGAGATGGTGGAGGGGCAGTCGTGTGGCGATGGTTATTGGCATCTCAATTTTTGGGTGGAGCCATAGTGGGGTGTAGTGACGAGACTGGAAGGGTTTTGGTCGGTAAGGTATTTTCTGTTGTTTTATTAATTTATGTTGATAGAATTTTAATTTACAAAAGGAATAGCTGAAGTTTATATATATATATCAATTTAAAAATATATAAGCATGTAGTAACTAATATATGCGAGATGGTAGTAGTCTTATCACTTTATTTAACCACTATAAATAAAGATTTCAAAAAAAGTAAAGAAATATTTTGAGATTTCAATATATATAGGTAATCTGGAAGAAAAATAGGAAATATTTTTTGAAAACAAATTTCGAAAATTTATCGAAAATTGGATTAATTGAAATTCATACAAATCATTTTAAAAATGTATTGAGATTTCAAAGAAAATAAATGTACATATTCATATTTCAATCTGCTAGTTGTTTCAAATAATGTAGTTAGGGTGTTTAATTGTTTAACTAACTTATTTAAATTATTTAGTCACTAAAATATTTATTAAAAAAAATTAGTTTAAAACTAGATTATTAGTATAAAACCATAGTGTTAGTTAAGTTAAAGAAGTAATAGATTGTTCGATCAATTCAAATATTAATAAGCCATACGCATGATGTTTATACAATGTCGAAAATCGATGAAGACAAGTTGAGATGGAAATGGGTTGCAAACAAATCAAAGGTGAGTTAATCTTACTTATTTGGATACCCTTTTAAAATTTAAATAGATAAATTTAAATTATTAGTTATTGCTTGAAGTGATAATTTATTATCAGCATTGGATATGATATGTTTTACATATATATAATGGAGTGATTGATTTCCCGCATTATATAGTGAATGAGACCCTATGAGCCCCACATAATAGCGGATGACCCCATATACCACGATATTCCACATCGAAGTGGAATTGGCATTTTATATTGTGCTAACATCTGTGGATGCAGGGAAACAAGTTGGAGGGATCCAACTAGATTCCTCAAAACATTGAATTTATTTTATATTCGGCAATGTGAATTTTATGATAATATGTGATAGATTATATTGATTATATTGGAATTGAAAATATTGAATGCTATGGTTTGACTGAATATATTTTGGTTATATTGAGATACCCAAAATATAAGATTGAATATTTAAAGGAAAATAAAATAGGGAATTTTAAGTGAAATAATATAGTGAATTTGGGTAAATTAAAGATTGAATTTGGAAAAAGAAATATAAAAGTTGAATTTTTAAATTCTATTAAATAAATCGTAATATGGAATTAAAGATAGGGCTTTTAAATAAATGAAAATAAAAGAGTTTGGAGACTTAAGTAATATTGCCTGAAAGTTTAATGGATTTTATTTTCAAAATTTAAGAATTAAATGTTTAGGAAGAAATTAAAGGGTAAAACTTTGAATGAGATATGAAGTGGATATTTCAGTTTAAAATAAGAATTTTAAATCGTAAATATAGATGTAAATATGGAATTAATGGGTTTTAAAAATAAATCTTGGCAAGTAAAGGAACTTACTTTAAAATGGAGTTAGTTTTGAAAATCGATTTGAAAGCTGATTAAGTATTTTAAATTGGATTAAAGGAGAATGAGATTATGGAATTTATAAACGTGGTTTATAAATAGAGTAAAATATTTATCAGAGGATAATTTGGAAGTGTAAATTCAGGATGGTAATTTATACAGGAATGGATAATTTGTTTTAAAAATAAATAGTGGTTTATTTTAAAGGTGTGAAAGGAAAGTGTATTTCCTTCAAAAGCCAAGCACGTTTTAGAAGCAGATTTTTAAGTACAAGTTAAAAGATAAAAGTTGTTTTAAAGAATGTTATCAAGAAATTATTATTTAAGTTATTTAAAATTTTAAAGGTAAATATTTATTAAATAGTTATAGTAGTAATTGTTTTGAATAGTTAATTGGTATTATGATTTAAAAAGATAATTACTAATATTTATTTTTTATAAAGTAGTTTTATTAAAGTTTTATTTGAAACTTGTATAGAATCTCGTAACTTTTATTTTAAAATTAGTTGTGGCTTAAATTTTACATGAGAAATTAGTATAAAATTTCATAACTAGGATTTTAAATAAAGTGTTTTAAGTTGTTTTATTACATATTTTTAAAGTATATATCTTTGAATAAAGTGTTTAAGTAGTTTTAATTTAAATTTTTTAAAGTATATTTTTAGAATAAAGTGATTTAAATTATTTTAAAATGTAAGTTTTTAGACTTCATGATTTTCAGTGGAAATAAACAATATTTGGAATTTATTCCGCAAGAGAAAGTGATTTGAAAACTATTTTCAAAGGGGTTGAAGTGTTGAAATATATCTTGCAATGTTATTTTGAAATAAATAATTTGAGAAAAATTATTTAATCTGATGGTTGTTGGCGAATGTTATTTGGTAGTTTAATAACAGACTATCAATATTGGTCAATATGCTGATCGTTTAGAAGAGGCCGGGATCGGGTTTAATTTCTCGAAAACCACTTCGATCTAGTTTGAATGTTTCCTGTGGAAGACAAGACCTTGGAGTTTAAGATGGAGCAGTGAAGTGCAAGGGCTAATCGCTACTAATCCTAAAGGTGATTCCAAAATGGATGTAGTACGAGTAGTGCCTTCGGTACCGTTCGGACCCGCAATGGACTTGTATGGATGAATGCTTTCAGAACATCATCAGGAGGACGATGAGAATTCTAAGTGAATGTGTGCTAAAAAGGTAACATATAGCCTCGAGCATCATCAACCGGGAATGGCTAAAACAGGGGAGGTGCATATAAGGCTAAGTGGCTAGCAACCAATTAGGATTGGTCATCCCTGTCTAGAGGTACCTTTTATCCGACTGCGTGGGCGGTTGCTGATCACAAGCACGGGGTGAACTTATTCGGACTATCTAGTAAGGGGTAGTTCCGTCTTGTGATACATGGGATCAGGGTGGATCCTCAGTACGGTGATCTAGACCACGTACTGTGACAGATGGTACCTAGTAGCTCTACCATTGATGGAAATCCATTCTCCCTACGTGCCTTTACTGTTTTGTTTGTAGAACCTAGTATTGCTGGAATTTAATAATGTAACAATTTCGGCTATTTGAATAAGTATTTGTATATATACACTGCTATAATATTAGAGGATTTTATAAGAAATGTTTTGGTTATCATAAGGTAAAAACCCGACATGTTTATTTGTGGCGTGGTTTTACAAGATACCTTTGATTTCAAAGGGCTTTGAAATCAAAAATAATCCTATTGAGTGTGTTTTCTCACGCTGGTTTTCCAGACTGACTAGGGTGTTATTTAACTATAATGCTCGGGCCAGACCGAGTATTATAGAGTACAGATTCTGGGTGGACTGGTGTGGAGCTCAAGAGACGAGCAGGATGACGAGGCGTATTTCCGTATATTTTTATTTCCACCGTGCAGTGTAAGCTATATATTCAGCTTTAAAAGGACGAGATATTATAGCCGTCCTGAATTGTGTTTTTGATTGTATTGTACTCTGATGATGTAATTTATAAACAGATATAGTTCTTTTTGTTTAAAGATCAATCATTTATCTATTATATATTGTTCCACTATATCAAATGCCGACAATCGAACGCCGGAAAACCGAACCATTAGGGTTAAAGAAGAAGGAGGTAGAAGAAGAAATAGAAACATTATCAAAATCTCACAATCGCAGCGGAACCATATATAATAGATAAATGATAAATCTTTAAACAAAAAGAATTTTATCTATTTATACATTACATCATTAGAGTAAAATACAATCAACAACATAATTCAGGACGGTTATAATATCTCGTCCTTCCAAAGCTGAATATACAGCTTACACTGCATAGCGGAGATATAATTCTACGGAAATATGCCTCATCAACCAGCTTGTCTCCTGAACTCCACAGCAGTCTATCCAGAATCTGTACTCTATAATACTAAGTGTGACCCAAGCATTATAGTTAAATAGCACCCGAGTCAGTCTGGAAAGCCAGCGTGAGAAAACACACTCAATTGGATTATTAAAGTTTTCAAAACCCTTTGAAATCAAAGGTATATCGTAAGACAATGCCACAAATAAACATCCCGGGTTTTTACCTTACGATAACCAAAACATTTCTTTTAAAATCCTTTGATATTATAGTAGTGTCTATATACAAATACTTATTCAAATAGCCGAAATGGTATCATTATTGAATTCCAGTAATACTAGGTTCCATAAACAAAACCGTAAAGACACGTGGTGAGAATTGATTTCCATCAATGGCAAGACTACTGGGGTACCGTCCGTCATAGTACGTGGTCTAGATCAACGTACCGAGGATCCACCCTGATCCCCTGCATCATAAGACCAGAGCTACCTCTTACTGGATAGTCCGAATAAGTTCACCCCACGGTTGGGATCCACAATCGTCCACACAGCCGAATAAAAGGGACCTCTTGACAGGGATGACCTTACCCTAATTGGTTGCTAGCCACTTAGCCTTGTGTGCACCTCCCCTATTTTAGCAATTCCCTATTGATAAGGCTCGAGGCTATGCGTTACCCTTTTAGCACACATTCACTTAAAATGCTCATCGTCCTCCTGACAACGTTCTTAAGGCATGTATCCATACAAGTCTGTTCCAGGCCCGAACGGAACCTACGGCACCACCCCTACTACATCCATTTTTGAATCATCCTTAGGATTAGTAGAGATTAGCCCTTGCACTTCACTACTCCATCTTCAACTCCAAGATCTTGTCTTCTACATGGAAACGTTCAAACCAGATCAAAGTGGTTTCGGAAAATTAATCTCAATCCCGATCTCTTCGAAACGATCAGTGTATTGGCCAATATTGATAGTCGGTTATTTAACTTTCAAATAACATTCACCAACAACCATCAGATTAAATAATTTTTCTCAAATTATCTATTTCAAAATATCTTCGCAAGATATTTTTCTACACTTCAACCCTTTGAAAATAGTTTTCAAATCACTTTCTCTTACGGAATAAATTCCAAATATTGTCTATTTCCACTAAAAATCGCCAAGTCTAAATACTTAGATTTTAAAATAATTTAAATCGCTTTATTCTTAAAATATACTTTAAAACATTTAAATTAAAACTACTTAAACACTTTATTCAAAAATATATACTTTAAAAATATTTAAATTAAAACTACTTAAAACACTTTATTTGAAATACTAGTTATGAAATTTTATACTAATTTCTCATGTAAAACTTAAGCCACGACTAATTTTAAAATAAAAATTTACGAGATTCTACACAAGTTTTCAAATAAAACTTTAATAAAACTACTTTATAAAATATAAATATTAATAATTGTCTTTTTAAACCATAATACCAATTAACTTTTCAAAATAAGTACTACTATAATTAATTTAATAAATATTTACCTTTAAAATTTTAAACAACTTATATAACAGTTTCTCAGTAACATTCTTTAAAACAACCTTTAACTTATACTTAAAAATCTGCTTCGAAAACGTGTTTGGCATTTCAGGGAAATAGGCTTTCCTTCCACACCTTTAGAATAAACCACTGTTTATTTTTAAAACAAATTACCCATTCTTGTATAAATTCCCATCCTGAATTTACACTTCCAAATTATCCTCTGATAAATATTTTACTCTATTTATAAAGCCCATTTATAAATTCCATAATCTCATTCTCCTTTAATCCAGTTTCAAACACTTAATCAGCTTTCAGATCGATTTTCAAAATTAACTCCATTTTAAAGTAAATTCCTTTACTTACCCAGATTTATTTTCAAAACCCAAATCTTAATTTAAAGTAAATCTTATTTTAAACTGAAATATCCACTTCATATCTTATTCAAAATTCTATTCTTTAACTTCTTCCCAAACATTTAAATCTTAAATTTTGAAAATAAAATCCTTTAAATTTTTAGGAAATATCACTTAAGTTTCCAAACTCTTTTATTTTCATTTATTTAAAAGCTCTATCTTTAATTCCATATTTTGATTTATTAAATAGAATTTAAATATCCAACTTTTATATGTTTTTTCAAATTCAATCTTTAATTTACCCAAATTCACTACATTATTTTACTTAAAATTCCCTATTTTATTTTCCTTTAAAAAATTCAGTCTTATATTTTTGATATCTCAATATAACCAAAATATATTCAGTCAAACCATAGCATTCAATATTTTCAATTCCAATATAATCAATGTAATCTGTCACATATTATCATAAAATTCACATTGCCGAATATAAAATAAATCCTACGTATTGAGGAATCCAGTTGGATCCCTCCAACCTATTTCCCTCCATCCACTTATGTTAGCACACTATAAAACACCAATTCCACTTCGAGGTGGAATATCACGGTATATGGGGTCATCCGCTATTATGCGGGGCACATAGGGTCTCATCTGCTACATAATGCGGGAAATCAATCGCTCCAATATATATATATATATATATAACATATCATATCCATTGCTGACATTGTCACCTCAAGCTAACAACTAATAATTTAAATTTATCACTTAAATTTTAAAAGGGTATCCAAATAAGTGAGATTAACTCACCATTGATTTGTTTTCAAGTCATTTCCATCTTAACTTGTCTTCTTCTATGTTCGACCGTGTATAAACATCATGCATATCGCTTATTTATATTTGAATTAATTGAACAATCAATTACTTATTTAACTTAACTAACACTTACGTTTTAAACTAATAATTTAGTTTTAAACTAATTTCTTTTTAATAAATATTTTTAGTGACTAAATAATTAAAATAATTTAGTTAAACAAATTAAACACCCTAACTACATTATTTGAAATAACTAGTAGATTGAAATATGAATATGTAGATTTATTTTCTTTGAAATCTCAATACATTTATAAAATGATTTATATAAATTTCAATTAATCAAATTTTTGATAAATTTTCCAAATCTGTTTTCAAAAATCTTTCCTATTTTTCTTCTAGATTACCTATATACATATAAAATCTCAAAATGTTTCTGTATATATATAATATATATATATACACTCAAATCTTTATTAATAATGGTTAAATAAGAAGATAAGACTATTACCATCTCGCCTATATTAATTAATACCTGCTTATATATTTTTAAATTGACACATATATATATAATATATATATATAACTACATCCATTCCTTTTGTAAATTAAAATTCTACCAATATATATAAAAATTAATAAAACAATAGAAAATACCTCACTGACCAAAACCCTTCCAGTCTCGTCACTACACCTCACCGTGACTCCACCCGAAAATCGATGATGCCAATAACCATCACCACACGACTGCCCCTCCACCATCTCTACTGTTCGAAAACCCCCATGACCTCCTCACTCATCACCAGTCTGTGCACCGCCTTCCCACCTGCGCTGCCATCTCGCGAGCCCCACTGTCGATCACCAACCCTCAAGGCCACCTCGACTCGAACCATCCAGAAAAAAAGCAATCGCCTCTTCTCCGCTACCCCAGGCTACCTACGGCCCCTACTTCCCTCGTCGATCCTCATGGCGATCGATGCTAACAGCCCTAATTCAAGAACATGCTCGCGTCCCCCCTCCCATTTACTTGTGTATCGTTTTCGAATCGATCTACGTGAGGAGGAAGCACGAAATTAAAAGGCGACTTGACCTCTGATCGTTGGCGAGGAACATTATGAAACTGTTCATTGGTTCATAAGAGACCAATATGGTTATGACTATTTTGAATTCGAGCCGTGTTTTGATTTCAATTCAAAGGAAAGGGAATAATCGATTTTGAAAATCTGAAGAAATGAAAAATGAGAGGGGGAGAGGCTCGAATATATTATATTTTCTCTCGTTTGTTATAAAAAAAATTTAAAAAAACGAAGGGGAACACTTTTACGCAAATTAGAAAAGGTAAGGGACACGTGCTTTAGATTTCTCAACGCGTCTTTGCTTGCAACAATATTTTAATTATATTATTTATTCTCAAATTTAAATCGCCTCGATTCGCAACTCACAATCTGGATCTCCAATCGAGGCGTGCCGCTAGGTGTTTATAATGTTAAACCCTTATTCCGAACACAATGGAAAAGGTTTCGAGACCTAATTCTATCGTATGGAGAAGATAGCTTTTTTGACCTTTTTATTGTACTAAATTTTCGATTTAATTTCAACGTATTTACTTACCGTACGGCCAATCGATCACTCCAAATACTATAAAAAATGAAATCGGATAATAGTACACTATTACGGATCCAATGGAATTGGTTTCTTCAAATTCCGAGACTATGCCTCGGAAGGCTATTCTTAAATATCAAATTTAAACAGTATATTTTAAAACTGAACAAAACACTTTCAAACTCATATTTAAAACTTCTATTATCTCCAGTATTATAATACAACTTTTCCAAGCCTTTGAAATATTTTTGACTAGCTTAAAAACCAAGATTCACTATTTTAACCGATTTCCAATTATTAAATTCAAAAATTTAATTGCTAAATAAACAGTGATATTTGAAATTCAAGTTAAACAAACTTTCAAATATTTAAAATCAATTAAATATTTAAATTTCAAATATCCAGAAATTTCGGGTCGCCACATTCCTCCCCCTTTAAAAGAATTTCGTCCTCGAAATTATTAGTTAAGAGGAATGGTCCATAACCCGTTAACTATTTTCCACAACCAAACAGTTTCAACAACTTCTCCAAACAATCTTTTTGTTAAAGACACACTATTCCACTTAATAACTTCCCAAACTTATCCATAACTTCCAAAAAATATTATTTACTCAACAATTCAAATTTAAATTTAAATCCAAATTATAAATTACCAAAATTTTCTCAAAAATTTTCCAACTCCCTAAATTTTTGAAAAATTTCGCCAATGTCTCCTTTACTCGGCTAGATCGGTACAACTACAAAATGCTTCTATTGGCCTCCAGATTTCAAAAGAAAATAAAACGCCAAGTGGCTAGAGCAGAAAAGCAACAAATTTCATACAAAAATTTAAATACATACTTTTTGTCGGGCAATTTAACTTATCTTCTGAATTTAAAAATTCCCATTTTCCCATGCTTTTAAAACACTTGTATCCCACTGAGCAATAATGACCAATTACAGGATTCAAAATCATTTATACATTTCTTTACAAAAGTTTCAATATCTTTTTTACTCAAGTTCATACGATGTCTGTATATCATCCATTTGCAATACTAAATCTAATCGCTCACTTGATCACACAATTTCACTTTCAAACTAGTATCGTTCACCCGACTTCCTAATGCAGACTCAAATCTGGTTTCTCGATCAGAAACCGTCATTCTCCTTGCATAGCTACAAACTATGATAGGGAATTTCCAGAAGCAATCAAAATCCACATCCAGGGTTCGCCGTCGAATATCGAGTGAAAAATCCCAACTCGGATTGATATAACTGTCTTTAAATTCTGTGTCAAATCTGGATCAAATCGCTATGCGAATAAAATAATATACATACATCCTATGTATTTATTTTCAATTTATTATTAGCTAAATCAATTCTCTTTTATTCACATTTATTTTGATTTCTATCCATTATCATTTCACACACCTTATTATACCTTCATTCATTTCTAACTTGGTATTTCCAATACCAATTTTACTTAAGAATTTCACCATCTATCTGCTAAGTTCAATTTAAGTATTTTATTCACTTCTTATATTTATTTTTACTTTACTACTGAAGTTTTTGTCCATTTCTATTCACTATTCCCTTATAATTCTATTTGAATTTAATTTACCTTCGAATTTAAATATTGAATTCAATTCATCTTAAACCATTTTTATTTTCCTTTAATTAGTTCCACTTACTAATTTATTCCTATCTTAAACCATTTTTACTTCCAAACTTTTATTATTTTAGTTCACCGTGAACTAGTTCTACAACTTCACTTTACTTTACACAGTCCCAATATTCATTTTCAATTTCATTTAATTAATTTGTTTACTTATTAATTTTATTTCAATACTTTTCTTTATTTAGTCTAACTCGATAAATTTTCCATTTCGCTTTATTGACGCAATTCAAATATTCAGTTTCAATCCAAATTTAAAATTTTGATAAATTTTTCAACTTGTTTACATTTCATTAACAATCTCTTGAATTTACTTCATTTAACTGATTTTCTTTACAAACTTATTTTATTGTCACATTTACTTGAAATTGTAAATTCATTTATTCATTCACAAATTTATTTCCACCTTAATAAAATTTATTTAAGTAGCCATCTGACTTAGTCAACTTATACTATTCTTAACGTTCATCTTACATAACTAGATTTAGTTACTCTCTGATTTAATTCAAAATTTTAAACTTCTATAAGTTTTCCAAATTTAGTTACTTCTCATTTATTAATCTTTAACTTTATTTATTAGGTTCACTTCATTAGCTTATTGTGTTTACATATTTATTTTAATTTAACTCTTTTTCAAGTTAAATTTCTTATTCTAGAAAATCTCAAATTTTACTAGTTGTCAAACCCATTTAATTTCCATAACATTTTATATAAGCTTTCGGAGTTTAAACCATTCAAAATCAAATTTGAAAACATATATATCCATATCAACTATTCTTAGAATTTTAAAACCAAACCCAGTTTCACAAACCACTCCTATTTAAACATTCAGGGAGCAATTCCTCCTTGAAAACTCGAAAATGAACATCAATGATGCTGCAGTCATCACCGAAGTTATTTTCCAGCCACCGAAGAGAGTTTAGTGGTTTTATCCCTTCAAAAACATTTCAAATATTTTTTAATTCCAAATCTCACCAGATTTCAAATCCAATTCAAAAAAATTCTCAAATAATATTACCATTATTTCTCCAAAACCTTTGAAAATCATTTCAAACTCAAAGGAATTAAATTTCCAAAATTTCAATTCCAAATCCTTTAATTCATATTCAAATACCTGTCTGGAATTTTATTCTATTATAAATCACATTATAATTCACATCTATAAATTTCATTTGTTAAATGAATTATCTCCAAATCTTTAATTATACCATTATTTCCTTATTTCAATTACCATAACACAATGATAATAATTTAATATTATCACTTCCTAACAACCAATCAACCATATACTATAATAATTTACAAAATTATTTCCTTTATATACAAAAATAATTTGGGCAAAATTGTTTCATTTACCCTATTTTAAAATAATACTGTATCGGTTAATCTTGCGTAAGAGTTTAGAAATCCCTATCGATACAGTTGGCCAGACTGCACCGACTAGAATCTATAAACACTCAACCGATAAGTCAATACAATATAAAAACAATTTTTATATTCACTAACAAACACGTGCTCATATCTATTAATACTCAATCTTATTGTAGAGTAGTATGGACTCTATTTTCAATGAGTAATCCCCAGTAGAGCCAAAGTTCTCACTTAAGCTGGCTCTGATACCAACTGTAACAACCCGATTTTTCAACGTTCGAAAATTAACATTAATACGTCCACTGTATCAAATGCCGACAATCGAATGTCGAAAGACTGAACCATTAGTGTTAAAGAAGAAGGAGGTAGAAGAAGAAATAGAAACAATATCAGAATCTCACAATCACATCGAACAATATATAACAGATAAATGATTAATCTTTAAACAAAAATAACTATATCTATTTATACATTACATCATCAGAGTACAATACAATCAACAACACAATTCAGGATGGTTGTAATATCTCATCCTTCTGAAGCTGAATATACAGCTTACACCGCACAGTGGAAATATAAATCTATGGAAATAAACCTCGTCATCTAGCTCGTCTCCGGAGCTCCCCAGTAGTCCATCCAGAATCTGTACTCTATAATACTCGGTCTGACCCGAGCATTATATTAAATAATACCCGAGTCAGTTTGGAAAACCAGCATGAGAAAACACACTCAATTGGATTATTAAAGCTTTCAAACCCTTTGAAATCAAAGGTACCTCGTAAGACCACGCCATAAATAATAATACCGGGTTTTTACCTTACGATAACCAAAACATTTCTTATAAAATCCTCTGATATTATAGTAGTTTCTAATACAAAGACTTATTCAAATAGCAAAATTGTTACATTATTAAATTCTAGCAATACTAGGTTCTACAAACAAAACCGTAAAGGCACGTAGGGAGAATGGATTTCCATCAATGGTAGTGCTACTGGGGTATTGCCCATCACAGTACGTGGTCTAGATCACCGTACTGAGGATCCACCCTGATCCCTTGCATCACAAGACTAGAGCTACCCTGTATTGGATAGTCTAAATAAGTTCACCCCGCGGTTGGGATCAGCAACTGCCCATACAGCCGAATAAAAGGGACCTCTAGACAGGGATGAACTTACCTTAATTGGTTGCTAGCCACTTAGCCTTATGTGCACCTCCCCCGTTTTAGCCATTCCGGTTGATGAGGCTCAAGGCTACGCATTACCTTTTTAGCAAACATTCACTTAGAATGCTCATCGTCCTCCTGACGATGTTCTGAAAGCATTCATCCGTACAAGTTCGTTCCGGGTCCGAACGGAACCGAAGGCACTACTCCTACTACATTCATTTTGGAATCACCCTAAGGATTAGCAGTGATTAGCCCTTGCACTTCACTGCTCCATCTTCAACTCCAAGCTCTTGTCTTCTACACGGAAATGTTCAAACCGGATTGAAGTGGTTTTCGGGAAATTAATCTTGATCCCGACCTCTTCAAAACGATCAGCATATTGGCCAATATTAACAGTCGGTTATTTAACTATCAAATAACATTCACCAGCAACCATTAGATTAAATAATTTTTCTCAAATTATTTATTTCAAAATATCTTCGCAAGATATTTTTCTACACTTCAACCCATTTGAAAAAAGTTTTCAAATCGCTTTCTCTTGCGGAATAAATTTCAAATATTGTTATTTCCACTGAAAATCACCAGGTCTAAATACTTAGATTTTAAAATAATATAAATCACTTTATTCTAAAAATATACTTTAAAACATTTAAATTAAAACTACTTAAACACTTTATTCAAAAATATATACTTTAAAATTATTTAAAATAAAACTACTTAAAACATTTTATTTAAAATACTGGTTATGAAATTTCATGTAAAACTTAAGGCACGACTAATTTTAAAATAAAAGTTACGAGATTCTATACAAGTTTTCAAATAAAACATTAATAAAACTACTTTATAAAATATAAATATTAACAATTATCTTATTAAATCATAATACCAATTAACTTTCCAAAATAATTACTAGTATAACTAATTTAAAAAATATTTACCTTCATAATTTTAAACAACTTAAATAATAGTTTCTCAATAACATTCTTTAAAACAACTTTTAACTTTTAAGTTATACTTAAAAATCTGCTTCGAAAACGTGCTTGGCATTTCAGGGAAATATGCTTTCCTTTCACACCTTTAGAATAAACCATTGTTTATTTTTGAAACAAATTACCCATTCCTGTATAAATTCCCATCCTGAATTTACACTTCCAAATTATTCTTTGATAAATCTCTATTTATAAACCCCATTTATAAATTCCATAATCTCATTCTCCTTTAATCCAGTTTCAAACACTTAATAAGCTTTCAAATCGATTTTCAAAACTAACTCCATTTTAAAGTAAATTCCTTTACTTGCCTAGATTTTTTTCTAAAACCCATTAATTCCATATTTACTTCTATATTTGTGATTCAAAAATCTTATTTCAAAATTGAAATATCCACTTCATGTCTCATTTAAAATTCTATCCTTTAATTTCTTCCCAAACATTTAAATCTTAAATTTTGAAAAAAAAATCCTCCAAATTTTTAGGCAATATCGCTTAAGTCTACAAACTCTTTTATTTTCATTTATTTAAAGGCTCTATCTTTAATTCCATATTCTGATTCATTTAATAGAATTTAAAAATCAAACTTTTATATGTTTTTTCAAATTCAATCTTTAATTTACCTAAATTCACTATATTATTTTAATAGTGATTAACTATCTTAAATAGTTTTAAATGAGTGATATAAAATTTGAGAAATCTTATATAAAACAAATTAAATTAATTAAATATGATTTAACTAATAAGAATTGAAATTAATTGAATGAGATTTAATTAGTAAGATACATGTATATATTAAATAAATTGAATTATAGAAGTTATGAAAAAGTAAATACTTGTACAATTATATTTGTTTAAAATTAAGCAAAATTAGAAAGAAGCCTAAATAATATTTAAGGAATAAATACATACGTATAATACGTATACCATGGTTACAGATGTGGTTTACACTTGAATCATGAGGGTATTTCCACAAGAAATATATTATTTCCATAATTAATATCACTCAATACATACATACATACAAATATATATATATATATATGCATGTGCGTGTGCGTGTGCGCGTGCGTGTGCGTGTGTGTGTATAAGGTAGGATCAATATCCCCCTTTATTTAGCACCATCTGTATCCCCTTGATATCATCCATAAGTTTATTTTTAATCATTTGGTTCATGTGACAAGAAAGAGAAAGAACAGATATTTAAATAGAAACTTGTGGATGATATGAAGGGGCTACAAAATGGTGCTAAATAAAGGGGGCTATAAATCCAATATATATGTATATGTATGCGTGCGTGTGTGTAAATCATGAATCCTCGATACATAAGTTGTCCTCTACCATTTATATATTAATGAATTACTTGCATACTCTCAGTTTACTAAGCAAATTTAAGCTAGAGATGTTATATGCAATATTAATATATTGACTAGAGGAGGTATATTAATTGTATATTTTTGTTAAACAAACTCAAGGTACATACGTTATACTTAAATGGTCGTGAAATGATGGGTATTAACCAATAATTTCTTTCGATTTGTTGCGCAAACTCAAGGTTGAGAATGAGATTAGGGCAAAGACTACGTGCTAGTTGTAGTATATAATACAACCGATAAAGTGTTATCGTTTTTCTTATAGGCCTATGATTTACTGAGCAAACTCAACATTATAATCCTAAGGTAAGCTATTCCTAACCTCCACTAGATAAATCAAAAGATTTTTATAATCTTCTTAGGGTAACATAAAAGCCTAGTGAGAGCCTTATCCGTAAAATGAAATGAACCTTACTAATATTGTAAGAATATATGCTATAAAGTTGAAATAGTCTACATCAATAATTATGTCCAACTAATATAAATTGATATAATATTTATCATTTAAAATATATAAATGAAAATATACATTTACCTGTAAATCTTTTTGCATGATGTCACTTTAAGAACCATGCAAGAGCCGATTTATACAATCACTAAAACATTCATGCCTTCATCGCTTAGCTCTTTATTTGTACAAGGTCATGAATTAACTTCTATGAGTGCCAAACTCCAATAGCAATACAAGAATATGGATAATTCATCCACATTCAATCACTTGAAATGTTATTTTATGAATGATATAATGTACAAACTTCAATGAAATCAATTCGTTTTAAGCAAAAAAATCATAGTGCAAATTCATACATTCAATACAGTAGGTTACAGTAAGGATCTCTTTTGAGTGGTTAGGCAATTTTAGAAAGGAAGCAAATGTACAAGAGTGGATGTAAGTTAAGTTCAGAATGAAGAGAGTGAATGGTTACCTCTATTTCATAAAGGAATATCATAAATGAAAATTATATAAAATACTAAATGGTTCTTGAAATGAATAAGAAATCTGGTTTCTATTTGAATTATGTTATAACATAGAAAATTATTTTTCATTTCTATGAGTCCAGGATATTTGATCAAAAATTCTCGACTGTAAACTCGCCACAGTAAAAGAAATAAATAACTAATAAAATTATTCAAATAAAGTTTCATAATTTATATGTTATTAAAGTAATGGCCGAAATAGTGGAAGCATACCATATAATACTTACTAGTTGATGCATCTAAATATAAAAAAAATTTTGCAAATGTACCAAATATTATTAATGAAATAATAATTGTTTCTTATGCTAACTAAAAACACTATAATTTTATTGTGTTATGAATATTTTGAATGTTTTCTATAAAATAAATCTATTAGAATAATGACATTTACTACATTAGCTACATGACACAAAAGTGTCTAAAATTTTAATAATTATTCTTAGGATTATGGATGAGGCTATATCTTAGATGGGTAATTCTTTAAATCATATGATTATGAAACATACGGTATTGACGAATTATATATCAGAAGATTAAGGGAGAAGCAAAACACTCATTCAGTAGGAGCAACAATTTTTTTTGTGAACTCTTAAGGTTGACAGATGTATGCAACCGTAGTTCTAATGATACCAAAACAGTTACACATACTCCATTAAATACCGACGAACTATTGTAGTCGTTAACATAGGTGTTTGGTACATATGTAGTATATGTATGATAAGTTCATTGAATATAAAATGAAAGTAAATATCATGAAGCATAATAGGAAATAAAATAATTGATTTGATCGAATACGTGAATGTATTAGAAAGGATTTCTAAAATTACCTAAAAACGAATAAGAGTAAATATCAAAAGTCACTCCTTCATGTGTTACGTAATGATACATCGATACAGAGTAATTGGACTTTGAAGGACAAACAACAATTGATGATGACTGAAGTTGAGTTAACTTTTTTTATTAGGTTATGTACTGAAGTAAGTACCAAAGGTTAAAATTAATTTCATCTAAAGAATAGTTTACGATAACACAGTAGTAACTCATAATTTTGAACACTTTGTATTTAACTATCTGGACTATTTAAATATTTGAATCTAGGTTAATTATGTTAAAATTGATTTTATAACCTTGATTTACTCTTTTTAATAAGTAACACAATATGGTAAACTTGTTTTTGAATCGTGTTTACAAAAATAAATATTTCGAAGAAATATTGATAACATGATCGAGTATTGTTTTATTGATAAATGGATTATTACTAGATATAAGTTATTCAAACTTTTTGGGCTTGGTTAGTAAGCTAATGTGGTGATTAATATTAATAGAATTACTTTTAGTGTTATGATTACTAAATGCAATTAGTGATGTCATGCATGATGTCATGGGTAGATTTATTAAGGAGCCTCAAGGGTTAAGTAAGAGCAGATATTTTCTCCTTAGGTGGAAAGTTGAGCAAATGGAAAGGAGGGTGCGCAGTAACCTTCCATAGAGGTTTAAGGGGTCAGGTGACCTCTTAAAAACACTTACTTAAACACATGTAAGCTCACAAATTCATTCATAAAGGTTAGAGCAAAAACAGTGGCTTCTTCATGCTCTTCTCTCTTCTCTTTAACATTCTAAAACGATAATAAATTGGATTCAGACTTCACCAAACTTTGGTTAAGGGTCTAATGCAACATAGGAGCAAGGAATATCTACTCAAAGCTTAAAGTAAACTAAGGAGTGCAAACCCTCATACCAAGTGAGGCCATGAGCAAGAAAGGAGGAATAGGAGGTGGTCGTGAGCTTTATGGTGGCCATGGAGGAGTTTGCTTACCTTAGGTGATGGTAGGAAGTGTTCGCGTATTCTTAAGGGCTTGTTCTTAGGGTCAGCAAGGAGTTCGATGAGTTATCACACTATTGAAAAGTATATATTGTGTATATATACTTGTATGTAAATATAAACTAATAACATTAACTAATTGAAGTTATGTTTGGACCCCTCTTGCTTTGGAAAAAAAATAACAACTTTTATGCGTAGTATATTTGCTTCTATTACTCTCTACAACATGTAACATGACCTAGTGTAAAGACCTAGAATTTTAGTCACCCTGAATTTGGAATATTTAATCAATTTTAAATATTAGAAAGTTAATTTTATAAGTTAAATAGTTTGAATTTCATATATAGCAGGTAATTAAATTGTTGAATTTGATATTTGGGAATATTTGAAATAATTGAATCTTGAATTTGAATTGAATGGAAATGATTATCGAAGTTGATTTAAATTCCATTTGATACAGATAAAGATAGTAAACGTCAAAGATTTGAATTAATAGTGAATATACTAGTCTTTACAGTAATTCATTTTAATTAATGTATAAAAATAGCCTTTTGAGGCAATGTCTGGGATTTCGACGAAACCAATTTCATTGGATCCGTAATAATGAATTATTATATGCCATCGAATTTTATGGTGATTGGACATATCGTTTGGTCGCGCGAGACCAAAAACGCGAATAAAATAATTTTGGAAGTTTATATTATAATTGGATTTGAAAAACTATCTTCTGCATATGATCGAATTAGGCATGGAGACTAGGTCCATTGCATTCGGAATAGGTGTATAACATATAGAACGCCAAGCGGCACGTCTTTGTAGGAGTTCGAAATTTTCGGACGTTTTGTAATTCGATATTATATATATGTGTGTGTGTGTGTGTGCATGTATGTATGTGTGCATGTGTGCATATATATATATATATATATATATATATAATTTTATAACTGCCATATTCCCCCATACCTACCATTCCTCTTCACCGTGTTGCCCTTGCTTTTCCCTTCCTTTAAAATCATTCTATAAACAAGGAAAGAGAATTTTCAAAACTTCAAAAAAAAATTAAATCTCGAAATATAAGCAACCAAAAATCATGAAATAAATTTAGTTGAGTTGATATAAGCTTGATCTTCAATTTGGTGTGGAAAACGTAGGTTGCTTCATGTTTTAAGCAGTTCAACTGTTGAGGCATGAGCTAGGGTTGCGGTTTTCATTTGATTTAATCGACGATTGTTGAAATCGAGGTGATATTTGGATATAGAATGTCGAACTATGCCTACGATCGAAATTTTAAAAGGGCGGTGCTCATTTGGCCATCACGACCTGATGTGTTTGAAGGAGGGCTTGGTACTGTTGCATTTTGTTTGGGGCAAGTGAGAGTTGGTTCGTGGTGCCGGGTAGATCGAGTTTAGGGAGAGAAGGTCGTTGGAGTCGTCGGATTTGAATTTCGATCATCGGAGCTCCGTGTTAGTCTATGGACGTGCACGACAATGAGGTAGGTTCTTTGCGTATATAAGGGAACGAGGAAGGGAAGAAGATGGAAGGATATGGTTGTAATTGTATTGGATAATGTAATTAGTTTGTTTAATTATAAATTTAAATATCGATAACTTAAAATTTTGGTTAATGCTTCGCGAGGTCCGATCGAAATGAAATTTTTTACGTTGTGCTCGCAATGATGTAAGCTTCGCAATGGAACTGGTTTGGTCGAATTTGGACACCGTTCAAAATTGGGCTAAAATCGGACGTCATTCGATTTTAGTTCCAAAATGGAAAGCTTCGGCGACGATAGAAATTTCGGTGAGTTAAACTGACCTTTTTGGTTAACTAGTTTGATATATAGTTGATGGAAATTATGGATCGAATAATTTTAGATGATTTACTATTTTATGCCAGTTGGTCTGGATATATTCGCACCACTAGAGCAGATGAGACCCTATTACATTCCCATGTAAGAGCGGATGACCCTTGTGACTCCTCACCTCTATACCCACGCTAGCCAAGGACACTACGGTGTAATGCCGTCAACTAGTACAGAGAATAAGGCTGTTGAGGAGCGACCATCTGTATAATTGCTTTGTGTGAGTACCGATATGCCAGATAATATATAACTTACATTCTTTTCAAGAGGAAATCCGACATACCGACACAAACTCAAAGCTACTACACAGTGGCTATAATGTCTTCGGAAACAAATATAGAAATAAACATAACACAAATCAGTCATAGATAATTCATATCACAAAGGCGGGAATAGATATGAATACATATAACACATAAAAGTGTTCATCTGAGTAGTGGTCAACAAGATCCACACTATCACAAAAGAAATAGCTATCAGTGCTATACAAAAGAATATGGGTACAACCATGAGTCTATATCACAAGTGTATACAACAAAAACTACTAATCTAAGTAGTTAGCCAAAAGTTAAGGTAATGATCCTGGATGAGAAGTCAAGCAGAAGCACCTGTAACATCTCGGTCTGACCCGAGTATTATTTAATAAGAAAATAATAAACGGATCAGTCTAGCTATAAATATCAGATGAAATGATTTAGAATAAGAGATATGACTAAACGTATAATAATCACAATGCCAAGCTGTGATAAATAAGTAATTAAAAATCAACAAGAGATTAATCAATATCACAAAAATCTACTCAAAGATCAAAAGGAATGTCATACTCCTTATTTCATTCACCAAACCATAAATATTGACAATTATATCAACGTCAATCACAAAAGTCAATGGCACACAAATTCACCAATGCACAAATATTGATAAAACTTATCAATGAAAATCACGAAAATTGGTGAAGCACAAATCCCGGAAATCATCAATAGAAATCTAGAAATCACAAAAAGGGGGAGGCCTATCACAAAACGGGAGCATGAAAACTCGCCAATACGTGTATCACAAAATGGAACGCTATTCCATGGTTGCTAACCATTTATTTTGAGCCGAGGCTCCACAAAACGGCACTAAGACCATGGGTCGCTACCCCACCAATTTGAGCAGAAGCTCCACAGAAACGGAGTTTAGTCTCCCTCGTAGACAAAGAGACATCGCACATTGCTATTCTAAATCACAAAAATGATCATCATCGATCACAAGAAGTGTCAATTACACTAAGCTATTAAATATATGAGCTTAGCTTCATGTCCCATAACCAATAGCTTAACTTAAATATTTACGAACAAATTGTAGATATCCACTAGAAAATTGTCACGAAAGATTCAATCGAACAAGTCCAAGAATTAACCAACGAAGTAAACGCAAGCATTTCGTACCACTCGTTTTACTAAGCCGTTTAATTAGATTTCTCATACGAGCGAGGTAAAGGCTTGTATATACTAATAGGTTGGAAATGGTTTTATAAAAGAGTTTGATATTGAAAGAGTTTAAATAATCTTTGATAAAGAGTTTGAATATTTACTACTAGTATAGAAACCTTTGTATTTTAAAGTGACAAAGCACAAAAATGATTGTAGAAATAATCAATCACCAAAATTCACATACGAAGACGTGAATTAATTCCAAAGAAATCGATATCAAATCCATCAAAATGGATATTTCCAAGAATTCCATATTAGAAGTCATCAAAGTCAAAAAATTGATAGCATCAATTAGGAATCAAAAATAATCGATAAAAACTGGAATCACAACCCAATAGGCAAAATAGGCATTTAAGAGCAGGTCAGTCGACTGGCTCAATGAGTTCAGTCGACTGATCACAGTCCCTGAAAATATGCGGGATACTGGTCAGTCGACTGAACTCAGTGGGTCAGCCGACTGACTGCAGTAAACAGAGCCCCTAAGGCTCTACAGGAAGCCTTCACCCTGCTTATTAGCTTCAGCCAGTCGACTGACCAAGAAGTCTAGTCGACTGATTAGAGCTAAGGCAGTTTTCCCTGCCTATCAACGGAAGAAGAAACCCTTCCCATTTCGCAACCGGACGAGCCTCGGGCACTAAGGGATTATGCCGATCGGCAACCCAGCCCTATAGGCTCATCGATGCATCACCAAAAACTTGTTCAAATATTCACAGAAGGATTTCCATAGAATTTGCTTTCAAAACACCAAAAGTTGGAATATAAACCAAATTAATCCAAAACCAAGAGCAAATGCACATGAATAATTGTTAGGAATTCATACCCAACGTTCAAAGATAGTTATAAACCTAGATGTGAGATAAAATCTCACCTTTTCACAAAATCAATGTAGAAGAGGCATGAAAACAAAGGGAGAACCAACCACTCTTCAACACAACCCAAATGAGCTTGAACCTATGCTCAAAACATTCCCAAAGTTAGGTTTAGGAATTTCTGAAATTCAAGAGAGAAGGAGTTGGAGAAGGTGAAGAGAAGACTTTGGGTTCTCTTGAATTTGGAGCTAGAAGTTCATTTGCAAATAGAAAACTAGGGCTTGAGTTTTAATTTCCCATTCCACTCACCATTAATCTCTTTAGAACTGAAAAGTAGAGGAAGAGGGAGTGAATGAAGAGGGGGTTTAGTTTGAGGTGTTAAGTTAGAACATTGGGCCGAACCCAAACCCAAACCCGAAGTGAAAAAGGTCAAATTCTTAGCTAGCTCCAAACATATCAATGTTTATACTCAAAAAGGTTGCAAATGGCATTTTGAACTCAATGGAAGGGGTCTCGAGTCCCAATTTGACCGTATACGAAAAGTGGCTTTTCGGACTAAAATCCGACTAATGATGAAATATTTAAATAAAATATTTAAGTATAAAATTGATAAATATGCGGGTTGTTACAGACTCCCCTCCTTAAAGAAATTGCGTCCTCACAATATATAAGATGGAAACATAAAGTAACAACCATAAAAGCATATTAACACAAAAGTAATTTGAAATAAGTAGTTCACCTCAAAGAGCATGAGTAAGTAAGTCTGGATGTGTTCGCTCGATGAATTCTCTAGATTCCCAAGAGCAATCCTTAGGATTAGCGGACCATTGAACCTTAACAAGCGAAACATCTTTATTTTGAAGGCGCTTGACCTCCGAAGCAATAATACGAAGATGATGTTGCTCATAAGTCAAATTAGGTGAAACTTCAATTTCTTCCACAGTACCGGGCTCAAGAATGGAATTGGAATCTCGAAGGCGTTTCCGTAATTGAGAAACGTGAAACACGTCATGAATAGCAGAAAATTGAGCCGGTAATAAAAGGCGATATGCCACGGAACCAATACGTTCGGTGGTAGGAAACGGACCAATATATCGAGGTGCTAACTTTCCCGATCGACTGAAACGCGCAACACCCTTCATAGGTGAAACACGAACAAACACAAAATCTCCCACAGAAAATTCTAATTTCCTTCTCCGGTTATCGGCATAGGATCTTTGTCTACTCTGGGCTTCTTTCATCCTATGACGAATAAGGTCAATCTTTTCTGCGGAATCACGAATAAAATCTGGATCTAAAACCAGCTTCTCACCGGCCTCAAGCCGACAAGAAGGAGATCGACATGGCTTTCCATAGAGTGCCTCGAAAGGTGCCATACCAATACTAGATTGGAAGCTATTATTATAGGAAAACTCAACAAGAGAAATATGATCTTCCCAACTTCCACCAAAATCAAGGACACATGCTCGAAGAAGATCTTCAAGAGTTTGATTCACATGCTCAGTTTGTCCATCGGAATGAGGGTGATAAGCGGTGCTAAAATTAAGCTTCATTCCTAAAGCTTTTTGAAGACTCTTCCAAAATCCACTAGTAAACAATGGATCACGATCACTAATAATAGAAGTAGGAACTCTATGTAATTTTACAATTTCTTTGATAAAAAATTTGGCCAAGAGAGGAACGGTTCGATTGGACCGAATGGGAATAAAATGGGCGGATTTAATGAGTCTATCAACTATCACCCATAAGCTATCATGGCCCGAACGAGAACGGGGGAGGCCATCAATAAAATCCATAGAAATTTGGTCCCACTTCCAAATTGGAATTTCTAAAGGTTGCAATAACCCATCGGGCCTTTGATGTTCGGCCTTGACAAGTTCGCAAGTTATGCAACACTTAACAAAGTTAGCAATATCCGATTTCATTCCCTCCCAATAATAAAGTCACTTCATATCCGCATACATTTTACTACTACCGGGATGAATGGTAAATTTAGAACGATGAAAATCTTCTAAAATATCTTTACGAAGATCACTAATATTTGGCACGATAAGTCTACCAAATTTCCGAATGCCGCCACGAGAATCAATATCAAAGTCTTTCAAACCTTCAGTATCAATTTTATCCTTAATATTTTGGCCAAGAAGAGCCAATTTAGGATCTAGCCCTTGAGCTTCAAGAACGCGGTCTAAAAGAGAAGGATGAGCCTCAAGGCTACATAAAACAAGAGATGAACATAAATCGGAGACACGATCTCAAATTTCACACGTAGATAAAACCTCAAGATCATTCCACTCGGATATCATCATGAAAACAACCGCTTGTTGCTTGCGACTAAGTGCATCGGCAACTCGATTTCCCTTTCCGGGAGTATAAAGAATATCCAGATCATAAGGTGCAAGAAATTCGAGCCAACGCTGTTGACGCAAATTAAGTTCTTTTTGAGAGAATAAATATTTCAAAGACTTATGATCAGTGTAAAGAATAAATTTTTCTCCCAAAAGATAATGATGCCAAATTCGAAGGACGAAAATGATAGTTGCAAGCTCTAAATCGTGAGTGGCATATCTAGTCTCAGCTGGCTTCAATTGCCTAGAAGCATAAGCAATAACACGTTCTTTTTGCATAAGAACGGCACCCAAACCAACGCGACAAGCATCAATATAAACAATAAAATGTTGATTCCCCTCGGGAATAACAAGAATAGGAGCATCAGAAAGGAGTTCTTTTAGTTTCTGAAAAGAAGTCTCATATTTTCCGACCAAATGTATTTAACACCTTTCTTTGTTAAGCTAGTGAGAGGCAGGACAATCTTAGAAAAGACCTTGATAAAACGACGGTAATAACCCGCCAATCCAAGAAAACTACTAATCTCCGTCACACTCTCCGATCTCTTCCAATCTTGAATCGCTTCAATCTTTGAAGGATCCACGGAAATTCCGGATTCGAAAATAATATGACCGAGAAACTTCACACGAGATTGCCAAAAGTGGCATTTAGAAAACTTTGCCTTTAATTGATTGCTCCTAAGAGTTTCCAACACAATCCGAAGATTCTTTTCATGCTCCTCCTCAGTTTTAGAATACACAAGAATATCATCAATAAAGATGAGAACAAATCGATCGAGGAAGTCTTTGAAAACTCGATTCGTTAAGTCAACGAAATAAGCCGGAGCATTCCTTAAACCGAATGGCATAACAAGCCATTCATAAGATCCATATCGAGTACGGAAGGATGTCAAAGGAATGCTATCCTCTGCAATACGAAGCTGATGAAAATCGGTTGCCAAGTCCAGTTGTGAAAAGACTTTAGCACCCCTAAGTTGATCGAATAGATCATCAATCCAAGGAAAAGGATATTTATTCTTGATAGTAAGATCGTTAAGCTTGCGGTAGTCAACGCAAAGCCTAAGTATACCATCGGATTTCTTCACGAAAATAGCTAAAGCTCCCTAAGGCGAGGAACTAGAGCGAATAAATTGCTTCGTTTCCAAATCGGATAATTGTTTGCGCATTTCCTCATTTTCTTTATTGGATAAACGATAAGGAGGATGAGTAATAGGTTGAGCTCCAAGGGTAAGATTAATTCTGAACTCAATTGCTCGCTTAGGTGGTAATCCTAAAACGGGTTCAAATATGTCGGAAAATTCACGAACAACGTGAATAAGAGAAATAATATATTCCTCATCATCATTGTCGTCATCATGAGGATTTAAAGAATATAAAGATGCAACCAAGATGGAATCCGAATTTTTAAGGTCAATAGAAATCTGCTTGACAGATTGAGGATGTCGAAGATGAATAGTCCGCTCAGGACATAGGATTTGGGCTTCATAGCGATTAAGCCAATCCATTCCCAAAATCATTCCAAAGCCTAAGTAACGCATAACATGCAAATTGGCTCGAAAAGAAAAATTGCACAAAATAATCTCGACATCTTTACACAATAAACTGATCGTTGCGGATCCACCAACCGGATTCGCAATTCTCAATGAAGTCATTAAACACAAAAACATCCAAAGAAAAGGTATCAACAAGTTCCTTTGATATAAAAGAATGGGACGCACCCGTATCAGAAAGAACTCGAATAGGATGATCACGAAATAAAATAATGCCATCAAGGATAGAATGAGAAATACCTTTACCACGAAATGTGTTGCCAAGGGCTTGAGCAACATTAAGCTTTCCCTCCTTCCTATCTTGAAGTTTGGGATAAGAATATAAATAATGATCCGGACTTTTGCAATAGCGACAAGTACGAGGCTTTGAACACTTGTTCGCATAATGGTCCTTAGAACCACAATTGTAGCATTGCCCACTACTTGAGGTAGAAGTCTTAATTGCCGGAGAGGCTTGCTTCCCTTTCTTATTGTTGGGATAAGGACCTCGGAATTTATTAGGCCTTTTCTTGTTGTTGAAGTTTGGTTTGGAACCCACCACTTCAACATCACTTTCCCTATCCGCCTCTTCAAGACGAAGAGCGATATCAATGAGTTGGTCGAAAGAAACTTCTAAATTTAGAAGTAATGGCTTCTTGAGATTTTTATTTAAGCCATAGGCGAATCTCTGATTTTTCTTCAATGGGGTGTTTATGTACTCACCCCGTATTTAGAAAGTGACTCGAATGATGAGACATAGTCTGTCACGGAAGATTCACCTTGAACAAGGTCTATGAAACGACGAGCCAAAGTCACCTTCTTAGCTTCTGGCACAAACTTTAATTCGAAATGTGCCCGGAATTGCTCCTAGGTGAGATCCGTTTCATTAATTTCAGAAATAAGAAGTTCGTACCAGTCCAATGCTCTTTCTTGGAGCATACAAGAAGCCACCTAAACTCGGTGAAGATCAATAAGATTCATGCGAGAAAAGATTCGATCGCATGATCTCAGCCAAGCCTGGACTTCAATAATAGTTTCAGAACCCTTGAATGGTTTCCCACCCAAGTTGGTATAATCGTTGCACAAGCGTGCAAATCCAGACTTTGGATGAGTTGGTTCCGAATTAGAACCAGCTGCTTGAGCATTCTTAACTAAATCAAGAAGCTGCTGGGCAGACATAAAAACTCCATATTGGGGAGTAGCACTAGATTGACCGGCGCTGGGACGGCCTAGTCTAACCATTTCCCTTCCTTAAGAAAGAACGAAAGAAACAAAGAAGAAAAAGGTTATTCACCAAATGAATATCAAGCAACCTTGATAGATAAAACAAGGAATCATAAAGAAAATAGGATGAATCGGTACGAAGACTCGAATTAAATCCTAAAGCACGACTCCTAAGAAAGACTAGGACGATGAACCTTGCTAGATTATTCTACATTGTTCTGAAGTTTGGCTTTAATACCAAGCTGTGACGCCCCACCTCTATACCCACGCTAGCCAACGACACTACGGTGTAATGCCGTCAACTAGTACCGAGAATAAGGCTGTTGAGGAACAACCATCTGTATAATTCCTTTGTGCGAATACCGATATGCCAGATAATATATAACTTGCATTCTTTTCAAGAGGAAATCCGGAATACCGACACAAACTCAAAGCTACTACACAGTGGCTATAATGTCTTCGGAAACAAATATAGAAATAAACATAACACAAATCAGTCACAGACAATTCATATCACAAAGGCGGAAATAGATATGAATATATATAACACATAAAAGTGTTCATCAGAGTAGTGGTCAACAAGATCCACACTATCACAAAAGAAATAGCTATCAGTGCTATACAAAAGAATATGGGTACAATCATGAGTCTATATCTCAAGTGTATACAACAAAAACTACTAATCTAAGTAGTTAGCCAAAAGTTAAGGTAATGATCCTGGATGAGAAGTCAAGCAGAAGCACCTGTAACATCTCGGTCTGACCCGAGTATTATTTAATAAGAAAATAATAAATGGATCGGTCTAGCTATAAATATCAGATGAAATGATTTAGAATAAGAGATATGACTAAACGTATAATAATCACAATGCCAAGCTGTGATAAATAATAATTGAAAATCAACAAGAGATTAATCAATATCACAAAAATCTACTCAAAGATCAAAAGGAATGTCATACTCCTTATTTCATTCACCAAACCATAAATATTGACAATTATATCAATTTTAATCACAAAAGTCAATGACACACAAATTCACCAATGCACAAATATTGATAAAACTTATCAATGAAAATCACGAAAATTGGTGAAGCACAAATCCCGGAAACCATCAATAGAAATCCAGAAATCACAAAAAGGGGGAGGCCTATCACAAAACGGGAGCATGAAAACTCGCCAACACGTATATCACAAAACGGAACGTTATTCCATGGTTGCTAACCATTTATTTTAAGCCGAGGCTCCACAAAATGGCCCTAAGACCATTGGTCGCTACCCCACCAATTTGAGCAGAAGCTCCATAGAAACGGGGTTTAGTCTCCCTCACAGACAAAGAGACATCGCACATTGCTAGTCTAAATCACAAAAATGATCATCATCGATCACAAGAAGTGTCAATTACACTAAGCTATTAAATATATGAGCTTAGGTTCATGTCCCATATCCACTAGCTTAACTTAAAAATTTACGAACAAATTGTAGATCTCCACTAGAAAATTGTCACAAAAGATTCAATCGAACAAGTGCAAGAATTAACCAACGAAGTAAACGCAAGCGTTTCATACCACTCGTTTTACTAAGTCGTCTAATTAGATTTCTCATACGAGTGAGGTAAAGGCTTGTATATACTAATAGGTTGGAAAACAGTTTTATAAAAGAGTTTGATATTGAAAGAGTTTAAATAATCTTTGATAAAGAGTTTGAATATTTACTACTAGAATAGAAACCTTTGTATTTTAAAGTGACAAAGCACAAAAATGATTGTAGAAACAATCAATCACCAAAATTCACATACGAAGACGTGAATTAATTCCAAAGAAATCGATATCAAATCCATCAAAATGGATATTTACAAGAATTCCGTATTAGAAGTCATCAAAGTCGAAAAATTGATAGCATCAATTAGGAATCAAAACGAATCGATAAAAACTGGAATCACAACCCAAATAGGCAAAATAGGCATCTAAGAGCAGGTCAGTCGACTGGCTCAATGAGTTCAGTCGACTGATCACAGTCCCTAGAAATATGCGGGATAGTGGTCAGTCGACTGAACTCAATGGGTCAGTCGACTGAACTCGGTGGGTCAGTCGACTGACTGTAGTAAACAGAGCCCCCAAGGCTCTGCAGGAAGCCTTCACCCTGCTTATTAGCTTCAGCCAGTCGACTGACCAAGAAGTCCAGTCGACTGACTAGAGCTAAGGCAGTTTTCCCTGCCTATCAACGGAGGAAGAAACCCTTCCCATTTCGAAACAGACGAGCCTCGGGCACTAAGGGATTACGTCGATCGGCAACCCAACCCTCACCAAAAACTTGTTCAAATATCCATACAAGGATTTCTATAGAATTTGCTTTCAAAACACTAAAAGTTGGAATATAAACCAAATTAATCCAAACCAAAAGCAAATGCACATGAATAATTGTTAGGAATTCATACCCAACGTTCAAAGATAGTTATAGACCAAGATGTGAGATAAAATCTCACCTTTTCACAAAATCAATGTAGAAGAGGCTTGCAAACAAAGGGAGAATCAACCACTCTTAAACACAACCCAAATGAGCTTGAATATATGCTCAAAAGAAGAACATTCCCAAAGTTAGGTTTAGGAATTTCTGAAATTCAAGAGAGAAGGAGTTGGAGAAGGTGAAGAGAAGGCTTACCAATGGGTTCTCCTAAATTTGGAGCTAGAAGTTGATTTGCAAATAGAAAACTAGGGCTTGAGTTTTAGTTTCCATTCCACTCACCATTAATCTCTTTAGAACTGAAAAGTAGAGGAAGAGGGGTTTCAGTTTGGGGTATTAAGTTAGAACATTGGGCTGAACTCGAACCCAAACCCGAAGTGAAAAAGGTCAAATTTTTAGCTAGCTCCAAACATATCAATGTTTATACTCAAAAAGGTTGCAAATTGCATTTTGAACTCAATGGAAGGGGTCTTGAGTCCCAATTTGACTGTATGCAAAAAGTAGCTTTTCGGACTAAAATCCGACTAATGATGAAATATTTAAATAAAATATTTGAGTATAAAATCGATAAATATGTGGGTTGTTACAGCACTTGTATAAGATCCCACTTCGAAGCGATTGATTTATATTATTTGATTATATATTATATGTGATGTAGGTGGACAGGTTGGAGGGATCCAACAAGATTCTTCGCTATTGTTGAATTGTTTCAATAATATTTTTTATATGCATTATTGAACAATGAACCTGAATGTTGACACTATGGTTATAACATTGTTATATGCTTGAAAAGTAAAATCCGGTAGTGAAAGAAAATCAATATCAGTATAAGTTGTGCGTTTGGTTGCTACTGGCCTTAAATTAGTATTTTGGAATACTATAAATTATCAATTGAGTTGGAATTGGATTTTTGAGATAGGAAATGATTTTAAATGCGAAAATGGGATTTCTAAAATTATTTTGTTTTAAAGATTTAATTTTCTTTTTACTTCAACCTATTATTATATCTTTTTCTAGGATATGTATTATATTTGACGTTATTTTTAAAAATTATATATCTAATATTGTTTTAAAGTTACTTATTTATAATTAATATTATTTAAAGTTATTTATTTATATTTAATGTTTTTTAAAGTTATTTATCAATATTTTAATATTTTGAAAAGTTATTCATTTTAAATAATTAAATGTGATTTGAAATTAATAATAATGTTTAGTTACTACTCTATGGAAAGTAATTATTATTATTTATAAGAATGTTGAAAACTAATTATTAATGTTTTGTTAATAATGTCCTTAAAAATTTTAATTATTATTTTAAGATGTTTAAGGTTAAAAATCATTATTTATTTATATAATAGTGTTTTTCATGTAATGATTTTTATTTAATTATAAATGTCTCCGAGACGTATAAATATAGGAGAAGTTTTATAAAATGGTTTTAAGACTTAAGGGAAGTTTATTTACAAGATGAAAGAGTTTTATAAATGGTTAGGTATTTATAAACGAGTTTAATAAATGGATTTGTAGAACTATGAAAGGAGTTTATAAATGATTTATGAATTTATAAAGGATTTATAAATTATTTTAGAAGATGTACAAAAAGTGGTTACAAGTGACTGAATTTTATAAAGGGTGTATAAATGGTTTTTCAGAGATTTATAAAATGGTTTATAAATGGTTTGAAAGAATTGCAAGGAATTTATAAATGATTTGAGAATTGAATAAAAAGAAAATGTTTCTCAATTTTGTAAATATACTTATACCATAGAGATAAGTGTATGAGTGCATTTTTTAAGATGCAAGGTGTGATGTGTGTGAATATACTTATACCATTGAGATAAGTATATGAATATTTTCAAAGTATTGAAAGTATAGGAATTTGCTGATGTACCTTTGTAAAAGCATTTTTATACAAGTAATTTAAAAAGTGATTTTAATGGACGAAAGCTTAATTAAAGGAGGTTAGTGGTTGCTAATATGCTTAACCAATGTTGGCTTTCCGCAATGGAATGAATCCCTGATTTGGATGTGTGTTTATTAATAGTTAAATACCGACTATCAAATCTTTTCATAAATATGCATCCTTCTTGATTTCGGTGGTATGGAAATATTCCCTACTTAACATTTAAATAGGGAAATATCTAGGAGAAACATGGGAATTATATGGTACGGTTACCGTCAGTGGTGCTATACTGTACATATAAACTCGTTTTATTCTTCTAGGATGAATGTTAAAGAGATCCATCCACTTAAAAGGTTATAGGGTGATCCTTGCTCTTTTGGATTGTCTGATTATTTCCTAAAGAACCGATATTGGGCATTCCGAAAAATTGACGATTGGTTTTTTGAGCGCTAGGGAAGCAAAAGAGTGTACTCGTAAGAGATGACTAAAAGACCATAACTTTTCTGAAACCCTATTTAGTTCTGTGGAGGAGTTTCATGATATGTCGAGATATTGGAATACACGTGTGGTTTCGAGACTTGTTGGGGTATGGGAATCTGTGTATGATTCTGAAATCTATTTGAGATATGGGAATCTAGTTGTCGTTCCTAGACCGGGGTATGGGAATCCATGTGGGATTCTATGAACTAATTGGTGGTAGTGTGTGATCTAGAACACCGGACGTAGCCTTATCAACGATAATGATTAGAATCAAAGATAAGAGGCATGGCCAGTAGGGGGTGGCAAACGCATAAGGTGCAGGCGGCTCCACCTAGACATTACATTCAATTGTTCTACAGGAGTGAGGCAATGCATTCAGTCTTAGCGAGACTAGCTATGTTTTTCATATGGTACAACACCAGGGATGCATAGTGCTTCAAAAGGATATCTCTGATCCTTATGCAAGAGGACTGTTTCTCAAAGTACTAAAGGCACCTCCATGGAATCCTACACAATTAGCGAACATGCCTTATCATTTTCTGATTATATACCTAGTATTATTGTGAAGTACACTCGCCAGCATCATAGGTACTTAATTATTATATTTCCACCCTTAGACATCATTATAATACCAATGGATTTTGTATAGAAAAGGTTTTGGTTGTCGTAAGGTAAACCCTTTCTGTGATTATGTGCGGCATGGTCTTACGAGATACTTTTGATTTCAAAGATTTTTATAAATTTAAAATCTAGTTGGGTGTGTTTTCTCATGCTAGTTTCCCAGACTGACTAAGGTGTTATTTTATTATAATGCTCTGGTCTAGCCAAGCACATTACAAATTTAGTTTGGATGCTTTAGATCTTCAAGAGACGAGCTAGAAGCCTATAAATGTATTCAGGTAGATGGTTATATTTGTTTCTCCTTTTCCACTGTATGTTGTATTTATCGGTAATTGTATGGACAGGGTTTTATTACTATCCAGGCTAAAATAGGTTAGTATACTCTGATTGATGTTTGTGTATATATATATTACAGTTTCTTCTTATGTAAAGATTTATTGCATATTATAGATTATTCGTTCCATTGTGAGAACATGTGGTTGTTTATTTTTCTTCTTACCTTCTTCCTTCTTTCTTTTTCCCTAACAATCGGGTTTTTGGCATTCAATTGTTCAGCATGCAATATAGTGGACATATTAGTGTCGATTTTCGAGGGTGGAAAACCCGGCTGTTACATTAGGTATCAGAACTGAAGGTTAAGCATGAACCTTGGCTTTAGTGGGGTACTCATTATGGATAGGGTTAGTAGCACCCTAGAATGAGTTTGAGTGTGTGTGTGAGGGCATATTTGTTAATGATATAAAAATGTTTCATATTGTGTTGATTGATTTGTTAAGTGGCTTATGGATTTTGGGCAATACGAGTAATGAACGTTATTGATAGGGGTCTCTAAACACTTGAATAGAGCAATTCGATATAGTATTGTTTAGAAACTGGGTAAATGAAATAATTTTACCATGATTATATTTTATATACAAAGGAATAATTTTATAAAAATTATTATAGTATATATAGTGTGTCTGGATGTTAGTGAATTATAATATTTGATAATAATTATTCGCCGTTTATTGTTTTTGTTCTAACAAAAGTTGTTGTTATTATAATGCAAATAAGATAAATAATTAAGAAATGATTTTATATTACCAAAGTGAGATAATATAAATATAGTTTATAAATAAAAAAGGATTTAAAAGTTGAGAATTTGAGAATTTAAAACACCATAATTTTGGAAATTGTTTCCAAAATTTTGAAGAAATAATAATGGTATTGTTGTGGAATGTTTTGACTAAAACATTTATGAGATGGTTTAAAATTAAAGCGCTGAACTCACTTTGACTGTTGGAAAATAATTTCAATGATGACTATAGCATCGTCAACATTCATTTTTGGGTTTCCAAGAGAGGAATTGCTACCATGGAGTTTTGTTTTGGTAAAAATAGTTTTGATATCAAAATTCGAAGGTATGACTTGAATTACAAATAAATTATTTATATTATTATTTCAAAATAATTTGAAATAACAATAAGATGTCTAACGCTGAAAATTTTCATTGAAGTATTTTATGAAAATATGAGAAAAGGAGTTTTACAAAATATAAATTTTGAGAATTAGTAAGCCAAACAACGTTTTAAATTTTTTGAATACGAGTGTTGATAAAAGCAAAATTGAAATGAATCTTAAGTTAAGTTAAATTAAATGAATTTTGAAAGAAATTTAGCCTGAGTTAGGCTAAATGAAATAATTTTTGGAATGTATTTGATTGTGATTTGAAATGAATTATTGAATGAACAAATTAAATGAATTAATGAATTGGATATGTTTAGGATGTTGTGTGATAGAATTGAAAAATGGTGTGAATTACTGAAATGAGTTAAAGGGAATTGAATTTGAATAGTAATGGATTAGTGAAATGGGACTTAAGTTGTGAAGTGGTAGAAAACATAAAAAGTGTTATATAAAATATTTATAATAAAATTAATAAAATTTGATGGAATGATTCTTGAGTGATATTGGTATTGAAAGAATATACTAAGTAATAAGAGAATATGAATAAAGCAATGTGAATAATTGAATGTAGATCATTGAATGTGAATAAAATGAATGAGAATGAAATGAATGTGAATAAAAAGATTTTGGGATAGCTAAAAAATAAATTTAAATAAATATGTAAGTAGTATAGTTATTATATTATTCGAATAATGGTTTAATCTAGAATCAAGCAATTGAATTCGAGATGATTTACATCGGTCCGAGTTGGGATTTTTCACTCGATTCTCGAAGGCAAACACTAGATATGGATTTTTAGTTGATTCTAAAATTCTCTATCATAGTATATGGTTATGTAAGGAGAATGATGGTTTCCCGGATCTGAGTCCACACTAGAGTGGTCGTGTAAACAATACTAGTTTGAAAGTGAAATTGTGTGATCGAGCGTTCAAATTTGAGATGTATATGGATGATATATGTACATCATACGACTTTAGTAAAGAAAATATTGGAAATTGAAATTGAAGAATAATATGATTATGAATTAAACGACTAGATACCATTGGTAAATAAGATGCAGGCATATAAAAGCAAGAGATAATTTGATGCTTTTGGTTGCATAAGAAAATTTTGGTTGCCCGAAAAAGAAGGTACACGTTTAAATTTTTGTATGATGGTTTTACGATTGAGCCACTTGGTTTTTGTTTTCTTTTGCTAGTTTGGGCCCATAGCATCGATTTGTAGTTGTTCTGATCTAGCCGCGCAAAGAAGATGCTGGAGAAATTTTTCGTAAATTTTAGGCTTTAGAAAAATTTTGAGAAATTTTGAAGAAACTTTTTATAACTAAAGTTCGATTTTTACATTATAACTTGGAATGGTATTAGTTAAATCCGTGAATGAATTTTAAAGTTTTAGAAATTTTATAATCTATTTCAACAAATTGATTATGAAAAAGTTAAAGGCTTAAAAAGATTTGGTAATCTATTTCAACTAATTGATTTTAGAAAGGTAATGGGATTGGGGTATACTTCTTATTGGTAATTTCGATAACGAAATTCTTTTAAGAGGATAGAATGTAATGACCCAGAATTTTAGATGCCTGAATTTGTAATATTTATTAAAGTTGGAAAGTTAATTTTAAATTTTAAATAGCTTGAATTTCAAATAGCAATTTATTGGGTAATTAAATTGTTGAATTTAATATTTGGGAATATTTGAAATAATTAAATCTTTAATTTGAAATGAATGGAAATGATTTTGAAAGTTGATTTAAATTCCATTTTCAAAGAGATAAAGATAGTGAACTTTCAAATTTGAATTAAAAGTGAATAAACTAGTTTTTATAATAATTTGTTTTAATTAACGTATAAAAATAGCCTTTCGAGCACTGTCTTGGATTTCGATGAAACTAGTTTCATTTGATCCGTAATAATGAATTATGATATGCCATCGAATTTCGTGGTGATTGGACATATCGTATAGCAATGTGAGACGAAACGTGCATATATTAATTTTGGAAATTCATATTTTAACTTGGTTTGAAAAGCTATCTTCTGCATACGGTCGAATTAGGTCTCCAGACTAGTTTCATTGCATCCGAAATAGGGGTATATCATATACAATGCCAGTCGGCACGTGTCGATGGAGTTCAAAATTTTCAGACGTTTTGCAATTCGATATTTTAAGTTGAAATATGTATATGTATATATATATGTGTGTGTGTGTGTGTACATATTATTTTATAAACCCCATACCTGCCATTCCACTTCACCGTGTTGCTCATGCTTTTTCCTCCCTTTAAAACTCATTCTGTAAACAAGGAAAGGAAGGTTTCAAAACTGTAAAAAAAAAAATCTTGAAATGTAAGAAACCAAAAATCATGAATTAAATTTAGTTGATCTCGTAAAAGCTTGGCCTTCAATTTGGTGTGGAAATTGTAGGTCGCATTCGTGTTTTGAGTGGTTCGACTTTAGAGGCTTGAGCTAGGGTGCGGTTTTCATTTGATTTAGTCGGCGATTGTTGAAATTGAGGTGATATTTGGATTTAGAATGACAAATGACGCCTATGGACGAAATTTAAGGGGGGTTCTAGTTTGTCCATCACGACCTAATGCATTCGAAGGGGGTCCTGTTGTTGGCGCATTTTGTTTGGGGCGAGGGGCATTGGTTCGTGGCGCTTCGGGTTCGAGGAGAGAAGGTCATTGGAGTTGTCGGATTTGAATTTCGACAATCGGAGCTCCATATCAGTAGTGGACGTGCATGGCTGTGACGCCCCACCTCTATGCTCACAATAACAAAGAGTATTAAAAGAACTACTGTTTGTTATTACGAAGAGTAAGGTTGGATAGGAGCGGCCATCCATAATTAGGCCTTACACTAGTATTGGTTACCTCGATAGGAGTGGTATATATTTTTATTTTTCATCTCTTATTTATTTACTCCCATCGACATACCCAATTCAGTATAAAACGAACTACGATGGTTCATAATAGTTTAGAACAATATATATATAACAATAACGCAAATAAGCAAAATGCGGAACACAGATAATAAAAGTCTCATATATATATATATATATATATATATATATATATATAACTGAAGTCAGTTCAATACATGTGATACAGTACATATGATACAACTACAACTGTCGACACAGGATGTTACATATACAAGTACATTAATATAATTAATATACATGAATACACATCATCCTATACTATGACAATGTCTATTCCAAATGATATAAAGAGACTTCATAGCTCTAGCAGCAATCCAAAGCAAAATATATACAACCTGTAATAACTCGGTCTAACCCGAGTATTAAATTCAAAAGAAAATAATACACGGGTCAGTTTAATTCAAACTCAGTTATTAATGCACGGAAGCAATAATAATTAAATAACAATTAGACGATAGTCAAAATAAATTCACCGATCCAATCCTTAAATAAGGAAATCGGATGACGGTAAATATAACACGTAGCAGTGTTAAACAACTAACCAACAAATTCAAATTATCAACGAAGATAAATAAAAGGGTTATCAATGAAGATAACTTAGAAAACAGCCGAATTGCCTAAACGGCAACTAACAACAAAATCTAATTACTAAATAAATAATTAGAAACTCATAACCTAATTATCAAAAAGATAATTAAATATCAACAAAATCATCAAATTAAACCAAATCAAAATACGATTCAAAATATATTGAATTGGACATACGAAACAATTCAATCAATTGAAATATCAATTGAACTATCAACTGGGGTGGGGCTGTAGTACACGCACGCGTGTACTGCCTCGCCACTACAGTGATGAATTTCACCAAAGCTCAATGAACCAGAAACAAATGGCGTTTACTCAAATCAAAATGAACCATATGGAACTGCAATGGCAAGTACAGCATCCACCCAGTACCCATAAAATGAACAAAGTGCACAAGAATGCACAATGAAAGTTCTCACGAGCACAAGGTCAAACCCAAGGAAAAGTCAGGTTCAACACAAATGCAATACAATTAAAATCACAACATGAGCACATGGTCAAACCCGAGCGTTTAAGCTGGATTCAACTCAATGTACAAATCAATGTACAAATCACAATACAACAATATCCGGACCAAATACTATCAATATGGTCGGACAGAGACTCCAAGCATACAAGAAGATATGCACAAATCTGAAACAAAGAATGGCCAAACCAGACAACGCAATACAAATGAATTCGACAAAGCATTTCACAAATCAAAGACCATAGCACCAAACAAGACCAATGTCAATGCACAAGTACAACATGAAGTGGCAGCTTAGTAACTAACAGGTGATACATGGCTGTGGGCAAAATAGTGCAGCAGTTCAAAATGGAAAGCTACAGAGGTGAGCAAGTGCACCAAGCCGACAACAAGCACATAAATATACAGTGGAACAAAAATATATCAATTGTTTGTTGTCCAGAGGCAATGCAAACACAACAAGGGCCAAATTGCAACAAAAGAAACTGCAACCACCGCAAGAATATAAGGGCAACTGCAACAAGAAAACTGCGGCCACCAATAAATGCAAGGCTAAATGAAGACACCCATTGCACTTCAAAACCTATCAGATACATTCTTGTGTGAAACAGCACGTATATTTATATATGTCGTCAGGCTTCTAAATGAATATATGACCATGAACACAATGACAACCAGTCAAGCCAACATGGATGACCAGACCACATAATGCCATCGACGTGGTATATATGCAACTGAACAATGCGTGCTACATGCTAATTCGAGTGTGAATGGAGATGCAAATCAAACTGCACCAAAGGGATGGCCGTACAGTAGGGCGAGAATGCACAGGTTACAAAATGGCCAAAGGTAATAAACACGAATGAACCAAGTCAAGTATGCTACTGGTTATAAATTGACAAGAGGCAATAGGTATGAAATGCCAAAGCCAGGTAACAATACTGGATAGGCAAGTGCATACGAATGAACACTGTGAAGTACAACCCAATGCAAACCACATGAATGGTCACAGGCATAAACACCCAAATAGGTATATGCAGTTGTGAAACAAGATAATGCAAGTTAATGACGTGAACGATGCCCAAGGACTACTACTTCACATGAACAAACAGTGCAAACGTAAAGTTAACAAATCTCCACAAAAATCAAAATGTATAAATGCTACAAGAAACTGGACAGAATAAACTCGACCAGAAACAGTGGACACAAGTGCAGAGGTGTAAACATCGACATGAACAAGCCTCAACTCGAGTCAATGCACCATAACCCAATTCAAACTACAATACCGACTAAGGCAACAAGTGATACTTCAGTGACTCCATTCAACATGACATAAGTGGTGCAATACTTAAGTACCAGTGAAACAGCTATTACATAATGGAACAATCATCAAAAGTTCAGTGACACAGAGGCCAAAAATCAATATCCAAAGCAAGTTCGACAAATAAAGACCAAAGCAACTACAGCCAAGACTTAATGAAATTACAGAGTTTCAAGTCAAGGCTGAAGCAAGCATAGCAACACAAATCAGATATAAATAAAGTAATTAAGGAGGAAATGCATAATGTCGCTGCTACAGTTGCAAAGCACGGTGTTGGAAAAGGTTTCAGAAATTAACAAAGTTTCAGAAGCATGCCTAAAAGTTTGTCGTGTTCAAAGCCATAGTGGTCATGAGATACAACAGTGCCGAGATAACCAGAAAACAATCAATCATCAACTTCGAAACACAATTGAACAGCAAAAAAATCAAGTTGAACAAAGTCACAAATTCAAAACCTTGTAAACCTAGTAAACTAGAAATCGAATCAAGACAATTAAAAATCATCAACATCGAAATAAACTCGAACGAACTAAGAATGAAGTAGATGTGAGTGATAGTTCACTCACCAGATCGAAGTCGAATCCCATCAAATAGAAGCAATCGAAGTGAGTAACGAGGAGACGATCGATCAACTACAGGAGTCCGTGCCTTCAATTTTTTTTAAAGCCCACTTAACTCATAACAAAATTTAAAAGAATTTAAATCTGGTTTTAAAAACACCAAACAGCAATTAACAACCAATTTAGTCGTCAATTTGACGATAATTAATTGTTCCAAAACCCCGGGTTGTTACAGACTCCCCTTCTTATAAAAATTGCGTCCTCGCAATTTTCATGATTAAAGTCGTCAATAACAATTATTTTTCTAATATAAACTGGTTAAGCTAGAAAAATAAAGGTCGAGAATATAAACACCAAAGAAATCTTTTAATTTCATAAAAGAAATTCACAATTTATCAACAAAATCTAATTATCAATAGATAATTCAGAAAACAGAAAAACTAAATAAATACGATTATGAGCAATATTTAATTGTCAATTAGATAATTAGAATACAGAAATCCCAAAACAGCGATATCTAATTATCGATATGATAATTAGAAAACAGCAAAACCTAATTATCAACAAAGACAATTAGAAAACACCAATCACAAATCGCAAAACAGCAATTATCTAGTTATCCAACAGATAATTAGAAAGCACGAACTCCATAATCAGCAAACTCTAACTATCAACAGAGATAGATAGAAAACAGCAACTCAATATAATCAACATAATCTAGAATCGATTAGAGACTAGAAAATTCTATAATCAGCAAAATTAGCAATTTTCTAATTATCAAAAACGATAGTCAGAAATCTCAAATCAACAAACATCCAATTATCAAAAACGATAATCAGAAATCTCAAATTAGCAACTATCTAATTATCAAAAACGATAATCAGAAATCTCAAATTAGCAAATATCTAATTATCAAAAACGATAATCAAAAATCTCAAATCAACAAATATCTAATTATCACTAACGATAATTAGAAATCTCAAATCAACAAATATCTAATTATCAAAAACGATAATCAGAAATTTAAAATCAACAAATATCTAATTATCACAAACGATAATCAAAAATCTCAAATCAATAAATATCAAATTATCAAAAACGATAATCAGAAACAATAAATATCCAATTATCAAAAACGATAATCTGAAACAACAAATATCCGATTATCAAAAACGATAATCAGAGATCTCAAATCAACAAATATCTAATTATCACAAACGATAATCAGAAATCGCAAATCAATAAATATCTAATTATCAAAAATGATAATCAGAAACAACAAATATCCGATTATCAAAAACGATAATCAGAAATCTCAAATCGGCAAATATTTAATTATCAAAAACGATAATCAAAAATCTCAAATCAACAAATATCTAATTATCACAAACGATAATCAGAAATATCAAATTAACAAATATCTAATTATCAAAAACGATAATCAGAAATAACAAATATCTAATTATCACCAAAGATAATTAGAACTCATATCAACAAATATCCAATTGCCTGCAGATAATTGGAAACAACAAATATCTAGAAATCAATTAAGATAATCTAGAAAATCAACATAAAAGGTTGGATCGATCCCATCAGATGGCCATTTTTTAAGCTACGCCGCACGTGCATCAACTAATGGCCAAAGCCTACCAAATACTATAGATTTTGGCGCCCAACATATGACCCGAACGTTCAACAAATGACCCGAAGGTCCAACAAATGACCCAAAGGTCTAGTACTGGTCTTGACCGGAAGGTCCAACATATAACCCGAAGGTCCAACATAGTGGCTCGAAAGCAACAAAATCGTCAAAATCATCAAAACAGCAAATATTTCAATTAACGAGTCCGGAATTAACCGAAATAGCAAACGCACATGTCTCATAACCACGAGTTTTACTAAATCGTTTAATTCTCTTCATCGTTTCCTTGAAAGTGCAAAATTGTGTATTTTAAATAAATAACATTTTACGTTCTCAAACGGACAAGTCCGGAATTAAGCGAATCAGCAAAAGAAAGAGGTCATAGTCCTCGATTTTGCTGGAACGTTTAAATTGCTTCCTCATTCTTTTGAAAGCGCAAACTGCAAAACTTCTGAAAACAATTTCATTTATTTTATAAAAGTAATAATTTACATTCTCAAACGGATAAGTCCGGAATTTAGCGAATCAGTAAAAGAAAGGGGTCATAGTCTTCGATTTTGCTGAAACGTTTAAATCACTTCCTCATTCTTTTGAAAGCGTAAACTGTAAAAATTTTGAAAATAGTTTTTATTTTGAAACAATTTTTAAAACATGTGATTAAAACAGCAACATCATTAGCAACTTCGACAAGGAAATTGCACTTCTCAAAATACCGTAAAAACGGACAACAAAATCAGCATTGCGGGATAACCGCTTGAAAATCCACTTTAAAATTTAACGGCTACTGAAGTCAAAGCAACGGTAATTTCAAACGTCAAAATTTCATCACAATAATTTGCATCAAAATATAATACCTGTGAATTTTCATTCATTAAAAAGGTCAACAAAACACTGTGCTTCACAAAGCTAGCACTAGTGTAAAAAAAGTCCCGTTATAAAAATAACGGCAACAAAATACGTTTAAAACCAAACACCGGTTCAACGTCAAAATTCATGTAGTAACGTGCAACTCAAATTTGTACGGATACTACAAAATGAACAAAGAAATCAGTCGAATATATCTTCAATGAAGATAATTCAAAACAGCAAAAATCTCAACAAAATCACATATCTGCAATCGCTTCGGTCCTCAAATCGGATTCGAAATTTTAAAAGAAAACAAATTAAACATGGCTATGTGAACAACAAATGAAATTTATTTCAATTTCATATTTTGATTTTTAAATCAAAAGAGTTATCAGCTGTACTCAGCGAAGACAGTCTCACTGTTTGCGCGACGCACTCTGATAAATAGAACACAAATTAGTCAATCAACAAAACACAATTTCACTTATATTTTTAAATAAAGCTATTTAAAAATTCATCAAAATTTCAAAACTTTAGTTTTGACTCATAGCATAACTAAAACATCGACAAATAGTTGTAACGCATGTTCCATCTAAGTTATGTTTTATATTATGCCCATAAACCCCAAGCTCTGATACCAACTGTGACGCCCCACCTCTATGCTCACAATAACAAAGAGTATTAAAAGAAATACTGTCTGTTATTACTAAGAATAAGGCTGGATAGTAGCGGCCATCTGTAATTAGGCCTTACACTGGTGTTGGTTACCTCGATAGGAGTGGTATATATTTTTATTTTTCATCTCTTATTTATTTACTCCCATCGACATACCCAATTCCAGTATAAAACAAACTACGATGGTTCATAATAGTTTAGGACAATATATATATAACAATAATGCAGATAAGCAAAATACAGAACACAGATAATAAAGGTCTCATATATATATATATATATATATATATATATATATATATAACTGAAGTCAGTTCAATACATGTGATACAATACATATGATACAACTACAACTGTCGACACAGGGTGTTACATATACAAGTACATTAATCTATTACTTAAAATGGAAAATAGAAACCAGGTCATTTATACGACGACACGTGTCCTTTTTTAAAATTGGGGTATTTTCGGAACTATATCAATATTACTCGGCAAACAACGTGTTTTCCAACGAACCGTTAAATCCTAAAACTGTTTCCCTTTTTCTACACCGCACTTCTTTCTTCACGCTCCACAAACCCTACACCGCTCTTTCTTTCTTCTTCTATACACTAATCTTATTATCCCAAAACAATTGACGTTGGAGATGTTATACAGTTGGTGAACTTACAAAGGCAAATTGGATATTCGTTCGAATTAGGTAAGCAATTTGCTGATATTTACCGCTTAAATTGGGGATTTTTATATATTCAAACATAAAATGCATAGAATTTGTAGTAAAAATTGATCTGACTATTTGTTAATCCAATTCTACGCTACATCCCTTTTATTTATTTTACATAACTGGATTTTCGATCACTAATTTGTTAATCCTTTTCGTTCGATTTAGGTATGCGTATAATTGACCACCCAGTAGATTGATTGGGTCATAAAACTCATAAAACACGATTTGATGATATATTGTTCTTACTATATGGAACGTAACCCCTTTTCTTCTGCTATATACCATTTTTGATACTAATGGTGGGTAAATCTTAAAAAAAAAATTGAAAACTGGTTCAAACTTTTCTATTAAGAACGTAAAGTATTTACAAGAGCCTAATCAAAGGCAATACAATACAGTGCATAAGATTTTATCTGAAAACATTCGACATCTGATACTGAACAAGCCTATAAAGTAAGGCCATCTTCATTCTTTCGGCCCACATGCCCGAAGATTCGAGACAACTCTCGATCAAAACAGGCAATGTATAACCTAACTTACTACTGCTTCTCATTAATAAAAGAAAATATCCAAAGCTCCACACTTTATTACTTTAATGGCGGCGCTAAAAGAAGAAACTTAAGTCTTCTCGTCTTCCTTTCAGCTACTGCTAGATCCAGTCTATTCTGCATTGTAGTCTTGCATAGCCTTCACTAAATTGGCTGGTAAGCCTCTTTCTCTCAGAAAGGATAATCTTTTAGCTTCGTTATAGTAACTAATAGCTTGCTTTCATTATTTGAGGTCCCCATCGAAAATTAGAAGTCAAAATAACTGACTTCTAAGTTAAAACGATCTCCGAAGTTTCTGCTAAATCCATCGCAAAGATCCCTAGAGATCCGAGCAAGATAAGTCTTCGCATCTTTTTTTTAAAAATGATGTATTTAACCCTTAATCGAGAAATTAGTCATCTTAAATTACTTATCAAACAGAACTGCAGCAAGTAGACTCCACCTTCGAGTCTCGGCTGAGAACGTTGATTGCTGGCAGCTGTCTCGAATTTCCAAAGTTATTGCAACTGGGTTGAAAGCGAAATGTTTCTATGGCTAAAGCACCTCTAAAGAATGATATCAAAAGCTAAGTCTCCACACCCAAATAGTAGTTTTGTAACTGATATTTCAATAAAAAGAGACTAATGTTGTAATTTTCTTGTCTTCAGCGATCTTTGGGACATTGTGCTTCAACAGGACCTGCAATCTGAAGCACTTACAAAACTAGTTCAATTAGTATTGTTGATTTATTAATTGTAATGTAACTTAAATGAGAGGGAGTGAGGAAAATGTAAATAATGCAGGTGCTCAGAAAAAAAATCTCAGCCTAGAAACAGCATTACTTGGATCGAGCAGGAGGAGGTCACATATGATAATAAAGATGCAGCCCCAATTCAGCGTTGGGAGGTATAAGTAAATCTTAAAATTTTATAGTCACTATATGTTTGGCCTGAAATGTATTTAGTACATAATCTGCTAAATGCATGTTGATGAAAGAATTTGAAGCTCGGGCTGAATAATAGAAGGTTTAACATACTAATATGAGGAAAATAGTGCTAAAAAGACCTGTTAGATTTTTATTCCTTTCTCAGGAACTTCTGTGATATAACTATTTTAAGCTAAATCATTGTTGACAATGTGCTATTCTATCTTCTTTGTATGAATTTTCGTGATAATAAACCATCATTGTGCTAATTGTCGTTGGGCAATTAACTGATGTGAAATATTGTTCAAACTCTTCCCTTCTTGCATCAGTTATATCTGCACGAGCCACCGTTAACCAAGCGTGATGAATATTATGCTGAAACAATTACCAATCCTTTGATTAGTTTCTTCATAGTTTTGTTTTACTTCATTTTTTGCTTCACTGAATATATTAGTAGTTGATCCCTTTTGGAAATCCTACCCTCTTTCGCGCTCTCCTGGTTTTTGTTATGCAGTACTTTAAAGGAAGCTAACAACAAATGAAAAATACACATCTTTCAAAGTTCACCAATCGTTTTCAATTTCACTGATATGGATGTTTTGAAATGGCAGTAAATTTTCTACGTCACCTTATTTTTAATTGTAGGAAAATATCACTATGGTGTTAAGTAAATTCTTCCACGCATCAGTTAGAGAAGAATACTACATGATCGCATTTGTACAATTTTTAACGAGGTTTAACATCAAGTAAGTTTTTGATCATAAAGGATAGTGGATTTATGAAATTGATATACATTGCTTCCTTTTAATGGATATACATTTTCACAAAATTTCACTCTTTTCTGTCATGTCAAACCTACGTACCAGAAGCTCTATTAAGTACATAGTACTTTTACTATGATAAAGGTCCTTAACAAATTATAACTGTGAATATTGATCAATGCTCAAATCCGACTACTTCTGATTTAAAATGATGACTTTGTGCTTCTAGACGGTGCTCAGGTCCGAATAATAAAGGTCAGGGATGTGCATCCAAAAACAAAAAATTAGGCTGAAATTTAGTAATTTGGGAGTCCTACCGTCTATTATCTGCACGCTTGGCAAGATGACCAAAAAAAGATCAGGTCTTTTGGCTTTATTGTCTGTTTATTACAAAATTAGATGCTACGACACTATTTGTAGAAATACAATACTTTTGTTGGTTTTCTGCAATTCATATTATTTAGAAACTGCTACTAATTATCTTTTATTAATTTCATCCTTCTTACCTTGCAGTATTTTTGTGGCTCTATCATTGTCAGGTAGATGGAACTTCCCTCTGCTTGCAATGTGATATACGTGAAGAGTCTTATGGATAAAATCCCTTGCTTAGATGGGTAGTACAAGTTCATATATTTATGGTTACATAAAGAAGGTATTTTTGTACTTTATTATATTGAACTATCATTAATTTATACTAATTCTTTTACATACAGATTGTAAATTCTTATATTATGTTGCCTTAAATTTTAACTTTCATAAAACATCAGTAATATTAACTGGTTATTCCACGAGTAAGAGCTTATGAATATCCTTTGACAGAGCTTTTATTATAATATGTAGTTCAACATTGCACGTTAACTGCTCAATAGATTGAATATGTATGCTTCACTCTAATGTGGACTTTTTATTTCAGGAAAAAACAGGACTGAAAGTTTATTCATGCAATAAATAGGAACCCAAATTATGTAACTTGAATTAATTTATCACATCAACTTTTTTTTAGTGATAATGAATTCTTATATACCTTTGGGATAACGGTCTTCTATGTTATTTCTCTAATATTTCTTCATTGATCACAAGTCTTACCAATTTTTTCCATTCAATTATTTCATCCAGCGAATATTTTTGGCCATATGAAACTTATACAAACGTAAAAATTGTACGCTGCTATTAGTACTACTGACTCTTAGCTTTTATATTTATTGAGATTATTATAACTATTTCATATTGGAATAATTGATGAGCGGTTTAGAGCTTGGCAAAAAAATAAACTCAATTTATGCGCTCTTCCCTCGTGTGGAAAAATAAGCGCAAAAACATGTTCATGGGAATTTGGTTTCATGAGTAGTCAACACAAGTAAAGTTTCTTAAAAATATTATGAGTTATCATCGGTCAAAATCAAATTTGCAGTACTATATGCATAGAAACAAATCAGTTATATGTAATCACTTTTCTAATTCAAACAAGTTTTGGCCAGTTTAAAAGAGTATTGTCGATTAACACATTTAATAATTTACAATATTAGTTGTATAATTTACAAGTTTAGTTTTATCCAAAGCAATCCCCTACATTGATTCTTGGAGTATCCACCCAGTAGGTTGCATATAAGCTTAAATAGAGTAATAATATTAGAAGAGAACATTTATATTTTCTGCTAAAATCATTATACTCCAAGAATGATTTATGTTGTTGGTTTTGGTTTTTGTTTCCTATTTAACATGGGATTAGTTTAGTTACATTTCTATTTATCATAAGTTCATCATATTCACTCTTTGTCGTCATCTGGGATTTTAGTTGTTAGGCCTGCTAACCATATTTTGGACTTCTGATATTTCGGTTGGATTTCATTTTTTAGATTGTATAAGTTTGCTTTTAAGTTTATTTACTATTACATAATTTTATAATCAAATAATAATTTCTTGATACTAGGTATTAGGAAACAGAACAGTGTTACAATTACTTTGGTTCTTCTTAGAATTTTTTAATTGGAAACTGTTGAATCTAAAACAAAAAAGATGTTTATATAGTTTTCAAAATTAAGTTTGTACGATCTTTTTTTTTTCGATTGGGGGATTTTATTGCTACATTAATCCAATTCCATATATGGATTCATAAATTTGTAACCATTCTTAAATCTATTATATATTAGAATAGTAAAAAAAATATCTAATAATATGCAGTATAGATTTATGATATGAAAATTTTGTCGATTTTGGTATGGCAAAATTATTCATACCTTATGAAACATATATAATTTTTAGTCCTAAAATCATAACCCAATGTCACCAAATCTGAAATTGGTCTTAAAATTACGAGTTATTTTATTTACAGTCATTGATTCAGTTATCAAGTAATTTTATTGCTATTTTTTACAATTTATGAGAATGCATGCTTCATGGTTGGAGATAAATAATTTAAGCAACAATTATCTGACTTAAACTAGAGTATTTCATTACAACATCAATTGTCTCTCCCTGACATGGAGTATTTATTGTTTATTTAACTTAAATTATATCCTTTTGTTATGTTGTTGTTTTGTTTTTTCCACTATATAATTATAGACGATGACTTCGAATATAAGTAATTCCAAATAAGCATATAGGAAGTAGGAGTTACTTGAATATGCTTGGTTAATTATGAAGGATGATTATGGTATAGCTAGGTACAGTGTTGGATTCAAATATTTATAAGTGGATACCCTACCAACATTTCGTACATAGTAAAGCACATAATGCATATCTATAACCAATATCCGAGCAATTTCATGATACTACGCCGTTTGATAAATGTCCTAGATTTGGCTTCGCCAAATTATGACATGAATTGGCATAAAATATTCAAATGATGGTTGTCAGAAAATAATAGACCAGTTAAAATTTTGAAATGTCATGCAGATTTGAAGATTCAATAATACTAAAGCACTAAAACATGAAACTTACAAGATTGTATATTGTTGCCTTCAAGGTATCGTTCCTATTAAAAATCCAATTTTAATAAAAAAATTGAACCATGAAAATATGAATTAATCAATTTACAACAATGTATCTTTTCAGTTTTAAACATGACCAGCTTTCTCTTCTTTGCATTTATCAAGTTGCCTAATAGATTGTCTAAATTATTTTAGGGATTGCATGCTTCAAGGTTTGGAAAAAAAATATAAGCAACAAGGAGTTCAGGAAACATGGGCCAAACTGAGAAGCATATTGATTCTCCAAACTGTAACTATTTTCTCTTTGTTTTAAAATCAATTTGATTATGAAATTTCTCATAAACAAATGATTTTAGTTTTATTATTCCTGTTCTGACTTCGATTATCATGATTAAATTTTTTAATTCGACTGTTACTTTTTATGACGAGTACTGTAAATAGAGTCCTACTTTGTCTTGGAGTATGTTTTCATATGTTTTACATGTGGTAACATGAACATTAGATATTTTTTATATCAAATCATCCTTTTTTTCCTGAAAAATATATTATGTAAACGAAACTATAATATTTCAATTCAGCATCAATTAGAGATTCCCTAACACGACGTTTTCAAAAATTAATTTAATTTAAATAATATGTTTTGCTTGCACTAATTTTAGGTGGTGTCCTTGAACACGTTTACGTTTCATTCCAAACAAGCATGTAGAAAGTAGTGGTTACTTAATGTAGCTTGCGAGTTATAAGTGATTCAGCTAATCTATTTTTACGGTATATTCTTACAGGTGATTAGCTTAATCACGCATGGACACCCATTTAGAATTTCTAGGTTTTAAGAGCATTATGATATAAATTAGTTAGTTCTATGTTATTCTAGGTTCTGTCCAATTTTTTAAACATACGAGTTAATTTAATATAATCATTGCTATATGTACTTTATAAGAAGAAACAGTATCATAATTTATTATATAAGGTTTCTCTTTATTTTATGTTCAATCTTAGGATTTCCCTCTGTTTTGCCGTTGACAGGTGCTTATATGTCAAAAATTGCTTCAGGGAGCATCTGTAGGGCCTGTCGAGAACCACAGTGTTGAAGTGAGAAGTGCAACATGGTAGGAAAGCAGAAGACGGAGAGGGCGAATTGTAACGACCCATTAAATTAATAATATTTAATAAATTAGATTAGTATAATTTCTAATTTGTTTGGGAATAAATGTAGAAATTTGGTATAGTAGTTGCGTAACTTAGTGTAACAATAAAACATTATGACAATAGGTTTGGTAAATGTAGATGGTCACATTTTGTTGAAAGTTAGTGATAAGAAACGAATGGAAGTTGAAATTTATAAAAGTTAATATAAATATTAACTTTAATAGTATTCATGTATACAAAAATGCAATAAGTGTAGATAGAAAAAATTTAATGTCTGTAGAAAGAGAAAAATCTAATAGAAACATAAGCTTTAATTATATGAAAGAGTATAGATCTGAGCAAATGGATGAAGATTGATAAGGACAGTGTTTGTAATCAGTTTGGTTATTAATATTTGAGATAGAGATGTGTAAATATGTAAATGAGTTATAATGGGAAGGAATGGTAAGAATGAAAATATAATAATAAGCATTTGATTCAATTAAGGGAGTTAAATTATAATAAATGGTCATTTAATAAATTCAACGTTCTGTGAGAAATCATAATAATTGTGTAAAATCAGCACAAGTTGGAAATGCATAAACCTTAATAAACATTCTAACTAAATAAATTTATGCAAATGTGGGAATTAGTTATAAGCGTGTAATTATGGGTATGATAACAATTAGTATAAAATACCTATATATTGGAAACACATTTGTAAAGCATAATTAATTGAGTTGGTGAATTGGGAATGAATTCAAAGTATATGAACATTTATGTTATATAAATAAGAATTAATGCAGTAGCTAAATTTGTGAAATCTAAATCTATGGAACAAAGGGTGTAAGATCTTTAATGATGGAAATTAACGTTACAGGTAGTGTAAATTCCTATTTTAATAAGACTATGGGTTATAATAAAGATTTTAAATCAAGGTTTAGCTACGTGAATAAAAAGAATGAAGGTAATGGAGTTATTGCAATTAAGAAAATTTAAACGTTTATTAATACGTTAAGTAAAACTTAAGTTGGGATTTAAAATATTTGTGTATATTAATTTCATGCATTTGGCTATAATGGATTTAATAATAAAAATGAAACAGTGAAATCAAATGGATATAAAGTTTTCAATTATACCTTGAAATTCATATTCACCATAAAAGGTTAATCGGAACCAAAGTAGTTAATATAGGAATCAAGCCTTATTTATCAATTTGGATTTATTGCAATAGTTAATTCCATAAAATAAAGTTAAAGCTAATTCAAATTTAGTTGGACCATTGTTGATATAACTTTAGAAAGCAAGATTTTATTTATAATTTGAATATTAAATCCAACAAAGGGTATTTACTACAAATAAAATAGAATTAAACGTAAAATATTACGTTATTTAATTTAAAATGGAATTTGTAAACAATTGAGTGAATTTAATAAATTTATCAAACTTATAATGTTGAATTCATTAAGATTGGAATTAATAATAGTTAAGAAAAATGAGGGAATAATAATTTGAAATCATAGCAATAGATATTAATGTAAGGTTACCTTAAATAAGTTAAGGCAAATCAATGGAAGATACCTTTATAATACGATGATTGTGTGTAAAGGAAATGGGAATAAAAGTTCATTAATAATTTGGAATTTAATGTATGGTAAAAAGTTTATTTGCAATCAAATGAGTTGGAATGGAAATCAAATCTATTTATCTAATTGGATTCAAGTTGAGAGTATAAGAGTATAAGATTTAATAATTGGGTTTTGAGAATAAAAATTTATAATTCCAAATAATAAGAAGTGCAGAAATTAACACTGCAAAATTGATATACTTATAGATTTTAATCCACATCCAAGCTTGTTAAATCATTTGGAATTGATTGGATTATATAAGTAATGAAATTTGGCCAATATTTAAAGTTGAAAGAAAATTTGGATTTTATGATTTATTTTAATTTATTTAATAAATATTAAAAATAGCCATTTTTGTCACGGACTCGGATTTCGACGAAACCAGTTTCATCGGATCCGTATCGGTGAATTATTATAGGGTTTCAAGTTTCGTATTGATCGGACTTGTCGTTTGATTGTACGGACGCGAAACGCCTTGAAATCAATTTGAAATCAATTTGAAATCAATTTGGAAATCTTGTTTTTAGCATAACTTCTTCATACGATCGAATTTGGTCGCGAAACTTTTTCCATCGCATTCAGAATATTTTAAAATACCTATCTGGATATATAGTTTTAACAAATTCGACTCCGGAGGCATAGCGGGCTTTTTGGACCATAGTTTGTCACGCACGTTCATTCTACAGCCTATCTACCCTATCGCTAGCCTACCTATATATATACAGCTATAAACCCTAGTCTCTATTCTTTTGCTGTAAGTTCATTTCCTCACTCCTTTCTCTTCCCCAAGTGTATACATCTCAGATCCAATTCCAGATCCATCCACGGTTCAAAATCAAAAGTCAAAACTCAAAAATTTTAGAAAATTCTCAAAAAAATATATGTTGATGTTTTCGATACGCATAATCTACTGGTGAAATTCATTTTTCAATTGGAGCTGTCGTTCATCCAGAATAAATCCAAACAGCCCCAAAACCGTTCATCATCGTCGCTCAAAACTTCATCGGATCAAGAAACGGTTTCTGGGTATTGTAGTATGGACGATGGGGAGCGCATCTATGTATTTTGTTTCGAGTATCAACGGCTGGATCTCGGGCAAATTTCGAACTAGGGTTCGAAATTTCGAACTGCAGCTGGTGGTGGTTCTCTTCGTTCGTACGAGGGGGAGAGGCTCCAGGCCGTGGGGCCGAACCTGGGTGAGGCCAGCATGGGCGGCGGCGGTCCAAGCCAAGATGGGCAGAGGGCGTTCCAGGCGTTGCTTTGGTTCGAAACGCACGAAGCTGGGAGAGGATGAGCACGCGGTCTTCGTGCGCGTGAATCACAAAAGGTGCTGACGTGTTGTTTTGGTAAGGTAAATATGTGTCGTTTTCTATTTAATTTCAATTTTGAATTCAATCATCATTTTTCGCCATAACTTTCTCATGCGAAGTCGGATTCACACGAAATTTCTTTTGTTAGGATCGTAATTTAATTCCGGACTTGATGACGCAGGTTTGGACGAATTCCGAGACGGGCGAATTTTTGGGTTTAAATCGAATTTAAATTCGATTTAAATTCAAAAGGTGAGTGTTTTGACCCACTCACAATTACTAGAAGCTTTTATGTTTGTTAAATAAATTTTAGAAATTAATAGAAATTTATTTATGAGTATTTGGCATGTTTATTTCATTCATATCTGTTGAATTGCATTTTATTAAATTTAACTGTTAATTTAATTGATTTATCGCGTATTAATTGACTGTTGGAAATTATTGTTGCATATGAATTGCTAGTTAACAGTTGTATAAATTATTACTGAATAAACTGTTAGATTAATATTGATAAATTTAATTTGAACAAACTGTCAGTTATCACCTGTTATATATGATCATATATATAATTGTTATTGATTGATATTGATCGATGTTGTGATTGGATGATGGATGTGTTGTTGAATGAATGTTTTATTTGAATATCATTAAACTGCAAGTTAGTATGCATTTACATTTCATTCGGGATTGCGGTTTGAAATGATATACAACCGCAGTTTATTTTTTTTTAAATTGCGGATTGAAATGATAAATATCCGTATCACTTGACCATAGGATAGAAAACTATATACAGGCACCGTGGTCTATATATAACTATTTTTAATGAGATTTCTATGGTTTGGATGGAATACGGTTTATAAAAATCTTAAATTTTATACTGAATAAATGTTTTCTTCCATATTTATATACATATGAAGTTGAAAAATTTGAAATAAAACGGTGTATAAATCTCTTTATTAAAATGGAAGAAAATTTAGAAATGGAGTTGATAATTTATATCCTATGTTTAAATGTTAAGTTGGAAATTTTAAGATAGTATATTTACAATTGGATTTTTCCCAAAATAAATTGAAATGAATATTCTAGTATAATTTGAATTGGAAAATATATAATTTATTACTAGAAATTGAAGTCTTATTATTTATGGATTTTATGTGAATGTTCAAAACTAATTAATAGAACATTTGATTTGTTAAAAGAATAAAAATCCAACTTTAGTTGAAATATTAACACTCAAGATGGATATAAATATATATAAAAATTGAAATGGTTGGGACTTGAAATAATATTTTGGATTATGGTTTTAACATTGAGTAAAGAAATATTCACAAAGCCATGTAAATTATTTTCCGTACAAAGTAACCATAAAGTTAAATCACTTATTTTATATATTGTTGAATATCCAAACCATTTAGTTTTGAAAGTAATGGTTTTAAAAACTATGGATTTCGAAGTATTATGTTGAAAATTAATATTCAAATATTTGGTTACAAGGAATTATAAATTTTAAAAGTGGCATAAATTTTGGAAAAGATTTATATTTGGGAAATGATATCATTGATTTGGGTTTTATAAAAATAATATCAAATGAATCATTTTGGGTTTAAAAAAAAGAAATGATATCGTAATATTATGGCTTGAAATGGATTATATTCTGGTTTTAAAGTATAAACTATTTTTAAATAACCGCGGTGTTATAATAACGATGGGTTGGCAAAGAGACCGGGATCGGATATGGACATACTCTCTGTCGATACCGAAAACCACTTTGACTAACCGTGTACGCGGTGGAGTTTCCAGAATGAAGTAGGACGGTGGCAACGTTTCCTGCAAGGTAAATACGTGGACCCAACTCCCGTGAGTTGGCATAAGGTGGCTAAAACAGGAGCGATCGACGGGTTAATGAGGTCATTCCTCTGATCGGACACTCCTCTTCGATATTATACTTTGACTTTGGATTGATTCAGTGGCCACTTCTATTTTTGATTTTGGGGGAGTTTGTTCGAGGTGGGCGGTAGCTGCGGCTACGCGTTACCATCGACCCGGAAGCGTAATTGGTATATCTACCCTGGCATTGCCTAGTTGTGCCGTGTCACCTACCCTAGCGCGCCTTATACGATTTTAGCTTTGTACCATACCTATGGAGTGCCCTCTGACGACGCCCAGTACGGGGGAGATTACGGTACTGTATAGACTATGGGAATATATTCTGTGTTAAGGGCTATATGGGTAACCCCTTAATGCTATTTAAAAGTAAGTTTATTTTACAATTAGACACTAGTATAATAGCGCAATATACTACATAGTAAATAGTTTAACGGATCCTTAGGAGATGTAAATCCCGAGCATCTCTTGAGTTACTGCACTCATATTTATTTCTGTTAATTTAACTCACATAAGATCTTTTAGTTCTGACTCGAGTGTTTTGTCTTTTCAATTCGCTCGGGTCAGTCCGAGCGTTTCAAGATTTGAAGTTTAGCTCTGGAGGACGAAGACGAAGATTTTAATATTACTACCTACTATTTTATTCCACTACACTGTATTCCGCTGCATTGATATTGTTCGTATGTGAACTCTGATATTTAATTGTATAAAGAAGAATCAAATGTTTTGTAAACAGTTTTATAAACTGTATATTTTATTATTATATTTTATCCTTCCGCTGTGAGATTCTATTTGTTTATTTCTTCTCTGTTTTTCTTATTTACCCCATAACAATCCGCCCTTCCGTATGGTTTGAACTGGCACGTGTGTCTGTTTAAATCGTACGAAAAGGCGGGATGTTACACGAAATGTAGTGGATTGAGCGGCTGCTGAGTAAAAGTGGGAGAGGTGTAGTCCTACTGAAATGTAGTGGTTGCATAAATATTGTAAGGGCAGAAGACGGTGCTATTGCGGCATGATTGCATAAAGATGGTAAGGTGAGTTGCTGAATACTAACAAAGGGCATGTAGTGCGATCGCGATACGGTAGTGAATTACTACGGAAGAGACAGAGCAGTTGCGAGAGATATGAAATGCACAGGTAAAAACATAACATGCTTGCAATCAACAAGAATTAAAGCTTGGGTAGGGGTTTCTATTGCAACTCCAGGGTCTAATAATTAAGACATCGATTATACTGAAAAGAGGCAACTCCTACATGGTAGGGAAGAAATCCCATTATACCGACGGAGGCAGAAAGCTGAAGACATGGGGCCACAAGCAAGGAGCGAACAAATGGGCTAAACACAAGATGAAGCATTTTTTAGGCCTGCACAATAGGCTGGAAGGTGGGTGAGCAGGGGAGGTTTCAACTAGATGCAAACTGAATTTGCAGGGCAGTCAGGAAGTGTGGCATGCAAAAATGAGATGTCTGCAGCTAGGAAGTTGGTGGCAGTCTACTGCTATATGACTTATTGTTGCAGCTAGGAACCGACATGATGTGTGTCGGTTGCAGGCATGCTTCAGAGTTGAGACATGAACAAGAAAGTACACAGTGCACAGTAAATGATGGCAAATGTATTGTTTTAGACGGTTCTTTCAGTTTATAATTGGTGAGAAAGTGTGTTTAATATGATTCAGTAAGCAGTTCAACAAGTAATGAATAACTATGATGTGTTCTGCAATATGTCCTTTTTACAAGGCTATGGTTTTTTTATTACGTCCTTTTGTATGATGTAAAAATTTCTCTTATTTGTGCATGAGTTAAGTAATGAATCTATATTAGCTTAAGAGTTTACATTCTTTGATTTGTACAAGATTAGTTTCTTTCTGTCAGCCTCATGCAATGAATTAAGGTATTCGAGCATTAGGAAACTACACTACACGGTTGAAACATTTTAGATTAGAGGGACATTAAGCTAATACTCATTCAAAATTAGTCTGGAATGTTGGACAACTTTCGGTTCAATACCCATAGTAATGTAAAATTGACCATTGGAATACCATTAACACATGACCACAGTCGATGGTGATATAGTTCAAGTCCCTATGCACGTGAAGCATAGAAAAAGCAAGGATATCTCTTAGGCTTCAGTTCTTATGTAAACATGTACATATTAAAGGTAATAGTATGAACTATGAAGGTACTTTAATAGAAAATGATCTTAGTTATGGTAGTCTTAACCGGCCAATATAGATACTACTATTAACAAGCATTCTCATTTATTATCCAATATAAATTTTTCTACACCTAACATAGATATTCCCATTGATAAGTATTCTCATCTTTTTTCATCATAAAACATAATATTATTTATGATAATAAAACAAAAACAAATTTGAATTATCGCATTCATCATCTTCAGCATTTTTTTACAAATATTTCATCCAACATGGATTTTTTTTCATCTTATCGCAGCAGCTGATTAAAATTATATGACAACTTTAGCATCATTTGCTTTGTACAATTAAAAATTTATGTCAAGTGGTATTAAAAACACACCAAAATATATCGTCACCTGTGACTTGTGTTATCAGCTTCTTGATACCCATTAATATAACAAACAGAGGTTGTTTGTAAAAAAACAACGGTATATGACAAATTTTACTGTTACTTCACTGTGAAATTAAAACAGGACTTCTCACGGGTATTTACGGTTGGCATCTAAACTGTGTCAACTTTACCTACGTTGCGATTTATTGCATAACTTTACAATTTATATATTACTTCCTGACTATTATTGTAAGATTAAATTTATTAATACAACACCGAATCTATAGTACAATAAATCAACTAGACATAAAGCAAGAATTGGTTCTCTACATCACCATTTACAGAGCCTGCATTATCACCTTCTATGATGCCAAAGAGGAATAGTAGACAATTTCAGAGCTCAATGAACTTATTAACTATTCCATAATTCATTATGCTTACCATACAGGCTTTAGTTGTTATGTAAATATGTTTACATATAAGACGATCATGTTGCACTTTCATGCATTCAATATTCAAGGATATCTCACTTTTATGTTTACCTACATAATTGTCCAAATATTCTTCTCATTAAATAGTCAAATTATATGGAACCAATTTCATTTTTATATACATCAAAATTCATTGTCTGCGTGACTTTCCTAATTAATATCTTCTACAATTTGTAAGTGAAAATGAAGTCATGGAAAACAATAATAACAACAGGTATGAACTACAAACACATAATAGATTAAAAAAATGGTCGAAATAGTTCAAAACATCAAGAAGTTCACAATTTCCCGTGTGCGTAGCATGGGCCACAAAAATATGAGTCCCACCATACAAAATCCAAAATAAAAAAACGTATAATTGATGCAAGTATATGTGTGTATGTGTCATGTTGCATGACACCGCTTTTGGGCTAAAAAAATTTCCATGGAGCAACAAAAGTGTTTGGTAGAACGAACTGTAATGATATAATTGGTCAACTACTGCATTTGGATAATAATTTCATTATATGATCACAAAAAATAATACAAAATCATAGGCTTATTCAAGCAACTCTTTTTTGTACAGGCGATTGATGGAAGAATAGTTTAATGTGTATTATATAAACTTAAGAAGTTTGATAACGATGTTAATGTATAAAAAAAATTTAGTTGAATCGCGATGCCTACCTATTATATTCTCATTTTCATGACAAATCTGATCACATGATTTTATTTTTTGTTATGTTTTAGGCGAGATTGCTGATTTCAGATTCTTGAAGATGTGAAAATTTACCATAGGAAGCATGAAATATTATACATCTAATGTGGATTGCATGGACCAGAGTATTCAATTAATTTAGGTAATAACTGGAAAACTAGAAAAGCTATCGAGCAACTAAAAGTAGTAAAATGCAGCTTGAATATTAATGTAGGATACAAAACTCCAAGTCAAAGGAGGGAAAGAAAGAGACAAAGTAATATTCGAAGGTTTTAGGCCAACACATACATTTTTTAAACTTACATTTTTTAACTATATTATTATTATTATACCTTAAAAATAAATTAGTGCATTGAATTTAGAATCAATAAGTAAGATATAACAAATTTGAGTCTTATAACCAATCTCTTGGTTATTTTTAAACAAGTTTTGCAGCCCTTTTTGGTGTATTATCTACAATTTTATATGCATATACATTACTTACAGATTTCTAAATATTATTATTTTCATATCATGCACAGGCTGTTATGAAACAAAAAATAAGAGAAGCACAAGGAGATAAGAAAGAGTAGAAGAGCTGCAGAGGTAAGACCATTTTAAATTCACTTTATGTAAGTAATATAACACTATTGTTTGACCAAAATAATCATTGTGTATGTTGATAGCAAGCTTAGTAAGCATAACATGGAGTGAAGTAAAATTTGTATTGAGATTGCGCGTTTTCAGTATTGAACTTAAACAAGTTGATTTTCTATCATAAATAATGGATCTTTTGATGGCAGTGCATGTTTTAAATTTCTGTGTACATTAACTGAAGTGCTTTGACCTATGTTTTCTGGGTGCTGTAACACATATAAAATGATCATTAAATATATCTTCAAGCCATCATAAACAATTTTTTTCATTTGATATGAACCCTTGAACGATGTTTGCAGACGCATTTTTATCATTTCCACCTTAAAATAGTGTTATTATATTTAGTGCGGATGAGACGAATCTTGAACCAAATCCAAAAGTTTGAGAAAAATGGGACCATGTTGATGCGGTATTGAAGCTGACTTAGTGCACCTAAAAGGCGCACTCACCATTATACGATTTATAGGATATTCATACGGTGTTCTTAAGCAGTTAAGCTTAATAGTGAAACATATTTGCAGTTTATTGGAAAACTTTATATATTGGCTTTACTATGAAGTATCATCATACATTCAATCCAACATCATCAATTACTATTTGCAATTTAGCTCCATGTTGTTTTAATCATTGCTATTTGGTGAATTATTCACTAATTGTGAAGCTCTCAATTAAATCTACTTTTAACAACTTTAGGCTCAACTATTTCTCATTTAACTATTATATTTCTTGCAAATTGTAGGTATTAATCCACATTGTTGGATTTATTAAGCGCGAAGCCTTGGCTTTTATACACAGGAATTATCATTTTGTTCAGTCTAGCATCCGAATAAAGGGTACAGACTCATGATCTTGATATTTCTGTTCTGATGTGATTATACTTATCAGTGTTGTTGTTATTATGAGTTGTTCTGAATTTTTCTTAAGCCACCGTAGTTTCGTTTTAGAATTGGATTGAATTTATATCTTTAGGAGTAATTCACGTAACTCCTATCGATGTAATCAATACTCATCTAAGGCACAACTTACGGATTGTCGTTTCTAACAAGCCTTATTTTTCGCAATAGCAGACGTTATTCCTTATAATAACCTTTGTTATTGTGAGCATAGAGATCGGGCATTACAGGTCTACTCATGGATGGATTAACAAGCCTGCCCACATAAACTAATAACATGGAAAGAATTCAGCTTTGTCCTAGAAAATGTACAACACAAATTTTTTGTTTTGAGAGTGTTAAATTTCCATAAAATTATATGTGCATTGTGGTTGAATCAGTTGTAAATGTTCAGCACTTTAAAGGTATTAACTATCCTATTTTTAGATATGTTTTTTCTTCTTCTGAATAAATCTAAATATTTATCTGCTTTTGCATGTAAGGTTATTAAAAATATACGTGTTCAGTTAAATCTACTATATTAATGAACTAACCTACACACACTCTATATTTGCGCACAAACTCAAAATATAATACAAATTTACATATACCTTCTACCTAAAGATCCTTTATTTTACGCACGGTATATTCTAACTAACTTTTAACATTAATTTAATAACCAACAACGCCCGTGTGCGTAGCACGGGCCCCGCACTGGTATAATTAATATACATGAATACACGTCATCCTATACTATGACAATGTCTACTCCAAATAATATAAAGAGACTTCATAGCTCTAGCAGCAATCCAAAGCAAAATATCTACAACCTGTAATAACTCGGTCTGACCCGAGTATTAAATTCAAAAGAAAATAATACACGAGTCAGTCTAATTCAAACTCTGTTATTAATGCACGGAAGCAATAATAATTAAATAACCATTAGACGATAGTCAAAATAAATTCACCGATCCAATCCTTAAATAAGGAAATCGGATGACGGTAAATATAACACGTAGCAGTGTTAAACAACTAACCAACAAATTCAAATTATCAACGAAGATAAATAAAAGGGTTATCAATGAAGATAACTTAGAAAACAGCCGAATTGCCTAAACGGCAACTAACAACAAAATCTAATTACTAAATAAATAATTAGAAACTCATAACCTAATTATCAAAAAGATAATTAAATATCAACAAAATCATCAAATTAAACCAAATCAAAATACGATTCAAAATATATTGAATTGGACATACGAAACAATTCAATCAATTGAAATATCAATTGAACTATCAACTGGGGTGGGGCTGTAGTACACGCACGCGTGTACCGCCTCGCCACTACAGTGATGAATTTCACCAAAGCTCAATGAACCAGAAACAAATGGCGTTTACTCAAATCAAAATGAACCATATGGAACTGCAAAGGCAAGTACAGCATCCACCCAGTACCCATAAAATGAACAAAGTGCACATGAATGCACAATGAAAGTTCTCACGAGCACAAGGTCAAACCCAAGGAAAAGTCAGGTTCAACACAAATGCAATACAATTAAAATCACAACATGAGCACATGGTCAAACCCGAGCGTTTAAGCTGGATTCAACTCAATGTACAAATCAATGTACAAGTCACAATACAACAATGTCCGGACCAAACACTATCAATATGGTCGGACAGAGACTCTAAGCATACAAGAAGATATGCACAAATCTGAAACAAAGAATGGCCAGACCAGACAACGCAATACAAATGAATTCGACAAAGCATTTCACAAATCAAAGACCATAGCACCGAACAAGACCAATGTCAATGCACAAGTACAACATGAAGTGGCAGCTTAGTAACTAACAAAAGTATATCAATGATTTGATGTCCAGAGGCAATGCAAACACAAGGGCCAAATTGCAAAAAAAGAAACTGCAACCAGCACAAGACAAAAGGGCAACTGCAAGAAGAAAACTGCGGCCACCAATAAATTCAAGGCTAAAAGAAGACACCCATTGCACTTCAAAACCTATCAGATAAACACTTGTGTGAAACAGCATGTATATATATGCAGTTAGGCTTCTAAAGGAATATATGACCATAAACACAATGACAACCAGTCAAGCCAACATGGATGACCAGACCACATAATGCAATCGACGTGGTATATATGCAACTGAACAATGCGTGCTACATGCTAATTCGAGTGTGAATGGAGATGCAAAACAAACTGCACCAAAGGGATGGTCGTACAACAGGGCAAGAATGCACAGGTTACAAAATGGCCAAAGGCAATAAACACGAATGACCCAAGTCAAGTATGCTACTGGTTACAAATTGACAAGAGGCAATAGGTACGAAATGCCAAAGCCAGGTAACAATACTGGATAGGCAAGTGCAGACGAATGAACACTGTGAAGTACAACCCAATGCAAACCACATGAATGGTCACAGGCATAAACACCCAAATAGGTATATGCCGTTGTGAAACAAGATAATGCAAGTTAATGACGTGAACGATGCACAAGGGCTACTACTTCACATGAACCAACAGTGCAACCGTAAAGTTAACAAATCTCGACAAAAACCAAAATGTATAAATGCTACAAGAAACTGGATAGAATAAACTCGACCAGAAATAGTGGACATAAGTGCAGAGGTGCAAACATCGACATGAACAAGGCTCAACTCGAGTCAATGCACCATAACCCAATTCAAACTACAATACCGACTAAGGCAACAAGTAATGCTTCAGTGACTCCACTCAACATGGCAGAAGTGGTGCAATACTTATGTACCAGTGAAACAGCTATTACATAATGGAACAATCATCAAAAGTTCAATGACATAGAGGCCAAAAATTAATATCTAAAGCAAGTTCGACAAATATAGACCAAAGCAACTACAGCCAAGACTTAATGAAATTACAAATTTTCTAGTCAAGGCCGAAGCGAGCAAAGCGACACAAATCAGATATAAATAAAGTAATTAAGGAGGAAATAATTTCGCTGGTACATGTTGCAAAGCACGGTGCTGGAAAAGGTTTCAGAAATTAACAAAGTTTCTGACGCATGCCTAAAAGTTTTTCGCGTTCAAAGCCTTAGTGGTCACGAGATACAACAGCGCCGAGATAACCAGAAAACAATAAATCATCAACATCGAAACATAATTGAACAGCAGAAAAATCAAGTTGAACAAAGTCACAAATTCAAAACCTTGTAAACCTAGTAAACTAGAAACGTACCAAGACAATTAAAAATCGTCAACATCGAAATAAACTCGAATGAACTAAGAATGAAGTAGATGTGAGTGATAGTTCACTCACCAGATCGAAGTCGAATCCCATCAAATAGAAGCGGCCAAAGTGAGCAACGAGGAGGCGATCGATCAACTACAGCAGTCGACGCCTTCAATTTTTTTTTAAAGCCCTCTTAACTCATAACAAAATTCAAAAGAATTTAAACCTGATTTTAAAAACTCCAAACAGCAATTAACAACCAATTTAGTCATCAATTTGACGATAAATAATTGTTCCAAAACCCCAGGTTGTTACAATGGCCATGAGGTAGGTTCATTGCATGCACAGAGGAATGAGGGAGAGAGGAAGATGGAAGTGTATGGTTGTAATTATATTGGATAATGTAATTAGTTTGTTTAATTATTAATTTAGATATCAATAACTTAAAAATTCGATAACTTCTTCATGAAAGGTTCGATTGAAACAAAAATTTTTACATTATGCTCAAAATGATGTAAGTTTCATAATGGAACTGGTTTGGAAGTATTTGGAGACTGTTGAAGTTTGGGCTAAAATCGGATGTCATTCGATTTCAATTCCAAAATGAAACTCCTTAGCGACGACAGAAATCTCGATGAGTTAAACTCACCATTTTGGTTAACTAGTTTAATATATAGTTAATAGAAATTGCTAATTGAATGACTTTGGATGATTTACAAATTTATTTTAGGTTGTTTGGATATATTCTTGCCCTTGGAGCCGATGAGACCCCATTACGTTCCTTTTTAAGAATGTATAGCCCTTTGTATACGATCCCACCTTGAAGCAGTTGATTAATGTTATCTGAATATATAATGTATGTGGTGCAAGGGGACGGGTTCGAGGGATCCAATAGGATTCCTCGCTATTTTGAATTGTTTCAATATAATTCCTTTTATGTTAATTATTGAATAATGAACCTGATTGTGGACACCATGGTTATAACATTGTTATAAGCTTGAAAACCAAAACATGGTAGTGATAGAAAATCAATATCAATAATGGTTGAGCATTTGATGGCTAATGGCATTAAATTAGTATTCTAAAATACTATAAATTGCCGATTGAGTTGGACTTGGATTTTTGAGACAGGAAATGATTTTAAATTCAAAAATTTAGGTGAAATATTTTGTTTTAAAGAATTAATTTCCTATTTTTTTCAACCTATTATTCTATCTTTTTCTAAGATATGTGTTTTATTTCACATTGTTTTTAAAACGTCGTTTATTTAGATTTAATACTGTTTTAAATTTACTTATTTATAGTTAATATTGTTCAAAATATTTATTCATATTTAATGCTTTTTAAATGTTATTTATCAATATTTTAATATTTTGAAAAGTTATTCATTTTAAAAAAGTAAATGTGATTGAAAGTAATAATAATGATTTGTTACTACTGTTTGGAAATTAATTATTATTGTTTATAATAAAGTTAAACATTAATTATTAGTGTTTTATTAATAATGACCTTAAAAAATTCAATTATTGTTCTAAGATATTAAGTTTAAAAATCATTATTTATTTATCTAAAATGTTATTGTTAATAAATTATTAATATATAGTAGTGTTTTTGATGTAAATGATTTTTATTTAATTACAAATGTTTCTAAGATGTATATAGATATAGGAGAACTTTTATAAAATGGTGTTAAAACTTAAGGAAAGTTTATTTAAAAAGTCAAAGATTTTTATAAATGGTTAGTATTTATAAACGATTTTAAGAAACGGATTTATAGATTTATGAAAGGAGTTTATAAATGATTTATAGATTTATGAAGGATTTAAAAATGATTTTATAAAATGTACAAAAAGAGTTAATAAGTGATTGAATTTTATAAATGGATTATAAATGGTTTTTCGAAAATTTATAAAATGGTTTATAAATGGTATTGGAGAATTATAAAAAATTTATAAATGATTTGAGAATCAAATAAAAAGAAAATCTTTCTCAATTTTGTAAATATACTTATGCCGTAGAGATAAGTATATGAGTGCATTTTCTAAGATGCGAGATCTAATGTGCATGAATATACTAATACTACTGAGATAAGTATATGAATATTTTCTCAGTATAGAAAATAAAGGGATTTGTGGATATACCTTTGTAAAAGCATTTTTATACAAGTAATTTACAAAATGATTTTAATGAATGAAAGATTTATTAAAGGAGATAGTGGTTGCTTATGTGCTTAACGAATGTTGGTTTTCCCCTATGGAATAAATCCCTCATTTGGATGTACGTTTGTTGATATTTAATTAACTAACTATCAAACCATGGACTAAATATGTAATCCTTCTTAATTTTGGTGGTACGGTAATATTACCTACTAAACACCGAAGGAATTTAAATCGAGAAATATCTAGGAGAAACACGAGATTTATATGGTACAGTTACCGTCGGTTGTGTTATACTGTACGTATAAACTTGTTTTGTTCTTCTAGGCCAAATGATAAGGAGATCCATTCACTTAAATGGTTAAGGGGTTATCTCCGCTCTTATGTATTGTATGATTATTTCCTAAAGAACTGGTATTGAGCATTTCAAAATTCATCGATTGATTTTTAGAGTGCCATGGAGGCGAAAGAGTGTACTCGTAAAGTTGAATCGAAGACCGTAACCACTCTGAAACCATATACAGTTCTATAGATGAGTTTGTGATATATTGAGTTATTAGAATTAATGTATGGCTCCTAGACCCGTTGGGGTATGGGAATCCTTGTGTGATTCGAAAATCTATTTGAGATATCAGAATCCACATGTGGTTCCAAGACCCATTGGGTATGGGAATCTATATGGGATTCTGTGATCTATTTTGGTGGTGGTGCATAAGCTGGAACGCTGGACGTAGCCTCATCGGCAGTAATAAATAAACCATAGATATGAGGCATAACTAATAGGGTCGGAAAACCTGTAGGGTGCAGACAGCTCCATCTAGACATTACTTATAGTTATTATGAATGCATGGGACGATGCATTCAGTTTTAGCGAGACCTGCTATGTTTTTCCCATGGTACATCACTAGGGATGTATGCTTCTTTGAAAGGATATCTCTGATCCTTATGTAGGAGGATCATTTTTTGAAGTACCGGGCGCACCTGTATGGAATTCTATACAACTAAGGAACGTGAGTATTGTTGTGAGTACACAAACGAGCATCACAGCTACTTGATTATTATATTTTTCACCCTTAAACATTATTATAATATCAATGGATTTTCAATAGAAAAGATTTTGGTTATCTTAGGTAAACACTGTCCGTGATTGTGTGTGGTATGATCTAACGAGATATTTTTGATTTCGAAGATTTTTATAACTTTAAAATCCAGTTGGGTGTGTTTTCTCACGCAGGTTTCTCTGACTGACTCGGCTGTTATTTTATTATAATGCTCGGCTCAAACCGAGCATATTATAGATTTGCTTTGGATGATTTGAAGCTTCAGGAGATAAGCTGGAGGCCTAAAGATGTTTTTACATAGATGGTTATATTTTTTCTTTTCCTGCTATATTCGTTGTTGCATTTACCGGCAATTGTAAGGATGGGTCATTATAACTGTCTAGACTAAAATAGGTTAGTATACTCTGATTGATATCTGTATATACATATATTATTGTTTTTTCTTATGTAAAAGTTTATTGTAGATAATGTATTATTCGTTCCGTTGTGAGATTCTATGTTTTTTAGTTTTCATCTTATCTTCTTCCTTCTTTCTTTTTCCCTAATAATCAGATTTTCTGGCATTCGATTGCTCGGTATGTAGTGTAGTGGACATATTAGTGTTGATTTTCGAGGGCGAAAAACCTCGGATATTACAAATAAACTTGATATTTATATAATTGGTGTGGTTATTTATGGAGTTGAAGTGTGCATGTTTATTATTTGAAGTGAGAAAGGCCGCTATAAGCGCACTTTGAAATCCCTTGTATTTTACCTCTTTACAGTGGTGATTTATAAGTATATCTTGATAGATTTTTTTACGCTTTATACTTATAGTAGTGTATGTAACAACAAAGTAAAGGTTTGCAAATGTGTAGAACTTGTACAACAAAAATATATAAAGTTAGAAGAGGAAAAGGTCGCTATGAGCACTTTGAAATGCCTTAATTTGGGGGTTTTTAATATGATTTAGTATCATATCCTCAGAGGTTTCTTTCCATATAGTATGTACAATAAGTATATTATTAACTATAAAAAAATTAGAACTTAAATCATTTATTAGCGTAGAGAAAAGATGCCAAACTTTCAAGTATTCTAAACTGTTCTCGGTCAGAACTCTCTTACAACACTTGACAATAGCAATTTTTGATCAAAAATAGAAATTCTGACTTTTTTACATCATTAACTGTGTTGTGTTGTTCTTAACAAGTTTAGTGATTTAAATGAGTTTAAATATAATAGTTAAATTAGTTATTTTGGTGAGATCTTTTTTAGGATGATCAATGACATTTTTAAGCGCAGTTTAAAAGAAATTTCAAGTCAAAATATTTTTTAAATATATATGAATTTTAAAGTAAAAGGTTTTCTTTATATGTAACACTTATTTAAAATGGGTTTTTAATAAAGTCTAAATTAGTTGTTTTTACACAATATTTCATACGCATATTCAAAGCATATTTATAAGTATTTTGAAAGTAATTCTTTATATAAGTTTGAAAAAGTGAGTTAAGTATTTTCTAAAAGCATAAAGTGGGTTTTGATATAACATTTATTTATAGTAAATTGTTCTAAGAAGTGAATTAAAAATATATTATCTTATTATATTACTGTACATATATTTTGATTTATAAAATAGAATTTTAAAGATAATAATAGGTATAAAATGTTTTGGGTTTATGGTAACAATGTTTTAATAACATTTGTTTTTAACCCTTTTGATTATACTAATGAATATACTTAGATCTTTAAGAAGTGTATTTTAATGATAATGATAAGTATGAAATGTTTTGGAAAAAGGTTAGAAAAAGTAATGGTTTAACTTACAAAAGAGAGAAGGGGTATATAGTGCTAATGTTTGTGTAACATTTTTTTAACCTCTTTGATTATATTTTAAAATGGGAAATCATTTTGAGTGATTTGTGAATATTCTTATACCTTTAAGATAAGTATATGAAAATATTTTGAAAAATGAAAGAGTAGAATATTCAAGAAGTGGTATACAGGTATATATCTTTTATAAAAATATTTTAAATATGTATATACAATTTTAAAAAAGAAGATTATTGATAAAAGTAGATTATAAATCATTATGTGACTAGATCGTGCATGTTTGTTCAATTGTTTATGGCAAGTATTTAGTCCTATACTTAACATTGAAAGTCGAGAGGGCAGAAAAAGTGATAAACTTATAAGATTTAATTTTCATATGCAATCGTTTTCATTTCGTGCTAGATAGTTGACTTATCTACTATCAAACTTGACCAAAACTAACTTAGGAAGTAAATAAAGGCTTCACAGATTTATACGGTTTGTGATCTTTCAGGGAGGACTCACTCTTATGAAAATTCTCTTGCTTTTAGAATGTATATTAGAGATCCCTCAAGGAGGACTCTTGTATATCATCTTCTTACATCTAAAAGGAATAAAATAAGTTAAATGCAAAATTCACCGATTTAGTTTGGAAGAGTCTAGGATCGGATAAGTGTACTAAGGTATTATTTACCAAAAATCACTTTGAAACTAATATACAATTTCTGTGTTTTGGAGGCGGTTATGGAGCGAAATGTTATAGAGTTAAACTATCAATCACGAGAAAGAAAGGTCAACTTAGCATTTCGAGCGATGATATCATGACGTATTTTCTATTTTGAGGGTGATTCCTCAAGAGAGGATAGCGTTGGCTTTCGTTGATCGACTTATGCTAGAATCCTTGAAGAGGTTCATGAACTATTTAAGTGATGAAGACTCGTGTGATGAGACGCTAAATATGACATCATTATTGGAAATGATAGAAAATAGAAAAGGTAAGTCAACTTCATATATCTAGCGATGCTTAAGATTGATGTTGATGGGTGTTGATGGTAGTATCACATGTTTGGGAGTGGATTGGTTAAGTTTTCCTTTGTGGTATAGTTTATCTAGAGATATATGTGGCTTTGGAAGGTAGGTTCTAACCCTTGTTAGGAGGCCTGTCTCGACGTAATGAAGGCACCCTCAGTAGAAAATCCATATGCTAATGCAACATTTGGCGGTTTTGATTATATATCTAATATTGTTTTGATATGCGATGCAAACAGGATATCTATTTTTTGTTTTATATTATACACCCTAGACAATATCTATTATAATGCCTTATTAATTTATTAGATAGTTTTGTTATTTTGTGGGGAAAACTGTTTCGATGATTCAGTCGGTTTCAAAAGATATTGTTATATATAGTCATATATTCCTTGAGTTTCTCATACCTGACTTATGTCTAACTCATGATTTTATTTTTTCCTTAAATTCTCAAGCACTCTTTTAAATAGTCTGAGAAAGATATGTTTTGGTTGGATATCCTTTCGAGCTTTAGGAGACTAGCTGGGTGCTCTCACCTACTGTTGTACTTTAGGTTTTTCTACATTACTAGTATGTATATATCAGCATTTGTGGGGATGGGCTGTTATAACTCTCCATATTAATGATAGTACTTTGGTCAGTGATGCCGAAATTACATTATATCTTAAAGCAACCATTTGTATTGTCTTTTTAGACATTATATATTATCATTCCATAGTGAGATTCAGATGTTTTGTTCTTTCTTGTTCGTTTTCTTCTTCTGTTTATCCTAGCAATCTGTCTTTCCCACATTTAGATGTTTGGCGTGTGAATACTGTGGATGTATAACACTCGACATTTGGAGGTCGAAAAGGCCTTTCGTTACAATCGTACAAGGTAAGAATTGACAACAAACTTTACATGTCATATGCCAAGGAGTTGAAAGTTTATGTGAGCCAAGAGACAGCAAGTAGTTCTTGTTCGTAGGAGATATCATGTGGAACATCCCAATGAGTTTAGGAGCGATCTATATTGATTAATCAATTTATGTTATGAACATGAGTTTCATAAACTCAAAAACCAAAGCGTTTATGATACTTATTCCATTACACTAAGAAACAATTATTGTTTCAAGAAACACCAACTTCATGATGAAGGAACTAATTTTAGAAATTATTGTAGTAAAATTGATTTGGATACAATCCAAAGAAAAAACGGATTATAAAGAATGAAATAAAATGGACCAAGCCTAATTGGACATAGTTAGTTAGAATGTATAATCAAAACTTAGAATATATAATCAAAACTCTTGCACATTAAGGAGAAACTATGATTTTCTCATCGAGGTCGTGAAAAGAATTTACTCAATACCAACAATCCACCAAGAGTATTGACTCCACCATATGGCATGATGCGTTAATCTGAATTGGATTCTAAGCACATTACTAAAAGCATGATTTTGATATTTGTAACCGAAGGGATATGATCTATATACCATAAAAGTATCTTCGATAAGAATACTAATGTAGTTGGAATATGATAAACTATGATGATAGAATAAATAAATTCAATTGTTGAAATTAATGTAGCAGGTTCGTCATACAACATGCTTAAGTTAACTTGGCTTTTACTCACAAAATTACCAATCAATGTAATTTTGAATTCTGGCTTATGCACCTTTAAATAGAAATTTTAAACTATGATTTAGAATATGTTGTTTACTCTTATTAACCAAAGTGTCTTGAAGTCAGTGGAAGAGATTTTGATTTTGTGGATCATAGGAAATGATCTAAGATATGATATAAAGGAATTTTTCAATAAGCATGAAAGGTAAGCAAGTATTTCGATAAAGAATCAAATCGTTTGATATTCATTCAAAATGCAGAGGAAGCATGTGTCTGTAAGAAAGAATATTCACAGGTGCTAAAATATTTTTAAAGCTATATGTAAATGACAAACTATGATTATTAACGATGTACTCATGTCAAAATCATTTTAGATTGAGTGATTCATTCTTGATATTGGATTTAAAAGTGATATATTTTATAATCTTCATAGAAGAATGTTGGAAACATCATAAAACGATATACATAAATATCATATTAAATCATTTAATATGGAGCATGTATGATAGATTCCTTATGTGTTGGCATTAGGAATTATTATACATGCTATGTTGTCAATGATATCACACTTTTCCTTATGTGTTTGATACATGGAGCAATTATCAAATCCAAATTATGATTATTATATGATGGTCTAAAGTGTTCTTAAGTTTTTATGAAGTACTAGAGAAATGTTTATAGAAACGATGAACTCCTTATCAATGATTCGAATTTAATAAGTGATATCGAATATAGTATGTCAATCCCAAATTCATGTCAAACTTAAGTCAAGAATGTTAAGTTGGAAATGTTCCATACAATAAATAGTAGTACATCTCCTTGAATAGCACTGCAATAAAAGAAGTACAAATGAATAAATATATAAATTTATAATTGAGTTAAAGGTGATTCCAAATATTAAGAATTTGCTAATATTGTTATACGGTAATAATACCATGATATAGATCATGAAAGAACCAAGAACTCACTAAAAGTTGACAAACAATCCAAAAGGTTTCACTTGATAAAGGAACTTTGTCAGTATCGAAGAGAGTTAATTGACGTAGTAGACGATTAGAAAAATAGCATATATGTTAACTAAGGGACTAAGTCAATTACTTTTTGAGAAAACAGGTCGAAGGATTTGGTATAAGATTACATAATCGACCCCAAGTGCAAATAGGAGATTGATAGAGTTAGGGGTGTAACGAACCTATTTCCATGCTATATAAATAAATAAATTTTATTAAAATAAATTGTTCAATTTGATATTTGGTAATTTATAATTTGAAATTTAATTAAAAGTATAAATTTATTTTCAAATAATATATTGAATTTAATAAAATCGTCTTGTTATCAAAGTATAATTTACAGAATGAAGTGTAAATCGGTTTAAACTGGATTGGAATTTGATTACAAGTAAACTAAAAGAGTTATCTTAGAGGAAAGAGAAGAGAAGAAAAATAAATTAAATAATTTAAACTATCCTAAATATAATCCTGACCCAAGTCCACACTGTTATTTGCAAGTTATAGCCTTTCTTTTCTATTCTGGATTTGACCACATCTTCATTCACTACAACAAATTGGACATTTAAAAATGTTTATAAAACACTATGAAAGGCTTTAATAGCGTTTATAACTACGTTGTGTAATAACATGCCATTATAGGTTAAGAACAACGATAGCAACAAAGTAAACACTGTAAAAAGTCCTATTTGAATAGCGTTTTTTGGATGTTATTAATACATTTTATAGCTCTCATGATAATGACATAAAAAAAATCTTAGCATTCAAATTCTATTGCCAAATATATTTAACAAAGTTTTTCTCTTATATGACAACCTTTTTGTTGCATTTTATAAACGTTGTTGAAGGGTAACACAACGTTATTAAAATAATGTTGAAAGTTTACACATCGTTTTTAAAATGCCATCGGTTGGGTTTCCGCATTTCCTCCTTCACTAGCTCCATTTCTATGCACACCAATCTCAATTTATATACTAGCTCAGTTAAAACTGATATTCACATTTCATAATTAACATGTTATATTAATCACATTTCATGATCAATAAGTTAGATTAATCACACATTTTGTAATCAACATGTTACATTAATCACATTTCTTATAATCAACATGTAACCTTACATACTCAAAATACGCAATATTCTTACAATGTAAAACAAGTTGGAACTAGTGACCAAAAGTATAAATACATACAAGCATACAAACCAAAATATAGCATCAAAAATAACTTCGAATCCATAACTTGTTTTTTGTATCAAAAATATCTATCTACCTGTAAAGTCAAAGTTCAAAAATTAATAAAGAAAATAAAATACAATAAAATACAATCCAAAACGTAGCTGATGCAAGCAATAGTAACATGAAATGTGGTATGTAACAAATAAAAAGTGCCGAAACCAAACAGCTGCCTAGTACAAAAGTGTTAAAACCAAACAAATTATACCATACAAAGAAGATATCACAACTAAATTTCACGCTTTACTCATGTGCTAACTGGTACTACTACTGCTTACCTTATGCTAATTGTCCAATAATTTCTGTAAGAAACTGAACAAGTCATATTTTTACTATAAGTATCAATGTTTTATTTTTTTGCCTAACGTCCTCCTCTTGCTGATCAATTGCTAACAAAGGTCAATTCTCTTGCAATTTAATGTTACTTTAGCTTACTACTTAGCTTAGATCCTAGTAACTATAATAAAAATTAAGGGCAGTTTATGCTTGTAATAAATACATGTTTCTTAAACTGGAGTCTCTTAAACATTTAAAAACACATATATGGGAATAGGCATGCATATATGTATACACAACACATGTTCTAAGGGCTTTGAACTACTTATTATTTATTGAATGTTAAGGAAAAAATAACAGAAACATATAGTCGAAAAAAAGGGAGATGGTTGCACGATTTGATGCATCAACAAACAGTACATACATATATTATGATTTATACTAACTACAAATACTGTTATGATTTACATACATTGGGTACATACATATTATATACATATATTTGCATGCTATGGTTTAATAAGTTCATCAAGATATTATAATTATTATATATATATATATATATATATATATATATATATATGTATACACGAGTGTTATGGTACGCGTTTTACGCGTGAATTGTTTTCCTTATAAATTGCTTATGTTTAAATCAGTCAAAAAAATGATTTTTTATTTTTATTTTCAAATGATATTAATATTTTTATATTTGTAAGGAAGTACTTTGAATTTGTAAAACGCTTAATTTTAGATTCCATTTTTAGAAACACTTTGAATTTGGGAAGCATGTTTAATCATTAGATCCTACTTTTAGAGGCATTTGAATTTGTAAAAGAAATTTAATATTAGATCCTATTTTTAAGTGATTAAGATTTAATAATATATAGAGGGGAGATTTTGGTAGGTCACGTTGATACAAAAAAGTGTGAAACCACAACTATTATTAAAGATATATATGTATGTATGTATGTAATTTATATTTTTTCATATACTTATTTATTATGTACATTATTTTAATATGTGTGTATATATATATATATAGAGTTTATATATGTGTGTGTACACACATATAAGCATAATTCATGGACAATAATTTACATAATTTCATTCATTAGAAAACAGTTTTTAATGAAACATAACCAAACCAGTTAGAATATTAATTTTAAAATTCTAAGATCGTGTTGTAAACCTCTGTATATGATATTATCGCATACCTCAAACACTCATACATGAAGTGTCTATAATATACAATGACATCATCTAGCAATAAAACACTGAGTTACTAGTATAAATCATTGAGCATATTGTTGTCCTATTTGAAAAATTAGTCAATGAGGTACTTCAAAATGCATGCATACAATTACAATCTTTATATGAAACATACAAATTAATCCTTAGAAAAAGGCTAACTAACAATGTTTTTGATATATGATATATCTATTACAAAAAACAAGCAAACGCAATAAAATATGTGTTTGTTAACACCCTCTTTTTTTAAAAATACTCTTTCATTGAAATAATTCTAATTGTTCGATTAGTGATATTTAAAAGCATATCTCATGTACCCTTTAGAATCCCATGTTTTTCGAGGACCCAATTAATGTAAACAAATTTTTCATGCATCAAAGTTTAAATGTGCAATATCATTTAGCTGCAAATAGTATATTAACTAGGGTGGGTTTCGCACACAATGGTGTTAACCATTAGTAAGTCGGCCTAAGAATAAATTGATTTTGGCGAACAATACCAACTGCACACAAAATAAGTAATAAATCCATAACTGCACACCTGTATATTGATCATCCGATTGTTTGCCCATGATCCATAGCCGCTGATCCATAGTCACGATGCAAGTGGGTATTATTATAAACGGGATATTACCTTATGTGCTGTCAAATAATTCCTTGGCTGGATATATAAAAAAAGTTCTCAAGTTTAAAATGTATATCATGTATAAAATCATAATGCCTATATTCATTTTATAGCTAGCTACAGCATATTGTTTCTTACCCAGTGCTAAGAATGCTCCGTTGCACACTCTATTCCTTTGCAAACACAAATGGTACTATACCTTGAGGCAGTTTTGCCCACTCAAGAAGAAGAAGAAGAAATAAAAGTCAGAAGAGAATTTAATTTAATTAGTTAGTTAAATATATGACTTGTTCGATTGCTACGTGTAGAAGTACGCCACAAAGGCCGACAGCAAAGAAACTGCAGCCATGATCGCAGGGTCAACCAAAAACCTAACTGCCATTGTGTAGCATGCATTTTGTTCCCACAAGCTATTATTCTCGGCTGCAATGCCATAAACAACCCTGTAAAAATATTCATTAGGTTAATGAGCCAGTAAAAGAAATAGAGTTAAAGCAAGCATATTTACAGGAGAAGCGATCAACATTGCCTTTAATGACCACGCTGTCAATAAAACGGACCTACATGTAACTTCGTTCATAAAAAAAATTAAAAAAAACTCGAACTTGTGTTTCATTATCTCTTATGGTTATATTCTCTTCTTTCTCTTCCTGGTGCGAATGATATTGATTCATTATTAATTAATAGCTCTTTTGCATCTACCTGTAACTTACAAACAATTAACCCCTTTATCTACACATGACAACGTGCACACATGCAGCTAGTATCCTTTCTGATCCTTCTCTCTCTTATTGCACATAGATTATACCAGTATCCATGACACACATCATAATTACTACGCGCTCTTTATTTTTGAGTGCACTATAGTCATTGATTAATCATCCCTAGTTGAAAACATAGCCTAGCAAAAGTGTTAACATCCCATCTTGAATATGAAACTAAATCATATCAAGTAGACTACATCTACAAAGCTACCTTTAATCTAGTGTTTAAAATAATAGCACAATAACTGTTAGATACTCTCATGTGCTTATTATGCAAATACTGATAGGTTATAGAACGGTATCATGTCATATTGTGGAAATATTTGGACTAGCAACTTAATAATAGTAATTTCTTTTCCTGCTACTTTAGAACAATTATTAATATGCACTTCAGTTATCTATTATTCTATGCACTTCACTTATTAATATATATTATTGACTATGATGGAAACAGACTATTGAAATACAAAACGTAAAAATATGGTCGAAACATCATGGATCACATAATCTCAAACAAGTCGTAATATGGTCGAAACATCATGGATCATCCTATAATGTCGCCTCATTCTTACTCGTGGCTATTCAAAACATAAACATCACCGAAAAAGATTTACATCAAAATCATCAATAAAAATAGTACTTCGCATGTGCTATTTAATTCCACTAGTACTATACTTCGGTACCATACATCATGGGATTGGGGTCACCTTCATTGCTACCTCTCCTACCTATGCACACGACTACTAGCCTATAATTTTCTCCATCCCAATTGGTGACGTCAAAAGACCCGAGTAATAATAATATCATAATGCTTCGGGGTTGACTACTAATCTACAACCCCACTCCACTCGAGGTCCATAGTACTAGTCCAAACTTCCATGTGTCTCAACTTTACACTAGGATCCCAAAAGGTATTAACGCATGTCCCATACCATGCTTCAGCACATAATGGTTTACTAATCGTCGTTCGATACCACATCGTAAAATAATTATAAATTAACATCAAACCCTATAAAAAAATTATACATCACCTCATTCCATCTGCAAAATGTATAAAATTCGAACTCATCGTATTTCGTACCATGACAAGTTCAATGTGACTACCATACTTGTCTCCTTTCATCGACAAGTATCATAATAATTAATAACCTCACTTTATATCCTCGGCAAGTGTAAATATACATCCATATGGTCCTCTATCGAATATACTCCTAAGTAGGAGTCACTGGACCATATCTGCATAATATTAGTCAAATGGACTAATACGATAAAATGTTACAAACATAATCAAAACGTCAAATATACACCCGAATAACATAAAAATGATTAAAATAAATAAAATTATTTATAAAATATTTTTTCAGAGAAAACGGGAATTTTAATGATTTATAAAAGCCTTGAAAATAAAGAATACTTGTTTAAAAACACTTTAAAATGGTTAAAAACATTTATTATTTCAGCATAGAAAACCCCAAAATTTGGAAATGCGATTAAAGAAAAAGTTGTAGCTTAGTTTCTAAGATTTTCGGAATGACCAAGATCGTCAAATTCCGATCGGCGGTCCAAAAGTTATGATCTTTTTACTATAAATCTTAACAAGGCCTGAAGCATATTGTATATGTGTGTGTGTGTGTGTGTTGAGAGGACCGAGATAAATATTCACAATTTCAGCATAGTAAACATCCGAATCTGGCAATATGACTAAAGAAAAAGTTGTAACTTATGAAATGATCTTTCCAGAACATCAAAGATTATCGAGTTCAGCCTAAAAACGAAAAAATTATGGCCGATTCCGTTTCAAATTCAACAATAGGGAAATTCTGGTTTTGCTCTCGGGTTAGCAGTACAAAAATTCAATCTAGTCATATCTAACCTCAAAATAACAGAAAACTCAACAAATTAAAGTTTTAGTATATGAAATAGGCTTTCCAGAATGGCCAAAATTATCAAAATCCGATTTGTGGTTTAAAATTTATGGCTGTTTTGCTAACAAATTCAAACTCATCCTGATTTGTTAAAGACAGAATCGGGCTTCTTTCTTCAAACTCATTTTAGGTCATTAAAATTGCAAAATCTCAAGATACAACCTAAAAACAAATTGTTTCTTATCGAATCTGGTTTCCAATAAAAAAATTGAGGTAAAACAGACAAAAAACGTGAAAGTTATTACCATTTTACTATGATGCATTTTCAGCAAAACGTGGTATAAAAAAAACCTCATAAACTATTATGAATTTGCAACAAAAAGCTACAGATTTTGTACAGGCTTTCAATTTAGTTGCTGTAAGTTATATACTTACTATTGCAGCAAAAGATGATGGTTTTAGGCAGCAAAGGCAAAGCTTTTGGCGAATTCTAGCTCCTGCAGGACCTGTAGAAGCTTAAGTAGAGATATGCTGTGACGCCCCACCTCTATACCCACGCTAGCCAAGAACACTCCGGAGTAGTGCTGTCAACTAGCACGGAGAATAAGGCTGTTGAGGAGCGACCATCCATGTAATTGCTTATCACACGGTGGCTATAAATAATCTTCGGAAACAAACATAGAAATAATCATATCACAAATCAGTCACAGATATCCATATCACAAAGGCGGAAGAAGATATGAATATATAACTAACACATGAAAGTGTACATCAGAGTAGTGGTCAATAAGATCCACGATAATACAAAAGAATAGCAACACGTGCTATACAAAAGAATACAACTATGAGTCTATATCTCAAGTGTATACAACAAAAACTGCTAATCTAAACAGTTAGCCAAAGTCAGAGTGATGAATCCCTGGGAAGAAGTCAAGCAGAAGCACCTGTAACATCTCGGTCTTACACGAGTATTATTTAAGAAAATAATAAACGGATCAGTCTAGCTATAAATATCAGATGACATGATATAACATAAAAGATATGGCATAAACATAAACATCCATAACGACATACCACTATAAGTATGTAAATAATGATCAACAGAAGATCAATCAATAAGAGATAATCAATATCACAAGAATCTTCTCAAAGATTCGAAGAGGGCATCATACCCTAAACTTGTACTCATAACAAGTCAATGACATAAATTCCAGAAATCAACACGAGAAATCCAGAAATCATAAAAAGGGAAAGAGGCCTATCACATGACGGTCCGAAGACCAAGGGGAGCTACCCCGCATGTGTGAATGGAATCACACAGATTGAGGTCAAGACTAACCAAAAAGCAGAAAGGTATGTGTGAATGGAATCACACAAGTGGTGTCTAGTCTAACCTTGCAATGAAAGAGATATCGCGCAATTGCTAGTCTAATTCATAAAGCGATCATCAAGATCAACGAGAAGTGTCAATTACACTAAGCTAGTAAATATAGAAGTTTAGCTTCATGTCCCATAACCACTTGCTTAACTTAAATATTTACGAACAAACTGTAAATCTTCACTAATAAAATTGTCACAAGAGGTTCAATCGAACAAGTCCAAGAATTAACCGACGAAGTGAACGCAAGTGTTTCATACCACTTGTTTTACTAAGTCGTTTAATTAGATTTCTCATCCGAGTGAGGTAAAGGCTTGTATATACTAATAGATTGGAAAACGGTTTAAGAAAAGAGCTTTGTTATTAAAAATAGAGTTGAAATTGTTTGTTAAAAGAGTTTTGATATTTACTACTAGTATTGAAACCTTTATATTATAAAGTGACAAAACACATAAGCAAGTGTAGAAACAATCAGTCACAAAGATCGCATACGGAGATGCGAATAAAATCCAAGGAAATCAGCTCAATGTTTTTCAGATAAGATCCCCTACGGAGGGGGGTCCAGGGGGGGTGGCAACCCCCCAAGGTGGGGGTGCGGGGGCAACGACCTAAAGGGATAGGGTCGAGCGACCTAAAGGTGTTCGCGACCTCACGATGACTCGCGACTTAACGAAGAGGGGGGGGAGCGACCTATGGTCATAAACGAGACCGAGCGACCTAAGGGAATAAGGGCCGAGCGACCTAGCATTCGAACGACCTAAAAGAGGCGTGGCCTAAAGGAGACGCGACCTAAAAGAGGCGCGACCTAAAGGAGACGCGACCTAAAAGAACATAAGGTCAAACGACCTAACTGTATTGGGTCACGCGACCTAAAGAGAGGCGGCCTAGCGACCTAGAGTGCACACGTCCAAAAGTGGGAACGACCTATCGAGGTAAGGTCCAACGACGTACGACCTAAACAAATAGGCCAAGCGACCTATAGGGTTAACGGTCTAACGACCTAACAGTTATGGGGTCACGCGTCCTATCTAAGTACGCGACCTAGTGGGTAAGGGAGTCGAGCGACCTAACTGCATCCAGTGACGAGCGACCTAATGCAGTCAAGTAGCGAGCGACTTAACTAGTTAACGACTCAAGGGGGTCAACGACCTAAAGGTCCAACGACCTAAACCCAAACACACGAAAAGTGGCCAGAACGACCTAGGGGTTAACTCACATGCGACCTACGACCTAACTCCGATACGAGCTAATAAGGCCAGAACGACCTAGGAGTTAACTCACATGCGACCTACGACCTAAGGCCCATGCGACCTACGACCTAATGAGATAACTCCGAGCGACCTAAAGGTATAGGCCATTTTAAGGTCGGAAACGACCTAACTCCAGTGCGACTTTTCACACAGAACGACCTAGCAAAGGCAGAACGACCTAGGGGCAGTTTTTCACCAAAAACACTAAAAAGTGGAGTTTTTCGCCAATCCAATCCAAACCAAATGCAAATGTGCGTGCAAACATGATAGGGAATCATTCCCAAAAGTCCAATATGGTTATAGGCTAGATTTGTGAGATAAAAATCTCACCTTTGCACTAAATTTTATGAAGATGAAGCTTGAAAGCAAGGAGAAGCAATCCAAAGCTTGAATCCAATATCTTCTACTTGAATTTGGAGTTGAATGTTGGATTTGCAATTGAATTTGTGCTTGGAGTTTTAATTTCCCATTCCCTCCACCATTAATGCCGAAGCTTGATTAGTTAGGAAATTTATGAAGAGTGAGGAGAAGAGGGTTGGAACTTGGGCTTAATAGGCTAAACTAACCCAAAGTCCAAAGCGGGAAAAGTTAGTGAAATTTCACTAACTCCAAACCTATCGATGTTTATACTTAAAAAGTTGTAAACGACATTTCGAACTCAATGGAAGTGGTCTCGGGTCCTAATTTGACCGTTTGCAAAAAGTAGCCTTTTCGGACCAAAATCCGATTAACGAGTTAATATTTAAATAAAATATTTAAATACAAACTCGATAAATATGCGGGTTGTTACATATGCAAAAAGAAATCATTAACAAAATAAGATTACAGTAAATGGAAAATTGCAATCTCTCTAGAATTTTGGATTTAAGGGATAGGAGATTACCATATTTATGTTTTGAGCTAGGAAATCCTTACAATTTGCTAATTAATCGAGAATTTTGACTAGGGATTAAGGAGTGGAAGCCATTTTTATGTGTTTTGAAGCTTCCGTGTTAATTTCTGGTGGAAGGAGAAATGTGAGATGTCTGTACGATGCCTCCTCCACCTACCAGAAGCCTCTTTTGGGTATTGGGTCCAACCCAAACCTAATATACCTTAGGAAAATTTTAGAAATTTTATTTTCCCCAATTACTCACATATTCAATCATTAACAATTCATAACTTTTGCATTATTAATCCAATTTCAACAAAATTAAATGCGTTGGAATCGTTATTTCGTCTAGAATTTTATATAAGTAAATAAAACATTATTTCCCTTAATTTAAATGTTATTTTAGCACTTAACTCTCATTTTCTACAATATTGCCAAAATTAACATTTTTAATTGAATATAATTATGCAACTACATTCAAAAACTCATAAAATAAAGTAACGTTTTATTTCACACATGTCCAACATTTTGATCCTCACAAAAATTATTTCTTATTTATTCTCCATATTTTATTTTAAAATAAAAATGTATTATTGGTCCTAAATTACCAATATCATTTTATTAAACCCAAATAAATTTACAACCCATCCCAAGACTCAAATAAAGTGATTAACTTTATTTTCTTCATTTCATTAGCTCAATTTACTCAACTTCATTATTTATATTAAATAAAAAATATTTTCACCATTTTACCTCTAATTAATTTAATTAATTCGAATATTAAATTATAGTCATCATATAATTTAATACTAGTAGTAATCTCCAAGCCGGGTTTGTTACAGACCCCCTTAACAAAATTGCGTCCTCGCAATTTCTAGGGAAACCATAACAAATATAACGATTTAACCCAAAAGGAATAAGAAATAGTTTGAGATAATAGTTCTCTCCATCCTCAAATGAAGATAGCAAACTCGAAAAAGAATGCTCGATAGATTCTTTAGTTTTCCAAGTGCAATCATTGAGATTCTCCGACCATTGAATCTTAACAAGAGGAACGTTCTTGCTTCGAAGGCGCCTCACCTCCGAATCAAGCACGCGAATAGGCTGCTGAACGGTGGATAAACTCAGTGAGATCTCAAGCTTAAGCTGCTCGGAAGGATCAACAACGGAATCGGAAAATCGAATGCACTTCTTCAGCTGAGAGACGTGGGATGAATACCAGATAAACGAGGCGGAAGTGACACTCGATAAGAAACCGGACCGATGCGCTCGGTAATCGGAAATGGTCCTATAAAGCGAGGAGCCAATTTTCCTGTGAAGCTAAAGCGCATCACTCCCTTCATCGAAGATATACGAATGAACACATGGTCATCGACGGACAATTCAAGAGGCTTCCTACGGTTGTCCACGTAGGATTTCTGATGGCTCTATGGCTCTTTCATTCTCTGTCTAATAAGGGAAATATTCTTCGAAGAATCACGAATCGAATTCGACCCAAGAATAAGCTTCTCGCCATATTCTAACCAACAAGATGGAGAATGACACGTCTACCATAAAGTGCCTCGAATGGTGCCATACCGATACTGGACTGAAAGCTGTAGTTATAGGGGAATTCTACCAATGGAAGGTGATCCTCCCAAGAACCACCAAAATCAAGAATGCATGTACGAAGTAGGTCCTCAAGAATACGATTCACCCTCTCTGTCTGTCCATTAGACTGAGGATGATAAGCAGTCGAAAGATTTAGCATTGTTCCCAAAGCCTGCTGAAAGCTGGACCAGAAATAACTGGTAAATAGAGGATCGTGGTCATAAACGATCGACGAAGGAACACCATGCAATCGTACAATTTCCTTAATATAGAGCTTCGCCAAAAGAGGAGCATTCCTACTAGACTTAATAGGAACGAAATGAGCTAACTTCATGAGGCGATCAACAATTACCCAAATGCTCGAATGATTTAACCTCGAATGAGGTAGGCGGTCAATGAATTCCATCGAAACTTAGTCGCACTTCCACAGTGGAACCTCTAGAGGCTGAAGAAGACCAGATGGCTGCTGATGCTCGGCCTTGACAAGCTGACACGTCATGCAATTGCTTAGATAACTTGCAATGTCACGCTTCATGCCTTCCCAAATATAAAGTCGATGCATATCCGCATACATCTTACTGCTACCCGGATGAATGGTGTACTTAGAGCGATGAAAATCATCAAGTATGTCACGTCTAAGTGCTGGGTCAGAAGGCACGACATATGGTTCTTCAAATGGAGGCAACCGTGAGAATCAATGGAATAATCCTGTAATTCCTCATCACGGGAGTTAGTAGAACAAGACTGGATGAGGCGCATCGTATGAGCTTCATGCCTCTGAGCCTCAAAAATACGATCAAGAAGAGATGGTCGAGCATCCATACTAAATAATAAATCAGGCGAATCGGATGATGGAATTCTATCATGAATATCACAATAAGATAGTGTCGTCAAAATATCCCATTCGGTTAACATCATAGAAACCACGGCCGAATGCTTGCGACTAAGCGCATCAGCAACTTGATTGCCCTTACGATGGGAATACTCAATATTGAAATCATATGAGGCGAGAAACTCTAACCATCGCTGTTGCCTCATATTCAAATCCTTCTGAGAAAGGATATACTTGAGAGATTTGTGATCGGTATAGAGGATAAAATGCACTCCCAAAAGATAATGACGCCAAATATTCAAAGCGAAGACAATGGCCACAAGATCAAGGTCATGGGTAGCATACCGAACCTCGTTCGGTCTCAACTGTCTAGAAGCATAAGCAACTACCCGATCCTTCTGCATCAGGACTGCACCGAGGCAAATGTGGCTGGCATCGGTATATACAATAAGATCTTGGTTCCCTTGAGGAACCACAAGGACGGGAGCATTAGTGAGAAGCTCTTTCAATCTCTGGAAAGAAGCTTCACACTTATCGGACCAAATAAATCAAACGCCTTTCCTCGTAAGGTTAGTCAAAGGAAGCACAATGCAGGTGAAATGACGATAATAACCCGCTAATCCTAGAAAGAAACAAATCTCGTCAACATTCTCAGGCCTCTTCAAATTCTGAATAGTCTCGACCATAGCGGGATCGACAGAGATGCCACTGGAAGATATAACTTGGCCTAAAAATTTCACTTGCTTTTCCCAAAAATGACACTTAGAAAGCTTTGCTTTGAGCTGATGCTGTCGGAGAGTACTCAAAACAATTCTAAGATGTCGAGCGTGATCTACTTCGGACTTCGAATAAACCAAAATATCATCAATGAAAACAAGAACAAACTTATCAAGATATTCCCGGAATACTCGATTCATGATATCGACAAAATAAGCAGGAGCTTTCGTCAACTAGAATGGCATGACGAGTCACTCATAATAACCATAGCGAGTGCGGAATAGGGTGAGAGGAATACTATCTTTCGCAACTCGAAGCTGATGAAAACCAGTGGCCAGATCTAACTGAGAAAACACCTTAGCACCACTCAACTGATCAAACATATCATCAATTCTAGGTAAAGGATAATGGTTCTTAATGGTTAGCTCATTAAGCTTATAATGGTCGATGCAAAGCCTAAGAGATCCATTGGATTTCTTCATGAATACCACTGCGACACCCCATGGTGAAGAGCTAGATCGAATAAAGTGGTTGGCTTCAAGCTCGAGAAGTTACTTCTTGAGTTCCTCATTCTCTCGCATAGACATCCTCGTGGGAGGATGACTAACGAGTTGAGCACCAGGGATAAGATCAATACGGAACTCAATGGCTCGCTTAGGAGGCAAACCAGAAACAGGCTCAAATAAATCGATGAAGCCACAAACAACTGGAATATGGGACACATCATCATCAGTATCGAGAGAATCAAGAGAAAATAAATAGGTTGTAGAACCACAATCAGAATCATGAAGCGCGAGAGATAACTGATCGGAAGAATCAGGATGTCGAAGATAAAGAACTCGCTCCAAACATAAAATCTTAGCATCGTACCGAACAAGCCAGTCCATACCCAAATTCATGTCAAAGACAAGGAAAGGAATCACGTGCAGATTCGCACGGAAAGAAAAACCACAAATCAAGATCCCAACGACATCACAAAGTAAGCTAAGAGTAGAGGATCCTCCAATGGATTAGCAATCTGCAACGAAGTAAGCAAGCATGAAACATCCAACTGCAAAGCATCTACGAGTTCCTTCGATACGAATGAGTGAGAAGCACCCGTACTGAAAAGCACTCGGATAATACGATCTTGAAATAATAAGGAACCTTCTAAAATGGAAGAGTGTGTACTTCTAGGCTGAGAAGCAGCACCAGTGGTAGAAGCCACATTAAGTTGACCCTGACGTGAACCTTTCCCCTTAATGGGGCAAGCAGCAACTAAGTGTCCCTCTTTCTTGCAGTGGAGGCAATGCTTGGGTTTGGGACACTCTCTAACAGGATGATCAGGGGAGCCACAATTGAAGCATGCAAAAGGCTTCGCTAAAGGAGTAGGCTGAGGTTGAGAAGAAGAACCACCTTGCTTCTTCTTCTTCTTCTTAGGAGGAAAGGTCTTAGACTTGCGAAAGAACTTCTTATTCGGGTTGCCCCGAATACTAACATCATCATCACTATCCTCTTCCTTCTCGACCGCTTCAAGTTGAAGGGCCGCATCAACAAGCTTCTCAAAAGTAAGCTTAAGGCGAAGCATAAGGGCCTTCTTCAAATACTTCTTAAGTCCGAAAACGAACCTAAGATTCTTCTTGCATGGAGTAGGAATATGTTTAAGCCCATACTTAGAAAGACCCTCAAACGAAGCAACATACTCAGAAACATAAAGCTTTCCTTGCTTGAGCTCAAGGAAGCGACGAGCTAGAGTAGCTCTCTCAGAATCAGGAATAAACTTGAGGTCAAACCGCTTACGGAACTGATCCCACTCAAGTGTGACCTCATCAATCTTAACAATCACAAGGTCATACTAATGAAGAGCTCGTTCTTGCAACATACTGGATGCTACAAGAACACAGTGATGGCTAGATATCTCCATACGGCCAAAAAAACGCTCACAAGAACTAAGCCAGGCCTCTACATCAAGAACAGACTCGGTGCCTTTAAAGGCCTTACCACTGCGATGGGTGAAATCACTACACATACGTGCAAAAGCTGATCGGCGAGGAGAGGTAGGAGTAGCATTAGTGGGAGGCTGAACGCTCCGCACTAACTCAAGAATCTGATCACTGGACATATATACACCCTCAGGACGAGAACCATTGGACGGTCTCGCCACTGAATGGCATCCTCTACCTCGATGAGACATGGCTGAAAGAAAAGATTAAAAGGATCATTCATAGGGTAAATAGATATATATTAGAAATTCAAATACAGAAAATAAGGAATACTATGGAATATACTGAACATTCCTAGACGTATTCCTTTCTATCTACCCCAAAGGAATCAAAAGGGACACGGGTCAAAACATGGGTGAGGACAAAATTAAAAGTAAGGGGAACCGAACCATGATTATGGGATGTACATGTAGATGTATTATACTTGATGTATGGTATCTCGTGTACTGTTCTATATATGTCACATTATATTCTAAAACGATGCTTTGATACCAAGCTGTGACGCCCTACCCCGAGACCTATGTTAGTAAAGGGAATTAACGACTAATTTTGTCTACTAACACAGAGAATAGGGTTGGATAAGGGCGACCAACTTAGCATACACTAGCTAAGAACTAAACATGTCAAGTAGTGTCATCATTTTTTCTTTCATTTACCTCATATGTGGTTGACACGTCTAGTCCATAACTATTGCACACTATGGCGGTTTACAAACATTTCAGAACTAATGTAGTATACATATATGCGGAAAGTAAACAACAGTCACAAAACAGCGAACCTGGATCAGATACACACACACACACCCCACCATGCATGCCCACATAATACATCATACACAAGTGACAAAAAGGGTACTGATAATGACATATAATCATCCCACAAAAAGAATATACATCATGATAGTCAACGAAATGGTCTAAAGATAAAAGCCAGCCAAATCGATATGTCCCACAAAAGGTGAAAATCTGATCCAAAAAGAGAATTTGTCCATGCTAACCTTCAACTCGGTCTGTCCCGAGTGAAAAACACATGGGTCAGGCAACTAAAATCATCAGTAGATAAGGGCCCCAATAATGATAAGTGATAAGGAGATAATCATTCCATTGTTCCCAACGGAACGAATATAAGGTTCATGAACATACATCTATGAGAATCATCAAGGATCATTCTTACATCATAAGAAGGGAAATTATTTCGAAGAACTTCAAATCAATCATAAAGATTGTCAAACTTCATAAATCACATAATCTCAAACAAGTGGTAATAATATGGTCGAAACATCATGGACCATCCTATAATGTCGCCTCATTCTTACTCGAGGCTATTCAAAACATAAACATCACCCAAAAATATTAACATCAAAATCATCAATAAAAAGAGTACTTCGCACATGCAATTTACTTCCACTAGTACTGTACTTCGATACCATACATCATGGGATTGGGATCACCTTCATTTCTACCTCTCCTGCCAATGCACTTGACTACGTAGCCTATAATTTCCTCCATCCCTATTGGTGATGTCAAAAGACCCAAGTAATAATAATATCATAATGCTTCGTGGTTGACTACTAATCTGCAACCCCACTCCACTCGACGTCCGTGGTACTAGTCCAAACTTCCATGTGTCTCAACTTTACGACTAGGAACGCAAAAGGTATTAACGCACGTCACAGACCATGCGTCAGCACCTAATGGTTTACTAATCGTCGATCGATACCACATCGTAAAGTAATTATAAATTAACATCAAAACCTAAAAAAAATATGCATCACCTCATTTCATCGGCAAAATGTAGAAAATTCCAACTCATCGTATTTCGTACCACGACGAGTTCAATGTGACTACCACACTTGTCTCCTTTCATAAAAAAGTATCGTAATAATTAATAACCTCACCTCATATCCTCGCAAGTGTAAATCTACATCCATATGGTCCTCTATCGAATATACTCCTAATTAGGAGTCATCGGACCATATCTGCATAATATTAGTCAAATGGACTAATATGATAAAATGCTTCAAACACAATCAAAACGTCAAATATACACCCGAATAGAATAAAAATGATTAAAATAAATAAAATTATTTATACAGAGAAAACGGGTTTTTTTAATGATTTATAAAAGCCTTGAAAATAAAGAATACTTGTTTAAAAACCCTTAAAAATGCTTAAAAACATTTATGATTTCAGCATAGAAAAGGCCAAAATTTGGCGATGCGATTAAAGAAAAAGTTGTAGCTTAGTTTCTAAGATTTTAGGAATGACCATGATCGTCAAATTCCGATCAGCGGTCTAAAAATTATCATCTTTTTACTATAAATCTTAACAGCAGGCTTGTAGCATATAGCATATATATATTGACAGGACCGAAATAAATATTTACAATTTCAGCATAGTAAACATCCGAATCTGGCATCATGACTAAAGAAAAAGTTGTAGCTTATGAAATGTGCTTTCCAGAACATCTAAGATTATTGAATTCGGCGTAAAAAAGAAAAAGTTATGGCCGATTCCGTTTCAGATTCAACAGGAGGGAAATTCTGGTTTTGCTCTCGGGTTAGCAGTACAAAAATTCAATTTTGTCACAGCTGACCTCAAAATAACAGAAAACTCAACCAATGAAAGTTATAGCATATGAAATATGCTTTCCGGAATGGCTAATATTATCAAAATCCAATCTGTGATTCAAAAGTTATAGCTGTTATGCTAACAAATTCAAACTCAGCCTGATTTATTAAAGACAGAATCGGGCTACTGCCTTCAAACTCATTTCAGGTCATTAAAATTATAAAATCTTATGATACAACCTGGAAACAAATTGTTCCTTATTGAATCTAGTTTCCAAAAAAAATTGAGGTAAAACGGAAAAAGAACATGAAAGATATGACCATTTTACTATGATGCATTTTCAGCAAAACGTGGTATAAGAAAAACCTTATAAACTAGTATGAATTTGCAACAAAAAGCTACAGATTTTGCACAGGAATTCAATTTAGTTGTTGTTAGTTATATACTTACTATTTGCAGCAAAAGATGATGGTTTTAGGTAGCAAAGGCAAAGCTTTTGGCGAATTCAAGCTCCTGCAGGACCTGTAGAAGCTTAAGCAGAGATATGTAGAAAGAAATCATTAACAAAATAAGATTGCAGTAAATGGAAAATTGCAATCTCTCCAGAATTTGGGGTTTAAGGGATAGGAGATTGCCTTATTTATGTTTTGAGCTAGGAAATCCTTACAATTTGCTAATCAATTGAGAATTTTGACTAGGGATTAAGGAGTGGAAGCCATTTTTATGTGTTTTGAAACTTCTATGTTAATTCTGGTGGAAGGAGAAATGTGAGATGTCTGTACAATGCCTCCTTTACCTACTAGAAGCCTCTTTTGGGTATTGGGTCCAACCCAAACCCAATATGCCTTAGGAAAATTCTAGAAATGTTATTTTCCCCAATTACTCACATATTCAATCATTAACAATTCATAACTTTTGCATTATTAATCCGACTTCAACAAAATTAAATGCGTTGGGATCGTTATTTCGTCTATAATTTTATTAAAGTAGATAAAATATTACTTTCCATCAATTTAAATGTTATTTTAGCATTAAACTCTCATTTTCTACAAATTTGCATATTTTGTCAAAATAATGCAAATTTGGACATATTTTGCAAATTAAAATTATATTTTCCAACCAATAAAGTGTAAATAAATGTTTTAACACTTTTAAAAGATTAATACACTATTATATATCATTTTTATTATGATTAATTAACTTATTAACCATTTCTCTTGCATTTCATCAATAAAAGGCAGATTGGCGAAAAAAATACAATATTGCCAAAATTAACATTTTTAATCGAATATAGTTATACAACTACATTCAAGAACTCATGAAATAAAGTAACACTTTATTTCACACATGTCCAACACTTTCTTCCTGATTAAAATTATTTCTTCTTTATTCACCATATTTTATTTTAAAATAAAAATGGATTATTGGTCTTAAATTACCAATATCATTTTATTAAACCCAAATAAATTTTCAGCCCATCCCAAGACTCAAATAAAGTGATTAACTTTATTTTCTTCATTTCATTAGCTCAATTTACTCAACTTCATTGTTTATATTAAATAAAAAATATTTTCACCATTTTACCTCTAATTAATTTAATTAATTCCAATATTAAATTATAATCATCATTATAATTTAGTAGTAGCGGTAATCTCCAAACCGGGTTTGTTACAATAAATCACGTCCATTAGAAGAAAAGTGAGACGCATAAGGTTTCGATGCTTGGAATATGAATTGCCGATGGTGAGGTCAACGTTGGATACTATGGGGCCATGGCCTGTTCTTGTGTTCGATGTGCAGTGGTGACGTTGGAAGAATGCATGATTTGGGAGGTTTGGTCATGGCGAGGTAATGGTTATCGATCTTGGGTGATTACCTGGGAATGCGGCCAGATTCTAGCAACGAGGGAGAGGTTGATTGCTTTAAGGGCGGAGATGATGAGTGTATGTAACGGCCCGACTTTTCAACCACCAAATGTCGACACAAAAAAATTTATATTATTTGTGTATTAAGCACCTAGGTGTTGGAAAGACAAATTGTTAAGGTAAAAGAAAAGAAAAGGAATCGAACAATAAAAGAAGAACACAACATCAGAATCTCACAATGGAATGACAATATATAACATCAAAAGAGTGGTACAAAGGATCACTCTCAGTATAGAGATATCAGAATTACTAAATTCTAAGCACTATCATTAGCATGTGCAGTTATAACAACATATCCTCACAATGCTGATATACAAAAATGCAGTGGAAATTATAATGCTATAACCCTTCAACTCTTCTCCGTAAGCTCCAAGGCATCCAAATCTAAATATATAACATACATGGGGCTGACCTAAGAATTATAAGAAAATAACACCTAGATCGGTCCGGTAAACCAACGAGAGAAACTCAAACCATATGTGATAAGTAACAATAACTATTGAGATCGTACGGATTTCTATAATAGTTTCCCTAAAAGGAACCAATCATTCACTAAGTTTAATATAAAGTGATATGATAGATAATGTCTAGAGTGTAGCATATAAATCACATCAAATAGTTATTTTTAAATGCCACAACAATAATTGGTGTACAATCAATACCGCTAAGACACGTTCGCATAACGGATTTTTCACGTAGAAATATCATTGGATCTAGCGGAATTCGACCTTCATGGCAAGGATCAGAAACTACCTTCCGAGCAACGTATGTATCTAGATAGGATATATTCTAAGGTAAAAATAAGTGGACCAATCTCAGTATGTGATCCGAGCCATACCAACTCCCAGTACCCCTGGCCATGGAGTTGATATACCCTTGAGGTTGCTAAAACCCCTCGGCCATGTCCCTTATCTGTTCTCTATCATTTTTTCCAATGTCAAGGCTACGTTCGGCATCTCTCACTCGAGTCTTCATCACTTGAATAGAACATGAATCCCCAGATGGATTCCTTCCTCTAGAACAGATCATGAATCACACCAAGGGTTCGAGCTTCTCGAACAGATCTCGAACCTCCACACAGGTTTCCCGCATAAGTCCTCTAACCAATACTAATGCTGTCCTCTCTCTTGGAGTCTCCTCAAGATCCCATATGATAACATCGTTTGAAATGTTAATGCTGACTTTTCCTTTGGACTTAACCTTAGGATAGTCAATTCAACTCTATAACATCCCCCTTCACAACTGCTTCCAGAACATAGATCGCCTATATGGTTTAGAAGTGGTTTCGGGTTCGAGTCATCTCATATAATTAAACTCTTTCCACTTACCGGATTCTCCAAAACCAATCGGTGAATTCTGGTTAACTCAATTTCGGTTCTACCAGAAGTAAACGAAAGGTAAAGATGTTTCATACCAATACTCCTTCCCAAGGGTTCTTATTAGTATAAAATAGTGAGGTCTTTCTATTACTTCCTAAGTTAATATTAAGCCAAGTTTGATAATTGACTAATCGATTATCCAGGCAAAACAATCGCTTGTACAAATCACAATTCATATGCTCAACTCATTTCAAACGTTACATCTTAACTATTCCTTGCCCTAGAGTGAAGCGAGGTTAGTTTGAGCACCGGTTGCTCCATGCCTTGCCTAGACACTTCAGTCTTGAATCTCACAAATAGATAAGTCTACCGCGTCAGCGTTTAATGTTAAATACAGTATTCATGATTTCCATAAACAATAGGGAATCAACTCGATTAACACGTTTCCAACAATTTCCGCTAACCTATTCCTCAGTTAAGAGGAAAGCTCGATAGGTTAGAGCACTATTGCTCCATCCCTACTTGACATCAATCTTAACTCTCACAAATAGATAAGATTACTTTGTCAGCTTATTAGTGTGAAGCATAATCAATTACTTTTCAAATAAGTAATTAAATAATCAAATATTTAGCCATTTAGCAATTCTAACCCCTGTTTGAAAACATTTAAATTACTTGGAAACACATACAATAGGTTTCAAAACATTTATCTAAAATATTACTTGAAAATAACAAGTTTGAAAAATTAAATTTTTTTGAAAAAAGAACATGTTTTATTCTAAATTCCTCTTTTTAAAAAATCATAACCAATTCTTAAAAGTTCAAAAATATCTCAAACTACTTTTAAAATACCATAAAAATAGTTAAGCAATACTTTTAAAAAGAATGAAACAAATCGCTCGAACTTAAAGTCCTTTTTGATGTCCAAAAATTTAGGTTAAACGGGGTAGTTTTGCCTAGTGATATTTTGGCCATTTTCAAGATGTTACTTAACCTTTTACTATTAAATCTTTAAATAGAAATAAACATACATATATATATAACAATGCAAATATGGTGAGAAATCCCTATGGATCTCTCTAAAAAGTTGGATAACAATTGTAAAAAACAAGACAATTATGAACTGCATCTATTGCAACTATCGCTATAAGTGCACATTCAAAATCCAATTCATATCTCAACCTGTAACGACCCGTTAAATTAATAATATTAAATGAGTTAAATTAATATAATTTCTAACCTGATTTAGAAAAAAAAAAAAGGCTTTAAGATTTATTTGAGAAAATGTAGTAATTTGTTATAGTAATTGGAATTTAATGTAACAATTTAATTTTTATGACAATAGTTTTGGATAATGTAATTGTCACACTTTGTTAAAAGTTAATGGTAAGAAACCAATAAATGTTGAATTACTGAATATTAATAAAATATTTACTAGAATGGGATTCATTTAATATTAAAATAAATAGTAGGATTGTTTCATTTGGTGACCGTTGAATAAACCAATGCAATAAGTGTAGATAAAATTTTTTATGAATATTGTTCGGTAATGAATGTACTTAAAAACGGTAATAAACTTAATATAAGAAAACAAAGGCAAATTGTGTATTAATTAATGAATTCATGAATCAGTGTATGGACTTAGTGTAACTATACGTAAATGTACGCAATAAGGTTGTGAAATACCAATGATTTGGATTTCCAATTTATATTAAACATAATGTTGGTAGAAATTGGAATTCACTGTTGTGTGAAATATATGAGAAATCAGGTCAAATGTAAATTATACCGTAGATGATATACTCTTTTAAACAGTAGGATTTTTAAATAAATAAACGTTTCACTTAGGTTTCAATTGGATAACTTATGTAGTTTAATGGAGAATCAATTGCAATTAATTGCCATAAATTAGTGATGATAGGGTAGTTTGATTTGGCCTTTAAGAAGAAAGAAAAAGAAAGCCAAGATTTATGAATTCATTTGCAATGTGAAATGCAAATCTTGTGGATTGTTTTTTTTACAAATGGAATTAATATTTAACCATTACGTTAGTGGAGTCTGATAAGTTAAGGTAGATAATCAATGGTAATTTACCTAATTCAAAGGATATATTAATATAAATATGGGTAAAATGAGGTTAGACCAAGGATATAATATTAATTGATTTTTAAGGCTTAATTAATACGTGAAATAGACAAGATTCTACATTCAAACATTTATACAAAGCTAAGTTGTAAATAGAAGTACCAATGTAATATAATGTAAATAGATGGGAATCAACATTTATTTATTTATTTAATGGAATTTAATTTCTATAGTATGATAATCGCAATTAAATGAAATTGAAATAGCTAATTTATACGTTAGTTGAAATTTAGCTGGAATATGAGGATTTTTAATGAAATAGTGAAATCAAATGGAAATAAGGTTTCAATTATACATTGGAATTTATATTCACCATAAAAGGTTAATTGAAAACCAAAGGAGTTAATAAAGGAATCAAGCTTTATCTATTAATTTGGATTTAAGATATGGTAAATTGGATTTATTGCAATAATTAATTCTATAAGATGAGGTTAATACTTATTCTATTTATAATTAGACCAAATTGTTGATATAGATTTTTTGAAAGCAGAATCTATAAATCAATTTGAGTATCAAATTCAATAATTGCGCTTATTGCATAAATAAAAGGAATTTAACATTAAATATTACGTTACTGAAATTTAAAATGAACTTTAAGAATAATATTGTGAATCATGAACCAAAGTATGTGGCATCCCTATTTGGATAAAGAATGAGTATATAAAAGTTAAAAATCTAATATACGGGGTTTTGAGCATTTAATTTTATAATTCTTAAATATAGAAAAGTGCAGAAATTAACACTGCAAATTGATATACTTATAATTTTAATTCACATCCAAGCTTGTTAAATCATTTGAAATTGATTAAATTATATAAGTAATAAAATTTGGACAATTTTAGAATATAATATAAAATTTGGATTTTTGTAATTTATTTTGATTTATTTAATGAATATAAAAATAGCTTTTTTTTGTCACGGACTCGGATTTCGATGAAACCAGTTTCATCGGATCCGTATCGGTGAATTATTATAGGGTTTCAAGTTTCGTATCGATCGGACTTGTCGTTTGATCGTACGGGCGTGAAATGCCTTGAAATCAAATTTAATTAAAATCAATTTGAATCAATTTGGAAATTTTGTTTTCAGCATAACTTCTTCATACGATCAAATTTGGACGTGAAACTTTTTCCATCGCGTTCAGAATATTTTAAATTACCTATTTGGACATATAGATTTAATAAATTCGGTTCCGGAGGCATAGCGGGCTTTTTGGGCCATAGTTTGTTCCGCACGTTCATTCTACGGTCTATCTACTCTATCTCTAACCCCTCTATATAAACCTAGCTACAAGCCCTAGCCTCCACCTAATTTCTTTTCATCTGAGCGTATACTTTCTTCAAGCTCCTCTTCTTCTTCAATGGGTGCTAACCCTAGATCTAGTCAGTTCAAAAAAAAAAATTCAAATTTTAAAAAAAAAAAAAAAATTTCGGATCTGCAGCAGCTTCTGGTCGCGCTTCGGGTTTCAGGAGAGAAAACCCTAGAGCAACTTCGGGTCAGGAAGAAAATGACTCGGGTCGCTCCGGGTCATTTTGGCGAAAACTCCAAGCAAGCACCGGGGAATTGAGGCGGCGCACCGAAGTCGAACCCGAAGTCGACCCAGGACCAGAATTTTTCCATTTTTCAAATTTCCATAACTTTTGCATACGAGCTCGGATTCACGCGCGGTTTGTTTTGCTGGGATCGTATCGGAATTTCTAACGTTTTGACGCTGGTTTGGATGGATTTGGAGACCGTCAAAATTTTGAGTTTAAATTGAATTTAAATTCGATTTAAATTCCAAAGGTGAGTGTTTAAACCCACTCACAACTACTAGAAGCTTTTATGTTTGTTAAATTAATTTTAGAAATGAATAGAAATTTATTTATGAGTATTTGGCATGTTTATTTCACTCATATTTGTTGAATTGCATTTATTAAATTTAACTGTTAATTTAATTTATTTGTTGCGTATTAATTGATAGTTAGAATTTATTTGTTTGCCTATAAACTGCTAGTTAACAGTTATATAGATTATTACTGAATATAAACTGTTAGATTAATAGTTGTTAAATTTAATATGAATAAAATTGCCAGTTATTACCTGTTATATATTATCAAATATAAATTGTTATTGATTGATATTGCTTGATGATTGTGATTGGATGATGGGTGATGTTGATGGATGTTTTATGGTATTTCATAAAATTGCAAATTATCATGCATATTTCCTTTCATTCGGGATTGTGGTTTGAAATGATATACAACCGCAAAATTTTATATTTTTTTAAATTGCGGATTGAAATGATAAATATCCGTATCACTTGATCATAGGATAGAAAATTATATACAGGCACCGCGGTCTATATATAACTATTTTATGTGATTTCTATGGTTTGGATGGAATACGGTTTATAATAATCTTAAAGTTTATATTGTATAAATATTTTTCTTCCATATATATATACATATGAAGTTGAAAATTTTGAAATTAAAAGGTGTATAAAAAATCTTTATTAAAAATGGAAGAAAATTAAGAAAATGGAGTTTAATAATTTATATCATATGTTTAAATGTTAAGTTTGGAAATTTTAAGATATGATATTTATAATTGGATTTTTCCCAAAATAAATTGAATTGAATACTCTAGTATAATTTGAATTGGGAAGATATATATATTTTATCACTAGAAATTGAAGTCTTATTATTTATGGATTTTATGTGAATATTCAAGACTAATTAATAGAACAATTGATTTGTTGAAAGCATAAAATCCGACTTTAGTTTGAAATATTGATACTCAAAATGGATATACGTATATATAAATAAATTGAAGTGGTTTTGGAACTTGAGAGAGATAATATAAATTTTGGTTTAGACTTTAATAAAGAAATGTATTTGTAAAGCCATGAGAACTATTTTCTTTACAAAGTAACATTTAAGTTAAACCATTTAATTCATACACCGTTGAATGTCCGAACCATTCAAGTTTTTAGAAGTTATGGTTTTAAATTATGATTTCTAAAATATTATGCTTTGAAATATTTGATTTTCAGACGTTATGAAGTTAAAGCATTATGATTTTGGAAAAGAATTATATTTGGGATAAGTGATAAAATATGGTTTTGGGTTTTGAAATGATATCGTATTCATGGTTATGAAATGGAATGTTTATTCTGATTTTTAAAGTATAACCTATTTTTAAATGACCGTGGTGTTATAATAACGATGGGTTGGCAAAGAGACCGGGATCGGATATGGACATACTCTCTGTCGATACCGAAAACCACTTTGACTAACCGTGTACGCGGTAGAGATTCCAGAATGAAGTAGGTGGTGGCGACGTTTCCTGTAAGGTAAATACGTGGACCCGACTCCCGTGAGTTGGCATAAGGTGGCTAAAACAGGAGCGATTCTCAGGCCAATGAGGTCATTCCTCTGATCGGACCCTCCTCTTCGATATTATACTTTGATTTTGGATTGATTCAGTGGCCACTTCTATATTTTGATTTTGGGGAGTTAGTCCGAGGTGGGCGGTAACTGCGGCTACGCATTTCCACCAGCCTGGATAGCAATTGGTATATCTACCCTGGCATTGCCTAGTTGTGCCGTGTCACCTACCATACCGAGCCTTTACTACGAGTTTCTATTTGTGTCGTCCCTATGGAGTATCCTCTGGTAGCTTCCCGATCAGGAGGTATTACGGTACTGTATAGACTATTGGCATTATTTTTGTTAAGGGCTATATGGGTAACCCCTTAACGCTATTTAAAAGTAAGTTTATTTTATAAATAGACACTATTATAATAGCGCAATATACTACATAGTAAATAGTTTAACGGATCCTTAGGAGATGTAAATCCCGAACATCTCTTGAGTTACTGTACTCATATTTATTTCTGTTAATTTAACTCACATAAGATCTTTTAGTCTGACTCGAGTGTTTTTGTCTTTTCAAATTCGCTCGGGTCAGTCTGAGCATTTCTGGATCGAAGATTTTAGCTTTGGAGGACGAAGACGAAGAATCCGTATTATATTATTTATAGTATTGCACCACACTCTTTCTATTCCGCTGCATTGTTTGTATTGGTATGTGTAACTCTGATATTTATTGTATAAAGAAGAATTAACTGTTTTGTAACCGTTTATGAACTGTATATTTATTATTATATTTTATCCTTCCGCTGTGAGATTCTATTTTGTTTTATTTCTTCTCTGTTTTTTCTTATTTGGGTCAGTCCGAGCGTTTCAGGATCGAAGATTTTAGCTTTGGAGGACGAAGACGAAGAATCCGTATTATATTATTTATAGTATTGCACTACACTCTTTCTATTCCGCTGCATTGTTTGTATTGGTATGTGTAACTCTGATATTTATTGTATAAAGAAGAATTAACTGTTTTGTAACCATTTATGAACTGTATATTTATTATTATATTTTATCCTTCCGCTGTGAGATTCTATTTTGTTTTATTTCTTCTCTGTTTTTTCTTATTTACCCCATAACAATCCGCCCTTGCGTATGCTTTGAATTGGCACGTGTGTCGGTTTAAAGTGTGCGAAAAGGCGGGATGTTACAGTTGGTATCAGAGCTTTGGTTTAGCGATAAACCTTGGTTTTGTGGGGTTTGACTCTTTGTTAATAGGGTAGTAATACCCTATGGGAGTCGCTGAGTGTATATATATGAGAGAGCGTATTTGTTAGTGTTAATAAAGATTTTGATATTGTGTTAATCTGTTCCGATTTGTATTTATAAATTCTGGTTGATGCATCGGACGCTATGACATCAATAGGGATTTCTAAACACTTAATAGGACAGACCGACATAATATTTGTTTTTAATATAGGTGAATGAAATAATTTTGCCTATTATATTTTCTATATATAAAAATATTTTTATAAAAATATATATATATATATATATTTGGTTGCTATAGATTGGGTGTTAGGAAATAAAAATATTTATAACAATTGAAGCTAAGTTGAAATTATAATAAATCAAATTGGAGATTTTAGAACTTAAGTCCGGGATTTTTGAAAATCTTCTTTCAAAGGATTTGTGAAATATAATGATTTGGTTTATAGGTAATTTCTTATATAAATGTTTAGTGTAATTCGGAAGAATTGTTTTAAAAGAGGATTTTGGAGAAAATAAATTTTGTACTTTCCTCTCTGTCGCTAGAAAATAATTTCGGTGATGACGGCCGCATCATCGACTTTCATTTTCGAGTTTCGAAGGGGAAAGGCCACTGTGGTACACTCTACTGCAGATTTATTTTTGAAATTGATTGAATTTTTAATTGTTTTAAATATAACTTGAGATATAAGTTGTAAGAACTCATTTATCTATTATTTTTAAAATAAAATTGAAATTTGGCCCGGTATTTAATTCCTAAATTTCCATTAATTAAATTGTTTAAACTATTTTAGTGGAATAAAAGGTAAGTAAGTAATAAATTGAAGCCTCTAAAGGTAGGTAAAAGAATGAATGCTAAGTATAAAGGAAGTTAAAATTTAACTTATAAATAATGGTAAAGATCTATTGAACAATAAATGAATTAAGAGAATTGAGATTAAACTTGTATAAGTTCTTTTGCTTTTTCTTTAACATAAATAACTTACCAAGCATAAAAAGTTGAAATGTAAATTAAGAGTAGAATTTTTGGAAATAATGAAGTATTCAATAAATTACTGTTATAAATAAGAATTTAATGGTATTAACTTAAGTGATGATTGGAATTTTACTAAAATTAAAGGTTGTATTATTAATAGGTGATTTTAACCTTAAGAAAGTAAAAATGAAATTCCTTAATTTATAAAGTTTGATTGTAGGGTTATTAACTTAAGTACGCCTTAATTTCCCCCTATTCTAATATAATAGAAAGTAAGTAATATATAAATGACTGTAAACCCTAAGTAATTAATTAATAAAATTCCTTATTTTTAAGAATGAAGGTTAAAGGGTTAATAATTTAAGTGTAATTAAAAAGGGTTACTGTAATTAAATATAATAGAAAGTGGGTAATTAAATTGTTACTACTATTAAATATAATAGAAACTTCAACATTAAATAAATGAATGAAATTAAAGGTAAGTTGAAATTGTAATTTATAAAACAAATATATATTAATTTAAGGAATTGAGAAGAAACTTGTAAATTTTCACTTACATTCTTAAAACATACATAACTTACCATATAATAAAAGTTGCAATGTTAGTAAGTAAATGTAAGGGGAAATCTTACAAGTGAAGCTTGAGGTAATAAAGGTATTCAATAAATTTGCTGTTATTAATGAGAATTAATTGTATAAACTTAAGTTAAATTGGAAATTTTACTATATAAGTAAAGGTAAGTGGTATAAATAGATGATATAAACTTTAGTCAATAAATTGGAATGCAAATATAATGAATTTTGTAATAAATGGAAAACGAAAATTGTAAGAAATAAAGAAATCCCTCCATAAATGAAAGAAAGAAAATCAAACCACTGAAGCATGAAATAAATGTATAATAAGTTAATTTGGTTGTTGGTTTGAATTGTATTGTTTGATTTATGATTGTGGGGTAAGGAACTTGAAGTTGTTGGATGAATAAATAATCTATCTTTGTTCCATCTAAGACTGTTGAGTAAAGGATGCACTTGATAGTTAATTTCATTTCATACAAATTTCAAGTTTGAACCCAAACAACTATTTGTTTGATGGATTAAATGATTGCTTTGTGTGTGTATGTATGTTGTTTGTAAGGTTGATGGTTGTTGAATTGTTTGGTTGATTAATGATTGAATCCACTTGAATAGTTCACTTTAAAATAAATATTTAACCTTTTAGATTTTATAAGTGAAATGCAGGCTATGGAAGCCACTTCTACTGCTCTGGTTCCCTAATAATAAGCGTATTGCCCGACAAATAGGTACGTTTTCGGATTACGTTTAAAGCGCTATTTTATAATTTTGTCCGTGTTGGGATAATATTTTGATAATATATGTAATATATTTGTATATTTTGATATTATATTTTCTCCAGAGTCTCTCCGTACAAAGGAGACTCTGCCAAAAATTTTCGTAAATTTTGGACTTAGAATTTTGTTGAATATTTTCCAAACTTTAATGATTTAAGTATAAAAGGTTATAATGACTATAAAACGGGCATATCTCATTTAAGGAAATTAATTTAGTAAATTATTGTTTATAAGTTAATATTTGAAATAAGATGTAATGTTTTATTCTTCCTTCTCCCTTCTTTTTCCTTTTCGGGGACGAAAAGTTTTGAGTGGGGGAGATTGTAACGACCCGTTAAATTAATAATATTAAATGAGTTAAATTAATATAATTTCTAACCTGATTTAGAAAGAAAAAAAAGGCTTTAAGATTTATTTGAGAAAATGTAGTAATTTGTTATAGTAATTGGAATTTAATGTAACAATTTAATTTTTATGACAATAGTTTTGGATAATGTAATTGTCACACTTTGTTAAAAGTTAATGTTAAGAAACCAATAAATGTTGAATTAGTGAATATTAATAAAATATTTACTAGAATGGGATTCATTTAATATTAAAATAAATAGTAGGATTGTTTCATTTGGTGACCGTTGAATAAACCAATGCAATAAGTGTAGATAAAATTTTTTATGAATATTGTTCGATAATGAATGTACTTAAAAACGGTAATAAACTTAATATAAGAAAACAAAGGCAAATTGTGTATTAATTAATGAATTCATGAATCAGTGTATGGACTTAGTGTAACTATACGTAAATGTACGCAATAAGGTTGTGAAATACCAATGATTTGGATTTCCAATTTATATTAAACATAATGTTGGTAGAAATTGGAATTCACTGTTGTGTGAAATATATGAGAAATCAGGTCAAATGTAAATTATACCGTAGATGATATACTCTTTTAAACAGTATGATTTTTAAATAAATAAACGTTTCACTTAGGTTTCAATTGGATAACTTATGTAGTTTAATGGAGAATCAATTGCAATTAATTGCCATAAATTAGTGATGATAGGGTAGTTTGATTTGGCCTTTAAGAAGCAAAGAAAAAGAAAGCCAAGATTTATGAATTCATTTGCAATGTGAAATGCAAATCTTGTGGATTGTTTTTTTTACAAATGGAATTAATATTTAACCATTACGTTAGTGGAGTCTGATAAGTTAAGGTAGATAATCAATGGTAATTTACCTAATTCAAAGGATATATTAATATAAATATGGGTAAAATGAGGTTAGACCAAGGATATAATATTAATTGATTTTTAAGGCTTAATTAATACGTGAAATAGACAAGATTCTACATTCAAACATTTATACAAAGCTAAGTTGTAAATAGAAGTACCAATGTAATATAATGTAAATAGATGGGAATCAACATTTATTTATTTATTTACTGGAATTTAATTTCTATAGTATGATAATCACAATTAAATGAAATTGAAATAGCTAATTTATACGTTAGTTGAAATTTAGCTGGAATATGAGGATTTTTAATGAAATAGTGAAATCAAATGGAAATAAGGTTTCAATTATACATTGGAATTTATATTCACCATAAAAGGTTAATTGAAAACCAAAGGAGTTAATAAAGGAATCAAGCTTTATCTATTAATTTGGATTTAAGATATGGTAAATTGGATTTATTGCAATAATTAATTCTATAAGATGAGGTTAATACTTATTCTATTTATAATTAGACCAAATTGTTGATATAGATTTTTTGAAAGCAGAATCTATAAATCAATTTGAGTATCAAATTCAATAATTGCGCTTATTGCATAAATAAAGGGAATTTAACGTTAAATATTACGTTACTGAAATTTAAAATGAACTTTAAGAATAATATTGTGAATCATGAACCAAAGTATGTGGCATCCCTATTTGGATAAAGAATGGGTATATAAAAATTAAAAATCTAATATACGGGGTTTTGAGCATTTAATTTTATAATTCTTAAATATAGGAAAGTGCAGAAATTAACACTGCAAATTGATATACTTATAATTTTAATTCACATCCAAGCTTGTTAAATCATTTGAAATTGATTAAATTATATAAGTAATAAAATTTGGACAATTTTAGAATATAATATAAAATTTGGATTTTTGTAATTTATTTTGATTTATTTAATGAATATAAAAATAGCCTTTTTTTGTCACGGACTCGGATTTCGATGAAACCAGTTTCATCGGATCCGTATCGGTGAATTATTATAGGGTTTCAAGTTTCGTATCGATCGGACTTGTCGTTTGATCGTACGGGCGTGAAACGCCTTGAAATCAAATTTAATTAAAATCAATTTGAATCAATTTGGAAATTTTGTTTTCAGCATAACTTCTTCATACGATCAAATTTGGACGTGAAACTTTTTCCATCGCGTTCAGAATATTTTAAATTACCTATTTGGATATATAGATTTAATAAATTCGGTTCCGGAGGCATAGCGGGCTTTTTGGGCCATAGTTTGTTCCGCACGTTCATTCTACGGTCTATCTACTCTACCTCTAACCCCTCTATATAAACCAAGCTACAAGCCCTAGCCTCCCCCTAATTTCTTTTCATCTGAGCGTATACTTTCTTCAAGCTCCTCTTCTTCTTCAATGGGTGCTAACCCTAGATCCAGTCGGTTCAAAAAAAAAAAAAATTCAAATTAAAAAAAAAAAAAATCGGATCTGCAGCAGCTTCTGGTCGCGCTTCGGGTTTCAGGGGAGAAAACCCTAGAGCAACTTCGGGTCAGGAAGAAAATGATTCGGGTCGCTCCGGGTCGTTTTGGCGAAAACTCCAAGCAAGCACCGGGGAATTGAGGCGGCGCACCGAAGTCGAACCCGAAGTCGACCCAGGACCAGAATTTTTCCATTTTTCAAATTTCCATAACTTTTGCATACGAGTTCGGATTCACGCGCGGTTTGTTTTGCTGGGATCGTATCGGAATTTCTGACGTTTTGACGCTGGTTTGGATGGATTTGGAGACCGTCAAAATTTTGAGTTTAAATTGAATTTAAATTCGATTTAAATTCCAAAGGTGAGTGTTTAAACCCACTCACAACTACTAGAAGCTTTTATGTTTGTTAAATTAATTTTAGAAATGAATAGAAATTTATTTATGAGTATTTGGCATGTTTATTTCACTCATATTTGTTGAATTGCATTTATTAAATTTAACTGTTAATTTAATTTATTTGTTGCGTATTAATTGATAGTTAGAATTTATTTGTTTGCCTATAAACTGCTAGTTAACAGTTATATAGATTATTACTGAATATAAACTGTTAGATTAATAGTTGTTAAATTTAATCTGAATAAAATTGCCAGTTATTACCTGTTATATATTATCAAATATAAATTGTTATTGATTGATATTGCTTGATGATTGTGATTGGATGATGGGTGATGTTGATGGATGTTTTATGGTATTTCATAAAATTGCAAATTATCATGCATATTTCCTTTCATTCGGGATTGTGGTTTGAAATGATATACAACCGCAAAATTTTATATTTTTTTAAATTGCGGATTGAAATGATAAATATCTGTATCACTTGACCATAGGATAGAAAATTATATACAGGCACCGCGGTCTATATATAACTATTTTATGTGATTTCTATGGTTTGGATGGAATACGGTTTATAATAATCTTAAAGTTTATATTGTATAAATATTTTTCTTCCATATATATATACATATGAAGTTGAAAATTTTGAAATTAAAAGGTGTATAAAAAAATCTTTATTAAAAATGGAAGAAAATTAAGAAAATGGAGTTTAATAATTTATATCATATGTTTAAATGTTAAGTTTGGAAATTTTAAGATATGATATTTATAATTGGATTTTTTCCAAAATAAATTGAAATGAATATTCTAGTATAATTTGAATTGGGAAGATATATATATTTTATCACTAGAAATTGAAGTCTTATTATTTATGGATTTTATGTGAATATTCAAGACTAATTAATGGAACAATTGATTTGTTGAAAGCATAAAATCCGACTTTAGTTTGAAATATTGATACTCAAAATGGATATACGTATATATAAATAAATTGAAGTGGTTTTGGAACTTGAGAGAGATAATATAAATTTTGGTTTAGACTTTAATAAAGAAATGTATTTGTAAAGCCATGAGAACTATTTTCTTTACAAAGTAACATTTAAGTTAAACCATTTAATTCATACACCGTTGAATGTCCGAACCATTCAAGTTTTTAGAAGTTATGGTTTTAAATTATGATTTTTAAAATATTATGCTTTGAAATATTTGATTTTCAGACGTTATGAAGTTAAAGCATTATGATTTTGGAAAAGAATTATATTTGGGATAAGTGATAAAATATGGTTTTGGGTTTTGAAATGATATCGTATTCATGGTTATGAAATGGAATGTTTATTCTGATTTTTAAAGTATAACCTATTTTTAAATGATCGCGGTGTTATAATAACGATGGGTTGGCAAAGAGACCGGGATCGGATATGGACATACTCTCTGTCGATACGGAAAACCACTTTGACTAACCGTGTACGCGGTGGAGATTCCAGAATGAAGTAGGTGGTGGCGACGTTTCCTGTAAGGTAAATACGTGGACCCGACTCCCGTGAGTTGGCATAAGGTGGCTAAAACAGGAGCGATTCTCAGGCCAATGAGGTCATTCCTCTGATCGGACACTCCTCTTCGATATTATACTTTGATTTTGGATTGATTCAGTGGCCACTTCTATATTTTGATTTTGGGGAGTTAGTCCGAGGTGGGCGGTAACTGCGGCTACGCGTTTCCACCAGCCTGGATAGCAATTGGTATATCTACCCTGGCATTTCCTAGTTGTGCCGTGTCACCTACCATACCGAGCCTTTACTACGAGTTTCTATTCGTGTCGTACCTATGGAGTATCCTCTGGTAGCTTCCCGATCAGGAGGTATTACGGTACTGTATAGACTATTGGCATTATTTGTGTTAAGGGCTATATGGGTAACCCCTTAACACTATTTAAAAGTAAGTTTATTTTATAAATAGACACTATTATAATAGCGCAATATACTACATAGTAAATAGTTTAACGGATCCTTAGGAGATGTAAATCCCGAACATCTCTTGAGTTACTGTACTCATATTTATTTCTGTTAATTTAACTCACATAAGATCTTTTAGTCTGACTCGAGTGTTTTTGTCTTTTCAAATTCGCTCGGGTCAGTCCGAGCGTTTCAGGATCGAAGATTTTAGCTTTGGAGGACGAAGACGAAGAATCCGTATTATATTATTTATAGTATTGCACCACACTCTTTCTATTCCGCTGCATTGTTTGTATTGGTATGTGTAACTCTGATATTTACTGTATAAAGAAGAATTAACTGTTTTGTAACCGTTTATGAACTGTATATTTATTATTATATTTTATCCTTCCGCTGTGAGATTCTATTTTGTTTTATTTCTTCTCTGTTTTTTCTTATTTACCCCATAACAATCCGCCCTTGCGTATGCTTTGAATTGGCACGTGTGTCGGTTTAAAGTGTGCGAAAAGGCGGGATGTTACACAACCTATGTTCAACTACAACCTATGTGATTTTTTCAAGGCCTAACATATGTAATATAAGTCCATTCAAATCCATCTATGGATCCTATGTTCCACTTATTCGCAAAACAAGGATCAAAATCAATGTTTTCACATCTGTCACTTAACAATTCATACAACATTAACACAATCAAATACAATATATGCACATTATATTTTTCCTTCAAAGTGAGCTATTAACTTACCTTTAATCCAACAATAACCAAGATCCAAGAACTTAAGCCTAACCTCACTTGAAATCACAACCTTCCTTTCTCCTCCTTCTTGCTTTTGCCTTGCTTTCTTCCTCCTCCTTCAACAATTTGCTCACGGCCTAGAGGGGTTCCCCCTTTTCCTCCATCACTCTTCAACTTCATAGATGATAAAAAATGTTTGAATGATGTTTTAAAGTCTTTGACAAAGTTTGGTTGAGATTGGAGTTGATTTGAATATGATTTGAAAAAGTTAGAGAGGTAGAGAAGAAGATGAAGAAGCCATTAAAATTAGCTCAAAGCCTAGAAATTTATTTATGATTTATGAATAAACCCTCCCCTCTATTTGTAGGCTTATAAATGGTTCTCTTTAAGCTTTCATTGACACCTTCCCCCCTTCCCCACCATGCCATGGAAGGCTCACCTTCCATCACTTCTCCTTTATGTCTCTTCTCTTTTATGTCACTTCTTTCTACGGTTAATTACTCTTATACCCTTCTCGTAATATCATCTCTTATCCTAGTAGAACTTTCTAGAACATTCCATGTTTTATGAAGTGGAGAGTGTGTTAATTAGTTGCTAATGTGTTCATTTGATCATCAGTTAAGTGCACGATAGTTCGAACAACTTATATCGATAGAAAAACTATTTTCAATAAGCTGATTTTCGATCACATTACCGATTTTTCTTCGAAGAATATATTTTTGAAACACTTTTCAGAATTTAAAAGTTTCTTACCATTATTTATTAATTAAATGATGTTAAATAAGGTTGTAAAATCATATTTATAACACTTAGTTATATTACATAATGTATTGATATTCGAAGACGAAGTGTTTGAATTTTCAAGTCGCTACATTCTGCCCCACATAAAACATTTCATTGTCGAAATTCAAACAAGAATGATAATAAAAGAAAATGGTAGAACAAGATATATATAAATATATATATAGCACTAATGAAACTATATACAAACTAACCGCAACTGAATGCATAATAAGCGACTCCACCTCAAGCAACGAGTACACTACAATAGCTATACGATACTAAGATAAGATGGAAACCCTAGCTATAAGCAACACTGAATGGATCTCCTTCAAACTGCCTTTCTTCTTTCTTGTACCACTCCGAGTATTCTTGCTCCATGGCACTTCTAACCTTAACAATAGAATAAGCACACAAACACTCAAATAACATTCACAATTACTAGTAGTCAATGCTCACAGTTCGCTCAAGTTCAAAATCTTCTCATCCAACACGAATGATAAATGGTCTACTAAGCGAGCCTTACACTTAACGACCTTAGGTTATTATTTTGTCAAGGATTTAAACAATAACAAATTGAAGTGTTTTCACCTAACCTATCCATAAGCCAATCAAAACATAGTATACAAACATACTTAAACCCGCACAATGCGCAAGGACTATCCGTACGCAATATTAATTCCGGTCACTTATTCGATCACATAGATCTCACTTCCTAACTAGTACAAATCACTTGACCTCTCGAGTGTAGACTCTAATTTGGTTTCTTGATTAGAAACCTCTATCATCCTTGCATAATTATATACTATGGTAGAAAACATTAGGATCGTATCACGAATCCCTATCAGGTATTCGTCGTTAAGAATCAAATAAAAAAAATCCTTGTTCGGAGCGGTGTAAACCACCTTGGAATCATGCAGTTGAATACTGGATCAAAAACAATTGTGTGAATAAAACGATCTACACACAACTTGCATACTTATCTATCTCTTAACTATACAATTATCTTTTATCACTTTCATTTGTCCAAATAGTATACCTCTTCAATATTAAAATTGTTTATGAATTATTTCATGAAAACATAACTTAAAGTTTATTATCATTTTATAACTTAAAATCATACTTGTATAATGATCGATTGCATCTAAAAAGTATATACCAACATCAAATTTTTAACAAGTATGCTTTACAAATTTAGAACTGGTTTTAACTTGCTACCATCTTAATTCAAGTGTTATATAAACTCAACTTTTATATTTTTCATAAAACCCTTAATTACAAGTACTATAACAATTCAGAAGTTCTCGACTATCCAAAATCGTCGAAAATTCCATTCATATTTAACAAATGAAAATTACCAAACAATATATCATATAATGATGCACATCCATACTTTTCTAATGCATAAGTTATATGTGTCCATGAAATTACTTAACAAGAGAACTTTAGAACTAAAAATCGGTTTTCATATCAAATCATTTTGAAATACCATATACATATGACTTTTGTATACCAAATATTATTTTGGGATAAAATAATCTGTTTTACCAAATCCATTTTGGAGTATCCCACACTTAGAAACCTAAAAATGACATTGCTGATGATATAGTCATCAACAAAAAATTTCGAACGACAAAGTGATTTTAATGCATCCAGACTATACTCTTGGTACTTAACCAAAATCATTTCAAGGAGGTATTAGATATTTCGTATGTTGCTACTAAGTATCCCGATGTGATGCCCACCTCTATACCCACGCTAGCCAAGGACACTACGGGGTAATGCCGTAAACAAGCGCGGAGAATAAGGCTGTTGAGGGGCGACCATCCGTGTAATTGCTTTGTGCGAGTACCGATATGCCAGATAAAAATATAACTTGCATTTCAAGAGGGAATCTGACATACCGATGCAAACTCAAAGCTACTACACAGTGGCTGATATCTTCGGAAACAAAAAATAGGCATAACATAAATAAGTCGCAGAAGTTCATATCTCAAAGGCGGAAACAGATATGAATATTACACATGAAAGTGTATATCAGAGTAGTGGTCAAACAAGATCCACAATATCACAATAGAATAGTTACAAGTGCAACACAAAAGAATAAGTACACATCAGTGAGTCTATATCTCAAATGTATACAACAAAAACTACTAATCTAAGTAGCTAGCCAAAAATCAGGATAATAATCCCAGATGGGAAGTCAAGCAGAAGCACCTATAACATCTCGGTCTGACCCGAGTATTATTTATAAGAAAATAATAAACGGATCAGTCTAGCTATAAATATCAGATGAAATGATATAGAATAAGAGATATGACAAAAATGTATAATAACCATAATGCCATACTGTGATAAGTATGTAATTGAAAATCAACTAGAGATTAATCAATATCACAAGAATCTTCTCAAAGATAAAAAAGAATGTCATACTCTTTATTTTTATTCACCAAACCATAAATATTGACAATTATATCAATGCCAATCACAAAAGTTAATGACCATAAATTCACCAATGCACAAATATTGATAAAACTCATCAATGTAAAACACGAAAATTGGTGAAAACAAAAATTCTAGAAATCGTTAATAGAAATCCAGAAATCACAAAAAGGGAGGGGGAGGCCTATCACAAAATGGGAGCATGAAAACTCACCAACACGTGTATCACAAAACGGAACGTTATTCCATGGTTGCTAACCATTAATTTGAGCCAAAGCTCCACAAAACGGTCCGAGGACCATGGGTCGCAACCCCACCAATTTGAGCCGAAGCTCCACATAAACGGGGTTTAGTCTCCCTTGCAAACAAAGAGACATCGCATATTGCTAGTCTTAATCACAAAAATGATCATCATTGATCATCAAGAAGTGTCAATTACACTAAGCTAGTAAATATGTGAGCTTAGCTTCATGTACCATAACCACTAGCTTAACTCAAATATTTACGAACATATTATAAGTTTCCACTTGAAAATTGTCACAAGAGATTCAATCGAACAAGTCCAAGAATTAACCGACGAAGTAAACGCAAGCTTTCATACCACTTTTTTTACTAAGTCGTTTAATTAGATTTCTCATACGAGTGAGGTGAAGGTTTGTATATACGAATAGATTGGAAAACGGTTTAAGAAACGAGCTTTGTAATAAAATAGTGTTGAAATCATTTCAATGGAAGAGTTTTGATATTTACTACTAGTATAGAAAACCTTTATATTTTTAAAGTGACAAATCCCAAATGATTGTAGAAGCAATCAATCACTAAAATTCACATACGAAGACGTGAATTAATTCTAAAGAAATCGATATCAAATCCATCAAAAATGGATATTTCCAAAAATCCCAAAGAAGATGTCATCAAAGTCGACAATAGATGATAACAACAAAAGGGAATCAACACGAATCGAAAATATTGGAATTCTTAAACAAAATAGGCAAGCAGGCAAAACACAGCAGATTCAGACGTCTGAATCTGGAAAATTAGAAGTTTTCCAGAACGAAATTCAGACGTCTGAACCCCATATTTCACGTCTGAAATAGGTGTTTTTTTTGCCTATTTCCTTTCTGTTTGAAATCAAGCCAATTTAGACGTTCGGAATTTTGATTCAGACGTCTGAATACTGGTGAATAAAAAATTCCCAGTATAATATTCAAACGTCTGAAACTAAGGATTCAGATGTCTAAAAATATGGTTCAGGGCATTCCCTGAACCTCTACCAAAAATGACCAAATGAATATCGAAAGCGATCGGACGAGCAAATGACGACTAAGGATTTACGCCACGTGACAACCCAGCCTTAACGGCTCTTCGATACGCCTCAAATATCAATGTCCAAATATCCATAATAGGATTTTCATAGATTTTGATTTCAAAACACCAAATATTGGAATATACACCAAATCAATCCAAACCAAAATCAATTGCACAAGAATAAGTGTTAGGAATTCATACCTAATAATCGAAGATAATTATAGACTAAGATATGAGATAAAATCTCACCTTTAAACCCAAAACTATGAAGAAGAAGCTATAGAGCAATGGCACGAACAATCACTCTTCAATTCCAACCTAAAGAGCTTGAATCTAAGCTTAAAAGAGAAACATTTCCTAAATTAGGTTTAGGAATTTCTTAAATTGGTAAGAGAATGAGTTGGAGAAGAAGAGGAGGAGGCTTACCAAAGCTTCTTCTATAAATTTGGAGCTAGAACTTGATTTGCAAATGGAAATTAGGGCTTGGAGTTTTAATTTCTCATTCCTCTCTTCATTGTTGCTAAAGCTTGAGTATTAGGAAATAGAAATGAAGTAATGAAGAGAAGAGGGGTGAAGCTAGGGTCTAATAGGCTAAAACAAAACCAAAGACCTAAGTGAAAATGTAGCAAAATTCCACTAACTCCAAACATATCAAAGTTTATACTCAAAAAGGTCGCAAACGTCATTTTGAACTCAATGGGGGTGGTCTCGAGTCCTAATTTGACAGTTTGCAAAAAAAGTAGCTTTTCGAACAATAAACCGACTAACGATGAATTATTTTAAATAAAATATTTAAATATTCAATCGTAAAATATGTGGGTTGTTACAGACTCCCCTCCTTAAAGAAATTGCGTCCCCGTAATATTTAAGAAGAAAATATAAAGTAACAACCATAAAAGCATATTCATCACAAAAGAAATGTGAAATAAAAAGTTCACCTCAAAGAGCACGACACTACAACAGTTTATGGGTTTTATTGCGTTTGGAAAATGCTAGAACAGGCTACCATAGCGTTTCAGAGAACGCCATAGAACCACAAGCTATGGTAGGCCGGCAGCATTACATAGCAGGAAGGAAAACGCTATAATAGCTAATAGCGTTTACAAAAGGGCATAGCGTTTGCAACCTACCATAGCGTTTTTTCTCTGTTATTAAACTTAAACGCTATAGAGAATAATCCTTCATTTAACTTCTATAGCGTTTTTGAGCACATTTTATAGCGTTTCATCAAACCATGTTATAGTGTTACAATGTTTTTCGATGGCATTTCTTGTCATGTTTGTATAGCATTTTTATTTTCTACTATAGCGTTTTTGATTCTATTATAGCGTTTTTGATGCATAAATCTTACATCTCATATAGAGTTGCGATAGCGTTTGATGAATCAATAGCGTTTTTAAAACGCTATTCTATATAATATTAATATTCAGCATTTTTTTTGTGGTTGTTGCTTGTATTTTGAATCGAGTGCTTGTTGTTTTTCTACTAGCATTTCTATTAAAAAAAATATACACACAATTTCATTCGAAAAAGATTTTTTTTTTATTTTTTTATTCCATTTTCGAATACATTCGCATTTCACATTTTTACAAATTTTCATATTTACAAACTGACACTGTACTTCCTGCATCCCCTTCACCTCCTTGCTGTTAGCCCCAGACATTGATACTGCAATACCACCTTGTTCATTTCAGCCATCCACCCTGTGCACAGCCTTCAACCATCACTGTGCACATCACAAAGCCACTATTCGCTTCCTTGTACAACTGCACACCATCTTGAAAAAAAGATCATCACTGTTGTTCAAAGACATTACAATAATTATTCACAGTCAATACACACAATCCCTCTGCTTCAAAACTGTCAATACCCCTTCCTATCGTCAAATAACAGCTCCTATCAATTTCCAGCCTTCCATTAACACAATCACCACTACAAACTTCTGCTATTATATTCATTCAATCACCACACACTACTGCATACAAGCAGACCCCTCCACATTCAACACTTCCAGTTCTACATTAACAGCAGCCTTCAATTCTAAACTAACATACAAAGCAAACTGCTACTGCCTTGCTCATATATATCGTCTTCACCCCAACATACACACAACATTTCAAAACGAACTGAACCACCTGCATACATATCCTCTCGGCCATTCAAACATCCCACAACAACTCCCCAAAACCCATCATTGCAATCAACAACTCCTCCACAAACTGCTTGACTTCATCAACCATTTTCCATCCATTCACTGCTGCAGTTCATCTTCACCTCTAGCATCACAAAACTCCTGGCTGCAATTCCTTAACTTTACAAACCGCCAGCAAATCAAACTCTGCAATTGCCGAGCCACCTAAAGAAATCCAGTCATTCCACCTAAAACAATTACTAAATAAATAGTAAAACAGTTGTTTCTTATTGAACTGATGATGATGATATAATGTTAAATTTCAGCAAACCAAAGTGTAATAAATATGATTTCTTATAACTCATGATCATCTTGGTTTGGAAAATACACTGACTGAAGTACATAAACCAAGAATCGGCTACATTTGGGGTATATGCATATTTCTTTGTGTGGATGTGTATGTATGTATGTACATATAAAGTGATAAACAGACTCTTGGGTTGCTATTTCCAAAGATAACTCTGAGATTGCTGAATGCGAATTATTTTTATGAACGTTTGTTTTCACTCTCAATTTTGTACTTATTAAATGTTTTTGTACAGTAGTAATCATTAAGAACTACATTAAACAGTACAAATGTGATTTAATTCTTAATAGTTATGAAAAATTTAAAACCACTTATTGACAGTGCTCGACATAGAGTTTTATGTGGAAAAAAACGAAGCCTTAGCATCAACCTAAATCATGATGTAAATTGAGTCAGACTTACCTTAAGAGTTGATGACCTAATAAGCACGTAAACATTTGCTCTAACTAGCTCATCCTTTTTTAGTGTATTTGGATCCTAAATATACCAAACAATACTATTTTCAAACATAACATCAAATATAAAACAACTGCAATTAGTTGTCGAAGAAAAAAAAAGCAACTACTGTTTCAGCTTGTGATCTCAATTTACGATGAATTCTCTTTGAGTGAATTGAAGAAGCACGAGCTCATGCATGTACCTTGATCAATTCTTGAATGCACCTGAAAGTTTCAACTATTTGTTTCCTGACTATGTTGTCACCAACTAAGGTTGAAGCTTCACTAATCCTGCTAATGCTACCATTACTCTTCTTGCCTGTATTGACAGTTCAATTATCAACATTGTAACATAGACTATGACCAAATACTTTACAAGAGATGTGAAGTAAAAACAATATGTAAATTATGAGAAAACAAATAGTGGATGCTGACTAAAGAGTGCAGACCTGCCCGCATGTAAAAATGGTAGGTTTTGGACCACACTTACTATAAATTTCAGATGAAAATGAAACCATATCTACCTATTCCAAATATGTATCCACATACCATCGGCGGAAATTGAGCATAGGTATATTTATTTGGTTTATTAAATAGTTTGGTGAAACATAAACCCTATTTGTCCAAGTTTGTACAAAGTTTATATTGAACTGGAAGTGATCCTCTTTAAAGTTTGATCACATATCAAGCAGCACACAAGAGACTGGTGACCCTCTTACTTCTGAAATCTACTACATTATGTCAATAACAACTGTAGTAACTAAAGATTGCTACTACATTATGCATTATTTTTAAACTCTTGGCTAGGATGTTCAACTTTTTATTATTTTTTTATCAGGTAAATCATTATAACTTCTGATATCATAGTTTATGGCCCCGAAATGATTAGGAACCACCTTGATGTATACAAAATTATTGATTGGTTATTGGATCTCTAACTTGAATTTTTTATGAAACTAAATGAGAATGAAATGGTTTTTTTCACAAGACCTGCTGATGAAACTGAATTATTTTTTCTTTAGCATAAAACAAATTTTACTATCCCATAAACAAATTGTTAACTTGGTATATTTTATTGAGAATATTGACATAAAAATCTTATAAAATGCATAGTTATCACATAAATTTATTCTAGAAATCAGAAAAGAAAAGTATTCATTCGTATCCTTCAAGGATTCATGAGTTGAATGTGCCAAAAACCAAGATAATATTAAATTATTTAAAAAGGTTCTTAGTGCATTCAACGTCGGTTATTATAAATGTTGCTATAGGTAGACAACAATACGCATACCTAAATCAATTAACTGTTACACTTACAACAGTTCTAGACACACAAATTAGAAACAAAAATAAAATTTATTAACCCAACTTTAAATAGAAAGTTTACAATTATTACGTGGGAGGATTGAAACTGGCCTTGTAATTTATATTACTATTATTATCCAAAACTTGCACGTGTAATTTATAGAAACTTTACTGATAGTTGTATAAATTTTAAATAGGGCCTTTGTGTGCAAAGTCAAGTCCTTGCATGTGTATACAATATGAGGAAATCTACGGACATATATTCTGAACAAAAGGATCACTTTGTACTATTAAATACGAATATATTTTTTGTGGTGATATGTTATTTTAAATTCAACACGAATATTCATTAAATGTTTCCTAACCCCGGTGAAAATAAAATTCAACATGAATATTCATTAAATGTTTCTTAACCTTAATAAAAAATGCAATTAATGTTTGAACTGAAATATAAAATACCAGAAGTTTGACGGTGTTAATAATGTGCGGTACAGTTATTAGTATATTCAAGCTATTCATATTCTAGATTAATAAGCAATTTCATTTGTGATGTAGCACATGTCAAAAGTATATAATATCCAATATGGACCGCAAACGTTATTGACATATGACTCATTCAAGTTTAACACAATTTTTTATTTATATTAGGAAATACCGTGAACTGAAATGCCATTCAACATCTATATGTTAAATATAAGCCTCGACTTTGGGAAAAGTCGGGTATAATAAGTAGCATGGTAACCAAATACATAGAACTTCTCTTTAAAATATGTCTATGGTTACTATACCAACTGTGGGTGTAAAAAAATCATATAAACTTAGTTAATTAACCTTATAAGTACAAGGTATTGTGTAAAATAGTTAATGATGTACATGGCGTTATATAAAAAACAAAGATTGGAAATTTCAAATTTAAATGAGAAGCATCAAAAGTGTAACGACCCAGAATTTTTAGAAATTAAAATATGAATATTTAATTAATTTTAAATATTTATAAGTGAATTTATAAGTCGAATAAATTTTTATTTGAATTTTTGGAATTAATTGAATAATTAAATCGATAATTTAATACGTTAAATTATGGAAATAATTGAAAATTGAGTTAAATATGATAGAAAATGATTTGTAAAATTTTATTTTATCATATGGAAGTTAGAATGATATTTTAGAACTTTTAAAATCGAATTAAAAGTTAATTTGTGAAAATTGAATATTTTAATATTTAAATCGACTAGTAAAAATAGTCAATTTTTGAACAGTCTCAAAATTGAACGAAACCAGCTCCATTGGATCCGTAATAGTTAGTTATTACCGGATTTCAATTTTCGTGTCAATCGGAGCTATCGTTTGATCGTGGCAGCTCGAAACGCATCGATTTATTTTTAATTTAAATTTGGCGAGCTAAAATAGCCATTTTTCAAAAAGTCTCGGATTTCGACGAAACCAGTTTCATCGGATCCGTAATGTGATATTATTGTAAGGTTTCAAATTTCAAGTTAATTGGATTTACCGTTTGTCCGTTACGAATTAAAACGCCTGGAAATCGACTTAAATCGGTTTAATTCAAATTGAGCGTTTACAGCCATAACTCGCACATACTTCCGAATTAGCTTCCGAAACCTGTTCCATTGTGTCCGGAATGCGGGATAAACCCTAGGTACGTCAGTTTCGGTGCGTAAATCGGAGTTCGGAATTTCCGGATGAATAGTGTCGAACGAAATTCTATAAATAGCCCACCATCCTCTTCATAATTAAAAAAAAAAAAAAAACAAGCAAAACCCCAGCCGCCACTTGTAAAACTGATGGCCAGAAACTCACGCGACTTTTCCCCTCAATCTCTCTCAATCTACAAAGAATTAGCCTTAGGTTTCAACTAGAGAATGGAAGGGGACGATGAGATCTTCGATTCTATACGGTGATGATGGGTTTTCGTGCGACGTGGAGGGGTATAGGAGGCCGCGTCCTAGGGAAGTGACGCACGCATTTTGAGGAGCTAGACAAGGCCGAGCTCTCTAAGCTTCAGGCCGAAGTTGGAGGGGATGGAGGGCTTCGACATGGCGCGTCTCGATCGAGTTCAAGTTGCTTATAGGTGGAGTATAATTTAAACCTAAATTGGAGCTTTGGGTTTCATTGTAACGGCTATGACCTGGAGATGAAGACGTGAGGGAGGGAAGAAGAAAGGTGCGGCTATGATGGCTTGCGCTTGGATCCTACGGCTATGATGTTGTGTGGGTTTAAAATATTCAAGTTATTGTTGAAATTAGTTTATTTAAATACGTGTAAACTTCAATAATTCATAACTTTTTCATACGAGGTCGAAAACGCGCGAAACTAGTTGCGTTGGAATCGTATGGATGAGCACTACGCGATGGAGTTGGTTTGGAGTCGTTTGGAGTTAGTGAGAATTTTGGGTAAAATTAAACGCGCGTTTAATTTTATTCGAAATAAATCGCTAAAACGGAATTTAAAATCAAGGTGAGAACTTCTCACTCAATCGAATTAGTTTCGATTTTATTTTAAATAGTTAGATTTAAAATATTTGAATGCATGTTTGAATGTTGATTGATATCTATTGATTGTTAAAATAGACATTATACGCCGTTAGTAAGCGGATGTTATTTATTAAAAACATATACCGCGAATATTTCATAAACAGTGAAATTGGTATTATATATAATATCAATATATATATATTGGCATATGTATATATTGCAGTTGTTGATTCCCCGCATTTTTTAGCGGATGAGACCCTATTGCGCCGTTATTAAGCGGATAATATTTAAATCCCATATACCGCGATAATTTCGTACTGGAGCGAAATTGGTATTGTGCTAATGTTTGTGGATGCAGGAAAACAGGTTGGAGGGATCCAACTGGATTCCTCAACAGTATTTATTTGATTTTCAGATATTTTGATATTTGATGGATTTCATATTGATATATGATATCGTTGTAGTCGTGATTGACTATTTGGTGTGTAGCATCATTGGACCAAATTTTGGGGTTTTAAAATGATTTTTAAAGTGATTTTTGAAAATATACTATATTTTGGAATTGATCCATTTTAAATAAATAAACGTTATAATTTTAAAAGTTATAAAATTATGGTTTTTGTGAAATATAGTTAAAAGCTGATTTTTTGAGAAATATGGATTAATGATTTTTTTAAAATAGTTTAAATTGAGATTTTGGAATTTATTATAAAGAGTTTAAATATAGGATTTATAAAATTTGATTTTTTTTTATAAATCAAGAGAATGGGAAGTTATAAAGGAATTTAAAGATGTTTTTAAAGAATAATATAAATTGATTTACATTAAGAGATTTATAAATGGATATTTATAAATTGAAATATTGACTTATAAAACGAGTTTTTATAAGTGTTTGAATGAAGTGAAAATAGAATTTCATAAATGAATGAAATTTATAGAATTATAAATGGTGAAGTGATAAATAAAATTTGTAAATAGTAAGATTTATAAATTTATAAAGTTATTTGAAGAATAGATTTGGTTAAGTAAATGAATCTTATAAGTTATAAGATTTATAATTATGAAGTTCAAAAGAACGATTTTGTAAAATAATCGTTTTATAAGTATTTAACTTATAATATGAATGTTTAGTTCATAATTTAGTTATAAACTGGAATAGGTTAATAAAAGAATTTATAAAAAGGAAATTTTTATAAATAAATAAAAATGGAATTTATAAACGTTGTTTTATAAATTCGCAAATGACTTATTTTGATAAGTAAATTGTTGAAACCTATAAATGGAGTTATATTCACATTTTTGAATAGTGAATAATCCTTTGAATTAAAATGAATAAAAGGATGAAATTGTTAATGAAGTATATTCACGTTTTTGAATAGTGAATAATATGTTAAAGAAATTGTTTTGAATGTGATATTTGAAATTGAATTAAAACGATCTAACGATGTTTTAAAATGTGTTGAGATTCGAAACCATAGATTTCAACGTTAATTGTTGAAATAGACGTTTTCGAGAAATAGAAGGAAATAATGGACTATAACACTGTTGTTATAGTAAATGATTTCCGAAAGGAAATGTTTTGTATAGTATTGGGATTTATATATCTATTTTAATTTCGAATCCCTATACTAGTGATTTTGGGTTGTCGTAACGATGTTTTACGCAACATTCGTTTTGGCCCAAATAAATATGTTTAAGAGAATGATTTCCTTAAAGAATGAAATTTATATACTTAATTTCGATTTAAGTATATTGAATATTTTCTAAGTGTTGAAAATAAATAAAATTTGTGAATTACTTATGAATAAATAAGTATGGAAATGTTTTCCAATATAAAGCGAATATTTTGAGAATTTATCTTTTTGAAGATAAATTGAAAAGGAATATTGAAATGAATAATTGGAATCGAATATTCATAGATATTTTGGATTATAAATTCACTATGGAATTTATGAATGAAAAGGAGAATTTGTTTAAAAATAAATATTAATTTATTTTTGAAATGTGAAATTATATATCTTGTAAAGATATTTTGGAAAATAAATAATTTGGAAAATTATTTGGAAACTGGTGATGTGTGCACATCCAGTGATAGTTCAATAACCGGCTATCAATATTTCCCTTTGAATGGGTATTTGATGTGATTTGTTTGAATGTGAATGCTACACTTATTTTTAAATAAGCGCTCACTATTCGGGTTAACCGGGAAAGGACCATGGGGTCGTATAACCCATTCCGAATATGTGATACGTCGTTATAATTGCATTGAAGATCGGTGTTGAAGACCCGGTATTTGCGAGAGCGATAGGATGACCTGTCGATTTACTCTGCACCGAGTTGCTCCGGTATAGAGTTCTCCATATGTGATGGTGAATCCGATCAGGATTGTGAATATCCGGATTGCAAGGACTTCTTTGTAAGTGCCTTCGGTTTTGTTCGAGCCCGGAACAGACTTGTATGGATTGTGTGTCTGACATTACAAGTTGAGATATAAAGCCGATTTCATTCAAATATATTTCTGTTGGTGGCGGAGAATTTATTCTTTTAGCTTAACACCCTTTTCTGAGACGTACGAGCTCAGAGGTTATATAGTTGAAGTTATCAGCGATATATTCCCAATTTGGTAATGTGATATGCTGAGTGATGCTGAAATGATCATTGTGTTGATTATTGTGATAGGATCGTTTATTTGATCGTCTATCTTGGTGATCATTGTGTTGATCATTTGTTGACCCAAAGCATGGCTTTTGTATAAAGTATGTTTTTGTGGACGTGACTTCGTCGAACCTCACACCCCGGAAATGGTCAAAACAGGAAAGATGCGGCAAGGTTATGAGGGGTAGCACCCTTTAGGGTATGTACATTTCCTTCTGGATAGAGGTGGTATCATGTTATGGAGCCCAGATATTTAACCTATGTGGTTACTACGAATTTATTACTTTGTGGTTGTTGGTTATCGGGATCCCGTGAGAAAGGTCGTTTACGATCGGGGAATGGCGTGCTCGTGTCAGTAGTTACCCAGTTAGGGGTAACCCGGCCTTGTGTTGGCAGAGTTCCGGTTTGGTTCTCGGGGATGTCTTTCCAGAGGCATTCTCATGTGGCAATGGGAAGTTCCTTGGCCTGACCATTTGTTGGAAATCCAAAGAAACAATACGAAACTTGTACGGTATTAGTTGTAGAACCTGTCATTCACTTATGGTGTCGCAACACTGTTTGGATGGTAGCTATAGTAGGCATACGATAATGGTCGTATGTTGGCTAAGATTTATATTCTACTTTCAAAAATGAATTTCTTCTACACTATGCACTAGTAATAATATCAAATTTTATTTTTAATGCGTATCAAGCATCTTTGACTATCATAAGGAGAAATCTCCTCCGATTCTGCGTTTGCATGTGTGTGTGTGCGGGAGGCCTTATGGTAGTCTCATTTTTAAAAGCATTGCGAATTGAAATAAAAATATTCTTTTATTTTGATTTTTAAAGTTAAATAAACTGTTTTGAGTTCTCACACCAGTCACATGACTGACTTGGAGTTTATTGTTTTCCTTCCTAAACTCTGGGTGCCCACCAATTTTCACACGGGCAGTCAAGAGTAAGGTTTATCAGGATATTCTGGAGTTGCTGGAGGCAAGATGGATGGCATGGCGTATTACTAGTTATATAGTATTTATTTTTCCGCTGCACCGTTTGTTGTTGTTGTACACTCTGATGATATGATGTAATGAAATGTAAAGTAATAACTGATATAGTTCTTTGTTTAAAGATTATTCATTTATTATTATATGTTGTTCCGCTGCGAATTGTGAGATTCTGATGTTGTTCTGTTGTTTTCTGTCCCGTTCTGTTTTCTCTATTTTCTTCTGTTTTTTTTCTATTTTCTTTGTTCTCTTTTTCCTCTATTCTCTTTTCTTTAAATTTTAAAATTTTCTATCTTCTTTTCCCTATCTAAATTTTCTATCTTTTTCTTTTCTTCTCTTAAAATTCTTTTTAAAAACCCTCAGTGTTCGGTTTTCCGTCGTTCGATTCCTCGGCAGTCGATAAAGTGAGTGTCGATGTTGAATTTTCGGAAGACGAAGAATCGGGTCCTGACAATGTGGTATCAGAGCTTATGGTTAAGCGACAACCATGGTTCTGTTGGGTATAATTCATTAGAGATAGAGTCAGCAGTACTCTAGAATGAATTTGAGTGTAATAATAGCTATGAGAGCGTATTTGTTAGTGAATATAAAAATTGTTTTGTATTGTGTTGACTTATCGGTTGATTGTTTATAGATTCCAGTCGATCTAGTCTATCTAACTATCGTAGATAGGGGTTTCTAAACTCTTAAACAAGATAAACCGACACGATATTGTTTTAAATTGGGTAAATGAAATAATTTTACCTTGATTATATTTTGTATATGAAGGAATAATTTTTCAAAATTATTAAAGTATATAAGTTGATTGTTTGGTTATTTGAATAATCTAAATAAAAGAATAATTGTATAAGCAAAAGAATTATAAGAACTAAATTATAATTAAAGTGATCTACAATTGTGAATAGACTTATATATATAAGAAGTGAAACTATATGAATATAACTTAAGTGATATGGAATGAAGTTGATATAGTTATCAAAGTGAATGAATATGAACTTGAGTTTTATAAATGAAATTCAACTTTAGAAATTGAATTGGATTGAATGTAAATCAATTAAATGTAAATTTAAGTTGATATGGAATAATGAATATAATTGTTAATTCATTTAAAATCTAATGTTATTGGAAGTTAAATGAATCTTAAATAGAATTGAATTTGATTTGGAAGTGAACCAACTTGAATATGAATTAGTGAACATAAACTAATTAAAATTGAGAATGAATGTTAGTAAACATCCACTGTTAATGAATCAAATGTGATTTAAATTGAAAACCTATTTCATTAAATATTAATGAGAATATGAATGAATATTTGTTGGTTATGGATGTTAGTTGGTTGATGGTTGAATATATTGCATTTGTTGTTGTTTACATTTGCTATATGACATGTATAGTTAGTATGTTGCTATATGTTATATATTGATACTATTATCTATATGCATGATTCTCATGTTGTTTGTTGAGTGATTAGTAGGTGCGGATCGCGTTTGCTTCGCATTTGGAGCTCGCTTTTGCGCTATATTAGCCGTATATGCTTGCTAATAAAATATAAGGTACATATCTCGGATTAAATATCGTACTTTTACACTTTTTTCCCTTCGGGATGCCTCATTACTTGATGAGATGTATATTTGTGATATATATACTGTCATTTTTTTTTCGGATCGAGCCGCGCAAAGGAGACTATGGCGAATTTTTCCGAAAATTTAAGGCGTTAGAAATTTTTTAAGAAAATGGGAAAATTTTGAAAACTTTAACTTTGATTTGGAATGGAAAGTCAAAGAATAGTAATTGTTTTTGAAAAGATAACTAAGTATGATTTGAAACTTAGTAAAGTATTGTAAGAAATTTAATTATGAATTTTGGAAAATTAATAACTTTTATAACTTTTCTTACTTGATAATTTCGAGGACGAAATTCTTTTAAGTGGGGAAGATTGTAACGACCCAGAATTTTTAGAAATTAAAATATGAATATTTAATTAATTTTTAAATATTTATAAGTGAATTTATAAGTCGAATAAATTTTTATTTGAATTTTTGGAATTAATTGAATAATTAAATCGATAATTTAATACGTTAAATTATGGAAATAATTGAAAATTGAGTTAAATATGATAGAAAATGATTTGTAAAATTTTATTTTATCATATGGAAGTTAGAATGATATTTTAGAACTTTTAAAATCGAATTAAAAGTTAATTTGTGAAAATTGAATATTTTAATATTTAAATCGACTAGTAAAAATAGTCAATTTTTGAACAGTCTCAGAATTGAACGAAACCACTTCCATTGGATCCGTAATAGTTAGTTATTACCGGATTTCAATTTTCGTGTCAATCGGAGCTATCGTTTGATCGTGGCAGCTCGAAACGCATCGATTTATTTTTAATTTAAATTTGGCGAGCTAAAATAGCCATTTTTCAAAAAGTCTCGGATTTCGACGAAACCAGTTTCATCGGATCCGTAATGTGATATTATTGTAAGGTTTCAAATTTCAAGTCAATTGGATTTACCGTTTGTCCGTTACAAATTAAAACGCCTAGAAATCGACTTAAATCGGTTTAATTCAAATTGAGCGTTTACAGCCATAACTCGCACATACTTCCGAATTAGCTTCCGAAACCTGTTCCATTGTGTCCGGAACGCGGGATAAACCCTAGGTACGTCAGTTTCGGCGCGTAAATCGGAGTTCGGAATTTCCGGATGAATAGTGTCGAACGAAATTCTATAAATAGCCCACCATCCTCTTCATAATTAAAAAAAAAAAAACAAGCAAAACCCTAGCCGCCACTTGTAAAACTGATGGCCAGAAACTCACGCGACTTTTCCCCTCAATCTCTCTCAATCTACAAAGAATTAGCCTTAGGTTTCAACTAGAGAATGGAAGGGGACGATGAGATCTTCGATTCTATACGGTGATGATGGGTTTTCGTGCGACGTGGAGGGGTATAGGAGGCCGCGTCCTAGGGAAGTGACGCACGCATTTTGAGGAGCTAGACAAGGCCGAGCTCTCTAAGCTTCAGGCCGAAGTTGGAGGGGATGGAGGGCTTCGACATGGCGCGTCTCGATCGAGTTCAAGTTGCTTATAGGTGGAGTATAATTTAAACCTAAATTGGAGCTTTGGGTTTCATTGTAACGGCTGTGACCTGGAGATGAAGACGTGAGGGAGGGAAGAAGAAAGGTGCGGCTATGATGGCTTGGGCTTGGATCCTACGGCTATGATGTTGTGTGGGTTTAAAATATTCAAGTTATTGTTGAAATTAGTTTATTTAAATACGTGTAAACTTCAATAATTCATAACTTTTTCATACGAGGTCGAAAACGCGCGAAACCAGTTGCGTTGGAATCTTATGGACGAGCACTACGCGATGGAGTTGGTTTGGAGTCGTTTGGAGTTAGTGAAAATTTTGGGTAAAATTAAACGCGCGTTTAATTTTATTCGAAATAAATCGCTAAAACGGAATTTAAAATCAAGGTGAGAATTTCTCACTCAATCGAATTAGTTTCGATTTTATTTTAAATAGTTAGATTTAAAATATTTGAATGCATGTTTGAATGTTGATTGATATCTATTGATTGTTAAAATAGACATTATACGCCGTTAGTAAGCGGATGTTATTTATTAAAAACATATACCGCGAATATTTCATAAACAGTGAAATTGGTATTATATATAATATCAATATATATATATTGGCATATGTATATGTTGCAGTTGTTGATTCCCCGCATTTTTTAGCGGATGAGACCCTATTGCGCCGTTATTAAGCGGATAATATTTAAATCTCATATACCGCGATAATTTCGTACTGGAGCGAAATTGGTATTGTGCTAATGTTTGTGGATGCAGAAAAACAAGTTGGAGGGATCCAACTGGATTCCTCAACAGTATTTATTTGATTTTCAGATATTTTGATATTTGATGGATTTCATATTGATATATGATATCGTTGTAGTCGTGGTTGACTATTTGGTGTGTAGCATCATTGGACCAAATTTTAGGATTTTAAAATGATTTTTAAAGTGATTTTTGAAAATATACTATATTTTGGAATTGATCCATTTTAAATAAATAAACGTTATAATTTTAAAAGTTATAAAATTATGGTTTTTGTGAAATATAGTTAAAAGCTGATTTTTTGAGAAATATGGATTAATGATTTTTTTTAAAATAGTTTAAATTGAGATTTTGGAATTTATTATAAAGAGTTTAAATATAGGATTTATAAAATTTGATTTTTTTTTATAAATCAAGAGAATGGGAAGTTATAAAGGAATTTAAAGATGTTTTAAAGAATAATATAAATTGATTTATATTAAGAGATTTATAAATGGATATTTATAAATTGAAATATTGACTTATAAAACGAGTTTTTATAAGTGTTTGAATGAAGTGAAAATGAATTTCATAAATGAATGAAATTTATAGAATTATAAATGGTGAACTGATAAATAAAATTTATAAATAGTAAGATTTATAAATTTATAAAGTTATTTGAAGAATAGATTTGGTTAAGTAAATGAATCTTATAAGTTATAAGATTTATAATTATGAAGTTCAAAAGAACGATTTTGTAAAATAATCGTTTTATAAGTATTTAACTTATAATATGAATGTTTAGTTCATAATTTAGTTATAAACTGGAATAGGTTAATAAAAGAATTTATAAAAAGGAAATTTTTATAAATAAATAAAAATGGAATTTATAAACGTTGTTTTATAAATTCGCAAATGACTTATTTTGATAAGTAAATTGTTGAAACCTATAAATGGAGTTATATTCACATTTTTGAATAGTGAATAATCCTTTGAATTAAAATGAATAAAAGGATGAAATTGTTAAGGAAGTATATTCACGTTTTTGAATAGTGAATAATATGTTAAAGAAATTGTTTTGAATGTGATATTTGAAATTGAATTAAAACGATCTAACGATGTTTTAAAATGTGTTGAGATTCGAAACCATAGATTTCAACGTTAATTGTTGAAATAGACGTTTTCGAGAAATAGAAGGAAATAATGGACTATAACACTGTTGTTATAGTAAATGATTTCCGAAAGGAAATGTTTTGTATAGTATTGGGATTTATATATCTATTTTAATTTCGAATCCCTATACTAGTGATTTTGGGTTGTCGTAACGATGTTTTACGCAACATTCGTTTTGGCCCAAATAAATATGTTTAAGAGAATGATTTCCTTAAATAATGAAATTTATATACTTAATTTCGATTTAAGTATATTGAATATTTTCTAAGTGTTGAAAATAAATAAAATTTGTGAATTACTTATGAATAAATAAGTATGGAAATGTTTTCCAATATAAAGCGAATATTTTGAGAATTTATCTTTTTGAAGATAAATTGAAAAGGAATATTGAAATGAATAATTGGAATCGAATATTCATAGATATTTTGGATTATAAATTCACTATGGAATTTACGAATGAAAAGGAGAATTTGTTTAAAAATAAATATTAATTTATTTTTGAAATGTGAAATTATATATCTTGTAAAGATATTTTGGAAAATAAATAATTTGGAAAATTATTTGGAAACTGGTGATGTGTGCACATCCAGTGATAGTTCAATAACCGGCTATCAATATTTCCCTTTGAATGGGTATTTGATGTGATTTGTTTGAATGTGAATGCTACACTTATTTTTAAATAAGCGCTCACTATTCGGGTTAACCGGGAAAGGACCATGGGGTCGTATAACCCATTCCGAATATGTGATACGTCGTTATAATTGCATTGAAGATTGGTGTTGAAGACCCGGTATTTGCGAGAGCGATAGGATGACCTGTCGATTTACTCTGCACCGAGTTGCTCCGGTATAGAGTTCTCCATATGTGATGGTGAATCCGATCAGGATTGTGAATATCCGGATTGCAAGGACTTCTTTGTAAGTGCCTTCGGTTTTGTTCGAGCCCGGAACAGACTTGTATGGATTGTGTGTCTGACATTACAAGTTGAGATATAAAGCCGATTTCATTCAAATATATTTCTGTTGGTGGCGGAGAATTTATTCTTTTAGCTTAACACCCTTTTCTGAGACGTACGAGCTCAGAGGTTATATAGTTGAAGTTATCAGCGATATATTCCCAATTTGGTAATGTGATATGCTGAGTGATGCTGAAATGATCATTGTGTTGATTATTGTGATATGATCGTTTATTTGATCGTCTATCTTGGTGATCATTGTGTTGATCATTTGTTGACCCAAAGCATGGCTTTTGTATAAAGTATGTTTTTGTGGACGTGACTTCGTCGAACCTCACACCCCGGAAATGGTCAAAACAGGAAAGATGCGGCAAGGTTATGAGGGGTAGCACCCTTTAGGGTATGTACATTTCCTTCTGGATAGAGGTGGTATCATGGTATGGAGCCCAGATATTTAACCTATGTGGTTACTACGAATTTATTACTTTGTGGTTGTTGGTTATCGGGATCCCGTGAGAAAGGTCGTTTACGATCGGGGAATGGCGTGCTCGTGTCAGTAGTTACCCAGTTAGGGGTAACCCGGCCTTGTGTTGGCAGAGTTCCGGTTTGGTTCTCGGGGATGTCTTTCCAGAGGCATTCTCATGTGGCAATGGGAAGTTCCTTGGCCTGACCATTTGTTGGAAATCCAAAGAAACAATACGAAACTTGTACGGTATTAGTTGTAGAACCTGTCATTCACTTATGGTGTCGCAACACTGTTTGGATGGTAGCTATAGTAGGCATACGATAATGGTCGTATGTTGGCTAAGATTTATATTCTACTTTCAAAAATGAATTTCTTCTACACTATGCACTAGTAATAATATCAAATTTTATTTTTAATGCGTATCAAGCATCTTTGACTATCATAAGGAGAAATCTCCTCCGATTCTGCGTTTGCATGTGTGTGTGTGCGGGAGGCCTTATGGTAGTCTCATTTTTAAAAGCATTGCGAATTGAAATAAAAATATTCTTCTATTTTGATTTTTAAAGTTAAATAAATTGTTTTGAGTTCTCACACCAGTCACATGACTGACTTGGAGTTTATTATTTTCCTTCCTAAACTCTGGGTGCCTACCAATTTTCACACGGGCAGTCAAGAGTAAGGTTTATCAGGATATTCTGGAGTTGCTGGAGGCAAGATGGATGGCATGGCGTATTACTAGTTATATAGTATTTATTTTTCCGCTGCACCGTTTGTTGTTGTTGTACACTTTGATGATATGATGTAATGAAATGTAAAGTAATAACTGATATAGTTCTTTGTTTAAAGATTATTCATTTATTATTATATGTTGTTCCGCTGCGAATTGTGAGATTCTGATGTTGTTCTGTTGTTTTCTGTCCCGTTCTGTTTTCTCTATTTTCTTCTTCTTTTTTTTTCTATTTTCTATGTTCTCTTTTTCCTCTATTCTCTTTTCTTTAAATTTTAAAATTTTCTATCTTCTTTTCCCTATCTAAATTTTCTATCTTTTTCTTTTCTTCTCTTAAAATTCTTTTTAAAAACCCTCAGTGTTCGGTTTTCCGTCGTTCGATTCCTCGGCAGTCGATAAAGTGAGTGTCGATGTTGAATTTTCGGAAGACGAAGAATCGGGTCCTGACAAAAAGGATCTAAAAACACTATTGTAGGGTTCAGTGACGCAACAGGCATCATGGATGCTAACTTGCAAAACAAAATAAAAAAATAACAAATTAATATTTCTAATTTTGAGAAAATACCTTTTGCAAAAACATGGAAAGAATTTATACAACTATGACAATGCCACGTGAAGTTTTAAAATGCTAAGTATAAAATTTCTTTCATCATGAGAAATACTACATTGTACACATGCAAAAAATGTCTCTCTTACCTTTGGTCCAGCTTTTACCACTTGGAACCTTGTATCATACAGACTACCCTATATAATAAGGAAATTATGTACTTAGTAAATTGTAACATTCAATTCCTACAAGAGGCAAGAAAGACAAGTTAAATAAGCATCAAGTATTTGTAACATTCAGCTTGGATAGTTGATTGACAAACTGACAATACAATGAGATCTCATAGATTCAAATATTTGATTGAATACTAGTTATCTTCCTTTAATATTTAACTCATGATCAAAACACACAGGCATCTATATATCTATATCTTCTATATATAATAGCAATATCTTCCTTTGAAGCTTTGAATTTACAAATTACCATTTTCTAGCAATAAGATAAAAGTATAAAACAGATAGCACAAATGATAATTTGGTACCTTTCTCATCCACATTTTGCTTTACTATTGCAACATTAATAATTTCCACATTTTGCTTTACTCTTGCAACATTAATAATTTGACGTTTTTTCTCTTTCCCCACTAACTCTTGATTTCTAAACCAGCATCCTTATATGATAAAACTTATGGAATGGTCATTTTAATTTCTAAACCAAAATATCCAGGATAACTTTAATTTTAGTTTTTGTGTGCATTTGTTTATGTCAAACGGTTAGAATTCAAAAACATAACAATTTTCCTTCTTCTTTTGTTTTTTTGGTATAATCTATTTGAAATAAAAAAAGGTAGGTGATTACAAGTTCAGGTATATAATATACTTATTCAATAATGTTAAATCGATTGTAGCATACCGTATAAGTTGTTTGGCTGAGAGATGTCGGACTATCTCTAGCAATTAAGGGTAGAATCTTGTTGATCACTCCATATGAACAAATTTCATCCATAAGCTCTGAGAAACTACTAAAAGAATCTACAATCATAATTAAGAAACTTGCAATGATGTTTACTAGCTGCAAAACAAACTATAACCATATTAAATAAATCATTCATGAAACGTAAACATTAAACAAATCATAATCATGCTTACATATATAAACTCTTATTGGGTATACATTAGAATCTTCATACTGGATCAGATTGCACAAAGTAGGAACAGAGTTCATGACAAATGAGGAGCAATCTACTGACAGTTCCTCGCATATAATTGCAACAGTGGATACAACAACTCTCTGTTACCATAACAAAAATAGACAGCAAGGTGAATATTTAACATATCAGCATTAATTAATTCAAATGAGGAGGAAAAAATGATAACTTCACCTGGGTACTTGTTGAAAAGAAATCAATGTAGCGTAACACTGCAGTTATTGCCCCTGCCTGCAAACATTATGTTGGCAGCTCCTCTGAGATCTTCTCCAAAGCTTGCAAACACTAAAAGGTCATGAACAAAAACAGTAATTTACAATTTTCAAGTTGTTTGGGTGAAAAAAGAAGTGAACATGAATTAAGATGATTGGTTGGTAAATTCTACTAAGAAAAGAAACAGAGAAATAAATATAGCATTTTTTTCATTCAGATTGGTACTAATTCAAACCATAATTACATCAGTTCATAGAAACATAAAATATATTTTTCTACATAAGAAAAAAGGAAAACTTTAACTAATACAATAGTCCAATTTTGCTTAAAATTATATAAATTCCAAAACTTTGTTTGTTATAATTGTAAGAGAACTGATAGGATTTCAAGGCAAGTAACAGATTTATAATTTGCACAAGAAAAATAAATTTCTGATATCTTCTCCAAAGCTTACACTGGAAGGTCATGAACAAAAACAGTAATATTACATTTTTCAAGTTGTTTGGGTGAACAAAGAAACAACTGAATTAAGGTGTTAATTGCTAACTTCAAAAAAAAATTAATTAATATAGATAAAAAGAAAGGAAGTAAGAAAAGAAAAGAAACTGCATTTTTTCATTCAATTTGGTACTAGCTTAATCCATTATTACACCAGCTCGTAATCGAAACAAAAAAAATCTACATTAAAAAAATGAAAATTTCAACTAATACCATATTCTAGTTTTGCTTAAATTATATAAATTCCAAACTTTTTTTTTGTTATAATTGTAGGAAAAACTGATAGGATATCATAGCAACTAACTCATTTAATTTATAATTTGCACAAGAAAAGTAGAATTCTATTTCTCAAATTTGAATTATTTATTTCTCCAATTTGAATTAGCATAATTTAACAATAAAATAAATGCAAAATACACTATACATGCCTAGATTTCAAATAAACATCTAAATACTCAATAACCAATAAATTTCTGCAGATCACCTCAAGGCTATTCAACTCAACAACCAAATCGCTGACGCTTGGCATAGAATCACACAAATAAGTCAAACTACGGGTAGTAAGCAACATAATTTCAAGATTACCCCCATATCCTATCAACCTCAGTAATAACCCAATCTACTTTTCCTCCTTAATCTGAGACAACATATCCTCCTTTGAAAAGGATAAAAATCTCGCATAGCTCCATCAAACGCATCTGAATCGCACTGGGATTAGCCTTCGATTCGAGATTCGCAAACAAGCTTTCAAATTGCATGCTTTCGGATTACCAATGTAGGTGCAGAAAAAATTTGTAATAAAATTGTAATCAAATACCCAAATGTATTATCAAATGATTCTTATGACCAGATTCAAAAAACTAAACAGAGCAATTTAAGATTAAAATGAATATTTGGTGAGAATAGCAGTGAATCAATATAAAAACTATAAATAAATTTGAAAAGAAAATAAGATTGAATCTAAAATAAAAAAACCCAATTTACTAACTAAAATTCAAGGCACCTAAGAAGAGTGGGGAAAAGAAGGAAAGAAACAAAAGTACACAGGCAGATTGTATCCATTCCATGACCCAACTCATATGAAGAATGGAGAAGAAAACAAATTCTTATGGAAAATATTGTCTCCCTTCATTACGCATTCTTTTTTTTGGAACACTTTTGAACCTCATCTCATTGAAAATAAATAAGCTTTGCTCATTCAATGCCTAAAACACAAGGTGGAACTAGACGTTGAATTGTTAAAGGAATTCTATCAAATGGTCTGTGTACACTATTCCAAGCAAAAAATTTATAGCAAAATAGGAATCACTGTGAACATGCTTAATAATGCAAAATCAGTAACAAATTTTTTTCCGTAAGTAACACATTTAAATAAACTTACTTGTTTTGGTTAATTCCTAATATCAACCGCTAAATGAATAAATCCTATGTTTAAATGATATAAATATTGAAACTAAAATGCCTTTTATTCTTAGATTGAAGATTAAAGGGAAGTAAATTGCATTTAATTTCACATACTTAATAAAAAACTTGTTGAGTACATGTTTCGATAAAGGGAAAATTGTTTACCTAAACTAGGGTTTCTTGCAAAGTGGATGAAAAACGAAGAACTTAGGTTTTCCAGATCGAGTTCGGTTCCAATGATTTAGTAGTTCGATTGGGGGAAGAAAGGAGGAAGTTTGGGTTTCCATTGTGTAATAGATGAAAAAGAGGGGTTTGTGTGCCAGAGGGGGGAGAGGAGAAAATATGAGAGGGAAAGAAATTATTTACCGCCTAAAAAATTTATGCTTTAGCTTGATAAGGAAGGGCCGAGAACATAGCGTATATACGTTAGGTTCTCTAAAACCTAGCTAATGGAAGTCAGCGCTAACCACTCCAACGCTATCCTATGATGCTATTAGTAGTGCCTTTTCTTGTAGGGTGAGAAAGTGAGTCTGGATGTGTGCGCTCGATGAATTATCTAGATTCCCAAGTGCAATCCTTAGGATTTGAGGACCATTGAACTGTCACAACCGGGCCTTAGATGCTCGGCCTTAATGAGTTGGAAAGTCATGCAACGCCTAACAAAGTTAGCAATATCAGATTTCATTCCATCCTAATAAAAAAGTCGCTTCATATCCGCGTACATTTTACTACTATGGCATGAATGGTAAAGAACGATGAGAACCTTCAAAAATATCTTTACGAATATCACTAATATTTGGCACGATAAGTCTACCAAATTTTTGAATACTGCCACGAGAATCAATATTAAAGTCTTTCAAACTTTCAATACCAATTTTGTCCCTACAACTTTGGCTAAGAAGAGCCAATTCGAGATCTAGCTTTTGAGCTTTAAGGATGCGGTCTAAAAGAGAAGGATGAGCCAAAAGGCTACACAAAGCCAAAGATGAACATAAATCGGACTCACGATCTCTAATCTCATAAGTGGATAAAATCTCGAGATCATTCCATTCGGATATCATCATGGAAATAACCGCTTGTTGCTTGCGACTAAGTGCATCGGCAACCCGATTTCCTTTTCCGGGAGTATAAAGAATATCAAGATCATAAGATGCAAGAAATTCGAGCCAACGCTGTTGACGCAAATTAAGTTCCTTTTGAGAAAATAAATATTTCAAAGATTTATGATCGGTGTAAAGAATAAATTTTTCTTCCGAAAGATAATGACGTCAAATTCGAAGGGCGAAAACAATAGCCGTGAGCTCTAAATCATGAGTGGCATATCTAGTCTCGGCGGGCTTCAATTGCCTAGAAGCATAAGCAACAACACGTTCCCTTTGCATAAGAACGGCACCCAAACCAACGCGACTAGCATCGGTATAAACAATAAAATCTTGGCTTCCCACGGGAATCACAAGAATAGGAGCATCGGAAAGGAGTTCTTTTAATTCCTAAAAAGAAGCTTCACATTTGTCCGACCAAATGTATTTAACACCTTTCTTTGTTAAGCTAGTAAGAGGCACGACAATTTTAGAAAAGTCTTTGGTAAAACGACGGTAATAACCCGCAAATCCGAGGAAACTACGGATTTCCGTCACACTCTCCTGTCTCTTCCAGTTTTGAATAGCGTCGATCTTTGAAGGTTCCACGGAAATTACGAATTCGGAAATAATACGACCGAGAAACTTCTCACGAGATTGCCAAAAGTGGCATTTAGAAAATTTTGCTTTTAATTGATTACTCCTAAGAGTTTCCAACACAATCCGAAGATGCTTTTCGTGCTCCTCCTCGATTTTAGAATATTCAAGAATATCATCAATAAAGATGAGAACAAATCGATCGAGGAAGTCTTTGAAAACTCTATTCATAAGGTCAACAAAATAAGCCGGAGCAGTCATTAAACCAAATTGCATAACGAGCCATTCGTAAGATCCATAACGCGTATGGAACGATGTCAAAGGAATGATATCCTCTGCAATATGAAGCTGATGAAAACCGGTTGCCAAGTCCAATTGTGAAAAGACTCTAGCACCACTAAGTTGATCGAATAGATCATCAATCCGAGGTAAAGTATATTTATTTTTGATTGTAAGATCATTAAGCTTGCGGTAGTCAACGCAAAGCCTAAGTGTACCTTGGATTTCTTCACGAAAATAGCCGAAGCTCCCCAAGGCGAGGAACTAGAGCAAATAAATTGCTTCGTCTCCAATTCGGATAATTGTTTGCGCATCTCCTTATTTTCCTTATTGGACATGAGATAAGGAGGACGAGTGATAGGTTGAGCTACAGGGATGAGATTAATTCTGAACTCAATTGCTTGCTTAGGTGGCAATCCTAAAACGGGCTCAAATATGTCGGAAAATTCACGAACAACGTGAATGAGAAAAATGACATCTTTCTCATCATCGTTATCGTCATCATGAGGATTTAAAGAATATAAAGATGCAACCAAGTTGGAATTCGAATCTTTAAGATCAACAGAAATCTGCTTAACAGATTGAGGATGTCGAAGATGAATTGTCCGCTTAGGACATAGAATATGAGCTTCATAACGATTAAGCTAATCCATTCCCAAAATCATTCCAAAGCCTAAGTAACGCATGACATGCAAATCGGCTCGGAAAGAAAAATCACACAAAATAATCTCGACATCTTTACAAAGTAAACTAATTGTTGCGGATCCACCAACCGGATTCGCAATCCTCAAAGAAGTCATTAAAGCGACAACACTTAAAGAAAAAGCATCAACAAGTTCCTTTGATATAAAAGAATGGGACGCACCCGTATCAAAAAGAACTCGAATAGGTTGATCATGAAATATAATAATACCATCAAGGATAGAATGAGAAATACCTTGACCACGAGAAGTGTTGCTAGGAGCTTGAGAAACATTAAGCTTTCCCTCCTTCTTGCCTTGAAGTTTGGGACAAGAAGATAAATAATGATCCAGGCTTTTTCAATAGCGACAAGCACGGGGCTTTGAACACTTGTTCGCAAAATGGTCCTTAGAACCACAGTTGTAGCATTGCCCACTACTATAGGAAGAAGTCTTTGCCACCGGAGTTGCTTGCTTCCCTTTCTTATTGGGATAAAGACCCTTGAACTTGCTAGGCCTTTTCTTGTTGTTGAATTTTGGTTTGGCACCCACAACTTCAACATCACGTTCTTTATCTGCCTCTTCAAGTCGAAGAGCGATATCAATGAGTTGATCAAAAGAAACTTCTAACTTTAGAAGTAGTGGCTTCTTGAGATTTTTATTCAAGCCATAGACAAATCTTTGGTTCTTCTTCAATGGGGTGTTAATATATTCGACCCCGTATTTAGAAAGTGACTCGAATGATGCAACATAATCTGCCACAGAGGATTCACCTTGAACAAGGTCAATGAAACGGCGGGCCAAAGTCACCTTCTCAGCTTCTGGCACAAATTTTAATTTGAATCATTCCCGGAATTTCTCCCAAGTAAGATTCGCTTAATTTATTTCAGAAATCAAAAGCTCGTACCAGTCTAATGCTCTTTCTTGGAGCATGCTTGAAGCCACTTGGACACGGTGAAGATCAATAAGACTCGTGCGTGAAAAGATTCGATCGCATGTTCTTAGCCAAGCCTGGACTTCAATAATGGTTTCAGAACCTTTATATGGCTTCCCACCCAAGTTGGTATAATCGTTGCACAAGCGTGCAAATCCAGACTTTGGGTGAGTAGGTTCCGAATTAGAACCGGCTGCTTGAGCATTCTTTACTAGATCAAGAAGCTGTTGGGCAGACATAAAAACTCCATCCTGAGGAGTAGCACTAGATTGACCAGCGCTGGGACGGCCTGGTCTAACCATTTCTCTTCCTTAAGAAAGAAGAAGGAAGAAGAAAAAGGTTATTCAAAAATTGAATATCAAACAGTAATGATTGTTAAAACAAGGAATCATAAAAGAAAATAGGATAGAACGGTACGAAGACTCGAATTAAATCCTAAGGCACGACTCCTAAGATGGACAAAGGACGATGATCCTTGTTAAATTATTCTATATTGCTCCGAAGTTTGGCTCTGATACCAAGCTGTGACGCCCCACCTCTATACCCACGCTAGCCAAGGACACTATGGGGTAATGCCGTCAACTAGCGTGGAGAATAAGGTTGTTGAGGAGCGACCATCCGTGTAATTGCTTTATGCGGGTACCGATATGCCAGATAAAAATATAACTTGCATTTCAAAAGGGAATCCGACATACCGATGCAAACTCAAAGCTACTACATAGTGGCTAATATCTTTGGAAAAAATATAGAAATAAGCATAACATGAATCAGTCACATTACTTCATATCTCAAAGGCGGAAACAGATATGAATGTTACACATGAAAGTGTATATCAGAGTAGTGGTCAAACAAGATCTACAATATCACAAAAGAATAGTTACAAGTACAACACAAAAGAATAAGTATACATCAATGAGTCTATATCTAAAATGTATACAACCAAAAACTACTAATCTAAGTAGTTAGCCAAAAATAAGGATAATAATCCCAGATGAGAAGTCAAGCAGAAGCACCTGTAACATCTCAGTCTGACCCGAGTATTATTTAATAAGAAAATAATAGCCGGATCAGTCTAGCTATAAATATCAGATGAAATGATATAGAATAAGAGATATGACAAAAATGTGTAATAAACATAATGCCATACTGTGATAAGTATGTAATTGAAAATCAACTAGTGATTAATCAATATCACAAGAATCTTCTCAAAGATCAAAAAGAATGTCATACTCTTTATTTTTATTCACCAAACCATAAATATTGACAATCATATCAATGCCAATCACAAAAGTTAATGACACACAAATTCACCAATGCACAAATATTGATGAAACTCATCAATGTAAAACATGAAAATTGCTGAAAACACAAATTCTAGAAATCGTTAATAGAAATTCAAAAATCACAAAAAGGGAGGAGGGAGGCCTATCACAAAACGGGAGCATGAAAACTCACCAACAAGCGTATCACAAAACGAGACGCTATTCCATGGTTGCTAACCATTAATTTTGAGTCGAAGCTCCACAAAACGGTCCGAGGATCATGGGTCGCTACCCCACCAATTTGAGCCGAAGCTCCACATAAACGGGGTTTAGTCTCCCTCGCAGACAAAGAGACATCGCACATTGGTAGTCTAAATCACAAAAATGGCCATCATCGATCATCAAGAAGTGTCAATTACACTAAGCTAGTAAATATGTGAGCTTAGCTTCATGTCCCATAACCACTAGCTTAACTTAAATATTTACGAAAAAATTGTAAGCTTCCGCTAGAAAATTGTCACAAGAGATTCAATCGAACAAGTCCAAGAATTAACCGACGAAGTAAACGCAAGCGTTTCATACCACTTGTTTTACTAAGTCGTTTAATTAGATTTCTCATACGAGTAAGGTGAAGGTTTTTATACACTAATAGATTGGAAAACGGTTTAAGAAACGAGCTTTGTAATAAAATAGTGTTGAAATCGTTTTATGGAAGAGTTTTGATATTTACTACTAGTATAGAAAACCTTTATATTTTTAAAGTGACAAATCACAAAAATGAGTGTAGAAGCAATCAATCACTAAAATTCACATACGAAGACGTGAATTAATTCCTAAGAAATCGATATCAAATCCATCAAAAATGGATATTTCCAAAAATCCCAAGGAAGATGTCATCAAAGTCGATAATAGATGATAACAACAAAAGGGAATCAACACGAATCGAAAAAATTGGAATTCTTAAACAAAATAGGCAAGCAGGCAAAACACCGCAGATTCAGACGTCTGAAATAGCTGGTTCAGACGTCTGAATCTGGAAAAATTAGAAGTTTTCCAAAACGAAATTCAGACTTCTGAACCCCTATATTTCAGACGTCTGAAATAGGTGTTTTTTTGCCTATTTCCTTTCTGTTTGAAATCAAGCCTATTCAGACGTCTGGAATTTTGATTCAGATGTCTGAATACTGGGGAATAAAAAATTCCCAATATAATATTCAGACGTCTGAAACTAAGGATTCAGACATTTGAAACTATGGTTCAGGGCATTCCTTGAACCTCGACAAAAAATGGCCAAATGAATATCGGAAGCGATCGGACGAGCAAATGATGACTAAGTATTTACGCCACGCGACAAGCCATCCTTAACGGCTCTTTGATACGCCTCAAATATCGAGGTCCAAATATCCATAATAGGATTTTCATAGATTTTGATTTCAAAACACTAAAAATTGGAATATACACCAAATCAATCCAAACCAAAATCAATTACAAGAATAAGTGTTAGGAATTTATACCTAACAATCGAAGATAATTATAGACTAAGATGTGAGATAAAAATCTCACCTTTGAACCAAAAACTATGAAGTAGAAGCTATAGAGCAATGGCAAGAACAACCACTCTTCAATTCCAACCTAAAGAGCATGAATCTAAGCTTAAAAGGGAAACATTCCCTAAATTAGGTTTAGGAATTTCTTAAATTGGTAAGAGAATGATTTGGAGAAGAAGAGGAGGAGGCTTACCAAAGCTTCTTCCTTGGAGCTAGAACTTGATTTGAAAATGGAAACTAAGGCTTGGAGTTTTAATTTCCCATTCCTCTCGCCATTGTTGCTAAAGCTTGAGTATTAGCAAATAGAAAAAAAATAATGAAGACAAGAGGGGTGAAGCTAGGGTCTAATGGGTTGAAACAAAACCAAAGCCCTAAGTGAAAATGTAGCAAAATTCCACTTACTCCAAACATATCAAAGTTAATACTCAAAAAGGTCGCAAACGTCATTTTGAACTCAATGGGGGTGGTCTCGAGTCCTAATTTGACTGTTTGCAAAGAAAGGTAGCTTTTCGGACAATAATCCGACTAACAATGAATTATTTTAAATAAAATATTTAAATATTCAATCGTAAAATATGCTGGTTGTTACAGATTCCCCTCCTTAAAGAAATTGTGTCCTCGTAATATTTAAGAAGAAAATATAAAGTAACAACCATAAAAGCATATTCATCACAAAAGAAATTTGAAATAAAAAGTTCACCTCAAAGAGCACGAGAAAGTAAGTCTGGATGTGTGCGCTCGATGAATTCTCTAGATTCCCAAGAGCAATCCTTAGGATTTGAGGAACATTGAACTGTCACAAGCGGGACATCTTTATTTCGAAGGCGTTTAAACTCCGAAGCAATAATACGAATAGGATGTTGCTCATAAGTTAAATTAGGCGAAACTTCAATTTCTTCCATAATACCAGGCTCAAGAATAAATCGAAATCTCGGAGGTATTTCCATAGATGAGAAACGTGAAACACGTCATGAATAGCAGAAAACTGAGCCGGTAATAAGAGGCGATAAGCCACGGAACCGACACGTTCGGTGATGGAAAATGGACTAATATATCGAGGTGCTAACTTTCCCGATCGACTGAAACGTATAACACCCTTCATAAGTGAAACACGAATAAACACAAGATCTCTCACAGAAAATTCTAATTTTCTTCTTCGGTTATCGGCATAGGATTTTTGTCTACTTTGGGCTTCATTCATCGTATGACAAATGAGATCAATCTTTTCTGTGGAATCACGAATAAAGTCTGGACCTAAAACCAGCTTCTCACCGGCCTCAAGCCAACAAGAAGGAGAACGGCATGGCCTTCCATAGAGTGCCTCGAAAGGTGTATACCAATACTAGATTGGAAGCTATTATTATAGGAAAACTCAACAAGAGCAATATGATCCTCCCAACTTCCGCCAAAATCAAGAACACATGCACGAAGAAGATCTTCAAGAGTTTGATTCACATGCTCGGTTTGCCGATCAGATTGAAGATGATAAGCGGTGCTAAAATTAAGCTTCGTTCCCAAAGCTTTTTGAAGACTCTTCCAAAATCCACTAGTGAACAATGGATCACGATCACTAACAATATAAGTAGGAACTCCATGTAATTTAACAATCTCTTTAATAAAGAGTTTGGCCAAAAGAGGAACGGTCCGGTTAAACCGAACGGGAATAAAATGGGCAGATTTAGTAAGTTTATCAACTATCACCCATAAGCTATCATGACCCGAACGAGAACGGGGAAGGTCGTCAATAAAATCCATGGAAATTTGATCCCACTTCCAAATTGGAATCTCTAAAGGTTGCAATAACCCACCGGGCCTTAGATGCTCGGCTTTAATGAGTTGGCAAGTCATGCAACGCCTAACAAAGTTAGCAATATCAGATTTCATTCCATCCCAACAATAAAGTCGCTTCATATCCGCGTACATTTTACTACTACTGGGATGAATGGTAAATTTAGAACGATGAGAATCTTCTAAAATATCTTTACGAATATCACTAATATTTGGCACGATAAGTCTACCAAATTTTTGAATACCGCCATGAGAATCAATATTAAAGTCTTTCAAACTTTCAATACCAATTTTGTCCCTACGACTTTGGCTAAGAAGAGCCAATTCGGGATCTAGCTTTTAAGTTTCCAGGATGCGGTCTAAAAGAGAAGGATGTGCCACAAGGCTACATAAAGCCAAAGATGAACATAAATCGGACTCACGATCTCTAATCTCACAAGTGGATAAAATCTCGAGATCATTCCATTTGGATATCATCAGGGAAACAACCGCTTGTTGCTTGCGACTAAGTGCATCGGCAACCCGATTTCCCTTTCCGGGAGTATAAAGAATATCAAGATCATAAGATTCGAGCCAACGCTGTTGACGCAAATTAAGTTCCTTTTGAGAAAATAAATATTTCAAAGATTTATGATCGATGTAAAGAATAAATTTTTCTCCCAAAAGATAAAGACGCCAAATTCGAAGGGCGAAAACAATAGCCATGAGCTCTAAATCATGAGTGGCATATCTAGTCCCGGCTGGCTTCAATTGCCTAGAAGCATAAGCAATAACACGTTTCCCTTGCATAAGAACGACACCCAAACCAATGCGACTAGCATCAGTATAAATAATAAAATCTTGGTTTCCCACGGGAATCACAAAAATAGGAGCATCGGAAAGGAGTTCTTTTAATTCCTGAAAAGAAGCTTCACATTTGTCCGACCAAATGTATTTAACACCTTTCTTTGTTAAGCTAGTAAGAGGCATGACAATTTTAGAAAGGCCTTTGGTAAAACGACGGTAATAACCCGCCAATCCGAGAAAACTACGGATTTCCATCACACACTCCGGTCTCTTTCAGTTTTGAATCGCTTTGATCTTTGATGGATCCACGAAAATTCCGGATTCGGAAATAATACAAACGAGAAACTTCACACGAGATTGCCAAAAGTGGCATTTAGAAAATTTTGCTTTTAATTGATTACTCCTAAGAGTTTCCAACACAATCCGAAGATGCTTTTCATGCTCCTCCTCGGTTATAGAATATTCAAGAATATCATCAATAAAGGTGAGAACAAATCGATCGAGGAAGTCTTTGAAAACTCTATTCATAAGGTCAACAAAATAAGCCGGAGCATTCGTTAAACCAAATTGCATAACAAGCCATTCGTAAGATCCATAACGCTTACGGAACGATGTCAAAGGAATGCTATCCTCCGCAATACGAAGCTGATGAAAACCGGTTGCCATGTCCAATTGTGAAAAGACTCTAGCACCACTAAGTTGATCGAATAGATCATCAATCCGAGGTAAAGGATATTTATTTTTGATAGGAAGATCATTAAGCTTGCGGTAGTCAACGCAAAGCCTAAGTGTACCATCGGATTTCTTCACGAAAATAGCCGAAGCTCCCAAGGCGAGGAACTAGAGCAAATAAATTGCTTCGTCTCCAATTCGGATAATTGTTTGCGCATCTCCTTATTTTCCTTATTGGACATGCAATAAGGAGGACGAGTGATAGGTTGAGCTACAGGGATGAGATTAATTCTGAACTCAATTGCTCGCTTAGGTGGCAATCCTAAAACGGGCATAATATGTCGGAAAATTCACGAACAACGTGAATAAGAGAAATGACATCTTCCTCATCATCATTATTGTCATCATAAGGATTTAAAGAATATAAAGATGCAACCAAGTTGGAATTTGAATCTTTAAGATCAACAGATATCTGCTTAATAGATTGAGGATGTCGAAGATGAATAGTCCACTCAGGACATAGAATATGAGCTTCATAACGATTAAGCCAATCCATTCCCAAAATCATTCCAAAGTCTAAGTAACGCATGACATGCAAATCGGCTCGGAAAGAAAAATCATACAAAATAGTCTCGTCATCGTTACAAAGTAAACTAATTGTTGCGGATCCACCAATCGGATTCGCAATTCTCAAAGAAGTCGTTAAAACAACAACATTTAAAGAAAAAGCATCAACAAGTTCCTTTGATATAAAAGAATGGGACGCACCCGTATCAAAAAGAACTCGAATAGGTTGATCACGAAATATAATAATACCATCAAGGATAGAATGAGAAATACCTTGACCACGAGAAGCGTTGCTAGGGGCTTGAGCAACATTAAGCTTTCCCTCCTTCTTGCCTTGAAGTTTGGGACAAGAAGATAAATAATGATCCGGGCTTTTGCAATAGCGACAAGCACGGGGCTTTGAACACTTGTTCGCAAAATGGTCCTTAGAACCACAGTTGTAGCATTGCCCACTACTATAGGAAGAAGTCATTGCCACCGGAGTTGCTTGATTCCCTTTCTTATTGGGATAAGGACCCTTGAACTTGCTAGGCCTTTTCTTGTTGTTGAATTTGGTTTGGCACCCACAACTTCAACATCACTTTCTTTATCTGCCTCTTTTAAGTTGAAGAGCGATATCAATGAGCTGATCAAAAGAAACTTCTAACTTTAGAAGTAGTGGCTTCTTGAGATTTTTATTCAAGCCATAGACAAATCTTTGGTTCTTCTTCAAAGGGGTGTTTATATATTCGACCCCGTATTTAGAAAGTGACTCGAATGATGCAACATAATCTGCCACAGAGGATTCACCTTGAACAAGGTCAATCAAACGGCGAGCCAAAGTTACCTTCTCAGCTTCTGGCACAAATTTTAATTCGAATCATTCCCGGAATTTCTCCCAAGTAAGATCTGCTTCATTTATTTCAGAAATCAGAAGCTCGTACCAGTCTAATGCTTTTTCTTGGAGCATGCTTGAAGCCACTTGGACACGGTGAAGATTAATAAGACTCATGCGTGAAAAGATTCGATCGCATGTTCTTAGTCAGGCCTGGACTTCAATAATGGTTTCAGAACCTTTATATGGCTTCCCACCCAAGTTGGTATAATCGTTGCACAAGCGTGAAAATCCAGACCTAGGGTGAGTAGGTTCCGAATTAGAACCGGCTTCTTGAGCATTCTTTACTAGATCAAGAAGCTGTTGGGCAGAGATAAGAACTCCATCCTGAGGAGTAGCACTAGATTGACCGGCGCTGTGACAGCCTGGTCCAACCATTTCTCTTCCTTAAGAAAGAAGAAGGAAGAAGAAAAAGGTTATTCACAAATTGAATATCAAACATTAATGATTGTTAAAAAAGGAATCATAAAAGAAAATAGGATAGAGAGGTACGAAGACACGAATTAAATTCTAAGGCACGACTCCTAAGATGGACAAAGGACGATGATCCTTGTTAAATTATTCTACATTGTTCCGAAGTTTGGCTCTGATACCAAGCTGTGACGCCCCACCTCTATACCCATGCTAGCCAAGGACACTATGGGGTAATGCCGTCAACTAGCGTGGAGAATAAGGCTGTTGAGGAGAGACCATCCGTGTAATTGCTTTGTGCGAGTACCGATATGCCAGATACAAATATAACTTGCATTTCAAGAGGGAATCCGACATACCGATGCAAACTCAAAGCTACTACATAGTGGCTAATAACTTCGAAAAAAATATAGAAATAAGCAAAACATAAATCAGTCACATTACTTCATACCTCAAAGGCGGAAACAGATATGAATATTACACATGAAAGTGTATATCAGAGTAGTGGTCAAACATGATCCACAATATCACAAAAGAATAGTTACAAGTGCAACACAAAAGAATAAGTATACATCAACGAGTCTATATCTAAAATGTATACAACCAAAAACTACTAATCTAAGTAGTTAGCCAAAAATCAGGATAATAATCCCAGATGAGAAGTCAAGAAGAAGCACCTGTAACATCTCGGTCTGACCCGAGTATTATTTAATAAGAAAATAATAAACGGATCAGTCTAGCTATAAATATCAGATGAAATGATATATAATAAGAGATATGACAAAAACGTACAATAACCATAATGCCATACTGTGATAAGTATGTAATTGAAAATCAACTAAAGATTAATCAATATCACAAGAATCTTCTCAAAGATAAAAAAGAATGTCATGCTCTTTATTTTTATTCACCAAACCATAAATATTGACAATCATATCATTGCCAATCACAAAAGTTAACGACACACAAATTCACCAATGCACAAATATTGACAAAACTCATCAATATAAAACACGAAATTGGTGAAAACACAAATTCTAGAAATCCTTAATAGAAATCTAGAAATCACAAAAAGGGAGGAGGGAGGCCTATCACAAAACGGGAGCATGAAAGCTCACCAACATGTGTATCACAAAACGGAACGCTATTCCATTGTTGCTAACCATTAATTTTGAGCCGAAGCTCCACAACACGGTCTGAGGACCATGGGTCGCTACCCCACCAATTTGAGCCGAAGCTCCACATAAACGGGGTTTAGTCTCCCTCGCAGACAAAGAGACATCGCACATTGCTAGTCTAAATCACAAAAATGATCATCATCGATCATCAAGAAGTGTCAGTTACACTAAGCTAGTAAATATGTGAGCTTAGCTTCATGTCCCATAACCACTAGCTTAACTTAAATATTTACGAACAAATTGTAAGCTTCCGCTAGAAAATTGTCACAAGAGATTCAATCGAACAAGTCCAAGAATTAACCGACGAAGTAAACGCAAGTGTTTCATACCACTTGTTTTACTAAGTCGTTTAATTAGATTTCTCATACAAGTGAGGTGAAGGTTTGTATATACTAATAGATTGGAAAACGGTTTAAGAAACAAGCTTTGTAATAAAATAGTGTTGAAATCGTTTTAATGGAAGAGTTTTGATATTTACTACTAGTATAGAAAACCTTTATATTTTTAAAGTGACAAATCACAAAAATGATTGTAGAAGCAATCAATCACTAAAATTCACATACGAAGACGTGAATGAATTCCAAAGAAATCGATATCAAATCCATCAAAAATGGATATTTCCAAAATTCCCAAAGAAGATATCATCAAAGTCGATAATAGATGATAACAACAAAATGGAATCAACACGAACCGAAAAAATTGGAATTCTTAAACAAAATAGACAAGCAGGCAAAACACAGCAGATTCAGACGTCTGAAATAGGTGGTTCAGACGTCTGAATCTGGAAAAATTAGAAGTTTTCCAGAACGAAATTCAGACGTCTTTACCCTATATTTCAGACGTCTGAAATAGGTGATTTTTTTGTCTATTTCCTTTCTGTTTGAAATCAAGCCAATTCAGACGTTTGAATTTTGATTCAGACGTCTGAATACTGGGGAATAAAAAATTCCATGTATAATATTCAGACGTCTGAAACTAAGGATTCAGACGTCTGAAACTATGGTTCAGGGCATTCCCTGAACCTCGACCAAAAATTGGCAAATGAATATCGGAAGCGATCGGACGAGCAAATGACGACTAAGGATTTACGACACGCGACAACCCAGCCTTAACAGCTCTTTGAGACGCCTCAAATATCAAGGTCCAAATATCCATAATAGGATTTTCATAGATTTTGATTTCAAAACACCAAAAATTGGAATATACACCAAATCAATCCAAACCAAAATCAATTGCACAAGAATAAGTGTTAGGAATTCATACCTAACAATCGAAGATAATTATAGACTAAGATGTGAGATAAAAATCTCACCTTTGAACCCAAAACTATGAAGAAGAAGAAGCTATAGAGCAATGGCAAGAACAATCACTCTTCAATTCCAACCTAAAGAGCTTGAATATGAGCTTAAAAGAGAAACATTTCCTAAATTAGGTTTAGGAATTTCTTAAATTGGTAAGAGAATGATTTGGAGAAGAGGAGGAGGAGGCTTACCAAAGTTTCTTCTATAAATTTAGAGCTAGAACTTGATTTGCAAATGGAAACTAGGGCTTGGAGTTTTAATTTCTCATTCCTCTCTCCATTGTTGCTAAAGCTTGAGTATTAGGAAATAGAAAAGAAGTAATGAAGAGAAGAGGGGTGAAGCTAGGGTCTAATGGGCTGAAACAAAACCAAAGCCCTAAGTGAAAATGTACAAAATTCCACTAACTCCAAACATATCAAAGTTTATACTCAAAAAGGTCACAAATGTCATTTTGAACTCAATGGGGGTGGTCTCGAGTCCTAATTTGACTGTTTGCAAAAAAAGTAGCTTTTCGGACAATAATCCGGCTAACGATGAATTATTTTAAATAAAATATTTAAATATTCAATCGTAAAATATGCAAGTTGTTACACCTGACCTTAATCTTCTAAACCAACTTCTCAATATTTACTTTCAAATGAAACTATTATTATTTTCACCAAAATTTTGAAAAACATTTTCAAAGGCATTCCGATTTAAGTCCTCAAATTCTCTATTTAAATCCTTTTCGTTTATAAACCACATTTCATAAATACTTATATAGAATTACTTTCTTGTATAAATCTTTAAATAAATATTTACCTCTAAAATATTCTATCTTTCATTTAGATTATAGCAAACATCTTTTACTAAATTTTTGACTATACTTGTATAGAATTACTTTTTTGTATAATCTTTAAATAAATATTTACCTCTAAAATATTCTATCTTTCCTTTAGATTATAGCCAACATTTTTTACTAAATTTTTGACTTTTAACCCAATATTTTCACTGAAAGCCTTATAGTCAAACTGTGAAACTTAATTCACAAGGCGTTCGTTCAATGTACTCGCATTTTCTGCTTACGCAACCCATGATGTAGAAAGGTAAAACTGCGCATAAACTGGTCGAGAACAAATCAATAATCAACAAACAATAGTCAACTTTCATAACATGTCGAACATGTCTAAGCAATCATGGTTAGGGGATGTTAAACTAAGATAAGTACTAATATCAAACCAAAAATGAATTGATAAACTATAATCAGATAGTATACCCTAAAGAATCTGCTTCCTTTTCTCTTCTATAGAAATAGTAAAGACCCTAGGCTGCTCCACTTTCTTGAGCATAGGACCACCCTTGACAAAATGACCTGGCTGGTGGCAACCAAAACAACCCTTCGGCGCAAACTATGGTACCCCTCTATTGATGCCTTTACTAACTGCCCTCCTCTACCCTTCTTACAGTTCTTAGCAAAGTGGCCCTTCTGCCCACATCTATGGCAAACAAGGTCGGACATAGACTTCAACTGCTGAAATTTCCTCTTATTGATCCCAATTTGTATAGAAGCAATAGGCTTCGGTGTAGAAACAATAAGCGTCGATGCCAAACTCTCGAACCTCAAACCCATATTCACTAAATTCACAAAAGACCCCAAAAGGAGATTAGTCATATCCGGTGGGAACTCAGAGCGCATACCCATAATGAACATCTCGTTCTTCTTTAGTGGCGTATCAACAAATCCTAACCTAAACCGAGACAATGCAATGAACCGGTTCTCATACTCCCATTTGTGATGGTACTACCTCGACCACCTCTACCTCTTTGAGCATTAATAGTTCTAGTACTCATATTTTTTACCACCTAATCAAAGCAAAAACTTTTTAGAATATTAAAGAATAGATTTATTTTAAAGAATTAATTCCAAGGGAGGATTACGAAGAAAGATATATTCCTAAAGAATATTTTAAAAGTCTAGTTTTCAAAATATAAATACGTTATATTATAATCGACTCATTATAAGGTGTCGCTCACCCAATACCTAATGGGCCATACCCAACCAAATTAAAGGTGTTCGCTTAATCTTGTGCTCTGACACCAAATGTAACTACCCGACTTTTCGATCGTCGAATGTCGACACTAATATATCCATGGTATTATTCATATGCCGATTACCTAGGTGCCTAAAGACAAATTGTTAGGGTAAAATAAAAGAAAATGAATAGAACAAGAAAAGAATAGCACAATATCATAATCTCACAATGGAATGATAATATATGATATCAAAAGAGAAGTACAAAGGATCACTCTAATATAGAGATATCGAAGTTACTAAAACCTAAGTGCTGTCGTCAGACTAGATAGTTATAACAACATGTCCTCATAATGATGATATATGGAAATGCAGTGGAAACTATGTTACTACATTTGATAACCCTTCAGCTCTGCTCCATTAGCTCCAAAGCGTCCAAACCTAAATTTAAAAACATACGCGGGGCTGACCTGAGCATTATAAGAGAATAACACCCGAACCAGTCTAGTAAACTAGCGTGATAAACTCAAATCATATATGATAAGTAACAATAACCATTGAGACCGTAAGGATTTGCATAACAATTTTCCCCTCAAATAAACTAACCATTCAATAAGTTAAATATATAGTGATATGATAGAAAATGTCTAGAGTGGAGCGCATAGATCATACTAAATAGTTGCTATGTGAACGCATACCAATAATAGTACAATCAATATCACTAAGGCACATTCGCGTAGATTTTCCCATAGAAATCTCCTCGGATCTAATTGACTTCAAACTCCATGACAAGGATCAGAAACTACCTTCTGAACAACGTAGATCTCTTAATGGGATATACTCTAAGGTAAACATAACTGGACCACCATCAGTGTATGATCTGAGCCATACCAACTCCTGGTACCAACATATCGATAAACATCTCTAGGCATGGAGTTGATATACCCTTGAGGTTGCTAAACCCCCTGGCCTTGACAAGGATCAAGCTCGAGGCTACGTTTGGCATCTATCACTCGAGTCTTTATTACTCAAATATAATATGAATCCCAAAATGGATTCCTTCCCTTGGAACAGAATACGAATCACAACATGGATTCGAGCATCTCGAACAGATCTCGAAACTCAACATAGTTTCCCTGCATAAGTCCTATGAAAAATGCTAACGCTTTCCTCTCTCTTAGAGTACTCCTTAGGATAGACAGTCCCATAGATAGCATCGTTTAACATGTTAATGCTGACCTTTCCCTTGGACTTAAACTTAGGATAGTCATATAATATCCCCCTTTACAACTGCTTCCAGAACATAGATTGCATATATGGTTTTGAAGTGGTTTTGGCTTTGAGTCATCTCATATAAGTACACTCTTCCCACTTACAAGACTCTCCAAAAACAATCGATGAATTGCCGATTAACACAATTTCAATTCTCTCAAAAATAAGATAAAGCTGGAGATGTTTTATACCCATACTCCTTCCTTGGGTTCTTATTGGTATGAAATCGTGAAATCTTTCGATTGCTTCCTAAGTTAATATTATGTCAACTTCAATAATCGATTAACCGATTATCTAGTCAAAAAAAATGCATATAAAAACTAGGATTCATACGCTTAACTCTTTTTCAATATTCCAACCTAACTATTCCTCATCCAAGATCGAAGCCAGGTAAGTTTGGGCACTGGTTGCCCCAAGCCTTGCCTAGACACTTCAGTCTTGAATCTCAGAAATAGATAAGTCTACCTCGTCGGGATTTAGTGTTAAGTATAGTATTCATGGTTTCCATAAACAATAAGGAATCAACTAGATTAACATGTTTGTGACATTTTCCACTTACCTATTCCCTGGTTAAGAGGTAAGCTCAGTGGGTTAGAGCTCTATTGACCAATCCCTACTCGACATCAACCTTAACTCCCGCAAATAGATAAGATTACTTTGTTAGCTTATTAGTGTTAAGCATAAGCAATTGCTTTTCAAATAAGTAATTAAATAATCAACCATTTGGCCATTTAGCAATTCTATCCCCTTTTTGAAAACATTTGAATTACTTGGAAATACCTATAATATATTTTAAATATTTATCCAAAATTATTACTTAAAAATAACAAGTTTGAAAGATCAACAAAATTTGGAAAAAGAACATGTTTTATTTTAAAATTCCTCTCTTTAAAAATTCATTACTAATTCTTGAAAATTCTAAATATATCAAATTACTTTTAAAATACTCTAAAAATAGTTAGGCAATACTTTTAAATATAAAGAAACAAATCGCTCGAACTTAAATCCTTTTTGAAACAAATGAGGTCAAAAATTAAGGTTAAATGGAGCAGTTTTACACTAGTGATGTTTTGGCCTTTTTCAAGATGTTACTTAACTTTTTACTATTCAATATTTTAATAGCAAAAAAATACATATATAACAACACTAATATGGTGAGAAATCCCTATGGATCCCCCTATAAAGTTCCATAACAATTGTCTAAAATAAGACAATTCTGAACTACATCTATAGAGACTATCGCTATAAGTGCACTATCAAAATTCAAGTCATATCTCAACCCATGTGATTTGTTAAAGGCCTAGTCATATGTCATATAAGTCCATTCAAATCCATATATGGATCCTATGTGCCACTTGTTCTCAAAACAAGGATGAGAATAAATGTTTACAAATCTGTTACTTAACAATTCAAACAACATTAACACAATCAAATACAACATATATCTGTTATATTTTTCATTCAAAGTGAGGTTTTAACTCACCTTTAGTCCAAAAATACCACGAATCCAAGCCTAACCTCACTTACGATCACCACCTTCATTTCTCCTCCTTGCTTTTGCCTTGCTTTCTTCCTCCTCCTTCAACAATTTGCACACGGCCTAGAGGGGTTCCCCTTGTCCACCATCACTCTTCAACTTCTTAGATGGTAAACCATGTTATAGTGATGTTTTAAGGTATTTGGCAAAGTTTGGTTTAGTTTTTAGTTTATCTGAATATGATTCGAGAAAGTTAAACGGTAGAGAAGAAGATGAAGAAGCCATTAAAATTAGCTCAAAGCTTAGGAATTTATTTGTGAATTATGAATGAACCCCGCCCCTTTATTTATAGGCTTAGGAATGCTACTCTATAAGCTTTCCTTCACCCCCTCCCCCACCATGCCATGGAAGGCTCATCTTCCATCACCTCCTTTAAGTCTCTTCTCTTTTATGCCACTATATCATCTCTTATCCTAACAGAACATTCTAGAACATTACATGTTTAATGAAGAATGCTTTGTTAATTAGTTTCTAATGTGTTCATTTGATCATAAGTTAAGTGCACGACAGCTCAAACAAGTTATATCAATCGAAAAGTTGTTTATCGATAAACCGATTTTTGGTTACATTATCGATCTTTCTTCGAAGAATATATTTTTAAACACTTTTAAAAAAATTCTTATATTTATTTATTAATTAATTGATGCTAAACAAGGTTATAAAATTATATTTATAACACTTAGTTATATTTCAAAATGTATCGATATTCGAAGACGAAGTGTTCGAATTTTTGGGTTTCTACAGTGTAGGCTGCTATTGGTATTGTGCATGAGTTTCTAAAGCGTATTGAAAGCATAGAGATGGTGTCGTTGATGTTGGCGATGGAATTAGGAGCCACAAAGTATGGTTTTGGCTGCGATAGTGAGTTTTTTCACTAAAAACTATATTTATTTTTATTGCCACCTTAAACAAGCAACCACATACATATAATCCAGATAATAGTTGAATTGCTTTATTGAGATGTTTGATTAGGATTTAATTGATTGTGAATGTTGATTGGACTACTTTAGTTTATTTTTTATTGGGATATCGAATTGATTTTACGTTTTTTGATTTGTGTGTGTTAAATTAAAAATTTGCAAAGGAGACAACATTCATTCGCATTTTAGTGTGTAGTTATTTTTTATATAGGAGTGTTTATTTTATGGACGATCGAAATTCGATGTAATTCGATTTGGGGCGAATGATAAAATTTATACTGATGATTCTATATGTTGATTTTGGAGGATTTTACTCTAGAAATTCTAATTTGACGATTTATTGATTTCCCCATTTCCAAAATATTATTAAAAGTCTCATGAAATTATTTATGGGATTTTAAAAATTGATTGAAGTATATCTACAAATAAATAAAATAAGTTGAGAAATAAAATGAGTTTTTGGGAATTGTTTTTGGAAATAAAAGTTGTTTAAAAAACGAAAATAGAGATTCTCATAAGGGATTAAGTATATGGAAAACGTTTATTTTATGGTTTTGTATAATGGAACGGTTTTAATAATATTTTTGAAAAGGAATTTATTTGTATAGTGTACGTTTAAATATGTAGGATTTAAGAGATATTTTTGAAAAAGGATTTTTGAGTATATGAGCCTATTTTTAATGATAAACCAATTTGGAACTATATTGTTGAATGGTTTTAAAGAATATTCCAATATATATTCCTTCACATACATATACTTTAGTGGTTTTGATTGATTAATATTATGAAAAATTCCAAATGAAAAGAAGATTTCGAATTATACTCCATGGTTTGAAATAATTATAATTTATTTTGTAACTTATAAGTTTATTTTTAAATAATGTTTTATTATAAAAGATTATAAAATGAATTTAAAGCAGTGTTTGGTGACTTTCAAAATGAGCTATTAGAAATTTTGAGTATATAGTGAAGTTTTTGACTTATAAATGATCATTCAAATTGAAAGAATCATTTTAGAGGTTTGTAAATTTATTTTAAAATAGTATTTATAGAAAAGTACGAAATAGTTGTTCTACGTAATATTTGGTTTTATAGCTATTTTTGGGTTCTTAAAGAAAGGGACATGTTTCGAATATATTGGTAAAGATTAAATTATTATTATTTAAGGTTGAGAAATTATATATTATTTAAAGAATATATATATATCATATCTGAGTTAGTTAATTTTATAACAAATACTTATTATTTGTTTCTAAGTGTTTATTTTATTATTTAAGATCAAATATTGTAAATGTTCCTTTATTGAATATTGATTAATTTTGTTATATAAACATATAAACTTGGTTAATCTATTTTATCTAACTTTTCGGATATTTATTTCCTTTTATATTGATTTGGATTATACGAATGATTCATCACGGATGTTTATTTGTATAGTGATTTTAATATGATATGGTGATGACAATCTTTTATATAATTTTGTGATAATTTTTATTCTTTGTAGCGAGAAATCTAAACAAATGGAGTTATAATACAATTTGGGATGCGGAATTTGGTAATATTTCTTCGGTTATTCTTTGGACTTGTTATAAGGATATTATGGAGATTGGGTGGAGTTTATAAGCAGTGAATAAACATTTAAGTTTCATGTGGTGGCATGGGACAATGTTGTGATATTTATTATGTTTTTTTATTGTAAATAGATGACGCTCACGTGATGGGAAATTATGGAGCTGCGATGAGTCGCATGTATTGCCACATGTCAGCAATCATATATAGCTATGTGTCGACAATATTATCAAGCTGTATGGATGTAATATACAGAGCCATGTGTTGCATTTTTGAGAAGCTATATGTCAGCTGGTGAGTGTAGATACTATGTGTCTATCTATCCCATCTAACTTCCTTTCTGTTTCAAAAGCGAACCAGATTGGTTAGTATCTACCTGTCAGCCCAATACGGTGGTCATGCCATGGACTTGTGACACCCTTATTATTCCTTATACCACATAGGCTAGTAGTCACTACCTATAAGTGCAATGTGTCGAATTGTGATTGATGCAGAGTATAGTCCTGTCGGATGTTTATGACATGAGGTGGATATTTTTACAATATCGAGGGCGAGGTAATTGATGACTAGAAGGCAATGTCAAATAGACACATATGAGGCTCCTAGAGCAAGCAGACATTCTGTCAGTCTCCCGTCTGGTTCATATATGTAAAAGATTTGATGTGTACTATTAATATTTCTATCCAAGACTATGTCCAAGATAGTGTAAATCCTCGTATCTTATCTTTATGTGATTGATGGGCAGATGACATATCCATTCTAGGCAGATGGCTTACTCATTATTGATTTTTACTTCGGCAGTGCCATGACTAGTCCAAACCTTTTATTGATTTCTGATATTTGGTGACGATACTTTATAATGTAAGATTAAGATATATATATATGGTCATTGCTGTGTTTTACCATACTATATTTGATGATATCTCATTCCTGATGATTTTTGTATTTTAATGATGATTTTTTGATATGGACGATTCACCCAAATTGATATTTATTTTTGTTGTTGATTAATGTGATTTTATATGACCGAGGACATCTTTATGTATTCCTTTATTGATGTTTTTCATTTAAGAGATGTTTTGATATAATGTTATTGTTCTCATCATTCCATTTGTACATTTTTCATCTACATATACATTTGTGTACAATCCCTGATTTAGATATAATTTGACTCGTGTGTTATTTACATAATACTCAGGTTAGTTCAAAGCCTTATAGGTATAGGAACGACGAGATCAGCTTACGTTATTTGGTCATAGAAGATAATAGTTAATTAGAATTGTGGTATTTTATTTTATGTTGTACAAACTCATGGATGTATCTGACATTATGATGAATATCATACCTTTTATGTATGTATATATTATTGCTACAAATCTGACTCAGTGATCCTCGATATTCATTATAAATATAGTGTATTTTTCTATCCTGGAGGCACATATGTTTATTGGTTTGTGCTGATACAGTATACGGTTTTATGGTAAGTTATATTCGATGTCGAAATACGTACCACTATTAGCCTAAGGGAATATTTATGTATGTATCCCATATCACTTTATTCTCAGTATTATTTGACAGTATTACCTGGTAATAATCTTGGATTGTATACGTATAGAGGTGGGGTTTACATTTTAATATCAAACCAAGTTCAGAACAATACATCATATATAAGAGTTGAGTCAAGCCTTAGATAAGACATACAGTTCCTGTCTTTTAAAATGTGTTGGGTAGTTACCCTATATTAAGGGATGGTAGGAGTATATGATGATTAACGGGATAATCATTTAGGAACGTACTTGTTGTTTTTCCTATTATATATATTATTTAATTTTATCCCTATTACTTTTGCGTGTTTGACTCGATACGGAATTTAACTTGTGAATGGAGGTAGTGAAATATAGAGTTGTTGGCCAGACTAGTAGTGCCAGTATTGTTGAAGGTGAACAATCCTCGGTATGGCTTTGAATAGATTAATATGATCCAATAGAGATCAGAATGAGCAACGAATGTTGATAAATAGCTTTCTATTGAAGGTGGTTGTTTGATTATTCGAGTGTTTAGCTATATTAATTTTTGTTTCCACTTGGGATTAGTCTACAATGTGGGGTTTGAGTAGAAGATATCACTCAAAAATTTATTAAACCACTTGAGTTCAAACGGAGCCAAATATTAATAGAAGCTGACGGTTTATTCAAACTTGAACTGTTAGGGAATAATAAAATTGTTTAAGAAATTAATATAATAATTTATAAATAAAATGTGAAATGAAGTAAATAAATTTATTACCTGAATGTTTGTTGATATTATAGATGAATGGATGTTGTGCGATGATTTTCATTGTTATTGATGGCAGATGAATAGGATGTGTATATAAGTTTGAATATATATATTTTCACATAAGCAAAATAATGATTTGACAAAATATGAAATTGATTTAATAAAGTGATTGAAAATATTTTAACAGTTTAATATGGCACTAATTTTTTCACTAAGTACTTTAAGAATTTTGGTCAATACGTATGGCCAACGTCATCGATAGGGATTCCTAAACACTAAGGCGAGACAATTCACATAATGGTTTGAAAAGAATAATATATTATGAAAATGAAAACAATATTTTAAGTATAATACAATGCTTAAAAAAATGTTTGGAAAATGATTTTGAAAAAAAATGTAATGATTTTAGGAATGTTATAAATAATATATGTATTTTATTCAAGTTATTTGGCAAATTTAAATTGCAAGGAAGAAATTAATTAGTTTCTTATAAATTGAAAAGAGTTCTGAAATTAATGGAATCTAAGTATGAATTATTTTTCAGATTAAATTAATAAGATTTAACTCTCGTTTGAATTCAAAATTTGTTGAAGATAAATTTATAGGATAAATATTTTTATGGATTTTGAAGTATAAAATCTTTTATAAAACACAGTTGATTTATTTTAATATAGTTTGAATTTGGACGATTTATTGGGTTTGAGTATATATTATAATATAGTGAAGTGTTTAATGAAGCAAAGATGAGACAAAAATTTCAAAAATACTTGTAAAAGTTTTATCAAAAAATTCTTTCAATTTGAATTTAGTTTCAAATCAATTTTCCTTATTATAGTTTGATTCTCAAATCTCGATTTAAAGCAGAACTAAAATTACTATTGAGCAATATTATTCATCCCAAGTTAACATAAAAGAGAAAAAATAACAAAAAAACGTAACTATACTTGGTAAATGCAGTTCGAACTTTATTGTTCTGTAGGGAAGCAAAAGAAGATGGCGGAATCGTTCTCTAATGGAAAAAAGTTCAGTGGTAACTGTTAATTGAAAATTCTAATTTAAAAGTTCTAAATAACTAAATACAAAGGTAGCTATTTGGAAAATTTCATGCATACATACAACATTTGTGTATTTTGCTTGTGTAATACAACATCCTTGCTATGTTATGCATACCCGAGTATGGTCAAGTTATTTTCCATTCTGACTTGGCAATGCTAGCTGCTGTGACGCCCCACCTCTATGCTCACAATAACAAAGGTTATTATAAGGTAATAACATCTGCTATTGCGAAGAATAAGACTTGTTAGAAGCGACCATCCATAAGTTATGCCTTAGATAAGTAATGATTACATCGATAGGAGTTGTGTAAATTACTCCCAACGATATATATTCAATCCAAATCTAAAAAAAAACCACGTTGACTTATGAAAAATTCAGAACAACTCATAATAGCAACAATACAGATAAGTATAACCATAGAATAGAAATATCATATATAGCGGAAGGTAAGTTTGGATACATGCTACAACACTCGATGGTTCTCATGAACCAAATGTACATATACATAGTCATCATAACATACATGAGATGAGATGAGAGTCAATACAATAAAAGTAAAACCCCGAAGCCTAAACAAAAGATGAGGTGAAATCCCAAAAGCTGAAGTAGCAACTGAACCAGAGATAGCGATTATCCTGAAATATCTCGGACTGACCCGAGTATTATTTAAAAAAAAATAATAAACGGATCAGTCTAATTTAAATTCAGAAATGAATGCATTATAAGCAACACTAAAGCAAGTTAACCATAATCTCGAATGAGACTGTTCAGCATAAATAATCAACATAGTTTAAATGAAGAAATCTCATTAAACTTCATCAAAATCAACTTCCAAATTCATAATTGAATTCAAAATAGCAATACACAAAAATCTAGAAATCAAAGTAAGATAAGTAGAAAACCAGCATTAAAGTAGATCGATCCCAGCATATGGCGAGTCAAAGCTACGCCGCACATGCATCTCAAATGGCCGAAGCCTACCAAGTCCTGTCAGCATAATATTTGGCACCCAACGAATGACCCGAAGGTCCAACAAATGACCTGAAGGCCTAGTACTGGTTGTTGACCCGAAGGTCCAGAATAGTGGCTCGATAGCCAATCAAAATTTTCAAACAGCAATTCCACGACAAATATTTCAACTAACGAGTCCGGAATTAAGCGAATTAGTAAAAGCGTGGTTCCATATTTCGCACTTTTGCTAAGTCGTTTAAATCTCATCATCGTTTCCTTGAAAGTGCAAAATTGTGTATTTTATATAAATAATTTTTACGTTCTCAAATGGACAAGTTCGAAATTAATCGAATCAGTAAAAGTGAGGGTTCATAGTCCTTAATTTTGCCGAAGCATTTAAATCGATTTCTCATTCCTTTGAAAGCAAAAACCGTGAAATTTTTGAAAATAATTTTATTTTAAAACGATTTGAAAACATGTGATTAAAGCAGCTATTTCTATAGCAATTTCAACAAGGAAATTGCGCTTCACAAAACACCGTAAACCGGATATAAAAATCAGCGTTGCGGGTTTTCTTGATTGTAAGATAGCCTCTTGAAAGTTCACTTTAAATTGATAGTTACTGAAGTCAAAATAACAGTAGTTTTAATTCGCCAAAAATCTCACCAAAACAACACACTTCAAATATAAACACCAGGGTAAAAACCCGTTATAAAAATAATGGCAACAAAATACATTCCAAAACAAAACACCGGTTCAAAATAAATTAATAACTAGACCGCACTACTTATATATGTATAATATTGCACTGCCTGGGCAATATACACGTGTGCACACGAAATGTAAAAAGGTCTGGACAATATATTTGTGCTACACATATCTGCACTCACGAAGTATAAAAAAATGTGGTGGTCAGCCCAATGCAATTTGCATAAATGTAACTAACAACATGCACGCACACTACAATATGCATGCACGCACACTACAATATGCAGACACGTCATAAAATGCAAAAGAATAAAATGACCAGGACTTGTTTCTATGCAATACAAACTTACCCAACATACTTGCACAAAAAAATCTGGACACACTTACATGCACGGAAAAAAATTAAAAAAAAGTTTACAAAACACTTTCCCACATCAGGATGCAAGAATTAAACATAGCAGCATGATGTGCACCCACTTTCAATTCATAAACAAGACATAGGCAAGTGAATCACTTACGCATGTACTAAAATACTTTAGACGTGCATAACATACTTGCACACTTGTAATGGAAAATAGCCTGGACGTGGATTTTGTGTATGCATTATTTACTTCGGTCTTGTATTCATGCTTGCACGAAAACGGCCTAAACAAAATACATGTACGCACCAACGAAATGGTTAGCCTGGACTTGGTTTCTATACTACACAAAATTGCGCGTAAAAATAATGAAGTTGATCAAATAGATGATGGCCAGGCAAAGCTACTTGTTCGCACGCTACAAAGAAGAAATAAATGCCAGGATTTATCTTATTTAAATGCAACTTACACACACGCGTATAATTATAGACAAAATATATGAATGACCCAGGCTTAATTTCCGCGCATACCTGGACTGACTATATACAGGAGCGTAACAAATTTTGGCAAAAATGAAAAAGTCTGATAGTTTTATACAACTTTGGTGCAACTGTGTTTTATGCAAACCAATAGAAACAATAGAAAAGCATCAATAAAAATAGGCAACATAGATTAAATTAGACGTGTGAGTTTGCACTCACCTTTAATTTGTTTCAGAATTAATTAGCAACCAAGATCTGAATGGAGCAATAATTGAACTTCCATTAAAGCTTTTGCCGTGCTACTAGAAATTCAAAACGAAAGAATGATGAAGCCTTACTTTTCCTTTACCAATTTGTGAACAAGTCAAAGGAAATGTGTGCTTCCAAGAATTGTACATTTGCATTTATGTGAGAAATGTGCATCAGAGAAAGAAAAGGGCGGCTGCATAAAATGATGATGGCAGCAAAGCAAAGTGTTCAAACTTTTGCTTTAAATGTTTTATAGGTGATAGCAAAAGTGTTCACCTTTTGTTTTAAATTGGACCCATTCTTTATACGAAGGCCAAAAATTATAACACAACTTTGCTATTTTCAACTGACTTTGCAATTCATTTGCAAATTCATTTTTTTTTCAAATTTCTATTTTAAATTTTGATTTCGTCGGTAATTCAAAATTCAAGGTTGTTACAAACTCCCCCTTATAAAAATTGTGTCCCCGCAATTTTCATACTAGAAGTTGTTTAAAACCCAATTTATTCATCACAACAAAGATTAAAATAGAAAAGATGAATTAAGAATGCTCATCTCCACCCGAAGGGGAGAGAAAACCTGGATAAGAACGCTCGATGAATTCTTTGGTTTCCCAGGTGTAATCTTTGGGGTTTGCGGACCATCGAATTTTCACAAGCGGGACTTCCTTATTCCGAAGGCGTTTAATCTCCGAAGCTAGTATACGAATAGGATTTTGCCCCATAGACAAGTCGGGTGAGATCTCAAGATCTTGCAACACATGAGGATCAATAATAGAATCCGAATCTCGAAGGCATCGACGAAGCTGGGATACATGAAATACGTCATGAATTCCCGAAAACTGAATAGGAAGCGATACACAATAAGTAACAGGCCAATGCATTCCGTAATAGGAAATGGTCCAACATATCGAGGAGCCAATTTTCTGGAGCTACTAAAACGCACCACCCCCATCATCGGAGAAACACGAATGAACACGCGATCGCCCATAGAAAATTCCAAAGGCTTCCAACGATGATCGGCATAAGATTTCTGCTTATTCTGAGCCTCTTTCATTCTCTGTCTAATAATATCAATCTTCTCAGAAGATTCACGAATATAATCGGGGTCGAGAACTAACTTTCTCCTGGATTCTAACCAACAAGATGGTGATCGACACGGCCTTCCGTAAAGGGCTACAAAAGGAGCCATACCAATACTGGATTGGAAACTATTATTATAAGAAAATTCAACAAGAGATAAGTGGTCTTCCCAACTACCTCCAAAGTCAAGTATACAAGCGCGAAGGAGATCTTCTAAGACTTGATTCACCCTTTCAGTCTGACCATCAGACTGTGGATGATAATCTTTGCTGAGATTGAGCTTAGTACCCAAAGCTTTCTAAAGGCTCTACCAGAAACCACTAGTGAAAGCGGATCTCTGTCACTAACAATGGAACTAGGAATACCATGAAGTTGAACGACTTCTTTAACAAAAAGCTTAGTCAACAAAGAAGCAGTCCGATCGGACTTGATAGGAATAAAATGGGCTGATTTGGTCAATCTGTCAACAATCACCCAAACACTAGTATGGCCCGACCTCGAACGAGGTAGACCATCAATGAAGTCAATAGAAATTTGATCCTATTTCCGTAGTGGAATCTCAAGAGGCTGCAAAAGACCACTAGGATGTTGATGTTCTGCTTTAATAAGTTGACAAGTCATGCAACGACTCACATAACTTGCAACATCACGCTTCATACCTTCGTAAAAGTATAAGCGTTTCATGTCAGCATACATCTTTCTACTGCCCGGATGGATAGTATACTTAGAACGATGACAGTCCTCAAGAATGCCATTTCTAAGATTGGGAACATTAGGCACGATCAACCTTCCCTTCTTCCGAATACAACCATGAATATCAATATTGAAATCCCTTAGATTATCACTTCGGGGTTCCGATTTATAACTCTGAATAAGATAAGAGAGATTTGGATCTTGTTTCTGGGCATCGGTAATTCGATCCAACAAACTAGGACGAGCTCTCATGCTAAATAAAACTACGGGGGAATCAGAAACTGAAGGACGGTCTCTAATATCATAATGAGATAAAGCTTCCAATATATTCCACTCTGCTAGCATCATGGGAACAACAACTTACTACTTGCAACTAAGCGCATCAGCAACTCGATTACCCTTACCAGGGGTATACTGAATATCGAAATCATATGAAGCAAGAAATTCAAGCCAACGTTGTTGCCTCATATTAAGTTCCTTCTGAGTGAAGAGATATTTCAGAGATTTGTGGTCGGTGAAGAGAACAAAATGCTCGCCCAATAGATAATGCCGCCAAATCTTTAGGGCAAAGACTATAGCGGCCAAACACTAAATCATGGGTAGCATAACGAATCTCGTTAGGCTTTAGTTTTCTATAAGCATAGGCAACTACTCTATCCTTTTGCATGAGAACAGCACCGAGTCCATAACCATTGGCATTGGTATACACAACAAGATCATGATTCCCTTCGGGAACCACTAAGATAGGAACATCAGTAAGGAGACCTTTTAGCTTCATGAAAGAAAACTCACACTTATCAGACCAAATAAAAGGAACAGCTTTTCTCATGAGAATGGTAAGCGGTAAAGCAATACGAGAAAATTCCTTAATGAACCGGCGATAATATCCCGTCAATCCAAGGAAACTACGGATCTCAGTAACGGACTCGGGCCTCTTCCAATTCTGAATAGATTCGATCTTGGAAGGATCGATAGAGATACCATCATAACAAACAATATGATCGAGAAATTTCACTTTATTCTCCCAGAAGCGACACTTGGAGAATTTGGCATAAAGCCGATACTGACGAAGAGTGCTCAAAACAATCTCCAAATGCTGAATATGATCGGCTTTAGATTTGGAATAAATAAAAATATCATCTATGAAAACCAAGATGAACTTATCGAGATATTCCCGGAATATTTGATTCATATTATCAACAAAATACGCTGGAGCGTTTGTCAAACCGAACGGCATAACAAGTCATTCGTAAGAACCATAACGAGTACGAAATGCGGTAAGAGGAATGCTATCCTCCGCAACTCGTATCTGATGAAAACCGGTAGCAAGATCGAGTTAGGAGAGAAGCTTAGCGCCACTTAATTGATCGAACATGTCATCGATCCTCGGCAATGGATAGCTATTTTTGATAGTGAGCTCGTTTAGCTTGCGATAATCAATGCAAAGCCTAGGAGTACCATCTGGCTTCTTAACAAAGACAACGGCGGCGCTCCAAGGAGATGAGCTAGAATGAATAAATTGCTTGGCTTCCAATTCAGATAATTTTTGCTTGCGTTCCTCATTTTCCTTAGCAGACATCCTCGTGGGAGGACGACTGACAGGATGAGCACCAGAGATAAGATCAATACGGAACTCAATTGCCCTCTTCAGCAGCAAACACGAAATAGGTTTGAAGACATCAGAAAAATCACAAACAACCGGAATATTAGCTATGACATCCTCTGATTCGAAGGAAGAAATGAGAGCATTCGAAGCATGGTCCCTGTCTCAAAACGTAATAGATAACTGCTCGATAGCATTAGGATGCTTGAGATATAAAGTCCTTTCGGGACATAGGATTTGAACTTCATAACAGACGAGCCAATCCATTCCCAAAATCATATCAAAACCAAGATGATCCATAACATGTAGATTCGCATGAAAGGAAAAACCATATAGAATAATCTCAACATCAACACATAACAATCCAAGAGCGGCGGATCCTCCAATAGGATTCTCAATCCTCAAAGGGTCGCAAAGACTAACAACATCCAAAGGAATAACATCAACAAGCTCCTTTGACACGAATGAATGTGATGCACCCGTATCGAAAAGAGCTCTAATAGAACGGCCATGAAATCAAATAAAACCTTCCAAAATAGAAGAAGGAATACCTTGGGCTGAGAAGAATCACCAGAAGCTTTAGCAACATTAAGCTTCCCAGATTTGAAACCCTCAGGAGCAGTAGGACAATCAGAAACCCAATGACTTTCTTTCTTGCAATATCGGAAAATGCGAGGATTAAGACAACTACGAAGGAGATAATCCAAAGAACCACAATTATAGCACGCACTCTGATTAGAAGGTGCACTACTAGGCTGAGAACTAGAGGTGCCTTGCTTCTTCTTGTTGTTGTTGGAAGAAGGATTAGGCTTATGAAATGGAAACCTCTTCTTGTTGGGGTTCTTATAAACCTCAACCTCATCACTACTATCACGTTCCTTTTCAACAGCTTCAAGGCAAAGTGCCAAATCAACAAGTTCCTCAAAAGGGAGCTTAAGCTGAAGCAAAAGGACTTTCTTCAAATACTTCTTCAAACCTTCGACAAATATACGATTTTTCTTATGTGGATTGTTAATGAACTCAACTCTGTACTTGGGCAAGGCCTTGAAATATGCAACATAATCAGAAATAGGGGACTTTCCTTTAACTCAAGGAAACTACGAGCAAGATTGGCCTTTTCTAATTCAGGAACGAACTTAGTTCGAATCGTTCCTTAAACTAATTCCTCGAGAGAGAGGACTCATCAACTTCCACAATTAAAAGCTCATACCAATCAGGCGCACATTCTCGCAACATGCTAGATGCCACAGGAACGCAATGATGATCTAAAAGATCCATTCGAGAAAATATGCGCTCACTAGCGTGCAACCAAGTATGAACCTCCAATACACTTTCTGATCCCTTGAAAGGCTTGCCTCCAAGGTGGGAATAGTCACTACACATGCGGGCGAAGGCGGTTTTGTGAGTGGGAGCTGCGGGAGTAGCAACAGAAGGCTAAGTGCCCCGAAATAGCTCCATAAACTGATCAGCTGACATATAGACTCCGTCCGGATGAGAACCACTGGACGGACCTGTAGTAGAACGCTTCCCTCTACCTCTTCCAACCATAGGCTGAGAGAACAAGAGAAGATAAGGATTAGTTAAAACAATACAGGATTGGTAAGGAATTTAACAAATGGAATACTACAGAAATATGAGATTTATTCCAAGACATATTCCAATATGTTAAAGAGCATAAAAGGTTAAGAACAACAAAGGGATAGATTAGAAAGGCACGAATAAAACGCTCGAATAGTTGTAACACATGTTACATTCTGCTTCTGTTCCATGTTTATTATATTTGTTCTGAATCTTAGCTCTGATACCAAGCTGTGACGCCCCAGCTCTATGCTCACAATAACAAAGGTTATTATAAGGTAATAACGTCTGCTATTGCGAAGAATAAGGCATGTTAGAAGCGACCATCCGTAAGTTATGCCTTAGACGAGTATTGATTACATCGATAGGAGTTGTGTAAATTATTCCCAACGATATATATTCAATCCAAATCTAAAACGAAACCACGGTGGCTTATGAAAAATTCAGAACAACTCATAATAGCAGCAATACAGATAAGTATAACCATAGAATAGAAATATCATATATAGCGGAAGGTAAGTCTGGATACATGCTACAACACTCGATGGTTCTCATGAACCAAATGTACATATACATAGTCATCATAACATACATGAGATGAGAGTCAATACACCAAAAGTAACACCACGAAGCCTAAACAAAAGCTGAGGTGAAATCCCAAAAGCTGAAGTAGCAACTGAACCAGAGATAGTGATTATCCTGAAATAGCTCGGTTTGACCCGAGTATTATTTAAAGAATAATAATAAACGGATCTGTCTAATTTAAACTCAGAAATGAATGCATTATAAACAACACTAAAGCAAGTTAGTCATAATCTCGAATAGGACTATTGAGCATAAATAATCAACATAGTTTAAATGAAGAAATCTCATTAAACTCCATCAAAATCAACATCCAAATTCATAATTGAATTCAAAATAGAAATACGCAAAAATCTAGAAATCAAAATAACATAACTAGAAAACCAACATAAAAGTGGATCGATCTCAGCATATGGCGAGTCTAAGCTACGCCGTACGTGCATCTCAAACGGTCAAAGCCTACCAAGACTGTCAACATAATATTTGGCACCTAACGAATGACCCGAAGGTCCAACAAATAACCCGAAGGCCTAGCACTGGTAATTGACCTGAAGGTCCAGCATAGTGGCTCGAAAGCCAAACAAAATCATCAAAATTTTCAAACATAAATTCCACGCCAAATATTTCAATTAACGAGTTCGAAATTAACCGAATTAGTAAAAGCATGGTTCCATATTCCGCACTTTTGCTAAGTCGTTTAAATCTCTTCATCGTTTCCTTGAAAGTGCAAAATTGTATATTTTGTATAAATAATTTTTACTTTCTCAAATGGACAAGTGCGAAATTAATTGAACCAGTAAAAGTGAGGGTTCATGGTCCTTAATTTTGATGAAGCATTCAAATCGATTTCTCATACCTTTCAAAGCGTGAACCGTGAAATTTTTGAAAATAATTTTATTTTAAAACGATTTGAAAACATGTGATTAAAACATCAATTTCTATAGCAATTTCAAAAAGAAAATTGCGCTTCATAAAATACCGTAAAAACGGATATAAAAATCAGCGTTGCGGGTTTTTTGATTGCAAGAAAGCCGCTTGAAATTTCACTTTAAATTGACGGTTGCTAAAGTCAAAACAACAGTAGTTTTTATTCGTCAAAAATCTCATCAAAACAACACACTTCAAGTATAAACACCGGGGTAAAAACCCATTATAAAAATAATGGCAACAAAATACGTTCCAAAACAAAACACCGGTTCAAAATAAATTAATAATTAGACTGCACTACTTATATACGTATAATATTGCACTGTCTGGGCAATATACACGTGTACACACGAAATGTAAAAAGGTCTGGACAACATATTTGTGCTACACATGCCTACACTCATGAAATATAAAAAAATGAGGTGGCCGGTGCAATGCAATTTGCACATATGTAACTAGCAACATGCACGCACACTACAATATGCATGCACGCACACTACAATATGCAGACACGTCAGAAAATGCAAAAGAATAAAATGACCTGGACTTATTTCTATGCAATTCAAACTTACCCAACATACTTGCACAAAAAATCTAGACACACTTACATGCACGGAAAAAAAAATAAGTTTACAAAACACTTTCCTACATCAGGATGCAAGAATTAAACATAGTTTCATGCTGTGCACCCACTTTCAATTCATAAAACAAGGCACAGGCAAGTGAATCGCTTACACATGTACTAAAATACTTTAGACGTGCATAACATACTTGCACACTTTTAATGAAAAATAGCCTGGACGTGGATTTGGTATATGCATTATTTACTTCGGTCTCGTGTTCATGCTTGCACGAAAATGTCCTAAACAAAATACATGTACGCAAGAACGAAATGGGTTGGACTTGGTTTCTATACTATATAAACTTTCACGCAAAAATAATGAAGTTGATAAAATAGATGATGGCCAGGCAAAGCTACTTGTTCGCACGCTACAAAGAAGAAATAAATGCTAGGACTTATCTTATTTAAATGCAACTTACACACACGCGTATAATTATAAACAAAATATATGAATGACCTGGGCATAATTTTCATGCATACCTGGACTTAATACATACACGAACGTAACAAATTTAGGCAAAAATGAAAAAGCCTGATGGTATTATACAACTTTGGTGCAACTGTGTTTTGTGAAAACCAATATAAACAACAAAAAAGCATCAATAAAAACAGGAAACATAGTTTTAATTAGATGTGCGAGTTTGCGCTCACTTCTAATATGTTTCAGAATCAATTAGCAACCAAGATTTGAATGGAGCAAGAATTGAACTGCCATTAAAGCTTTTGTAGTGCTACTGGAAATTCAAAACGAAAGAATGATGAAGGCTTACTTTTCCTTTACCAATTTGTGAACAAGTCAAAGAAAATGTGTGCTGGTAAGAATTGTACATTTGCATTTGTGTGAGAAACGTGCATCAGAGAAAGAAAAGGACGGCTGCATAAAATGATGATGGCAGCAAAGCAAAAAGTTCAAACTTTTGCTTTAAATGTTTTAGAGGTGATAGCAAAAGTGTTCACTTTTTGTTTTAAATTGGACCCATTCTTTATACGTGAAGGCCAAAGAAATTATAACACAACTTTGCTATTTTCAACTGACTTTGCAATTCATTTGCAAATTCTTTTTTTTTCAAATTTCAATTTAAAATTTCTATTTTAAATTTTTATTTCATCGGTAATTCAAAAATCAAGGTTGTTACAGCTGCCATTTTGGTTACAGAACGAGTTGCCTTGAAGTTCATTAAGCCATCTTTGTGTTTTTTTGTAGCGTGGAAATTTAAGACTTCGGGAGCATTCTCTTTGCTTCGTTAGGAATCGGCCGGTTGCAGCACATTCTTTACATCGTCCTATTTTTGCATGCATCTGTCATTATGTTGAAGCATTATGTCAACAACCATATTTTGGCAAATTTACAATTTAGACTGAAATTTTTTGTTACAAGTTTAGAAAACTTTTCATTTGTGTGTTTTGTATATATAATATATGTATACACACGCGTATACTATATCATTCACATGTGACCTACTTCTGGTGAATGTCGAAACAAAATGAGAGTAAAAGAATCTAGTTGTAAACTATTCAAAACAGCTATGAATTAATTCTAACATAACTTCTGAATAGCTTGTTCGAATTCCATAATTTTTTACTTTTTGGAAAGCTTAAAACCAAAGAAACAATTTTTCTTTTAAGCATTTCACAAAATTTTAATGCTTTCTAGCTGAAAACGTTGTTTTAAAGGCAGATTGGCTACATATAAAAGCAATTTTTAGAATTGTTGTGTTAAGTAGGAACATTCATAGTTTATACTTTACATTTTCATTACTCCAAAGAAGTTTTAGAAAGACTATAAGTTATGTTAAAACTCTACATTTGGAAGCATGGAATAATATCGTTTCTTCGACACTTTAAAGTTAGTCGTAAATTAGCCTAAACTAAAATGGATTGGTTATAAATTTATATAAATATGTGATATTTTGATAATTGTTTGAGATTAGAATAGGTAAATGAAGACTAGTTGGATTAAATTTGGTGCATAGTTGCAATAAATTAAGCGAAGTCGCTTAAAAATGCAAAATAAGACATGTTTTACTTAAAAGAGTGATTTAGATTGTGAAATATGTGCCATGTGATAAGATTTTGTACATATTGTTTCCGACCATGTTTTGATAGATGTGTATCTATTTTATTATATTGTAAATTTTTGGAACGCTCTCTGTATAAAAGAGAATCTACCGAAATTTTTCGAAAAATCCAACACTTAGAAAATTTCACAAATTATATCGTATGCTAAATTGAATGTAACAGCCCGCAAATCCATACCCCTTGAGTCATCACTATTCTAACTAAATCAACTCAAGTTGTACAGAAATACGAACCATTTGGGTTAAAGAAGAAGAGGTAGAAGAAGAAAATAGAAATCAAAATCAAAATCTAACCATCGCAGCGGAACAATATATAATAGATAATAAATAAACTTTACTCAAAAAGCAAATACATCTGTTTACATATTACATCATCAGAGTACATCAAACATAGCTCAACAATATCATACACTGGATACACAACTACTCAACACAGCGGAATATATACATAAAAAAATACGGGAGTACGTATCGTCATCCTGCTCATCTCCTGAGCTCCTCAACACTTCCTGTATCCTATAATACTCGGTCTGACCCGAGCATTACAGTTAAATAACACCCTAGTCAGTCTGGATTACCACCATGAGAAAATAACACCCAATTGATTATTAAAGTTTCAAAAATCTTTTTAAAACAAAAGCATCTCGTAAGACCACGCCACAAATAAACATGTCGGGGTTTTACCTTACGATAGCTAAAACAATTTTTATAGAAATCCTCTGATATTATAATAGGGTCTATATACAAATACTTATAGAATAGCCGAAATTGTTACATTATTAAATTTCAGCTACTAGCCACAAAGTGGGTAATACAAACAAAACTCGTACAAGGCTCGTAGGGAGAATGGATTTCCAACTAATGACTAGGGACTGGGGTACCACCTGTCACAGTATGGGGCCTAGATCACCATACCGAGGAGTACACCCGCTCCCCTGCAACACAAGACCGGGACTACCCCTTACTGGATAATCCCGGGTGAGATCACCACATAGTTGGGATCAGCAACCGCCCACTAAGACGAAATAAAAAGGGACATCTAGAAGGAATGACCTCACCCTGCTTGGGTGCTACCCACCTAGCGTTGCTGCATAACCCCTGATTTTCAGACATTCCCATTTGATGAGGCTTGAGGCTAAGCGTTACCTTTATAGAACATATCCCTTAGAATGCCCATCGCCCACCTGATGAAGTTCTGAAAGCATTCATCCATACAAGTCCGTCCCGGGTTCGAACGGAACCGAAGGCACTATTCCTACTACATCCATTTTGCAAATATCCTCAGGATTAGTAGCGACTAGCCCTTGCACTTCACTGCTCCATCTTTGCATCCAAATTCGTTTCCCACAAAACATACAAACCGGATCGAAGTGGTTTTCGAGAAATAAATCTCGATCTCGGTCTCTTCGAAACGATCAACGCATTGGTCCAATATTGATAGCTGGTGATTTAACTATCAATTAATGTTCACAACATCCATCACACAATAAGTAATTTTCCAAATTATTTATTTATCTCAAAAATATCTTCACAAGGTATAATTTCACTTTTCAAACTCCTTGAAAATAGTTTTTAATACTATCTTCCTTTCTCGGAATAAATTCCAAGTATTTCTATTTCCACTGGAATAGCCAAGCACAAAACTTTAGATTTTTAAAATAATTTAAACGCTTTACTTTGAAATACATTTTAAAAAATTTAAGTTAAAATTACTTCAATAATTTATTAAAAATACATACTATGTGAATGTTTGAAAATAATATTACTTAATAAAATATAAAACTAGATTTCCACTTTTGAAAACAAAATACTAAGTCACTTTTTAAGTAATTACTACTATAATGATTTGAGAAAATACTTACTTTTATCTTATATAAAAAATACTTTGAAAAGATACTTGGCTATCCAAAGAAATATACTTCTCTTCACATTTTTCTTAAAATCTCCAATTCAAACACTTGAATCAAATTCCAAATTGATTTCCAATTCACTCCCTTTTATTCCAAAATCCATTAATTTCAGATTTAAATCCTTAATTATGATTTAAAATATTTTTAACTGAAAATATCAATATTAGATTTCTCAAATTGCTTCTTAATCCTGTTAATAAATTTATACTTTAAAATTTAAAATAATTCTTTATTCCTTTAAAATAATAACACTTGATTCTAACAATTCATTAAATTTTGTTTATTCAAAATTCTTTCATACTCGAAGTTATTTAATATTATTTTCATATTACTTCTATTCTTTTCAATTCATTCTTAATTTATTCAGATTTCCTAAAATTATTTCGCTTACAAGTTTACTTCCTTTATTTTCTTCCCAACAATCCAATTTATATATATTTTGGTAATTCATTATACCCAAATATATCCAATCAAATCATAACATTCAATGTTCCAATATATTCATCATAGAATATCAAGTAATCACAACATAGAATATTAAATAATAAATGTTGAGGGATCCAGTTGGATCCCTCCAACCTGTTCTCCCTACATCCACAGATGTTAGCACAATATAATCAGCCCATTCCAAAATATACCATACTATAGCACATCAATCAATTCAACCATTCAAACAATTATTTAAATTTCATCATTTGAATTTAACTTAGTGAGACTAACTCATCTTTGATTTTCCGATTGCAATCCAATCCACCATGACTTGTTTTTCCCACAGTATTTAAACCTTGTATACAATTTTTACGATTTATTAATATTTGAACTAATCAAACGATTTATTATCCATTATATGATTTTAGCCAACCACTAAATTTATTTTAAACTAAACATTGGGTTTAAACTAAAAATTTATTTTTAAACAAACTTATTACTTTAATACTTTGCTTAAAATAAGTAAATACATTTAAGGTGTATGCTTGTATATTTAACCTCTTTTGAATCTACCTACATTTCAGGAATCATTTATATAAATTTATAAAATCTAAATTTTAAATCATTTTTCCCAAGTCAAGACATTTTCAATAATTTCAGCTTTAAAATCCTATCTTGTTAACTAACTCTTAAACTTTAGGAATTATCAAATTTTATTGTGTTAACAAAGTTCCTAGATTTTCTTTACTGCCCCATATATACACATACATACATACACAAATATATATATATATATATATATATATATATATATATATATATATATATATATATAACTGATTCCATTTTTAAAACAAAACTGCTTAAACCTTGCTGTTAGTTCCGATAATCAAAAATTCATTTAGGAGTTAAACTTCAAAATTTATTGTTTTGAAATCGACAGTTTGAAACTTACTATAGTTATATTTTCTAACATATACAGAATTAAAACAAACAGGCTTATACCCCACTGCAAAAGTACCCACAACGAACGCGCCTCTACTGCACAAACCCTAGCCGCCTCAGCCCCTTTTGGACTACGACAAGAGTTGAATCGCGACCCACCTATCGCGAAGCACTGCACACTTCCAACATCGCAACCTAGTAGCTCGCCCTTCACGAGATGACTAGTCGAGCTAAAAAAAGGCAATCAAGCTGGTTCCCTTCGCGTGTCGAAGCCAACCCGCTTCAGAACATCGCGGATTCGAGTCGCGATGCCCACCCGCCTCCCTCAACCCGCGAGCATCATCGCGTGCTCGAAATACGGCGCCACTCCTCCTTTATCGTCGTCGATTTGAAAGTTCACGAGGGAGAGGAAATGAATTTCGGGTTTGATACTATTTAGGTTAGGTAAAGTGATTACTGATTCCCCTTTCCGAACGAGATTCCGTTCGTTCGATTTTGAAGAGAGAGACCGGAAAGAAGAAGGCTTCGGCCATTAATTTGAAATTTTAGTTTCGATTTGAACTGATGAGGATGGAAGGAAGATGCGTGATTTAATGAAGAGGGGGAAACAACTAGGGCGACAGAAAACAGATACTAGGGTGGCTCGTAGCTGACGAAATAAAGCAATGGATGTGAAATAATTGCGGCTGTGGTTTGATTTTCTTTCAGATAATAATATTTAATCTAAATCGGTAATTATCGTCAAAGCGTTTATACCTCGTACGATCACACGTTATTTCCGAAAGCTACGAAATTTGAAATCCGATAATAATTCAATATTACGGACCCAATGGAACTAATTTCGTCGAATTCCGAGACTGCGCCTCAGAAGGCTATTTTTAAATTCAATTTAAACAATATATATTTTTAAAACTGAACAAAACACTTTGAAATTTCATTTTAAAAGTTCTATCATCTTCAGTATTATTAATATAAATTTTTCAAACCTTCAAATTATTTTTAACCGACATAAAACTCCAGATTCAACATCTTTCTCAATTTTCAAATTATTAAATTCAATAGTTCAATTATCAAATAAATAGTGATATGATATTTGAATTCAAGTATAAATTAACTTTCAAATATTTACAATTAATTTAAATATTCCAATTTTAAATGCTTAAAAATTCTGGGTCGTCATATTCCTCCCCCTTAAAAGAATTTCGTCCTCGAAATTACTAGTTAGGAAGAATGGTCCGATACCCATTACTATTTTTCCGAAACCAAACAGTTTTATTAATTTACCATAACATAATTTTATTAAGAACATCCTATCACTGTTCCTAACTTTCCAAACTACTCTCATTCGGTTCCCACCAAAATCATATACCAAACCATTCAAATTTCTATTTAAAACTGCATTTTAAATCTTCAAAATTTCTCAAAAATTTTCTAACTCCTTAAATTTCCAAAAAATTTGCCAGCGTCTCCTTTGTGCGGCTAGCTCGGTACTACTACAAAATGGCTCTACGGCCCCCAAATCTCAAAAGAAAACAAAATGCCAAGTGGCTAGATCCAAAAACCCAATCAAATTTCATACAGAAATTTAAACACATACCTTTTTGGCCGGCAATTCTAATTTATTATCTGAAATCATAACCAATTTTCTTTTCCCTTTTTCATACCTGCATATCCTGTTTAGCAATAATATATAATCACAACATTCAACATCATTTTATTGACTTCTTTTTAAAATTTCAATGTTCATTCCATTTAAGCCCATACGATGCACCTATATTATTCGTACGCAATATCGAATCCAATCGCCTACTCGATCACACAATTTCACTTCCGAACTAGTATCGCCCACCCGACTTCCTAGTGCGGACTCAGATCTAGTTTCCTGATCAGAAACCGTCATTCTCCTTGCATAGTCATAATTATGATAGAGAATTTCCAGAATCAATCAAAATTCCATATCCGGGCTCGCCGTCGAAAATCGAGTGAAAAATCCTAGCTCGGATCGATAAAATTATCTCGAAATTCTGTGCTCGAATCTGGATCAAATAGCTATGCGAATAAAATAATATACGTACATCCTACGTATTTGTCCCAATTGATTATCAACTATATCAATTTCCTTTTTATTCACATTCATTTTGATTGTTATTCACTTTTCCCACAATCCTCACATCCACAACTATCAGTTTCAACCTTCATTCAATTATCCACTTAACATACTTCCAATATCAAATTTACTTAAGAATTCACTATTCATTTCTTAAGTTCAATATAAATATTTTACATACTTCTTATGTTTTCTTTCGCCTTACTACTGAAGTTTATATTCAAATTGAATTCCAGTTCCATAAAAATTTCAATTTGCTTCACTTTCTTAATTATTTTCAAACTTCAATACTTTTATTGTCATCTTATATCCAAAATTTTCATTTTCAATTCTACTTGAATTTAGTTTCTTCCCAAATTCTGAATATTGAATTTTATTCACCTTACTTTACAAATTTAAATTAGTTTTCAACCTTCAGTTTCAGTTCTATTTGCTTAGCAAATTTAAATTGCTTGTCGTTAGTGAAAATTTTCAAAGATTCAAAAAATTTCTAACTCCTAAAATTTTCGGAAAATTTTGGCAGAGTCTCCCTTGTACTGAGGAGCTTTTGCAATTTGACAAAAGATATAAATATATATACATCGACCCACACGGTAGGAAAACAGAAAAACAGTTCATATTTCCTATTTGTATTGCGTAGGCGTACCTTATTTAACATTTTAAAGCAAGCAGCTATTTATTTAAGCAATTAGCGCAATAAAAAACAGTCAAACGGCTTCCAAAAACCTGTATTTACTCAAATTAAACACGTCAGTGTCAAATATACAAAGTTTATTAACATTTCACTTATTATAAATAACTAAAACATGGATTCTATAAACAGTGCATATTATATACTTCCATAAGCACATATGAAGTATTTCGACACTTATTTTGAATGCTTCCAAACAATATTCAAACCATCCTATTCAATTTAAATGATTTCACAACTCTCTTACTTAACTTAAATTCATTTTAAGTCCAAATAGACCCATTTAAATTGAATTAATGTCAAAAGCAATCTAACTTCCATTTTATTCCGAGCCAAATTCTCATTAATATAACTTAAGTTAATTAACTCAATTACTAATTTCATTTACCAAAAAAGTTTTATTTCAAATTATTTCATAAAACTTGACACCACCATATCTCAAATTTACTTAAGTCAAGCCTTTTATCCAAATATTACTTCAGTTATTTGTCTCCTTCAAGAAGTTTCAACTTCAAAACTTATAAGCACTCTCTAATTTAAATTCTTAATTTGATTTCCAATTATCAAACCAATCTCATTTAGTAATTTAATTAAATTAGTTTATTCAGTCATTTCTTTAAACTTCAAACTTCCATAATCAATTTATGCTGAATTTATTCCTATCAATAACAAGAAAAGTTTTAAATTTATGTCGACTTGGATTTTTTTATCCACCAATTCAATCCATCATTGTTATAACCCAATTCTATTTTATTCGACTACACTTCCATTTACACTTAATTCACCAACAATCCAAGGCGAATTCATTTACTCTTCATTGCTTACATTCAATTTATTTTTACGCAAATTCATTGATATTTACTTAAAAGAATATCCATTCTTGTTTATAACTATTTTAAATTAATACCAATTCAATCTATATTTAATTCGATTTCATTTTAAACGATTCCGTTCAATTTTATTTTTATTTACTTGAATTTTATTTACCACTCAAACCATCACTATTTCAACTCTATTTTGTTTAACTTGAGTTCATTGCCATCTCCATTCGTTTAAATTAAATTAGTATATTTCATTGAATCAATATGAATTCTAATTCACATTCAATAATTTATTTCTGAATTCCTCTCATTTTATAACGAGGCCATTTCCAATTTATCTCTACTTAGATTTTTATTTGCAATATAAGTCATTTTTATGTTAAATCAATTCCATTCAACTTCATCTCAAATTCAATTCACTTACAATTTCAAGTTGAATTTCTATTAATAACTCAAGCTTCACTTTCAAATTCTATCATTTATCCACAACTCAAATTTTTATTAACCAATTTGAGTTCCATTTCCATATTCCATTAATTAATCAAACAGTCTATTTAAAATTTTACCCAATATTTGATTTTTATTTCAAAAATCACTCTAACCGTTTTACTTGAGTTCAATCTATTTTATATTTTAAATTTTGGATTCTATTCATTATCATTACAAACAATTTTATTTGGCCTATTTAATTTACTTCCTAACTTTATAAGTCACAACTTATTTATATTCATATTTCATCTATTTATAATCAATTCCATACACATTTTACCTTTAACTCAGAATTATACATTTTATTTTACCAATATACTTTTATTATTCCATAAACATTTAAAATAAGATTCCAGAGTTTAAACAATTTTCCAAAATTTCAATATCACCTTAGAAATCAACTACATCCAAAATTCTTTGGCGAATTCATTTATTCCTTAATTTCGAAACCAAACCCAGCTCGCAAACAATTCCAATTTAAAACAACTTGGTAGCAATTTCTCTTCTTAAAACTCGAAAATGAACTTCGATGATGCTACAGTCATCACCGAAATTATTTTCCAGCGATCGAAAGAGAACTAAATGCTTTTATCTCTTTAAAGTCCATTTCAAATATTTTTAAATTCCAAATCTCTCCGTATTCAATTCCAATTCAAAAATATTCCCGAAATAACACCCCTATTATTTCCCCAAACCTTTGAAAACCACTTTCAAATCCAAGGAATTTAAATTTTTCCAAAAAATTCCAAATTGCAATTCCCTTAAATCTATATTCAAACATTCTCTGGAATTTCATCTCATTTTTAATTCCACATGTTTCTTTGGAATTCTATTTTCAAAAATTATAATCACCTTTACCGTTTACATTTACAAATCTCATTTGTATATGAAGTTTATTTCAATTTATAAATTACATTTATAATCCATATTTCAAATTCCATTTTGCTATATAAATTTATTCTTCAACTTTGGTTGTAAGTTTTCAATTTCTTAGTCAATTTCTACACAATAGTGTTAATAATTTAATATTATCATTACTTAACAATCAAGCGTCCAAATACTATAATACTTTACAAAAATTATATTTTTTTATATACTAAAATAATTTGGATAAAATTATTTCATTTACCCTACTTTAAAACAACACTGTGTCGAATTGTTCTATTTAAGTGTTTAGAGATCCCTATCAATAATGTTAATTACTCGTATTGACCAGAATCCATAAACTACTCAATAAACCAATCAACACAATATAAAATCATTTTATATTCACTAACAAATACACGCTCATATCTATTAATACGCTCAAACTCATTCTAGAGTACTACGGACTCTATTTAATGAGAAATTTCCACCAGAGCCAAGGTTATCGCTAGCCTAAGCTCTGATACCAACTGTAACAGCCTGCAAATACGTACCCCTTGAGTCATCACTATTATAACTAAATCAACTCAAGTTGTACAGAAATACGAACCATTTGGGTTAAAGAAGAAGAGGTAGAAGAAGAAAATAGAAATCAACATCAGAATATAACCATCGCGGGCTCGCAGCGGAACAAAATATAATAGATAATAAATAAACTTTACTCAAAAAGCAAATACATCTGTTTACATATTACATCATTAGAGTACATCAAACACAGCTCAACAATATCATACATTGGATACACAACTACTCAGCACAGCGGAATATATACATAAAAAATACGGGAGTACGTATCATCATCCTGCTCGTCTCCTGTGCTCCACAGCATTTCCTGTATCCTAATAATACTCGATCCGACCCGAGCATTACAGTTAAATAACATCCGAATCAGTTTGGATTACCAGCGTGAGAAAATCACACCCAATTGATTATTAAAGTTTCAAAAATCTTTTTAAAACAAAAGCATCTCGTAAGACCACGCCACAAATAAACATGTCGGGTTTTTACCTTACAATAGCTAAAACAATTTTTATAGAAATCCTCTGATATTATAATAGGGTCTATATACAAATACTTACAAAATAGCCGAAATTGTTACATTATTAAATTTCAGCTACTAGCCACAAAGTAGGTAATGCAAACAAAACTCGTACAAGACTCATAGGGAGAATTGATTTCCAACTAATGACTAGGCGCGGGGGTACCACCTGTCACGGTATGGGGCCTAGATCCCCGTACCGAGGAGTACTCCCGCTCCCCTGCAACACAAGATCGGGACTACCCCTTACTGGATAATCCCGAGTGAGATCACCCCGCGGTTGGGATCAGCAACCGCCCACTAAGTCGAAATAAAAAGGGACATCTAGACAGGAATGGCCTCACCCTGCTTGGGTGCTACCCACCTAGCCTTGCTGCATAACCCCTGATTTTCAGACATTCCCATTTGATGAGGCTTGAGGCTAAGCGTTACCTTTATAGAACATATCCCTTAGAATGCCCATCGTCCACCTGGCGATGTTTCGAAGCATTCATCCATACAAGTCCGTCCCGAGTTCAAACGGAACCGAAGGCACTATTCCTACTACATCCATTTTGGAAATATCCTCAGGATTAGTAGCGACTAGCCCTTGCACTTCACTGCTCCATCTTCGCATCAAAATTCGTTTCCCGCAAAACGTACAAACCTGATCGAAGTGGTTTTCAAGAAATAAAATCTCGATCCCGGTCTCTTCGAAATGATCAACGCATTTGTCCAATATTGATAGTCGGTGATTTAACTATCAATTAATGTTCACAACATCCTTCACACAATAAATAATTTTCCAAATTATTTATTTATCTCAAAAATATCTTCACAAGGTATAATTTCACTTTTCAAACTCCTTGAAAATAATTTTTAATACTATCTGCCTTTCTCAGGATAAATTCCAAGTATTTCTATTTCCACTGGAATCATCAAGCACAAAACTTTAGATTTTTAAAATAATTTAAACGCTTTACTTTGAAATATATTTCTAAACATTTAAGTTAAAATTACTTCAATAATTTGTTAAAAATACATATTATATGAATATTTGAATATAATGTTACTTAATAAAATATAAAACTAGATTTCCACTTTGAAAACAAAATACTAAGTCACTTTTGAAGTAATTACTACTATAATAGATTTGATAAAATACTTACTTTTATCTTATATAAAAAAATACTTTGAAAAGGTAATTGGCTATCTAGAGAAATATACTTCTCTTCACATTTTTCTTAAAATCTCCAATTCAAACACTTGAATCAATTTCCAAATTGATTTCCAATCCACTCCCTTTTATTCCAAAATCCATTAATTTCAGATTTAAATCCTTAATTATGATTTAAAATATTTTTAACTGAAAATATCAATATTAGATTTCTCAAATTGCTTCTTAATCCTGTTAATATATTTATACTTTAAAATTTAAAATAATTCTTTATTCCTTTAAAATAATAACACTTGATTCTAACAATTCGTTAATTTCTGTTTATTCAAATTCTTTCATACTCGAAGTTATTTAATATTATTTTCATATTACTTCTATTCTTTTCAATTCATTCTTAATTTATTCAAATTTCCTAAAATTATTTCGCTTACAAGTTTACTTCCTTTATTTTCTTCCCAACAATCCAATTTATATATATTTTGGTAATTCATTATACCCAAATATATCCAATCAAATCATAACATTCAATGTTCCAATATATTCATCATAGAATATAAAGTAATCACAACATAGAATATTAAATAATAAATGTTGAGGGATCCAGTTGTTCTCCCTGCATCTACAGATGTTAGCACAATATAATCAGCCCATTCCAAAATATACCATACTATAGCACTTCAATCAATTCAACCATTCAAACAATTATTTAAATTTCATCATTTAAATTTAAATTTAATTGAGTGAGATTAACTCACCGTTGATTTTCCGATTGCAATCCAATCCACCATTACTTGTTTTTCCCACAGTATTTAAACCATATATAACAATTTTTACGATTTATTAATATTTGAACTAATCAAACGATTTATTATCCATTATATAATTTTAGCAAATCACTAAATTTATTTTAAACTAAAAATTGGGTTTAAACTAAAAAATTATTTTTAAACAAACTTATTACTTCAATACTTTGCTTAAAATAAGTAAATACATTTAAGGTGTATGCTTGTATATTTAACCTCTTTTGAATCTACCAACATTTCAGGAATCATTTATATAAATTTCTAAAATCTAAATTTTAAATCATTTTTCCCAAGTCAAGACATTTTCAATAATTTCAGCTTTAAAATCATATCTTGTTAACTAACTCTTAAACTTTAGGAATTATAAAATTTTATCGTGTTAATAAAGTTCCCAGATTTTCTTTACTGCCCTATATAAATATATATATATATATAACTGATTCCATTTTTAAAATAAAACTGCTTAAACCTTGCTGTTAGTTCCGATAATCAAAAATTCATTTAGGAGTTAAACTTCAAAATTTACTGTTTTGAAATCAACAGTTTGAAACTTGCTATAGTTATATTTTCTAACATATATAGAATTAAAACAAACAGGCTTATACCTCACTGCAAAAGTACCCACAACGAACGCGCCTCTACTGCACAAACCCTAGCCGCCTTAGCCCATTTTGGACTTTGACAAGGGTTGAATCGCGACCCACCTATCGTGAAGCACTGCACACTTCCAACATCGCAACCTAGTAGCTCGCCCTTCACGAGATGCCTAGCCGAGCAAAAAAAACGCGATCGAGCCGGTTCCCTTCGCGCGCCGAAGCCAACCCGCTTTAGAACATCGTGGGTTTGAGTCGCGATGCCGACCCGCCTCCCTCAACCCGCGAGCATCATCGCGCGCTCGAAATACGGCGCCGCTCCTCCTTTATCATCATCGATTTGAAAGTTCACGAGGGAGAGGAAATGAATTTCGGGTTTGATACAATTTGGGTTAGGTAAAGTGATTACTGATTCCCCTTTTCGAACGAGATTCCGTTCGTTCGTTTTTGAAGAGAGAGGCCGAAAAGAAGAAGGCTTCGGCCATTAATTTCAAATTTTAATTTCGATTTGAACTGATAAGGATGGAAGGAAGATGCGTGATTTAATGAAGAGGGGGAAACAACTAGGGCGACGGAAAATAGATACTAATATATTCGAAAGCATTTATACCTTGTACGATCACATGTTATTTTCGAAAGCTACGGAATTTGAAATCCGGTAATAATTCAATATTATGGACCCAATGGAACTGGTTTCGTCGAATTACGAGACTGCACCTCGGAAGGCTATTTTTAAATTCAATTTAAACAATATATATTTTTAAAACTGAACAAAACACTTTGAAATTTCATTTTAAAAGTTCTATCATCTTCAGTATTATTAATATAAATTTTTCAAACCTTCAAATTATTTTTAACCGGCTTAAAACTCCAGATTCAACATCTTTCTCAATTTTCAAATTATTAAATTCAATAGTTCAATTATCAAATAAATAGTGATATGATATTTGAATTCAAGTATAAAATTAACTTTCAAATATTTACAATTAATTTAAATATTCCAATTTTAAATGCTTAAAAATCCCGGGTCGTCACATTGAAAGTCTTTAATTGAATCTATTTAATAGAATATCATACGATAAAATGAGTTGAATGCGAGAGCCATATAGAGGAAATGTATGAGTTTTGTTTAATAAAAGCATGTAGGATACGAAGAAAATCTGAATATAGGTTGCATACGATGTCTCTGTATTAGAAATTGTGAGGACGCAATTTTCTTAAAGAAGTAGTCTATAACAACCTTGCTTTTTACGCCGCATAAATAAATAAATTTAATTAAAATAAAACTGTTAAAAGTTGATAATTTATAATTTAAATAAATTTTTAGTTAATTAAATTATATTTAGTATAATATTTGATTTAATAGGTTAAATTAAATTAATAAATTTCTTTTCAAATAATATATTGAATTGAATGAATTGTCCGATTATCAAAATATCATTTATAAAACAAAGTGTAAATCAGTTTAAACTAGACTAAAATTTAATTCCAAATAAATTAAAAGAGTTATCTTAAAGGAAAGAAAAGAGAAAATTAAGTTAACTAATTTAAACTGGCCCAAATATAATTCCGCCGTAAGTCCATACCGTTATTTGCAAGTCTCGAGCTTTGTTTTCTATTCTTGATTTGACCCTATCTTCATTCTGCCTAAATTTCATCTATATCAAAAGAAAATCGCCTTCATCCGAAGAAATAAAATTACACAAGGTTTCAACGCTAGGAGGCAGAATTGTCGACGGCAAGGTCAACGTTGGAGAGGCGACATGTTGTGGAGTCGCAACTCATTCTTGCATTCAATGTGGAGTGGTGGCGTTAGAAGCATGCACAATTTCGAAGGTTTGGCTACGGAAAGGTGATGGCTAGAAATCTTGGGCGATAACCTGGGCATGTGGCCATATTTCGACAGTGAGGAGGAGGTCGATAGCGTTAAGGGCAAAAATGTTGAGCGTGGGCTGCTAATGGTGTTGTGCATGAGTTTCTAGAGGCATGCTAAAGTCATGGGGTTGGTGTCATTGATGTTTATGATGGAATTAGGAGAAGCAAACAACGTGTTTAGGCGATGATGGTCGATGCTAAGTTGGGAATTCAAGCATCGTTTTAGGGTGGGTTTTCACACTCAAAACTATATCTATTTTTACTGCCTCCTATATATATACACACATATAATCCCGATATTAGTTGAAATGCTTTACCGAGATGTTTATTTTAGGATTTGATTGATTGTGAATGTTGATTAGATTACTTGAGGAATCGTTTGATCGGGATATTGGATTGATTTGTGATGGTGGATTTGTGCATGTTGAATTATTAAAAAATGCAAAGGGTATCCGTTCGTTTGCATTTTAAAGTGTAGTTATTTGTTTATATATGTCTGTTATGGACGACTGAAAATCGATTCGGGTTAAACAATAAAATTTATACTGACGATTGTGGATGATTTACTTTAGAAATCTATTTTGACGATTTATTGATTTCATCATTTCCAAAATATTTTTGATAGCTTTGAGAAATAATTTATGTGATTTTCAAATTTTGATTGAATTATGTTAAAAACAAATAAAAGTGGTTGAGAAATAAAATGAGTTATCGCAAAATTATTTTTAGAAATAAAAGTTGTTTAAAAAAATGAAAATAGAAATTTTCAAAAGGGAATAAGTATATAGAATTTGTTTATTTTATGATTTTCTATAGTTAAAAGGTTTTAATAATATTTTCGAATAGCAATTTATTTATGTACAGCATGTTTAAATAAATAGGATTCAAGTGATATTTTCTAAAAGGGATTTTTCGGTATGTGAGCCTATTTTTAATTATAAACCAATTTTGAACTATATTGTTGAATGGTTTTAAGAATATTTTAATATAAATTACTTTACTTGCATATATCTTGTGGTTCGAAATTGATTTATTAATATTATAAAAAAATTATACGAAAAGTAGATTTTGAATTGTATTTTATAGTTTGAAATAATTGCAATTTATTTGTAACTTATAAATTTATTTTAAATAGTGTTTTATTATAGAAGATTGTGAAATGAATTTAATGCAATACTTACTGTTTTTAAAAATGAGATATTAGAGATTTTAGGTATATAGTAAAGTTTCTTGAAATATAAATTATGGTTAAAAATGAAAAGAACTATTTTGGAGAGTAATATTTGGTTTTATTACTATTTTTGGGTTCTTAAAGAAACGAAAGTGTTTTTAATGTATTTGGTAAAGGTTAAATTATTATTTAATGTTGAGAAATTAGATGTTTATTTAAAGAATATATATCATATTAGAGTTAGTTAACTCCATAATAAATATTAATTATCTTTTTCAAATATTATTTTGTTATTAAAGATTATCTGTTGTGAATGATTCACTATTGAATATTTATATGTTAACTATATATATATATATATATATTATTTGGTTAGTATATTTTATCTCACTTTTTTTTATTCGCTTTTTATATGATTTGGATTATATGAATGGTTCAACGTTCATGTTGATTTGCTTAATGGTTTTGATATGATATGGTGATGACATTCTTCTGTACGATTTTATGATGATTTTTATTCTATGTAGCGACAAATCTGAATAAACAGAATTATAATACAGTTTGGGATGTGGCATTCGGTAATATTTCTTCGGTTATTCTTTGAACTCATTATATGAAATATTATGGAGATTGAGTGGGGTTTATAAGTTGTGAATAAACATTTGAGTATCATGTAGTGGTATGTGATGCCATTGTGATATTCCTTCGATTATTGACTGTAAGTAGATGACACTCACGTGACTGTAAGTAGACTCGTTGTGGCGAGTTGCATGTATAGCCATGTGTGGGCAATCATATATAGCCTTGTATTGGCAATAGTATCAAGCTATGTGGTAGCAGTATACGGAGCCATATGATGGCATTTCTAAGTAGTTATGTGTTAGCTAACAAGTGTAGATACAATGTGTCTATCTATCTTGTCCAGCTTCCTTTCTGTTTCGGGAGTAAACTTATAACGACCTGCCTTTTCGACACTCAAAAATTGATACTAATACATCCACGATATTCACACGCTGAGCATCCAAGTGTCGGAAAAAAAGATTGTTGGACATGATATAACTTATACACTTAGAATTCAAGCAAATAGAAAGTGAAAAGATAAAAATCTGTAATGGCGTCCAGATTTAGATCTGGAGATTAGGGTTCCCCCTTTTTCTCATGTTTTCTTCTATTTTTCTTTCTTAATCTTGTACTTAATTCTTAAATTCTGTCTTCAATTCTTACTCCCCAAATGGGCTCTCTACGGGATGAAGAAGGCTGGGAGGAGGTGAGAAGGAAAAGGGGCAAGGCTCCACAACCTTCAGGACCTGAAGCTAGGTTAAATCTGGGAGGTAATAGAACTAACAAATCAGGAGCAATTTCAGTTCGGAACCTCGGCAAATCAGGAGTTATTTTGAATCAGAATCAGGGGGAAGAGTTCAGGAGGCTAATGAAGGGCGGGTTTTCATCCAGATTTTTGAAATCTTCAAAGCAGAACGCCAACCAATTAGGAAGTATTTCGAAAATTAAATTCACTGTATCTGAGAACGCTAAAAAAATTTCTTATAGTGAAGCAGTAAAGATAGGAGCTGTAGGAGATTTAGGAAACCTAGATCTTGAATTTATTGATCCGAAAATAACCGACGGTAAAAGGATAGGTTCCCTATCATTTGAAGCTATCAGAGAAGCGGAGGGTGGATGGGACTTATGCATATTATTGTATGTGGTTGGCTATAAACCTTGGCTTAAAACTTTTGAAGGGTATGCCAACAGAGTATGGTCTACGCAGAAGCTGTTTTCTATTCATTCAAGGAATAATGGTTTCTTTGTGGTAAGATTTTGTTCTAAGGAAGATTACAATAAGATTTTGAAATCTGGTCCTTGGTTTATGGATTGGAACCTGATTATCATGAAACGCATGTCCCTAGACATGAACACGGATAGGGATCTTCTAACATCTTTGCCCATGTGGGTTAGACTTCCAGGTTTAAGCTTTAAACTGTGGGGGCAATAAGGCAATCAGTGCATTAACAAGCACTATAGGACTCCCTATAAAGATGGACGAGGCCACGAAAACCAAATCTGGACTAGCCTACGCCAGAGTTCTGATAGAGGTTAATGCTACATATGGTATGCCTAACACCATTGAAGGCATGGATGAAAACGGGAGGAGTTTCGTTCAGACAGTGGAATAACCCTCCTCCCATATGTGGCAAGTGCGTGTGTTTCGGGCATGTTACTGAAGAATGCCCAATGACTAAGTCTTGGGTTCCTAAACTGACTCAAGTAAATAATTCTGAGAAGGAGAATCCTGTAGATCCAACTCATATTGGTTGTTTGGAAACAGTAAGGGAGGAAGGCGGAGATGGCATTACTAATATTCCTGGCAATCAAGTGACCAATGGAAATATTCCAAATGATGGACTTTTATCTGCTGAAAATAGTAGGAATAACGTGGGGGAGGTTTCATGCGGAGAAGTTATACCTCAGGAGACTCAAGAAAATGCAATCTGCTCTCCTAAAGATGGGTCTCAGAATAGAAATCAAATAGTTTCTAACTCGCTGGAGAAAGAGGTCCACTCTGATTCAAGAAATAGAGAGGTGATCATCCCTGAGAGTCAGCCTAACCCGGGAGTTAGAGAATCGAGTCCAATACCTCCGAAGTCACCCTCGACCCAAAAAACAATTCTCAAACGTTCTTCAACTTTATCGGACTCACATACAATTTCTATTAATTTACTTTCTAATGATAATTGTATTGATGAGTGTATGATTAATAATGTTAATTTTAGGAGAGGTACTGATCCATGTTCTGACATGCAGGTATAGGAAAACTTGGAACAGGACACAGGAATGACAGATGCGGTAGGGGAACAGAATACATATGATAAAGTCGATCAAGCCTAGGAGGAGCAGTCTATTCCCAAGTCCCAGGTTACAGAATTTGAGAACATTCAGAAGGATAAACTTGTACGTAAGAATCCCAAATGGGTCCAGATGTTAGGCATCTCTGCGGAAGACAAAGGGGAGTCCTCAAGTAGTAGGTTGCAGAGGACTCGAAACAACAAGACTTCATAATGTCGTTTGCATGCTGGAATGTTAGAGGGTTTCATAACCCCAATAGAATGAAAGAAATGAGAAGACTCATTGATAAGTTTAAAATAAGTTGTTTTGGTGTTTTGGAAAATAAGCTGTTGTTTTCGGAACTCATAGGTTTGGAAAGAGGTTTGGCGGACGGATGGAAAGTTATAAGTAATGTTTCATGCTATTATAAATGCAGAATATTCGTCCTCATTGATGGGAACTCTTGGGATTTCAATTATATTAGCATGAGTGACCAACATATTACTATTGAATTGATTAACAAACTGAAATTCAAATGTAATTTAACTTTTGTCTACGCACATAATTTTGTTCATCTTAGGAAAAGATTGTGGAAGAATTTACAGGAAGATGCGATTAATATTTATAGACCGTGGCTAGTTTTCGGGGACTTCAATTGTATTCGAAGTCCCTCAGAAAGAAAGGGAGGCAATCCAGTTCCATTTGGAAGTTTATTTGAACTAGACGAAATGTCAAATGACACAGGCCTTAAAGAGATCAACATTAAAGGTTATGAATTTTCATGGTGGTCGGGTCCTAGTCGAAACATATTTTCTAAAATCGACAGGGTCTTCGCTAACCTAGACTGGATCAATTTATATCAAGATTTAACAGCTGAATATTTGCCTCCTTCCATGACCGATCACAATGCTGTTCTTGTCTCTCTTTTTCCTAAGCTCAGAGTCAAAAATAGACCTTTCAGATTTATGAATCACTAGCCTTTGTGTGATCAATACTTTCCACTGGTTGAGAAATTATGGTTCTCTGATCAGAAAGATCGACCTCTATTTCAAATCTTATATATTCTCAAGAACATTAAGAAAGAGCTCAAGATATGGAGTGCTAAAATACGGAATACCGAACAAGAGGTTAATGACCAGAGAGAAAATTGTTCTAGACTTCAAAAACTTCTGGAAAAATCAAAAGATCATAATTTAGCTATGGAATTTCAAAATGCCAAAATTAAATTGGAAACGGCACTTAAAAAAGAATTTCTGGACACCAAACAAAAGGCTAAATGTGATTGATTGATGATGGGTGATGAGGCTTCTGCATTTTTTTATGCTAAAATGTCTAGCAGAAGAAGTAGAAAGTGCTTGACTAACATTATATTTGATGACAAGGAGGGTTCGGAAGAACAATTTGCTGAATCGGCTATTAAATTCTATAAACAAGTTTTCAATCTTCCTTTAAGTGACCAGTTCCCAGAAGTTATTTGTAAATCGATAATTTCGGAATATGGTGAGAATTTCTTGAATGATGGTCTTTCATTGGAAGAAATTAAATTTGCTTTATGGGATATTAAAGAAACTACTTCACCAGGCCCAGACGGCTTTAATTCAAAGTTTTTCAATATTCATTGGAATCTTTCGAAAGACTTAATTTTCAAAGCTTTGAATGATATTTTCCATAAGGGTTCAATTATAAAAGAGTGGAACCACACGTTCTTGCATTTGATTCCTAAAAAAGATCATTCCACTAGAATTCAAAATTTTAGACCCATTGCCTGCTGTAATACTTTATACAAGGTTTTCACTAAGATACTCTATAACAGACTGGCTCCTTTTTTGGGCAAGTTGGTGTCCCCTAATCAGATGGCTTTTATAAAAGGTAGATCAATAGGGGACGGTATTTTGTTTGCTCACGAAATTATTAGGGGTCTTGGAAGAAAGGATAATAAATACATGTGTATTAAAGTAGATTTGAAAAAGGCATATGATTCGATTAATCAAGCTTTTGTTATACACATGTTAATAAGTTTGGTTCCCCAGACAAATGGGTGAAAATTATTGAAGACATCATAACCACGCCTGCGTTTTCCATCGTTGCAAATGGGGAATCGCATGGTTATTTTAAGAGTTCAAATGGCCTTAGACAAGGTGACCCACTTTCCCCTATTCTATTTCATTGGTTATGGAATATTTTACGTTACTGATGGACGGTAAAGTCAGGGATGGCCTTATTTCTCCAATCACAGACTTTAACAACAAGTTAACTCACCTCATTTACGCTGATGATATTACAGTTTTTACTAAAGCAAGAGTACAAAATGCTATTGCTATTAGTGATGCTTTTCAAACCATGAAGAGAGTTACCGGATTGGAACTAAGCTGTGAGAAATCTAATGTTTTCTTTGGTAAAGGGGTAGTCAATTGTACTGATATTAGCTCAATACTTAATATACAACAATCGGATCTCCCAATAAGGTACCTGGGCATTCCCTTGTCTAGTACTAATCTGAGAGATATGGATTGTTCTCTATTGATAGAGAAGATCAAGCTAAGATTTGCAGGATGGAAAACTAGAATGCTCAGCCTAGCTGGGAGGCTAGAACTTATCAAATCTACAATTTACCCTATTATTCAATTCTGGATGCAATGCTTTTGTCTCCCAAAAACTACGGTTCTTAAAATAAAGCATCTGATTCTTAACATTCTTTGGAAAAATCGTAGCAGTAAGATCCCCTGGGAAATTTTGTGTAAGCAAAAAGAAGAAGGAGGAATGGGTCTGAGAAATTTAGAAGAGATGAATCAAGCGTTATACATTAAATTGATATGGAAAATCATTAATGCAGAAGGAATTTGGGCAGATCTCATACATTGTAAGTACATTGGTAATAAAAGCTTTTGGGAAATCAATCAGAGAACGGACGACTCGGGAGTGTGGAAATACATTTTGAAGAACAGACACGAAGCTTTGAAATGTCTTTCTCTTAATATTACTGACGGTAAAACTACTTCTCTTTGGTACGACCCATGGCTGAATGGAAGCTCTATTATGTAACGTATTGGAATAGACACAGCTTTTAGAACGGGTACGGAAAATTTGTCTCTTAATAGGATTGTTAAAAATGGTGAGTGAAAGTGGGATGTGTTCAGTTTTTTATTTCAAATACATGCGGAAATTGAAGGTGTCAAGATTCATAAGGATAGGGAGCGAGACTACTGGTCTTGGAAGTGTTCTAAGGACGGTCAATACCAGTCTAAAAAAGTTTGAAACTCGGTTAGAACCAGTTTCGAAATAAAAAATTGGTCGTCATTGGTTTGGAATAAAATTCATGTTCCAAAAATGGCGGTATGCCTCTTTAAAGCCATTAACGACTATTTATTAACTAAAGAGAGATTACTTCAGAAACAGATTCTTGTGGACCCCTTATGTATTTTTTGTAATAATCACATTGAAAATATAGACCACCTATTTTTTCAATGTAATTTTATAGGAAAAGTTTGGCACTGGAATTGTAAAAAAAATTTAACTCGCCGAAAAGTCTGTTCTCTTTCACACTGAAGGAAGATTTGCGAAAAATTGTTTCTATCTCAAAATTACAAAATCTAAACTCAAATCTGTTCCAACTTTCTATTTCTGTTTGTATTCGGCACTTATGGAAAGAGAGAAATGACAGGTTTTTCCATAATAGATTCAACGATACTACGCAGATATGCTCAAAAATATTCCAGACAATGAATATCAGAATGGTAAAGTCTAAACATTTTAAGAACATCAATGGCATGACTGATATAATAGCAAAGAAATGGGGTTATACCTCCCAACGCTGAATTGGGGATTCATCGACATGATCATATGTATCGTTCCTTCTATTTGCTATCTTCAAGTTTCTCTGTGTCTCGATCCAGCCTACCTATACCTGTATTATCTTTACATTTATCTCACATCCTCTCTTTTAAATTACATTATAATTTACAATTAACAATATCTTTTTGATCTAGTTTGTAAGTTATAAGATTGCAGAAACTATAGCAGATTGATGTCTTTCGCGGCCCTCTTGACTGATGTCTTGACCTATTTTATTTCAAACCGAGTTAGTTCATGAATTCAAAGATTCTAGTAAACATTATTAGGGAGTCAGAGACTTAGCTTGTGAGGATTGGCTTCACTTTTCTTGAGGAGGACCTGATTTCTGAAGTACCACGTGAACCCCACTGTAAAACTGGTGAAGCTTCGAGCACTGAAATAGCTACTAAATGGGTTAGTTACTAATTAAAAGAATAAAGACGTCAACTTTATGGAAGACACTGACTTATCTGGCTTAGATCTGCTAGAACTAAGGCTGGTTCTCGTTGGATTAGAGACAATGATGTTCCTCGCCTCCCAGTTGCAGTCTTGAGTCCTAAAACATAGAGACTTGATATTAGATTCTCTTTAAAGCTAAAAGATTCAATCTTTACGGGTTTAAGACTCTTATCTGTCTTTGTTCTTCTCGTGGAGGATTTAATACAAGGAATTGAAGCTTTCTGGTTCGCTTCTTGTCTAGATGTACAGTAGACGAAGCCGACTAGAGCTACGTCTTCTTTCTCCCTCGCCGCCATTAACGATGCTTTTATTTATTTTCGTTCGAGAGGAGTAAATGAAGTAGGAGACAAATGACGTCTTGCCTTTTTTACCTTCCGAGATGTCTTGAATATTCTATTGGGTTTCGGGTGTATTAGTTAAACAATCTAATTAAAACATTATTTGGGCCCTTTATTGTCAAAATATGTTAGGCCTATAATGTTTGTATAAGGTTTTGTTTTCCTGTTGGACATTGTACATTCTTTTGTCTTCTTGGCTTCTAATAGAAGTTTGAACCCTTATTCAAAAAAAAAAGATTGTTGGAGAAAAAGAAAGGACAAAACATATTAGAATCTCACATCACGATAAGTAATATATAATATACAACAGGTTTTAGAAAGAAAAAACTATAATATACATACATCAATCAGAGTGCACTAAACAATTCATCAGCCTGAACAGTTATAAAACCTTATCCTCACAAATGATGTTAGATAAAACAACTAATGCAGCTGAAACAAAATATACACGTATACGATCTGGAGGCATCGAGCTAGTTCTGTGAGGCTCCAAGCATTCAAACTACTATAAATATGTTCGGTCTGACCTGAGATTTATAACAAAATTAACGCCCAGATCGATTTGGGGAACCAACGTGAGAAACACACCTCAAATGGATTTTTAATGTTATAAAACCCTTTCTAAGCAAAGGTATTCTTGTAAGACCACGTCGCACATGAACATGGATGGGTTTTTATCTTATGATAGCCAAATCATTTATATTAGAAAATATAATTACATTATAATAATGTCTAAGGGCAAAATTACCAATAATCAAGTAGTTCTGATACCCGTAAGCGTACATTACAACAGTAATAGGTATATAATCAAAAACCTTTTAAAGCGCATTCCCTAATTGCTTAGGATTCCATAGAGGTACCCTCAGTACTTCGAGAACGGCCCTCCTATACAAGGATCAGAGTTATCCTTTTAAAGCAACAATACATCAATAGTGATGTACAATAGGAAATATACAGCTGGACTTGCAAGGCCGAAAGCATCATTCCATGCATGCATAACAACTATAGGCAACTCTAGGAAGGAGACGGCTTCACCCTCATAGGTTAGCTAAACCATTGGCTATGCATCCCATCTCTGCTTTTAGTCGTTACCACTGGTGAGGCTAAATGCGGCATTCCAGCTCATGCACTGCCACTTGAAAATATCTCGAAACCACGCATGGATTCTCATACCTCAACAGGTCTCAAAACCATAGATGGATTCCCACATCTCAATAAGATCTCAAAATTGCATATTGATCACCATACCCCAACGTGTCTCAGAATCACACATGGATTCCAACATCGAAAGCAGATCTCGAAATTATAAATGGATTCCCAGAACCCAAAGGGTCCCGGAGTTACACATGGAATCCAACATCTAAAATAGATCTCAAATCTCCCCAAAACATAGAACCCGTATATGGTTTCGAGTGGTTACGATTTTAAGTCATCTCTTACATGTACACTCCACCTGTAACGATCTGCCTTTTCGACCATCGAATATCGACACTAATACATCGACAAAATTCATATGTCGAACATCCGACTGCCGAAAAGATGAATTATTAGGGTAAAATAAAAAGAAAATGAAATAGAACTAGAAGGAAGAGAATACAATATCAAAATCTAACATGCTGAATGATAACATATAATATCTCAAAAGTCTTTTAACAAAATGAAAACCTTTATATACATACATCAATCAGAGAGAACTAATCTATCATCAGCCTAGAAAGTTATAACAATCTGTTCTCACAAATGCTGATAGACACAATCAAGTAATGTAATGGAAAATAAATAGGTAAGAAATCATCCAGCTTCTCTCCAAGAGCTCCAATAAACAATAGCTAAATTTGGAAACATACTCGAGTTGACCCGAGCATCATAAGAGAATAACATCTAGATCAATTTGGTAAACCAGCATGAGAAACTCAAATCATATTGAATTTATTATACCGTAAAACCTTTCAAAACAAAGGTATATTATAAGACCATACCATCAATAAACACAGAAGGGTTATTCCCTTATGATAACTAAACCATTTTGTGATAAAGTTAAGTGATAATGTCTAAGGTTTGGAAAATAAATAGTCACATAGCTACGATGCAAGTGAGTGTACATCACAACAATAATAGGTATACAATCATAACCGCTAAGGCGTGTTTACTAATTGTTTAAGATTTCCATGTAGATCTCCTCGGGTCAAAGCGACTCCGATCTACTGCACAAGGTTCAAAGATCCTTCTGAAGCAGCATGCATCCATAATGGATGTACCACAGGAATACATAGTTGGCCCTCACTAAGTGAGACCGAGTGCACCACTCCTGCATGCATAACCCTAAGTATCTCTAAGATGGAGTCGCACGCACCCTTACGGGTTAGCTAAACCCACCGGCCATGTCCCCTATCTATGGTTTTTGCCATACAGTAGATGAGGCTACGTTCGATATTCCAGCCCACGGGTCATCACTCGAACAGATCTTCCACACAAGCTCCAGTCGAACAGATCATGGAACCGCACATGAATCCCGTATCTCAACAGATATCAGAACCATGCATGGATTCTTCAATAGATCTTGGAATCACAAATGGATTCCCATGCTCTAACTAGTCTCGGAATCACACATGGATCCCCACATCTTGAATAGATCGCGAACATCTACATGTTTTCGAGCATCTCAAACAGATCTTGAATCTCCCATAGATTCCAGCATCCTGAAGCTATCACGAACCAATCGTGAAGCCATCACAAAGCTATCACGAAGCAATCACGAACCCCTTCTAAAGTATAGAACATATATATGGTTTTGGAGGGGTTATGGTTTCAAGTCATCTCATATAAATACACTCCCCGCTTACTGGGTGCTCCAAAATCAATCAATCAACATTTTGGTAATCTCATCCCCGGTTCTGTGGGAAATAAACAAATAATACATAAGATCGGTGATCACTTCCTAACCACTTAAGCGGACGGAATTCCTCATCATTTTTCGTAGAAGAGAAAAACAAATTTATGCGGATAGTATAGCATCACCGAAGATAACTGTACCATATAATTACCATGTTTCTTCTTGATATTTCCAGAGTATTTTTAGCCTAATCAAATAACAACGAGAATAATTGAACATGGGAAACTAGTCCTCGTATAGTGTCCATAAGTAATAGCACACAAAGAACGACCGAAATAAGTAAGCATGATCAATTCATATAAACGACTTCTAAAACCTTTTTAATTAGTCTTCCTTTATTAATTAAATCCCCTTTTATTAGTAAAAATCATATTATTAAATAAACTCCTTTATAAATGAAATTCCATTTGTTAATTAAACTCCACTATTTAATTAAAACATCACTATTCATTTTCAAAACTTTTCAAGCTTAAAGGCAAATGTTACTAAAACACTGGCACTATAAACTCAAAATTATTTCACTTATAATTATCTTTAAACCATTCTATTCAAAGATCTCTTTATGTTCACAAGTATAATCAAAATGGGTTAAAGGTGAATGTTACTAACACAATGCCACAACAAATAGAAAACCATTTCATACTTCTTATTCTCTTTAAAATTCCAACTTAAAGGTCTACATATTTTCCTCAATCTTATTTACAATATTTTAACACTTTAAAGAATTATCCAAGGGTTTAAAAATGAATGTTACCAAAAAAAAATTACGACATACCCCAAAGCACTTTACTATCCTATTATCTTTAGAACTCCATTTTAAAGATCTAATTACTTTTCAAAAGAATAGTTAAATGGGTTAAAACAGATGTTGCACAAACATCGATATTATAAGCCTAAAATCACTTGTATACTTTTCATTTACTTTAAAATATCTATTTAAAATTCCAAGTACTTCTCCCTTTTATTAAACAAGATTATATTTCATTTTTTTAATCAATTCATAAAACAATTCCTTATAACATATGTGTTATAATCCCAAAACTCCATTTAAATGAATTTATAAAACAATCCACTATAACATAAATGTTATAATCTAAAAACTCATTTGTATCCTTTCACAAATACCAAACTTCCTTTATAAAAAATTATATATGTTAAAATACCTTTAAAAAGATAGATATTTACATCTACTAATTTATTTGTAAAACTAAGATACTTAACATCTACTATAAACCATTTGTAAAGTATTATAATATAAAATCCTTATATTTCTTAAATAAAATCTTTAATAACTTTTAAAACCATATATATAATAAACTATACTTTTAAAAGTACTTATATTATATATTTTTAAACCTTTTATTTGAAACCTATTAAAAAACCTGTTTAAAAATTTAAAGCCATCCCTTTGTAAATCCATAATTGATTTTCAGAAATATATTTAAACCTTGATAATTTCCCATAAAAAGTTCATTAACAATACCTACTAATCAGATATGAAAAATCCCTAGGACATCTTTCAAAGTTAACTTTAAAATTGTAGATCATGGTGATTTCAAAGTGCATCCATCGCGACCGTTTTGCTTCTACCATTTTCTCTTTTCTACTTCCAACTTACCACAAGTCTCCAAACCAATTTCATTTATGTCAAACATAGCATGTGCATGAAAACCCTATGCGCACGCACACACTCTTCCACAATTTCCCACAATTTATCCAATTTAACATATGTCAAAATATCAAGGATTTCGAAGCACGTTTATGACGACTATTCTGTTTCTAACATTCACAACATACTGTCACTTTCACAAAGAAATATCAAACATGTAAACAACAAGTCTGGACCATGATACATGTTATAGGTGATCAAATAGAGATTATTATACTCAATAATAATGTTCTAACTTGTTTTACAAAACACGGCGGGGTCCAAGAGTAATAACTTGCATTGTTCGTTATACAGTACATATTTTCAATACAACAATAATTATACATACAACAATATATAATTAACTGGTGAGTAAAACTCACCCAAGCTCTAACCAACGCTTTTACATTTTTGAATTGTCAAAATAGAGCACCGTTCGATTTCAATTAAAATTCTCATAAGCTCCAAACTCGATGAATCCAATTCCATTGCATGGATAATCTCGTTAGGAACGCAACGATGAAAACGACACCTTGATCGGACCTCGTATGAGCAAGATACGATCATTAGAACGTTCGAGATTAATCAAATTAAAATTAAAATTAATTGATTTCGTAATTAAACTCCAATTACCATTCTTCTAACATCTCGTTCAACCCAGGCCGTGCATATATTCATTTCGACGTTGCAACTTCGCCGTCAACGCGCCGCCGCTACACCGCCCCAGCCACTGTCGTTTCTTCACCGTCGAACGACCTAGCTATGACGCGTCCCTAGCCACCAAATTCGCCTCCCCACATCACGCTACATTGAGATCGAGCAACTCGTAACCATTCGCCATTCATCTCCTTATCGCCACTGCTACAGTGCTCCAACCACCTCCAAACTCTACTCACGAGCAGTTTTCATCCCCATCTACCTTTCCCTTTATGTGTTGCCGCCTATAGATCACCATCGACGATGAAACCGGCAACCCAGCTATGTACAACTCGGCTTAGCCGCCGTCTCGCTTTGATCCACTACAATCAAACCATTCATGTAATGACCTGAATTTTTCAAAAATTTAAACAAGAATTTTAACGAAGATTTTAAAATAAAATTTATTTTTGGCAATAAAATTCGACAACGAAAAATAGATAGTTGAAATACGTCCATTGAAATGAGGCCAACGAAATTTATTTCGTGTCAAAATTTGTTCGAAACTTGGTCAGTATATCTTTTAGTAAGAATTATAAAATTTTAAAGTACAAATATTTTTATATAGAAATGATACAAAAAAATTCTGATTAAAACATCAAAGTTCTTTCCGTCCAATTCAAACCTTTGTAACTCCTTTTATGAGAAATTATCATTGTCGTTCAAATTCGAAGCGGTATAACTGGCGACAGATGAAATTTTGCTACGACTATCACAACATAGAATTTCGAAAATCAATGGATTCATTTCGGCGTGTTGATCTTTACGGCATATTTGTTTTCGTATTTTAACGTCCATTATAAAATGCTAAATGATTGAGATATTTTACCCATCAGCTTTTCTTTTCACTTCTTTCTACATCCTTTCCCCCGAATTTCAAGTTGCATGAGCTACCACAAAAATTTAATGGTCGCATTGATTATGCACCGTGCATTCTTCTTTCGATTTGTAGGTGTGTGCTATCGTTCTTCTGCTTCTCCCATTCTTGTTCTTTGAAGAACATACATATAAACATAATATTTCTCTTCCTCACGTAAACTCTCTTTCTCCTCTCCTTCTTTTTCCTTCTTCCTCAATGCGCACCAGTCACCTTATCCTCTCCGCCATCCGTGCCCCGCCTACCCATCACTAGTGCTTTGCAACTCCACCACCTCACCCGCGAGCCTCGATCTCCAAGCGACCAACACTACCCGAACTTTACCCTCTTCCTTTTTCCTCCTTTCCCCCCTCATCGCTTGCATCCAGCCACCCTCCTCTCCACCTTGCCCCTCAGCCAAGTTCCCGCCTCCGCCAACAATTACCAGAGCTCCACCAACCTCCTCCACCTTCATCGAACTTGCCGAACCACCCATTCTGCCTTCCATTCAACTACCACCTTCATTGAACCCCAGCACACCACCTCTCCCTACTCCACCGCAACCAAACCCTTCACTGAACTCGCCCAGTCCATCTTTCCCTGTCGAAATGGCACCTCTCCATGTGGCCCTCAACCGAGCCACTCCATCACCTCTGCCGCAACCAGAGCTCCATCGCTCCACCTTCCTCGCAATGAACTCCCCTCGCCTTCCCTCTCCTCTAACCGAACCCAGCCTTGCCGTGTGCGTCTCCTATGCAAGTGTGTGTGTGTGTTATATTTAAAAAAATAGTAATGTTGTTTTTGGATTGTGAAACTCTGGGTGCAGTAGAAGTTAGCATGTGCATAGTAAAATAGAAAAAAAAAACATGGTTGCACTAAAAATAGAGTAGAAGACCACGTGTAGGAAAAAAAGAAGGAAAAAAGAAAAAAGAAAATAAAAAAAGGAGGAGCAAGGAAGAAACCGAGTCATCGAGCATTGTAGTTGCAGCTGCTATCTGGTGTGAGCACATAGTCTGTCATGTCGACGCTTTCTCGCGGAAGGTGAATATTTATAAATTCACAACTGGAAATCGATTGTAAGTAAGAAAACCATAAAATGATAAATAAAATTGCTATTTGAAATTGATATTGACATTGACATTTGAAATTCATGACTTGCTTGACATTGTGTGTGATATGGAAATTATGGTGAGATATGTTTGGTTTGAACTTCGATTGTATGTCAAACTCATAGCTGTTATTATTGTGATTATCAGTATATTGATTCATGTTGTATATAACCATCGCCTTGTTATTATATGAATTGATTGGACACTGAAATTTGAACCGGGATATAGGTTGAAATGATATATACCAAATTTAAATCACTTAGCCTAGGATAGTAAATTTAATAATAAACACCGATTAGTCAAATGAAATTTATTTTTAAATATTTAAAATTTAAATTTGATATAAAGGAATAATTTGGAAATTTAACTTGAATTTATAAATTCAGAATTTCTGTTGAAATTATATTTAAATTTGAAATCTACAAAACTCAAATTAGATTTTAAATGAAATATCAGTTGTACAGTATAAATTTTAAAATTGAATTAAGTGGTTATGTTAAATATTAATGATATTTAACTCGTTAAGTTGATTAGTTGAAATTTAATGGAATTTGTTAATATTATAATTGATTTCATTTAATTAATATTAAAAAACGAATTTTAATTGATTTTTTAAATTAATATCTAAAGATTAAACTGAACTATTTTAAATTAAGGTTTAACTAAAAGTGTTAAATTAAGTATTTAAGTAAATTGCTTAATTCCAAAGTTTAATTAAATTGAATATTTAATACTAAACTTTTATATTTAAAAATTTGATTAGATTTGTTAGTTTGAATAGTTATTCAGTTTGGTTTACTGTGTAAAGGTGAAACACTTGTTTAAAATTGAATCTTTAAATTTTAAGTCCAAATTCATCTAAGTCAAACAAGATGTTATTTGGAAATAAGATATGCTTTGATTTAGTAACCAATTGGTGTGTTAAATGATGTTGGTTGTTAAAGAGACCGAGGTCTCTCGTTAACATACTCTCTATCAATATTGGAACCCTTTAACAACTGTGTACACGGAGAAGACTCCAGAATGAAGTGGTTGATTTTTGCAAATGTCGCTAGATTGGAAGAAAGAGATTGATGATGGATAGACCATGGAACTTACGCCAATTTGAAATGACTAAAAGAGGATGGTTTGACAGGGCCAAGTGTGCTAGCTACCCCTAGTGGACACACTTCTTCATATTTATATCCTTACATCGGTTGTTGTTGGTGATCACCCTTTGATTTTGGGAGTGTTGGACGTGGTGGGCGTTCGCTGTGGCGATGCGTTACCACCAGCCTTACGACCTGAACTGGTGGTATCCTACTTCGGGCATTGCCCCACGTGCCTTTTCATACTTTTACCCCTATACTAGACCACTACGATTTTGGTTTAGTGTGTTCATATCATGGCGCATCGCTATCCCCCGACATGCTACTAGGGCGATATATGCAAATTGTACGACAATGCTTAAAACGCGTTAAGGAGGATTAATGTAAAGCCTTAAAGCTAAGAAAAGTATTTCGTTTACTGTTAGATATTACATATGTAGTGTATCCTACTATATATAGATAATTTAATGGATCTTTAAGAGATGGAAAATCCCATAACATCTCTTAAGTCACTTTGTACTTTTCACTTGAGTTAGACTTACTTACATGAGAACTTCTAGTCCGGCTTGAGTATATTGTTTTACTTTATGCTCGAGTCAGCCTGAATATTTCAGTGTGTAAGTAGTGCTATTTTGGGAGGCAAAGACTTAGTCGAACACTCACTCTATATAGTATTAGTTATCTATTTTCATTTTAGGTTGTGCCAGCAGACTCTTTTGTATTTCTAGTATTGTATAATTAAAGGCTGAACTCTGATGTATTTTGTTTAGTAGCTTCATGATCAACTATGTATATTATTTATTTCTGCTATAAGATTTTGTATTATTCTGTGTGTGATTCTGTGTTTGATTCTATTTTAAAATCGTAATTTGATAATCTGTCAAATTTGAACAGCTTAAGTTGGATATGTGTGGTTTATTGTCAGCTTAAGTTGTTTGAAAAAGACGGGTTGTCACAGTTCACAACACTCAATACACAATTCATCCTCCAAAATCTATAACTCCTTATATAGAAGATTTTCAAAAACTATATAGAAGATTTGAAAACAAAGATAGTGGAGTCCTTATATAGAAGATTTTTATTGACCATCCAAAATCTATAACTCCAAATGAGGCGTGATCATTGGCGTTCCTACTTAATTACCCCTAATTCCGAACACAATGGAACTAGTATTGCGATCCAATTCCATTATATACAGAAGTTAGCTTTAAAATCAATTTATATTATATTTGATTCCTGAAATAAATTGCCATGTGTTTCAAGGCTGCACAACCACACAGTACGTCGGATCGTCACGAAACTCGACGGCATATAACAATTCTATTACAGATCCAGTAGCAATAGTATTGTCAAAATCGAGATAGTGCGTCAAAATGATTATTCCAAATGTTAATTAAAATGAATTATTATTAAATTTACAAATTTAATCACTTTTCATTCTAAATTAAAAGCTTACCATATCATTCTAACTTAAACAAAAATTAAATAATCGTTTAAAATTATTATTTTTCGAATTAATTCTAATGTTTAATTAACTAAATCATCCAAATACTTAATTATAGGCTGTTAAAAAATTTGGGTCGTTACATTCTTTCCAACTTACAAGAATTTCACCCCAGAAATTCCCACATAACCGTAATCACTAGTAATCAAAACTCATGGTTTTCCTAGGTTCAGAAACCATCTCATTGCACAAGGATGATCTATACGCACAACCTTACGCTCAACAGCCTCAGGTACTACCTAGTTGGTCACTCATGCTACTCCAAGCAGTTTGAAGAGTTTTCCCCAAACTCTCCATAAGCTAACACACATAGCATACAAATATTTTTTGAAGCATGTATGATATACATATATCATCCATAAGCAATATCAAATTTGATAAGTAACTCGATCATATAAACTCCACTTCAGAACTACTATACCTCACTTGACTTCCCTATCGCGAACTCTAATCTAGTTCCTCAATTATAAATCTCTGTTCTCCTTACATAGCCATATACTATGATAGAAAACTTTAGGATTATATCAAAAATCTGTTTCAAGTGTTCGCTCTTGAGAATTGAGTGAAAAATCATAAACTTAGAGTAGTATGAAATCACCTCGAAATCCATGTACTTGGATCCTAAATCAAGAACTGCCACGCAAATAAAATGATCTACGTACAATCTACATACCCTATTCAATTGGTTCCTTTAACTACACCAATTATTTTCCATTTTAATTCACCTTCAATTTCACTTATAATACTTCTCATTTAATACTAAAATCGCTTATGAATTATTTCATAAAATTTTACATTAAGTCATCCAGCATTATATAACTTAAGTTCGTACTCATAATACTCCACTACATAATCAAGTTATATACAAAAATATCCAATTCATTTTACTTAACATGGATATTTAATCAATTTAAAACTTGTTTAAATTCTACTATCTTCTAAGCTTAAGTTTTATATAAACTTATCTTTATATTTTCACAAAGCACTTAGATTTAATTTCTTACACAAATTCCGAAGTTTTGACTGCCCAAAATCGTTGAAAATTCAAATTTCATTTTAATAAAGAAAAACTACTGATCAACAGATTAAACAAGATGCACAACCAAACTTAATCCAACATAAGTTGTATGTGTCCATAAGTATCTTAATTGAAAACCTAAGAACCAAACATTCGATCCCATTTCAAATCATTTTGAAATAATATATACTTATAATTTTTGTATACCAAATCATTAACTTGGACAGTTATAACAATCTATCATCACAAATGCTGATAGATACGATCAAGTAATGTAGTGGAAAATAAGTATGGTAAGAAATCATCCAACTCATCTCTAAGAGCTCCAATGAACAACACCTAAATCTGAAAACATATTAGGGCTGACCCAAACATTATAAGACAATAACACCTAGATCAATCCAGTAAACCAGCATGAGAAACACAAATCACATAAAATTAATTATACCTTTAAACCTTTCAAAAAAGGGTATATCGTAACACCATGTCATCAATAAACACGGAAGGGTTTTTCCCTTACGATAACCAAACCATTCTATTATAAAATCCAATTAATTTGTCAAGGTACGGAATATAAATAATCACATAGCTACGATGCAAGTGAGTGTACATTACAACAATAATAGGTATACAATCATTACGGCTAAGGCGCGTTCGCTAATTGGGTAGGACTTCCATGGAGATCTCCTTGGATCAAAGACGACTCTGATCAACTCCATAAAAAATAGAGATATCCTTTCGAAGTAGCATATATCTGTAGTGGATGTACCATAGGAATACATAGTTGGCCTTAACTAAGAGAGACCGAGTGCACCACTCCCTCATGCATAACTGCAAGTATCTCTAGAATGGAGTCGCATACATCCTTCTAGGTTAGCTAAACCTCGTTGGATATGTCCCTTATCTTTGGTTTCTTCCATACCGATGATGATGCTACATCCGGCATTCTAGCCCACGAGTCACCACTCTAACAGATCTTCCACACGAGGTCCAGCTCAAACAGATCCTGGAACCATACATGGATGCCCGTATTTTAACAAATCTCAAAACCACATATGGATTCCTCAACAGATATCAGAATCACGCATGGATTCATATACCTTAACTGGTCTTAGAATCACACATGGATCCCCACATACTGAATAGATCAAGAAAATATACATGTGTTCGAGCATCTCAAATAGATCTCCAATATCCATATAGGTTCCAGCATCACGAATCCATGATGAAGCAATCACGCAGCAATCATGAAGCAATCATGAACCAATCACGAAGAAATCATGAACCAATCATGAAGCAATCACGAACCACTTTCAAAGCATTGAACAATTATATGGTTTTGGAGTGGTTACGGTTCCAAGTCATCTCATATAAGTACACTTCCCTGCTTATCGGGTGCTCCAAAACCAATCGATAGATTCTTTGGATTCTCCACCTAGGTTTTATAGGAAATAAATAGACAATATATAAGATTGATGATCACCTTATAACCATTTAAGTGGACGGATTTCCTTATCATTTGTCCTAGAAGAGCAAAAGGAGTTTATACATGCAGTATGACATCATCGAATATAACTGTACCATATAATTCCCTCGTTTATTCTAGAAATTTCTAGAGTATGTTTGGCCAAATCAAATAACAACGAGAATAATCACATACTGGTAACTAGTTCTTGTATACTGTCTATAAGTAGTAACACACAAAGCAGATCAACACAAACAGGCACGGTTAAGTCATATAAAAGACTCTAATCCTTTTTTTAATTAATCTTCCTTTATTAATTAAAATCTTCTTTTGTTAGTAAAACTCATCTAGCTAAATAAACTTTTTTATAAATGAAATTCCATTTATTGATTATGCTCCACTATTTAATTAAAACATCACAATTTATTTTCAACACATTTTGACACTTCCCAAATGTATTCATATACTTATCTCAACTGTATAAGTATATTCACAAATAAATTGCAAAGGGCTTAAGACAAATGTTACCAAAACACTGTCACTACAAACCCAAAACCATTTCACTCATGATTATCTTTAAATCGTACTTTTCAAACATCTCTTTACGTTCATAAGTATAACCAAAATGGGTTAAAGGCGAATGTTACTAACACATCGCCACAATAAACCTAAAACAATTTCATACTTTTATTCTCTTCAAAATTCCATTTTAAAGTTCTAAGTATTTCTTCCAAATAATTTACAATATTTTAACACTTTAAAATATTATCCAAGGATTTAAAAACAAATGTTCCTAAAACGTTGTTTACGACAAACCCAAGAACACTTTACTATCCAGTTATCTTTAAAACTCGATTTTAAAGATCCAATTACTTTCCAAAAGTATAGTAAATTGGGTTAAAACAAATATTGCACAAACATTGATAATATAAACCCAAAATAACTTTTATACTTGTCATTTACTTTAAAATATCCATTAAAAGTTCCAAGTACTTCTCCCTTTTATTAAACAACGTTATATACCTTTTTTTAATCATTTCATGAAACAATTCCTTATAACATATGTGTTATAATCCCAAAACTCCTTTAAAATCAATTTATAAAAAATCCATTATAATATGAATCTTATAATCTAAAAACTCATTTATATCCTTTTACAAATACCAAACTTCCTTTTCAAAACTTATATATATAATAAAATACCATAAAAATAGATATTTACATATAAAAATTGTTTGTCAAACGAAGGTATTTAATAATCTACTATAAACCATGTAAAGTATTATAATATAAAATCCTTTTATTTCTTAAAAAAATTAGTAACTTTGAAAGCCATATATAATAAAACATACTTTTAAAATTACTTATACTATATTTCTAAAACCTTTTATTTAAAAACCTATTTATTAATTTAAAGTCATTACTTTATTAATCTGTAATTGATTTTTAGAAATATGTTTAAACCTTGATAATTTCCCATAATAAATACAATAACGTTACTTATTAATCAAATACGAAAAGGCCCTAGGATGTCTTTCAAAGTTAACTTTAAAATTGCAGATCACGGCGATTTCAAAGTGCATCCATCACGACTGTTTCGCTTTACCATTTTTCCTTTTCCTTTTCCATTTCCAATTCACCCCAAATATCCAAACTAATTTCATTTATGTAAAACATCGCTTATGTAGAACAACCCAATATATATTTACATATACATGCATGTCTATATATTTCCACATTTTGCACAATTTATCCAATTTAACATATGCCAAAATATCAGGGATTTCAAAGCACATTATAACGAATATATCCTTTCTAACATTCATAACAAACTATCACTTTTCACAAATAAATATCAAACATGTAAACAAGTAGGTTAGACCATGATACGTGTTATAGATGATCAAATAGAGATTATTATATTCAATAATAATGTTCTCACTTGTTTTGCAAAACAAGGCGGGGTTCAAAAGTAACAACTTGCATCATTTGTTATACAGTTTATATTTTCAATACTAAAACAATTATATATACAACAATATATAATAGCTGGTTAGTAAAACTCACCCAAGCTCCAGTCAACTCTTTTGCGTTTTCGAACAAAATCGAGTGTCGTTCAATTTTGACTAAAATTTCAATAAGCTCCAAATTCGATGAATCCAATTCCATTCCATAGATAATCCCAATGCGAACACAATGGCGAAAATGGCGCCTCAATCGGATCTCGTATGAGCAAGATAAACGTTCGAGATTTATTAAATTATAATTAACATTAATTAATTTGATAATTAGACTCTGATTACCATTCTTATAATACCTTGTTCAGCCCATGCCAATCATATAATCACTTCAATGTCCCAACTTCATCATCACCATGTCGCCGCTATACCGCCCCAGCCACCACCGTTTCTTCATCGCCGAACGCCCTAGCCACGACAAGTCCATAGCCACCAAACTCGCCTTCTCATGTCGCCACTACATCGAGATGTAGCTACGCATAAAAGCAGCAGCTCATCTCGTTTTCACCGCCGCTATAGTGCTCTAATTGCCCTTAACTCCAGCCGTGAATGGCCCTCATCCCTCTCTACCTTTCCCCTTCAACGTCGTCATCCATAAATCACCATCGATGATGAAATCGTCAACCCCAGCAGCGACGTTCAAATCGGCCTAGCCACCACCTTGTTTTAATCCATGACAACCAACCATTCACGGCAGGCAGTGCACCATGATGAACATTCTCCTAGTTGGGACCATCACCCGAAATGGATCCTAGAGGCGCCGATCATGCACGGCCATTGGATTTAGCTAGTTTTGGGGTTAGGTTTTTAGAAAACATATATATGAGGTACTTATATAGAAGATTTTCAAACACTATTCACCCTCCAAAATCTTGAACTCCAAAACGAGGCATGCACAATGCCATCCAAGCTATTTATCATCATTCTGAACATAATGGAAGTAGTATTGGGACTCAATTCCATTATATATAGAAGTTAGCTTTAAAATCAAATAATATTGTATTTGATTTCTGAAATAAATTGTTATGCATTTCGAGCCTGCACAACTGCACAGTACGTCCGATTGTCACGAAACTCGACGGCGCATAACAATTCATTATTCCGGATCCGACGGCACTGATTTTTTCAAAATTTGAGACAATGGCCCGAAATGATATTTCACATGTTAACTAAAACTAATTATTATTAAACCAGTTTAATCACTTTTAATTCTAAGTTAAAAGCTTTCCATATCACTTATTTAAACAAAAATATATAATCGTTCGAAATCATTTTTATTCGAATTAAATCTAAGATTTAGTTAATTAAATAATCTCAGTATTTAATTATAAAATGTTCAAAAATCTGGAATGTTACATTTTTCCTCCTTAAAAGAATTTTGCCCCTGAAATTCCAACACAAGTAACAAAAGCAACAATCACACATCAATACCTACGTTATTGCAATCACTGGCAACCATAGAAACAATGACATAACAATACTATACGATACCATAATCATTAGCAACTAAAACTCATAGTCGACCACTCGTGCTACCCCATGCAGTTTGAAGAGTCATCCCCAAACTCTCCACAAGCCAATACACATAGCATACAAATATTTTTAAAGCCTGTACAATATACATATATCATCTGTATGCAATATCAAATCCAATCACTAACTCGATCACATAGACTTCACTTCCAAACTAGTATATCTCACTTGCCTCCCTAGTGTAGACTCCGATCTGGTTCCTTGTTAGAAACCTTCCTTTTCCTTACATAGCCATATACTATGGTAGAAAACTTCAGGATCATCTCAAAAATCCATATCAATTGTTTGCGGTCGATAATCGAGTGAAAAGTCCTAACTCGGATCGGTATGAATCACCTCGAAATCCATGTACTCAGATCCTAGATCAAGAACTGCCATACAAATAAAATAATCTACGTAAAACTTACGTCCTTATTCAATTGGTTCCTTTAATTACAACAATTGTTTTCCATTTTAATTCACCTTTAATTTCACTTATAGTTTCTCATTTAATACTACAATCACTTATGAATCATTTTATAAAAATTTACTTCATGTTATTCAGCATTATATAACTTAAGTTCATACTCATATAATACTCCACTACATCCTCTAGTATATACATAAACATCTAATTACTTTTACTTAACATGGATGTTTAATCAATTAAAAACTTGTTTGAATTCTATTATCTTCTAAGTTCAAGTGTTATAAAAACTTATCTTTATATTTTCACAAAACACTTAGATTTATATTCTTACGCAAATTCCGAAGTTTCGACATTCAAAATCGTCAAAAAATTCAAATTTCATTTTAGCAAATGAAAAATACTGATCAACAGATCAAAAAAGATGCGCAACCAGACTTAACCCAATGCATAAGCTATATGTGTCCATAAGTATCTTAATTGAAAACCTTAGAACCAAACACTCGATTTCATTTCAAATAATTCAAAATAATATGTGCTTATAATTTTTTCATACCAAATCATATTTCTGACATTTAAATCAAAATATGTTTTTACCAAAACTACTCTGTAGTAAATCACACTATAGCTTTCCCCACTTTGAAACTCGAAAATAAACGCTGACGATGCTGCAATCATAACCTGGACTATTTTCCAGCGACAGAAGTCAGTTTCGTACATCCAAACCATGCCTTACGGACTTAACCAAAATTATTTCCAAAACGATATCAAATACTCTGTAAATATTACTAAGTACCATAACATCAATTCCTTAAGACAATTCCTAAATATTTACTTTTAAATAATTCTAGTGTTATTTCCAAAACCCTAGAAAACCAATTTCTAAAACACTGGGATTTAAATTTTCAAATTCTCAGTCTAAACCCATTTTTCATATATTTATAAACTATGCTTATAAATCATACTTATATAAGTTAATTCCTATATAAAATAATTTCTCAAAAATTTATTCCAAAATATCTTTCTTTCTCAATGCCTATAATAAACAACTTTGTTGAAAATAAATTTTTAACCCAACATAATCATTGAATGCCTTATCATCAAACTATAAAACTTAATTCAGAAGGTGCTCATTTCAATGTTTCCCCCAAGTTATTATCTACCCAATCCATGCAGTGAAAAGGCGAAACTACCATAAACTGGTTGAGCTCAATAAATCAAACAATAAATCATAATACTAGAATATTACCCTTTCCTAACAAACAAACACGTCATTAATAACTATCACAGTTTACAAAAATTATTCTTTTATATATAAAATATAATCCTAGGTAAAAATGTTTCATTTACCAATTCCAAAAACGATACTGTGTCGATTTCCCATATATAAGTGTTTAGAGATCTCTGTCAATAACGATAGCAACTCTTATTGATCAGAATCCATAAGCCACTCTATAAATCAGTCAGTACAATAAAAAAACATTTTTATAACAATAACATATACGCACTCTCGTATATATACACTCAAACCGTAATAAGGCATTCCATAATCCTATCTCTCAATAAGTTATACCCACCAAAGCTAAGGTTCTCGCTTAACCTTCATCTCTAATACCTCATGTAACGATCCACCTTTTCGACCCCGAACGTCGACACTAATACATCCATGGTATTCACGTGCCAAGCACCTAAGTGGTGAAAAGATGAATTATTAGGGTAAAATAAAAAGGAAAGGAAATAGAAGAAGAAAGAAGAGAAGACAATATCAAAATCCTACATATGAAACGATAATGTATAATATCTCAAACGGTTTTTACCTATAAGAAAACCTTTATATACATACGCCAATCATAGAAAACTAACCTATCATCAGCGTGGAAAATAATAACAACCTCTCCTTACAAACTCTGATAGATACAATCAAGTAATGCAGCAGAAAATAAGTACGATAGAAAATCATTCAGCTTCTCTCCAAAAGCTCCAATGAACAACAACTAAATCTGGAAACATACTCGAGCTGCCCGAGCATTATAAGAGAATAACACATGGACCATTCTGGTGTAACGACCCGGAAATTTCGATTCCGAAAATTCAAGATAGTTAGAAAAGAAGAAAGAGATAGAAGAAGAAGAAACAGAAAACACCACACAGATTCTCACATTCGCAGCGGATCAAAATATAATATCAAATGATAACAGTTTACAAAAGAATACTGTATCTGTCAATTACATTTTAATACATCAGAGTTACAACACTCCATAAAACACTGGACATATATACGCATCAACATGTCCAAGATAACAGTAATATATCACAGCGGAAACACTCTATACATTCCTGCCATCTAGCTCGCCTCCTAAGCTCCAGAACGCCCATACCTGAAAATCTGTAATACTCGGTCTGACCTGAGCATTACATCAAAGTAACACTCGGGTCAGGCTGGAAACCAGCGTGAGCAAACCCACATAACATAAAATACAAAAGCATACAACTTATATAAACCCAGGTAACTTGCATCAATATACAACTTCATAAGTTGTTATAGACATCGCTTATTTCACACATCAATTTCTAAGTATTAAAAATTTGATTAAATAGTCTAATTCACTTAAATCATTCCATTTCAGCTTATTGATTTCACATATCAAATCTATAAAGAATCGTAGTAAATTACAATCGAAGTGGTTTCGGTTATGTACTAATACCCGACTCCGGTCTCTTCAAATCTAGAATCATCTTATTTTCAGTTTAAGTGGATACAAATCAACTATATGCAAAGTATCGTAGTCACACAGCAAATTAATTATCGATAGTCAACTTGCATTATCATAGTTCTATGCTTCATAACATATCATATTTCATTATAAGCTATCTGATTAGATAAAAATCTAATCATCCAATACCATTTAATCATCCATAACAAGTTAAATCAGATGTTCGAATCTCCATTTAATTACCAACTTTAATTACTTAGATTACCTTTAATCCTGCTTACTTAACATTAATTAATTACCACCAATAATTAAACATCTTTTAATTATCATTTTTTTCCAATTTATCATCCTTGATTAAACATTCTTTAATTAAGTCAATGACATAAATTGGTTATTCTTCAACCATTCACTTAAATTACTCTTAGCAATTAATCAACGATCCTCTAATTAATTTCATTAATTACTCTTTAAATTAATCACATTCAGGATTAGCTATCATTTAATTTCTTACTTTAATTATTCATTTAATTAATTATACTGAGTAATCCTCTCTTAATTACTTTGTTATGAATAAGTTATTCAACTTACCTTAAATAACATTGGTTATTTACAAACCATTTGATACTAAATAAATTAGCGATTCTTAATTAACGAACTAATCCTTGATTAAATTCTTAATTAATCCCTAATTACTTAATATTTAATTAATAATACTTACTAATTATCTTACCTAAATTAGTCAACTCACCTTAATTGCATTGACTAATTTAACTTAATTTACTAACTTTAATTAATTTCATTGCTTAATTAAGTTTATAAACAATTAAGGATTAACTTTAATATAAACTTCTCAACTTAAATTATCAACATTAATTAATAAATTATTACTTAAAATAGCTTTAATGATAATTAAATTTAAATTTAACATGTCAAACTTAAAAACTGAGAGGATTTAAATCATTACCCATGAAAACACTAGGTTTACTCGAATAGGTACCGAGTCTCTTCTGCTATTTCCCCGAGTCCCTCCTCTTCTTCTTTAAAACATAATCCTTTAAAACTCTAAACTGTACAAAGAAATATCACGCAACAACACGAAGAAACACTCCAGCATTTCCACCGTTCTCATAAGCTTCAAACCGACGAAAAAACTCCACAACCAAGCTGACACACAAAACCCTCGCGTGCACGTGCATAGTTCATCGGCGGCTCTCCGACCACCACTATACTACCAGCATGTCGACGATGATACTCAGAAATGATCTCAACCATGAGAACACCAAATCGATCACAAAATCGAGTTTACACCAGAGTGAACCCAACCTGAACCACTTCCTTCGACAAACTTACCTCGCCGAAGACCACACCGACCACCATCATCCTCGCCACCAAGTCCTTAGCTTCGCCTGAACATCCGCTGCTTTCCCTTCTCCACCGATCACGATCGATCCATCAACGACGCCTTAATTGTTCCAAGAACAACCACGATTTCATTTCAGGTTTGAACCCTAATTCAACTTCGCTTCGCCACCCTAGTGCTCGAGAAACTCTCCTGATATTTTTCCATCGATCACCTGACTAACAGCCTCCTCCAGTACTGGGCCTGATGTGAAATTCGCTGTCGTTCGACGGCAATCGTCAAATGTACTTTATCTGATCAACTCAGAAATTCCTCATACATACAAACTTAAAAATCCCAATTTTTATATTAAAAATCATCATTTCCTAACTTGAATCAATCTACGGAATCCAATCTTGAATTCATTAACCTTGAATTTTACCTTATTTATGATTTTCACCAACATTTCCAATATTGGACTTAATTATTATGTTAGAATACTTGAAAACTATTTTAGGATTGATATAACATCTGTTATAATCAAATTTCAAGTATAAATCACAACCTAAAGTTGTTTGTATGAGAAGATAAAATTTTTATGTGATCTTAAGCCTGTGAAAAACAACAGAGGATATATATAAACAGTCAATGTCCAGACATCCCAGTTTTATTCATATGCGTTCATACTTTAATACATTTTTGCAAAACAAAATTCACATCATGAATTCAAAGATTTTTCATTCATCAGGTTATCATATAATTTAAATCTTTGAAACAATTGTTTATTCGCTGTTTTCAGTTTGAACAGAGACTTACTTTTCATGATCCAGTCTTGTATATAAATATTAACACACCTATATATACTAGAAATCATTTTTAAACAACATGCACAACATCATTCAATCATATTTAAAAGATCATCACACTGCTAATTTGAGATATATTAGATTTTTCAAGTTTACTCACCTGCACATGCAAGGCAGAGGAAGCCTGGAATCTGACAGTTGATTGAAACTTGATCATCAATTATAACTTGATTTGCTTTAAACCTTTAAATTGATGTTAAACTTTTGCTTCAGGCTGAAACTGTAGCTTCTTAACATGCTTGATTCCAGTTTTGAAAAGAAAACTTATCTTTACTTTGATTTGTGGAAAATCTGAAAGTAGATCTTGCCTATGATTTGAGTTTTGTAATTGTTTGCTTTAATTGTACATTCTTCTCTGATCTGGTTTTATTTTCCAGATTTTAAGTTGCTGAGTTTTTGATTTGAAAGAGAAATGTTAAAAGAAATAGAGACGGTAGGGATATATTTATATCTTGATTTTATAAACTTTGAAATAAAGGAAAATAAAAATAAAAACATAGGATTGACACTTGTATTATTTGCTAGCTATTTTACTTACAAATGTTAGTAGATGATGTAATTTGTTAAGACTTGTTAAATTGGTAATGTTATTAGTTAATATGGGTGTTAATAGATTTTTAATGTAGTTATATATAAATGTTTTTAATATATGTTGTTTTAAATTTAAATTTCAAATATCACTTGAAAAGTATTATGTTAAATTATAATTTCTAAATTACAAACTATGTATATATTTAAAGTTTGAAAATACTTTTCTTAAAATCAATACTCTTCCATTTCAGTATGTACAAATATATACATTTTAAATGGAAAACATTTTTAACATCAGTTTTGAAAATTACTATATTAAATTTTAAAAAATAATTGTTAAATCACAATATATACATACAAACATATATATATATCATATATATATATCATATATATATATATATATATATATATATATATATATATATATTACAAATTGAAAACATAACTTTTATTAATTTTAAGGACTTCCTATTTACAATATATACCAATATATATATGCATTAAAAATAAAAAACATTTTGATTAGCTTTAAAAGATAAATCTTACAAAATTTAAAATGTTAGAAAAAAATATTAATAAATATTGCCTAATAATAATATTACTAGCTTTTAAAAGAATAAACTTGTCAATTTATAGAATAAAATGATCAAATCAATTTAATTATTAATAAAGGTTATTAAATTGATATTACTCAAAATTCTGGGTTATCACATTCCTCCCCTCTTTGAGTCTTTTCGTCCTCGAAAAGGAACGAAGCCAGAATTCTATTAAAATGCTTATTATCTGAAAAATTTCTCTTTGATCACCCTTTTAAACTATAACTCCTTTTTATATTGAAATTTTTAAACACTTTAAAATCTATATAATATTACAAAATAGTTTTAATAAAGATACTTTTATAACTCGATGTTTCAATAAGTCTATCCTTGTTCTCATAAAGATTCGGTCATACGTTGATCAGGCGTAAGACTGAAAATTCATAAGTACTTAGTAAACCCGTTATCAACACCCGGTGAAAATACTTGAAAAATATTTTATTGAAAATATAGAAATAGTTTTGAAAATAGAGGAAATATCTTGGTGAGAATGCTCTGGAAATCATCACCCCCATCCATGGTCGTAGTTAACCCGATGGTTATGTTGCCATCCCGGCAAAATCCATAGATAACTGTAGGCCTTCGCGCCCCTCGATTACGCCATGGAACCTGCTACAGATAGTAGCTACAAGCGGGGTTGTGTTGCTGTCACAGCAAAAACTCATATAACAGTAGGCCTCAGCGCCCTCGAATTCCGCTACCAAAAGAATGAAACTTCTCCACTCCACTTGACCATAGATCGCAGTCTACCAATGTTACATTGCCTTCCCGGCAAAATCAAGCGTAGACCGTTGACACTCACCTCCACACGATTTCCGCTATGGTCCACACAGTAGATCGCAGCGACATCGAGTTACACTGTCGTCACAGCATAACCCAAATGCCTTTGTAGGCATCAGCGCCCTCGACTTTCGCTACCCAATAATCCTCAGGAACTAGTTTGTCCGGACTCCTCACAGGATCAACTTTAAAGCCTCCCCCTCTTTGAGACTCAAGGCAGTACCAACCAATAGTACTCCTGAGAAGTTCATTTCAAGAGAGCGCCTTTTTCTCTAGAGCCATTTTCAAAACACTTCATATTATACACATATAGTATCTTTCAAATCATACACCTAGTATGAATCTCATATAAATCTCCTTTCTCAAAATCGATTATCCCAAAGTCGATAATTCTCAAACTAGGCTTTTCAATCCAATATTGATTTTACCCAAAAATTAAAAGCCTTTCCAAATCCATAGGCTCCAAAAAATCTTTCCTCCAAAATCATTTTCAAAAGATCCTTTACATATAATATATATATATATATATATATATAACTTTTAAAAATCTTTGGATCACTTCAAACTTGTATAAATTCCCTTTTTATACTTCAAAAACTTTCAAAACCCTTTTCTTCTTGCAAAAGATTCAATAAGGGAAGTTTTATCTTATATAACAAAGATATATAACTTTGTTTATTCCAAATCAAATATTCAAATTTGATTACTCTATAAAGTCACTTACTTACTTCCATAAAGTAAATTTCTACCATAGAAATATCCAATTTCCACTTTTACTTCATCATATATTTCGCAAAATATACCTTTCATTTAAAAAACCATTTAACATTTCTTATCCACAAATTCCCAGTATCAATTTCATTCAAATCCGTACGATGTACACATATCGTCCATACGCTATACCAATCTGATCGCTCACTCGATCACACAATTTTAATTTCGAACTAGTATCGTCCACCCGACTTCCTAGTGCGGACTCAGATCTGTTTTCTTGATCAGAAACCGTCATTCTCCTTGCATAGCCGAACTATGATAGAGAATATCCAGAACCAATCAACAATCCATATCCAGGATCGCCGTCGAAAATCGAGTGAAAAATTCCAACTCTGATCGATAAACTATCTCGAAATTATGTGCTCGAATCTGGATCAAGCCACTATGCGAATAGAATAATATATGTATATCCTACGTATTTAACTTCATTGATTATTAGCCAAATCAATTTCCTTCCTATTCACATTCACTTAATTTTTCATTCACTTATTTTCAATTACCTCAATTCCATTGGATTATCACTTCAATCCTTATCTCGGTTGGGTATTTAATCGATAACAGTTTGAACTCCGACCAGTTTATATTTAGAAAATAGCTTGAAAAATTTAAAAATAGACAAGTAGCTGAAAAAATAATTATTAGTTTGAAAAATAGCCGTAAAATAGTTAACCAATTGTAAAATAGTTGGAAAATAGTTGAATAGTTTCTAAAATTTTAGATAATTGCAAAATAGTTGAAAAATAGTAATTAATTTGTAAAATAGTTGAAAAATAATAATTAGTTTATAAAACAGTTGAAATATTGTTAAATAGTTCCAAAAATAATTGTAAAACAAGTATAAGATAGTTTTAGGTTTAAAAAGAAAAGTTGTATGGTAAAGAGTTTGGAAAAATAGATTTTTATTAAAACATTTTATATTGAAAATAGTGCAGAGCCAAACCGTTCAATTCCCAATCTCCATTTCCAATCAATTTAATTTAAATTTTCACTTCCATTTAAATTGACTCAATTCCAAATTAAATAACTTCAATTTCCATTGAAATTGACTTAACCCCAAATACAAGTTGAATTAATCCTCAATTCCTTTTCTAAATTCATATCAAATTCCATTTGAATTTACTTATGCAACTTTAATCACAATTTCAATTAATTCAAATAAATTTCAAATTGAACCAATTTCAATTCATATCTATTCCAGTTTGAATTAATCCCAATTCCCATTTGGATTTGATCTCATTCAACTTCAATTCCATTTCAAATTAATCCAATTCAAATTTTCCATTTAAAATTTTAAAATAATCCATGTTCAATCATAATTCCAATTAATCAAAATCAAATTCAATTTGAACTAATTCAATTCAAATTTCAAAATTAAACTACCCAGAATTATATAAATTCGAGTTAAATTTTTAAATGTTGATTTAATCCTTTAAATCAAATCAACTTATCTCTTTAAACCATTAAATTCTGAATCCAAATTCCATTTTATCTTAATAATGGATATATTACTATACCCAATTTCTTAATTTATTCAAGCAAATCCAATTTCAGCTTAAAGATTATTAATAACAACAGGATGGTATTATCTAAATTATTTTAAAACATCTATCCATTTTCAATTTCTAGATCTCAAACCCATTTTGAGATCACACAAACTCCCATTCAAATCAACCTTTTAACTTCCCAAGTTAAATTCCAATTTCATCTTGAAATTTTTAATTCAAGTTGTTTGTTCTAAACTTATTAACTTTTTCTAAGTTAAATTCAATTTAATCCCATTAATCCCACTCCAAATTTGAATTCTCCATTTCAAATTCCAAATTTCTATCACTTAAAAGTTCAAAAACTTATCACTTTGGGTATCACATCTTATTCCGAATTTAAAACTCAACATTTAGAGTTTATTTCAAACCATTTTTGATACTATGTATATCCACACATATATAAATTTTTACTTCTTGGCCCACCAAGACGAATTTTACAATTTAAACCACCCTTGGTTTTAATTAAAAACAAATTCCTTTAAATTTTCAAACAACTCTTGTTTGAAACAGGACCCAGATTTAAAACTTCACAATTTAGATCATCTTTAATTCCAATTTATAAGTCGTACTTCCCTAAATGTTTTACTTCCTTAAAACATTTCATTTTGCTTACTCGTTAATACACATTATATTACAATAGTCATTCATGATAATAACCAAGGTTATCATATCTAGAAACCAATTCATTATTATCTTATTCTGAAATTCTTCCCAAAATTCAAGATTTAATTTCAGTTTGAATCCATTTCAAACTTATCTTTATTTAATTTTAATTTGGTTGTATTTCTATTACCACTTAATTTAATATCAATAATTTAACAACCAATTACCTTAACATTTATTAGAAAGATATATTGCTTTATATATCAAAATATATTCTTATATAAAATCATTTAAAATCTTTATATAAGAAAATAACAAGTACGCTCCCATATATATACACACACACTCAACTCATTCTAGGGTTCCATTGACCCTATCCTTAATGAGTAATCCCGCCAGAGCCAAGGTTCTCGCTTAACCATCATCTGATACCAAATATAACGACCCGTAAATTTCGATTCCGAAAATTCTAGATAGTTAGAAAAGAAGAAAGAGATAGAAGAAGAAGGAACAGAAAACACCACACAGATTCTCACATTCACAACGGATCAAAATATAATATCAAATAATAACAGTTTACAAAAGAATACGGTATCTGTCAATTACATTTTAATACATCAGAGTTACAACACTCCATAAAGCACTGGACATATATACGCATCAACATGTCCAAGATAACAGTAATATATCACAGCGGGAACACTCTATACGTTTCTGCCATCTAGCTCGCCTCCTGAGCTCCAGAGCGCCCTTACCTGAAAATCTGTAATACTCGGTCTGACCCGAGCATTACATCAAAGTAACACCCGGGTCAGGCTGAAAACCAGCGTGACTAAACGCACATAACATAGAATACAAAAGCATACAACTTATATAAACCCGGGTAACTTGCATCAATATACAACTTCACAAGTTGTTATAGACATCACTTATTTCACACATCAATTTCTAAGTATTAAAAATTTGATTAAATAGTCTAACTCAATTAAATCATTCCATTGCAGCTTATTGATTTCACATATCAAATCTATAAATAATCATAGTAAATTACAATCGAAGTGGTTTCGGGTATGTACTAATACCTGACTCTGGTCTCTTCGAATCCAGAATCATCTTATTTCAGTTTAAGTGGATACAAATCAACTATATGCAAAGTATCATAGTCACACAGCAAATTAATTATCGATAGTCAACTTACATTATCATAGTTCTACCCTTCAAAACATATCATATTTCATTATAAGCCATCAGATTAGATAAAAATCTAATCGTCCAATACCATTCAATCATCCATAACAAGTTAAATCAGATGTTCGAATCCCAGTTTAATTACCAACTTTAATTACTTAGATTACCTTTAATCCTGCTTACTTAACATTAATTAATTACCACCAATAATTAAACATCTTTTAGTTATCATATTTTTCCAATTTATCATCCTTGATTAAACATTCTCTAATTACATTAATGACATAAATTGGTTATTCTTTAACCATTCACTTAAATCACTCTCAGCAATTAATCAATGATCCTCTAATTACTTTCATTAATTACTCTTTAAGTTAATCACATTCAGGATTAGCTATCATTTAACTTCTTACTTTAATTAATCATTTAATTAATTATACTGAGTAATCCTCTCTTAATTACTTTGATATGAATCAGTCATTCAACTTAGCTTAAATAACATTGGTTATTTACAAACCATTAGATACTAAATAAATTAACCATTCTTAATTAACCATCTAATCCTTAATTAAATTCTTAATTAATCCTTAATTACTTAATATTTAATTAATTATACTTAATAATTATCTTACCTTAGTTAGTCAACTCACTTTAATTGCATTGACTAATTTAACTTAATTTACTAACTTTAATTAATTTCATTGCTTAATTAAGTTTATAAACAATTAAGGATTAACTGTAATATAAATTTCTCAACTATTAACTTTAATACAAACTTCTCAGATTAAATTATCAACATTAATTAATCAATCATTACTTAAAATAGCTTTAAAGATAATTAAATTTAAATTTAACTTGTTAAACTTAAAAATTGAGAGGATTTAAATCATTACCCTAGAAAACACTGGGTTTACTCGAACAGGTACCGAGCCTCTTCCACTATTTCCCCGAGTCCCTCCTCTTCTTCTTCAAAACATAATTCTTTAAAACTCTAAACTGTACAATGAAATATCACGCAACAACACGAAGAAACACTCCAGCATTTCCACCCTTCTCATGAGCTTCAAACCGACGAAAAAAACTCCACAACCAAGCTGACACACAAAACCCTCGCGTGCACGTGCACGGTTCATTGGCGGCACTCCGACCACCACTCCTACTACCGACATGTCGACGATGATACTCAGAAATGATCCCAATCAATAGAACACCAAATCGATCACAAAATCGAGTTTACACCAGAGTGAACCCAACCCGAACCACTTCCTTCGGCAAACTTACCTCGCCGACGACCACACCGACCACCATCATCCTCGCCACCAAGTCCTTAGCTTCGTCTGACCATCCTCTGCTTTCCCTCCTCGACCGATCACGATCGATCCATCAACGACGCCTCAATTGTTCCAAGAACAACCACGATTTAATTTTGGGTCTGAACCCTAATTCTACTACGCTTCGCCACCCAGTGCTCGAGAAACTCTCCTGATATTTTTCCATCGATCACCTGACTAGCAGCCTCCTCCCGTACCGAGCCTTATGTGAAATTCACTGTCGTTCAACGGCAATCATCAAAAGTACTTTATCTAATCAAATCAGAAATTCCTCATACATACAAACTTAAAAATCCTAATTTTTATATTAAAAATCATCATTTCCTAACTTGAATCAATCTACGAAATCCAATCTTAAATTCATTAACCTTGATTTTTACCTTATTTATGATTTTCACCAACATTTCCAATACTGGACTTAATTATTATGTTAGAATACTTGAAAACTATTTTAGGATTGATATAACATATGTTATAATCAAATTTCAAGTATAAATCACAACCTAAAGTTGTTTGTATGGGAAGATAAAAAATTTAGATGATCTTAAGCCTGTGAAAAACAACAGAGGATATATATAAACCGTCAATGTTCAGACATCCCAGTTTTATTCATATGCATTCATACTTTAATACATTTTTGCAAAACAAAATTCACATCATGAATTCAAAGATTTTTCATTCATCAGGTTATCATATAATTTAAATCTTTGAAACAATTGTTTATTCAATGTTTTTAGTTTAAACAGAGACATACTTTTCATGATCCAGTCATGTATATAAATATTAACACACATATATATACTAAAAATCATTTTTAAACAACATGCACAGCATCATTCAATCATATTTAAAAGGTCATCACACTGCTAATTTGAGATATATTAGATTTTCCAAGTTTACTCACCTGCACATGCGAGGCAGAGGAAGCCTGGAATCTGACAGTTGATTGAAACTTGATCATTAATTATAACTTGATTTGCTTTAAAACTTTAAGTTGATGTTGAACTGTTTCTTCAGGCTGAAACTGTAGCTTCTTAACATGCTTGATTCCAGTTTTGAAAAGAAAACTTATCTTTACTTTGATTTGTGGAAAATCTGAAAGTAGATCTTGCCTATGATTTGAGTTTTGTAATTGTTTGCTTTAATTGTACATTCTTCTCTGATCTGGTTTTATTTTCCAGATTTTAATTTGCTGAGTTTTTGATTTGAAAGAGAAATGTTAAAAGAAATAGAGAAGGTAGGTATATATTTATATCTTGATTTTATAAACTTTGAAATAAAGGGAAAAAAATAAAAATATAGGATTGACACTTGTATTATTTGCTAGCTATTTTACTTACAAATGTTAATAGATGATCTAATTTGTTAACACTTGTTAAATTGGTAATGTTATTAGTTAATATGGGTATTAATAGATTTTTAATTTAGGTATACATAAATGTTTTTAATATGTGTTGTTTTAAATTTAAATTTCAAATATCACTTGAAAAGTATTATGTTAAATTATAATTTCTAAATTACAACCTATGTATATATTTAAAGTTCGAAAACACTTTTATTAAATTTAAATCAATACTTTTCTATTTCAATATATACAAATATATACATTTTAAATGGAAAACATTTTTGACATCAGTTTTGAAAATTACTATATTAAATTTTAAAACATAATTTTTAAATCACACACACACACACACACACATATTACAATTTGAAAACATAACTTTTATTAATTTTAAGGACTTCCATTTTACAATATATACCAATATATATATATATATATATATATGCATTAAAAATAGAAAACATTTTGATTAGCTTTAAAAGATAAATCTTACAAAATTTAAATTGTTAGAAAAAAATATTAATAAATATTGCCTAATAATAATATTACTAGATTTTAAAAGAATAAACTCATCAATTTATAGAACAAAATGATCAAATCAATTTAATTATTAATAAAGATCATTAAATTGATATTACTCAAAATTTTGGGTCATCACATCTGGTAAACTAGCGTGAGAAACTCAAATCACATAGAATTTATTATACCTTAAATCCTTTCAAAACAAGAGTATATTGTATGACCACGCTGTGGATGGGTTTTTCCCTTATGTTAACCAAACCATTCTATTATAAATCCAGTGATAATATAATAATGTCTAATGTGTGGAATAAAATAATCACATAGCTGCGATGCAAGTGAGTGTACATTACAACAATAAAAGGTATACAATCATAATCTTGAGGCACGTTCGCTAATTTGTAGAATTTCCATGGAGATCTCCTATGATCAAAGCCGACTCAAATCTACTGCACAAGGATAAGAGATATCCATCTGAAGCAGCATATATCCCATGGATGTACTATAGGAATACATAGTTGGTCTCTGCTAAGTGAGATCGAGTGCACCACTCCCACATGCATAACTGTAATTATCTTTAAGATGGACACGCATGCACCCTTCTAAGTTAGCTAAACCCCATTGGCTATGTCCCTATCTCTGGTTTCTGCCATACCGATGTTGAGGCTACGTCCGACATTCCATCCCATGAGTCACAACTCAAGCAGATCATCCAAACGAGCTCCAGCTTGAACAGATCACGAAACCACACATGGATTCTCGTATTACACAAATCTCGGAAACACACATGGATTCCTCAATAGATCTCGAAATCACACATGGATCCTCATACCTCAACAGGTCTCGGAACCACACATGGATCCCCACACCATAAATAGATCACGAACATCTACATGTATTCGAGCATCTCAAACAAATCTCAAATCTCCACATAGATTTCAGCATCAAGAAGCAATTACGAAACAATCACGAAGCAACAAATCTCCACATAGATTTCAGCATCAAGAAGCAATTACGAAACAATCACGAAGCAATCATGAACCAATCACGAAGCAATCACGAACCATTCACGAACTCATTCCAAAGCAATGAACACATATATGGTTTTTGAGTGGTTATAGTTTCAAGTCATCTCATATAAGTACACTCCCCCATTTACCAGGTGCTCCAAAACTAATCAATCGATTTCCCCATAATCTCAAAACCGATTCTATGGGAAATAAATTGACAATACAAAAGATCGGAGATCACCTCTTAACCATTTAAGCAGATGAATTTCCTTATCATTTGTCCTAAAAGATCAAAACGAGTTTATACGTACAGTATTGCACCACCGAAGGTAACTGTATCATATAATTCTCGCGCTTCTTTTAGATATTTTCAGTGTATATTTGGCCAAATCAAATAGCAACGAGAATAATCGCATATGGAAAACTAGTTCTCGTATATTGTCCTTAAGTAGTAAAGCATAAAGCACGATCAAAACAAATAAGCATGTTCAAGTCATATAAACGACTTCTAATACCCTTTTATAAGTAAATCCTCTTTTATTAATGAAAATTCTCTTTTATCAGTAAAATTCATCTTATTAAATAAAATCTTTTATAAATGAAATTCCATTTGTTAATCAAACTCCACTATTTAATTAAAAAACAGTATTTATTTTCAACACATTTCAACACTTCCCAAAAATATTCATATTCTTATCTCAACCGTGTAAGTATATTCACAAATCAATTTCAATGGGATTAAGAAAAACGTTATTAAAGCACTATTACTACAAACAAAAACCATTTCGCTTATGATCATCTTTAAACTATTCTTTTCAAAGATCTATTTACGTTCACAAGTGTAACCAACCAAAATGGGTTAAAGGCGAATGTTATTAACACATTGCCACAACAAAACCAAAACCATTTCATACTTGTTATTCTCTTTAAATTCCATTTTAAAGATCTAAGTATTTTCCCCAAACTTATTTATAATATTTTAACACTTTAAAATAATATCCAAGGATTTAAAAATGAATATTGCTAAAACATTGTTTATACAAACCCCATACCGTTTACTTTCCCATTATCTTTAAAACTCCATTTTAAAGATCTAATTACTTTCAAAAGTATGGTAAAATGGATTAAAACAGACGTTGCACTAACATCGATGCTATAAACCCAAAAATCACTTTTATACTTGCCATTTACTTTAAATAATCCATTTAATGTTCTAAGTGCTTCTCCCTTTTATTAAACAAGGTTATACACCTTTTTTTAATCGATTCATAAAACAATTCCTCATAATATAGGTGTTATTATCTAAAACTCCTTTTAAATGAATTTATAAAACAACCCATTATAACATAAATGTTATAATCCAAACACTCATTTATACCATTTTACAAATACCAAACTTCCTTTTTAAAACTTCTATATATATTAAAATACCTTCAAAAAGAAAGATATTTACATATACTAATTTATTTGTAAAACTAAGATATTTAATTAATCTACTATAAACCATTGGTAAAGTATTATAATGTAAAATCCTTTTATTTCTTAAATAAAATCTTTAATAACTTTTAAAACCATATATATATATATATTGAAACATACTTTTAAAAATACTTATACTATAATTTTAAAACCTTTTATTTAAAACCCATTTAAAAACCTGTTTTATAATTTAAAGCTGTCGCTTTATAAATCCATAATTGATTTTCAAAAATATATTTAAACCTATATAATTTCCCATAATAGGTGCACTAACCGTACTTATTAATCAGATATGAAAAACCCCTAGGATGTCTTTCAACTTTAACTTTAAAATCGTAGATCGCAGCGATTTCAATGTGCATCCGTCATGACCGTTTCGCTTCTACCATTTATCCTTTTCTATTTTCAATTTATCACAAATTTCTAAACCAATTTCATTTATGTTAAACACACCCAAACATGTGTAGAACAACCCAATATATATGTATATAAACAAACATACATACATACATACATACATACATACATACATACATATATATATATATATATCAACAATTTTCTACAATTTATCCAATTTAACATACGTCAAAATATCAGGGATTTCAAAGCATGTTTATGACGACTATATCGTTTCTAAATTCATAACTTACTGTCGCTTTTCACAAAGCGATATCAAATATCTAAACAAGTAGTCTGAGCCTCCATACGCGTTATAGATGATCAAATAGAGATCGTTATACTCAGTAATAATATTCTCGCTTATTTTACAAAACAAGGCGAGGTTCAAAAGTAATAACTTGCATTGTTCGTTATACAGTTCATATTTTCAATACAACAACAATTATATATACATTAATATATAATTAGCCGGTGGGTAAAACTCACCAAAGCTCTAGTCAACTCTTTCACGTTTTCAAACAAAATCGAGCGCCGTTCAATTTTGACTGAAATTCCAATAAGCACCAAACTCGATGAATCCAATTCCATTCTGTAGATAATCCCAATCCAAATGCAATGGCGAAAACAGCGCCTCGAAAGGACCTCGAATGAGCTAGATACATTCGTTAGAACATTCAAGATTAATTAAATTATAATTAACATTAATTAATTTGGTAATAAGATTCTAATTACCGTTCTTCTAACATCTCGTTCAACCCAAGCTGCTCGTATATTCACTTCGACGTCGCTACTTCATCGTCACTATGCCTCCGCTACACCACCCCATCCACCACCACTTCTTCACCGTAGAATGCCTTGGCCACGACACGTCCCTAGCCACCAAACTTGCCTCCCCGCTTCGCATTTACATTGAGATTGAGCAACCCATAACCATAGTCGTTCATCTCCTTCTCACCGCTGCTACAGTGCTCCGACCGCCCCCAAAAACTCCAGCCACAAGTAGCCCTCGTCCCCCTCTACCTTTCCCCTTCAACAATGCCGCCCATAGATCACCATTGACGATGAAATCAAAAACCTTAGCTACGACATTCAACTCAGCCTAGCCACCGCCTTGTTTTGATCCACGACAATCAAACCACTCACAACGCTCAACGCGCCATGTCGAACATTTTCCTAGTTTGGACCATTAACTGAAACGGCACCTAGAGGCTCTAATCAATCATGGCCATTGGATTTGGCTAGGTTTAGGGTTAGGTTTTTAGAAAACAAAGATAGTAAGTTGCTTATATAGAATATTTTCAAACAAAGATAGTGAGTTCCTTATACACATTTAACGCTTACAACATCTGTCAACTTGCACTCTCTGCTAACCTGAATATACTAACTCTATGCCTAGCCACCCTGCCCAAACTCAATGCCCTGAGATCAGAATCCATAAACTACAACACGTAGCTCAACCTAAAAAGCTAGAGTTCAAAATTCAAAAAGAAAAATATAAAATAAAAATTACAAAAGAATACAATTGCCCAATTTTCACATAATAAAAGTGAGGGACCAAAGAAAATTTTCCCTTTCTCCTTTAACCATGTAAAGCTTCTAAAAGAAATCAGTTCCCCTTAATTAGCGTTTCTTCCTCCTTCTCTAAAAACAAACTCTAGTCAAACTTTGAGATGTTTGGAGATGGCAATGGTTGAGATCGTCTCTAGTTTAAAGATGCTACATAAATGATGTTGCCACCGATGTTAAACTTCAGGTCTGGAATTAAGATGATGTTGGTTGTTGGCCTTTTATATGTATAAGATGACGCATAAATGAGATATTGAAGAAGAGATGTGTATTTTGTTTGATCGGATGTAGATTTTATATGAAATTCCTTCAATGAAGATTTTCTTCTTTCTTTTGGTGTTGTTATACCCGATATTTGACAAAGAGAATCTTTTGCAATATATAAAGATATTTTAGCTTAATATTGCTTGAGAATCTCTTGAAGGATATTTTCATAGTTTTTATGATCTTCAAATCCATATATGAACTTTGAGAAAGATATTTCCCGTCTTGTTGATTTTGTATCCATTAAATAATGACAATTTCCTTTTTGTTCTTGAGATGCAATCTTTTGATAACAAAGAAAACAATGTATATGGAGAGTTGTACTGGTTGGAATATTCTTTACTTCAAAGTCTTCATATTCATATTACTATTTCTCTCTATATGATATTTTCGCTTAAATTTTCTGGTTTGAGAGATTCTTCATCTTTGATATTTGTTGTTTAAATACTTCCAATCAATCAAGGAATACTTTGTGATTTGAATTATATGATGTATTTCCTTTTTTGTCACATGATTTTTATTCTTTTTCCCTTAAGAAACTTCACTACAACCAGTTTTTTTTAAGAAAACTTGTAAATATACAACAATAGACACACATCAAATAAAATATATATTTATTAATATTAATTGAAAACTTATTTTACAAATTCCTTTTTAATAATAATAAAGTACATATTATTTTTATAGAAAATAGGCCTGTATGTGTTTGCCATGTAATGCGTGCAAATCAAGCAAATGAGATATATTGATTAACAATTCACTTAAAAACAAATTTGTGACATTGTGATTTCTAAAATGTAACACGCTCTAAAAACAAATCAATATACAAATATATTTATTATCATCAGACAAGACGTATACTCCGTAACCTCTCCCCTTTGATGACAACAAAGAATAAGTTAAGATTGTCAAATGTAATTCATGTCGAGTGTGTATTTGATATCGTAAAAACTAAAATCATAGCAGAATATTTCGATAAGTACAGCATTGTGAAAAGTCGATTTGGGATTCGATGCACTCATTTTATGCAATATTCCAAATATCTAAACCATAGACTATAAATAAATCTTCATCCTACATGACTATAATTACAGCTATTAAAATGTGGGGATCTGGAAGTAGAGTGTCCTTCTACAAAAGTGTTAACAAGTGTACTAATAGTATAGCTAGCCTTTTATACTTTTCAAAAATCAAATTACGTGTTTTTGAAAACCTAATGCTCTGATACCAAATGTGGGTTGTGGAATAATAGATCTTAAGACTAATTTAACACTAGAGAGTGGGTGAATAGTGTTTTCTAACTTATGTATATTCTTTTAAAATTCCTTCAAGATTAAAATTAATTCGCAGATTAACAACACAATTTTATACTGACAATTAGTCACTGATACAATTACAGACAAATATAAAAGGAATAAATTAAAGTAAGAGAGAAGGCATCAGAAATTTTATACCGGTTCAGATCTATCAATTCTTCGTCCAGTCCTGTACAATCGACTGTACAGAGTTCTTTTCAATCGCTAACTTTAAACTAAGCAAAAGGCAAACCAGAATACACTCTCGATTTCAAGGCTAGAGACGCACCCTCCTGTATCACGAGTCTGAGGTAACAACTCTTGATTTACCTAGCAACGAGATCACCCACTAGATTTATCGGGCTACTAAGCATATCCACTTAATTTGAACGGGCTATAAGCCCATTGTAACATCCCGGTTTTTAGCCAGATTTAAACTTGATAATTAATTTAATCATTGAAATTAAATTGTGAATTTATTGGTAAATTAATGTGAAAATTTCCAGAACAAATAGAAATATGTATTTTAAATAGAATTTGGTTTTGGAATTCAAGAATAAATATATTAAAAATAAATTAAATTTAAAAAACTCTATATTTAAAACTAATAAAAAAATTGTCTTCTAACTTTAGTATATATGTATATGTATTATTTATCAATGTGTGTGTGTGTGTGTGTGTGTGTGTGTGTATCTTTTGAAAATGAAAATGAAAAATGGTTTGAAAATGTAATACGATATGTTACCTTAAGTTTAAAATTTAAATAAGATTAATAAAAAGGATAATCTTCTTTCTTGTAAAAAAATTTAGTTTGTATATATGCTATAATTTAAAAACATAATACTTAAATTTATGAGAAAACATATTACATAATTTACAATAACATAAGGGTTTAAAACATATTTATAAATAAAATTAAGTATGGGATTTAAACATAAAAATACTCATTTTAACAAGCGTAAATATTTTTAAAATGTATTAAAACATTTGTAAGACATGTAATTTGAAGTTAACAAGTGTAGCTTAAAATAGACAAGTGGCAAGCAAAAGATTTTTCTTTTAATCCAAAATTATAAAATACGAATAAATGATAAACCAGGCTAGTGTACATTCTTTTCGAGGAACAAAACCTGGAAACCCAAAGTAAAAACAGAAAAGAAAACTTGGAAATCTAAGCAAAGTTCAAACCTGAAGCATCTCAAACAAACTTCAATCGAATGCAAGATCAACAACAATCAAAGTTCAGTTTAAATCAAAAGCATGCAACAAACATCAGGCAACAAATCAGTTCAACAAGCAAGCTTCAAATAAATCAAATATCAATTACCAGATCATGATACTTCCGGTATTGAAAACAATTCCAGTCCTCTGTTCTTCTTTCCTAGGTGAGCAAATATACCCAAACCTGTGTATATACATGTTGATGCTTGTGTTAACACTTGAAGTATGCATGCATGTGTGTGTGTGTGTATACATGAAAATGGCGGTGCATATTGAAATGGATGAATATGCTTGTCCCTGTTTGATGTAACAGACTAACCAATTCAAATAAAAATCAAAATCACTTGCTCCAATTCCTTTCACGCTATGATTATTCAAAAAAAATTGTTAGTAAGAATGTAATTTTATTTTTAAAAAATATTTCAAGTGGAATTATTCAGTAAAAATTTCGAAAATAAGTTTTTACTGTGAAATCCTTTAAGATCAAATAAAATGATCATTTTAATTTTATGATTTGATCACATAAGTAGAATCTTATTGCAATATGATGAATTTAGGTATAGTAATCTTGATTTTTAAGCTTTTAAATTGATGGGTATGATTGGTTGATCTGAAAACAAACTTTGTTCGATTTTCTGGCGATCGGCGGTGGAAGGGAGTTATGCTTGGGACCGGAGGAGGCTCGAGACTCGAGACTCGAGGGTCTTGGGAAAAATGCTAGGAGTGTTTGTAGATGATCGTGGTGGCCGTACGCCGACGATGTAGGGTTTCGTACCTGTTTTTATCGACGTTGTTTCAAGGGCTTTTGCGACGTCGAGGTTAGATCAGGTTTGATCACGTAGGGGGGATAATGTATTATCGTGTGGCTAAGCTGTGGGCGTGGTGGCGCGAGCTCAGGTGGTCGGCATTGTCGTCAGCGAGGTGTTTTGGGTTGATTGGGTTCGAATTCCTGGTGATCGAGCTGCTCAATTTCAATTCTCGATCAAATTCGTCGATCTGGGTGGTTGTTTGGGTTGGGGTGGTAGTTGATGATGTGTCGGAGGCCATGGCGTTGGGTGGAAATCGTTCTGGTGATCGTGAATGTGTATATAGGTATATTTGGTGTCGTTGAAAATTTAGGGAAGAAAGGTTTTTGTCGAGTTGACTCGAAGTATTTCGAGGATTTACTCGAAGTCAGGTGGAGTTTGCAAGGGCCTCGAAGTTTGGTTCGGGAGACATATGGGTTGAACTCGAGTCTGAAGTTAAGTGTAGAAAAACAGTTTTAAATTTTTAAAACAAAATCAAGTTTACTTAATACAATTTTGTTGAAACTACTTCTTTTGTAAATAATGAATGCTTACCTAAGTTTTAAATTTGTTAAAGGTTTTTAAATAAAAATTATTTCAAATTAATTAAGTTTAAAGTGTTTAATCTATATAACCTCTATTTTAAAAGTTTATTTTAAATAAACTTAATATTATAATTAATTAAAGATGAAATGCTTTTGTTATATGAAACATTAATTTAACTTAAAGGTTTTAAGTTAATGATGAATTTATTTCAAAGATTATTTATAAAGACTTAAATGATGATTTTTTTAATTATTTAAGATAAATAGGTTATCTTAAGATTAAAGGATCATTAATTTAAAATTTAATGATAATTACTAAATCAAAGCTTAATTTAGTATTAAGTAAAGATTAATTAATTGGTTAAGATTTAACTAATTAATCAAAAGATGATTGCTTAATGAGATTAATTAAGTATAATTTACTTGATTTAATTAATAAAAGATTATTACTTAATTTAAGATAATTACTTTATGTAATTACATTAAGGATGATTAATTAAGTAAAGTTTAACTAATGATAAGTAATTAAAGGGTAATTTATTACTTAAAGATAATTACTTAACACACACACACAAATAAGAGTAAAGTTGATGTTTTTCCAAAGACAAATAGTTGCATATTGGATATAATGGATTCTATAGCCACTCTGATAGCACTTTGACCATTGAAATGAGAGAAAGATGCTTGCAAAACAGTAAGTTGTAGTGAATCAATACAATAGACTATAAATTAATTCTATACAATTTTGAAAAGTATAGAGTATATTTTTTAAGAGAATTTTCAAAAGAGTAACGAGTGAGAAGAAAGTAAGTTATTAATTGATTAAATATTCGTTTGCACTCCCCTTTATATGATAAATGAACAGATGTATCCTTTCTTGAAGAGCTGTGTCCAAAAAACACTTCCACTAAAATTTAAAAAACAAATTAGCAGTCTATATGTCAATGTATGAAAATATATATGTCGACATATGCTAGTGAATTTTGAAAAATGTTTTTCTTTTAAATTATTTTGAAAATTCTATGTTTTGTAAAATAATTCGAACATAGTTTTTAAATACTTTTGAACTCATAAAAAACTTGTATAAAATATTTAAAAATTTATTTTGAAATTAAAATGATTTATTTTTGTTTAGAATATTAAAGATCAGAAATTGCTATCAAGGACTTTAAGTATATATTCTAATGACTCTAAGTGCTGACTTATAATCTTGAGCTTTTCGTATCTTTGTCTTTGAACTCATGAGTCTTCGAATTTATATTTTGAGTCTTTATACTATAAAGTCTTCAATTCAGCATCCGTGTAATATTCTACATTATACTATATAACTTGGCAACACATTAACATTTATATTTTATATGATTGTTGTAATCAAAATTAATAGTTGAGGTATCAGCATCTCTATTTATTCAGCAAAAATTAAGTCATGCCTAGTAGATATGAAGTCGCATAGAAGTTTGAAAGTAGCACACTTCACTCAGAAAAGATCTTGATTTCTGTTCTCATGTCCGTCAAGAACATCAATCATCCACATTCCACTCATGTAAGAAGTACGATATGGATTATGAATTAATTGAAATAGCTTAATCATCAACCTAGCAATGGATTCGACATCACCGTCGCATTCCTCGGAATCGTCGGAATATGATAAATCTTCAATATTATTTTAGTCTTCCATGCTTTGCGAATCATTTTCGAAATTATCATAGGCGACTTAAATAGCAACTTAAATAAATGAGTGAGCAGAATGAATTCGATAATGACAATTTAAATAGCGAAAAAATTGTACGTAAAATTTTACGTCCAACTTAACCATTTTATGTTCAAATTAAAAGTTACGTCTTGCTCATCCACTATGTTTTTGAAACGCTTTGCATTAATCGGCTAACGTAACACCGACGTCTGGCTTATCTCTTCTCAGTTATGTCAGACGTAGTACACTGTTGACGGCGTTGGTATTATTATTTTTATTATTTTTAACATTTTGCTTTCCATGAAATGCAGACTTTGCATGCAAATTTTTCTTTGTGTAGCCCCACAAAATTACGTGTTACTTGGTACACAAGTTTGAAGCAAATGGACCTTCAGTTGACTTGTATCTATTTGTACGTTTCTGAACCACTTATTAACTGGTCGGTCAGCTGTTTATTTGGATCATTTATTTTGAAAGTTCCTACTTCACTACTAAGACATTGTAGAATCACGGAGACCAATTCAATGCTAACGAACAATTATTGCCCATCTAAAAGATTAATTAATTCGATTATACCTTATTTTAAACTTTCAAGACAAATATTATTTAGTTTTTAACTTTTAAGAGTGGGCTGATATGAAACGAAATAAAAATAGAATAAACAGCATTTTTTCACCCAATAGATATTCATTAGATCTAAGATTAGTTAGATCCAACGATTTAAATTTATATGTCACTCATTTCGTTTTTATTTGTATCACAACTGCAATGATGATGAATAGCCTCTTCTTATTCCGATTTCCTCATTCTCGTAGTATAAAATTGAATTATTGCATTCAAGACTTTTTTAAATGCTCTTTGGGGCATCATCAATGGGTTTACCTGAGAATTCAGGACTATGAATATTAACAGTTGAACCCGGGGAAAAGCCCAATGATCGGACGTTTATTTAATGGACGACTAACGTTGGACGCTCATTAAATGGAAATCCGACGTCAGAAACCACTAAAATGGACGTCTGACATTAAATATTTATAGATAATATGTTCTTGCTGTTGAATAAATGTAAATAATTTGCCGTTGGACGTTTATTTAACTGACGTCTGACGTTGACCGTTCATTTAATAAGCGTCTGATCTTGAACGTTCAGTTAATGGGTATCCACATACGATTCAATATTCTGAATCAACAGACGTAATTTGACTACTGGGGAGGAAAACTGAATTATCCAGCGTTAAACTTGAACCACTGGAGATGCCCTTACAACCTTTCTTAGTTAGTGTGTTAGGTGGAATAGTGGCGTAGCGGATTAATCACAACTCGATGTAAATCGATGAAAGTAGTACTTGGTGGATTGAAGATACCGAAATGCCCAAATTCGTTGATCCAAAGATGCCGGATTCTAGCTATCTTCGTCTCGTTGATCGCGCACGATACCGAGAAACAAAGATCTTCGATTCTTCGTACGTTGATCTAGCGCACTAGATTCCGTGAATCGGCTTCAACAAACGTGGATTCGAGCGCACTCGAATGACGTAAGTGGAGATAGGAGATTACACTCAACTACCAATTAGAGAAGAAAGCACGAAGCAATCAATAAGAAATTTTATTTCAATATTCAACCCCAAAAATGTACAACACATGCCCTATTTATAGTTTGTCACAACCGGCTCCCTTAAGTCGTATACGACTTACGACTCATCCTGGGTCGTCAACGACCTATGACTCATGACTCAAAAACACACTGCTTAAAACCCTGCGACTTAACAAACTTCACGACTCATCAGCTACCATGACTCTCGACTTATCATAACAAATGACTCAAAACATGTACAGACTCAATTATAGTACACGACTCAAGAAAATAAACAGTTTACAACACCCTGTCACGACTTACGACTCATCACACAACGACTCATCATTTAGGTCGTATCCCGTCCCCGACTTATGGCCTTCAATTAATGGAATTCTCATTTGCTTCTTGATGAGTCATGGACGACTCATAGCCATGTAGTTAGGTCGTGTACGACTCATCAATCCAGAACTATTGAAACTCTCATTGAGTCGTAACTCGTGCCCTTCCTCTGACTCAAGATCTTTACTTGCTGAAACTTTATCCTTCTTCATGTTAAGTCGTAAACGACTTATGGATGAACCGTTGAGTCGTGTGCGACTCATCAAGCACGAACGACTTAAGCTGTTAAGAGTCGCCACTATCCCATATGACTCCTTCACCTGAGTCGTGTGCGCCTTACGGGTTAAACCAGAAACTCCTTTAGATCGTGCTACATCATCCTCCCCTGGTTGAGAAAAATTCGACCTCGAATTTGTAAATTCTTTCTCAACAATCTCACCTCCATGATATGGAATTAAATGTTTGACGTTAAAAACATCAGAAGTATAAACATCATCTGGTAGGTTTAATCGATAAGCATTCTCATTGATTTTCTTCAAAACTTCAACTGGACCAATTTTTCTGGCTTTCAGCTTATTATAAGCGCCCATTGGAAAACGATCCTTCGTCAACACAGCATACACCAAATCGCCTTTGTTAAATTCAACATTTCGTCGTTTCAAATCTGCAAATTTCTTATATTTCTCATTTGACTTTTCCAATCGTTCACGAGTAAGTTTAGTTTGCTGCCACCATGCCAAAGCTCTCCCCCTCAACCTAGTAGCAACTAACTTCACACTTCGATTTTCCGGAACCTTCTTAAAGTCAAAAATTTCCTCCACATTAGATAACCAATCCAAGAATTCTTCAGCTACCATCCCTCCTTTAAACTCCGGAATCTCCATCTTCATTCCCGATTCCCAACATCGATCATCATCAATAACCCGATACTGACGTTGTCCCTGATCTCGGTCTCTGAAATGAACACTTCCCCTATCACCGTCAAACTCCTCATCAAAGTCTGATGCATATCGTTGTCTTTCACGCCCTTCAACATCTCTACCACCACTCCTACTACCAACATCCCGTCTATCATGATCATCATCTTTCCTCCTACTTCGATTATCAACACTCCGTTGATCCTGACTCTCTCTCCTCTCCCGATCTGAATGATGTGAAACTCTACTTCCTCCACGAATGGATTCAGGTGAATTTCTTCTTCTACTTTGATTCATATCAATCATAAGCTTCTCCAACCTACCAATGCCTTCATCAATCTTCTCATGCATACGTTGCTCCATTTGATCGGCTTCTTCTCTTCGATACAAAGCTTCAACATTTTGATGGCGGTTAGCTCTCCTTGGAGGCATGATTGCATCAACACAACACTTCAACAAAACAACAATAAGTCACGGCTCAACCTTCAAAACAACTTCACAAGGCTCGGCCTAACTCCTTAGCTCGAAACAAGCTTCCAATGATCCTTCCTAGGCTCGGCTACTTCACAAGTATACACGGCCTACTTCAAATTCAAACACTTTCAACACTTTGATCCAAAATGGAATGGATCGAAAGTTCTCCCTCTTGTTGCAACTTCAATATGAATACGATGAACAACTTCAAACTTCAACACTTGGCTCCAAGACCCGATTTAGCTATGATTGGCTAAATATGGCTCTGATACCAAAACTGGCGTAGCGGATTAATCACAACTCGATGTAAATCGATGAAAGTAGTACTTGGTGGATTGAAGATACCGAAATGCCCAAATCCATTGATCCAAAGATGCCGGATTCTAGCTATCTTCGTCTCGTTGATCGCGCACGATACCGAGAAACAAAGATCTTCGATTCTTCGTACGTTGATCTAGCGCATTAGATTCCGTGAATCGGCTTCAACAAACGTGGATTCGAGCGCACTCGAATGACGTAAGTGGAGATAGGAGATTACACTCAACTACCAATTAGAGAAGAAAGCACGAAGCAATCAACAAGAAATTTTATTTCAATATTCAACCCCAAAAATGTACAACACATGCCCTATTTATAGCTTGTCACAACCGGCTCCCTTAAGTCGTATACGACTTACGACTCATCCTGGGTCGTCAACGACCTATGACTCATGACTCAAAAACACACTGCTTAAAACCCTGCGACTTAACAAACTTCACGACTCATCAGCTACCATGACTCTCGACTTATCATAACAAATGACTCAAAACATGTACAGACTCAATTATAGTACACGACTCAAGAAAATAAACAGTTTACAACACCCTGTCACGACTTACGACTCATCACACAACGACTCATCATTTAGGTCGTATCCCGTCCCCGACTTATGGCCTTCAATTAATGGAATTCCCTTTTGCTTCTTGATGAGTCGTGGACGACTCATAGCCATGTAGTTAGGTCGTGTACGACTCATCAATCCAGAACTATTGAAACTCCCATTGAGTCGTAACTCGTGCCCTTCCTCTGACTCAAGATCTTTACTTGCTGAAACTTTATCCTTCTTCATGTTAAGTCGTAAACGACTTATGGATGAACCGTTGAGTCGTGTGCGACTCATCAAGCACGAACGACTTAAGCTGTTAAGAGTCGCCACTTTCCCATATGACTCCTTCACCTGAGTCGTGTGCGCCTTACGGGTTAAACCAGAAACTCCTTTAGATCGTGCTACATCAAATAGTTAGAATATGTTTCACCCCAAGAGAGAGAACTTGCTTCCAAGTAGAAGAGTACAAAAGAGTTGCTTTACCTATTTGAATTTCATTTGTCTATTTGTTTTTTCAAATGTGCGATTATAATCACGAGCGTTATGACACGTACTTCGCGCGTGATGAAGACATCTGAATTGTTTTTCTACAAATTGTATTTGTTTAATATGTTCAAAAGAAATTTATTTTTAAAAATATTTAGTCATTTTTTTGTGTTGAATTAATCGTGTTAATTTGAATTTTTATTTCTAAGTTGTAGTATATATTTTTTTATTAGTTTAAAATTTTATATTTATTAATTAATAAAAAACGAATTTGTAAGGTAGTTTATTTGTTAGATCTTATTTTTAAACATATTATAACTTGTTAAATATTTGTAAAGAAAATTTTGAATTTGTAAACAATGCTTAATTGTCGAATCTAATTTTTTAATGTTAAATTTTAATAATATCTGTACATAACCATTTTTGGTATTTTGTCTACTGACACAAAACGAGTGACAATAAATATACTACAACTATTACTAGATGAATACATATAAAGTAAAATTTTGAAACTTCACATTTGGACCAAAAGATTGCGTTTCCAAACCATCTACTAATAAAAATATGGAGATCATTTTACAACTGTATTTGAAAATCATTTTTGACTCGTATAAGTATTGGCTGTAGTATATAATCTACGTCCATGATTCTTTTACGTAAATTATTATTTTTATCAAATAAAAAACCAAACATTTATTTTATTGTTCGACTTTTGACTTACCATAAAGTAGCGCAAAGCTGTTAAAGAAATATAGAGTTACGGCACCAAAAGGCCGTTGTAAAACAAATACAAATCGGTTTTTGAATGAAAAAACAGAATTTGATGATAAATAACATATAAAAAAAGTTGAGACTGTTAAAGTTTAATTGGTAGAGAAAAGCACTTTTGGATGCCACTAGCAGTCTACTTTTACAAAATTTGGCTTATTCACAAACTTTGTAATTTGTACAACTTAATATTGGTCAAAGTCAAGTTGATCAAGTGCTTCGAAGTTGCAACACTCGGTGTCCCTACTAAATTAATTTCCGCGGTGACCAAGTTAGTCTCAAATTGTAATAATTTGATTTGGTTCTTTAGCCTTGGCCTCTTACCATTCTTTATAAGTTCTCCGTCTATATATACGGAGTAAAGATCAGTATTGCTTCGTTCAAAAAAACAGACATCGCCTTTAGTCCCCAAAAACCATGGTGAAGGTAAGCAAAACTTGAATAGTTTACTTATTTTTACTTGCTTTTTATGAATAATCACTATTAAATTAACAGTAGTGGTGATTAAGCAGTAATCATAAAGAGCAGTATTAGCTTGTAAACTGATTACAGCTATCTAAATTTGCATATGCAGCAAAAGATTGTTGTGAAAGTAGGAATGGAAGATGCAAGGAAGAAATCTCAAGCTTTTGTTGTTGCTGTTGGATTCGATGGTATGATAATGATATTCATTACTCTCTTCACAGTTTTATTCTATTTTGATATTGAAATATCGAAAGTCTGATAAGAAACTAAAAAGAATAATGAACTACTTCAAAGCTGTGCAGATGCTTTTATAATCAAAAAATCAAGCCAAAGGACTTCTCAAGAACAAAAGATAAAAGAAATCATCACTTTTCAAAAGTGCTAAGAAAATGATATTCAATGAAACTTTCATTTATCATTTGTGCTTACAACAAACTATAACGAAATGCTGTCTTAAGAAATATTACCTTGAACTGATTGAGAAGCCCTGTTAGGCGAAAATCCAAAATGATATCTGATTTTTGTAACTATAGCAAACTGAAGTTGTACATGCATGCATTTGTATTGTTTCAGGTTTCATATCTGCAGAAAGAAGTGGAGAAACACTGATGGTCATCGGAGAAGGAATGGATGCAATAGAGCTAACCAGGAAGCTTAGAAAGAAGATGGGATACGCAGAGTTGTGCAGCGTTACAATGGTAGAAGAGAAGAAAGAAGAGAAGAAAGAGGAGAAGAAAGAGGAGAAGAAGGAAGATAAAATTACGCCACAAAATTTTTGGACGTATCAACCACAAGGAATGGCACCCCAACCCTTCTTTATAGAGCAATACTGAGATCCTTATCCCATGATTCATTCATGCTGTATCATGTAACTTGAACTTTCTCGATACAATCTGAATAAGGATAATTATATACGATCGTAGAATAAATTGAAGAAGGATAAGGAGTGATTTTGAAGAATTGGCCTTTTGGTTGCCAAATATTATACAAATTTTGATTCATTTTATTTTCTATAATATCATCTTATCAGAAAGTCATTCTTTGATTAAGAGAAATCGCATTCTTGTAGTAGAGAATTCAAGGAACAATGTTGCAATCCTTGTGTTAAGAGAAATCACATCCTTGATTAAGCAAATATCACAAAAGACCAAACCGAGAATACCAAAAAAGCACCCTTGGATGTTACGAGCTAAGAGAAAGAATGTCGGAAGCAATATAAACTGGATCTGGATAACGAGCAATGAAGAAGAATACCTACAGGGCGACAGGGAACAATCAATTAAAAGAGGAAAAACCGTCGAGAAGCGAACAGGGCTGCTCAATCAGCCGATCCACGACATCCAAACTTGCCAGATCTGGAATGTCCAAGACGAAAACGTTGAAAATTGCAGTTCGATTTTGGATCCAGGACCCGTCTGGATATTGGCCACGGGAGGAAGTTCAAGGATGGAGGACGAACGGCTAGGCATAGACGAGGAGCTCCATGGCAGAACAAGTTTTAGCGAAAAAGGGAAACGAGGAGCAAGGAGCAATGGACAGGCGAGCAAGGGAGGTGCAGGCTATGGGCCCACAGAGCAGTTTTGAACAAAACGAAAACAAGTTTATAAATTTATCTACTGCAAATATATTCACAATTTTTGGACTTTGAAGTAATGTTTTTGCTAGATACCGTTGAGTTCTCGGCTTGCTGTTAGGGATGATCAAACCCCGAACTTATGCTAAAAGATTGAAGCTTTGAATAGATAATGGCCTTCAACAATAAGTAGAACTCAAAAACAGTGCATGCAAGAAGAAAAAACAAATAACAAACAATGTTACATTGATTTTTCATGAGCGATGAGTCATGGAGGATGACGTTACTCTTACCGCATTCCGCACTCGTTATGAGTCTTGTGAGTAGTTCGTTATACCGTTTGAAATAATGAACACTTAAAGTCTATTCAGTCAATCTTGATCATGTATTCTATGAATTATTAAATTAGAGGCCTAAAACAAAGGATCAAACGAGCTCATATTGAGCTGAAAATTGGTATGCATATAGTAGAAAACTTCATCTTTCAAATAGAAAAAGAATCAATGAATTCCGACTGAAAATGAAAAGGTTACACTGTCTCAAACATAGACTCAGACAACGTTTGCAACAGTTCAAAAAACAAAAAATGTACAGGCCTACAACCCATCTCAGGTTCAACTTTCGGGCATGAAACCGAGGGCCAAACAAACTCAGATTGAGCTGAAAATTGTTACGCATATAGTAGAAAACTTTATCTTTCAAACAAAAAAATAATCGATGAATTTCAGTAAGAAATGAAAGAGTTATGCTATCTCAAACATGGCCTGAGTCCATGTTTGATACAACGTAACTTCTTCACTTCCAATCGGAATTTATTGATTCTTTTTTTGTTTGAAAGCTGAAGTTTTCTACCATGTGCACGCTAATTTTTAGTTCAATCAAAGATAGTTTGGCCACCTGTTTCACGTCTGAAAGTTGAACTCAGAGAATATTTTAGACCTGAATATTATTTTGCCTATGCATTTTTGTGTTCTTTTTCCGTTCGACTTTTGACTTTTATTTCATATTTTTGTAATGCCTCTGAATTGTTTTGAGGGCTATGATGCCTATCAATAGGCTGCCCAGTTTTGATGAATATGAAATTCAAATTTGAATTGAATTTGAATTCACTACTAGAACTACAGTATACAGCCACGATAGGGTTCCAACGGCCGCCAATGGGAATTTCTAACGGCTCGTTATTTTTTAACAAGCCGTTGGTAGCCGTTAGTAACCGTTGTAAAAATGTCGTTTGCGGCCATTGAAAACCGTTGGAATTATTCGTGTAAACCTGCAGCCAAGCCGAGAGCACAAATCATTCCTCTCTTCCTACCAAAAACACACGATTTCATCACCATCTTCCTCCACTCCTTCTCTTTTCTTGCTCCCAGCCTCCCCACGCAACCGGCAGCCACTCCGACACTATCAATCAACACCAACGTTCTCTCTCCATCCAAATACAGCTCCAAAATCATGTTTTACCTAAAACCCTAAAATATTATATTTTGCTAATTTTGTATTTAATTTTTTGTTATAGTTAAATGGCCTATTGATTGTTTATTATACCAAACTAAGTGCCAATTACAATTATGACCATCCAAATGTCCAAATTGTTAGTGTATATATACTATGCACATATATACATACGTTGATAATTTGGTGTAAATACGCATTTGAGTTAGCGTTAGATTAGTTAGGATTGATTTAAATTATTTTGTGTATATTTCGTAAAATATTAGGCAAACTGAATTAGTCAAATATTTTACGAACATGAATTATATCATTTACAAACTATTAGCATTAGATAAGTATATAATTTAGTATATGTATGCACATGAATTATATATTTTGCGAAATTGTAAAAATCCTATAATTTACTATATATTTAATAAAATAGCAGAATATAAATAAAATAATGTGAGGAGGCACCCCTTCTCCCGAAGTTACGGAGCTATTTTGCCGAGTTCCTTAGAGAAAGCATAGTATGCTTTATTTTATATATTTAATAAAACAGTAACATATAAGCAAAATTTAAATCCCTTAGTGAATTTTTGGCTCCGTCAGACAAGTGTTATATATGATCGTTGTATGAATATTCGTTTTTATTGCAAAATGGATATTCATATTCATCTGATACAATATTTGTTGGATTTGTCCATGTATTGGACAAGTTACAGGCACTATAAAGTAATTACGTTTCGTAAAGTATATCGTTATAAACGGTTCACAAAATTTCGATGGCATTTCCTTTTCGTTCCTCGTTTACATGCATATGTGTATGATACAAGGAACACGGGGGAAGTGCTGCCGAAATTTTGGAAAATCGTTTATAATGACACGATTTAAGAAATGTAATTACTATTGTGTTTGTAATGGGAAGTAGGATAATCGACCATCATAAAAGGTACAAAAATGTGAACAAAATATCAAGAAATATAACTTTTTATATAAACGAAAATGGATTATAAAAAACAGTAAAATCTAAATGTGTTTATCGAATTTGATTAATAATCTTTTTACTGTTGACCATAGGTTTTATAGTAGGAAAAATAGTCAATTATTTTATTGATCGGAGCTGGATGTATTAAAGAAGAGAAATCGGAGGCTCAATAAGTAAACATTTTCTTAACGGGGTAAGTGTGTTTGTCGAATTTGCTTTAAGTAATATTGGAAACGACGTAGAAATTTGTTGTCCATGTAGTAGGTGCAAATTGTTGAAGCATTTAGTGTCGAATATGGTTAGGATTTGTTTGCACCAATATGGTTTCGTAACCAATTATTTGGTGTGGGATCGTCATGAAGAAATTATAACACGTAACGAAGAACAGTCAATAGAGGTCATTAGTGATGAAGTTAGTACAACGAATCTCATAGAACCTATGGTTGAAGATGCAGCACGATCAATGTTCCCTACTGTTGAAATTAATAACGACGATGTTAACATCGAAGAGAAACCAAATGTTGGAGTAAAAAAATAATATGATTTATTGGATGCTGCTAAGAAACCTCTTTGGAATGGAAGTACTAGCGGCACTCAATTATCGGCAACTACAGAGTACATTGCAATGAAATCAAAGTACAACCTCACAGAAGTCGGATTTACGGCCGTTGTACAAGCTGCTAAACGCCATATGCATCAGATAATTTAATGTTATGTCATCTTTCGGTTTTCCATATCAAAAAATTAATACATATCCAAATGGTTGCATGTTGTTTTGGAAAGATGACGTCAGTCTTCGGAATTGTAAAATATGTAAGCAAGAAAGATAGAAACCAACGAAAAAAAAAGGAAAAGAAGTTCCATACAAGCGTATACATTATTTACCTATCACTCCTAGACTTAAAATGTTATATGCATCATCTGTAACAGCACATCATATGAGATGGCATAGTGTGAAAACACCTGAAGAAGGTACGTTAACACACCCATCCGATGGAGAAGCATGGAAGTATTTTGATAGGAAATATCTCGATTTCGCAGCGGAGAGGCGTAACGTTAGACTAGGTTTGTGTCTTGATGGATTTTCATCGTTTTCTCAGTTTGGTTCTAAATATTCATCTTGGCTTATAATCATTACACCTTACAATCTACCCCCGTGGATGTGTATGAAACTCCATATATGTTTCTCATAATTGTCGTCCTCTCCCTGATGATCCGATAAAGGGTATCGATGTTTACTTACAACCGCTAATCGAAGAGTTGAAAACATTGTGGTATGAAGGAGTTGAAACATACGACATATCGAGAGAGAAAATTCGGATGTTCGCTTCTTTGATATGGACTAGTAGCGATTTTCCTGCATATGCGATGCTTTCGGGTTGGAGTACGGCCGGTCGTTTTGCTTGTCCTTATTGTATGTAAGAAACACGAGCATTTTCTTTACGGCATGGGAAGAAAATTTCATGGTTCGATTGTCATCGACGTTTTCTCCATATTAATCATACTTTTAGAAGAGACAAAACAAACTTCATGGATAATAGACATGAGACTTTACAACCACCAACTATTTGGTCAAGTGAAGATATATATTAACTTGTAAAAGATTATCCAAAGATACATGAAACCGAGCAGCAAACTGAAATCCAAGGTAAATCGACGTTTCATAATTGGTGCAAACATAGTATATTCTGGGAGTTGCCTTATTGAAAAAATATCTTAATCCGTCATAACATTGACGTGATGCATAACGAGAAAAACGTTTTCGATAATGTGTTTAATGCACTTTTGAATGTTAAGGGCAAGACTAAAGACGATCTGAAATCAAAACGTGATATAGAAGAAATATGTAATCATCCTGAGCTTCATATGAAGCCAAATGACACTAAAAAACCCAAAGCATGTTATGAACTAGATAACAACCAAGTTAAAGTGCTGTTAAAATGGGTGGAAAGATTACGATTTCCTGATGGAATTTCATCGAATCTTCGTAGATGTATCGACTATAAGAACGGAAGACTGAATGAGATGAAAAGTCATGATTGTCATGTAATGATGCAAAATTTGTTACCCGTCGCTTTCATAAAATTGTTGCCCGTAAAGGTTTGGATGGTTATAGCAGAACTTAATTTATTTTATAAGGAGCTTTGTTCAACTATGTTAAAAGTTGACTGCCTTCGTAAACTTGAGGTAGAAATCACTATACTACTCTGCAAACTGGAGAAAATATTTCCTCCAGGTTTTTTCAATGTAATGGAGCATTTACATGTTCATCTTCCATTTGAAGCACGTCTTCGAGGTCTTGTGCAATATGGATGGATGTATCCATTCGAGAGGTATGTTATTAATACTGAGTATGTAAATGTTAATTTAACTATAAATAAAAATCAATATCGATATGGAATTTTTTTATTAGGTACTTAAATCATTTAAAGAAAAAAGTGAGACTAAAAGCTTGAGTAGAAGGTTCGATTTGCAAATCATATATCGAAGAAGAAGCATCGTTCTTTTCCTCTCATTGTTTCAATGATCATGTGAATTTATCATTTCAAAGTGTTGCGCGTAATAATAAGGTCATTGAACAAGATTCTTCTTCTGAAACAATGTTATCTATTGTTAAACAACATGGTCGACGTGTTGAAAAATGTGTAGAAGTATGGTTAGATGATAGAGATTACCATGTAGCACACACATATATTCTTCTTAATTGTCTAGAAGTTACACCATTTATTAGGTAATTATCAAATTACCAGTTTTGATAAATTCAATTTAATACTGCATGTGTAAATTAATAATAAAGCAATATATTATGTTTTTCTTTGCAGTGTTTATGAATCACAAAATCCAAACGGTGATTTAAGCAAAATTTCGCGACTTGGTTTTCAAACTACGTTTGTGATCCTACAAATGATTTGGTCGATGAAGGATTAAAACATTTGACGTTGGGACCGAAAAGAAAAGTTAAAACGTATCCAATATTTTTCGTTAATGGATATAAATTCAACACCAAAGAATATGGTGCTGAAAAATTAACAAACAATACAGGTGCATTTGTTAAAGGCAGCAATGATCCTAATAATCATATATTTGATTTTTATGGCATGTTAACCCAGATTTTACAATTGACATATTTTATAAGACCCGTAGAGGAAGTTTTTTTTGTTTAGGTGCAACTGGTTCAGCAATGTTCCAGGTTCTGGTATTAACGTGCATCCAAATTATAATCTTATAGAAATAAAACATACCTCCCATTATCAGCAGTACGATCCTTTTGTACTAGCCAAACAAGCCCTACAAGTTTATTACGCCCCTTATCCATCTCTAAAAAGAGATAAAGCGGATTGGTCTACGGTTTTTAAAACCAAAGCGAGATTTACATTCGATGGAAAGAATATTCCAGAAGAACAAGCCTATCAAGCGGATATCGAGAAAAATGTTGAAATCACAGTTACATACGATCAAACTGATTTTGGACAATTAAATGATGAGACAAATGTATTAGTCGAAGCATTTGGGAGTGTAGAGAAAAACGATATAGAACACGAGACCGAGTCTGAATCAGAAAACGACGAGGACTGAGTAATATCCGGTAATTTTTACAATTATTCACGCACGGGCATCACATATCATCATCATCATTACATGCACTACCAATTAAAAATGACTTTATTGCATGCACCACATATCATCATCATTTTATCTTTGTCTATAATTAAAAATGAAACTTTCAACGGGTATTATGTCAGGCTCCAGACATCGTAGCTCTTCTCGCTTGGTCGGCGAGAGTAGTGGTGAGCCTCCGGCTCGACCACTTGTATATTTGCAGCCGAAGGCTGATGGAGCGTAAGTATCAAAATTAAAATGAAAACAATATAAATTTGTCCATACATATATATACTCATCTAAAGCTTTGTTTTACATTTAACACGGGGGATTTGATTTGGAGCCCTCAGGAGTTGTGCTTGGCATTTCCAAGCAATCATATATGAGCATGATGATAGATTGCTGGCCTAAGTGGAGTAAGATCCCTGACCAAGTCAGGGAAGCCATATGGCAGGATTTCTGGTGAGTTTGTACCACTTTACTATATGAATAAGTATAAATGAACAATTAGTGATATTTTCTCTTTGTATAGGGGCAAGTGCACTTGGCGAAGCCCGATGTCGCCTTGGTTCAGCGCCACTGGAATTCGAAGGTCGCCGAAAATTAAAGGGAGGTAATGTCAGCTCTTAAAAAATCGAGGAAGAAACCAAACTGGATGGGCGCTTCCGTATGGGATTCTTGGATGAGTTGGTGGGAGACCGACGAGTTCAAGGTAAATCTACCAAATATATAGTTAATTATTTCACAATTAGTAAATATAATATTCAATTTAAATTGCAGGTGTAGTCTGAGAGAAACTCTTCCAATAGAAGTAGGAATTTTGTAACGCATCGTGGCGGATACAAGTCTTTTCAGCATCACCGTGAGGACTTGGTAAATTTATCAATTACGAATCTAAACCGTTATTACATTTGTATATTAATCAGTTCAGTAATTAGCTATGAAAAATTAAAATATATAAATTATTTATTGTAGGAAAGATACTTAGACGTCCCGTGTTTATGATGGAGGTATTTACCCGCACCCACGCATCAAGACAAGCAGACAATGCTGGCAATATTACATATCAGTGGGATAATGATGATAAGGCGACGGCTGCATATGTATGCATATTTTAAATCTTATTTTATTAATATCAATAAGTATAAATCCTATTCTACTAATTTTAACCTGTAATTGTTTTTTATTTTAAGCAAAGTTTCAGGAGGCACAGACAGAGCTACTTTCAGAATCGAATCGCAATGAGTTGATGGTAGAGGTGCAAGATAATATTTTCGATGTTATTATGGATCCGACGCAGCAGAACAGGCGCTATGCCTATGGAAACCAAGCAGCAATCTTATAAACATTGCAATATTATATTTAATAAATTAACCTATAGATACACTATACATATGATGACTTCTACCTGAGTTAAATCTAACATATACATGATTTATAAATATTAGATAAGTAAAAAAGGAAAAATATACAAAGATATGTGATGAAAATGGATGAACCAAAAAAAATATAAATACTTTTAACACCTATATATTGTATTAAAAAGAATCCTTTTCCTTGTGGTATATATTCCGAAAAAAGGGTTCGCTATTTTACATTAGGAACCAAAAACATGAACTAAAAAAAATAATAGTAGTATTAACAATAATAAATGGAACTAGAAAGAACACACTAATTGAGGTCTTATATGACAAAGTTAAAGGGAAACTCATGCTTTATACCCTTCTTTTTATGAAAATAGATGAAATCTCCATATCTCTTTGCATGTCATAAATTAAATCCATAAAATTTACAATAATGAAATCGCACTTAAATTCATAACGATAAAAAATCAATAATCTAAATTATAAATGCAAATTATAAAAAATCAAATTAATTTCACTGGTGATAATTCAAATTGCTTGTAGTATTAAAATATAAGGTACAATCCAAATTTATAATATTTTTAATATCTAGTATGTTTATATTATATAATTTCATGAAATGTATTATTGTTGCTGATATAATCCAAACTATTTTACCAAAAACAACAAAAATTAAAATCATTATATACCTTAGACTCTAATAATGAATAAGCCAAAGTAGTGACGGGTTTAGGTCGCGATATAAAAATGCAATGTACAATAAAAGTAACTAAAATTGCACAAAAGAATATTCTATGTTTGATACATTATTTTAATTGAACAATGTAAGACATTATTGTAGAAATAAATAAATCCAAAAAATTCCAATAGTTCGAATCAAGTTTGTATAGCTCTAACACATTCCATTTTTATTTTTCATTCAAAACGGAAACAAGTGAAAATGGATTAAGAATTTAATTAATTCATTGTAAAGTAGGGGAAAATCTGGTATTTTGGCATCATACACCAAAATTGATATTGAAAAGGTAATATTTTTTATCATTTATCATCTAGCACCATTATCATTTAATAAAATATGCATTTCCTCGTGGTATATGCATTGCTTAAGATCATGTCATTTACGTTTCTATATTTTAAAATATGCATTGCTTAAGAAAATGATTATAATACAGATGTGGACATCTCACATTTTATTTGCAGGTTCGGGCATCTCAAAAGGTGTGTGACAAAGCTGAAATAAAAGAGCTTAGAGCCATGGTCGAGCAGCTACAAGTGCAGGACCGTCTTCGCGCTATACAAATGGAGCAGCTGAATCAACGTTTAGCGGAGTACGCGCAAAGGCATGGTCCCTTCCCTTCATTGTCTGTTGCTTCCGTTGGTGATAATGATGCTTGAGAGGTATGATGATTATTAACTTTGTGGTTGGTTATTATATATATTGACTTTGAGGTGGTGAGGATTGTGTTTGATGGTTATTGTGTATATATTGACTTTGAGGTGGTGAGGTTTAAGTGTTTGCATTGTATATATTGACTTGAATATGGAGTTGGAGTTGGAGTTGGTGTTGGTGAGGGTTTTCTTGTTTATGCACATATTGACTTGGAGTTTGGTTTGAAAATGTAATGTTTGATGTTGATTTTTGGTTGTTTATATTGTTTGTGGTGTAATGTTGGATATGTGATATATATGTGAAATGGAGTGGAAATGGAAAGGAAATGGAGTGGAAATGGAATGGAAATTGAATGGAAATGGATATATATTGATTGTGTGTGGCTGGAATGTGAATGGCTTGCTGTTATAAAAAAAAATTCACCCAGATTAGCAACGGCTACCAACGACTCTTTGGTCATTTTAAACCAACGATTTGCAATGGCCTCCATCGGCTAAATGCCGTTTGAAACCGTTGGAATAGCCCCATTGCTTCCGTTGGAAGCCGTTGGAAAGCGTGAATGTTATTCCAACGGCTTTTCCAACGGCTCCCAATGGCCTTTCCTATGGCTCCCAATGGCCACCAATTGCTGGAAGCCATTGGAATAGCCGTTTTCTCCTGTAGTGATTGAATTTGAATGACAGTTTTGAGTGATTTCTTTGATTTCGAGCATGGATTTTTCCACATGATTTTGAAATAATTTTAAAAATAAATGGGCATTTTAAATAATTACTGTATGATATTTTTAATGTGTTTTCAAATATAAAATCTACTTATTCTCTATAATAAGGGAATTTTGAAATATGGTTTTCAAAATTGATTTCAAAAATAGGTTTTAAAAGCTTGTTTTCTCAATTAAATTATTTTTTATATATAATACAAGTTTTTTCACTAGTACATCGAATGAGAAGGAGAATTAAATGATTTGGTAAAACACATGGTATGGGACACGTGCATTTATCTTATCGGTTAATTCCTGACTAGTCTGTTTGATCTTTTTGACCTTCGGGTCGAGTGTGCTGATGAGATGAGGTAAACGTTTTACTGATTTGGGTGTGAAACTTACTCGCGATTAGTAAATCGTTTAGTGCGAGCATGTGGTATCGGACACATGTTAACGTTGTTCTGGTTCCTATCCAAAAGTTTGTGACACATTTGTCTAAGAGACGTATAAGCCACTACTAGACCTTCGGGTCATTTGTCCTTGGGATGTTTGTCATTGCGACGTATTTGTCCTTGGGGATATTATTATAAGAGACGTATTTATTTTTCCTTCGGGACATTCGTCTAAGAGACATGGCACCTTATTTTGAATCAGCAGTACTTGGTAGACTTCGACCATATGCATGTGCTATATCTTTGAGATGATTTCATTGATATTTGTGATTTCCCTAGTGTATCGCCATTTTTCTGGAATTGGTCCTTTGAACCATTCGATATATATTTATGGCGATTACCTTTTGAGAACTTGAACTCTTGGGAGTTCTATTTTTGAGATTTGAGTGTCCTACACTCTCATTATATTAGGTTTACATTTTGGCATTTACTTGATATTTTATTCCCCTCTTTGGAGATATATTTGTCATATGGCGTATTTGAGATGGGATCTCTTTATGCATGTTTTGGGTTTGCTAAGATGGCGGGTGTGGGTTTTTCCCTAAACCATATTTGATGATTTATGAATGTCGATGATACGAGGCTCGCTACTTTCGCTCTTTATGGGTAATTTTCTCCTTTGAGATTATACATTTGTGTAGTGATACCATATTATCACTTGATGTAATCATACACTTTAGATTGTTCATTCTTATTCGGAGATATTATCACATTATCCTTATGCTCATAATATTGCTTATCCTTGTAAACTGATTTATTTAGCTAGACTGACCCGTGTATTTAATACTCGGTTCAGACGAGGTGTTTCCGGTTAGGTACATTTGGACTTAGCCTATTCTGCTTCCGCATGGACTATTCTGCTAGCTCTTTTTGTTATACCTTTTTGTGTAGTTCTTTTATTGCTACTCTGGTATATATATTGTTTTGATTTGTGTATATTGTGATCGTCATACCACATATGTGATGTATCATTTTGTATACTCTGTGATGTATCTGCATATGTGTATATATTTGATTATCCGCTGTTTTGTGATATGTTTTGCATTTGAGTTGTTGTATTTTGTTCCAACAGATCCTATAGCCACCTATGGTTTTGTATTAAGTATTTTTTGGATATGTAAATCCAGTTGAATTAGAAAAAAATATAGAGAATTTATCGACGTATTCGATAGATATTTAAGACAACGCTATAGATGGTCGCTCCTAACCAGCTCTATTCTCCGCATTAGCGGATGATATTACCTAATAATACTCTTTGTTAGTGTGAGTCTCGGAGTGGGACGTCATAGTTTGGTATCTATATATCTAGTTGCTGTTCTGTGATGTGTTATGCATTTGAGTTTTTGTATTTTGTTTTGATAGATCCTACAGCCATCTGCAGTTTTGTATTAAGCATTTATTGGGTACATCTGCCCACTTGAGAAAGAAAAATATAGAGCATTAATCGATGTATTCAACAGATATTTAAGACAAGACTATAGATGGTCGCTCCTAACCAGCCCTATTCTCAGCATTTGTAAACGGTATTACCCAGTAATACTCTTTTTTAATATGGGTCCGAGGGTGGGGCATCAAATCTTGGTATGAGAGCCAGGTTTCGATCCTGGGATCTTAGGATGGGCATAAACCATACCATTATACGGAAACCGTCTGCACGGACAGTAAAATTGGTGCAAAAATCCACATCAAATCTTCTAACCAGAGCAAATACTTCAAATCGGACTGACTTGTATCGAAACGGTTCGATTGCAGTTTGGACGATTGAACCAGCCATATTAAACCAAACCAAACCGATTATTTACACTATTAATCTTATGATAGATTCTAACGATGTATATTCTATTTTCAGCTTATATCTTTATTAATGGTTGGCTTGGAAGCACAAACTTTTGGTCCGACCATGAACTTTCAAATTTTCCCTTTATATATAGTTCTTTAAAAAAAATATTTTCGTATAAAAAACTTCAAGAAAAATTCAAAAAAAAACATTGATTCCAAAAAAATAGCATCCACATGAAAAATCCCAAAACTTTATTAGCAAAACAATAGCATCTACATGGAAGGTCCTAAAATATAATTAGCAATAAATTCTAAATGCACGTTGTACATGAGTTATCTTTATTAATAGTTTTAATATCTTTGGTGTCACGATTTTTCGGTATCAATGTGAACTACCAAAAATGCCCCTCTACAAATATTATTAAATATTGATATCACTTAAAAATAGGATCTAACAGATAAATTCACTTTACTAATTTCAAAACGTCAATCTACAAATATTATTGAAATCTCGGTTTACTTAAAAAGAGGATCGAACGAATAAATTTTCTTTTCACAGTTGATTTTTATTAGTTAATAATAAAATTAAAAATTGAAACTAGTAAAAAAATTAAATTCATTCTTTATTAATTAATAATAGAAAAAAATTCAAATTAACAAAAAAATAGATGTTGCAATTAAAAAAATTAAAACTATCTGCTTATCATTTCCAGCCAAAAATATGGTTAAATATTTGTGCAATTCATTTTTTCTCCAATGAGTTAAACTTATATAATTTGTTGAAAAAACAATTCACACGCGAAGTATGTGCCATTATCACGCGCGAAGCGCCTGTCGTATCGCTCGTCATAAAGAATTGGTATTGAATCTGAATTGTATTATGCATGCGGTATAGGAGCTGGCATAAAAAATCAGTCCACATGCATACATGATGAAAGTCCGTCCCTGTTTTTAAGATTACCGTTCGATCATTAATTAGATAACCAAGAAGTATTCAAAGATTTATACCGCACATTTAGCATTCCAGAAAAACCCATTGACCCCTTTAAATATCATTCTCCCTATCCATTCATATTCACTTTATCTCTTTATACCACTCTTTATCGTTCATTTTTATTCTCACAATCCACTATTGACCTGACATCATATATCTTGGGGTTAGCCTTCATCCTTAGTTTTATAAAGATTTTTTGTATGAATATATATACCTTAAGTATCATATATGTTGCATTCCTATAATGCAGTAGAGTTATGGTAAATTAAATATTTCTTAAGCAATTATCATTTCCATGTTGGAGATGCAACCCGACTTTGCACTAAAATCAAATCATTCTCAGACGCTAATAATACTCATTTATACTTGAAGAGAATTCATGGGAGAATATCAACGTGGATGAAATTTTTAGCATACAGATTAAATAACCACAAAAATATAAGTGAAAATTTTGTGCATGGAAATTTTTTAGTTGTTGTCTTGACATTTGTGCACATTAATTTATTATCTCAAGAACTATATTTATTTATCTTCAAAAATTGTTGTTACGTGTAATTTCAATAGTTCATATACATGATCTGCAGAACATCTAAGAGTAACCACATTTGCAAAAGTTTATATGCGACGGCAAAATAATATTGAGTATATAAAAGTATAACACGTTTCCATGTTGTCATGTATCTACAAAAGAAAAATAATACCGGCGTATAAGTGTGCTTTCGGCATTTTACAAGGCATCAATTAGCTAACATGTTATCCTTTTTTTGGATTTACATATCATCATGCATTATTTTTCAAAATATATAGTACCAGATTTGTGTTACTTTGTTTATATATAGATTTGGCCTTACCTTGCGTGTTTCAACTTTTTGCAATGCATAAATTCAGGTTAGTAAGCCATATTTCGTAATTATATTAACTAATAATACGCACCTCATTGGCTGATTTATATGAATTTTGAAAAAAATTATACGTTTGTTAAATTAAATTCAGTTTAATAATCCATTTTTCAATGCTGATGAAAAATTTATGCATGGAAAATTTTCAGTTGTTGTCTTAACGTTTGTGCACAATAATTTATTATCTCAAGAACTATATTATTTATCCGTAGAAATTGTTTTTACTTGTAATTTCAATAGTTCATATACATAATCTGCGAAACATTTAAGAGTAACCACATTTGCAAAAGTTCATATGTAGCATCAAAACAATATTGAGTATATAAAAGTATAACATGTTTGCATGTTGTCATGTATCTACAAAAGCAAAATAATACCGGCATACATGTGTGCTTTCGGCATTTGACTGGGCATCAATTAGCTAACATGTTACCCTTTTTTGGATTTACATATCATCATGCATTATTTTTGTACCAGATTTGCGTTACTTTGTTTATATATGATTTGGCCTTAGCTTGCGTGTTTCAACTTTTTGCAATGCATAAATTCAGGTTAATAAGCCATATTTTGTAATTATATTAACTAATAATACACACCTCATTGGCTGATTTATATGAATTTTGAAAAATATCAATACGTTTGTTGATATAAATTCAGTTTAATAAGCCATTTTTCAAAGCTGATGAAAAATTTTCAGTTGTTGTCTTAACATTTGTGCACAATAATTTATTATCTCAAGAACTATATTATTTATTTGTAGAAATTGTTTTTACTTGTAATTTCAATAGTTCATACATAGATCCACAAAACATTTAAGAGTAACCACATTTGCAAAATTTCATATGTAGCGGCAAAATAATATTGAGTACATAAAAGTATAACACGTTTGCATGTTGTCATGTATCTACAAAAGCGAAATAATACCCGCGTACATGTGTGCTTTCTGCTTTTGACTGGGCATCGATAGCTAAAATGTTACCCTTTTTTTGGATTTAAATATCATCATGCATTATTATTCAAAATATATAGTACTAAATTTGCATTACTTTGTTTATGTATATATCTGGCCTTAGCTTGCGTGTTTCAACTTTTTGCAATGCATAAATTCAGGTTAATAAGCCATATTTCGTAATTATATTAACTAATAATCCGCACCTCATTGACTGATTTATATGAATTTTGAAAAATATCGATAAGTTTATTGATATAAAGTTTAATAAGCCATTTTTCAAAGCTGATGAAAATTTTGTGCGTAGAAAATTTTCTTTTGTTGTCTTAACATATGTGCATAATAATTTATTATCTCAAGAACTATATTGTTTATTCGTAGAAATTGTTTTTGCTTGTAATTTCAATAGTTCATATACATAGATCTGCAAAACATTTAAGAGTAACCACATTTGCAAAAGTTCATATGTAGTGGAAAATAATGTTGAGTGTATAAAAGTATAACATGTTTGCATGCTGTCATGTATCCATAAAAGCAAAATAATATTGGCGTATATGTGTGCTTTCGATGTTTGACTGGGAATCAATTAGCTTACATTTTACTGCTTTTTTTTTTGGATTTACATATCATCATGCATTATTTTTCAAAATATATAGTACCGGATTTGCGTTACTTTGTTTATATATAGATTTGGCCTTAGCTTGTGTGTTTCAACTTTTTGCAATGCATAAATTCAGGTTAATAAGCCATATTTTGTAATTATATTAACTAATAATACGCGCCTCATTGGCTGATTTATATGAATTTTGAAAAATATCAATACGTTTGTTGATATAAATTCAGTTTAATAAGCCATTTTTCAAAGCTGATGAAAAGTTTGTGTATGGAAAATTTTTAGTTGTTGTCTTAACATTTGTGCACAATAATTTATTATCTCAAGAACTATATTATTTATCTATAGAAATTGTTTTTAATTGTAATTTCAATAGTTCATACATAGATCTACAAAACATTTAAGAGTAACCACATTTGCAAAATTTCAAATGTAGCGGCAAAATAATATTGAGTACATAAAAGTATAACACGTTTGCATGTTGTCATGTATCTACAAAAGCAAAATAGTACCGGCGTATATGTGTGCTTTCGGCTTTTGGCTGGGCATCGATAGCTAAAATATTACCTTTTTTTGGATTTAAATATCATCATGCATTATTTTTCAAATTATATAGTATCAAATTTGCATTACTTTGTTTATATATATATATCTGGCCCTAGCTTGCATGATTGATCTTTTTGCAATGCATAAATTCAGGTTAGTAAGCCATATTTCGTAATTATATTGTAACAATCCGCATATTTATCGATTTTATATTTAAATATTTTATTTAAATATTTTATCGATACTCGGAATTTTGTCCGAAAAACTAATTTTTGCGTACGGTCGAATTAGGACTCGAGACCACTTCTATTGAGTTCAAAATGCCATTTGCAACCTTTTTGAGTATAAGCTTCGATATGTTTGGAGTAAGTTGAATTTTGCTACCTTTTCACTTAGGGCTTTGGGTTGGGTTCAGCCCACTAGCCAACTTAATACCCCAAACTGAATCACTCCTCTTCATTCACTCCCTCTTCCTCTACTTTTCAGTTCTAAAGAGATTAATGGTGAGTGGAGTGGGAAATTAAAACTCAAGCCCTAGTTTTCTTTTGCAAATCAAGCTCTAGCTCCAAACTAATAGAAGAAGCTTTGGTAAGCCTTCTCTTCATCTTCTCCAACTCTTTCTCCATTCAATTTCAGAAATTTCCTAAACCTAATTTAGGAAATGTTTCTCCTTTAAGCTTAGATTCAATCTTGTTGGGTTGGAATTGAAGAGTGGTTGTTCTTGTCATTGCTCTATAGCTTCTTCTTCATTGATTTTGTGAAAAGGTGAGATTTTTATCTCACATCTATGCTTATATCTATCGTTGAATGTTGGGTATGAATTCCTAACACTTATTCATATGCATTTGATTTTGACTTGGGTTGGTTTTGTGAATATTCCAATTTTAGTGTTTTGAAAGTCAAATCCTTAAAAATCATAGCTTTGATCTTTGATCATGATTTTGTGATGCATCGAAGAGCTTATAGGGTCGGGTAGTCGATTGGCATAAACCCCTAGCATCCATTGCTCGTTCGATTTAAATTTGGTGGAGATTTGGCCCTCACTCAAATAGGCTGGGAGGAGCTGGAAACAGGCTCCGGTCGACCGAGCTCTGAGGCCGGCCGACCGACCTGCTACCATAGTGCATAAGCACTTCTCTGCCTCTGGTCCGGTCGACCAGCTACAGAGCTCAGTCGACCGACCTGCTTCCCGAGAATTTTCCAAAACAGGGTCAGGTCGACCGAGCTCTGTAGCCGGCCGACCGACCTGTTGCTATTTTACCTATTTCGCCTATTTTGCGTGGTTTTCAAATTTAATCGATTCGTGTTCTTTCCTTCTTTGTTGTTATCATTTGTTATTGACTTTGATGACTTCTTTCCTTCGGAAATTTTAGGAATATCTATTTTGATGGATTCGGTATCGGTTTCTTTGGAATTTATTCACGTTTTCGAATGTGAATTTTAGTGATTGATTGTTTCTACAATCATTTTTGTGATTTGTCACTTCAAAATATAAAGGTTTTCAATGCTAGTAGTAAATATCAAAACCCTTTCTTCAAAACGATTTCAACACTATTTTATTACAAAGCTCGTTTCTTAAACCGTTTTCCAATCTATTAGCATATACAAACCTTTACCTCACTCGTATGAGAAATCTAATTAAATGACCTAGTAAAACAAGTGGTATGAAACGTTTGTGTTTACTTCGTTGGTTAATTCTTGGACTTGTTCGATTGAATTTCTTGTGACAATTTTCTAGTGGAGATCTACAATTTGTTCGTAAATATTTAAGTTAAGCTAGTGGTTATGGGACATGAAGCTAAGCTCATATATTTACTAGCTTAGAGTAATTGACACTTTCTTGATGATCATCGAGGATCATTTTTGTGATTTGGACTAGCGTCATGCTATGTTTCTTTGTCCACGTAGGGGACAGTACCTCGTTTTATTGAGTTTCGTCTCATTTTTATTATAGGCTAACGACCTATTTATTTCTTGGGGTTTCGACCCAATTTTTGTGGGCTAGCGACCCACGTTTTTATGGAGTTTGGATCTTCGGGCGTACCATTGTACTACGTCGTTGTTCCGAATTTTACGAGTTTCGGGTTCTTCGGGCGTACCGTTGTACCACATCGTTGTTCCGAACTATTCGAGTTTCTGGTTCCTCGGGCGTACCGTAGTACTACGTCGTTGCACCAGCTCTATGGTTAGCGACCATGGGATAGCGTCCCGTTTTGTGATACACGTGACGGTGAGTTTTCATGCTCCCGTTTTGTGATAGGCCTCCCTCTTTTTGTGATTGATCGTTTCTACGATCATTTTTTTGATTTTCGGATTTCTATTGACGATTTCTAGAATTTGAATTTCACCAATTTTATGATTGGCATTTATATGTTGTCAATATTTGTGGCTTGGTGAATGAAATAAGGAGTATGACATTCCTTCTGATCTTTGAGAAGATTTTTGTGATATTGATTAATCTCTTGTTGATTTTCGATTACTTATTTATCACAGCTTGGCATTGTGATTATTATACGTTTAGTCATATCTCTTATTCTATATCATTTCATCTGATATTTATAGCTAGACTGATCCGTTTATTATTTTCTTATTAAATAATACTCGGGTCAGACCGAGATGTTACAGGTGCTTTCGCTTGACTTCACTTCTAGGATTATCATCCTGACTTTTGGCTAAATACTTAGATTAGTAGTCTTTGGTTGTATACATTTGAGATATAGACTCATTGGTATGCACGTATTCTTTTGTATAGCACATGTTTCTATTCTTTTGTGTCATAGTGGATCTTTTAGACCACTACTCTGATGAACACTTTTATGTGTTATATATATTCATGTCTATTTCCGCCTTTGTGATATGAATTATCCGTGACTGATTTGTGTTATGTTTATTTCTATATTTGTTTCCGAAGACATTATAGCCACTGTGTAATAGCTTTGAGTTTGTGTCGGTATGTCGGATTTCCTCTTGAAAAGAATGCAAGTTATATTTTATCTGGCATATCGATACTCGTACAAAGCAATTATACAGATGGTCGCTCCTCAACAGCCTTATTCTCCATGCTAGTTGACGGCATTACACCGTAGTGTACTTGGCTAGCGTGGGTATAGAGGTGGGGCGTCACAGCTTGGTATCAGAGCTCGGCTTCGGAACAATGTAGAATAATTTAACAAGGATCATCGTCCTAAGTCCTTCTTAGGAGTCATGCCTTAGGATTTAATTCGAGTCTTCGTACCGATTCATCCTATTTTCTTTATGATTCCTTGTTTTATCTATCAAGATTGCTTGATATTCATTTAGTGAATAACCTTTTTCTTCTTCTTTCTTTCTTTCTAAAGGAAGAGAAATGGTTAGACTTGGCCGTCCCAACGCCGGTCAATCTAGTGCTACTCCCCAAGATGGAGTTTTTATGTCTGCCCAACAGCTTCTTGATCTAGTAAAGAATGCTCAAGCAGCCGGTTCTAATCCAGAACCTACTCACCCTAAGTCTGGATTTGCGCGCTTGTGCAACGATTATACCAAATTGGGTGGGAAGCCATTCAAAGGGTCTAAAACTATTATTGAAGTCCAGGCTTGGCTGAGATCATGCGATCGAATCTTTTCTCACATGAATCTTATTGATCTTCACCGAGTTCAGGTGGCCTCTAGTATGCACCAAGAAAGGGCATTAGACTGGTACAAGCTTCTGATTTCTGAAATTATTGAAGCGGATCTTACTTGGGAGAAATTCCGAGAGCGCTTCGAGTTAAAATTCGTACCAAAAGCAAAGAAGGTGACATTGGCTCGCCGCTTTATTGACCTTGTTCAAGGTGAATCTTCTGTGACAGACTATGTCGCGTCTTTCGAATCTCTTTCCAAATACGGGGTTGAATACATTAACACCCCATTGAAGAAAAATTAGAGATTTGTTTATAGCTTTAACAAGAGCCTAAAGAAGCCATTACTTCTAAAGCTAGAAGTTTCATTTGATCAGCTTATTGATATCGCTCTTCGTCTTGAAGAGGCAGATAAAGAGAGTGATGCTGATGTCATGGGTGCCAAACCAAAATTCAACCACAACAAGAAAAGGCCTATTAAGTTCAAAGGGTCTTATCCCAACAAAAAAGGGAAGCAATCAATTCCGGTATCAAAATCTCCTGCCCCAAGTGGTGGACAATGCTACAATTGTGGTTCTAAGGACCATTATGCGAACAAGTGTCCGAAACCTCTCTTTTGTCGCTATTGCAAAAGCTCGGATCATTATTTATCTTCTTGTCCCAAACTTTAAGGTAGGAAGGAGGGAAAGCTTAATGTTGCTCAAGCCCCTGGCAACACATCTCGTGGTAAAGATATTTCTCATTCTATCCTTGATGGCATTATTTTATTTCATGATCATCCTATTCGAGTTCTTTTTGATACGGGTGCATCCCACTCTTTTATTTCAAAAGAACTTATTGATACTTTTTCTTTGGATGTTTTGTGTTTAATGACTTCTTTGAGAATTGCGAATCCGGTTGGTGGATCTGCAACAATCAGTTTATTGTGTAAAGATGTCGAGATTATTTTGTATGATCTTTCTTTCCGTGCCAACTTGCATGTTATGCGCTACTTAGGCTTTGGAATGATTTTGAAAATGGATTGGCTTAACCGTTATGAAGCTCTTATCCAATGCCCTGAGCGGACTGTTCATCTTCGACATCCTCAATCTGTTAAGCAGATTTCTATTAATCTTAAAGATTCGGATTCCAGCTTGGTTGCATCTTTATACTCTTTAAATCCTCATGATGACGATAATGATGATGAGGAAGATATTATTTCTCTTATTCACGTTGTTCGTGAATTTTCCGACATATTTGAGCCCGTTTTAGGGTTACCACCTAAGCGAGCAATTGAGTTCAGAATTAATCTTACTCCTGGAGCTCAACCTATTACTCATCCTCCTTATCGTTTGTCCAGTAAAGAAAATGAGGAGATGCGCATATAATTATCCGACTTGGAAACGAAGCAATTTATTCGCTCTAGTTCCTCTCCTTGGGGAGCTTCGGCTATTTTTGTGAAGAAATCCGATGGTACACTTAGGCTTTGCGTTGATTACCGCAAGATTAATGATCTTACTATCAAGAATAAATATCCTTTACCTCGGATTGATGATCTATTCGATCAACTTAGTGGTGCTAGAATCTTTTCACAATTAGACTTGGCTACCGGTTTCCATCAGCTTGTGTTGCAGAGGATAGCATTCCTTTGACTTCATTCCGTATTCGATATGGATCTTATGAATGGCTTGTTATGCCATTTGGTCTAACGAATGCTCCGGCTTATTTCGTCGACCTTATGAATAGAGTTTTCAAAGATTTTCTCGATCGATTTGTTCTCTTCTTTATTGATGATATTCTTGTGTATTCAAAAACCGAGGAGGAGCATGAAAAGCATCTTCGGATTGTATTGGAAACTCTTAGGAGTAATCAATTAAAAGCAAAATTTTCTAAATGCCACTTTTGGCAATCTCGTGTGAAGTTTCTCGGTCATATTATTTCCGAATCCGGAATTTCCGTGGATCCTTCAAAGATTGAAGCGATTCAAAATTGGAAGAGACCGGAGAGTGTGAAGGAGATCCGTAGCTTCCTTGGATTGGCATGTTATTACCGCCGTTTCATAAAGAACTTTTCTAAAATTTCCATGCCTCTTACTAGTTTGACAAAGAAAGGTGTTAAATACATTTGGTCGGACAAATGTGAAGCTTCTTTTCAGAAATTAAAAGAACTCCTTTCTGATGCTCCTATTCTTGTTATTCCCGAGGGGAATCAAGATTTGTTGTTTATACCGATGCTAGTCGTGTTGGTTTGGGTGCCGTTCTTATGCAAAGAGAACGTGTTATTGCTTATGCTTCTAGGCAATTGAAACCTGATGAGACTAGATATGCCACTCATGATTTAGAGCTCGCGGCTATTGTTTTCTCCCTTCGTATTTGGCGTCATTATCTATTGGGAGAAAAAATTATTCTTTATACCGAACATAAATCTTTGAAGTATCAATTTTCTCAAAAGGAACTTAATTTGCATCAACAACGTTAGCTCAAATTCCTTGCATCTTATGATCTTGATATTCTTTATACTCCCGAAAAGGGAAATCGTGTTGCCGATGCACTTAGTCGCAAGCAACAAGAGGTTGTTTCTATGATGATATCCGAATGGAATGATCTCGGGGTTTTATCCACTTATGAGATTCGAGATCTATTTCCGATTTATGTTCATCTCTTTTTTTATGTAGCCTTGAGGCTCATCTTTCTCTTTTTGACTGCATTCTTGAAGCTCAAAAGCTAGATCCCGAATTGGCTCTTCTTGGCAAAATTTTAGGGATAAACTTGATATTGAAGTTTTGAAAGACTTTGATATTGATTCTCGTGGCGGCATTCGAAAATTTGGTAGACTTATCGTACCAAATATTAGTGATCTTCGTAGAGACATTGTAGAAGATTCACATCGTTCTAAATTTACCATTCATCCCGGTAGTGGTAAAATGTATGCAGATATGAAGCGACTTTATTATTGGGAGGGAATGAAATCTGATATTCCTAACTTTGTTAAGTGTTGCATGACTTGCCAACTTGTCAAGGCCGAGCATCAAAGGCCCGGTGGGTTATTGCAACCTTTAGAAATTCCAATTTGGAAGTGGGATCAAATTTCCATGAATTTTATTGATGGCCTTCCCCGTTCTCGTTCGGGTCGTGATAGCTTATGGGCTATAGTTGATAGACTTACTAAATCCGCCGATCTTATTCCTGTTCGGTCTAATCGAATCGTTCCCCTCTTGGCCAAACTCTTTATCAAAGAAATTGTTAAATTGCATGGAGTTCCTACTTCTATTGTTAGTGATCGTGATCCATTGTTTACTAGTGGATTTTGGAAGAGTCTTCAAAAAGCTTTGGGAACAAAGCTTAATTTTAGCACCACTTATCATCCCCAGTCCGATGGACAAACCGAGCGTGTGAATCAAACTCTTGAAGATCTTATTCGTGCTTGTGTGCTTGATTTCGGTGGAAGTTGGGAAGATCATATTTCTCTTGTTGAGTTTTCCTATAATAATAGCTTCCAATCTAGTATTGGTATGGCCCCTTTTGAGGCACTCTATGGAAGGCCATGCCGTTCTCCTTCTTGTTGGATTGAGGCCTGTAAAAAGCTGGTTTTAGGTCCAGATTTTATTTGTGATTCCACAAAGAAGATTGACCTTATTCGTCATAGGATGAAAGAAGCCCAAAGCAGACAAAAATCCTATGCCGATAACCCGAGAAGGAGGTTAGAATTTTCTGTGGGAGATTTGGTATTTGTTCGTGTTTCACCTATGAAAGGTGTTGTGCATTTCAGTCGATCGGGAAAGATAGCACCTCGATATATTGGTCCATTTCCCATCACCGAACGTATTGGTCCGTGGCTTATCGCCTTTTATTACCGACTCAATTTTCTGCTATTCATGACGTGTTTCACATTTCTCAATTGTGGAAATGCCTTCGAGATTTCGATTCCATTCTTGAGCCCGGTGTTGTGGAAGAAATTGAAGTTTCACCTAATTTAACTTATAAGCAACATCCTATTCGTATTATTGCTGCGGAGGTCAAGCGCCTTCGAAATAAGGATGTTCCGCTTGTGAAAGTTCAATGGTCCTCAAATACTAAAGATTGTTCTTGGGAATCTAAAGAATTCATCGAGCGAACACATCCAGACTTACTTTCTCGTGCTCTTTGAGGTGAACTTTTTATTTCAAATATCTTTTGTGATGAAATATGCTCTCGTGGTTGTTAATATATCTTCTTCTTAAATATTGCGAGGACACAATTTCTTTAAGGAGGGAAGTCTTTAACAACCCGCACATTTATCGATTTTATATTTAAATATTTTATTTAAATATTTTACCAATACTCGGAATTTTGTCTGAAAAGCTACTTTTTGCATACCGTCGAATTAGGACTCGGGACCACTTCCATTGAGTTCAAAATGCCGTTTGCAACCTTTTTGAGTATAAGCTTCGATATGTTTGGAGTAAGTTGAATTTTGCTACCTTTTCACTTAGGGCTTTGGGTTGGGTTCAGCCCACTAGCCAACTTAATACCCCAAACTGAACCACTCCTCTTCATTCGCTCCTTCTTCCTCTACTTTTCAGTTCTAAAGAGATTAATGGTGAGCGGAATGGGAAATTAAAACTCAAGCCCTAGTTTTCTTTTGCAAATCAAGCTCTAGCTCCAAACTAATAGAAGATGCTTTGGTAAGCCTTCTCTTCATCTTCTCCAACTCTTTCTCCATTCAATTTCAGAAATTTCCTAAACCAGTTTAGGAAATGTTTCTCCTTTAAGCTTAGATTCAAGCTTGTTGGGTTGGAATTGAAGAGTGGTTGTTCTTGCCATTGCTCTATAGCTTCTTCTTCATTGATTTTGTGAAAAGGTGAGATTTTTATCTCACATCTATGCTTATATCAATCTTTGAATGTTGGGTATGAATTCCCAACACTTATTCATGTGCATTTGATTTTGATTTGGGTTGCTTTTGTGAATATTCCAATTTTAGTGTTTTGAAAGCCAAATCCTTAAAAATCATAGCTTTGATCTTTGATCATGATTTTGTGATGCATCGAAGAGTTTATAGGGCCGGGTAATCGATTGGCATAAACCCCTAGCGTCCATTGCTCGTTGGATTTAAATTTGGTGGAGATTTGGCCCTCACTCAGATAGGCTGGGAGGAGCTGGAAACAGGCTCCGGTCGACCAAGCTCTGAGGCCGGCCGACCGACCTGCTACCATAGTGCATAAGCACTTCTCTGCCTCTAGTCCGGTCGACCGGCTACAGAGCTCAGTCGACCGACCTGCTTCCCGAGAATTTTCCAAAACAGGGTCCGGTCGACCGAGCTCCGTAGCCGGCCGACCGACCTGTTGCTATTTTGCCTATTTTGTGTGGTTTTCAAATTTAATCGATTCGTGTTCTTTCCTTCTTTGTTGTTATAATTTGTTATTGACTTTGATGACTTCTTTCCTTCGGGAATTTTAGGAATATCCATTTTGATGGATTCGGTATCGGTTTCTTTGGATTTTATTCACGTCTTTCGAATGTGAATTTTAGTGACTGATTGTTTCTACAATCATTTTTGTGATTTGTCACTTCAAAATATAAAGGTTTTTAATGCTAGTAGTAAATATCAAAACCCTTTCTTCAAAACGATTTCAACACTATTTTATTACAAAGCTCGTTTCTTAAACCGTTTTCCAATCTATTAGCATATACAAACCTTTTCCTCACTCGTATGAGAAATCTAATTAAACGACTTAGTAAAACAAGTGGTATGAAACGTTTGCATTTACTTCGTTGGTTAATTGTTGGACTTGTTCGATTGAATCTCTTGTGACAATTTTCTAGTGGAGATCTACAATTTGTTCGTAAATATTTAAGTTAAGCTAGTGGTTATAGGACATGAAGCTAAGCTCATATATTTACTAGCTTAGAGTAATTGACACTTTTTTGATGATCATCGAGGATCATTTTTGTGATTTAGACTAGCGTCATGCTATGTTTCTTTGTCCACGTAGGGGACAGTACCTCGTTTTATTGAGTTTCGTCTCATTTTTATTATAGGCTAACGACCTATTTATTTCTTGGGGTTTCGACCCAATTTTTGTGGGCTAGCGACCCACGTTTTTATAGAGTTCGGATCTTCGGGCGTACCGTTGTACTACGTCGTTGTTCCGAATTTTACGAGTTTCGGGTTCTTCGAGCGTACCGTTGTACTACGTCGTTGTTCCGAACTATTTGAGTTTCCAGTTCATCGGGCATACCGTTGTACTAGGTCGTTGCACCGGCTCTATGGTTAGCGACCATAGGATAGCGTTCCATTTTGTGATACACGTGTCAGTGAGTTTTCATGTTCCCGTTTTGTGATAAGCCTCCCCCTTTTTGTGATTGATCGTTTCTACGATCATTTTTGTGATTTTCGGATTTCTATTGACAATTTCTAGAATTTGAATTTCACCAATTTTATGATTGGCATTTATATTTTGTCAATATTTGTGGCTTGGTGAATGAAATAAGGAGTATGACATTCCTTCTAATCCTTGAGAAGATTTTTGTGATATTGATTAATCTCTTGTTGGGATTTTCAGTTACTTATTTATCACAGCTTGGCATTGTGATTATTATATGTTTAGTCATATCTCTTATTCTATATCATTTCATCTGATATTTATAGCTAGACTGATCCGTTTATTATTTTCTTATTAAATAATACTCGGGTTAGACCGAGATGTTACACGTGCTTCCGCTTGACTTCACTTCTAGGATTATGATCCTGACTTTTGGCTAAATACTTAGATCAGTAGTCTTTGGTTGTATACATTTGAGATATAGACTCATAGTTGTGTACTTATTCTTTTGTATAGCACATGTTGCTATTCTTTTGTGTCATTGTGGATCTTTTAGACCACTACTCTGATGAACACTTTTATGTGTTATATATATTCATGTCTATTTCCGCCTTTGTGATATGAATCATCTATGACTGATTTGTGTTATGTTTATTTTTATATTTGTTTCCGAAGACATTATAGCCACTGTGTAGTAGCTTTGAGTTTGTGTCGGTATGTTGGATTTCCTCTTGAAAAGAATGCAAGTTATATTTTATCTGGCATATCGGTACTCGCATAAAGCAATTATATAGATGGTCGCTCCTCAACAGCCTTATTCTCCGTGCTAGTTGACGGCATTACACCGTAGTGTCCTTGGCTAGCGTGGGTATAGAGGTGGGGCGTCACATATATTAACTAATAATACGCACTCGTTGGCTGATTTATATGAATTTTGAAAAATATCAATATGTTTGTTGATATAAATTTAGTTTAATAAGCCATTTTTCAAAGCTGATGAAAAATTTGTGCATGGAAAATTTTGGTTGTTGTCTTAACATTTGTGCACAATAATTTATTATCTCAAGAACTATATTGTTTATCCGTAGAAATTGTTTTTGCTTGTAATTTCAATAGTTCATATACATAGATCTGCAGAACATTTAAGGGTAACCACATCTGCAAATGTTCATATGTAGCAGGAAAATAATGTTGAGTGTATAAAAGTATAACATGTTTGCATGCTGTCATGTATCTATAAAAGCAAAATAATATTGGCGTATATGTGTGCTTTCGGCGTTTGACTGGGCATCAATTACCTTACATTTTACTTTTTTTTGGATTTACATATCATCATGCATTATTTTTCAAAATATATAGTACCAGATTTGCGTTACTTTGTTTATATATCGACCTGGCCTTTGCTTACGTATTTTAACTTTTTGCAATGCATAAATTCATGTTAATAAGCCATACTTCATAATTATATTAATTAATAATACGCACCTTATTAGATGATTTATATGAATTTTGAAAAATACCAATATGTTTGTTGATATAAATTCAGTTTAATAAGCCATTTTTCAAAGCTGATACATGAACAAATGTATTGATTTTTATCAAAATTTATATTTACCAGATTTATATTTATATTTATTTGAGGATATCATATTTTTCAAAAATATGATCTAACAAATACATTTCCTATACATTTTCACTCTTTATTAATTGGTAATGGGAACAAAAATTCAAACTAAAAAAATTAAGCGATGCAATGCCATCATATTTGATATCTTACTTGGCAATAAGGACCGCATCAGTGCTATACCGCTGTCTACAAATTATTCAATAGTATGCTACCAACAGAAAATTATATGACATCAAATATACAAATAATATACCTCATAAAATTGTACTTCATTCTAATTAGTGTAATTAACTATATTTTGGGTTGATTCCAGTAAAGTCTCATAGTCAAATAAAGAACTATTTTTTAGTGGTTAATTAACATGACAATATATTATGCTAATTCAACACTGTGATAAGCAAAGGTTGAGTCAAAAGGATGATATATCTTCAAAAGTATCTTCAATGAAAGGTAGTGCACATGTCGAACAATCAATGAATACTAATAAAAGTCTCTCTCAACAGATGATTTTTGGAATGATAAATTAACTTCTGAAGTGGTAAGTGATATATCGATCAAGAAATTTGAAAAAATAATACAATTAAATTTTATTGCCTTATCAGTTTTTCCTTCATGTTTTTGCAGGTAAAATTCATAGACGAAAATGGATGGTAATGATTAGGCAATAAATTTGAATAAAAAGTCACCATGCAGGGTAAAAAAAATTATATTTATTAGTAGTACTTTTTAGATGTTGCTGTCCTTATTATTAATAAGGAAACCACTATATATTCTCTACTGTTATGTATTCTAATTTTGAAATAAAATTCTGATTTGTATTAATGTTTACAAATAGTATAATCAACTTATCTTTTATGTGGTTTTGGAATTCAGTTTCATTCTAACAATTTTACTGTTATAGTTATCGTTACCTTCACAAGTACCATCAAATGCTATGCGAAAGAAAATATTTAAGATTAAAAATTAATAACCTAACCATATTTATTTTCCGGCCGGCTGTATATCAAAGATGAATAGTCAATGGGGACAAAATAGAAGAACAAATATTTCAAGTGATGAACAAAGAGAAATGCAGTATGAGAGATAGAGAACGAAGGAGAGCTATGAGTCAAGAACAAAGAGAAATTATCTAACCCAGGGTCATGAAATGTTTCGACAAAGAAGAGAAAGATCGCAAAATGCATATTTAGGAAGAAATATAAATACTATAAGCGATGAATCTCATAATTACCAGCAAGACAGAAATCCAAGAATACAAAGAGAATAAACTGAAACCACATTTATTCAGGAAAGAGAACACATTATAATTGACATGTCACAATCTGACCAAGAGCAGAGACAATCATCACAAAATAATAATAAACTATAAAGACGTCGGACTGTGTGAAGAAATGTTTGAACTCATAATGTTGCAAAAAATTTCAAAGATCATACTGAATTTTGAAAGCATTTATTGAAATAACCAATATTTTTAAAACAATGTTTGGGAAAATTATTCAACACGAAAGTGCATCATTGCATTATTTTTTTTTGGAAAAATGTACTTTATATACTAAATAGAGCAACATATACTTCCATGATATGCCTGGTTAAAACCTTGCAATCCCCCTAACATATATGGGTATCTTGCAAGGAAAAGAGTACATATCATTTTCATATATTAACAGTACAACAAATCGGAGCTCGGACCGAGTTATCAAATAGATGGAGGAGTAAATAATTGTAAATTACACTCAAAACCACCTCTACGAACAACTTGCCTCGGCAAAGAAGTTTAAAAAAATAAAACCTAAAGTAAGAAAACAAACACATGTACAGTAGATGTAACGACCCGCTATTTGGACCATTCAAATCGACACTAAAACCGTACATGTCCGACTTGAATAATTCAAAATACCGAATTGTTAATTTAATTTGGCAAACTTAAAATATACAGTAAATAAATCAAACACAGATCACAGACACAGAGTAATATGATGCAGCGGAATAGAAAAAATAGTAGTTCATGAAGCTACTATATACATCAGAGTTTAAAATAAATACATCAGAATCTCTTGAATACAGAAAAGTCTTCAGTACGAGCCGATGACTTCTCTGAACCAGTCAACTAGAAAACTGAAAGCTGAAACGATAGTTGGATCTCCAAATGAAGCTCCAATCTCCAAAGGTGAGTCTCTAATGCTGTATTACTCAGTCTGACCCGAGCGTAAAGCAAAACACAAAACACTCGAGTCAGGATTAACATTCTTATATCAATAAATTCAACTCAAATGAAATATCAACTGAAATACAATATAACTTAAAGGATGTTTGGGATGTCCATCCTCTAAGGGTCCATAGAACTATCTACAGGGTAGAAATATACACTATTACACCATGGTCATTCACTTAATTTATACTTCAAACCTAAATATCCATTTCACTTCAAATGATTATATTCCCAAAATAGTATTTGTATAATTTATATGCTGTATACAGTAAAGCACTTTCAAATTCCAAATCGTTCACATCTACCCGACCTTCCCATTCCAATTATAGTAAATCTCATTTTATCAATTTAAATTTTCCTAAAATAACCACTTAAATTTTATAATTCCCAAATTTGGATTTAATATCCCAATTACCCCTTTTATTTCAATATGTTCCATACTTTAAGTATTCAACATTTCAACTAAATTTTTCCCAATCTAGTTTAAAAATTTCCAATTTAGTTCATCCTCAATTTATATCCAATTCAATTCATTATCTAAATAACAAATTTAACTATCTTGGTTCCAAATACATATCCAAATCTCTAAACCATTTAATTACAATATAGTTCATAGCTCAAATATAACAATTTAAAATTTAACAGTTTCATATAGATTCTCGATTTTTACATCACTATTATTTCGTCTTGAACCCTCCCTTATTTGATTCAATATCATTTTAGTGACCTTAAATTTTATTTTACTCAATATTTCTTAATTTTATTTAACCGTGAAATATCTCATTCGATAAATCTCAAATTTGATTTAAATAAATAAATCCTTATCTAAAAACCATTTAAAAAAAACCCAAAAATTTATCTCCCAATCTTAATTGTTCAATATTATTGCAAAAACTATTCGAGATAAAATTTACATAAATATTTATCATAATTTATGTATTTAATCAAATCTTGACTAAACTAGATATAATTAACTCTATATTTATCATTACCCTTTAAATATGTATTTAAGAATTTACATTTAATAAGACCATATATTTCTTATCATATGGTCAAGTGTTACAGATATTATTATTTCAATCCGTACACTAAACGTATACGGGTGGATAGCATTTCAACCCGTAACCCCAAATTTGATTAAATGGAAACCGCTTGGGTCTATCATTTCAACCCATTTCAATTCAAAAACAAACATAACAAAGGGAACTTGCAGTGTGATGACAGGGATGGTGTCAAAGTAAATAAACAAACAATAACAACAATCAATAACAATTCAATAAATAAATCAAATAACCCCGAAATAATCGTATTAATTCGCATTGTTACTTGTATAATTATTTTTAGAATCTACACTATCATTTCATGTAGATTAAAGATTATTACATTACAGTTTTTCACTTGTCGTTCCTTTTTAAATTTCAGTTTAAAGCTACAACAATTAATCCAAACTACGTTCAAATATTTAGAGTATAATTTATCAATTTCTACGACAATTAATGGGTCAAATCTACTAATCAAGTTCACATATGGCGGGGTCAGGTTTTAATAAATCCAGGTCCGTCATATATAATCCGTTAAATTTGTAAACTATACTACCCCAACTTAAACTAGCAAACTAGTTATCATTTAACAATAATATTTAACATCCAATTTAAACAACAATCAATCAAAAAATCAATTATCAACCAATCTGTATTATTATCACATAAATAATTAACCGATAATGGTGTTAGGTGTCATAGGTGAACAGATACAGATAATAGCAGTCATAACAGTAAAAACAACTAACAGCAGCATATTTCAATTGTCGTTTCAATTGAAATCAAATTTAATAAATAAAAGAATGTTAATCATGAGTGATTGCTCACCTTTCGAGGCTAAAGAAGATCGACAACAGAGCAAGCTATGAATTTTGGTCACGCTCTAGAAAATCGAACAAATCCAAACAAAATCGCAAAGCGAAGTAAGAATGAAAGTGGATCTTGACGTGCAAAGCTGAAAGATAGAGTTTGATGGAAATGAATCAGAATCGTATTGATATAATCGGAAAAGAAAATATAAGTTATAAATTATTCCCTAAAACGAATTTTCCTTTAAAACATATATTTAAATAAGAGGGATATATGTATTATACTTATTCCAAATCAAAATAAATTTAAACATAAATTAAATTAATACGCTTTGTAAAACATCAGTGTATATACTCTATTTAAACAACAGACCGATGAACCAAAGATAACTAAATTTCTATAATATAAATACAGACACTTTGTATAAATTCAAACCCTTATGCAAAAAAATATGTACTACTTTACCAATATCATAAATTATCATGTTATGTTTTGAAATGTTACCAACTGTACACAACTGTAAATGACAAAACCAATATATATAACACATAGACAAAGCTTTATATGTATATATACTATACGTAAACCTATTTATATAAACCGACTTATATACGTATAAACTAACATAGATTTAAATATATCATATACACATATAAAAATTAATAAATATACATATACTTTTATCATTGACCGTAAGAGAAAAAACAGAGATTTTTAACTTCATATACTTACAGTACTTTATTCCATGTGTATAATCAAACAGTCTTGCTTTATATAATATAATATATGCTTATAGATATATGTATAGCTTACCTTGTAAACATTTAAACATAGACTCAAAGAATTATTATACTATGTATACATATAGCTTACAAATCAATATTCGTAACTTATAATATACCTTGTAACCTATTACTGTAAATATGTATGCTATAAACATACTTATTTTATTAAAATAAATTTTAGTCAGAGAATCAATATGGGTTTGTCCCTTCATATCAGTATACCAATAAAAAGTACCCTAGTCTACTGCAATATTAAAATTGAAATCCTTAACATAAAATATGTGTAAACAAATGTATAAAACATGCAATCGAATACATAAAATACAAATGCAGACCTAAATTGTATCAACTTATCTAATCTAACCTTTTTAAACAAACTACATTCATCAACTAACTGAATGCATCATATATTATAAACGGAAAAAAAATCAAAATATAGATACAAGTTAAATATGTACATATATAATACTAACTTGCATCATCTACCGGCTATACAAGAAAAGGAGGGGAGGCGGAGGAGGAAGGAGTGGTTTCACGTGAAAAGTGGGGGTGCAGACATAAGTGGAGAGGTAAGAAGAATAGAGAGGAGAGAAGAAAGGCTGATTGTGGAGAGAAAAATGAATAGGAAGGGTATAAATTTGATTGAAATGGAAACGTACAGGAAATTAGAATGGAAATAAATGAATGGAATAAAACGTATGGGAATTTAGAGAGGAAATAAATAATTGAAATAAAACGTATAGGAAATTAGAAAGGAAATAAATGAATGCGTAAAGAACATATATAATTTTATATGTTTCAAAATCAACGATACAATTAAAGCAATTTTATTATTTGGCAGGTTATAAGTTTTATATTTATTTATTTCCTAGATCTCAATTCATTGCCTATTATATTAAGAAGATTTATTATTATTATCAAACGTTCAAAAAGTTATCACCCCAAAATACAGAGATGACATAACAACACCTAGAAGCATAGATTTAGGAAATATTATTAAAGCAATAAATTTGATTGGATGGCACACTTTGAATTTTGAAACGGAAGGGAATTTTGAACGAAACAAAATGAATGCACTATCAACAGTCACCCTATGATATAGCTAGAATTTTAAAGCAATTAATTTTGATGTTTGTACATCACGTCATCAGTTTGAAAAGGCAAGGATAAAGGGGAAAAAGAATGGACAGAGAAATGTAAGCAAATGGAAAATTATAAAGGCAAAAGATGAAACAGCTAGTCTTGTTTTGTTTTTTTCAATGGCGAGAGAAACATGAAGATGAATTTAGGCAAGCATATATATTAAAAGCAGAGAGGATGGAGAGGTAATAAAACTTCAATAGGAAGAAAATATATAGCTTAAATTTATTCTGTAACCGAAATCATAAAAAAAAAGGAAACGAATATGTATAAAATAGGGGAAAGAATAAGGTAATATCAACGGTCAAATTCCCTGGATTTGAGCTGAGCAATTTGTTATTATTTTTGTCCAGCACGTTTCAAAGTTTTAATTGTAAAAGAAACGGAAATTGCCCATTGATTCATCAACGTGATTTAATCAAAATAAAAGGAAATGAAGAGTAACTGTCAAACGTTTTGATTTGGTGAATATTTACAGCAATTAAACAGTAAAGAAAATAAATGAGCCAATATAAAGTCAAAGAAGGTCACGAATAAATTTATTGAATACATTGAAAATGGAAACGACAAGGTAAGCTAAATTCAAGGAATGGAGAAATCTATCCAAAGATTGAAAAATTTACTAAAGCAAATAATAATTTGAACGGTAGGAAAAAATGATAGCTACCCACTGATTTAGACCAATTAAGGCGATTAATAGCTTGAATGGATATCACGTTCAAATTTTGAAACGGGAGAAATAAAGTCAAAATTAAAGGTACCGTTACCTCGAACAATTTATTTTAATAGAATGTGTCGGTGCATGCAGTAGAGCACACTACTATTCAATATGCACTTTTCTTCTTTATTAGTAGGTTTATCACGTAAAAAGTGAGAATTTGAAATTATTTACAAATATGAAATATTTATTAACAGGGAGTTTGATTTCTTTATTAGTATAATGATATATACGTATAGGAACTTTATGCGTTAGTTATTAAGACATATACATTTAGGCATGTCAGTTATACTATACTATATTATAATTTATTATATTATCTTATATGTATGGTTGATTTTAATAAATGTAAGTTTGATTTTTTTATATATATGTTTGAAACGCATGTGTATTAAATTTATTATATTTGGATTTAGAATGAAAAATTTTGTTTCAAAATATTATTATTTAAAATTTCTCAAAAATCTAATTAAGTACGCTAAATAAAACCATTAAAAATTAACAAAACTTTATGGGTCGTTACAGTAGATAGATTTTAAAAAATAGAAAAGAGATACCGACACTTCGATCTCCAACTCCGAAATTTCACCCATAGGAGAGTGAATGAACATCTACTTTATCAAGTTAAACTAAATAAAATTTTCCATTCAATCATCTCAACAATGGCGGCATCAGCTGGGAAATCAGAGGAAATAAGAAGACCAACACCAAATAGTAGAAGATGGCAGTGCAATGTTCTAATGGAAGAACCATACTCCACTCAGTGCATTCACCAAATGAGATCCTGGAGCTCTATAAGGATACAGGTGCTGATGGTATACATTTCAAAATAAATATTCGATCATATAATCATGTATTTTCCTTTATTTCAATGGGAGTGCATATCCATGAAAATCTAACAAGTGGAAGTGCTATTATTTACACTTTCCATCCTCAAGGATGTATAATCACAATATTAGAAGCCTACTTCATAAAGAAAGAGACAACTATATATATATGTATGTATGTACGTATATATGATACTGATCGCGAAATTGAAAATCGAATGTCTAAAAATGAAGATTTGAATAGAGGAATACTGGAAAGGATATGACGTATATTGGATGAGAATAATGATTTCGCTAAGTACTTTCGCCAAGTTTGTACTATTTAAATGCACAGGCGTAGCACGTTCCATGAGGACTTAACTATAATAGCTTTGGTGTAACATTTTTTTGACACTAGCGTGAACTTCCTCAAACGTCTCTTTATAGCTATTGCCAAATGTAAATTTCACTTACAATAGAATATAACAAAATAATATTTTACAAATTAAAAACGCTCTCTTACATATATTACCAAACTTAATATCACTTAAAAATAAGATCTAAAAATTAAACTTTTTATACATTTTCGTTCTTTATTAATTTGTAACAGAAACAAAAATTAAACCTGAAAAAAAAAATGTTGCAATTTAGAAATAAAAATTCAAACTCAGTACGCATGAATCCAACGTAAAAACATACCTAAATATTTACAAAAATAATTTTTCTTGAATATGTTAGACACATATAACTTGTAAAAAATCAATTTACTCACAGAGCGTGTGCTATTGTCACGTGCGCAACGCGTGTCGTCACACTCGTTAATAATAATCATTGTCATAAATTAAGAAGTTATACTTTTAGTATAATATTTTTTGTCTCATTTTTTGGATAAATGCTAACTATAATCTTATTATAGCCATTTTACTTAATGATTGTGCATTGATTAACATTGATGATCAGTTAATCTAATAAAAAATATCCCTTATAGCTAAATGTCAAATTGGAATTTTTATGCAATTAATAACTAATCTTTCATTTCAGTATAACATTGTGTATTTTAACCTTTAAGTGTACAAGCTTCACACAATTGTATTCGTAAATTGATGGTTGATGTAAGTAATTTTCTTATTTTTTATTTAATATGGGTTCAAACTGGACTGGACCAAAACCGGTCCGTATTAGATTAAACCAAACTGTTTAAGAGATTAATATAATGGTTCGTATTTTTGATTATCCGTCTGATGAGGGGCGGAAGCGGTATGGGTTTCAAAGCGCACCAAGCTGACCCACATCCACCCCTATACGGAAGGGCGGAGAGAAGTAATGTGAGAAGACGACCAAGGGGCGCCATAACCGAAGGAATCCTACATCCGTTTAATATATACTTGTAACAAGGTAATTGTGCTAAATGTCGAAGGACGTTATTATAAACTTCTGTAACGACCTAGATTTTTCAACGATTTAAATATGTATTTAAGAAGATTTTGCGATAAAATTTATTTATAAAAATAAAAATTTGGCAATGAAAACTAGACATTTGAAATGCATCCATCGAAATGAGGCCAACGGAATTTATTTTACGTCAAAGTTTGTTCGAAACTAATTAGCATATTTTTCAGTACGAATTATCAAATTTTGAAGTAAAAAGATCTAGAAAATTTTATGATTAAAACGTCAAAGTTCATGTCGTCCAATTCCGACCTTTGTAGCTCCGTTATCAAAAATTGTCATTGTCGTTCAAATTCGAAGCGGTATAAGTGACGACAGATGAAATTTTATTACGCATATCGTAACACAGATTTAAATACATCATTGAATTCGTCTCGTTGAGTTGATCTCCATGGTACATTTGTTTTTGTATTTTGACTTCCATTGTAAAACATTAAATGGTCGAGATTGTGGTCCGTGACCGTGCCCTGGCATTATAGTTGCTTACATTCTTTTCGCAGCCAACTCTCATTCTTTTCAATTCTTTCCAGCCGACTCATTGCGTTTGCAGCCAAATATAATAAATGCTGCATTTAATTAGCCTTCTTCGTGCATTCCTTGTTTTCAATTTATACGTGCCGTCCTTCTCCCTGCTCCTTCTCATTTTCTTCTGCGTGAGCTTTGTTGGATAGAAATATACAAACCAACATATATATTACCGCATAACTAACATATACAAATTAACATCCCCTTGAACATCCTCGACCCCACCTGCTCCACCTCCAACCAACCCCTGCTCCGCCCATACCACCACAACCAAAAGCCTACCACAACCACCCACTGACCAGTTTGCGTCCTCCTCCCCTACCACCACTGACCCATATCACAACCACAACCCCGAGTTTGCCAGCATGCCCACCGAACCCAACTCAACCCACCAGTTCTGCCTCAAAACCGAACTGCCAAGCCCAGCCGAGCCTCCTTTTAGCCTAGCGCGCACCCGACCTGCCACCTACCTCCATCCCGAGCCACCAGGACCCAGCCCTACGCCGCAACCGAACCCATGACCTGACCTGCCACCAGTCTGAACCAACATACCCGCCACCTTCACCCAATTAACCGAAGCCTCCTCGGCCCGAACCCATACACCCGAAACCGTGAACCAACACTACTTCGCTGAACCCGTACGTGGCAACATTTCACCAGAGGCTGCAGTCGCATTCCCGCTCTAGGGCGTTTGCACGTATCGAAATCCATATCGCCGTATCTGTGCCCGATTGTCTAATCCGCAAAGTTGTGTGTTTTATAAAGCTCACAAAATATTAAAATTTTCTTATGTTCGTTAAATTGATATCATGAAGTTATTTATTTCATTGACTGTCGTTTGGTAGTTAAATTAACGTATAAATTGATATCTGAATTAACTGTGGAAATTAAAATCGACAGTTAAATTTGAATTTGGGATTTAATTGCTAGTAAAATACCCGAAATTAATAGCTATGAAACTGTTGTGACTTATTGATTGTTTGGATGGTTGTTTTGATGATTGCAAATTTGTTGATACTTAGATGGTTGGGTATCTATTCAATTTATATATGTCCTGTTATCACCCTGTAATTTATTTACAGTATATAAAACTGCAAATCGAATTATTTCGAATAAATTAAGAAATATGTTGAAATGATATATGCGTATGACATTTATTTTGGATTGAAATGATATATATCCATCCTTGAATTAAATTGAAATAACTGATTCACTTGTCCATAGGATAGAAAATTATATACGGATACCGGTTTGGTTAAATGATTTTAAAATTTTGTTTTGACATTATCAAAATGATTTGGATTTAAAGAAATAAAATCGGATTTATGGAAACCCAATTCTTTTTCGAACTTGAGCTCAAGTTGCAGAATTAAATTGCGTTAAATGAAATTATTTAAAAATGACATTTGAGATTTTGAAGTATAATCGGAATATGATTTGAATTTCAGAAATTTATTATTTTAAAGGACTTGGATTTTTATTCGAACTTTGAAATATTTCTAAATAAAAGTAATTTAAATCGATATTTCAATGAATGAGCTCGAGATTGAATTATCATAAAGATTTGAATCTTAAAGTGAGTATTGAAGTTAAATTTAATTTAAGTGACTTAAATCGTTGTTTTGAAAATCGAATAGATTATATAAATTGAAATGGTTTAAATTTGAAAATTGAATTGAAATTTATTCAAGTTGGGTTTGAAATTGAAATCAAATCGAATTGAAAGTGAAATTGAATAAATTCAAAATCGCAAATGGATTTGTTTGAATTGAAATTGAATCAGTTTGACTTTGAAACTATTTCAAATAAATTATTTTTATATAAGCTTCTTAAAAATCTATCTTTTAAAATATTCAAATTATTTTGATTTTCAAACTATTTTACCTTATAAAACATTTTAATAATTCAATTATTTTATATCAGACTATTTTAATTATTTAAACTATCTAAATTTTCAAACTATTTTTATACAATTCAAGCTAGTCAAAAGGGTGGAGTGTTTATACTTAGATCTCAGATTAAATACGAACTGGGTTAAAATGAAGTTATATCCTAAATTGTAATTCGCAATAATTTTGGAAGTGAAATCGGGATATTAAGGTGGAAATGATTTTGACATGAAATGGTATATTTTGAGTAAATATGATGATTCCGAAATGGATTTTATTTTGAACCGAATATGATATTTTGATATCAAGTATGAACTGTTTTTGAAATGTAAAAGTACCAACTGGTGTGTAAAATGACGTTTGGTTGTTAAAAAGACCAAGATCGGATATGAGGATACTCTCTGCCGATACTGGAACCACTCTAACAACTGTGTAAGTAGAGTGATGGTCCAGAACAAAGTGGTAGGATTTGGTGTCGTTTGCTGGATTGAGGAAATAGAACGATAATGAATTAGCCTGGCACTTGTGCCAATTTAAAATGACTAAAACAGAAGCCGTACCTGCCAAGCGGGCAAGCTACCCCGAGCGGACACACTTCTTCGTATTACCATCATTTACATTATGATTGATTGGTGTACACCCTCGGATTTTTCGGAGTATTGGACACAGTGGGCGTTTACGGCTATGATGCATTACCACTAGTGGGGAAGGGTAAACTGGTAGTATCCTACCTTGGGCATTGCCTCACCTGCCCTGTCATGCTTTTATCCCTATACGAGACCCCTATTTTGTTTAAGTATTATCGTATCATGACGTATCCCTAACTACCGACATGCTAAGGTGGTGTCAAATGCAAACTATATGACAATGCTTAAAAACGCGTTAAGGGAGATCAATGTAAAGCCTTAACACTAAGAAAAATATATATTTTACTGACTAAGCAGTATATATGTAGCGTATTCTACTATATATAAATATTTTGAAGGATCCTTTAGACATGGAAAGTCCCATAACATCACATGAGTTATTGCATGCATGTTATACACTGGATAGGAGATGTGAAATCCTATAAACATCTCTGACGCTATTACACTCATGTTATATATGATATTGATTTGACTTACATAAGGATATTTTAGTCCTGACTCGAGTGTTTTGTCTTTTCATTGCGCTTGGGTCAGCCCTGAATTTTCAGCTTATCGAAGATTTATTCTGGAGTACGAAGACAAAGATTTGATATATTATTACCAGTATTATTCCATCATTATTTGTTCCGCTGCATTATTTTATTTGTTATGTTTTATATATAACTCTGATAAATATTGTATAGATCATAATCAAATGTATGGTATAAACAGCTTCATGAACTGTTTATTTGATTATTACATTTTATCGTTCCATTGCGAGATTTTATATTTGTTTTCCTCTTCTTTTCTTATTTTTCTTGATTAACCCCATTGATCATCTATATTCCAGATTATTTAAGTAGGATATGTGTGGATTACTGTCGATTTAAACCTTGGGTCGTCACATCTTCTTTGCATATAAATGGAGAGCTTGTTTGTATTGTATATATATCCAAATGAATAAAAATGTCTTCTCACTCTAATGCTTCTATTCTTGTTTATTTCATAACATGTTATTAATGCGATGTTCTGTTACTTTCTGCGTAAAAAAATTTTTGTAGCATTTGATGTACATAAAACAATAGTTATATTTATATCAGAACCTAGTCTGCAAATAATAAGTATATACTTGTGCATTTATGGAATGCACAAGCTAGAATTCTAAAATAAATAAATATAATTCGCGCATTCTAAAATTGCCCAAGCTATAACAAAACGAGATTTATTTTTGCATAACTTGAGTATGTTCTTGCACTAAGTTTTTTGTCATGCCTCTTTCAAAAATTTGTCCTATTTATCATTGCTTTCATTCATTCCAATTAAATGCATAATAATATGTTTAAGAAAATTACTTACGTGTTAATAAAGATAAGAGATAAGCGTTTCAACATAACTTGTACAAAACAACTATTAAGTGTCGAAATGATATGTAACATATGCACATGTCTAGGAAAAATCTAGGTAAAAGAAAAAGTTAGTGTTCTGAATGTTTGGCTATTAATGTTTGAACACTATAAGAAATAAAACGGGTGAGGACGCATGAAATAGTTTTGTTTATTCTTTAAGGTGGGTATGAACCACGGTAATAACTTTTAGTGGATACCGGAGCACTGACATAAAATATGTTTTGTATTATTAAAGTAAAATATAATAACTTAAAATTCAAGCTTTCAGAGGTGATTAATTTTCCATTCACTAAGTAACATTCAGCTATTAAATCAATCCATAATCCCCAAATTAATTACAAATTCTCCAAATCAATTCTTAATCGACCAAATCAAATCCAATTTAAATGTGTAAATATATAAAATCAAATACAATGAAGAGAGATACACAAATGGAAGCTATAAAGGAATTTGGTGTTCTCAAGGCGAGCAATTTCTGGACTGCGAAGAAGAGGAAGAATCTACATCAAATCGGAGTATATGCATGGCTAGTTGGTAAGTGGGATTTATCATGTCCTCATATGTATTGGTAGGACTTAGTAACTCAACTATTATGACCTTAAACTAGATTATAAATAACGTAATTGATAATGAAAAGTCCATTACGCACACATACACACTTGAATATGACATGGCTAGATAATTAAAATCAAGTTTAATCGATTGTAATTAGCAATCTTTAATCTACCTTCATTTTATTTAAAGTGCAAAATATACAAGTATTTCGAAATAGACATGTAATATATCACAATCGTAGTTCTCGATGACACGAATTCACTAGTGTTATTCATTTGTCGATTAGGTTTGCGAATTAATTAGAAATCGTGATGGAAGTTCGACAAGCGTGAATCGTTCATTTCGATCCAACAGTGAAACGACGATGATATGACAATCATGGACCATATGAATGGAGAGGATGTCAAGAAGATGATTGTGATGGAGTCTGATTGACCCAATGTGGTCGTAGTTCACCAAAAAAACAAACCTTAGCGTTGAAATTTGGTGGTGGCGCGAATTATAAACAGGCGACCGGACGTTGGGAAGCGCATGAGATGAGGAGGTCGCAGGTAAGCTGGGATTTGACGTCGAGATTCGACAACGGGTAGTGCGGTTTGAGGAAGATGGCGTAATGAAAATTGTTGCGATGTAGAAGAAGCTGTAGCTGGGTATTTTGTTGTTAATTAATTTATTTATTAAACTATAAAATTGTGTACAAATTTATTTAAACATTGCCAAATCTTTGAATATTCATGACTCTGACATACGACATCCATTTCATGCGCGGTTTGTTGCGTCGAGATCATGGCGAGACAAGGGACATTTTGGTATGTTGTTTGCTGTGTTTTGAACTACTTTAGAAAAGTGTCTTATTTTAGTATATTCATTATATAGTGGTTCTACTAGGACGTTTGGGTACATGTAAAGGTAAATTAGTCCTTAGCTTTACTAGCGACGTTTAGCAATGACGAGTTTTGGGCCCGATCCCAATTGTGTCGTTGGTCGTTTGGAGAATGTCTAGAAATGGACTTGTTCTCAATAGTCGGTACATTTTCGGCATTCAAGCTTTGACTTTTGGCTCGTTCATTTGCATATGGTTTCAACATTCGAGATGGAACTTCGAGCTCGGTCATTTGCACACGTTGACGGTATACGAGATGAGACTTTGGGCTTGGTCATGTGCGCATGTTTGTGGTGATGGCGAGTTGGGACCTTGGACTCATTCGTGACATAGTCTTTTGGTATATGATTAGACCCAGTATATATTTTAGTGAAATCTTAGCATATGATGTCACTATAATATTATATTTTGTTAAGCTGACTTGTTGGGTGCAATGACACTTGTTAAGGTATGGTTTTGGAGCATAAATATGTTTTATAAGCTTATTAGTATTATACACTCATATGATGTGTTTCACTCATCAAACATATGTTTGACCTTTCTTTATTATTTTCGTTTTAGTCATATTTTGATAGGTCTATAGAGAGAACCAATGGTGAATGTAACGTCCTGCCTTTTCGCACGCTTTAAATCGACGATAAACCACACATGTTAGGCTTAAACCATACAGAAGGGCAGGTTGTTATGGGGTAAATAAGAAAAAGCAGAGAAAGAAATAAAACAAAACAGAATCTTGGAGTGGAACGATAAAATATAACAATCAAAATACAGTTCACGAAGCTGTTTTACAAAATATTCAATTACATTTATACAATACATATCAGAGTTACACATACCAGTGAATAATAATTAATGCAGCGGAATACAGTGAAGTAGAATATAATAACAAATAATAATAATCTTCGTCTTCGTCCTCCAGAATACGGTCTTCCAAATCCTGAAATGCTCATGCTGCCAGTGAATTGAAAAGACAAAACATTCAAGTCAGAACTAAAAGATCTTGTGTAAGTTAAATCAACATTCAATAATATGAGTGGAACGGCGTCAGAGATGTTTACGGGATTTGACATCTCCTATTCAGTTTCTAACGTGAGTGCAGTTACTCAAGAGATGCTCGGGATTCACATCTCCTAAGGATCCGTTAAACTATTTACTATGTAGTAATATTTCGCTATTATAATTATGTCTATTAATAAAATAAACTTACTTTTTTCATAGCATTAAGGGATTACCCATATAGCCCTTAACACATAATAGTCCCAGTAGTCCATCCAATATCATAGTCCCTCCGGATCGGGAAGCCACCAGAGGATACCACACGGGCTACGGGAGAAAACCAAACTCGTACAAGGCTCGCTATGGTAGGTGACACGGCACAACTAGGCAATGCCAGGATAGATATACCAATTACGCTTCCGGACCGGTGGTAACACAAAGCCGCAGCTACCGCCCACCTCGAGCCATGCCCCCAAATAAAAGAAATTAAAAGTGGCCACTGTATAAATCCAAAAGTCAAGTATAATATCGAAGGGATGCGTCCGATCAATGGTGCTATCTCATTAGCCCGTCGATCGCTCCTGTTTTAGCCACTTTTGCCAACTCATGGGAGTCAGGTCCATGTAGCTACCTCAAAGGAAATGCCGCCATCATCCTACTTCATTCTCGAATCTCCACCGCGTACACGGTTATTAAAGTGGTTTTCAGAGTTGGCTGAGAGTATGACAACTTCCGATCTTGGTCTCTTTAACAACCAAATGTCATTATAACACCGCGATCTTTTCAAAATAGTTTATACTTTTAAAACCAGAATATAATATCCATTTCAACACCATATAAATACGATATCATTTCCATTTTAAAGCCAAATCAATATGATATCCTTTTTATTTCAAATCAATATAATCCATTTTATTTCAAATATATCCCTTTTCCAAAATCATAGCACTTCCAAAATTATATACTTCAAAACCAAACATTTGAAATTTAACCTTTTCAAAACATAATGCTTTGAAATTCATAACTTCGAAACCTTTCAATTTCTATAAACATTTCAAATTTCGGTGTATTTCACGGCTTTAAATATTTCGAAATTTCAAAACTAAAGTTGATAATTTCAATTCAACAATTTAAATTTTATATTATTTAGTTTGAAATATTTTACATAATAAACCCCTTATCATTTAAATAAGGCTCAAATTTTAAATAACTAGATATTGCCTTCAATTCATTATACTTGAAATAATCATTTAATTCACCTAGAAATAAAAATCCAGTTATAAATATCATACCTTTTTAAAATTTCAAGTAAATAAATTTTACATCAACTTATGGAGTTTAATTCTTAAATAGGCTCAATTTCAATGAAATTTCCAACCTACCTTCCAAATCTTAATTTATTTAAATCATTATAACCTCTATATTAAAGTATGATTTAAATACTTAACCCTATTTTATTTTAATAAAATCAAACTCTATTCTTTAACTTATTATAAATCAACAAATTTATGCATTGCTTAAATACATGAATTTAACTATATATAAAATATTTTAATATAATATCAAAAAGAATCAATATTTATTAAACCGTATAATACTATCCAAAACCATAGAAATCATTTATTATTTCAATCCGTAATTTAAAACAAAAATTGCGGTTATATATCATTTCAAACCTCAATCCCAAATGAAATAAAGTGCATAACAAATTTGCAGTTTAAAACAATATAAAATACAACATCCATTCGTCCAATATCAACCATCAACCATTTATTACAATCATCATCCAATTTAAACAATAACATCAATATAGAGCATATAATAAATAATAGGTAATTACTGACAGTTTATATTCAATAATAAATTAAATAAATCTATCTAACTGGCAGTTTATATGCAATAATAAATTAAATAACAGTTTAGTTTAAATAAATGCAATTAATTGATATGATGATTAAAAAATATACAAACAGTCATAAATAAATCCAAAAGCACAACATAAATTAAATTTAACGAACATAAGAAATTTTGGAAGTTGTGAGTGGGTTAAAACACTCACCTTTTGAATTTAAATTCAATTTAAACCCAAAATTTGCGCAGTCTCCAAATTCGTCCAAACCTACGTCAAAATGTCTGGATTTCCAATACGAACATAGTGGAGAAAACCACGCATGAATTGGACCTCGTATGCGAAAGTTATTGACATTAGAACATGGGGAAATCAAAATTAAAAATAAAAGAAAACAAAACATCACCGACATATCATTGAGCGCCGCGTCACTCAAACCACGTTTCTCCCATCGTTCCCAGATGCGTTCGAACCGATCACCTGCTCTATGAACACGTGCCATCACCGTCCATCCTCGGCCACACCGACCGTCGCTATGCCGTTCGCCTCCACCAGTGCCTCGCTCTGCCCACACTGTGACACCCCTCCGACCACCTTAGACGCCGCGCGCCGCCATTTGGAAGCTAGGGTTTTTGAACCCTAGTTCGCCAATTTCGACGGCCTCCGGTAGTTTTAGGTCACGAAACCACCGGCAATCGACTCCCCACGCTGCACTCTACATAACCCATATTCTAATTTTGTCGATTGATGTCGGAATAAAAAACGTCCAATTCGATTTTGACTACGATTTCAAGTTGACTCGAGCATCGATTGCAAAAACAAAATCTACGCGTACATTCATATCGATGAAATCTTCGATATATATTTTTTCCAAATTTTTCTAAGGAGTTTGAATTTTTGGATTTGAATTTGATTTGTGTTTGGATCTAGAATTTGTTTGTCTGCCATTGAGGAAGATGGGGAATAGAATGACTTGTTCGTACAGACAAGTGAGAAATAAAGTGGATAGGGTTTATAACAGGGTATATATAGGCAAGGTTGAAATAGAATAGATGGACTCGATTTATAAACGCGTTGAATGATGAATCACCCGAAAAACCCGTTCTGACTTCGAAATGAAATTGGGTCAACCCATATATCAAAAGAGGCATTTTAAAATATTTTAAACGCAATGGAAAAGGTTTCAAGTGCAAATTCCATCGTATGACGAAGCTATGGCAAAATCAAATTATTTCAAGATGATTTCAATTAAATTGATTTCAAGGCGTTTCACGTTCGTACGATCAAACGACAAGTTCGATCGCTACGAAACTTGAAAATCCTACAATAATTCACCGTTACGGATCCGATGGAACCAGTTTCATCGAAATTCGAGTCTGTGGCCAAAATGGCTATTTTTACATTAATTAAATAAATTAAAAATTAATTAATTAAATCAAATTTCCAATTTCAATTCTAAAATTGACAATTCTCATCATTTTTATATTTCCAAATCATTCACACTAATTTAACAAATTTAGATGTCAATTTAAATTTAATTAATTTATCAATTTCAGTGTTAAATTTTCAATTTCATTATATTCACAAATTATAATTTAAATTCTCAATAATCCCATTGAATTTACTTTTCATTCTTATCATTTAATTAATTATTATCCAACGGATGAAATTAACATTGGTTCATGGTTTATTACATTATTATTCACGAATTTTATCTTAATTTCAATTAATGTAATATCTAGATATTTAATTTCCTTTATTTGAAATAAACCCAATCACTATAATTTACATTCAAATAAATTAATAAATCTTGATTTACAATCTTTACATCAACCAATGGTCATATTATAAATGGAATTGACATTATCTCCAATTATTAATTACAATCAGTTAAGATCTTACCATTGGTTCCATAAATTTATTTGCACTAAATTAGTTATTGCATTAATTCTCATTTATACAACATTAAGGTTCATTTAACTCTAATTGATTTTCAATTTTATTAAAATTTGATTTCTCATTTCAATTAAAAGACTAAATAAATGGCAACACATTATTATTTCCATCGTTTACTTTTAACTGCATTTATACGTTCATAGTTTACAGACCCAAGTTACACATTTACATAATTTCAATTTATCGTAATTACATTCAGTCTATCGAAAATTTAGCTTAGATTGCATCCTTACCATTCATTCATTATTGACTTTGATTAGCATTAACGTAATAATTTATTTATATTTATTGCAATTGATTACCGGTTATAATTTTATATACTAAATAAATGGTTAACTTACAATACTTGTTACCATTACGTTTATTTTCACTTATAAGCTATTATTAACAAACTAAGGTTGCAATTGATTTAGATCTAATTCAATAAATTAAATGAATGGGTAAACAAATATAATTATCACTATTGCCAAATTTACCCCCATAAATATCAACTGATAATCATTATAATTACCTGTCTAGCGTTGATTCTATCAAATTGCATTCATTGCATATTATTTCATTAATTAATATAACCTTTGAATTTATTTCCCAATTCACTAATTTCAATCAATTATAACCTTACAGTCTGTTTCAATTAATAGGTACTGCACTAATTTAGTTACTTATCAACCTGCATCAACCTTATTACATTAATTTACATTCAGTTACTATTAATTAATGTATTATTCCATTGGTAAATTAAATGCCAACTTTTATTTACTTATTTTAAATTTTATACCCAAATGCAACCATTTACACTTTCCATTATTATATTAATTTGAATTCCATTCTAGTTAATATTTTTATTAATGATTCACTAATTCAACATTCCATTTTTTCTTATATTAAACTTATAACCAAGTAAGACAATTTACATTATTTTAATTAATTGCAATTTTATTTTAAATTGTTATTTTAATTACAATTGCTACGTCTAATTTCTAACATTCGCTCAAATAATATAAATTATAAGATTTTTATTTCTTTCTAAATTTAATTAAAAATCTTATTAATTTAACTCATTTTAATCATCGAATTTTACGGGTCGTTACACTCTCCCCCACTCAAAACTTTTCGTCCCCGAAAAGGAAAAGAAGGGAAAAGAAGGATTAGGAAATCAATATATCCCGCTTAAAATATTAAATTTATAAATAAATAAATTTACAAAATTAATTAATTTATATAAAATATACCAATTTATAACCATTAAATCTTTTTATACTTAAATTAATAAAGTTTGAAAACTTTTTCAAAATATTTTCTAAGCCCAAAATTTACGAAAAATTTCGACCGAGTCTCCTTTGTACGGAGAGGCTCGGGAGAAAATGTAATATCAAATATAATAATATATACATATATTTTCCAAAATAATAAATATCCCAACCCGAGAAAATAATATAATAATGCTATAAACCGTAATCTGAAAACATACATATTTGTCGGGCTATTAACGCTTAATTATGAAACCAAAAGCAGTAGCAATTGCTTCCATAACCTGCATTTCACTTATATAATCCAAAAAAGATTAACAATTATATAAAGTGAAATATTTAAAATGGTTTCAACCATAAACACAAATCAATACAAACATCAATCATTTGCAACAAGGCATACAACCATCACATAGAATCAACACAAATAAATCATTCATTCATATTAAACAAACAAATGTTTGTTCAGGCTTAGACACCTTTAAATTGTATAGAACGACAAATAAACTATTAAGTATACCATATACTCAACAGTCTTAGATAAAACTGAATAGATTATTCATACATTCAAACAATTTTAAAGTATCCTTGCCCAAACAACCATAAACCAAACACACAACGATTTTAAACAACAAATTAAGTTTATTCTTATTAATTCCATTCATTTCCATTTATTGCTTGCAATTATTCATTTTCATTTATTCAGGTCATTTAAGTTTCTTTTTATTGTATTACATTTATGCATTTCTCAATTTCATTTATTTTTTTAGTGCTTACATTTCTATTATATTTAATTATAGTAACATTTTAATTACAACTTAAGTTTATAACTCTATAACATCAATTCTTATAAATAAAAGCAATTTTATTGCACACTTTCATTACATACTTTTACTTGTACAATTTCCATTACATTTTCTTATTAAACAATTCAACTTTTAATATTTGGTAAGTTATATATATGTTAAAGAATGCAATTGAAAGTTATACAAGTCTCTCTTCTTTCCTTTAATTAATTTAACGGTCAATAATCATATCTTTTGTTTCTAGGTTACATATTTCAACTTTCTTTTAAGTTTTATTTGTAACTTAGCATTAAATCTTTTACTTCCTTTAGAGGTTCCAATTATTAATTAGTTATCTTCTATTTCACTACAATAATTGAAACTATCGATTATCAGAAACTTAAGAATTAAATACCGGTTTTAGTTTCAAATTATCTAAAATAGTAAATAGATGCATAAACTTACAACATATATATCCAGTTATATTTAAAATAATTTGAAATTTTTATTTGTTTATCAAAATAAATCTTGTAGTAAAACAACTACAGTGGCTTTCCCACTTCGAAATTCGAAAATGAATGTCGATGATGCGGCCGCCATTACCGAAATTATTTTCCAGCGACAAAGAGGGAAGTACAGAGCTTATTTCTTTTCAATGCTTCTTTAAAACAATTCTTTCAAATTATATAGAAATATTTATATTAGAAAATACTTTTAACAATATTATTATATTCCAAAATCATTCGAAAGAAATTTCAAAAGCCTCGGAACTTAAGTTCTAAAATTTCTAATTTATTCTTATTTATTTTACTTTTCAAATCCTACATTAACTAATATTTATAAATTACACTACCTAACAACCAATATATTACAACCAAATATATTACAACCAAATATATATCATTAATAAATCTTATTTTATATATAGAAAATATAATAGGCAAAATTATTTCATTCACCTATATACAAAAACAAATATTGTGTCGGTCTGTCCTATTAAGTGTTTAGAAATCCCTATTGATGTCATAGCGTCCCATGCACCAACCAGAATTTATAAATACAAAATGGAACAGATTAACACAATATTAAAGCCTTTTTATAACACTAACAAATACGCTCTCTTATACATATATACTCAGCGACTCATCATAGGGTATTACTACCCTGTTAGTAAAGAGTCAAACCCCACAAAGCTAAGGTTTATCGCTAAACTAAAGCTCTGATACCAGATGTAATGGGCCGTGCCAACGGGGTAACGCCCACCATAGCATACATTGGTACCTGTGTTCTGCCTTTATGGCTAGCCTCTCGACTGCACCACCAACCCTCGCGGGGACATGTAGGAGTAAGAGTCAACCGTTCGCTACCAAACCAGGAAGCGAGAAACCCGTATCATGTTGCACCCTCCAAGTGTAATGGCAGACACACATGTCAGGCTTCAACCATACAGAAGGACAGGTTGTTAAGGGGTAAATAAGAAAAATCAGAGAAAGAAATAAAACAAAACAGAATCTTGCAGCGGAATGATAAAATATAATAATCAAATATACAGTTCATGAAGCTGTTTTATAGAATATTCGATTATATCTATATAATACATATCAGATTGCACATACCAGCGAATAATAATTAATGCAGCGGAATACAGTGAAGTGGAATATAATAATAATATTTGTCTTCGTCCTCCAAAATACGGTCTTCCAAATCCTGAAATGTTCAGGCTGACTCGAGCGAATTGAAAAGAGAAAACACTCGAGTCAGAATAAAAGATCTTATGTAAGTTAAATTAACATTCAATAATATGAGTGGAACGGCATCAGAGATGTTTACGGAATTTGACATCTCCTATCTAGTGTCTAACGTGAGTGCAGTAACTCAAGAGATGCTCGAGATTCACATCTCCTAAGGATCCGTTAAACTATTTACTATGTAGTAATATTTTGCTATTATAACAATGTCTATTAATAAAATAAACTTATTTTTTTCATAACATTAAGGGGTTACCCATAGAGCCCTTAACACATAATAGTCCCAGTAGTCCATCCAATATCATAGTCCCTCCTGATCGGGAAGCCACCAGAAGATACTACATGGGCTACGGGAGAAAACCAAACTCGTACAAGGCGCGCTAGGGTCGGTGACATGGCACAACTAGGCAATGCCCGGATAGATATACCAGTTACGCTTCCGGGCCGATGGTAACGCATAGCCGCAGCTACCGCCCACCTGGAGCCACACCCCCAAATCAAAGAAATCAAAAGTGGCTACCGAATAAATCCAAAAGTCAAGTATAATATCTAAGGAATGTGTCCGATCAAAGGTGCTACCTCATTAACCCGTCGATCGCTCCTGTTTTAGCAACCTTATTCCAACTCATGGGAGTCGGGTCCACGTAGTTACCTCAAAGGAAATGCCGCCACCATCCTACTTCGTTCTCGAATCTCCACCGCGTACACGGTTGTTAAAGTGGTTTTCGAAGTTGGTAGAGAGTATGACAACTTCGGATCCCGGTCTCTTTAATAACCAAACGTTATTATAACACCGCGGTCTTTTCAAAACAGTTTATACTTTTAAAACCAGAATATAATATCCATTTCCCATCATATAAATACGATATCATTTCCACTTTAAAACCAAATCAATATGATATCCTTTTTATTTCAAATCAATATAATCCATTTTTTTTCAAATATATCCCTTTTCCAAAATCATAGCACTTCCAAAATTATATACTTCAAAACCAATCATTTGAAATTTAACCCTTTCAAAACATAATGCTTCGAAATTCATAACTTTGAAACCTTTCAATTTCTATAAACATTTCAAATTTCGGTATATTTCAAGGCTTTAAATATTATGAAATTTCAAAACTAAATTTGATAATTTCAATTCAACAATTTAAATTTTCTATTATTTAGTTTGAAATATTTTACATAATAAACCCCTTATCATTCAAATAAGACTCAAATTTTAAATAACTAGATATAGCCTTCAACTCATATACTTGAAATAATCATTCAATTCACCTAGAAATAAAAATCCAGTTATAAATATCATACCTTTTTAAATTTTCAAGTTGATAAATTTTAAATCAACTTATGGAGTTTAATTCTTAAATAGGCTCAATTTCAATTAAATTTCAAATCTACCTTCCAAATCTTAATTTATTTAAATCATTATAACCTGTATATTAAATTATGATTTAAATACTTAACCCTATTTTATTTTAATAAAATCAAACTCCATTCTTTAACTTGTTATAAATCAACAAATTTATACATAGCTTAAATACATGGATTTAACTATATATAAAATATTTTAATATAATATAAAAAAGAATCAATATTTATCAAACCGTATAATACTATCCAAAACCATAGAAACCATTTCCAAAATATTTATATATATATTGACCACGATGCCTGTATATTATTTTCTATCCTATGGTCAAGTGATACGGATATTTATCATTTCAATCCACAATTTAAAATAAAAATTATGGTTATTTATCATTTCAAACCGTAATCCCGAATGAAATAAAGCGCATAACAAATTTGTAATTTAAAACAATATAAAATACAACATCCATTCATCCAATATCAATCATCAACCATTTATTACAATCATCATCCAATTTAAATAATAACATCAATATAGAGCATGTAATAAATAACGGGTAATTACTGACAGTTTATATTCAATAATAAATTAAACAAATCTATCAAACTGGCAGTTTATATGCAATAGTAAATTAAATAACAGTTTAATTAAAATAAATTCAATTAAATGAGATGATGATTTAAAATATACAAACAGTCATAAATAATTTCAAAATCACAACATAAATTAAATTTAACGAACATAAAAATTTTAGAAGGTGTGAGTGGGTTAAAACATTCACTTTTTGAATTTAACTTGAATTTAAATTCAAGTTAAACCCAAAATTTTCGTAGTCTCCAAATTCGCCCAAACCAGCGTTAAAATGTCTGGAATTCCAATAAGAATCTAGCGGAGAAAACCGCGCGTGAATTGGACACCGTATGCGAAAGTTATTGAAATTAGAACACGTTGAAATCGAAATTAAAAATAAAAGAAAACAAAACATCACCGACCTATCGTTGAGTGCCTTGTCACTCAAACCACGTTTCTCCCATGGTTCCAGATGCGTTCGAACCGATCACCTGCTTTACGAACATGCGCTATCACCGACCATCCTCGGCCACGCCGACCGCCGCTATGTCGTTCACCTCCACCAGTGCTTCGCTCCGCCCACACTGCGACATCCCTCCGGCCACCTCAGACGCCGCGTGCCGCCATTAGGAAGCTAGGGTTTTCGAACCCTAGTTCGCCAATTTCGACCACCTCTGGTAGTTTTAGGTCACCAGACCACTGGTGTGACGCCCCACCTCTATACCCACGCTAGCCAAGAACACTCCGGAGTAGTGCTGTCAACTAGCACGGAGAATAAGGCTGTTGAGGAGCGACCATCCATGTAATTGCTTATCACACGGTGGCTATAAATAATCTTCGGAAACAAACATAGAAATAATCATATCACAAATCAGTCACAGATATCCATATCACAAAGGCGGAAGAAGATATGAATATATAACTAACACATGAAAGTGTACATCAGAGTAGTGGTCAGTAAGATCCACGATAATACAAAAGAATAGCAACACGTGCTATACAAAAGAATACAACTATGAGTCTATCTCTCAAGTGTATACAACAAAAACTGCTAATCTAAACAGTTAGCCAAAAGTCAGAGTGATGAATCCCTGGGAAGAAGTCAAGCAGAAGCACCTGTAACATCTCGGTCTGACCCGAGTATTATTTAAGAAAATAATAAACGGATCAGTCTAGCTATAAATATCAGATGACATGATATAACATAAAAGATATAGCATAAACATAAACATCCATAACGACATACCACTATAAGTATGTAAATAATGATCAACAGAAGATCAATCAATAAGAGATAATCAATACCACAAGAATCTTCTCAAAGATTCGAAGAGGGCATCATACCCTAAACTTGTACTCATAACAAGTCAATGACATAAATTCCAGAAATCAACACGAGAAATCCAGAAATCATAAAAAGGGAAAGAGGCCTATCACATGACGGTCCGAAGACCATGGGGAGGTACCCCACATGTGTGAGTGGAATCACACAGATTGAGGTCAAGACTAACCAAAAAGCAGAAAGGTATGTGTGAATGGAATCACACAAGTGGTGTCTAGTCTAACCTTGCAATGAAAGAGACATCGCGCAATTGCTAGTCTAATTCATAAAGCGATCATCAAGATCAACGAGAAGTGTCAATTACACTAAGCTAGTAAATATAGAAGTTTAGCTTCATGTCCCATAACCACTTGCTTAACTTAAATATTTACGAACAAACTGTAAATCTTCACTAATAAAATTGTCACAAGAGGTTCAATCAAACAAGTCCAAGAATTAACCGACGAAGTGAACGCAAGCGTTTCATACCACTTGTTTTACTAAGTCGTTTAATTAGATTTCTCATCCGGGTGAGGTAAAGGCTTGTATATACTAATAGATTGGAAAACGGTTTAAGAAAAGAGCTTTGTTATTAAAAATAGAGTTGAAATCATTTTGTTGAAAGAGTTTTGATATTTACTACTAGTTTTGAAACCTTTATATTTTAAAGTGACAAATCACAGAAGCGATTGTAGAAACAATCAATCACAAAGGTCACATTCGAAGATGTGATAAAAATCCAAGGAAATCAGCTCAGCAAGTTCTGTTGTATATTTTTCAGATAAGATCCCCTACGGAGGGGGGGAGCGACCTAATGGTTGCGACCTAGGGGTCTAAGGGTCACGACTTTGTGGTCCAGCGACCTAAAGGGTATAGGTCATGCGACCTAAAATGGGTTCGCGACCTAACACTCAAACGACCTAAAGAAATTAAGGAGCCGAGCGACCTATAAGAAGCAGCGACCTAAGAAGAAACGAGGCCCAACGACCTAGGGGTTAGGTCATGCGAGTTAAGAAGGTCAGCGACCTAACCAAGACACGCGACCTAATAAAGAAACGCGATCTAAAGGCACGCGACCTAGCGACTTAAGAGGCGAGCGACCTAAGTGTTATAGCCTAAGAGTCGAACGACCTAGCGTGGAAGCGGCCTAAAAGCCAAACGACCTAACGACCTAAGGTCATACGACCTAGCGACCTAAAGCCATACGACCTAACGACCTAAGGTCATACGACCTAGTGCAACACGCGACCTAAAAGGTACACGACCTAATGCGGCCGAGTGGTTTAAGGTCGGAGACGACCTACGACTTATAAAGGTAGACGGTTGAGCGAGCTAATGAAGTCCAAAGTCGAGCGACCTAGCGACACGGTGTGTTGAGCGACCTAACGAGGTCAATGTTGAGCGACCTAACAAGGTCCAGAGAAGGGCGACTGAAAAGAGGCGCGACCTAAAAGAGGCGCGACCTAAAAGAGGCGCGACCTAAAGGAGCGCGACTTAATGGGTTATATGACCCAACGACCTAAGCCACTAACTCGCGAGCGACCTAAGTCCTAGGTCGTGAGCGACCTAACTGCGAGTGAGCAAAAATGGCCAGAGTCAAAGCAGAGCGACCTAACGACCATACGACCTACGACCTAAGGTCCTGAGCGATCTACGACCTAAGGTCCTGAGCGACCTAACTCCGAAAACACGAAAATGGCCAGAACGACCTAAGTGCAGAAATTTCACCAAAACGCTAAAAATTGGAGTTTTTCGCCAATCCAATCCAAACCAAATGCAAATGTGCATGCAAAAGTGATAGGGAATCATTCCCAATAGTCCAATATAGTTATAGACTAGATTTGTGAGATAAAAATCTCACCTTTGCTCCAAAACCCAATGAAAATGAAGAACAAAGCTTGAAGGCAAATGGAGAAGCAACCACAAGCTTGAATCCGATGTCTTCTTCTTGAATTTGGAGTTGAATGTTGGAGTTGCAATAAAACAAAGACTTTGGAGTTTTAATTTCTCATTCCATTCACCATTTTTGTTGAAGCTTTAGTGTTAGGAAATGAAATGAAGCAATGAAGAAGAAGGGGGGTGGAACTTGGGCCTAATGGGCTAAAAGTCCAAACCAAAGGCTCGAGTGAAAAAGTGGTGAAATTCCACTAACCCCAAACATATCAATGTTTATACTTAGAAGATTGCAAACGACGTTTCGAACTCAATGGAAGTGGTCTCGAGTCCTAATTTGACCGTTTGCAAAAAGTAGCTTCGGACCAAAATCCGATTAACGATAAAATATTTAAATATAAAAATCGATAAATATGCGGGTTGTTACAACTGGCAATCGACTCCCTACGCTGCACTCTATAAAACCCATATTCCAATTTTATCGATTTATGTCGAAATCAAAAACGCCCAATTCGAATTTGACCGCGATTTCAGGTTGAATCGAGCATCAATTGCAAAAACAAGATCTACGCATAGATTCATATCGCTAAAATCTTTGATATATATTTTTTCCAAATTTTTCTGAGGAGTTTGAATTTTTGGATTTGAATTTGATTTGTGTTTGGATTTAGAATTTGTTTGTCTGCCATTGAGGAAGAGGGGGAATAGAATGACTTGTGCGTACAGACTAGTGAAAAATAGAGAGGCTAGGGTCTATAATAGGGCATATATAGGCAGGGTTGAAATAGAACAGATGGACCTGATTTATAAACGCGTTGAACGATGCATGGCCCGAAAAACCCATTCTGACTTCAGAATGAAATTGGTCAACCTATATATCAAAATAGGTGTTCTAAAATATTTTAGACGCAATGGAAAAGGTTTTAAGTCCAAATTCCATCATATGATGAAGTTATGGCAAAATCAAACTATTTCAAATTGATTTCAATTGGTTCCAATTAAATTGATTTTAAGGCGTTTCACGTTCGTACGATCAAACGATAAGTCCGATCGCCACGAAACTTGAAATCCTATAATAATTCACCGTTACGGATCCGATGAAACTAGTTTCGTCGAAATCCGAATCAGTGGCCAAAATGGCTATTTTTACATTAATTAACTAAATTAAAAATTAATTAATTAAATCAAATTTCCAATTTCAATTCTAAAATTGACAATTCTCATCATTTTTATATTTCCAAATCATTCACACTAATTTAACAAATTTAGGTGTCAATTTAAAGTTAATTAATTTATCAATTTTAGTGATAAATTTTTAATTTCATTATATTCACAAATTATAATAAAATTCTCAATAATCCCATTGAATTTACTTTTCATTCTTATCATTCAATTCATTATTACCCAACGGATGAAATTAATATTGGTTCATGGTTTATTACATAATTATTCACAAATTTGTCTTAATTTCAATTAATGTAATATCTATATATTTAATTTTGTTTATTTGAAATAAACCCAATCACTATAATTTACATTCAAATAAATTAATAAATCTTGATTTACAATCTTTACATCAACCAATAGTCATATTATAGATGGAATTGACATTATCTCCAATTATTAATTACAATCAGTTAAGATCTTACCATTGGTTCCATAAATTTATTTGCACTAAATTAGTTATTGCATTAATTCCCATTTATATAACATTAAGGTTCATTTAACTCTAATTGATTTTCAATTTTATTAAAATTTGATTTCTCATTTCAATTCATAGACTAAATAAATGGCAACACATTATTATTGCCATCGTTTACTTTTAACTGCATTTATACGTTCATAGTTTACAGACCCAAGTTACGCATTTACATAATTTCAATTTATCGTAATTACATTCAGTCTATCGAAAATTTAGCTTAGATTACATCCTTACTATTCATTTATTATTGACTTTGATTAGCATTAACGTAATAATTTATTTATATTTATTGCAATTGATTACCGGTTATAATTTTATATACTAAATAAATGGTTAACTTACAATACTTGTTACCATTACGTTTATTTTCACTTATAAGCTATTATTAACAAACTAAGGTTGCAATTGATCTAGATCTAATTCAATAAATTAAATGAATGGGTAAACAAATACAATTATCACTATTGCCAAATTTACCCCCATTCATACTTAAATATCAACTGACAATCATTATAATTACCTGTCTAGCGTTGATTCTATCAAATTGCATTCATTGCATATTATTTCATTAATTAATATAACCTTTGAATTTATTTCCCAATTCACTAATTTCAATCAATTATAACCTTACAGTCTGTTTCAATTAATAGGTATTGCACTAATTTAGTTACTTATCAACCTGCATCAACCTTATTACATTAATTTACATTCAGTTACTATTAATTAATGTATTATTCCATTGGTAAATTAAATGCCAACTTTTATTTACTTATTTTAAATTTTATACCCAAATGCAACCATTTACACTTTCCATTATTATATTAATTTGAATTCCATTCTAGTTAATATTTTTATTAATGATTCAATAATTCAACATTTCCATTTGTTTCTTATATTAAACTTATAACCAAGTAAGGCAATTTACATTATTTCAATTAATTGCAATTTTATTTTAAATTTTAATTACAATTGCTACATCTAATTTCTAACATTCGCTAAAATATAAATTATAAGATTTTTATTTCTTTCGAAATTTAATTAAAAATCTTATTAATTTAACTCATTTTAAGCATCGAATTTTAGGGTCGTTACAGTGAGTTGTAGATGCGATAGAGCAATGGAGACGCATATTTATTTAAAGCTATCTATTATTTTATCTCAGTTCTCCCTAAACATTAGGCTGGTCATATGACCAGTATAAAGAAATGTTGTGAGTGAACTCTATTTGATTATGCATTATTACATTTTTCTAGGACTGTATTGTGGATTTCTATTATATTTTATTTGCTTCCGCTATGAGTTTCAGAAAGTGCATAATATTGTAGATAACATTATGATCTGCTTTATAATTTATTCATAGCGACCCACTATTTGTGAGGTCGGCAATGCTAGTTCCACTTTTATATGTGGGTCGGGACGTAGTAGATGGTGGGTTGTTGCATTTGGTATCAGATCTTAGAATAGACGGTTCCTACTAAATTAGGGAGCATGAGATAACTTATTTATATTTTTTCTTTGTATATATATGTATATATATATATATATATATATATATATTATATTTATATAGATTATTACGCTACACCCCATATATTTTGACTTGTAGAGATAGTTATTGGTTTATCCCTTATTAAAGTAATCAACTACAAATTAAATAAATGTTGATATTTAATTTTTTTGGTGTGGAAGATTAATCCTTCACATTCGTTGCAATTTACTCCATAGAGAATTGTTCAAGGTGATTTTATATGTGAAGTTGCAGTAGAGTAAATTATGGGACTAGGGGTGAATAAGGAGAAGAGAAGTACCCCTAAGTCTATAGAATATAATGTGATGTTGACAAGGCATAACAAAGGTACTTATGCATTTTTTTTTTAAATTGTAGTTGGCCCTGTGAATAAGTTATGATCTACTCCAACTAAATTATTTAAATTGATTGAAAAAATTTCCCTAAAGAAAATAGTTTGAAATAATAATGTTTGAGATTTTTAGAAAATGGAGAAATTGAAGTTGTATAAAATGTTGAATATTTTAAAATAATAACCCCTATTTTATGTTTTAAATAGAAGAAAATTTTCCATAAATACATTAAAACTTGGGTTTTTGGCAAAAAATAATTCATGTAAGGCATATTATTGCCATAATATTTTTCTTTTGACAAAATAAGCTTTCAAAAGATAAATAAAATCTAAATAAGGCGAGCCCTTTTTAATATCTTTCATTTTTTGTCACAGTTTGAAAATTAATTACATGCACTTTCACACTTTAGTGAAAATTTTTAACTTTTAAAGTTAAAGAAATGTGTCTTATAAGTTTACTTTTCTAAGTCAAATTTAAACAAATTTCCATATAATCTTAATTGAGAAAAAGGGAATTTAAATTATATTATTTTAAAAAAAAACTTGTATAAATTTTCAATTGTAATATATATGTATTTTTGATTAGAAATTAAAGGTTTTTGGTATAAACTCTTGAAAATATGCGTTAATAAGTTCGAAATTTTGGAAATTTGAATGTAATCAATAGGAAAAAAATATTTTTATTTGTGCACATGATGTGTTAGTCAAAAGATGTTGGAATTTGACTAATTAAACAAAATAAATTTTAAATATAATTTCTACACAACATAGTTATTGTTTAACGATGATTGACTTGACTAGCTATTGAACATAATGATATATTCTCAAATATACATGATAAAATGGTTTTAAATTTTATTAAATGAAGTTGGACAATAAATTTAAAAATGAAGTATGAGTATCATAGCAAATAACCAAAATTATTTCAAGTGAAGTAATATTTTGAGTAAATAACAGTGAATTGGTAAAGCTATAACAGTAAATTTTTGGAATTTCAATATTTATTTATATACATTGGAAAGAAATTAGCCTTGAAAATTATAATTTATATCAATTGTTTTATAGGACTTATGAATTGATATTTGATTGGAAAAAAATTGGTTTGTTATTTTATATAAAATAATTTAATATGAAACAGTTAAAGTAAAAATTTATGAGAATTTGTCCTAGTGGGATTTGAAAAAAATTGTGTGTTATTGAATGCTTATTTACAATTACCGTAGAATTTTATTTTTTTCAAATCTTACTAGTTTTGTGGAAAATAAGGTATGAGATCGACGATTCTAATTTAAAGATTGAATTGAAAAGTGATGATATTTTCACGTGGAAATTTGATTGGAGCTAGACAACAATTACATAGCTTGTAGAATTTGAATTGATTAACGTGCACTAGCTAGGATAGTCATTATATAGTGTGTTTTAGACTTGGTAGAAATGGATGTTATAGATTTAAGATATAGGCGTTTGTGCCTAAAAAGCGAGAGAATTATTTACGAATTTTGGATTTTTTTTAAAACAATGAAGAAAATATATTTTGAATTTGGATTGTACTATTAGTTATAAAGTACGATGGAATTTAAGTTGACAGTAATATTAGTTTTTAAATATTATCCAAATTTTGAGTAAATAATAATATAAATATTTATGAAGTTCATGAAAAGAAAATTGTTATTTTTTTTTTTGGCAAGGCCAGCCTGTTTTTAACGTGGACAGTCCACATTTATTAAATACTAAAGGAAAAGAGTTACACATACATTAGAAGAAGTACAATAAAAATACAAGACAATAACGCAACAGAAGGAACATCAGAAACAATCATCTGATGATGTGACTAAGCACGGCCGTGAGAGAAGAGTATTTGTTGGCAAAGCGTCGATTGTTTCTCTCATCCCAAATAGCAGCCACCGTAAGCTTAAGATGATTGAGAAGGCAAATGGACGAACTCGATTTCCATCGCGTGGCATTGAAGATTCGTATCCATTCTAATTTATAGTCACGAATAGGAGAGTGTGCATTTATGTGTGAAAGAGTTCGTCTCCACAGCTGAAAGGAAAAAAGACAATTGAATAGAAGATGACCAACATTCTCAGTAGCACGATTACATAGGATGCATTTGGATTGATCGATGAAATTCCTCCTCATAAGATTGTCTTGCGTGTGTATTGCATTGTTGAGGCATTTCCAGAGAAGTAAGTTATGCTTTGGTTTAGATCCAGTTTGCCATATTCGTGAGAACCAGGGAAAAGTAGAGTTGGAAGTGCTGCATATTATAGAGTTGTAAACATTAGAAATGCTGTGAGTTTTAGCACACCATGCAAGACCATCAATATTTTGTTTAGAGTCTATATCACTGATATGACTCCAAACAGAAGTCAGAGTGGTAGATGAAACATGGGGCAATTGAAGGCCATCATCAGTGATATAATCTATAGCATTAGCATGCAATGGGATACCAGAGTTATTAATAAGATTGTAGTCTACAAGATTTGAAAGTATCATACCAGGAGAGCTCCAAGGAGAGAACCAGAAGGAATTGTTTATGTCACATTGAACCCAAGGTAACATTATCTGCCTATGCTTTAATAATTTTTTCCAATGATAACTAGCATTGTTTTCGGGTATCATAGTCCAGAAATGTTTATTTTTAAGATTATATTGCCTATTCCAGTTAGCCCATAGGCCAGTCTTATCAGTTAATAATTTATTGATATAATTAGAGTTAGCAGCTATATTCCAAGTTTTGAGATTGATTATGCCTAATCCCCCCATTTTGAGAGGTGTGATTATCTTTTTATAAGCAATAGGTATGAGTTTGTTTGAGTAAATATTCCCATGCCAAATAAAATGGTTAAAAGCACGATTAATCATGTTAATAAGTTTAGCAGGTATGATAAATAGTCGAAAATAATATGTGCACATGGCTGTAGCAATACTTTTTATTATCATAAGCCTACCAGCTTGAGATATATTAGCAGTATTCATCTTATTCAATCTTTGGGTTATTTTTTCGAACATTGGGAGACATTGAGAAGTATTAATTCTAGATTTACATAAAGGAGCACCTAGGTAAGTAGCATTATTATCCATATTTTGAAGACCAGAGAGTTGCAGAATGTTATAGTGCAAAGTTTCAGACACACCAGCAATACTAATATGAGATTTATACTTGTTAATTTGCAGACCAGTCATATTTTTGAATGTATGTAATGTAGCAAATGTATTAGAAATAGATTTATTATTTGGTTTAGTGAAAAGAAGAAGATCATCAGCAAACATTAATGTGATAATTTTATGAACTTTGCATTTAGGGTGATAATCAATAAGTTTGCTATTAGTATCTCTGCAGAACAGTTGCGTTAATACTTCCATAACAATGACAAAAATGGAGGATGAAATAGGATCCCCCTGTCTTATACCTTTCCCAGTTTTAAAATATCCAAAACTTTCACCATTTATAGCTAAAGTAATTTTAACAGTGGAAATGCAAGTGTGAATCCAAGCTAGGAAGGGAAGGGGAAAATTCATTCTGGACATAATAGATATTATAGCTTCCCATTTAATTGTGTCAAAAGCTTTTTGAATATCAAGTTTGAGGAAACATCTAGGAGAAATATTTTTCCTATTATATCCCCTAATTAAATCTTGCGCAAGCAATATATTGTCAGTAATTGTTCGACCAAGAATAAAACCATTTTGATTAGATGAAATTAAATCTTTCAAGCAATTTTTCATACGATTGGATATGATTTTTGCAATGCATTTATAAATAACATTGCAACAAGCAATAGGCCTAAACTCAGTGACATTTTGAGGGAGGCTAGTTTTGGGGATTAAAGCAAGTTTAGTATGATTAATGCCATTAAGAAGAGTGTTAGTCTTAAAAAAGTGTAGTATGGCATTACAGAAATCAGATTTTATGATATTCCAACATTTTTGAAAGAAATGAGCACTGAAGCCATCAGGACCAGGGGAGCTATCTTTCTTCATTTTAAATATAGCATCAGTTATTTCCTCTATAGTAATCTGTTTTATAAGATTATTGGATTGTTCATCATTTATTATCTTAAAGTTTAAGTCAGTAAGTATATGAAGATCAGGATTATTTTCATTGTTAGAGAAGAGATCTTTGTAATAAGAGAGAAAAGCATTTTTGATACCAATCTGGGAGGTAGCTTCATGTCCATTTTTATCTTTTATCCTATGAATGATGCTTGCAGCTTTTTTTATCTTCAAAGAATTGTGGAAGATTTTAGAATTTTTGTCACCTCCAATATCCCAGTCCTTTCTGTTTTTAGCTTTCAGCATATTAACTTCTGTGACAATTGCTTCTTTTAATTGATTAGATAAGTGATGCTCCTTGTTAGATAAATCAGTATCATTGGGATTAGCCTGCATCATAATATGAATATTGTTTAGTTCATTTCTTATTTTGGTTGATAAATAATTACCTGAACCAAATTTTTCTGAAGCCCAAGATTTGATATTGATTTTGCAGTCTTTGAGTTTGGCATGAAGTATGTACAAGGGGTTGCCATACTTATTGACACACCAAGTATGCTGGATTAATCTCATGAAATCACTTTCTTTAGTCCAACTGTTGAAGAAGTTGAAAGAAGAGGGACCTTTTATATAAGCATTTCCCCAATCTAGAATGATAGGACTGTGATCAGATAAGGAAGGAGGAAGAAAATGAGCTAATAGGGAAGGCCAGATAGTATAAGCATCATTGTTTAAGTATGATCTATCCAGCCTGCAGAAAGTACGAGAACCAGTCCTACTGCAATTATTCCAAGTATAAAAAAGACCAGTCTTAGGCATCTGATGTAGCTGTGCAGTATGAATGGAGTTATTAAGAGGGGAGACATCATTGAGACTGAGAGGAAGCCCTCCTGATTTTTCATCAGAGAATTGCATGCAATTGAAATCCCCCAAACATATCCATGGCATAGCATTTGGATGTAGAGAAGGAAGCAAGTCAAGCAGGTATTGCCTTTTTTGTTTTGTATTTTCCGCATATATAAAAGTAGTAAAAAAAGAAGTATTAGTGGGCATGTGCATTATACTACAGTGTATAAATTGTCTATGAGTATCCACAGTATTGACAGTAAATATATGGGGGTTCCAGATTATCATGATGCGACCATAAGGAGCATTATTGTGGTTGTGTATCATAGACCATGAAGGAGCTATAAATTTTGCTACTTCACTAGTAACCAGTTCAGTATACTTTGTCTCAGCTAGGCAAAGAAGTTGAAGTTTGTTGCCCTTTATTAGTTGTTTGATTTCGAACTTTTTTGCTTTGTCATGACCACCTCTGATATTCCAATATCCCATACTATCCATCATAATTACTTTTTATTTGCTTTGGCAGATTGCCTGGTGAATCTTTTCTTTTTCCCTGATGTGCTTTTGTTGCTCATTTTAACAAGTATTTGTTCAGTTGAGAAATCCATGTTATCATTTAGATCTTCCAATGACTCACTGGAGCATTCATCATCAGTCTCAATATTGTTGTCAGTAGCATTATGCCTTGAACAAGGAGTATCAGGCAGATATAATGCAATGTCAACTGGAGGTTTTAGCTTCAAATAAGGGCTTTTAACTTGCTTTTTCGATGTAGTAGAGTTTTTCCTACTGCTAGCTATTTGTATATTATTTGGTGTATTATTGGGAACTTGAATATTTGTAGCATCAATCTCTGTATTGTGGATGGGAGTAAATGTCCTTTGTAATGTCTTATTTGTCACAATACTATTTCTGTTTTTTGGGGAGATTGGTTGTGTAATACCTGTATCTAGATCACATGTTGTTTCACTGTTACTGATATGTTTTCCAATATCAGTGTTTTTGTCCTTAGATTTATTGCTATTGTGCTCTGTAGACATTTCTATATTTGTTTGAACTTCATCAGGAATCTCAATAATTTCACCTTCCTCCATTTCAGCAAGCAAAGAAAAGGAGTTATGGGTCTCAATATTTCCATCTTTAGCTTTTTCATTATTTTTCTGCATTTTATCATTTCCAGTAGAATCTTTTATCATACTCTTTTCTTTGGAATTCTGTGTCTCTGCTGATATATCATTGGTTTGTTTTATTTTCTTTTGCCAGTGCTGTTGCTTAACTCTGTTCATATCAACTCCATCTTTTTTGGTACTTTGCTGATCAGTTTTATTTTGTGATTGTTTTGCATTGCCTGTCATTTGTTTTGCTTTTTCCTTGTTGACATACATATCATCAGTATTAGCACTAATGTCTTCTTTGCTACCATGTATGTCACAAGATAGTGTGGAGTGGCCAAAAACTTTGCACTCAGTACATATGAGAGGTTTCCATGTGTATTCAACATACACTTTTTGTATTGTATCTTTTTTATCTCCAATAAGAATATAATCAGGTAATTCTTTATCCGGAGTTATTTCCACCAAACACTTAGCATATTCCAGACGTTCTTGCTTCTCTGTAGCTTCATTGAAGCATATTAACTTACCCAAGTGACAGGCAATCCAGTTAATACCTAGTAAAGTCCAAGCTATATGTGGAATATTATATAAATGTATCCAAATTGGCACATTTTTAACTTGAGACTGCACTGTGCCAAAGGATGGTTTCCAGCTTGTTATTATAAACATTTGACCACGTATGAATGTGGGATCTGATTTCAATATTTTTATTTTATCCTCTTGACAATTAAATTTGAAAAAGAAATTAGTACCATTCGACTTTATCTCATAAGATCCCTTGAGCTTCCAGAATTTCTTTACGTGCGAGATGACAGCCATGTAATTCACAGAAACGCCAAGAAAAAATCCAACTAAATAATCATCCCAATAGGTTTTGCCTTCAAAATACAATTCTTCTGGTGGCATAAGTGGTTCGCCAAGATAGTTGAGTTTGTAGTCCACAGGAGTAAATACACCAGCATTACGAGGTTTTGATGAAAAAAGAGAAGACCATGAACGTGTTGTGGAAGGAGACAAGAGAGGAGAAGGAACAGTAACAGAGGAAGAGGAAATGAGTGGGGCAGAAACAGTGAACGGGTCAGGAGGCGGCAAAGGCGGCGGAGGTGGAGGAGGAGGAGGAGGGTTCGTGAGATTAGCAAGGAGAGTAGGTAAGTTAGGGTGGGAAGGAGGAGAAGATGAAGATGGAGAAGAAGCAGGTAAGATAGCCGTTGCTGCCATTAAATTTGAAGATTAATCATTTTTGGTAGCCGTTTGATTGAATTTCATGTTTGTTCATTTCGTAAAGAGATATTTTGGAAATAAAAGTAAGAGATATTTTGGAAATAACAATAATAGTAAAGAGATTTTTTTGTGAATATTTTTTGAACTAAATTATTACAATTTTTGATGGAAATAACAGCAAAAATGTTTTCCTAAACTTTGATGTAGATATTGTTATTGTTGAATGATGTGTAGTCATAAAGTGGCGGTGAAAATCAAAATGAATTAAATAAATACTATTGTTTTAAGGTAAAGTGGTAATTACATTATAGTTTTATGGAAATTTTTAAAAAATTACCATTGTGTTAAATAAGAATATTCAGAATATTAAAAGTAATATAATTAAATCAAATGATTTTTGAAGCATATTATCGATTTGAAAAGAAAGCATATGCTATTTTGAGATGTTAGATGTCAGTTATTTAATCTAACAACAGTATTTAATCTAACAAATGATGTGGGCTGAGTTGTTTCCTAATGAATTTGTATGAATATGTGTTCTATTGAATCACTAACTGAATTAGTTGTTTCGAAATTATTTAAAATTATTTTGAGCATTTAAATATAAAAGGGTACTTCATAAGCTTGTATTAAAATCTTTTGCTAGACTTTATAAAATGAATTTGGAACTTTAAAATCTAGTTTTTAAAAAAATGGGGCTTGAATTTTTCTAAGTCCGTTTATTAAATCAATATTCAAGTTTAAAGAAAAGGAGGAGTTTTTAATGTTAAATTTTCTTTGAAAGAAATTTTATAGATTTTGAATTAGAGTTTTGATATGAATATTTTATGGGTTTTGAAACAAATATTATTTTTATTTGAATGAAAATTTTAACTAGAAAGAATATTTTAAAAATAAAACTTGAATTTTATACAAGTTATGTGAATTGAAGAAAGAAGAGGGTTTTTGTACTTAAATTCTTTGAAAAGGAAATATGTGGAATTTGATAACTAGAAAAACAATTTTTTAACTATTTTTAAATTAATATAACTTAAATTTGAGTTTGTTATAGTATGTAACGATCCCCATTTTTTGAGTCAAATTTAATTGGTAATTAAAATAATTTTTGAATAAAATTGTGGATAAATTTGAATTTTTTCCAAATTAAATAAGATATTTGTTTGTTTTGTATAAAGGATTTCGAATTGGAAATTCAAAAATAAATATTTTTAATAATATATTAATTATAAACTTAATTGTGGATTAATTTGAAAATATGTGAATAAAAATATATATATGAGATTTTTTAAATAAAGGACTTAATTTGGAAATTTAAATGTTTTATAAATAGATTATAATTTGAATTTGAATTTGAAATTTAGAAAGAATGTATATATCTTGAAATTATTTTCGATATGAAAGGATACATGAATAAAGTTTTTATTTAAAATAAGATTTTTTTATATTAATTTAAACAAAAGAATTTTATTTATATAAATTTAGAAAGTATTTATTTAATAGTAAATGGATACAAAAACTTTTAAATTAACATTTAAAAAAAATATGGATTAAATATATTATATATGATTTTATTTAGAATCTAATTGGTTTTTATTTTCTTTTGAAAGATTTATTTATATATAATTAAGAAATGCATTTGTAAATTAATAAAAGCACTTATTTATTTGGAAAATTAATAATAAAAGCTTTTAAATCATTTGAAAATAATTTAAAATAAATAATGACAAGTGTTTTATTATGAAGCTTGTAGTTAACATGTATTAAGAGTTAAATAATGGATATTGACAAATGTTAACTATTTTAACAAGTGTCATAATTTGTTTTCCATTTCCTTTAATTTTAATAAATCCTAATAAACTCTTTTTAAAGTAGACACCTCCTCTTTCCCCTCTCCTTTCCTATCTTCTCATTTTATAAGCAAGAAACTTCACCTGTAGACTACTTCAAACCAGAAAACTCACAAGATTAAAACCTGAAAACATCTCCTCTAAAAAAATCAAACCTGAAAACATTTTCCAAATCTACAAATCTTCAACCAGAAAGAAGAAAAGCCCTGTAACTCAAATCTGTTAATATTCAAACCAAATCAAACTCAAACCCTGTAACAAAATTTTCCAACAGCCTGTAACCAATTCCCAACTCAGATCAAAACCTGAAGCCTCTTTTCTCAAACCTAGAAATTTATTCAATCTGCAAACAAGCTTCTACCTGAAGTAAACCAAAGTCTTAAAGCATTCCAGTCTCAAAGTTTCAACCTTCTCAAGCAACCATCAACAAACAAGCTTCAATCTGAGTCAACTAAGCAAGTTTCCAGTGTTTAAATCAAAAGCAGCAATTCAAAGCATTTCCAGATTTCAAAAGGCAAGCTCTGTTCATCTTTTCAAAACTGGTGAGTAAACATATACTAATAAGCTTAAGTAAATAATTATTGGTTGCATGTGAATTTTTTGTGATTAAGATTGTTTTGCATATGTATGATCCCTATATATTTGTATATGTTGAATGTGCATATCTGTGCTTCTCTGTTTCCATATTATAGAGTTTAAGATAAAACCAAAATTCAATATCTTTTTATTTAACTCACTGCTAGAACTTGGATTTCAATAAAATAGTACAGTTTTAACATAATCTAAGTACTAAAAATATGTGCAGGTAATTAAGTTTGAAAATATGCTTGCAGTTGAAAAATACAGTAGCAATCTTAATAATTTGATAAAATCAAATATTGAATTTTATTGATTCAAGTTTATATCTTGAATTGTCTCTGGAAGTTAGGATTTTTAAAACAAAAATCACAATTTTAACTTGTTATCGAGTGTGCATTTTAGTGATGTCTGGAAAATGGTTTTTGACCATTTACTTGTGGCCAGAGGTACTCAAGTGGTCAGGAATTTGTCTAGAGCTAGAATGATGATTGGGGTGTTTGGCAAAAGTGGTGGAAGTGGCGATCATGGGCCATGGCGTCGGCGGTAGGTCAAATGGGTTTTTAACCCTAGTTTTTGACTAGGTCGGAAATAGGATCACCGCGGCATCTCTGGTGATGCGAGTGGCATGACACTTGGGGGCAGGCAGCGTGGATGGTCGAGGAACGTATGGCCGGAGTCTCAGGACATCCAGTGATCGGTGTCGGCTGTTCGAGGCATTTGCAAGTTTGGGATTTTCGTTCCAGCTCTGTTTGGATTGCTCGAATCTGATCTGTGGCTTCTGCGAGTGTTTTGGTGATCGAGATTGGTTGCAACGGTGATGGGTGATGCGTTGAAAGGTTAATCGGAGGACGAAGGCAACTCTGGCGATGGTGCATGTGCAAGGTGGGTTGCTTGTGTCTGTGGGTCTTGGTGAGGAGGCTTGCTTGAAGGAAGACTCGAGTGTTTGGGGCTATTGTCTCGAGCGGAAACTCGAGTAGTTCGAGAGGGTTGTCGGGCTACAGGTTTTAACTTAAATTAAACAAAGAAAAAAAATAGAGAGGAAGTGGGTTTTAACTCGGGGCTTGACCCGAGTGGTCTTCGGGTTAACCCGAAGCAAGGGTTCACCAGTTTAAATTTTTTAAAATAAAGCTAGTTTTTAAAAATCAAATAATTTTGTTTAAAACTTTTCTTATACAATTTCTTTTATAAACAATAGCTGTTTTCTTTACATTTGGTTAAGAAGTTTGAATTTTTTTTGATTCAAATTTTGTTATGGAAAGTTTAAAGTTATTTTAAAATTTGAGATAGAAATAAAATTTTAAAGGTTTTTATTAAAGCTAGAATTGAAATTTAAATTGAAATTAGTTTTAAAATTAAATTATTACTTGACAGTGTTTAAAGCATTTAAAGGAAGATATGATTTTAATTTATCAAGTTGAATGATTATTTTATCTTAAAACTTAACTAATGATTTAATTAAGTAAAGTAAATTGCTAAGGCAAAATGTTTTAAGGATAATTAAGGCATTAATAAGATAATATTATATCTTTTGTAATTGGGGTTTTATTGACTTGAGATAAATTTAGTTAATTAAGAAATTAAGTTTAATTAATTAACTAAATTAATTAATAGTAAATAATTAATTAAAAAATTAATTGAGAGTAATTAATTAATTAATTTAATAAATTAATGATTAAGTATTAAATAAGTAATACTTAAGGGTTAGAAGTTAACTAATTAAAGATTAATTAATTTGTAATTAAGAAACATTAATTAGATAATTTGAGATTATTAATCAATGATTAGAGATTAATCAATTGGTAATTAAAGATTAATCAACTGGTAATTAAGGATTAATTAATTTGTAATTAAGTTTTTAATTAATAATTAAGGTTTATTAATTAATAACTAATAAATAATTTATTAATTAATTTAATAGTAATTAATTAAAGGTTAATTATTTAATGACTAATGGTTGATTTATTTATTAATCAAGGTTGATTAATTTATTTTTAAAGGTTAATTAATGAATGGTTAAAGGTTGATTAATTAAGATGGTTTGTAACTAATTAATATTAATTAACCAGAATTGATAATTTATTTATAAGTGATTAATGTGATTTAAATTAACAGATAAATAATTAATCTTACTTATGGATGTTTGAATTGCATGAAATGCTTTGAATTATTTGATATCTTTGTGTGTAATGTTTTGTATTATGAATTATTTTGATTCGAGCTACGATGAATGTAATTTATTTTATCTACGATGAATGTATATTATTTATCTGTGAATCTGTGAATGGAAGATAAGCGTTATAGGAATATACCGCTTATCTATATTAATGTGCTTGAACCTGTGATGATTGATGATGTGGCACTACTGTGTGAAACCCCTGGACTACACTATACACACACAAATATGGATTGCACGAGGGAATCGGTTAAGTCACAGATTTTGAAATGGTTACAAAGTTGAATTTTGAATCCAAATGGCTTTGGAAATGGAATTGGATTAAGTATGAAAAGCGTTGGAAAAAGAGTTTTAAAGATAAAAGTTAGTTTGAATAATTTGATAAGGTTTTGAAATTTGAATAGTTTAATTTGAATTTGAATTCAAGATTTAAAATTGAATTCTATGTTTAGAAATTATGGTTTAAAAAGGTTATACAAGTTATAAATGTGTTTATATGGGTTTTGAAACCATTTTTAAAGTATTGTTTTGGGAATTTAAATTCAACCCAAGTTATAATTGAAGGGCTTTAACTTGTGCAAATGCAATCGGATATTTCCAAAATGGAAACTATTTGTTTTCAAATAATAATAGCTTTCTTATAAAGAAAGGATTTCTAATTTATGGAATGAAATAGTTTTGAAAGTTATGAATGAATCTTTGTGAAAGATGGTTGAACCTTGTTTTGAAATTGAAGAGGATTTTAAATGGTGTATCTTTTATATAAAAGATTTGGAAAGGGAATTGTTTTGAAAGTAATGAATGAATATTTGAAAATGGTTTTGAAAGCTATGAATTGAGTCTTTGATTTAATGATTGGATGAGTTAATCCAACTTGAAAAGAAAATTATTTTGAAAGTTGTGAATGAATCTTTGTGAAAGATTGGTGAACTTGTGAAGTAAATATTTCTGTTTAAAGATTTTCAAATGGTAATTTGTTTAAACCATTTGAAGAAAGGTCTTGGGCAACAAGTTGTGACTTAACTGAGATACATATATCCATATGCTTTTTTAAAATTAAGCTCTCATTATTCGGTTTAGCCGGGAGAGGACTTTATGTCATATAACTCATTCCGAATAATGATACGACGTTATGGACAGCACTTGAAGTCCGGTGGTGAAGAACGGATATTTTCGAAAGAAAAAGGATAACTCGTCGAATGTCTCTGCACCGGTTGATCCCCGGTATAGAGATTTGATCACCCTTTGTGATGGGGAGTCCAAACGTGATTAGGGATTATCCGGATTTGCAAGGGCTTCTTTGGAAGTGCCTTCAGTTCTATTCGAACCTGGAACAGACTTGTATGATGTATGTCTAACATTACACTTTGAGATGTAAAGTTGGTTTCTATCAAATACATTTCTATTCGGTGGACAAGATTTATTCTCTTAGCTTAACACCCTTCGACGTACGAGCTCAGAGGTTATGTATTTGATGGTTACTAGTAATACATTCCCAATTTGGTAGTGTGGCATACTGAGTGCTGCTGAGTGTTGCAGATCGTTTATTGATCGAAACATGGCTTTATGAAAAGCGTAACTTTGTGGACGAGACCTCGTTGGACCTCACTCCCCGGAAATGGTCGAAACAGGAAAGATGCGACAAGGTTATCAGGGGTCGCACCCCTAGGGTATGTCCATTCCTTCTGGAAAAGGGTGGTATCATAGTATGGAGCCCAGATACTTAACTCATGTGGACACTGCAAATTTATTACTTTGTGGTTGCTTTGTGGTTGCGATCTCTTAGTTAAGGTCGCAAACAACCGGTGATGGCATACTTGTAGGTGTTACTTCCGGGCAGGGTTAATCCGGCCTTGTGTGGGCAAAGAGCTGGTTAGGTTCTCGAGGCATCCTTCCAGAGGCATACCCATGTGGCAATAGGAAGTTCCTTAACCTGACCATTTGTTGGAAGTCCAATCTCCAATACGCGCCTTACATGGTTTTAGTTGTATAACCTTCCTTTTACTTATGGTGGTGCCCCACCGTTTAGATGGTAGCTATAGTAAGTATAGTTCGAAATGTCTATGCTAACTAAGATTAATATTATACTTTCGAAAGGTTTTCTACACTATGCACTAATAATAATATCAAATGGTTTTCGTGTATCAAGCATGTTTGACTATCATAAGGAGAAATCTCCTCCAATTCTGCATTTCCATGGTGTGTGCGGCGGAGGGCCTTATGGTAGTTTCATTTTCCAAAAAGCATTGCGGATTTCCTTTAAATTATTTTATTTTTCTTTTGTTAAAGATAACTGTTTTTGTTTGCTCATACAAGTCCCATGACTGACCCAAAGTTTGTTACTCCCTTTCTAAACTCTGGGTACCCATAATTTTCTACTCGAGCAGTCTAGAGCTGGGATTTTCAGATAGTCAAATAGTAGGAGTAGATTTGGTAGCATCCAGCCTTTGGATTGGCCGATAGCATTTATTCAAGGTGACCGACCTTGCTTTATACATCGTGATGAGGGTTTCTCGCTTCATGTTTGGATAGCATTTTGGTGGTTCGAGTTTGTGGTTTGGATATAACTGCTTTGGGATTGAAGTCTTTAGAACTTTAGCAATGGAGTCGGTACATGTTGGAGTATCTATCTTGGGGACTTCTGAAGATATTATCTTTTGGAGTTATCTCTTTCCGCTGCTGTATCTTGTCTCTGATATTTGTATCGATATCTCAATTGTATCATTATTGTATCAGATGTTGTGTACCAGTGATATATTATTCATTTTCTTCCGTTGTGTTGCTGTACTTAATGTGTTATAAGCACCGGCGAACCGAATTCGGCGTTTGAATCTGCGGCATTCGAGTACAAATGAAGTACGGGTGTCGATTTTCGAAGGTCGAGTCAGAGTCGTTATAGTGGTATCAGAGCTGAAGGTTGAACTTTAGCTCAGGAGCGTAACACATTAAGTAGCTCATCAGAGATAGGTTTATAAATGCCCTAGAATGAATATATCCCTAAGATATCCGTCTGAATGCCTCAGTAAATTCTCTTACTATCCACAAATAGTGAGTATGAGGGTAAGAAGAATATGAGATAGGGGACAGGGGAGTACCACTACAAATGGTCAATACCCTACAACAGCAAGGAAACAACTCTTCTAAATCTCTTTGATCATCAATTCTTTGATGGCTTTGTGGCAGATCCAAGGAGAAGCTTTGGTGTGGTGGCTCTACAAATCGTTGTAGATAAGTTCCTATCTCGTATTCTAGTCATCATCTTTTCGTTTTAAACTTTAATAAGTTTGAAATTTTAAATTGGAATAAATTGGTTAATTTAGTATGAAGTTAAATTTGATTGAATCGATAAAACGATTTCGATAAAAACCAAATTTGAAATTCTAATGTAATTTCTTATAAGTATAAAAGTCCAAGGAAGGACAAGTTAATATATACTTTGGGGTATCCCGACCTGAGTTTGAAATCCATATCTAGTGTTTAAGAGTTCTAGAAGATTAAATCCATTTATCTATTGTTTGGGTCTCGATATATTTTATGTGTGGTTAGTTATTCCTTTGAATTAACCAGTGCCCTGCATATTTTGTAAATTTGGATGACCCGAGTATCTTGTGTAATATTGAGTGAGTTTGTTCTCATAATTATTTATGATATTCTGATTTGGTGACCCAAACGCAGAATAGATATTCAACTTGATTGATGAGTCGATTCTCTATCTTTGTGTATCCATCCTTTGTTGTCTCTCTTGCAAATTTCGAAGACAAAATTTTCTTAAGGGGGGAATCTGTAACGATCCCAATTTTTGAGTCAAAATTAATTGGTAATTAAAATAATTTTTTAATAAAATTGCGGATAAATTTGAATTTTTTCCAAATTAAATAAGATATTTGTTTGTTTTGTATAAAGGATTTCTAATTGGAAATTCAAAAATAAATATTTTGAATAATATATTAATTATAAACATAATTGTGGATTAATTTGAAAATATAGGAATATATATATATATATATGAAATTTTATAAATAAAGGACTTGATTTGTAAATCTAAATATTTTATAAATAGATCAAAATTTGGAATTTGAATTTGAAATTTGGATTTAAATTTTAAATTTAAAAAGAATATATATATATATATATATATATCTTGAAATTATTTTTGATATAAAAGGATATATGAATAAATTTTTTATTTAAAATAATAAGATTTGTTTTATATTAATTTAAACAAAAGAATATTATTTATATAAATTTAGAAAGTATTTATTTAATGGTAAATAAATACAAAAACTTTTAAACTAACATTTAAAAAAATATGGATTAAATATATTATATATGATTTAATTTAGAATCTAATTGGTTTTTATTTTCTTTCAAAAGTTTTATATATATATATATATATATAATAAAGAAAAGCATTTATAAATTAAAAAAAGCATTTATTTATTTGGAAAATTAATAACAAAAGCTTTTAAATCGTTTGAAAATAATTTAAAATAAATAATGACAAGTGTTTTATTATGAAGCTTGTAGTTAACATGTGTTAAGAGTTAAATAATGGATATTGACAAATGTTAACTATTGTAACAAGTGTCATAATTTTTTTTTCATTTTCTTTAATTTTAATAAATCCTAATAAACTCTTTTTAAAATATACATCTCCTCTTTACCCTCTCCTTTCCTATCTTCTCATTTTCTAAGCAAGAAACTTCACTTGTAAACTACTTCAAACCAGAAAATTCACAAGATCAAAACCTGAAAACATCTCCTCTAAAACAAATCAAACCTAAAAACATTTTCAAAATCAACAAATCTTCAACCAGAAAGAATCAAAGCCCTATAACTCAAAGCTGTTAATATTCAAACCAAATCAAACTCAAACCCTGTAACAAATTTTTCCAAAATCCTATAACCATTTCTCAACTTAGATCAAAACCTGAAGCCACTTTTCTCAAACCTGGAAATTTATTCAATCTGCAAACAAGCTTCTACCTGAAGTAAACCAAAGTCTTAAAGCATTCCAGTCTCAAAGTTTCAACTTCTCAAGCAACCATCAACAAACAAGCTTCAATCTGAATCAACTAAGCACGTTTCTAGCGTTTAAATCAAAAGCAGCAATTCAAAGCATTTCCGCATTTCAAAATGCAAGCACTATTCATCTTTCCAAAACTGGTGAGTGAATATATATTAGTAAGCTTAAGTAAATAATTGTTGGTTGCATGTGAATTTTCTGTGATGAAGATTGTTTTGCATATGTATGATCCCTGTATATTTGTATATGTTGTATGTGCATACATGTGCTTCTCCGTTCCCATATTACAGTTTAAGATAAAATTAAAAATTCAATATCTTTTTATTTAAATCACCGCTAGAACTTGGATTTCAACAAAATAGTACGGTTTTAACATAATCCAAGTACTAAAAATATGTATAAGTAATTAAGTTTGAAAATATGCTTGTGGTTGGAAAATACAGTAGCAATCTTAATAATTTAATAAAATCAAATGCTAAATTTTATTGATTTAAGTGTATATCTTGAATCGTCTGTGCAAGTTAGGATTTTTAAAACAAAAATCATAATTTTTAACTTGGTATCGAGTGTGCATTTTGGTGATGTCTGGAAAATGGTTTTTGGGCATTTACTGGTGGTCGGAGGTACTCGAGTAGTCGGGATTACATCTGGAGCTAGAATGATGATTGGGGTGTTTGGCAAAAATGGTGGAAGTGGCGATCATGGGTCGTGGCATTGGCGGTGGGTCCAATGGGTTTTTATCCCTAGCTTTTGACTAAGTCGGAAATAGGATCACTGCGGCATCTCTGGTGATGCGAGTTGGCATGAAACTTGGGGGAAGGCAGCGTGGATGGTTAGGGAACATGTGGTCGGAGTCTCAGGACTTCCGGTGAACGGTGTCGGCTGTTCGAGGCATTTTCAGGTTTGGGATTTTGGTTCCAAGTCTGTCTGATTGCTCGAATCCGATTTGTGGCTTGTGCGAGTGTTTTGGTGATCGGGATTGGTTACAACGGTGATTGGTGATGCACCGAAAGGTCAATCGAAGGACGGAGGCAACTCTAGTGATGGTGCATATGCACGGTGGGTTGTTTGTGTCTGTGGGTTTTGGTGAGGAGGTTTGCTCATAGCAAGACTCGAGTGTTTGGGATTATTGTCTCGAGCGGGAACTCGATTAGATCGAGAGGGTTGTCGGGTTACAGGTTTTAGCATAAATTAAACAAAGAAAAACAAATAGAGAGGAAGTGGTTTCTAACTCGGGGCTTGACCTAAGTGGTCTTCGGGTTAACCCGAAGCAAGGGCTAACCCAGTTTAAATTTTTTAAAATAAAGCAAGTTTTTAAAAATTAAATAATTTAGTTTAGAACTTTTCTTATATAATTTCTTTTATAAATAATAGTTGTTTTCTTTACATTTGGTTAAGAAGTTTGAATTTTTTTTAATTCAAATTTTGTTAGGGAAGGTTTAGAGTTATTATAAAATTTGGGATAGAAATGAAATTTTAGAGGTTTGTATAAAAGCAAGATTTAAAATTTAAATTGAAACTAGTTTTAAAATTATTACTTGATAATGTTTAAAGTATTTAGAGGAAGATATGATTTTAATTTATCAAGTTGAATGATTACTTTATCTTAAAACTTAATTAATGATTTAATTAAGTAAAGTTAATTATTAAGAAAAAATGTTTTAAGGATAATTAAGGCATTAATAAGATAATATTATATCTTTAGTTAATTGGGGTTTTATTGACTTGAGATTAATTTAGTTAATTAAGAAATTAAGTTTAATTAATTAACTAAATTAATTAATAATAAAGAATTAATTAAATAATTAATTAAGAGTGATTAATTAATTAATTTAATAAATTAATGATTGAGTAATAAATAATTAATACTCAACGGTTAGAAGTTAATTAATTAAAGATTAATTAATTTGTAATTACGAATCATTAATTAGATAATTTGAGATTATTAATCAACGATTAGAGATTAATCAATTGGTAATTAAGGATTAATCAACTGGTAATTAAGGATTAATTAATTTGTAATTAAGTTTTGTTAATTAATAATTAAGGTTTATTAATTAATAATTAAGGAATAATTTATTAATTAATTCAATAGTAATTAATTAAAGGTTAATTATTTAATGATTAATGGTTGATTTATTTATTAATCAAGGTTGATTAATTTATTTTCAAAGGTTAATTAATGAATGATTAAAGGTTGATTAATTAAGACGGTTTGTAATTAATCAATATTAGTTAACCGGGATTGATAATTTATTTATCAATGATTAATCTGATTTATATTAATCAGATAAATAATTAACCTTACTTATGAATGTTTGAATTGTATGAAATGCTTTGAATTGTTTGATATCTCTATTTGTAATGTTTTGTATTATGAATTATTTTGATTCGAGCTGTGGTGAATGTAATTTATTTTATCTGTGATGAATGTATATTATTTATCTATGAATAGAAGATAAGCGTTATAGGAATATACTGCTTATCGATATTGATGTGCTTGAACTTGTGATGATTGATGATGTTGCACTATTGTGTGAAACCCCTGAACTACACTATACACACATAAATATGGATTGCACGAGGCAATCGGTTATGTCACAGATTTTGAAATGGTTTCAAAGTTCAATTTTGAATCCAAATGGTTTCGGAAATCGAATTGGGTTAAATATGAAAAGAGTTTGAAAAAGAGTTTTAAAGATAAAAGTTATTTTGAATAATTTGATAAGGTTTTGAAATTTAAATAGTTTAATTTGAATTTGAATTCAAGATTTAAAATTGAATTCTATGTTTAGAAATTATGGTTTAAAAAGGTTATACAAGTTATAAATGTGTTTATATGGGTTTTAAAACCATTTTTAAAGTATTGTTTTGGGAATTTAAGTTCAACCCAAGTTATAATTAAAGGGCTTTAACTGGTGCAAATGTAATCGGATTTTTCCGACACGGAAACTATTTGTTTTCAAACAATAATAGCTTTCATATAAAGAAAGGATTTCTAATTTGTGGAATTGAAATAGTTTTGAAAGCTATGAGTGAATCTTTATGAAAGATGGTTGAACCTTGTTTTGAAATTGAAGAGGATTTTAAATAGTGTATCCTTAAAAAAAGATTTGGAATGGGAATTGTTTTGAAATTTAAAATGAATCTTTGGAAATGGTTTTGAAAGATATGAATTGAGTCTTTGATTTAATGATTGGATGAGTTAATCCAATTTGAAAAGAAAATTGTTTTGAAAGTTGTGAATGAATCTTTGTGAAAGATTGGTGAACTTTGTGAAGCAAATCTTTCTGTTTAAAGATTTGCAAATGGTAATTTGTTTAAACCATTTGAAGAAAGGTTTTGGGTAATAAGTTGTGACTTAACTGAGATCCATATATCTATATGCTTTTTTAAAATTAAGCGCTCATTATTCAGTTTAGCCGGGACAGGACTTTGTGTCATATAACCCATTCCGAATAAAGATTTGACGTTATTGATAGCATTTGAAGACCGGTGGTGAGGGCCGGATATTTTCGAAAGCGAAAGGATAACTCGTCGAATGTCTCTGCAATGGCTGATCCCTGGTATAAAGATTTGATCACCCTTTTTGATGGGAAGTCTGGACGTAATTAGGGATTATCCGAATTTGCAAGGGCTTCTTTGGAAGTGCCTTCGGTTTTGTTCGAACCCAGACAGACTTGTATGGATGTATATCTGACGTTACACATTGATGTAAAGTTGGTTTCTATCAAATACATTTTTGTTTGGTGGCGGAGATTTATTCTCTTAGCTTAACACCCTTCTCTAAGACGTACGAGCTAAGCGGTTACGTAGTTGATGGTTACTAGTGATACATTCCCAATTTGGTAGTGTGGCATGCTGAGTGCTATTGAGTGTTGCTAATCATTTGTTGATCAAAGCATGGCTTTGTGAAAAGCGTAGCTTTGTGAACGATACCTCGTCGGACCTTACACCTTGGAAATGGTCGAAGCAGGAAAGATGCTGCAAGGTTATCAGGGGTCGTGCCCCTAGGGTATGTCCATTCCTTTTGGAAAAGGGTGGTATCATGGTATGGAGCCCAGATACTTAACTCATGTGGACACTGCAAACGACCGCGGATGGCATACTTGTAGGTGTTACTTTCGGGCAAGGATAACCCGGCCTTGTGTTGGTAGGAAGCCGGGCAGGTTCTCGGGGCATCCCTTCAGAGACGTACCCATGTGGCAATAGGAAGTTCCTTAGCTTGACCATTTGTTGGAAATCCAATCTCCAATACGCGCCTTGTACGGTTTTAGTTGTATAACCTGCCATTTACTTATGGTGGCGCATTACTGTTTAGATGGTAGCTATAGTAGGCATAGTTCGAAATGTCTATGCTGGCTAAGATTAATATTATACTTTCGAAAGGTTTTCTGCAATATGCACTAATAATAATATCAAATGGTATCCACGTATCAAGCATGCTTTACTATCATAAGGAGAAATTTCCTCCAATCCTTCGTTTGCATGGTGTATGCGGCGAGAGGTCTTAAGGTAGTTTCATTTTCCAAAAAAAATTGCGGATTTCCTTTAAATTCTTTTGTTTTTCTTTTGTTAAAGATAAACTGTTTTTGTTTGCTCACACCAGTCCCATAATTGATATGGAGTTTATTGTTCCCTTCCTAAACTCTGGATGCCCATAATTTTCCACTCGAGCAGTCTAGAGTTGGGATTTTCAGATAACCAAATAGTAGGAGTAGATTTGATAGCATCCAGCCTTTGGATTTGGCGATAGAATTTGTTCAAGGTGACCGACCTTGCTTTATACATCGTGATAGGGGTTTCTCGCTTCGCGTTTGGAAAGCATTTTGGTGCTTCGAGTTTGTGGGTGTCGATATAACTCCTTTTGGATTGGAGTCTTTAGAACTTTGGCAATGGAGTCGCTATATTTGGAGTATCTATCTTGGGGACTTTTGAAGATATTATCTTTTGGAGTTATCTCTTTCCGCTGCTGTATCTTGTCTCTGATATTTGTATCGATATCTAATTGTATCATTATTGTATCGAATGTTGTGTATCAGTGATATATTATTCATTTTCTTCCGCTGTGTTGTTGTACTTGATGTGTTATAAGCTCCGGCGAACCAGATTCGGCGTTTAAATCTGTGGCATTCGAGTATAAGTGAAGTATGGGTGCCGATTTTCAAAGGTCGAGTCAGGATCGTTACATAGTAGTATTGTGTTGACCGAAAATTATGAATTAACCACTTGTAATATTTATAAATTAAACGATGATGAAGATATGCCAATAGTGCAATCTGCTTAATTATAAGCTCTAATTGGATAATATATCATTGAAGACAGCTCAGTGATAAGCTAAGGGATGGAAACTGCATAGGATTGACATGCATATGGAATTTGTAGTGGGTAGCAAGGTAGGTGAAAGACCCGCTATTGAGTTATGTTTTGTAGGAAAGCTAGCGCCATAAGTTGTTGGGCCTTTCTCGATTTTGTAGAGAGTAGGGAAGTCAGAACCTATGGGTCGTCTTCTTGTAAGGTTGGCGAGTATTCACACAAGCTTTCTATTTATCTCATCTGCAAACTTATGTTGATGATTTACTGATTATGGTATAGACTAGTCAACTTATGAGGTGAATGTATGGATGGAGTTTAGAATACTTTGTATGTGAATTCACATCTTAGGACTTGTTGTGATATGGCACAAAAACCTAAGGAAATGGAGCTAAATAAATGTAAATGTGTCTGTTTGTACGTTTGTATGACGTGAAGCGGATTTCAATGTCCATCTCTTGGAATTTCGAGGATGAAATTCTTTAACGGGAGCAGAATGTAAACTCCATAATTTTACGAAATTATATAATTAATTAAAAGGGTAAAATAGAAGATTTCTATAGGAACTGGAATTAGGCTTCAGGACCTATTCCACTACATGTATAATATCGTTTATAATCATAAAACATGTATAATTTGTCGAATTTGGTAAAATGGCCTAGAAATTATAAGAACCAAACCCTAATAATATTTTTGTAATATATTGATCTCAAAAATATATGCTAGATATTATTATTTTCATGCTATAAATAGATTCTTAACTTCATTTTTTTGGCTGGAAAAATCCTACCTCTACTTCTAAAACCCTAATCCCCAAATTAATTACAAGTACTCCAAATCCATCCCTACTAGGCCAAATCAAATCTAATTTAAGCGTATAAATATATGAAATGAAACATCGCAAAGAGGGCTACATAAATAAATGGATGCTATCAAGGAATTCGGCATTCTTAAGGCGAGTAGTTTCTGGACAACGAAGGAGAGGAAGTATGTGCATTAAATCGGAGAAGATGCACGGTTAACCGGCGAGAGGGGTTTGTCATACTCGTGTATATATTTGTAGAACTTAGTGACTCATCTCTTATGACCTTAAACCAAACTATATGTAATTGATATTGAAAAACTAATTTTTTTATATATACACCTGAATATGATATAGTATGCCACGACTAGATAATTGAAAATCAAGTTTTTATCAATTGCAATTAGCAATCGTTTGTCTACCTTTAATTTGAAAAAAGTGCGAAATATATAATTATTTCAAACTAGACGTATTATATTTACCATTAATAATGGGACTTAAATCCATTAGTTTCAGCCGCGTCTTTTTGAAATTCCCAAAATGCCCTTAACATCATTAAAAGTGGACGGCTCGGATGAATCCATGTTCACACGTAGCAAGCTAGCTGATTACATGGAGATTCTTACGTTTGCGCAAGATCTTGCTTTGTGGTGATTTGTTGGTCCGTGTAGAGGGATGCTTATGCAGTATAACTTATAGTAGTAATCGTTGGAAAGTTGGTACAAATTTAGAGAATTGAAAACAAAATAGAAGTAGAGTGACGTAATGAGGTCAGTAATAAAGAATAATGAATACTTTTAGTGTTGATGTAAGATATTTGTGATGAGCTGTTAATGTTGGTAGGACGCATGTCCTCGAATTGATTAGAGGGCATGATGGCAAGTGGGTTGGGGTGGGAGAGGTGGAAGGAAGTCTGTGTGTTCATATGCTCTACATATTTGCTTAGCTATGATGAATTCAACAAATAAACAAACTAGCAAAAAAAGTGTAGACTGGTGGCATCATAGTGTCGATGTTTAGTTTTCACCAAATTGTTCCTTCGGACAGTGGCATTGAAATATATGGGAGATCATCGTTAACTATATGTTTACAAATATAAAATATTGCCATACATTTTGTGACGTTGCCTATATGGATACACATATGGGATTTCGGAAAATTTTAATCATCTAAGCATGTTATAAATTATTTTTTAGTTAGAAATATAAATAGATTGACAACTTAAAAAGGTCATATTTACATTAGAATTTATGACATGCAACATTAACCGATAACATATCGAAACAAATGATGCAATTGAGATGCATAATCTATAGTCAGTGCATTATTATTGTATCTTACATGGAAATTGTCAAGCACATGACATAACTGATAAGTGGATTATATCATAACACGTCTTAACTTATGGAGTTACAGTATAAGATAATGTGTTTGCATGCGTATCTCTACTATTAATAAAGAGAATTCAATGAATAGGATTTGCATGGTGTTTTCTTGAAATTCTGGTTATACCTCATATCCGTCAATAGGATCTCATCAACGATTTACAACGTTAATAACCATTTCCTTTTCTGTCAATTAAAGAAATCTCACTATTAATTTATATCCAACACCACTAACATAACGGCTTGAAATAAAGGTGATGTGGCCCCAAAGCTTTTGTGTTTATAGAACACACCCGTCCATTAATTATTCTGTCGAATAAAAAAGTATATTAATCTAGCTATTAGATGCACATACGTGCAATTTATACTAGTATATCAAAATTATAGTTCTCAATGACATGAATCCACTGGTGATGTTTGTTCGTTGATTGGGTGTATGGATTGGTCATAAATCGTGATTGAGGTTCGATAAGCGAGGATCATCCATTTCGATTCAACGGTGAAATGGCAATGATATAATGATTGGTACCATGGGAATGAAGAGGATGTCAAGAAGATGATTGCGGTGGAGTCTGATCGATCCAATGTGGATAAAGTACACAAAAAAACTTACGCTAGTTTTTAAGTATGGTGGCGGCGTGAATTATAGATAGGCGACCGAAGTTACCACGTTTGGAAGCGCACTAGATGCGGAGGCCATGGGTGAGCTTGGATCTGACATCGAGGTTCAACGGCGAGCATGGTGGTTCGATGAAGATGACATACTGGAAATTGTTGTGATGTAGAGGAAGCTGTAGCCATGAGTTTAGATATTAATTAATTTATTGATTAAATTATAAAATTGTGTAAAAATTTATTTAAGCATTACACAATCTTCAAACGTTCATAACTCTCATGTATGACCTCTGTTTCATGCGCGGTTTGTTGCATCGGGATTGTGGAGGGATAAGGGCCTTTTTGGTACGTTGTTAGCTTTTTTTTGAACTACTTCAGAAAAGTATCTTATTTTAGTATATTCGTTAAATAAGGGTTCAACTAGGATGTTCAGGTGCACGTCTAGGGAAATTAGTCCTCGGTTTTACTAGTGATGTTTGGTGGTGACAGGTTGGTGCTTGATCTAGTAGCTTCGTAAATGGTTGGGCGATGATGAGTTTTGGGCTTGATCCCAATAAAGTCATTGACCGTTAGGCGAACGTCTAGCATGGATTTGTTATCAATAATTGGTACATTTTTGGCATTCGTGCTGGTACATTGGCTCAATACGTTTTCGGCATTCAATGCTCGGACATTTGCATATGTTGACGGTTGTTTGCACTAAAAGTTGGCACTATCCGCCAAGGAAAGGGTATCGGCCAAGGAATCAATGCCGACATTAAGAATTCATATCGAGGTTTGTAGCAAGGGTTCACTCGAGGTCTGAAGCAATGGCTCATGTCAAGGTGCGAAGGTTTGGATGCAAAGATGAATATCAATGTCAAAGTCCATGTCGATATCGAAGAACATACCTCTTAACCCTTGATGAATGTCTATAATTTTTTGTTCTCTTCGTCGGCATGAAGTGGCCTGTTTTGAAGAAACTCAACATCTTTGGATAGAGCACTAGAGTATCAACCTTATGTGAGCAATCTCGACAACTTTTGTCGTCGAGGTTCATCGATAACATCAATGTCGTGCTTCAATGGCATCAAGGATCATCAAGGAAGAACGACTTCAAGCATTGAGGTCATACCAACGTCTCATCATAAAGGAACGAGAGCACAAGCATTAAAGTGCAATGACTCTACCAATGCTGAAGCCAATAAGGCTGCTATCATCAACGATGGGCGACGCTGAAGCATGGTGAGGTTGAAGATTGGTGGAACCTGCTAACCTCCCAACTCTATAAATAGAGGCCAGGAGCTCCATGTTGGGGGCCTATTGATTTATTTCTCTCTCTTGTTCTTAAATCATACTCTAGTAAACCATAAACCAAATTAGGGAAAGTTGAATTTGATTGTAATCATTTTTGATTAGTAGAAACAAAGGCTTGGATTGGCTTGTGGAATTCGACTATGATTTATTCAATCATTATCAATTTGGGCTTGCAAATACTTAGACTCATCGTATTTGAAACTCGATATGCTTAGCCTCGACAAGCTTTGAACTTCGCGTTATTTTTATCCCAGTTGCATAGCTCTATATACGGCAGTCATATAGTTTAAAGCTCGACGTGACCATAGCCGATGAATATTTAACAAGCATAGATGCATAGCCTCTACATGGTCATTCTCATTGGGCAATGGCGACTTCATGATTATATGAGCATTGAATTCTCAAACATGAGATAAAAAAGGGCATACCATCTATTATCATGTTTGATAGATCATATCCCCAATTTTTCACCTCTTTTACATTTTCGTTTGATCATATGATGTGATACAAGGCTTTGAGACATAGACTTATCTAAAATTTCACAAAGAAGGATGCAACATCACTATGCCAGTTTCTATTGAGGATGTCGAGCCTAACGACTAATACAAGAGAAATGAATGCGAGCTTTCTCTTGAAGACATATTGTCATCCTTATTAATGATTCTATCATACACTTAGTTTCAAGATGACAAGTTGGGCGCTGGTGTTTTTAACAGTAGCACATATTAATAATATTTGATTATGTGTCTACACATGCTAAAGTCAAGGACTAACTTTTTTATTATCAATGTTCGTAGTGTTGTACCATTTTTGTTCTAACATTTTTGGCCTAAAAGGAGGGCTTGAACCATCGACTTATTTAATTTTCGTTTTCGAAATTAATGAATCAATTTTTTTCAAGAAAAATGAAATTGAAACGGCTTAGTCATATGAAAGAGGACGTAGTACACATGACAACTTTGGAGTAAAATGTTGTTCCTTCTTACAACTTAAAAGGCCAAAAATGAGACAACCATCGACTCAAACGCAACCCAACAATAATGAAGCTAAGATAATGAGGTTGGAACAACAACCGTTGAAAATGAAAGGGCTATTGGAATTCGTGCTTACTGAAAAATCATCTAGAAATGCTAGACCTATGGTGGGAGATGAGGTAAAATCTTCAAGGAGGAATTTAAATGAGTCCATAAAAGAAAAAAATCAATCAACCTACCAAGCTAAGTTACCAGGGAAGAGTAGATGAGAATGTGAGAAATGCGGATTACGGATCTTAAGGCTTGGATTAGCACTAGAGGGGGTGAATAGTGTTAATAAAGAATTACTAAATCTTTTTGAGTTTATGTTAATTTTGACACCAATGTATGCAATATACAGAAACAGATATGATCACAGAAACAAACACAGATGCAGAAATAAAATAAAAGCAGTAAAGGAAAGAACACACTGGATTTTATACTGGTTCGGAGTTACCCTACATCCAGTCCTGCAACACAAGTACGGATTTCCTTTCAAAAGAAATTATACAATTACACCCTTGGTTTCGAGGCTACGATGTACACCCTCCAGAATTTCTATCCTTTGGGTAGAGATACTTGATTTCCAAGCCACAAGTTTACCCAATTGATTTACCAAGGCTATAATTACACCTTTTCTTTCTTGATTGTTTTCCAAGGCTACAATCACACCTTTTCTCGCTTAATAGATTACAAATAAGTCTATAACTCTGAATAGCACTGAGAATCTTGAAGAGATAGTGATAGAGAATCAAACTTGAAGTAATCGAGTTCGATTCAATGTTGATTTCGGTGGAGTAATGGTAAGAATATGCATTAGGAAATGTGGAAGAAGAAGAGGAGTGAAAAACCAGAAAATCTGATATAAAATTCATTGAAACTAACCCTTATTTATAGAAGAACAACAGCCATGTCCATTTCATGAAGAGTTATGGCGAATAGACACTTCTTTTGAAATTTAAATTTTGAACTCAATTGACACCATGTCGACATGGGGTACTTGGGCATGTCGACATCCCAAAGGATTTTTTGGTGTTTTGATTTTCTTTTAAATAAATTTTATTTTATATTAAAACTATTTTATACTTTATAAATATACTTGACTATAGTTAAAATTCATAAGTAAATATAGAGGATAATATATATAGAATTTAACTATAATTTCATATTTAAATCTAAGTATAAATATTTAAAAGTTAAATATATTATATTAAAAGATAGTTTAAAATAAATCAGAAGTAATTTGACTTTGAAATTAAAGATAATTTTGAGGCTAAAATTATTTAAAATTAGGATAGAGGGTTTTGAATCTTTAAAAGAAAAGTTTTGAAAAACATTTTGAAAACAGGATATAATTTTGAAAAATCATTTTGAATAAAAAGTTAGCGGATACAAAACAATGTTCCACTAGATTTTTCGTAGGTTCCATCCTACTTAGGGTTTCATCCCTTTAACAGGCTCGAAGTGGATTCCATTCCACGAATAAATTGGATTTTAAGATGCCAGTGCTTTTCTATGAGTTTTAAAAAAATTCCTAATAAAAATACTTAACCTTAAAATCTTGAACTCTTGAAAATCTTGATACTCATGAGTCTTCTATCTCAATATCTTGAATCTCTATACTGTACAGTCTTCATTCTTGGTACCTGCATTGTTAAATCCTACATATATATATATATATATATCTAAACTTATAATGTCAGTATTTATATTTTATAATCTATTCTAAGGTTGTTGTCATTAAAACCATCATATCACGGACTAACAATCTCCCCCCTTTTGATGATAACAACCTTTGTTTATAAAATATTATTTCTATCCTAATAACTCCCCCTAAAACTATCCTAATAACACCCCCTAAAACTAATAACTCCCCCTTAATTAATGTCTAACTACCCTATTTTATATTTCTCCCCCTTTGTCATCAACAAAAAACTTACTCCAAACTATATAACTCCCCCTAAAACTAACACTTTATGACATGTGATTATAATGATAGTGTTATCGTAAGTAATCATCACTTAAATCTAATACTAAAACATAGTCCTAAACTATTAACTATCCTAACTAAGAATTCACGATAGTACTTATAATTAAAACACATATAAGAACACGAATTATTTATTACGTATGAAGTTGTATATACATGAGCGTTTAGAAAATATAAAGAAACACAAACAACAATGGAGAAGAAAGAAAAGAAACTACTGTGCGTTTTTAAACATATGAGATCTATGAATCGAACAGTTTGGATAGTGGAAACGGAAATTTCCACGTTGTTTGACAAGATTCCCATTCTTTTCAAAACACACTTCTCCAACACACACGACTTGGTCATCATCCTCCTCGTGCGCTTCATTCATGGGTTCTTCTTCTTCTTCGCTAGCCTCTTATTGTTGATTGACTGAAGAGTCTTCATCAATCAAGATAGGGTTGGCCTGGTTATCCATTAGGAATTTTGCAAATTCCTAAGAATCTTGCCTTACCTCTCTTATTCCTTTGCATACGAAGTTGAGTCACTTGAATTTCAGTCATCATCTGAAGTCGTCCTTCAGAGAGTCCTTTATTTTAGTCACACTAGCGAGAGTAGTACGTTGAAATGGACCAGATGTAGGAGAGGGGAATGAAAAGGTTGATTTTATGTTTGATTTGGAAGAGCATGCCATTGATTATTTGATTTCACAGAGAAGAACAGAGAGATAACAGAAAGGATGAATAAAATTTCGAAAATGTGAAGAATATATAACCAATTATTTTGAATTTTGGTGGGAAAAATTTCAAAATTTAAAAATGTTGCATGTCGACATGGGTAAATGGGGGATGTCGACATGGTCCTTTTTATTTTTACTATTTGATTTTAATATTAATTATTAACTATACTTGTTATTTATATTTTATATCTAAGTTATAGAATAAATACCTAATTCTCTTCTTAATTTATTAAAAATTGATTCATTTAAGGGTTTTGTTAAAATATCAGCAATTTGATTTTCAGAATTGATATAATCGAGAGTAACTACTTCCTTACTTATATTATCTCTGAGAAAATGATGTCTGATATCAATATGTTTAGTTCGAGCATGTTTAGTAGTATTTTTGGATAAATTTATCGCACTCGTATTGTCATAATAAATTGGTGATTTTGAAAATTTTAAACCAAAATCTTTTATGGTTTGTTGCATATATATTAATTGAGAACAAGCCAAAGCAGCAGAAATATACTCTGCTTCAGTTGTTGATAAAGAAACTGTGTTTTGCTTTTTACTAAGCTAAGAAACCAGAGAATGCCCTAAAAGGCGATAAGTCTCACTTGTACTTTTTCGGTCTGATTTACAACCAGCATAGTCAGCATCACAGTAAGTTATTAAGTTAAAAGAATCATTTTAAGGGTAGAATAAACCATAATCAGATGTGTGTTTAACATATTTTATGATTCGTTTTACGGCTTTTAAGTGGGTCCCTTTAGGTTAGGATTGGTATCTGACGCAGAGACAAACACTATGCATGATATCAGGTCTACTGGTAGTAATATAGAGTAGTGATCCAATCATTCCTCTATATAGTTTTTGATCTACATCACTCAAGAGATCTTCTTTACTAAGGTACTCATTGGTTTCCATGGGAGTTGGTTTTCCACTCGCAGTAGTCAAACCAAATTTAATAATTAGGTCTTTAGCATATTTTTCTTGACTAATAAAGATGCCATTATCTAATTGTTTTATTTGTAATCATAAAAAGAAATTTAATTCTCCCATATGACTCATCTCAAACTCTTTTGTCATTATTTCAGAAAATTCTTTGTTCATTTCAAAATTAGTTGAACCAAAAATGATATCATCTACCTAAACTTGTACTAGTTGAGTATCATTTTTATTCTTTTAATAAAAAGGGTATTATCTACTTTACCAATTTCAAAATTGGATTGCAATAAATAAGATCTTAGTCTATCATACCATGCTCTAGGAGCTTGTTTTAGATCATATAATGCTTTCTTTAGTTTGTAAACATGATTTGGTAATTTATCATTTTCAAAAAGTGGTGGTTGTTCAACATATACTTCTTCTTTTACAAATCCATTTAAAATGGCACTTTTAACATCCATTTGAAATAATTTGAAATTATTATGATTTGCGAAAGCAAGTAGAATCCTAATAGCTTCTAATCTTGCTACGGGAGCAAAGGTTTCATTAAAATCTATTCCTTCTTCTTGACAATAACCTTGAGCGACTAATCGAGCTTTATTTCTAACTACTTCTCCTTGTTCATTCATTTTATTTTTATAAACCCATTTAGTTCCAATTATAGTTTTATTTTCTGGTTTAGGAAAAAGTTCCCAAACATCATTTCTAGTAAATTGATTTAATTCTTCTTGCATAGCCAAAATCCATGAATCATCAGTTGATGCTTCTTTTGGATTTTTGGATTCAATAGTTGATATAAAAGCTACATTACTCATTTGACTTAGTTGATTTCTAGTTTTAACAACAGATTGCATATCTCCCAGTATATTTTCTATAGGATGATCTTTTAAAAGTTTTGTCCTTTTATTAGGATGATTAATTTCATTATTAGTTTCAATTGGTTCTTGATTTTGAGTGATTAAATCCTCTTCATCATTTGTAACTTCAAAAATTTTAAAATTTTCATCAAATGAAACATGCATTAGTTCTTCAACGGAATTAGTTTTTAAATTAAACACTCTACACGCTTTACTTCTATTAGAATATCCAATAAAGATACCTTTGTCGGATTTAGGATCAAATTTATCTAAATTATCTTTTGTATTTAAAATAAAACATTTACTTACAAAAATTATGAAATAAGATACCTTAGGTTTCTTTGAATAAAGAAGTTCATAAGATCTCTTATCAGTTAGAGGTCTAATTAAAATTCTATTTAAAATATAACAGGTGGTAGCAACTGCTTCTGCCCAAAAATTCTTTGGTAAATTACTATTTTATAAGCATAGTTCTCGCACACTCTTGAATCGTTCTATTTTTATGTTCTACTACTCCATTTTGCTATGGAGTCCTTGGAAATGAAAAATTGTGAGTTATTCTCTTTTTATTGCAGAATTTCTCAAACTTTTCATTTTCAAATTCACCACCGTGATCACTTCGAATAGTTATAATTTTTAGAGAAAATTGATTTTGAATTCTTTTTGAAAATGTCTTAAAACATTCAAAAGTATCACTTTTATGTTTCAAAAATATTGTCCATGTAAATCTAGAATAATTGTCTACAATTACAGAAACATATTTACTATGATTTATTGAAAGAATTTGAGATGGACCAAATAAATCAAGATGAAATAATTCAAGAGGTTTTGATGTTGAAATCATATCTTTTAACTTGAAGGAATTTTTTCTAAGTTTTCCTAATTGACAAGCATCACATAAACTATCTACTTTAAAATTCATTTTAGGGAGACCTCTTACTAGATCATGTTTTGACAGTCTAGATAAGAGTTTGAAATTCAAATGTCCGAACTCTTATGCCAAATCCAAGGGTCACTTGTATTTTCCAACAGACATAGGTTATCATTTGAAACTTTCATATTAAGAATATAAATATTCTTTTTCCTGATTCCCTCAAATATAATGGTTGAATTATTATCTTCAATGTGACATTTATCTTTTTCAAATTTAATTTTATATCTTTTATCACACAGTTGACTTATGCTTAGCAGATTATGTTTCAGATTCTTAACTAGCAAAGCATTAGTAATAGTAGGGGTTTCATAATTACCGACTTTGCTGATGCCAATCACATATCCTTTTGAATTGTCTCCAAAGTTAACCAGTCCTCCTTCTTTGTATATTATATCATTCAGTATATCTGGATTGTCAGTTATGTGTCTAGAACATCGACTATCAAGCATCCATTTGTTCTTTCTGATCTGCATAATTTGTCCGTTATGGATTGATTCCTCAACACCCATAAAGCATGATTCCTGCACATCAAACAATCTTGGTAGACAACTTGAATTTGAATATTGATTATATGCAGACTCAAGAAACAATGATGGTTTGAATACTTCTAAACTAGTATTAAAAATATAGCCATTTTAAAAACTTTTTCAAAAATCAGATTTTGAAACTTTGAAAACCTTGCTCCGGTAACAATTGTGAGAAATGCGGAATACGGATCTTAAGGCTAGGATTAACACTAGAGGGGGTGAATAGTGTTAATAAAGAATTACTAAATCTTTTTGAGTATATGTTAATTTAGACACCGATGTATGCAATATACAGACACAAATATGATCACTGAAACAAACACAGATGCAGAAATAAAATAAAAGCAGTAAAGGAAAGAACACAACGGATTTTATACTGGTTCGGAGTTACCCTACATCCAGTCTGCAACACAAGTATGAATTTCCTTTCGACAGCAATTGTACAATTACACCCTCGGTTTCAAGGCTACGAGGTACACCCTCCAGAATTTCTATCCATTGGGTAGAGATACTTGATTTTACCCAATTGATTTACCAAGGCTACAATCACACCATTTCTCTCTTGATTGATTTCCAAGGCTACAATCACACCTTTTCTTGCTTAATAGATTACAAAGAAGTCTATAACTTTGAATAGCACTGAGAAGATTGTAGAGATAGTGATAGAAAATCAAACTAGAAGTAACTGAGTTCAATTCAATGTTGATTTCGGCAGAGTAATGGTAAGAATATGCATTAAGAAATGTGGAAGAAGAAGAGGAGTGAAAAACCGGAAAATCTGATATAAAATTCATTGAAACTAACCCCTATTTATAGAAGAACAACAGCCATGTCCATTCATGAAGAGTTATGGCGAATAGACATTTCTTTTGAAATTTAAATTTTGAACTCAACTGACACCATGTCGATATGGGGTACTTGGGCATGTCGACATCCCAAAGGATTTTTTGATGTTTTGATTTTCTTTTAAAATAATATTTATTTTATATTAAAAATATTTTAAACTTTATAAATATACTTGACTATAGTTAAAATTCATAAGTAAATATAGAGAATAATATATATAGAATTTAACTATAATTTTATATTTAAATCTAAGTATAAATATTTAAAACTTAAATATATTATATTAAAAGATAGTTTAAAATCAGGAGTAATTTGACTTTGAAATTAAAGATAAATCTGAGGCTAAAATTATTTAAAATTAGGATAGAGGGTTTTGAATCTTTTAAAAGGAAAGTTTTGAAAAACATTTTGAAACCAGGATATAATTTTGAAAAATCATTCTGAATAAAAAGTTAGCGGATACAAAACAATGTTCCACTAGATTTTTTGTAGGTTCCATCCTACTTAGGGTTCCATCCCTTTAACAGGCTCGAAGTGGATTCCATTCCACGAATAAATTGGATTTTGAGAGCAAGTGCTTTTCTATGAGTTTTAACAAAATTCCTAATAAAAATATTTAACCTTGAAATCTTGAACTCTTGATAATCTTGATACTCATAAGTCTTCTATCCCGATATCTTGAATCTCTATACTATACAGTCTTCATTCTTGGTACCTGCATGGTTAAATCCTACATATACATATATATCTAAACTTATAATGTCAGTATTTATATTTTATAATCTATTCTAAGATTGTTGTCATCAAAACCAACATCTCGCGGTCTAACAGAGAAGACCATAGAGCAATCCAGGAGCTCAACCACTGAAGGATACAAACCCGAATGGAACAACTACGGTAATGAAGATGCTTATTTAAAGGATGTGGTTGAGAAGATAGCGAAAGATGTATTCAATGAAAAAGGAAAAGGAACTCTCGATGAGAGGGCCAATTACAATCACCGAGAGGATGCTTTCATCAATGAAATTATATCTACCAAGATCTCATCTCATGTGAAGATTCCACCTTTGAGGTATAACGGAACTACCGTTCCTGATAATCATTTGATGGAATTTGAGAGTCAGATGGATCTCCATAACACTTCCAGTGCAGTATGGTGCGGGCTCTTCTTTGTCACTTTCTAAGGAGTAGGCGCTAAGTAGTATCGGCAGTACCGTGAAAAGACTATCTATTCTTAGAAATAGTTTTACTATAAGTTTTTTTTCTCATTTTGGCATTTGCAAAAAATCAACTATAGACTTCGTGGTGCTATCTGACATAAGACAAAATTCAAGAGAGTTATTAGGCGATTACCTCAAAAGGTTCAACGTGGAGGCTTAAAAGCTAATGGGATTAACGACAAAGCTAATCTTATAGCAATGCATTCGGGACTGATCGCACATACCACATTTTCAAAGGAACTCTATGCCCATGGATGCAAAATCTCCAGGACTTTCAACTTCAAGCAGACAAAATTATTCAAATGGACGAGATGTATCATGCTAGAAAAGAGAATTAAGCTAGGAGGGAGACTGGAAAACTAGCTTCAACTGTAGTCATAAGAGATCGAGATGGGAGGATAATCCAAACACCAATTCCAATGACTTGAATAAACCATTGTCCTAAATATATGCAACGACCAAGGAGTAGGTTAATTTTCCAGTCTCATTCAAAGCCAAGACTTATCAAGAGGAGAAAAAGGGAGGTGACTACTACCAATACCATAAGGCGAACGGCCACTAGACGGATGAATGTCATGTGATAGCAGGCATTATTTAAAGGCTAATTTGTGAAGGAAACTTGAAAGAGTTCTTTTAGAAGGGACAAAAGGTTGGTCACACCAATAATTGTCAATAGAAAATCTCTATCAATGTTGTGAACATCATGGAAGAAGAGGATCAGCTAAATCTTAGTCCACCTCTCAACAGGATTGGTGTGATCACATGGAGGACCATAGTTAGTCGAAAGCGGTAGAGGTGCATGAACAGATACATTAGCGAAGCAAAAAGGAGTGTACTCTATTTGAGAATAGGTGCCACTCGGAACCCTCGATTCAAATCCAGATGCCTAATTTTACTATTACTCTGCATGAACTAAAGGGAATCCGACATCCTCATAATGACCCTCTCATGACCACTTCTCAAATTGGACTCTCAATAGCTACAAAGATTCTTGTGGACACTAAAAGTGCTGTTGATGTGATCTTTAAGCACACTTTTGACCAAATGGGGATCCTAGAGGAAAAGATGGAACAAAGACGTGAACCCATCTTTCAGTTTAACAATAAAGGATCAACACCAGCAGGACAATTAAAACTATTTGTGTAAATGGAGACGCCACCATACTTTGAGAATGCTATTTGTGATCATTGATCAGCCTTCATACTACAATGCTTTCTTTAGGCGCCCATCCCTAGATGAAGTTGACGCATTTGTCTTACCTAAATGCTTAATGGTGAATTCCTTGACAAAAAGAGGTTAGAAAACTATAAAGAGGGAGCAATTCAGCTCTTGTGAAATGTATTTTGCTGCTCCTGAACAATATATACGATAATACTCTTCTTCCTATGATTCATCTACTATTTTTCAGGCTTTGGATGAAGGATTTCTACATCTAACATCCAAAGCGAAAGTGAGAATCAATAGAACAATTAAGCGTACGCTCAAAAAATATAACTCTTCTGAAAGAAAAAGGAAGAGTGTGAATGCTAACATAGTGGAAGAATAAGTAGAAAATGGGGAGATGGTCACTGAATTAGACTGTCGAGGAGAAATAGAAAGAATAAAGCCCATATAGGATCTTGAAAAGATATATGCAGATCCAACTGATCTAAAAAAAGAGTTAAAATTGGAAGGGAGCTAGAAAGCAACTTTAATGCAGAGTTAATTAGGTTTCTTAAGGCCAGTAAAGACATATTTGGTGGACTCATTCAGATATGGTTGGGATTGATCCATTATTTATATGACATGCTTTGAACATCGATTCAAGTTTAACCCCCGTTCGGAAAAAAAAGAGGCAGTTAGACATAATTCGGTCTGTTGGTTTGAAAGAATAAGTCAAGAAGTTACTTGAGAATGGATTTATTAGGGAAGTTTTCTATCCAAGATGGTTAGCCAATCCCGTATTAGTTAAAAAATCAAAAGGTAAATGAAGGACTTGTATTGACTACGCTGACCTAAACAAAGCATTCTCAAAAGATTGCTACCACTTGCCAAGAATAGACCAGCTAATTGATGCAACCAATGGGCATAAATATGTCTTTTAGGGATACTCACCCAGGTTATAATAAAATTCCATGTTCAAATCGGATGAAGAAATAAAAGCTTTATTAAAAACTGGGAAACTTACTGTTACCAAGTGATGCCTTTTGGTTGAAGAATGCAAGTTCTACCTACCAGAGATTGGTGAATAGGATGTTAAAAGAACAAATTGAGCAAAATATGAAAGTATATAGACGACATGTCGGTGAAATTTCATGAAAAATGCAACCATTTAAAAGACATTGGGAAATATTTGAGGTGTTGCGAAAGCATCAAATGAAAGTTAATCCATAGAAGTGCTCTTTCGGAGTGCAATCATGAAAGTTCTTGAGATACATCATCAGCACTCAAGGAATTGAGGCCAACCCGGTTCAGATCCAAGCTATAAAAGACATAGCAGAACCAGAAATAAGCAAAGATGAAATGAGTTTAAATGGAAGGGTAGCAGCGTTGAATAGATTTATCTCTAAAGGCACTGATAAATGCATCCCATTCTTTGATGTAATTAAAAAGAAAAAAAATTCAAACGGGGAGAAGATTACCAGAAAGCTTTAAAAGAATTGAAAGGCCATCTTGAGAAGCCACCAATACTATCCAATCCTGTAGAAGGAGAAAATCTTTATTTGCACATGGCTGTTTCAGAACCTGCAGTCAGTTCAGTGTTGACGAGGGAAGGAAACAAAACTCAACTTCCTGTGTGATGTGTGAGTAGAAGACTAAAATATGCCGAGCCATATATCCATTCATAAAAAAGCTAGCCTACTGCGAGATACTTACGGCACGAAAATTAAGAGCTAACTTCCAAGCGCACATAAGTATAGTGCCAATTAATTTCCACTTAAATTGGTGTTCAATAAACTAGAAACTTTAGGAAGATTGGTGAAGTGGGGAATAGAGCTCAGTCAGTATGATGTTGAATTTATACCCTGAGCAGCAATTGAAGGGCAGGCTCCAACTGATTTTGTCAATGGATGCACAAGTCATGTCGAAGAATAGCCGGAAAAAGAAAAAGAATTATAACCCAAATGGCAATTATTTATGGATGGTACATCAAATGAGCAGGGGGCAGAACCAAGATACGTCATTATCACCCCTGATGGGCATCGTTTGCATTATGCAATGAAGATAGGCTTCCCAGCTACCAACAATGTACCAGAATATGAATCGATGATGGCAGGGCTTATTTTGGCATTACAACTGAAGATCACAAGAATTGAAGTCTTCAGTGATTCTCAGCTAATGGTGAACCAACGACAACCATATCAAACAAAGAATGCTAAATTTGTCTTATATGTAAGGAAAGGTGTTAAAAATGCTAAATCAATTTGAAGATTTTTTTACACACTAGGTCCCAAGAAGAACAAATTCTCAAGCAAATTATTAGCAAAGTTGGCTAGTTCGAGGGAGCCCTAGAAACCCAAACTGTATCAGTGGGCTATCAGTCAAATCCTAGCATCAAAGATATAGTACACGAATAAGGAAAATAATCACTAGTGCTAACCAGATCTCAGACCTAGACGATGAAGGAGGGGAAAAAGAAACCAAAAATGAAGCACCTCAGGAGGGACTCATTCTTCCAGAAATGGATAATCGGTACTAAGATAATTGAATGACCTCAATTGTCGAATACCTTGTTAATGGGATATTACCAGTTAATAAGGCGGACACAAGAAGAATCAAACATCAAGCCCCAACTTTCTCTATGATAAACGGTATGCTTTTAAAGAAAGGGTATGCTCTTCCTTAATTAAGATGTGAGTCCAAAGAATGGATTAAGATTGTAAAGGGAGGGACATGTAGGATTTTGTGGAGATCACTCCAATGGGATTAACTTTGCCAAGAAGGTCATGAGACAAGCTTTCTATTAGCTCCTAATGACCAATCAAGCCATTGACTATGTGAATAGATGTAAATGGTGATAGAAGTATTCTAAAATACCTCAATTGTTGCCAAGCGAATTAGCTATGATATTAAGCCCGTGGCCCTTTGATATATGGGGAAATGACTTGATCGGTCCGTTGCCAATATCTAAGGGAGGAGCCAAGTATGCATTAGTCGCAATTGATTACTTCACAAGTGGGTGGAAGCAGAACCACTTCCAAATATTACCTCAGGAAAGGTACTCAAATTCATGATCAAGAACATTGTACTAGATTCTGAATCCCACACACAAAAAATTCTGAAAATGGGACACAATTTGAAGGTGAAGAGTTTACACGATTTTGCAACAAAAATCAAAATTATCAAGAGTTTCTTTTCTATAGCACATCTAAGGGCTAATGGAACCGTCGAAGTAGCCAACAAAACTATCAAAAATATTCTTAAGAAGCGATTAACAAAGCTAAAGGAAATTGGGTAGAAGAGCTGTCACTTGTATTATGGTCACAAAAAATGTACACTAAAACTACAATGGCTTGGCCAAAGCACCGAACTAGTCTTCATTCTGGCCTCTAAGGCCTGTTTGAAGCACCTCCTAGAGGGAGATCGGGAAGTCTTCAGTCCTTCTTGATGAGAGGTAACCAAATGCACCGGACAAGCTGATTTATCACCTAATATGGTGGTAAGGGGTCAAAATAAATGACTAAGATGTCCACGCCCTGAGGATGGCACAAAACAAGGCCTAAAGAATATCATAGAAAACAACATCTGAAGCCCAAAAACTGGCGCAACAAATGATTAACAACATCCGAAGCCCGGAGAGTGGCACAACAAAGGATTAGCAACATCTGATTCCTGTTGAGTAGCACATCATAGGATTCAACATCCAAAGCTCAGAAGGTGGTACAGAGCGAATGATTCAGACATCCAAGGCCCGAATGGTGGTGCAAAATAGAGGACTACTATTATTATTTTTGGATGATGGTTTTTGAACCTCTATTATTGCTTTCAGATGATGGTTTCTGAACCTCTATTATCGTATTCAAATGATTATTTCTGAACCTCTATTATTATTTTTAGATGATGATTTCTAGTCGTCTCCAATTATTAATAGATATGGATTTCTGATCTTCTCTTATCATTACTAGACATGGATTACTAGTCTTCTATAATGGTTCTCTGGCCTTCTATTATTATTTCCATATGATGATTTTTGGACTTCTATTTCCATTACCAGATAAGAGTATCTGATCTTCTTCTATTATTTTCAGATATAAACTTCTAGTTTTCTATTATTATTATTATCGCCAAACCGGGTTCTTTGTTCTTCTACCATTATTCGCAAATAGAGTTTTACTCTTCTTCTATTGCTGCTAATATTAATTATCGAACTTCTTTTATTGTGGTTGCCAGGAGGATTTCTGGTATTCTAATTATTATAAGATGGGATTCCAGTCTTCCACTATATAATTATCAGATGGACTTCTGATCTTCTTCTATGGTAAGATATGAATTTTTGGTCTTCTAGTATCAGATGATAGTTTGGACTTCTACTAGAGAAGATTTCAATTAATAACTCAGCTAATAGTATTGACAATGAACGCTAATATAATTTAATTGAATTTAAAGGTAGAATTGATAACAAATAATATCTTGTCCTTCATGTTTTATAGGAAAACAACGCTAGCAAGAAAATCTCATTAAGGATCTGACAATGCAAAAGAATTCTTGGTTTTATCCTAAAGAGTAAAAAGCTTTTGTATACTAGGAGGCTAAGTTTTATCCCAATAATCTTCAAATGATATTAGCCAATAAATCAATGCCGATACTAAGAGTTCATGTCGAGGTTTGAAGCAAGGGTTCTTGCCGAGGTATGAAGTAAGGGTTTATATCGAGGTGAGAAGCTACAGATACAAAGAAGAATGTCAATGTCAAAGTCCTTGTCGACATTGAAGAACATAAGATGGTGATAAAATGACGATGTCGCACCTATCCAATGATGTCGAGTTTCTTCAAAATAAGCCACTTCATGCCAATAACAAGAACCAAAAATTATAGACATCGTCAAGGGTTAAGAAGTAACATAGTATCAACCTTATGTGAGCAATCTCGATGTTAACTGGGTTTATAACCCAATAGAATTCAAAGGGAACTAGAACATCTGCAACAAGTAAAAATATCTTAAGCATCGACCAAGAAGACTAGAAGAAAAGGAAGAGAAAGAATAAAGAAGAAAAATACCAAAACAAGCTAAGGCGATGGATCGCTAGCGATCCATTACCTATGAATTGCTAGCGATCCATAAAGCTTTCCTGTGCATCCTCCATTCCTCATTCATCATGATCTAATATGTTCCCTAGAGACGCTAGCAAGTTTCATAGCATGCCAAATAATCTAGCTCGAGAACTGAAGACTTACCTGATTCAAGCTGCTTGACCAAAAGTAGCTAACTCAAAATAGGCCTATAGAACTCATGTGAAGTAGGATTGACTTAAAATTTTGGAGAACATTTAATAAACATAGAAGACCGCTCAAAAAAATGACACCGTTTGGAGTTGATTTGATGGATCGCTAACGATTTAACTAGATGGATCGCTAGCGAATCATATAAAGTGGGCCCTACCACTTCAAATTTTTAGTGGGTCGTGTTTCTACAAAGTTTCGTTCGATTTTGTTAAGATTTAAGCGAGTTATGGATGATTCTTTTGGATCAGATGACCCATGAAGACGAATGATCAAACTAACTACAAACGACTTGATATTTGGAGAAGGCACTTAAATAGAAGATAGGAAAATAACCAAATAAACATCACTAAAGAATATGCTAAGTGGATGGATAGATCTATCCCTATGGATAGCTAGCGATCCATCCCCTATAGATAGCTAGCGATCCATCCTCTATAAATAAGCTAGCGATCCATCGAAATAGGTTGAATCGCCCTCAAACTTTTCGAGCACCTTCGTAGCACTAAATAAAGTCCTCTGGTACAAAATATGCTACGTTGATGGATAGCTAGCAACCCTTAGGAATGACTAAAATTGATTGGAAATTTTCGGTGATGACTTGACATAACAACTGGACTCTTTTGCACTTGGACTTCTGACCCAACATTCGCTGAATTCCACTATAAATACTCACATACCTGCCACTAGAGATGGATCTTTTTCTGGGGAGAGAGCCGCCAGTACTATACTAGGATTCCATTACTTCTTCAACTTTCTTCTCTCTCACAACAGTCATTAAGTCGGTTACTGTGATTCTCCAGTCAACCTATGTACTTATGACTTATTCTAACTCATTGTAACTTAGATTTAAGAACTAACTAGTTGATATCCTGAGAGATTCAACTAGTAGAATCGTAATAAAGATTGATTAAAGTGGACGTAAGCTAGAGTCAGCCGAACGACTATAAAAGTTATGTGTCTCTTTTCTTACTTCTTCTTTTTATTTTTTGTTTATCTGAGATTTATGCTATTATCTACACTAGTGCTTTCACACTTTATCTAGGGTATTGATCCATCTTTTGAGTTAACACTCGATAGATGCTGTTTTTGAGGTTCATTAGAAACATAGACAAGGAAGAACGACTTTGAGCACTGAGGTCATACCGAGGTCTCGCTATAAAGGAATAAGAGCATACACATAAAAGTATGACCACTCTATCGATACCGAAGCCAATAAGGATGCTATCATCAACGCTCGATGACGCTGAAGCATGGAAAGGCTAAAGAATGGCGGTATCTACTACCTACCTAACTCTATAAATAGAGGCCAAGGAGCTCCATGCTAGGGGCCGATTGATTCTTTTCCTTCTCTTGTTCTTAAAATATACTCTAGCAAAATCTAAATTGAATTAGGGAAAGTTGAATTTGATTGTAATCATTCTTGACTAATAGCAACAAAGGCTTGAATTGGCTTATGGATTTCGACTATGATTTATTCAATCATTTTCAATTTGGCCTTGCAAATAGTTAGACTCACCGAGTTTGAAAGTTGATATGCTTAGCCTCGATAAGATTTGAACTTCACGATGTTTCTATCGTAGTTGCATAGCTCGATATGGGGTAATCATAAAGCTCAAAGCTCGACATGACCATAGTCGATGAATATTTAACAACCACAGATGCACAGCCTCGACTTGGTCCTTCTCGTCGAGTTTTGGGCAAAGGCGAGCTTATATGTTCATGATTATATGAGCATTGAATTCTCGAATAGGAGAGCAAAATGGGCATATGGTCTATTATCATGTTTAATAAATCATTTTGCCAAATTGTCACATCTTCAACATTTTCATCTGATCATATGACCTGACATAAATCTTTGAGAGAAGGACTTATCTAAAAATTCATGAAAAAGAACGCGACATCACTATGCCAGCTTCTATTGAGGATGTCAATTCCACTCAAGGATGTCAAGCCTAACAATTAATAAAAGGGAAATGAACGCCATCTTTCTCTTGAAGACATATTGTCATCCTTATTAATGATTCTATCATAAAGGTAGTCTCATAATGACAAGTTGGACCCTGGTGCTATTCGATTATGTGTCTATGCTTGCTAAAGTCAAAGACCAACTTGTCTTTATCAACATCCGAAGTGTTATACCATTTTTTGGTCTAATAGGAACAAACACACAATAGATTAATTGTAGAGAAATAAAGCGAAGAACTAAAATTAAAACAAGAAAACAAGCAGAAAATAAGAACATGCAGATTTATAGTGGTTCGACATTGTTTTCCTATGTCTTTGAACGAATTGCTTTATTAATTAGTTGGAATTCTTAGTGCAAGGGGATTAGATCGGATAATCCTTTGTTATGATGGAGCGCTAGTACAACCACAGGGTGAAGATCCCTAAAATAAACTACAAGCTCTGTATTTATAAGGGTAAACGACCGAATATCCTATTAAAATTTTGCTAGCAGATTCTCCATATGTAAATGAGGTCACTCAAAAAATTTCAAGGCACAATTTCTAATGCCAAGGGATCGACAACGATCAATCTTCCCGGCCACGAGGCATGCTGCGATCAGTCGTATGGGTCCCACTCCATGCTAGCTTCTTGTTTCCCATTTGTTTGCATAGTTTCATTCATGTTTCTAAAGATCAATCAATTCCGTTGAATTGAACTGTTGGTTGATGTTGTTCATGACCATTATGATGTGATGTGATCTGATCCCCTGCCTAGGGAAATGGATAGGTATCGATCAATTAGGGAGGTACTAATCCATACTTAGAATACTCCGAAGAGTATATCTATTGATCATGCTTGATTGTTGTTTCATATTGTTGTCTATGCTTGATCTTTGGACTCCACGATCACCTCTTTAGGCTGCTTTCCTTATCCAAGAATAAATATAACTTGTCCAATCAGTCTGAATATAGCCAGATCTAAAGGCCAGATAACATTTTCCCTCCAAAGTACATCCTATTTCAAATATGACGTGATTTGAATCAAAGAAAGAGTCATTGGGAAGGATTAGATTCATTTTTCTGAATAGTTGTTACCCTTCCATTGAATTTTCTTTCCGAAGAGATGTATCCCTCTTTGTTTGTTGCAATGCTTAGTTGATATTTTCCATTATAAATTAGGGATGTAATCCTCAGTCTTTGTCTACGCTTGGTTCCAATGAGCTTGTTTGTTGAGTTAGTAGACCTCGGCAATCTATAGTGACTTCCTTTTAGAGAAATCTAGGTGAGAACTCAATTTTTGTCGATTCAAGAAATCGATTTTGACAGTGCACACATGTTTATGAACAGATTTTGTCCTTGGCTCCCGAAATGTTTACACATGTATGGGTCGTTGTCAATTCCTAGTAGTTCGAATATATTTGCATTGCACTTTTCCACATTTTTTCGGAATGAGGATTTGGTACCAATCCCCTAGGTAGGGGGATCAGTACCGATCCTTTGCTTGCAAACACTTATCCGATTTGAGGCTTTGTGGAAGTAGGCCACACTAGTATATAACCTAAATGACTTAGCTTAATCTCTTTACTCGTTTCATTTATCTTGCAATCAAACAGATCCCTTCCTTTCCCTTGCTTCAGCCATTGCCAATCTTCGAGTTCAACACTTCCTTCATATCTTCCAACGACCCATCTATTCACCTACGCGATTCCATCTTCCATCTTGATATAAGCCTTGCTCATTACCCCAAATCAAAACCGCTCTTGATTTTGCTAACTCAATTTCAGAGCCAAACTAGAATCCACATCGCCCTTGTCCTCTTCGAGCCAATTCGACTCTTCACCTTGCGTTTGTACTTGATTTTACATATATAGGTTGGTTTTTTACGTGAGAGATGATGGGATGTTGAGACTTTGCTGATGATTATGGAAGGACAGGGCGGTGATGATGTAAGGAGACATGAAATGGAGTGTGCATAGGGGTCGGTCGTTGGTATGTTGGTGATGTGGTTGCAATCAAATATGGGGATCGGTTGTGTTGTGGAGTAATTGAACCGGGATGATTAAATTGAAGAGACCGGTTGCGATATGGCATGGAGGGATTAGCTATGATATGGAGTGGTGGATTGGAGTGATGGTTTTATTAATTTTTGAAATGGAGGGATCGTTGTGATTGGATTCGGAGGATCGGTAATTGGCATATGAGGTTCGAAACCGAATAAGGTGAGGTCGCCTATGTGAGGGATCGGGTATGATCCCCTCAATTAGGGGGACTTAGCCATTTTCCTTAAATTGAACATGAGTTTTTGGACTTGAATAGTCGCATACTTGACTATGTGAACTTGCAATAGGACATGACTTAGAACTTGAACACATGCATATGAACTCATATGGACTTGAATACTCGAACTCGCAAACAAATGCGTATAACTTGGAACTCAATTGGACTTGAATGCAAATATTGTACTCCAATATGCCGATAACTACTCCCGATTCTTATGTGACATCCACAACCATTAACAAAAGGCCAGTTGGGACGGCCAGCGATGACGGTCTCTCCGATTGAATCGCAAAGTCTCGTCAGAGCTACCATTTTAATTTTGAATTGTTTATCACTGTAATACGCAACACCACACCACACCGTACTAGTTCACACTTTACAAGAGGGGAACGGTTTTTTCTAACAACTATTATTTATTAAGTTTGATAGTTATGGGTTCCAAACGCTCGAAGCATTTCACTGCTATGGCTACTGAGCAGACAACTTCACACGGCGATTTTGATGTTGAGTCAAGTTCGGCAACAATATATGCTTTGCACACTTCGGGCAATCAATCAAAACAGCCCAAAAGTTCTCAATAAGGGCCTAAAATCATGTGAATCCAGAAGCAGAAAATGAATCAGCTCCTAAAACTGTAAAAGATGCTATAATCTTAAAGAACCTGGAAGATTTTGTGGCTTCGAGAATCGATGAGACTTCTCTTCATAGAATTTGCTTTAGATATGGGATACCATATGAGGAAGTATGACTCTCGACCTGCAATGATAGAGCTCACTTCCTCCCAATGGGCACATGCTTATAACAGATATGTGCTAGGTTGGTTGCGTTACACCTTTCAATTATTTTGTTCGAAAAATGTTACATCATTTGAGATTAGCTCCAACCCTGTTGCATCCAAACGGCTATGCATTTCCTCGAATTCTTATATCATGAACTAACTCCGGAGGATATTAGGTTCATCCTCAACTTCAAGCGACAAAAGGGCAGCCTCTTGTATATATTTCTTGAGTCAATTAGTAATTATCAAGTCATGACTGGTACTTGGAATAAGCTAATTGCTTTCAGGAATGAGTGATTTTATGTTCGTTGTCCACTTGGCTTCATGGGATGATGGTTGGAATGACGTGAGTGTCATTTCACTCAATCTTGAGTGCTTTTATTCAAGTCATGCTTTGAACTGAGCAGTTCTTTGGACCTTGCAGGTAGCTATCCATGTCCCATCAGCAATAGTTATTCAGAGGCAGCCGCTGAGCTCAGGAACATACCTTCGAAAGATAAAGATGTTAGATTCCTTATTACCGATGAGCACCTCTTTACCTTCGGCTTGCTTGAAGAGGGCTGTAGTACCAGGTTAATAGGGAATGCTGATGATGAAGTGAGAGGGAGAAGAGGCGCTATTCTACAAGGAGGAAGCAAGGTTAACCTTGTCGTGGCCTAAGTCGAGGAGGCACAGGAGGTTACCGAATAAGGAGAAATAAGGGACGATGCTAATTAGCTCGGTCATGGAGATGCAAGTTCAAGCCATGAGCCTACAGTCGGATCCTCCTAAGACAGATGGCTCCCTTTCCTAGAGAAGAGAAGAAGAAAGAGACTCATTTGCAAGCCGCGCAAAGGGAAAGTCACTAAGCAGTCGAAACCGACCACCGCTACAGTAGATCAATACACTTCTCTTCCTCTAGAATATCTACTTAAGGGATTATCGGACATCCACCTATCAGATGATGCCCGGAGTTATGATTTTGCTAACATGAGCCTTGGGGGTCCGACTCTCCTATTTCAATTGGTGGTGACATTCCTCCAACTAGCATAGGAGAGATTGCTCCAGCTACCAAAGCTCCAGTACCTGGTCTATCGGGGAGGGACACTAGGACACTCACAATCACGTGCATGACACCGCACGACATCCAACCATCTTTAATTTTGGCGATTCTCGTATATTTTTGTTTTTTTGTAGGTTCCAGTGATCTCTCTCGCAATTATGATCACTTGCATAATCTCAACCATCATATTTTGGGTCCAGTCAAGGTCCAAACTTTGGTCGACAGCCTGGAAAGGAAAGAGAAGCCCATGACGGAAAGGAGGACTGGGACAAAAGTCATCAATCTAAAGCTTTATCATCTTGGTACAAGTTAAAGTCCTAAACTTTTCACCACAAGGGTGCCGATCCACACCTGTTGTATATAGCATTAGCAAGTCATTACCTCATGCCTCTACTTTGGCTACACCACTCAAGCAACGTTCAGGTTCTTCCGACACCTAGAGATCTTTTGAATGCTAGAAGGGAGCATGAAGTCTTGATATTTCTTCTCATAGCATGGAAAATGGTAATTATTAGCCCCAATGTATCTCGATGCCACTGCTGTAGAAAAGATGGCCGAGCATATGGCCACATTTCCTAAGTTATGCTTTAATGAGTTTGAATTTGTTCCCATTTTCCATTCGATTCCTCCAGAGGCCAAGGATACAGTGCTCTCCTATGTTAATGATGTTTATGTCCAGCATGGCACACCTCTACATGTGGCTGAGAGGATTTTTAAAGTGTTAAATAAAAGGAAGAACGAGATCAATCGCTTAACTCCCAAAGAGGTACATGATAAAGACATCAACAAACACTTGGATGAAGAAGTCAAGGGGTTGATAATAAAGCTGGCCAATGTTAAGAACTAAGACTGAAGCTGGGAGAACTAAGTTCACCGGTATATGATAACATGCAACCTATTAAATGGTCTTGTAGGAAATCTCACGCACCAGAGAGATACTATGGTTTTATCATGGAATGTGAGAAGGATGACTATGTTTCAAATAATGACGCTCCTCCATCATTCCAACAAGCAATGTATAGTAAAAACTCTACGCTCTAGCTTGGAGCAATGAAATGTGAGTTGTATTCCACATACAAAAATAGAGTTTGGACTTTGTCAGATATACCTGAAGGGATAAAACCCATCAATTACAAATGGATTTTTAAAAAATCTAAATGCAGATGGGCAAGTAGAGACTTATACGAAAAAGCTAGTTGTTATAGAATTTCATCAACTTCAAAGCGTTGATTATAACGGGACCTTTTTTGCTTGTAGCCATGCTTAAAACAATTTGTATTATGCTTGCTATTGCTATATTCTATGACTATGAAATATGGAAAATGTATGTAAAGATGGTTTTTCTAGATCGTGATTTAGAAGAAACCGCTTATACGTTACAGCTCGAGGGTTTTGTGGTCAGTGGGAGTGAGACCAAGCCTTACAAGTTGTTAAAGTCCATTTATGGACTTAAACAGGCTTCAAGGAGTTGGAACAAGTGCTTTGATAAAGTAATCAAAAAGTTTGGTTTTTATTAGAACATAGAGAAAGTGTGCGTATATAGAAAAGAATAGGGCAAAACCATCATGTTTTTGGTGTTATACGTTGATGATCAATAATTGATTGGTAATGAAACTTTGTTTTTATAATCAGTGAAAGCTTGGCTTTCTAAGAACTTCTCAATGAAGGGTTTGGGAGAAGCAACCTATATACTAGGTATAAAGCACTACAGAGACAGATCTAAAAGGCTATTGGGATTGTCCTAATCCCTATACATATATACCACACTGAAAAGTTCGGTATAGAGAATCCTAAGCGTAGAAACATTCCATTGCAGCCTAGAATTGCTCTTTATAAGATGGACGCTTCTCATATCCATGAGGAGAAAGAGCGTAAGAAAAGGACCCGCAACGCTTCAGCCATAGGATCCAAAATATACGTTATGCACTAGACTGAATGTGGCATACACACTAGGATGTATAAGCCGTTACCAGTCTAACTCTGGAGAAAATCATCGGACAACCGTAAAATGTACACTTAAGTATTTAAGAAATACCATACTGGAATGGAGACCCCCGGATGAAGGGGTATATGGATTCAAGCTTTCAAAGTGATATATATGATAGTATATCGGTGTCTGGTTATGTCTTTACGCTTAATGGTGGTGCCATTAGTTGGAAAAGTTGTGAGTAAGAAACAATAGTCAATTCCAGGATGGAGGCCGAATACATCGCCCTCAATAAAGCAGCTAAAGAGGCAGTTTAGATGCATAAGTTTTTGAGTGAGCTCTGAATGATTCCCAATACCGAGAATCTATGGCATTGTTCTATGATAACAATGCAGCGCTTTTGATCGCAAAGAAGTCCAGAGTACATAAGAAGTAACGACATATTCTTTAAAAGTTCCACCTCACTAGAGAATTTGTTGAGAAAAAAGAGGTCATGATACAATGGGTAAATACCAAGGACTACATAGTGTTAGCACCTCCAATCTACGATTTCGATGACAACAACTATTCAATCACATATACAAGTTATATCTTATTATATTACATGTATCATTATGCTAAAAAATATCATGGCTCAATGACAATTTGAAGAAAGAAGGATCATACTATTTGAAAGTAAGGTCATGTTATTGTATTATAGTCATATATCAATGTTGTACAATATCCTTGAATGATCATAACTCACACGATTTGACATCAAAAATTTTTGGAAACAAACTGCCTGGATTTTGCAAATTTAACAGCGATAGATGTCTGCCCATAAGCCATAGATGTCCGTGACAAATTTTGGGTTTTTGTTTTCAGAAATTCCATAAACGTTTGACATATAATGACAGACGTCTGAAGGAAGTTTCAGTCTGCATATATAAAACTGCAACTATCATGCCTTGAACAGATGCTTCTATCCGATTTGAACGAACATCCTTCTTCTTCAATAGTTGCAACCATTAATCTGAGTAATCTTTTAAGAAGTCACAACTTTTCAGATACAACTCTTTGATTATGTAAATACTTCAATCAATTGAGATTTAACTTACCTTAAATTTACTACTCTCTAACTTCTATAATCATATTCTCTTGTGCTATCGTTGATTTTTTTATTCTCAATTACTTACAACCAAAATCTATATTTTGGTTAAATTATTTTCTAAAAATCCAAGCACTCACACTCACTGTCACTCAAAAGAGATTATAGGAAGAATTGTACTAGCTGTTAATATCCGTGTTGTATAGAACACAAGATTGTCAAAGGAATACTTTATATTAGGCTATTCCTTTAGGCGAAGCGATGTTTATTGGTTAGTGAAAACCAAGGGGAGCTTCGGGATTGGACGTAAGAATGGAGGTCCGAACCAATATAAAAACTCTAGCATGCTCGTTTTTATACTATTTCTACATTCTACTATATTGCTATATTTAGTTCGTATATTGGTATACACTCACACATTAATACACAATTTATATTAAATACTATCCATTAGACTTATATTTGGTATCAAAGCATGGGAATTTCAATTTACAACAACAGGTGGTTGAAAACTTTTTAATATGGAAAGTACATTTCAAGAAGATCAATCAACTACTCGTCCCCCACTATTTACCAGTTTTAATGTTGCTTATTGGCCAACGCATATGCGAATTTTTATGGAAGCTAATGGTTTAGAAATTTGGCAAACAACTCAATCTAGATATGAAGCACCTACAATAGACATAAGCACTTGGACCAATGCACAAAAGAACATGACAACTAATAATTCCGAACCACGAATGTTCTATTTTTTTCAAATGATAAAAATGAATTTTCACGAGTATTGGTTTGCACCACGGCATACGGTATGTGACGCACTTTGCAAATTACTCATGAAGGAACGACAAAAGTCAAGCTGTGACGACCCAGAATTTTTGGTATTTGAATTTGAAAATATTTAAGTGATTTTAAATGTTTGAAAGATAGTTTGACTTGAATTTCAGATGTCAGAATGAATTTGACAATTAAATTATTGAATTTAATTTACTAAAGTTGGATAAAAATTTGAATCTTCAGTTTTAAGTTGATTAAAAATATTTCAAAGGCTTAGAAAATTTATATTGATAATACTGAAGATAATGGAAGCTTCAGAATTGAGTTTGGAAATGATTTATTCAGTTTTGAATTTTTATTATTTAAATCGATATTTAAAAATAGCCTTCCGACGTACAGTCTCGGATTTCAACGAAACCAGTTTCATTAGATCCACAATATTATATTATTATCGGATTACAATTTTCGTAATGTTCGGAGTTGTCGTGTGATCGTACGATGAGCAAACACGTTGAAAATTAAATCGAAAATTTGATATTTAACTCAATTCAAAAATCTATCTTCCACATATGACCGAATTAGGCACGAAACATGTTCTATTGTGTTCGGAATATGGGTAAAACCTTATAAACGCCTGTCGGCATGTCTGATTCGGAGTTCGAGATTTTGAGTTATGCGTAACGTGATATTTTGGAATTAAATAATATTATAAAATTCCTAAGTAAAATCCTATTACATCCCATCAGCCAACCTATCCCTTCACCTCAGTTACCCTATACCCTGTCACAAGCCGCCCTTCTTCAACTAAATCGTTGTCTTCCTCAAAAAGCTTTATGGCCGAAACAAAAAAAGGAAAAGAAGTGGACTCGGTAAAAAATTCGTTTTCCCTCTTCTAAACCCCCAAACGAAACCGAAAAAAAATGGCAATGCAGAAATTGAATCGAGTTCGGGCTCGATTTTAAAGCAGGTCACGACTTTATTCGATGAGGAGGAAGAGTCGCGTCGGGGTGGCACTGCTCTTGCGAAGTTGGATGAGCGTCGCCTTTAGGGTTCGATGGCGACGAAGCTCGTACTCGCGCGCTGCGATGGGGGAGTCATTCGATTTGGATGAAGGGTCTTCGGCATCTCGACTCCGGGTTGAGCGCGCGCGCAAGGTAAGGAGTCGCGTCAGACTTTTGGGTCGTGGAGACGCTGATTTGATCGTCGATGGCTGGTGGCGGGGCATGGTATGAATCGCGGTCTCGACAGACGATGGCATGAGGTATTCTTGCTCGATTTTATCACAAATTTGTTGTAAACTGGAATTTGCGTTTTTCTTTATTTATTTCAACTATAAATAGACTTAAGTAAGTTTTACAGTAAAGATATAAAATTCGGTTTTTAATTTACAAGTAATAAGTATGTTATAATAGAAAAATTTATATATACAGAAAGATTTTGAAAATATAATATAGGCAATTTTATAATGGTAAAGTTATGTAAAAAAAATCAAATTTATGAAATCTATCATTTATTTTCAAGTGTGTGTGTGTGTGTGTGTGTGTGTGTGTGTGTGTGTGTGTAGTTTAAAAGGAGAATTATTTAGAAGAAAATTTTGTTTAAAACTAAATTATATGGTTAAAACCCCAAATTGTTAGTTTAGATTAAATTTATAAAATGTAAAAATTGATTGTTTTATCTTTTCGAATATTAATAAAATCATATAATTGTTATGCAAGGCCAAAACTGTGAAATCAAGTCGGAATTGAAATGGATTGCATGACAAAAGCTAAGGTGAGATCTTCTAACTGATTTAAATTTAAAATAGTTAAATTTAAAATTTGTTGATGGTCTGCTTAGATTATTAATTTTTTATTAGTTATATTAGTTTAGACCCTATGCGCCGCATAATAGGGGATGATATTATATTTAAACCCATATACCGCGATATTCCATCTCGAAGTGGAATTGGTATTATATATGTATTTGGAGTTGTTGATTTCCCATATTATATAGCGGATGAGACCCTACGCGCCGCATACTAGCGGTTGATATTTTATAAATCCCATATACCGCGATATTCCACCTCGAAGTGGAATCGGTATTTAATTATTGTGCTAACATCTGTGGATGCAGGAAAACAGGTTGGAGGGATCCAACTGGATTCCTCAAATATTGAATTTGTTTCATATATTGTGTGTTGATTATTTATAATCTGTGTGTGATTATTTGTGATTGAAACCCTTGAAGGCTATAATTTAGCCGAATATATTTTTGGTATCGTAGGATATCAGAAACAAATAAAATTGGATTTTTTTGAAATTTAGTAGAAAATTTATAATAAATTAATTTTATCAAATTGAATAAATGTAAAAGAAGGAATTTATTTCAAAAGATAATAAATTTAGTGTTTAAAATAAATTTGAAAATCAATTTGATAATTATTTGGTGTTGAAAGTGAATATTTGGGAATCAATTTGAAAATCGTATATCTGTGGATATTTGAAAAATCTAAAATTCACAATGGGAATTTTATAAAAGAAAGGAAAATTTATTTTAAAAATAAATATTGTTTTATTTTTAAAGGCGTGAAAAGTAATTTACAGATTTGGAATGTAAATTAAAATAAATCGAGAAGATTTATTAATTGATATAAATGGAAAGAGAATTCTTCCCTCAAAAGCCGAATATATTTTCAAAGTAACTTTTAAAGTATAAATTAAAAGTTTTAGAATTGTTTTGAAAAAAAAATTGTTAGAGAAATTATTTTTGGAAAATCTTTAAAGTAAAGATTTATTTAGTTAATTATAGAAATGATTATTTTAAAGATTTAATTAATATTTTATTTAGAAATTGGTTATCTAAATATTTATACTCTATCTACTAATTTTATTTCAAAAAAATTTGTTATGGACTTAAATTTTATATGTGACATTAGCATACTATTTTCATAACTAATAATAATTAAGTAAGTGTTAAAATAATTTTATTTTAAAATGTTTTGAAATATATTTTGGATAGGTGATTTAAATTATTTTTAAAGTATTTGAACTCGGCAAATTATCAGTGGAATTAAATGAATATTTGAAAAGTTATTCCACGTGAGGAAAGTGATTTGAAATTTGTTTTCAAAGGATTGAAGTGTGAAATATATCTTGCGAAGATATTTTGAAAATAAATAATTGGGGAAAATTATTTAAATCTGGTAATTGTTGTGAATTTTGATTGATAGTTAAATAACCGACTATCAATATTGGCCTTTAAATGGCATTAGAATTTCGATGTGACCGGGAGTCGAATTCCAAAGGGATATTCGAAACCCACATCGAACCTTTGTGATTGTAATGGATCTTTTGTTTAAAAAGATCAAAGTGGAAATTATTGTGATTTGTTGAAATATGAATGTAACACTTATTTTTAAAAATAAGCGCTCATTATTCGGATTAGCCGGGAGAGGCCTTGTGTCATAAAACCCATTCCGAATAATGATACGACGAAATGGGATTGCATTTGAAGATGGGGTTGAAGATCGGGTATTCTCGAAAATGAAAGGATTACCTGTCGAATGTCTCTGCACCGAGTTGCTCCGGTATATAGATTTGATCACCCTTTGTGATAAGGATTCCGGACGTGATTAGTGAATATCCAGATTTGCAAGGGCTTCTTTGGAAGTGCCTTCGGTTCCGTTCGATCCCGGAACGGACTTGTATGGATGTGTGGCTGACGTTACACTTTGAGATGTAAAGCTGGTTTTTATCAAATACATTTCTATTGGTGGCGAAGAATTTATTCTCTTAGCTTAACACCCTTCTCTGAGACATACGAGCTCAATGATTATGTAGTTGATGGTTATTAGTGATACATTCCCAAATAGGTAACGTGGCATACGAAGTGTTGCTGATCATTTGTTGATCAAAGCATGGCTTTGTGAAAAGCGTAGCTTTATGGACGAGACCTCATTGAGCCTCACAAACCGGTAATGGTCGAAATAGGAAAGATGCAGCAAGGTTTCGGGGGTAGCTCCCCTAGGGTATGTCCATTCCTTTTGGAAAAGGGTGGCATCAGGTATGGAGCCCTGATATTTAACCTATGTGGTTACTGCAAATACTTTTCTTTGTGGTTGGTTGTGTAGAGGATCCTCGGATAAAGGTCGCAAACGACCGAGGGTGGCATATCTTAGGTTTTACTCCCTAGAAAGGGGTAACCGGCCTTGTGTTGGTAGAGAGCCGGGTAGGTTCTCGGGGCGTCCCTCCAGAGGCGTACCCATGTGGCAGTAGGAAGTTCCTTAACCTGACCATTAATTGAAAATCCAATCTCCAATACGCGCCTTGTACGTTTTTAGTTGTATAACCTACCATTTACTTATGGTGGTCACCACTATTTAGATGGTAGCTATAGTAGGCATAGTTCGAAATGTCTATGCTGGCTAAGATTAGTATTATACTTTCGAAATATTTTCCGCACTATGCACTAATAATAATATTGAAAGGATTTTGCGTATTAAGCATGTTTGACTATCATAAGGAGAAATCTTCTCCAATTCTGCGTTTGCATTGTGTGTGTGGCAGGAGGCCTTATGGTAGTTTCATTTTCCAAAAAGAATAGCGGATTTCTTTTCCTTTCTTTGCGGAAATAACTGTTTTTAAGATTTCACACCAGTCGCATGAGTGACCTGGAGTTTATTGTTCCCTTTCTAAACTCTGAGTGCCCATAATTTTCCCACACGGGCAGCCTAGAGTCAGGTTATCATTATTCTGGAGCGAAGTCGAAAAGGAGATGCTGTGGAAATCAGGAGCAAGCTGGATGGCGAAGCGTATCACTAGTATGTGTTAGATTCTTTTCCGCTATCTTGTTGTTGTAACATTCTGAGAATGTAATATGATGTAATGTAATAACTGATATAGTTCTTTGTTTCAAAGATATTCATTTATCTATTATATTTGTTCCACTGCGATATGTGAGATTCTGATGTTGTTTTTTTTCTTCTTCTTCTACCTCTTTCTTCTTTAAACCCGAAGACTCGTACATTTGTTCCACTTTGGGCAGACTTGTTGTGGAATTTTGCCAGCTCAAAAGGGGTACGGATTTACGGGCCTTTACACAAGCAAACAAAAATTTCTACTTTGTAAATTCGGTTTTCATCATTTAAAATGAAAGCAAATGAATCTATTATTGACATGTATGCTAGATTTCAAACTATACAACACAATCTCATGGTACTTGGGATCAAATTCACTAATCTTGATCTAGTTATATGAATCTTAAATTCTTTGACTGACGAATGGAAAGAAAGGTTTTAGCCATCGAAGAAGCTAATGATCTTTCTCAGCTCAAAGTTAAAGAACTAATATGAAATATAATGTCATATGGAGCTAATTTGCAGGCAAGAAAGGAGCAAAATCAAGAAAAGAAGAATATTGCCTTTCAAGCAAACAATGATGGTTCCGACTTGGACGAGGAAGAAATTATGTTCATAGCCAAGAACTACAACAAATTCTTGAAATTCGAAGGATGACAAAATTTCAGAATGGTAGTAATTCAAACTCATAAAATCATATATAAATCAAATGTTATGGATGTGACAAGTTCGGCCATATAAAGAAAAGATTGTCCACAACTCAAATTGACAAAAAGAAAAGCAGATTTGAGAAATTCAAGAAGAAGGGAAGAGCCATTCAAGTAACTTGAGATGACTTTGATTCTTCCTCTTCCTTTGACAGTGATAGTGAAACCGACTCAGAACAAGCTAATGTATATTTTATGGTTATACTGATAAGGTATGTCCTGTAATAACATACGATTAAATTTTGGAAATTATCGTAGAATTAGATGATAAATAAAGAGAACCTAAGAAACTTAACAAGGAATATTTAGGAAAGTCAAATAGAGCAGAGTTAGAAATTGATTTATTAAAAGATGAGAAAATAATCTTACAAGAAGAATTAGAAATAGCTCAAAAAGAGTGTAAAAATTCTCTTCCTAAAATACTACTCTAATACATGATTTAGAAAATAGTAAATTAGAAAATGCCAAACTTTAAAAAGAAAAACAAGAACTAAAGGCAAGTTCTGATTCCTGCAATATTGAAATTTTTTATCTTAAGAAGAAGTTAGATAAAATAACCAATAATGTACTGAAATTCAATAAGGGAAAACAAAATTTAAAAAAATTGATTAAAATATCAAAACCATCTGAAAATCGAAATGGATTAGGTTTTAATAGTAAGCAAAAACCTAAGTACTACAGCTCACTATATACTAAGATCAAAACGACAAAATCTAAGACTAAGTTTAAGGCTTCAAACTAAAAAAGGGTTAAGATATGGATATCTAAAAAAAATAACAAGTTAATTAGATAGAAACACATGGATGCATATTTAAAAAATGTTGTCTACAATGATAATTATATTTCTAAAGGTCCTTAATCTTCTTGGATATGGCTAGCTTCTCCCACTAACACATAGCCCCTAACGAAGAAAGTGCGTATTATTATTATTTTGTAGGTATCCAACATCAAAATTAAAAGCAAGGAGAAATGGATACTCGATAGTAGAAGCTCTAAGCATATGACAGGAAATACACATACGCTATCCAATAAAACATATATTGATGGCGGCACTGTGACATTTGGAGATAACTGAAAAGGTTTCATCATTGGCATTGGAGAAGTCATCAACGTTGATATATCTACTTTTCCCATAAGTACTAATGCTTTACTTGTAGAAAATTTAAAACACAATCTATTAAGTATAAGTCAACTATGTGATAAAGGATTTAAAACTAATTTCAAAAAAGATAAATGTAATATTTTTGATGAAAATAGAAAATATAATATTTGAAGGATTAAGAAATCGAAATATATATGTTTTGAACACCAATTCGAACATAATAATGATTTGTGTTCAATTACAAATCGTAATGATCCTTGATTATGGCATAAAAGATTTTGTCACATAAGTTTTAAATATATTAACGAACTAGCAAAAAATGAATTAGTTAAAGGATTACTCAAAATCAACCACAATGTCAAAAATTTATGTGATGCATGTCAAATTGGAAAATTAAAGAAAAGTTCTTTTAAATCTAAAAAGGAAATTTCTATAAAAACAACCTCTTGAACTACTTAATCAAGATTTATCCGGAGTAACTCAAGTGTGTTCAATAAATTATAACAAATATGTTTTGGTAATTTTCGATGATTTTTCAAGATATAATTGGACATTATTTTTGAAACAGAAAAGTGACACGTTTGAAATGTTTAAATTTTTTGCTAAAAGAATTAAAAATTTAATGAACTTAAAAATTAAAAGTATACAAATGGATTATGAAGGAGAATGTGAAAATGAACTTTTCACAAATTTTTTTCAATAAATAGGGAATTAACCATAATATTTCATTACCACAAACACCATGGAAAAATGGTGTAGTAGAAAGGAAAACTCGCACACTACAAGAATGTGCATGAACACTACTTAACAGCATTAACTTACCAAAGAATTTTGGGTCGTAGCCATTGCTACTGCATGTTATGTGTTAAATCGTGTAACACTTAGATCACTGACTAAGAACACATGTTTTACTTCAGTTACATTGTTATTTTTAATAATGAAAAAGAGGGAGATAAATGTGTATATACATCGAGGAAAATAACATTCTGGTTGAGCTATTTTTGATATCTCAATACTAACGATTGTATAATTGTCATCATTAAAAAGGAGGAGAATATTAGAAACTCCATTCTATGATTTCGATGACAACAACTATGCAATCACATATACAAGATATATCTTATCATATTACGGGTATCAATGTGCTCAACAAAATCATGGTTCAAAAAATCATGGCTCAAAGACAATGGAAGAAAGAAGGATCATACTATTTAAAAGTAAGGTCATATTATTGTATTACAGTCAAAAATAAATGTTGTACAATCTCCTTGAGTGATCATAACACACACGATTTCATATCAATAAATTTTGATAACAAACTGCCCATATTTTGCAAATTCAATATCGATAGACGTCTGTCTATATGCCACAAACATCTTTGACATATTTCAGGTTTTTGTTTTTGGAAACCCCACAGACGTCTAATATATAATGACAAACATCCAAGGGAAGTTTCGGCCTGCATATATAAAACTGCAACTGCCATATTTTGAACAGATGCTTCCCTCCGGTTTGAGCAAACATCCTTCTCCTTTAACGGTTGCAACCATTAATCAAAGAGTAATATTTTCAAGAAGTCATAACTTTTCAAATACAACTCGTTGATTCTATAAATACTCCAATCAATTGAGATTTAACTTACCTTAGATTTACTACTCTCTAACTTCTATATTCATATTCATGTTATATCGTTGATTTCATATTCTCAATTACTTACAACCAAAATCTATATTTTGTTAAATTATTTTCTACAAATTGAAGCACTCACACTCACTATCACTCAAAGGAGATTATAGGAAGAACTGTACTAGCAGTCAATATTTGGATTGTATAGAATACAAAATTGTCAAAGGAATACTTTTGTATTAGCTTGTTCCTCCGTGCGAAGCAAGAATTATTGGTTAGTGAAATACCGAAGGGGAGCTTCGAGACCAGACATAGGATGGAAAGTCTGAACCAACATAAAAACTCTGGTGTTCTTGTTTTTATACTTTACTTTATATTCTATTATATTGTTATATTTAGATCATATATTGGTACACACTCACATACTAATACATAAGTCATATTAGATATGATCCACTAGACTTACCATAACAGATCCAATCACTAAGTGTCCTGCTCGGTCGGCTTTCATGGTGCTGGTTGAAGGAATGGAAATGAGATTTAATAATTGGCCCCAAGTGCAAGTTGGAGACTAATAAGTTAGGGGTATTCCCTAGGGGCGATTTATTGTAAATTTGTTAACTCTGCAACCAATTCTCATTAGTAATAGAGACATTTTCTTTCTGTTATATATTTCTTATAATGTGTTATAAATAAATAAATGTTTAATTAAAATAAGTTCAACAGTAAATCCATAAATAATATGTTTGTGATAATAATTACAATTAGTTGTAATCATGAGTATTGTATCACAATATAGTAAATGCATTATTTTAAATGTTCCTAGTGAAGAGGTATTGAGACTGGATATCGGTATGTCCATTGAGACTAGAGTATGCAACGCTCTCCAAATGCTTGGAAGCGTATTACGCATGATTGTTGGGGACATCTAGGGGTTAAGTACTGATAGTTATTGAATAACTATGGAACGACTTAACCAATAGTCTTCCATTGGTTATATAACTAAGGTCAAATAAATAATATCGATGTAACTGATTTACAAAATTCTCTCGACTTGAGAATACTACCAATCTTCAATATGAAAGCTCCACTTTAATTATAGTAAAACCATAGAATGGGTCCATCGAGTAACTATAGTTGGATCGGGTGGAAGTATTGGAAGTGAAGCATTATTTAAGAGAGGATTCGTCTCCTTTGTTATGAGATTAGTATCATGGTCAACTCAAGTCAACTAAAAGTTAAAATCTCTAGCCAGAGTGGCTGATTAATGATGACTGTCATTATTGAACCAAAGATTTTTTGATTGAAATATATAGTTAAATACAGACGATATAGAAATTTTGACCATTGCAATATTTCATAAGTCCAAAGTGATATAGTTTTAACAAAGATAATTTGTGAAAAAAATAGTCACAACCAGGTAACGTTCGATAAAGTAAAATTGGATTTTTTTTTCCGAAACCAAGTAGGCGATAAATTTGGCTAAAATGCCATACTGCCAGTTAAGTGACGTGTGAACGTTAATATTCAAATTATCCAATATTAATCGTTGACTAGATTTACACTTAAAGAATCACACAACTGAAACATTGTATACTCCCTTGACCACTTAATTTAATTAAATTATAATTGTTATAAATTATTTAATATTTATGAAATATTAGTTATAAGACTTTATTTGATGTGTTGAACAATACTAAATAGTGTGTTTATAATAGTTGTGAAGATACTAATCGATATTCAATATCGGTACGTGTTTAAATTGAATTTAAATTGCGATGAATTTTTTTGGGCTTGGGCTAGGTTTGAGGCCTATATAGGGAATGATAATTTCGGCTAAGAAGTGAAAAATTTCAGGCCGGGCAATGATTGGTGGTTGGATGGGGTATGAAAGGTTAAATGGGAAAGAAATGGTAAAGAAAGAAGGATGGTGATCCACTTTTTGCTCCACTGTCTCTCCTTTATGTAATGTCCCTTAACCCTCATTTTCTGCAAAAAAATTCATACTTCTCCTTGCTCCAAATTTCGACTAGAAACCTCATTCCAAGTTCAAATACATATCCAAAACACTTCAATCCGAACAACGGTGGTAGATATTTTAAGCTGGCATCTTCCAAGTTGTGAATCTGATTCAAGAAGCACTCAACTTCATCTCAAAGTATCTTTAATAGGCTTTGGGAAAGGTAATTCTTTGATTTAAATTCATTTATCAATGTTTAGTTAACTGTTATATCATATGATGCATTAATAGAAATATTACGAATCTTATTTATTGATATGCTGTCACATATCTGAAGTTTGAAAATATATTAGTGCATATATGTATAAATAAAATTTGTTATCATTTTGAAATTTTTTTAGCATTGAATTCTCGGCGTAACTAAAAAACAAAAAAATTAATTAAATATTATTTAAATTGCTTATTGTATTATAAATCGTTTTCTTAAGAATAAAATTATATAATATATGTTCAAAATTTATTAAAATTTATTTTTATATAAATATAATTTGATGTAAATATTTATTTATTTTAATATATTTTATATTTATGTATTGATATAACCAATTACCTAGCTATAAATTAATTATATAATCAAATAAATATATATAAATTCAAATAAAATATGAAATGAAGTTTCATAGTATATACGATAATAAAACATAATTTTTAAATTTTAAAACTAATTTTTTAACAACTTTTAGTATTTTTCCAAGTAGGTTTTATATTTAATTATAAATCGTTTATTTAAAAATCGTTTTGTAAATAAAAAACAATTATAATTAAATTTTTTATATAAGCCGAGCGCTTGCTAAAAATTTACATTAATTTATAAATAAAATATATTGTTATATATATATGTATATTTATTTATTTACATGTATGTTTGCAAATTAATAAAAATTTGTAGTTATATATATATATATATATTAAAAAAATATCTAGTCGTGATTTCTCTATAAAATATATATTAACTTTTATAATATATATATATATATAATTTATTATATATATTCAAATATGCGTGTGTATTTAGGGTACATACTATTTTGACTTATTAATAATAATAATAAAAGTTATTATTTTATTCTCAAGTTTGCTACAGTGATATACCTATTAATATTTATATTTGAAATTATATTTTTGTTAATTATTAAATATTTTTATAATTTAAATTATATATATACAAACACACACACACATATATACTTATATATTTTATATATAAATTATTATAATTACCGATTATGTACGTTTATATATATATAAATGATATATTTTTGCACACATACGTATGTATATGTATATACATAATCATTTTATACACACATATATTTCATTAAGATAGAATTATCGAATACTAGATGGAGTAAGATGTCTGTTGCGATGTAAATTACAGCATCTATACTCAGACGTGTTAAACCATGTACACATTATTATGTTGCATGTGCACACACATATATATGCATATTATACACATATCCAAAATACAATATAAATCATATAATATAAATCTTTATTTATAAAGTTAAGTAAAATATTTATTTCATTTATAAAGAAAATTTAGAAAAGTTCAAATGGATTAGACTTCTAAGGCCCAGTAAACTTCCACTAAAGGAATTTTTTAAATTTACCTTTCACTCCGCAGCAGGCTTGCCTGGTTCTAACACAAATCTGCATCGACGGCAATAAAAGGCTGATCTGATGGAGTAGGAGATATCGAATATTTGCAGGTGCTCTTTAATACGTAGCCTCCAAATAGCTAATCTAACTCTTTGAATTTGAGGGGGGATTTTTTTTTGAAATCTCCTATATCATCTTGCAATGGTATTCCACCATTCATTGGACCCATCCAACAGATCGTTCTTTTGATCTCTCATCTGCGACAATCCACATTTCGAAAGGTTTAAGTCAATAATAAACCATATATGTCCAACTTAAAATAATCTGAAACACGGATTATCAATGGGTTAATTTAAGAAAAATAAGAAAAGAAGAAAATAAATATAGAATCTCACAGTGGAATGCCAAAATACAATAATGAAATAAACAGTTCATGAAGTTGTTTATACTATACATTTCATTAAATTTTTACAACATCTATCAGAATTATATATACAGCAAAAAAATAAACAATGCAGTGGAACAAAATGATGTGGGAAGTAATACTAGTAATAATATATCAAATCTTCGTCTTCGTCTTCTAGAAAATATTATCTTCAATGCACTGAAAACTCAGGTTGACCAGAGCATAAAGTAAAACCATACACTCGAGTGATAACTAAAATATTCTTACTAAAGTCAAATCAATATCGCATATGACATGAGTGTAATACCATCAGAGATGTTTACGGGGTTTCACATCTCATATCCAGTGTATAACGTGAGTGCAATAACTCAATGAATGTTGCGCGATTTTCCATCTCTTAAGGATCCATCAAAATATTTATATATAGTCGAATACGCTATATATAATGTCTAATCAATAAAATAAATATTTTTCCTAGCGTTAAGGCTTTATATTAATCCGCTTTAACGCGTTTTTAAGCATTGTCGTACAGTTTGCATATAACACAACCATGAGCACATCGGTAGATAAGGATGCGCCGTGATATGATAACACTAAACCAAACTCGTAGTTATCTCGTATAATGATAAAAATATGACAAGGCACGTGAGGCAATGGCCAATGTAGGATACTACCAGTTTGAGTCGCCGGGCTGGTGGTAACGCATCGTAGTCACGACCGTCCACCGCGTCCACCCATCCCATATCGAGTCAAATGGAGGTTATCCCGATCAAGGTGAACCAATTGAAACCAACAATAAAGCAAATAGTTAGGACCGAGTCCATAAGAAAAATTGTAGAACAGGTGTCCGCTAGGGGTAACTAGCACACTTGGCATGGTTTAAGCCTTCCTGTTTTAGTCATTTCAAATTGACCCAAGTATCAGGGTCAATCCATCATCGTTCTCTTTCTTCAAATCCAAGAATGTACACCAAATCCAACCACTTCATTCTAGAGTCTCCCCCATGTACATAGTTGTAAAGTGGTTCAAACATTGATAGAGAGTGTGCTAATAATCGATCCCGGTTTCTTTAACAACCAAACCCGGTTGGTTCTTTAACATTTCGAAAACAATTCATACTTCATATCAAAATATCATATTAACTTCAAAATCAATTTCATTTTAAAAATTCATATTCACTATGTAATCAATTTCATTACAAAAACATTTTATTCATTTCCAAAATCAAATCGAATCAAAAAGACTCAAATCATCTTCAATCTTAAATCGGTTTAAATCGACTCAGTTTCGATTTAAATTCAAATCAACTCGATTTTGATTTCAATTCGAATTAACTTCAATTTCAAAACGTTTCATTTTAGCTTAAATTCGATTCAACAATTCGATTGAATGACTTAAATTTTAATTCAATTCTTATTTTAAACCATTTCAATTTACACAAATTTCCAGTCCAATTCAATTTATTGATTTAAATCGCTTAAATCAAATTTAAACTTCAATGTTCAATTTGAGGTTTAAATCTTTTAGAATAATTCAATTTCGAGCCCAAATTTGAAATATCCATTTAAACTACTTTTACTCGGATATATTTCAAACTTCGAATAAAAATTTAAATCTTTTTAAATAAATCGATTATCATCATCCAAATGATTTCTCCATTATAACTTCAAAATTTCAAATTCGATTCTTTGAATTATTTCTATTAACAAATTTCAATTTCAACATTTCAAGCTCGAGTTCAAAAATAATTCAATTTCCATAAATAAATTGTTTTATTTCTTAAAAACGATACCATTTAAATAATATCAAAACAAAGAATTTTAAAAGCATTTAACTTAACCAATTCGGTGTCCATATATAGTTTTCTATCTAATGGCCAAGTGAATAGTTATTTCAATTTTTAATTGCAATGATGGATATGTATCATTTAATCCAAATAAATGTCATAGGTATATATCATTTCAACCTATTTCTCAATTTATTCGAATGTAACTCTAATAACAGATATATGCTGTCAAATAATTTATAGGGTGATAACTAGATATATATAAAATAAATAAACATCCAATCGTCCAAAACGTCAGCCAATAGGTATCCATCACAATCTGCATCCAAATCAGGAGATAAATCACAACACTTAACTAGTTATCAATATCGAGTATTTAACTTGCAATTCAATTTCAATTTCAGATGTAACTGTCAATTTAAATTCCTATCAGTTCAAACCATATGTCAATTTAAATGTCAGTTATTACCAAACAATAGTCAAAGAAATAAATAACTTCATGATTTCAACTTAAATAACTTCAGAAATATTTTAGAATTCATGAGCGGGTTTAATCACTCAGCTTTATTCGAAACAGAAAAATTTTCAGCTATAAATAAATTACAATCCAACTTCATATCATTGCCTTTGTAGATACGATCGCAAGGCTACTCGTTTCGTTCGAATCCGACCTCATATGAAAAAGTTATTCAATATTTAACATAATGATAATTAAAATTATAACTAACAAAATAAATTAAACAATAATAAAAAAACAAACCTATTCTCGCTCCAGCTGTACGCGAACAACTCCAGGCCGCCCTCCACTCACTTCTTTTTTTTTAAATTAGCATGAACGATAGCCAGCACCTCCATCGTCGAGCAGCCACCCCCCCCCCCCCCAACAATGTCGTCCATCTCGAGGCACGTGTACGCGCGTTCGTTGAGACACCCAAAACTGAAAATGAACGCAGCCCCCCATCGACCACCACGCGATGAAATTTGACGATCCTACCATACAACATGTAGAGCTCATCGAGCTCTCCATTTTTGCTTTTGGAATCGTTCAATTTCATTGCGTGGATTGAGAGAAATCAAGAAGAGAATAAAGAACGATTTTGGCCACTACAAAGATAAGGAGTGGTTGAAATTAGAGTTATGTTCAGCAAACATGAAATTAACGCGACCTTTTATATGAATTTCCGTCACTATTCACACATAAAATTTTCAAACTCCAAACGAAGCATGCCGTCTGGCGTTCTATATGTTATACCCATATTCCAAACACAATGGAATATGTATCAAAGGCCAATCCCATTAGATTTGGAAGAAAGCTTTTCAAAATCATATTATTTTAATTAAATTTTATGCGTTTCAAGCTCGCGCGACCAAACAATAAGTCTGATCGCTACGAAACTTGAATTCCTATAATTGTCCACTATTACGGATTCGATGAAACAGATTTCGTCCAAATCCGAGATAGTGCCAAAAAAAACTATTTTTACACGTTAATTAAAACAAGTAATTTTCCAAAATCAATTTAATCACTTTAACTTCAATTTTAAAAGTTAACAATCTTCATTCTTGTTTAAATAAAATTTAAATCAACTTTTGAAATTATTTTCATTCATATTAACTTCAAGATTCAATAATTTAAATAATTCCAAATATTAAATTTAACATTTAAATTATCAAATAAATTGCTAGATTTGAAATATAAATTATTTAACTTTTAAAATTTAACTTTTAAATTTTAACTTTTAAAATGAATTCAAAAGGTAAAACAACTACATCCATTTCACAGTAATTCAACGTTTGTTATTAAATTCTTGCTATTGATTACAACACGTTAAATATATTAAACTTCATTCTAAGACAAATAATATCGTTAAACCTTATCGAAATTGTTATTTCAAAAAAAAAATTTCATGTTCATATTAAATAAATAAAACATTAAATTTTTCTTTCTAATCATCTTTTGTCAATAATTATATTAAATTTAATAATTTTAAATAGTTAAAAATACGGGTCGATACAACATCCCTCATTCTATCTGCAGAAGCTTGGCCCGATCAGTCCAAGAGCGATTTAGGTTGTCTCTTTGTTCTTCATCTATGTGCAGGACCATTCAAGTTTTAAGTTTTTGTTAAATACGGACACTACCGACACATTAAACCCGCTGACCAAACTCTTTCTATTCGGCAGAAAGTCAATACGTAGATCTATGAATAACTCCTTCCTTTCGGGTTGCCATAAAGCAATGAGCTGGAGGAAGCAGAAGCAGTAGTATAACCAGAAGAGTGCGTCATGTTGAAAAATAAAAGTTGAAAAATATAGAAAAAAATCCCAAAATAATATATGTTATAGATAGGAAAAAAATAAACATACTAGCAGAAAAAAATACCTGAAAAATATGCTCGACCGATTTGGTAGAAATTGGAAAGGGAAGGTCGGGGATATTTGCTGCTGGAATGGGAAATAAGGGGGAGATGATGGTTAAATAGAAGGGGAGGGAGCCAAGATCATTCAGTCGTTGGAGTGAAAAGGCATGACACGCCCGACGTGTTTGACGCGTACGTATCTCTTCGCTCTAACCAGTCAAAGTTGGTACCCTAAGTTTTGAAGCGAATAGACCTACATTTGACCTATACATGTTTGTACGTTTGCTGAATCATATATGAATTTTTCTGTTAACTGTCTATTTTAATCTTTTATTTGGAATGATCCTTAGCGAACTATATACTTTCAGGAAAATAATCATCTAGGCCTATTTTTCATGGTTTCCATGGACCCCATGAAATCCATCCATTCATTCTTTACATTTTTTTAATTTTTATAAATGAAAATATGAGAATGTACGATGAAGATTTATTTGGTCCATGGGGACCATATAAAACAGGACCTGGTGATCTGCACCCCCTTCACTTCGATTACGTAGACCATTTTAATGCTCATGGACAATTATTGACCATCAAAGAGATTAAATAATTCAAATGTACCTTATTTCTAAAGATAAATTATCATTTAGCTCAAAGTGTCGGCTGATAGGACATGAAATAAAAACACGGTAAATAACATTTTCACCCTATAGATTTGAATTTATATATCACTTAATTTGTTTTCATTTTATTTTTATCACAAGTACAATGATATGATGAATAGCCTCTAACTTCTATTTCTTCGTAGTTATCATGCAGAGTTATATTGTTGCATTCAAAGATTTTTTTTTTAAATGCTTTTTACAACTTGCCTTTTTCTTTTCTTCATTCAGTGTGTTAGATGGAATAGTTAGAAGGTTGAATTCGTTTATAGGTAAAAGAGTATAAAAGAGAGTATTTAATCTCTATAGATCATCTTGGTTTATTAATTTGAATTTTAGTGTCAATTTACATTTGCAAATATGATATTCAAATCATAAGTAGATCATTTCATAAGTATATTACAATTGACATACAGAAAATCGCATCCGATTCACATAAATATTGATTATCATATAAAACCATGTTACATGCTTACTTTTACCGTACATTATTTTACTTCATCTAGTAGAAAACCAAACACTCAATTTTATTATTCAGTCATTGAATTATTGTACAGAAGCTGTTGATGTAATATTGAGTAACGATAGCGAATAACCGTACGTCACCGAAACGTCGTTGTAAACCAATACACACAAATCGTTTTGCGTGGAATGAAATAATGGAATTTTATGGTAAATAGCATAAAACAAAGTTAATACCTAGTAAAATACAATTAGTCAGAAGTACTTTTATGAATGTTAGTGGTAGCATAATTTTATAAAATTTAGCTTATTCACAAACTTTGTAATTTATACAACCGCACTATAGATAAACCATCAAAATCAATGCTTTCACCAATTCATTTATTCGAATTTAAACTCCATAAAAAAGTGATTTATTATTATTACTATTAATGTTAATACTACTATTATTTTGAAAGTAATTAAAAAATTATAGTCACGATCAATATGTGTGTAGATACACATGGAGATAACATTAATCATCATTTTTTTCATGATCCTATGATAGAGATAGAGTTGCATCCTACAGATAGGCTCAAATCTAACTTATTTAGGTAATAAGTGATTATTTGAAGTAAAGTTTTTGTGACAAGATGAAGACATTCTCATAAATGGAGTTACTTAGCTCAAAGATGGAAATTAAGGAGTTTAAGACTTCATTTGTTTAAAATGTTGAAAACTGAATGCTAGACAGTTATAACTGAACGCTGAATTCCGAAAGCTGATTACCGAATTGTGAATGGTTTTTTGTTTATATTTTAAAATTTCTGACTAGAATTAAAATAGTTGGTTTTGGACAATATTACGCGCCAATTTAATTGGTATTTTCACATGATAATATTTAAAATGAGGAATACGAACTATGAAAAATTCTTATTGTCAAAAAACTTAAATATTGAAATTTCCAAATTTCACAAATATTTGAATTTTTAAAATAATAATATGAATATTGGATTAAAAGATTGGAAGTTTTATTTTTGAAATTGGATATTTAAATATTAGTACATATTAGTACTACAAGTCTTAGCTAGTATATAAGATACTATAGTAAATATATGTGTGATTCATGTTACAAAAGTTTGAAATCGATGAACTCTTACACTCAAACAGAAACACCTAAACACTGGAACAATGGCGTTGGTCAAAGATCGAAAGTTTTTAGTTTTGAATGAATTAAATTTCAAATTTATATATTCAAAATTATAATTTTAAAAAATAAAATAAAATGAATTCTTAAAGGGAATTTAAGATATAATTAAAAATAAGTATCAAATTTTGTAAATTTCGAGTTTTTGAAAATTTTTAGGAAATTAAAAATCCATATTTTTGAATTTTTGATATTTCAATTTAAAATATTTTATAGAAGTTACTGAGGGTATATACAAAAAAGAAATGTTACTAAGCATTCAGCACTAGGATAGAAACACGTTTTAAGTTCGTATTAATGATAAATGTTTAATTAAGTGATTATTTTTTCCATATAAAAAATACCTGGGTCAACTGTAATTATTAGTGCAAATATTTTACTCATCTAGTTCCTAGGGTTATTAAACCAGGTGCAAATGTGGAATAATGGGATCAATCCGCATCTTTTAATTTGATATATTTGCTAATATATAAATATCTTTTGAGTTGGTAACAATGGAACTTTACTTATTCAAAAAAGATATTTATATTCTTTCAAACAATATTACATGTTATATAATTCGGTAAGATTTTATTGGCAGATATTTGAAATAGAAATTACGTATATTTGCAGTTACTAATATTTTACTTGCAATTTGAGAAGAAAATGCACATGTTCGCATTCAATAGTTCTTTATTTTGCAATTTGAAAATGAAATTGCAAATAATTACAATCTACATGAAAATATACGTGTAACATATATAACTTGTTGAAAATAGCATTAAAGATACAATTTAATCTTGGTAACTAAATTTTTATTCATTTTTTGTAAAATAAAACATTAACATTTTGCATTTCATATGTAAGAATGACAATGGTACAAATAATTCGACATCACAGAATATAGGCATGGTTTCTAAGTTATGGATTATTTCTAATATTCATAGGGACAGAAATTAGGATTGTTGTTGAATACGTTCGGATATTGATATCTGCATTCGCGGCTATGGATGGGTATCATATATCATATCCGCTAACGACTAACGTATGATAAATCATAAAATATAAATAGAAAATTTTGGTTGAAGTAATTTTTTCAGTCTCATCAATTATAAAAGTTCGAAAAATAAAGAAATATAGCTTTGAGTAGTTATTATGCGTTAAATGCATATAATATAACTATTAATTTGATAAATAATAAATATACATAACTCATTGTACTAAAATGCACATAACATAAATTATAATCTTAACAATAAAAACTGAACGAACAATTGTTGAATATAAATGTCTCAATATCCAATCTGTTTCTTAGGATATTGGATATTTATCCTTTTCTAGATACAAATGGTGATGGATATCAAATTGTTCGGGTTGCAATTGATACCTTATTTGAGGTTTAAAAAAATGGAGAAGAATAAGGGCTATTAATGAATATCAAAAAAATATGAAATCCATTCTTATATGTGGCCGAAAATGAAAAAATATCAAAATCCAAAAACGGATATGTACAAGGATGTGATATATCCACATTAGAAAATAATCCGTCTAAATTTTATCAAAATAGAAGTTGAAATTATACATATATTAGTACCAAATATATTTTACATTTCTTGTTTTATCAAGGTAATAATCCATATATGTGCATCAATAAATATTTGCTACAAAAACTGATTTTTATAATTGTAATTTTTATTTCTTGTATTTATATGCATTATCAATGAAAAACTATTTATGTTGGACCTTTTTTTTAATCAGTTAATGTTAATTGAAATGAATAATATTCGATATTCGTCCGTGTCCGGGGTATAGATGCAGATATGGTAAATTTAATCGATAATATTTCATATTAATATTTATTAAACAATACAAATATTAACCCAGAAAATGAATCAACACCATGATTTGGGTGCAAAAGCATCACCCATGTTTCTTAGTGCAAATAATATAGAAAATAAATGTAAAAAAAATAGTAAAGAGGCAAGAGATTTTTTAGTGGTTCGACTGTTAAAGAAGCCTACGTCCACTTTATAAGTCTTATTGATTAACTGCTGTTACAAAGGAGTTTGGATTACAATATGATTCTTCTTTCCTAAGTTAGATCAAGCCACCATTGTTAGAGACATCTGGAAGGATCTCAGGTGCTTATTAATGGTTGTTGTGTGAAAGAAGAAGAGTGAAGAAACAATGGCAGATTTGTTACCGTCATTTCAGCATAGATCAGATCAGATCAGATCCTTTTTATGTTGTAGATGGGATGGTATTTATAGGAGTTGGATAAAACTTAGGCTAGAGTCATTTCACCAAAAGCCCGTATCCATCTTGCAGTAGCTGCTTAGGATATCATAGGAACAAACTATTCGGATAGGTATCGATCCAATTGGATCAGATTGGTACCGATCTGAATAGTTATATGATTTTTGTATGCTTTTTATTCAGATGGCTTCCTTGCTTGGTTGTGATGCTCTACACACAATTTTGTAGCTTATTGATGTGTTTTGATTGTGATTCACCTACAGATTTAACTGAAACATAGTCTGAATCGGATAAGTCTTTGCTTCTTGAACTTAGATGCTTGGAATGTCACCAAATGATAGATAAGCTGGGTAGAGAGATAGGAGTACAACGCAAGTAGGTAGAAGCAACCACCATTCAATATTTCGGATCGGTTCCGTTTTGAAAAGATTGTGTATTTCGGTCCCATATATCTTGGAGTCCATCTTCTAGTTGTACTAGGCCTTTGGGTCAAGTCTTATGTCATTCGGGCTTAATTTGAATGTTCTAACCCTTTTTGAGTTCATCCGGGTTAAAAAACTTGTTAACATTTGCCACCTATAATACGCTTTCATTGAAAACAAAGTACGCTCTGGAAGTGACTATCTTTGTGTTTCTGTTTTAAAGAGTTTCATTGATCGTATCTGGCTATCTTAAAAGGCTATCTCCGAAGTAATGGTTAACTGTTCAGTCCTTAGTGTGAATCTCCATTGTTCGTGATTACTGAGTGGTCTTGACTTGATAATTTTTAGAATGAATACACACATCAAGTAGGTCATATAGGGGAAAATTGGGACCATTTGGAGGAGAAATTTGTGTCGGTGCCGATCCAAGCATTTGAATTTTTTTTCAAACCACCGTTATTTTTTTATTTAAGCTTTATATGAGCAGACCCTTTATTTTACTTCATTTCATTTTCATTCGACTCGATCCCTCATTTCTCCAGCCAATCAGACCTCTCCAAACCCTAGCTAGCCGATTCAAGACTTCTAACCGCCGCCATCCACTTCCTACCGCTGCCCCCGTCGGTCACTATTGCTTAGAGCTACCGCCTTCGTTCTAAATGGGACCCACCATCGAAACTACCATTACCTTGAAGCACTGCCGACCCGATTGCTTTGGATCTCTAATTTGAGGGGCTTTGAACTGTTGATCGAGTTGATTTCTCCTTCTCCTTGATTTTGAAGGTTGGCGATGTGAATTTGTTGTTTTAGTGGTTCACTAGTGATTAATTGGAATTGGCAGTGGAGACAATGTTTATTTCGGAATGATTTTAGTTTTTCTAGGAGGTGATAACAGCTTGGCGTATTGTCTTGTACATAGCTTATGATGCTATTCTCGTCCAGAAAACTAAAGTCGACTAATGATGAGGATTTTGATTTAGTTTGGACGTATTAATTGGGAGCTGCTTGCATCATAACTATTGCACACCCGGTGTTCTTGGAATAGGAAGAGATTTCTGTGTCGCTTCGGACAATGGATCCGTTATCGATCGTTGATTGGTAACGAGTAAGTATAGAAATAATAAATTTAGTGAACGATATGGATCGTTTTTCCTAGCATGAATGAGCAATCTACACGAGATGGATCGTCTGCAGTGTTCAAGACTCCGGATCCATTCTCACTTAGATTGCACACTACACATGCCCCCAGCTAACACTTGTAATCAGATTGGTTGGGACACGTCAATCACCTTTTGGATTTCAAGTTTCGATCGCATAAGGGTTTGTAGTTTAGAGATTAGGCATACCTAACCATTTTGAGCACAAGCTTTGTTGTGTAGAATGGTGTGTAAATCTTCACGGCGCAAATGATTGAAGGAAAATCGCCTCATTTTGAAGTGGGGTCATCAACGATCCCGACTGGGTCTACCGCACCTTCGACTACAGGTTTCAAACTCCTCCTGATCCTCCGGAGAAGGCTTCTACAACTATTACACATAAGATGCTGCGAAGTATTTGATTCCAATATGGTATTCCGTAGGATGATGTGCTTTTTCTCTCAAGGGAAGAGTTTGCCATAGACCGCCTCCTAGGTATGTGGGCTATCATCGATACATGTGCATATACGGAGTGGTGCCTCCATTCAACCACTTCTTGATGACAACTCTTGCAAATATGGAGTTAGTCCCCTTACAGATTCTTCTGAATGGATACACCATGTTGACATGCTTGTACGCATGAATTTCTATTCATACAGACTCTTAATCGAACCCCAAGCTTCGTTGAGCTGTAGTATCCCATAATGTTCAAAAAGAGAGAGGCTAATCCATCACTTCTTTATATTAGAGCATAGTAGAGCCGGAAGCTTATACTGGATCTTCCCAACAAAGTTCTTTTGTTTAAGAATCAATTCTTTTTTGCTAAATGTCCAAAAGGATTCACCTATTTATGGACAACAGGGGGTAAGTCTCCTTCATCATGTTCGGAGTTTCCTTTAATTGCTACAATTTTTCTAAACGATTATTATTCCTTGTAATTTTTCCAAATATTTACAAGGACCCGACACTCAGCACTATTCTTGGCCCCTTAAAAGCGGTCGATGCTTAGGAGCCACGATTAGATTCTTGCTCACGGATGAGAACCTTCGTCGATATAGGCTTTTACAACCTGGGAGATCCATCGGATTTGTTAGTGCTCCTTCCCGTTTTAGGGTACGAACCTGTTCTATTTCCTCTTCCTATAACTCTGGTGAAGAGGATGATGCTGATGATGATAAGGAAAGTAGCCCATCTAACAGGTCAAAGGAGACCCCTGAGGAGGTTGGGGCCAATAGTTCACCCAAAATGCACTCAATTCCAAAAGAGAAAGAGAAAGAATTTATTCAACGAAATGGCAAGGCTCCGCTTATTGAAGAGAAGGGAGAAGGAGAAACCGACGAGGAGAACCTTTTAAATGAGGAAGAAATAAATTGAAACGCTTATGAGGATGATTTCAAATTAGGCGACAAGGCCTCCGAATTAAGCCCCGATCATACACCCTCCCCTTCTATGACACGGCCTACCAAGCGAGCTTCATCCAAGACTAAGCCTGTGCCCAGCTCCCTCTCGGAAGATGTTGACATTGATTTAGGAGATACAAGTAAGATTTTTGAGAATACGGATGAGTTGATGGATGAATTTACTTCGGAAGAGTTTCCTTCTCGGTCTACTCAAATCACCCTTGCAGGAGGCAACATTCTGGGATTACTTGGTAACCAATCTGGTTTGTGCATTCCGCTAGGGTTGTTAAATTGCAACACACAATTTATATTCTTTTTCTTTAGGATGTTTTAGTCCATCAACGCCTTTCCCGAAAGCCATTTTATTGCTTTTGCAGGAAAAGGAGGAAGGAGTGAGAGGCGGAAGAATGTCGCCATGTCGAGAGTACCCTGAAAAGTTTACCATGTCGACTATTAGGTCATACGATGGAACTAGAGATCCAAAACCCCACTTGTAAAGTATAGTTGGTACATGGACGGAGCAAATGCTACAAATGTTGTTCGATGTAGATGTTTTTCTATCTTTCTAGGGTGATTGCTTCTACGCGGTTCACCAAAAGAAAAAGGATGAAGAATTTATTCAACGAAAGGGTAAGTCTCCGCTTATTGAAGAGAAGGAAGAAGGAGAAATCGATGAGATGCTTCTTCTAAATGAGGAAGAAATAGATTGGACACCGATGAGGCTGAACTCAAATTAGGTAACAAGGCCTCGGGTCATATACCCTCACCTTCTTTGATAGAGCCTATCGAGGGAGCTTCTACCAAGACTGAGCCTGTGCGCAGCCCTCCGTCGAAAGATGCTGACATTGATTAGGGAGATACAAGTAACATTTTTGTGAATACGGATGAGTTGATGGACGACTTTACTTCGAAAGGGTTGCCTTCCTAGCCTACTCAAATCACCTTTGTAGGAGGAAGCGTTCTGGCATTAGTTGATGATTGATCTAGTTTGTGCATTCTGCTAGGGTCGTTAAATTGCATCACACACTTCACTAGAATCATGCACTTTAAATTATTTTTCTTTAGGATGTTTTAGTCCATCGAATGCCTTTTCCTAAAGGCATTTTATTTCTTGCTACAGGAATCATGTCTCGTGGTCTTTAGGACGATCTTGATCGAGTTTTGGAGTCTCGGCGCATGCAAAGACACTCTTTAAGGTACTATACTCCCTGGGAGACCGATGAGGAGAGGAAAAAAAGAAGGAGAGAGAGGCAGAAGAATGTCGCCATTCCAAGAGAGATCAAGGCAGAGATAGGGGAGGCGGCTACGAAAAGTGGAAGAGTCTGACTGATCGGGGAGATCTATCGAAGAGGCCGAAAAAAGATCAAGAACGCGAATCCGCTTCACAGCCTCTTGCTTCCACTGAGATAAATGTCTATGTGTTTTGGTGTCGTGACCTCTTTCACTCATACTATCATGACTGCCACTTTTGGGATTTCTTGGCGTGTGCTTTGTATTCTTCCTGCTAGTCCCCCACGTCAAAAGCTGCATTCCCTAATTTGTTCTTAAAGGGGGCAATGTTTGATAAGCCCATTCAAAAGTCAGTTCATGGTGAATCTTATTCACCCCATTTACAAGTCATACGGAGCAGTTTGGAGCAAGCTGAAGGATGGGAAAAATTATGCATATGGTTGTTTACTGTTAACCAGAACAACCATCATGAAGTCCTCTCGTTTAAGTCCAAAAAGGATGAGTATGAAACATACCTCACAGATTGCGATGCAGAGATCGAGAGGCTAAAGAAAGCGAGAGATGATGCCCTCAAGGGGGAGAATAAAAGTTCTTCTTTACTTAAGGAGCTAAAAGAATACATTAGTCGAGCCGCGATCATATTTAGAGATGAGATAAAGAAGGGCCATGCAGATGAGGCGGCACTAAAAGAACGGTTGAAGATAAGCTAGGCGACGGTTAAGATGTAGAAGAAAACCATTGCCAAGCAGGCCCAAGTGATCGCCTCACTTCGCGAACAAGTCTCGAATTTGGATGTTGAAAAAAATAGCTTGCGGTAGAGAAGGCTAACATGGATTCCAGCTTTTCAGGGCTTCAAGATATCTTCACAAAGAAGATGAGGGCTTGGATATTACGATTTTGGGCTTCCATGTCAACTCCATGCTGCATCAGAGTAGTCTTAGTTAATTGGGTCTGTTGTTCCCTCATACACATGTTGTGGTCTGGGGAGAGATTCTGGTCCGATTTCAAGAGATGGGCAGGAGTTATATTAGAAAGGAGTTGGTTCAAGCATATCTGAATGAAGAGTCCTGTCAAGCTTTAGGGGAGGGTCAGGAGATCTTGAGACTGGAGAGGGAGCGAGAAGTTATTGATGCTGCGGCCGCCACTAAGGCTATAATCGAGCAGTTTCCTTTAGGTCCTGATGAGTCGTCTTCACATCCCAGTGCCGATGAGGGGATCGTTCCTACTTCAGTAGGTGGTGCTTCTTCGGCTGCTCCTACTACTCCTGTGATTATGCAGCCATCAAAAGAGGGCAATGACATAGGCTTTGAAGTTGTGATGCATGAACAGACCCATGTGGCAGGTAATTTTCTTACTCTCCTATGTTCAAAGATTTACAGTTTACGTGGATGAAATTGCCAAGATAACCTCCATTTATTTTGATATTATAGACCAGCCCTCTCTTCCTCCCGAGCCATCTCCTCCTCATGGCGCCAGATCTACAGCTATTCTTACCGCATCAATTGTCGTCTTCGCACCCAGCTCGTAGCCTGGTCCGCACTCCGAGCAAATTGCAGCACTGTATGGTTTGGATGATCTCTTTGTGTCTCATGAGGAGGGCTTGGCAACTACTGACACACGAGAGCACGCGGATCAACCTTGCCTACCAGAAAAGGTGGAGATCTAGCAGCCAATGATTGAGCAATAGATGGTAGCAATGAAGAAGGAGAAGGTTGAAGAGCTAAATGAGTCATCGAAGAGTTCTCACAAATCCCATAAGAATAAAGATAAATGAGGGTCTGCCAGTGGCAATGTTTTAGAAAGCGAGATCGCTCCAAGAGGGGATTTGGAGAAGCTTGAGAAGTTGCCGATTAGAGGCGTGAAAGGCGACAGAGGAGGTAGTGATAAGATGCCATGATTTGTCCTTGTACTCGTGAAGCGAAGCTTTTGCTTTTTCGGTTGTTTTTCATACTAGTCTAGAGTCTGTACTTAGCATTTTTCTTGCTATTGAAACAGTGGTGTTTGTATTTGTGCGAATATGGACCCCGATGTTTGTTGTTGTACATGATAAATGTTATAAGTGATAAAATTGTTGAAATTTTGATTGTAATTTCACCTATCTATTTATCTGTATTTCATGCACTGCTGCATTTTATATATCATTGTTTTTTATTCAGTATGATTTTGTATATGTAAGTTTTCATTGATATTTTTTCCATACTGTTTTATTTAATCCTGCAATTATTGCCAACATTCTTCGTTTGGGGTAACAGAACTGTGAAGTATTTGCTATTTTGGTTAAGTGTTGGTGTGTGCACCCCTAGTTCATGGGACTGTGCACTCCAAATAGTTGATACGAGCCTGCCTTCCCTTGGTAGTCTTTCGGATGCTCCATGTCGGCTCTATACTGCAACTCCTATCTTTGGAAACTTCTAATTTTATTGTCCTCATTTTAGATATCCCGTTTTGATTTCTGACTTGAGATATCCGTGAAGCATTTTGGCGGTCCTACGGCAAGTGATTTTGGCACTTAAGGATTTCACTAAGTGATTGGTGATGCCAGAGCAACATCGATTACTTGAAATTCTGTTAAATGATTCCGTCACAGTTTGAAATTCAGGCTATTTTGCGCATGTTTCGCTTCATGGAGTGCTATTTCCCATACTCTGGAGTGATGCATGGCATTTGTAATATGAGAGTTTCGTGTTTTGGGATGCAATTTTGCTGATCCAAGTAGTGATGTGTGGATTACGAACTGGGCTCAGTGGGATCGAGGCGGTCGCTGTTTTATGAACCAAGAAGTAGGGTGTGGCTTACGAGATGCACGGCTTAAGTAATTGTGTTCATTTGGACATGATCCCACAATCCAAGAGGCAGTGCGCGACTTATGAAATGTGCGGCTTTGATTCGGGCCTTCCAGGTGTCGCCAGAGCAATACAGGTTTCTAAAAGGCAGGGATTGAGTTTATTCGATCCAACAAATTGAGAGTGTGCGGGTTACGAAATGCGCAACATTGATTCGGGCCTTCCTGCTATCGCCGAAGCAACACTGGTTCTTATAATGCATGTCGATCAGCAGTTTAAAAGTGTGCTGCTTAAGAAGTACGCGGCTTTGGTTCGGGCCTTCTCGGTGTTGCCGGAGAACCACCAGTTCTTAGAAGGCAGGGATCGAGTTTCGTCAATCAACGGTTTGAGAGTCTCCGGCTTACAAAATGCGCGGCTTTGATTCGGGCCTTCCAGGTGTTGTAGGAGAAACATCGGTTCTTAGAAGGTAGGGATCGAGTTCCGTCAATTTGCATTTTGAGAGTGCGTGGCTTACGAAATGCGCGACTTTGATTCGGGCCTTCCCGGTGTCGTCGAAGCAACACCGGTTCTTAGAAGGTAGGGATCCAGTTCCGTCGATCAGCGGTTTGAGTCGATTTTCTTCCGTCGACTCGAGGGGTAGATGGGGCATACTTGGGCGTGGTTCCACTATTTCAAGTAGCGATCGGATGGTTTTGTGTTGATTTGACCCGGTCGACTCGGCAGGTTATTTATGTGAACACGGTTTTATTGGTTCAGAAAGCAAAGCAATTTCATTAATTGAAATAAAAGTTGGTCGAACTCTGCCTATTTACAATACCTTTGGTATCCCAGAATGGCTTATTTAGATAGGAAATACATAAGATAGTCCTAGATAAACTTATGACGCAGAGATTCGATGTTCCAAGCACAAGGAATTTAAGGTTCCACCAACGGTTGTTAGCTTCAACGTGTCATCCCCTAGGTTCTAGCCAATTACATAGGGTCCTTAATATTTGGTCAGAATGTTCTGGGTACAGAGCAGACCCATTTGAGGACAAGGTCTCCTACTTTGAAAGTATGGTTACGGACCTTAGAATTGAAATGTCATACGACCCTTTTCTAGTGAGCAGCGGTCCTTAGCTTGGCTTTTTCCTGCTTCTCATCGACCATATCGAGCGACTTGAGCAAGAGTTGTTCGTTCTGCCTTTAATTGAAGTTTTGCCTTCAATGAGAGGGGACTTCCAATTCGATTGGGATCATTGCTTGAACTGTATGCCAAGAAAAACGGAGAGTGCCCAGTTGCATATTTGTGTGTTGTTATGTAATCACATAGTGCAAGTGGAAGTTTATCAATCAAATTTCCTTTAGCTTTAAGTAGCCGCTTTTTGTTGGCGGACTTATGATCTTGTTAAATGCCTCCACTTGCTCATTTGCCATTGAATGTGCAATAGCGGAAAAGCTTTTATCAATCTGGAAGCGTTTGCAAAAGTCTTTGAATTCAACGCTTTCGAATTGAGTCCCATTATCCATGATGATTTTTTATGACACTCCAAACCTGCAAATAATTTTTTTAGTGACAAAGTCAATAATATCTTTGTGGTAATAATGGCTAGCGGTTCCATTTCGACTCATTTGATGAAGTTGTCAATAGCAATGATAGCATATTTGGCTCCTCCTTTGGCTATTGGCAATACACCAATCAAATCGATTCCCTGGATTATGAATGGCCACAGCTGACCATCGTTGTTAGCTCTTTTAAAGGAGTTCTTTTGATCTTGCCAAATCTTTGGCGCTGATCGCACCATTTGGCGTAATTTGCTATATCGCAGTTGACCGTTGGCCAAAAATACCCATCGGAGAACTTTCTTTGCAAGGGTTTGTCCCTAGTGTGATCTTCGCAGTCGCCTTCCTAAACTTCCTGGAGGATTCTTCGAGCTTCGCCGTTGGTCACACACTTGAGTAAGAGGGTAGAAAACCCCCTTAGGTAGAGTATTTCATCCTGTATTATGAACCGTGGTGTCGTTCGAAGGAGCTGTTTCCATTGATTCCTGTCTACGGGGAGTGTTCCTCTGAGCAGATAGTTCTTGATCGGTGTCATCCATGTCTCTGTTGCTTTGGTCGTTTTGAAAATCCAGTCGATATACATCTCGCCTATACTTGAAAGTTTCAACCAGGATCAGTCCCATTAATTGAGCTTCTCCGGAGCTGGCCAGTTTAGCTAGATAGTCCGCCTTTGTGTTTTGTTCCCTTTGGATATGAGTTATTGTGTAATGCTCGACACCATTCAGCAATTCCTGCACTTTGGATAAATACGGGGCCAAGTTCTCTCTCCGAGCTTGACATGTATGGACTTTATCCCGAGTTCCTTTACAACTTTCAGTACGGCTATCAATGCTTCATATTCTGCTTCATTGTTAGTTGCAAGGAATTTTATGTTTAAGGCATAGCAAACAGATCGCCTTTCGGGAGTTTCGAGCACGACTCCTGCCCCCGAGCAAAAGTTATTAGATGCACCGTCGACGGACAACCTCTAAAATGTCTCCACTTCTAGAGTAACTTCTTCTTCGCAATCTTTTATTGTAAACTCGGCAATGGAGTCTGACAGTGTCTGCCCGTTATCGCCCTTCGAGGATGGTAAGTGATTTCATATTGACTCAATTCAATGTTCCATCTAATAAGGCGTCTAGAGGTCTCGGGACAGTACAACACCTGCTTCAAGGGTTGATCCGTCAGTACTTTGATTGGGTGAGCCTGGAAGTATGGCCGTAATTTTCTAGATGCAATTAAGATGCAATAGGCTAGTTTTTCCAACTTCGAATAATTCTACTCGATTCCGGTAAATCATTTACCGATGTAATATACGGGTCGTTGGACCCTAGCTTCTTCACGTACAAGCATGGCACTTAATGCATGAGTCGAGAATGCTAAGTAGATAAACAATCTCCATCTACCGGCTTGGATAGGATTGTTAGAGTCTCCATATGTCGGAGCAGTTCTTCAAAGACAGTCTAACAAGCCTGATTCCATTCGAAGTTCTTCTTTTCCTTCTTTAGTGCATCAAAGAACGGTATACATTTGTCAGTTGCTTTTGAGATGAATCGGCTTAGCGTTGCAACTTATCCATTCAAGCTTTGTAACTCTTTCTTGTTCCTTAGGGTCTCGACTTCCCTTAAAGGGATAATTTGTTTGGGATTAGCTTAGATGCCTCTGGCACTTGCAACAAATCCTAAGAACTTTCCAGAAGCTACCTCGAAGTAGCATTTAAGTGGATTGAGTTTCACTCTATACTTGAGGACTATTTCGAACATCTCGAGGAGGTTGTCCATGTGATTTTCGGCTATGCACGATTTAACTAACATATCATCTACATAGACTTCCATAGTATTTCCCATTTGATGTTTGAACATGGAATTCACCAGTCGCTGGTAAAATGTCCTAGCATTCTTTAAGCCGATTGGCATTACTTTGTAGCAGTATAATCCCAAATCAGTGATGAAACTGGTATTTTCCTGGTCAGGTTTGTGCATCTTGATCTGGTTGTATCCCGAGTATGCATCCATGAATGATAACAATTCATGTTCAACTGTCACGTCCATAAGCTGGTCGATTATAGGCAGTGGAAAGATGTCCTTTGGGCAAGCTTTGTTTAGGTCTGAGTAGTCAATGCAAGTTTGCCATTTTCCATTGGATTTCTTGACTAAGACTAGGTTGGAACCCATTTGGGATTGGTTGTATCGTGGATAAAACCATTTTTCGTCAGCTTACTCACTTCTTCTCTTAGTACTTTTGACTGTTCAAGTCCTAGGTTGCGCCTCTTCTACCTCAATGATGCATATTTGGGGTCAATGTTGAGTGCATGGCATGTTATCTACGACGATACCCTAGACATATCAAAATACGTCCAAGCAAATACATACAGGTTGGCACAAAGAAATTTGATTAGCTCCCGTCGCATTTTGTTTTCAAGATGCAAACTAATTTTCAGGACCTGAGTTGGGTCATCCATATCGACTGGGACAGGCACCGTCAATTCTACCGACGCTGCCCGATCCTTCCTTTTAACTCTTCTCGCAAGGCTCCAAAGCCTTGTCAAATCGGCTACGGTCCCAAGCCAGGGCTGGCTCTGTAATTGCTATGCGGTAGGTTCATGAATAAGGAGAGTTTTTCCCCCACATTCTTCCCTTTTTTTTCCTTCTAAACTCACGCGGCGATGTAACATTCTCTAGCGACACTTTGATCATCTTTTATCTCTCCAACTCCATTCTCTGTTGGAAATTTCATGGTTAGGCCCACTGGGCTAAAGCAATCCTGAAATCTGTCAAAGCAGACCGACCTAAGAAAGCACCTAAGGTGGACATTTTATCTATAATTACAAAAGTCTAGATGAGGACGACTCTTCGGTTGCCTTCCCTAAGTTCCATGGGAAAATCAATTATTCCGACAGGTTGCTTAAGTTCACTGGTGAATCTCTGGATCTTTGTTCAGCAAGCGGATACGTCATTCATACTGATCTTCATATGATCAAACGTGTGTTTGAACAGGATATTGATATAGCTACCACTATTCACCATTACTTGTCGGACCATGGCTGGTCCGACAACAACCGACACAACGATGGGGTCGAGGGTCAGAGCTTCTATTCCTTCAACATCTCGATTCCAAAATACTATATCATCATTCAGGGTTCTGGCTGCATGGCCGGATTTCCGTCTTCAATTGCAAAACATAAATCTTTCGGGGCATGTTTCAACGAGCTTGCATATCGCTCCATTTCTCCCCAACTCTTTAGCCGAGATGAGGTCCTCCAGATTTTTTTTTGATGATGAGTCTTTGGTCGATCCGTCTAGATCCCTCTTCACTGGTTCCATCTTAGGTTCCTCGGGCATTAGGAGCTTAATGGTGCAGCAGGGTGGTCAGTATTCTATGGATTTCTCACATACTACTAAAGTTTGTTCTCCCGAATTAACTCTTCAATCAGGTTCTTCAAGTGTCGATACTCATTCAAGTTGTGACCATGTGTTTCATGGAAGCGGTAATACTTTCCAGAACACTTTTGTTATTTATTTGCTTCCTTTTTTAGGTAGCTTCTTATACTCCTCTGTTCCTTAGGTCGCAAAATAGAAGTTTTCTGAAGTATCATTGAGCGGTGTGTAATCTTCGGCCTGAAGCCTTTAAGTCACTTGTCACCTCCGTTTCGCTTGTTGGAATTCTGGTTCTTCCTTTTCTGGTTTCCATCCTTCCCCATGTTTCCTACAATGGTTTCGAAGGTGTTTACGCCTTGGTTAGCTGCCACGCTATTCTGGCCAGCGTTGGTTGGTTGTGGGTTAGCAGGTTTTCATTCTAGCCACTCCACATCTTCCAATTTCGAAAACTAGCTTGCTTTTCAGTTAAAGTCCATCCTAGTGGTAGGTTGGTTCATTTTCATCCATTTTCCAAATTCAGTGCTAGATGGATAGCCCGGACCAAGGTCATAAGACCATATCTTCCTTTTGGTTACTTACTTTAGTCACCGCGGAGTCGAACCGACTCATGAAGGATTTCAAAGATTCATTTCATCCTTGGAATTGGCCATATAAGGACATCGTGTCTTTTGGCTATGTTGTGTGAAGCCTAAACTGATTAAGGAATTTTGTTGCTAATTCACTGAAAGTGAAAGTGGATTTTGGTGGAAGGTTGGTGAACCACATAGAAGCAATTCCCTCTAGAATGATAGGAAAACATTTACATCGAACAACATCTGAAGCATTTTCTCCACCTATATACCAACTTTACTTGTACAAGTAGGGTTTCAAATATCTAGTTACATCGTAAGACGGAATAGTCGGCATAGTAAACTTTTTAAGGTACTGTTCATTCAAAATATCATCGGTAAAAGGAGTCCGGCTTGGAGCGGATCCCCATTCATCATCTCTCCTACCCTTACTTTCGTCCACCAAGCGCTTGATCATATCTGCGTATATGTCTCTGATGTCTGGTAATTTGCGGGTAGGTTGTCAGTGACTATGCGAAGTGTTTGATTTTGCAAACGATCTTCGTACGTGGGCTGAAGCCTCGGCTATCCTGTCTTCGAGAGAGCCACTCCCTCGCAGTCCCGTTGGCTTGCGCTTGGTCGGGTAGGGGCAGTCTGGGCCTCCTTTCCAGTATTGAGTGCATTAGCATTTTCCTCCAACTTATCGTCGTCAAGTTGCTCACTATCTTCAGAGTCAGAGAGATCCATTGCTATATCTTCTTGTGGGGTTTTCGCTCCTAGACTCAAGTTTGTAGCAGGTTGCTTTACAATTGGCAGAGTGCTTGTGTTCCCTTCTATGATGATTCCTACAGCTAAACCCACTACTCCTTTTTCTTCTGCCTTCTGTTTTTTCTGTTTAGGCCAGAAAAGGAAGAGTTTTTCTGCTCTGTGGCAGCCGTCAGTTCTGGCATGGTTCTTGGAGCAGCTAATGATTGCAAGGTTAGAAGGGCATTTAATTTGTCTATAAAGAGCTTTTTGGTTATTCTCAATATTTTTCTTGATTTTATTAACAATTTTGTTCAATTCGCCTTTAGTGACGACCTCATGCTGGTTAGAAGATCCCAACGCCTGTTCTCGATGTTAGCTCCAGAATCGCTCCAATTAGCAGATTATTGGTGTTGTTGATTTCAACTTGCTGGGGATTGGCCTCTTCTCCAGCTATAACAACCCCTATGGATTTTCCGAAGGCAGTTCTCTTTCTCCCGCTATTGATCTTCAACAACAAGCTTCAAACTTCCTAAAGCTGATTTGATGGATCTATTTTCTAGATCTAGCGGATCCAAAGAGAAAAGCTAGATCTATGTCTGAATTCACAGAGTGCTAGTGAAAGGACCAAAATATTAACCCAAAAAATGAATCAACACCCAATTTTGAGTGTGAGAGCACCAGCCCTGTTTCTCAAAGAAATAATATAGAAAATAAATGTAAAAAGAGCAGAAATAGTAAATAGATATTTTACAGCGGTGTGACGTTAATGAACCTACGTTTGTGTTAGAGACAATCAGAAGGATCTCAGTTGCCCCTTAATGGCTATTGTGTGGGAGAAGAAGAGTGGAGAAAAATGGCAGAGTTGTTGTCGTTAGTTCAGCAAAGATCAAATCAGATCCTTTTTCTGTTGCAAATGAGATGATATTTATAAGAGCTGGAGAACATTTGAGCCAAAGTCGTTTCACCACAAGCCCGTATCCATCATGCAAAAGCTGCTCGGGAAAATTGGGTATCATAGGAACAAACTATTCAGATCGATAGCGATCTGAATAGTTGTACAATTTTTGTACACTTTCTATTCAGATGGCTTCCTTGCTTGGTTCTGATGCTCTCCGCATAATCTGTAGCTTGTTGACGTGTTCTGATGGTGATTCACCTATGGATTTGACTGAACTGTAGTCTGAATCAGATAAGTCTTCGCTTCTTTAACTTGGATGCTTGGAATATCACCAAACTTAATAGATTAGCTGGGTAGAGAGATAGGAGTACAATGAAGGTGGTTAGAAGCAACTACCTTTCAATTTTTCGAATCGATACTGATCCAATTGGATTGGACCAGTGTCGATTCAAAAAGATTGTGTATTTGGATCCCATATATCTTGGGGTTCATCTTCTAGTTGTTTTAGGCCCTTGGATCGGGTCTCATGTCATTCTGGCTTAATTTGAATGTTCTTACCCCTTTCGAAATTCAGCTGGGTCAACAAGGAATTAAGTTTATACTCAAATTCAAATTCAAATCTATATAAAAGTTCAAACTAATGATAAAGAACATGTAAATATTTAATATGTCAACGTTGTCCTGCAACAACTGAAGCATCTCTGATCTGATCATGTATTGCAACAATCTTGCTGTGTTTGATGAACTTGCACCACCATGGTTGTGTTGACGTTGTTCGTGCCAATTTTTGACATAATTCTATGGAACCACTGCATTAGCCATTTCTTCATAATCGAGATTTGTATCGTTGCATTTTATTATGAAATTATGAATATCACAAATTGCAACAACAAACTGTGCTCGTTAGATGAAACTATATATCGGCATATCACGTAAAATGTTGAGTTCTTTTTCCAAATACCAATTGTTCTTTCCACAACCTGCGTAAACTAGAATGGTAGAAATTGAAGATTTCGTTATGTGATTTCAGAACATTATGGGTTTGTTGGAACTCCATAATGTGATAGCTTTCGTTAAGACAAGGTGGTAGATATCAATTTCTAAGCTCATACCCTAAATCTAATAGTAATACTTACAAATGGCGGGTGTGAAAATGTTTCAACTTCTTCAATGGCACGATTTAACAGTCTACTGCCATAGGCAGAGCATTTCCAATCAAATATTACAAAACTAAATGTTAAATCAAAATTTTTAAAAAAAATTGTGTGGAAAACTTTTTCTACCTATAAATATCGGTAATTCCTCTTTTCTTACTCTCTTAGCAGTATGTGTTACCCTATATCTCCAATTGCATTTTGAAAAAAAAAGTAGTAACATACATCATACCTAATTTCATCAAAAACCACATTGAAATATTTAGATTTAATAACATTTTTGATCATAAGTAAGACACTATAAGTTCTTAAAAACATAGGTACAAATGTCGTCAATAACCCGATTATAATTTTAACCCACCAATCTGTGTGATGTTTCATGGCCTATCTCTAGCGAAAAGTTCTATCCATGTTAGGAATCTTTGTTTGTTTAATGAAAATTAAGTCATATCTAGTAGATAGGACGTAAATCGTTGCATTAATCTGTTAATCGTAGTAATTACGTTCGCCTTATCTCATCTCAATTATGTCAGACATAATGCACCATTAATGCTGTTACTGCTATTATTTTTAACATTTTGCTTTCCACGAAACGCAGCCTTTACATGCAAATTTTCCCTCCTTGTGTGGCCATACAAGTTACGTGTTAGTTGGTACCCAAGTTTGAAGCAAATGGACCTTCGATGGACCTATATCTTTTTGTACATTTCCTGAACCATTTATAAATTGGTCGGATCTTTTATTTTGAAAGATCCTTAGTAAACGATATTCACTATTTCACTATGAATGCACTGTAGAATTATGAAGACCAATTTAATGCTAACGAACAATTATTTATACTAAAGAGATTAATTAATGCAATTATACCTTATTTTTAAAGACATTATTTTTTAGTTCAAAGAGTTGGCCGATATGACACCAAATAAAATTAAAATAAATAACATTTTTCACTCAACGGATTTGGATTTATATATCACTCAATTTGTTTTAATTTTGTTTTTATTTGTACCGTAAAAACAATGATTGACGAATAGCCTCTTACTTCTATTTCCTCGTTATTATAATGCAAAGTTGATATCATTGCATTCAGAGGTTTTGTAGGACAAGTGGACAAGTATCTATTCTTAATTAAAATGAGCATAACATCCCTACTTAGTAATTTATGTAAATTAGATCCATGTCCATGTATTTCTTTTTACGTGGGCTGTTATTTTCACAGTCTTATTTAAAATCAACACCCATTAATTATCAATCCTTAAAACAAAATAACTTCCTCAAGTTAACAAACCATTTCACTGTTCAATCACAAATTTTATTATCTTTCTAATGATATGTGTTATAAATATTTAAAAATCAAAATTTCAAAACTCATTTTTTCTTAAAATTCAAAATTTTAAAAATTCGCATTATTATGTTGTAGTTTTTAACCACATTTCACATATACGGTTAAAAATTGCATTTAGGTTGTAGTTTTTAACTGCATTATTAAAATACAGTTAAAAAATGCTATAAAAAATTATTATTTTTAAAATTTTATTTTTAGATATCAACAATAAAAATCATTGTAAAGTTTATTAAATTTATGATTTGATGGTGAAAATGATTCTTAAATCCGATTAATCTACAGAAAGTTATCATATTTTAATGATTGAAAATAAATGAGTTGGCGAGTGCTACTAGTTGTTGAGTGTGATGTTAGAAAGACATAAACCTAATTTACATAATTAGTGACTAAAGGACCCACTTTACAATTCAATTATGAAATAGGGAACAGGACCCGAGATTAATATTTTATTTTGTCAAATGTGATATTATAATCATATGTAGATTATTTACAACTGTATTTGAAAATCAATTCTGCCTCACGAAACTTAAGGATGAGTGCGGATCGGTTTGGTGCGGTTTGAAGTCCAAAGAGCTTCTGCACCGTATCAAACGGTTAATCAAAAATACAAACAATTGTACTAATCTTTTAAACAGTTCGGTTTCGTTTCAGTTTAGTCTAATACAGGCCAGTTTTAGTTCAGTGCAGTTTGAATCCATATTAAATATGAAATAAGAGAATTACTTTCATCAACGGTCAATTTACAAAGTCAAATGTGTGAAGCTTTTAAACTTGAAGGTTAAAACACACAATTTTATATCGAAATGAAAGTTGGTTCTAAATTGTATAAATATTTCAATCTGACGTTTAGTTACATCTGAGATTTTTTTAATAGATTAACCAAACAAATGAAATAAAAAAATATTATACTAAAACTAAAACTTCTTCCTTTATGACAACGATTATTATTAATATAACAATATATGCTAAAAATAGAATATACGTCGTTAGAATCTAAAATGAGATAGGAGGTGTTTATATTTTTTCATAAGTTACTAACGCAAATTTTCGGTTCGGTCCAGTTCAATATGACCGGTTCAATCACCCAAACCGCAATCAACCGCCTCGCTACCGGTTGGTCCGGTTTGAGATATTTACTTTGGTTAGAAGATTCACTATGGATTTCCTCACCGTTTTTACGGTCCGGTGCAGATGGTTTCTGTATAGCGGTGCGGTTTATGCCCACCTCTAAGTAACTATTAGTTGTCGTATAAAATCTTCTTACATGTTTACTTTACGATAAATTATTACGTTTTACAATGGCACCAAAACGCCGTTGTAAAACGAATACACATAGATTGTTCTGAGTTTAAGTCTGTCAACAGATGCTTTCGGATGCAGATAGTGCTATATCCGGATCTGAAATCATTTTCGGATATCGGATATCTGCATCCCGGGATACGGACGAATAACGGATAATTATCCTATCCGCTAACGACCGATAAATTAAGAATTAAAAAAAGAAAATTTTAGTTTAATATAAATATTTTTCAATCTCAGATTATGAAAGTATTTAAAATTAACAAATATGATGCTAATAAATAGTTTCGAACAGTTAATAAGCACTAAGTGTATATAATATAAACTACTAGCTTAATAAATTAATAAACGAATATTGTGTACTACATTAAAATACACATAATTTAAACTATAATCTTGGCATAAACCGGACGGATAATTTTCGAATGCGGATGTCTTCATATCCGCATCCGCATCTGTTTTAACGGATATCGAATATTTATCCGCTTTTCGAATCCGGATGCGGACGGATTTCGAATTTTTCGGATATCCATTGACAGCGCTATCTGAGTTGAATAAAAAAGCAGCATATTTGATGGTACATATAACATATAAAAAAAATGGTTACTGTTAAAGTTTAATTAGTAGCCAAAAACATTTTTGGATCCCACTAGCAGTATGCTTTTACAAAATTTGACTCATTCACAAACTTGGTAATTTATACAACTTCACTATAAATGAACCATCAAAATCAATCTTTTCAATGATCCAAAATCCGTAAAACTGTGACCTCCTCCTCCTCCTCCTCCTCCTCCTCCCCCTCCTCCTATTGTTTTGGAAATAATCAAAAAAAATTGTAGTCACGATCAATATATATGCTTAGAAACTTAACATTAATCTGGTGCGAGCATACAGAAATAGTCTGAGAAGTTTTATAGGGAAATGTTGAGGGATAAAGACTCTTTATAAAAATATATGTAATAAACTACTTATTATTGGGGAAAGTCAAGTTGATCAAGTCAAGTACTTCAGTATTGACCAAACTTGTAACACATGGTGTGTCCCCATTAAATTTATTTTGGTGGCGACTAAATTTGTCTCAAATTGTAATTATTTGATTCGCTTTGCTTTAAACCTTAAACTTCTACCATTCTTTCTACGTTCTGTCTATACATACGGAGTAAAGATAAGTACTGCTTCATTCAAAAAAACAGCCATCGCCTTTAGTCCCCAAAAACCATGGTGAAGGTAAGCAAAATTTGAATAATTTGCTTATTTTTCTTGCTTTTCATGAATATTCAGTATTAAATTAACAGTCTAGGTGATTAAGTAGTAGTCATAAAGAGTATAGTGTAATTGCAGCTATCTAAATTATATGCAGCAAAAGATTGTTGTGAAAGTAGGAATGGAAGATGCAAGGAAGAAATCTCAAGCTTTTGTTGTTGCCGTTAGATTCGAAGGTATGATCATGATCCTCCTCCCATATATTCATTATTTTCTTCACTGTTTTATTCTATTTTGATTCTTAAAATATCGAAAACCTGATAAGAGAGTAATAAAACTTTCATTTATCATTTGTGCTTATAGCAAACCATAACGAAATGCTGTCTTAAGAAATATTACCTTGAACTGATTGAGAAGCCCTTTTAGGTGAAATTCCGAAATGATATCTGATTTGTAACCATAGTAAACTGAAGTTGTACATACATGCATTTGTATGTTTCAGGTTTCATATCTGCAGAAAGAAGTGGAGAAACACTGGCGATCATCGGAGAAGGAATGGATGCAATAGAGCTAACCAGGAAGCTTAGAAAGAAGATGGGATACGCAGAGTTGTGCAGTGTTACAACGGTAGAAGAGAAGAAAGAGGAGAAGAAAGAGGAGAAGAAGGAAGATAAAATTACGCCACAAAACTTTTGGACGTATCAAACACATGGAGTGGCACCCCAACCCTTCTTTATAGAGAAATACTGAGATCCATATTACATGATTCATTCATGTTGTATAATGTAACTTGAACTTTCTAGATACAATCTGAATAAGGATAATTATATACGATTGTAGAATAAATTGAAGGAGAATAAGGAGTGATTTTGAAGAATTGGCCTTTTGGAAGCTTGTTTGCTAAATTGTAGACTTTTGGAGATAGCGCAATGGAGAATATATTTCTTTAATATCGTCTTAAACTTATCAAAAAGTCATATGATTAAGAGAAATCACATTCTTATATTAGAGAATTTAGGGAACAATGTTGCAACCCTTATGTTAAAAGAAATCACATCCTTGATTAAGCAACTATCACAAAAGGCCAAACTGAGAATACCAATAAAAACACCCTTCAATATTACGAGCTAAGAGAGATCGTCGGAAGTAAAATGAACCGGATCTGGAGAATAAGCCATGAAGAGGAGTACCTGAGGGCGACCAGGAATAATCAATTAAAAGACGCCAAAACCCTCGAGAAACGAAAAGAGCTGCTTCTTCGGCCCATCCACGACATCCAAACTTGCCGGATCTGAAATGTCGAAGATGAAAAGGTAGGAAACTGCGATTCGATTTTGGATCCAGGATCCGTCTGGATGTAGGCCACGCGAGGAAGTTGAAGGATGAAGGAGGAACGGCTGGGCATAGACGAGTAGCTCTATGGCAGAACAAAGTTGAAGCGAAAAGAGGAAACGAGAACCAAAGAGCAAATGAAAGGCGAGGGAGGGAGAGGCTGAGAGGAAGACGATCAAGGGGCGCCAGAACTGAAGGAATCCTATACCCCATGATTTACAATTTTTGCTGGCTAAATCGGTCCGCCACCTTATAATTCTCTTTCCCACTCCAAATGCAACCAATAAAATAATAATAATACATAATCTATAATTCTTCTCTATGTATTTCATAGTATATGCTTTTATATTGATTATCATCTTTGGTATTTCAAGCCTCATCTAAAATGTTGTATAAAGTTCTATGTTTATATCTATTTCATTCAACAAATTCAACATGAACAAAATTTTGATCAATTCCGCAAATTTCAAACATTATTTAGTCAATTTGAAAATAAAAGCAAATATACTATAAACTCTATAGCCTAAGGAGTAAATATTTTCTTTTAGCGATTTAGCTTTCAACTTTAATATGATAAAAATGAAAGTAAATTTTTATTCTAACTTCCATGAGTTGGAAAAGACGAATTGGAGAAGGTAAGAATATAAATAAGTGAAATTAATTATAATAAAAATGAAAAAAGAGAGCATAAAATTGATAAAACATGGGATGAGAAAAGAAAATTGTTGACTAAATACCGGGGTGGGAAATTAGAATTAACGGGTGGTAGTAGATGTAGCCTTTTTTGTTTTATATACATGGTATCAATAATTTTTTATGAGAAATTTTGACATACATCTTTAGGATTATAAAAATTTAGTCTTAGGTCCCTCTCCATTTTCTAATATAAATTACTTTTGTTATCCGGCATTCTAGCCCGGCTATGTTGAACTGATTGCACGAGTTAGATTTGACTGCCATCAAGGTCGATGATTCCAGAATGAAGATCGTGAGGTTCAAAGGTCAGGTACAAATGGTCATATGAAGGCATGATTGAATGGGCTTGATGGAGGTATAATGCAGAATACTCAAAGCATGGAATATGGCTCAACGGATGGAAGGGATCAGCACAGATTGGCTCGTTGGGAGGGATCGACATACATCAAAATACAAGAGCATTCTTGCAGAAAATAATACATATCTCAAGATCTACAAATCCATTCCCTATGAAGTTTGAGGAGCAAGATAGATGGACCATCGTGAACCTACCCTAGGCATCGCACATCAAAAAAACAACGTTGGAGGGATCGACATGTATCCCTTGGAAGGGATCAATAAAGAGCAGCGCATAAGTAATGCTGAGTCAAAGATCAAGCAATAACTCGAGTTTTAATGATCCAAATGACGTGAAAATTGAAGATTAAACATATCTTTTACATGATGAAGCCATTGTAGGGATCGCTCTCCAAAATTCAACCAATGTGGTAGGATCGGTACCGATCCCACCACATTGGGAATTGGGCCTAGCGATCCCTTTAGTGTACCCATATGGATTAGAAGGTCTTTCAGCCGAAATTTCAGAGAGATACAGGGTCATCTTCACCTATAAATATTGGCCTGATGGATCATTTTGGGAATCTTTACGCTCCTTGTTACTCTAGACTCTAACGTAATCAAGTATCTGTTATTTTCTACTGCTGTAAATGGATTTATAAGTGATTAATAAAGGATAATTTTCAAAGTGAACGCAGGCATACAACGTTGTACCGCTATAAATTTATGTGTCTTTGATTATAGTTAATTATTTGTTACTTGTTAATTCATCTACTCAGATTAACTTTGTTCTTCTTCACTTACTTCTCTACGAAAAACTATTCTAGGATGTTTGTAACCAATTTAGTTGCAAATATTTTGGTACTTTCATTGAGAGACATAATTCTCAGGTCATTAGGATCTCTTTGTTACTATTGGATTGGATAAATCCCCCAAATGAGATCTGCAGTTATCTTCAAAAAAATTCTTATACTACTCAAATTGGTAGAAATCTAAGCAAAACTATTGATGATGGTGTGAAATACTAGATCTACTTCTCAGAACGTAGAAGGAAATGATAATACTAGCATCCAGTAAGGAGACCCAAGCAATCAACCAACCAATGTGAATGCTGAACCAGTTGAAGTTCAGAATCCCACCGATTCTATTACAAGAGTTGAATTTCATAATTTAATGAGAGAGCTGACGGAAAGCCGTCGGCAATTAAAACAGCAGATTCAGACTAATATCAACTTGATGAACTAACTTAATCAGCAGCAGGGAGAGAAAGCAAAGAGAGACCCCACTCCTTACTCGGCATTGGAGGGTTCTAGCTCATCAGATGAATATCACTGACATAGGCGTCGTAGGATAGAAGAATATTGCGCAGAAACTTCGAAGCATCAACTGGCAAACCATTGTGGTCTGCCAGGACCGATCGGTGTCAATCCCTCCATAGGGATCGGTGCCGACCCCTCCTCCAAAGGAGGGAATCCTCTATTGGTTTGGATAATGGAACTCGATTGAATGCTGACCAAGTACTTCCCCAGAATGATGATGAAATGAATCTACAAGATATGCATCAGGAAGATGGCGAATCAAGAAGACGTGGAACGGCCCATAGACATCAACCAGACCATTTACATAAGGTGGAGCATGATCACTGCTTGGAACCGACTATCCAAACACTAGATTTATCGGCTATGATCAGACAGTTAGTGAGGGAGAGCCGAGGCTAAACCAACGATGATGGGAGGATCTCAAGATGTCATACCCCATTCGCTGATAGTGTATTACATGCACGGTATCCAAGGAGGTTCGACATGCCGTCGATGCCTGCCTACGAGAGAAAAACCGACCCCAGACAGCACATCATAAGATATTAATGGCTGATGGATTCCACGCAAGCAGATGATGCAACCAAGTGTAGATGTTTTCCCATAACTCTCTCTGGAAATGCAACGATGTGGTTCACAAGATTACCCCCACGATCAATTTCTAGATTCGATGATTCGCAAACAAGTTTGTGGAGTAGTTTCGGATGCATGCAACTCGTCCCAAAAATATGATGTCCCTATCCAATGTGATTCAGGCTCTAGGAGAATCGTTGAAAGATTATTTGGAGAGATTTCTTACAACCGTTACGAAAATCGGTAATCCAAATGACCATGCGATATTGATGGTTGTGACAAGAGGGATTGATCCATAGTCTAATTTTGGCGATTGGTTAGCCGACAAGCCACCCGCAACGTTGGAACGCTTTTAAGTGAAGGCGTCTCGGTATTTAAGAAAGGAGGAAGCCAGATCCACCAAAAAGAAGAATGTTGCAGGGTTAAATGGAGAGGGAGTATAGAGTAACATTACAATAAAGCAGGCTGATGGCATTTCTGGAAAAGTTCAAGTGAATATTCAAAACAAGACGAATCAGCAAAAGAAAGGAGAAAATAGGGGTCGAGAACGAAAGAGAGATTCTGAAAGAGGGAAGCCTAGGATTCTTATGTATGATACTTACACGCCATTAAATATGTCCCTGGAGAATATCTATCCGTCTACTTGTAATACCATGCATTATAGGAAGTCGCCTCCAAAAGAATCAACAGAGATGCAAAAGCAGACTGAAAAATATTATCGGTTTCACAAGTGCTATGGACACAACACAAATGAATGCAGGTATCTCCAGGATGTTATAGAAAAACCGATTCGAGAAAAGAAACTACAGCAGTTTATGAAAGCCCCGTAGGATGGCGGGCATAGGACATCTTACCACAACCGAGGAGAAGCACCACGTAGGGATGAGGAGGCTACGCGGATCGGGTAAAGGTTGGTAATCAATACAATAGTCGGAGGTCTGCATTCAGCTGATAAAAGTTGGCATAAAATAGAAAGCTATGCTAACGTGATTAAGCATGTGGATTTTGAATGCTGTTCGAATACGGAAGATGGAGCTCCAACAAAACAACAACGTATGATGGTGGATGATATTGTGTTTAGGAACAGAGATGTAGATAAGGTAAAAGCTCTAACGATTGACCCAACGGTCATTTCGGCTATGATCGGCCCCGCTTTGGTGAGAAGGATATTAATTGGTTGTGGAAGTTCAGTAAATATAATTTTCAAAAAAGCCTATGATCAGATGAAAATGGAAGCTAAGGATTTAAAGCCGTCTAAAGTCGCATACACGGTTTTAACAACATTGCAACTGAAGCCGTTGGTTATGTTGAACTGCCCGTGGAGTTTGGAGATAATGACCGTAGGAGAGTGTGGATCTTGCCACTTGTTATTTTGAATAGTGAGACTCCTTACAATGTCTTTCTGGGTCAACCGGCTCTAGTCGAATTCCAGGCAGCTCTTACCCCATGTTGTTTGATTTTGAAATTCCCAACGGATAATGGTGTTGAGATTGTTTATGGTGAGGGGATGCATAATGCAAGGAGAAGGGTAAGGGTGTGGATAAGCCACTCCGCATCCAAGCTGTTAAAGAATGACAACTAGCGCCTGAGCCTTGGCTTGGGCACCATAGTCAGGTCTATAGAGATATAGATCCGAGGAATGACGAGGAGGAGCCCAAAGAGACCAAGGCTACACCGGCTGAGCCGATAATTGATATCACAGTTAACTATGATGACCCATCACGAGTCCTATAGATCGGATCATGGCTCAGCCCCTCGTTGATGAAAGAACTTGTTGAATTTCTTCGAGCGAATATCGATGTGATCGCTTGGACTTATTCTGATATGTGTGGGATTTCGCCTACCATTGCGAGCCATGCATTGAATATCGATCCAAGGCATGTCTCAGTAAAACAAAAAAGATGTGCCATGGATCTAGAGAGAACTGCTGCTCTAAAGAGGAGGTGGATAGACTCAAATACAATGGGTTTATTCACGATGCCATCTACCCTAAGTGGATATCCAATCATGTACTTGTAAGAAAGACAAATAGGAAGTGGACAACATGCGTTGATTTCTCAAACTTGAACAAGGCATGTCCAAAAGATAGTTTTTCCTTTCCAAGGATCGACCAACTGGTGGATTCAACCGCAGGACACGAATTTCTATCTTTTATGGATGTGTACTCGAGATATAAAAAAATCTCGATGCATATTCCCGATCACGAGCACACTAGTTTCATTAACGATATTGGATTATATTGCTATGTGGGGATGCCATTTGGGCTAAAGAATGCAGGAGCTACTTACCAATGCCTAGTATACATGATGTTTAAAGATCAGATTGGAAAAATGATGGAAGTGTATGTGGATGATATGCTCGTGAAGTCACGGCAATCAAGCAGTCACATAAAAGACTTAGCAGAAATGTTCGACATCCTCCGACATTACAAGATGAAAATTAATCCTCTGAAGTGTTCTTTTGGTGTTGGATCAGGGAAATTCTAAGGCTTTATTGTTAACATCCATGGAATAGAAGCTAATCCCAAGAAGATTCAGGTTATCTGCTATATCCAAGCGCCAAGGACTATTAAACAAGTACAGAGCCTGAATTGGAAAGTTGCTGCCTTAAGCCAACTTATTTCCAGAGCTCCCGACAAATGAATTCCTTTCTTTGACTTGATTTGGAAAGGGAAAAGAAACTTCGAATGGACAGAAGATTGTAAGCACGCATTTCAAGCTTTGATGAATCAATTGGAGAGACCCCCATCTTACCAAAACAGGTGGATCATGAATGTTTGTACATTTATTTGGCTATATCGTCACATGCTATAATTGCCACACTGCTTCGCGAGGAGGATCGAATCCGGAGGTCGGTGTATTACGTCAGCAAACGGTTGGCGGGAGCTAAAAGGAACTATTCGAAAATAGAAAAACCGACATACTACTTGCTGATTGCATTACGAAAGCTTCGCCTATACTTACAGGCATACCCGATCAACGTTTACACCGACCAGCCATTGCGACATGTCCTACAGAAACCTAAGACGTATGGGAGGTTACTCAAGTGAAATATTGAGCTCAGTTAATTCGACATCATTTATCTCCCTTGAAAGGCTATCCAGGGTCAGGCATTGGAAAATTTTATAGCAGAGTTCACTACATAGGATGATTCCCTAAAGAGCAATGAAATTCCTACCATATGGTGGAGATTGTATACTGATGGGGCATCCAATGATTATTATTCTGGAGCTGGAATTATGCCTATAACTCCTGAAGATTAGTCAACCAATTATGCTTTAAAGCTTGATTTCCCAGCGATAAACAGTGAAGCTGAGTATGAAGCTCTGATTATTGGATTTGAACTCGCTAGAGAACTTGGAATAAAGACCCTTGAAATCTTTTTACAACTTAATGTTGGTAATGCACCAAGTCAGGAGAGATTATCAGGCTAAAGGACAACTACTTTCTCTATACCTTATTTAAGTCCAAGGTTTGTTGGCTGCATCCGAGTACTTTGACATTTTGCATATTCCATGGGATCGAAAGAGACGGCTGATTCATTGGCAAAGTTTGCTAGCACCGATGACGTACAGTAGATGGGCTTGGTTCTGGTTCAAGGATTAAATGCCCCATGTATAAACATGATAGATGTCGATCGAACACTAGAAGCAGAGCCTAAGAGGGAATCATGGATAACTCTGATCAAAGACTATTTGTTACATGGAGTCCTACCAGATCAAAGAAATGAAAAGCGATAGGTCCTTCGTAATGCTTCGCGATATGCCATGCAAGGAGGAATTATGAATATGAAAGGTTTCTCTATTCCACTACTTTAGTGTGTCGTTCATGATGAGATAAAACGTGTCCTAAAAGAAGTTCATGAAGGGAATGTGGTGATCACACTGAGGGCAAAATCTGGCAAAGAAAATACTCTGTTACGGGTATTATTGGGCAATTGTCAATCAAGACACCGCTGACTATGTAAGACGATGTGATAAGTGCTAGATATATGCAAAAGTTCCAAGGGCTCTGTCGATGGAAATAACGCAAATGTCAGCCCATGGTCGTTTGCCATATGGGGTATAGATATTATCGGTTCCTTACCAATCTCTAAAGATGGCGCAAAGTATGCTATCGTCGCAGTTGATTACTTCACCAAATGGGCCGAAGCAGAACTTTTAGGAATGATCACTACTAAGAAAGTAATTACCTTTATTGTGTGAAACATCATATTTCGCTTCGGTATCCCACAAACTATTGTAACAGATAATGGGACTCAATTCGACCGTGTTGAATTCAAAGACTTATGTCAAAGATATCTTATTAAAAAGTGATTTTCAATGGTCACTAACCCTCAAGCAAATGGACAGGTTGAAGTTGTAAACAAAATCATAATGTCCATTCTAAAGAAGCGTTTAGAGAAGGCTAGATGCAAGTGGATGGATGAACTCCCTACCGTGTTGTAGGGTTACAGGACCACCCACAAGTCCGCGATGGGCCATACTCCATTTTCCCTTGCTTATGGGCCTAAAGCATCATTTATGTTGAATTTGAAGTTCCTTCTCATCGAGTGACTTACTACGATCCCAAAATGAATAAAGTTCTCCTCTTGGAATCTCTCGATCTTATAGATGAGAAGTGCAAGGAAGCCGATCCGAGGACAGCTGTGCATTGAAATCTAGTCGCCCGATATTTCAACATTAAAGTTTGACCTAGAACCTTTGAAATCGACAATCTCGTCCTAAAATGGGATTTTCCTGCCCCATCACACATGAATCCAATCTGGAAAGGACCATATGTCATTGAATAGAGGCTTGAGAGGGAACTTTCAAGCTAGCGACCGTGGATGACATCACGCTTCCAAGGGTGTGGAATAGCAAGCATTTACGACGCTATTTTACTCAGTTTATTTATTTTTCATTTCAGTTGTATTTGCTTTCATAATTTGCTTTAGCATTTGATTTTCGAAATATGTAATAAGATAGGTTATATTATTCCTTTCCATTTAGCAATACAGTTTCGAACTTCCATTGTATTTATGTTTGTTGTAGCATTATGTATTAGTTACACGACGAAACTGATTGATGTCGATATGTCCGAACAGGCTCCCAGAGTTTGAAATTAATGAATTGCGGTAGTTCCTAATGGGAATAAAACAAGATAGGCTTGGTCCTATTGTTCATTTGATAACTATAGTTCATAATCCAATGGACGGGATGCACAACGAGGAATGGATGTGACTGGACCATAAGACGATCGCACAAATCCTACAAAACGATGGGACTGAAATAAAGTAATAGCGATCGTGACACAACCGATCGCTCGTTAAATTAAACCTTTGACCCTCGGGGGGCAAATCAATCAATTATAGAGAGTATGATATAACAGCTCTTCAAAATAACTCTAAGTCCCCAGAGTATGGACTGGAGTATAAATATATATCAGGTGTGATTCGACCACTCGCGAAATAACTCTAATTCCCAGGAGTGCAGACTGGAGTATAAACATAAATTGGGTGTGAATCGACCACCCGCAAAATAACTCTAAGTCCCCAGAGTGTGAACTAGAGTATAAATATAAATTAGGTGTGAATCGACTACCCGCGAAATAAATCTAAGTCCCCAGGGTGCGATTCGACCATCCATCAACTAACTCTTATCCTCAAAGTGCGGATATTACTATAAATAGATAGATGAGTTTGGTTTGACCATTCACTATTCCATGAACTCTGACCTAAAATCGACATGAAGAGTATAAACCCGCTAATGATGGAGTTCGACCATCCAACATCTAAACCTGCTAACCTAAGGCTGGGGGTAGGAGTATAGTAACTCAAAATCGCTGAATTCGATAACGTAACACTAAGGCTCTCTAGCATTTAATATGACTCAAGGTCACGATCACATGAAGGCCTTAGGATAAAACTATTGGATTGTTATCAGAATTAATGAACAACGAATTACAAGTACTCGAATGGAAAATAGTAGTTCAACTACATAGATATAACAGTTCACACGAGAGCTCAATACAAAATAAAAAAATTTATTCACATGATAAGTTTCAAAATTATGGTACAAGTTATTTCAAAAAACCGGGAGTCATACCCATATAACCACAACTAATAAAAGGAAACGATGAACAAATAGCTATGAAAACTATATACACACCAAGCCGAAGTGACGGTTATTTCTTCGATCTTCTCTCCTTTTTGGATTTTTGGGGGGTGGTTCCACTTGAACCCCCAATGATCCGCTTCTTGGATCCTTTACCATCTTTTGTAGGAGAGCTTTCAAAAGTAGGAGAGAATTCTCAGGGAATCAACCCACCAGGTGGAATAACTTGTAGTAGGATAAGGTGTGGATCATCAATGTCCACCTTGGTGGGCTTAGCTTTGGCCTTTTTCTTCAGTAACACCTCTTTCTCAATACGCTCCTTCAAGATGATTTTCCAGTGCGTGCGGAGTTGTCGGTAATCATAATATCAGATTCATCTACCGACAGTCGATCTTCGGCCTTATCATCTTCGAGTGCTCCAATGACTAGAGCATTGGATCTGGGTACATCAGTGCCTGTCGAAATCTATGTTAGTTTCTCTTGTTGCTCCACGGCATCATCGCTTTTTGGAGTTTGATCGGGACCCGTAAGACCTAAAAATTTGTTAAAACCAAGAGATAAGCCTAAAACCATTGGGTGCGAAGAACAAAACCTCTCGTAGAGTGGAGAGTAATGTGGAATACCCATATTCGGCTAGTTCTCGATTGTTGTTGGAGTCTTACTTCCAAAATAGGGGTTGGCACTTTAACCAGGTTTTTCTGGATCATAGCTCAAGTCCTGCTTCGAGCCAAAGGAAATCGAGGCTCCCACCACTTGGAAAGAAGAAGGGCGCTTAGGATTGGTGTAACGACCCGGTATTCTCAACCATTCGCATCCATTATAAGTGTATAGGTAGACACTCATGCCGGAATTGAATTGCTCAAAATACCGCGTTGTAAATAAAAATTTGGCAAATCTCAGAATATACAATAAATAATAATCACATATCACAGAGTATTTAATAATGCAGCGGAAGTAAAAGAAGTAGTAGTTCATGAAGCTACTATATAAATATCAGAGTTAAATAAAATACAACAGAAGTTTCAATATGATAACTAAGTACAAGCTGAATACGACAACAGAACCTAAATAGATAAGACTAGATACGCAGATAATCTCCAGCGATTCCAATCTCCAGTAAGTGGAATCCAAATCTGTGAATAACTCAGGCTGACCCGAGCGTAAATAAAAATACAAACACTCGAGTCAGGACATACATACTTATATAATGTAAACCAACTGCAGTGAACTGTAGTAAAAGCACAAGTAACTTAGAAGATGCTTGGGACCGTCCATCCTCTAAGGATCCGTTAAACTATTTATTATGTAGTAATATTTCGCTATTATAACAATGACTAACAGTAAAATAAACATACTTTTAAATAGCATTAAAACTTTACATTTTCCACCTTAACATGTAATAGTCACAGTCGTCCATCTAGTATCAGCATATCTCCATATCGGGAGACTACCCTAAATACTCCACGGGCTACGGGAGAAATCCAAACTCGTAGTAAAAGCTCGGTATGGTAGGTGACACGGCACACAAGGCAATGCCAGGGTAGATATACCATTTACGACACTCGGGTTGGTGGTAACGCAGCAGCCACATACGCCTACCGCAGAACACACTCCAAATCAAAATCGGAGGATGGCCATCTAATCAATCACAAGTATGAGTATAGTATCGAAGAAATGTGTGACGACCCAGGATTTTCGAATATTTGAAATGGGAATATTTAATTAATTTTAAATATTCAAAAGTTAATTATCAACTTTAATTTCAAATATCCGTATTTATTGGATAAATAAATATTGAATTTAATTATCGGAATTGGGTAAAATTTTGAATCTGGAATTTTAAGCCTGTTAAAAATAATATGAAGGCTTATAAAATTTATATTGATAGTATTGAAGATAATAGAAGAGTTAAAATTGAATTTAACACTGATTTGTTCAGTTTTAAAATTTATATCGTTTAGATTGAATTTAAAAATAGCCTTCCGAGGCACGGTCTCGGAATTCGACGAAACCAGTTCCATTGGGTCCGTAATATTGTATTATTACTGGATTTCAAATTTCGTAGCATTCAGAGTTGTTATGTGAGCATACGATGTATAAACGCGCTGAAAATCTAAATTGAATATTTATACTGGTCAAACTTTCAGCCGTATTCTTTCGCATCATCATTTTTCTTTCACCTCAAAAGCACTATAACCGACCATTACTGTCCATATCTTCTCCAACACGCTATTTACTTTCCTTAATTCACGCAGCTTGTCCCTGGATATTGATATTTATCGTTCAAAAGCAAGTGTTCCGTGTATAATAAATAAAAGAAAATCAATTCCTCTTCTAAATGAAATCTTGGCCAAAGGATTTTCCCCTTCTCCTCTTCAAAAATGAGAACTCAGGCCTCTCCGCATCAAAGTAAATTTCGACAAATTCAAGGGGGATACCGTCGACTCTTCTTCCCGTTCAAAATCGATCGATTAATAGGTCACGAATCTGAATCGCGAGACAAGTCATGGGTCAGAGGGCGACGAGCACCTCCGTTGCTCGAATTCGAAGTCAATGGGGGGGGGGGGAGGGGGGGAAGATCGCGACTGCTCGAGTTGGATCGGGGTGTCGGTCATCTGGAAATCGCGATGTCCTGGAAAAATTTTAACTCGTGGTGATAAGGGCTGGGAGAGCGGCGCGACTTGAAAGGGATTCTCGGTTAGATAGAGAGCAGGCGAGGCTGAGGCGTGACCTTCTAGGCACGTGGAGGAAGGGGACACGGCGGGCGGAGCTCACGTACTCGTACGCACGCGTAGGGTTTGGCGTCTGCGATTAAGAGAGAAGGAACGCGTGGCCAAATTTGCGATCGACCTGGAATTGCTTTCGTGTTTGGTTATGATTTCTTCAGCGAGGTATTTTCTTCTCATTTGTTCAATTTTATTTATATACCTATAGAGAAAAAGGTAAAATAGCAGCAAATAGTGTTTCAATTTAAGTATAACAACATACATTTATATATATGAGTATATACAGAAGAAAAAAAAATGAAATATGGGTTGTACAATAAGATACAGGTTTATATAAAAAGGTTATTTTGTGATTTCTGAAATGAAGAACAATCTCGGTAAGGTAAATACTAGTTCTGTTTTAATTTAATATGTGTATATACATATATTAAGAACATCATTTGCAGTAAACAGTTTTAGAAATACATAAGATATTTTAATTGGGTAGAATTTTGGAAATATATAAATAGGAATTTTGTTTTTTTTTATAAATAAATAAGAGACTGTTGAAGTAAACATAAATTAGACTTTTGAGATTTATAGTTTTTGGTAGTATCAAAGAACATAAATAAACTTATCTATATTTTTAAAATTTTTAATCTATTTTAAACCATGGAGTTGATGGTTGATTTGTTACATTTACGTATTTAATTATTTTTAGTCACCCAAAGATTTTAAAGGAGAAAATTTGTTAAATAATAATAATAATGGGAATTTTTATAGTTGCTATAAAGTTATATGAAACTTAAGTTTTAAAATACATATAGGTTATTTTAAGTATATATGTTGTTTCAATTGAATAAATAAATATACATATTTTGGGTTACTATAAATAATCTATTAAAAGGAGATGATTGTAGAAGTTAAACTATTGAAAATAAAATAAAAGAAGAAACTTTAAAATTTATCAAACCATTAGTTAACTGAAATTTTTAAATGATAGTCAAGTGTTCGACTAATCCAAGAATATTAAATAAAATATTATATAAGGATTACAAGGTGGTAGTTAATTGTTCGGTTAATTCAAGTATTAATAAATCATATAAACTGTTTATTCAAGGTCAAAATCGGTAACCAGGGGCAATTCTGAAGTGGATTTCAAAATACAAATCATAGGTGAGTTAATCTCACTAAGTTTAAATTTAAATGATTAAATTTAAATGATTAAATTTAAATAATTATCTGAATGGCTGAATTGACTGATGTGATATAGTATGATATTTTGGAATTGGCATATTATATTGTGCTAACATTTGTGGATGCAGGGAAAACAGATTGGAGGGATCCAACTGGACCCCTCATCATTTATTTAAAATTATTTAATATTCTCTGCTGTGAATATTGATATTCTATGATGAGTTATATTGGAATATTAAATGTTATGGTTTGATTGGATATATTTGGATATAATGAATTCCCAAAAATATATAAATTGGATTGTTGAAAAGAAAATAAAAGAAGTGAATTTGTAAGTGAAACAAGTATAGAAAATTTGAATAAATTTAAGAATGAATTGGGAAAAGAAATAAAGTAATGTAAAAATTTCGAATGAATAAATCTTAAGTATAGAAAGGGCAATTTTGAATAAATAGAAGATTAATGAATTTTAAACTTCAGTATTATTATTTTTTTAAAGAACAAAACATTTATTTAAAATTTAAGATTTATATTATTGAAAGAATAAAGAAGAAATTGGGAAGTAGTTGAGATTTGTATATTTCAGTTAAAGAATTTTAAATCAAACGAGAAATAGTAACAACAATAATAAAGTCCATAATAAATGAAATTTGAAATGAATTGAGTAATTAAAGAAATTTATTTCAAATGGAATAAATTGGGAATCAATTTGGAAAACTGATTCAATTGATTGAAGTTGGAAATTCTCCCTGAATAACCAAGAACGTTTTTTAAGTAATTTTTAAATATAAGTTAATAGTTTTAAAATTGTTTTTAAAAAGGTATGTTTTGAAAAAAAATTATTACTTCTAATATTTTAAGTCTAAAGTAAGTATTTCTTTTTAATTTATTATAGCAGTAATTGTTTAAAAAGTGATTTGGTGTTTTGTTTTGTAAAAGTGGAAATCTAGTTTTTACATTTATTTAGTAACTTTATTTTCAAATATTCATATAGTATGTATTATTAACAAACTATTAAAATAGTTTTAATTTAAATGTTTTAAAAGTATATATTTTAAAGTAAAGTGTTTTTAAATTATTTTTAAAATCTAGCTTTGTGCTTGGTAATTTCAAAGGAGATAGAAAATATTTGGGAAAGTTTATTCTGAAAAGAAAGATGGTTTTGAAAACTGTTTTCAAAGGGTCGAAAATAGAAAATATATCTTGGGAAGATATTTTGAGGTTAATAAATAATTTGGGAAATTATTTATTGTGTGATGGATGTTGTGAATATTAATTGATAGTTAAATAACCGACTATCAATATTGGCCAACTGCGTTGATCGTTTCGAAGAGACCGGGATCGAGATTTATTTCTCGAAAACCACTTCGATCCGGTTTGTACGTTTCGTGCGAAAAACGTGTTCGGAGTCGAAGATGGAGCAGTGAAGTGCAAGGGCTAGTCGCTACTAATCCTGAGGATATTTCCATAATGGATGTAGTAGGAGTAGTGCCTTCGGTTCCGTTCGAACCCAGGACGGACTTGTATGGATGAATGCTTGCGAAACATCGTCAGGTGGGCGATGGGCATTTTAAGTGAAATGTTCTAAAGGTAACGCTTAGCCTCAAGCCTCATCAAATGGGAATGACTGAAAATCAGGGGATATGCAGCAAGGTTAGGTGGGTAGCACCCAAGCAGGGTGAGGTCATTCCAGTCTAGATGTCCCTTTTTATATTCGGCTTAGTGGTGCGGTTGCTGATCCCAACCGCGGGGTGATCTCACTCGGGACTGTCCAGTAAGGGATGGTTCCGGCCTTGTGTTGCAGGGGATGAAGGGAGTAATCCTCGGTACGGTGATCTAGGCCCCGTACTGTGACAGATGGTACCCCAGTGCCTAGTCATTAGTTGGAAATCCATTCTCCCTACGAGCCTTGTACGAGTTTTGTTTGTATTACCCACTTTTGTGGCTAGTAGCTGGAATTTAATAATGTAACAATTTCGGCTATTTTATAAGTACTTGTATATAGACCCTATTATAATATCAGAGGATTTCTGTAAAATTGTTTTAGCTATCGTAAGGTAAAAAACCCGACATGTTTATTTGTGGCGTGGTCTTACGAGATGCTTTTGTTTTCAAAGGATTTTTGAAACTTTAATAATCAATTGGGTGTGATTTTCTCACGCTGGTAATCCAGACTGACTCGGGTGTTATTTAACTGTAATGCTCGGGTCAGTCCGAGTATTATAGGATACAGGATATGATGCTGTGGAGCTCAGGAGACGAGCTGGATGACGAAACGTACTCTCGTACTTGTATATTTATATACGTATTCCGCTTTGTTGAGTTGTTGTGTACCCATTTGTATGATATTGAGGTTGAGTTGTGACTGATGTATTCTGATGATGTAATGTATGTAAACAGTTATATTTGATTTTGAGTAAAGATTATTTACTATCTATTATATTTTATTCCGCTGCGATGGTTAGATTCTGATGTTGATTTTGTTTTCTCTTCTTCTACCTCCTCTTCTTTAACCCAAATGGTTCGTATTTCTGTACAACTTGAGTTGATTGTTGTAGAATAGTGTTGACTCAAGGGGTACGGATTTGCGGGTCGTTACTAGTGGTATCAGAGCTTAAGTTGGCGACAACCTAGGCTTTGGTGGGAATTACTCAAGTAGAGTCCGTAGTACTCTATAATGAGTTTGAGTGTATTAATATATATGAGCGCGTATTTGTTAGTGAATATAAAACGGTTTTATATTATGTCGATTGGTTTATTGAGTAGTTTATGGATTCTGGTCAATACGAGTAATTAACGTTATTGATAGGGATCTCTAAACACTTGAATAGAACAATTCGACGCAGTATTGTTTTAAATAGGGTAAATGAAATAATTTTACCCAAATCTATTTTTGTATATAAAATAATTCTTGTAAATTATTATATTATTTGGATGTTTGGTTGTTAGGAAGTGATAATATTAAATTATTATCAATTAAGTGTAAAATTGAATAAGAAACCAAATTATAATCAAAGTTGGGAAAAAATGAATTTATATAACAAATGGAATTTGAGAATATAAATGATAAATGTAATTTATAAACTTCCTGTAAATGAGATTTTAATTGTGAAATAGAATTTCAGAGAATATTTGAAAATAAATCGGTATGGATTTGAAATTGGGAATTTTGGGAAAAATGTAAATTCCTTTGAATTTGGAAATGGTTTTTGAAGATTCTGGAGAAATAATATTTCAAAATGTGTTGAGTTGAATTTGAAAATTAAATTATTGGGAATGTTTTAAAGAGATAAAAGCATTTAATTCTCTTTCGGTCACTGGAAAATAATTCCGATGATGATCGCGACATCATCGATGTTCATTTTCGAGTTTCCAAAAGAAGAACTGCTACCTGAATGTTTTAAATTGAAATTGGTTGCAAAACTAGGTTTGGTTTTGAAATTAAAAAGGGTTTTTGGAGATAGTGGATTTCAAAGGTGATTTTGGAATTTTGAGAATTGTTTAAAACTCTGGAATCTTGTTTAAAAAGTGTTATGGGATAATAATAAAAAAAAATTATTGGCTAAATAAAAGATGTAATTCCGAGTTAAAAGTAAAATGTGAATATAAATAAGTCAAAATGAAATTGTTTGTAATAGTAATAAAAATAATCCAAAATTTATGTTATAAAATGGATAGAACTCCAGTAAAATAGTAAAGTGATTTTGAAATTAAAATCAAATATTGGGTATAAACTTTGGAAATAAACTAATTGGTAATAAATTAGTTAATGGAATATGGAAATGGAAATGGAACTCGAATTGGTTAATAAAAATTTGAGAATTTGAAAGTTAAGCTTGAGTTATTAATAGAAAGTTAACTTGAAATTGTAAGTGAATTAAATTTGAAATTGAAGTTGAATGGAATTGAATTAACATAAAAATGATTTGTATTGCAAATAAAAATCCAAGTAGAGATAAATTGGAAAGGGCCTTGTTATATAATGAAAGAAACTCAGAAATAAATTATTGAATGTGAATTAGAATTCATATTGATTCAATGTAATATACTAATTTAATTTAAAAAAATGGAACGCAATGTGAATGAATTGAATGAGATGGTTTGGGTATGGATTGTAAACATTTAAATTGGAGTCGGAACCTTATAAATTTGCTTATAGTAAGTGTTTAGTACATATTGTTTACGTTATGCATGTTTTTAGCTATTGAAATGAATTGAAATGTTATAAACTTTGTATATTTGTCACTTACCTGTTTAAGTTGAGTTAGTACAGGTTCAGAGAAGCCGTTTGGCTGGTTTTGACTGCTAAATGCTAAAATAAATAGCCGCTTGCTTAAAAATGCTAAATAAGGTACGCCTACGCAATACAAATAGGAAATATGAACTGTTTTTCTGTTTTCCGACCGTGTGGGTCGATGTATATTGATTTCCGGCCTGAGGCCGATGTATATATGTTTTTGTGCATCCTGCGATATCGCAGAAGTCCCTCCGTACAAGGGAGACTCTGCCAAAATTTTCCATAAATTTTGGGAGTTAGAAAATTTTTGAAATTTTTGGAAATTTTCACTAATAACAAATGATTTAAATTTGTTAAGCACATAGAACTGGAACTGAATATTTAAGTGTAATTTAAAATGTGTAATTGTAAAGTAAGTGAAATCGAAGGAACTAAAGAAGTAAAGTGTAAATAAACTTTTAATTGAGGCTTAAATTAATTAGTAAGTGAAACTAATACAATATTCGAAGTAGAAGCCAAATGGAATTCAAATGGGATTGTAAGGGCAAAGTGAATAAAACTAAATGGTAATAAAAAAAAATGAACTTCAATAGTAAAGTGAAAATAAATATAAGAAGTATGTAAACCATTTATATTGAACTTAAGGGATGAAAAATGAAATTCTTAAGTAAATTTAGTATTGAGAAAATTATTCTAAGTGGATAATTTAATAAAGATTTAAAACTGGAAGTAGTGACAGGGGAAATTGTGAATAAGTGAATAAAAATCAAAATGAATGTGAATAAAAGAGAATAGGTATAGCTAAAAATAAATTGGGCTTAATACGTAGAATGTACGTATATTATTTATTCGCATAGCAATGATCCAGAATTCGAGCACAGAATTTCGAGATAAATTTATCGATCCTAGTAAGAATTTTTCACTCGATATTCGACGGCGAACCTGGATATGGAGTTTTGATTGATTCTGAAAATTCTCTATCGTAGTTTACGGCTATGCAAGGAGAATGAAGGTTTCTGATCAAGAGACCAGATATGAGTCCGCACTAGGAAGTCGGATGGACGATACTAGTTCGGAAGTGAAATTGTGTGATCGAGCGATCGAATTAGATATTGCGTACGGATGATATATGTGCATCGTACGGGCTTAAGCAAAGCAGATATTGAAAATTTGAAATAAAATGTATAAAATGGTTTTGAAACTGTATTTGGATATTATTGCTTAGTGGGATGTACAGGTTTATTGAAGCAAAAGATAAATTGGGATATTTGATTTCAGAAGATAAAATTTAATGGCACGTCACAAGGTATGTGTTTAAATTTCTATATGAAATTTGATTGGGTTTTGGATCTAGCCACTTGGCTTTTTGTTTCTTTTTGAGATTTGGGAGGCCGTAGAGCCATTTTTGCAGTAGTATCGAGCTAGCCGCGCAAAGGAGACGCTGGCAAAAATTTTCGGAAATTTAAGGAGTTAGAAAAATTTTGAGGAAATTTTGATAATCTAAAATTTGATTTCAAATTTAAATTTGAATTGATAAGTAAGTGGTATTGTTTAAACTTATGGGTAAGTTTGAAGGGTTAGGAAAGGGTCAGTGAGCCTTTGATAAAAGGTTTGTTGGTAAGTTGTTAAAAGTTATTGGGTTATGGATCATTCTTCCTAACTAGTAATTTCGGGGACGAAATTCTTTTAAGGGGGGAGGAATGTGACGACCCAGGATTTTCGAATATTTGAAATGGGAATATTTAATTAATTTTAAATATTCAAAAGTTAATTATCAACTTTAATTTCAAATATCCGTATTTATTGGATAAATAAATATTGAATTTAATTATCGGAATTGGGTAAAATTTTGAATCTGGAATTTTAAGCCTGTTAAAAATAATGTGAAGGCTTATAAAATTTATATTGATAGTACTGAAGATAATAGAAGAGTTAAAATTGAATTTAACACTGATTTGTTCAGTTTTAAAATTTATATCGTTTAAATTGAATTTAAAAATAGCCTTCCGAGGCACAGTCTCAGAATTCGACGAAACTAGTTCCATTGGGTCTGTAATATTGTATTATTACTGGATTTCAAATTTCGTAGCATTCAGAGTTGTTGTGTGAGCATACGATGTATAAACGCGTTGAAAATATAAATTGAATATTTATACTGGTCAAACTTTCAGCCGTATTCTTTCGCATCATCATTTTTCTTTCACCTCAAAAGCACTATAGCCGACCATGACTGTCCATATCTTCTCCAACACACTATTTACTTTCCTTAATTCACGCAACTTGTCCCTGGATATTGATATTTATCGTTCAAAAGCAAGTGTTCCGTGTATAATAACTAAAAGAAAATCAATTCCTCTTCTAAATGAAATCTTGGCCGAAGGATTTTCCCCTTCTCCTCTTCAAAAATGAGAACTCAGGCCTCTCCGCATCAAAGTAAAGTTCGACAAATTCAAGGGGGATATCGTCGACTCTTCTTCCCGTTCAAAATCGATCGATTAATAGGTCACGAATCTGAATCGCGAGATAAGTCATGGGTCAGAGGGCGACGAGCACCTCCGTTGCTCGAATTCGAAGTCGATTGGGGAGGGGGGGGGGGGGGAAGATCGCGACTGCTCGAGTTGGATCGGGGTGTCGGTCATCTGGAAATCGCGATGTCCTGGCAAAATTTTAACTCGTGGTGATAAGGGCTGGGAGAGCGGCGCGACTTGAAAGGGATTCTCGGTTAGATCGAGAGCAGGCGAGGCTGAGGCTGAGGCTGACCTTCTAGGCACGTGGAGGAAGGGGACACGGCGGGCGGAGCTCACGTACACGTACGCACGCTTAGGGTTTGGCGGCTGCGATTAAGAGAGAAGGAATGCATGGCCAAATTTGCGATCGACCTGGAATTGCTTTCGTGTTTGGTCATGATTTCTTCAACGAGGTATTTTCTTCTCATTTGTTAAATTTTATTTATATGCCTATAGAGAAAAAAGGTAAAATAGCAGCAAATAGTGTTTCAATTTAAGTATAACAACATACATTTATATATATGAGTATATACAGAAAAAAAAATGAAATATGGGTTGTACAATAAGATACAGGTTTATATAAAAGGTTATTTTGTGATTTTCTGAAATGAAGAACAATCTCAGTAAGGTAAATACTAGTTCTGTTTTAATTTAATATGTGTATATACATATATTAAGAACATCATTTACAGTAAACAGTTTTAGAAATACATAAGATATTTTAATTGGGTAGAATTTTGGAAATATATAAATAGGAAATTTGTTTTTTTTATAAATAAATAAGAGACTGTTGAAGTAAACATAAATTAGACTTTTGAGATTTATAGTTTTTGGTAGTATCAAAGAACATAAATATGCTTATCTATATTTTTAAATTTTTTAATCTATTTTAAACCATGGAGTTGATGGTTGATTTGTTACATTTACGTATTTAATTATTTTTAGTCACCCAAAGATTTTAAAGGAGAAAATTTGTTAAATAATAATAATAATGGGAATTTTTATAGTTGCTATAAAGTTATATGAAACTTAAGTTTTAAAATACATATAGGTTATTTTAAGTATATATGTAGTTTCAATTGAATAAATAAATATACATATTTTGGGTTACTAAAAATAATCTATTAAAAGGAGATGATTGTAGAAGTTAAACTATTGAAAATAAAATAAAAGAAGAAACTTTAAAATTTATCAAACCATTAGTTAACTGAAATTTTTAAATGATAGTCAAGTGTTCGACTAATCCAAGAATATTAAATAAAATATTATATAAGGATTACAAGGTGGTAGTTAATTGTTCGGTTAATTCAAGTATTAATAAATCATATAAACTGTTTATTCAAGGTCAAAATCGGTAACCAGGGGCAATTCTGAAGTGGATTTCAAAATACAAATCAAAGGTGAGTTAATCTCACTAAGTTTAAATTTAAATGATTAAATTTAAATAATTGTCTGAATGGCTGAATTGACTGATGTGATATAGTATGATATTTTGGAATTGACATATTATATTGTGCTAACATTTGTGGATGCAGGGAAAACAGATTGGAGGGATCCAACTGGACCCCTCATCATATATTTAAAATTATTTAATATTCTCTGCTGTGAATATTGATATTCTATGATGAGTTATATTAGAATATTAAATGTTATGGTTTGATTGGATATATTTAGATATAATGAATTCCCAAAAATATATAAATTGGATTGTTGAAAAGAAAATAAAAGAAGTGAATTTGTAAGTGAAACAAGTATAGAAAATTTGAATAAATTTAAGAATGAATTGGGAAAAAAAATAAAGTAATGTAAAAATTTCGAATGAATAAATCTTGAGTATAGAAAGGGTAATTTTGATTAAATAGAAGATTAATGAATTTTAAACTTCGTTATTATTTTTTTAAAGAACAAAACATTTATTTAAAATTTAAGATTTATATTATTGAAAGAATAAAGAAGAAATTGGGAAGTAGTTGAGATTTGTATATTTCAGTTAAAGAATTTTAAATCAAACGAGAAATAGTAACAACAATAATAAAGTCCATAATAAATGAAATTTGAAATGAATTAAGTAATTAAAGAAATTTATTTCAAATGGAATAAATTGGGAATCAATTTGGAAAACTAATTCAATTGATTGAAGTTGGAAATTCTCCCTGAATAACCAAGAACGTTTTTTAAGTAATTTTTAAATATAAGTTAATAGTTTTAAAATTGTTTTTAAAAAGGTATGTTTTGAAAAAAAAATATTATTTCTAATATTTTAAGTCTAAAGTAAGTATTTCCTTTTAATTTATTATAGCAGTAATTATTTAAAATGTGATTTGGTGTTTTGTTTTGTAAAAGTGGAAATCTAGTTTTTACATTTATTTAGTAACTTTATTTTCAAATATTCATATAGTATGTATTTTTAACAAACTATTAAAATAGTTTTAATTTAAATGTTTTAAAAGTATATATTTTAAAGTAAAGTGTTTTTAAATTATTTTTAAAATCTAGCTTTGTGCTTGGTAATTTCAGAGGAGATAGAAAATATTTGGGAAAGTTTATTCTGAAAAGAAAGATGGTTTTGAAACTGTTTTCAAAGGGTTGAAAATAGAAAATGTATCTTGGGAAGATATTTTGAGGTTAATAAATAATTTGGGAAATTATTTATTGTGTGATGGATGTTGTGAATATTAATTGATAGTTAAATAACCGACTATCAATATTGGCCAACTGCGTTGATTGTTTCGAAGAGACCGGGATCGAGATTTATTTCTCGAAAACCACTTCGATCCGGTTTGTACGTTTTGTGCGAAAAACGTGTTCGAAGTCGAAGATGGAGCAGTGAAGTGCAAGGGCTAGTCGCTACTAATCCTGAGGATATTTCCATAATGGATGTAGTAGGAGTAGTGCCTTCGGTTCCGTTCGAACTCAGGACGGACTTGTATGGATGAATGCTTGCGAAACATCGTCAGGTGTGCGATGGGCATTCTAAGTGAAACGTTCTAAAGGTAACGCTTAGCCTCAAGCCTCATCAAATGGGAATGACTGAAAATCAGGGGATATGCAGCAAGGTTAGGTGGGTAGCACCCAAGCAGGGTGAGGTCATTCCAGTCTAGATGTCCCTTTTTATATTCGGCTTAGTGGTGCGGTTGCTGATCCCAACCGCGGGGTGATCTCACTCGGGACTGTCCAGTAAGGGATGGTTCCGGCCTTGTGTTGCAGGGGATGAAGGGAGTAATCCTCGGTACGGTGATCTAGGCCCCGTACTGTGACAGGTGGTACCCCAGTGCCTAGTTATTAGTTGGAAATCCATTCTCCCTACGAGCCTTGTAAGAGTTTTGTTTGTATTACCCACTTTTGTGGCTAGTAGCTGGAATTTAATAATGTAAAAATTTCGGCTATTTTATAAGTACTTGTATATAGACCGTATTATAATATCAGAGGATTTCTATAAAATTGTTTTAGCTATCGTAAGGTAAAAACCCGACATGTTTATTTGTGGCGTGGTCTTACGAGATGCTTTTGTTTTCAAAGGATTTTTGAAACTTTAATAATCAATTGGGTGTGATTTTCTCACGCTGGTAATCCAGACTGACTCGGCTGTTATTTAACTGTAATGCTCGGGTCAGACCGAGTATTATAGGATACAGGATATGATGCTGTGGAGCTCAAGAGACGAGCTGGATGACGAAACGTACTCTCGTACTTGTATATTTATATACGTATTCCGCTGTGTTGAGTTGTTGTGTACCCATTTGTATGATATTGATGTTGAGTTGTGACTGATGTATTCTGATGATGTAATGTATGTAAACAGATATATTTGATTTTGAGTAAAGATTATTTATTATCTATTATATTTTATTCCGCTGCGATGGTTAGATTCTGATGTTGATTTTGTTTTCTCTTCTTCTACCTCCTCTTCTTTAACCCAAATGGTTCGTATTTCTGTACAACTTGAGTTGATTGTTGTAGAATAGTGTTGACTCAAGGGGTACGGATTTGCGAGTCGTTACAAAATGCGACTGCTACGAGGTGCGACTTCAACTGGTCCAAAACCGCTCATGTTTTAGCCACCTTATGCCAACTAACGCGAGTTGGGTCCACGTAATATACCTGAAGAACATCGCCACCATCCTACTTCATTCTGGAATCTCCATCGCGTACACGATTGTCAGAGAGGTTTTTGGTATCGACAGAGAGTATGCCAGATATCCGATCCCGGTCTCTTTGCCAAACAATCATTATTATAACCCGTGGTTATAACTTTTAAAATAATATTTTACTTCAAATAGAATATCATTTCAAATCCAAATCTTTATCAAAATAAAGATTATATCATTTCCAAATCATTTCAATATATCAAAATATCATATCTTTCCAAAACTTCATTTCAAATCATTTCAATATATCATATCTTTCCAAATTTCATTTCAAATCATTTCAATATATCATATCTTTCCAAAACTTCATTTCAAATCATTTTTAATATATCACATCTTTCCAAAACTTCATTTCAAATCATTTTTAATATATCACAATATCTTATCTTAAACATCCTTTAAATTCAAAGATAACATCCATTCATTTTCAATTCAAACCACTCTTCAAATGATTTATATTTCAATTAAATTACTTCATTTAAACCCTTTAAAAGTGTAATTATTATTCTTTCAATTCAAGTATTCAATTTTCAAATTTTCGAACCATTCTGAGTTCGTTTACTAAGTCAAAAACCATAATTATTAAAATTTCAGCATTTCACAGCATATAGAAAAACTATTATAAGTTATACTTAAAAACATTTTATTTCAGCAAAGACACCATTTAAAACTGTTGGTAAAACTCAGTTTTAGTTAAATTTTAGTTCAAAACAGCAAAGACAGCATTTTTCAGAAATGTTGTAATAGCTCAGGTTCAAGTGTAGAGTTTTTATTAGTTTCGCAAAGACAACAGACTACTACAGCAATTACAGAACTGTTGTAATAGGTCCGAGTTCAATTTTAGCCTATAAGTTCAACTACAGCCACCACAGCATTTCAGAAATGCTATAATAGCTCTTTTTACTTAGTTTTAGTTAAATTCAGAAACCATAACGTTTCTGAATGCTATTAAAAGTGAATTCCAAATTTTAGTGTATTTCCGGCAAATAAATAACTTCATTTTAAACTCTTTAAACATTTTAAAAATCATAATTTAACATTAAAATGTTCATTAACATATCATTAAACATATTGATTTTTATAAAACCAATTTCTTATAAATAAATCCAAATTTCAATAATTCCACTTATTAGTTCAAGTGTATAATTTCCTTTCTTCACTTTTCAACAAATAAACTTAACACTTCAGATTTAAATTACCATTTCACAAATTTAACTAAATTTCCAATTTATTTGATTAATTTAAATCTTTAATTAAAACTCAAATTTCACATTTCCAAGTCAAGTTATTTTTTTCAAATTTCACTTTTAAGCATTCGTTTATTTAACCACTTAAATTCATAGAAAAATCAATAACACTTTAATAAATAACTTAAATTAAAATTTAAATTAAATTATCATATTTACCATTTTCCAAATAAAATTTAAATTTCCATTTTATTTATATAACTTAAATATCATTTTTAACCAAAATTCCAAATTTCCAAACTTAAGTTATATTTCAATAATCCAATGTAACCTTTCATTAATTACATTTTTAACTCATACAAAAATCATAATTTCTTTATTTTAAAACATTTCAAAATCTATTTCATTCAAATTTCATAAATTATATTTTTAAAATACTTAAAAATATCCAAAACACTTTATAAAATAACCATGGGTCTGTATATAGTTTTCTAACCTAGGTCAAGTGATACAGATATGTATCATTTCAATCTGCAGTTTAAAAAGAAAAATCCGGGTTCTATCATTTCAAACCCGCAATCCCAAGTTAAATAAATTAAATAAAAACCATTCAGGCCTATCATTTCAACCCATAACGATTTTTCTCTATTCTAAAATCCGTTCGGGTATGTATCATTTCAACCCATAATGATTTCTAATCTACAGGGGACTTGTAGTGTGATGAACATATATAAATGGACAGTAACAACATATAACAGTAAAGGATGAGATGGAATATAAATTAATAGGTTTAACATATATATAAATGATCACAGGCAGATATAACATAACATAATAGTTCTACACATTCAAATGGTGTCAATTCACATTTGTATAAGTATAAATGTCTGGTGAGATTTACTCACCTCTTTGCGCTGGAGATATCAATTCAAATGACACAACGGATTCCAAAACACAATAGCACGATTTTTTTTGATTTGAGTGGAGAGATCCAAGATATAAATCTTGTACAATAATAAAACAAAGCACTATATAAATATAATTGCAATATCAAAGATTTAATTGAAATAAATGGAAACTAGGCTAGACAAATAACATCACCTAGCTTTTAAATCAATTTTGCTTGAACCTAACTTCACATATGCTTGGCCACACATGGTATTTGGCTAGGCCATGACATGTTTCAGGTGGTAATGAGTCTGGTTTGGACCACTAAATCACGGCTAGGCTTGAGAATGTGGAAGGTCTAGGAGTTTGCAAGCATAAAAGGTCAAAGGTCAAGGCTACAAGTGGTTTTGGTGCAACATAAGCTCGGCCTATGGTCCTATGGGCTCAGTTAGGGGCTGCTACAGGTCAGGTCAAAGGAGGGGCTGATGGGTAGTGGTCATAACAAGTTGATGGTGGAGCAAATAGGTATGGCCAAGGTGGTGTATGAAGGTGGTGAAACAACTAGGCTAGGCCAGGCAATGTTTTAAGGGATTTGTGTAATTTTTGGTGTGGAGTTTTGTCGTGAGGGGTGCACGGCCATTCATGGTCAGAGGAGAAGGGGGTCTGGTCATGGATGGTGTGGGAAAGGAAGTGGTGGTGGTCGGTGGAGGAGGTGGTGGAGGCCATGGCCGAAGCAAGAATGAAGAAGTAAGGCAAAAACAATGAAAGGATGATGAAGAAAAGTGGAAAAATGGAAGCCATTGACAAATTTTTCTTAGCCGTGAGTTTTAGGAGATGAAAACTGAAATTTTGAGAAGTTTTTCACGTGAATGCTAACGAGAGTAAGAGATTGTACGGCTAAGAGGAGTAATGAGGAGTTGTGGCAAATGAAAAGACATAGGAGATGGAAGGACTTAAGTTAAGAAAGCTTTTAAAACTCTTCACATTTCCATTCTTTTTAAATTAAATAAAACCAAATGAAATAAGTAAATAAATTTCAGAACTGAAAACAAAATAAAAATAAGAATAAAATAAATAAATAAATTTAAAGAAAATAGAAAAAGATAAAAGGAATTGCTTAAAAATCCAAAATAGTGTACAGAAATTACGAATAAATCACCATTGACTTTGGAAAATTGTTTACTTCGTTTTAAAAATATTATAAATTTTTTTTTTGAAATAAAAGGATTTTTAAAAAAATTTCAAAGTGAAATAAATAATTAAATTTAGAGAAAATAGAAAAAGAACTAAAGAAATTGTTTAAAAATTGGAAACAGGACATGAAAATTACAAATAAATATCACTAGCCTTATAAAATTCTATTTTACTTTAAGACAAATAAAAGTTAAATAAATAAAAGAAATAAGGAAAAAAAATAAATTAGGAATGATAATAAATAAGTTCTTAAGAAAAAATATAAAGATAAATAAATAATTACTTTAATTATTTGAAACTAGGAATTAAAATTTATAAACAGAATACAGCTGACATTTTGAAAATGTCAATAACACTTTTAAAAATGCTTAAAACCAAAATATATACATAGCATGCTATTTTACCCATAAATATAATTATAACATTGCATGACCAAATAAAATATTATTTATATAATTTAACATAAATCATTTTGTTAAATACAGCAAATTACACACAATAGTTAAAAAAGGCATAACTTTCATATCATAAATCAGATTTCAACGAAAAGAAAAGCAGTGTTCTTAAAATTTTATTTACTTTCATAATAAAAGATAAAATTAAAATTTTCAAATATTTAAAATTTAAATTTAAAAGTCAAAGTTTGACTATTTTAACCAAAATTCACTTTTTGAAAAATTATTCTATTTAGTCATATTTGGAATTCTAATCCATATTAAAATCAAAGTTTATATTTAAAATAACAAAAATTAATCATTCAAAATAAATAAAATAAGTTTTTAAATCAAAAATTCAATTTAAAAATAATTGCAAAATACAGGGTTGTTACACTCTTCCCCACTCAAAACTTTTCGTCCCCAAAAAGGAACGAGGTACGGGAAAGCAAAGAAAAGATAAAATGAAATAGGATTAAGATAAGATGACATGAAGATTGAAATTGTACCTGATAACTGTTGTTATAGGTAAGTTTAACAAGTGGAGATGATCTTCCAAGATCCTCCAGAATCAAAACAAAAGAACGAAAAAGATCTTCTAGAATCTGATTCACCCTTCCCGTTTGACCAATGGTCTATGGATGGAAAGCAATCCTCAGATTCAAAAATGAGTAACAAAGATTATCAAAGATTATAGAAAGGTTTCTAAACAGACTGGTATAAGCAATAGCCTTCCCATTCTGTAGCAAGATAAGGGAAATAAGGACAACTAAAAGATAGTTTGAAAAACGAAATAAGATAACGAATTTGAAACCATAATGTTTTGAAATCATAATACTTTAGAGATGTTATTATTTGGAAATCATACTACTAAAAATCATAACACTTTTAAAATAATCTTCATTTAAATTCAAGGTCAAATAATATTCATTTCAAAGTTGTAACATTTCTAAGTTCATTTATTCAATTATAAAATTTCCAAAACATTGTATTTTCAAAAACAACAGTACTTTAAAAGTACTACGGCAGATATATTAGTATTTCAGTCAGTTCAATTTGAGAAATATTAATTTGGATATCATTTACTTATGATTTATTAAAACAAACTTTTACGAATGGAATATCCAAATCAAACTATACTTCATTTATTAAGTCAAAAGTTCACAATTTTACTTAACTCTTAATTTAACAAATAACCTAACACTTTATTTGAAATACCCATTTCATAAATAGATATTCCTTCAATAAATTACATATGAAATTTCCATTGGAAAACCGAATTATCAATTATCTAATTTTAGTGATATTAAAAATACATTTTTCTATTTAAGCTATAATTATTCATTTTTCAAGACATATCTGTTACATAAATAAAATATTTATCATAGCAAGTATAACAGTCAAATTTCTTTACACATTTATTCATTTAGACATTAATTAAACTATGATTCCAAGTTAAATAAACTTTATTACAAAATATCCCATTCAAATATATTTTATTTTATCTATTCAAAGATACATTATTCATTATACAAACATATTCATTTCAGGAAATAACTTTTATTAAAATTCCTAGGTTAGACTTAAGGTTCCTTATTAAATCGAATTTGATTATTAAGTTATTTAAATAAAACTCTTTAAATTCCTTTTTCTTTATTTACCTCTATTAATCTTTTATAACTAAAATTTAAGTGTATAACATTTATTATAACCAGTCAAATTTTATTTATAAAATCTTTTTATATTGTATATTATCCAATTACATATTCAACTTCTGAAAATTAAGGTAAGTTATATTGGAATGAAATTGTGTGTTATACAAATAAAACTTTCAAATTCAATTATCTCAAGTTTGAATCATTTATCCAAATTTTTGATTTTCTTTTTTTATATATAATTGAAATTATTCTTCAAGCTAAAATTTAAGAAATAAATTTCCGATTACCTCCAAACCATTTGGAGATAAGTAATTATATATACATAATATATCAAATCATTTTAAATCATACATCTATATATATTATAAATCAAGTCATATTTTAGAAATTCAAATCAATTAAAGTCCCAAAACAAAGCTGTAGCAAGACTACGTTATGGGTATTATTGGGCAATTGTCAATCTAGACACCGCTGACTATGTAAGACGATGTGATAAGTGCTAGATATATGTGAAAGTTCCAAGGGCTCTGTCGATGGAAATCACGCAAATGGTCATCCCATGGCCGTTTGTCATGTGGGGTATAGATATTATCGGTTCCTTACCAATCTCTAAAGGCGGCGCAAAGTACGCTATCGTCGTAGTTGATTACTTCACCAAATGGGCCGAAGCAGAACTTTTAGGCATGATCACTACTAAGAAAGTAATCACCTTTATTTTCTGAAACATCATATTTCACTTCGGTATCCCACAAACTATTGTAACAGATAATGGGACTCAATTCGACCGTGTTGAATTCAAAGACTTATGTCAAAGATATCTTATTAAAAAGTGATTTGCAATGGTCACTAACCCTCAAGCAAATGGACAAGTTGAAGTTGTAAACAAAATCATAAAGTCCATTCTAAAGAAGAGTTTAGAGAAGGCTAGATGCAAGTGGATGGATGAACTCCCTACCACGCTGTGGGGTTACAGGACCACCCACAAGTCCGCAATGGGCCATACTCCATTTTCCCTTGCTTATGGGCCTGAAGCCATCATTTCTGTTGAATTTGAAGTTCCTTCTCATCGAGTGACTTACTACGATCCCAAAATGAATACTCCTCTTGGAATCTCTCGATCTTATAGATGAGAAGCGCGAGGAAGCCGATCCGAGGACAGCTATGCATTGAAATCTAGTCGCCCGATATTTCAACATTAAAGTTTGACCTAGAACCTTTGAAATCGACAATCTCTTCCTAAAATGGGTTTTTCCTACCCCATCACACATGAATCCAATCTGGAAAGGACCATATGCCACTGAATAGAGGCTTGAGAGGGAACTTTCAAGCTAGCGACCGTGGATGGTATCACGCTTCCAAGGGTGTGAAATAGCAAGCATTTACGACGCTATTTTACTCGGTTTATTTATTTTTCATTTCAGTTGTATTTGCTTTCATAATTTGCTTTAGCATTTGATTTTCGAAATATGTAATAAGACAGGTTATATTATTCCTTTCCATTTAGCAATATAGTTTCGGACTTCCATTGTATTTATGTTTGTTGTAGCATTATGTATTAGTTACATGACGAAACTGATTGATGTCGATATGTCCGAACAGGCTCCCAGAGTTTGAAATTAATGAATTGCGGTAGTTCCCAATGGGACTAAAACAAGATAGGCTGGTCCTATTGTTCATTTGATAACTCTAGTTCATAATCCAATGGACGGGATGCACAATGAGGAATGGATGTGACTGGACCATATGACGATCGAACAAATCCTACAAAACGACGAGACTGAAATAAAGCAATAGCGATCGTGACACAACCGATCGCTCGTTAAATTAAACCTCTGACCCTCGGGGGGGAAATCAATCAATTATAGAGAGTATGATATAACAGCTCTTCAAAATAACTCTAAGTCCCTAGAGTATGGACTGGAGTATAAACATATATCAGGTTTGATTCGACCACTCGTAAAATAAGTCTAATTCCCAGGAGTGCAGACTGGAGTATAAACATAAATTGGGTGTGAATCGACCACCCGCAAAATAACTCTAAGTCCCCAGAGTGTGAACTAGAATATAAATATAAATTAGGTGTGAATCGACTACCCGTGAAATAAATCTAAGTCCCTAGGGTGTGATTCGACCATCCATCAACTAACTCTTATCCTCAAAGTGCGGATATTACTATAAATAGATAGATGAGTTTGGTTTGACCATTCACTATTCCATGAACTCTGACCTAAAATCGACAAGAAGAGCATAAACCCGCTAATGATGGAGTTCGACCATTCAACATCTAACCCTGCTAACCTAAGGCCGGGGGTAGGAGTATAGTTACTCAAAATCGCTGAATTCGATAACGTAACACTAAGGCTCTCTGGCATTTAATACGACTCAAGGTCATGACCACATGGAGGCCTTGGGATAAAACTATTGCATTGTTATCAGAATTAATAAACAACAAATTACAAGTACTCGAATGGAAAATAGTAGTTCAACTACATAGATATAACAGTTCACACGAGAGCTCAATAGAAAATAAAAACTTTTATTCACATGATAAGTTTCAAAATTATGGTACAAGTTATTTCAAAAAACCGGGAGTCGTACCCGTATAACCACAACTAATAAAAGGAAACGATGAACAAATAGCTATGAAAACCATATACACACCAAGCCGAAATGACGGTTATTTCTTCGATCTTCTCTCCTTGTTGGATTTTTGGGGGGTGGTTCCACTTGAACCTCCAATGATCCACTTCTTGGATCCTTTACCATCTTTTGTCGGAGAGCTTTCAAAAGTAGGAGAGAATTCTCTGGGAATCAACCCACCAGGTGGAATAACTTGTAGTAGGATAAGGTGTGGATCAGCAATGTCCACCTTGGTGGGCTCAGCTTTGGCCTTTTTCTTCAGTAACACCTCTTTCTTAATACGCTCCTTCAAGATGATTTCATCTGTGCGTGCAGAGTTGCCGGTAATCATAATATCATCAGATTCATCTACCGACAGTCGATCTTCGGCCTTATCATCTTCGAGTGATCCAATGACTTGAGCATTGGTTCTTAGTACATCAGTGGATGTCGAAATCTCTGTTAGTTTCTCTTGTTGCTCCACAGTAGCATCGCTTTTTGGAGTTTGGCCGGGACCCGTAAGACTTAAAAATTTGTTAAAACCAAGAGATAAGCCTAAAACCATTAGGTGCGAAGAACAAAACCACTCGTAGAGTGGAGAGTAATGTGGAATACCCGTATTCGGCTAGTTCTCGATTGCTGCTGGAGTCTTACTTCCAAAATAGGGGTCGGCACTTTCAATTGATAACCAGGTTTATCTGGATCATAGCTCAAGTCCTGCTTCGAGCCAAAGGAAACCGAGTCTCCCACCGCTTGGAAAGAAGAAGGGCCCTTAGGATTGGTGTAACGACCCGGTATTCTCAACCATTCGCATCCATTATAAGTGTATAGGTAGACACTCATGTCGGAATTGAATTGCTCAAAATACCGCGTTATAAATAAAAATTTGGCAAATCTCAGAATATACAGTAAATTATAATCGCATATCATAGACACAGAGTATTTAATAATGCAGCGGAAGTAAAAGAAGTAGTAGTTCATGAAACTATTATATAAATATCAGAGTTAAATAAAATACAACAGAAGTTTCAATATGATAACTAAGTACAAGCTGAATACAACAACAAAACCGAAATAGATAAGACTAGATAAGCAGATAATCTCCAGCGATTCCAATCTCCAGTAAGTAAGTGGAATCCAAATCTGTGAATAACTCAGGCTGACCCGAGCGTAAATAAAAATACAAACACTCGAGTCAAGACATACATACTTATACAATGTAAACCAACTCAAGTGAACTATAGTAAAAGTACAAGTAACTTAGAAGATGCTTGGGACCGTCCATCCTCTAAGGATCCGTTAAACTATTTATTATGTAGTAATATTTCGCTACTATAATAATGTCTAACAGTAAAATAAACATACTTTTAAATAGCATTAAGGCTTTACATTTTCCACATTAACACGTAATAGTCCTAGTAGTCCATCCAGTATCAACATATCTCCATATCGGGAGACTACCCTAAATACTCCATGAGCTACGGGAGAAATCCAAACTCGTAGTAAAGGCTCGGTATGGTAGGTAACACGGCACACAAGGTAATGCCAAGGTAGATATACCATTTACGACACTCGGGCTGGTGGTATTGCAACAGCCACATACGCCCACCGCGGTACACATTCCAAATTAAAATCGGAGGATGACCATCTAATCAATCACAAGTATGAGTATAGTATCGAAGAAATGCGGCCGCTACGATGTGCGACCTCAATTTGCGCGAGACCGCTCCTTTTTTAGCTACCTTATGCCAACTCACGGGAGTTGGGTCCACGTAATATACCTCAAGAACGTAGCCACCATCCTACTTCATTCTAGAATCTCCATCGCATACACGGTTGTCAAAGTGGTTTTCGGTATCGATAGAGAGTATGCCAGATATCCGATCCCGGTCTCTTTGCCAACCAATCGTTATTATAACTAGTGGCTATAACTTTTAAAATAATATTTTACTTCAAATAGAATATCATTTCAAATCCAAATCTTTATCAAAATAAAGATTATATCATTTCCAAATCATTTCAATGTATCAAAATATCATATCTTTCCAAAACTTCATTTCAGATCATTTCAATATATCATATCTTTCCAAACTTCATTTCAAATCATTTCAATATATCATATCTTTCCAAACTTCATTTCAAAATATTTTTAATATATCACAAATTTCCAAAACTTCATTTCAAATCATTTTTAATATATCACAATATCTTATCATAAACATCCTTTAAATTCAAAGATAACATTCATTCATTTTCAATTCAAACAACTCTTTAAATGATTTATATTTCAATTAAATTACTTCATTTAAACCCTTTAAAAGTGTAATTATTATTCTTTCAATTCAAGTATTTAATTTCAAAAGTTTCGAACCATTCTGAATTTGTTTACTAAGTCAAAAACCATAATTATTAAAATTTCAGCATTTCACAGCGTATAGAAAAACTATTATAAGTTATACTTGAAAACATTTTATTTCAGCAAAGACAGCATTTAAAATTGCTGTTAAAACTCAGTTTTAATTAAATTTTAGTTCAAAACAGCAAAGACAGCATTTTTCAGAAATGTTGTAATAGCTCAGGTTCAAGTGTAGAGTTTTTATTTGTTTCAGCATTGACAGCAGACGACTACAACAATTACAACTGCTGTATAGGCCTGAGTTCAATTTTAGCCTATAAGTTCAACTACAGCCACTACAGCATTTTATAAATGCTATAATAGCTCTTTTTACTTAGTTTCAGTTAAATTCAGAAACCATAGCATTTCTGAATGCTATTAAAAGTGAATTCCAGATTTTAGTGTATTTTCAGCAAATAAATAACTTCATTTTAAACTGTTTAAACATTTTAAAAATCATAATTTAACATTAAAAATTTTCATTAACATATCATTAAACATATTGATTTTTATAAAACCAATTTCTTATAAATAAATTCAAATTTCAATAATTCCACTTATTAGTTCAAGTGTATAATTTCCTTTCTTCACTTTTCAACAAATAAACTTAACACTTCGGATTTAAATTATCATTTCACAAATTTAACTAAATTTCCAATTTATTTAATTTATTTAATTAATTTAAATCTTTAATTATAAGTCAAATTTCATATTTCCAAGTCAAGTTATATTTTAAAATTTCACTTTTAAGCATTCATTTATTTAACCACTTAAATTCATAGAAAAATCAATAATACTTTAATAAATCACTTAAATTCAAATTTAAATCGAATTACCATATTTACCATTTTCCAAATAAAATTTAAATTTCCATTTTATTTATATAACTTAAATATCATTTTTAACCAAAATTCCAAACATAAGTTATATTTCAATAATCCAATTTAACCATTCATTAATTACATTTTTAACTCATACAAAAATCATAATTTCTTTATTTTAAAACATTTCAAAATCTATTTAGACCAAATTTCATAAATTTATATTTTTAAAATACTTAAAAATATCCAAAACACTTTATAAAATAACCACGGGTCTGTATATAGTTTTCTAACCTAGGTCAAGTGATACAGATATGTATCATTTCAATCCACAGTTTAAAAAGAAAAATCCGGGTTCTATCATTTCAAACCCGCAATCCCAAGTTAAATAAATTAAATAAAAACCATTCAGGTCTATCATTTCAGCCCATAATGATTTTTCCCTATTCTAAAGTCCGTTCGGGTATGTTTCATTTCAACCCATAGTGATTTCTAATCTACATGGAACTTGCAGTGTGATAAACAGATATAAATGAACAGTAACAACATATAACAGTAACGGATGAGATGACATATAAATTAACAGGTTTAACATATATATAAATGACCATAGGCAGATATAACATAACATAATAGTTCTACACATTCAAATGGTGTCAATTCACATTTGTATAAGTATAAGTGTCTGGTGAGATTTACTCACCTCTTTGCGCTGGAGATATCAATTCGAATGACACAACGGATTCCAAAACACAATAGCATGATTTTTTTTTATTTGAGTGGAGAGATCCAAGATATAAATCTTCTATACAATAATAAAACAAAGCACCATATAAATATAATTGCAATACAAAATATTTAATTGAAATAAATGGAACACTACAAGAAATGTTTCTTTTCTTAGCAAATAGGTACAGCGTTTTTAGCTGGGTTGCTGTAGAAAATATAATTTGATAGTAAAATTTGCTTTAATCTAGTGTCGTGCACGCTGTGTGAAACTAAAGGCGGTAAATTCATTTCGTTCCCTCTATTTCTATAATTTCCATTAGACAGCTTTCCTAAAATTACCACTCCTGGATTAATTTCCCTCTAAATTTCGCGTAACAAATTAAAAGTCTGAGGAAAATGAGTCCCAAAAAAGGAGAAGGGAAAAGCCGAAGAGCAAAAAGTCGGTATCTAGATCGAGCAAAGCAGGCCTCCAGTTCCCCGTCGGAAGAATTGCTAGATATTTGAAGGCCGGAAGGTATGCTCAAAGAGTCGGTGACGGAGTTCCGGTTTACTTATCAACGGTTCTTGAGTATCTGGCTGCCGAGGTATTGGAGCTTGCTGGAAATGCGGCAAAGGACAATAAGAAGTCGAGAATAATCCCCAGACACATTCAACTTGTAGTTAGAAATGATGAATAACCAAGCAAACTTCTGGGAAGGGTTACGATTGCTAATGGAGGAGTTTTGCCAAATATTAATGTCGTTCTTCAGCCAAAGAAGGCCGGAAAAGATAAGGTGGAAATTGGATCTGCTTCTCAAGAGTTTTGGTCTTTATTTTCATTTTCTTTAGATTTCATTTTATTAGATTTATTGTCTTGTTGGATTAGTTTGGGAGTATTAATCAGCTGGTTATTATTATGTTAAGTATGATCTGCTCCTTGTTTATTTAGCTTGAACATTGAACCGATTAATGATGCATTTTTCTTCAAAAAAAACTTCCCTAAAATTTCAATTTTCCCGTTCAAATTAATTCCTTCCTTGAAAAATAACTTCGCCATTCCCACTACAGTCGATTGGTCCCATTGCAGTCATTCCTCTTGTAGGCTCGTACTCTTGTCCTCGTACCCATTGTAGTCCTCGCTCGTCCTATTGCAGTCCTAGGTCGTTAGTGGAAGTAATCGTCCTAGTTGCTACTGCAGTCAATGGACACGAATTGGTAACCATCACCGCTGGCATCCCATTGTCCTTGAAATTTTAGAGTGAGTTGTAGCCGATTGGTTTTTTCCTAATTTTGTGTTCTTGAATTATTATATAGAAGCTGTGAAATTCTTATGTTAGAATATTGAGTTATACTTACGTTAGATCGTTGCTTTTAGTATTAATAGTTTATTTTATGTTAAAAGCTAACAAAGTCAACATCAACTACAAAAATTTAGTATGGATTTGTCACGGTGGATATTAATGAAAAGAATGTTTCACGGAGTTTAACAATGCAACCAGCATGAGTGGTTAAAAATAAAATAACGTTAGTACAAATTTTTGGTAACTTTATGCTTTTGTGTTCTACCTAAATTAGAACATTTATACTTTGGAAAGCCCACGGCCAGTTAATTTGTTTGATTTTAAATTTTTGATTGCACAATTGGTTAGGAGGAAATTTATGCAGTGTTTTATGCTTGCATCGCGATAGAGACTTTAATGTCTGTCCATATTGTATTTTAATGCGAGAATATAGTAAGTTAACTGAACTAAACTAAATTTGAGAAGATGTCGATATGTAACATTTTTCTTTTCTTTTTGGCATATCGGTGACAGAAAACATCAGTTATTTTAATTGAAATTGAAATAATACTAATATGAAAATAAAATGAAAAGGACCTTATAAAAAATATATTAAGTATACTCCGGTAGACGCTATTTTTTATTACTTTTATGTGGATCAAAGTAACATTTTGTTATTATTGATAAGTAGAAAATTGTTGTGTATCATGATTGTATTATCCAAAAAATATTGGTTTGATAATTGGATTAAGTAATCGATGAATCTAATCTTATTCACAATCCAATCTTACCTCACCGCTTCGGAACGACACATCAGATGCGTCTGACCTAATCTTAATGAATTTAGTTTGTTTAATCCCCTAGATTTTTTCCTACTTGAATTTCTAGAACATAAGTAATACTTATAATTATCAATTCAATTTTGAATATATGATTGAAATTCAATTTCCATTTATTTTTTTAATGCATTAAGTTGAATAAAAATAAACCCTAGATTATAAAATTTTCACTATCATAGTCATGCTTTGGTAAAAGTAAATATAACATTTAATGTATTTTTTTAATTACTATAAAGATACTAAATATGGACAAAACATAAGGCGGTAAGAATTCAGATAAACCAAATTCTCAATTGTGATACATATTAGAAATAAATAACAAAGTAGAAAGATCACTCCACCTATCAAAAACAACTAAGATGTATACACAAAATTGTCTAGGAAGACATTGTTTTCAGGAAATTAAATGTGTAACACAAATGAAAGTTTGGTTGAGTAATATCAGAAATTCCATTCTTGATTGTTTATTTACTATGTATGTAACTGACAATATCTGTTTCCTATATATTTTTACCTTTTCTTGTTCTCTGGCATCTTAGTTATATAATATTTGATCGGCCTTCTGTTCATATTCATTAAATGTGTAACTGAAAGTATGCCTCAGCTATAGGTTCTCTTAATGATAACCAACTGTTTGATCCTACTTTCCGTTGACAGTCAATTATTGGCACTGACATTTACAATTCATGTATCAAAACTATCTCCCATCGTGGATAAGACTCATTTTTAAAACCTGCTTATTTGTTTCAGAACTTTAATTATTAACTTATATGTCAGGTAAGTTTTTACTAAACATAAACATGCTTACTTGTTGTGGTGTTTGTTATTATTATAAAATATATTTACAAGTAAGTTATTAAATGTATTTTCCTATTTTATATATTTTGACAGTTAACAGTTTATAAATTTTAGTATTGACGGTTTATAACTTGATTGACGTGATGTGATTTTTTCTTTCAACTACATGACGGAAAAAACAGCTTCAGCTATCTAACTGTTGATTAATTTTGTGTAATAGGGTGGCACATTCTGCATGGTTTATATAATCAGTTGATAGCGGAACCCCAGATACTTTTCGTGGCCTTCTTCAATTTGCAGTAAGTTTCTAATGTTGTTTTTGACATTGGCAATGCATGTTGCTTAATGCTTGATCCTATAGCATAGGTTTGGCTGATGTTCATTACATTATAATTGTGTTGCGTGCCCCTTCTCTAGCTGTTCAACTCACATTACGTGCTATACTTACTTGATGCTACATATGGGGTTGGACTTTATTGCTTACCTTTAGGCCGAAGTATACTCAATTATTTTTGGTCATGCAGATTTTGACATCATGTATTATTCTAATGGATTGTTATGCATTTTGAGAGATTTTATGTTTAGATTTTTTCAAATTAATTTTTTTTAATAGTCTATACTACGATAGTTTATTTTTGGTAGATAATATATATTAGATGTGCCACTGACAAAATTAGAAAAATGTTCAATGGTTCCCTTCCATGATAGATAGTATATTTTATAAAATTAATCAAGTTACAACCTTACCATTTAGTCTAATCATATTAATGTTCCTAAGTTTTTTTTCCAGAGTCATTTCAACTACAATTATGGTCCGTAGATTTATGTATATGCTTTAAAGTTGGTTTGTAAATATGCTTAATATTGCACTTCTACTTTCTCATAAAGTTGGAAGTTCATCAAGTATTTTGATGCAAGTACACAGGTGACTGTGTTTGAAGAAAATTATGTGTTGTTTATTAAATGGATAACATCATTCAGCATGTTGTCCTATTCTGCATTGAGTGACGCTTAGTTTATTTTATTTTTAAAGCAATCAAGTTTTCGATAGTCATGCTTATTTTCGATCTTTCATTTTATACCATATTGAACATTTTGAAAACTATCTTTGTTTCTTATTTTAAAATAGTTGTTTTCCAAATTAAAATAACTGAGCAAACATTTGCCCAGTTTTTATAAATTCAGTTTATATAAACTGAGCGTAAACACATGCTCAGGTTATAAACACTGAGCAAACATATACTTTGTTTTTATAAATTAAGCATACATATTGTCAGTATATATGAACTGAGCATAAGCTTGGTTTGTAAACTAAGAAACTGCTCAATTTATAAAAACTAAGCATATGTTTCAGTTTATAAACTGAGCGAACTGCGTAGTTTTTAAAATTGAGCATATATTTGCTTGACACTTAATTGAGTCTAATTTTACTTTTCCAATATCCGTACAATTTTTGATGAAAATGGCAAATTTTTTTAGCAAGAAGTTAAATACAAATGGAAGCCAAACAAAGGTCAAAACTGTAACTTCTTTGGGCATGGGTAAAGGACTGCAATTTGGAAAGAGCATGGGTTCCCAAACAAAGTACAAATACTAATAGTACTAGAAGTGCGATGCAAGTTGACAATAATATGGAGAACCAAAATGGAATTACTTCTAATTCATCCAATTATGCTGATAAAAACAAGGTAAGTAAAAAAATTAATGCTAATTCCACAGCTAAAAATGACCTCATGATAGATAGCTAATCAGAACAAATATTAAATCAATTTGGGTCTAAAAGGGCTCGGTTAAAAAGGCTCAATCTTTGACTGAGTTAAAAATGCATAGTTTTTTAACTCAGCTAAAAACCGAGTCACTCAATCTTTGACTGAGTTAAAAGGGCTTGGTTTAAAAACTGAGTTATAGCTTAGGTGGGTGTTTAGGTTCAATGGTAGAAATCAATGGTACGAATGGTACGAATGTAATAATTCATACATCTGGATGATCAAATTTTAACTATATTAACATATTTATTGCTACCTCTGTATGACATATATCTAACACCATCTAGTCTATACAAAATATCATCATCCATTCATTTCTTTAATGTATAGTCTAAACAATATGTTGTTTGTGATTCGATAAGAAATCAATTATATTTGATTACATTATTCTCTATATTATGGTTTTACGCTGCAAATGCAACATGCATAAACTAACATTGGATGGGGTAGATATTATGGGAGAGCGGATAGTAGAAGAGGTAAGTTGATCCGTCGGGTTTTTTCTACCATTTTATGAACATGGATAAGCAGTTGATATGTCTGTGTGGCTTTTTTTATGCAGCTTTTGTTTTGGAGAAGCTGAAGCTTTCTTCATTTTCCTGTCTTCATCTCCAGTCTATCTTGAGGAGAACATGAAAACTTAAGGAGTTGCTAAAAATTGGTAGTTTGAATTGGCTTCAACTTTCATATTTTCAAGTGACGGCTTCAACTTTCACATTTTCAAGTGATGGCTTCAACTTTCACATTTTCAAGTGAGTAGCACAATGCATGCATATGTATGAACTTTTCAAAGTATACATATCAACCATGATTCTATCCAATGTACACTTGTATATGCAAAACTATTATATGTTTTGCAGAACTAAAAAAATAAACTATGCTATGTTTTGCGAATAAATTCAGATCAACCACACTCGCAATCAATATTTGTTTTTAAAGAATTTGTGTAGAAGTCTAAATTGATACACTTTTTAAGAGCTGAAAATTTGATGACAGGCTGAAAATTAAAGTTCAATTCAAGTTATTATTTCAAATTTGATGACAGGCTGAAAATTGACGCTTAAAATTCAAGAGCCTAGATAAAATATAAACCGTTTTTGTTAAATTTAAGTAAGATTTTCCTATGTACATACTGTTACAAAACTAATTTGATTAAAATAAACTTATAAAATAAATCTTTACCTTTAATGTGAAATTATAGAAGTAGAATATTGCTGTTTAGTTTGCTACGTTGGCCAGATCTTAATTTGGCATGACTGTTGATTGCAAAGTGTCTCTAGCCGTGGAATTGCTTGATTAGTTTAATCATGTTATTCTGCATTTATAGAAGACAATAGCCCTTAGATTATCTACTTTATCAGTAAGGAAAGCATTTAAAATATGTTTTGAAAAATATATAAAAATAAGATTATAAAAGCAAGTATTTCTACATGGTTTAAAGATAAAGTAATGTTGTTGGGCAATGGAATTAAAGTTTGAAGTAACAATAACCATGACAAAATCATTTGATTGTATGCATAATTTATCACAAATGATAAACACTTTATGGCCTTCTGAACTTAAGACTGTATTTCTAAAGTTTTAATAAAACTCTCATGCTAACTAATTTTTTGTCTAATGTCTTGGAATAAGCACTATTATAACAAAATCAACATGATAGGTACTATCTTTTGTGTCGTAATGATAATTCTTTGATTTTATCTATGCATTATGTTTTGAAATCCCTAACTTGTCCATGGAACTAATGTAAAATACTGGTAAAAGCACATACATCTTGGAAATTATTTGAACTTGGAAGAAAAGAATTTCAATTTGAATAGATATATGCTGTAAATATTGAAATTCAGTACTCTATGATTGCAATGGAGTGAGGCATGGTTAAGCTTCCTTTCCTATTATAATGCTTGAAGTACTAGTTCTACAGGAAAGTAATAGATAATTTAAGTGAAATCAACAATATACGGTTCTCATGGTTGTCGTTTCCTTTTTTGTTCTATTATCTATTCCCAAAATCAAAGTTTTATTTTGCTAGAGTTCAAGCTTGTTACAATCTTTGTGAAAAGTGTATTTCATTTGTATATTCTTAGCTTTATTTTCAGATTAAATGCTTTCGACTATTGATAAAAGATCACTGGAATCCAAGATAATTCTTTAGAATTTCATGCATTTATATATGGAAGGCGAGTTGAATTCATTCAATGGGACTATGAGTAGATGACCATGTTTAATTGTTGATTTCTTCATCATTGCAGTAATATTCTTTGTGGGGGATGATTAGATCGGCTTAATTTTTCTTAAATTAAAGATCTAATCGGTAAATGATGTTACAACACTACAGTTTTTAGTTTGTCTGATACTAAACATAATCATTATAATCACTTACAAGGTCTAAATGTTATTAATTTTGATAACTTGTGGTCTTATTCATATTTGAATATCTGTTGTATTAAATTTTAATGTGCAATAGGAACACATAATTATTATAAAAGATAAAAGATGACTTAATGAGTTGGTTGTGATGGAGCATGCAACAACCAAGTTGTCAGCAATGATTTAGTTTTCAACCATTCGCCTGAAGCATTTGGTTTGTTAAGAGAGCAGAGCCAATGAACTGTTTGGGTTGGATGTCGAAAGGATTATTCACCCAGTTCAAACTATCTGTAATAGCCCATAAAAATCAGGTATTTTTTCTACCGAATTTGCTTGCTACCTTAATGTTGTTTTAGATGACATGAGGCAGTTTATTTTTAGACACATATGATCCTTATTCTCTTTCGTGGAGTCAGCCACAGATGGATACCCATTGACAATAGTGAATATGGGTTGTTTTCCTTAGTCCTCACCTGTATCCTCTTTTTCCTTCTTTCATTTTGAAATGCTTGAAGAACATGGTTATCTACCTCTTTACCTGAAATATAATAATCACAAATAATGTCTTCTTATACATTTATAACCGATATTGTGTGTGCCAATGACATTAAGTTTTGTCACTGTTTTGCTTAAACACGAATGTATAGTCATGCTAGAGTATTGTTTGATAAGAATGTTAGATTTGTAATTTGCCATTAATTTGATTTTTGTAATTTGAGTACTGTGTTTTTAAACATTCTCTAGTTTAATAGAAAAGAGATGCACCGGAATGTCAACTAACTCCAGTTCACTTATTCAGGCAAAGGGAAATAGCATTTGTTACCTACTACTTAGCATAGTAATGTAAATGTACATCTTTTCTAGAAATGAGTTGTGCCATCTAATGTTGTCTACTGTGTAACAAAGTGCGTTGCAATTTTGTAAAATAATAATAATAATAATTAAGCATATTATTGAAGAGTAAAACTCTTATGCAATGTATGATGATATTGATGCTATGCGATAAGAAATGAATTCTAATTTGCGTCTTCTTGCATATAATGAAGCCCCAGTTGTGTTTTCAGCAGCAGATCCATTGATAAGAATATCCTTTTTCATTCCAGGCATTTCAGTGGCGGGTCACAGTTGCTGGTTTGATAGAACAACTATATTTCATTGATAAGAGTACTTATCTGATAGGTAAATGGCAGTAGAGAAATTGGTTATTTGGGCATCGTCCAGGCAGGAAAAACATCATGAAGGTCATGTACTAATTCTGATTCTTTCTATTTTGGTTTGTCATAATCCACGGATTGGGTTGCTTAGTTGCTGCCTTCCATTGACTTTGAGCTTATTTTAATGCTTCCTTGCAGTAGATTAAAGTAACACTCATCATCTACTATTTTATTTATTAGTAACACTCATCATCTACTATTTTATCTGCAGTTGTTCAAACATTTATGTATGCTATTTATTATCTTATTTGGAGTTAAGTCAGTTGGTTGATATACATAAACTGCTCTTGTGGCTACATTATAGTTTTGCTAGAGTCTGCTGTAGAGAAGGTAGCTTTGGCCTCTTGTATAAAACATGTTACACAGTCAAGTGGTAAAAAGCAGAAGATGCAGATATTGGTCCCTTGCCCTTTTTTTCCATACAGAGGTATCTTACTGTACTTTCTTTCCGCTTTAGTAGAATAGATGACACGTTGATATAGTGTAGATATAAATATTTGTTTTTGTTTAGTTCTATAGCTCATTTTGTTTGTTTTTTTTCAATTTCTTTGCATCTTTTCCACTATAATTCTCCAAAATTTCATTTCTCTGTTCACTCATTCTTCACATTTTATTACAAATTGCTACAATACACTCCTCGCAATACAACAACAGTTCAAGCCATCATCCCCCTCCACCATCATAGAACTCCCTTCTGTGTCACTCAATTGTCAACAAGTCCCACCCAGTTCATTTTGCTTGTTGCAAACAAGTCCCACCCAATTCATATCACAATGAACATCCTTTATTATCACAGTGATACAACTTCATCAAACAACTTCGACAATCCGACGCTAAACCAAATTCAAACTTCACAACATTATACCCACTGCCTTTCAAAACAAACAACTACTTCTGATCATCTTTTCATCCACACAATACAACCCAACTAACCCTGGTTCACAATACAATCTCACTGCAATTCGAACTGCAATCCTCCGGTCTCATATTCGAACTGCAGTTTCCTAAATCTCACTGCTTCAACACTTCACTAACTTAAACTACTTCTCAGCCTTGCACATCCTCTGGTCTTCCATCACCAATCCAAGTTCTCATCTCCAACAAAACTACACCATTCACACAATAGCCATCCATGGCTATCATCAACGACCTGAAAAACTTCAACTCATCAGCAAACTGACCATTCACCCCCACCACTACCTACAACATCTATCTCCATACAACTGCTCATTTGTCTGCTGTTCTTCCTGCCTCACCAGCCATCATCACTCATGCATATCACTGACAGCGGCTACAATGCATAGTAACCAATACCAGTCACACAATAAACAAGTGCAATTAATATAATATAATTCTCTTGTATTGATGATCTTGGGTTATTGAAGAAATAGAACTTAGAAAGATAAACTATTGGCTTGACTACTGTATTGAAATGATCTACTGTATCTCTTGCTAGGAAGTAAGCGGCTATACTAATAGAAAGTTAGACATTGCTCTTATGTGAACATCAAAATGTCCCTATATTGATGCATCTGTTTTGTGAGAAATATTTGCAGGCATGGTAGAAGGCAAGGAGAAAAACGAACTGGGCTGGTGATGGCAAATGATGAAGTGGAATGCAAGGCAGAGGAGAGTGGTTTGGCGGCACAGTGGTGAAGGCAGAAGGCAATGTGCACTGGTGGGTGGGAGAAAGTTTTGAATGTTATGGTGGTTGAACAGGAGAGTGTGGCAGCAGCAGAAGTTGTATGGGGTGCACTACAATGATTTGCTGTGATGGGGTGAAGTGCACAGGCAGTAAGTCTATTTTGGCAGTGACTGTGCAAGATGGAGATGGAGGATATAGAAGTGTTTTGGTGGTAACTGTGACAGATGGAGAGTATGATATGATATGTGATATAGCAGCAATATGGCAGGCAGTTATAACAGGGAATTTGATGTGGAGCACTGTGGTGTTGATGTGGTTATGCTGAAGCAGGGGTAATTAAATGTAGTGAAGTGTGTTGCTGTGGAGGGAGGGACAGAGGATGATGGATGTTACAGCGATGCAGAAGGTACGGGGCAGTTGTTAGAAGTTATGGGGTTTGTCGAAACGATGGTAAGGAGTATGGTCGAAATGATGTCAGTGGGAAGAGGGGGTGAGGTTGGTTGGAGATGTACTGTGTGTATGGTCATGCTAGCAGTGAATACTTGGCGGAACAGAAGTATGAATTGGTTGAAGCAGTGGTAGGATGAACTACAGGGGAGAACTGCAGAAGTATGAAATGTACGTCAATAGTTGTCAATTGGATGGTATGTGGTTTTGTATGTCAATAGTTTACTTTGTTATTTTTGTTTATGGATATTACTGAAACTTGGTTTATGGATGTCTTTTGTTTATTAATATTGTCTTAACTAGTTTATGTAACCAATTAATAGTTATTAGAACCTGTTATATATACTAGTTGCTTGAATATGCTTAAAATATAGTTTTGGAATATTCAAAAATAGAGTGGAATATTGAAGCTGTTATATAAATAGAAGGCAGCGTTTTATTAATGTTGTCAATGAAGAAACAACAGCGTTTAATTCGTGCTGTAATTATCTTGAAATGTCAATAACAGCGTTTTTTACATGCTGTCGAAATAGTTGATGATTCAATAACAGCGTTTTTAACATGCTGTCGAAATTGTTGATGATTCAATAACAGCGTTTAGAAAAAGCTGTTGTAAACAGTTAAAGTAGAATTTGAACATCTTCGACAACTAAATTATAAACGCTGTTGAAACATAATACAACACGTCTGAAAACGCTGTGAAAATATTATTGACAGCACGTAATAAACGCTGTCACAGAGATGTTTCAACAGCGTTTATAGAAAAGCTGTTGTAAGTTATGTATATACGACAGCATGTCGTTATACAGCGTTTTAAATAACGCTGTTGTATCATATTACAGCGTTTATCAAACGCTGTTAAAAGCCTTTTGTGGTGTAGTGGAAACTAGGTTAGACAAATAACATCACCTAGCTTTCAAATCAATTTTGCTTGAACCTAACTTCACATATGCTCGGACACACATGGTATCTGGCTCAGCCATGACATGTTTCAGGTGGTAATGAGTCTGGTTTGGACCACTAAAGCATGTCTAGGCTTGAGAATGTGGAAGGTCTAAGAGTTTGCAAGCATAGAAGGTCAAAGGTCAAGGCTACAAGTGGTTTTGGTGCAACATAGGCTCGGCTAGGGGCTGCTACAGGTCAGGTGAGAGGAGAGGCTGATGGGTAGTGGTCATAACAAGGTGATGGTGGAGCAAATAGGTACGACCAAGGTGGTGTACGAAGGTGGTGAAACAACTAGGCTAGGCTAGGCAATGTTTTAAGGGATTTGTGTAACTTTTTGTGTGGAGTTTTGTCATGAGGAGTGCACAGCCAGTCATGGTCAGAGTAGAAGGGGGTCTGGTCATAGATGGTGTGGGAAAGGAAGTGGTGGTGGTCGGTGGAGGAGGTGGTGGAGGCCATGGCCGAAGCAAGCATGAAGAAGTAAGGCAAAAACAATGGAAGGATGGTGAAGAAAAGTGGAAAAATTGAAGCCATTGGCAAATTTTTCTTAGCCGTGAGTTTTAGGAGATGAGAACTGAAATTTTTAGAAGTTTTTCACGTGAACGCTATGGATAATAGGTGATTGTACGGCTAAGAGGAGTAATGAGGAGTTGTGGCAAATGAAAAGACATAGGAGATGAAAGGACTTAAGTTAAGAAAGCTTTTAAAACTCTTCACATTTCCATTCTTTTTAAATTAAATAAAACCAAATGAAAATAAGTAAATAAATTTCAGAAATGAAAACAAAACAAAATAAAATAAAAAGATAAATTTAAAGAAAATAGAAAAAGATAAAAGGAATTGCTGAAAAATCCAAAACAGTGTCCAGAAATTACGAATAAATCACCATTGACTTTGAAAAATTGTTTACTTTATTTTAAAAATATTCTAAAACAAAATTTTGAAATAAAAGGATTTTTGAAACATTTTCAAAGTGAAATAAATAATTAAATTTAGAGAAAATAGAAAAAGAATTAAAGAAATTGTTTAAAAATTGGAAACAGGACATGAAAATTACAAATAAATATCACTAGCCTTATAAAATTCTATTTTACTTTAAAACAAATAAAAGTTAAATAAATAAAATAAATAAGGAAAAAAATAAAGTAGGAATGAGAATAAATAAGGTCTTAAGAAAAAATATAAAGATAAATAAAGAATTACTTTAATTATTTGAAACTAGGAATTAAAATTTATAAACAGAATACAGCCGACATTTTGAAAATGTCAATAACACTTTTAAAAATGCTTAAAACCAAAATATATACATAGCATGTTATTTTACCCATATAAATATAATTATAACATTATATGACCAAATAAAATATTATTTATATAATTTAAAATAAACCATTTTGTTAAATATAGCAAATTACACACAATAGTTAAAAAAGGCATAACTTTCACATTATAAATCAGATTTCAATGAAACGAAAAGCAGTGTTCTTAAAATTTTATTTACTTTCATAATAAAAGATAAAATTCAAATTTTCAAATATTTAAAATTTAAATTTAAAAGTCGAAGTTTGACTATTTTAACCAAAATTCACTTTTTGGAAAATTATTCTATTTAGTCATATTTGGAACTCTAATCCATATGAAAATCAATGTTTATATTTAAATAACAAAAATTAATCATTCAAAAAAAATAAAACAAGTTTCTAAATCAAAAATTCAATTTAAAAATAATTGCAAAATACAGGGTTGTTACACTTGGCCTCCGAGTATCCGACAATATGTTTCCCTTTGTTAGAAGACGCGGAAGCATCAAAATATTGAAGTCTTACCGCGGAAAGATCTTATGGTTCATTTCTGTAGAGGATCTCCTGCACTAATTTCTCTTCATCTTACTCATCTCTGCCCAGCTCCCTCTTTTTCATCTCAATGGTGTCTCCTAAACTTCAGCGGGTGACTCAAGATAACCTTCGCTAAGAAAACTCAAGTCGCGTGGATGAGGACTTTGGCATTATATTTGATGATCAGTGGATCGAACAAGTCCTTGATTTTATTCCGACCGGACCACTCAGCATCTTTTACTCGAGTTTCAATTTGTTTTATCATCTCCTTGCGGCCTTCCTCTTGTGCCACTTCTTTAAGGGCTTCTATTTTGGAAAATTGCTCATCAAGTTTGATTTTCAAGCTCCTAGCTTCAACAACCTCTTTGCAATACATTTGCGATTCTTCCTAAGTCTCAATCTTCTCTTCTCTTTCTTTCTTGAGAAGCTCCTCAAGTTCCTCGATGTGGCGGGCAAAGAAATCTTTTTCCTTTTGCAAGGAATCCTTTTCCAAAGCAAGTGCCCCGCTGCGATTGAGGCAGCATCTTATGGGAAGCCTCCAAATGACTCACTGCCTCCGACGTTTCCTTGGCACTCTTTTCTGCCTTAGCGAGTTTTGTTGTCAACTTCGATAATTCATTATTTTTTGGTTTAATACGTCTTTATTGTGTATTGCCTCTAGTTTGAGAAGATCTATTTCATATTGTCACTCGTTTGACACTTCAGAGATTTTTTCCGCTAAGTGTTGAAACGATTCATGCAACATGAACATGTCATTAACACATACGAGAGAGCTTGCTTTGGTGTGCCCCGGGATCATACGTACCATAAGAAGAAATTTAAGCCTATCGAAACAGATTTTTGGAAAAGTGGCCTTAAGTTTGGCCAATTTCTCCGCTGTAAAAGTGTCAAGAGCAACGGTCAGCAAGGATGGACAGTGGCAATTGGATACTAGCTCAATCTACGATTGTGAGATTGGCTAGAGCTAGAAGAACCAAAGTATTATTCACGTGATGTGGCAATTTGAGGGTCATGGAAGGGAGGTTGGTCTCCGCTATAAACCAGAAAATTGGGCAGATCTCCCTGACGAGATGTCTGATACTAGGACTTGCGCTTGGAAAAGAAAGATTCCCTTAAATGATAGCTTTCTTTCCGTTTGTCATCTTTTTCCCCACGCCTGCCAGATCTGAGTGGCAACAAGGTCGATAATGCATTGAAGAGCCCCTTAAGCGGTTAAAAGCCCAAGACTGAGTCATTGCACCTACAAAGATCAAATGAGAATGTGTAACTATTATGCGAAGGATTGATGATGAGCATGTGGTGAAGTGCACGTGGTTGTGAGTGTCCTAGTGTTGCCGTTGATAGATCGATAACTGTACCAATGCTTATGGGTGTTTTCTCTCCTCTATCAGTAGGAAGGATGCCTTCAGCACTCTAATAGGAGAATTGAGCCCCTCGATATTGACGTTTGAAAAGTCTTAGATCAAAATATTATCGGGAATTCAAGGATTTGAAAATCCTTTTAGTGAACTTTCCAAGTGTTTGGAAGATGATTCTTCGTCAACAGAAGTGATAAAAAACACCAGGTCTTTAACGGTTTTTCTTCTACTAAGTTTGCATGCCAATCTCTTCCTTTTTTAGTTGGAGTTTGGGGATGTGCGTCTCATGACGATTCAACCTTAGGCACTTTACACGACCTTATAATAGTGTTGCCAGGCTCATTGGTCTAGGCACCTTGATTTTACCCTCTTCAATATCATCCTAAGTCCCCTTGACTGGGGAACGACAGGATTGTTGGCATCCCTTTCTTGCTCAACGATGTTTCTCGGTAATGCTGCACTTCCGGGTGCTACGACCCTCTTCTAACAGCTTGAATAAAGATAATAACTCATCGATTACAAGAAGTTTAATGTCCTAGTCTTCGACAGGGGTAGCACGAATAACGGAGTCCTCTCTTGAAAAAAATGCCTTTAGGACGTGGGCGGACACCTATAGGGATTTCGGATGTTAGTAGATTCAAAAATATGACTTGGACTAACGGACTTAAGAATGAAATGAAAATAACACTTACGTCCTTCCAACCATCATCGTTCGAAGCCATATGGACACCAAACGAAGAACCACTCATGTTTAAACAAAGAGAGTTTATTCCCAGAGTCTGTTAAAACTTGGTAGTTAGGTAAAGGTTCAAGAAAAACCTATGAAGGACTTTTGACCGCCGTTTAAAATTTTAAATGAATCTTATGTCCTCGGGAGTTGGCGGGCGAAATAGAACGCTCATGAACATTAAAAAAGTTCCATGTAGGAGGGCATAGCTATTCGGATGGAGTTGAGTGGGAGCTATTCAAAGATATCTCAACATCTCTCGAATAAACGAATTAAAGGGTGGTACGCATTCGGCCCAGCACATAAATTTGTTACATGTCATGTACCCCTCCGGGGGCAAGTGAGGCATGTCATTTATCAAAGGAACTAAGACATCTGTGAACGGAATTCCATGTAAGGAACACAGCTTGCGAAGGGCAGCCTCGTCAATTCGCAAAGCTTGAAAATCTATTGGGTTATCTGGGAGAATGGCACCTTCTAGTGCGTCAGGAGCAGGGCTTATATCGTCGCTGGGAGGATCGGAACATCTGAGAAAATGTTGACCGATGGGCTAGAAACTTCCGTTTGTTTGACTTGATGACTAGGAGAAAGCTTGCCGGATACAGTCGCGGAGTTCGATTTTGCTTCAGGATTAATGTGCTGCATGGCCATTTCGGAAGACATAGTAGCTAAATGCTCTGAGCGTCTAGAGTCCATGTTAGCTATACTCAGCAGATAATCAAGGTTAGAAAAGTTTACATGTTCCCCCATATTAATTTTGAACTAGTGTAGTGTAGTGAAGTGTATAATAGAAATAATAGCTTAAAATTAGAAAATGAAGTAAAATGACGAGACTTTGGATTCTGACCAGAGTAACCATCATCGCTGACTGTCTCAACTGGAAAAAATATTAATCGGTTGTAAAAGCTTTGAGATTAACTTTCGGCATATCGAAGTGCGAAGTTTGTCATTCAAGTCCATATACAAGTTTTTAGTCTATCTTGAAAGTTCCAATGATTTGATTATTCAATCTCAAGTTCAATAGTGAATATGCAAGTTTTATTGTTCGCCGTCATCATATGTCCAAGTTCGTTGAGGTGAATTAGTGGTGATTGTTCGAACAAGTAAGATTAGATTACAAGTTCAAAGATCTCTTTATGCCGATACCTATGTTCATACCGATCCCTATCCTATAGCCTCTCAACTGATCCCTCTCTTCAACATAAAACCACTGATTCCTTTCCTTCTATGAATCCTATACGTCCTTCACTTCTACATATTCCACCGATCCCTCTCTCACAACAAACACTGACCCCTAATCCTACCGATCCCTCAATTTCACCCTCTACTCATCAAGCCTCTACGCTGTGGGATTGACAAAGATCCAAACATCCAACACTGATCCCTCCTCCACTCTATATTCTTCCTTCTTTATCCACCCTCTTCCTTCTCCTTATTTATTTTGTCGAACCCTATCCACCAATGATTCAACTTCTCCAAGCCGCTTCGATCACTATATCATCACAGCCTCGAGCGCCGTCAAAATCATTAGCGATACTGAATCCTTTATCTCACCATGAAACCAAAAGATGAAGTCAAAAGGCTCACCTACGTGTGAATATGTTAAGGGAATTGGCAAGAAGCTCGAAGGTGATCGAAATGGAAAGTATGGGGAAGATAGTTTGTAAGGGCGGATTAAAACATAAGAAGGATTTGTTTGGAATCGTAAGGAGAAGAGAGGCTCGATTTGAACAGGGGAACGAAGAGGGTTTGATACCTTCAATGGAAACGAGAAAATAAAGTGAGTAAATGTGAAGGAAGCAGGAAAGTTACTTTATATATATGGACCAAGGGTTCGGCCCAAGTCTTTGGCATGAAGCATGGAGAGAGGGATTGGCATGAAAGCTTATTGATCCCTGATGGCATGAACCCAAAAAGGGGGTTGGCATACATGTATGACGATCCCTATAAATGCTGTTTTTAAAGGGGGGAAGGAAGAGAAAGAGAGAGAAGGATTAGCTAAACAGATGAATGATGAAATGACAGATGAATGATAAAAAAATAAACGATGATGATTATGAGGGTTCAGCTATAAATATGTACATATAAAATGCAGGAAATTTGGCGATGACCCATGAACGTGCGAGCACGTCTGGGAGCTAACAACAAGAACGTGTAACGTGCACGTGTGTAACCTAAAGGTTCAATTTTTTGAAATTGACATAAATTGAAATCAAACCTGAAGCCTTCAAATTCGAGGCTGGAACAAACAATCAAAACTTGTTAGCCTCGTGGAACCATACGTATGAATATTCACTAATAGGGTATGTAGCCTTGCGTTTGTACTATTGGAAATTGACCAAGCGTCTTGACGATTAATGCGAAAAATAATGCCTTGGCTATAACTCAGTGGATGGATAGCAGCTATTTAGAAAGCTAGATGGATTTCCTGTCGATGACGCTATTTCGCTTCAATTCAAAGCACATCATGTTCATCACAATACGTACTTTGGAGGGCAAGTGTTATCCAGCATTCAAACCCGGTTATGTTGAACCGATTGCATGAGCTAGATCCGACTACCATCAAGGCCGATGATTCCAGAATGATAATTGTGAGGAACATATGTCAAGTACAGATGGTCATATGAAGTCAGGATTGAATGTGTTTGATGGAGGTATAATGTAGAATGCTCAAAGTTTGGAAATTAGCTCAATAGATAGAAAGGATCGTCATAGATTGACTCATTGAGATGGATCGACATACATCGAAATACAAGAGTATTCTTCCAAAAAACAATCCATATCTCAAGATGTACAAATCTAATTCCTATGAACTTTGAGGAGCAAGATATATGGGCCCTAGGGAACCTACACTCGGTATTTCACATCAAAAGGACAATGTAGGAGGGATCGGTATATATCCCTTGGAAGGGACCGATAGAGAGTGGTGCACAAGTAATGTTGAATCGAAGATCAAGCAATAACTCGAGTTCCAATGATCCAAATGACGTGAAAATTGAAGATTGAACATATTTTTGCATGATGAAGCCACTATAGGGATCGCTCTCCAAAATTAAAGCAAAGAAGGGATCGTTACCACTTCCTCCACATTGAAAATTGGGCCTAGCGATCCTTCTACATAGACTGGAGTTCGAACTTATTGCTATTAATCTGGAAAAAAATTCAAACTCTTTGAAAGGTTTTTATTCTTATCAGTATGTATTGGTATTCCTCTGTATTATTGATTTCATCCATCCATTTGATCGGAACTATTAGATAAAAATTTAGTAATTTATAATGCTAGTTCTATTGTACTAGTGGTGAATATCAAATGACGTTGCATAACTTTGAAAAAAAATAACAAACAACAAAAAACATAGACCTAAAGATGTATCATTAAATTATATTAAGCTGAATATTCATTAAAGACTACCTGTGGGTAAACTTTTCTTACCTTATATTTTTGTGCTTACTTGTTAAAAGGTTAAAATTTTAAGTGTTAATTCTAATGGAATTTTAATTTTATGCTTAATATTTTGAAGTTTTAATCTTAATATAGAGATCATGAATTTAAGCTGCAAAATTTTGAATCATCTGGAGACATTTTTCACCACTGTGGAGCTATGATTTTACGATTAGCGTTTACTGTAGAATTTTTATTCAAGCACAAAATTAATTAAAGAAATAATCAAACAATGGAATCAACAACATACAGTGATTTGTATAGCATTAAAATTAGTGTACGAAGAATATCCACTATTTAATATGGAAACCTTTTAATCTTAATCAGCATTTGGTCTTACCATTCATAAGAATCTCTTCCACCCTATAGTAATTTTCTGCTACTAGTGCCTGCTTCTTCGGCTGTCAGGTTATAACATTTCAAGAACCTTGTTTGCGATAGTTATCTGGTGAAGATGCACCATTTCTTATTGAATCATCTGCTCCATAGTTTTGAAATTTATGTTTCTTTCTATTTCTTATGCCATAACTCTTTGAATTGGACTGGGAAAGAAAAGCAAAATTGAAAGGGTGAAAAGTTTAACTAATTTCAGAAGATAGAATTGAGAATATATTGGTCTGAGGACATTTTTTTTCCTATTCTTTCTTAATTAATCAAATTTTGTTTTGATATTATAAAGTACAGCCAAAAGGCATGCTATGATTGCTCATTTCTTAAAACGGGTTTATGAATCCTGTTTCAATGATTGAGCCTAATAACAAGTTAATTAACCTTGGAGATGAGTCTAATGAGTGATTGTTCACTTACTTCTCACCTACTGGATTCTAAAAATGTCCGAGGAGGTTGCGAAATCATGATGTTGGTATTTTCATGCTTAGAGTGAGTTGTTATTTATGTATGCGTTATGGCAATGTTGAACAAAGGATGCACTACAAGCAGTAGTTAATCTGGACTTATATTTTGAAGGAAGCTAAATAAATCTAAGAGTGATTGCATTTTAGCCTATAATTTAGATAGCAGGTGCTCAAATGTACATTGTTCATTTAAACTAATAAAACATCAATATCTAAAGGCTGTTACACTACACCAAACAGTCCATTTTATAATGCTTCTCCACTTTAAATTTGTAACGGTACTAACCGTTACAAACATATAACAGATATTTCCGTTACAAACATTTGTCATGGTTAATACCGTGACTGAATATGGTAATTTCATAAATAGTTAAAAGTAAAATGAATAGTTTAGTAATTTTATCTTCTGTTGCTACTTATCCCATTTCTCACGGTAACATTTAATCATTTTATTTTGTTTCCTCCGTCGTTCTAGGGTTGTCGCCAATCTCATCTATTCTACTACCGCCTTCGCCATTCTGCCACCACCTTTAGCAACTACCTCCTCCATTCTATCACTATCCACGTTGCTTATCTTCTGTCAATTTAACGAAGACTAACGAAGATTAGGGCTTGTGTTCTACTTCGGCAATCGATTTCAATCTAATTTTCGATTTCAAATTAGGTAATTATTTCAGTTTTAACTTATTTTTTGAAATTTGGCATTTTGTGCCATGAAATTAGATAATCTCGTTTTCCATTGCATTTGCACTGATTTTTTGCAAGTTGAGAATCAAACTTGAAACGTTTAGCGTAAATTCATTTGCACGGCTAACTAAATTATTGGTAAATTTTTTAAAAAAAATTACGAAAATTATTTCTTTGATTAAAGTCCTAAATCAGATACATGTGTGGTTACAAGTATCTCAGTCTATCCATTCAGTGTGTTATGTATTTAAGTGCAGAATTATGTTGAAAAAGCTATTAAAATAATAAATATGTTGTTGACACAATCACTTTTGTTAACCATATTCAATAAAAATAAATGTAAATAAATTTGTACGCAACTTTTAGGTGAGAGGCATTAAATTTTTTTGCATGTCCCATTATATTCAATGTTACCGAAATGGTTGATATATACAAAGTCGACCACGGCTGTAAACAGATTAATTAGAAAATATGGGAAAAAAGTTCTCATAATATGACGGTCATTTTGTAATTCCGATCATTGATGTAAATTGCAGACATGGATGTACACATCAATCCTAAACAATGCATTTGTAATCGTAAAATCGTACTAATGCTGGAAGGAGAAATGTAATATATCTTTTGCAAGCATAGTAAGTTGTGTCCATATTTTAATAGTTTTGATGTCAAGTCTTTATTTTCTTATGCCTGTTGCATCTGTAATAAAGCAGTATTAAAGAAAGGTCCTAATGTAGTTATGCAAAGACGATGTAAATAAGAAAATATGTGACTTAATCTGCTTGCGTACTAAAATTTTAAACGCAATTTGTAATGGGCCAAAGGTACTTTAGTTAGTAAATACCACTACAAAACAGGTCATTTGTATCGATTGTTTACCCCCCCCCCTTTTGCATCAGTTCAATATCCGATGCATATACAACCGATGCAACATGCTTAACATTTTTGCATCAGTTCTAAAACCGACTTTTTGCATCGGTTGTTATTAACAACTGATGCAAAGACAAGCATCATTGTCCAAGTGGTTAATTGATTCGGCTTTGGTGCAAGAGGTCACAAGTTTGAAACTTGTTTTCGAACATTTATTGACATGGGATATGTTGTCCTAATAATTTGTTGTATATAAAGTACCATTTCAAAAAAAACAATTGATGCAAAATATGGTTGGTTGCTTGGACACGGCTCTCATGTTGCATCGGTTTTTTATAACAACCGATGCAAACTAATCCCTCTATTGCATCAGCTATTTATACCTGATGCAAAAAAGCCATTCTCAGAAATCATAATTACAGTACTCAAATAAACAATATATATATATATATATATATTATTGATTATAACAAACAATTATTGCATGCAATATTACAATCATTCAAAATTAATTTTGATGGCAAATACAAACTGAATAACATAATACCAAAATAAGCATATATCAATTACAGTGTTAATAATCTATACAATATAATGGTTCGCACATTCATTTTAGTAGCATAATTCAGATCTTTAGTACAATCATTTAGTATAATTTTAGTAGCACAATGGTTCATACACTTGGAATTGAACAGTATTGAAAGCATGAAAAATAAAATGAAATAAAAAGGGACCTTTCTATATGGAATCTTTAGCTCATCAATGTCTGTCCTTGTGTGATGTTCATGGAGTTCAACATCATTTGGGAATTTTGTTGCATTGCTCTGCAGAAATAGAAAAGGAAGTAAATATTTACAATAAATAAACATGTTAGTAAGAACCAATATTCTTTCTCTCAATAAAAAAAGAATTAGCATCATGCCATACCTTCTTACGAGTCTTATTAGGTGATAAGTGTGGATCTTCTGGTACAATAACTTTGTGTAACCCAATACGTGCATCAATTGAACTGTCTATAACCAATAACATGAACTTGTACATAGTAAAAATGATCTTTTTTTTAACATCATGATGAAATCAGGTGGATTCAATGCATGAAGTGTTTGTTGCTTCGAGTGTCTGAAGACATGGATGAAGATGGCATGGAATATTTGCTGCTATATATGTATGTCTGAAGAAGACTGCAGCGAAGAAGACACGGATGAAGACGACATGAAATATTTGCTGCTATGAATGTCTGAAGAAATGGAGGAAGAAGACTGCTGTGCGGCCACATATGGAGTTGGTCAAAAGACTTAAACTTCTCTTGCATTTTCAAACCAAGTTTCAGTTTTCAGACTGTAACTGCTATTCATTGTGTTCAAAAGTAATAAATAAGAGACCAGAATTGCTTCTTGTTTGCATTTCTGCATTGTGTTCACAAGTAACAAGACAGAGCAGAATTGCCTTCCCTTGATTTGAATAGAGGTTCATCAGCCACACAATGAATACAGGATAAGCATTCATCTACAAAGAAATAAACAGAAACTCTATTAAATAAACCAAGACTATAATTTCGAACAGTTACTAACAAGCCAAGAAATATAACTTATTTACATGTATTAAACCTATAATACTATCTTTCGTTCGACTCAAATAGTTGAAAAGTTTGAACACATAAAAAAAAAGTTTTCACAAATTACCTTGGAAACTAAAACCAAAATCTGATAAGGCAATCCCTCCGCGTACTGCTGCTCCCTGAAAACCTTAGTGAAATGACCAAGAAGTGGAAAAGATGACGGATACCCCTGAAAAAAAGGTAAATTTGCGTTAAATATGCTCATATGCATTCATAACATTGCATAAGATTCTTACCTAGACATATGAACTTAAAACAACTATCAGACAAAAATGCAAGAAATGGCAAATAAAACCTAAACATAGAACAACTACAAGAGATGTAACCAAAGTAAATAAACCAGACATTTGAACTATAATATAAATACTAATTATAATATAAAATCAAAGATATATAATGTTGGAATACTTAGCTTTTTAAGCCTACTCGAATGCATCATCAGCCTGCATATCAACGAAGCTAAGTATAACAACATGCATAAGAACATATATAAGTAAGAAAATGATGAAAGATGTTTAAAAATGACAAAAATACCTCAGTACACAAATGTGAAAGATTGTCGTAAGTCCCGAATTGCATCTCCGGTGTCATATTTGCTACTGGTAATTTAATTACCTAATAAGGTTGATACTGCTGAATGGTCCAGTAGTGGCATTAGGAGCACGTTTTGCAACTTGAGGTGTTCCGAAAACATTCCAAAATCTTAATGTCTCATCTTCCGCAGCTGAAGCTATTGTGCACCCATCAGGACTCTAGATATATTTGCAACTCGAGTTATGTTATATTGAATTGCAAAATGATAAAATTTACCGAATCAAAGTAAAATAATAAATGTATATGTTATACCTGGGGCATGAAGAGCACTCTAGAGGTATGACCAGTGAGTTCAGCAATCTTAGACATGGATGGATACTTCCAAAGAGTCAACTGATTCTGAGTAAATCCATGAGAACTGAGCAGTTCATGCTCCTTGGCATTCCAGAGCAAAGAACAGACTTGAGAACCAGTATCGATAGAATTCAAACAAGAGCCAATATTTATGTTCTAGAACTTGATACATTTATCGTTTGCACCACCTCCGGGAGCCAATAAGTTGCTCTAAAAAGGGCACCAAGCTAAGGCCTTCACTGCTGCATTGCGATCATCAAATCTGTGCATATGTTGATTTTGGTTTCGGGGTGCATTCGATGATGACATGGAAATGTCCCATATGTGCAAAAGGTCGTCATTGCCTCCACTTGCCAATTGTCGACTAGAGTTTGACCATATAAGTACGTAATTTTACAACTACCACTTCTGTTTACAAAGACCTCGCTACATACATATGTATGTATAACCGTGTATGTATGCATCTATGTGTGTGCGTGCACATGCACCCACTCACACATTTGTTACGATTCTCACCTTTTAAAGAGTAAATTACAAAACTAAGGCCTCAACAAAATTTTATTCCACAAATAGGCTCCATCCAAAGCTTATTATAAAAATAGGTTTGTTTTTCATTATTATACATATGCATTTTCAAAGTGCGCATATATAAATTTTGATTTTGTATATGCACATACGTAAAAATGAACAAACTAAACTTATTTTCGTAGAAATTTTGAATGAATTTATTATTGAAACAAGTTTGTTTGCAGAATCCTACATTTAAATTAAGTCCCAATTTAAAGGTACGATTATGCCTTTTAGAGAGAGTATAATCCATAGGTCTCATCTAAATGGTCACATATCATCCTTTTCTGGATGATATAATCATAATATAGCATCGTCAAAGTGGAAAGTGTAGCAAAGTTTAATTAATTTAGTCCAACTGTGTCAAACATCATGAATAAAAAGTGGTAATCTCTTGCCACTTTCAATTATTTTGCCGGAATATCAGATTCGAAATACGATAAGATATTACCAATCTTTGTATGTGATAAATATCATCTTCCAATACAGTCACTATTATGATGTTAATAAATTTAACTGTATTAAGTGTAACCGAATATTATTGTCACAATGATCTATACTGCAAATAAAATTAAGTTGGAGTTGGGGTATTTTTGCTATAGATGTATGTGTAATAATACAGCTTTATGTACCATAAAGGCTCATACTGGGAGTTGGTAATATGTAGAAATCTTGTTAACTTACACTGACTGATACTATGGTGCATGTACACTCTGTTTTGTAAGTGAATACATGAACATTCATATAAAAATGGACAAATAAAATCAATGTATCATCGGGTAAACTTAAAAGCACATTAGAAGTTGAATTATCATACCCAGTGGCAGCAGAAACAAAGCAAACACCAGTAGCGAAGTCCTGAATCCCATAATTGGTATCAAGATAAGCTGATATTATTGGCTTAATCCCAAATGCTTAGGACATAAAATCAGTAGGAATACGACCATTAGAAAACCGACCGGTGGGCTTCCCACCTTGAAAATCGCGACCATATGGCTCAAAATTGCTCTTTGCAATTGTGTCGATGAAGTCATTATTTCCAGCATCAACTGATGAATCTCCGAATACTATGATAGTAGGAACTAATGCATTAGCAATATGACATAGTAAGAAGTGTAAAACCAGTATCTTTTTCAACATTGGTTTTTTTAAGTTGATACTGAGTAGGAAAGGGGTCAGTACAGTAGTATAAATAGTAGAAAGGGTGAGCTAAAATGAGTATACTTTTCCTATGTTTCACATTGTGTTTATGGATGCTTTGGTTAGATTACTAAATCAATATAAAGGCAACATTTAATATTAAATACAATGAATCTGTCTATCTGGCAAGAAGCCCGGCCAATTTAGAATATTGTACTGAAGTTCTGACAAATTGATATACCATTTCATTGTTGCAGTATTTGATTTAACTGATGATAAAAAAACCATATCCGTTTATTATGAACACTGCTAGTATGAGGTCCCAAGTACCAAAAAATGGGGGCAGAATTGATACAAACTGGAAGTGTAAGGTTTAATTTGAACATGCAATAATCTAATAATACTTGAAATATTATTAGAGCTATAATTTGAACATGCAATAATATGATAATATAGTTCAATAGTCGATCTAAACCATGTATCAAACTAAAGTGTGAACTTCATTTCTCCAAAGACACATGTTGTTGTTAATTAAATGAAGGGGTTGCCATTGATATCTCATGTTCTAATTGGCAACGTGGGTTATTTGTTCAAGGGTGTTACAGAATGACTGAAAAAATTCTAAAAAAAATATAGAGTAAATTAATTTAAATTACCTTTAATGGCTCATGGTTGCCTTCTGCTACTGGTATATCAGGACGTCCTGCAATCTCACACTATCCTTTGCACATTATAAAAACTTTGTAACCATGGATTTACTCTAGAAGGATAAGAAGTACAATATACAGTTATTTTAACATGTAATATAAGACAGTTATGCACCAGAAGCAAAGCGTTGCGCGTAGCATCTTCTGTATTGCAATTACCGAACACTGTTGCCAAGCCTATAATATCAATTTCTCGTGCCTAAAAAGCCATCAAAAAGGGAGTCAAAAAAAGGCAAATAAATGATTGCAAATCAAAATATAAGTGTCAAAGCTTCGTGGATTTTAATGCATTTTATTCTCTATGGTAAAAGAAATATTGGCAAGTTTCGAGCCAGTCTGTACTTCTGATAAGTACAATTTAGCTGGGCTTCTGCTGTTTTGTTCAAAAGTGATTAACAACACAACGTGAAACTTTGTTAATTATTTCCCTATTGAGTGTACATAGAAAAAGAAACACCTTTTCTTTTTCTTTTTTAAGATATTTTATTTCAAAAACAATGAAATTGATAGCATTATAAACTTATAGTTTTATTGTCATTGATGTTTGAACTCAATACCTTTAGAATCCGGTCTAGAGTTCTCGTTTAGACCGGGTATTCTTGTAATTTCAAAATGTTGTGTTATATAAAGATGAATAAAAAAAATATAAATTTTGTTTTTCTTTCTCTGTATCAGAACAACACATACAACTTAGTTTACATTTTCAGAACACATTATAACTCAAAAATGAAGTGCTTGCTGGACTTCAAATATCAATCAACATTTTTGAACCTGTGGATCATATGATTACAAATGAAATTTAGATCACCTGCATTTGAATTTACCAAAACAAAAGGGCAAAATTTATCCCCTAACATGCACAATTCACCAAATTTAAATAAAAAATGTCCAACTGAATTCTCATTGACATCAAGAAATGGAAAGCAACTACTTCATCATTTATATATTATTGCAACTCATATCTTACATCACCTTAGCTTTAATTTCATAACCCAGGATTAATAATAAAAATACTTAGCTAATCCGAGATAGTAATAAAATGAAAAATAAGGAAGAAAAAAGTGAAATAGCTAGTACTGGAAGTCTGGAACTAATTAGTGTGAAGAACATAGCTCAATAGATAATCCAGAACCAAACAACTCTTCAATCATCTTCTCAATATGATGTTCTTCCAAATAACTCCACTGCATCATTTCTCGACTTTCCTCTTTCACCTCCACTTCCATTTTGGCCGTTTTAACTTGGTCGCGGTGACTGCTGTTAGTGGTACTTGTAATTAACTGCCTTCAAATGAGGTACATGATCTGCACCAACAAGGAGTGAATTGGATCGTGGATTGGAGTGGACTATAGAGGGTAAAGGTGGTACTAAACTGAATTGGATCAGGGACTAGAGAAGACTTAAGGGTCAAGGATTCCTGATTAATGTTGGATCAGAGAATAAAAGTGATATTTGAATGGATTGAAAGGGAAAGATGAAAAAGGGGATAGGGATTTAGGGTTTCCGACTGATGGACGAAAAGAAGAGGTTCGCGGTGAAAATGAGAGGGAGACGAAATCATTTACCGCTAACTTTTCATCACGGTTTTCAATGTGGGAATCGTATTTTTGCACCAGTTGTAACTAAAACTAATGTAACTAACACTATTTGCATCGGTATATTTTTTTCGGTTGTCGATGATAACCGATGCAAATTGTATTTTTTACTATCTACTGCTTTCCACATATCAAATGCATCGGTTGTTAAAACGTAATCGATGCAAATGAGGTGAAGCAACATGCGTATTTTGTACTAGTGAAACATGCAGTAGTTAATTCTAGGTAGATTACCTTAGTTACTTGTAAATGGTGATTTTATTACTAAAGTCTTACAGTCAAAATAGTTAGGGTGGTGGTACAATTATTGCAAAGTATCATAGTGTCCAAATACTATAATTGGATTGGAAGATGGAACTGCTCATATATACTATTTGTTAAATGTACCACAACATTAAACCAAATCGTACTGGTTTAGTAAGAATTTTAAGTCAGTGAATAATTGCATGACAATTTGGGAAATTGGTAATATGTTGGTGATGGGTGGCGTAGTTAAATATATGTTGTGCAAGTAGTCGAAGTGAAGATCTTTAGGTACCGCATTGATTATAAGTTGTTGGTATCCATCACTTAAGTAAGGCTGAAATGAATATCTATACAAAAGAGGGTAAACTAAATTCATTCATTAAGTGGCACAGAGCATATTAGCAATGAAGAATATTACGTTGGGTTATGAAAATTTATATTTAGTTAGTACAGAGCATACTAAATTATGTATTAAGTGTGTACCTATTATATATTATTCATTTGCCCATGAAGAAGCAGTAAGATTTCGAATAACGCTTGCAAATGTGGATGTATCAATTGTAATCACAGTTGCATAATTGTTGACCCCAACTCCTATCTGTTAAAACCGAGTGTTTGATAAATGAAGTATAGCTTTTGTTGATTGAGAAAGATACATGGTTACCTTGTTTTTTTAATGTTTGAACTCCTTCGTTGAAATGTTCATGGGTGGTGGGTTCTAATTTTTTGGGAAGAATCATTTTTTCGTATTCTAACTCCTAAATCTTATTGTCTTTAAATGTTGTAACCTCTTTGAGTAAGTGTCATTTCTTGGTGAATCAACTTCTTGGCTTGATTTTTACATGAAAATATTACTACATAATAATGGTTTGTGTATGTATAAGTGGAAAAGTAGTTGTAGTTTTTGTAATAAGATGAAAGACAATTACCTCTTGTATGGAGTCCAGGCTGTGTTAATACCTCTCCGAGTTCGATTATCAATTCCTTCAAGAACGAACTAGTCAATCTAAGAAGGAAGAACATCAGTTTTAATGAAGTATAGTAATTGATGCATTTTATATCATGTAGCAATGTTATTAAAGAAAGATTAAAATTACGTATTGTTCCATATAAATTTACCACAGGCGCACTCCTTTCATTGATTCGGTAAAATTGGTAACCCATTTCTCAATGTAGTATTGTTTGGCTCACATATAAGGCAACAAAATTACATGCTATAAAGTAAAAATATGGTTAGCTTAAATGAAATGGAAATCCAAAAAGGTGGTGTAGATGTAGGTTGCAGTACCATAAAGGAATATAATTCATTAAACACAACATTAAACTTAAACATAACAAATGTTTATATGGTAAGAAACAATTACATATAAATTAGGTAGCACTTAAGGAAAAAATTAACGAAGTAAAACAAATAGTAGTTTAGACACATCACAAGTACTATATACTCCATTTGAAGTACCAACATGAATAATACATAGTGGTTTACATAAATTGGTTCTTAAACCATTTGTAGCACATTCATGGGAAAATATTAAATATAAGTCTCATGAATTAGTTAAAGAAACCATTCCTATCAGTTGAACCTGTCATCTACCTGAAGCTGATTTATTTCAAATAATTAAAATTTTACACTGTTGTGGGCATCTTCACCCATGGCACAACAGATACAGAAATGTTAAGAAGCAGAGAAATGATTGGAAGGTCCATGATAAAAAAAACTCATTGCATGTGCAAAGCAGGGATATATTGCTTACAAAAATATGTAGTATTAAATATAATAGAAACATTAATTTAATTGAAGTCCATATATTTCTGACTATGTTTTTCCCATATGATTTTTTACATTAATTCAACTAATAATTCGATTTTGTCAATATATTTTTGATTATATTTTGTTTACCAACTATGTTTACCATGAGTAAATGCAGGTTATGCAAATATGCCTTGAGATATCAAGGGATTGGTTCTCCGTTTCAAAGAAACAAGTGCGCTATTTACTTAGATAAATGAGCATGACAATTGGAACTTGTGCAGTATATGTTATGCTGCATTTGTAACCTGCATTCAGGTGAGTTGAATAATTTTTCAGTAACTACAATTTCAGTTGCATTGTTGATTGTTTTTTTTTAAAACTCACACATAGTGAGATATGTATAGACTTTTAGTCATATCATAATTTAGCTACAACATATGAAACGGTTGATTTGCTAGTTCTTCTTCTTCACATAAATGTTAACAAATTTATTTTGATAGTCCCTGGAATACATATTATCTCTCTCAAGTAATGAGATTTAATTAAGTTATGCACACTTGTGCATTTCAGTTTCAACAGTGGTAACGTTGTACATATTAAAGGTGGTATCAATTTTATTCTTAATTTATTTGTGCTAACCTTTTATAATTTATAACGTGGAGAAACCCGAACCTGAAAATTAAGTGATATTTAATCGAACTGAGAAATAAATGGTTAAGAAAAATATAATACAGTTAATGATAGAAAAACTATACCTGAATGCATTTTCTTGTTTCCTCGAATTTACTTTGAAAGTTTTAAGTTGAAACCTTCTCTTTAAAAACTAAGAACTCTATTTATCTAACTCATACCAATTTTCGCCACCATCATCACTTCCTTCCAATATCCTACAAATTGCGTTTTCAATTTCATACTACTAGAAAGATCAGCACTTTTGATTGATATAAAGTTATTGCTACCGTGCATGTCTAAAAATAAACTAATCACTATTCCAATCCTTCGGATCTCTCTCAGGACCATCATTAGCTGACATAAACTCATAAGATTCTAGTTCATACATTTCACTGTTTACGGTCTTATATATTAACCAACCTATTTGAAAAATAAACATGAACAAAAACCTTTAATATAGTCACCAGTAGATTCAAATATGCTTGAAAAATAAAACAACACCCACAGTTGCCTTTGTTTGCAATTGTTTAATAACACAACATTTTGTTCAATTTTAGGTATGTTCATTCACAATCAAAAATTTGTAATCAAGTATTTTATAATGTAAATTTTAATTAGAATAAAATGTATGTTAAACTTTATAATGCAACAAGTGTTTAATGGTTCTATTCAGCATTATGCATTTTTGTAAGTGCAAACAAATCATTATATACCTTTAGCACCATCAGGTTCTTTCCAGTTAGATGTTTGGAGGCCATCAGATGCTGATGTCGCCTGCACTAGCAAACAAATAGTCAATAAAAAAAGAAATTATAAGTAGCCTCTAAAGCATCAACAATTTAGCTTACAATTCCAAAGGGAAGTACTTCGCCACTAGCAAGAACCAAACCTGAACAAATTCTTAAGTATTGATCATGATCCAAATTATAAGTTCCCATTAACTAATATCTTTTTTTTTTATTATACTTCTCATTGACGATCCAAATTATAACTTCTCATTGACTAATATCTTAGTTTTTTTTATTGAGCTTACGACCCAATTACAGACTGAGCGTTTAAGCTCGGATACAAATTGAGTAGTAAGCCTAGTTAAAAACAAATCTTAGCTCAGTTTACAAACCGGGCTATAAAGCGCAATTTTTTACTGAGCAAAGCTTTTGGTTTTAATTATCAGATTTGGTGTGGTTTTATTTTCAAGTACAATGAAGCTTTTCTTCCATTTGATTTATAAAATGAGCATTGTTTCTGCATATGCAGGCTTTAGTAAAAGCTGCAGAAGAAAAGAAAAAATCAAAAGCGAGTAAAATTTGGCCGAGCTAGTTGATGGAAGGTTTTGTAATTTTGTCGGAAAGTCGCATTCGTTGTTTGTAAGCATTTAGATGTTTTCTACTAGTAAAGTTCGAAGTTATCATGAACTTTGTAGAAGATATGAAGTATTTAGTATGTATGATGTTTGTTTTGAAATTTGGTGCAACAGATTTGAAATTTTGTTACATGTTTGTCATTAATATAAATTTGAATTTATATCATAAATGAAATCTGCTCGATTTTTGTTGTTACATTATATGGTTCTACAAAACCAAATTTGTATTTATAAATTTAAATTATAAATGAAATCTGTATTATAAATGAAATCTGTTTGATGTTATAAATGATATATTTTAGTGACATATTTACCAACATATATTACTGTTGGCAAATATATTATATCCCAATGGTTATAACCATTGGTAAATATATTATATACTAACGGTTATAACTGTTGGGAATATGAAAATTCTCAATGGTTATAACCGTTGGTAAATAAATTATATACCAACGCTTATAACCGTTGGGAATATGAAAATTCCCAACGGTTATAACTGTTGGGAAATATGTTGTAGATTTTGTCACGTACCTATTTGTAACTGTTATAAGCGTTACAAATTTGATTTGTAACAGTTATAAGTGTTGTGAATCGACAATTCTGGTGTTGTGCAAGTTATTTTTTGGGTTTACAGACTTTATTAAGAAAAAACTTAATTTTTCATTACTAAGTTTCTAAATCAGTAAAGAAAAAATTCAATTTTTCACATTTTGCGTGATGGAAATGGTAGTTCTGGAAATGGTAGAGGCTACTAAGTTATTTTTTGGGTCTACAGACTATTTTAATTTTTGGAGGACTACTAAGTAAATACTCGGGTTTAAATAGAATTTGCCAAAAAAGTTTGGTGATGTAGTTATATCCACCGTAGCAATTTGCCACTTAATTCCTTCCCTCAAATTTCTATGTCGCGGTAACTGGTAGAGCTAATTGACCTATCATTGCATGGGAAAGTGACTATATGGTAATATTATTTTCTATACTCTTCGCTTCCTCTTCTTGGCTATGCTTATGGATCTAGACAATGCATACAAATTTAAGTTATGAAAACCCATATACGATGAGCCGAACATGCAATGTAGATATTATTTTGGCATGTGCAACGCACGTGCATATAAGCTCTTTATTAAATTATTAAATATGAAAGTTCTATGTTGTTTGATAAAAATAAACTAAAAAATATCAAGAAAAAATATAATTTTTTTGTTGGAAAAGGGTTTGAATTTGAAAATTTCCATTTCAAGATAGATGTTAATATTTGATTATGATGAGATTCGAATTCATGACCTCTTGTTTGCAAGGTTGGACATCTTTGGAATTTTATAGTCAGTTCAAAAAAATTATGTTTTTATTTCAACCATTAGTAAAGATTTGTAGATTGGTTGATTTATCTAGAAAGATCTTGCATTACATATCCTAATGTAGCCATATATATTTGACATGCTCTCTGAAATCTAATTATAATTACATTTGAGCATTTCTATTCTATAAATAATTGGAATCAACATATAGGTTTGAATTCGTCTAAAGTAATTGTAGGGAGATTTTATCTCCTAATTTATTAGGGAGATCATATGAAATAACAATTTCATATTTAAAAAGTTATATATAGGGATATTTTGGAAAGTTTATGGTTGGACAAAAAGATTGTGTTTCTATTCCAACTATTAATAGATATGAACTGAATAGCGATGTTGCATAAGCATAACAGCATAGAAGTTGACATGTGAATATGCTTCATTATATTATAGCAGCGTTAATAATTATTAAGCATGAATGCGGGAGACAACATTCTTTAGTTTCAAAGCATTGTTTTTACGTATCATTTTTTCTTCTATATTTGATTTCACCATATCAATAGATAATATTATAAAATTTTAGATAATCTTATATAGGAAATTTCTTCGTTTGTTCTGTCAATTAATTATTTATCTAGTAAATTATGAATACCATTTATATGGAAATTAATTACTATTTTTAAATGTAATTATTATCATGAATAATTTAAGAGTGCATATTTGTTACTTTGATTTGTTTAATGGGAATTTAATGGGAAAAATGGTGAACAAATGAAAAAAGATACATGGAAAATAATTTATTACATTTCTTATCAAAAATCCAAGTTTGGATATTAATGACTTTTATTGGTGAGGAAATACATAAAGACTATAAATTTTAAATGGGTTTGCTTTTAACAAATATGTGATTTTGCAGGCAAGCATAATGTGACATTATAGGGCCAATCATATTTTATTGCAAAACTGAATAGCTAATCTCCACGAACATAGTATTTTGTACTAACTGAGATATCCAGATGCTTACCAATGTCATGAGATAAATAACTAAGTTGAAGCACTCATGCTAGCAAATTATTAAGTCTAGCAAATTGACGACACATAAACATAATGTTTCAATACCCAAGAAACTTTAAATTTAGATTTAAAAAGAAGTAATTAATACTAACCCACCTTCCCTCTAATACCAAATATGCATATTCCTATGATAAATATTAAATAAGCTAATGCCTAGACACAAATTTGTAGTGTTAGGTATTGCATCTTTCTCATGCGAACTTAAGGGAATATGTTGACTTTGATGGCCTTAGAATTTTGAAATCATGTAAAACATGGAATTTAGTAAAAAAATACCTCAAGCTAAAGTCTAGATTTTTTGAGCAATCCAACAATCTTGCAATTGTGCTCTTGTGTTAATCACATTCATATTACTTACCATTTGGTTGCGAACCATAAAATTCATAAAAAGATAGATTGTTTATTGATTGTAGGAAAATAATTTGATTAACTTTATCATTTGGATTATTATTGGGTTGAATTAAGTAAAATATTTTACAAAATATGAAATGACATATTGAGTTCTGAAAACAGAAAAAAGGAGTAATGGCTCACAAACTTTTATTCCAGCACAAAAAGGCAATTTCATATTCCTCTCGCTAACTATGTTGTCAACTCTAGACAACAAATGCAAATGCTTATATTATATATCAAAATCCAAAGAAGCCTAAATAAAAGCAAGTGAATTAAACCAGTTTAATCAGTAGTTTGTGAAAGATTTCAACAATCTATTTAAGATGGAGGTTAATAATAATTAATAATTTTGAAAATATTTCAAAAATATAGAGTTGAATCTAAAATCTAAAGCAATATTTTTAACATGGAGGTTAATAAATAGTCAACAATTTTCAAAATATTCCTAAAATATAGAGTTTCTCAAATCTGAAGCTAATATTTGATTAGAGTAAATAAAACAACAACATGAAGTAAAATACACATAAATCAGCCATTAAAAGGCCTAAATCACAAAAAAATTAGTATCGCCTGAAGAGCAATTTGTACAAATTACACAAGAGGAAAAAAATACAGTCTGCCCAACCACTGAACACAAAAATACAAAACTAATAGTTGATGTAATTATTATGTAAATCCATGGTTTAAAATTACGCTTTTCGTTTCCTTCCGTTAATGAATTTTTTTGAAATTTTAGTTTCATTTCGGAAGTATCAGAAATTCCGTTTTAATTTCGGTTTATTAATTCCGGCACTTTTTTTGAGTAAATTCAATAATTGTTCGATACTAGCATAAATCGACACCGTATTGTTTTGTAGGAATACTTTAATATACAAGGGTTCAACTAGGATGTCGTAAATTAAATTTGAACTTTAATGCATTTAATTAAATTTTGCGTTAAAAATCAATTGATGGTACAAGTTCAAAGTACGGTACTGATTCTTTGAAAAAATTCAAATGCATTAAATATGTTATAAAGTTCCATCGGTACCAAGGTCCAACAAATAAAGGTCTTTATCTTACTCCGATGACTACATCTCTCTACAGTCTTCTCTATTCATCTTCTCTCTTTCTTTTATCATTTTAACCTTCGCAGCTTCAAAATATAATATAAAACTGCAACTGGTTTCAATTTTGAAACGTATTTCACATGTATAGGGCCGGAATCGGATTTCAAGCTTGATTCCATTCTGGTACTGGCCGGAATCGAAACAGGATGGCCGGGATCTCGAGGTTCCGGCCGGTATCTCGAACCATGATTTTGATAATCATGTCATTTACATAATGGTCTTCTAAGTTACTTTAGAGATATACATGTTGGATAATCAATTCATGTAATGACAAACGTTACGTAGGGTATAAAATTACGAATATATTGGTGTCATGTAAATGAAATTATAATAACATTTACATCTGAATCAAATAACCAAGCAACCAAGTAGGTTAAACTCGCCAACAACAATTTAATATTCAAATGCAGATGCGGGTATTTCCACTGCCGTACTCTATCTATAACTAATTTAGAGCGTACGTATGTTGATGCTTCCGTAGACTTAAAAATATTGTTGACTGTGTCAAGTGGTATTAATTAAGTGTTTGTTATTTTTGTTTGGATTCACATCGGAGTAGCAACAACGTCTCAAATAGCGGTGATATACAATTTCAAAATCAGCTTGGAAAGTGCAAATTATTAGGTTGACAAAAAAATATTGTCGCAGAAGCAACAATTGCATATACCGTTCCTATTGTTTTAGTGCATCATGTGCCACTAGGAGCAGATGCTTGAAAGGTTTGGGTCTATGCGGTAGTGGATCTCGAAAATATTCTATTTAGGCCCACTTCAGCTATCCATACGTTTGGACAAGCAGTTGGGACGCCAATTGTCTGACATAAGGAATTTGTATCTTTTGATTAGTACGTATATGCACTTTTACTGATATATGTTACAGATCAGTATGTATTGTAACATATATGTTGAATTATACGTAGTTAATTCAAATTTTTATTTCTAAGTTGCAATGTCTAGTTTTTTTTAAGTTTAAAATTTTATTTATGTTATTAATATATAAGAAAACAAATTTATAAAGTAGTTTGTTTGTTAGATCCTATTTTTAAGTAATATGAAGACTTGGTAAATATTTATAGAGTAAAATATGAATTTGTAAAAAAGAGATACTATTGTTGAGTTATATCAAATTTTGATAATATATGTAGAGAGACAATTTTATTATCTCACGCTGATATGAAAAGAGTGTGACATCAAATGTATTAAAATTTTAATAAAGAAATATATATAAGGTCAATTTTGAAAGTTTTGCAGTCGGACCAAAATATTGCGCTTAGAAGCCAACTGATAATTGATAATTAACAATTATTACGGCGGCTACTTTAAGGTCATGTCGCCCGTTCTGTTGTGAATTTCACTTGTTGTTCTAGTTTGATTTTTGCTAACCCTATATCCCAAATCGCCTACCTCCCCGTTCCAATTTGAAAATATTATCTCAACCAGAGATCTCCCTTCAAATCCCTAACCTCTTTCCTCATCCTCTTATTCTTCTCTCAAATTACCTGCCAAAACATCTACTACAATGAGTATGATAGCGAAGATGAATGCAGTATCGGAGAATGCAAAATAGATAGCATGATCTTGGATGAAGAAGACGACAGGAGATGCCTGTACGTGTTGACGCAAAGGTACATAAGCTACTGAGCGTTGAGAAAGGACATTGTGCTGTGTGCGAAGAAAGGACATTCCTACTACAACCGTCAGCCCAAAAAGGACGTGGCTGCAGTATGATTACCAGGTGTGTTAGGATCAAGGTTTTAAATATCGGATTTCGGTCACATTTCATCTTAGAATTTTTACACAGCTTATCTCATATCGGGGGAGATCACGAACGAGATGAGTACATATTGGGTGTACATCTCGAATTGACGTCTCGGGCCTTATAATGCATCTTGGGTATATCTCGGATGTAATTTTGTGTCTAAAATTGATGTGTCAAAAATTTATTTAACGGTTATAACTTTCTTGGTAAAAATAAAAATGATAACATACTTTATTTACATGGAAAATTGAATATTTTTAGAAGAGTAGTAGCTTGATTAGCTTAATTGATTTGGTAATGATTGAATAATATCCTTTTATTTGAACATAATAAAGAAGTGAAACCTTTCGCTATGACTCATTAAGAGAAAAAGTAAAGAATATGTTCAAGAAGTTGGTAAATTATAATTGGACCGAGTAGTTTCTTTTGAATCAATATGAAAATAAAAAATATTATGGAAAATAAGAAAACTGTATAATTTCGGGTGAGATCCCGAATTGGTATTTTGATCCATATATCGGGTGAGTTTTTAATATCTCGGACGAGATGTGTGTCGAGGGAGATATGGAGGAGATTTGATGTCTCGTCTCATTTAAATGTGAAAAGGAGATCTCGGAGGAGATCTTGGACGATATATAGGAGATTTCAAACCATGGCTAGGATCCTCCATTAATCACCATTTTCGTTTCAAGTTTTATTACTAATTTATGTTGGAATTTATTGTAATCTTTATAGTTTTATGAAAATCATTTTCTAGACCATTTCGTGTTTGTTTTAATATTAGCAAAAATAATATTCTGGATTGGTGGTTATGTATTACATGATTATATTGAGGAGAACGGGTATATATATGTATTGAGATTATTTGCTTGGTTTATAAGTTGCCAAATTTGTGTTGAATCAATTTCGTATTCATGTCTGTAATGAAGTTCATATTTGTATTCATGTATATAGTAAATGTAAAAATAGAATCCTTATTCATACCAGTAACGTACAAAATCATTGAACGAGTTAAGTAATTGTACATGGAAACTAATTAATTTTAATTAGTCTCACATCACTTAAAACATCTTAATTGTTAGTGTATATAAGCTAAGAGAGAAAATAGTAGGTTGTCCTATTATGTAAAACTTATAAAATTGTAATGAGGTGGGAAGGGTAGATGAAGTCAAGTTGGTTGCATGGTAGTTGAAAAATGATATTTATGTTTTTCAATCTTTATTGACGTAAAGGGCATTTTAGGAATTTCAAAATACATGGTTAAAACTAATGGATTGAATTCCCATTATTTAAAGTAGAGATATAAAGAAAAGCTACACTCATTCATGACCCATAAAGAAAAATCCATACAATTTTCCGTATAGTTTACCCAGACTTAACTATGGCTATCTTCCACTATAAGCGTATAAAATAGGATCAAAATAAACAAAGAAACAACTTGAAATAGTGTCAGTTTGTTGCTTTTGTTAATATTTTTCAAATGAGTGATTCTGTAATTAAATTTATCCTGTCTTATGATGTTATTGAAAAAAAAGATCCCTTTCAATATACAAATTCATTAAAATGGTTTGAAAATTTTAAATAATTAGTTCAGACGGTATTAGATTTCAATAAATGATGGTATTTGATTCCAAATTTCACCCTTCACCCCATGTCCCTTACGTGGAGAGGACAAATAAACGCCCTGTGTATTTTGAAAATGGAAAAGGGACAACAATTGTAGCACATCTTAAATTGCCGATGTGTATACATATAAATTATTGCACTTGTCTGGATGTCTAAAATCCTATTTTGAAATCCTAACTAGTGCTTTAAAATTTAAAATAAATAGTTATTAATGAGCCTGATCAGGAGCCCACTTTCCAATTCTGCACTTAACTACAAATATGATACTGTGCATTTCTAGCTCATCTCGTCTTGGATAATTTACTTGCAAACCCTAAATCTCATTCATTTCTTACTTGCTGCCCGAAAAAAATTATTCATTCAAATCTGCTTGGGTTTTGCCGCATCTACTTGGAATAGGGTTTCTTACCTCCTTTGGTTCTTTATCAATTTTTTTCTTCTCTCTTCTTACTCCAAAATCAATTGTTGCTGTAATTTTCGTTCACATTTTTTTATGCAAAACATCGATTTCTTACCCCTTTCGATCTAAAATCGGGCTTTCTTGTGAGTTTCGCCTCGATCAATGCCGAAACTAGAACGCAGCAGACGGAACTCCGACGTGCCAGAAGGAATCTTGGACCTTGGTTAAATCTCCTAAACTACGGTAAATGTTAGCTTCAAATCCTATAAAAAAATAGCTTGAACATGCTACCCAGCTACTGAACACATTCCATCACAAGCTGATGGTGATCAAGAACTTTTCTAGTTGTCATATTTCAAACTATAGATAACTCAATTGCATATCTTCTGTCTTTGCCGAGATTTTTTTATCTAGCACATGAAAGAGAGTTATGAAATCTAAGAACATCATCAAAACATCATTAGCATATAATTTAATTGTTGCACAATCTGAGAGTAACTTAATATTTCTACAATGTAATTAGGCAATACTGCAATAACTTTTTTATCTACAATAAAAGCAAAATTGCAGCCTTTAATTAGGCACCTAATAAATTAGTAAGTACTATGTAGACTAAGCAAGTTCAAGTTACAAAATTGGTGTCAATGGGTGCAGCACAGTGGTAAGGAGGCTTGGGTTCTGGTAAAAAGACCAAGTTCGATTTCTACCATGTACTTTCCTATCCTGCATAAATTTACCCAAAGATATGAGGGCTTGGATCAACGGACGACTTTATTGTACCCTCCTAAGGAGTTTATCGGCTTGCTGGGTTCTCCTGGATTTAAAAAAAAAAGGTTACAAAATAGGTAATATAAAAAATTGCCTCATGATTCGTTAATACCAACTCTACTGTCTTGGATTCAAACTACCCACTTATGTTGCAAGTAGCCATGAATAAACTTACGGAAGTACATAATTGATAATAGTTGTATATTGGTTTCATATATTTTTGTACATGTTAATATTATTTGGAAGAACAACAATATATATATGGTAATAATCATTGAGAAATAATACGGAAGGAATATAATTTGGAATATGATTTGACGTGGAAAAAAAAAATATAAAGAGCAGTTCAGTGCATTTAGTAAAGAACACAGACAAGCAATTCGAGTACAAAATTATCCACCGAGAAAATCAGCAAAAAATGAAATAAGGATATGCATTGTACTGTGAGTTTAAAATAGTTTATTTAGAAAATTTCAAGCTTCCTTTCTTAACTTGTAATCTAAATTCAATGCGATTATCAATACTCAAAATGTATGTAACTTGTAATCTAACTTCAATGCATGTGTGCTGCTTAAGCTACAACATACAAAGCTATGCTTACATATTTTGTGAAATTTACCACCCTATTTGTACTTGAATATTACATAAGTTAGAAAGTATAACCACTTTTCTCTTCAACTTGATAATGACTATCAATTTTTTCTTTTTCTAGTGCATTTCCATAAACATGACATCATAAAAACAAAGTTCGATCATTATGCCTTCTAAATCCAATCGTATACTTCATTGCTAGTTTAAATTTAAGCATACTCGGCTGACTTCCAGTAATAAGATATCTAATTTTAAAAAAAATAATAAATGCTACGATTTAAAATTATATTACCCATAAAATATAAAGCTCAATGGTGCTTAAAAGTTAACTATGCAGAACTGCAAATAGTTTATTCACCCATGTAGTGCAATGAATATAACTAAAGACACATACCTAACTATATAGTGGTAAATTGTAATTTATATTGACTACTATGCTTCTTCTGCCTCCCTTGTTTAAGTTGGAACATTTATAGTTTTATTTTTTTTCGAAAAAAGCTACAAGTCCCTGTTTTTAACAACGTTATAAGAAAGATCCCTGTAGAAATGTATATGTAAACTTGGTCCCTGTTTTTGAAAAATAGAAAACGCAAGCTGCCTTGCACTTTTCTGATGAAAAATGCAAAGCAACTTGCACTTTTCAAAATTTGAAAATTTTAAAAAACGTAAGCTAGTTTGTGCTTTCTGTTTTTGAAACTTTTCTAAAAATTTTGAATTTTTAAAAAAGCGCAAGTTAACTTGCACTTTCTATCAGGAAAGTGCAAACTAGTTTGCGCTTTTTGATTTAGAAAAACATGGACATAATTTACAAATATATTGTTACAAGGACTTTTCATGTAAAAGCATCAGAAATAGGGACCTTTTGTGTCAAACCCTTTTTTTCATATTTCTTTGTTCGTTTTTGCATTCTAAGACGAAAAAATTAATATAAATCCCATTACTTAACTAATTACTAAATTCGAAAATGACAATCTTTTATGCTCTGTTATCTTTTATGCTCACTTACATTTTGAATTTTTTTTGAGTTTCTGTTCGTGTTATACATGATTATATTACTGTTATTTTTGATGAAAATGATTATATTATTTTAATCTAAAACTTCATATTCTGTTCATGTTATCTTGCATATTTATTTTACAACGTGCTAATACTTTTGTAGTCGAGTTATTTTCGAAGAGTATCATGCATATAATATTGTTATTTATTTATTCATACGCATATATCTTATTTCTTTTGGTTTGGTTTATGGAGAGTAAGAAAAGCTGAAGAACAATGTTTAGAAGCTTTCACTTTGCATGAAGCCACATGAATATTTATATAAAATAATAGGAAAATCCACGTGCATAAAACATTGCAGTGTCTAATGGATTGGATCAGTTTATCCTAAATAAATTCCATATTGTCTCAAATTTAGAATATCCTATGATTTTGAAAATTGAGATCTGGATGGGGTTCATGGCACTTTCATCCATATACTAGCTGGACTGGAAGAAGGTGAGCAGAAGTAAATGTACCATAAGTAAATAGCACTGATGCATAAAAATATATAAACATAGAATATTTTTGAAATGTATAGGCTTGAGACACTTTTATTCGGCATGCTACTTTGGAAAATTTTACATTGTGCGCATTGTAATATTAACATTGTTAGATTTTGGTGATACAATATTGCATATTTAAGTAGTCTTGGAGATATCTGAGTCTGTGTAGAATTATGACTCAAATTCATTGCGTATTTTATAGAGTTGGTAGATTTTGGAGTGCGATTAATTGCACCTTTTAGAGATTTGTGTATTTGGTAAAGTGATTAATTGTCTCTTTTACTGCATTATAGAAGACAACAAATTATTTACATAGAAAATTTATGGAAGTATTCAATAGCATCTTAAAAAAGATATTTTGTCAATATATATTATAAATAGACCTAGGGTTCATAAGATGAGTGTGGAAAAGGTGTATTTTGTTGGGTGTTCGATATTGAGATTTTTTCTCAATTTTAGGTCTCTTTTGTATTTTTATTGGTTGAATCAATAAAAGGTTTTTCCGAGGAATCTATTTTTATTTGCTTTCTTCACTACTTTCTTTTCTAAGTCTAATTGTGAATTAAATCCGAAAATTCCTAACAGTTGGTATCAGAGCCGGCTACACAAAATTTTGGAAAGTCTTTGACTATGCAGAAGATAAATGTTAAAAGCTTAATGGAAGAAACTAAGGGTATTAGAAGGCAAAGATGGAAGATTATCTCAATCTTAATGATCTTCACCAACCCTTGAAAAACAAAGGGGAAAGGCCAAACGACATAATTGAGGCAAAGTGGAAAATTTTGGACAGAAAGACAACGATGACTATTTGGTGTTTTATGCAGAATTCTGTGTTTCGTATCATTGCTTATGAAACATCTGCTTTTAGAATATGAAAGAAATTAAAAGGGATTTATGAAAAACGATGAATAAGGCATTTTTGGTGAGAAGGTTGGTCAATCTAAAACTAAAAGAAGATGAATCGATTGGTTAACATTCAAGCAATTGTGAACCAATTGGTGATGGTAAACTTCAAAATTGTTGAAGAAACTCAAGCTTTGATATTAATGAGCTCAATGCCTAAAAGTTGGAAAACTCTTATAGTCCCGTTTAACAATTCAAATTCTAGTAGTGTTGTTTCCATGGATATCATGGTTAGCAGCATTCTTAATAAGGAGATGTGTACGACAAATTCATCGGAAGGAAATGCAATTGAAGAAAAGAAAACTACAAATCCATTGGTAGAGGTCCACCTTACAAGGAGAAAAGACGCTCTTTCTAACAAAATAAGGATTGAGACTTTATTTTCTATTACTGTAAAAAAACCAGGTCATCAACTGAAACTTTGAAATAAACTAAGAGAAGATAAAGATTGATGAAAACTCAAGAAGGAAGCAAAAATAAGCTGGAGGTAAACAGTGATGAGGAGGTAAACTTTGGCATTAGCAATGATGTTTTTTGTGTTGATATAAGTATGAGAGGAGAGTGGGTGCTAGATTCTAGTGCATGTTTCCACATTTGCAATCAAACGGAAACATTCACTGATTATAACGAGGAAGCGTGCAAGGTGGAATCCACTAATGGTAAAGATCTGCATATTCAAGGCGTAGTTCTGTCAGGTTGAAGATGGATACTGGAAGGTTGGTGATGCTTACAAGGGTTAGGCTTATTCCCAAAATTAAAAGGAATATTGTTTCTGTTGGACAGGTGGAAGGGAAAGCTTGTAACTTCTCGACTCGAGGTGCAGTAACTAGGGTTTTAAAGGGTAACAGGAAGGTGTTACGCGCGAAGAGGAAAACCAATAATATTTATTCACTACTTGGAAAAATATTAAAGATTGCATAATCTTGTGCAAGTAAAGTTGGAGAGATAAGTATGTTTGAATTAACGTAGTCCCAACAAAGGAAAACCACAAAAGCTTACTTGGAGGCCTTTGTGGTATTACAAACAATTCTGACTTGTTGATGATGTGCATGTTTGATTGACGGGCATGCATATTTTGAAGGGAGGATTAGCTTTGTGGTGGAGACATTTATTTCTTTGGATATTGTGACGACCCGGAAATTTTAACGAATTAAATTGGAATAATTAATCGATTTTAAATATTTAAAGGTTAATTTTAACTTGAATTCCTGATATCAATATTTACTTGATAACTAAATCATTGAATTATATAGTTTAGATATCGATTTTAATAATTGAAGATAGGGTAAATTGTTGAATCTGATATTTCTAAGCCTGTTTAAATAATTTGAAGGCTTATAAAATTTATAATGATAATACCGGAGATAATAAAATGATTGGAATTTAATTTAAAGATGGTTTGTTCAGTTTTAATAATATATCGTTTAAATTGACATTTAAAAATAGCCTTCCGAGGCACAGTCTCGGAATTCAACGAAATCAGTTTCATTGGATCCGTAATAGTTAGTTATTATCAGATTTCAATTTTCGTAGCAATCGGAGTTGTCATTTGACCCTGGTAGCTCAAAACGCTTAGAAATTATTTTAATCGATTTAATTGAAATTTGATCGTTTTCTTTTGTAAACCGCACATACGATCAAATTAGCCTCCGAAACATGTTCCATTGTGTTTGAAACGCGGGTAGAACCTTATAAACGTTTGTCAGCATGTCTGATTCGGGGTTCGGGATTTCGCGTTATGCAACACGAGATATTTTCAGTATTCAATTATATAAAATCAATTCATAGGGCTAAATTGAATCACCCTAGTCACGTGATTATGGTTTAGCTTATACCCGAAGCTTCTCTTAGAAAATATCTCTTCGTTTCCTTTCAAATAGGGTAAAACCGAAAAAAAAATCAAAAGAAACGAAATTTGACTTTCGTTCCTTTTCCAAAGTTACTTTTTCCCTAAAAATCAAGCAGGGCTCATTCAGAAAAAAATAAAATAAAAATAAAATATATATACGGCGAGCTCGAATTCGTTGGAATCTACAGGGAGGGTTCCTCGTTTCAAACAGGGGAAGAGCATCGTTCGTGATCCATCGCGAGGCCGTAAGGGGCGGCGAGGCGAAGTCACGTGATCTAGGGTATCGCGTGAGCCGGTAGGGTTCGACTCGACTTGAACTCGAATCCCTATGCAAGTGGAATGGTCGCGCTTGTGATTGGATGGAACGTCGACGTCAGAGGCATCATGAAGTCGAGGAGGTGGTTTCGGTTGTGTCTTGGGATTGGCGACGTGATGGGAGGCAACTCGAGTTCGACTCGAGTACAGTGGAGCTAGGACTCGCGACTGTCGCGATGTTGAAGACGTTGAGGGTGAGGGGATGCGATCGGCTAGGGTTGGTGCTGCAACATTTAGGATCTCGCGTTGGATTGGGCAGCAAGGTAGTTATTTATTGTTTTGATTATATATATATAAAATCTGTTTTACAGTAAAGAAAAGGGGTGTATATATATTGTTTTTGAAACTGTTTAAAACGAAAGGAAATTCAAAGTGTTAGAAGTTTATATGAAGATTGGATTTTTAATCTATATATTATTTTATAAGTAAGATTTTGGGAAGAGGAAAAAGGGAAAATAAAATATGTATACATGGAAGTTTGGGTATTGGAAATTTTAGGGATTATCTTGTTGAAAATAAATTATTGGAGGAACTTAGTTGAGATTAGAATTTATTATTGAAACCAAATTGTTAATTTAAAATTTAAGTATTAAATGGTAATTGATTTTCGATTTATTTCACATATTAATAAATCATATAAATTATTATTCAAGGTCAACATCTGAAGGAAACCAAGTCGAGATTGGACTTGGGTTGCAAAATCAAAGGTGAGTAAACCTCACTCTGTTGGTTTATTATTTAAATTTGAATGGTTAAATTTAAATAATTGGTAGAGTGATTAAACTGATTAGACGTGCACTAATGTTGGTGTGACTTGGATTTTGGTTGGTTCTCAAGTTAAATGTGGATTGACTCGAAATATTTGGGTTTAACTTGTTTTTAAAACTTAAGCTATAAATAGGAAATATTTCCATTTTAATGTTGATAAGGACTTGATGGTTGTGATCCATCAAATTAGCAGGGTAATTAGAATGGATAATTAATTCAACTAATCAACGATTCAGGTTAATTAATTTAGTAGTTGAGAGTTCGAATTAATTAATTAAGGAATTAAGTAAATTAATGAAGTTTAATTAAATTTGGATAATCATTGGGCGGTTTAATGAGTAATTACTTAAGTAATAAATAACATATAATTGCTTGTAGAATTAATCAAGCGATTAACTAAGATAACTAATTACGGAGTAATTAATTTATTAATGAAGCAAATAAAAAAATAGTTAATTATAGATTGAGGTTAATCGAGAATGATAAATATTGGGGTCGAATAAAAGTAATTAATTTAGATTAGAACAAATCAAAACATAATTGGGAACCATTAATTTATTAAACCAACGATGTAATTAAAGATTGATTAATTAAGACGAATTAATCAAAAATGACCCATGAGAAACTAATTAATGTAAGTAATTAAGAATTAGCGCGATTGATTATGGTTAATTAAATTGTGAAGTAATGAAAGATTACTCGTGGTTTTAGTTAAGAATACTTAATATCATAAAATTTAATAAAAATAATTAATTACTTGAAGGTAATTGAAAATAATTAATCCATAGTAAATAATTAAGATGAATTATGAAGAAATGGTTGATTTATTGATTAAAAACTAATTATTGTTAAATGAAGGGACCTAAGTGATTGAGGATTGAAATTCAATTAGAATCAATTGAATTAATTTGGAAGCTATAATTTTCTTATGAATGATTGAGTGGTATTGGATGCTTTGAAATGAGTTGACATCTCTAATATGAGATGTTGGGATTTTCATTTGGATAACTTGAGATAGGATGGTATGAGTCTCGAAGGGGACGGGATCGGGTATTGAGAAATACCCGAAACCCCTTCGAAATTATTTTGATAAATTGATTTATGAAATCAATACGATGAATGAAACGACTTAAGTGAATGAGATTATTTTATCTAAGTTTGGTACTTAGGAATTTATTTGTGAAATAAATATTGCCTATAGTAAATTGTGAATTGGTTAAATTGATAAAATTACCCGGGTTTATTTAAGTTGATTGCTTGGGTATTATATGTTAGTTGGATTTACTCACGCTGGTTTCCAGCCTGACCCGGGTGTTACTTTGGTGTAATGCTCGGGTCAGACCGAGTATTACAGATTTTCAGGTAGATACGTTCTGGAGCTCAGGAGGCGAGCTGGATGGCAATATCGTATAAAGTATTTCCGCTGCATTTATATTATTATTAATCTGAGACTTGATAATTGTATATATTCAGTGACTGAATGTGTGTGAAACTCTGATGTATATTAAATTGTAATCGATAGGAATAGTATTCTTTATAAACAATAATTATTTATTATTATATTTTATCCGCTGCGAATGTGAGATGTTGTTGATTTTGTTCTTCTTCTTCTTCCATTTCTTTCTTCTTTTTCATAACTATCTGGAATTTTCGGCTTCGAAAATTTCGGGTCGTTACAGTTGGTATCAGAGCTGAAAGGTTAAGCGAGAACCTTGGCTTTGGTGGGGATTACTCATTGAATAGAATCCGTAGTACTCTAGAATGAGTTGAGTATTTATATATGAGAGCGTACTTGTTATTTTCTTATATAAGAGTTTTAAATGATTTCATGTAAAAATATATTTTGATATATAAAGCAATATTTCCTTCTAATGAATATTAAGGTGGATGGTTGTTAAATTATTGAAACTAAGATAAGAAGTAATATAAAATACGACCAAATTGAAACTTATAACCAAAGTTGAAAAATAAACTTATATAACCAAATGGAATTTGAAATATAGATTGTGGATGTAAATTATAAATTGAAATAAACTTCATAATAAATGAGATTATAATTTGAAATAGAATTTCAGAGAATAATTGAAAATAAAGTAAGATGAAAATTCCAGAGTAATGTTTAAATATGAATTGGATGGATTGGAAATTTGGAATTTTTGGGAAAATTTAAAATTCCTTTGGATTTGATAGTGGTTTCCAAGGGTTTTGGAGGAATAATAACATTATTTCAAAAAAAAAAAAAATTGTGTTGAATTTGTAATCTGGGGGATTTGAAATCAAACATATTTGGAAGTGTTTTTAGAGAGATAAAAGCATTGAACTCTTTTGGTCACTAGAAAATAACGTCGGTGATGACTGCAACATCATCGATGTTCATTTTCGAGTTTCTAGAAGAGAAATTGCTACCAAATTATTTTAAATTGGAATTTAACTTGGAAAGTTAAATGGTGATTTGAATTGGGAATTTGTGTGATCTCAAAACGGGTTTGAGATTTAAAAATTGAGAATGGATGGACGTTTTAAAATAAATTGGATGATACCATCCTATTGTTAATAAAAATCTTTAAATTGAGAACGGTATTGTATAAATAAAACAAATTTGAATAATTGAATTGTAAAATTAAACTTGTTTAAGTTCCGGCTTCAAGCTGGAAATAAAATTGAGTAATAAATTATATTCTTAAAATAAAATAGTATTGAACTCTTATTTGAACCTTGAAATACGTAAGTAAAGATAATATAAAATGAAATTTTGAGAATTGGGCTCAGAAAATTAAATTGTTTAAGAACTTTAAATAAAGGTTAATTTGGTTTAAAGAGTTAAACCAACCTTTGGGAAATCTAACTCGAATTTATATAATTCGAAGTGAGTTAAAGTTGAAATTTAAATTCCATTAGTACAAATGGAATTTGGTTTGAATTAAGTGAAATGTAAGTTGAATTGTTGGAAAAGTGAACAGTTTGACTCTTGACTATTTTAAATAAATTGTTTTAATACAAACTCATTTTTTTCTAAGCTATTAAATATATACAACCTTTCTTTTTTAAAGCTAACTTATTATATATTTGTTTTACCATTATTTTTGGAGCTATTTAAATATATTTCAATTGTTTCCTAAACTAATTACTATTTTTCCACTACTTTACAAATAAATTACCATCTTTCAATTATCTAAAATCTCTGGAACTATTCAATTATTTTTCGACTATTTTACAATTAGTTAGCTATTTTATAGCTATTTTGTAAACTAATAATTATTTTTCAACTACTTATCTATTGTTTTTCAATTTTCAAACCATTTTCTAAATATATATATATATATATATATATATATATAAACTGGTCGGAGTTCAAACTGTTATTGATTTAAAATACCCAACTGAGATAAGAATTGGGGTAATAATTCAAATGGGGATTAATGTAAATGTGAATAAGTGAATGTGAATAGAAAGGAAATTGATTTTGGCTAATAATCAATGAAGTTAAATACGTAGGATGTACGTATATTATTCTATTCGCATAGTGATTTGATCCAGATTCGAGCACAGAATTTCGAGATAGTTTATCGATCCGAGTCGGGATTTTTCATTCGATTTTCGACGGCGAACCTGGATATGGGTTTTTGATGTAGCCACTTGGCTTTTGTTTTCTTTTGGAATTTGGGAGCCCATAGTGGCCTTTTGTAGTTGTACCGAGCTAGCCGCGCAAAGGAGACGCTGGCAAAATATTTCGGGAATTTAGAGAGTTAGAAAAATTTTGAGAAAATTTTGATAATCCAAAATTTGGTTTTAAATTAAAATTTAGATGATTGAGCAAAGGGTGTTGTTTGAAACTGTAGAAGGTTTAGGAATTTGGTTAAGGTGATAGTGGACCTTTAATAAGAGATAGTTGATAGAATGTTGAATTGTGAGATTTGGAGAGAAAGTAAACGGGTATTGAACCATTCTTCCTATCTAGTAATTTCGGAGTCGAAATTATTTTAAGGGGGGGGGGGGAGGAATGTAACGACCCGGAAATTTTAACGAATTAAATTGGAATAATTAATCGATTTTAAATATTTAAAGGTTAATTTTAACTTGAATTCCTAATATCAATATTTACTTGATAATTAAATCATTGAATTATATAGTTTAAATATCGATTTTAATAATTGAAGATAGGGCAAATTGTTGAATCTGATATTTCTAAGCCTATTTAAATAATTTGAAGGCTTCTAAAATTTATAATGATAATACCAGAGATAATAAAATGATTGGAATTTAATTTAAAGATGGTTTGTTCAGTTTTAATAATATATCGTTTGAATCGACATTCAAAAATAGCCTTCCGAGGCACAGTCTCGGAATTCGACGAAACCAGTTTCATTGGATCTGTAATAGTTAGTTATTATCGGATTTCAATTTTCGTAGCAATCGGAGTTGTCATTTGACCCTGGTAGCTCAAACCGCTTAGAAATTATTTTAATGGATTTAATTGAAATTTGATCGTTTTCTTTTGTAAGCCGCACATACGATCAAATTAGCCTCCGAAACATGTTCCATTGTATTCGAAACGCGGGTAGAACCTTATAAACGTTTGTCGGCATGTATGATTCGGGGTTCGGGATTTCGCGTTATGCAACACGAGATATTTTCAATATTCAATTATATAAAATCAATTCATAGGGCTAAATTGAATCACCCTAGTCACGTGATTATGGTTTAGCTTATACCCGAAGCTTCTCTTAGAAAATATATCTTCGTTTCCTTTCAAATAGGGTAAAACCGAAAAAAAAAATCAAAAGAAACGAAATTTGACTTTCGTTCCTTTTCCAAAGTTACTTTTTCCCCAAAAATCAAGCAGGGCTCATTCAAAAATAAAATAAAATATATAAATGGCGAGCTCGAATTCGTTGGAATCTACAGGGAGGGTTCCTCATTTCAAACAGGGGAAGAGCATCGTTCGTGATCCATTGCGAGGCCATAAGGGGCGGCGAGGCGAAGTCACGAGATCTAGGGTATCGCGTGAGCGGGTAGGGTTCGACTCGACTTGAACTCGAATCCCTATGCAAGTGGAATGGTCGCGCTTGTGATTGGATGGAGCGTCGACGTCAGAGGCATCACAAAATCGAGGAGGTGGGTTTCGGTTGTGTCTTGGGATTGGCGACGCTATGGGAGGCAACTCGAGTTCGACTCGAGTACAATGGAGCTAGGACTCGCGACTATCGCGATGTTGAAGACGTCGAGGGTGAGGGGATGCGATCAGCTAGGGTTGGTGCTGCAACATTTAGGATCTCGCGTTGGATTTGGCAGCAAGGTAGTTATTTATTGTTTTTACTTATATATATATATATATAAAATCTGTTTTACAGTAAAGAAAAAGGGTATATATATATATTGTTTTTGAAACTGTTTAAAACGAAAGGAAATTCAAAGTGTTAGAAGTTTATATGAAGATTGGATTTTTAATCTATATATTATTTTATAAGTAAGATTTTGGGAAGAGGAAAAAGGGAAAATAAAATATGTATACATGGAAGTTTGGGTATTGGAAATTTTGGGGATTATCTTGTTGAAAATAAATTATTTGTAACGACCCAGAATTTTTGATAATTTAAATTTTAATATTTAATTAATTTTAAATATTAATAAGTGAAATTTTTAAGTCGAATAAATTTTATTTCGAATAATTGGATTTAATTGAATAATTAAATCGATAATTTAATAATTGAAATTCTAGAAATAATTGAAAATTGGGTTTAATATGATTGAAAATGATTTGTAAAATTTTATTATATCATATTGAAGTTAGAATGATGTTATGGAACTTTTAAAATTGAATTTAAAGTTTATTTGTGAAAATTGAATATTTTAATATTTAATCGACTAGTGAAATTAGCCATTTTTCGAACAGTCTCAGAATTGGACGAAACTAGTTCCATTGGATCCGTAATAATTTGTTATTATCGGATTTCAATTTTCGTAGCAATCGGAGTTGTCGTTTGACCGTGGCAGCTCGAAATGCATCGAAATTGTTTTAATACTAATTTGGCGAGTTAAAATAGTCATTTTTCAAAAAGTATCGGATTTCGACGAAACTAGTTTCATCGGATCCATAATGTGATATTATTATATGGTTTCAAATTTCGTGTCAATCAGATTTACCGTTTGTCCGGGGCAAGCTAAAACGCATAGAAATTCGATTTACCGATTTAATTTAAAATCGATCGTTTATTGCCATAACTCGCACAGATGATCGAATTAGCTTCCGAAACCTATTCCATTGTTTCCAGAACGCGGGATCAACCCTAGGAACGTAAGTTATCGTGTATAAATCGGAGTTCGGAAATTCCGGAATGAATAGTGTTTGTCGATTTCTTTATAAAAGCACTTCATTTATTTCTTTTTTTTGGCCAAAAATATAATCAATCCCTAATTAAAACCCTAGCCGCCAGTTATGATATTAATGGACGGAATTGAATTTCATTTCTCCTCAAAAATCTCTCAATCCAAGCATCGATTCAAGAAACGCTCAACTAGAAAAACGTAGAGGGCAGTGTGATTGACATATCCAACGGCTAAGATGTTGATTGGTGAAGTGGATCGACCAAAAATTGGATGAAAAGATCGCACGTTCGTTCACGAATTACGAAGGAAAGGAGGAGTTGGGGGGGGGAGGGGTGCGGTCGGCCGGCGTGGGTGGAGCATGTGGCGGCGCACGTCTCGGTGGTCGTTGATCGACTTGAAACCCTTCGTCTTCGTCGCGGCTTGGAGGAATTGGAACGTGATAAGTGGGTTCTCGTACGCGACTTACTGGAAGGAGATGAAACGAAGACGTGCGGCCTGGATTTGCAATGTTGAAGGCAACGGCCACGATTGAATCTGGTTGTAAAATAAAAAAAATGTTAATTAATTTACGTTTTAATTTATTCAATTTTTAAAACGCGATATCTTTGTCATACGAGGTCGGAATTCGACGAAACTTTTTGCGTTGGAATCGTTTTGACGAGCTCTTCGCAAATGGACTGGATTTGAGTCGTTTGGAGCTAGCGAAAATTTTGGGTAAAATTAAACGTCCGTTTAATTTTATTCGAAACAAAAGGCTGGAACGGAATTAAAAATCAAGGTGACAACTTCTCACTCAATCGAATCGGTTTCGATTTGAATTTTAAATAGTTATATTTAAAATTCTGGAATGTATGTTTGAATGATGATTGTTATCTATTGATTGTTAAAATAGACATTATGCGCCGTTAGTAAGCGGAAGTTATTTATTGAAAACATATACCGCGAATATTTCATAAATAGTGAAATTGGCATTATTTATGTACTTGGAATTGATTTCCCGCATTATATAGCGGATGAGACCCTATTGCGCCGTCTATTAAGCGGATAATATTTTATAAATCCCATATACCGCGATAATTCCGTACTGGAACGAAATTGGTATTGTGCTAACATCTTTGGATGCAGGGAAACAGGTTGGAGAGATCCAACTGGATTCCTCAACTGTATTGATTTATTTACAGATATTGTGATATTTGTTGATTATCATATCGTTATATGATATTTGGATGTCGTGATTGACTATTTGGTGCTGTTGCATCATCGAATCCATTTTTAAAGTTTAAAAGTAACGATCTTTGATTTAAAAGGATTTTAAAGAGATTTTTGAAATTATATGTTTTATTAAATTTTGAATTGATTCATTTTAAATAAATAAAAAGTTATAAATTTTTATGTTATAAAAATTTAGATTTTTGAGAAATATAACCGAAATAAGATTTTTTGGAAATAAATAGTTAAGAAATTTATAAATAGGTTTAAATTGGGATTTTTGAATTATTAAAAACGATGTATATAAAAGACTTATAAAATTAATATTTTATAAATTAAAACTATTGGAATATTAAAACGAGTTTTTTTTTGTGTGTTAAAAATGAAATAGAAATGGATTTCATAAGTGAACAGAATTTATAGATTTATAAATTGTGAAGTTATAAAATGAATAGATTTTGTAAAATAGAAGATTTATAAGTAATTATCTTATAAATCGGATTTTGGCATTTAAATGAGATATAAATGGAATTTGTTAATATTGAGATTTATAAATCGAAGCTTATAAATAGAAGTGTAATTTATAAACATTGTTTATAAATTCAAAATCAATTTAATTTGACAAATTGAATATTAAAGTTTATTAAAGGAAATATATTCACGATTTTGGACAGTGAATACATTATTGAATGAAATGGTCATGTTTGGCAAAATGAATATTATAAAATGAAGTTAATTATTTTAAAGATGTTTTAAAATGTATTATGAATCGAAACTATAGATTTCAGCATTTATTGTTGAAATAGACGTTTTCGAGAAATAGAAGGAAATGGTGGACTATAACACTGTTGTTATGGTAAATGATTTCCGAAAGGAAATGTTTTTGTATAGTATTGGGATTTATATATCTATTTTAATTTCGAATCCCTATACTAGTGATTTTGGGTCGTCGTAACGATGTTTTACGTAACATTTGTTTTGACTCAAATTTATGTGTTAAGAGAATGATTTCCTTAAGGAATGAAATATATACTAAATTTTGATTTAAGTATATCGAATATTTCCAAATGTTGAAAATAAATAGATTTGTGATGTACTTATTATTAAATAAGTATGGAAATATTTTTCCAATGTGAAATGAACGTTTTAGAATTTATCCTTGTAAGATAAATTGAAAGTGAATAATGAAAATCGATTGAAAATCGTACATCATAGATATTTTGGGATTATAAATTCACTATGGAATTTATAAAAGAAAGGGGAATTGGTTTAAAAATAAACGTTGATTTATTTTTGAGATTATGGGAATTAATTTACGGATTTGGAACGTAAATATAAAGTAAATCCGTAAGGATTTATTTAAATTGGTTTAAATGAACCATTTTAAAATGAAAGTATTTCCGAGTAAGGAAAAGTGATTTGAAAAATTGTTTTCAAATGGTTGGAGTGTGGAAGTTTATATATAGTAAAGATATTTTTGAGAAATGAATAATTTGGAAAATTATTTGGAATCTGGTGATGTTGAGCATGTCTATTGATAGTTAAATAATCCGACTATCAATATTTACCTTTAAATAGGTATTTGTTGTGATTGCTTGAATTTGAATGCCACACTTATTTTTGAATAAGCGCTCACTATTCGGGTTAGCCGGGAAAGGACCTTGGGGTCATATAACCCATTCCGAATATGTGATAGTCGTAATGGATTGCATTCGATGACCGGTGTTGAAGACCGGATATTTGTGAAAATGGAAGGATTGCCGTCGAGTTACTCTACATCGGCTGATCTCCGATATAGAGGTTTTATCACCCTTAGTGACGGGAAGTCCGGTCGTGATTAGTGAATATCCGGATTGCAAGGACTTCTTTGAAAGTGCCTTCGATTCTGTTCGAGCCCGGAACAGACTTGTATGGATTGTATGTCTGACATTACAAATTGAGATATAAAGCTGATTTCTTTCAAATATATTTCTGTTGGTGGCGGAGAATTTATTCTTTTATCTTAACACCCTTCTTTGAGACGTACGAGCTCAGAGGTTATATAGTTGAAGGTTATTAGTGATATACTCCCAATTTGGTAGTGTGGCATGCTGAGTGTCGCTGTGAAATGATCATTGTTTGATCATTTGTGATAGGATCATTTATTTGATCATTTATCTTGGTGATCATTTCTATGATCATTTGTTGACCCAAAGCACGGCTTTTGTATAAAGCGTGGCTTTGTGGACGAGACTTCGTCGGACCTCACACCCCGGAAATGGTCAAAACAGGAAGGATGCGACAAGGTTATTAGGGGGTAGCACCCCTTTAGTGTATGTCATTCCTTCTGGATAGAGGTGGTATCATGGTATGGAGCCCAGATATTTAACCTATGTTGTTGCTACAAATTTTGTGGTTGTTGGAAATCGAGGATCCTCGGATAGATCGGTTACGATCGGGGGATGACATATTCGTGTCAGTAGTTACCCAGTAAGGGGTAACCCGGCCTTGTGTTGGCAGAGATCCGGTTTGGTTCTCGGGACGTCATTCCAGAGGCGTTTTCATGTGGCAATGGGAAGTTCGTTGGCCTGACCATTTGTTAGAAATCCAAAGAAACAATACGATCTTGTACGGTTTTAGTTGTAGAACCTATCATTCACTTATGGTGGCGTCCCACTGTTTGGATGGTAGCTATAGTAGGCATAAGTGCGGAATGCCTATGCTGGCTAAGATTTATATCTTTATTTTCGAAATGATTTTTTCCTACACTATGCACTAGTAATAATATCAAATGTTTCTTTTAATGCGTATCAAGCATCTTTGACTATCATAAGGAGAAATCTCCTCCGATTCTGCGTTTGCATTGTGTGTATGTGCGGGAGGCCTTATGGTAGTCTCATTTTTAAAAAGCATTGCGAATTGACTTTAAAAATATTCCTCTATTTTGATTTTAAAGAAAAATAAACTGTTTTGAGTTCTCACACCAGTCACATGACTGACTCGGAGTTTATTGTTTTCCTTCCTAAACTCTGGGTGCCCACCAATTTCCACACAGGCAGTCAAGAGTTTGGTTATCAGGTTATTCTGGATTTAAGAGTGCTATGGAGCTCAGGAGGCGAGCTGCATATCGAGACGTACCACTTGTATATGATATTATGCTATCTATTATTCCACTGTGTATTGTGTATGAGGACAAGTTTATATAACTGTCCATTGATGTTGTTTGTTGTTGTACACTCTGAAATGTAATGAGATGTAATGTAATAACTGATATAGTACTTTGTTTAAAGATTATTCATTTATCTATTATATGTTGTTCCGCTGCGAATTGTGAGATTCTGATGTTTTTCTGTTATTTCTTTCTGTTCTGTTTTATCTTTTTCTCTCTTCTTCTACCGTTTTCTTTTCTTAAACCATAACGATTCGGTTTTTCAGCAACGAAAAATCGCAAACGTTACATTTGGTATCAGAGCATATGGTTAAGCGACAACCATGGCTCTGTTGGGTATTACTCATTAGAGATAGAGTCAGCAGTACTCTAGAATGAGTGTGAGTGTAATAATAGATACGAGCGCGTATTTGTTAGTGAATATAAAATTGTTTTATATTGTGATGATTGGTTTGTTGAGTGGTATATGTATTTTGGTCAACACGAGTAATTAACGTTGTTGATAGGGATCTCTAAACACTTGTACAGAACAATTTGACACGATATTGTTTTAAGTTGGGTAAATGAAATAATTTTACCTTGATTATATTTTATATATATAAAGGAAGTAATTTTTCAGATTATTAAAGTATATAATTGATTGTTTGGTTGTTGAATAAGTTAAATAAAAACAACAGCTGTAAAAGAATGAATTGTATAAGCAAATGAATTATAAGTATGGAACTATAATTAATGTGATTTACAATTGTAAAATAACCTTATATATAAGAAGTGAAATTATATAAGTAAAAGGTTTGAAAATGTGATTTATAATCTGAAATGAAATTCCAAAGAAGTATTTTGAAATGACTTGATATTTTGAAAAATTGTTTTGAAGAGATGAAAGCTCTAAACTCTTTTCGGTCGCTGGAAAATAATTCCGATGATGATTGCAACATCATCGGTGTTCATTTTCGGGTTTCCAAAAGAGGGATTGCTGCCAAATTGTTTAAAAGAAAGTTGTTTGGAAAATTTGGATTTGATTTGAATTTGATAAGATGCTTGAAATGAAATATAACTTAAGTGAAGTTGAATGAAGTTGATTTTGGTGTCGAAGTAAATTAATAAGTGAATTAATGAAGTGAAGTCATTAAGAATTTGAACTTGAGTTATATAAATGAAATTCAACTTTAAATTGTTAAAGGAATTAGCAATTGAATTGATAAATGGATTGAATGTCAATCGATCGAACGTAAAAGAATTGATATGAAATAATGAATGTAAGTGTAAATTCATTAAAATCTAATGTTATTGGAAGTTGAATAAATTGAATGGAAGTCAATTTAATATGATCCAATTGGAATTAAATGTGTTGAACCAAATTAAATGTAAAGTGAATAAATTTGGTTGTATTGAATTAACATTGGTTGTTATTTGATTATTAATTGATTGTATATAAATTCATTAAGTGTTAATGAAATTGAATTAGCAAAATTAGAAGCTAAAGTAATTGAATTCAAATTAGAAGTAAATAAATTTGAATAGAATTGAATATGAATTGGACTTGAATTAGTGAATGCAAACTAATTAAAATTGAATATGAATGAATGTTAGTAAATCCAATGTTAATGAATCAAATGTGATTTAAATTGGAAAACCAATTCCTTGAATATTAATGAGAATATGAATGAATATTGAGTTGGTTGTAGTTGCATTTGCTATATTATGCAGTTGTTATAGTTTGGTTTTGAAAAGATAACTAAGTATGATTTGGAAACTTAGTAAAGATTTTGTAAGAAGTTTAAACTTGTTTTGGAAAGTTAATGGATTCTGTAAATTTTTCTTACTTGGTAATTTCGAGGACGAAATTCTTTTAAGGGGGGAAGATTGTAACGACCCAGAATTTTTGATAATTTAAATTTGAGTATTTAATTAATTTTAAATATTAATAAGTGAAATTTTTAAGTCGAATAAATTTTATTTCGAATAATTGGATTTAATTGAATAATTAAATCGATAATTTAATAATTGAAATTCTAGAAATATTGAAAATTGGGTTTAATATGATTGAAAATGATTTGTAAAATTTTGTTATATCATATTGAAGTTAGAATGATGTTATAGAACTTTTAAAATTGAATTTAAAGTTTATTTGTGAAAATTGAATATTTTAATATTTAATCGACTAGTGAAATTAGCCATTTTTCGAACAGTCTCAGAATTGGACGAAACTAGTTCTATTGGATCCGTAATAATTTGTTATTATCGGATTTCAATTTTCGTAGCAATCGGAGTTGTCGTTTGACCGTGGCAGCTCGAAACGCATCGAAATTGTTTTAATATTAATTTGGCGAGTTAAAATAGTCATTTTTCAAAAAGTTTTGGATTTCGACAAAACCAGTTTCATCGGATCCGTAATGTGATATTATTGTATGGTTTCAAATTTTGTGTCAATCGGATTTACTGTTTGTCCGGGGCAAGCTAAAACGCATAGAAATTCGATTTACCGATTTAATTTAAAAACGATCGTTTATTCCCATAACTCGCACAGATCGCACGTTCGTTCACGAATTATGAAGGAAAGGAGGAGTTGGGGGGGTGCGGTCGGCCGGCGTGGGTGGAGCATGTGGCGGCGCGTGTCTCGGTGGTCGTTGATCGACTCGAAACCCTTCGTCTTCGTCGCGACTTGGAGGAATTGGAACGTGATAAGTGGGTTCTCGTACGCGACTTACTGGAAGGAGATGAAACGAAGACGTGCGGCCTGGATTTGCAATGTTGAAGGCAACGGCCACGATTGAATCTGGTTGTAAAATAAAAAAAATGTTAATTAATTTACGTTTTAATTTATTCAATCTTTAAAACGCGATATCTTTGTCATACGAGGTCGGAATTCGACGAAACTTTTTGCGTTGGAATCATTTTGAAGAGCTCTTCGCAAAGGGACAGGATTTGAGTCGTTTGGAGCTAGCAAAAATTTCGGGTAAAATTAAACGTCCGTTTAATTTTATTCGAAACAAAAGGCTGGAACGGAATTAAAAATCAAAGTGAGAACTTATCACTCAATCGAATCGGTTTCGATTTGAATTTAAAATAGTTATATTTAAAATTCTGGAATGTATGTTTGAATGATGATTGTTATCTATTGATTTTTAAAATAGACATTATGCGCCGTTAGTAAGCGGAAGTTATTTATTGAAAACATATACCGCGAATATTTCATAAACAGTGAAATTGGTATTATTTATGTACTTGGAATTGATTTCCCGCATTATATAGCGGATGAGACCCTATTGCACCGTCTATTAAGTGGATAATATTTTATAAATCTCATATACCGTGATAATTGCGTACTGGAATGGAATTGGTATTGTGCTAACATCTTTGGATGCAGGGAAACAGGTTGGAGAGATCCAACTGGATTCCTCAACTGTATTGATTTATTTACAGATATTGTGATATTTGTTGATTATCATATCGTTGTATGATATTTTGATGTCGTGATTGACTATTTGGTGCTGTTGCATCATCGAATCCATTTTTAAAGTTTAAAAGTAACGATCTTTGGTTTAAAAGGATTTTAAAGAGATTTTTGAAATTATATGTTTTATTAAATTTTGAATTGATTCATTTTAAATAATTAAAATGTTATAAATTTTTATGTTATAAAAATTTAGATTTTTGAGAAATATAACCGAAATAAGATTTTTTGGAAATAAATAGTTAAGAAATTTATAAATAGGTTTAAATTGGGATTTTTGAATTATTAAAAACGATGTATATAAAAGACTTATAAATTAATATTTTATAAATTAAAAATATTGGAATATTAAGACAAGTTTTTTTGTGTGTTAAAAATGAAATAGAAATGGATTTCATAGGTGAACAGAATTTATAGATTTATAAATTGTGAAGTTATAAAATGAATAGATTTTGTAAAATAGAAGATTTATAAGTAATTATCTTATAAATCGGATTTTGGCATTTAAATGAGATATAAATGGAATTTGTTAATAATGAGATTTATAAATCGAAGCTTATAAATAGAAATGTAATTTATAAACATTGTTTATAAATTCGAAATCAATTTAATTTGACAAATTGAATATTGAAGTTTATTAAAGGAAATATATTCACGATTTTGGACAGTGAATACATTATTGAATAAAATGGTCATGTTTGGCAAAATGAATATTATAAAATGAAGTTAATTATTTTAAAGATGTTTTAAAATGTATTATGAATCGAAACCATAGATTTCAGCATTTAATGTTGAAATAGACGTTTTCGAGAAATAGAAGGAAATGATGTACTATAACACTGTTGTTATGGTAAATGATTTCCGAAAGGAAATGTTTTTGTATAGTATTAGGATTTATATATCTATTTTAATTTCGAATCCCTATATTAGTGACTTTGGGTCGTCGTAACGATGTTTTACGTAACATTCGTTTTGACTCAAATTTATGTGTTAAGAGAATGATTTCCTTAAGGAATGAAATATATACTAAATTTTGGTTTAAGTATATCGAATATTTCCAAATGTTGAAAATAAATAGATTTGTGATGTACTTATTATTAAATAAGTATGGAAATATTTTTCCAATGTGAAATGAACGTTTTAGAATTTATCCTTGTAAGATAAATTGAAAGTGAATATTGAAAATCGATTGAAAATCGTACATCATAGATATTTTGGAATTATAAATTCACTATGGAATTTATAAAAGAAAGGGGAATTAGTTTAAAAATAAACGTTGATTTATTTTTGAAATTATGGGAATTAATTTACCGATTTGGAAAGTAAATATAAAGTAAATCGGTAAGGATTTATTTAAATTGGTTTAAATGAACCATTTTGAAATGAAAGTATTTCCGAGTAAGGAAAAGTGATTTGAAAAATTGTTTTCAAATGGTTGGAGTGTGGAAGTTTATATATAGTAAAGATGTTTTTGAGAAATGAATAATTTGGAAAATTATTTAGAATCTGGTGATGTTGAGCATGCCTATTGATAGTTAAATAATTCGACTATCAATATTTACCTTTAAATAGGTATTTGTTGTGATTGCTCAAATTTGAATGCCACACTTATTTTTGAATAAGCGCTCACTATTCGGGTTAGCCGGGAAAGGACCTTAGGGTCGTATAACCCATTCCGAATATGTGATACGTCATAATGGATTGCATTCGATGACCGGTGTTGAAGACCGGATATTTGTGAAAATGGAAGGATTACCGTTGAGTTACTCTACATCGGCTGATCTCCGATATAGAGGTTTTATCACCCTTAGTGACGGGAAGTCCGATCGTGATTAGTGAATATTCGGATTGCAAGGACTTCTTTGGAAGTGCCTTCGGTTCTGTTCGAGCCCGGAACAGACTTACATGGATTGTATGTCTGACATTACAAATTGAGATATAAAGCTGATTTCTTTCAAATATATTTCTGTTGGTGGCGGAGAATTTATTCTCTTAGCTTAACACCCTTCTCTGAGACGTACGAGCTCAGAGGTTATATAGTTGAAGGTTATTAGTGATATACTCCCAATTTGGTAGTGTGGCATGCTGAGTGTTGCTGTGAAATGATCATTGTTTGATCATTTGTGATAGGATCATTTATTTGATCATTTGTCTTGGTGATCATTTCTACGATCATTTGTTGACCCAAAGCACGGCTTTTGTATAAAGCGTGGCTTTGTGGACGAGACTTCGTCGGACCTCACACCCCGGAAATGGTCAAAACAGGAAGGATGCGTCAAGGTTATTAGGGGGTAGCACCCCTTTAGTGCATATCATTCCTTCTGGATAGAGGTGGTATCATGGTATGGAGCCCAGATATTTAACCTATGTTGTTGCTGCAAATTTTGTGGTTGTTGGAAATCGAGGATCCTCGGATAGATCGGTTACGATCGGGGGATGACATATTCGTGTCAGTAGTTACCCAGTAAGGGGTAACCCGGCCTTGTGTTGGCAGATATCCGGTTTGGTTCTCGGGACGTCATTCCAGAGGCATTTCCATGTGGCAATGGGAAGTTTCTTGGCCTGACCATTTGTTGGAAATCCAAAGAAACAATACGATCTTGTACGGTTTTAGTTGTAGAACCTATCATTTACTTATGGTGGCACCCCACTGTTTGGATGGTAGCTATAGTAGGCATAAGTGCGGAATGCCTATGCTGGCTAAGATTTATATCTTTATTTTCGAAATGATTTTTTCCTACACTATGCACTAGTAATAATATCAAATGTTTCTTTTAATGCGTATCAAGCATCTTTGACTATCATAAGGAGAAATCTCGTCTGATTCTGCGTTTGCATTGTGTGTGTGTGCGGGAGGCCTTATGGTAGTCTCATTTTTAAAAAGCATTGCGAATTGACTTTAAAAATATTCCTCTATTTTGATTTTAAAGAAAAATAAACTGTTTTGAGTTCTCACACCAGTCACATGACTGACTCGGAGTTTATTGTTTTCCTTCCTAAACTCTGGGTGCCCACCAATTTCCACACGGGCAGTCAAGAGTTTGGTTATCAGGTTATTCTGGATTTAAGAGTGCTATGGAGCTCAGGAGGCGAGCTGCATATCGAGATGTACCACTTGTATATGATATTATGCTATGTATTATTCCACTGTGTATTCTGTATGAGGACAAGTTTATATAACTGTCCATTGATGTTGTTTGTTGTTGTACACTATGAAATGTAATGAGATGTAATGTAATAACTGATATAGTACTTTGTTTAAAGATTATTAATTTATCTATTATATGTTGTTCCGCTGCGAATTGTGAGATTCTGATGTTGTTCTGTTATTTCTTTCTGTTCTGTTCTATCTTTTTCTCTCTTCTTCTATCGTTTTCTTTTCTTAAACCATAACGATTCGGTTTTTCGGCAACGAAAAATCGCAAACGTTACATTTGGTATCAGAGCATATGGTTATGCGACAACCATGGCTCTGTTGAGTGTTACTCATTAGAGATAGAGTCAGCAGTACTCTAGAATGAGTGTGAGTGTAATAATAAATACGAGCGCGTATTTGTTAGTGAATATAAAATTGTTTTATATTGTGATGATTGGTTTGTTGAGTGGTATTTGGATTTTGGTCAACACGAGTAATTAACGTTGTTGATAGGGATCTCTAAACACTTGTACAGAACAATTTGACACGATATTGTTTTAAATTGGGTAAATGAAATAATTTTACCTTGATTATATTTTATATATATAAAGGAAATAATTTTTCAGAATTATTAAAGTATATAATTGATTGTTTGGTTGTTGAATAAGTTAAATAAAAACAACAGCTGTAAAAGAATGAATTGTATAAGAAAATGAATTATAAGTATGGAACTATAATTAATGTGATTTACAATTGTAAAATAACCTTATATATAAGAAGTGAAATTATATAAGTAAAAGGTTTGTAAATGTGATTTATAATCTGAAATGAAAATCCCAAGAAGTATTTTGAAATGACTTAGATATATTGAAAAATTGTTTTGAAGAGATGAAAGCTCTAAACTCTTTTCGATCGTTGGAAAATAATTCCGATGATGATTGCAACATCATCGGTGTTCATTTTCGGGTTTCCAAAAGAGGGATTGCTGCCAAATTGTTTAAAAGAAAGTTGTTTGGAAAATTTGGATTTGATTTGGATTTGATAAGATGCTTGAAATGAAATATAACTTAAGTGAAGTTGAATGAAGTTGATTTTGGTGTCGAAGTAAATTAATAAGTGAATTAATGAAGTGAAGTCATTAAGAATTTGAACTTGAGTTATTAAATGAAATTCAACTTTAAATTGTTAAAGGAATTAGCAATTGAATTGATAAATGGATTGAATGTTAATCAATTGAATGTAAAAGAATTGATATGAAATAATGAATGTAAGTGTAAATTCATTAAAAGCTAATGTTATTGGAAGTTGAATAAATTGAATGGAAGTGAATTTAATATGATCCAATTGGAATTAAATGTGTTGAACCAAATTAAATGTAAAGTGAATAAATTTGGTTGTATTGAATAAACATTGGTTGTTATTTGATTGTTAATTGATTGTATATAAATTCATTTAGTGTTAATGAAATTGAATTAGCAAAATTAGAAGCTAAAGTAATTGAATTCAAATTAGAAGTAAATAAATTTGAATAGAATTGAATATGAATTGGACTTGAATTAGTGAATGCAAACTAATTAAAATTGAATATGAATGAATGTTAGTAAATCCAATGTTAATGAATCAAATGTGATTTAAATTGGAAATCCAATTCCTTGAATATTAATGAGAATATGAATAAATATTGAGTTGGTTGATGGTTGCATTTGTTGTTTAGTTGCATTTGCTATATTATGCAGTTGTTATGTTGCTATATGTTGTATAACGATACTATTTTCATATATGCATTATTCTCATGTTTTTTGTTGAGTGTTTAGTAGATGCGGATTGCGCTTGCTTCGCTTTTGGAGCTCGCTTTCGTGCTATATTAGCCCTATACGCTCGCTAATAATATAATAAGGTACATATCTCGGATTACATACCGTACTTTTACACTTTTTTCCCTACGGGATGCCTCATCACTTGATGAGATGTATATTTGTGATATATATACTATCATTTTTTTTTCGGATCGAGCCGCGCAAAGGAGACTATGGCGAATTTTTCCGAAAATTTAAGGTGTTAGAAAACTTTTGAGAAAATTGGGAAAATTTATGAAAAACAAAGTTTTGATTTGAAGTTGAAAGTTAAACGATATAGTTTGGTTTTGAAAAGATAACTAAGTATGATTTGGAAACTTAGTAAAGATTTTGTAAGAAGTTTAAACTTGTTTTGGAAAGTTAATGGATTCTGTAAATTTTTCTTACTTGGTAATTTCAAGGACGAAATTCTTTTAAGGGGGAAAGATTGTAACGACCCAGAATTTTTGATAATTTAAATTTGAATATTTAATTAATTTTAAATATTAATAAGTGAAAATTTTAAGTCGAATAAATTTTATTTTGAATAATTGGATTTAATTGAATAATTAAATCGATAATTTAATAATTGAAATTCTAGAAATAATTGAAAATTGGGTTTAATATGATTGAAAATGATTTGTAAAATTTTATTATATCATATTGAAGTTAGAATGATGTTATAGAACTTTTAAAATTGAATTTAAAGTTTATTTGTGAAAATTGAATATTTTAATATTTAATCGACTAGTGAAATTAGCCATTTTTCGAAGTCTCAGAATTGGACGAAACTAGTTCCATTGGATCCGTAATAATTTGTTATTATCGGATTTCAATTTTCGTGGCAATCGGAATTGTCGTTTGACCGTGGCAGCTCGAAACGCATCGAAATTGTTTTGATATTAATTTGGCGAGTTAAAATAGTCATTTTTCAAAAAGTCTCGGATTTTGACGAAACTAGTTTCATCGGATCCGTAATGTGATATTATTGTATGGTTTCAAATTTCGTGTCAATTGGATTTACCGTTTGTCCGGGGCAAGCTAAAACGCATAGAAATTCGATTTACCGATTTAATTTAAAACCGATCGTTTATTGCCATAACTCGCACATATGATCGAATTAGCTTCCGAAGCCTATTCCATTGTGTCCGGAACGCGGGATAAACCCTAGGAACGTCAGTTACCGCGCGTAAATCGGAGTTTGAAAATTCCGGAATGAATAGTGTTTGTCGATTTCTTTATAAAAGCACTTCATTTATTTCTTTTTTTGCCAAAAATATAATCAAACCCTAACTAAAACCCTAGCCGCCAGTTATGATATTAATGGCCGGAATTGAATTTCATTTCTCCTCAAAAATCTCTCAATCCAAGCATCGATTCAAGAAACGCTCAACTAGAAAAACGTAGAGGGCAGTGTGATTGACATATCCAACGGCTAAGATGTTGATTGGTGAAGTGGATCGACCAAAAATTGGATGCAAAGCTCGCACGTTCGTTCACGAATTACGAAGGAAAGGAGGAGTTGGGGGGGTGCGGTCGGCCGGCGTGGGCGGAGCATGTGGCGGCGCGCGTCTCGGTGGTCGTTGATCGACTTGAAACCCTTCATCTTCGTCGCGACTTGGAGGAATTGGAACGTGATAAGTGGGTTCTCGTACGCGACTTACTGGAAGGAGATGAAACGAAGATGTGCGGCCTGGATTTGCAATGTTGAAGGCAACGACCACGATTGAATCTGGTTGTAAAATAAAAAAAATGTTAATTAATTTACGTTTTAATTTATTCAATCTTTAAAACGCGATATCTTTGTCATACGAGGTCGGAATTCGACGAAACTTTTTGCGTTGGAATCGTTTTGGGGAGCTCTTCGCAAAGGGACTGGATTTGATTCGTTTGGAGCTAGCAAAAATTTCGGGTAAAATTAAACGTCCGTTTAATTTTATTCGAAACAAAAGGCTGGAACGGAATTAAAAATCAAGGTGACAACTTCTCACTCAATCGATTTCATAAACAGTGAAATTGGCATTATTTATGTACTTGGAATTGATTTCCCGCATTATATAGCGGATGAGACCCTATTGCGCCGTCTATTAGGCGGATAATATTTTATAAATCCCATATACCGCGATAATTCCGTACTGGAACGAAATTGGTATTGTGCTAACATCTTTGGATGCAGGGAAACAGGTTGGAGAGATCCAACTGGATTCCTCAACTGTGTTGATTTATTTACAGATATTGTGATATTTGTTGATTAACATATCGTTATATGATATTTTGATGTCGTGATTGACTATTTGGTGCTGTTGCATCATCGAATCCATTTTTAAAGTTTAAAAGTAACGATCTTTGGTTTAAAAGGATTTTAAAGAGATTTTTGAAATTATATGTTTTATTAAATTTTGAATTGATTCATTTTAAATAATTAAAATGTTATAAATTTTTATGTTATAAAAATTTAGATTTTTGAGAAATATAACCGAAATAAGATTTTTTGGAAATAAATAGGTTTAAATTGGGATTTTTGAATTATTAAAAATGATGTATATAAAAGACTTATAAATTAATATTTTATAAATTAAAAATATTGGAATATTAAGACAAGTTTTTTTGTGTGTTAAAAATGAAAAAGAAATGGATTTCATAGGTGAACAGAATTTATAGATTTATAAATTGTGAAGTTATAAAATGAATAGATTTTGTAAAATAGAAGATTTATAAGTAATTATCTTATAAATCGGATTTTGGCATTTAAATGAGATATAAATGGAATTTGTTAATAATGAGATTTATAAATCGAAGCTTATAAATAGAAATGTAATTTATAAACATTGTTTATAAATTCGAAATCAATTTAATTTGACAAATTGAATATTGAAGTTTATTAAAGGAAATATATTCACGATTTTGGACAGTGAATACATTATTGAATAAAATGGTCATGTTTGGCAAAATGAATATTATAAAATGAAGTTAATTATTTTAAAGATGTTTTAAAATGTATTATGAATCGAAACCATAGATTTCAGCATTTATTGTTGAAATAGACGTTTTCGAGAAATAGAAGGAACTGATGGACTATAACACTGTTGTTATGGTAAATGATTTCCGAAAGGAAATGTTTTTGTATAGTATTGGGATTTATATATCTATTTTGATTTCGAATCCCTATACTAGTGATTTTGGGTCGTCGTAACGATGTTTTACGTAACATTCATTTTGACTCAAATTTATGTGTTAAGAGAATGATTTCCTTAAGGAATGAAATATGTACTAAATTTTGATTTAAGTATATCGAATATTTCCAAATGTTTAAAATAAATAGATTTGTGATGTACTTATTATTAAATAAGTATGGAAATATTTTTCCAATGTGAAATGAACGTTTTAAAATTCATCCTTGTAAGATAAATTGAAAGTGAATATTGAAAATCGATTGAAAATCGTACATCATAGATATTTTAGGATCATAAATTCACTATGGAATTTATAAAAGAAAGGGGAATTGGTTTAAAAATAAACATTGATTTATTTTTGATATTATAGGAATTGATTTACGGATTTGGAACGTAAATATAAAGTAAATCGGTAAGGATTTATTTAAATTGGTTTAAATGAACCATTTTGAAATGAAAGTATTTCCGAGTAAGGAAAAGTGATTTGAAAAATTGTTTTCAAATGGTTGGAGTGTGGAAGTTTATATATAGTAAAGATATTTTTGAGAAATAAATAATTTGGAAAATTATTTGGAATCTGGTGATGTTGAGCATGCCTATTGATAGTTAAATAATCCGACTATCAATATTTACCTTTAAATAGGTATTTGTTGTGATTGCTTGAATTTGAATGCCACACTTATTTTTGAATAAGCGCTCACTATTCGGGTTAGCCGGGAAAGGACCTTGGGGTCGTATAACCCATTCTGAATATGTGATACGTCGTAATGCATTGCATTCGATGGCCGGTGTTGAAGACCAGATATTTGTGAAAACGGAAGGATTACCGTCGAGTTACTCTACATCGGCTGATCTCCGATATAGAGGTTTTATCACCCTTAGTGACGGGAAGTCCGGTCGTGATTAGTGAATATCCGGATTGCAAGGACTTCTTTGGAAGTGCCTTCGGTTCTGTTCGAGCCTGGAACAGACTTGTATGGATTGTATGTCTGACATTACAAATTGAGATATAAAGCTGATTTCTTTCAAATATATTTCTGTTGGTGGCGGAGAATTTATTCTCTTAGCTTAACACCCTTCTCTGAGACGTACGAGCTTAGAGGTTATATAGTTGAAGGTTATTAGTGATATACTCCCAATTTGGTAGTGTGGCATGCTGAGTGTTGCTGTGAAATGATCATTGTTTGATCATTTGTGATAGGATCATTTATTTGATCATTTATCTTGGTGATCATTTCTATGATCATTTGTTGACCCAAAGCACGGCTTTTGTATAAAGCGTGGCTTTGTGGACGAGACTTCGTCGGACCTCACACCCCGGAAATGGTCAAAACAGGAAGGATGCGGCAAGGTTATTAGGGGGTAGCACCCCTTTAGTGTATGTCATTCCTTCTGGATAGAGGTGGTATCATGGTATGGAGCCCAGATATTTAACCTATGTTGTTGCTGCAAATTTTATGGTTATTGGAAATCGAGGATCCTCGGATAGATTGGTTACGATCGGGGGATGACATATTCGTGTCAGTAGTTACCCAGTAAGGGTTAACCCGGCCTTGTGTTGGCAGAGATCCGGTTTGGTTCTCGGGACGTCATTCCAAAGGCGTTTCCATGTGGAAATGGGAAGTTCCTTAGCCTGACCATTTGTTGGAAATCCAAAGAAACAATACGATCTTGTACGGTTTTAGTTGTAGAACCTATCATTCGCTTATGGTGGCGTCCCACTGTTTGGATGGTAGCTATAGTAGGCATAAGTGCGGAATGCCTATGCTGGCTAAGATTTATATCTTTATTTTCGAAATGATTTTTTCCTACACTATGCACTAGTAATAATATCAAATGTTTCTTTTAATGCGTATCAAGCATCTTTGACTATCATAAGGAGAAATCTCCTCCGATTCTGCGTTTGCATTGTGTGTGTGTGCGGGAGGCCTTATGGTAGTCTCATTTTTAAAAAGCATTGCGAATTGACTTTTAAAATATTCCTCTATTTTGATTTTAAAGAAAAATAAACTTTTTTGAGTTCTCACACCAGTCACATGACTGACTCGGAGTTCATTGTTTTCCTTTCTAAACTCTGGGTGCCCACCAATTTCCACACGGGCAGTCAAGAGTTTGGTTATCAGGTTATTCTGAATTTAAGAGCGCTATAGAGCTCAGGAGGCGAGCTGCATATCGAGACGTACCACTTGTATATGATATTATGCTATGTATTATTCCACTGTGTATTCTTTATGAGGACAAGTTTATATAACTGTTCATTGATGTTGTTTGTTGTTGTACACTTTGAAATGTAATGAGATGTAATGTAATAACTGATATAGTACTTTGTTTAAAGATTATTCATTTATCTATTATATGTTGTTCCGCTGCGAATTGTGAGATTCTGATGTTGTTCTGTTATTTCTTTCTATTCTGTTCTATCTTTTTCTCTCTTCTTCTACCTTTTTCTTTTCTTAAACCATAACGATTCGGTTTTTCGGCAATGAAAAATCGCAAACGTTACATTATTAGAGGAACTTGGTTGAGATCAGAATTTATTATTGAAACCAAATTATTAATTTAAAATTTAAGTATTAAATGGTAATTGATTTTCGATTTATTTCACATATTAATAAATCATATAAATTATTATTCAAGGTCAACATCTGAAGGAAACCAAGTCGAGATTGGATTTGGGTTGCAAAATCAAAGGTGAGTAAACCTCACTCTGTTGGTTTATTATTTAAATTTGAATGGTTAAATTTAAATAATTGGTAGAGTGATTAAACTGATTAGACGTGCACTAATGTTGGTGTGACTTGGATTTTGGTTGGTTCTCGAGTTAAATGTGGATTGACTCGAAATATTTGGGTTTAACTTGTTTTTAAAACTTAAGCTATAAATAGGAAATATTTCCGTTTTAATGTTGATAAGGACTTGATGGTTGTGATCCATCCAATTAGCAGGGTAATGAGAATGGATAATTAATTCAACTAATCAATGATTCGGGATAACTGTTGAGAGTTTGAATTATTAATTAAGGAATTAAGTAAATTAATGAAGTTTAATTAAATTTGGATAATCATTGGGCGGTTTAATGAGTAATTACTTAAGTAATAAATAACATATAATTGCTTATAGAATTAATCAAGAGATTAACTAAGATAATTAATTATGGAGTAATTAATTTATTAATGAAGCAAATAAAAAAATAGTTAATTATAGATTGAGGTTAATCGAGAATAATAAATATTGGGGTCGAATTAAAGTAATTAATTTAGATTAGAACAAATCAAAACATAATTGGGAACCATTAATTTATTAAATCAACGATGTAATTAAAGATTGATTAATTAAGACGAATTAATCAAAAATGACTCATGAGAAACTAATTAATGTAAGTAACTAAAAATTAGCGTGATTGATTATGGTTAATTAAATTGTGAAGTAATGAAAGACTACTCGTGGTTTTAGTTAAGAATACTTAATATCATAAATTTAATAAAAATAATTAATTACTTGAAGGTAATTGAAAATAATTAATCCATAGTAAATAATTAAGATGAATTATGAAGAAATGGTTGATTTATTGATTAAAAACAAATTATTGTTAAATGAAGGGACCTAAGTGATTGAGGATTGAAATTCAATTAGAATCAATTGAATTAATTTGGAAGCTATAATTTGCTTATGAATGATTGAGTGGTATTGGATGCTTTGAAATGAGTTGACATCTCTAATATGAGATGTTGGGATTTTCATTTGGATAACTTGAGATAGGATGGTATGAGTCTCGAAGGGGACGGGATCGGGTATTGAGAAATACCCGAAACCCCTACGAATTTATTTTGATAAATTGATTTATGAAATCAATACGATGAATGAAACGACTTAAGTGAATGAGATTATTTTATCTAAGTTTGGTACTTAGGAATTTATTTGTGAAATAAATATTGCCTATAGTAAATTGTGAATTGGTTAAATTGATAAAAATTACCCGGGTTTATTTAAGTTGATTGCTTGGGTATTATATGTTAGTTGGATTTACTCACGCTGGTTTCCAGCCTGACCCGGGTGTTACTTTGGTGTAATGCTCGGGTCAGACCGAGTATTACAGATTTTCAGGTAGATACGTTCTGGAGCTCAGGAGGCGAGCTGGATGGCAATATCGTATAAAGTATTTCCGCTGCATTTATATTATTATTAATCTGAGACTTGATAATTGTATATATTCAGTGACTGAATGTGTGTGAAACTCTGATGTATATTAAATTGTAATCGATAGGAATAGTATTCTTTATAAACAATAATTATTTATTATTATATTTTGTCCGCTGCGAATGTGAGATGTTGTTGATTTTGTTCTTCTTCTTCTTCTATCTCTTTCTTCTTTTTCATAACTATCTGGAATTTTCGGCTTCGAAAATTTCGGGTCGTTACAGATATATTGTTTGGAGTTTGAGGTTCTAGGAGGAGCTTGATGACATTTATGGAATATCGTATCAAGTGGAGATTGTTAGATTTTGGTAATACAATATTGCATATTTATGTAGATCTAGGAGATATTTGAATCTATGTGGAATTATGACTCAAATTTATTGCCTATTTTATAGATTTGGTATATTTTGGAGTGTAATTAATTGCACCTTTTAAAGATTTTGTGTATTTTATAGAGTGATTAATTGTCTCTTTTATTGTATTAGAGAAGGCAACAAATTATCTACATCGAAAAGATTTATGAAAGTATTCAATAGCATCTTAAAGAAGATAATTTGTCAATGTCTATTATAAATAGACATGTCTAGGGTTCATAAGATGAGTGTAGGAAAAGTGTATTTTGTTGGGTGTTCGAGATATTTCTTCTCAATTTTAGGTCTCTTTTGTATTTTTCTTGGTTGAATCAATAAAAGATTTTTGAGGAATCTTTTTTTGTTTGCCTTCTTCACCACTTTCTCTTCTAAATCTAATTGTGTAGTGATTCCGGAAATTCCTAACAAACATTGTATTTTTACATAACACCTTCATTAAATTCTATAGTTCGGTAATGTTATAGTTCCGTCTTGACTCCAAATAGAGATAATTATATGTATAAAGTCAAGCATTAGTTTTGAAAGTTTGGGGAAAATAACTAATATCTCGACAAGGTAGATTGGAACGTCTTGCTGTACACCAAAACCACTATGGCACAGAAGACGCAAAAACCCTAATCCAACAATCAGTATTAATTGAATACACTGAAATACAGACAAATGTCAAAAACAGTAAACCACGGTAAAACTGCAGACAAATATGAGTAAAAGAAGGTTGAAAGAAATAAATTACTACAAATCGGCAATATTTTAATCAAATTTTGGTTCAACGGTGTTTACGTTGTAGATCTGGCTCCAAATCGATGATGGGTACTTGATTTTCAAGAGGATGATGGGTACTTGATTTGGTTTAGGGTTTGCAAGGAGGATAGTTTGGTTTCGGTTACTTTTGGAAAATTGGGAAAGCAGATGTTCAATACATGGATTTTTTTTACGAAATAGTTGGAAATAAATTTTGAAACGAATGAGACAAGAGAATTTTGAAATGACTGCAGTTTGTTTGTCCACGTATGTAGTTTGGGAAATGTGCTTTTAAGTTTAAATTATATATATAGCTAGGACTAAAATATATGTACACAAACTATATACAATCTATTACATGTAAAAGGATAGTGCAATATGGCTTCTGTCCATTCAGAACATCAGCAGCTATTCCATAGAATTTTTTTGGAATGTTCGGTAATTATGATCTGAAGATTGAAGATTCGGTTTGGCTTATAAAATGGAAAACAGAAACTTCATAAGAGAGAGTGAGGTAAGAAAACATGACCTGGAAAGAACAATAATACATAAGCCAGTGGACTACGTGTCGATGCTTAAGTAACCTTTTTTTGGGACAATGGGTAATGCATGACCTGGTAAGAACAATAATACAGAAACCAGAAACTAACAATCTAAGCAGGTTTTTGTAAAAAAGAACAATACTATAGAGGCATGAAATTTTATATGTTTTCTCTTTAATTATTTTTTCTAAAGGTAATATACTTATAATTCAAATGACAGTACTATATGTCAATGTATCTTACAATCAAACACCGGACACTTGTGGGTAACTTAAAGTGTTGAGACATATTAAATAGGATTTGAAAAAACTGCAACTTCAAAGACAGAAAAGAAAAGCAAAAATGTAGGGAAAATTTTTTTTCTGAATAATACAATAGAATTGAAAGTACCAGACGGAAATAAGAGCAGACGATGAAAACCACTATGATCAATGAAAAGAAGTCAGAAGTAAAAGGAAAAGACCAAAATCATTTCAAGGAAAAACAAAAGTTTAAATAAAGAATGCTTTAACATCTCAGCAACAATTACACTGGAGGAACAAATTTTCAATTCTTCAAGAAGGAAACAACCACACTTCCTCCAGTAATGGCATGGTTATCCCTCTTAATGTAAAAAGTTTTAAGTGCATTGGTCAAAATATGGAGTAACTAGTACATATTTTGTCCACAATCTAATCAAACTTCGCTTTTAGTCTTTACTTGCTTAAAAGCTCTACCACATCCAAAAATTATGTAAATGGACACTAAATATTCTACCATGAACTATGACAGGCATGTCGAAGGTAAAGAAATAAACCTGTAACATGCTAATTTCAAAGGATAGTTATTAATTGTTAGAACATGGTTTGTTAATGCATTTAGCAAAATAAAACATGTTTTGCATTTTTTATTTACTTTATAATCTTCAGATGCTAAACAGACATAAATATACATGAAAAAATAAATTAAAAATGGTCAGTAGTCATAGGATCAAAGATTTTATCACTTTAAAAAATAGGTCAATGTCCATATAAACTGGTACAAGGCTCTAATACTGCCTTTTTGATGTAAAAATCTTTACAATGCATATTGTATCATTATGTATAACACTCAAAATGAATACAAACAAATTGAAAACAGATTAAACTATATGCCGAAAAGAACTTTAATGAAGGGATTTATTACCACTCAAAACGAACTAGGAGTTCGAAATTCCAAAGTTAACACCATTCAAATGCGTTCAAACGTAGATAAATGCAATAAGATTATTGAATAAGAATCGATTAATTAAGAAGAGAAAAATGTCGTCAATTTTAGAATTTGATGGGAAGACTAAAATAGCAAAATTATACCATCTTTAGTCGATTTCAAACAGGTCATAATTTCATCTGAAAAATCTGGTTACTGGAGTAATTTTTGAGGAGAAAGTTAGTAATTAAGTTATTAATAGCGTATTTAATAGTTAGTTACGTTAATTAGGCACAAAGTATGTGCTAACATGTACAAACTCTCTTGTTCTAACAAAAAAATAACCTTTTTTCTTTTCCATTGCTCAGTTCTTAGATAGATTTAAGCTTTTGATGAACTAACATTGCATTGCAGTAATAGGTTTCAAATCATAATAGGTGGATCGAATGGCATTGCAATTAGCAATTTATATGCTGTAGCAAAATTATGAAGAAATTGCCCTAATGATACTAAGAGCACTACTTTGCCTCAGTGAGAAGGATGCATCATTATTGAATGTGAACTATTTACATTGAGATCATACAAGGTGTACTATAGGTTACTTGCCTCCCATTTAGGTTTATACTCTGTGAAAAGCATTCTTTCCATTGATTAAAAGTATGTTGAATTGACCTACACTGAATAATAGCTTGCTAGTTCACTATATATATATATATGTATGTATGTATATGTATATGTATGTATGTATGTACGTATTATGGTTACGTATTCTTTTCATATTCAGAGCATTATTAACATCTTCATTTTGGAGACAAAAAGCTACCTAAATAATGTTAATACTTCACTTTCAAATGCTGTCAGAGTTTATAAATATACATAAATATGCATTCAAGTTGTTAATGTTATTTCTACTATTATCTAATCCAGTATATTCCAGATGATCATGATTAGATATTTGCCTGACATGCTCTCAAATTATTGTTTGGTGCATATAACAAATACCTTATTCATTGTTATGTTAATAATTTGCATTTAATTGAGTATGCAGTACTACGGACACATACTAGTAGATTTACATGCTAGATTCCAATCTACTGAAACCTTATTCAGGAATCGTTCTGTATGTTTGAGTATCTTTCTCTGTTATTCTAGCGCTCCTATCATTCACGTATGGAAAGTCAACATTCGTTTGAATAAGCTGAAGCATTATTGACCGATTGTAAGGAACATTGTTTTAATATTAGTCCATAGGACTAAAATCAGGCAGACTCGACCTTGTTGGTGTGCAGTAGATTGGTTCAAATGAGCAGTGTGCTCTCCTAAGTGTTGTTACTGATCAATCTAAGTACATTTACAATACAAGTGACCGACAATGAAATTAATGTGAAATGCACTCAATAGTAGGCACCCCGATCAACCTTTCAACTGATATATGTATCAAGAATGTATTGCTTGACTGAAATGGTAGATAAGTTTGCGTATATAGTAAATAGTGTGCAGCAGATTGACTAATGTGACATAATATATCATTATCGTTATGCAAGTATTACTAAATTATAGTAAACCAACTATTCAAAAATACAAATTAGTCACAAGATATCATATGTTAATCAGAAAACTATGAATTCCACGGTATTAGTATATGTTCATCCTAATGGAGGCAAAGCCAGGATCCTTTATGTTAATAGCTTGGAACTATATTCAACACGCTTGAGGATTATTACTATGGAAATATCTTTCATGAAGCATAACATCTATTTCTATACAAATTTTGAGAGTTCATTATGCAGCTCAGGGGATAAGTCGTACACGACTTAAGGAGGAAGACTTGGGTCGTTCTCGAGTTAAGGGAGCTTCGGTTTTAGGTCTTAAGTCGTTCACGAGTCAAGCAGGGGAGTTTAGTCGGCAACGACTTAAGGGTCAGGGTGTAAAAAAAAAAGCTATAAATAGGGCGTGTGTTGTACATTTTTTGGTGGTTGATTTTTGAATAAAATTCTTGTTTGATTGCTGTGTGCTTTCATCTTAAATTGGTAGTTGAGTGTAATCTCCTATCTCCACTTTCGGTTATTCGAGTGCGCTCGAATCAACGATTGTTGAAGCCGATTCGCGGAATCAAGTGCGCTTGATCAACGCTTGAAGAATTGAAGATCTTCTTTCACGGTATCGTGCGCGATCAACGTGACGAGGATAGCTAGAATTCGGTATCTTCGGATCAACGAATTTGGGCATTTCAGTATTCATCAATCCACCGATTGCTACTTTCATCGATCTATATCGTTTTATTATTATCCACTGCGTCAGTTTTGGTATCAGAGCTAGACTTAGCCAATCATAGCTAAGCCGAGTCTTGGAGCCAAGGAGTTTGAAGTTGGTGTTCATCGTGTTCATCTTGAAGTTGCAACAAGTTAGAAGTTTTCGATCCATATTCTTTTGGATCAAAGTGTGGAAGTTGTTTGAATTTGGCCGTGAGATTTTTTGCATGCCAAAGTTTGAAAGTAAAGTGTTTGAAGCCGTGCTTGTTGAAGCCGAGCCGACCTAAGCCTTAGGTCGTTACCTATTGCCGAGTTAGTGGGAGGCCGTGACTTGTTGTTCAAGTTTGGGTTGAAGATTTGTGAAGTTTTGAAGATTGTGTTGAATCAATCATGCCGCCGAGGAGAGCTAATCGTCATCAGAATGTTGAAGCGTTGTATAGAAGGGAAGAAGCCGAGAAAATGGAAAAACGCATTAATGAGAAATTTGATGAAGGCATTGGAAAGTTAGAGAAATTGATGAATGATTTGAATCAAAATCAAAGGAGGAGATCACCAGTCTCGAACCATGGAGGAAACCGAGTTTCGCCATCGGTTACGGAAGCGAGGAGGGTATCACCGCAATCTTTTAGAGAGAGAAGGGAAACATCAATTTCATCAAGGAGAGAACATCATGACTATGGACATGAAGAGAGGAGGACCCCACGAGAGTTTGAAAATGAGCCATATAGAGATGAAGAGAGACATAGTAGAAGAGACATGCGTGATCGAAGGGATGTTGATGGTCGAGATCGATATAGACATACATTTGATTATGATGAAGAGGGTGATAGAGCCAACATTCATTATCGAGATCGAGACCAAATTCGAAATTCGTATCGAGATGTAGAAGAAGATCGTCGATGGGAATCGGGTATGAAGATGGAAATTCCAGAATTCAAAGGAGGAATGGTAGCAGAAGAATTTCTTGATTGGTTGTCTAATGTTGAAGAGATCTTTGATTTCAAGAAGGTTCCTGAGCATAGAAGAGTGAGGTTGGTTGCTACTAGGTTGAGGGGGAGAGCTTTGGCATGGTGGCAGCAAACCAAACTTACACGAGAATGGATGAGGAAGTCGAAGATTGAATCATGGGAGAAGATCAAGAAGATGATGAAGGCTACATTTTTATCTTATAACTATCAATCACTCATGTACCAGAGGTTGCAGAATCTAAGGCAGGGGACGAAGACTGTTAATGATTATGCTGATGAATTCTATCAACCGATTGCTCGAAATGACATTATGGAGACAGAGGAACAGCTGACTGCTAGATTTGTTGGAGGGTTGAGGATACAGATTCAAGATATGGTGAATATGTTTGATCCTAGATCTATAGCAGAAGCACATCAGAAAGCGTTGGCTTGGGAGAAGCAGGGAAGGCGTGGAGGTGGTGTGTTTACTAATTCCAACAATCAAGTGAAGGGTGTTAGTGGATGCTCTAATGTTCCTAAATCTATCAGTAAACCAGTTGTGAATGAAGTTGCGAAGACAAAGGTCAACAACAGTTTCAAATGTTACAATTGCCAGGAAGTGGGTCACAAGAGTAATGAATGTCCGAAGCCGAAGAAACGAACTATGATTGCTGAAGTTGAAGGTGAGGATGTTGGTGAAGGTTATCCTAGTCCAGTTGAGGAGGAAGAACAGGATGTCGCGTCAGGAGATGAAGGATGTAATCTGATGATGAGGAGATCTTGTTTGATTCCAAAGCAAGAAGAAGAAGCTAGTTGGTTGAGGAGTAACATCTTTCAGTCAACGTGCACTATTCTGGGGAAGGTGCGCAAATTTGTGATTGATGCGGGAAGTTGTGACAATATTATTTCTACCGAAGCTATGAGAAAGTTGAAGCTGAAAATGGAGAAGCATCGAAATCCTTACAAGTTAGCGTGGTTGAGAAAAGGAGGAGAAGTGAAGGTGGACAGGCGAGTTCGAGTTCCATTTTCTATTGAGAAGAAGTATAAAGACGAGATTTGGTGTGATGTTGTGGAAATGGATGTTGTCATTTACTTTTGGGAAGACCATGGCAGTATGATCGAGCGGTGCAGCATGACGGTCGGACCAATAGCTACAGCTTTATGTTTGAAGGCGTTAAGATTATTTTAGTTCCAAAGAAGAGACAACCGGAAGAGAGTAAATCTGAAGAGATTGAGGAGCTTAAAACTTTGCTGACTTTGAAGGAATTTATTGAAGAAGTAGAGGAGTGTCCAGAGGTGTTTTTGTTAATTGGACATGAAGCTACTGAATCCGTTGAAGTTCCATAGGAAGTAAAACCGATATTGGAGGAATTCAAAGATGTGTTTCCTGAAGAGTTGCCAACAGAGTTACCACCGTTGAGGGATATTCAACATCAGATTGATCTTGTGCCAGGGGCAGTATTACCACACAGGCCACATTACCGAATGAGTCCAAAGGAACATGAGGAGTTGCGAAGGCAAGTGGAAGAGTTGTTAGAACATGGGCGTGTTCAGGAGAGCTTGAGTCCTTGTGCGGTGCCAGCTTTGTTGGTGCCGAAGAAGGATTGTTCGTAGAGGATGTGCACGGATAGTCGGGCTCTAAACAAGATCACCGTGAGATATAGATTTCCTATGCCGAGGTTTGATGATTTGATAGATCAGTTGAATGGAGCTGTTATGTTTTCAAAGATTGACTTGAAGAGTGGATACCATCAGATTCGTATTAGGCCCGGTGATGAATGGAAGACTGCTTTCAAAACCAGGGAAGGTTTATACGAATGGTTGGTTATGCCGTTTGGTTTATCAAATGCACCAAGTACTTTTATGAGAGTGATGAACCAGATTTTTAGACCATACATTGGAAAGTTTGTGGTAGTTTACTTTGATGATATTTTGATCTACAGTGGAAGTATGGAAAAGCATGTCCAGCATTTGCGTGAAGTACTGTTGATTCTACGTCAAGAGCAGTTCTATGCAGCAGCAAAGAAGTGCGTGTTTATGACAGACAGTTTTTTGTTTCTGGGATACGTTCTGTCGAAAAAAGGAATTCAAGTGGATGAAAGTAAAGTAGAAGCTGTCAGGAGTTGGCCACAGCCAAAGACAATTACTGAAGTGAGGAGTTTTCATGGATTGGTATCTTTCTATCGAAGGTTCATTCCACATTTTAGTAGTGTGATGGCACCAGTAACCGATTGCATGAAAGGAAAGAAGTTTGAGTGGTCAGAGGAAGCAGAGGTTGCTTTTGAGAAGATCAAGACACTATTGACGACAGCACCAATTCTAGTTTTACCGGATTTTCAGTTGTTATTTGAATTACATACTGATGCCTCGAAGGTTGGAGTTGGTGGAGTGTTGAGTCAGAAAGGAAGACCAGTTGCTTATTTCAGTGAGAAGTTGTCTGGAGCTAAGTTGAGATATAGCACTTATGATGTTGAGTTTTACGCAATTGTTCAAGCTGTGAAGCACTGGAGACATTATCTGTTTCAGAAGGAGTTTTTTCTTTACACTGATCATGAAGCGTTGAAACACTTACAAGGGAAGGATAAGATTTTAGCAGTGCATGCATCGTGGATTGCTTATTTGCAACAATTTACGTTTGTTGTAAAACATAAATCGGGAATTACAAATCGTGTAGCAGATGCATTGAGCATAAGGAATCACTTGTTGACTACAATGAAGGTTGAGGTGACAGGGTTTGAATTGTTGCCAAAATTGATTAAAGAAGATCCCGACTTTATGAAGTTTGTTGAGAAAGTCAAGGATGGGAGTACTGATGAATTTGTATTGATAGATGGATTCTTATTCAAAGGGAATCAATTATGTGTACCAGATTGCAGCTTGAGAATGAAAATTGTGAAAGAGTTGCACGAAGAAGGACATGTAGGTAGAGATCGAACATTGCAGTTGATTTCCCAGTCTTATTATTGGCCGACAATGAGAAGGGAAATTGAAAGGTTTGTGCGTTGATGTCAAGTTTGTCAGGTTTCGAAAGGGACAGCTACAAATGCGGGATTGTATATGCCATTACCTGTTCCTACAAAACCATGGGTAGACATTAGCATGGATTTCGTGTTGGGTTTGCTGAGAACTCAAAGGGGGAATGAAATGTTGTGGTGGATCGTTTCTCGAAGATGGTACATTTTATTGCATGTAAGAAGACGGCGGATGCTGTTCATGTCGCACAGTTGTTCTTTAAAGAGATATATAGACTTCATGGTTTACCTGAATCTATTGTTTCGGATAGAGATACTCGTTTTCTGAGCCATTTTTGGTTAAGTTTGTGGAAGATGGTTGGAACGAAGCTGAAATTTAGCAGCGCTTATCATCCGCAGACAGACGGACAGACCTAAGTTGTTAACAGATCGTTGGGAAATTTGTTACGATGCCTTGTGAAGGACAACCTGAAGAGTTGGGACATGAAGTTATGCCAGGCAGAGTTTGCACATAATCATGCAGTGAATCGTAGTACGGGATTCAGCCCATTTCAGATTGTATATTCAAATTTCCCCAGGGGACCGTTAGATTTAGCAGTAGTGCCACAACCGAAGGGGACGGTCAAACGAGCTGTAGACTTTGTTGATGGGTTGACTGAATGTCATAAAATCGTTCAGGAACGATTGGAGAAAGCAAATGAGAAGTATAAGCAGACTGCAGATTTGAAGCGAAGAAATGTTGAGTTTAATAAAGGAGATATGGTGTATGTTGTGTTAACAAAGGATCGTTTTCCAATGGGCGCTTATAACAAGTTGAAAGCCAGGAAAATTGGTCCTGTAGAAATTGTGAAACGGATTAATGAAAATGCTTATAAGTTAAAGCTGCCGGAGGATGTGTACACTTATGAAGTGTTCAATGTTAAGCATCTTGTACCATATTATGGAGATGAACAATCTGATGTAGAAGAATTTACAAATTCGAGGACGAATTTTTCTCAACCAGGGGAGGATGATGCAGCTCAGGGGATAAGTCGTACACGACTTCAGGAGGAAGACTTGGGTCGTTCTCGAGTTAAGGAAGCTTCGGTTTTAGGTCTTAAGTCGTTCATGAGTCAAGCAGGGGAGTTAAGTCGGCAACGACTTAAGGGTCAGGGTGTAAAAAAAAAAGCTATAAATAGGGCGTGTGTTGTACAATTTTTGGTGGTTGATTTTTGAATAAAATTCTTGTTTGATTGCTGTGTGCTTTCATCTTAAATTGGTAGTTGAGTGTAATCTCCTATCTCCACTTTCGGTTATTCGAGTGCGCTCGAATCAACGATTGTTGAAGCCGATTCGCGGAATCAAGTGCGCTTGATCAACGCTTGAAGAATTGAAGATCTTCTTTCACGGTATCGTGCGCGATCAACGTGACGAGGATAGCTAGAATTCGGTATCTTCGGATCAACGAATTTGGGCATTTCAGTATTCATCAATCCACCGATTGCTACTTTCATCGATCTATATCGTTTTGTTATTATCCGCTGCGTCAGTTCAACAGGCACAGGATATGTTTGTGCCCTAATGTTTAATAAAATGACCTCAAAATCAAGGGAATGAGCTTCTCATATATACAAATAGATTATACTGTTTACTCCTAATATGCATTGGGACAGGATATACACCATGGATTAAACTAAGGCAGTGGAGTTTAATCATCCAACTCCTTATCGAGTCTCATGGTACAATACAGATGATATATGTTCATCTTTAAATAGTTCACTGGTAACAAAAAAAATTAATGATAAAAATCAATTAAAACTTCCATTGTCATTCTATTATATCCAAATCAGAACATAATAAAGCACCAGCAAGAAATTTGAATCAAATCGATAATAAAAAAAAAAAACAAATCTAAGCCTCACCCAATCAGTAGGATCAGCAGTTACAACATCCATTTAACATCCAACAAAAGATAAGATTTACCACTTAATAGGTGACGTAACGGACAATGAGGAGCCCACCACCGACTTGCTAAAAAAAGAGCGAAGTGGTTGGGGCAAGTAAGAAAGTCGGCTCTTAAAAATCAAAGGAAAACTACGTTTATTGAGCAATAAGTAAAGAAAAAATGGCAAAACAAAAAACAAATAATGGTAGAATGATAAGTTTGTTCATTAACATAGCTTGAAGTACTCAAGGTAAAAATCCTAAATTTGTTTACTAATTTGAGTTGAACTTTACAAGTTTAAGAAAGAAAATTTGCAATAATTAGGGAAATAAGAAAGTATGCTCTTCAAAATGCAAAGAACGATTAATTTGCTAAATAATGTCTAATGAATTATACATACATATGTACATACATACACACACATGTACATACACACACATATGTACATATTTCAATTCTATAAAATACTTGTAAAAAGAATAGACAAAATTAGAAAATATATATGATTGCAGATTTATTTTTAGTATCCATATATAGTAAATTGCGTCTTATTTAACTTGTTTTATATAACAATAATTCCTTGCTACATTTGACAGCTCCATATCCATATGAAATGATACATCAAGTGCATATGAAAAAGTTTTAATAATAAGTGACAAGTACCATATACTATTGTAATGTTACAAATTAACACTTGATAAGCTCTATGGTCATAATGTCGTCGATAACTCTTTTTATATCTGTAACCATAATTTTTCTATTGATTTCTATAGAGCAAATAATATAATTTGTTCTTGAATACTACACAACGATACATGATTATTCTTTTGGCATTATAAAGCTTACGTTTACTTGAATCTCATGTTCAAACAAATATCTTTAAAATTATAGTTATATGCATTAACTAAAAGTTCGCCAATATTCTTGCATTTTTTAAAAAGATAAGGTAACACAGGTTAAAATCACAGTTACACACATTTACAATATATTGTTACATATACCATGTTCACCGTGCTAAATGTTCATACTTTAATAAACATTTTCATGTCTAAATTGAGGCATGCATTTTTACTCAATAGTGAACATCCATACTAAAAATTAAATTGAAATTATCATAATATCTTGACATAAATTTTTATCAATGATTTTCTCAAATATGTATGAAACATGAAAACTCACATGAAGTATAATCTTGGTTTAGTTGGTTTATGCATCTCTTGACTTATTGTAAATGGTGTAAATACTTGTTAGTGAAGTATGATTGATGGTTCAATCTCCTAATGGTATACATTATGCAATTATATTCATTTTATATACAACATAATTACCAAAATTCTATACAAAAAATTAACTCATGTACGGCAGATACATTAAATTTGTTGATTTTATTCAATAATCTTTGATAATTTCACTGTGAACTATGTTAGCTAACCCATAGTGTTTTAAGTTTCAAACATAGCCTAAACAAATAAGTAGCCAAATTAAATTAAGCACAAACGATCATTGAAATTCATGGCTTTCTGACCATTGTAATGAAAAATGAACTTGTAGTCTATACAAAAGTAGAACAATATGTATATTTATATTGTCCAGATGGAAAAAAAATTTACTTAGAGGATAAATCTATGAAAAGAAGAGTACTGAGTGAATGACCCCTTCTTGAGTGCTTGAATAATTACAGACTTGTAATTCCAACCATAAGTCAACAAACACCAACTATATCAAAAATTCTATACTTAACCTTCTACTAATTACTGAACTATAAACAAGTAAAGAATTACACACTTGGAGGTTTTTTTGTTAATCAATCATTTCGAATTGTGTCTCCATTCAGTAATATGAACCTAGAATAAAGATATACAATATACATATACATAAAATCCAATTATAACCACAAACTTCAATTATTAAATGAAATAGAACGGAAAATTATCTAAATCTCAAATGGATTCAAAACAAGAGGAGGAAGTTACTATACCTAATATCCAATTCTGGATCGAAAACGTCATGCTCTAAAATTGTGGTTTGTCGCCGATGTTTGGACTGTGAAAGTCGTAACGAAGTTACGCCTTATAACTAATTTTTTGCAAGTCAATTTTTTCTAGGGTTACGTTGCTTTCCTGGAGGATGAGCTGATTTGAATAGAACTCGAGTTCAAGTAGTTAGAAAAATGATAGTTATCAATTTCCCTGTCTAGATATACGAATAGGAAGAAAATCTAAATCGCAGCCAACCACCAGCTTGCTCATCTAAAGGTTAGAAAATCTTAGTAAAAACAACTTATAAATATATAATAATACCTCTCACAATAGTTCAAATAGGAGGAGCACTGATGGTGGCTGCTCACAACGATTCGAATCGAAGAATCACAAATGGTGGTTGCGTCTAGGGATAGGGATACACTGAGATTTAGATTAGGGTTACGTGAATGGTGGCATCGATCGACTGTTGATGATGGATGGTGGCACCGATGGACTGTTTTCTAGATTTTGTGGTGTTTTTTTGGAGGTGATAAGTGGAACATCGCTATTTTGTGAAGAAGCTGACTATACACGCTTTTTTGTTCCATCAAAACTTTTATTTCTCTCCTTTTTAATCATGTAGCATTGAGTAAACATAATTGTGCAGTCAATAGCGTCTGAAACCCTAGATTATATAGTGGTTAAAGGAGATAGGTGGAAATGCTACGTATTCATGCTATTAAATGTCCATATTTTTGCAGTGTAGTTTATCAAAGAAAGGGACGTAAAACAAGCAAGTTTAAAAAAGATGGATTTGTCCCTAATTTTCACATTTTTTATTTTGCCGATAAAATTTAGTACAAGTATACACTACCATAGAGGAACTGACGTAGAATTTCAAAAAAAAAAGATTGTTCGGTATTTCATAATTTCAATTAAATGCATAAATAATAATATATTTGAGAAGATTATTTACATTAATAGAGACAAAAGATAAAAATATTAATCTAAACTTATAGTAAATAAGTATTAAGGGCTGAAATGACATGTAACATACGTACATACACATGAACATGAAGGTACAGTAAAAAATTAGTGTGCTAAATATATTACTATTAGTACTTGAGTAGTAGAAGAAACCAAACTAGAGAGGATGGTTGAAAAGGTTGAGTTTATTCATTAATACCAGAGCACGAATTACAGTAACAACTTTTAGTGGATACACCCAAAAGAGATGTGAAGTGTGTTTGGTACACCGAGCATGACTCGTAATAATTTCTCATTCACTAGATAGTAATTTGCATTATTATAGAATCGTTAGATAGAATGATTGTTTTGTCATCACTTTTATTGTCAATAATATGTGAACGCAAATGACATGTAATTAGGAATTTAGTAAATTATTTTCATGGTGTTAAACATCACTTGTTGCTAAGCTAATATGAATATCAAAGATGAAAACAACAAACGCACCATGTGTGTATGTGTGTGTGAAAATAAAATCCACAAACACGTGTTATTTAAAGTGCACTTAAGTTTATTTTCCTTTCTCATATTTGATGATAATAGAAAAAAGCTTCTTAATATTCAAATATTATATTATTTAAAATTCAGTTGTTATTACATGCGACCAAACTCATATATATGCAACACCATTTTCATTATTTTTCACAGTACGTGACTATTCTTTTTTCAATATGCGTCCATTACTCACACACAATGCGAGACACCCCAACATATCACATACCAACAAATCCATGTTCTTGTGATCCGGCAAAATGGACATTTAAATTATCATTGCTTTGATTCATAGATCCATCATATAGTCATATTGCCATACTAATTACATTGAGTACGAGTATACATTCTTATCATTGCTTCGAATTATAAATCCCCTATATGGTTAATTCTCATTACGCTGAGTGTTCAGGTCAGTCAAACAATGACCTGCATTTGAATTTAAATTATAATTCATCTCAGTAGCCACAATCATGTTACCTCTAGAAAAATCCATGCGGCTAAATTGTGCCCAATTTGCAAAAATTATTAGGCTACGATCTATAGCCAAAAATGGTTCACTACTGTTAATTAAGCTTGCTTTCTTCACCACCGCCCACTTCATATCTTTAATTTTTCTCCGAATCTACTGCTTCTACATTGTAATTATAAGAGCTTCCATCTAAAACAAACAATTCAGGCAAATATGGGTCCTGCTTCTGGCAACGTTTGCCTAGCTGATCAAGAACTTCAAACAACACAATACAATCTTTAGCTATCATTTTATCATGTAGGCTTTTCGAGTGCTTAATACCATGCCTAACTTTACTGGTATATGGACTTAAGTTTCTGAGAAAGCCAGATTTCCAAAGCTTTTTTAATTATGAGGATTTTTATAAGGAGGAGCTCCATCATCTGTAGGAAATCCAAGCAGCGCACTGTTAGCCATAAAATCCACTTTAGAGCAAAGGCATGAAAGAGGATTCATAAAATAACAGTTCTGCTGAAATAACTAGCATGGGTTTCGACAAGGGTCACAACAGAATGTTTCGAAGGCATTGAAAAGGCTTTCGAAGGGGTTGCATGCATCAGGAGCCGTCACAAGTGATAAACAGTGGGAAAAGCTTTTGAAAAGAAAAACGAGGCTACCTTCCGCCTGTTTCAGACCTTCCGACACAGATGGATTAGCAAACACAGCATCGGACCCCCTTATGAAGGTAATGAATGCTAGCCTATCATATGCATGCAAAACCTTTTGGAACCAATGGTTTTTCCTTTGTTCAAATTGGCCAAAACAACCCTTTCGAAAGCAGGCAAAGCCTTTTGAACCGGTCAAAGCCAATAACGTTAGGAGAGGGTCCTGTGTCAGTCCCCAGACTTGCATTTGGTAGCTACCTACATCATCGAAACCACATATGCTTCAACATCTTCAAAGCCCAAGTAAATAATCTATTGACAGAGTCGAAAGCTCCTGTCTTTATTTCTAATGGCAAAAGATAACACGAAGAGAAAACCGCATTTGAGGCATGTCGATGACGTCGAAAGCAGGAGAAAGTAGAAAAAAGGGAACACTAAAGATTTGACAAAGGCGGAGGCTAGATAAAGACCCTTTCGATAAGGTCAAAAGGTATGGAATGAAGAGAGGCAAAGTGCAAGGGTGAGTTAAAGAAATCGAAAGAGATGCATTTCAAAGGTAGGCAAGGCCTTTCAACCATGTCCAAAGGCATGAGGCGGAATATAAAAGAAGCCTTTCGACTAGGTCGAAAGCAAAGGTGCGGAAGGGGGCCGACCTGCATCTATAATTTCGACCCAAGGGGCCCAATTTTGGGGATCGGATTTTTGGAATCCTACGCTCATTTCTTTCCCTTTACTTCTTTTCTACTACAAAAGCCTTTGTAAACCCTAAACCAACTTGGGGGAAAAGCTCTCATAATTGTAACTAATTTTGGATTAATGATAATGGAAGGATGTGTGAATTCAGCAAGGATTTCTATAATAAGGAGGATCATTATGATTATTAGCTAGACTAATGATCCATTGCACATGATTCAATCTTATTCTCTTAACTTCTAATTATTTAATATTTCGCTATTATAATAATGACTACAGTAAAATAAACATACTTTTAAATAGCGTTCCGGGCTACCCATACCACCCTTCGCACATAATAGTCCCAGTAGTCTATCCAATATCATGCCATCTCCACTCCGGGTGACTGTCAGAGGATACCACACGAGCTACGGGAGAAAAACAAACTCGTAGTAAAGGCTCGGTATGGTAGGTGACACGGCACACAAGGCAATGCCACGGTAGATATACCAATTACGCACATAGGCTGGTGGTAACGTAGCAGCCACTACGCCTACCCCGAATAACACTCCAAAATCAAGGGGTGCACCCAAATCAATCACAAAAGTAATAGAATGGTGTCGAAGAAGTGTGTCCAGTCCAGAGGTGCTACCTCCTTTGACCCGAGATCGCTCCTGTTTTAGCCACCTTAAGCTAACTCACGGGAGTTAGGTCCACGTAAAGTACCTTAGGAACGTCGTCACCATCCTACTTCATTCTGGAATCTCCACCGTGTACACAGTTGTTAAAGTGGTTTTCGGTATCGACAGAGAGTATGTCCATATCCGATCCCGGTCTCTTTAACAACCCATCGTTATTATAACCCATAGTTATAATTTAAAAATGGTATTTATTTCTCAAAATCCAATATCATTTCAAATCCATTTCAAAATATCAAACTTATCATCAAATCCATTTCAAAATATCAAACTTATCATTTCATTTGAAAAACATATTCATTTTATTCAATTTTGAAATACCATTTCAATTCACATTTCAAAATAGTTCAATTCCAAACAAATTACTTCATTTAAATCATAAAAATATGAAGTTATTACATTTAATAATTAAATTATTAAATTTCCAAAATTTTCAACTTTCAAAGTTCATCCTTTCACTTAATTTTATCAAAACAGTGAAAATTCAACTTTCGCAGCATTTGGAAAATGCTATAGAAAGTTATATTCAAAACAGTTCAGTTTAACAAAAGACAGCGTTTAAACTATTGTAATAGAATTACATTATTTTCAAAGAAAACTTAGTTTAATCCAACAATTATAGCATAAAAAAATATAATAAAATGCTATAATAGCCTTTAATTCAATTTAGCAATTTAGTTCACTTATCAACTACAACATTTACAAATGTTGTATTATCATTTATATTAGATATAATAGCATTTCAAAAATGTAGTTAATTAACTTCAAAATTTCAATATAATTTCACAACAATTATGTTTTTCTTTAAATCACTTTTAACGTATAAAATCATATTTTTTTTTCGTTTTATAACCATCATTTAATTTTCTTTAATTTCATGATTTCATAAAGTTAAATTTCCATTTAAAAATTCATATTTAACACTAATTCACTTATTAAACTGCAATGTTCAATTTTAAATTCATTACATTAAATTTCAACCTAACACTTCAGTTCAAATTCTCAAATATAACTTAGTTTTATTTTTATTTACTTAACTAAAAATTCACTTTTAAGTCAATGCCATAAATTTCCAATTTTTAGTTATATTTCAAAATTTCAACTTAAATATTTATTCATTTCACATTTCAACTTTATTAAAAATCATTAATATGATATAAAATCACTTTAAATTCATTTAAATTCAAATTATCATAAATTTATCATGATTTCATATTCAGTTTAATTTCCAATTGTAATTAAATCAAATTTTCCAAAATAACCGACATTTAAAATTTTCTAACTTTTTCATTAATTTATTTCACTTATAATTATTCAGAAAATCAATAAGATTTTACAAAAATCATTTTAAATTAGTTTTAAATCAAAATATTTTAATATTTACATTTCTGAAATAATTTTAAATTTTTAGAAAACATACATTAACTACGGGTGTGTATATAATTTTCTACACTAGGAAAAGTGATACGGGTAATATATCATTTCAACCCGTAATTTACAAAAAAAATCCGGGTTTCATCATTTCAAACCCGTAGTCCCAAGTAAATGAAATAAATCTGAAAATCATTCAGGCCTATCATTTCAGCCCATAACGATTTTCCCTTATTCTAAAGTTCGTTCGGGTATGTATCATTTCAACCCATAGTTATTCTAATCTAAAGGGAACTTGCAGTGTGATGAACTGATAAAAATAACGGAATAGCATAATATAACAGTAACAAATGTTATAAAAGGTGTTTAAGCATGGATGAACATCATATAATCATAATATAGCAGATATAACATGATAATGCATTTTACAGATTCACAAAGGGTCAAATCACTAGTTCTATATGTATATATTATCTGGTGAGAATAACTCACTGGTTTGAGCTGATGACCCACGACGAATTGCACAAACGGGATCTACGCAAGCACAAAAGCATGACACAAATTCAAATGGAGGAGCCAAATGTCAAATTCCTTGGATACAAATCAAACAAAACAATATAACATCGATAAGTTTCAAACCAACGACGATCAAAACTACACTAGAATGAACTGCACAGAATCAAATAGAAATGCTTGCGCTTGCTTTTAACCTTTACTAGGCTCAGCCATAAGGGAAAATACATGACAATGGCAAGTGTTCGGGTCTGGTTTGGGTGATTATGGGTTTGGCCTACATGTTGGAATGATGGTGTAAAGGTGGGTGAAGGCAAGAACACAAAAGCATGCATATACATGGGTTTTAGGCCATGAATTGGGCACAGCCAAGGCCCTAAGTGCCACAGCCAGAGGTGTGGGGTCTACTGTGATGGTGTGGCCGAGGGTGCTGGAGGTGCTGGAGGTGGTGGTGGTGATGTAGGGGGCGGCTAAAGGGGTGGTGAGGTGGTGGATGTGAGGTAGTGCTCGGCTAGGCTAGTATTGGGGTGGTTTTGAAAAGTTTGTGGATATGCATCACCAAGGGGGGTCACGGCTTGGGTGGCTGGTGAGGAGGAGGTGGTGGTGGTGTGCCATCAGGTGGTGGAGGCGGCTAAGCAGCAAGGTAGCATGGCCGAATCTTAAGGGAAGAAGCAAGTGCGAACAAAAATAAAAAGGAATAAGCAATATAAGTGAAAAAAGGAAGATAAAAGAAGATATAATTTTTACCAATTTCTCAAGCAAGCGGTGGTCGAAATTTTTTTCTCATGAAGGAGGAAAAGAAGATACGTGAAATGAAAATGAAATGATCGGCTGAAATGTGGGGAGTTATGCCAAAAGAAATGGAGAGTTGTGAGGAAAATGAAGAGGTGGAATTCAAAAAGGCAAAAGGTAATTCAAAAGTCAAAAACCCTTCATATTTCCTTATTTTATTTATATAACTTTATATTTTTGGAAATAATAATAATCCCAGATAATATTTTGATAATTTATCGAAATATAAAAATTTATATAAAAATTTATCAATTATATAAAGTTAAATTAAGGAAAATAGCTAAAAATAATGAACTAGACCAGAAAATTTGAAATTTAAATAGAATAAATTTTAGAAAAATTATATGGGCTTGGAAAAATAATTATAACAAAGATATAAATATAAAAATAAAAATTCATTCACAAAATAATTAAATAAAATTTAATTAAATAAAATTTATATGAAGAAAATAGCAGAAAATTAGAAAACAGCCTTTAAAAATAGGAAATAAATACAGTAAATTTTGGAAAAATTCTACTATCATTTTAAAAATATTTAGAGATTAAATTTCACAAATAAAACAAATTTAAAATAATTTGAAATAAAATAAAGTCAAATTCAAATTTGTAGTCAAATCTAGGGTTGTTACACTCTCCCCCACTACTCAAATCTTTTCGTCCTCGAAAAGAACGGAAAGGAAAATAAAGAGAAACAATATATAAAAGCAAAATAGTACCTGAAACAAATAATTCCGGATTCGAAGCACGAATGCTCTCTTCCGTTTCCCAAGTACAATCTCGATCGTCAGTACTCCTCTGTACTTTGACTAGATTCATAGATTTCCTTCTGAGCTGCTTCGTATCTCTACCAACTATACGAAGTGGCTTCCTCTCAACAGTCAGGTTAGGCTCAATATCTAAACTATCAAGAGCAGAAGGCTGGACAATAAGAGATTGATCATGAAGATGACGGCGAAGATGCGAGACATGGAATACATCATGCACTCCAGAAAGCTTCTCGGGCAAATCCAGACGATAAGCCAAAGAACAAACTCTTTCCACAATGCGGAGAGGACCAATGAACCTAGGAGAAAGCTTCCCTCTACGACCAAAGCGAATGACATTCCTCAAGGGAGAAACCTTAAGGAACACCTGATCACCAACAGTAAATTCCAAATTCCGCCTACTCCTCTCGGCATACTTCTCCTGTCTATCCTGAGCGGCTCTCAACCTCTTCTTAATCTCCTCAACTTTCTCAGAAGCTTCCAAAATCACTTCAGGACCAAGAACCAAACGATTACCGGATTCAATCCAGCAAGATGGAGATCTACAAGGTCGTCCGTATAAAGCAGCAAACGGAGACATTTTGAGACTGGCCTGAATGCAAAGATGGAATGAGATAGATAAAAAGATCAAGAATAGACTGAAAACAGAAGATAAGATTATACCTGATAGCTATTATTGTAGGCAAATTCGGCAAGATGGAGATAATCTTCCCAAGATCCTCCATAATTAAGCACACAAGCACGAAGAAGATCCTCGAGAATCTGATTTACTCTTTCCGTTTGACCGTCGGTCTGAGGATCGTAAGCAGTGCTCGGATTCAAACGAGTACCCAAAGATTCCTGAAAAGCCTTCCAGAACTGACTAGTAAAAATAGGGTCACAATCACAAACAATACTGAGAGGAACACCATGGAGACGAACGATCTCTCTCATGTAAATCTCAGATAAACTAGAAGAGGAACGAGTAGACTTGACCGGAATAAAATGAGCGGACTTGGTCAGTCTATCAACAATAATCCAGATACTCTCATTGCCCTTCCGAGTCCTCGGTAAACCATCGATGAAATCCATGGAAACTTGTTCCCACTTCAAATTAGGAATCTCAAGGGGTTGCAACAAACCAGGGGTCTTCTGGTGATCGGCTTTGACTTGCTGTAAAGTCACACACCGACTAACAAAGATAGAAATATCCCTCTTCATCCCCTTCCACCAATAAAGCCTCTTCATATCCTGATACATCTTCGACACGCCAGGATGAATAGAAAGTCTGGATCGATGATTCTCCTGAAGCAACTCCTGCCTCAACCCATCAACATTCGGGACACAAATCCTGCCATTAATCCTCAATATCCCTCTATCATCAATCTGAGCTCCATTACTACCACTACTACCACCAACTCTACTACGAACGCCCTCCTTCATCGATCTAAGCATCTCATCCTCATCCTGCTTAGCCATAATCCGATCCAAAAGAGGGGAAGAAGAAACAACAAGCTGACACAACAAAGCCTTCTTCCGACTCAGAGCATCGGCCATAACATTAGCTTTACCGAGAGTATAGTTAATGTCGAGGTCGTAAGAAGCCGGAAACTCAAGCCAACGAACTTGCCTCTGATTCAGATCCTTCTGGGAGAAGATATATCTCAGAGACTGATGATCTGTGAAAAGCTCAAACTTGGTTCCAAGAAGATGATGCCTCCAAAGTTTCAAAGCAAAGACAACCGCAAGTAACTCTAAATCATGAACAGCATAATTTTCTTCGTGGGTTTTCACTGACGGCTGGCATAGGCAATAACCCTACCATCCTGCATGAGAACAGCACCCAAACCCTCACGACTAGCATCGGTATAAACTTTAAATCCCTCACTTCCATTTGGAACAGTAAGAACTGGTGCGGAAGTTAGCTTGCTCTTCAACTCGCTGAATGCAGCCTTACACTGATCGCTCTAAACAAATCTGGCATTCTTCCGAGTCAAAGCTATGAGAGGTGCAGCAATCCGATCAAAATTATCAATGAATCTCCGGTATTAACCGGCAAGGCCCATAAAACTACGAATATCAGATGGAGTCTTTGGAGTTTCCCAATGCTGGAACAAAATCGGGAGAAAATAAGGACAACAAGAAAAATAGAATTATTAAAAATGATAGAGAAAGAGAAGAAAGAAAGACTTACATTGATCGTAGCAATCTTAACTGGATCAACAGAAATTCCATTACTAGAAACAATATGCCCGAGATAACGGACTTCATCCTTCCAAAAATGGCATTTAGAAAATTTAGCCTTTAACTGATGATTTCTGAGAGTCTCAAGAACATATTTCAAATGCGACTTATGCTCATCCTTAGTCTTAGAGAAGACAAGGATATCATCAACAAAGACTAGCACAAATTTATTAAGAACATCACGAAAAACACGATTCATCAAATCAACAAAGAAAGCAGGAGCATTAATCAAACCAAAAGGCATGACTAACCATTCATAAAATCCATTCTCAGTGCGAAAAACAGTCTTGGGAATGCTATCTTCAGCAACCCTGAGCTGATGAAAACCTGTGGCAAGATCAAGCTAAGAGAAAATAGTGGCACCATAAAGCTGATCAAACATATCGTTGATACGAGGTATAGGATATCTGTTTTTCATAGTGAGCTTGTTCAGCTCCCTATAATCAACACACATCCGAAGAGAACCGTCATATTTGGTGACAAAAACCACCGCAGCTCCCCATTCAGAAAAACTAGGCCTAGTCAGACCTTTGAAAGATAAGTCTTCAATTTGCTTTCCTATCTCAACCTTCTCGCGGGGTGCCATTCGTCTAGGAGGAAGAATAATAGGTCGAGCGCTAAGAATAAGATCAATCCGAAAATCGATTTCCCGCTTAGGAGGTAAAGAAGTGACTTCACAAAATACATCGGGATATAGTCTAACCATAGGAGTAGAATCGAGATTACTGGGAGAAGAATCCAAAGAATAAATAAAGTTGCCAGCAAAATCCTAAGGCATGCGGCACTGAATAATTAAGGCATTCCCATGATCATCAAAGAGACGAACAGACCGGGCTTTATAAGAGATATGAGCATCTTGATTCACTAACCAATCCTGGCCAAGCAATAAATCAAAAGCATCGAAGCCTAGAATATAAAAATCACCACTAAATCAATGATCAGAATGGAGAAGTTTCACTTCTCGACAAATCCGATTAAGGTTAGAAGGACCCCCAATAGGATTTGACACACATAACGGAACAGAAGTATACTCAGGAGAAAGGAGATGCTCAAACTTATCACACAAATCAATAGAAATAAAACTGTGTGAAGCACCAGTATCAAACAACACACGAACAGGATGATGAAATAAAGTAAATGAACACTGGAGTGTACCTTGGTCATCACTAGGAGCAGGAGCATGTGGAGGAACTGGAGACGAGGCAGAAGTGACAGCAAATATACCATAAGGAGTACCCCTCTGCTGGGTAAGGCAATCCTTCTTAAAATGACCAGGCTGGAGACAGATATGGCAAAGATCACGTCTAGCCGACTGAGCGGGTGGAGGAACAACAGCACCAGATAATATGGGACAGCTATTGGCATAGTGCCCTCCCTGATCACACCTAAAGCAAGTGATGGAGGAGAGATCAACCGGTTGCCTATGAGCATGAGCAGATGATGAAGATCCCAAACCAGGACACTTTAGCCAATTCTTCTTTTGCTAGAGGAAATTTGGCTTACGCTTCCTGGAAACTGCAGAGGAAGACTGAGCACCAGAAACAGCAGGACCTTTGGATGTGGGATTCTCATAGCGAATAGCCATATCCATGAGCTGGGTGAAAGAACCATGAACATGAGAAATGAGGCGACCATAATACTCTGGACGAGCACCAGCAATAAATTTCTCATTCTTCTTAAGAGGAGTATCAATAAGGCTAGGTCGAATTTGGAAAGTTCATTGAACTTCCTCTCATACTCAGCAAAAGACATGCTACCCTGCTTCAAATCCATAAACTCACGATAAAGCTGAGATTTTCCGGCTTCTAGCATCCATTTTGCCACAAAAGCCTCCCTGGAAAAGAGATACAGAAAACAGGCTTAAGATAGATTCAAAGAAAGGAAAAAAATAGGAACAAAATTAAGATAACACAAATGATACCTAAACTGCTCCCAAGTGAGATCAGCCTCGACGGTGTTAGCCGTAATGGACTCCCACCAATCTAAAGCAGAATCACGCACCTGCCAAGCTGCTAGCAGACGCTGCTGGGCATCAGTAATATCAAGACCAGTAAATATCCTCTCAAGACTCCGCAACCACTGCTGAGCCTCAATAATAGTCTCTAAACCGGTGAATGGGGTTCCATCTAGTTGAGAGAATTCCTTACAAAGAACCGTGAACCTGACTGGAGCAATAGGTTGAGGAGCTGGGGCAATACCACGACCCCTAACTCTAGCATTTCCTCGATTCAACCTGAAAAATATCAAGAATGAATTTAGAACAAGAATACAGACAAGCCAAAGATAAATTAAGATAAGACAAGATAATACACTTGGATGAATATCTTAAGGAAAGAAAAGATCCTAACAAGGTAGATACGAAAGAAAGGAAGTTAGACAACCTTTAAAAATCCTTAAAAAGAAAGAAAATTTTATATATCAGAATAATCTTTGAAAATCCTTTGAAAATATTTTGAAAAAATCATTTTATACTTTGAAAATACGTCTCTCACAAAGATATGATTCTGAGATTGATTTCACTCATTCTAGGGTGGAAATACCTTATCTCTAATGAGTTTTTGCTCCGCAGAGGCAATGGTTTGCCAAAAACCAAGGCTCTGATACCAACTGTAACAACCCCCAATTTCCTGCCAATCAAATCGACAATAATCCACACATGTCGGACTTGAATGATGCGAAATAACGGAATGTAAATAAATTTGGAGCAAATAAAATCAAATATACAGAATCAAAGACGCAAACACACAGAATAACTCGCAGCGGAATATAAAATAACATAGTAGTTCATGAAGCTATTATAACAGAGTCTCAAACCAAATACATAATATAGTGTAAAAACAACGGAATAGTAATCCAAAATACATAGAAGTTCACTAATACATGAGATAAACTAATACAGCTGAAACAGTAATAGAAATATATGTAGATAAGCAGAAACTCCAGTGAAAGTCCAACTCCAGGAAGAGAATCCAAAGCTGTGAATACTCAGGCTGACCTAAGCGTAAAGAAAAACACAAGCATTTGAGTCAGGACAATATATACTTATATAATGTAAACTAACTCAAGTGAACTTAATCAAGATACAAGTAACTTAAAGGATGCCTGGGACCGCCCATCCTCTAAGGATCCGTTAAACTATTTACCATATAGTAATATTTCGCTATTATAATAATGACTACAGTAAAATAAACATACTTTTAAATAGCGTTCCGGACTACCCATATCACCCTTCACACATAATAGTCCCAGTAGTTCATCCAATATCATGCCATCTCCACTCCGGGTGACTGTCAGAGGATACCACACGGGCTACGGGAGAAAAACAAACTCGTAGTAAAGGCTCGGTATGGTAGGTGACACGGCACACAAGGCAATGCCAGCGTAGATATACCAATTACGCACACGGGCTGGTGGTAACGTAGCGGCCACTACGCCCAAATCAATCACAAAAGTAATAGAATGGTATCGAAGAAGTGTGTCAAGTCCAGAGGTGCTACCTCCTTTGACCCGTGATCGCTCCTGTTTTAGCCACCTTAAGCTAACTCACGGAAGTTAGGTCCACGTAAAGTACCTTAGGAAAGTCGTCACCATCCTACTTCATTCTGGAATCTCCACCGCGTACACAGTTGTTAAAGTGGTTTTCGGTATCGACAGAGAGTATGTCCATATCCGATCCCAGTCTCTTTAACAACCCATCGTTATTATAACCCATAGTTATAATTTAAAAATGGTATTTATTTCTCAAAATCCAATATCATTTCAAATCCATTTCAAAATATCAAACATATCATCAAATCCATTTCAAAATATCAAACTTATCATTTCATTTGAAAAACATATTCATTTTATTCAATTTTAAAATACCATTTCAATTCACATTTCAAAATAGTTCAATTCCAAACAAATTACTTCATTTAAATCATAAAAATATGAAGTTATTACATTTAATAATTAAATTATTAAATTTTCAAAATTTTCAACTTTCAAAGTTCATCCTTTCACTTAATTTCATCAAAACAGTGAAAATTCAACTTTCGCAGCATTTGGAAAATGCTACAGAAAATTATATTCAAAAAGTTCAATTTAGCAAAAGACAGCGTTTAAACTGCTGTAATAGAATTACATTATTTTCAAAGAAAACTTAGTTTAATCCAACAACTATAGCATAAAAAAATAAAATAAAATTCTATAACAACCTTTAATTCAATTTAGCTATTTAGTTCACTCATCAACTACAGCATTTACAAATGTTGTATTATCATTTATATTAGATATAATAGCATTTCAAAAATGTAGTTAATCAACTTCAAAATTTCAATATAATTTCACAACAATTATATTTTTCTTTAAATCACTTTTAACTTATAAAATCATATGATTTTTTTACTTTCATAACCATCATTTAACTTTTTTAAATTTCATGATTTCATAAAGTTAAATTTCCATTTAAAAATTCATATTTAACACTAATTCACTTATTAAACTGCAATGTTCAATTTTAAGTTCATTACATTAAATTTCAAACTAACACTTAAGTTCAAATTCTCAAATATAACTTAGTTTTATTTTTATTTACTTAACTAAAAATTCACTTTTAAGTCAATGCCATAAATTTCCAATTTTTAGTTATGTTTCAAAATTTCAACTTAAATATTTATTCATTTCACATTTCAACTTTATTAAAAATCATTAATATGATATAAAATCACTTTAAATTCATTCAAATTATCATAAATTTATCATGATTTCATATTTAATTTAATTTCCAATTATAATTAAATCAAATTTTCCAAAATAACCGACATTCAAAATTTTCTAACTTTTTCATTAATTTATTCCACTTATAATTATTCAGAAAATCAATAATATTTTACAAAAATAATTTTTAATTAGATTTAAATCAAAATATTTTAATATTTACATTTCTAAAATAATTTTAATTTTTTTAGAAAACATACATTAACTATGGGTCTGTATATAATTTTCTACACTAGGAAAAGTGATACGGGTAATATATCATTTCAACCCGTAATTTACAAAGAAAATCCAGGTTTTATCATTTCAAACCCGTAGTCCCAAGTAAATGAAATAAATTTAAAAATCATTCAGGCCTATCATTTCAGCCCATAACGATTTTCCCTTATTCTAAAGTCCGTTCGGATATGTATCATTTCAACCCATAGTGATTCTAATCTAAAGGGAACTTGCAGTGTGATGAACTGATAAAAATAACAGAATAGCATAATATAACAGTAACAAATTTTATAACAGATGTTTAAGCATGGATGAACATCATATAATCATAATATAGCAGATATAACATGATAATACATTTTACAGATTCGCAAAGGGTCAAATCACTAGTTATATATGTATATATTGCCTGGTGAGAATAACTCACTGGTTTGAGCTGATGACCCACGATGAATTGCACAAACGGGATCTACAAAAGCAGAAAAGCACGACACAGATTCGAATTGAGGAGTTAAATGTCAAATTCCATGGATACAAATCAAACAAAACAATATAACATCGATAAGTTCCAAACCAACGACGATCAAAACTACACTAGAATGAACTGCACAGAATCAAATAGAAATGCTTGCGCTTGCTTTTAACCTTTACTAGGCTTAGCCATAAGGGAAAATACATGAGAATGGAAAGTGTTTAGGTCTAGTTTGGGTGAGTATGGGTTTGTCCTACATGTTGGAATGATGGTGTAAAGGTCGGTGAAGGCAAGAACACAAAAGCATGCATATACATGGGTTTTAGGCCATGAATTGGGCTCGGCCAAGGCCCTAAGTGCCACGGCCAGAGGTGTGGGGTCCACTGTGATGGTGTGGCCGAGGTTGCTTGAGGTGCCGGAGGTGGTGATGGTGATGTAGGGTGCGGCTAAAGGGGTGGTGAGGTGGTGGATGTGAGGTAGTGCTCGGCTAGGCTAGTATTGGGGTGGTTTTGAAAAGTTTGTGGATATGCATCACCAAGGGGGGTCGTGGCTTGGATGGCTAGTGAGGAGGAGGTGGTGGTGGTGTGCCATCAGGTGGTGGAGGTGGCTAGGCAGCAAGGTAGCATGGCCGAACCTAAAGGGAAGAAGCAAGTGCGAACAAAAATCAAAAGGAATAAGCAATATAAGTGGAAAAAAAAGATAAAAGAAGATATAATTTTTACCAATTTCTCAAGCAAGTGATGGCCAAAAATTTTTTTCTCAGGAAGGAGGAAAAGAAGATACGTGAAATGAAAATGAAATGATCGGCTGAAATGTGGGGAGTTATGCCAAAAGAAATGAAGAGTTGTGAGGAAAATGAAGAGGTGGAATTCAAAAAGGCAAAAGGCAATTCAAAAGTCAAAAACCCTTCATATTTTCTTATTTTATTTATATAACTTTATATTTCTGGAAAGAATAATAATCCCAGATAATATTTTGAAAATTTATCAAAATATAAAAATTTATATAAATATGTATCAATTATATAAAGTTAAATTAAGGAAAATAGCTAAAAATAGTGAACTAGACCAGAAAATTTGAAATTTAAATTGAATAAATTTTAGAAAAATTATATGGGCTTAGAAAAATAATTATAACAAATATAATAACATCAAAATAAAAATTCATTCACAAAATAAATAAATATAATTGAATTAAATATAATTTATATGAAGAAAATTGCAGAAAATTAGAAAACAACCTTTAAAAATAGGAAATAAATACAGTAAATTTTGGAAAAATTCTATTATCATTTTGAAAATATATAGAGATGAAATTTCACAAATAAAACAAATTTAAAATAATTTTGAAATGAAATAAAGTCAAATTCAAATTTATAGTCAAAATCTAGGGTCGTTACAGTGGATATAGACATGTGAAACATTATCACCATCGAAATCAATCTCAAACAATAAAAAACAAAAATGGTGATGATGTTTCGACATTGATGAGTTGGAACGACTTAAGAATATCCAGGCCAGTCTTATATAGAGTAAGCCAAACAATGCATAGGCAATTGTGACTGGGTCTGATTCGAAAGAATTGAGCGCCTTTCAATCTGGTTGAAAGGGGTGATTCGAAGGGAATCCAGTGTGCAATTGGCAAGCGAACATGTAAAAGGGAATTCCTTCAAAAGGAGTCTTTCTTCCACTACATCTGCAACCCTATTGAAAGTGTTCCTCAACAAAAAGGAATGAAACCAATGAGGATGAAAGCAGCGTTTTGCTTTTATAAGACAAGCATACCTTCCGACATAGCCGAAAGGGTAAGAATGAACCTTTCAATATGATCGAAAGGAATAAGAGGCTGAAATCAATAGATGTTTTCTACTTATTCAAAAGGAGGGTTTCGAGCTGAATGCTTCTTCTTTTGCCTGCATTTCTATTACAATCACCGAAACTGTTTCGAATTGGTCAAATCAAGTCGAAAGTTGGGATCCAAAAGAAGCAATCTCTTTGACATCTTTATCTTGATTGACCTCATTTCTCATTCACATAGCTTTGAGGATATTGATAATTTTTCTTGTTAACACTTACCATTCTTCATTAGTGGTAGGCCACCATGGCATGGTAGTGGGATCACCAACTCCAGTAGGAATTTTCTCAGTTCCAAATTATTCCTCCAAACCATTCGCTCATTATAGTTATTTTTATGAACATTGAAATTTGAGATGAGATATAGATATGTATGATTTCACATCATTAAAGAAGTGTAAACATGTATGACTATAAGATGCATCTAAATAATTAACATCTTTAAAATTAGTTCCCTTGGGTAATGACACAGTAAGGGTGTTACATCTGTTCTTACCGAGAAATGCTTCCAAGACACGAGGGAACCAACTCGAAGCCACAACACCTAAAACGATCCAAGCTCAGCAACCAATGGAACCGCACCAAGAGACAAATATTGCAATAATTAAGGAATAGCGGAAAGCCACAACGACTACATCTAAAATTGAAATCAAATATGGCATACCGCACCGAAATTTTAGGACAGTACATACCAAGCTGAGTTAAGCGCATCTTCGTGGCTCATGTTTTGTTAAACCTATAGGAACAAGTCCACATCAGCACATACCGAGGGAAATCTAGAGCGATCTATATATAGTTGAAAGTACGTCAAAAGGGTTGTATACCGGACCACTCAAATATATACTTTTAATATAGAGCCATACATACAATTCAAGTCAAAAATAACCACAGGCATGTTCCAACCTAATATACTATTAAGTCAAGCAAAGACAACAAAAATATCAACATGGCAGCATGACTGGAACATTGGGCAATATTCACCACTATATCTATTCGTATGCATCAACACAATAACATCACATACTTGTCAGCGCTAACACAGTGAGGTCAACAAGTGATAACAAATATCTCTTTAGAGGCCTATAAGCAAGGTCAATCAAATGTGAATTATCCCACAACAAATTTCGGATTTTCTCGCTCTAATTTTGGGATTCCCACCTCCATTCAAACTTCTCGCCGAAGACATGTTACTAATCCAGTCACGTCAAATAGACAATATGGATAAACAACATCTGGCATGATCCAAGGGTTAAGGCACAACGGTGAGAAAGAAATTCCAAAAATCCGCATGCATTTCAGGACTAGAAATAGAAAAGACACTATAGTATGAAAGGGACTTCTTCCCCTTCGGACATTTATTCTTTTGAAAACCTTTAAGATTCAACTATACTTTCTACCATGAAATTCTGTACCAAATCATTGATAATGGAAGAAAGAGAAACTTTCCTTCTGGAAGTAGAATTTCTTAAAATCTGAACCATGTAAATCCCATGTCGTTTAATGTTTTATGCTATTTCCTCGTTAATTGCAGTACTGAACTCTTTTTTACCTGTATTTCAATTGAATATTGGTTAGATCTCACAATTTAACAAACAATTAAAGTGCAGCTACTTGATTATGTAAGCGTTCAGATGCATACTCACCAACTCACAGCAAAATTAAGATTACTTAGTTTTTCTATTTCAAAATCAAAAAAGTAATCAGTGAATCAATTATTTTGTACGTAATCGAAGAGTTGAAGAATGAAATAGTTCCTCAACATCATTTGACACTAAGGGAAGGGCTTGAACCTCCGTACTTCAGTTCATTTCCACATCTAGTAAAACCATATACCATGAACCATAGCCCCGATTCAAGGATCTGCACATCTAGCAGCAAAAACTATCCCCAAATCACTTATACTCTCAAAAACCCAAGATGAGGCAGGAGCTTCAACTGAGGCCCCTGCAGTTACCACCCTAGTTGCATTCCAATCCTCCTTAAAAGAAATAAATCGATGTATAGAAGGGTTAGGGAAAATAATGACCCTATATGTCATTTAAGGGCCACCTTGACATCCCCACTCCGTAGTATATAGCCATCGTTTCATAGTTGCGCTGAATATTCAGCAGGTGAACAATAACGGCACTCGGATTAATGGAAATGGTGATGGTGGATTAAAAACTAACGTCGGCTTGAAGAGAAAAATCCAGGCCGACCTCGGATCAAAACCTAGCTGCCAATATAAACCCTCTGCTATTGGAAAAACAAACACAGTCTGTTGGAAATGATGAAGATGCCACATCTGATGATAATTCAGACCAGGTTGACCCAAGGGAGTACGAGATCCAACAGCTCGGGACTCGGATAGAGCAACTAGAAAAGATTAGTCATCAGAATACCAGAGAAGGGATAAAGGAAGGAATATGCACTCCTTTCATTGAGACCCTTATCGAAGCCGATTTCTCCAATTATTTTAATGTTGTAACGACCCGGAAATTTTGATCTCGAAAATTCCAGATAGTTAAAGGAAAAGAAGAAAGAGATAGAAGAAACTGAAGAACAGAAACACCAACATCTCACATTCGCAACGGATAAAATATAATAACAAATAATAACAGTTATACAAAGGAAAACTGTACTTGTCAAATTTCACTTTAATACATCAGAGTTACAACATTTACGCAACATTGGACAATTTAAAACAACATGTCCTAGATATACAACTATATAATACAGCAGAAACGCTCCATACGTTCCTGTCATCCAGCTCGCCTCCTGAGCACCAGAACGTACTTACTAGAAAATCTGTAATACTCGGTCTGACCCGAGCATTACATCAAAGTAACACCCAGGTCAGGCTGGAAACCAGCGTGAGTAAACCCATCTAACATGGAATACAAAAGCATGCAACTTATATAAACCCGGGTAACTTGTATCAATTACAAGTTCACAAATTGTTATAGACATTACTTATTTCACTCACAAATCTCTAAGTACCAAAACTTAGATTAAATATTCCTATTTACTTAAACCATTTCATACCAGCTTATTGATTTCACATTTCAATATATAATGAATCGAAGTGGTTTCGGGTATTTACGAATACCCAACTCCGGTCTCTTCGAATCCAACGTCATCTAAACCCAAGTATCCAATTAAATACAATTCAACTTGATTACTGGATAACACTTTTACACGGCAATTCATAATTGATTGATAATCACATTATCATTGTCCATCCAACATATCATATCACAAAGCAATTCATATCAGAGATATCAACCAATTCAAAGCACTCATCACCATTTAATCATTAATAAGCAAGATTGATCACTTCCATTAATTACATTAATTAATGATCCTCTAATTACTTTCATAGGTTAATTATTCTTAAATTTCATTTAATAATTAACCTTTAACTTAATTACATTCATTAATCTACCTTGATTAATGACAATCAGAAATTAACTTTCCTTATTTACTTCATCAATTAAACCAACTCCTTGATTAATTATATAAATTTATCCTTCAATTACACAGAGTAATCATCACTTAATTTCTTTCAACAAGTAATTATCCTTTAATTATTTCCCATCAAGTAGTTTCCTTTTAACTAATTACATCCAGTAACTATCCATTCATTACTTTACTAAGGAATTATACCTCATTAATTACCTTAAGTAATTAAACTTAATCTTTAATTAGTTATATTTATCAATCATCCTTGATTAATCTCATTCTCTAGTCAATAACTTTTAATTAGTTACATCACTTAATTAACTTCCCATAACTTTTATTAGTAAAATTTTAAATTAATTACATTAAGTAATTAATTATTAATTACTTCTACTAAGTAATTATTCTTTATATTAATTACACCAGGTAATTAACCCAAAACTACTTTCAATCTTCAATTAATTACACCCCATAATTACCATTACTAATTACTTCACTAAGTAATTACACTTTATCAACCTCATTAAGTAATTATACTCAATCATATCATCAAGTGATTATTTAAATTAATTAAACCAATTAATTAACTTAAAATAATCATATTAATTAATTACGTAGAGTAATTAGTCCCTTTAATTATTTACACTAAGTAATTAATCCTTAATTACTTCTCTTAAGTAATTTTCCTTTAATCAATTACATCCATCAAGTAATTATCCATGGTAGATTATCCTTAATTAATCAACTCCTGATCAGTTATTTAATTTGATCTTTAATTTCTAATTAAATTTATCAACCTTAAACAGATCTCTTATATTTAATTTCTTAATTATCATAATCATAACTAAAAACATCTATCTTTATAAATTACTTTAACTATCCTTTAGATCCCTCCTAAATAAATTTGGAAATAATTTATCACCAATCTATTAACTTAAACTTTTAAGTTAAATTAAGGATTAAACACTTCAAAATTATGTACTTGATTACAATATCAATTTTATTTTAAACAAACTTCCAAAACAAAGGTTATGTAGATTATTAAAACACTATTAAATTAATAAATTTTAACATAAATTATCTTAAACCTTTTATTACTTTTAAACTCAATTCAACATCTAATATTTCAAGAAAAATAGGTTGAGAAATGAGTTTTAACTTCGTCTAAATGCAAAATTTTATACCTTTATTCCAAATTTCTTAAAACCGAATAACATTGCAATAACCGGAGCAAACAAAGAAATCCAAAATCTCGAGTGCAAACACAATCAATCCGTTACGCTCTCCCTTCGAGTTCATCCCAAGTTTACTTCGAGTTCGATCCCGTGACAATAGCTTCTTCCCAAATTTTCTTATTCACCTGACACATTGTGCACCAGTGCACGTGCACAAGTGGCTGCCGACGACCTGACTTCTTCTACTACGGGCGGCAAGTCGCTGACCAACCCCACGTTCGATCCCGACTATCCCACGCAACCACCAAGCTCGAAATCGAGTCAAAATGGTCGAACAGAAACAACAACCATTGACCGGAAAATTTCTCTTCTCTGATGATCTCGACCACGAGATCACTCACCCATCAACCAGAGGCTAACCATTACATACAGCCTCGTTTTCCCCCATCGCGTTCAAGCCCAAACTATCACCCATGTCGATCCACCCTTAAACCCTAAATCACAATCGTCCAGTCACCTTAACGTCGGAGAATATAAGCCGTAATTTTTGCCGACCTTGACGAACACCAAACTTACTTCAGCTGCGACCCCGTTCCACCAAGTGTCGCTGATCACCTGAATTTCCTCCAAAACCCATTTTCCCTTTAGCACACGAATTTACTCGAATTAGACACATAAAATTCATGTTTCCTATCCTAAAAATCCTAATTTAGGAAGACAATTCTGATCACAATCATGAATTCATCAATTATTCAAGTGGAGATTCCGTCATCATTTATTTTTATTTTAAATTTTCACCGTAATATCTAATTTCTAAGATATTTGCTAACATGTTTACTAAAATCAAATTTCAAAAATGATGTTGCTACATACAAATATTTTTCACTCAAAAATCAATGCCTAAAAATCATTTGGGAGAAAGATCTGAATTATTGAATCAGGTTTCAAACCTGTAATGTGTAAAAAGAGGCTTACTAGCCTATTCCAAACTTGAACGCTGATTCTAACACACACACACACACACACACACACACACACACATATATATAGAATCATTTCTTTTAACATCATGCACACATGATTCATAACATATTTCAAGGATTCACCATATGCCAATTCAAGCAATTTCGGTTTTTAAGAGTTTTACTCACCTGTTTATGATGAAACAGAGGACAGGGTTTTGTGCTTTGATCTGAAAGCTTGATTTACTTTGATGTTGAATTTGGTAGCTTGCTTGATAAACTATGCTTCAGATTTTTTTTGCTTGCAGTTTTGAAGTTGAACTTGTTGTAGAATTTGCTGTTTAATCCAAAGATCTTTGCAATAGTTGATTTACAGTTTGAAATTGATCATTGTTGTAGTAAACTTTCAATTTATCTTTTGCTTTGAATTTTCTGATGATCTTCACTTTGTTATGCAAGATCACAAATTTGAAAACTTTTGAACTGATGGTATTTGGTTTTGAATTTTTTTACAAAATCTGATTTTTAGTTTTTAGGAGAGGAGGAAGAAAATGTTTTAAACACAAATGATTTTTGCTAAGTTCTTACTTATTAATACATTTATTAATAAATGTTTTCAAAAATAAACTTAAGATAATGTTACTTTAAGTTGTAGATTATTTTACAAGTGTATTTGCATGATCTAATATCCTTACACATTGTTACATTTCAAATATTATTATAATTACTCATTTTTATAAATGTTTTTAAATTGATTTCTTATTTATATTATCATGTTTTAATGTTTATTTCAAATAGCCTTTAATGTTTCCATATGCATATTATCTTTATTAATTGTAAACTATGCTTAGTTCATTGATATATTTTTAAAATATATCTTCCAAAATTAAAATTTAAAGAAAGAAAATTTTAGAAAGAAGAAGGTATTAAATTAAATATTATTTCAAAGTCTGATACTAAAAACATTGTACTAAAATATATATACTAAATTTATTTCAAAAGCCAATTTTTAAAGAAAACAAATTAAACAATTATTATATATATTATGTTAAGCTATTATATTTATTTTGACATAATAATAAATATTTACACAGATATTAAATTAAATTTTTATTACATTTCCAAATTCATTTACACATCCTGATATCTTTTATTATCAAAATTTTATCTATTCAATTGATTAAAATAGTTAATTACCCATTAACCAGATGTCCAAAAATCTGCGTTATCACATTCCTCCCCCCTTTGAATCTTTTCGTCCCCGAAAAGAAAACGAAACCAGAATTTATTTAATACTTAAAACCAGATAAATTTTATTTGAACATTTTTTAAAAACACTTTAAAAATCTATATAATATTATAAAATAGTTTTTTTATAAAAATACTTTTTATAACTCGATGTTTCAACAAGTCCATCCTCGTTCTTACAGAAATTCGGTCATACGTTGATCAGGCGTAGGACTGAAAATCTATAAGTACTTGGTAAACTCGTCTTTAACATCCAGTGAAAATACTTGGAATATATATATATATATATTGAAAATATAGAAAACACTTTTGAAAATGAAGGAAATATCTTTGGTGAGAATGCTCTGAAAATCATCACTCCCATCCATGGTCGCAGTTAACTCGATGGTTACGTTGCCATCCCGGCAAAATCCATAGATAACTGTAGGCCTTCGCGCCCCTCTATAACGCCATGGAACCCGCTACAGATCACAGCTACAACCGGGGTTACGTTGCTGTCACAGCAAAAACCCATAAAACCGTAAGCCTCAACGCCCTCGAATTTCGCTGCCAAAAGAATGAAACCTCTCCACTCCCACATAGGCCGCAATCTACCAATGTAAAATCAAACGTAGACTGTTGGCTCTCAGCGGCACACACGACTTTCGCTATGTCACCATAGGTCGCAGTCTACCGATGTAAAATCAAACGTAGACTGTTGGCTCTCAACGACACACACGACTTTCGCTGTCACCATAGGTCGCAGTCTACCGATGTAAAATCAAACGTAGACTGTTGGCTCTCAGCGGCTCACATGATTTTCGCTATGGTCTGCAGTAGATCACAGTGACATCGAGTTACACTGTCGTCACAGCATAACCCAAATGCCTCTGTAGACCTCAGCACCCTCGACTTTCGCTACACACTACACAAAATCCTCATGAACCAGTTTTTTCCGGACTCCTCACCGGATCAACTTTAGACCCCCCTTAGGGTTCAAGGCAGTACCACCCTGTGGCACTCCTGAGAAGTTTATTTCAAGGGAGCTCCTTTTTCCCCAGAGCCATTTTCAAAATACTTTATACTATACACATATAGTATCGTCCAAATCATACACCCAATATGAATCTCATATAGATATCCTTTCTCAAAATCAATTATCCCAAAATCGATAATTCTCAAACTAGGCTTTTCAAATTCCAATATTGATTTTACTCAAAAATCAAAAGCCTTTCCATATCTAAAGGTTCCAAAAACCTTTTCCCAAAATCCTCTTAAGATCCTTTATATATATAGATATAATTTTTAAAAACTTTGGATCATTTCAAACTTGTATAAAACTCCTTTTATACTTCAAATATTTTCAAAACCCTTTCTTCTGGCTTTAGATTCAACGAGGGGAGATTTATCTTATAAAACAAAGATATATAACTTTGTTTATTCCAAATCAAATATTCAAATTTGATTACTCTATAAAGTCACTTACCAAATTACTTACTTCCATAAAGTATTTTTTTACCATAGATATATCAATCTCTACTTTACTTCATCGTATATTTCACAAAATATACCTTTCATTTCAAAAACCATTTCATATTTCTTACTCACAAATTCCTAGTATCTGTTTCATTTAAACCCATACAATGTACACATATCATCCGTACGCTATATCAATCTGATCGCTCACTCGATCACATAATTTCACTTTCAAACTAATATCGTCCACCCGACTTCCTAGTGCGGACGTAGATCTGGTTTTTGATCAGAAACTATCATTCTTCTTGCATAGCCTAGCTATGATAGAGAATATCCAGAACCAATCAACAATCCATATCCAGGTTCGCCGTCGAAAATTGAGTGAAAAATCCTAACTCGGATCGATATATCTATCTCGAAATTCTGTCCTCGAATCTGAATTAAATCATTATACGAATAGAATAATATACGTACATACTACGTATTTATCTTTATTGATTATTAGCCAAATCAATTCTCCTTTCTATTCACATTCACTTTAATTTCTATCCATTTACTCACATTTGTTTCAATCCCACTTGGATTATCACTTTAATCCTTATCTCAATTGGTAATTAATCATAAATAGTTTACACTCTGACTGGCTTAAACTTAGAAAATAATTTTAAAAATTTAAAATGGATAAATAGTTGAAAAATAATTATTAGTTGTAAAATAACTATAAATAGTTAAGTAATTGTAAATTAGTTGGAAAATAGTTAAATAGTTATAGTATAATTGCAAAATAGTTGTAAAATAGTAATTAGTTATAAAGTAGTTGAAAAACAATAATTAGCTTATAAAAAATTTGAAAAATTGTTAAATAGTTCCAAAAATTGTAGTAAAACAAGTATAAGATAGTTTTAGGTTTAAAAAGAAAAGCTGTATAGTAAATAGTTTGAAAAGAATAGATTTATATTAAAACAATTTATTTTGAAAATAGTCCAGAGTCAAACTGTTCAGTTTCCAATCTCCAATCCCATCAATTCCATTTAAATTTCCACTTCCATTTAAATTGACTCAATTCCAATTTAAATAACTTCAATTTTCATTGAAATTGATTTATCCCCAATTCAAGTTGAATTAATTCTCAATTTCTTTCCAATTTCAAATCAAATTCTAGTTGAATTTTAAACCTATTCGACCTTAATTACAATTCTAAATTATTCAAATCAATTTGGACTAATTTCAAATTGAACCCATTTCAATTTCGAATCAATTCCAGTTTGAATTAATCCCAATTCCCATTTTAATTCAAACTTATTCAACCTCAATTTCATTTCAAATTTTCCATTTGAATTTTTTTTAAACTTATACATCTTCAATCACAATTCCAATTAATTCAAATCAAATTCAATTTGAATTAATTCTATTCAAATTTCAACTTTAAACCATCTCGAATTATATAAATTCGAGTTAAATTTTTGAATGTTGATTTAATCCTTTAAATCAAATCAACCTATATCTTTAAACCATTTAATTTTGAATCCAAATTCTATTTTATCTTAATAAGGATATATTACCACAACCCATTTCTTCATTCATTTAAACAAATCCAATTTCAGCTTAAATATTATTAATAACAACAGGATGGTATCATTCAAATTTCTTTGCTTGCAGTTTTTAAATATTATTAATAACAACAAGATGGTATCATTCATTTAAACAGGGTTTTCTGCTCTGATCTGAAAGCTTGATTTACTTTAATGTTGAATTTGGTAGCTTGCTTGATAAACTATGCTTCAGATTTCTTTGCTTGTAGTTTTGAAGTTGAACTTGCTGTAGAATTTTCTGTTTAATCCAAAGATCTTTGCAGGAGTTGATTTACAGTTTGAAATTGATCATTGTTGTAGTAAACTTTCAATTTTTCTTATGCTTTGAATTTTGTGATGATCTTCACTTTGTTATGCAAGATCACAGATTTGAAAACTTTTGAACCGATGGTATTTGGTTTTGAATTTTTTTACAAAATCTGATTTTCAGTTTTTTGGAGAGAAGGAAGAAAATGTTTTAAACACAAATGATTTTTGCTAAATTTTTGCTTAATACATTTATTAATAAATGTTTTCAAAAATAAACTTAAGATAATGCCACTTGTTGCTTTAAGTTGTAGATTATTTCACAAGTGTATTTGCATGATCTAATATCCTTACACATTGTTACATTTCAAATATTATAATAATTACTCATTTTTATAAATGTTTTTAAATTGATTTCTTATTTATATTATCATGTTTTAATGTTTATTTCAAATAGCCTTTAATGTTTCCATATGCAAATTATCTTTATTAATTATAATCTATGCTTAGTTCATTGATATATTTTTAAAATATATCTTCCAAAACTAAAATTTAAAGAAAGAAAATTTTAATAAGAAAAAGATATTGAATTAAATCTTATTTCAAAGTCTGATACTAAAAACATTATACTAAAATATATACACTAAATTTATTTCAAAAGCCAAATTTTAAAGAAAACAAATTAAACTATTATTATATATATATATATATTATGTTAAGCTATTATTTTTTAAATAACAATAAATATTTACACAGATATTTATAATTAAATTTTTATTGCATTTCCAAATTCATTTACACATCCGGATATCTTTTATTATCAAAATTTTATCTGTTCAACTGATTAAAACAGTTAATTACCCGTTAACCAGATATCCAAAATTCTAGGTTATCACAAATGCCCTTCCGATTGGTAAGTTTGGCGGAACCACCAACCCTAAGGATCACCTCGACACTTTTGAAATGGACATCTTGAAGGTTGGAAGGATGATCCAGTGCAAATTGTTCCCTATATACTTATCTGGTGCGGCTTCAAGGTGGTTCAGAAGGTATGGATCGAGAGAGGCCAAATCTTTGCTAATTTCTTAAGACAATTCAATTCGGGGAGGGGAGCCTCTCCTGACATTCATACCATGTCCAATATGATGCAAGGGGAGAATGAAAGTCTGTGTAGTTTTATCATATGTTTCAAGTCAGATGCTCTTCGGATTGGGGCGACCACTGAAGAAGCATTACTAATGGCGGCTCAAGTCAGAATTAGGAGAGGAACTACTATATGGAATAAAAATAGGAAGAAATCTTGCTGCAGTGTGAGAGCCTTTTATGAGAGGGTAGCATGGTTCATTAGGATGGAGGATGCTAGATCTGTATCCCAATCTTATGAAATTTCCACCTCCAACTATGGCAAGAAAAGTGGGGCGAACAGGTCTTACCCACCCGTCGAATGGCAGAAGGAGTTACACCTCACTACAAATATTCCCTCACTCATCCTCTTAGGCAAATATATGAGATGACCAAGGATGAATCATCTTATAATTTTTCGAACAAAGGAATGAAATCAAAGCAGAACAAAGGTGGAGCTTAATACCGCTTCCACAAAGCAAATGGTCACCATACCAATAACTGCCAACACCTGAAGAAAGAGATAGAGAGGCTGATCGAGAAGGGATATTTGGGTAGCATCCATAGGGAGAATGCAGTAGATAGGGTTGGCAATCTGACTCCAGATCCAAACGAACATCAAGCTAGAAACTCTTCAAATCTGATAGCTTCAATTCATGGAGGACCAAACCTTGCTGGTGCAAACTAGAAGGCACAAGAGAGATACATATGAAAAGCTAAAACCCAAAGGGTGATCTTCCTGTCAAACAGAAGCTTGCACTAGAAATAACCTTTATGGTGGCTGAAATGGCAGGGGTTGTATTCTAACATCAAGACCCACTTATCATTATAGTGCTAATATTGAACTGTACGATGAAGAAAGTCTTCATTGATTTAATAATTTCAGTAAATATCATCTTTGAATCTGTCTATGATCAAATGAAATTATCACCTGAATTCTTGAAACCCATCCCTAAACCGAACTTTGATTTCAACAACACTGCAACCATTCCGGTAGGGTTAACATGCCTGCTCATCACTGCTGGAAGTGCCCCACTACAAATATCATTCTATGTAAGTTTCTTAATCATCTATCAACTCTCGCCCTACAGTGATTTCTTCGAAAGATCTGCTCTAGTTGATCTTGGGGCAATCATCTCTCAAAAGGATTTGCTCATGAAATTTAGTACTCTAGCTAGGACAGGATCAGTGAGAGGGGAATAGTTTTTAGCTAGAGAATTATATCTTATAACTCTTAATTCCAGCCCTGAATTGTTCCAAACTATTCTTTTATTTCTTTTGACATTCGTAATGATAAAACTAAAGTTAAATCAGGATATAAGATTGTGGTGGTATCATACACTCAATCTGATATTGGGGTGAGTGGTCCCACGCCCCCCTAAACTTAAGAGAAAAGTGAAGAGAACATATGTGCACATGATTGGTACTGATGAATATAATTCAATTTATGTGGAATACCTCTCTGAGGAAGCCCGAAAATGGCATCCTTTATAAATTCACCACTAAAAGAGGAGCCAAAATGTAAGATAGATCTGATTATGGGTAACAAAGAAAGAGTTAAAACCGTTGGATGATACCAAAGGTATACAAATAGATCCAGGGGACCCCACAAAGGTGCTCAAGATAGGGAATAATCTTAGTGCAAATGCATGGGATGAATTTATAGACTTCCTAAAACATTCTGTGGATGTATTCTGCTAGACCCATTTAGACATGGTAGGAATCAACCCGGTCATCATCTATCATGTATTAAACATCGACATAGATGCACACCTAGTCAGACAGAGGCGCAGAACCCTAGACCTAGAATTATACAGCACTCTAAATGAAGATGTTAAGAAGTTAAAGGAGAATGGGTTCATCTAGCAAGTGTACTATCCTAAGTGGATTGCCAACCCAGTACTGATGAGAAAGCCCTTTAGGAAATGGAGAACCTGCATAGATTTCATTGATCTCAACAAGGCTTACCCTAAGGACAGCTTTCCCTTGTCAAGGATCGTACAATTGGTAGATGTGACTAGTGGGCACGAACTACTCTCATTCGTGGAGGCCTATTTGGGATATAATCGAATATCTATGTTTAAACCAGATCAAGAACACACTAGCTTCATGACATACAAAGGGATATGCTGCTATAAAGTCATGCCATTTTGTGACTACCCGCATATCCGCACAATTCAAGCTGACAATAAACCACACATGGCCAACCCAAATTGAACGGAAAGATGGATAGTTATGGAAAAGGAAGAAAAATGAAGAAGGGAAAAGAAGAAGAAGAGAAGAAAAAGAAACTGAAAACAACATAGAATCTCAGAGTCGCAGTGGAACAATATATAATATAATACCAACGATCTTTACAAAGAGAAACTGTGATATAAATACATCCATCAGAGTATAACAGCACATCACAATCATCAGCTTGGAGAGTTATAACAACTTGTCCTCACAAATGCTGATAATTCCAACAATAATACAACGGAAAAATAACAAATGTAGGAATACGTCGTAAAGACCTCTAATTTGTCTTCTGAGATCCAATGCATTCAAAGCAATCTGTAAATATGTTCGATCTGACCCGAGCATTATAAATAATAACACACGAGTCAGTCTAGAAAACAAGCGTGAGAAACACACCCATTTGGATTTTAAATTTATAGAACAAATTTGAAATCAAAAGTATCTCGTAAGACCACGCCACATATAAACACGGACTGGTTTTTACCTTACGATAACCAAACATTTTATATGAAATTCTATGATATTATAATATGTCTAGGGATTTAAAGTAAATACATAAAATAGCTACAATGTTTGCATCTCACGTTTCAGTATAGTTGGGCACAACTAAGCCCGTAAAGCTCTTATTGGAGAATGAGTTACATACTATGACAAGGTAAGAAACTACCATCGGATGGTACATCTATAGATAAAACACATCAGGGTCTGACAAGAACATCTTGTACCCCTGCCACATAGGACTAGCCTACCATTTGACTAGTAAATATTGAATATGATCACCCCTTTTGTTAATGGGCCCTGAAGCATACATGAGTAGATAATGTTGATACGCCATATTTTGATCAATGACAATGTGCTTCAAAAAAAGGAAGAAATATGTTCAAAGCTAAAGGAAGAAAGATAAAGACTAAGGATAAACATAAGTATGATTTCTATATAGGTCTTAGTTTAGATTTTTTATTAAAATCTATCCTCAAGAGTCTTGCACAAACACTAGTACACGCTTCATAAATTTCATTTTAGAATAAAAATTCACTGTGCAGAAATCAAAAGTTCAGTCGACTGAACAGGTATGCCCAGTCGACTGAACCTGTTACACATACATAAACATGCACAGTTCCAGACGACTGAAACAACCTGCTCAGTCGACTGAATTTGTTCCTGAAAATTTTACTTTACATTTTTCAGTCAACTGAAAACCCTGCTCAGTCGACTGAATTTAAACCTGCGAATTTTTCCTGAAAGGACACCTTCTTCCTCCCAAGAGTTGCAACCATTCTCCAATGGAAATGGAAGCATCTCTTGTTTGCATCTCTAGCCAACAAATACATCTCCTCTACACATATAAATACATGGTTCTAACATCTTAAATTCACCAATTCTCTTATGCTTTAATCTCACTACTTTCTTGAACATATTTTATATTCTCTAAAAGTTTTCAAAGCAATCACCAATCTATGGCTTGAATCTCTGTTTGTTTATAACACTCTTTTGATTCACAGCAATTCACATTTCCTAAATCTTCACAAACACATTGCATACTCTCTAGGATAAGATCATAGGAACATTGTACTACATTAGACTCATTAGTGTTGACAAGAACACAACAAGTCGAATATTATTTTTAATTAAGTTGAAGTCCTCTTCGGTAGTTGAGGCAAGAAATTCCGTTCGGTTGTTCGGGTAAGTTGTAAACCTATTCCTCCGGGTTAAGAGAGGGTTTTAGTTAGTAGAATTCCTAAGTGAAGCTTAGGGACTGGACGTATGACTATAGGTCTGAACCAGTATAAAATCCTGGTGTCTACCTTGCTTTTATTTACTTTCTCTACCTAGACTATTCCGTTATTCCATATTACACGATCCTACCGCATAGCTTCTTTCAATTGGTATCAGAGCAAGGCCGTCCTATAACCATAACACCTTATTATACATATTGATAATATGGAAAATAACGCAAGTACAAGCACAACATCTCCGTATAACTCTACATTTGCGGAAGGACAATCTACTCAAAGACCCCCTTATTCAATGGACTAAGCTATAACTATTGGGCTACAAGGATGAGGATTTATATGCAAGCAACAAGTTTCGAAGCCTGGAATGCCACTCAAGCAGAGTTCGTTGTACCCACGACCGATTATCCTATATGGACACAAACTCAGAAGAATGAAGCTAGTGCAAATGCCAAAGCTATGAATATGCTATTTTGCGCCCTGGATAGAAATGAATTCAACCGTGTTAGCATATGTACTACTGCATATCTGATATGGGAAACACTTAGAGTCATACATGAAGGCACAAACAAGGTCAAACAAACAAAGATATCCATGCTGAAGAACCAATTCCAAAACTTTAGAATGCGACAAAATGAGTCCATCAATGACATGTACTCAAGATTTCAAGACATTCATCATGCCTTCATAGGATTAGGAGAAAAATACACGGACTTTGACATTGTGTCTAAAGTTCTAAATTCACTCACTGATGAATGGGAGAGAAAAGTACTAGCAATTGAGGAAGCAAATGATCTATCTACAATGAGACTAGAGGAATTAATTGGAAATCTTATGTCATATGAAGTAAATATGCAAGCTAAGAAAGATCAAGTTCAAGAAAGAAAGAATGTAGCTTTTCATGCGGAAAAGGAGGAATCAGAATCTGAAGATGAGGATTTAGCATTTATAGCCAAAAATTTCAAGAAATTCTTAAGATATAGAAAAAGAAATAAAAACAGATTCAATAAGAATTTCATGAACAAACCTACATCCTCGAATATAGAATGTTTTAACTGTCACAAGAAAGGTCACATGCAAAAGGATTGTCCAGAGCAAAAGAAGGAGAATCAGAAAGCTCTCAATAATAAAAAAAAGAGAGAGAAATTCAAAAAGAAGGCGTTCTCTGTAACATGGGACGATTCAGATTCTTCTTCATCTGAAAGTGAAAATGATAGCGACAATGAACAAGTAAATGTATACTTTATGGCTCAAGAATCCGAGGTTAGTAATTTAACTTTCGATGATTTAATTGAAGTAAATACTGAACTTTTGAACACAATAAAAAATCTTAAAAAGAAACTCAAGGAAACTCGTGAAAATCAAAACAAAGCTGAATTTAAAAGAGATATGTTAAAAGATGAAAAGAAAATTCTAGAAGAAGAACTTGAAAAAGTTCAAGAATCTCATTCAAATTCAGAAACTCAATTATCACTTTAAGTCAAGAAAATGAAACTCAAAGGACAAAGAATGATATAATTGTTTCTGAAAACCATGAGTTAAAAACTAAGATTAGACAAGTTGAGTTAGAAAATAATAGTCTCCAAGCTAGATTATATAACATCACTAAAAATATTTCTAACTTTAACAAAGGAAGAGAAAATTTATCTAAGATTTTAGAAAATTCTCAATCCTCTTCAAGTAAACATGAATTAGGATATAAAAAGAAGTCAAAAATTCCTAAAAAGAAAAATGCAAATTTTAAGAAGAATATTGATTCAAAACAACAAATTTTATTAAAACATTTATGGATAGTGTTCATAATAATAAAAACTATATTTATAAAAAGGATACTGAACCAAATTGGGTTTGGATCCCTAAACTCTAACTTTTAGGACCCTATTAAAATGGTGGGTACCAATAATTTCATATTTATTTTCAGGTCCCACTCAAAAAGAAGAAATGGATTCTAGACAGTGGTTGCTCAAAACACATGACCGGAGACAAAGATATGCTTACAAACATCACATACTTTGATGGTGGCCGGTTACCTTCAGAGACAATTCAAAAGGCTATATCATTGGCAAAGGTGATGTGAGAAATTACGGTACATCAAATTTACCTTTTATTACAAATGTTTCATTATTTGAAAATCAAAAACATAATTTACTTAGCATAAGTCAACTTTGTGACAAAGGTTTTAAAATAACTTTTTCAGAAAATAAATGTAGTATTTTTGATCAACACCAAAATCTTGTTTTTGAGGGAAATAGAGATAGGAATATTTATGTTCTAAATATGAAAATTAATCATAATACAAATATGTGTTTACTAGCCAAAGATAATGATCCTTGGTTATGGCACAAAAGATTTTGTCATATCAATTTTAAAACTATTAGAAAACTTTCTAAAAATGAATTACTAAAATAAACTTTAAAATAAAAAATCTTTGTGATTATTGTCAAAAGGGAAAATTAACAAAGTCTTCTTTCAAATCTAAGAAAAATATTTCGACCTTACAACCATTAGAATTACTACATATGGATTTATTGGGACCAACACAAGTTCAATCCATTAATCATAATCGATATGTGTTTGTAATAGTTGATGATTTCTCAAGATATACGTGGACTATTTTTATGAAAAATAAAAGTGACACTTTTGAGCATTTTAAAACATTTATCAAAAGAATTCAAAACATTAAAGATTTGAAGATTAAAAATATACAAAGCAATCATGGAGGCGAACTCGAAAATGAAGCTTTTGAATCTTTTTGTAAAAAGAAAGGAATAAATCATAATTTTTCATTTCCTAGAACTCCTCAAAAAAATGTAGTTGTAGAAAGAAAGAATAAAACGTTACAAGAATGTGCAAGAACATTATTAAATGGAAGTTTTCTACCAAAACATTTTTAGGCAGAAGCCATAGCTACTGCATGTTACGTACTAAATCGTATATTAATTAGACCATTAACTAAAAATACTTCATATGAACTATTTAATAACAAAAAGCCATATATATCTTATTTTAAAGTATTTGGATCAAAATGTTTTATTTTAAATACAAAAGATCAACTAGGAAAATTCGATCCAAAAGCCGACGAAGGAATTTTCGTAGGATACTCAGAACGAAGTAAAGCATATCGAGTATTTAATAAACGAACAAACATAATTGAAGAAACTTTACATATATCTTTTGATGAAAATTTTAATAAAAATTTGAGTATAAAAGATGATGAAGAATTTATAAATATAGAAAATACAAACCTTGAAAATTGTGATAATGAACTAAGATCTCCACCAAGAATATTACGAGATCACCCAGCGCAAAATATAATAGGTGAAATGAGTGCTCAAGTTAAGACAAGATGTCAACTAAATCAAATGAGACATGTTGCTTTTATTTCAACAATAAAACTTAAAAATCCTAAAGAAGCATCAACAGACGAGTACTGGATTGTTGCTATGCAAGAAGAATTAAATCAATTTGAACGTAACGATGTTTGGGAGTCAGTTGCCCGTCCTAATAATCAATCAGTTATAGGAACAAAATGGGTTTACAAAATAAAGTAGACGAACAAGGTAATATAACTAGGAATAAAGCTAGACTAGTAGCACAAGGGTATAAGTAAGAAGAAGATATTGATTTTGAAGAAACTTTTGCTCCAGTTGCAAGACTTGAAGCAATACGTATTCTATTAGCCTTCGCATGTTTTCACAATTTTAAACTTTATCAAATGGATGTTAAAAGTGCATTTTTAAATGGTTTTATAAAAGAAAATGTATACGTTGAACAACCTCCTTTATTTATACATGAAAAATATCCGGATCATGTATATAAATTAAAGAAAACACTATATGGTCTTAAACAAGCACCTCGTGCTTGGTATGAAAGACTTAAAAGTTATTTACTAAATTCGAGATTTCAAATTGGAAAAGTAGATCAAACTATTTTCATTAAAAATACTACTAAAGATATTCTAATAATTCAAATATATGTAGATGATATTATATTTGGTTCGATAAATGAAAACTTACAAATATAATGACTAATGAGTTCGAAATGTCTCATATAGGAGATTTATCCTATTTTCTCGGACTTCAAATTAAACAATTAACAAATAAAATTTTCATAAACCAAGAAAAATATTGTGCTAATCTAATTAAACGTTTCGGAATGGAAAACACTTGTGCTAAACCTACTCCTATGAGTACCACTACTCATCTCGATCGAGATGAAAATGGCAAAAGTCTAGACCAAAAATTGTTTAGAAGTGTGATAGGCTCCTTACTTTACTTTACTGCTAGTAGACCAGACATAATGATGGGTGTATGTCTATGTGCATGTTTTCAATCTAACCCTAAAGAATCACATTTACGAGCTGTAAAACGAATTATGCGATATCTTAACTATACTAAAGATTTTGGTCTTTTCTATCCAAAAGAGTGTCCATTCGAATTAGTATCGTTTAGTGATGCTGATTTTGGTGGATCTCGAACAGGTAGAAAAAGTACAAGTGGTACGCGCCATTTCATTGGAAAATCACTTGTATCTTGGTTTAGTAAGAAACAAATTTGTGTTTCGCTTTCCACGTGTGAAGCGGAATATATATCAGCCGCCTTAGCATGTACTCAAGTCATCTACATGCAACAAACACTTAAAGATTTTAATATAAATTTAACAAATTCTACAATATTTTGTGATAATACAAGTACAATAAATTTATCTAAAAACCCGGTAAATCATTCTCGTACAAAACGTATTGATATTCGTCACCATTTTCTACGTGACAATATCGAAAATGAAATCATAAATTTAGAACATATTTCTACCGAAAATCAGATTGCCGATATATTTACTAAACCTTTATTAGAAAACTCTTTTATAAAATTACGACCAGAGTTAGGAATAATTTCTTTTAAAGATGTTTTATAGCAAATATTTTAAAAATTATAAAACTCAGTCGACTAAATAACTCTGCCCAGTCGATTGAATCACAAAAACAAAAAATTTCAATGTATATGTTTCAATTGAGCTACAAAATACATAATATATTGATGGATGTCTCTAATCCATCCATTACTAACCAATTTTTTAAAACCAATGAAACAATGATTGGTTCTAAAACCTTATTAATTTACCACCACATTTTTCTTAGCACTTTTATACTATATATATACACGTTTATACACATGTTATTTTTTTTAAAAATTAAAAAGTTTGAAAAATTCTATAAAAAAATGTCTTCCAACAACTCATACTCTCCAATCAACATTACCTCCTCAGTCGATAACTCACCTACATCACCAAAACTTCCTATGCCAACACCAAAGCATGAACCGGTTTATAAGTGGGAAAAATATCGAACTGGCTACACACCGGAATCGAAGAAGGCTAAACGTGGTCTTTTTATCTCACCTGATACGAAAAGAAAGATTGATGAGATTCATCACTTTCAAAAACAACAAATTGATCTTCAACGAGAATTATATTTTGAACAAAAAGTAACGTCTAGACGGTTAAGCTTCCTTGAGAAAATCGGTTTACGTTTTTGTAGTTCAAAGAAAAACGATGTGACTGAGCCCCTACCTCGACCAGTTAGTTCGTATGATTCATCTTCGTCATACCGTACACCACTCGATCCCGTGAATCCTTGGATGTGACCAAAAACTCCTCAATATAGTCCAAATTCATGGGACAAAAACTATATGGCGAATGAAGGAAATAAAACGCAAAAAGAAAAATAGTCCATCTCCAAAGCAATGACTATTTCGGTGACCAAATCATGTTGTTATATTGTAATATGTCTATACAATTGTAATCGTTTATTGAAATTTTTACTTTAAAAATTTAGAACACCAAAAACTCAAGGTTCAGTCGATTGAACCTTACTGCTCAGTCGACTGAACACAAGACAGAAAACAATTACACAATAGTTCGGTCGACTAAAAACTCTGTTTAGTCGACTGAATTTAAGGCAGAAAATTTTTCGGCCAAAAATTCAATCGACTGAACAGACAATTCAGTCGACTGAACGTCGTTTCCCAGGCTATTTTTTCCTTTTTACCACCAATTCCTACCTTTACTTTTCACTTTTACCATTCCAAAAAGCAACTTCTTCCCCATTACTCTTCAAAACCCAAGGCTCCAATCTTCATAATTTTCAAAATCTTTCTCAAAACTCTTACAAAAATGGCTCCAAAAAGATCAAGAGCTTCAACTTCAACCTCCTCCGAGCCAATTGACGCATAAATTGCTCAATGGCTTTATGATGGAGTGGCGGTCACACGGTGGAATAAAATGAAGAATTATCGGATCTTTGAACACTCCTTCGTTGATTTTCAAAGTCTCCAAACATATAACATACAAGCCTTGAAGAATCGAGCAGGTTTAGCTTCTCTCTTAGACATAAAATGAAATGACCATGCAATCAATCACATTATGGTCAAATTGTTCTATGCAAATCTTAATCTTGGACACCAAACTCCAAGAAATCCAAACGATAGTGTTTGGAGTATGGTGTGCGGCAAAAAGTATGGTTCTCCCTAGACCGAATCGCACACTTATTAGGATCTCCTAACATGAGAAGGAAGCTTGAAGAAATAGAATTTAATCCACATATCCAAGACAACATAAATCATTAATTTTTGGATGATAACATCAACATACGGGATATGAAGTCAACTTCCTTACGACCAAGAGCAAGACTTCTCCACAAAGCTCTTATGCGAACAATCACTCCTCGAACGGGCTCATATGAAATTGTATACCAAACATTATAGAGCACTATATGCTATTTGGGGCAATATTCAAGTCAGTTGGGTCCAATTAATTCTTGACGAGTTTCTTACCTTTGATAATGGCAAAATGCGAACGATATATTTTAGAGAGTATATCATGCGACTTCTCTTCAATGTTGATACGCCATTACCGGAGTCCGAAAATACCATGGTTCATCAAATTAATCATCGGACTATAAGCCTTATGCAACTCCCAAATAGACCTCCTCGCATTATATCTCTTGCCGAATGGGAAGCTAGACATCAAGAACCACAACAACCTCCTCAAGCTCAACATGAAGAACCTTTCGACCAAGATGATGAAATTCGTATCATTGAACCAAGTTTTACTACCGATTTTTCGTTAGGAATTTTATCAAGAAATCAACAAATTCTTGATAATCGCCTCAAGAAGATAGACCACAAACTTGATAGAATTAAAGGGTTCTTCAATAAATTATGGGATGCTATCTCATGCAAAAGCTCCACTACTACTTCAACCTCCCGTGGCAAGCGTCCGACACCAACTTTCACATGGACATCATCCGAAGAAAATCCAAGCAGCAGCACAAGTGGGAATAGCGATGGTCAAGGTGGAAGAGCTTATAGACCACCCACAGGTGGACCCGTTATTTGCGAACCAAGGGGAGGGAGAGAAGCCTCATACAATTGGGATAAAGATGAATAACTCTCTTATATTTTTTTATTTCAAAAACACTAATCAAAAGGCTTGTATAAATAGCCTTTTATGTTTCATTCATGCTACATTCTATGTTTAATTATGCTACATTCATACTATATTCTATGTTTTATTTGTTTATGCTACATTCTATGCTACATTCTATGCTTCATTCTATAGTCATGCATATCAGTGATTGTTTTGACAATATACTTCCGCGATTATTACTTCCTTTTTGTCGATGACAAAGAGGGAGAAATCTATGTTACTAACCTTGTTTTATAGAAAAGACGGTGCATATATTCAGGGGGAGGAAATAATTACATCTCTACACATTTCAGTATTGTCATCAATCAAAAAGGGGGAGAATGTTGATACGCTATATTTTGATCAATGACAATGTGCTTCAACAAAAAAGAAGAAATATGCGCAAAGCTAAAGGAAGAATAATAAAGACCAAGGATAAACATAAGTATGATTTCCATATAGGTCTTAGTTTAGATTTTTTGTTAAAATCTATCCTCAAGAGTCTTGCACAAACACTGGTACACGTTTCATAAATTTCATTTTATTATAAAAATTGACTGTGCAGAAATCAAAAGTTCAGTCGACTGAACAGGTATGGCCAGTGGATTGAACCCGTTACACATATATAAACATGCACAGTTCCAATCGACTGAAACACCCTGCTCAGTCGACTGAATTTGTTCCTGAAAATTTTACTTTACATTTTTCAGTCGACTGAAAACCCTGCTCAGTCGACTGAATTTAAACCTGCGAATTTTTTCTGAAAGGACACCTTCTTCCTCCTAAGAGTTGCAACCATTCTCCAATGGAAATGGAAGCATCTCTTGTTTACATCTCTAGCCAACAAATACATATCTTCTACACATATAAATACATGGTTCTAACATCTTAAATTCACCAATTCTCTTATGCTTTAATCTCACTACTTTCTTCAACATATTTTATATTCTCTAAAAGTTTTCATAGCAATTACCAATCTATTGCTTGAATCTCTGTTTTGTTTATAACACCCTTTTGATTCATAGCAATTCACATTTTCGAAATCTTCACAAACACATTGCATAATCTCGAGGATAAGATCATAGGAACATTGTAATACATTAGACTCATTAGTGTTGACAAGAACATAACAAGTCGAAAATTGTTTTTAATTAAGTTGAAGTCCTCTTCGGTAGTTGAGGCAAGAAATCCCGTTCGGTTGTTCGGGTAAGTTGTAAACCTATTCCTCCGGGTTAAGAAAGAGTTCTAGTTAGTAGAATTCCTAAGTGAAGCTTATGGACTGGACGTAGGACTAGAGGTCCGAACCAGTATAAAATCCTAGTGTCTACCTTGCTTTTACTTACTTTATCTACCTAGACTATTCCGTTATTCCATATTACACGATCCTACCGCATAGCTTCTTTCAGATAATAGTTTCTAGATTTTGGGATAACCATAGCCTAATGGAGCGACCTATATGGCCCTGTTGCATGCCCTATTTTTGTCATTTCTCAGTTGATGAAGCTCGAGGCTATATAGCAGTTCCCACTTGGAATGCTGACACTGCTCTCCATCCAACAATGCAATACCAACATACATCCATACAAGTTCGTTCTGGGACGGAACGAAATGCTTGATAGCTCAATCTTCCATCCTGTAATCCTCAGGATGTCTTCAATTAGGAATGCTTGATTTGGATCAAAGTGGTATTCGGATAACATATCCGATCCCGGACTCTTCGAAACAACATTCGATAGTTTCCAGTAAATTCAACCCCAGTTTTTAGGAAATAAACAGTTGTTGTGATCATCTCCTAACCGTAGTGGACATATTTCCTTAACCTTTGTCGTAGGAGAATGAAACGACATTTATACACATGGTACAACATCATCGGAATGACTGTCCCATATAACTCACGTGTTTCTCCTAGATATTTCCAAAGTTACGTTTTGGGTCCAAATTTGATAGCCGATTATTTAACTATCAATAAACACACATCCAAATCAGGTTTTTGTTCCAAACGGGAAAACCAACTTTATTTAAGCACATAAGCAACCACTAGCCTCATTTAATAGGCCTTTTCATTTATTAAATTCATTCTGTAAATATTGTAGCAAAATTATTTTATAAAGATATATATATATATATATATATATATATATCCACAAATCCTAATATTTCAATACTTGGAAAAACATTCATATACTATCTCAAAGGCATAAGTATATTCACCAAACACTTAGGAAGATTTCCTTTTCATACAATTCTAAAACATTAATAAATTCCACTAAATTTTCTAAAACCATTTATAAAACTATCTTAAATATTTCCAAAACCATTTATAAAAACTCTTTTATGCACTCCTAAAATCATTTACGACCATTTTATTAATCCAAAACCCATTTATAAAACTCATTTTATAAATATATAGCCCTTCCAAAATTCTTTTATAAATATCTAACCATTTATAAAACTCCTTTACATTGTAAAAAATCTTCCTTTAGTTTTACAACCCATATTATAATATTCCTCTTATAAAACCCACATCTGTTTATAAAACCTTATTTATATATCTCGAAAACATTTATAAATAAATTATAATTATTTACCTTAAAAAAACCATTACATTATAATAGACGGTATAAATAAACACTAATTAATCTTAAAATATACCAATTAATAATTCCAAAACATTCTTAATAAAATAATAATACTTTATCTTCAACATCATTATAAATAATAATAATTAATTTCCAAAACTTATTGATAAATAATTATAATTAATTTCAAACAATATTAATAATTTAAATAATTAACTTTTCAAAACATTAAAATATTGATAAATAACTTTAAACAATATTAATATAAATAATCAACTTTTAAATATAAATATATTTCCTTGATAAAAATCCATACTTAATTTTCAAAAAAATCATTTCTATATTTATAAATATATTTTATAAATCTCCTTCTATTTTATAAAACTTACTTTTTATAAAATCTATTTATTTATAAAGAAAACCATTTATAACTCTATCTCTTTATAAATCTCGCTTATTTATAAAAATCTCATTTTAAACATCAGTTACAATATGTTTTTAATGTTGCTTCCATATGTATAAGTTTCTTTTATAAATTTCTTTCAATTTATAAATATCATTTAACATCTCTAAATCTATCCATACTTTCAATTTCCAAATAGAATCAACTATTTTTCTAAACAATTCCACATCTTATGGTAGATCCGCAATTTGTGATTTATTTCCCAATTTATCCAATGATTAAAATTTCCCTTAATTTATAAGCACCGTTTATAAACCATGCTTTTTTAACAAAAATATGATTTTACAAATCTTCACTTTATTTGTAAAATATCACTTTTATAATTTATCCATTTATAAATTTCATGTTTATAAATAAATCTTAATATTTGTGTGTGTGTATACATACATACATATCACTTTATATAAAATGGTTAATAAATATTTATATCAAAATATTTCTGTCTTCTTTTAAAGTCCATATCCCTTTATTATAAAAGACGGACTTATTTTTAATAATTTAAAAATCTTTATTATATAGTTCAAAAATCTCTATTAAAATATTTCATAAAATTTTTAATTTATAATATCCAAAATCTTTCATTTTATTTTATTTAAAATAAATTCCTTCTTTTAATAATTCAAAAATAATTATTAAAACATAGTTTTCGAAGTCACTTAAAATCCTTTTAAAAACTAAATCTTCATTTTATAGTATTTCGAACTACTAAAAATATGGCCCAGAGTTATTATAACACTAAATAGGGAAAAATCATCCCTGTCATCAATTATGGCATCCAACATATCATATATCAAATTATGTAAAAATAAAATCAATAGTGTAAGGAATCCTATTGGATACCTCCAACCTATTTCTCCCTACATCACATATAGTATATGACCAAATAATATAGATAAACCAGTTTAAGGCGAGATCGTATACAAGCGGTCATCCACTCTTACATGGAAACGTAATTGGATGCCATCCACTCCAGAGGCGGTAATATATCCAAACCAAATGATGAATTAGTAAATCATCCAAACATCCAATTAATAATTTAAATCAACTATATAGTATAACCGGTTAACCAAAAACATGAGTACAACTCATCTTGATTTTAGCAGTCGCCAATGTATTCCGGCTTGAATTAAAATTGAACAGACATTCAATTTTAACCAAAATTCTTACGATCTCCAAATCCATCCAATCTAACTCCGTAGTGTAGTATTCGTCGATACGATCACAACGGAACTTGTTGCGTTCAATTTCGACCTCACATGGAAAAGTAACGAATTAATGAACGATTTAAACAAATAAATTATAATAAACTTTTAATTAATAAAATATTTAATTTAATTACCCTTTCACTCGACTTTCGTTCATTCCCAGAAAATAGCTCGACTACGACTTCAATTCGACCAATGCCACCGCCATTCACCGACGTTCATCGACCGATCCACGCCGTAGCACCGCACCATCACACTGCGCCTCCACGTCCCCACAACGTCGCCCCATAGTTCGTTGATTATCAAAAAAACATGAACCCACTGCCTATGAACATGGTCAAATACCGGCCTCCATGCTACGTTATAAGACAATTAAATCACTGAAACCCTTCATCGCCTCGAGGATCATTGGATGGACGAGGGGAATTTAAAAATTCAGACGAACTTGCTTTTTGTTTGCACGTGATTATATAAGGGGTGGGGTATGGCTAAGCATGGTGAATATATATATATATATATATATATATATATATATATATATTCAAAAACATCTAACTCGACGCACTCAAAAATCTAAAACTCCAAACGAGGCATGCCACATGGCATTCTATGTGCAATACCATATTCCGAACACAATGAAACTAGTCCCTGCGCCTAATTTGATCATATACAAAAGATCGCTTTTTCAAACCTAATTATTTTATAAATTTCTGAATTTAATTTTCTACGCGATTCAAACTCATGTGACTAAACGATACGTTCAATCGTCATAAACTTCAACGGCATACTATATTTCACTATTACGGATCCTATGAAACAGGTTTCGTCGAAATCCGAGACAGTGCCCCGGAAGGCTATTTTATGCGATAATTAAAACGAATTATTATAAAAACCAAATTAGTCACTTTAAATCTAATTTTTAAAGTTTACTAACTTTTTTCTTATTCAAAGAGAATTTAAATCAACCTTTGAAATCATTCTCATTCAGATTAAATTCTAGAATCAATAATTTTTAACAATTCTAAATATTCGATTTGATAATTCAGTTATCAATTAAATCGCTAAATTTGAAATATAAGTCATTTAACTTATAAAATTAACTTTCGATATTTAAAATCAATTAAATATTTTAATTTTAAACTAATAAAATTCTGTTACACATTCGGACCCAAGAATGTGGGGGCAACCTATCAAAGATTAGTCAACATCATGTTTGCTATACGGATCAGAAAGAATATGGTAGCATATGTGGATGACGTGTTAGTTAAATCAAGGGCAGCATTAGATCATATCAAAGACTTGGAGCAGACCTTTATAGTCATAAGGCAATATCAAATGAAGGTATATCCTATGAAATGTACCTTTGCTATTGAATAAGACAAGCTCCTAGGATATATAATAAGTGGCATGGCATTGAAGCGAACCTTGAAAATTGATACCATAAGAGGGATGGGAATCCCAAGGAAACTAAAAAATCGGATGTGCCTCAATGGAAGATTAGCAGCCCTAAGCGGATTCATATCCAAAGATACAGACAAATGCATCATATTCTACGATCAAGTGAAGAAGGGGAGAAACATCGAGTGGACTAAGGAATGGAAGGCATCGTTCCAAAATCTGAAGGACCACCTAGTCAATACTTCTATACTATCAAAACTAGTAACGGGTGAGAACTTATACCTTTATTTAGCTGTAACTGATCAAGCCACTAGTGTTGCAGTGGTAGGAGAGGATAAAGGGACGCAATCATTTATTTCACGAGAAAGCAATGGTCTATGGAAATGCTAACTACTCGGTTGTCGAAAAGCTTCTATACAACTTGCTCCTTGCAGCGAGAAAGCTACGACCTTATTTCCAGGCACATCGCATCAAAGTCCTCATAGGCAAACCACTCGAACAAATACTGTAAAAGGCAAAGACATCAGGTCATCCACTAAAGTGGGCCATGGAACTTAGCCAATAACCTACAGCCCCAGGAAGGCAATCAAAGGTCAACCACTTGCAAACTTTACTATAGAATGCACCTTACTAACTGAACCCCAATTAGAGGAGGAAACAAATACCCCATATTGTTGGCACTTACTCGTGGATGGAGCATCAAATGAACAAAAGGGAAGGATTGGATTCATATTAATCACAATGAATGGGCAAAAGCAATATGGGGCATTACATCTTGGTTTTAGAGCAACCAACAATTTAGTAGAATATGAGGCTCTCCACATAGGCGTACGAATGGCCCAGGTAAGGAAGGTAAGGCATGTTAAAGTTCACAGTGATTCTCAGTTAATCGTGAATCAAGTGTAGGGCAATTACCAAGCAAAGAATCCAAACCTAGCTAGATATGCAAAACTATCTAAGAAATTACTACGGAACTTTAAACAATCTAAGGTAGAACAAATCCCTCGTGAAAGCAACTCAACTGCCGACTCTTTAACAAAACTGGCTAATACTAAAACAACCAACGAGATGAAGGCCATACTAATTGGGTTCAAGCAAAGCCAAGTATAACATAATCAAATCAAATATTGTCCTGACCTAAGCCCAACGGGGCGCCATTCAAGGTACATAGAACCAGGAGACAAAGGAAAGCCAAGAGCAACCCATTGTAGAATCCTCACGTCAACAAATTAAGGTGAACAACTGGATAACTCCCATCAAACAATATCTTCTAAATGGAGTCTTACCTCCGAACAAAAGTAAGGCCCAAAAGAAAAGGTTCCAGGCTCCATATTACTCCTTCTTTCATGGCACATTATAGAAGAGAAGTTATTATAACCCTTATCTTAGGCGTGTTTCCTAGGAAGAGGGGGTATGGGTCATGAGGGAAGTACATGAGGAACAATGTTGTGATCACTTCAGGGGAAACATAATTGAAAAATAGGAGCTAAGACACGACTACTATTGGCCTACCACACTTCAAGACGTGACAGATGCCAGCAGTTCACCAGTAACCCTAGACAGCCATTCCATGAGCTCATCCCACTTGCAAACCCATGGCAGTTCGATATATGTGGGATATATCTAATAGGACCACTTCCAATATCGAAAGGAGGAGCTAAATATGCCATAGTGGCCATAGATCACTTCACTAAATGGGTATAGGCGGAGCCTCTAGCCACAATTACTGCAAAGAAGATAGTCACTTTCATGGTAAGGAATATAATTACCAGATATCGGATTATTCATAAAATTATTTTTGACAAAAGGCACCTAGTTTGAGAGCAAGTAATTCATAGAGTTTTATGAGAAAACAGCATAATCAAAAGTTTCTCCTTGTCGATCAGTCGAAGGTAAATGGATGAGTTGGAGCTTTGAACAAAACCATCAAAAAATTACTGAAGAAAAGGCTAGCACAAAGGAAAGTGGGCAGAGGAACTCTCTTTGGTATTGTGGGCCTATCGAGCTTCAACTCGAACCTCTACAGGTCATGCTCATTTTTTGCTAATCTACGGACATGAGGCAACGTTACCTGTCTAATTTGAAATCCCATTACATAAAAGAATATCATATACCGTAAAAAATAAAAATAAAATTGAAAAAAGCTATCATGAACCTTATCTAGGAGAGAAGGGATGAAGCAGCAGCAGTAGCGGCCACGTATCGGCGAAGGATGGCAAAGACTTATAAGGTAAGGCCCAAAGAAAGAAACTTTTGCAAAGGGAATTTAGTATCACAAAGCGTAATATCTAATACAAAAGACCTGATGGATGGAACATTAGGACTAAACTGGGAAGGTCTATTAATTATAGCAGAAGTGTTAGCAAATAGAGCATACCGGTTATCTAGACCTGATGGCAACTTAGTCCTAAGAAGTTGAAACTAAGAGCACCTCAGACCTTACTTTGTCTGACTTACATTACTTATGTGATGTATATTGTAGAATTATAAAGAAGTAACAATATTATAAACTGGTCGTAGTGGTATTATACAGCCTGAACGAGTATAATATTCTCTATATTATCCAGTGCAAAATCAACGCCCACTCACAGGTCACCACCAGTAGTCACTGATTTATGAAGTTCGTATGTGAAAATGGCAGTCTCCATACTGGAGATAGTGATAGTGGCGCTACCATTACAACAAATAGGACCTTTAACAACGTTTCAAAAACACTATAAAAGTTGTTAACAACGTTTTTACATATGCTGTATATCGACATGCAGTTACATGACATAGATATATAATGACAAGGAATAAACGCGGTTAAATGTCCTTTTTTACAGCATTTCTCCGGTGTCATGAAATCGTGCTTTATCTTTTTAGATATAATTTAACGGCATTTTTAAACGCTGTTGAAACATTCAACGGCATTTTAAAAACGCCGTGTAATGTTTTAACAGCGTTTTAAAAACGCCGTTAAATTATATACAAAGCTAAGTCAATTAGGATTTTTCTACTTTTCTATGAATTCCATTTCATTAAACATCTGTCACAATGTATATATATACCACATTTCAAAATCAGCATATTATATCAATACCACATTTTGGACACATATTTGATAACCAGCGTATGAAATTTCATAATAAAAATACATAATATTCTTACACTAAACATAAATAGTTTGTCATTAATAGTTCATAAACAAAATATAGAACAAGTAGCAATAGCAAAACAAAAGCAAGTTGTATGTACCTTAAAACCAAAAAGTAGTTCTAGCAGCAAAAATAACTTCGATCCATAACTCATTACAACCTTTTTTTGCATCACAGCCATCTATCTACATGTAAAGCAAAATTAATGCTTGAGATTTAATTCATCAAAAAAGTGTACGCAAAGTTCAATCGGATTCATAATGAAAACACTAAATATTCATCACACTATTTCATTAGGCGATTGACTAATACAAAGTATACAATATGTAATAACAATAATTAATTAATGACACAATTGATGTTTTAGACTTTCACATCGCATAGGATGTTTGCGCATTTATCAATGTGCAATTTTACACACATAGAATTTAATGCAAAAATGAACACATGGAAATGGGAAGCACCTAAATTTTATGATGCTGCCTTGTTTTTATGAGCTGTGAGGACCTCCTCTTGCTGACATGAAATAGAGTACTTGAGCATGAGACTCTTATCTTCATATTAACTCTTAACATATACTTTTTTCATTCATTTTTCTAACTCTTTTATATTATGTACAAGGCCATCTACACACGTAGCTAGATTATTAAATGTAAGTGCTACTTAACTCAAAATTCTCTTATTATACACTACATACATGGACTGGACTGGACTGCATGCTTGAAGATAATAAGTTATCGAAATATATTAAATCTTGGTGATTTAGAGAATATTAAGGGATAAACTTTACCTTAGCATCAATTAAAATTTACAATGAAAACATTTGTCGCTCATTACTTGTAGCTCATGACTTTCGGTCTTATATCATTTTTTTGAAATGGATCTTTTATTTCATTTAACAAGCATGCAACTATACCTGAAATGGAGGAGAACCGGCAAGTAAGACATACAAAATGACTCCATAGGACCATATATCAACCTTTGCACCATCATATCCTTTCCTTTCAGCAGCCTTAGGTGCCGCATACGCTGGAGTCCCACATGTCGTATGGATCAAACAATCTACTCCAACAAATGCACTAAGACCAAAGTCAGCTATATTTAAATTTCCTACACAATTAGGAACAAAATATTTCTCAACAATCAAAACTTTTAACCAAAATAATTTATCCGTTAACAATGGATACGTCACAAATCATTTAACAATGTGTTAAGGGCACTGCTCATTTTGTATTTTCTCAACAGTGAGGTACCATGAATCTAACAAAGGAGCATTTTTACCAAGTGCCTTGTAGTACATATGTGTATGTCAAGCAACTCATAACAAATAGAAAATCAATGGCAGATCTGAAATCAAATGACCAAAATTTGCAAATAAATCACTAAAGACTATTGAACCCTTAATTTATCTTGATCATCAAGCAACAAATTCTCTAGATTCAGATCATCATGAAACTAATTTATTTTATATACAAATTAAGAGTCTTTTGGAAGATAATTTACATTAGTTTTCCTAATGTCATTTACATATTTTTTAGGTTCATTTAAATTTCACGTAGGTAATTTCTTTCCCTTCTACTTGTGTCTATAATTATTCTTGTTTTTGCACTTTTTTATTTATTTTTCTTTCTACGTCCATTTTCTTAATTAAGTGAAACTCTAATTTGTGAGTAACACTACATTCTCTTTGAAGAAATACAAGTAATATACTAAAATAAATATCAGTAGTGAGAAGAGCAATTGAAGTAATTGATACAAATAAGTAGATTACGGATTTTATGACCAAGTTTATTATAATATAGTTAAAATATTTCACTATGAAGCATACGTTTATTTAAAAAAAAATAGATAATTCTCATAAGCATTTAATTTATCCAGCATTGACATGTCAACATACCATAATTTTGGCAATAATTTATCGTATCATACTTTTTTGCCGATACTAATATTAATCATAATTCAAAAATACTTTATTGTATAATTACTTATTGAACAATACGCGACATGAATTCACTAAAAGAACAATGCATGGACCACCATGATGAATCCAATTAGTGTGTGTACACACTGAATTAAAGGATACGTTTATCCTTCCCAACTAAATGGAAGGGAGAAATTGCTGTCACACATAATGATTTTTGAATCCATGTTTGCAAGAATAAGCTCTGATATTCAATGAATTCTTTTGCATGTGAAAATAGTTGACCTACACCCGTAATAATTTCATCTTTAGAATATTGCTTAAAACTTTTTCAGTCGATAGCCATAATTAGCAATAGCACTTAAGCAAGAACTGCCATAGAATTGAGAACAATTGTCTTCATATGATTTGTTGAATGAAGATTACATATTAATTCTCATGTGTCACTAAAATAATTTGGGTTTTTTAATAGTATACCCAGTTGAAAATGAATTTGAGTATTTAGTGGAATGAAGATGACATATTCTTACTATGTCGATGATTTAATCTATCCAGTTTCATGTTTAACACTGCAAAGTTTACTTATATTAGTTAGCAATTGGTTAAACTATTTTTGTCTAACACATCATTATCGAATGACCATTTTCACATATTTATACAATCTTAAATAACAGTATACTGAATATTGTCATGATCTTACCAAACATGGCAGCATTATCAGAAAGACATATTTACAAAGATCAAACAACACATATGATCAACTCAAAACTCGAATCTTAGTAACTTACAACCATTCGGTTTGAACATTTTACTTTAATTTGGTCACCATTAACTTTCATTGCTTCTTCATCGATCTAAGCCATGTCAAGATCTTCAACCTAAACATGACTGCCTGGATCAGTGTCACTCAAATTTGTCTACACAATCAAATTTTGTTCAGGGTTTTAAAAATGTCAACAAGGAAATTTTAGTCCTTTTTCAACAAGGAAGTAGTAACAATCGAAGATCTATGCAATGTAGAGTAGTCTATTGCCGTCTGATTAGATGAAGTCTTCGAGTCCCTACGGCCGTGAGCCACCTGATTGGATTCGCATCTGATTCGAGTCACCGCGACACCGCCTATTTGTCGTTGCATTTAAATCGCCACCACCGTCTGAGTCTGGAGTCGCGTCGTGTGTTATGCCTGGGCATGCTGCTGCTATAGCCTTTCCTGAGTAGCAAATCTGAATCAATTGCGATTTTTTCTTTTTCCTCTTGGCTACGGATCAGGATATTTTTTTTCCCATTTTTGGTTGCGTGTTTGATATACTAGGAGCTGAAGCTGGTGACCTAAGATTTAAGCCACCCAAAGAGATTGCTTTACCGGCTTGATAATACATGATTATTTTTATATTCATGAAGATCAATCCGATGATGTTGGATTCATGAAGAAAGGAGGAAAATAGGGTTCTTTAGAAAGAAGTTGAGGAAGAAAGAGGTTTTGACATGAAAGTCGGAGTTTGATTAATGAGAGGGAATGAAAATATTTTGCCGCATAAGTGTCTTATTTTCATTCTATTAACGTTGGACCCAATTGTAGCATGAATACAGCGATTGTTTAAAATCTGAATAATGAGAAACATTGCCTTGCTTCCCAATGCTGTTCATTCTTGCAATTAAAGAATGATTTTCTTATAGGGTAAACACTTGGATTAGCTATGCGAGTCCGACTTTTCAGCCAAAATACTATGCTGGATGGGATATTAAACTGCCTTAACCTAGTATGAATATTCCTATGATAGAAACCGTAGAAAGACTACTCGTAGGGATATTGGGCAGCCGAGCCAGTATAAAACAACCTCTATGTTAGTCAATTCAACATACCACACTAGACATATGGATATTAGATAGCCATTATTAGTAAAAAAAACTATGCGCATGCGACAATGAGTTGTATATGTATGATCTGACTTCTAAATCAATTTTTCTTTACTCTTCATAGCTCATCACCATCATTCCATAGGTATAGTTCCACTTACAAATGACAACGATAATCTCAGAAATGAGAATGATGATGCTATAAAAGAATTCAGATCAGCATACAGATGGCTTTACGCTTCAAACAAAGGGGTAGGTCATACCAAGCATGCAGCTAAGGCCATTATTACCCCAAAAAAGGGGGTAGGTCTCATACCAAAGGGCCAAGGACATTACGTCCCTAAATAAGGAGCAGGTCAAAACAAACATACAACCAAAGACACGGTTAAGGACATTCTTCCCTAAATAAAAAGGGCAAGTCATCAAAAGCACATAACCCACCACCATCACTAGTACTGGTACTAACAACACTACATGAAAGTTACTATAACAATCTTAGAAATGAGATTGGTGGAATTTAATCGAATGATACAGGTCATAGCACAAAAGTCCCGTGTCTTAAATAGCTAGGCAGAAAGAGAAAGCAGGCAGGATTAACAAAAGACGCAATACCGGATGATCAAGGCAAGTCTACCATGACCTATAATTGTAGTAGACTTAAAAGGCAAGTGTTATGTCTGTTATTAATGGGAAATGCTTTCAAGACATGAGGGAACCGACTTGAAGTCACAACATCTGACCTGACCCGAGCTCAGCACCAATGGAACCATAGCAAAAAACAAATATTGCAAGAATTAAGGAATAAGGGCGAGCCACGGTGGATAAATCTAAATTCGAAGTCAAATACCACACTAAAGTTTAGGGACAATACATACCGAGCTAAGCTGAGCACATCTTCATGGATCATGTTTTGTAAAACCTATAGGAACAAGTCCACACCAGCACATACCGAGGGCAACCTAAACAACTCAATACATATTCGAAAGCACATCAAATGGGCTATATACAGGGCCACTCAGTATACACTTCAACGCAAAGCCATACTTAAAATTCAAATTAGAAATAGCCCCAACCGTGCTCCAACCCATATACTATCAAGTCAACAAAAGACAACAAAATATCAGAAGGGAAGCATGACATGGGCATCAGGCAATATTCACCACCATATCTCTTCGTATGCACCAATACCATGACATCGCGTACTGCTCAGCACTGACACAGCGAGGTCAACAAGTGAAAAGAAATATCTCTTTAGAGACCTATAAGAAATGTCAATTCAAATTTGAATTCTCCCGCTTTAATTTTTTATTTTCCCACTCTGATTTTGGGATTTTCGCCTCCATTCAACTTCCCGACGAAGACACATCACTAATCCAGTCACGTCAAATAGACAATACAGATAAACGACATCTGGCATGATTCAAGGGTTAAGGTACAATGGTGAGAAAGAAATTCCAGAAATCCATGTGCATTTCAGGACTATAAATAGAAAAGGCACTATAGCATGAAAGGATCTTCTTCCTTTTCAAACATTCTTCTTATGAAAACCTTTAAGGTTCAACCATACTTTCTGTCATAGGTTTCTACATCAAATCATCGATGAAGGAACAATGAAACTTTTCACATGGACGTATATTTCTTAAAATCCGAACCACATAAATCCCGTGTCCTTTACTATTTTATGATATTTCCTCGTTAGCTGTAGTACTAAATTCTATTTTACTTGTACTTGAATTGAATATTGTTTAGATCTGACACTTTAACAAATAGTTTAAGCAACTACTCGATTTTGTAAGCATTCAACGGTATAAATTCAGATTACTTAGTTTTGATAGGTCAAAAGCAACAAAGTAATTAGTGAATCAATTATTTTATAGGTAATCGAGGGTTTGAAGTACGCAAAAGTTCCTCAACAAAGAGGTTTTACCAAAACCCAAAAATGTTCTACATGCTTGGACAATGAACTTTTCTTAGTATAACGTCCACAAAAGCAATTTTGAATTTGAATTTTTTGATAATTTAGTAAAAAACAGCATAGTTTCAACCAAGTTAGTTTATAATAACTAGGAATGTTTAGAACTAAAGATTTTTTTAATTGCATACATAGGCAATTGACGATTAGTACATAATATAACTCCTGATAAGGTTCATAAACTGATGTCTGAGTGAGGCATGACTTGTATGACATTCGGATAAAGTTTGATAAAGCAATTGTCTACAATAAACAACAAATTCAATTTGTACACAGAAGCCATGTTTTCTTCACTATAAAATTTGCATAGCATTACTTATAGCTCAATCATGAAATGTAATCTTTTTTAATATTTAAGAGATTCCTAGTGTCAAATATAAATCAACAAATGCATACAGATTAAGTTATTATAAAGAGCTAGCACTGTAACATTTTATGACCCGAATTAGCATTGTGGAATACATGCTGATTCCCACCTTCTTTGACAAATATTAGCACTACATCACAAGTATCTGATGGTTGTTCTTATATTCAATTAATAGAATGGAAGCATAGACAAAATTTTAGTGGTAGGTAAGAGGAATAGGTTGAAGCATCTCAAATAACTGTATAAAAGGCAATGCAGAGCCAATACATGAAAATAAATTAGCGTTGCTATTTCAAAATGTGGTATTACTAAGTACACACAAGTAGCTGATGGTTGTTTTCACATTTAAGTAACAGAACGGAAGCACAAACAAAAAAAATTTAGTGATAGGTAAGAGGAATAGGTTGGTGCGTCTCAGATACTTGTATAAAAGGGAATGCAGTGCTAATACATGAAAATAATTTAGCGTTGCTATTTTAAAATGTGGTAGACTGAGTACACACAGGTATCTGATGGTTGTCTTCACATTCAAGTAATAGAACGGAAGGTAGACAACAAAATTAGCTCTATTATTATCGTTAATAATTTGAAAATATATAATGCATAATCTTTTTATAAATGTATAATCTAACCTTAAACTAAAGGAACCGGGTGTAACAACCCATAATTTAATCACTTTGAACATGAATAGTTAATATGTTTTTAAAATGATGGATTTTATATCTAGAAGTATTAACCTTGCCTAATAAAACAAGAAATAATTATTTACCCTGTCTAATAAAACATAATAATATAATTACTTACCTAATAAAACAAGAAGAATTATTAACCCTGCCTAATGAAACAAAATAATATAATTACTTGCCTAATAAAACAAATAGTTTAATTACTTGCCTAATAAAACAAGAAAGAATTATTAACCTAGCCTAATGAAACAAAATAGTATAATTACTTGCCTAATAAAACAAAATAGTATAATTACTTGCCTAATAAAACAAAATAGCATAATGATTATTTTATTCCATGCGGATGGTTGCCATTGGACCAAAATCTGGTCGAATCAGGTTATTCCATGCGGATGGTTGCCATTGGACCAAAATCTGGTCGAATCAGGTTATGCCATGCGGATGGTTGCCATTGGACCAAAATCTGGTCAAATCAGTTTAGCCCATAGTTGATAAGAAGGATTCCTATTGGACCAAAAGGTGGTCGAATCAAATTAAGCCACAAGGATGTTTTCTATTGGACCAAAATATGGTCGAATCAAATTATGCCATATGGCTAGCTTCTATTGGACCAAAATCTGGTTGAATCAGGTTAGGCTATAGGAAATTACTAAAGTACCCTTCTCTTCACCTATAAATAACCAAGTCCATATCTCATTTTATTTCGTTCACAAACTAAAGAAAAGAACTAAAATTCATTTTAAAAGGTGAAGTATTCCAAGTCTCCATCAAAGCAAATAGGATGTGAGTATATTTCATGTTTTCATAGTTTAGTGGGTATAACTTATTCTGTGAGTATATTTCATGTTTTCATAGTTTAGTGGGTATAACTTATTCTGTGAGTATATTTCATGTTTTCGTAGTTTAGTGGGTATAACTTATTCTGTGAGTATATTTCATGTTTTCGTAGTTTAGTGGGTATCACTTATTCTGTGAGTATATTTCATGTTTTCATAGTTTAGTGGGTATAACTTATTCTACGAGTACATTCCTTGCTTTCATAGTTTAGTGGGTGTAACTTATTCTGTGAGTATAATTTAATTATTTTACAGTCAGTGTAATCTTAATCCCTTTCCTTTTACTCATTCATATTTTAACAAATGTCGTGTTAACTATTGATTGTAAATTGTTAATAATGATGAGTCTGTTATTATTCTTGTTATTATTCTTGTTTGTTTGATTTATGCTCGGCCAATTTATGAGCAATAACTTTGATGTTTAGTTAAAGGGAACTTACACCACCTTTTAACTTAGGATTGACATTTAGTGACTTTTTGGTTAAAAAGAAACAACACCCCTTTTAGTTATCTCATTTGATTAAGAGGAAGCTTCACCCCCTCTTGGTTGTAATCTCCTTTAAAGATGATGGGTTTAAGTTATGATTTGAATGGAAGTTTTAAATCTTTGTTTAAAGTATTTTAAAGGAGCTTCAAAATTTATATAATAATTTAAATGAGTTATTTATAAGTAGTCCTATACTTGGCACTAAAAGCCGATGAGTAGATTGATTCTCTATCTGTGGGATCTGGAACCGAAGTGTCTAGGCAAGGCTAGGAGCAACCAGTGCCCTGACTTACCTGGCTTTGTTTCTGGGCGAGGGATAGAGTAAGTCGAGAATATCGGAAATATGACAAGTGTAGGAGATTTGATTTCCATAAATGATCTTTATAATTATAATGGAAAACGTTTGCTTTTCTTATAGACAATTGTTTTTGACCCATCTAAGTATGCTTTCGAAATATGAAATCCTCTTAATTGTTTTGAGAATATGCTTATACCGATGGGATAATTATATGGATATTTTCCAAGTATTGAAAGAGTATAAGATTTAATTTCCATATACAATAGTTTTGTTATCCCCGATAGTCGATATCTTGACTATCAATTTCGATACCCTTCTTCCTTTTATTTTTGTTTCGTCAATCTAAGACGATTTGTTGCTCAATTTGAGCATTGATATCCTTTATCGGAAATGACTAAATAAAGAGCGAGTGGGGGCCAAGCTATGTGGGGTTGCTCCCATTAGGGTATTTTCACATCTACTCTAGATTGGTTCCGGTTGTATGCGCACGGAGATGTGAAATACTCGGATACTCGATAAGGATGGCGGGGTCCGGCTTGGAGGTTTCCGAGAGCCATCGTAGTTCTCAAGTATATTTTCTAGAGGTATACTTTCGATAAGGGGGGCGCACCCTCCTAGTCATTGTTGGAAAAAATTCCTTTTCCTTATTTTTGATTCAAATCTTTGGATTGATTCTTTCTTAATTTCATTGAGAAGCGTCTTGCACTCTTCGCGATGTTTAATTATCTGTATCCATTCTTTTATACTTGGATGTTGTCCTTGTGAGGGAAAAACCTGTTCTGCGTTTTTCCGATGTGGTCTCACTAGTTACTTTGTGTGTTCTATTTTTGGAGTTTACTCATACCAGACTTATTGTCTGACCCGAATTGTTTTTTTTTCTCTAAACGTTTGGGTACTCATTTATATTTGAGTAGTCCAGAAATGACAGGTTTCTTTGGGCTCTTTTGAAGATGGTGGACGAGCAGGAGGCTCCTTATCTATCTAGCTATTTATTTCCGCTATTATGAGATGTTGACTAGATGTATGTATATTTAAAGGCAGGTTGTTATAACTGCCTAGACTGGTAGTGGTACTTTTGTTGTAACTCTGATAACTCCATATTGGGGAGTAACATTATGTACCGTCTTATTTTTATGTTATATTTAACCGTTCCGTCGTGAGATTATTATTCTGTTCTTATATTTTTACCCCATGGCAACTCGTCTTTCAGATACTTGGGCAACGGCACATGAATACCATGGATGTATTAAGTGTCGTTCTCAAGGGTCCGAAAGGTGGGTCGTCACACCGGGCCACTAAATGGGCGAGGAAGAGTAAGAGGAAGAAAATGAAATATTCCATGAAGAATAATGACAAAATGAATGAAAGAATATGTTCTTTTAAAGGAAAATTTAAAACTTTCAATTCTCTCCTTTGAAACATTTTCTATTTAGTTCATTATTAAATTTCATCAAATCCTCTTTCTCCCCCACTTCATGAATGGCTGGCAATAAAAAGGCATGTGGGTCTTAAAAAATTTCCAAAACCATTTAGCAATTAATCTATTTGAATCCAATTTAAATATTCAACCAATATCATATAGCGATGCATGCGTTTATAACTTTTATATTTCAAGTACGAATTCTATTCATAAAAATCAAATAAAATTTAGTAATTATATATTATAAATAATAATTAATTTAATCAATTTACAATGATTATTAATTAATTAAATCGTGTAATTTTTCGGAGTAACCATCAATATGGTTGTATGACTCAAAGTGGTAAATTTAGCAAGCGGTTAATATCAAACGATTTAAGTGTTAGCATTTACACATCAGCTTAGCTAATGGTGTGACATTTTGGTAGAATATCATTTTCAATTTTATTTATTTTAAACGGTACCTAGTAGTAACGATTATTTGTACCAATTCTCTCCATCATTGCTACATGACATTGAGACATATGTAATTTGGTTTTGGTTAGAATTCCAACATCTTCCAAATTCAACTTGATTGGTCCAAACAAAAAATCTATGTTTCAACAATAACGATTATTATTAGTCATGCTGCTATGATTAGAGACTTTGACTTTGTGTTGACTGCAATTGGTTATGGTACTAACTTCATATAATTGAGGAGATGAATACTCTATTGCATAGTATTTCACTTCCAATGGTTCGGTTGTAATCCAACTATAGTCATTCAATGCATATCATGCCATGATTTAACTGTAATCAAAGTGGAGCATCCAGATTGAAGTTCAATGGTATTCTCAAGTCAAGAGAACTGTGTAATATTGTCACTTCGAGAGTCTTTATTTAACCTTAGTTATATCAACCAATAGAAAACTCGTGAGTGAGTCATTCCATATTTATCCAATAATAATCAATACATAAACCCTTGGTTTCCCTAAGTCATAGGTAATACATTACCTAACATTTAGAGAGCGTTACACACTCTAGTCTTAAAGAATGTATCGATATCCTTCTCGCAACATCACAGTTAGGAATATTTAAAATAATATGTTGTTTTTAGTGCGATAAATTTCTCATGACCATAATATATTGTAATTATTATCACATAACATATCACTTAAGAATTTTCTATTTAATATACTTTAAATTATTTAACTAATTAGATCACAATATAACATGTATGTAATAGAAAGAAAACACATTTTATTTTCAATAAGACTGGTTATCAGGTTAGATATATGTAACAAAATTGCCCCTAGGCATATCCCTAACTCTAACAAAAACTAATATTTTCGAGTAGTCCTAAAGTAAAAGTCACGATGAATATATTTACTTAACTAAAGCGAGAAATAATGGGTGGTATAGCCAGGTTTAGAAGAATATCTAATGGTTAGAGCGACGATGTTGGGTCTTGGATTTAATACTAGGCAGAGCGGCGATAGTGGGAGGTGGTAGGCTAATTGTGGTGGCTGATGCTGGAGGGGGGTTGTTTCGTCTGGATGTGGAGGAAAGGTTACAAATTCGAATGCTGGAGGAGGATTGCTTGAATTTGATCTGATTTGCTGGGTGTGATTTTTAATGTTTGGGAGAAGGAAAAGGTTTATTTGGGACTAAGGGAAAAGCAATAGAAGCATAACACTTTATATATGAAATCGCCTTATAGACAAGAGTGTAGGTTGCAGAATTATGGATCTTGGCTAATTTAACATTATAAGAGGGGTGGATAGTGTTGTCTAACTTATGCAAATCTTTTTAATTTTCTTTTAAGATTGATATCAAACCATAAAATAACAACACAAAACTAATAAACAATCATAGATGCAATCATTGATAAGAATAAAAGCAGCAAAAGTTAAGTAAAAAGCTAGAAAGATGATACTGGGGATTTTATATTGCTTCTAATTTTTTCTACATCCAGTCTTGCACAATTGCTTGTTCAGATTTCTTTCCAAAGGCCAATCTTTAACCGGACAGAAGACAAACCCAATACAATCTCGATTTCAAGGCTACGAGATATACTCTCTTGTATTTCAAGTCCAGGGTAAACTCACTTGATTTAACCAGACTACAAGAATACCCACTAAATTTGAACGGGCTTTAAGCACATCCACTGTATTTGAACGGGCAACAAACACATCCAAGCAAACACAAATAGTGTTGATAGTTTCTCCAAAGACAAATTCTCATACTTTGGGTACAATAGGTCTTATAGCCTATTGGATAGCAATTTGATCTTTGAAATGAGAGAGAGATGTTTCCAAAACAGTAAGAAAGTAGTATTGGATCAATACAATGAAGTATGAATTGATTCATATGATTTTGAAGATAATAGAGTATATTTTTCAAGAGATTTTTCAAGAGAGTGGGATGAGGGAATAAAGTAAGTAATAGTTATAAAAAATTTGTTTGCACTCTCATTTATATAGTAAATTAATTAATATGTCTATTAGTGAAAGGTTGTGTCAAATAGACACTTCCATTCAAAATTTAAAAACCATTAGGCAGTATGTATGTCGACATATCATATATATGTATGTCGACATATGCTGGTTCAAAATGAAAATTGTTTTCTTTTTAAAATGTTTTGAAATCCTAATACTTTGTAAAATAATTTGAACATGGTTTTTAAATATTTTAACTCTATAAAACTTCTGTAGAATATTTTTAAAATTAAAATAATTTGTTTTTGTTTAAAAATACCAAAGGTTAGAATTTAGAGATACAGATCCTAAATTGCTATCAAAGACTTTACAATATATATTAATGACTCTATGCGCTAAATTATGACCTTTAGACCTTTTTTTGTCTTTGAACTCATGACCTTTCATATCTTTATCTTAGGTCTTCATACTTTACAGTCTTTGATTCAGCACTTATGTAATATTCTGCACTATAAGCTATTTAACTTGGAAAAACATTAGTATCTATATTTTATATCATTGTATATGGTTGTTATCGTCAAAATCAATAACTGAGATATTAACTATCTACCTATTTTTGATGATAACAACCATTATTTATTCATGTATATAAAATATGATATGACCCTCTTGAGTTACATAACCCCTCCCCTCCACCCCGAATATCTGCATGTGTATATATATTTTTATCCCTCTTTGTCATCAACAAAAATGGGTGCAAAAATAAATTTGAATTAGGAAAGGATTTTATAAAAAAAGGAAGTTCTTAAGTATATTATAAATAGGTATATTGTTTTCAAATTATTTCACAAGGAAAAACACTTTCCATGGAGTTTTATATAACTATGTATATAGTCACATTTTTATGTCAAATCTGACATATACATACATACATACATACATACATACATACATACATATACTGGATCAAAAATGAGTTTATGGATTCTAAAGGAGAAATTTGAAAGTATGTACATACTATATTATATAAATCATTTTGTATATAGTGAATTTGAAATAATTGCTTTGAAAACTATAAACTCTGCTTGGTTATTATTTTGCTTGGCCTTTGGCTATTTGCACCATTTTAGCATTTCTTTATGACTTTTGGAACCATTGCTTTCTTGCAATTTCCGCATTCATTTGAATGATAAATCTAATTAAACAATTTAGCATTACAAAAACTTCCCTTAAATGAATACTTATAAATGGTAGAGTCAAAATCAATAAATTGAGACAAAAATAATTGGGACCTACAAAAGAATATGATTATAAATGATGTACTTTTAAGTAAATAAGATAAGATATGGAAACTTAGACGAACAACCTCTATTGGTTTAAATTAACTAAAAAATAACACTATCATTCCAAACATACACACCAAATACTAACAATCCAAATCAAATCACATCCTAATAAATCATACTTAATTATTTCATAATCTACACTTAAATCAAAAAAATTATTTACATATTACTAAAAAAAATAAGTTTAACGTACCAACTTACGAATTAAAACAAGTAGAAGTCTAAACATTCCTAGGGACTTTAACCAAACCTTTAGATCCAAAGGTTGGATTTGCTTTGATGGCATCCCAATTTCCATTTTACTTGAAGCTTGAGCATTCTAGGTTGTTAGTTTTACCATCTTTGATGGGGGAAGATATTAACCATCAAAGAGCATTGAAGTGCTGCTTCTCTTGCTCTTTTATCATTTGAATTTGGCTTAATTTCAAATGCCTTTGATTCCTTAGAATAAAAGAGAGAATGTCTTCGAAAGATTCGAGAGTTTCTTCAAGGTTTTCACAAAGTTTTTGATGTGGAGAAGACATGCTTATTAAAGAAAGAATGAAAAAGGAAATAGAGAACGAAATAACGAGTGAACTTTTCTAGAAGAAATAGGCTTATATAGGATGAAGAAACATTTGAAATGTTTGAATAGATGGTAGTTATAACATTTTTAACTTTCAAAATTTTGTCAAATGCTAGAATATATCGACATTGTCATATATGTATGTCAACATATATGCCTGAATTTGCAATATTTAATTTCTTTCAATATAATTTTTGTTTTTCTTAACGCCGTTATATTTTTATAATTTCTAGAGACTAATAAAACTATATAGAATAGTAAGAAATAGATTTCATTAATTAGAAAAGGGAAATACATGGGTTTCAGAGAAAAAACAAAATAAATACATGAAAATAAAATAAAACTAGATAAACACACAACAAAAGTACAAAGACAGAACAACTAGTTCTAAAAGGATGATGATGAAGGAGAAGAGTTTTCACAAAGCTCTCTAATGATTTTTATAAAGTAACTTTACACTTTGTTGGAGAGAGAAGTGAACTTTTTGCTAAAGAAATGTTTAAGCTTCTTTTGGTTTTTGAGAAGTTTCTATTGGTTCTTTAGAATCTCTGGGAGGGTGAGAAGGTCTTTCGAAGCTTTCTAAGTAAGTATCCATTTCCTCCTCTTCCTCTTCTTGATTATCTTCTTCTTCAATTTCCATTTCATCGCCTTCTTCTTATTTTTGTTGAATTTATCACTCCTCTTCCCATGCCAATTTTTCTTCTTTTTCAGCAATAGTTTCATAGGGTTTGAAGTAAAGAGGAACATGCATAGAGAAATGTTGGCCTTGTCAAAAACTTTCCGAGGCAAAGTGGGTTCTCCTCGTAAACCAAAATCAATATATTTGAACATACTAGTAAGATACACACCATGTAAAGTGTGTTTTCATATCCAAAAATATTATTTTGAGAAAAATCATCTTAAATGACTTGTGCACAATTGATGTCGTAATTTCCATAGATGGCCAAAAGAGTTTTAAAATCTTTTTGAGTTAGGTTATTGTAATTTCCCGTCGTCGGACTGATGCTTTGTTGTAAAATGAGACTCATAAATCTCGATTTTGGTCTAAAATATTTGTGTTTGAAAACAAATTCTTCGTCACTTTTAAAAATATCGTTGAAAACTTCTCAATTTTGTTCAACAATTTTAAAGGTGGAGAGTTCAATTCCAATGAATTTGCAACCAATTATTTGATCCAAAATTTCATAATCTAAAATAATAATAGTGCATTTTATACTACTCCAAACTTGTCCTTCTTTTCCTTGAAAAAACTTTCCATTCAAATTTGCATAAAACATTTTAACTGAATTCAGATAACACACGAAATCATTTTGAGAAGAGTCGGTTAAACCAAGAATAACATCGATAGTTTTCAAGACCATAAGAAGAAAAATCATCAAACATAGTAAATCTTCTAGGAAAAACTTTTTCATATTCAACATAAGTATCAATAGCTTCTTTGTTATTGTAAAGAAAACCTTTGATTCTCTTTGAAAGCCTTATGGTTTTTGATGGTTGGCTTAAGGAGGTCATTTTTGATTTTTTGAAGAGATAAGAAAGTGTAAAGATATATTGAATTTTGAAATAAATTATGTAAATGAATGGATACAGATAAGATGAATTAGTAGATGAAGAACTGACATTTATGTTTTAAAAAGATGCCTTTTAGTTATTGGAGTTAGTGAAAAAGAGAAGAAATTTCAAATTTTGAATTTGTAATGAATTTTCAAAATTCTGGCAGATATGTGACATATGGGCCGTAAAATTCAAAATTAAAACTAATGTAAAATATTCTTATATATTTATATACGTGTATGCATCTAATATTATTATTAGTATATATTTTATCCTAAAAAAGAAATTTAAATTAAATGTAAAAATACCACTTTTTGCTCTATTTCTTTAATCTATTCTGATTAATCTACTATTGCCTTGAAACACATGTTTGCAATCTCAGCATCAGGTGCATTGTCAATTGAAGTAGTATTTGAATTATCGAATATTACTATGTATGCTTATTTTGGATGAATCAGTAACTAGTGAGACCTTGATTTGTTATGAAGTGGACAATCTCTTTGCATATGACCGTGTTCATACAGTTGAAACATTTAATCGTAGTTCCAATTCCAGGGTCTTGTTTTTAGGTTTTCGAAAGTTGTTCATATTTCTGTACTTCTAGAACTTTTCAAATTTCTGGTCATGAAAGCAATCTCATCATTGTCATCGTCTTAATCTTGATCGTCGGCTATTGCATTTAATGTAATGGATTTCTTTTCTATTGCCTTGATTTCTCTTCCATCCAGCAATTATGCTTCATAGGACATTAAATTACATATTAACTCTTAAATTTTTAGAGAGCTAATATTATTAACCCCTTCAATTGCTAATGTCTTTTAATACCACACTAAACAGAGCGAATTGAGTATTTTTCTAACTTGGTCCTCTTCAAAAATTTCTTACCCAATAATACTAAAGAATGTACTATATCCTGATATCTACGGTACATGTCAGAAATAAACTCATTCTAGTTAATTTTAAATAATTAAAACTGATTTGTTAGCATGAATTTTTTAGTCTATTTAACTTTACAAGTGCTCTGATGAGTAACTTGCAATGTACTCCAAATATCACATGCAAACTTATAAATAGAGACTATACTAAATTCATTTTTATCTAATGAGAAAAATAAAATATTTATGGCCTTACAATTATTAAGTGCTTATGTCTTTTGGCCAACAGTCCAAGTTGAAAAGTCAGTTTAGGGTTCAGTGTACTCATTCTGTGTAATATTCCAAATATCTAAACCATTAGATTGTAAATAAATCTTCATCTTACATGACTAATAAGTGTAATTAGTGCCATAAAAAGTAGGGTTCTAGTAGTAGATTATCCTTCGACAAAAGTGTTAACAAGTATACAAACAATATTGCTAGTTATTTAAACTTTTCAAAAGTCAAATTATGTGTTTTTGAAAATTTAGTGCTCTAATAGAAAAAGTGAGTTACAGAATTGTGGATCTTAAGGCTAATTTAACCCTAAAGCCGAGGGGGGGGATAGTGTTTTCTAAATTATGCAAATCTTTTAGTTTTCTTTCAAGATTGATGTCAAATCATAGATTAACAACACAAAATTATACTAACATTAATCATAGATGTAATCACAGATTAGAATAAAAGTTGTAAAGTAAAGAGTTAGAGGGATGCCACCGAGGATCTTATACTAGTTCGAATTTCTCCTACATCCAGTTCCGTACAATTGCTTGTGCACATTTTTTTTCCAAACGCTAATTTTTAACCAGGCAGAAAGCAACTCCAAATACAATCTTGATTTCAAGGCTACGATGCACTTTTTTATTCCGAGTCCGAGGAAAACTTATTTGATTTAAGCGGGCTATAGGCACACCTACTAGATTTGAATGGGCTACTAAGCATATCACTTGATTTGAACGGGCTACAAGCATGGTCAAGCAAATATAGATAAAATTGACAGTTTTTTCGAAGACAAATTATTTTACTTTGAATACAATGGATCTTATAGCCTCTTAGATAGCACTTTGATCTTTGAAATGAGAGTGAGATGTTTCCAAAACAGTAAGAAAGTAGTATTGAATCAATACAATGAAATATTAATTGGTTCTGTATGATTTTGAAGAGAATAAAGTTTATTTCCAAGAGATTTTTCAAGAGGATAAGAGAAGGAAAAAAAGTAAGTAATTAGTTATCAAAAAGTTCATTTGCACCCCCTTTTATATGGCTAATTAACATATAAGTCCATTCGTGAAAGGTTATATCGAATACACACTTCCATTCAAAATTTAAAAGTCCATTTTGCAGCATGAATGTCGACATATCCTATACATATATGTCGACATATGCTAGTTTAAAATGAATATTGTTTTCTTTTTAAAATGTTTTGAAAATCCTCTACTTTGTAAAATAAATTGAACGTAATTTTAAATATTTTGAACTCTTGAAATTTTTTATAAAATATTTCTGAAATTAAACTAATTTATTTTTGTTTAAAAATATTAAAGATTAGAATTGAAGACAGAGATCAGAAATTACTATCAAGGACTTTAACAATATATACTAATGACTTTATACACTAATTATAATCTTGAAATCTTCTTTTCTTTGTCTTTGAACTCATAAGTCTTCTGACGCAGCGGATTAATCAAACAAAACTTCAATCGATGAAATGTAGAAATCGGTGAGTTGAAGATACCAAAATGCCCAAGTTCGTTGATCCAAAGATACCGAACTCTAGCTATCTCAAACACGTTGATAGCGCACTATACCGTGTTCAAAGATCTACGATTCTTCGCACGTTGATCTAGCGCACTAGATTCCGTGAATCGGCTTCTACGATCGTTGAATCGAGCGCACTCGATTAACCGAAAGAGGAGATAGGAGATTACACTCAACTACCAATTGGAGAAGAAAGCACAAAGCAATCAACAAGAAATTTTATTCAAAAATCAACCACCCAAAATATACAACACACCCTCTATTTATAGCTTGACACAACCGACCCCTTTAACCCGTTGCCGACTCATAGACTCCGACTCATCATAAGTCGTTGCCGACTTAACAACGCAACACAATTTACACGACTCAAAGACATACGACTCAGCTTATCTACATACAGGACCGACTCATATACATTACCGACTCAAAAAAAACAACACAAGATACACGACTCATCAACCACACGGCTACAACAGTTAGGTCGTATATGACCTAACGACTCAAGGCCAACAAACTACAACACCTCAGCTCATATGGCCGACTTAAGCGCGTGCCGACTCAAGCCCAATCCCCCTGCGCTCCTCAACGACTCAGTTAGGTCGTGACTGCTTCCTCTTTTGTTAAGTCGTAGCCGACTTAGGCTCTTAAGTCGTAGCTTCTCTTCCTTAGGTCGGGGTTGACCTAAAATAGGCTCTTGTTCCTGTAACCCGTTGTCTTTTATCCCGTTAAGTCGTAGACGACTTAGATTGTCACAGTTAGGTCGGAAACGACTCATGCTTCTCTTGGGTCGTGGACGACCGTTGCCTTTTATCCCGTTAAGTCGTAGACGACTTAGATTGTCACAGTTAGGTCGGAAACGACTCATGCTTCTCTTGGGTCGTGGACGACTCAAACCCGATGTCTCGTTAACTCGGCCTACCTTCCTTAGCTCGGCAGCGACCCAAGCCTTCACTGAGTCGTGAACGACTCATCACACTACACCACAAACTCATGTTTTCAGGAACTAAAGTTTGCACAACTTCTTCTCCGGCCTTAGCTGCATCATCCTCCCCTGGTTGAGAAAAATTCGTCCTCGAATTTGCAACTTCTTCCACAACAATCTCACCTCCATGATATGGAATTAAATGTTTGACGTTAAAAACATCAGAAGTATAAACATCATCTGGTAACTTTAATCGATAAGCATTCTCATTGATTTTCTTCAAAACTTCAACTGGACCAATTTTCCGCGCTTTCAATTTATTGTATGTTCCCATTGGAAAACGGTCTTTTGTCAATACTGCATAAACCAACTCGCCTTCGTTAAATTCAACATTTCGTCGCTTCAAATCTGCAGACTTCTTATACTTCTCATTCGATTTCTTCAATCGTTCCTGAACGATTTTATGACATTCAGTCAACTCATCAACAAAATCAGCAGCTCGTTTAACCGTCCCCTTCGATTGTGGTACTACTGCCAAATCCAACGGTCCCCTGGGTAAATTTGAATATACAATCTGAAATGGACTGTAACCCGTACTACGATTCATGGAATGATTATGAGCAAACTCTGCTTGGCATAACTTCATATCCCAACTTCTCAAATTATCCTGTACAAGACATCGCAACAAATTCCCCAATGACCTGTTAACAACTTCTGTCTGTCCATCAGTTTGTGGATGATAAGCGCTACTAAACTTCAGCTTTGTTCCCACCATCTTCCACAAACTTAACCAAAAGTGACTCAGAAAACGAGTATCTCTATCCGACACAATAGACTCTGGTAATCCGTGAAGTCGATAGATCTCCTTGAAAAATAACTGTGCTACTCGAACTGCATCCGCTGTCTTCTTGCAGGCAATAAAATGTGCCATCTTCGAAAACCTGTCCACCACTACAAATATAGAATCATTTCCCCTTTGAGTTCTAGGCAAACCCAAAACGAAATCCATGCTAATATCAACCCATGGCTTAGACGGTACTGGTAATGGCATATACAACCCTGCATTCGTTGCTGTTCCCTTTGACACCTGGCAAATATGGCATCTCTCCACGAATCTTTCAACCTCTTTTCTCATCGATGGCCAAAAATAAGATTGTGAAATCAACTGTAAAGTACGATCACGGCCCACATGCCCTTCCTCGTGTAACTCCTTGACAATTTTCAATCTCAAGCTACAGTCTGGTATACATAAACGATTCCCCTTAAACAGAAATCCATCAACCAACATAAATTCATCGGTACTCCCATCCTTCACTTTCTCAACATATTTCACAAAGTAAGGATCTTCATTAATCATCTCTGGCAACATTTCAAACCCCGTCACTTCAACCTTCATTGTCGTTAATAAATGACTCCTCCTACTCAAAGCATCAGCTACCCAATTTGTCACCCCTGATTTGTGCTTAACGACAAAAGTAAACTGCTGTAAATAAGCAATCCATGATGCATGTCTTGCTGAAATCTTATCCTGCCCCTGTAAATGCTTCAAAGCTTCATGATCAGTGTAAAGAACAAATTCCTTCTGAAATAGATAATGTCTCCAATGCTTAACAGCTTGTACAACAGCATAAAATTCAACATCATATGTACTGTATCTCATCTTTGCCCCTGATAACTTTTCACTAAAATATGCAATAGGTATTCCCTGCTGACTCAACACTCCTCCAATCCCAACCTTTGATGCATCAGTATGTAGTTCAAACAATAACTGAAAATTAGGTAGAACAAGAATTGGTGCAGACGTCAACAATTCCTTGATCTTCTCAAAGGCAACCCCCGCTTCTTCTGACCATACAAATTGTTTACCCTTTATGCAATCAGTCACTGGAGCCATCACGCTACTGAAGTGTGGAATGAATCTTCGGTAGAATGACGCTAGCCCATGAAAACTTCTCACTTCTGTAATTGTCTTTGGCTGTGGCCAATTCCTGACTGCTTCAAATTTATTCTGATCAACTTGAATACCTTCCTCCGAAACAACATACCCCAGAAATAAAACACTTCTTGTCATAAACACACATTTCTTCGTAGCAGCATAAAATTGTTCCTCACGAAGAATAACCAACACTTCCCTCAAATGTAGAACATGCTCCTCCATACTCCTGCTATATATCAGAATATCATCGAAATAAACCACCACGAACTTCCCAATGAATGGTCTAAAGATTTGATTCATCACCCGCATGAATGTACTAGGTGCATTTGATAAACCAAATGGCATAACCAACCATTCGTATAACCCCTCTCTCGTCTTGAACGTTGTCTTCCATTCGTCACCTGGTCTAATTCGAATTTGATGATATCCACTCTTCAAATCAATCTTTGAAAATATAGTTGCCCCACTCAATTGATCTAACAAATCATCCAACCTGGGCATAGGAAATTTATATCGAACAGTGATCTTATTCAAAGCTCTACTATCTGTGCACATCCTCCATGTTCCATCCTTCTTTTGCACCAACAATGCTGGCACTGCACAAGGACTCAAGCTTTCCTGAACACGTCCCTGTTTCAACAATTCTTCCACCTGCCTTCGTAACTCCTCATGTTCCTTCGGACTCATTCGGTAATGTGGTCGATGTGGTAACACTGCTCCCGGAACAAGATCGATTTGATGTTGAATGTCTCTAAGTGGCGGTAACTCCTTAGGCAACTCCTCTGGAAAGACATCTTCGAATTCTTTCAAAATTTGCTTTGCTGCTTCTGGAATTTCAACTTCTTCACTACTCTCTCTCCCAATCAACAAAAACACTTCTGGTTCTTCTTCGACTTCCTTGACAAACTCCTTCAAAGTCAACAGAGTTTTCAATTCCTCAATCTCTTCTAGCTTGCTCTCCTTTTGTTGTTGCTTCTTAGGAACCAAAGTGATTTTAGTACCCTCGAACATGAAACTGTAACTATTGGCACGACCGTCATGTTGAACTGCTCTATCAAACTGCCATGGTCTGCCCAACAACAGATGACACACGTCCATGTCTACAACATCACACCAAATTTCATCTTTGTACTTCTTCCCAATAGAAAAATTAACATAAGCTCTTCGACACACTTTCACTTCACCACCCTTCCTTAACCATGCCAGCTTGTACGGTTTAGGATGCTTCTCGGTCTTCAAGTTCAACTTTCTTACTGCTTCTGTAGAAATAATATTATCACAACTTCCCGCATCAATAACGAACTTGCAGACTTTCCCCAGAATAGTACATGTCGATTGAAAAATATTGCTTCTCAGCCAACTAGAATCCTCTTCTTGCTTTGGTGTCAAACAACTTCTCCTCATCATAAGATTACAACCTTCATCTCCAAACAATTCTTCCTCCTCCTCAACATAAGGTGTATTTGAACATTCTGCCTCCTCACCATCATCCTCCTCAACTTCTGCAACCATGGTTCTCTTCTTCGGCTTCGGACATTCATTACTTTTGTGACCCAACTCCTGACAATTATAACATTTGAAAACACTGCTAACCTTCGCCTTCTCAGTCTCCTTCATCACTGGCTTTGTAACAGGTTTAGGAACATTAGAACTTCCACCAACACCCCTCGCTTGATTATTGGAATTAGTAAACACACCGCCTCCACGCCTTCCTTGCTTCTCCCAAGCTAACGCCTTCTGATGCGCCTCTGCTACAGATCTTGGATCAAACATATTAACCATATCCTGGATCTGCATTCTCAATCCCCCAATGAATCTAGCAGTTAGCTGTTCTTCTGTCTCCATAATATCATTCCTGGCAATGAGTTGGTAAAATTCATCAGCATAATCACTAACAGACTTTGTCCCTTGCCTCAGATTTTGCAACCTCTGGTACATAAGTGATTGGTAGTTGTAAGGTAAGAAAGTAGATCTCATCAACTTTTTCATCTTATCCCACGATTCTATCTTTGACTTTCCCATTCTCTCCCTAGTAAGTTTAGTTTGTTGCCACCACGCCAAAGCTCTCCCCCTCAACCTAGTAGCAACCAACTTCACCCTTCTGTGCTCAGGAACCTCCTTGAAATCAAAGATCTCTTCAACATTAGAAATCCAATCTAAGAACTCCTCAGCAACCATCCCACCTTTAAACTCCGGAATCTCCATCTTCATTCCCGATTCCCAACGTCGATCATCTTCAACATCCCGATAAGAATTCTGAACTTGGTCTTGATCTCGATAATGAATACTAGCTCTATCACCCTCTTCAACAAAATCAAACGTACGCCTACATCGATCTCGACCATTATCATCTCTTCGTTCATGCATGCTTCTTTGACTATGTCTCTCTTCATCCCTATATGCTTCATGGTCAAATTCACGTTGACTTCTTCTCTCTTCATGTGCATAGTCATGATGATCTCTTCGTGATGAAATTGATGTTTCTCTTCTATCTCTACAAGAATGTGGCGATACCCTCCTCGCTTCCGTAACCGATGGCGAAACTCGGTTTCCTCCATGGTTCGAGTTTGGTGATCTCTTCCTTTGATTCAAATCATTCATCAATTTCTCCAATTTACCAATGCCTTCATCAAATTTCTCATTAATACGTTGTTCCATAAGCTCGGCTTCTTCTCTACGATACAAAGCTTCAACGTTTTGATGACGATTAGCTCTCCTTGGTGGCATGATTGAAAAAAACTTCTCAAAACTTCAACACTTCAAAGTTTAAATAATACAACAAGTCACGGCTCAACTCTTGACTCTTCAAGGCTTTAGCTCGGCAATGGTTTTACACGGCTCCACACTTCAAATCTTGGCGTGCAAAACTCCAAGACAAAATCCAAACAATATCCAACTCCTCGATCCAAAATGAAATGGATCAAACACTCCAAATTTGATGCAACTTCAATATGAACACGATGAACAACTTCAAACTTCAAAAACTTCAAAAACTTGGCTCCAAGAATCAACTTAGCTATGATTGGCTAAGTATGGCTTTGATACCAAAACTGACGCAGCGGATTAATCAAACAAAACTTCAATCGATGAAATGTAGAAATCGGTGAGTTGAAGATACCAAAATGCCCAAGTTCGTTGATCCAAAGATACCGAACTCTATCTATCTCAAACACGTTGATAGCGCACTATACCGTGTTCAAAGATCTACGATTCTTCGCACGTTGGTCTAGCACACTAGATTCCGTGAATCGGCTTCTACGATCGTTGAATCGAGCGCACTCGATTAACCGAAAGAGGAGATAGGAGATTACACTCAACTACCAATTGGAGAAGAAAGCACAAAGCAATCAACAAGAAATTTTATTCAAAAATCAACCACCCAAAATATACAACACACCCTCTATTTATAGCTTGACACAACCGACCCCTTTAACCCGTTGCCGACTCATAGACTCCGACTCATCATAAGTCGTTGCCGACTTAACAACGCAACACAATTTACACGACTCAAAGACATACGACTCAGCTTATCTACATACAGGACCGACTCATATACATTACCGACTCAAAAAAAACAACACAAGATACACGACTCATCAACCACACGACTACAACAGTTAGGTCGTATACGACCTAACGACTCAAGGCCAACAAACTACAACACCTCAGCTCATATGGCCGACTTAAGCGCGTGCCGACTCAAGCCCAATCCCCCTGCGCTCCTCAACGACTCAGTTAGGTCGTGACTGCTTCCTCTTTTGTTAAGTCGTAGCCGACTTAGGCTCTTAAGTCGTAGCTTCTCTTCCTTAGGTCGGGGTTGACCTAAAATAGGCTCTTGTTCCTGTAACCCGTTGTCTTTTATCCCGTTAAGTCGTAGACGACTTAGATTGTCACAGTTAGGTCGGAAACGACTCATGCTTCTCTTGGGTCGTGGACGACCGTTGTCTTTTATCCCGTTAAGTCGTAGACGACTTAGATTGTCACAGTTAGGTCGGAAACGACTCATGCTTCTCTTGGGTCGTGGACGACTCAAACCCGATGTCTCGTTAACTCGGCCTACCTTCCTTAGCTCGGCAGCGACCCAAGCCTTCACTGAGTCGTGAACGACTCATCACACTACACCACAAACTCATGTTTTCAGGAACTAAAGTTTGCACAACTTCTTCTCCGGCCTTAGCTGCATCATCTTCATATCTTTATCTTGAGTCTTTATACTATACAGTCTTCGACTTAGCACCTATGCAATATTTTGCACAATATACTATATAACTTGGCAAAACATTAGTATCTATATTTTATATGATTGTTGTCATCAAAATTAATCGCTGGGGTATTAACAAAGAGCAAAGACAAGATCCTATTAATTTTGGCTTCACACTATTTTATTTTTTTCTTCGGAAATATCCTTAATGGTTGGCTTATTAAAATAAAATATATTTCTCTTTTTGCAGGTTTTGGAAAAAATACAGACTTTTGAACGTTTATGAATTTCTTGAATGCTTATGAATTCCAAGGAGCAAATCTTAATTTTACTGAAATTTCTTAGAACTTTATAAATAATTTTATTTATCAATTTTCAACGAAAATTTTTCCGACTTATTTGAAAATAAAATGCATGTTATAATAAATTTAACTATTTTTTAAAAAATTAACTTTCCAACAAAGTTTGATTTTTTATCCTTAGAATATCTTATAGATAAAAGGGCATGTCCTATGTGCAATTATGTAATTTGTTGCATATGTCTAACTCTATGACCATTCTTGTTCAAAATAAAAGATATTTTTCTCTCTGTTATATACTTGTTTTATAGTAATATAAATAATTAAATAGTTAATTAAAGTATACATATGGAAAATCCTAAATGATATGTTATGTCATAGTAATTACAAAGCGTTGTAATCATAAGAATTTTGTTGCATTGAAAATAACATATTGTTTCAAACATTCCTAGTCAAAATGTTTCGAGAAAGGATAACGACTAATCGATTGTCTCTCGAGTACATAACACACTACAAATGTTGGGTAGTTTACTTCTCGTGGCTGCTGAGGGCAGTAAGGTATTACATACTGATAGTTATTGGATAACCATGGAATGCCCCTACTCAAGAGTTCTTTGTTGGTTTGAGTTGAAGCATTGGATGTGAAATACTACTCAATAGATAATTTGTCTCCTTGGTCATATGTGGTTAGTTCACGTCAGCTATAGTCAGCCGAAAATCAAAGTCTCTGGCCAAAGAAGTACTATAATCGTTATTATCAAACCAAGGGTTTTGTGTTTAGAACTACAAATTTAACCAAACCCAAAAGCGATGTTGTAACAACCCATTCTTTGTAATAATGTGAATCAACGTCGAATGACAACATCTGACCTCCAAATACCACAAAAGATAGTTTACTAGGGAAAAATTAAAACAAAACACCATAAACAAGGCACATCGATAGAATCTCACAGTGGAACGATAACATATAAATACTAAATGTCAACAATCAACATTTTATTTACATACGAGACTTGTTGTATCATATATGTTACAATTTGAAAGGGATTGACGAGTTTGATGAAGTTGGGTCGATAATGAAGTGCATGTGACATGGACCGCGTAGAAACTGATGGTTCATCGATTCATCCAGTGGATTATTCAAGGAGAGAAGTTGTAGTGATTGGGTTTGTGAATTCATACATGCACAGACAAATTTTGAAAGAAGAAGGATTTGGATTAAAAAGATAAATGATTTGATTATTTTAATTAATCCCTCTTCGTATTTAATTTATATCTTTTGCATACAAGATCCAATCGAGATGCGGTCTTCATTATTGCACTCGTAGTGAGATTGCCTACAATGTGTTATGGGCTTGGATTGGATTCGAACATTTAGGAAATTACAATTCAGGTGAGTGGAATTATTACTCTAAATTTATATTCCAGTATAAATTCTTATATTTATATATATTGAGAAATATTACCTAGAAGAGATAGAACAATATATATGAAAAATTATTTCCCTGTTTGATTGGATTAATTTAAGTTGATATTTGGGATAGTTGATTAAGACCCCATATATGTATTATCTTCTATTCATATTGAATAAAATTATATAGAATTGATAGTAATTCATAACATGAATATAAATTAATTAAGCTCTAGTTTGTAGTTATATTAGTGATATAAATATTAATATATATTTTTTTACGAATAGAAATTAGAAGTACGACTTTTAAAACTAAATTAGAAGGCCAAAATAATGGTTATGGTAAGTTAAACTTATATCAAAATGACTTTGAAATTTATTTGGTCTTGATAATGGTTTATTATGGCATAATACAATCATTAACTAACTAATTAATATTTATAAGGGATATTTAAGAGGTTAGCAAATTACAAAAGAGGTGTTGTATTATTTAATAGGATTTGGTTAATGTTATAAAATCCTGAATATTGTTACAATGTGAATTTTTTTTAACTTTTGACCCTAATAAATGGTTTATGATATATATGCGCACACACAACACACACACACACACACATATATATAAATTATACATGAGCTATATAACATTTTTGGCTTGTTGAGTAAAGAATCAAGTGATATTAAGCTATAACATGATTGATAGGCAAGTATATATTTTATAAAATAAGTTTAAGACTTCTTTAAAACAATATAAAGAGATATGATTGGAATAAACATAAATAATATGATTACAAGATAGATTTCTTAAGTAAGATTCATTATGTTGAATTGGATATTAGGATTTACAGGTGTCGCTTAATGGTGTTTTGTCTTAATTTTACCACGAATAACCATCTTTCGTGGTATTCAAAAGTTAGACGTTGTCATTCGACATTGATTTCAAGGTATTACGATGGATGGATTGTTACACACAGAATTAAGAGTGTGCCAAAAGGGAAGTTATGTAGTTATTATGTGACTTAACTCTCATACGAAAATCCTATTCAAAACCAAGTATGTTTTTGGCTTTCTTTTTCTATCATGTGTGTGTGTGTGTGTGTGTGTGTGTGTATTGCTGTGTTGGATATAACTAACGTTTTATACACACTAGAGGTATATATATAAATAGAAAATCATTAAAGAAGTATTTTTTTGATTGTAGTTGTGAAAATATTTGTAATCATAATCGTTGAATCTATATTTAAATACTTACTTCTTAAATGGTCCTAGTCAAGATGTATCGAGAAAGAGATATCAATATGTCTGTTGAGACTAGTGTTCGTAACGCTCTCCATATGATGGATAATGAATTACACATGACCATCGATGACACCATGAAGTTATGTACTTGTGGTTGTTTGGAATAATCACGAATCGACTCAAAAATAGTCTTCTATTAGTTAATACAACTAGTTCAAAAGAGAAGCTCTCATGTAATGATCGACGTATTGCAATCTTCAGTTTTAAGGGTATTGTAGCTTTTAAGTATTGCAATATATATGCACAAACGTATTGCAATATATATATATATATATATATATGTATGTATGTATGTTATGGATTAAAATATACATAATATCATTTCAAAATTTTTTGAAAATAATTATTTAGGTATTTGACCCTTAAGTATCCAAAAGATATGGTATTGTTTCAAAAAAGTATTTTGAATAAAACCCGGGTATTTACAATTCTTAACCGAATTCAAAATAAAGTCGGTATATACCCTCAGGATGTAATAGGGTGTTATACCAGTTTTAAAATTTCAGCTATGTTCTATGAAAACGTTTTCATAAATAATTTAGTGGTAGTGACAGAATTGGTATTAGGAATAACCAATTAAATAAGCACGTGGAAAGGATGTAGATCATTTCTCTTCCATGTAGTTTTGATTCAAGATTCGAGTATATGACTTGAGGTATTTCACACCATTCCGTATAAGGATCTACACTTGATGACGGTTTTTGGTATGGGTGCAAAGTTTTGTATTATAGCTATATGCATGTATGGAGAGCAAAGATTCCTAATCAAGGAGCCTGATCAGGGTCTGCACTAGTTAATTGGATGAGCAATACTGGTTTGGAAGTGGAGTCATGTATTGAAGTAGTGATCAAAACAGAATTAGTATATGAATGATCAATGAACATCATATGGGTTTATGTATAATATAGAGTGTTCATGTGCAAGAATTTCGGGGACGAAATTCTTTTAAAGGGGAGGGGAGAGTGTAACGACCCGTATATGGATTTTTGAATTTGGCTATTTAATTTGTTTAAATATTCAGATTTGAATTAAATTATAGTAAAATATAAGTTTTAAATTTAGACTTGATTTTTCATGACGTCATTTTAATTTTATTTACAGAAATTTTTCCCTAATTTTTAATTTGAAAAATAATGACATTTTCATTTGACGCGTCTTGCGGCCAAACGTCGGTTCTTTTGAAATTTTATAGAATAAGTTAACTGATATATTTTATTGTTGTTTTTTGATCACGTAACTTTGTTATGCATGATCATATTTTTATTTTGGTCATTCACGGTTCATACACGAACGAAATATTGTGTGGCGTCGGACCCTAAAAACCTTTTACTTAAAAACAAATAACACATCACAGCCAACATTTTGTCTACCTATCTCCATATCAACATATAGGTAGCTTTACGCGTGCAAAAATTTATGACATATAAAAATGGACAAGATTTAAATTACGTTATTTTAATTAATAACATCGTTTAAATTTATATACGTGAATTATTGATGTTTATTTGGCCAAATAAATTATTTTTGAGTTAAATTGGACTGAATATGGTAATCGGACATTTAATTAGCAGAATAAATTCTCGTTCTACTATTTTATAGATTGAGACATATGATTTATATCGTAAACTGATATGCCACTTTGATTAAGTGATATACTAACCAATGATGGTTACGAGATGGATTGATATACATAGTCGTGGATTATTTAAATATCTGTTGTTAACTTGTAAAGTTAAATTAAATAATATGGTAGTTTGTTTAAGTACTATAGTGATCGTTAAGCCTCCTTAAAATTTGAAAAGCTAATTATTAATTTGAAAGATATTTTAAAAATAATTATTTTTATTATAAAGTTTAAAGATAATTATTATTTAGTAAATAAATTTAAATAGGTAATAATTTATTAACAATAAAGCTTTAAAGATAATTTATATTGTGTTAATAATGATTTAAATTTAATTCTTGGAAATACTTCTTAAAGTTATTAAATTATTATTTAAAGTTATTTAAATATATTTTTAAATATTTTAATTTAATTACTTATTTAAAATGATTTAACTATACGTTAGTTTTTAATTTAAGTTAATTAATTAGTTATATTAATTTAAGTTATTTAATTATATTTATAAGTTAATTAATTATCATATTACTATTAGTTTAAAGAAATTAATCATTGTTTTAATAACGTTTAAATTAATTAATTATTATCTTGAAATTGTTTTGAAGTTGACATAGAAATACAATAATAGTGTTTAAAATTAATTTAATATATTATTAATGAGATTTTAAGTTATTATTTTAAATGCGATTCAACTTAAATGAAAAAGAGGGATGTTTAAATAATAACTGATTATTTAAATTATTTAAAACTATTTTAAATAACTTATGATTCACCAAGTAAATCTTACCAACTTGAAAGCTAGTAAATGAGTTGAATTAAATATGGAAAGAGTTTATAAATGGTTTTGGATATTTATTAAAGGATTTATAAATGAGTTTTAAAATCTGAGGGGAAAGGTTTTATAAATGGGGTTTTGAGATTTATAAAGAATGTTTATAATTAGATTGAAGATTTATGTAGGAGCTATATAAATAGGTTTGGAAATAATCATAAGATAAAGGAATTTGGAAAGAGATGTTTGATATTCATGGCGCAATTTGAGGGCAGGGATTGCCTACATTTTTCTAAGGATACGTTGGGATAGCGACGTAACCATTGTGTAAGTTGATCCATAGTTAGTACAGAACGGTAGTTTCCATGTCTATTTTTAAAAGTTTTCAAGTTTCTAAATTTTGAAAGTGAAATGGTTTGTCAATATACCTATACCATTGAGATAAGTATATGGTTATATTTTCTAAGTACTGAAAATGTGACGACCCGCAAATCCGTACCCTTTGAATCGATAATAAACCACACATGTCCTACCAAATAGCATAGACTGATGGAAAGTCAGGAGAAAGAAAAGAAGAGATAATAAGAGAAGAGAAGAAAGAGGAAGATAGAACCAAACAGAACAATACAGATCTCACATCGTAGTGGAAAACAGAAAATATCATATCAATGATCTTTACCAAACGGAAACTGTATATACATACATCAATCAGAGTTCAACAATCAATCGGTAATCATCAGCCTGGAAAGTTATAATAACATGTCCTAATAATTGCCAATAATGTACAACAACGAAGCAGTGGATAATAAACAGATACGTGTATACGAGAAATGAAGATCTCCAGCTCTCTTGCTGAAGATCCAAAAGCACCAAATTTGAGCCTATAAATATACTCGATCTGACCCAAGCATTGAAAGGGAAGAACGCTTGGGTAAGTCCGATAAACCAGCGTGAGAAACACACTCAACTGAATTTATTAGATTACCAAACTTTTTCTTTATCAAAATAAAAGTATCTCGTAAGACAAGCCTACACATAAACACGGACATGTTTTTAACTTAGGACAATTAAAACACTTCATATCAAATCATCTTATATTATAATAGTGTCTATTGCACAAATAATATTTAAATAGTTGAAATTGTTACCATTGTTAAATTCCAGCCTATAGCCCAAAATGGGTAATGCAATCAAAATGGCAGGCATGTAGTGGAGTTTGGATTACCATGCAAATGACTAGGTAAAGGGGCTACCTTTCGATGGGTACACCTCTAGATGGATGTCCCGAGAAACCATCATAAAGTTCCTCTACCAGCACAAGACCGGTCTACCTTTGTAACTAGATAGTACCGAATATGTCATCCTCTGATCGTTACCGACCTTTTTCCGAGGACATTCATTGTAACGACCGGCCTTTCATTCCATAGAAAGACGCATCATTATTAAGAAAGAAAAGGATAGAAAAAAGAAAAGATAGAAAAGGAAGAACTAACAAAAATCAGAATCTCAAGCAGAACGAATAAATAATATTATATCACATAAGATATTACATAATATCATATACATCAGAGTTACACAGCTTAAACAACACAAATTAGACAGTTATAAACACCTATATATTGTACAATTCAAGTTTCATATAAGACAACATCACAGAGATTCAGAACATAGCACAGCAAAACCAAAATATCTATATACGCTGAAGCCTCCTGCTCCAAGTATCCATCCTAAATTCGTCAAAGCTAACCTGAATCCCTTGACTACTCATAAAAATTTGAGTACCCAAGAGTTTAATGAAGCAGAAAATAAACTCTATGTCAGACATAGGTTTGGTGTGAGTAAACGGGTTAAAGTTGCTTAACTTTGAAAATCATTAGAAAGAAAAGGTATCTCGTAAGACTTCCCACCATAAACATGGAAAAGTTTTTACCTTACGATAACCAAAACATTTGATAGAAAATCCAGTGATATTATAATAATGTCTAGGGTCTTCAAATAAATATTCACATAGCAGAAATTGTTACATTTATTAAATTCCAGCATACTAGCCACAAAGTGGGTTCTACAAACAAAACCGTAAAGGCATGTAGGGAAAATGGGTTTCCATCAGTGGCAGGGCTACAAGGGTACCGTTCGTCACAGTACGTGGCCTAGATCACCATACCGAGGATCCTCCCTGATCCCTTATAACACAAGACCAGAACCATCCCTTATTGGATAGTCCCGAACATGACAACCCCGCAGTTAGCCGCGAACCAACTGCCCACTAAGCCGAATAAAAAGAGACCTCTAGACAGGGAAAATCTTGTCCTACTTGGGCGCGACCCCCTTAGACTTGTTGCACCCCCATGTTTTAGCCATTCCTGGTTGATGAGGCCTGAGGCTACGATTACCTTTTCAAAATAGATATCTTAGAATGCTCATCGTCCTCCAATGATGATGTTCTGAAAGCATTCAATCCATACGAGTTCGTTCCGGCTTCGAACGAAACCGAAGGCACTATTTTGCTATAATCATTTTGGAATCATCCTTAGAGTTAACGACAATAACCCTTGCACTCTGAATCTTCATCTCGAATCTAAAAGCACTATCTTTGTCAAACTTATTTTGGAATCACCCTCGGAGTTTTAACAACGAACAGTTCTTACACTTCGAGTCTACATCTTCATGTTCACTTGAATTCACGACCTAACATTTGATTTGGATTGATGTGGTTTTTGGATATTCCAATTTGGAAATCCGATCCCGGTCTCACCGAAATCTAAAACGCCATTTTAATGTCCAAGTTGTTTAAGGGTGTAAACAATTTAATCTGTCATTTAGGATATCATATTCACACAGATAGGTAATCCACATCATCACCCATAGATAATCCATATATTATCACAATTCAACCAAACATCCTATATCAAAAATAACACATATCACATATCAGGGACATCACATAATCCAGGGCATTTCAACATCATTCAACCATCCATAAGCAAGATAAATTGACACACCATCTTTAATTAATTTAATCAACCACCAATTAAATTAATTACTTTAATTTATTTTTAAATCCTGCTTACTTAACATTAATCAATTACAACCCAATTAATTAATCATCCCCTAATTATTCATCTTAATTAATCATCATTGATTAATTATTTTTTAATTACATTAAGTAATTAGCCCTTAATTGATCACACAATTAAATTATCCTTTAACCATTCACAGTAATTAACCAATAATTACTCTCATTAATTACATCAATTAATGATCCTCTAATTACTTTCATTAATTAATTAATTAAAATAAATTACATTGATCCTTAAGTAATTACATTAATTAATTATACTTAAATTAATCACTTTCCTTTAATTAACCTTAATTAATTACAAATAGAAATTAACTATCCTGTAATTACTTACCTTAATTAATTAACTCCTTGATTATATTAATTAATCCTTAATTAATTACACAAAGTAATTTCCTTAATTACTTCCACTAAGTAATTTCTTTAATTACTTTCCATTTAGTAATTCCTCTATAATTAACTACATCCAGTAATTACTCATTAACTACTTACCCTAAGTAATCACACTTTATTAATTACACTAAGTAATCATACTTAATCAATCATCAAGTGATTAATTAAACAAATTAATTAACTTAAATTAATTACCTTAATTAATCATCCCAGAATCACTAGTTAATGATTTTAAAATTAATTACATTCGTTAACTATCCACTAATTACTTATACTAAGTAATTATCCTTTGATGATTAATATTAATTAATTACCTTTATTAAGTTCATTAAATGATTAACTTTTAATTAATTCCACTAATTAATTATATTTGATTAATCACAACCTTAGTTAAATAAAGATAAATTCATTATCTTAATTAATTACTTAATTATATCATTTAATCTTCATTAGAAAACATTTTGAAATCAATTATATGATTGAAAGTATATAATTTTCTTTATAACAAAACAATTTAAACATTAAATTTTAACATTTAAAATCTTTGAAAACCTGTTCAAAGTTGTTTAATGAATTTAATAATTGCTTATTCTTTGGAAACTTTAATTATCATTCCTTTTTTTTAAATTAATCGTTTTAAATATATTTAAAAAACTTTGCTAAACATTCTCTTTTGAAACATTTGCACTTTGAATATACTTTTAAACTTGGAACAATCTTTCTTAAAAACTTGCTTTATTATTTTTTTATTTAGCTGGAAATCTGTAAAACATTTTCTTTACTTCTTAAACTAGATTTTTCTTTGCTTTATATAAATATGGTTCATGTTTTAATTTGAAAAAAAACTCGAAATCTAGAAACAAAACGATAACAACCCGAGCCCTCTACAACTCTTACTTGAACAAAACATGAGGTTTCCTTTACGTTATCTACTTCGAGTCACACACGAAATCTCTCGAGATCGATCCCGAGAAAAACATCATCTTCCCAAATAACTAAACCAGACTCTCGCTGGTGCACACGTGCACGTGCATGCACAAATGCCTGAGCTCCATCCATCTATTTCGGCTCAAGAACGTCGCCGACGACTTCGACAGTCAACACGTCCACCCAGAAAAAGAAAACGATAGCCAACTTGAAATTGAGCACTTAGATCATCACTGGAACACATACACTCGATGAAAATCGACTCGCGCCAACTATATCCACCACCAGAAAATTTGCCGTCCCACCCAGAGACACGCCACAACCCGACGAATCGATACCCCCTCAAGCGATGACCTCAAATCCATCCTTGATGACATACGAACCTTGGCAACCCCAACGACTACAATAGGGTGAAAACCCAACTTCGCGTACTCCAGTCACTACGGCCATTGATAAATTACCACACTATTCTTCCAGAGATCGTCAACACACCGGCCACCTCCAGACCTAACCCCGACACACACTTCACCGCCGATCATCGGCAATCGACAAAAATGTCGAATCTAATCAACTAAGATTTTCTCAATAAATTCTTAACTAAAAATCATGATTTTATCACCTAAATTCATCATTTACATACACAAAGCTAATTATGTATTTCAATCATGAAATCAAAATATATGGTTTTTTTTTAATTTCAAAAGTTTCACTATAAATTTTATTTTAAGATAAAGACTCAACCATTTAACTTTAAATCATTTTTATAAATGATGTTGCCTCATTTTAAATATTTACTCTTCAGAAATCAAAGTCTAAAATGGTTTTTTATGGTAGATAGGAATTTTTATTTGAAGTTTTTGAGTCTGTGGTTATAACAGAAACAATACACACACACACACACACAGAGGGAGTCATATACATCCATATATACAGGGTAGTTTTAATCATATTTTAGAAAAGAATCATTTACGCAAACATATTACATCATATCCATATAAATTTGTCACTTGCAAATAGATTCAAACTTTTTTTAAAGTAAAAGTTTACTCACCTAAATAAGAAATAGAGGACAGGCCTTTGCTTTTAAGTTTGGAAATTTTGATTGTTGAAACAGAAGATTGCTGTTGATTTACTTGTTGAATTTGAATTTATAATTGCTGAGTTGAATTTGCTTCTTGACTTTGATCGGGTTGAAACTGAGGTGATTGTAATTATTGTTGAATATGTGGTTTGATTTTTCTTTTGAATTTTAGAAAGGATGAAGAGAAAAAGAATATTGATGAAGAAAGGAATTGAATTGAAAATCGAAACAAATTTCTTCATTCAGTTTTGAGAATATATTTGCATATATTTCAATTTTTTTAAAATGCTACCACTTGTTTTATTACATGATACATAAGTGACAAATATATTTGCATGAATTCCTTAATTTACAAATGTTTAAACTTGTTTTATATGTTTACAGATGTCCAAATCCACTTTTATATTAATATGTCATGTTTTCTTTTATATATAAACTAAATTCATGTGTAAATTAAAAGAAAGATTTATTAAGCCCTTTTCGAAAATCTTATTTCTTATGTTTTAAATTTACAAATATGCAAATTACATTTATCCCAAGTTAAATTTTAAAAAGAAAGAATAATTTAAACAAAATAAATGAACCTTTAATTAAATCTTACCTTAAACTTAAGCTAAAATATATTTTAAATGAATAAACATTCATAGATATTATCTTTGTTGTCAAGATATATAAAGTTTAATTTAAAATAGCCTTTGAAAAGTATTATATTGAATTTTTTTAAACATAACTTCCCAAATCACAATATATTTACATATATTATAGTTTGAAAACATATTTTTATTAAATTTGAAACCAAAGATTTCCTATTTACAATATATACAAATATATATACATTATAAATAGAAAATATTTTAATATTAGCCTAGAAAATTATTATATTGAATTTTTAAACCATAACTTCAAATCACAATATATACATACATATACATTATAATTTGAAAACATGTCTTTTATTAAATTAAAATCGAAGATTTCCTATTTACAACAAATATACATTATAATTTGAATACATTTTTATCAGCTTTGAAAGATAAATTTTTACTAATTAATTATTTATTAGTTTTAAAAAAAATAAACTTACCAATTTAAATGATTGTAAAAGAAAATTTAATAAAGATTATTAAATTAATATTGCCTAAAATTCCGAGTTATCACATTCCTCCCCCCTTAAAAGAATTTCGTCCCCGAAATTTGAAAGCAAAGTTAATTTAATAATCCAATAAGAGTTTTTATATATATTTCAAATCGCAAGCATACAGATCAATCGTACACTAAAAACCATAGCAACCATTTTAATCAAACAAACAAACCTAGCTATCCTGACATAATCAGGATTAACCCTCCTAATTATCTAGAGTTTCCCAGGTACAATCACCGGGATACTCGCTCTAACTAGCTATGCCATTCTGATCCTGAGCTCCCTCTCATCTCGATCTACAAATCTGAATAGGATATCCGACCAAATCAAGTCTTGCTCAACTTCCAAATCCTTCCTGGACTGATGATTCCACAACCAGTGATGGATCATACACGTACTCCCTCAGAGATACGCGAAATACAATATGAATCCTAACTATCAAAACTAGCAATTCAATCCTGTAGACAAAAATCCTTTTGAGAACACAAAAAGATTCAATATACTTGGAGCTAGCTTCCCAACCTAATTTCTCCTTTGATCGGAGAATTCTTAACCAAAAACAAAGTCTCCACTTCGAATTCCAAATTCCTTTGTCTTTTATCCACATAACTTATCAGATGATCCTGGGCTGCCTCCATCCTTCTTGATCAGCTCAACCTTTACTGATGCCTCTTTAAACAAAACTGGACTAAGAATAAGACAAATTCCGGATACTACCCAACAAAATGGCCCTCTCAAAATCCATCGAAATCCAGAATACAAGCTCTATTCCACAAGCATCAGTGGACTCCGAACTCACCTCTCTTATCCAGAATAACCAGAACAGGTGCACTCGCCAACCTTGCCTTCAGATCCTGAAAACTTCTTCACACTCATGGGTCCATATAAACTTCCTGTAGTAACCCTCTATTCTAAGAAAACCGCAACTTCTGCTTGCTTTTACTCCAGAACAACTGCTACCTCGCTTCTGCTTTACAACTATAATTCGTAGTAGATGAGAATGTCATTGATGAACTTGAGCACAAACTTGATCAATACACCTTGGAAACACGGTTCGTCAAATCCACAAACAATCTGGAGTGTTTGGTTAACCCAAAAGAAATAACCAACCTCTCAAAGAAACAGATGAGTCCTCAGCCAATGGTACTGTCTTCAACTACCCTTAGCTGAGATCAATAGAGAAAACACAGAAGCTCCAAGAAATTTTGAAATGTTTACCAAATCCTTCTTTGGAATTCACTCTTCACTTGGTTGAACCACTGGTATTGCTTCAGGAACCAAGTCGATACGGAACTCAATCTTCTGATTTGGCAAACCTTGACTTCCTCAAAGATACTCGAAAAATCTCTGATCAATTCAATAGCTTCTACTTCCACTCGAGATGCCTCAACTCTATACAAAAGATTACTTAAGTAAACTATAACAACCCGGGATTTTCATTACCAATTAATAAATAAAAGTTAGAATTTTTATTTATTTTAATGAAGCGTAAAAGGATTTGGAATAACAAAATTTATTTGAAAAAGGCTATTTTAATTAAATTGGGAAATATGGGATTTTAAAATGAGGATAAAATGTTATTTTTGGAAAGTTAAATATTTTAGGAGAGATTTTAAAATGGGTTTGGGTAAGAAAAATGAGTTTATAAACATACATGAACACTTAGACTAATTTTTGGAGACATGTAAATAATCCTCTTCTTATTGGGTTACAAAACTTAACCCAATAACCCACCCTAAAACCTCCTCTATAAATTATCTCAAACTCTCCTAACCTCATTCATTCATCCCAATTCAAAACCCTAATCATTTCCTAAAGCTTTCTTAACAAAAATGGCCTCTATCTTCATCTCCTTCTAGTTTTAGCTTATGCAAGTCATTCTATGCAAAGGTAATGCAAATACCCACCTCAAATCCATTTTTATATCTTTCTAATTTCTGAAATTAGTTTGTTAACACATGTTTTATGTGTTTTTTTGATCTTATAGCCTCCTAATCATCTTTTGCTAATTTGGGTTGATGCTATAGTGGTCTTTGTTGCTTTCTAGAGAGGTATATTGCTAAAAACCTCTTCTAATATGTGTTTAATCCTCTTTTGATTTCTGTAATCATTTAGTAACACATGTTTTATTATGTAACATGTGAATCATAGCTCTTTGATCATCTTTGCTTTCATTTTGGGTGTGCACATAAGATGTTTGTGATATTGCTTCATAAGATAATGCTAAGCTTTGGCCCTTTGTCTCCTTAATATAGTGTAGTAATCATTATATGCTAGTTAGTAATTGTTATTAGTGAAATTTGATGCCAAAAACTCGAAAAAAACAACCCAAAATCACTTAAATCATCATTTTGAGCAGGCTGGAATGCTTCAGCCTGAAAACAGGGGTCTGGGTTGCACCCAGGCTGCATCCCGAGCACAGCAGGCTAGCCCGGTTGGGCTAGCCAGCAGCAGGCCAGCCCTTAGTGGGGCTGGCCACAAGTCCCCAGCCCATGCGGGCTGGGGCCGGCCGCGAGTCCCCAGCCCACGCGGGCTGGGGTGGGTTCTTTCCCTCCCACATGGGCTGGGGCGGGTTGTTTCCCTCCCAGCCCGCATGGGCGGGGCGGGCTGTATTTCCCCCCCATGCGTGCTGGGGCGGGTTGTATCTCCCCCAGCCCGCATGGGCTGGGGCTGCCATATTTCCCCCTAGCTCATGCATGCTGGGGGCCGCAAAAAAAAATGAAAATAAAATAAAATGGGCTGCATCCACTTAGCGCAGCCGGGTTCCCACCTACCGGTTGCACCATTTTTGGTGCAACCGAGTCCAGGTTGCACCATTTTGGTGCAGCCGCTCCAAATTGATTGTTTCTGCGATGGACCTTTAGGCTTCAATTGCTAATCAAAAAAATTGTCTAACTCTGGTTCACAACCATTCGGAATATTTTTCGACATGAATATTGGTTTTCAGTGATTTTCTGATTTATTGATTTCTTTGAGTTTTGTCTGTGGATTTCGTACACGGGTTTTTATGAACTATTTTAAAAGGATTTTTCACTCCTAAATGGCTTTCAAAATTATTATATAATATTATTTTTAATTATTAAATTAATTACTCCATAATAGGAGAGTTTCCAAAAGCCATTTTAAAGTGATTTCAAAATCAATTATAAATCTGTTTCGCACCATTATTTTCTATAATAAAAATCTCACACTCACTTTTAGCACGTCGAGCGAAGTGGAAAGGTGCTTAAACGGTTAGGAAATCTCCGGCCTATGGAACCATGTGTATTTTCTTTCCGGTTAATCCCCGACCTATTCGATTGATCGTTTTGACCTTTGGGTCTAGTTTACCGATGATACGAGGTGGACTTTTTATTGTTTGGAGTGTGAGCTTGCTATTGGTTAGTAAACCGTTTAGTGCGAACATGGGGTATGGGACTCATTGTTAACACTTTACGGGTTCCTCTCCAAGAAGTTTGTGATACATTAGCCTCTGGACGGCTAGTACTGGACCTCTGGGTCACCACGCCTCTGGGCAACCGTCTCTGGACACCTACTCTGTGGAGCAGTTTTTCGGCATGTGCCTCTGGGCCTTTATCCTTCTGGGAAGGATCTCGCCGTCTCGCGCGTTTCGCATCTGTGCGAGTGATCGATCACAACTCTACAGTACTTGGCAATAACGACTCTGGTCGGTACACGTGCAATATTTCTATTATCTGATGATTTTTATATCCATTCGAGTATCTCCATTCGGTGTTGGTTCTATGGAACCATACTATGTAAGTGAGATTACCTTGTGGATTCACAGTGTCTCTGGACACTGCTTTTCAGTATTCGATTTCATTGACTTTTCAGTATATCCCTATTACTCCTTGGAGCATCGATCTTTGCTTGGGCATTGATTACAGACTCTGGTCACTCTTGGGATTATTTCCTATGGGCAACTTTATATAGCTTTGGCTACGCCGATGATATGAGGCGATTTTATTTATTTAACACTTTGGTGTTGATATTCTCTTTGAAGATTTTTACTGCTTATTGATGATTAGGGATCGTCATTATGTTCATGTAGTCCATATTATTCTTCTCTTTGGAGAAGTACTGTTTGATTTATGTACCGCATTATTATGTATCTCAGTTATTACTGATTGTTTAGTTAGCCTGACCCGAGTGTTTTCGCTCGGGTCAGACCGAGTTGTTTCAGGTTAGGTCTCTGAACTTAGCTTTCTGTGCTTCCGCTTGGACGTTATCTGCTATGCTGATAGATAGCTCTTTATAGTTGTCCACTATTTTGATACTCTGATTATTCAGTCTCTTATGTACATATTTTTGACTCACATGTGTGGGCGGTGGCTTTGTACCCACCTTTTGATATTTGGATCTGTATTGACGATATATTGTACCTATGTTCTGTAACTGTTATGTGACTGTTCTGTGATGGTGATGTTATCATTTAGTATTATGTTTGTTCTGAACCTATTTTCCTTAACCATTGTAATTTCGTTATAAATATCTATTGGATATGTTGAACCACTTGAGAAAAGAAAACCACCTGTTCGACGTATTCAGTAGTTAGTTATAACTTGATTACACATGGTCGCTTCCATTATACTCTATTCTCCGTTCTAGTAGACGGTATTACTCCGTAATACCCTTTACTAGAGTGGGTCTCGGAGTGGGGCGTTACATTTTGGTATCATAGCTAAGGTTCAGAATTGAGCATAACAAACACAGAATAGACACGTAGTATAATATGTTATAATGCGATCCAAATTGAACATATCCACCTTTATATAAATAAGTTAGGAATATGTGTAGGAATCTATTATATTCCGTAATATTCCTTAATGAATTATCTATCTTTGAATCGTGCTTTACTAAATCTCACCTTATCTTTCAGTATGGCTGGTAGAGGTAGGAACCTCCGTTCTGCTGATGTTGGACAGTCCAGCAACCCTCACCCAGAGGGCGTATACATTACCACGGACCAAATCATGGAGCTGGTTCGTAACTCTCAGTCGCACTCTCAGTCTCCTGCACCGGTTTCTGATGCACCGCGCAAGTCTGCTTTTGCGCGCCTCTGCAGCGACTTTATTCATCTTGGAGGGAAGTCGTTCAATGGCTCAGAAACTGTTCTTGAGGTCCAGGCTTGGATCAGAGTTTGCGAGCGTAATTTCACTCGCATGACCCTTCCTGACCATGACAGAGTCCTTGTTGCTTCTAGCCATCTTGAGGGTCGTGCCTTGGATTTGTACGAGCTCCTTATTTCTGAGACCGATGAGGCCACTCTTACTTGGGATCAGTTCCGCGAGCGCTTCTTGCTCAAGTTTGTTCCCGAGTCCGAGAAGATAGCCCTTGCACGCCACTTTATTGACCTTAAGCAAGGGAAGACCTCTGTTGCTGACTATTCATCATCTTTCGAGGCCCTGTCCAAGTATGGCCTCGAGTTCATCAGCACTCCTTATAAGAAGAATCTCAAATTTGTTGAAGGCCTGAAGAAAGATTTGAAGAAACAGCTTATGCTCCAGCTTAAGCTCCCTTTTGATGAGCTAGTTGACGCAGCGCTTCACCTCGAAGCGGTTGAGCATGAGAGAGACAGCGATGGGGATGGTGAGGGTTCCAAAAACCCCAATCAGAAGCGGGGTCCATTTCAGAAGACCAAGCCTTGGAACAAGAAGAAGACTGGCAGTTCTACTTTTCAGACTCAGCCTCAGACTCGTCCTCAGTCCCAGACTCCTGCTCAGCCTAGTGGGACGCGTCCCCCGAAGAAATGCTTCAACTGTGGTTCTCCAGATCACTTTATTCGAGAGTGTCCCAAACCTCTCTATTGCACCTTCTGCAAGAAGGAGGGACACAGGATCTCCACTTGTCCTACTGCACCTCCTAGATCTGGCAAGCTTAATGCTGCCAAGGCTCCTACATCTTCAGCTCAGCCTCGAGGTACGCATCCTTCCGTTCTCGAAGGTTCTATTTTATTTCATGGTAGATCTTATAGAGTTCTCTTTGATACGGGTGCCTCTCACTCATTCGTATCAAAGGAGCTAGTAGATGCTTTATCCTTGGATGTTACTTGTCTGGTTTCTTCACTAAGGATTGTGAATCCCATTAGTGGATCCACGACCCTCAGCTTGCTTTGTGAGGATATGGATATTGATCTTTGTGGATTTTCTTTCCGTGCGAATCTGCACGTTATGGAGTATTTGGGATTTGACATGATTCTTGGCATGGATTGGCTCGCTCAGTACGACGCCAAAATCATTTGTTCGGAGCGGATATTATTTCTTCGTCATCCTGATTCGTCCGCTCCGTTATCTATTGCTCTTCAGGATGTTGGGATGTCCGATATTACTTTATTTGCACTTGATTCACGAGGTGAGGATGTGGACATATCTCGTATTCCTGTTGTTCGGGCTTTCCCCGATATATTCGAGCCAGTATCAGGCCTGCCGCCAAAGCGGGCCATTGAGTTCCGCAACAATCTCATTCCAGGCTCCCTCCTAGTTGGGCGTCCTCCCACGAGGATGTCTACTAAAGAGAATGAGGAACTCAGGAAGCAGTTAGTGGAGCTTGAGGCGAAGCAGTTCATTCGGTCTAGTTCTTCGCCATGTGGTGCTGCTGTGGTCTTCGTTAAGAAGCCCGATGGCTCTCTTAGGCATTGCATTGACTACCGCAAGCTTAATGAGTTGACCATCAGAAATCGTTATCCATTGCCACGGATAGACGATATGTTTGATCAGTTGAGTGGTGCGAAGGTCTTTTCCCAGCTCGACCTTGCCACCGGATTTCATCAGCTCCGAGTTGCGGAAGATAGCGTTTCTCTTACCGCTTTCCGCACTCGTTATGGTTCTTTTGAGTGGTTAGTCATGCCATTCGGCTTGACGAACGCACCAACTTTCTTCGTCGATCTTATGAATCGAGTATTCTGGGAATACATCGATAGATTCGTTCTGGTTTTCATCGATGATATTCTTATTTATTCTAGATACGAGGAAGAGCATGCTCATCATTTGCGGATCGTCTTGGAGACTCTTCGTCATATCAGCTTAAGGCCAAGCTCTCCAAGTGCCATTTTTGGGAGAGCAAGGTCAAGTTCTTGGGCCATATTATATCATCTGAGGGTGTTTCTATCGATCCTGCCAAGATCGAAGCTATTCAGAATTGGAAGCAGCCCGAGAACGTCCATGATATTCGCAGCTTCCTTGGTCTGGCGGGTTATTACCGTCTGTTTGTCAAGGATTTCTCTCGAGTTGCACTTCCCCTTACGACACTGACTCGTAAGGGTGTTCGCTTTATTTGGTCTGATAAGTGTGAAGCTTCTTTTCAACGATTGAAGGAACTTCTCACTCATGCTTCTATTCTTGTGGTTCCTGAGAGTAACTAGGATCTGGTTGTTTACACCGATGCTTGTGGTAGCGGGCTCGGTGCTGTGCTTATGCAGAAGGATCGGGTAGTTGCTTATGCTTCCAGGCAACTGCGTCCGAATGAGGTCCTCTATCCTACTCATGATCTTGAGTTAGCAGCTATCGTCTTTGCCTTGAAGACGTGGCGTCACTTTCTATTAGGCGAACGCTTCATTCTTTACACCGATCATAAGTCATTTAAGTATCTTTTCAGCCAGAGAGATCTCAACATGAGGCAGCAGCGATGGCTTGAGTTTCTCACCTCATATGATTTAGATATTCAGTATACCCCTGCAAGGGTAATCGTGTTGCAGATGCGCTCAGTCGCAAGCACTCGGCGGTAGTTTCTATGATGATTGCCGAGTGGGACATTCTTGAGACCCAATCTTTGTGTGATATTAGAGATCGAGCTCCATCTTCTGATTCCCATATCTTATTATTCAGCTTGAAAGCTCGTCCTACCTTATTGGATCGCATTGCCCATGCTCAGCGGTAGGATTCAGACTTATTGCATCTTATTCACCGTCTCGAGTCGGGATCCAGTGATGAGACATTGCTGGATTATTCTCTTGATTTTCATCGGTGTCTTCGTAGGAAGAACCGTATTGTTGTACCATCTGATTTATCACTTAGGCGTGACATTCTGGACGAGTGCCATCGCACTAAGTACATTATACATCCCGGTTCGAGTAAGATGTATGCCGATATGTGCCGGCAATATTATTGGGAGGGTTTGAAGAGATATGTGGCAAGTTATGTGAGCGGTTGCATGACTTGTCAACAGATCAAGGCCGAGCATCAGCGTCCATCTGGTCTGCTTCAGTCGCTAGAGATTCCATTGTGGAAATGGGATCAGATATCCATGGATTTTATTGACAGTCTGCCTCGATCGAGGTCAGGCCATACTTCTATCTGGGTTATTGTTGATCGCTTGACCAAAGCGGCTCATTTCATTCCTATTAAGTCCACCCGGATTGCTCCTTAGCTTGCCAAGCTATATGTGAAGGAAGTCGTTCGACTTCATGGCATTACTAGCTCTATCGTCTGTGATCGAGACACTATCTTTACTAGTCACTTTTGGAAGTGCCTACGGTCAGCATTGGGCACAAAGCTGAATCTCTCGACTGCTTATCATCCTCAGACCGACGGTCAGACGGAGAGGGTGAATCGTGTTTTAGAGGATCTTTTGCGCTGTCGTATTCTGGATTTCGGAGGTAGTTGGGAGGATCACTTACCGCTTGTAGAGTTCTCCTACAACAACAACTTTCAGTCTAGTATCGGCATGGCACCTTTCGAGGCTCTCTACGGAAGGCCATGTCGCTCTTCTGCTTGTTGGTTAGAATCTGGCGAGAAGCTCATTCTTGGTCCAAATTCAGTTCGGGAATCTTCTGAAAAGATTTCTCTTATCCGTCAGAGAATGAGGGAGGCACAGGACCGCAAGAAATCCTACGTGGACAACTGTAGGAAGCCTCTTGAGTTCTCCATTGGTGATTCTGTCTTCATTCGGATTTCTCCCATGAAGGGGGTTGTGCGTTTCAGCTCTACAGGGAAATTGGCTCCTCGCTATGTTGGACCATTTCCTATTACGGAACGCATCGGCCCCGTTGCTTAGCGTGTGGCTCTACCTGCTCATTTTTTCGGAATGCATGACGTGTTCCATGTTTCTCAGCTTCGCAAGTGTGTTCGCGATCCTGATTCTATCATTGAGCCACATGTCGTGCCTGATTTAGAGATCTTACCTGACTTATCTTTGGAGCAGCAACCTCTCCGTGTGCTTGATTCGGAGGTTAGATGCCTTCGCAACAAAGAGGTTCCACTCGTGAAGATTCAATGGTCACCGAATCCTAAGGACTGCACTTGGGAGACCAGAGAATCTATCGAGCGCTCTTATCCTGGCTTTCTCCCATCTTCTTCTGTGGGTAAGAATTCTCTATTTTACCTTTATCACTTCTTTTGTGGATTTGACGTTATAGACGACATCTATCTTAAGGAATTGCGGGGACGCAATTTTCCTGAGGGAGTCTGTAACAACCCGGGATTTGCATTACCAATTAATAAATAAAAGTTAGAATTTTTATTTATTTTAATGAAGCGTAAAAGGATTTGGAATAACAAAATTTATTTGAAAAAGGCTATTTTAATTAAATTGGGAAATATGGGATTTTAAAACGAGGATAAAATGTTATTTTTGGAAAGTTAAATATTTTAGGAGAGATTTTAAAACGGGTTTGGGTAAGAAAAATGAGTTTATAAACATACATGAACACTTAGACTAATTTTTGGAGACATGTAAATAACCCTCTTCTTATTGGGTTACAAAACTTAACCCAATAACCCACCCTAAAACCTCCTCTATAAATTATCTCAAACTCTCCTAACCTCATTCATTCATCCCTAATCAAAACCCTAATCATTTCCTAAAGCTTTCTTAACAAAAATGGCCTCTATCTTCATCTCCTTCTAGTTTTAGCTTATGCAAGTCATTCTATGCAAAGGTAATGCAAATACCCACCTCAAATCCATTTTTATATCTTTCTAATTTCTGAAATTAGTTTGTTAACACATGTTTTATGTGTGTTTTTTGATCTTATAGCCTCCTAACCATCTTTTGCTAATTTGGGTTGATGCTATAGTGGTCTTTGTTGCTTTCTAGAGAGGTATATTGCTAAAAATCTCTTCTAATATGTGTTTAATCCTCTTTTGATTTCAGTAATCATTTAGTAACACATGTTTTATTATGTAACATGTGAATCATAGCTCTTTGATCATCTTTGCTTTCATTTTGGGTGTGCACATAAGGTGTTTGTGATATTGCTTCATAAGGTAATGCTAAGCTTTGGCCCTTTGTCTCCTTAATATAGTGTAGCAATCAATATATGCTAGTTAGTGATTGTTATTAGTGAAATTTGATGCCAAAAACTTGAAAAAAACACCCCAAAATCACTTAAATCATCATTTTGAGCAGGCTGGAATGCTTCAGCCTGAAAACAGGCTGAAAACAGGGGTCTGGGTTGCACCCAGGCTGCATCCCGAGCACAGCAGGCTAGCCTGGTTGGGCTAGCCAGTAGCAGGCCAGCCCTTAGTGGGGCTGGCCACAAGTCCCTAGCCCATGCGGGCTGGGGGGCCGCAATTCCCCAGCCCACGCGGGCTGGGGCGGGCCGCGAGTCCCCAGCCCATGCGTGCTGGGGCGGGCCGCGATTCCCCAGCCCACGCGGGCTGGGGGCGGGCCGTCCCCCCCCTATGCGGGCTGGGGCGGGTTGTTTTCCCTCCAGCCCGCATGGGCTGGGCGGGATGTATTTCCCCCCAGCCCATGCGGGTTGGGGAGGGTTGTATCTCCCCCAGCCTGCATGGGCTGGGGCTGCCTTATTTCCCCCTAGCTCATGCGGGCTGGGGGCCGGAAAATAAAATGAAAAAAAAATAGGTTGCATCCACTTAGCACAGCCGGGTTCCGACCTACCGGTTGCACCATTTTTGGTGCAACTGAGTCCGGGTTGCACCATTTTGGTGCAACCGCTCCAAATTGATTGTTTCTGCAATGAACCTTTGTGCTTCAATTGCTAATCAAAAAAAATTGTCTAACTCTGGTTCACAACCATTCGGAATATTTTCCGACATGAATATTGGTTTTCAATGATTTTCTGATTTATCGATTTCTTTGAGATTTGTCTTTGGATTTCGTACATGGATTTTTATGAACTATTTTAAAAGGATTTTTTACTCCTAAATGGCTTTCGAAATTATTATATAATATTAATTTTAGTTATTAAATTAATTACTCCATAATAGGAGAGTTTTCAAAAGCCGTTTTAAAGTGATTTCAAAATCAATTATAAATCCGTTTTGCACCATTATTTTCTATAATAAAAATTTCACACTCACTTTTAGCACGTTGAGTGAAGTGGAAAGGTGCTTAAACGGTTAGGAAATCTCCGGCCTATAGAACCGTGTGTATTTTCTTTCCGGTTAATCCCCGACCTATTCGATTGATTGTTTTGACTTTTGGGTCTAGTTTACCGATGATACGAGGAAGACTTTTTATTGTTTGGAGTGTGAGCTTGCTATTGGTTAGTAAACTGTTTAGTGTGAACATGGGGTATGGGACTCATTGTTAACACTCTACGGGTTCCTCTCCAAGAAGTTTGTGACACATTAGCCTATGGCGGCCAGTACTGGACCTCTGGGTCACCACGCCTCTGGGTAACCGTCTCTGGACACCTGCTCTATGGAGTAGTTTTTCGGCATGTGCCTCTGGGCCTTTATCCTTCTAGGAAGGATCTCGCCGTCTCGCGCGTTTCGCATCTGTGCGAGTGATCAATCACAACTCTACAGTACTTGGCAATAACAACTCTGGTCGGTGCACGTGCAATATTTGTATTATCTGATGATTTTTATACCCATTCGAGTATCGCCATTCGGTTTTGGTTCTATGGAACCATACTATGTAAGTGCGATTACCTTGTGGATTCACAATGTCTCTGGACACTGCTTTTCAGTATTCGATTTCATTGACTTTTTAGTATATCCCTATTACTTCTTGGAGCATCGATCTTTGCTTGGGCATTGATTACAGACTCTAATCGCTCTTGGGATTATTGCCTATGGGCAACTTTATATGGCTTTGGCTACGCCAATGATATGAGGCGATTTTATTTATTTAACACTTTGGTGTTGATATTCTCTTTGAAGTTTTTACTGTTTATTGATGATTAGGGATCATCATTATGTTCATGTAGTCCATATTACTCTTCTCTTTGGAGTAGTACTGTTTGATTTATGTACCGCATTATTATGTATCTCAGTTATTACTGATTGTTTAGCTAGCCTGACCAGAGTGTTTTCGCTCGGGTCAGACCGAGTTGTTTCAGGTTAGGTCTCTGGACTAAGCTTTCTGTGCTTCCGCTTGGACATTATCTGCTATGCTGATAGATAGCTCTTTATAGTTGTCCACTATTTTGATACTCTGATTATTCAGTCTCTTATGTACATATTTTTGACTCACATGTGTGGGCGGTGGCTTTGTACCCACCTTTTGATATTTGGATCTGTATTGACGATATATTGTACCTATGTTCTGTGACTGTTATGTGACTATTCTGTGATGATGATGTTATCATTTAGTATTATATTTGTTCTGAACCTATTTTCCTTAGCCATTGTAATTTCGTTATAAATATCTATTGGATATGTCGAACCACTTGAGAAAAGAAAACCACCTGTTCGACGTATTCAGTAGTTAGTTATAGATTGATTACACATGGTCGCTTCCATTATACTCTATTCTCCGTTCCAGTAGACGGTATTACTCCGTAATACCCTTTACTAGAGTAGGTCTCGGAGTGGGGCGTTACATAAACTTTTGAACTATCGTAAGTCACTTTTGTGATCCTACCAAGTTTATTTTCCAAAGGCGTTGTTCTCTCATCACAAATCTAGAACAGCTTATGCTTGTTTAACCAATCCATAGAAGCTGATGGTTCACCTTCACTTAGCAAACACCTCACTTTGCTGAGCTTCTGAAGAAGTGGTTAAGCTTTCACCACATGACTGGACTGTTGGCAGTTGAAACACAAAAACTTTTGAACCATCAAAGGAAAGGGTCCACTCTGCTACTTTCGAACTTTACCTTTAGGACCTGCTTAGCCAAAGACCTTCCTTCCAGCACACACAACACTTCCGAGCTACACTGCTACCACAGATGCTAAAGACTTCTACTCATAAGATCCTTGAACTTCAAAGCCATCAATCAATTTCAGAAATGAGCCTTTGAGATGAGCAATCATCTTCTCAAGAAAATCGGGTCTCAAACCAAGCATAAACATCTTGCTCTACATAAAGGAGTGACAATGAGACAATGTCTGTAGCGAGGCAACTCATTGAACTTAGTCTCGTACTCCAATACAGATAAATTCCCTTACTTGAGATCCAGAAAAACTCCCATACCGTCAAGTATTCCCCGCGGTAGGTACAAACTGCTCCTCAAATACTACCATAAACTTCTCCAAGAGAAATCATCTTCTAAAACATCCGTGGATACTGCTTTCACCATGCAATCGCTTTTTCCTGAAGTTGCCAAGATACCATCGCACACTTTTGCTCATCCGATAGATCTAAACTCTTGAAAATCCGCTCACACGAGCTCAACCAAATTTACACTTCAATGATGGACTCCGAACCTTTAAAATACTACCTCCAGAGATCAGTTAAATCCTTACACAATGCCACAAAGCTCACTCGAGGCGGTATTGGGTCTACAGCCTCGGCAGATATTCTTCCAACCTCAATATATGGGACTCTTCCATTTATGGTAGACATGTTACTCACACCACTACCCTACTACCTCTAGAACTCAAGCTGCCAGTCCTAACCTATGTGGGTAACTCGAATGGATAACCCACCAAATTAGGTAGGAATATATATATATATATATATATATATATATATATATATATAAATACAAGTACGCTCTCTCAAGAAAGATATCACTCCAAAGCCTAGGTATTCCCTCCAGCTAGAGCTCAAATACCAACTGTAACGACCCGCTTTTCATTCCACAGAAGGACGCATCATTATTAAGAAAGAAAGGATAAGAAAGAGAAAAGATAGAACTAACCAAATCAGAATCTCATAACGGAACGAATAAATTATATTATATCACATAAGATATTACATAATATCATATACATCAAAGCTAAACAACTTATACAACACAAATTAGACAGTTATAAACAACTGTCTACTGTACAATTCAAGTTTCATACAAGACAACATCACAGAGATTCAGAACAAATGCTAGCACAGTGGAACCAAAATATCTATATACGCTGAAGCCTCCTGCTCCAAGTCTCCACCCTAAATTCATTTAAGCTAACATGAATCCCTTGACTACTCATAAAAATTTGAGTACCCAAGAGTTTAATAAAACAGAAAATAAACCCTAGGGCAGACATGGGTCTAATGTGAGTAAACAGGTTAAATTTGCTTAGCTTTGATAATCATTTGAAAGAAAAGGTAACTCGTAAGACTTCCCACACATAAACATGGAAAAGCTTTTACCTTATGAAAACCAAAATATTTGATAGCAAATCCAGTGATATTATAATAGTGTCTAGGGTTTTCAAATAAATATTCACAAGCCGAAATAGTTACGTTTATTAAATTCCAGCATACTAGCCACAAAGTGGGTTCTACAATGAAAACCGTAAAGGCATGTAGGGAAAATGGGTTTCCATCAATGGCAGGGCTACTGGGGTACCATCCGTCACAGTACGTGGCCTAGATCACCGTACCGAGGATCCCCCCTGATCCCCTATGTAAAGATCCCCTTTTTTAGCCGAATTTAAATTGGTAATTTAAATAAATTTTTGAATTAAATTGTGAACTTAATGGTGAATTAATTTGAATTTTTCCGAATTTAATAAGATAAATATTTATTGATATTGATTTTAAATTTAATTGTGGAGTTGAAATTCCAAATTAAATATCTTATAAATAAAATTTGAAATTAGAAACTTTATAATTTAAAATTAACAGAAATATGTTTTCTAATATATATGTGTATATATATTGTGATTTGGAAGTTATATTTTTTATTTAATAAAACAATTCTCTAAAAGTCAATTAAAGTTAAATTGAGCATTTTTATTACTAGTATTTATTTTAGTTATCCATTTAAGTATAATAACTCAATTAAAATTTAGAATAAGGTTAATAGAAAGATTTAAAAACATTTTTCTTTCATATTTGAAATAAATATAGTTGTATGTATATAAAAATGTAAAAGTAAAAATATAAATATATGTATAAGTATTATAAAAGATAACATGTGTAAACATTATCACAAGGAAAAAAATACAAGTGTAAACATTTCAAAATAAAATTCAACAAATGTAACTCTTTTAAATATGAAGTTTAACAAGTGTTAAGTGATTCACCATGCAAAATACAAGTGTCCTTTGTTTTTTTAAATAATAAATAAAATGTAAAACAAGTTTATATATATCATAAATTCCTTTTTCTCTCATTTGGTTCAAAGCTAAAGAAAATTAAAATCTGAATCAAAGCAACAACAAGCCTGAAAAAAACTACAAACCAGAAAAGAATTAAAAGCTATAGATCAAAACAAGAAAATCTGATCATCTCAGATCAAACAAACAAACCTGGAAATAAAAATCAACAAATCTTCAACCTGGGAACCAGAAAGCAAATCAAAATTTAAAATGGCAGATCAGTAACATGCAAAGATAAATTTCTAGTTTCAGACAATCATGTGGCAAATCAACTCAACAAAGTAGCAGATTTCAACTTAATTCCAGATCAAAAACAAAGCATTCCGGTTTAAAAACAAATTCAGGTTCTCTATTTAAAACATTCTCAGTGAGCAAACTCTTAAACCCATATATACTTTGGTTTGCATGTGATCAGTATTGATGTTTGCTTGTGGAATGTGTTCACATGGGTGTAAATATGCCTGTATGTTTGAATATATATATATATATATATATATATATATATAAGTGAGATTCCTGTGTGTAAGCATATGTGCATGTCTGGGAATATATCTATTCTTGTTCACAATTTTAATATTTGTTCAAAAATTAATAACTCTTCCTCCAATTCATTTTAGGCTTTAAAATACAAATGAAATAGGTTTATATAATCAAAATTTAAACTCCAAAAATATATTCAAATTAAATTTTGAAGAATATATAGTCTGGGTAGAAAATAAACAGTGGAAACTTAAACTATGTTGAAATTAAATCATTACAATTCTATGATTTAGTTATATGATTAGAATCCCCATCAGAAATAATGATTTTTAAGAGTTAAATTATGATTTTTAGTTTGGGATCGAGGGAGATACTTGTAATTGATCGGATTTGGGTATTTTAGGCTTTCTGGTGATCCACAAGGAATTATGGATCGGGATTAGTGGTAAACATGGCTTGGGTTTTAAGGGAAAAATAGTTAAGAATTTTTCTGATGATCTACACGGCCTGGATTCGACAAAATAGGGTTTTGGGTCTAGTTCTGTTCGACGTTATTCAAGAGGAAATTTCGTCGTCGTAGTATGATCAGAATCGTTTTCAAGGGAGGAAAAAGGTTCGTGGGTCAATGGCGCAGCTTTGGTCAGAATCGCATGACTTCTGGCGATCTAGGGTGGCGAAGTGAACTGGTTTTAGTTGATCAAGATTGGGTTTCAGCTATGTCAAGTAACTCAATTTCGATTGCCGACGAAATGATGGGTTCTGGGTGTTCGTGATGCCTGAGGGTGTTGTCGATGATGTGTTGGTGATCGAAGCGATGATCAAAGCAGCATCGATCTTTGGTACACGTGCACACGTGATTGTACTTGTCTGTTGTTGTTTGAATTATTGAGAGAGATGAAGTTAAACTCGTAGAAGGTCTCGAGAATGTGGTATGTTGGCTTAAGATTGCTACCGGGTTCGTCTGCGTGAATATAACAGTTTTATATTTTTAAAAACAAAGTTAAGAAGAAGAAGAAGAAGGGAGGAGATGACTCGGGGACATACTCAAGTAAAACAGGATTTGGCTAAGATTAACACTCGAGTTGGTCTTGGGTTCATATTTTAACAATTTTGAAATTTAAAAATAAAACAAGTTTTATTCAAATTTTAATTTAATCAAGTTTTAAACCTTTTCTGATTTATTCTTATAGAATAATAAATGTTTTAATTTAGTTTTGGGAATAGGATTAAAGTAATTTTTTTTAAAAGTTAATTAAGTTTAAACTTAATTAAGAAATTAATTTAAAGGAGTGATGTTTCAAATTGTTATTTGACTTTAAAATCTTTAGTTAATTTATGGATTAATAATAATAATTTTATTTCAAAGAGTTAAATATTTTAAAGATCAATTATTTTGGTTTTAAAATAATTATATATATTAAGTGATTAATAAACATGGTTCCTAATTGTTTTCAAATGGTATTTGTTATATAATTAATTAAGATAAATGGGTTATCTTAAGATTTAAAGGATCATTAATTTGCAATTTAAAAATAATTACTTAATTAAAAGAATAATTAAGGATTAATTACTTAATGGAAATTTATAATTACTTAATGTAATTAAGGGATAATTACTTGGTGTAATTACATTAAAGGATAATTAATCAATTAAGATTAATAAATGTAAGTTATTAAGGGTAATTAATTACTTAAAGATAATTACTTAATTAAGTAATTAATTAATGATTAAAGTGGAATCAAGTGATCAAAGGATAATTACACAATGTCACTAATTTGTGATTTATTAATAAAAGTGATTAGGATAGTCACTTATTGTAATTAATTAAGAATTATTTAGTCAAATGGTAATTAATTGAGGGTTAATTAATTAATGTAATTAATTAAGGATAATGAAATAATTAAAGGTTAGTTATTTAATGATTAAAGGTTAATTAATTTATTAATTAAGGTTGATTAATTAATAATTAAGAGTTGACTAATTTATTATTAAAGATTAATTAATAAATGATTAAACAGTAATTAATTAATATGGTTTGTAATTAATTAATGTTAATTAAACAGGATTAGTAGTTTCATAAGTAATTAATCCTATGATTTTTTTAATCTTACTTATGGTTGTTTGGATTGTATAGAATGCTTTGAATTGTTGATGTCCCTGATGCTTTGTGATATGAATTTTTTTGATTTGAGCTATGATGAATGTAATTTATTTATCTGTGATGAATTTATATTGTTTATCTGTGAATCTGTGAATGAAGATAAGCGTTATAGGATTATACAGCTTATCGATATTGCTGTGTTTGGATTGTGATGATTGATGATGTTGCACTATTGTGTAAAATCCCTGGACTACACTATATGCACAAATATGGATTTCACGAGGAAATCGGTTAATTCACAGATATTTTAATTGTTTAAAAGTTGAATTATGAATCCAAATGGTTTTGAAAATGTAATTGGGTTGAATATGTAAAGCTTTTGAAAAGGAAGTTTGAAATTTGAAATTTAATTTGAATATAATATGTCTTTTAAAGTTTTGAAGTTGTTTTGGAAATTTGGTTTGAAAGGTTTATGCAAGTTATATAAATAAATATGGATTTTAAACCATTTTGAATATACTGAATGTATTATTTTGGGAATTTAAATTTAACCCAAGTTTATACTTTAAAGGCTATAACTTGTGCATATTTAATTGGTTTTTTCCGAAAAGAAAAGTATTTTTTTTCAAATAATATTGGCTTTCATATAACGAAAGAACTTCCAGTTTTTGAAAAGATTACAAGTTTGAAATGAAAACAGTTTTGAAAGCTATGAATGAATCTTTGTTAAAGATTGGAGAGCTTTGTATTCAAAGTGAAGAGGATCTTAAAGGTATATCTTTTGTATAAAAGATTTGAAATGGAATTGTTTTGAAAGCTATGAATAAATCTTTGTGAAAGATTTGGTGAACCTTGTTTTAAAGAAAATTGAAGAGGATCTTCAAATGTGAATCTTTTCTTTAAAAGAACTGAAAGTGGAAATTTTGTTGAACTATTTAAAGGAAAAGGTTTGGGGATTTAAAAGCGTGACTTAACTAAGATCCCATTATCCATATGGTTTTAAAATTAAGTGCTCATTATTCGATTTAGCCGGGAGAGGACTTTATGTCATATAACCCGTTCCGAATAATGATACGATGTGATGGATAGCATTTGAAGACCGGTGGTGAAGACTGGGTATTTTCGACAATGAAAGGATGACCCGTCGAATGTCTCTGCACTGAGTTGCGCCGGTATTGAGATCTCCATATGTGATGGGCAGTCCGATCGAGATTGTGATTACCCGGATTGTAAGGGCTTCTTTTGAAGTGCCTTCAGTTCTGTTCTAACCCAGAATAGACTTGTATGGATGTATGTTTAACGTTACACTTTGAGTTGTAAAGCTGGTTTCTATCAAATACATTTCTGTTTGGTGGCAGAAAATTTATTCCCTTAGCTTAACACCCTTCTCTGAGACGTATGAGCTCAGAGATTATGTAGTTGATGGTTACTACTGATACATTCCCAATTTGGTAATGTGGCATACGAAGTGCTGCTGATCATGTGTTGATCGAAGCATGGCTTTTGTGTAAAGCGTAGCTCTATGGACGAGACCTCGTCGGACCTCACAACCCAAAAATGGTCGAAACAGGAAAGATGCGGCAAGGTTATGAGGGTCGCGCCTTTTAGGGTATGTCTATTCCATTCTGGAAAAGGGTGGTATCATGGTATGGAGCCCAGATATTTAACCTATGTGGGTATTGCAAATTTATTACTTTGTGGTTGTTGCTTTGAGATTGAGAGCTCTCGGATAAAGGTCGGTAACGACCGGGGGATGGCATATTCGTAGGCCTGTAAACGGATGTAGTCGAATACAGATAGTGCTGTATCTGTATCCATATCCGAAAATGAAAATCCGTATCCGAATCCGTATCCGATATCCGTCAATACCCAAAGAATATTATCCGTATCCGTATCCCCTAATATTTTCGGATATCCGAAAATATCCGTATCCAGCTTAGCGAATACAGATATTTTTGGATATCCGAAAATATCCGTATCCGGCTTAGCGAATACAGATATTTTTGGATATCCAAAAATTTCCGTATCCGAAACGCAAAATGTATCCGAAAATATCCGAAAATTAATCAATATAATGCATATTTCGTTTTGTTGACTAAAAAAAGGACGAAAAAACCTTGTGATACATACATTACATCAAATTAACAATAGGTAATCCAATCACACAAAATTCGTACAATAAATTAGTGTATTTGTATTAAATTTATGGATATAAAATAACATATTAATATATAAATATTTAATTTCAAACCGGACGGATATTTATCGGATACAGATACAACCATATCCGTATCCCTATCCGAAATATGTTTCGAATATCGGATATCCGCATTCGCTTTTTGGATATCGGATATTTTTCATATTTTCGGATACAAATGCGGACAGATTTCGGATATTTCGAGTATTTATTGACAGCCTACATATTCGTGTAGTAGTTACCTAGTTACAGAGGTATCCCGGCCTTGTGTTGGCAGAGAGCTGGTTAAGTTCTCGGGGCATCCCTCCAAAGGCGTATCCATGTGGCTTAGGAAGTTCCTTTGCCAGACCATTTGTCGGAAATCCGATCAAACAATACGAGCCCTTTACGATTGCAATTGTATAACCTGCCATTCTTAAATGGTAGCTATAGTAGGCATAGTATAATGGTACCTATGCTGGCTAAGATTAATATTATATTTTCGAAATATTTTCCACTATGCACTAATAATAATACCAAAAAGGATTTTGCGTATCAAGCATGTTTGACTATCATAAGGAGAAATCTCCCTTAAGTGTGCGATTACATTGTGTGTGTGTCGGGAGGCCTAATGGTAGTTTCATTTTTCAAAAAGCATTGCGGATTCAATTTTAAATTCTTTTTGTTTGTTTTGGTAAGATAAACTATTTTTTTGCTCACAACAGTACCATGACTGACCTGGAGTTTATTTTTCCCTTTCTAAACTCAAAGTTCCCATAATTCCCACACGAGCAGCCTAGAGTTAGATTTTTCAGATAATCAGCTAGTAGATGTAGATTCGGTAGCCTTTGAAGCCTTTGAATTGGTGATTGCATTTGTTTTACTCTGTTACCTAGTTTTCTACAAGTTCAGCATGGTGGTGATTCACGCTTGTAGTTTGGAGTTTTGGCTATGGAGTTGTTGTATGTGGATTCATTCTCTTTTAAAGAATATGTTGGAGTTATCTTTTCCGTCGTTGTATCTTTCCGCTGTTATGCATCTATGATTATGCGATATTCATTGTATCAGATATTGTATCAATGTTGTATACATTGATATTCATTTTTCTTCTGTTGTGTTGTTGTACTTAACGTGTTATAAGCTCCGTCGAATCGGATTTCAATATTAGAATCTGCGGCGTTCGAATATGAGTGAAGTATGGATGTCGTTTTTCAAACGTGAAAATTCGAGACGTCACATTATTAGAGCTAAAGGTTGAGTAAGAACTTTAGCTAAGGAGTATAACACATTAGGTGGCTCATTAGAGATAGGATGAAGTATACCCTAGAATGATTATTCCCTATGATATCTTGTTTGTACGCCTTAGTAAATTCTCTTACTATTTACTGATAGTAAGTATGAGTGCAAGCAGAGAACGAGATATGGGACAGGGGAGTACCACTACTAATGGTCAAACAAAAAGGAAACAACTTTCTCTATCAATCTTCTTTGATCATCATCCGATTTCAATTTTTTGATGGCTTCCTAGCAGCTACAAGAAGAAATTTCGGTATGGTGGTGTTCCTGCAAATCATTGTAGATAAGTTCCTAATCTGTATTCTTTCCATCAATTCCTATCATTTTTAACTTTAATGGATTTTAAATTTTATTTGAAATTTATTTAAATAAATTGATTAACAAATTATGAATTAAATTGTATTCGTTTGTCTATTCCTTAGGGTCTCGATATATTCTACGAATGGTTAGTTATCCTTTCGAACTAACCAATTCCCCTGCATATTTCGTAGACTTGATGGCCTGAGTATCTTGTGAAGTGTTGAACAAGTTGTTCTCGTATCTATTGATGATATTATGATTGGGTAAGCCAAATGAAGAATAGATATTTAGTTTGATCGGGTAAAAACATTCTCCATCTGTTCTTTGTTTGTCTCCCTGCCTAACAAATTTCAGGGACGAAATTTTCTTAAGAGGGGAAATATGTAACGATCCCGTTTTTGAGTCGAATTTAAAATGGTAGTTTAAATAAAATTTTGAATTAAATTGTGAATTTAATGGTGAATTAATTTGAATTTTTCCGAATTAAATAAGATATTTGTTTATTTTCATATTGATTTTAAATCTAATTATGGATTTAAAATTCTAGATTAAATATCTTATAAGTAAAATATGAATTTGGAAATTATCTAATTGAAAATTAATAGGAATATGTTTTCCAATATATATATATGTGTGTGTATATTGTGATTTGGAAGTTATATTTTTATTTAATATAACAATTCTATAAAAGTTAATTAAAGTTAAATTGAGCATTTTTAACACTAGTATTTATTTGTAGTTATCCATTTAAGTATAATAACTTAAGTAAAATTTAGAATAAGGTTAATAAAAAGATTTAAAAACATTTTTATTTCATATTTGGAATAAATATAGTTGCCTGTATATAAAAATATAAAATATAAATACATGTATAAGTATTATAAAAGATAACACGTGTAAACATTATAATACGGAAAAAATACTAGTGTAAACATTTTAAAATAAAATTCAACCAATGTAACTCTTCTGAATATGAAGTTGAACAAGTGTTAGGTGATTCGCCATGCAAAATACAAGTGTCCTTTGTTTTTTTAGTTAATAAATAAAATATAAAACAAGTTTATATATATCATAAATTCCTTTTTCTCTCATTTGGTCCAAAGCTAAAAAAAGTGAAAATATGAATCAAAGCAACAACAAGCCTGAAACAAACTACAAACTAGAAAAGAATTAAAATCTATAGATCAAAACAAGAAAATCTGATCATCTCAGATGGAACAAACAAACCTGGAAATAAAAATCAACAAATCTTCAACCTGGGAACCAGAAAGCAAATCAAAATTTAAAATGGCAGGTCAATAATGAGCAAAGATAAATTTCCAGCTTCAGACAATCATGTGGCAAATCAACTCAACAAAGTAGCAGATTTCAACTTAATTCTAGATCAAAAACAAAGCATTCCGGTTTAAAAACAAATTCAGGTTCTCTATTTAAAACATTCTCTGGTTAGCAAACTCTTAAACCCATATATACTTTGGTTTGCATGTGATCAGTATTGATGTTTGCTTGTGGAATGTGTTTGCATGGGTGTAAATATGCCTGTATGTTTGAATATATATATATATATATATAAGTGAGATTCCTGTGTGTAAGCATATGTGCATGTCTGGGAATATCTCTGTTCTTGTTCACAATTTTAAATTTTGTTCAAAAATCAATAACTCTTCCTCCAATTCATTTTAGGCTTTAAAATACAAATGAAATAGGTTTATATAATCAAGATTTAAACACTTAAAATATATTCAAGTTAAATTTTGAAGAATATACGGTCTGGCTAGAAAATAAACAGTGGAAACCTAAAATATGTTGAAATTAATCATCACAATTCTATGATTTAGTTATATGATTTCAATCCCAATCAGAAATAATGATTTTTAAGAGCTAAATCACGATTTCTAGTTTGGGATCGAGGGAGATACTTGTAGTTGATCCGATTTGGGTTTTTTAGGCTTTGCTGGTGATCGATGAAGAATTATGGATCAGGATTAATGGTGAAGGTGGCTTGGGTATTACAGATTTAGGGAAAAATAGTTAAGAATTTTTCTGATGATCTACGCGACGTGGGTCCAAAAAAATAGGTTTTTGGGTCTAGTTCTATTTGATGTTATCCAAGGAGTAATTTCATCGTCGTAGTATGATCGGAATCGTTTACATCGGAGGGAAAAGGTTCGTGGGTCGATAGCGCAGCTTTGGTCGGAATCGCATGACTTCTGGTAATCTAGGGCGGCGAGGCAAACTGGTTTTAGTTGATCAAGTTTGGGTTTAAGCTATGTCGTGTAACTCGATTTCGATTGTTGACGAAATGCTGGGTTCTGGATGTTCATGATGCTTGAGTGTGTCGTCGATGATGTGTTCGTGATCGAAGCGACGATCAGAGCGGTGCCGATCTTCGGTACATGTGCACGCGTGATTGTACGAATTTGTTGTTGTTTGAATGATTGAGGGAGACGAAGTTAAACTCGAACGAGGTCTCGAGAACCTGGTTCGTTCGCGTGAATTTAACAGTTTTATATTTTTAAAAACAAAGTTAAAAAGAAGAAGAAGGGAGAAGATGACTCGGGGACGTACTTCAGTAAAACATGATTTGGCTCGGGTTAACACTCGAGTTGGTCTTGGCTTCAGAATTTACCAATTTTGAAATTTAAAAATAAAACAATTTTTATTCAAATTTTAATTAAATCAAGTTTTAAACCTTTTTTGATTTATTCTTGTAGAATAATAACTGTTTTAATTTAGCTTTCGGAATAGGATTAAAGTAATTTAAAAAAAAAGTTTATTAGGTTTAAGCTTAATTAAGAAATTAATTTAAAGGAGTGATGTTTTAAATTGTTATTTGACTTTAAAGTCTTAAGTTAATTTATTTATTGATAATAATAATTTTATTCCAAAGATTTAAATGTTTTAAAGATCAATTATTTTGGTTTTAAAATAATTATAGATATATTAAGTAATTAATAAATATGATTCCTAATTGTTTTCAAATGGTAGTTGTTAATATAATTAATCAAGATAAATGGGTTATCTTAAGATTTAAAGGATAATTAATTCGTAATTTAATAATAATTACTTAATTAAAGGATTAATTAAGGATTAACTACTTAATGGAAATTTATAATTACTTAATGTAATTAAGGGATAATTACTTGGTATAATTACATTAAAGGATAATTAATCAATTAAGATTAATTAATGTAAGTGATTAAGGGTAATTAATTACTTAAAGGTAATTACTTAATTAAGTAATTAATTAATGATTAAAATGGATTAATCAAGTGGTTAAAGGATAATTATTCAATGCAATTAATTTGTGATTTATTAATAAAAGTGAATAGGATAATCACTTGTTGCAATTAATTAAGAATAATTAATAAAATGGTAACTAATTTAGGGTTAATTAATTAATGTAATTAATTAAGGATAATTAATTAAAGGATAATTAAATAATTAAAGGTTAATTATTCAGTGATTAAAGGTTAATTGATTTATTAATTAAGGTTGATTAATTAATAATTAAGGGTTGATTAATTTATTATTAAAGGTTAATTAATAAATGATTAAAGAATAATTAATTAGTATGGTTTGTAATTAATTAATGTTAGTTAACCAGGATTGGTAGTTTCATAAGTAATTAATCTGATTTAAATTAATCAGATGATTTATTAATCTTACTTATGATTGTTTGGATTGTATAGAATGCTTTGAATTGTTGATATCCCTGATGTGTGATGCTTTGTAATATGAATTATTTTGATTTGAACTGTGATGAATGTAATTTATTTATCTGTGATGAACTTATATTGTTTATCTGTGAATCTATGAATGAAGATAAGCGTTACAGGATTATACCGCTTATCGATATTGCTGTGTTTGGATTATGATGATTGATGATGTTACACTATTGTGTAAAACCCCTGGGCTACACTATACACACACAAATTTGGATTTCACGAGGAAATCGGTTAAGTCATAGATATTTTAAATTTAAATATTATTTTGTTTAAAAGTTGAATTTTGAATCCAAATAGTTTTGGAAATGGAATTGGGTTGAATATGAAAAGCTTTCGAAAAGGAAGTTTGAAATTTGAAATTTAGTTTGAATATAATATGTCTTTTAAAGTTTTGAAGTTGTTTTGGAAATTTGGTTTGAAAGGTTTATGCAAGTTATATAAAAGATATATGGATTTTAAACCATTTTGAATATAATGAATGTATTATTTTAGGAATTTAGATTTAACCCAAGTGTATACTTTAAAGGCTATAACTTGTGCATATTTAATTGGATTTTCCGAAACAAAAAGTATTCGTTTTCAAATAATAATGGCTTTCATATAACGAAAGAACTTCCTGTTTTTGAAAAGATTTCAAGTTTCAAATGAAAACAGTTTTGAAAGCTTTGAATGAATCGTTGTTAAAGATTGATGAGCTTTGTTTTCAAAGTGAAGAGGATCTCAAAGGTGTATCTTTTGTATAAAAGATTTGAAATGGAATTGTTTTGAAGGCAATGAATAAATCTTTGTGAAAGATTTGGTGAATCTTGTTTTAAAGAAAACTGAAGAGGATCTTCGAAGGTGAATCTTTTGTTTAAAAAGATTTGAAAGTGGAAATTTGGTTAAACCATTTAAAGGAAAAGGTTTGGGGATTTAAAAGTGTGACTTAACTAAGATCCCAATATCCATATGGTTTTAAAATTAAGCGCTCCTTATTCGTTTTAGCCAGGAGAGGACTTTATGTTATATAACCCATTACGAATAATGATACGATGTGACGGATAGCATTTGAAGACCGTGGTGAAGATCGGGTATTTTCGAGAACGAAAGATTGCCTGTCGCATGTCTCTGCACTGAGTCGCACTGGTATAGAGATCTCCATATGTGATGGGGAGTCCGATTGGGATTGTAAATACTCGGATTGCAAAGGCTTCTTTTGAAGTGCCTTTGGTTCTGTTCGAACCCGTAACTGACTTGTATGGATGTATGTCTGACGTTACACTTTGAAATGTAAAGCTGGTTTCTATCAAATACATTTCTATTTAGTGGTGGAGAATTTATTCTCTTATCTTAACACCCTCCTTTGAGATGTACGAGCTTGAAGATTATGTGGTTGATGGTTACTAGTGATACATTCCCAATTTGGTAATGTTGCATACGAAGTACTGCTGATCAAGTGTTGATCGAAGCATGGCTTTTGTATAAAACGTAGCTTTATGGACGACACCTCGTCGGACCTCACAACTCGGAAATGGTCGAAGCAGGAAAGATACGGCAAGGTTATGAGGGTCACGTCCTTTAGAGTATGTCCATTCCCTTATGGAAAAGGGTGGTATCATGGTACGGAACCCAAATTTTTAACATGTGTGGTTACTGCAAATTTATTACTTTGTGGTTGTTGCTTTGTCATTGAGAGCTCTCGGTTAAAGGTCGGTAACGACCGAGGGATGGCATATTCATGTAGTAGTTACCTAGTTACAGAGGTTACCCGCTTTGTGTTGATAGAGAGCTGGTTAAGTTCTCGGGGCGTCCCTCCAGAGGCGTACCCATGTGGCCCAGGAAGTTCCTTTGTCTGACCATTTGTTGGAAATCCAATCAAACAATACGTGCCCTTTACGATTGCAATTGTACAAGCTGCCATTCTTAAATGGTGGCTATAGTAGGCATAGTATAATGTACCTATACTGGCTAAGATTAATATTATATTTTCGAAATGTTTTCCACTATGCACTGATAATAGTATCAAAAAGATTTTGCGTATCAAGCATGTTTGACTGTCATAAGGAGAAATCTCTCGCAAGTGTTCGATTGCATTGTCTGTGTGCCAGGAAGCTTTATGGTAGTTTCATTTTCCAAAAAGCATTGCGGATTTCAAATTTAAATTCTTTTTGTTTGTTTTGTGAAGATAAACTGTTTTTGTTTGCTCACACCAATCGCATGACTGATCTGGAGTTTATTGTTCCCTTTCTAAACTCCGGATGCCCACAATTTTCCACACAGGCAGCCTAGAGTTAGATTTTCAAATAATCGGCTAGTAGATGTAGATACAATAGCCTTTGAAGCCTTTGGATTTGGTGATCGCATTTGTTTCACTCTGTTACCTAGTTTGCTACAAGTTCAGCGTGGTGGTGATTCGAGCTTGTAGTTTTGAGTTTTGACTATGGAGTTGTTGTATGTGGATTCATTCTCTTTTAAAGAATATGCTGGAGTTATCTTTTCCGTTGTTGTATCTTTTCACTGTTATGTATCTTTGATTATGTGATATTCATTATATCAAATATTGTATCAATGTTGTATATATCGATATTCATTTTTCTTCCGCTGTGTTGTTGTACTTAATGTGTTATAAGCTTCGGCGAATTGGATTTCAACGTCTGTGGCATTCGAATATGAGTGAAGTATGAATGTCGATTTTCGAATGCGAAAATCTACGACGTCACACAATGTAACACAAGACCAGAACCATCCCTTACTGGATAGTCTCGAACAAGACAACCCCAGCAGTTGGTCGCGAACCAACCACCCATTAAGCCGAATAAAAAAGGACCTCCCAACAGGGGAAATCTCGTCCTACTTGGACGCGACCCACTTCGCCTTGCTACACCTCCCCTGTTTTAGCCATTCCTGGTTAATGAGGCCTCAGGCTACGATTACCTTTTCAGAACACATAGCTTAGATTGCCCATCGTCCTCTAATGATGATGTTCTGAAAGCATTCAGTCTGTACAAGTTCATTCTAGGTTCAAACCAAATCGAAGGCACTATTTCGCTACATTCATTTTGGAATCACCCTCAAAGTTAACGACAATCGCCCTTGCACTTTGAATCTTCATCTCGAATTCTGAAAGCACTATCTCCATCAAACTCATTTTGGAATCACCTTCAGAGTTTTAACAATGAATATTTCTTACACTTCGAGTCTTCATCTTCATCTTCACTTGAATTCACGACCTATTGTTTAATTTGGATCGATGTGTATTTCAGATATTCCAATTTGGAAATCCGATCCCGGTCTCACCGAAATTCAAAACGCCGTTTTAATATCTAAATTGTTTAAGGGTTTAAACAAATTAATCTACCATTTAGGATATCATATTCACACAAATAGATAATCCACATCATCACCGATAGATAATCCATAAATTATCACAACTCAATCAAACATCCCATATCACAAATAGCACATATCACATATCAGAGACATCACATAATCCACGGCATTTCAACATCATTCAACCATCCATAAGCAAGATTAATTGACACACCATCTTTAATTAATTTAACCAACCACCAATTAAATTAATTACTTTAATTTATTTTTAAATCCTACTTACTTAACATTAATTAATTACAACCAATTAATTAATCATCCCCTAATTATCCATCTTAATTAATCATCCTTGATTAATTATTCTTTAATTACATTAAGTAATTAGCCCTTAGTTGATCACACAATTAAATTATCCTTTAACCATTCATAGTAATTAACCTTTAATTACTCTCATTAATTACATCAATTAAGGATCCTCTAATTACTTTCATTAATTAATTAATTAAAATCAATTATATCGATCCTTAATTAATTACATTATTTAATTATACTTAAATTAATCACTTTCCTTAATTAACCTTAATTAATTACAAACAGAAATTAACTATCCTGTAATTACTTACCTTAATTAATTAACTAATCAATTAATTATATTAATTAATCCTTAATTAATTACACAAAGTAATTAATCCTTAATTACTTCCATTAAGTAATTTCTTTAATTACTTTCCATCTGGTAATTCCACTTTAATTAATTACATCCAGTAATTACCCATTAATTATTTACACTAAGTAATCACACTTTATTAATTACACAAAGTAATTATACCTTTTTTTTGGAAACCAGGGAACCTGTTCCATCACCGCCGACATTGTGACTCCTGAACGGCAAGTGATTAATTAAACTAATTAATTAACTCAATATAAATTACCTTAATTAATCATTTTAGAATCACTAGTTATTGGTTTTAAAATTAATTACATTCATTAACTATCCACTAATTACTTATGCTACGTAATTATCCTTCAATGATTAATATTAATTAATTACTTTGTTAATTTCATTAAATGATTAGCTTTTAATTAATTCCACTAATTAATTATCTTTAATTAATCACGACCTTAATTAATTAAAAATAAATTCTCTATCTTAATTAATTACTTAATTATATCATTTAATCTTCATTACATAACATTTTGTAATCAATTATATGATTGAAAGTATATAATTTTCTTTAAAACAAAACAATTTTAACATTAAATTTTAACATTTAAAATCTTTGAAAACTTGTTCAAAGTTGTTTAATGAATTTAATATTTGCTTATTCTTTGGAAACTTTAATTATCATTCCTTTTTAAAAAAATTAATCATTTTAAATATATTTTAAAAAACTTTGCTAAACATTCTCTTTTGAAACATTTTCACTTTGAATATACTTTTGAACTTGGAACAATCTTTCTAAAAAACTTGTTTTATTATTTTTTATTTAGCTTGAAATTTTTAAAACATTTTCTTTACTTCTTAAACCAAATTTTTCTTTGCTTTATATAAATCTAGTACATGTTTTAATTCGAAAATAACTCAAAATCTAGAAACAAGACGATAACAACCCAAGCCCACTACAACTCTTACCCGAGCAAAACACAAGGTTTCTGCTGCGTCATCTTCTTCGAGTCACCCATGAAATCTCTCGAGATCGATCCCGAGAAAAACGTCATTTTCCCAAACTAATCAAACCAGACTCTCGCTGGTGCACACGTGCACGTGCACGCGCAAACGCCTGAGCTCCGTCCATCTACTCTGGCTCTAGAATGTCGTCGACGACTTCGACAGTCAGCATGTCCACCAAGAAAAAGAAATCAATAGCCAATTTGAAATCGAGCGCTAAGATCACCATTGGAACCCATACACCTGATGAAAATCGCCTCGCGCCACCTAGATCCACCACCAGAAAATCTATCGTCCCACCTAGAGACGCGCCACAACCCGACGAACTGATTCCCCCTCAAGCGATGACCTCCGATCCACCCTTGATGACATACAAACCTTGGCAACCCTGACGACTACAACAGGGTAAAAACCCTACTTCGTCGTACTCCGGTCACTATGGCCATCGATAAATTACCAAACCATTTTTCCAGAGATCGTCAACACACCTGCCACCTCCAGACCTAACCTCGACACAAACTTCACCGCCGATCATCGGCAATCGACAAAAATGTCGAATCTATTCAACTCGGATTTTCTCAACAAATTCTTACTAAAAATCATGATTTTATCACCTAAATTCATCATTTACAAACACAAACCTGATTATGTATTTCAATCATGAAATCAGGATATTTGATTTTTTTTTTAATTTCAAAGTTTCACTGTAAATTTTATTTTAGAGATAAAGACTCAATCATTTAACTCAAAATCATTTTTATAAATGATGTTACCTCATTTTAAATATTTACTCTTCAGAAATCAAAGTCTAAAATGGTTTCTGACGGGAGATAGGAATTTTTATTTGAAGTTTTTGATTCTGTGGTTATAACAAAGACAATACACACACACACACACACACACACACACACAGAGTCATATACATCCATATATACAAGGCAGTTTCTATCACATTTCAGCAAAGAACCATTTAAGAAAACATATTACATCATATCCATATAAATTTATCACTTGCAAATAGATTCAAACTGTTTTTAAAGTAAAAGTTTACTCACCCAAACAAGAAACAACGGACAAGCCTTTGCTTTTAAGTCTGGAAATTTTGATTGTTGAAACAGATGCTTGCTGTTGATTTACTTGTTGAATTTGAATTTATAATTGCTGAGTTGAATTTGCTTCATGACTTTAATCAGGTTGAAACTGAGGTGATTGTAATTATTGTTGAATATGTGGTTTGATTTTTCTATTGAATTTTAGAAAAGATGGAGAGAAAAAGAAAATCGAGGAAGAAAGGAATTGAAAAATCAAAAAAGATTTCTTCACTCAGTTTTGAGAATATATTTGCATATATCTCAATTTTTTTTAAATGCTGCCACTTGTTTTATTGCATGATACATAAGTGACAAATGTATTTACATAAATTCCTTAATTTACAAATTTAAACTTTTTTTATATGTTACAAATGTCCAAATCCACTTTTACATTAATATGTTATGTTTTCTTTTATATATAAACTAAATTCATGTGTAAATTAAAAGAAAGTGTTATTAAACCCTTTTCCAAAATCTTATTTCTTATTTTTTAAATTTACATATATACAAATTACATTTATCTAAAGTTAGATTTTAAAAAGAAAGAATATTTAAAAAAAATCAATAAACCTTTAATTAAATCTTATCTTAAACTTAAGCTAAAATATATTTTAAATGAATAAACGTTCATAGATATTATCTTTGTTGTTAATAAATATAAAGTTTAACTTAAAATAGCCTTTGAAAAGTATTATATTGAATATTTTAAACATAACTTTCCAAATCACAATATATTTACATATATTATAATTTGAAAACATATTTTTACTAAATTTAAAACCCAAGATTTCCTATTTACAATTTAAATAGAAAACATTTTAATATTAGCGTAGAAAATTATTATATTGAATTTTTAAACCATAACTTCAGATCACAATATATACATACATATATGTATATTATAATTTGAAAACGTATCTTTTAATAAATTAAAATCAAATATTTCCTATTTACGACAAATATACATTATAATTTGAATACATTTTTATTATTTTTGAAAGATAAATTTTTACTAATTAAATATTTATTAGCTTTTAAAAAAATTAAACTTACCAATTTAAATGATTATAAAAGAAAATTATCAAGCCAATACCGCACAATTTAAATAATTACTAATAAAGATTATTAAATTGATATTGCCCAAAATTCTGGGTTATCACACTCATACCGTACAAACCACAATAATCAGATACACGACGTTATAGCATGTAAAGATATATCTAGAAGAGGATGATCATATCCTACTTGGAAGCGACTTACTTAGCCTTGCCGCATCTAAGCTTGTTTTGGTCATTTTCGGTTGATGAGGCCTGAGGTAACGATTACCTTTCACATATCACATCACTTCGAATGCCACACGGCCATTTTCCTTGACTACTAATTGCCTTACACAAAAATACAACCCTTGAGCTCATACGTCTCAAGGAGAGTGTTAAGCTAAGTGAAGTTGTCTTCTCCACCACCACTAATGTACGTTTATAAAAACCAATGTACGCAATCATTAGAAATGCAATGTCATACAAACAACCGTACAAGTTGTCCAGGAACAAAAAAAACCGAAGGTACTTTCCTATCACATCCTGTCGGGAAATCCATAGGAGTAGTAGCGAATAGTACTTGTGTTAGATATTTCATAACGAAGATACTGCTGCTACTGGATGTATATTGGGATTTTAATCCTAAATGATCAATAAGCAGTCCTCCACAATGAAAATCATGAATATCAATATCATCACAATCATCGCATAAATGTTGGTCCGAAGTAGTTTTCGGATAAACCGATCCCGGTCTCTTCGCACCAACAATGCAAAAGTGTTTCTCAACCTCACATAGAAACTAAATCTCATAGACTTATCACGTATCCAACTTTCGACTTGCTATCCTTCGGCCAAGAAGAAAGGTCGATAGATTGAAGTAACACTCCGCACTATATGAATCAACATCCTCAACACAAACGATAGTCATGCCAACGCAGAAGGCTACGTACTAAGTGTACGGCTAAATAGTTCCCACATCAAGTTGAGGAACTAAAATGGCTAAATTTGATAGTCGGTTATTGTAACGACCCAGAATTTCTATTAATTAAAATTTGTATATTTAATTAATTTTTAAATATTAACAAGTGAAATTAATAAGTCGAATATTTTGTTTTTCGAATATTGGATTTAATTTGATAATTAAATCGATAATTTAATAGTTGGAAATACAGAAATAATTGAAATTTGGGTTAAATATGATTAAAATTGATTTGTAAAATTTTATTATATCATATTGAAGTTATCATGATGTTATAGAACTTTTAAAATCGAATTAAAAGTTCATTTGTGAAAATTGAATATTTTAATATTTAATTATCGACCGTAAAATAGCCAATTTTTGAACAGTTTCAGAATTGGACGAAACCAGTTTCATTGGATCCGTAATAGTTTGTTATTATCGGATTTCAATTTTCGTAGCAATTGGAGTTATCTTTTGACCGTGGCAACTCGAAACGCATCAAAATTATTTTAATATTAATTTGGTGAGTTAAAATAGTCATTTTTCAAACAGTTTCGGATTTCGACGAAACTAGTTTCATCGGATCCGTAATGTGATATTATTGTATGGTTTCAAATTTCGTGTCAATTGGATTTACCGTTTATCCGGGGCGACCCAAAACTCCTAGAAATTAGTTTAAATCAGTTTAATTTAAATTGAACATTTATTGCCATAACTCGCACAGATGATCGAATTAGCTTCCGAAACCTGTTCCATTGTGTCCGGAACACGGGATAAACCCTAGAAACGCTGGTCATCGTGCGTAAATTGGAGTTTGGAAATTTCGGAATGAATAGTGTTCGATATTTTCTATAAATAGCCCCCCTTTATTCACAAAAAAAGGAAACCCTAGTTCCTAATGGCCGGCCGTCAGTTTCAAAAAATCAATGGCCGAAAATTTCCCATTTTCTTCTCTCAATTGCTTCCAATCCGTGAATCAATTCAAGAAAGCTTCAACTGCAAAAACGTAGAGCATTGGAAGGGCTATAGATCCATACGGAGATGATGATGATCGAAGCATCGTGGAGGTTCTAAATTGGCCGCGTTTGTGCACGGTCGGCCACGTTTTTCGAGCATCTATGCTCGACCAAGCTTGGTCGCGACTTGGGTGAGGGTAGAGTCGAGTGAGAGCTTTGCAATGGTAGTCTCTGATCGAGTGGGAGATGCTTGCGTTGGTCGCAATAATTTGATGAGAGGTGGCGGCTATGGGTTTTGGTTTACTGATGAACGTGCGTGAGGGAGAAGCTCAAGAGTGCGGCCAGATTTTGTTTGCATAGGAATGGACGGCTATGATTAAAGTTATGTTAAAATAAAAATTTAAGTTGTATATTAATTTATATAAAAATTTGTATTAACTTCAAAATGCTATAACTTGTTGATACGAGGTCCGTTTTGGACGAAACTTTTTGCGTTGGCTTCGTTTCGACGAGCTCTTCGCAATGGAACTTGATTGGAGTCGTTTGGTGCTATCGAAAATTTCGGTTAAAATTAAACGTCCGTTTAATTTTAATCGAAATAAAAGGCTGGAACGGAATTAAAATCAAGGTGAGAACTTCTCACTCAATCGAATCGGTTTCGATTTATATTTTAAATAGTTAGATTTAAAATTGTTGATTGTATGATGAATGATGATTTTATCTATTGATTGTTAAAAATAGACATTATGCGCCGTCAGTAAGCGGAGGTTATTTATTAAAAACATATACCGCGAATATTTCACCGTATGTGAAATTGGTATTATATATAATAGCAATGTATATATTGGCATATGTATATGTTGCAGTTGTTGATTTCCCGCATGTTATAGCGGATGAGACCCTATTGCGCCGCCTATTAAGCGGATAATATTTTATAAATCCCATATACCGCGATAATTCCGTACTGGAGCGGAATTGGTATTGTGCTAACATCTGTGGATGCAGGGAAATAGGTTGGAGGGATCCAACTGGATTCCTCAACTGTATTGATTTATTTACAGATATTTTGATATTTGTTGATTATCATATCGATATATGATATTTGGATGTCGTGATTGACTATTTGGTGTTGCTGCATCATCGGATGCATTTTTGAAGTTTTAAAGTAACGATTTTGATTTTTAAAAGGATTTTAAAGTGATTTTTCAAAGTATATGTTTTATTAAATTTTGAATTGATTCATTTTAAATAATTAAAATGTTATAAATTTTTATGATATAAAAATTAAGATTTTGGAGAAATATAACCGAAATGAGATTTTTGGAAATAAATAGTTAATAAATTTATAAATTGGTTTAAATTGGAATTTTTGGATTATTATAAACGGTTTATATAAAAGATCTTTAAATTGATTTTTATAAGTTAAAATTATTTGAATTATAAAACGAGCTTTTATAAGTGTTAAAATAAAGTTTGTACCTAGATTTATAAGTAAATAAGAATTTAGATTTATAAATTGATGTTGATATAAAAGAATGGATTGGTGAATAAATGGTTTATAAGTAATTTACTTATAAACTGAAATTTCGACATGTAAATGAAATTTATAAACATTGTTTATAAATTCGAAATCAATTGGATTTGATAAATTGAATATAGAAGTTTATGAAAGGTAATTTATTCGCGATTTTGGATAGCGAATAAATTCTTGAAAATAAAACGTGTTGTAAATATTGAAATTGGGTTAGTGAAGTATATTCACGATTTTGGACAGTGAATATATTATTGAATAAAATGGTTATGTTTTGGAAAAGTGATATAATAAAATGAAGTTAATCGTTTTAAAGATGTTTTAAAATGTGTTGAATATCGAAATCATAGATTTCAGCATTCATTGTTGAAATAGACGTTTTCGAGAAATAAAAGGAAATGGTGGACTATAACACTATTGTTATAGTAAATGATTTCCGAAAGGAAATATTTTGTATAGTATTGGGATTTATATATCTATTTAAATTTTGAATCCCTATACTAGTGATTTTGGATCGTCGTAACGATGTTTTACGCAACATTCGTTTTGACTCAAATTTATGTGTTTAAGAGAATGATTTCTTAAAGAATGAAATATATACTTAATTTTGATTTAAGTATATTGAATATTTCCCAAGGGTTGAAAATAAATGGATTTGTGAATTACTTATTATTAAATAAGTATGGAAATGTTTTCCAATATGAAGTGAATGTTTTGAGATTTTATCTTTTAAAAATAAATTGAAAATGAATATTAAAAATCGATTTGGGAATCATATACTCATGGATATTTTGGAAGTGTAAATTCACTATGTAATTTATAAAAGAAAGGGGAATTTGATAAAAAAAAATAAGCGTTGATTTATTTTTGAAGTGTGAAAATTATATATCTAGAAAAGATATTTTGGAAAGTAAATAATTTGGGAAATTATTTGGATTTGGTGATGTTGAACACGCCTATTGATAGTTAAATAATCCGACTATCCATATTTACCTTTAAATAGGTATTTGTTGTGATTGCTTGAATTTGAATGCCATACTTATTTTTGAATAAGCGCTCGCTATTCGGGTTAGCCGGGAAAGGACCTTGGGGTCGTATAACCCATTCCGAATATGTGATACGTCGTTATGGATTGCATTTGATGACCGGTGTTGAAGACCGGATATTTGTGAAAACGGAAGGATTACCGTCGAGTTACTCTACATCGGCTGATCTGCGATGTAGAGGTTTTATCATCCTTAGTGACGAGAAGTCCGGTCGTGATTACTGAATATCCGGATTGCAAGGACTTCTTTGGAACTGCCTTCGGTTCTGTTCGATCCCGAAACAGACTTGCATGGATTGTATGTCTGACATTACAAATTGAGATATAAAGCTGATTTCTTTCAAATATATTTCTGTTGGTGGCGGAGAATTTATTCTCTTAGTTTAACATCCTTCTCTGAGACATACGAGCTCAGAGTTTATATAGTTGAAGGTAATTAGTGATATACTCCCAATTTGGTAGTGTGGCATGCTGAGTGTTGCTGTGAAATGATCATTGTTTGATAATTTGTAATAGGATCATTTATTTGATCATTTATCTTGGTGATCATTTCTATGATCATTTGATTGACCCAAAGCAGCTTTTCTATAAAGCGTGGCTTTGTGGACGAGACTTCGTCGGACCTCACACCCCGAAAATGGTCAAAACAGGAAGGATGCAGCAAGGTTAGTAGGGGGTAGCACCCCTTTAGTGTATGTCATTCCTTATGGATAGAGGTGGTATCATGGTATGAAGCCCAGATATTCAACCTATGTTGTTGCTGCAAATTTTATGGTTGTTGGAAATCGAGGATCCTCGGATAGATCGGTTACGATCGGGGAATGACATATTCGTGTCAGTAGTTACCCAGTTAGGGGTAACCCGGCCTTGTGTTGGCAGAGATCCGGTTTGGTTCTCGGGACGTCATTCCAGAGGCGTTTCCATGTGGCAATGGGAAGTTCCTTAGCCTGACCATTTGTTGGAAATCCAAAAAAAACAATACGAGACTTGTAAGGTTTTAGTTGTAGAACCTACCATTTACTTATGGTGGCGCCCCACTGTTTAGATGGTAGCTATAGTAGGCATACGATAATGGTCGTATGTTTGCTAAGATTTATATCTTTACTTTCGAAATGAATTTTTCCCACACTATGCACTAGTAATAATATCAAATGTTTCTTTTTAATGCGTATCAAGCATCTTTGACTATCATAAGCAGAAATCTCCTCTGATTCTGCGTTTGCATTGTGTGTGTGTGTGCGGGAGGCCTTATGGTAGTCTCATTTTTAAAAGCATTGCGAATTAACTTTAAAAATATTCCTCTATTTTGATTTTAAAGAAAAATAAACTGTTTTAGTTCTCACACCAGTCACATGACTGACTTGGAGTTTATTATTTTCCTTCCTAAACTCTGGGTGCCCACCAATTTCCACACAGGCAGTCAAGAGTTAGGTTTATCAGGATATTCTGGAATTCAGGAGTTACAGGAGGCAAGCTGGATGGCATGGCGTATTACTAGTATATAGTATTTCTTTTCCGCCGTCGATGTTGTTGTTGTTGTACACTCTGATGATGTAATGAAATGTAATGTGATGTAATAACTATTATAGTTCTTTGTTTAAAGATTATTCATTTATCTATTATATATTGTTCCGCTGCGAATTGTGAGATTCTGATATTGTTTCTGTTATGTTCTATCTTTTTCTCTCTTCTTCTATCTTTTTCTTCTTCTTAAACCCTAAGAATTCATTTTTCCGTTCATCTTGAGTTAATCACTGGAGATTATTGTCTATTCAAGGAGTACGGATTAGCGGGTCTTTACATTTGGTATCAGAGCTTATGGTTAAGCGACAACCATGGCTCTGTTGGAAATTACTCATTAGAGATAGAGTCAGTAGTACTCTAGAATGAGTGTGAGTGTAATAATAGATCAGGTGCGTATTTGTTAGTGAATATAAAAATGTTTTATATTGTGTTTGCTTATCCGTTGAGCTGTTTGTGAATTCTGATCGGTGTGTGGGACGCCATATTATCGATAGGGATTTCTAAACACTTAAACGAGGCATGTCGAAATAGTATTATTTAAATTGGGTAAATGAAATAATTTTACCTTGATTATATTTATATATATAAAGGAATAATTTTTCGGAATTATTAAAGTATATATGAATTAATTGTTGATTGTTGAATAAGTTAATAAAACCACAGTTGAAAAAAAAAGAATAATTGTATAAACAAATTAATTATAAGTATGAAGTTGTAATTAAAATAATTTACAATTGTAAAATAACCTTATATATAAGAAGTGAAATTATATAAGTAAAAGGTTTGTAAATATGGTTTATAATCTGAAAATAAAATTCCAGAGAAGTGTTCTGAAAGGATTTGATATTTTGGAAAAAAAATTTGAAGGAATTAAAGCTCTAAACTCTTTTCGGTCGCTGGAAAATAATTCCGATGATGATCATGACATCATCGGTGTTCATTTTCGGGTTTCCAAAAGAGGGATTGCTGCCAAGTAATTTTAAATGAAGTTGTTTGGAAATATTGGATTTGGTTTTGGAAATTCAAAAGATAAATAAAAAAATTGATTTCAAAAATGGTTTTGAAAGATTGAAAGGACTCTGGAACCTTATTTAAAATATTATGTGAATAATAAATGAGTTGATAACTTATACAGATTGAATTTTGATAGAATAAGTTTAACTTAAATGATGGAGTTAAGTTAAAGGGAGTATAAGCGAATCAATTAAAATCCAAATTGTAATTGATAAATATAAGTGAAATGTGTTTTGAACTTATAATATGAATAATAAATTTAGCTTTGGATAAGTTAATGGATTTGGAAGTTAATAAATAAGTTGTATAACTTATAGAATGGGAAATGATGGGATATAACATAAGTGATGTTGAATGAAGTTGAATTTTGGTATCGAAGTAAATTAATAAGTGAATTAATGAAATGAAGTCATTAAGAATGTGAACTTGAGTTATATAAATGAAATTCAACTTTAAATTGTTAAAGGAATTAGCAATTGAATTGATAAATGGATTGAATGTTAATCAATTAAATGTAAACAATTGATATGAAATAATGAATATATAAGTGTTAATTCATTTAAAGCTAATTGAATAAATTGAATGTAAGTCAATTTAATATCAACCAATTGGATTAAGAGTGTTGAACCAAATTGAATGTAAATTAAATAATTTGGTTATGTTGAATATACATTGGTTATTATATGGATGTTAGTTGATTGTATATAATTCATTAAGTATTGATGAAATTGAATTAGCGAAATTGGAAGCTATGTGATTGAATTCAAATGGATGAAGTGTTAATTCATTAAAAAGCTACGTAATTGAAATCAAATTGGAAGTTAAGTGAATCTTAAATAGAATTGAATTTGATTTGGAAATGAACTTAAATGTAAATTAGTGAATGTTAACTAATTGAATGAATGAATGTTGATAAAATCCAATGTAAATGAATCAAATGTGATTTAAATTGAAAACCAATTCATTGAATATTAATGAGAACATGAATGAATATTGAGTTGGTAGATGGTTGCATTTGTTGCTTTAGTTGCATTTGCTATATTATGTAGTTGTTATGTTGCTATATGATGTATATTGAGATTATTTTCATATATACATGTTCTCATATGTTTGATTTAGTGTTTAGTAGGTGCGGATTGCGCTTGCTTCGCATTTGGAGCTCGCTTTCGCGCTATATTAGTCGTATATGCTCGCTAATAATAAATAAGGTACATATCTCGAATTAAATATCGTACTTTTACACTTTTTTCCCTGCGGGATGCATCATCACTTGATGAGATGTATATTTGTGATATATACACTGTTTTTTTTCGGATCGAGCAACGCAAAGGAGACTATGGCGAATTTTTTCGAAAATTTAAGGCGTTAGAAAAAATTTGAAAATTTTGGGAAATTTTGTGAAAAGCTATAACTTTGATTTTGGAATTGGAAATTAAACGATATAGTTTGGTTTTGAAAAGATAACTAAGTATGATTTGAAAACTTAGTAAAGTTATTGTAAGAAGTTTAACTATGGATTTTGGAAAGTTAATGGATTCTGTAACCTTTTCTTACTTGGTAATTTCGAGGACGAAATTCTTTTAAGGGGGAAAGTATGTAACGACCCAGAATTTCTATTAATTAAAATTTGTATACTTAATTAATTTTTAAATATTAACAAGTGAAATTAATAAGTCAAATAATTTATTTTTCAAATATTGGATTTAATTTGATAATTAAATCGATAATTTAATAGTTGGAAATACAGAAATAATTGAAATTTTGGTTAAATATGATTAAAATTGATTTGTAAAATTTTATTATATCATATTGAAGTTATCATGATGTTATAGAACTTTTAAAATCGAATTAAAAGTTAATTTGTGAAAATTGAATATTTTAATATTTAATTATCGACTGTAAAATAGCCAATATTTAAACAGTCTCAGAATTGGACGAAACCAGTTTCATTAGATCCGTAATAGTTTGTTATTATCGGATTTCAATTTTCGTAGCAATTGGAGTTATCGTTTGACCGTGGCAGCTCGAAACGCATCAAAATTGTTTTAATATTAATTTGGCGAGTTAAAATAGTCATTTTTCAAACAGTCTCGGATTTCGACGAAACCAGTTTCATCGGATCCGTAATGTGATATTATTGTACGGTTTCAAATTTCGTGTCAATTAGATTTATCGTTTATCCGGGGCGAGCCAAAACGCCTAGAAATTAGTTTAAATCGGTTTAATTTAAATTGAACGTTTATTGCCATAACTCGCACAGATGATCGAATTAGCTTCTTAAACCTGTTCCATTGTGTCCGGAACGCGGGATAAACCCTAAAAACGCTGGTCACCGCATGTATATCGGAGTTTGGAAATTCCGGAATGAATAGTGTTCGATATTTTCTATAAATAGCCCCCCTTTATTCACGAAAAAATGGAAACCCTAGTTCCTAATGGCCGGCCGCCAGTTTAAAAAAATCAATGGCCGAAAATTTCCTATTTTCTTCTCTCAATTACTTCCAATCCGTGAATCAATTCAAGAAAGCTTCAACTGCAAAAACGTAGAGCATTGGAAGGGCTATAGATCCATACGGAGATGATGATGATCGAAGCATCGTGGAGGTTCTAAATTGGCCGCGTTTGTGCACGATCGGCCATGTTTTTCGAGCATCTATGCTCGACCGAGCTTGGTCGCGACTTGGGTGAGGGTGGAGTCGAGTGAGAGCTTTACAATGGTAATCTCTGATCGAGTGGGAGATGCTTGCGTTGGTCGCAATAATTTGATGAGAGGTGGCGGCTATGGGTTTTGGTTTACTGATGAACGTGCGTGAGGGAGAAGCTCAAGAGTGCGGCCAGATTTTGTTTGCATAGGAATGGACGGATATGATTAAAGTTAGGTTAAAATAAAAATTTAAATTGTATATTAATTTATATAAAAATTTGTATTAACTTCAAAATGCTATAACTTGTTGATACGAGGTCCGTTTTGGACGAAACTTTTTGCGTTGGCTTCATTTCGACGAGCTCTTCGCAATGGAACTTGATTAGAGTCGTTTGGAGATAGCGAAAATTTCAGGTAAAATTAAACGTCCGTTTAATTTTATTCGAAATAAAATGCTGGAACAGAATTAAAATCAAGGTGAGAACTTCTCACTCAATCGAATCGGTTTCGATTTATATTTTAAATAGTTAGATTTAAAATTGTTGATTGTATGATGAATGATGATTGTTATCTATTGATTGTTAAAAATAGACATTATGCGCCGTTAGTAAGCGGAGGTTATTTATTAAAAACATATACCGCGAATATTTCACCGTATGTGAAATTGGTATTATATATAATAGCAATATATATATTTTGGCATATGTGTATATTGCAATTGTTGATTTCCCGCATGTTATAGCGGATGAGACCCTATTGCGCCGCCTATTAAGCGGATAATATTTTATAAATCCCATATACCGCGATAATTCCGTACTGGAGCGGAATTGGTATTGTGCTAACATCTGTGGATGCAAGGAAACAGGTTGGAGGGATCCAACTGGATTCATCAGCTGTATTGATTTATTTACAGATATTTTGATATTTGTTGATTATCATATCGATATATGATATTTGGATGTCATGATTGACTATTTGGTGCTGCTGCATCATCGGATCCATTTTGAAGTTTTAAAGTAACGATTTTGATTTTTAAAAGGATTTTAAAGTGATTTTTCAAAGTATATGTTTTATTAAATTTTGAATTGATTCATTTTAAATAATTAAAATGTTATAAATTTTTATGATATAAAAATTAAGATTTTCGAGAAATATAACCGAAATGAGATTTTTGGAAATAAATAGTTAATAAATTTATAAATTGGTTTAAATTGGAATTTTTGGATTATTATAAACGGTTTATATAAAAGATCTTTAAATTGATTTTTATAAGTTAAAATTATTGGAATTATAAAACGAGCTTTTATAAGTGTTAAAATAAAGTTTGTACCTAGATTTATAAGTAAATAAGAATTTAGATTTATAAATTGATGCTGATATAAAAGAATGGATTGGTGAATAAATGGTTTATGACTAATTTACTTATAAACTGAAATTTCGACATGTAAATGAAATTTATAAACATTGTTTATAAATTAGAAATCAACTGGATTTGATAAATTGAATATAGAAGTTTATGAAAGGTAATTTATTCGCGATTTTGGATAGCGAATAAATTCTTGAAAATAAAACATGTTGTAAATATTGAAATTGGGTTGGTGAAATATATTCACGATTTTGGACAGTGAATATATTATTGAATAAAATGGTTATGTTTTGGAAAAGTGATATTATAAAATGAAGTTAATCGTTTTAAATATGTTTTAAAATGTGTTGAATATCGAAATCATAGATTTCAACATTCATTGTTGAAATAGACGTTTTCGAGAAATAAAAGGAAATGATGGACTATAACACTATTGTTATAGTAAATGATTTCCGAAAGGAAATATTTTGTATAGTATTGGGATTTATATATCTATTTAAACTTTGAATCCCTATACTAGTGATTTTGGATCGTCGTAACGATGTTTTACGCAACATTCGTTTTGACTCAAATTTATGTGTTTAAGAGAATGATTTCTTAAAGAATGAAATATATACTTAATTTCGATTTAAGTATATTGAATATTTCCCAAGTGTTGAAAATAAATGGATTTGTGAATTACTTATTATTAAATAAGTATGGAAATGTTTTCTAATATGAAGTGAATGTTTTGAGATTTTATCTTTTAAAAATAAATTGAAAATGAATATTAAAAATCGATTTGGGAATCATATATTCATGGATATTTTGAAAGTGTAAATTCACTATGGAATTTATAAAAGAAAGGGGAATTTGATAAAAAAATAAGCGTTGATTTATTTTTGAAGTGTGGAAATTATATATCTAGTAAAGATATTTTGGAAAGTAAATTATATGGGAAATTATTTGGATTTGGTGATGTTGAACACGCCTATTGATAGTTAAATAATCCGACTATCCATATTTACCTTTAAATAGGTATTTGTTGTGATTGCTTGAATTTGAATGCCACACTTATTTTTGAATAAGCGCTTACTATTCGGGTTAGCCGGGAAAGGACCTTGGGGTCGTATAACCCATTCCGAATATGTGATACGTCGTTATGGATTGCATTTGATGACCGGTGTTGAAGACCAGATATTTGTGAAAACGGAAGGATTACCGTCGAGTTACTCTACATCGGCTGATCTCCGATATAGAGGTTTTATCACCCTTAGTGACGGGAAGTCTAGTCGTGATTAGTGAATATCCGGATTGCAAGGACTTCTTTGGAAGTGCCTTCGGTTCTGTTCGATCCCGGAACAGACTTGTATGGATTGTATGTCTGACATTACAAATTGAGATATAAAGCTGATTTCTTTCAAATATATTTCTGTTGGTGGCGGAGAATTTATTCTCTTATCTTAACACCCTTCTCTGAGACATACGAGCTCAGAGATTATATAGTTGAAGGTTGTTAGTGATATACTCCCAATTTGTTAGTGTGGCATGCTGATTGTTGCTGTGAAATGATCATTATTTGATCATTTGTGATAGGATCATTTATTTGATTATTTATCTTGGTGATCATTTCTATGATCTTTTGATTGACCCAAAGCAGCTTTTGTATAAAGCGTGGCTTTGTGGACGAGACTTCGTCGGACCTCACTTCCCGGAAATGGTCAAAATAGGACGGATGCAGCAAGGTTATTAGGGGCTAGCACCCCTTTAGTGTATGTCATTCCTTCTGGATAGAGGTGGTATCATGGTATGGAGCCCAGATATTCAACCTATGTTGTTGCTGCAAATTTTATGGTTGTTGGAAATCGAGGATCCTAGGATAAATCGGTTACGATCGGGGGATGACATATTCGTGTCAGTAGTTACCCAGTTAGGGGTAACCCGGCCTTGTGTTGGCAGAGATCCGGTTTGGTTCTCGGGACGTCATTCCAGAGGCGTTTCCATGTGGCAATTGGTAGTTCCTTGGCTTGACCATTTGTTGGAAATCCAAAAAAACAATACGACACTTGTACGGTTTTAGTTGTAGAACCTACCATTTACTTATGGTGGCCCCCACTGTTTAGATGGTAGCTATAGCAGGCATACGATAATGGTCGTATGTTGGCTAAGATTTATATCTTTACTTTCGAAATGAATTATTCCCACACTATGCACGAGTAATAATATCAAATGTTTCTTTTTAATGCGTATCAAGCATCTTTGACTATCATAAGGAGAAATCTCATCCGATTCTGCGTCTGCATTGTGTGTGTGTGTGTGTGCGGGAGGCCTTATGGTAGTCTCATTTTTAAAAGAATTGCGAATTAGCTTTAAAAATATTCCTCTATTTTGATTTTAAAGAAAAATAAACTGTTTTAGTTCTCACACCAGTCACATGACTGACTCGGAGTTTATTGTTTTCCTTCCTAAACTATGGGTGCCCACCAATTTCCACACGGGCAGTCAAGAGTTAGGTTTATCAGGATATTCTGGAATTCAGGAGTTGCAGGAGGCAAGCTGGATGGCATGGCATATTACTAGTATATAGTATTTCTTTTCCGCTATCGATGTTGTTGTTGTTGTACACTCTGATGATGTAATGAAATGTAATATGATGTAATAACTGTTATAGTTCTTTGTTTAAAGATTATTCATTTATCTATTATATATTGTTACGCTGCGAATTGTGAGATTCTGATATTGTTTCTATTGTTTCTGTTCTGTTCTATCTTTTTCTCTCTTCTTCTATCGTTTTCTTCTTCTTAGACCCTAAGAATTCGTTTTTCCGTTCATCTTGAGTTAATCACTGGAGATTAGCGTCTATTCAAGGAGTACGGATTAGCGGGTCTTTACATTTATTTAACTATCAAACCAAACAAACAAATATTTAGCACCATGAACAATCACTAGGCCCTTTTACAAATATTTTATTTATTTAAATCACTTGCCAAATATTCACTTCAAATCATATTTAAAAAGATATATTCTCAAAACATTTCAATATTTCACTATTTGGAAATCATACTATGACGACCTGTCTTTCTCTCCATAGAAAGGTGTATCATCTTTAAGAAAGAAAGGGATAGAAGATAGAAAGATAGAGAAGAAAGAAAAGAAACGATATCAAGATCTCAACAGCGGAACGAATAAATTATATTAATCACATAAGTATTTACATAACATATAACATCAATCAGAGTTACATTGCATATACATCACATACTAGACAGTTATAAACACCTGTCTAGTTATACAACTCAAATGCAACTCAACAAAATGACTCAAAGAACACACAACGGATCACTATATAAATATATACAACGCTGAAGCCTCCTGCTCCTCCACAATTTGTTAAAGCTAACCTGAATCCCTTGGCTACTTGTAAAAATTTGAGTACCCAAGAGTTTAAGAAAACAGAAGATAAACTCCGGGTCAGACATGGGTCAGGTGTGAGTAACAGGTTTAGATTGCTTAACTTTTGAAAACCTTTTGAAAACAAAAGGTATCACGTAAGACTTCCCACAAATAAACATGGGTAAGTTTTTACCTTACGCTAACCAAAATATTTAATAGAAAATCCAGTGATATTATAATAGGGTCCAGGGTTTTCAAATAAATAAGAAATAGCTGAAATTGTTACATGATTAAATTCCAGCTACTAGCCACAAAGTCAGTAATACAATCAAAATCGTAAGGGCACGTAGGAAGAATGGGTTCCCATCAATGGTAGGGCTACTGGGGTACCGCACGTCACAGTACGTGGCCCAAATCACCGTACCGAGGATTGCTCCCGATCCCCTGCAACACAAATCCGGAATCATTCCTTACTGAACAGTTCCGAACAAGACAACCCTGCAGTTGTTTGCAACCAACTGCCCACACGGCCGAATATAACGGGACCTCTAGACAAGGGTAAATCTCGTCCTACTTGGGCATGACCCACTTAGCCTCGCTGCACCTCCCCTGTTTTAGGCATTCCCGGTTGATGAGGCTTGAGGCTACGATTACCTTTTGATAACACATCTCTTAGAATGCTCATCGTCCACCTGACAATGTTCTAAAAGCATTCAATCCATACAATTTCGTTTCGGTTTCGAACGAAACCAAAGGTTTTATCTCGTTAAACTCATTTTGGAATCACCTTCAGAGTTAACGACGATAACCCTTGCACTCTGAATCTTCATCTTCACTTGAGATTCACTACCTATCGTTAATTTGGATCGATGTGGTTTTCGTATATCCAAAGTTGGAAACCCGATCCCGGTCTCATCGAAATCTAAAATGCCATTTTAGGCCCAAGTTGTTTTAAAGTTAAAACAATTAATTTCTAACATCTATATACACACAGATAGATAATTCACATATCACAATAGATAATTCACATTATCATCACAAATAGATAATTCACATTATCATCATAAACAGATAATCCACTTATCATCACACTTTAACCAAAGCATCCATATCACACAGCATTACTTATCTCATATCCGAGATCTCAAACCATCCAAGGCATTCAATATATCCATACATAAGCAAGGTTTTAATTAATCATGCTATAATTAATTTAAAATGAATTAAATTAATTACTTCATCTCTAATTAATTTAAAATAAATTAAATTAATTACTTTTATCACTATAAATCTTGCTTACTCAAACATTTAATAATCACACATCAGTTTAATCATCTTCTAATTATCCATCTTAATTAATCACCCTTGATTAATTATCCTTTAATTACATTCAAGTAATTAGCCTCTAATTAATTTCACAAATTAATCCTTAACCACTTACAGTAATTAACCTTTAATTACTTCATTAATTAATTAAGTATAATTAATTACATTAATCCTTAATTAATTACATTAATTAATTACCCTTTAATCACTTATTATTGATTAATTATTCTTAATTATTCAATTCTTAATTACATCATTAATTATATTAATTAATTATCCTAATTACTTCTTTAATTATTAATTACTCTATTTAAATTAATTACATTAAGTAATTAATCTTATATTAAACCATATTTATTAATCACTCTTGATTAATCACATTCAGTAATTAACCACCCTTAATTACTTCATTAAATAAATTAATTAATCCTTAATTACCTTTAATAATTAATATTTAATTAATTATAGTTATTAAGCACCCTAGATTCATCTCATTAGTAATTAATTACCCTTAATTAATCACATCACTTAATTATCTTCAAATAACATTACTAATTAATTCTTAAATTAATTACACTAAGTAATTAATTATGAATTACTTTCACTAAGTAATTATCCTTCATATAAATTACATAAAGTAATTACCCAAAATATTTCCATACTTCAATTAATTACATCCAGTAATTTACCATCACTAATTACTTCACTAAGTAATTTCACTTTAATAATTACATTAAGTAATTATACTTAACCCATCATCTAGTGATTATCTTAAATTAATTAAACTTAATTAATTAATTTAAACTAATAACATTAAACTTAATTAATGAAAATGAATAATTAATTCTTTAATTACTTTCATTAAGTAATTATACTTAACAAATTCCATAAATGATTATCTTAAATTAATTAATATAATTAATTAATTAAAATTAATCACATTAATTAATTATTTAAAGATCTTTAGTTAATGATCCTCATTAACTATTAATCAATTCCATAATTACTTTTCTTAAGTAATTAAACTTAAATTAACCATTATTAACTACAAATTAATTAATCTTTATTAACCAATTAATTAATCTCTAATCATTTAATTAATTATGTTCTTAACTGTAACTTAATTAATCTTCAATTACTTGATTAATTAATCTTTAATCATTAATTAAAATATAATTTTATCTAATTAATAACCCTTAATTACAAATTAAATACTCCTAATTAATTAATCTTAAACCCTAATTAATTAATTTAAACCCTTAATTATTAAATTAATTGATCCAAATCATTAATTAATTAAATTAGTTTATTACTTTAATTATCTTAATAATTTAATTATCCTAAATTATTAAATCTTAATTAACCTTTAAGATAAAAACATTTTTGTTGTTAATGATTTAATTATCATTTACAAATACATTTGAAAACATTTTACTTTCAAATTTACATTTAAATTTCATTTCAAATTAAAATTTAAAATGAATACAAACTTAACAAAATTTTAGAAACAATTTACAAACTCTTTAAGTCATATGTTAAAGACACATTTATCTTATAACAGGAATTTACAGGAGTTTAAAACTAAATTCATTTAAATTCAAATTATTTTAAAATACACTTTAAACATTTTTAAAGTTTGTTAAAACACTTTAAATTTGATAAAACTTACTCTATTTTAAAACTAGGATACTAATTCATTTTGAATCCATACTTTAAAACTCATTTAAAACTTTGATTAAAACTTGCTTTACATATTTAAATTTAGTTTAAATTTCAAAAATCTAAAACTCTGACAGGTTTTACAACCTATGACAAAAAATTTGCCCGAGCCTTCACTTCTAATGCTACGAGTCCAACACTAAAAATCTTCAAGCAATTCCCTAAACAACTCGGGTAAAACTCGAGTACAAAACACTGATCAACTAGCTTCATCAGATACAACCAATGCACCATGCATATGCACCAGCAATGTCGCTACTTTCGATCATCCACGATGATTCCCACATGTCGACGATCCAACCCAAACCATATTATGACCATCAGAACTTCACTAACTACTTGAAATCAAAATCGAGCATTTAGGGCATAAACCTAGAACCAAACTAACACTTGGAATCTCCTCGCGCTTGCTTCTCCGGCCACCAGAATGTTAGAAACTCCAGCCTCCACTTCGCCATCGTCTAGGTTTCAAATTTCCAGAGTTACGATGAACTCGATGCACCAAAGGAGTCGTGCCGATCGAAAATTTAAGAACACACAAAAACTAGGTTTACAGGCTACAATCCTCCACTGCCGCTACCACGATGACCTATTTTCCTATCTAACAATTTTGCCGAGCTCACACATCACTCCACGACCTCCAGTGGAAACTCGCTCAACCTCGATCACTTGGATCATCAGTAACCTCCCAAGTTCCCATTACTGATCAACCCATAAATGTAGACTCAAAACCCAACTAAAATTTTAATTTCATTCTTAAAAATCATATTTTGGGTTAAGAATTCAGATTAGATTCCTGAATTGATGAATTGAGAAGTTTAAATTTTTGACATATCTTAAGCATGCACTGTTATTTTAGTTTTCAATGAAATTTCAAATTCATCTTAACTTAAATCAAATTTTATAACTTAATTTATGATGGAAAAAAACTTTTGATTGTATTCTAAGTCCTAACAGTTATCAGATCCAAGGATGATGATTTTTGTTTGCAAATCTGGGTCATAAAAGCAACGAACAGAGATATCTCAATTGTAACAGACATGCACACATTTGCGTCCAAATATTCATAGATAATTCATATATATATGTAGAACTTACTTATCTAAATCCACATAAATCATAATTATCACAGGAATCATCATGCAACCATGCTTAAACTTAAGTAATTTTAACAAAAATGTTACTCACCAATTTTAAGAAGGACAGAGCACTTCTGTTTTGAAACAGGTTTTGCTTTGATTTTAAAACCTGAGTGCCTTTTGCTTATTTGAAGACTTTAAACTTGAATGTTTGTTACTGAGACTTGACAAACTTGCTTTTTATTCCAGTTTGAAGAATGCATGCATTTGAGTTTGAAACTGATCTGCAGGTTTGCTTGCTTTGAAAACTTAGGTTGAAGATGATGACAGGTTATTGTTTGAACTTGAAAACGATTACAGGGTTTAGATTTGCAAATTTGGCCGTTGAAATTGTGATTACAGGTTATAATTTGAATATGATTTCTGGTTTTAGAAAAATGCAGGCATTTGTTTTGATTTGAAAAAGAAGAGTTTTTTAACTTCTTAGCTTTGAGTAAAAGATAGAAAGAAAGAAAAAGAATGAAGGGGAAGAAAAATATGTTTATAAAGGATGAAAATTATTAAATAAAAATAAAATTAAATATAAAATTAAATATGACACCTGTTTTTAAGTTTAACATTTGTCACATTGTTTAATCTGTTACTTAACACATGTTATTAGACGACATAAGGAATTTACACATATCTTTTAAATATTTTATTTTAATTTAAATTGTTAAATAAAGCTTTTAACTTAATTTATTAATTCTTATGTAAATATATATATGAATTTCTTTTGAAAGGAAATGTAATAAAAACAAATTATAAATAAAAGCTTACCCAAATATTTTTAAGATCCAAAACATTTTAAATATTTATCATTTGAATTTCAAAACAAATTCCAATTTTAAATTAAATTCTAAAATCCAATTTTAAAAATTAAGTTATATATACATACATATATAACTACTTATTAAATTTTGAAAATAACAAATTCTATATTCAGTAAAATCTATTTATATTTATAAAAACTAAGTATTATAATTATTATTTGAAAATAACAAATTAAACAATTTTAAATAATTTATAAAAGAGATTACCTTATTATTAATAAATCACTTATATTACTTAAATGAATTGAAATATCATACTGATTAAGCAATATTAGAAATAAAATGAAATCAACCTTTGTATAAATCTTATTTAATATTCAAACTTAAGTTAAAATATATTTTAAAAAATTAAATAATTAAACATTTACGTTAAATATTTTAAAACAACATGATTATTTATTTTAAAAAAATCTTTGAAAGGTTTTGTATTAGATTAAATCAAATTTCCAAATTACCAAAATGTATGTTAGAATTTGAAAACAAAATTTCATTTGTTAAATTTAAACCAAAGATTTCCATTTACAATACATACATACATATATATATACATTATAAATGGGAAACATTTTATTAGCTTTTTAAAAGATAAATTCACTAATTAAATATTTATTTAATTGGGTTATTAAATCAATTCAAATTTTATTAGCAAAGATTATTAAATCAATTTAGTTTTTAACACAGATTATTAAATTGATATTGCCTAAAATTTCGGGTCATCAGATTCCCCCCTTATAAGAATTTCGTCCTCGAAATTTAAAAGCAAAGGTAATTTAATAATCTATATAAGATTTTAATTTCAAACCACAAGCATATATTATCAACCATATGCTAACAACCATAGCAACCAATTCACCCAATCAAACAAATCTAACTATCCAGACAAAATTCTGGATAGAACTTCCTAGAGTTTCCCATGTATAAATACTGGGATACTCGCTCTACAGAATCCAAATAATCTATACCACTAAGCTACAGAGCTCCTATCTATCTAGATCTATAGCTGAACAGGATATCAGACCACATTTAAGTCTTACTCAACTACCAAATCTTCCTGAACTGCTAGTTCCAAAACCAAAGACAAATCATTCACATTCTCCCTCAGAGATTCGTGAAACCCCTCGAATCCCAGTTATCCAAACTGGCAATTCAATCCTAGTACACCAAAGCACTTATCCAAAACAGAACACAAAAGTGATCCAAAATATCTCGGAGCTAGCTTCCCAGTCTTACCAACTTAAAGCTCCTTTAATCAGAGAAAATTTATCCAAAATCAAATCTCTGACTTCGAAGTCCAATTTCCTCCGTCTCTAATCCACAAAACTCTTCTGACGATCCTGGACCGCCTTCATTCTTCCTGATCAGCTCAACCTTCACTGATGCCTCTAAAACAAACTGGTCCAAAAACAACCCAACAAAATGATCCCCTCAAGATCAACCAATATCAAGAACAAACTCTACTATCATCAGAAGAAAACTAACTTCTCCTATCCGAAAAAGAAAAACAGATGCACTCCCAAACTGCTTCCGATGCATAACTCTGATCTGGAGTAGATGAAAATGCTAATGATGAACACGAGCGCAAACTAGACAACACATCCCAGAAATATGGTTCAACAGATTCATAAAAGAAAACTCAGAAGTTCCACAAATTTCAGAGCTTCTTTTCCAAATTCTATCTCTAGAAACCATCCTTCTACTAAGCTGAACCATCCGGAATCACTCCTTAGAGATGCCTCGTTCCCATGCAAAGATAACCCAAGAGAACATTCAGCTATCGCAAGTCACCTTTGCGATCAACCTAGCCTAATTTCCAAAGATACTGTTCTCTCTTTACCAATCAGAACAGCTTATACTCATTTAGCCTATCCATTAAAGGAACGGATTCACTCTACTGCTTCTGAACTCCACCTCAAGAAAACTACCAAGCCAAATGACCTTCTTGCAAGCACACAAAACACTCCGAGCTACACTGCTGCCACAGATGCCAAAGACTTCCTAATCCCAATCTCTTCGAGAAACTCTGGCCTCAAAGCCAAACACAACCACCTAGCTAAACCCAGCCTCATTACTGAAGCAAACACACCTCCATAAACTGGTTCCAAAGAAACACCTTTGGAAACATCCACAATCACTGCGTCTCATCATGCAGCTATTACTTCCTGAGGTTGCCAAGATACCATCACTCACTTCTACCTAACCGACAGATACAAATTCTACTCAACCAACTTCAAAGATGGACTTCGAACCTTTAAAAGGTTTCCTTCAGAGATCGATGAAATCCTTCACCACTGCAAAGCTTATTCGAGATGGTATTAGGTCTACAGTCTCGACAAATACACTTCCAACCTCAACACTCAAACTCCAACCATTGGTAGTAGTCGTGCTGCACACATCACTACCCTATCTACCTTTATAACTTATGTTGGAAAACCCGAACAGCAAATAGGTAGAAATAATATATATAAATATATATATAAATTACAAATACGCTCTCTCAAGAAGAAATCACTCCAAATCCTAGGTATTCACTCAACCTAGCGCTCTGATACCAAATGTGACGACCTGTCTTTCTCTCCATAGAGAAACGTATCATCTTTAAGAAAGAAAGGGATAGAAGATAGAAAGATAAAGAAGAAAGAAAAGAAACGACATCAGAATCTCAACAGTGGAACGAATAAATTATATTAATCACATAAGTATTTACATAATATACAACATCAATCGGAGTTACATTGCATATACATCACATACTAGACAGTTATAAACACCTGTCTAGTTATACAACTCAAATACAACTCAACAAAACGACTCAGAGAACACACAACGGATCATTATATAAATATCTACAACGCTGAAGCCTCCTGCTCCATTGCTTCTCCATAATTTGTCAAAGCTAACCTGAATCCCTTGGCTACTTGTAAAAATTTGAGTACCCAAGAGTTTAAGAAAAAAGAAGATAAACTCCGGGTCAAACATGGGTCTGGTGTGAGTAACAGTTTCGGGTTATTTAACTTTTGAAAACCTTTTGAAAACAAAAGGTATCACGTAAGACTTCCCACAAATAAACATGGGTAAGTTTTTACCTTACACTAACCAAAACATTTGATAGGAAATCCAGTGATATTATAATAGGGTCTAGGGTTTTCAAATAAATAAGAAATAACTGAAATTATTACATGATTAAATTCCAGCTACTAGCCACAAAGTGGGTAATACAATCAAAACCGTAAGGGCACGTAGGAAGAATGGGTTTCCATCAATGGTAGGGCTACTAGGGTACCGCCCGTCACAGTACGTGGCCTACCCAATCCCGTGCAACATAAAGCCGGAACCATTTCTTACTGAACAGTTCCGAACAAGACAACCCCGCAGTTGTTTGCAACCAACTGCCCACACAGCCGAATATAAAGGGACCTCTAGACAGGGGTAGATCTCGTCCTACTTGGGCATGAACCACTTAGCCTTGCTGCACCTACCCTGTTTTGGCCATTCCCGGTGGATGAGGCTTGAGGCTACGATTACCTTTTGAGAACACATCTCTTAGAATGCTCGTCGTCCACCTGACGATGTTCTAAAAGCATTCAATCCTTACAAGTTTGTTTCGGTTTCAAACGAAACCGAAGGCATTATCTCGTTACACTCATTTTGGAATCACCCTCAGAGTTAACGACGATAACCCTTGCACTCTGAATCTTCTTCTTTACTTGAGATTCACGACCTATTGTTAATTTTGATCGATGTGGTTTTCAGATATCCAAAGTTGGAAACCCGATCCCGGTCACGTCGAAATCCAAAATGCCATTTTAGGTCCAAGTTGTTTTAAAGTTAAAACAATTCAATTCTATCATCTATATACACATAGATAGATAATTCACATATCACAATAGATAATTCACATTATCATCACAAACAAATAATTCACATTATCAACATAAACAGATAATCCACTTATCATCACACTTTAACCAAAGCATCCATATCACACAGCATTACTTATCTCATATCTGCGTCTCAAACCATCCAAGGCAATCACTATCATCCATCCATACATAAGCAAGGTTTTAATTAATCACAGTATAATTAATTTAAAATGAATTTAATTAATTACTTCATCTCTAATTAATTTAAAATAAATTAAATTAATTACTTTTATCACTATAAATCTTGCTTACTCAACCATTTATTAATCACACATCAGTTGATTAGTCATATTCTAATTATCCATCTTAATTAATCACCCTTGATTAATTATCCTTTAATTACATTCAAGTAATTAGCCTCTAATTAATTTCACAAATTAATTATCCTTAACCACTTACAGTATTTACCTTTAATTACTTCATTAATTAATTAAGTATAATTAGTTACATTAATCCTTAATTAATTACACTAATTAACTACCCTTTAATCACTTATTATTGATTAATATTCTTAATTATTCAATTCTTAATTACATCATTAATTATATTAATTAATTATCCTAACTACTTCTTTAATTATAAATTACTCTATTTAAATTAATTACATTAAGTAATTAATCTTATATTAAACCACATTTATTAATCACTCTTGATTAATCACATTCAGTAATTAACTACCCATAATTACTTCATTAAATAAATTAATTACCTTTAATAATTAATATTTAATTAATTATAGTTATTAATCACCCTAGATTCATCTCATTAGTAATTAATTACCCTTAATTAATCACATCACTTAATTATCTTCAAATAACATTACTAATTAATTCTTAAATTAATTACACTAAATAATTAATTATTAATTATTTTCACTAAGTAATTATCCTTCATATAAATTACACAAAGTAATTTACCTAAACTATTTCCATACTTCAATTAATTACATCCAGTAATTTACCATCACTAATTACTTCACTAAGTAATTTCAATTTAATAATTACATTAGGTAATTATACTTAACCCAACATCCAGTGGTTATCTTAAATTAATTAAACTTAATTAATTAAGTTAAACTAATCACATTAACTTAATTAATTACAATGAATAATTAATTCTTTAATTACTTTCATTAATAATTATACTTAACAAATTCCACAAAGGATTTTCTTAAATTAATTAATATAATTAATTAATTAAAATTAATCACATTAATTAATTATTTAAAGATATTTAGTTAATGATCCTCATTAATTATTAATCAATTCCATAATTACTTTTCTTAAGTAATTAAACTTAAATTAACCATTATTAATTACAAATTAATTAATCTTTATTAACCAATTAATTAATCTCTAATCATTTAATTAATTATGTTCTTAACTGTAACTTAATTAATCTTCAATTACTTGATTAATTAATCTTTAATCATTAATTAAAATCTAATTTTATCTAATTAATAATCCTTAATTACAAATTAAATACTCCTAATTAATTAATCTTAAACCCTAATTGATTAATTTAAACCCTTAATTATTAAATTAATTGATCCAAATCATTAATTAATTAAATTAATTTATTACTTTAATTATCTTAATAATTTAATTATCCTAAATTATTAAATCTTAATTAACCTTTAAGATAAAAACATTTTTGTTGTTAATGATTTAATTATCATTTACAAATACATTTGAAAACATTTTACTTTCAAATTTACATTTAAATTAAAATTTAAAATGAATACAAACTTAACAAAATTTTAGAAACAATTTACAAACTCTTTAAATCATATGTTAAAGATACACTTATCTTATAAAAGGAATTTACAAGAGTTTAAAACCAATTCATTTAAATTCAAATTATTTTAGAATACACTTTAAACATTTTTAAAGTTTGTTAAAACACCTTAAATTTGATAAAACTTAATCTATTTTAATACTTGGACACTAATTCATTTTGAATCCATACTTTAAAACTTATTTAAAACTTTGATTAAAACTTGCTTTACGTTTTTAAATTTAGTTTAAATTTCAAAATCTAAAACTTTGACAGATTTTAGAACCTATAACAAAAATTTTACCCGAGCCTTCACTTCAAATGCTTCGAGTCCAACGCTAAAAATCTTCGAGCAATTCCCTAAACAACTCGAGTACAAAACACTGCTCAACCAACTTCATCAGATGCAACCAATGCACCGTGCATACGTACCAGCAATGTCGCCGTTTTCGATCATCCACGATGATTCCCACATGTCGACGATCTAACCGACACCATATTACGACCATCAAAACTTCACTAACTACTTGGAATCAAAATTGAGCATTTAGGGCATAAACCTGGAACCAAACTAAAACCTGGAATCTCCTCGTGCTTGCTTCCCCGACCACCAGAATGTCAAAAACTCCAGCCTCCACTTCGACGTCGTCCATGCTTCAAATTTCCAGAGTTACGATGAACTCGATGCACCAGAGGAGTCATGCCAATCGAAAATTTAAGAACATACCAAAACTAGGTTTACAGGCTACAATCCTCCGTCGCCTCTACCACGATGATCTATTCGCCTATCTGACAATTTTACCGAGCTCACATATGACTCCACTACCTCCAGTGGAAATCCCCTCAACCCCGATCACTTGGATCATCAATAACCTCCCAAGTTCCCATTGCTGATCAACCCAGAAATGTAGACTCAAAACCCAACAAATTTTTTTAATTTCATTCTTAAAAATCATATTTTGGGTTAATAATTCAGATTAGATTCTTGAATTGATGAATTGAGAAGTTTGAATTTTTGACATATCCTAAGCATGCACTATTATTTTAGTTTTCAGTGAGATTTCAAATTCATCTTAACTTAAATCAAATTTTAAAACTTAATTTATGATGGAACAAACATCTTTTTCTTCTATTCTAAGTCCTAACAGTTATCAAATCCAAGGATAATGATTTTTGTTTGCAAATCTAGGTCTTAAAAGCAAAGAACAGAGATATCTCAATTGTAATAGACATGCACACATTTGCTTCCAAATATTCACAGATAATTCACACACACACACAGATAAATATATATATATATATATATGCGAAACTTACTTATCTAAATCCACACAAATCATAATTATCACAGGAATCATCATGCAACCATGCTTAAACATAAGTAATTTTAACAAAAATGTTACTCACCATTTTTAAGAAGGACAGAGCACTTCTGTTTTGAAACAGCTTTTGCTTTGATTTTAAAACTTGAGTGCCTTTTGCTTATTTGAATACTTTAAACTTGAATGTCTGTTACTAAGACTTGACTAACTTGCTTTTGATTCCAGGTTGGAGAATGCATGCATTTGATTTTGAAACTGATCTACAGGTTTGCTTGCTTTGAAAACTCGGGTTGAAGATGATGACAGGTTATTGTTTGAACTTGACAACGATTACAGGGTTTAGATTTGCAAATTTGGCCTTTGAAATTGTGATTACAGGTTATAATTTGAATATGATTTCTTGTTTTAGGAAAATGCAGGCATTTGTTTTAATTTGAAAAAGAAGAGTTGGTTAACTTCTTAACTTTGAGAACAAGATAGGAAGAAAGAAAAAGAATGAAGGGGAAGAAAAATATGTTTATAAAGGCTGAAAATTATTAAATAAAAATAAAATATAAAATTAAACATGACACTTGTTTTTTTAAGTTTAACATTTTTCACATTGTTTAATCTATTACTTAACACATGTCATTAGATGACTTACGGAATTTACACATGTCTTTTAAGTATTTTATTTTAATTTACATTGTTAAATAAAGCTTTTAATTTAATCTTTAATTCTTATGTAAATACATAAATGAATTTCTTTTGAAAGGAAATGTAATAAAAACAAGTTATAAATAAAAGCTTATCTAAATATTTTTAAGATCCAAAACATTTTAAATATTTATCTTTTGTATTTCAAAACAAATTCCAATTTCAAATTAAATTCTAAAATCCCATTTTAAAAATTAAGTTATATATACATACATATATAAATATTTATAAATTTTGAAAATAACAAATTCTATATTCATTAAAATCTATTTATATTTATAAAAACTAAATACTATAATTATTATTTGAAAATAACAAATTAAACAATTTTAAATAATTTATAAAAGAGATTACCCTATTATTAATAAGTCACGTGTATTATTTAAATGAATTGAAATATCATATTGATTAAGCAATATTAAAAATAAAATGAAATTAACCTTTTTATAAATCTTATTTAATATTCAAACTTAAGTTAAAATATATTTTAAACAATTAAACAATTAAACATTTATCTTAAATATTTTTAAACAACATGATTATTTATTTTAAAAAAAATCTTTGAAAGGTTTTGTATTAGATTAAATCAAATTTCCAAATTACCAAAATGTATGTTATAATTTGAAAACGTAATTTCATTTGTTAAATTTAAACCAAAGATTTCCATTTACAATATATACATATATATATACATTATAAATAGAAAAAAATTTGTTAGCTTTTTAAAAGATAAAATTCACTAATTAAATATTTATTTAATTGGATTATTAAATCAATTCAAATTTTATTAACAAAGATTATTAAATCAATTTAATTTTTAACACAAAGTATTAGATTGATATTGCCCAAAATTCTGGGTCATCACACATACACATATTCAATAATAAGTAATTCACACTTCTCTTTATTTTCAACACTTGGAAAATACTACATATACTTAAATCACGATTAAGTATATATTTTATCCTTTAAAGGAAAACATTCTCTTAAATACATTTATTTGGGTCAAAATGAATGTCGCGTAAAACATCGTTACGACAACCCAAAATCATTAGTATAGGGATTCAAAAATTAGATAGATATATAAATCCTATATACTATACAAAACATCTCCTTTCGAAAATCATTTACTATGACAACAATGTTATAGTCCATCATTTCTTTATTTCTCGAAAACATCTATTTCAGCAATGAATGTTGAAATCTATGTATTTGATACTTAACACATTTTAAAAACATCTTTAAACAATTTAGCTCCATTTAAAAGATTACTTTCCAAAACATTTATTTAATTTAAAGGATCATTCACTATCCAAAATCGTGAATACACTTTCTCTAACCAAATTCATTACTTCTACATTTTCAATTTAAAGGATTATCCACTGTCCAAAATCATGGATGATATCCCTTTAATAAGCATTCATATCTAACTTATCAAATTCAATTGATTTCACATTTATAAAACAACGTTTATAAATTCAATTTATTACTCAATTACATGACAAAATCCAAATTATAAGTTAATTACTTATAAATCTCTTATTTACAAAATTCTTCCTTTTTAAAGCTTCATCAATTATAAATCTTATTCACTTATAAGATTCAATTATAACTTCATTTTAACATTTACAAAATTCCTTTATAATTCCATTAAATATCAATTTTATAAATCTGATATATAAACGATTTGTAATAAATTCAGATCTAAATTTAAACTATTTACAAAATAGTTAACTCCATATTTCAAAAGTCATATTTTTATTATATTTTCCAAAAATCATAATTTTCATAACATAAAAATTGTAACATTTATTTATTTGAAATAAATCCATTTACTTAACAATTCAAAAATTAACAAAACGTACATTTCCAATATCACTTGAAAAATCCTTTTTTAATATGAAAACTATTATTTAACATTTTAAAATTACCAAAAATGGGACCAATGCTGCAACAGCACTAAATACATCAATCGCGGCATCCAAACATCATATATCATATGATAACAACATATATAAAAATATCTGTAAATAAAACCAATACTGGTGGGGAATCCAGTCGGATCCCTCCAGTCTGTCACCTGCAACAAATATACATATTAAAAAATATGTACAATGTCCGCTTCGAGACAGACGCGCGTACAAAGGGCCATTCGCTCATACACGAGAATGTATAAGGTCCCATCTACACCAATAGGTAGGAATATATCCAAATACCAATCAATATATGTACAATATATCATATATGATCCAAACAATCATCAATTAGCATAAAATAAATTTATTTCTCACTTATATAAAAATATCGTTGAGTCAGAAAGAGTGAGTTGTACTCATTTTGGTTGCAGTCGTCCAGTAGCGATTTATTTTGATTAAAATTAAATGGGCGTTTAATATTAACCAAATTTTTTATTAGCTTAAATAAATATCAATCCAACTCCATCATGTAGTATTCGCGAATAAGAACCCAACGCAACTTGTTTCGTCAAATTTCGACCTCATATGTAAGAGTTATGGATTTATTAGCATTGAGATAATTGATACTTTAATTAACTAAATTAATATAAACTAAATAAAAAAATTAAATCTTCATCTCCCTCTCTTACATATGTTACCTCCCTCCCGAAGCATACATACGATGAAATCCATATATGTCTCCTCCTTCCCCTCGATTTCGAGCCTCCATCGTCGCTCCAGACGACGATCAACCATCACCACATCGAAGCCCTACGCGAGCTTCACCTCCACCCTAAAACTGATCAGATCCGGCATAGAAATGACGTGCAAACAAGCCTGAGCGGCAGTAAAAATATGGGCACGTAGCTCCTTCCATTGACAAAGATAACATGATTCATCCGTATGGATTTGAAGATCTCGAGAAGCCATACAACTTTGTAGCTGAACGTTTTGGCTAATTTTTACGAATTGAGAGGAATAGGAGAAACAAGTTCACGAAATTATGGCCATACAAACTGAAAATGATGGCTACTCATGTAACTTTAGGTTTTGTGAACAAAGGAAAAAATGAGGGGCTTTTATAGAAAATATTTGTGCACTATTCATTCGAAAAAATTTCGAACTCCAAACGAAGCGTGCCGCCTGGCATTTATAATGTTTTACCCCTATTCCGAAACACAATGAAATATATATCGAAAGCCAATTCCACTGTATTCGGAAGTTAGATTTTCGAATCAACTTATTCAAATTTAAAATTCACTTAAATGAGTTTCTACATGTTTCAGCTTGCCACGACATAGCCATAAATCCGATTGACACGAAATTTGAAATCCTACAATAATATAATATTATGGATCCAATGAAATAGCTTTCGTAGAATTCCGAGATTATATCAAAAATGGCTATTTTTACGCGCTATTTAAATATTAAAATATTCAATTTATACAAATTAACTTTTAATTCAATTTCAAAAGTTCACTAACATCATTCTAATTCAAATAGAATTTAATTCAACTTTATATATCATTTTATTCACATTCAAATTCCAATTATTTTCACAATTTTGAATATTAAATTAATCGATTTAATTATCCAATTAAATCCTTATATTTCAAATATAAGTTATTAAATTTACTTGTGAATATTTAAAATCAATTAAATATACGAATTTCAAATGACCAAAATTCTAGGTCGTTACGTTATCCCCTATTTAAAAGAATTTCGTCCTCGAAATTACTAAGTAAGAAAAATCCATAAATTCCATTAATTTTTTCAAAATAACTCGTTCAAATTAATTTACCGAACTCATTTAAACATTTTAACTTTTCCAAAATCCATTCGTTAAACTTTTCTTAGTTTTCAAATCCATCTTTAGTTATATTTGCAAAACCAACTAATATCATTTAACCTTTAACTCAAAAATCAAAATTTTAGTTATCAAAATATTTTTCCCAATTTTATCAAAAAATTTCTAACGCCTTAAATTTTCAAAAAAATTCGCTAGCACCTCCCTTGCACGGTTCAATCGTAGTAGGTTCACAACATTTATATCTCACAAATATACATCTCATCTTCACGGATGAGGCATCTCGTAGGGAAAAAATATAGAAGTACAATACGTAATCCAAGATATGTACCTTATATATTATTAGCAAGCATATATGGCTACCATAGCACGAACGCGAGTCCAGATGCGAGCATACGCCATCCACACCTTCTATACACTCAACAAACAAATGAGAAACATGTATATAGAAAGTAATATCAATATACAACATATACCGATACAACAACTATATATGTCAATAAAGCGAATGCAACAAAAAGCAACAGATCCAACACAAACAACTATCATCCAACTAACACCAATAAACCAATATCTATCTAACCAATCCATAACAAATCAATATAAATTCACTTCTCATTAATGTTCATTGAATTATCTTTCAATTTAATCATATTTGATTCATTAACATTGGATTTTACTGACATTCATCTATTCATATTCAATTAGTTTACATTCACAAATTTACATTCAGGTTGGTTCACTTTCAATTCAAATCAAACTCAATTATATTTATGATTCACTTACTTCCAATTTGAATTCAATTATTTAGCTTTCAGTTTTATTAATTCAATTTCATTAACAGTTAATGAATTTTTATATCATCAACTAAGATCCATCTAACAAACAATGCATATCTAACATAACCAAATTTATTTAATTTACTTTGTTTACATTCAATTTGGTTCAACACTTTTCATTTCAATTGTTTTAATATTCGATTGACTTTCATTCAATTTTCAGTTGCTAATTCATTTTACAACCAAAGTTGAATTTCATTATATAACTCAAATCCATATTCATTTAATTACTTCATTCCATCAATTCACTTTATAAATTCATTTTGATATCAAATTCAACTTCATTTACATTTAAAGTTTTGTTCCATTTCATTCTCATTTACATTTACTTTCACTATACAACTAAAGTTCGCTACTAATTCAATTCAAATTCTATCTTATTTGACTTTTACTTAAGTCAAATTCATATCACAATTCAAACTTTATTTTATTTAGCTCATTTTACTTATATTTATCAATATCAACATGGATTTTAAATTCAAATTTGTTTCTTAAATAAGACTTCAATTTTATTTTACTATTGGTAGCAAATCCATCACATAGAAACTCATAAATGATATTGATGATGTTGTAGTCATCACCCTTATTATTTTCCAGCAAAAGTAGTGAATTCAGTGATTTACATTCTTTTAAGAAATCCTTTTATTATTTATAAATCACATTTTTAATCTTTTACTTATATAATTTCACTGTTTCACTTTACTTATATAAGATTCATTCCAAATTTATTTATCTTATTTAGATTTATAATAATATAATATCTTTTTACTTTGAAAAATAACTATCAAAATCAACGGGGTTCAAAATTATCAAATCCATAGTTTAAATCCATTTTTATTTAGAACTCATATTCATAAATATATTCATTTTGTTTCTTTTCCTATATATAAGATTATTTCACAATTGTAAATCACATTTATTGTAATTCCATACTTATAATTCATTTGCTTATATAATTTCATTCTTTTACAATTGTTGTTTTATTTAGATTATTCAAACAGCTTTTATTAACTTATATATATTTACATTTTCAAACAACCAAACAATTCATTCATATACACTTTAATAATTTCTGAAAAATTGTTTCCTTTATATATAAAATATAATAGAGGTAAAATTATTTCATTTACCCAATTTAAAATAATACTATGTCGACTTGCCTCGTTTAAGTGTCTAGAAATCCTTATCAATAACATGGCATCCCACATATCGACTGAATTCACAAACAACTCAACGTATAAGTAAACACAATATTAAACATTTTTATAATCACTGACAAATACGTGCTCATGTATATAATACACTCAAACTCAACCTAGGGTGCTACTATCCCTATTTATACTGAGTACACATCAAAGCCTAGGAATATACAAAATCTAAGCTCTGATATCACATGTGACGACCCGCAAATCCATACCTTTTGAATCGAAAATAAACCACACATGTCCGACCTAAAAAGCACAGGCTGATGGAAAGTTGGAAGAAAGAAAAGAAGAGAGAAGAAAGAGAGAAGATAGAACCAAACAGAACAACACAGGATCTCATATCGCAGTGGAAAACATATAATATCACACCAATTATATTTACAAAAAAAAAACTATATACACACACATCAATCAGAATTCAACAATCAATCAATAGTCGTTATCCTGGATAGTTGTAATAACCTGTCCTCACAATTGCTAATAATATACAACAACAAAGCAGCGGATAATAAACAGGTACGTGTATACGATAAGTGAATATCTCCTGCTCTCCTGCTGAAGCTCCAAAAGCATCAAATCTGAACCTGTAAATATACTCTGTCTGACCTGACATTGAAAAGAAAGAACGCTCGGATCAATCTAGTAAACCAGCATGAGAAACACAATCAACTGAATTTATTAGATTACCAAACTTTTCCTTTATCAAAATAAAAGTATCTCGTAAGACAAGCCCACACATAAACACGGACATGTTTATATCTTACGATGACTAAAACACCCCATATCAAATCATCTTATATTATAATAGTGTTTATTGCACAAATAATATTCAAATAGCCGAAATTGTTACCATTATTAAATTCCAGCATATAGCCCAAAATGGGTAATATAATCAAAATGGCAGGCACGTAGTGGAGTTTGGATTTTCATACCAATGACTAGGTAAAGGGACTACCTTCCAATGGGTACACCTCTAGATGGATGTCCTCAGAGACCATCACAAAGTTCATCTACCAATACAAGCCCGGCCTACCTCTGTAACTAGATAGTACCGAATATATCATCCTCCAGTCATCACCGACCATTTCCGAGGGCCCTCACAGCATACAAACCACAATAATCAGATACACAACATCATAGAATGTAAAAATATATATAGAAGAGGATGATCATATCCTATTTGGGAGCAACCCACTTAGCCTTGTTGCAACTAACCATGTTTTGGTCATTTTCGATTGATGAGGCCTGAGGTAACGATTACCTTTCACATATCACATATCACATCATTTTGAATTCCATAAGGCCATTTTCATTGACTACTAATTGCCTTCCACAAAAATACAACCCTTGAGCTCATTCGTCTTTACAAGGAGGGTGATAAGCTAAGTGAAGTTGCCATCTCTGCCATATATACGTTTGTAAAAACCAATGTACAATCGTTAGAAATGCAATGTCAGACAAACATCCATACAAGTTGTCCAGGAAAAGGACAAACCGAAGGTACTTTCCTACCACATCCTGTCGAGAAATCCCTTGGATTAGTAGTGAATAGTCCTTGCATTAGATATTTCATAATGAAGAGACTACTGCTACTAGAAGTATATTGGGATTTTAACCCCAAACGATCAACAAGTAATCCTCCAGTATGAAAATCCTGAATATCAATGTCACCACAATCAACCTACACAATCGTCCCATAAATGTTGGTCTGAAGTGGTTTTTGGATAAACCGATCCCGGTCTCTTCGCACCAACAATGCAAAAGTGTTTCTCAACCTTACATAGAAACTGAGTCTCATAGACATATCACATTTTCAACTTTCAACTTGCTATCCTTCAGCCAAGAAGGAAGCTTAATCGATTGGAGAAACATTCCGCACTATACGAATCAACATCCTCAAAACAAATTATAATCAAGCCTATACAGAAGGATATGTGCTTTCGAAAATCATTTACTACAAGAACAATGTAATGGTCCATCATTTCTTTATTTCTCGAAAACGTCTATTTCAACAATGAATGTTGAAATCTTTGTATTCGATGCTTAACACGTTTTAAAAACATCTTTAAACCATTCAACTCCATTTAAAAGATTACCTTCCAAAACACTTATTTAATTTAAAGGATTATTCACTGTCCAAAATCATGAATATACTTTCTCTAACCAAATTCGTTACTTCTACATTTTTAATTTAAAGGATTATCCACTGTCCAAAATCAAGGATGATATCCCTTTAATAAACTTTCATATCTGAATTATCAAATTCAATTGATTTCACATTTAGAAAACAATGTTTATAAATTCCATTTATTACTCAATTACGTGCCAAAATCCAATTTATAAGTTAATTACTTATAAATCCCTTATTTACAATATTCATTCTTTTTATAACTTCATCAATTATAAATCTTATTCACTTATAAGATTTAATTACAACTTCATTTTAACATTTACAAAATTCCTTTATAATTCCATTATTTTTATTTATAAAATATCAATTTTATAAATCTGATATATAAACCATAGTAATGAATTCGAAAATCTCAATTTAAACTATTTACAAAATAGTTAATTCCATATTTCAAAAATCATATTTTGATTATATTTCCCAAAAATCATAATTTTCATAATATAAAAATTATAACATTTATTTATTTGAAATAAATCCATTTACTTAGTAATTCAAAAATTAACAAAACGTATATTTTCAAAATCACTTGAAAAATCCTTTTCGATTTGGAAACCATTACTTTTACATTTTATAATTACCAAGAGTAGGCCCAATGCTGCACAGCACTACATACATCAATCATGGCATCCAAACATCATATATCATATGATAAAAGCATATATAACATCATATGTAAATAAAACAAATACTGGTGAGGAATCCAGCCGGATCCGTCCAACTTGTCACCTCCAACAAATATACATATTAGAAAATATGTACAATGTCCGCTTGGAGGCAGACGCGCGTACAAAGGGTCATCCGCTCATACACGGGAATGTATAGGGTCTAATCTGCTTCAATAGGCAGGAATATATCCAAATACCAATCAATATATATGCAATATATCATATATCATCCAAATAATCATCAATAAGCATAAAATAAATTTATTTCACTTATATAAAAATATCAGTGAGTCGGAAAGAGTAAGTTGTACTCACTTTGGTTGCAGTCGTCCAATAGCGATTTATTTCGATTAAAATTAAATGGGCGTTTAATTTTGACCAAAATTTTCACTAGCTCAAATAAATATCAATCCAGCTCCATCACGTACTATTCATGAATATAAACCCAACACAACTTGTTTCATCAAATTTTGACCTCATATGTAAGAGTTATGGATTTATTAGCATTGAGATAATTGGTACTTTAATTAACTAAAGTAATATAAACTAATTAAAAAATTAAATCTTCATCTCCCTCTCTTTGTGTACGTTACCTCCCTCTTGAAGCATAGACACGATAAAAACCATATATGTCGCCTCCTTCCCCTCGATTTCGAGCCTCCATTGTCGCTCCAGACGACGATCAACCATCACCATATCGAAGCCCTGCGCGAGCTTCACCTCCACCCTAAAAGTCATCGGATCCGGCCCAAAAATGATGTGCAAACAAGTCTGAGAAGCAACAGAAATGTGGACACATTGCTCCTTCCATTGACAACGATAACATGATTCATACGTACGAATTTGAAGATCTTAAGAAGCTATACAACTTTGTAGTTGAACGTTTTGGCTAATTTTTTACGAACCGAGAGAAATAGGGGAATGAAGTTCATGAAATTATGGCCCTAAAAAATTGAAAATGGTGGCTGCTCGTGTAACCCTAGGGTTTGTGAACATAGGAAAAAATGAGGGGCTTTTTTAGAAAATGTTCGCGCACTATTCATCCAAAAAAATTTGAACTCCAACCGAAGAGTGCTGTCTGGCGTTTATAATATTTTACCCCTATTCTGAATGTAATGGAATATATATCGAGAGCCAATTCAATTGTATTTCGAAGATAGGTTTTCGAATCGACTTATTTAAATTTAAAATTCACTTAAACGAATTTCTACACGTTTTAGCTTGCCACGACTAAACCGTAAATACGATTGACACGAAATTTGAAATCCTACAATAATATAACATTATGGATTCAATGAAACTGGTTTCATCGAAATCTGAGACTATGTCAAAATGACTATTTTTACACGTTAATTAAATATTAAAATATTCAATTTCTACAAATTAACTTTTAATTCAATTTCAAAAGTTCACTAACATCATTCTAATTCAAATAGAATTTAATTCAACTTTATAAATCATTTTTATCCACATTAAATTAAATTTCCAATTATTCACATGATTTTAAATATTAAATTAATCGATTTAATTATCCAATTAAATCCTTATATTTGAAATATAAGTTATTCAGTTTATAAAATTTACTTGTGAATATTTAAAATCAATTAAATATATGAATTTCAAATGACTAAAATTCTAGATCGTTACAGAAGGTATAGTGGTTTGTGAATATCCTTATCCTGTTGAGATAAGCATATGGAAGTGATTTCCATGTATCTAAATGTGAATTAAAATTTATAAAAGATTTATTTAAAGAGGCTTGGTGATTTCCATAGGAAATGTGATCTTATCTTGAACTTTTTTATTTGATAGTTAAATAAACGACTATCAAATCTTGGCCTAAATATGTAATCCTTCTTAATTTTGGTGGTACATAATTATTCCCTACATAACACCAAAGGATTTTACCTCCTGAAATGTCTAGAGGAAACCCGAGAATTATATGGTATAGTTACCATCAGGGGTGCTATATTGTATGTATAAACTCGCTTCATTCTCCTTGGACAAATAGTAAGAAGATCCATCCACTTAAACGGTTAGGGGGTTGTGACGACCTGGAATTTTAGATATTTGAAATTGGATATTTAATTTAGTTTAAATATTTAAAAGTTATTTTCATACTTAATTTCAAATATCGCTACTTATTGGATAATTTAAGTATTGAATCAATAACTGGAAATTTGGTAAAATTGTGAAATCTGAAGTTACAAGCTTGTTAAAATATTATAAAGCCGTAGAAAATTTGTATTAACAATACTGAAGGTAATAAAAGTTTTAAATCTAAATTTTAAAATATTTTGTTCAGTTTTAAAAATAAATAGTTTAAATTGAATTTAAAAATAGCTTTCCAAGGCACGGTCTCGGAATTCGACGAAACTAGTTTCAATGGATCCGTAATAATGTATTATTATCGGATTTCAATTTTCATAGTATTTGGAGTGATCGTTTGGTCGTACGATAAGTAAAAGCGTTGAATTTATATCGAACCTACTATAAATAAATGGGTCCAAAAAGTTATCTTCTCCATACAATCGAATTAGGACTCAGAACCTTTTCCATTATGTTCGAAATAGGGGTTTAACATTATAAACGCATAGCGGCACACCTTGATAGGAGCTCGAATTTGTGAGTTGTGGGAATCGGGATGATTTCAATTTAAATTATAAATTAAAAATAATATTGGTTTCCTCAGTAGTTGTGAAGCCCCACCTCTATACCCACGCTAGCCAAGGACATTACGGTGCAATGCAGTCAACTAGCGCGGAGATTAAGGCTGTTGAGGAGCGACCATCCGTGTAATTGCTTTGTGCGAGCATCGATATGCCAGATAGTATTACATGCATTTCTTTATCAAGAGGAAATCCGGCATACCGACACAAACTCAAAGCTACTACACAGTGGCTATAATATCTTCGGAAACAAATATAGAAATAAACATAACATAAATCAGTCACAAACAATTCATATCACAAAGGCGGAAGAAGATATGAATATATAACTAACACATGAAAGTGTATATCAGAGTAGTGGTCAAAAAGATCCACAATAATACAAAAGAACAGCAACACGTGCTATACAAAAGAATACAACTATGAGTCCATATCTCAAGTGTATACAACAAAATAAACTACTAATCTAAGTAGTTAACCAAAAGTCAGAGAAATCAATCCCCAGTCAGAAGTCAAGCTGAAGCACCTGTAACATCTCGGTCTGACCCGAGTATTATTTAATAAGAAAATAATAAACGGATCAGTCTAGCTATAAACATCGGATGAGACGATATAAAATAAGAGGTATGACTAAACGTATAATAATCACAATGCCAAGCCGTGATAAATAAATAACTGAAAAATCAATAAGAGATTAATCAATATCGCAAGGATCTTCTCAAAGATAAAAAGCAATGACATACTCCTAATTTCATTCACCAAGCCACAATAAATGACATATATATCAATGCCAATCGTAAAAGTTGGTGAAACGTAAATTCTAGAATTCAACACACGAAATCCAGAAATCACAAGAAAAGAATGGCCAAGACATTGATGTAGTGCAAACGGTACATCCAATGGATCAAAAAGCAAAGACATTGATGTAGTGCAAACGGTACATCCAATGTATCAAAAGCAAAGACATTGATGTAGTGCAAACGGTACATCCAATGAATCAAAAGCAAAGACATTGATGTAGTGCAAACGGTACATCCAATGAATCAAAAGCAAAGACATTGATGTAGTGCAAACGGTACATCCAATGTATCAAAAGCAATGACATTGATGTAGTGCAAACGGTACATCCAATGTATCAAAAGCAAAGACATTGATGTAGTACAAACGGTACATCCAATGAATCAAAAGAAAAGACATTGATGTAGTGAAAACGGTACATCCAATGTATCAAAAGCAAAGACATTGATGTAGTGCAAACGGTACATCCAATGTATCAAAAGCAAAGAAATTGATGTAGTGCAAACGGTACATCCAATGTATCGAAAGCAAAGACATTGATGTAGTGCAAACGGTACATCCAATGTATCAAAAGAAAAGACATTGATGTAGTGCAAACGGTACATCCAATGTATCAAAAGAAAAGATATTGATGTGGTGCAAATGGTACATCCAATTTATCAAAAGAAAAGACATTGATGTAGTGCAAACGGTACATCCAATGTATCAAATAATTCGGAGCATCGACGTCGTACAGCGTGACATCCGATGAACCAAATCAAAAAGACATCGCACAATGCTAGTCTAAAACATAAAAATGATCGTCACGATCATAGAGAAGTGTCAATTACAGTAAGCTAGTAAATATATAAGCTTAGCTTCATGTCCCATAACCACTAGCTTAACTTAAATATTTACGAACAAATTGTAGATCTCCACTAGAAAATTGTCACAAGGGTTTCAATCGAACAAGTCCAATAATTAACCGGCGAAGTAAACGCAAGCGTTTCATACCACTTGTTTTACTAAATCGTTTAATTAAATTTCTCATACGAGTGAGGTAAAGGTTTGTATATACTAGTAGATTGGAAAACGGTTTAATAAACGAGTTTGGTATTGAAAATAGAGTTGAAATCGTTTTGAGGAAAGAGTTTTGATATTTACTACTAGTATAGAAAACCTTTATATTTTAAAGTGACAAATCATAGAATTGATTGTAGTAACAATCAATCATAAAAATTCACATTCGGAGACGTGAATAAAATCCAAAGAAATCGATACCGAATCCATTAAAATGGATATTCCCAAAAATCACGATGAAAATTTTATCAAAATCCATAATAAATGATAACAACAAAAAGGGAATCAACAGGAATCGATTAAAGTTGGAAATATACTCAAAAATAGCCAAAATAGGCAAATTAAACAGTTCCAGACGTCTGAAGGTCCAATCCAGGCGTCTGAGAACTAATCAGGCGTTCTGGTCTAGAATCCAAACGTCTGGATTTGTTCTCTGGGAATAATCCAGAGAACACCCAGACGTCTGAGACTTCAAGTCAGATATCTGAGACCTATCCAGACGTCTGATCCTAAATTTCAGACGTCTGGAATTAGTCTCTGCCTTTTTTTATATCCTGCGTGGCTATATTTTTTTCTCTCCAGGCCCAAACCAGACGTCTGGACTTGGTCACCAGACGTCTGGACTTGGTCACCAGACGTCTGGTCACCTGGTCTGGGCAACAATTTGCCTAGGCCAAAGTGGCCAAAACGTATCGGGAGTGATTGGACGAGCAACGACGACTAAGGATTTATGCCTAGCGACAACCCAGCCTTAACGACTCCTCGATGCATCACCAAAAACATGTTCAAACATCAAAGATTGGATTTTTAAAGATTTGACTACAAAATACCAAAAATTGGAATATTCACCAATTCAATCCAAATCAAAAGCAAATGAACATAAATAAGTGTTAGGAATTCATACCCAACAATCAAAGATAGTTATAGACATAGATGTGTGATAAAAATCTCACCTTTGAACCCGAAAACAATGAATGCGAAGCTTGAAAACGAAGGAAGATCAACCACACTTCAATCTCAACACAAGAAGCTTGAATCTAAGCTTAAAAGAGAAACATTTCCTAAATCAGGTTTAGGAATTTTCTGAAATCAAAGTGAGAATGAGTTAAAGAAGAAGAAGATGATGCTTACCAAAGCTTCCCTTTGAATTTGGAGCTAGAAGTTGGATTTTGCTATGAAAATAGGGCTTGGAGTTTTAATTTCCACTCTCTCCCACCATTGTTGCTAAAGCTTGAAGGGTAAGGAATTAGAAATGAAATGAAGATAAGTGGGGGTAGAGCTAGGGTTCAGCCGGGGTTAACGGGCTGAGACAACAAACCGAAGCCCTAAGTGAAAAAGTAGCCAAATTCGACTAACTCCGAACATATCGAAGTTTATACTCAAAAAGGTCGCAAACGTCATTTTGAACTCAATGGGGGTGGTCTCGAGTCCCAATTCGACTGTTTGCAAAAAGTAGCTTTTCGGACCAAAATCCGGCGAACGATAAAATATTTAAATAAAATATTTAAATATAAAATCAATAAATATGCAGGTTGTTACAGACTCCCCTCCTTAAAGAAATTGCATCCTCGCAATACTTAAGAAGAAAATAAAGAGTAACAACCATAAAAGCATATCAAGACAAAAGAAAATTGAAATAAGAAGTTCACCATAAAGAGCACGAATGGGATCGGTCAATGAATTCTCTAGATTTCCAAGAGTAATCCCTAGGATTTGAGAACCATTAAACTTTTACCAAAAAGAATATCTTTATATCGAAGGCTCTCAACCTCCGAAGCAATGATGCGAATAGAATGTTGCTCAAAAGTCAAATTTGGTGAAACTTCAATCCCCTCAATAACACCGGGCACAAGAATAAAAAGCGGAATCCCTAAGGCATTTCCGTAGATAAAAGACGTGGAGAACGTCAAGAATAGCAGAAAATTGAGCTGGTGCAACGACGTAGTATAATAACAGTACGCCCGAGAAACTAAAAACTCAAATAATTTGGAACATCAGCGTAGTACAAAAACGGTACGCCCAATGAACCAAAGCCTGAATAATTTCGGAACACCGACGTCGTACAAAAACGGTACGTCCAATGAACCGATAAACCGGAACAACGATGTAGTATAATAATGGTACATCCATTGATCCAGATAAGACGGAACATCGATGTAGTATAATAACAGTACATCCGATGAACCGAACACCATAAAAGAACATCGGACGCTAGTCCATAAAAAAAATGAGATAAAGCTCAATAAAACGAAGTATATCAAAACATTCGATGAACTTGATAAAAAGATAATTCCATTCAGACAACATCAAAGAATTAACACCTTGTTGCCTACGAAAAGACGTATTGGCAACAAGACTTCCCTTCGGGAACAAAAGAATATCAAGATCATAAGATGCTAGGAACTCGAGTCAACATGAAGTTCCCTATGAGAAAATAAATATTCCAAAGATTTATGATCGAGGTGGAGAACAAATTTCTCATCCAAATATGATGATGCTAAATTCCAAAAGTACAAACGATGGCCGCGAGCACTAGATCATGAGTGGCATATCTAATCTCGATAAGCTATAATGATTTAGAAGCACAAGAGATAGAACGTTCTCCTTTGCTAGAGAATGGCATCCAAACCAATACAACTAGTATCGGTACAAATAGCAAAGTCTTGGTTCCTCTTCAGGAATCACAAGAATATGAGTATCGAAAGGAAGAGTTCTTTTAAATAATCCTCTTTCCCGAAAAGTTAAAGCTTTCAAAATTACATTTTTATTTTTATGTAATAATCTTTCTACAAAAATTTACATTTTTACAAGTCAATATATCGTGTCTGACTGTCTCATCAAAGCGTTTAGGAGATTCTTATCGATAACGTTGATCAAGCGCATCGACCAGAATTCTTAAAACACTAAATGGGCAATACAATCACAAAATCATATTCTATAGGATAAGTAAGTTTCTCAAAAACTTCTAAGAATATTCTTTGTTCGTTTTAAGAACAAAAATTCAGTTATACTTCTAAATAAATCTTATGAAAAAGATTTTGCAAAATTTTAAATTGCTATTTTCATCCAAAATCAATAAATGCAAAAAAATGGAATCATCGAGATATTCGATAGAATGCTCGATACCTAAAATGGATGAAATAAGCTGGACAAACTGAATGACATAATAATTCATTCTTAGGAATCATAACAAGTGCGGAATGCGGTAAGTGGAATGCTAACTTCCGCAACTCGTAGCGAATGAAAACCGGTGGTAAGGTCAAACTGAAAGGACCTTAGCACCACACAAAAGATTACTCAGGTGATAATTCTAAGACAAGCTCAAAAATACTGGAAAATTTCTCAAACTACATGAATGAGATAAATAACACTTTCCTTATATGTGGGCTTAAGGAATAAAATGATGCCATCAAGTTTGAATCAAAATCATAAAGGAAAAATAGGAATCTGCTTAACAGATTAAAAATGTCAAAGATGAATAGTCCACACGGGACAAAGGATATGGCCTCATAATAATTAAGCCAATCCTTACAAAAGTAAATTCCGAAGCCTAAGTAAAAATCGGCCCGGACGGAAAAATCACATAAAATAATTTCGACATCAATAAAGACAAATTGAGTGTTGCGGATCTACCATCCGGATTCACAATCCTCAAAGAAGTCATCAAGCCCAAAATATTCAAAGAAAAAGAATCGACAAGTTCTTTTGATATAAAAATAATGAGATGAAACCCGTATCAACAAGAACTCAAATAAGAAGATCATGAAATAAAACAATGCTATCAAGGATTGAGTGAAAAATACCTTGACCGAGAGAAGAGTTTCTAGGGGCATGCACAATATTTAGCTTTCCCATGTCCTTGTTCAAAAGTTTGGGACATGCAGATAAAAGATGACCCGGTTTCTTGCAATAGCGACAAGAATGGGGTTTTGGACACATATTCGCATAGTGTTCCTTAGAATTACAATTGTAGCATCCTCCACGATTAGGGATTGGAGTCTTTGCTACAAAAGTAGTATGCTTCACTCTCTTATTGGGATTAAGGCTCTTGAACTTAATATGCCTCTTCTTGGAAGTCCCAATATCACAAACACTTCCTTTACCAACCACTCCATGAAGAAGAGTAACATCCACAAGCTGATTGAAAGAAACTTCAAGTTTCAAAGGTAGAACCATTTCGGGGTTCTTACTCAAAGCATAGATAAACTCTTGATTCTTTACAAGATCCAAAAGTTGTTGAGCAGACATAAATACTCCATCCAGGGAAGTAGCACTAGATTGACCGGCGCTGAGACGGCCAGGTCTAACCATTTCTCTTCTTTAAGAAAGAAAGAAAGAAGAGGAAAAAGTTATTCTCAAAATAAATATCAGGCAAGCTGGATAGATAAAACAAGGAATCATAAAAGAAAGTAGGATAGAACGGTACGAAGACTCGAATAAATCCAAAGGCACAACTCCTAAGAAAGACTTAGGACATGATCCTTGCTAAATTATTCTACATTGTTCCGAAGTTTGGTTCTGATACCAAGCTGTGACGCCCCACCTCTATACCCACGCTAGCCAAGGACATTACGGTGTAATGCTGTCAACTAGCGCGGAGAATAAGGCTGTTAAGGAGCGACCATCCGTGTAATTGCTTTGTGCGAGCATCGATATGCCAGATAGTATTACATGCATTTCTTTATCAAGAGGAAATTCGGCATACCGACACAAACTCAAAGCTACTACACAGTGGCTATAACATCTTCGGAAACAAATATAGAAATAAACATAACATAAATCAGTCACAAACAATTCATATCACAAAGGCGGAAGAAGATATGAATATATAACTAACACATGAAAGTGTATATCAGAGTAGTGGTCAAAAAGATCCACAATAATACAAAAGAATAGCAACACGTGCTATACAAAAGAATACAACTATGAGTCCATATCTCAAGTGTATACAATAAAATAAACTACTAATCTAAGTAGTTAACCAAAAGTCAGAGAAATCAATCCCCAGTCAGAAGTCAAGCTGAAGCACCTGTAACATCTCGGTCTGACCCGAGTATTATTTAATAAGAAAATAATAAACGGATCAGTCTAGCTATAAATATCATATGAGAATATATAAAATAAGAGGTATGACTAAACGTATAATCACAATGCCAAGCCGTGATAAATAAATAATTGAAAAATCAATAAGAGATTAATCAATATCGCAAGGATCTTCTCAAAGATAAAAAGGAATGTCATACTCCTAATTTCATTCACCTAGCCATAATAAATGACATATATATCAATGCCAATCGTAAAAGTTGGTGAAACGTAAATTCCAGAATTCAACACACGAAATCCAGAAATCACAAGAAAAGAATGACCAAGACATTGATGTAGTGCAAACGGTACATCCAATGGATCAAAAAGCAGAGACATTGATGTAGTGCAAACGGTACATCCAATGGATCAAAAAGCAGAGACATTGATGTAGTGCAAACGGTACATCCAATGAATCAAAAGCAAAGACATTGATGTAGTGCAAACGGTACATCCAATGTATAAAAAGCAAAGACATTGATGTAGTGCAAACGGTACATCCAATGTATCAAAAGCAAAGACATTGATGTAGTGCAAACGGTACATCCAATGAATCAAAAGCAAAGACATTGATGTAGTGCAAACAGTACATCCATTGTATCAAAAGCAAAGACATTGATGTAGTGCAAACGGTACATCCAATGTATCAAAAGCAAAGACATTGATGTAGTGCAAACGGTACATCCAATGTATCAAAAGCAAAGACATTGATGTAGTGCAAACGGTACATCCAATGTATCAAATAATTCGGAGCATCGACGTCGTACAGCGTGACATCCAATGAACCAAATCAAAACGACATCGCACAATGCTAGTCTAAAACATAAAAATGATCGTCATGATCACAGAGAAGTGTCAATTACAGTAAGCTAGTAAATATATGAGCTTAGATTCATGTCCCATAACCACTAGCTTAACTTAAATATTTACAAACAAATTGTAGATCTCCACTAGAAAATTGTCACAAGGGTTTCAATCGAACAAGTCCAAGAATTAACCGGCGAAGTAAACGCAAGCGTTTCATACCACTTGTTTTACTAAGTCGTTTAATTAGATTTCTCATACGAGTGAGGTAAAGGTTTGTATATACTAATAGATTGGAAAACGGTTTTATAAACGAGTTTGGTATTGAAAATAGAGTTGAAATCGTTTTGAGGAAAGAGTTTTGATATTTACTACTAGTATAGAAAACCTTATATTTTAAAGTGACAAATCATAGAATTGATTGTAGAAACAATCAATCATAAAAATTCACATTCGGAGACGTGAATAAAATCCAAAGAAATCGATACCGAATCCATCAAAATGGATATTCCCAAAAATCACGATGAAAATGTCATCAAAATCCATAATAAATGATAACAACAAAAAGGGAATCAACAGGAATCGATTAAAGTTGGAAACATACTCAAAAATAGCCAAAATAGGCAAATTAAACAGTTCCAGACGTCTGAAGGTCCAATCCAGGCGTCTGAGAACTAATCAAGCGTCTGGTTTAGAATCCAGACGTCTGAATTTGTTCTCTGGGAATAATCCAGAGAATAGCCAGACGTCTGAGACTTCAAGTCAGACGTTTGAGACCTATCCAGACATCTGATCCTAAATTTCAGACGTCTGGAATTAGTCTCTGCCTTTTTTTATATCCTGCGTGGCTATAATTTTTTCTCTCCAGGCCCAAACCAGACGTCTGGACTTGGTCACCAGACGTCTGGTCACCTGGTCTGGGCAACAATTTGCCTAGGACAAAGTGGCCAAAACGTATCGGGAGTGATCGGACGAGCAATGACGACTAATGATTTATGCCTAGCAACAACCCAGCCTTAACGGCTCCTCGATACATCACCAAAAACATGTTCAAACATCAAAGATTGGATTTTTAAAGATTTGACTACAAAATACCAAAAATTGGAATATTCACCAATTCAATCCAAATCAAAAGCAAATGAACATAAATAAGTGTTAGGAATTCATACCCAACAATCAAAGATAGTTATAGACATAGATGTGAGATAAAAATCTCACCTTTGTACCCGAAAACAATGAATGAGAAGCTTGAAGACGAAGGAATCAACCACACTTCAATCTCAACACAAGAAGCTTGAATCTAAGCTTAAAAGAGAAACATTTCCTAAATTAGGTTTAGGAATTTTCTGAAATCAAAGTGAGAATGAGTTGAAGAAGAAGAAGATGATACTTACCAAAGCTTCTCTTCGAATTTGGAGCTAGAAGTTGGATTTTGTTATGAAACTAGGGCTTGGAGTTTTAATTTCCACTCTCTCCCAACATTGTTGCTTAAGCTCGAAGGGTAAGGAATTAGAAATGAAATGAAGATAAGTGGGGGTAGAGCTAGGGCTCAGCTGGGGTTAATGGGCTGAGACAACAAACCAAAGCCCTAAGTGAAAAAGTAGCCAAATTCGACTAACTCCAAACATATCGAAGTTTATACTCAAAAAGGTCGCAAACGTCATTTTGAACTCAATGGGGGTGGTCTCAAGTCCCAATTCGACTGTTTGCAAAAAGTAGCTTTTCGGACCAAAATCCGACGAACGATAAAATATTTAAATAAAATATTTAAATATAAAATCAATAAATATGCAGGTTGTTATAGTAGTCATTTTCTTTTTCTTTCAACACGTGTCTCCCCTGTTCTTACACTTATCTGCTTGAGTTTTCACGTGTTCCTATTTTCCTTTAAAATTTTAAAAAATAATAATAAGGAAATAAAGAATTTTGGGACCGAATAATAGTTTTCTCTCAAGTTAAAATTCATTCATAGTTCGTTCTCTTCGAATTTACTTTAGTTCACAACCCAAACCCCAATACGCATCCAATCAATTCACGTATAAGAAATTGAGGATTGTTCCTAATTCAATCGTTCGATTTCGATTCGAACATAGGTTCACTATCGCTGGTTCTTTTGCCAGTGTGCTCGTCGTGCATTTAGGTGATGTAGGGGTTGCAGGGTCGATGTTGAATGGAGCGGCAATCGAAGTCACTGGTTCCTGATGGCATGCATGAGCAGGGGCGAAGCGATTTCTGATCGGATCTTCGGTTTGGGTGTGATTTGGAGGAAGCATTGGAGGAGATGGAAACTAGGGTTCGTACAGGAGCAAATGTGGGGCATCACGATGATGCTACTTTTCCTTTCGATTTCTCGAGCCGTGTTCGAGCTGTGAGGTATTGGTTGTTCTCCTTTCGTTTTACTTGATCTTGTAGAATACTTTCGGTTTTTCTTTTCCGACTTAAATTTAGTGATGCATATAAATATATATACAGAGGAAAAAAAATTGTTTTAATTTATAGATATGTATACCTACATGCAGAAATTTATTTACAGTAAAGTTTAATGTAAAGATCTGTTTTTTTTTTAATTTTTATAGCAAGATAAAAGATTTTTAAGCAAATTGTTTGATTTTTGGAATGTTAATTAATTTATTTAATCTATGGATTTATATAATGGTAATCTGAAGTCATTATAAATTTTTTTAAGCCCATATAAGTTATTTTTATATACAATTTGGGTGGGAAAAATAAGTTAATATACATATAGATATTTTTATTTATCTTCTAGTTTATTTTCAATAATGAGTTTTAGTGATTTATTTGTTTAATAAACTTATTAAATTATTTTAGTTACAAAAAGGTTTCAAAAGGGAATTATGAGTAAGATTTAGTTTATTAAGTTAAAAACCAAATTTTTAGTTAAACTAGATTGTTAGTTAACTAAGTGGTAAATAATTATTTAATCGATTCAAATATTAATAAACTGTATAAAAATGTTATACAAGGTCAAAATCTGAAAGGAAGCATGCCGGATTGGAAATAGATTGCATGCAAAGTTTAAGGTGAGTTAATCTTACTCATCTGGGTTTTATTTAAATTTAAATAGTAAAATTTAAAATTGTTGATTGTGTGCTTGGATGATAAATTATTATCAGTTATATTGGATGAGACCCTATGCGCCGCATAATAGCGGATGTTATTATATTAAACCCATATACCACGATATTACACCTCGAAGTGGAATTGGTATTATATATGTATTTGGAGTGATTGATATCCCGCATTATATAGCGGATGAGACCCCCGCATAATAGCGGATGTTATTATATTAAACCCATATACCGTGATATTACACCTCGAAGTGGAATTGGCATTATATATGTATTTGGAGTGATTGATTTCCCGCATTATATAGCGGATGAGACCCTATGCGTCGCACAATAGCGGATGATATTATATTAATCCCATATACCGCGATATTCCATCTCGAAGTGGAATTGCTATTTTATATTGTGCTAACATCTGTGGATGCAGGGAAACAGGTTGGAGGGATCCAACTGGATTCCTTAAATTAGTCGGATTTGTTTAAATATTCTGTGTTATGATTTATTGGATAAATCTGTGATAAATTACAATGGTAATTTGAAATGATGGATGTCATGGTTTGATTGAATATATTTGGATATACCGAGTTACCAAAAATATTTAGATTGGATTTTTTGAAAAGAAAATAAAAAGAGAGCGCATTTGTAAGTAAAATGATTTTAGAGAATTTGGGATAATTGAAGAAAGAATGGAAAAAGAAAGTGGATTTTTAAATTTTAGTAAATAGATTCCGAGTATGGGAAAGGAGATTTTGAATAAAAAGGGAAAGTAATTAATTTTAAAACCTAAGTGATATTATTTAAAGGGATAAAGAATTTATTTTGAAATTCAAGTTTTAAATCTACTAGAAAGGAATTTGGAAAAGTATGAAATTGGTAATTTCAGATAAATAAGATTTTTTTTATTTAAAAGTAAAATATGAGGTTAATGGGTTTTTGAAATTATTTGTGTAAGTAAAAGAATTTATTTTTAAAAGGAAGTAAATCGAAAATCAATATTGGAAATTGATTTAGTATTTGAACTGTGTTTTGGAAGAAAGATGAGACTATGGATTTATAAACTGGGTTTATAAAGTGAAACAAAATATCAGTGGATATTTGAAAATATAAATTCACTGTAGGAATTTATAAAGGAATGGATAAATTGTTTTAAAAATAAACGGTGGTTTATTTTTAAAAAGGTATAGAAATGGGAAGTGTATTTCCATGGAAAGCCAAGTGTGTTTTTAAAGGAGACTTTTATGTATAAGCTAAAGGCATTAAAAATTTATTTTAACGAAACGTTTTAGAAAATTTATTATTATTAAAATGTTTTAAATTTTAAACTAAATATTTTTCAACTTTATTTTAGTGGTGATTATTTAAAGGCTAATTTGTATTATGTTTTAAAAAGATAATTATTAATATTTATAAAGTAATCTTATTTTAAAAAATAGTTTGGGTAAAGTTTTACTTAAAAACTTGTATAGAATTTCGAAATTATTATTTTAAAATTTAGTTTGGCTTAACTTTTATTTTTATAAAATTAGTCTTATATTTTATAAAGTAGCTTTATTGTAATTAATTTTAAAGCATATATTTTTGAATAAAGGGTTTAGGTAGTTTAATTTAAATGTTTTAAAATATATTTTATAATAAAGTATTTTAAACAATTTTAAAATATAAAGTATTTGTACTTGGTGACTATAGTGGAAATAGAAAATATTTGGGAAATTTATTTCCGTGAGAGAAAGATGGTTTGAAACTGTTTGCAAAAGGTTGAAAAGTGGAAAATATCCTGCGAAGATATTTTTGAGGTTAATGAATAATTTTGGAGAAAATATTATGACTTGATGATTGTTTGTGAATGTTATCTGATAGTTAAATAATCAACTATCAATGTTGGCCAATGCGCTGATCGTTTCGAAGAGACCGGGATCGGGATTTATTTCCCGAAGACCACTTCGATCTGGTTTGAACGTTTTCGTAAGGAATACAAGTGCTGGAAGTCAAAGATGGAGCAGTGAAGTGCACGGGCTAATCGCTACTAATCCTGACGGTGATTCCAAAATGGACGTAGTAAGAGTTGAGCCTTCGGTTCCATTCGAACTCGGAATGGACTTGTATGGATGAATGCTGTCATAACTTTGTCAGGAGGACGATGAGCATTCTAAGTGAAATGTTCTAAAAAGGTAACGCTTAGCCTCGAGCCTCATCAACCGGGAATGACTGAAAATTAGGGGTTATGCAGCAAGACCAAGTGGGTCGCGCCCATTAGGGTAGGGTTATCCCTGTCTAGATGTCCCTTTTTATTTCGGCTGTGTGGTGCGGTTGCTGATCCCAACCATGGAATGATCTTACGCGGGATTATCCAGCAAGGGGTAGTCCCGGTCTTGTGTTGCAGAGGATCGGGAGGGATCCTCGGTACGTTGATCTAGACCAGGTACTGTGACAGGTGGTACCCCAGTGCCTAGTCATTAGTTGGAAACCCATTCTCCCTACGTGCCTTTACGGTTTTGTTTGTATACCTATTAGCTGGAGTTTAATAAATGTAACAATTTCAGCTATTTGAATAATTATTTGTATGTAGACACTATTATAATATCAGAGGATTTTATAAGAAATGTTTTAGCTATCGTAAGGTAAAAACCCGACATGTTTATTTGTGACGTGGTCTTACGAGATGCTTTTGATTTCAAAGAATTTTGAAAACTTTAACAATCCAATTGAGTGTGATTTCTCACGCTGGTATTCCAGACTGCCTCGGGTGTTATTTAACTATAATGCTCGGGTCAGACCGAGTATTATGGAATACAGGACATGATGTTGTGGAGCTCTGGAGACGAGCTAGATGGCGAGATTTATCCGACGTATTTGATGTATATTCCGATGTGTTTTCAGATTTGGAAGGATGGGATATTATGACCGTCCTGAGTGTGTTGTTGTGTATATATTGAAATCTGATGTTGTATTCTGATGATATATATATAAAACAGATATATTTTCTTTGTGTTAAGATCTGTTATTATCTATTATATTTTATTCTGCTGCGATGGTAAGATTTTGTTTTTTTTATTCTTCTAACTCCTTTTTCTTTTTCCCTAATGGCTCGGTTTTTCGGGCGTCGAAAAATCGGGTCGTTACATTTGGTATCAGAGCTGATGATTAAGTGAGAACCTTGGCTCTGGTTGGGATTATTCATTAAATAGAGTCCGTAGTACTCTAGAATGAGTTTGAGAGTATTAATAGGTATGAGTGCGTCTTTGTTAATGAATATAAAATTTGTTTTTATATTGTGTTGACTTATCGGTTGAGTGTTTATGAATTCTGGTCGATGTGTGGGAAGCCATGGCATCGATAGGGATTTCTAAACTCTTAAACAAGATAAACCGACATAGTATTGTTTAAAAATAGGGTAAATCAAATTATTTTACTCAAATTATTTTCTTATATAAAAGAAATAATTTTCCGTAAATCATTATAGTTATATATGGTTGCTTGATTGTTAGGAGATGATAATATTAAAATACTATCATTATTAAGTGAAAGTTGAATAAAGATTAAAATTATAACCAAAGGTTAAGAAATAAATTTAGATAAAATAATGTAATTTATAAATGTAATTATAAATGAAATTTGTAATTGGAAATGAAATAAAAATTCCAAAGTAATATTGAATATGAACTGAAAGGGTTTGAAATTTGGAATTTTGGGAAAAATTTAAATTCCTTTGGATTTGAAAACGGATTTCAAAGGTTTTGGAGAAATGATAATGATATTGCTTCGGAAATATTTTTGAATTGGGTTTGAAATCTGGAGAGATTCGAAATTTAAAAATATTTGAAGGGGTAAAAGCATTTAAACTCTCTTCGGCCGTTGGAAAATAACTTCGATGATGACTGCAACATCGTCGATGTTCATTTTCGAGTTTCCAAAAGAGAGATCGCTACCGAATGATTTAATTTGGAGTTGTTCGCAAAACTGGGTTGGTTTTAAAAATTAAAAGAATAATCGAATATGTAATTGAATCATGGATTTCAAAAATGGTTTTTGAAATGTTAAAGTTTTGATTTGGTAAAATCTTTTGATTTTAAAATTCAAAGGATAATTTGATACCAAAGGATTTTGGATATAATTGATTTCAAAGATGATTTTTAAATATCGAGTAATTGATGAAAAGACTCTGGGATCTTATTTAAAATGTTTATGGAATTTAAATAAGTTGGAAACTTAAGGAAGTTTAAAATTTTGAATGGAAATGGAATGTAATTGAATCCAGCAAATAAAGGTAAAAATTTATTTTATTGGAAGTAAATTTATAGGGAAACAAATTTATTTAAATTTGTAAGTAAATGAACTAGAATTAAAGTTGAATAATGGAATCAATTTAAATTGTGTCGAGAAAAGTGAATTATAAAGGAACTAAAGGAGTAAAAGTTTAGAAATAAACTTTTTATTATAATTTGAAATTTGTGGAATAAGATTCAAATTGAAAGGGTCAAATAAAGGTAAGTGTGACTTGAGAATAAAGTTAGAAGGATAAGCCAATCAAAGAAGGTGGGTAAATGGAACTGAAATTAAATTGTGGATAGACAAATGAATTTGCATTTGTAAGAAAATAGAATTTAAACTTAATATTTGGAATTAATTTGAATTGTGCGTAATGGAAGTTAGTCAAGATTTGGCTAAATAAAAAAATGGACCGAAATAAAGAAATTAGTGAGTAAACTAATCGGTTCAAGAAAGTGAGCAAATAAATTGGAATTGTATGTTAAGATGATATTTAATTTAAAATGAGTGAAATAAATGGAAGTTATAAAATTAATTCAAAATAAATTAAAATTATAAAAGTTTAAGAATAAGAAATTGTTTGAGATTTAAAATAAATTAGTGAGTTGAAATAATTTAAACAATGATATGAACCAATTGTAAATGGAAGATAGTTGATAAAATTCAATATTCAGAGTTGAAGATGAATCAATTCAAGTAGAATTGAAAATGAAAATCTGGACGAAAATTTGGAAATAATATTTGAAATTAATTTGTAATTGAAGCAAATTGAATCTATTTGGAATTGGAATCCAAATTAATTAAATATAGAGAAAAACCAAGTGATAAAGTGAAGTTGAAAGTGTAGGATCGATTTCACCCTAGAGGGGGGGGTGAATAGGGTGATGCTATCAATTATAAAAATTAATTGCGGAAGCTTTTAAAATTATTTCAACACAGATCATAGAATAATAGCAGCATAGATGATAGCAGAATAATAAATGCAGAAATAGAACGACACAGAATTTACCCAGCTTCGGCAAAACCCTGCCTACGTGCTGTCCCCTAGGTTTCTACTAGAAATTAAGTAGTCACACGCTTACACACGTAAACTCGCGACACCCGCTACTGACTAACCTAACTCTACGCTCAAAACCCTGCCACAACTCAGCCACTGAGTTGCGAATTCTCAAACTACGCCACGTAGTTTGTCCCCTAGTCACACGACTAGAAATTACAACGATTTAAAAAAGAGTTTAAATTTAGAAAACAAATTTAAAAACAAAGCCCTAATTAAAACTAAATCCTTTTTTAAGTTTTTAACAAGGTCGACCCCTTTTATTTCGTCATTTATTCTAGTCCGTTCTTTTTTCTTTGAGAATGGCGGCTTTGTTAATCTTCGTTCGTTCCTCTTTGCAACTAAATTAGGGCTTGTGAAAACTGGGGCTGTCGACTTCAATATCTCGATTGAATGAATGGTTTAGCGTTGTTGCTTTGTCAATCGATGATCTCTCTGGTTAGCACATGGTTCCCCCCATTTTTGATCGAGTTGTCTGAGTGGTATGTGATTTATCCCTTTGCTTCTTCTGATTTGCTTGCTTGAACTCGATACCATTTGCCAATGATGTTGATTGCAATTTATAGGAGTCGAACTCCTAAATTTTCGTCGTATATTTTTTATTTGAATTCATCAAAACTTTTTCTTTGCCGCTTGATTATGCTTGGATGTTTGAGATGATTTCTGACCTTTTCATATGCGTATATTTTGTGATACTTGATTCGCACGGCGTTGATTTCGAACTCGTGATTTTGTGTTTACCACGGCTTTGAATTCTCTAATGCTTTGACTTTGGTCACTTTGATTTGTTCGTTCTCGTTCTGGTTGACTTCGACTTCGACTTGATTTTGTTCACTGACCTATACATGTTGTTGCTTGATTATGGTCTCTGACTTTGTGAAGTGCTTGCTGTACTTGGGTATTTGCAGTTTTGTTTTACTGGTCTTGGATTTGTGGTATTTGCATTTGAGTTGTAGCTGTTGTTCTTGACTTTGGGTTGCACTGATTTTCATTGTGTAGCCCGGTTCATGTAGTCTGGGTTCTTCACTGACCTGTGCATATTGTATCTTGATTCTGCTCTGACTTGATAATGTCTTCGACGTTGTTCACTGACCTATACACTATGTAATTCCTGATGCAAGCTATCTTTTTCCGGCTTGTACCTTGTGTAGCTGTTGTTGCCTCTGTCCATTTGCCTCTGGTTACTTTGGTACTGGTTATACTTCACTTGCTTGTAGTTGTGTAGTTGGTTCATCATGACGTCTGGTTGACACTTGAATTTCATTGAAGATTTTGCACTGCTTCATTTGTATCTGCATCCTCAGGTGACATTTCAGCTGTGTTCAATTATTGTTGTGCACTGACTTTGTGGTCTTCATATATGTGTATGCATACATTTATCATTGAGCCTGAGGAATTGTACACTTGGTTACATTCTTGGTTGAAACTGGTCATTCATGTTCTAGTTTGCATTGTCCAGTTTGTAGCTTTGAGTACTATAGTTTACTTTGATAATCATGTTGCCAGGCTTATGCTAGTTCATTCATGTTGTATTTACCATTCACTGTTGCCTTGAGTCTGTGCATTGACATTGGCTGCGACGAACTTGTACATCTCCATCTAGAGTAGTTTGAACTTGAATCTGGTTCTCTTGTCGTAGTCTTGTTCGACATTACTTGAACCTTTGTTGTTTGGCTGATGTGCATGTGTGTTTTGTTGAAGTGGTTGAGACTGATTTCTCTGTGGCATATCTGGATGTCTTCATCGTTGACTCAGTTTTGTCTTGACCCATTGTTTCATATTTGCACCTCTGTTGAATCCAGCTAATAGCTCGGGTTTGACCTCATGCCCATGTCATGAATTTATTTGTGTTGCACTTGAGTTGAACCCCGCTTTTCATTTAGGTTTGACCTGTGCTCACCTGTCTCTGTAATTCTATCAAGTGTATATCGGTGTGCACGGCCTTGTGGCATGTACAGTGATATACTGTGCATGTCACAAATTGTTCATGTGTGATGAATTCAAATATAAATGATGACGAACAACCCAAATAACTGAGGCAAATAATATTTTCAAAATCCACATTTTATTTTATGCTGCAAAAGTATTTCCTTTTCAATTTTACTACGTTAGTGTATATTTTTGCAGGTTGCTCAGATGCTGGATTCATATTGGAATAAAGTTGAAGATAAATACGAGTGTGAGTGATATGTAGTAAAGTCAACTCTAAGTGTGAAATTGTGATGTAATTGAATTTGTATTGTAATCAAAGTTGTATATGTATAGTGAGAGCTTGAATTTGTAATATTCAAAATTGTAATAAATATTTGTTTGAATAAATTTCTGTTTGAATTCGAATTCTATGTTATTTAATTTTATTCAGCAAATATTTATTTAACCTGTTAAAAATAAAATAGTACATTAACAAATACATTTAAACGAATATATATATATATATGTGTGTGTGTGTGTGTGTGTGTGTGTTTATCATCATCAAACAAAAATCATATAATCGCATATTCAACAATCTCCCCCTTTTGATGATAACAAACATATATTTAAGATTTTAAATATGTTAAATGTATTTGATCATTGATATGCTCTAATTGCTCCCCTTATTTAAATGCTTCCTTTCTATACAAAGCTCCCCCCACATATATGCATACAATTAAAAATATGCAAATGAGCCTAGATGCAATTAGAAAATATTTGACCTTTGCTTGGTTTTATTTGACCAAAATCTTAACTTTTCTCTCCTCCTTTTGTTATCAGCAAAAGAGTAATAGTGTTAGAGAAAATAGAGATAAAGTGATCAATATTAATTCAACATTAAAACTCAATTGAATATAAATATTAAATTTCAATAAAAAATCAAACAAAAATCATAAATATTTTGTTAGGCGCATATTCCACTTTTAGAATGATGGGAATGATGTCATCATATAAAACCATATAGTTGTGTCTATTTGTGGTATATTTATATCAGGAATTTGAATATCTACTAACCATGCATAACCGTTAGAACTTTTAAATGAGATTAGTAGTATTCCAATTTTATTTTTAAAAAAAAATGAATTCAAGTATCTTCTAACCACGCATAACCGTGAAGACTTTTAAATGGGATTAGAATCAGCTTGTTTATTTTAAAAATCAACTTTTGATATGCGTTTCATACATGCATAACCGTGAGGACTTTTAAATGAGCATAGAAGCACATAAAAAATTCCAAGTAATTCATTCATGCATAACCATGAGGACTTTTAAATGAGAGTGAATACTTTGGTATTTATTTATTATTATTATTATATATTTTTTACTATATAATTTTTTTTATTTTTAAAAAAATGTAAAATGAAAAATGAATGATTCCTGTTTAAAGTACCACATATTGACAAACGATATTGAATTTCGACGAGTGATGATCGTTAGAAATATGATAGAAATAGAGATGGTCATGGAATTTTTTACCAACAAAAAGTTTTATAAATCTTGTTTAAATTTCAAAAGAAATTTACTAATTATACCGTCTCGAGTCATAATATATGATAAATATCAACACTCATCACTTATTCAATCACTATTTATCTTTTCGATAATTATTAGGGAGTCAGATTAGTCAAAATAGTCATTTAAAATCAAAATCAAAAATAATTATAAAACAATTTTTCTAAAAATGACCAATCTGAAAAGAAGGTCAAAAATGATTTTCTAGAAGGGGTTTTATAAGAAAAATTTCTGCAATTTGAAAAATATTTGAAATGAAAAAATATGCAGATATTTTCTTTGAAAAACGATGCAGTTACTAAATGTCCCAGCAAAAATCACGTTCAACTAGTAAGTTTTCTATCAACTAGATTACAAGTGTAATTTGCATCTGATTTTCTCTTTCACTCAAAATTATCACTAATTGAATTTGATAGACCAGACTATGAAGTGTGCAACAAAAATTTCAAAACCAATTTTAACAGCTTTTAAAATGACAATCTTTTGAATTTGAATTGAAGCCGTGTAAATAATCAAAAACAATGAATTTAGAGTTAGCCGTATTATAACCAAATGTATTATCATCCAACAAAACACTATTATTAATCCAAACTAATATATATGAAGTAATTCAAAGAATCTAGAGATTTTATAGTGTTTTTGGCATAAGAATATAATTGGCCAACAATTTTGTATAAGTCAGAATGAAAATCATCGTTATTTCATCATCTCATTATTGGCTGATTTAATTCAGAATATGGTGCATATTATCACATTTGATATATCGTTTAAATAAATATACCATTGCCTGTTTTACCTATACGATATTTTTCATTGTTGTCCATTGTGATTATGTCACCTTTATACTAGGCTAAGGAACTTTACTTTGTCGCTCGGTGTGCCATTGGAACAGCCAGAATCCAAGTGGCACTATTGTTGTTCCTTAGCCTGCCACCACACCTACACGATGAAATATTTTTGTGACCTATTTATTTTCATAGGTCCATGATTGCTAGTGGTAGAATGTTTTGAAAAATAATTTTGTGGAAACCCAAAACTATTTATATATGTTCCTTTTGACACCCAAATTTGTTTAACTTTGAGAGATTTTATATTTGTGCCTTTTGGAACCCAAATCGGTATAGTTTTCACGTGTTTGGGTCTATACCAACAACTATTGTGATTGTGTCCAAATTTTCTACAAATTGTGCACATAGAATTTTCTTGATTAACATTTTCAGATTGATTATATCCAAGATCTTGTCTAACTGTATTAACAGTTTGCTTTCCTAATAGCATATTCAACGATTTTTCGCTTTTTGAAAATTTGTCTAAAGTTGTTGACAATTGTTGGACTTGTGTTTTGAGAGATTCATTTTCGTTTAACAATTGTGTGCACTTTTTAATAGAATTCTCTCTCCTAGTATTTTAATTCTCTTTTAAAATCAGAATTTCATTTTCAAGTGATTTTATATTAATTTTTGATTTTTTAATTTCTTCTTCGACTGTTGGACAGTTATCACACTTAGGGATCCTACTTTGATAGGTTTTAACTAATTGGTCAAGTTGTTTATTTAAATCTATCAAAGTGACTTTTTGGGATTCAAGTTTAGCGTATTTTTCCCTAAGTCGATCAAAACAGCCATTTACTTCATGGAAATAAGTAATTCGAAGTGAGTGTGTTTTGATACCTCGCTTGGCTCATCATCTATTAGTTATATTTCCATGAAGGCACATATCTGCTTTCTCACTCTCACTGCTAGTACTTTGATTATCTTCATCACTTGTATTCCACGTGGCTGTAGCATTTCTACTTTTTGATATCTTTTCAAAATCGCGTTGAAATCGGGGATAATTGGGCTTGATATCACCGGGTTTGTTGCAAATGATCCCGTGGTCTTCCAAGCTGTCTAGTGCTTTAATTATTCTGCTTTTCAAGTGTTGATTTAGAGCTGGATTTCCATATTTATGGTTCCACTTTTTTAATTTCTTCATATTGCCAGCTCAGCTGCTCCATCATCATCATCCTCCTCACAACTGCTTTTTACAAATCCTGTCAAGCACATTTCTTTAAGTGAGTCGGTTGTGGAGGATTTCTCATTGCTGTTGACTTTTGCACCATATATTGCATCGAAAGTATTCCATATTTCCTGTGCAGTTTCACAATGAGAGATGAAATTAAAATTATCTTGATTAATATGAGAATATAATATATGCATAGCAAGAGCATTAATCGAGATAATTTTCTCGTCATTTATATCACACCCATTTTCAATAATATTCCAATATTTAATACTAACAGATTTTAAATAAAATCCATTTTCAATTTCCAATCAAAAAATCTGTTCCGTCAAAAATAGGAGGAATAATATTGGAACGACCCTCAACAAAAGTGGCCATTTTAAAAATTAAAATTTTTAAAACAAAAATTAGTTTTTGAAAAATCAAAATTTTAAATCAAATTTGGCTTTTGTTCCTAGCATTGATACCACTTGTAGGATCGATTTCACCCTAGAGGGGTGATGAATAGGGTGATGCTATCAGTTATAAAAATTAATTGCGGAAGCTTATAAAATTATTTCAACACAAATCACAGAATAATAGCAGCACCGATGATAGCAGAATAATAAATGCAGAAATAGAACGACACAGAATTTACCCCGCTTCGGCAAAACCCTGCCTACGTGCTGCCCCAAGGTTTCTGCTAGAAATTAAGTAGTCACACGCTTACACACGTAAACTCGTAACACCCGCTACTGACTAACCTAACTCTACGCTCAAAACCCTGCCACAACTCAGCCACTGAGTTGCGAATTCTCAAACTACGCCACGTAGTTTGTCCCCTAGACACACGACTAGAAATTACAACGATTTAAAAAAGAGTTTAAATTTAGAAAACAAATTTAAAACAAATTTAAAAATAAAGCCCTAATTAAAACTAAATCCTTTTTTATTCTTTAACAAGGCCGGCCCCTTTTATTTCTTCATTTATTCTAGTCCGTTCTTTTTCTTTGAGAATGGTGGCTTTGTTAATCTTCGTTCGTTCCTCTTTGCAACTAAATTAGGGCTTATAAAAATTGGGGCTGTCGACTTCAATATCTCGATTGAATGAATGGTTTAGCGTTGTTGCTTCGTCAATCGATGATCTCTCTGCTTAGCACACAGTTCCCCCAATTTTCGATCGAGTTGTATGAGTGGTATGTGATTTCTCCCTTTGCTTCTTCTGATTTGCTTGCTTGAACTCGATACCATTTGCCGATGATGTTGATTGCAAATTTATAGGAGTCGAACTCCTAAATTTTCGTCGTATATTTTTTATTTGAATTCGTCAAACTTTTGCTCTGCCGCTTGATTATGCTTTGATGTTTGAGATGATTTCTGACCTTTTCATATGCGTATATTTTGTGATACTTGATTCGCACGACATTGATTTCGAACTTGTGATTTCGTGTTTACCATGGCTTTGAATTCTCTGATGCTTTGACTTTGGTCACTTTGATTTGTTCGTTCTCGTTTTGGTTGACTTCGACTTTGATTTGATTTTGTTCACTGACCTGTACATGTTGTTGCTTGATTATGGTCTCTGACTTTGTGAAGTGCTTGTTGTACTTAGGTATTTGCAGTTTTTTTCTGGTCTTGGATTTGTGGTATTTGCATTTGAGTTGTAGCTGCTATTCTTGACTTTGGGTTGCACTGATTTTCATTGTGTAGCCTGGTTCATGTAGTCTGGGTTCTTCACTAACCTATAAATATTGTTGCTTGATTCTGCACTGATTTGATAATGTCTTCGACGTTGTTCACCGACCTATACACTTTTTAATTCCTGACGCAAGCTATCTTTTTCCGGCTTGTACCTTGTGTAGTTGTTGTTGCCTCTGTCCGTTTTCCTCTGGTTACTTTGGTTACTGTTTATACTTCACTTGCTTGTAGTTGTGTAGTTGGTTCATCATGACGTCTGGTTGACACTTGAATTTCATCGATGATTTTGCACTGCTTCATTTTGTATCTGCATCCTCAGGTGACATTTCAGCGGTGTTCAATTGTTGTTTTGCACTGACTTTGTGGTCTTCATATATGTGTATGCATACATTTATCTTTGAGCCTGGGCAGGTGTACACTTGGTTACATTCTTGGTTGAAACTGGTCATTCATGTTGTAGTTTGCATTGTCCAGTTTGTAGCTTTGAGTACTGTAGTTTACTTTGATAATCATGTTGCCAGGCTTATGCTAGTTCATTCATGTTGTATTTGCCATTCACTGTTGCCTTGAGTCTGTGCATTGATATTGGCTGCGACGAACTTGTACATCTCCGTCTGGAGTAGTTTGAACTTGAATCTGGTTCTCTTGTCGTGGTCTTGTTCGACATTACTTGAACCTTTGCTGTTTGGTTGATGTGCATGTGTGTTTTGTTAAAGTGGTTGAGACTGGTTTCTCTGTGGCATATCTGGATGTCTTCATCATTGACTCAGTTTTGTCTTGACCCATTGTTTCGTATTTGCACCTGTGTTGAATCCGGCTAATAGCTCGGGTTTGACCTCATGCTCATGTCGTGACTTTATTTGTGTTGCACTTGAGTTGAACCCGGCTTTTCATTTGGTTTTGACATGTGCTGACCTGTCCTTGTAATTCTATCAAGTGTATATCGGTGTGCACGGCCTTGTGGCGTGTACAGCGACATACTATGCATGTCACAAATTGTTCATGTGTGATGAATTCAAATATAAATGATGACGAACAACCCAAATAACTGAGGCAAATAATATTTTCAAAATCCACATTTCATTTTATGCTGCAAAAATATTTCTTTTTCAATTTTACAGCGTTAGTGTATATTTTTGCGGATTGCTCAGATGCTGGATTCATATTGGAATAAAGTTGAAGATAAATACGAGTGTGAGTGATATGTAGTGAGGTCAACTGTAAATGTGAAATTGTGATGTAACTGAATTTGTATTATAATCAAAGTTTTATATGTATAGTGAGAGCTTGAATTTGTACTATTCAAAATTGTAATAAATATCTGTTTGAATAAAATTTCTGTTTGATTTCAAATTCTGTGTTATTTAATTTTATTCAGCAAATATTTATTTAACCCGTGAAAAATAAAATAGTGCATTAACAAATACATTTAAACGAATATATATGTTTATTATCATCAAACAAAAATCATATAATCGCATATTCAATAGAAAGATTAATTTGTAGTAGACTAAAAATAATTTAAAGTTTAAAAATAAACCCATTGGGATTTAAATAAATTAGTAGTAAGACCAATTAAAGAAATGATTAATTGAATATGGTTTGAGATAAAGGTAAATATAATCCGATATCTAAAATGAAGGTAAATTGAATGCATATGGGATTGAAGATCCAATTTAAAAATAGGCGGATATAAAGGCTAAAGTGGTAGAGTAATAGTATAAGAGTATATAAAATGCTTATATTAAACTTAAGGAATGGTGGAATTCTTAAGTAAGTTTGGTATGGGAAATATACTAAGTAATTTTGGAATGAAGATCAAGTGAATTTGTGAAATGGGATAATTGTGGATAAGTGAATAAAAATCAAAATAATGTGAATAAAAGAAAAATTGATATAGTTAATAATCAATGATTATAAATACGTAAGATGTACGTATATTATTTTATTCGCATAGTGATTTGATCCAAATTCGAGCATAGAATTTCAAGATAGTTATATGGATACGAGTTAGGATTTTTCACTCAATTTTCAATGGCGAACCCTGCATATGGATTTTTGATTGATTCTGGAAATTCTCTATCATAATTTGTGGCTATGTAAGGAGAATGACGGTTTCTGATCAAGAAACCAAATCTGAGTCCGCACTAGGAAGTCGGGTGGACGATACTAGTTCAGAAGTGAAATTGTGTGATCAAGCGAGCGATGAAATTGAGTATTGCATACGGGTGATATATGTGCATCGTACGGATGTGAATGAAACAGATATGAAACCTTTGAAAAGTAATGTATAAAATGATTTTAAGATTATGTGATTGGATATTGTTACTTAGTAGTATTCAGGTGTTAAAAAGCAAAGAAAAATTGAGGTTTTTGATTTTTGAAGATAAATTGAAATTTGCTCGGCAAAAGGTATGTATTTAAATTTCTATATGAAATTTGATAATTTTTTGGTCTAACCACTTGGCCTTTTGTTTTCTTTTTGAAATTTGGGGGTCCCGTAGAGCATTTTGTAGTTGTACCGAGCTAGCCGCGCAAAGGAGACGTTGGCGAAATTTTTCGAAAATTTAGGGAGTTGGAAAAATTTTAAGAAAATTTTGGTAATTTAAAATTTGGTTTTAAATTTAGATTTGAATGGTTGAGTAAGTAATGTTGTTTGGGAATTATGGATAGGTTTGGAAAGCTAATAAAGTGATAGTGTGTCTTTAGTAGGTTGTTGTTAAAAACTATTTGGATTGAGGAAATAGTCAACGGGTTAAGGATCATTCCTCTTAATTAGCAATTTCGGGGCCGAAATTCTTTTAAGGGGGGAGGAATGTGACGACTCGAAAATTTAGATATTTGAAATTGGATATTTAATTTATTTTAAATATTTAAAATTTAGCTTCTAACTTGAATTTCAAATATCGCTACTTATTAGATAATTTAAATATAGAATCAATAACTGGAAATTTGGTAAAATTGTTAAATCTGGAAGTTATAGGCTTGTTAAAATATTGTAAACCTCTAAAAATTTGTATTAACAATACTAAAGATAATAAAAGTTTCAAATCTGAATTTGAATGTATTTTGTTCAGTTTTAAAATATATAGTTTAAATTGAATCTAAAAATAGCTTTTCGAGGCACGGTCTCGGAATTCGACGAAACTAGTTTCATTGGATCTATAATAATGTATTATTAACGGATTTCAATTTTCATAGTATTTGGAGTGATCGTTTGATCGTACAATAAGTTAACGCGTTGAATTTATATCGAAACTATATAAATAACTGGGTCCAAAAAGCTATCTTCTCCATACAATCGAATTAGGACTCGAAACCTTTTCCATTGTATTCAGAATTGAGATTTAACATTATAAACGCCTAGCGGCACGCCTCGATAGGAGCTTGAATTTATGAGTTGAGGGAATCGGGACGATTTGAATTTAAATTTTAAATTAAAAATAATATTGGTTTTCTCAGCGTTCTTTTTCTTTCAACACGTGTCTCCCATGTTCTTGCACTTGCCTGCTTGTGTTTTCACACGTTCCCATTTTCCTTTAATATTTTAAAAAAACAAAAAGGAAACGAAGAATTATGGGACCGAACAACGATTTTATCTCAAGCTAAAGTTCGTTCATAGTTCGTTCTCTTTGAATTTACTTTAGTTCGCAACCCAGACCCCAGTACGCATCCAAATAAATTCACGTATAGGAAATTGAGGATTATTCATAATTTAATCGTTCGAATTCAATTCAAGCATGCATTCGTTGTCATTGGTTCTTTTGCCAGTGTGGCCGTTGTAACGACCCGCTATTTTGGACTATTCGCATCTGCCAATGTCGGACTTGAATAATTCAAAATACCGAATTGTTAATTTAAATTTGACAAAACTGAACATATACTGTAAATAAATAATCACATATCATAGACATAAAGTAATAATATGCAGCGGAAGTAAAAGATAGTAGTTCATGAAGCTACAATATATATAACAGAGTTAAATAAGTTACAACAGAAGTCTCGAATAAAATAGTCAAATACAAGAATCAAAATACATCGCTGAAATCAACTGAAAATCTGAAAGCTGGATAGGTAGCTGGATCTCTTTGCGAAGCTTCAACTCCAAAGGTGATTCTCGAAAGCTGAACCACTCAGTCTGACACGAGAGTAAAGCAAAGCACAAAACACTCGGGTCAGGATTAACATTCTTATATCAATAAATGCAACTCAAGTGAAATAACTATTGAAATACAAATAACTCAAAGGATGTTGGAATAACCAACTTTTAAGGATCCGTTAAACTATCTACTATGTAGTAGTGTATGCTAAATAGATAATGTCTATCAGTATTATAAAGTATCAAAATAGTGTTAAGGCGTTACCATTATCCCCCTTAACACATTTCTATAAGCGTTATAGTCTATAAAGCACTGTAAACTCCACCGTAAACTAGTGGGATATCAGGGAGTACTCCATAGGTATAACACAAAACAAAATCGTAGTGGTCGCGTATGTAGGGATACAAGTATGACAAGGCACATGAGGCAATACTCAAGGTAGTGAAACTACCGTTTGCCTGATCCAGACTGGTGAAAACGCATCGCCGCAACGATCGCAACACCGCGAAACAACACTCCCAAAAGTACGAGGGTGCACCAATCAATAATAGGTAATGAGTAGTTTACGAAGAAGTGTGTTCGCTCGAGGTGGCTAACCCCATTTGGCCCGGCATGGCTCATGTTTTAGTCATTTCCAATTTGACACAAGTGTCAAGGCTATCCATTATCATTCTCTTTCTTCAGCCATCGCATACGTCGTTCCAACCACTTCATTCTGGATCACACTCCATGTATAGTTATTAAAGTGGTTTTCGGTTTAGACAGAGAGTATGTCCATAACCGATTCCGGTTTCTTTAATAACTTTCGTAATTACTACACCGATTGGTCTTTTGATATATTTCAAAACCAAATCAAATTCAATTTCAATTTCAATTATAATTTGTAAACCAACATTCCATTTGTATTTCTAAATCAATTTCCATATTTCACGTTTCATAACTTCCAAATTACTATTTCAAAATCTTACAATTCAATTTCAATTTTTATTTAAACAACTCAAATATTGATTTAGTTCGTATATAAGTTCATTCTGAAATCATTTAAATTAATTGAATTTAACATTCAAATCAATTTAAATTCATTTATCGATTTTATTCAATATTCGTTAAGCTAATTTATCATTTAAAACAATTTTCATTTAATTTTCGATTCATTAAATCAATTACTTACGTTCAACTTCATCATATCAAAGTTTCAAATTTGAATTAAATTAGATTCGTCAAATCAAATTCTTAAATTACAAGTCTTGTATTTATTCAACACCCAAATTATATTTTACTTCTTGTTAAAGAAAACAATTTCTCTTATTTACTTACTTACAAATTTCAAAACTCAATTAATACAGAAACCAAATTTCACATATTCAAGAAGTGCAATTTCACTTATTAACTTACTTAAATTTTCCAATACTCAATTAATAAAGAATCCCAATTTCATTTATTAACGAAGTTCAAATTCACTAATTCAAAGTTCAATTTTTCTTATCAAGAATTCAAATTTTTATTTAATTATCAAATAATTCAATCTTATTCAATTATTAAATAATTTCAAACTTAATTATTAAATAATTTCAAACTTAATAATTTCAAACTTAATTATAAATTCAAAATTAATTATTAAATCATTCAAACTTAATTCAATGAATAATTCCAAATTTATTGTCAAATAATTTATTTTAAAACAACTTCTTTCAATAATTACTTTGTTAATATTTCATTTCAGATTTTTAAATATTAACATTACTTTACATAAAATTTCAAATTCCAACTTCTTTTCAAAACTTAATTATCTATTCAGATAAAATCTTTATTTCATTTTTAAATCAAATTATTGACCAATCGGGTTTATATTTAATTCTCTATCCTAGTTCAAGTTCATTTGGGTATTTATCATTTCAACCCAATTCCATTTAAATCCAAAAATCAAAGCATAGCAAATGGAACTTGCGATGCGATAAGTGGGATGGTGTCAAAGTAAATAAACAAGCAATAACAACAATCAATAACAATCCGATAATTATTTCAAATAATCCCGAAATAATCGTATTAATTTACATTGTTGTTTGTGCAAATTAATATAATTATTTCTAAAATCTACACTATCATTCCATGTAGATTAAAGATTATTACACTAATATTAATACGGTTCTTTACTTGTCATCTATTATTCAATTTCATACTACATCAATTTATACAACATACATTTAAATGGTTCAAGGTGTAATTAACCATATTTCTACGTGTCAATTTATTTAACATTTAAAGGGGGTCATATTATACAAATTTAACTAATCAGATTCAACACATATATGAAATCTAACTATCCTGCGTCAATTTCAACTTCAAATTATTTATCACTTACTATATTAATAATTTAACGTCCAATGTCAACGTCAAACGATCAATCATTTATCAACCAACTGGATTATCGTCATATACATAACAGATAATGGTGTCAGATGTCATAGGTGAAAAGATACAGGTAATAACGTACATATAACAATGTAAATAACTGACAGCAGCATATTTCAATTGTCGTTTCAATTGAAACCAAATTTAATAAATAAAAGAACATTAATCGTGAGTGATTGCTCACCTTTCGAGGCTAGAGATAACAAGAGATGACACAGATACACACAGAGAAACGGACACTGAAATTGAGTTACGAATCCAAGCACGATTTTGATGGTCAAAGCTGATAATAAGGATTGGACGAAATCAAATAAAAATTGGGTCGATGAAGATAAATGGGTATAAATGAACGTATATAGATATATGACTATATATATGTATAAGATGCAACTATAAAACAGTATATATTTATATCAAAACAACTTTAATACCAAAACAAAACTCAAGTACTAATAAGTGAAATCATTGAATAATGTATGCGTAATAGCTATAAATTCAGACTTTACATATAAATAATATCTATAAACTAACATGCCAAACCAGCTTACAAGTAAATGAAGAGATGTATACTTAAGCTACACGGAAGATATATGTGTAAATATGCTAGATATCCAAACAGACATATATATCATACACCGTAACTATAACCGTAAAGCGATATATAATACCTATAAATTCAATTGTCAACTATGTACTGTATTATATAAATATGAGACTGCAACATTATATACCTAAAACAAGATTTCATTTATGGTGAGTATGATTTTATGCGTTTACCTGCTAACTGTAAGAAACAAAATCAGAACCATATTTACATCTATTTATGTAGGCTAACAAAATAAAGTATGCAGACTCGAAAATCACTACAATATATGTAGACCTATTTATATATAAATCTATGCGTCACGTGCATAGCTAAAGACATTATTGCATACTAATATTTATATAAGATAGCATAGCAGCTATAAAATATAAGCCGAGGTATCTTAATAAACAGCATACCATGGCCAACAAAAATTAACCTTCATGCGTTATGAAATACATGCCACACATACACAGTCAAATCAACGAAACTCATGCATATTATGTTTTGTGAACTCATTCTTTTTTTTTCCTTTTTTTATAAAAATATGCATATCCAAAAATATACAATATAATACCTTCATGCAAGCTGAGGCTCGGCTACAGCATGATAGGCCATGCAAGAGAAATATGGCTTCGAGCAAAATGGAAATGAGTACCAGCATGGAGGCAGAATGCGCAGAGGCTGATGGGCACGAGACCTTGGTAGAGTTGCGCTGGGAGGAAAGCCTAGAGGAACATTACAGGCGGCACACTGCATGAGCTCCGAGGGGAGAGAGAGGCAAGTGGAGGAAGGGCCAGAGAGGGAGGAGAGGCCGACGTGGAGAGGTTGTTGCCCTTGAAGGGAAGAGGAAGGTGAAGCAGGTGGCGGTGTCGAGCTGTGGTGGACGGTGGCTGTGGTCTCGGCTGAGGTGAGGGCGGAAAGGAGGATATGTGGGGCTGCCGGCTTTAGGGGAAGCTGATGAGTGGTTCGATAGGGTGGTGGTGGATGGCTGTACGTAGGAAGGAGAGAAGTGGTAGGCTTGCTGTAGAGGGAAAAAGCATTGGAGGAAGAGTGATTTTGGTGGAAATGGAATATGAAATGAAGAAGAACAGTGGTAAGAGGATAAGTAGGCAAATGAATTATTAGCGAAAATTTAGAATTAAAATTTCCATCAGAACGAAACAATGTAATAAATTGGAACCATTGGGAAATAACAAAAGCTGGTGAAAACAATAAAAGTCACGAACGAGAAATTTAGAGATATAAATGCAAACAACCATTGGAATTGAAAGGGTAGAAAACCAAAAGATTCGGTTGTAGAACCGATACACTAAACGTTTCGCAAATTGCATTGCGTATCGAAACTTCAATCACAGAAATGAATTACCGTAAGGATCAGCACTACAAGAAGATCAAAACGGCATACGGATATCAACGGTATGATCGAATTATAAAAATTTGAATTTTTCAACAAGTGAAAAATACAAGAAAAACGTAGAAAAATAAGATCGACGGAGCCAAAGTATTCCGAATTTTGAAAAATGAAAATTGATGGTTTGCTCAGAAGATGGTTTAGAATTTTTCCACATAAAAATATTTAGGTTTCGAAAACGTTTTATTTTCGTCGATTTTTAACTGACTAAATTGAAGTAAATTTACGCACGAAATAAACCTTCATATTTTCGGACGAAAATTTACCAGTTGCTATGCTTAACTAGACGCATTTTTAAACGATAAAATTTTTATTTCAAAATTTTATCGTTTAAAATCCCATAAAATTTCAATTAACAACGTTATTAAAACCGATTAAATATGCGGGTTGTTACACTCTCCCCCACTCAAAATTTTTCGTCCTCGAAAAGGAAGGAGATGGGAGAATATAAACAACTAGAAGAAAATAGATTTGAATTCCAAAATAAACAATTAATTTAAACCATATAAATTTCAATTTAATTTATATTCAATAATTGACTTTTAAATTCAAGATTTTCATTAAATTGATTTGATTTCTCATTTACAAATGTTAGGTACAAATGGTTTCTTTCAAATGAAATTCAATTTGAATTCAATTAATTCAAGATACACCCTAAAGTTTATTTAATTCAATTTATTAACCTTTAAAACAAAATTTTCTTCTATTGATCACACCTATTATTTATTTAGCTTATTGTTCTATTTATTTCCATAAACATTTATAATTAAAATTTAAGTGAATAACATTTATTATACGCACTCGCATTTTATTTACAAAGACAATTTATATCATATATTATCCAATTTTCTTAAACTAACAATTTCAAAAATCATAAATTTGAATAGTCATTTATTATAATCATACTTTATTTGACAGATTTAATTCTTCTTCATTCCAAATTATTATTAAGTTTATTCTACTTAATATATCTTATCACATATATATTAAGTATATTTACATTTATTATAACTACTCAAATTTATTTAAAAATTCCTTTGATATCATTTATATTGTATAATATTCAATTTCATAATTAATTTTTGAAAATTTAGGTAAGTTATATATAATGCAATTGTGTACTACCCAAGAAAAAAATATTTATTCAATTATTTCAAGCTTAGATATTTATTCAAAATTTTGGTTCATTTTATATTTGAAATTATCCTTTATCATTCATTTAAGAATTAAATTTCCGAGTAACTTCGAATTTATTTAGAGATAAATATATATATAGATACACACATATATATATATATAATGTATCGATTCAGATTTAAATCATATCTATCAATATATATTACAAATCAAATCACATTTTAAGAATTTCAAATCAATTTATTTCCAAAACAAACCGTAGTAAAGCTGCAGAATAATCTCTCCACTTCGAAACTCGAAAATGAATGTCGATGATGCGGCCGCCATCACCGAAATTATTTTCCAGCGACAAAATAGGAGAGCACTTAAACATTTAAAAATTCCTTGAAATGATTTCTATTTGAAAATATTTAAAATACTATACACTTTAAGTCTTTCAAGTCAAAGTTTGAAATCACCGGATATTAAATTCTCAAATTTTAGTTTAAATCCATTTGATTTTCAAATCAATTTTAACCCAGTTTTATAAATTCATTTATTTATATTACTCAATAGTCAATGGTTTACAACAATAAATGAATCAAAAATTATTATTTTCAACAATAATTCATTAACAGTTTAATTTCAGAAAACTTATATTTATATACAAAATAATCATACAAAACTATTTTGTTTACCTAATTTGAAAACAATATTGTGTCAGTTTGCTCTGCTCAAGTGTTTTAGAAATTCTATCGATAGCGTTGATCAGACGAATCGACCGAAAATCGAAATCAACATAACTACTCAAATAACACAATACAAAAACAATTTTAATGAAAATTTACAAATACACTTCCTCGCTCGACGATACAATAATGGATTTCAAAGCAAGAATAGAGATTCAAATTTGATGGAAAACAAATCAAAGAGAATTTAAATTCTATGACAAGTTCGAAAGAAAGACAAGATGATTCAATAACAGAATTGGGAAATGGGTAAGCTTATTTAATTCATGGGCAACCTTAACCGGGTCGTCCCTAACTTCAAGAATAAGATCGATGCTGAATTCTGAGGTAAATCTACATCAGATCACAAGAGATGGAATTCAGGTATAGTAGGAGATAGATAGCATCGTAAACAAAGGAAACAGGAATCTCCGGTAAATCGATGCCTATTGTAAAGGAGTTTCACCCTTTTACAAATCATTCAAAATTTAGCAAGACCGCCGATTCATTATAAGGGTTAGTCGAAGTGGAGTTATGGGATGCTCCAGAATTGAAAGAAAACAAATATTGAGGGACGCGAATGAATTTTGGAACCGCAGGGAACGTTCCAAAATTCAAAGGAATCGAGTCAAAAGGAAGAGATTGAAACTCGAATGAGAGTGATTCTGTAAATACATTTACCCTATATGTTAAGTTTTACCTAGAGCTACCAAAGCTCTGATACCAACTGTAACGACCCGTTATTTTGGACTATTCGCATCCGCACGTGTCGGACTTGAATAATTCAAAGAACCGAATTGTTAATTAAATTTGGCAAAACTGAACATATACAGTAAATAAATAATCACAGATCACAGACACAGAGAAATAATATGCAGCAGAAGTAAAAGATAGTAGTTCATGAAGCTACTATATATATAACAGAGTTAAATAAGTTACAGCTGAAGTCTCGAATAAAATAGACAAATACAAGAATCAGAATACATCACTGAAATCAACTGAAAATTTAAAAGCTAGATAGGTAGCTGGATCTCCAAGCGAAGCTCCAACTCCAAAGGTGAGTCTCGAAAGCTGAACCACTCAGTCTGACCCGAGCGTAAATCAAAACACAAAACACTCGAGTCAAGATTAACATTCTTATACCAATAAATCCAACTCAAGTGAAATAACAATTGAAATACAAATAACTCAAAGGATGTTGGAATAACCATCCTTTAAGGATCCGTTACACTATCTACTATGTAGTAGTGTACGCTAAATAGATAATGTCTATCAGTAATATAAAGTATCAAAATAGTGTTAAGGCGTTACCATTATCCCCTTTAACACATTTTTATAAGCATTATAATCTATACAGCACCGTAACTCCACCGTAAACTAGTGGGATATCAGGAAGTACTCCATAGGTATAACACAAAAAAAAATCGTAGTGGTCGCGTATATAGGGATACAAGTATGACAAGGAACATGAGGCAATACCTAAGGTAGTGAAACTACTGTTTGCCTGATCCGGACTGGTGAAAACGCATTGCGGCAACGATCGCAACACCGCAAAACAACACTCCCAAAAGTACGAGGGTGCACCAATCAATAACAAGTAATGAGTAGTTTACAAAGAAGTGTGTTCGCTCGAGGTGGCTAACCCCATTTGCCCCGACACGGCTCCTGTTTTAGTCATTTCCAATTTGACACAAGTGTCAAGGCTATCCATTATCGTTCTCTTTCTTCAGTCATCGCTTACGTCGTTCCAACCACTTCATTCTGGATCACACTCCGCATATAGTTATCAAGGTGGTTTTCGGTTTAGACAGAGAGTATGTCCATAACCAATTCCGGTTTCTTTAATAACTTTCGTAATCATTACACCGATTGGTCGTTTAATATATTTCAAAACCAAATCAAATTCAATTTCAATTAGAATTTGTAAACCAACATTCCATTTGTCTTTCTAAATCAATTTCCATATTTTACGTTTCATAACTTCTAAATTACTATTTCAAAATCTTACAATTCAATTTCAATTTTTATTTAAACAACTCAAATATTGATTTAAGTTCGTATACAAGTTCATTCCGAAATCATTTAAATTAATTGAATTTAACATTCAAATCAATTTAAATTCATTTATCGATTTTATTCAATATTCGTTAAGCTAATTTATCATTTAAAAAGATTTTCATTTAATTTCCGATTCATTAAATCAATTACTTACGTTCAACTTCATTATATCAAAGCTTCAAATTTGAATTAAATTAGATTCATCAAATCAAATTCTTAAATTACAAGTCTTGTATTTATTCAACATATAAATTATATTTTACTTCTTCTTAAAGAAAACAATTTCTCTTATTTACTTACTTACAAATTTCAAAACTTAATTAACACAGAAACTAAATTTCACATATTCAAGAAGTTCAATTTCACTTATTAACTTACTTAAATTTTCCAAAACTCAATTAATAAAGAATCCTAATTTCGTTTATTAACGAAGTTCAAATTCACTTATTCAAAGTTCAATTTTTCTTATCAAGAATTCAAATTTTTATTTAATTATCAAATAATTCGATCTTATTCAATTATTAAATAATTTCAAACTTAATAATTTCAAACTTAATTATAAATTCAAACTTAATTATTAAATCATTCAAACTTAATTCAATGAATAATTCCAAATTTATTGTCAAATAATTTATTTCAAAACAACGTTCTTTCAATAATTACTTTGTTAATATTTCATTTCAGATTTTTAAATACTAACATTACTTTACATAAAATTTCAAATTCCAACTTCTTTTCAAACTTAATTATCTATTCAAATAAAATCTTTATTTTATTTTTGAATCAAATTATTGACCAATCGAGTTTATATTTAATTCTCTATCCTAGTTCAAGTTCATTTGGGTATTTATTATTTCAACCAAATTCCATTTAAATCCAAAAATCAAAGCACAGCAAAGGGAACTTGCGGTGTGATAACTGGGATGGTGTCAAAGTAAATAAACAAGTAATAACAACAATCAATAACAATCCAATAATTATTTCAAATAATCCCGAAATAATCGTATTAATTTACATTGTTGTTTGTGCAAATTAATATAATTATTTCTAGAATCTACACTATCATTCCATGTAGATTAAAGATTATTACACTAATATTAATACTGTTCTTCACTTGTCATCTATTATTCAATTTCATACTACATCAATTTATACAACATACGTTTAAATAGTTCAAGGTGTAATTAACCATATTTCTATGTGTCAATTTACTTAACATTTAAAGGGGGTCATATTACACAAATTTAACTAATTAAATTTAACACATATATCAAATCTAACTATCCTGCGTCAATTTCAATTTCAAATTATTTATCACTTACTATATTAACAATTTAACGTCTAATGTCAACATCAAACAATCAATCGTTTATCAACCAACTGGATTATCATCATATACATAACAGATAATGGTGTCAGATGTCATAAGTGAACAGATACTGGTAATAACGTACATATAACAATGTAAATAACTAACAGCAGCATATTTCAATTGTCATTTCAATTGAAACCAAATTTAGTAAATAAAAGAACATTAATCGTGAGTGATTGCTCACCTTTCGAGGCTAGAAAGAACAAGAGATGGCACAACTACACACAAAGAAACGGACACTGAAATTGAGTTACGAATCCAAGCACGATTTTGATGGTCAAAGCTGATAACAAGGAATGGACGAAATCAAATAAAATTGGGTCGATGGAGATAAATGGGTATAAATGAACGTATATAGATATATGACTATATGTATAAGATGCAACTATAAAACCATATATATTTAAATCAAAACAACTTTAATACCCAAACAAAACTTAAGTACTGATGTGTGAAATCATTGAATAATGTATGCATAACAGCTATAAATGCAGACTTTACATGTAAATAATATCTATAAACTAACATGCCAAACCAGCTTATAAGTAACTGAACAGATGTATACTTATGCTACACAGAAGATATATGTGTAAATATGCTAGATATGCAAACAGACATACATATCATACACTGTAACTATAACTGTAAAACAATATATAATACCTATAAATTCATTTGTCAACTATGTACTGTAGTATATAAATATGAGACTACAACATTATATACCCAAAACAAGATTTCATTTATGGTGAGTATGACTTTATGCGTTTACCTGCTAACCGTAAGAAACAAAATCAAAACCTTATTTACATTTATTTATATAGGCTAACAAAATAAAGTATGCAGACTCGAAATTCACTACAATATATGCAGACTCGAAATTCACTACAATATATGCAGACCTATTTATATATAAATCTATGTGTCACGTGCATAGCTAAACACATTGTTGCATACTAATACTTACATAAGATAGCATAGCAGCTATAAAATATAAGCTGAGGTGTCTAAATAAATAGCACACCATGGCCAACAAAAGTTAACCTTCATGCGTTATGAAATACATGCCACACATACGCAGGCAAATCAATAAAACTCATGCATATTATGTTTTGTAAACTCATTCCTTTTTTTATAAAAATATGCATAACAAAAAATATACAATATACTACCTTCGTGCAAGCTGAGGCTCGGCTACAGCATGATAGGCCATGCAAGCGAAATATGGCTTCGAGCAAAACGGAAATGAGTACCAGCATGGAGGCAGAATGCGCAGAGGATGATGGGCACAACACCTTGGTAGAGTTGCGCTGGGAGGAAAGCCTAGAGGAACAATGCAGGCGGCACACTGCATGAGCTCGGAGGGGAGAGAGAGGCAAGTGGAGGATGGACCGGAGAGGGAGGAGAGGCCGACGTGGAGAGGTCGTTGCCCTTGAGGGGAAGAGGAAGGTGGAGCAGGTGGCGGTGTCGAGCTGTGGTGGACGGTGGCTGTGGTCTCGGCTGAGGTGAGGGCGGAAAGGCGGAGATGTGGGGCTGCTGGCGTTAGGGGAAGTTGATGGGTGGTTCGAAAGGGTGGTGGTCGAGAAGGGGTTGTGAGTTAGGTTTCGCTGGATGGCTGTAGGTAGGAAGGAGAGAAGCGGTAGGCTTGCTGTAGAGGGAAAAAGCATTGGAGGAAGAGTGATTTTGGTGGAAATGGAATATGAAATGAAGAAAAACAGTGGTAAGAGAATAAGCAGGCATATGAATTCTTAGCGAAAATTTAGAATTAAAATTTCCATCAGAACGAAACAATGTAATAAATTGGAACAATTGGGAAATACCAAAAGCTAGTGAAAACAATAAAAGTCACGCACGAGAAATTTAGAGATATAAATGCAAACAACCGTAGGAATTGAAAGGGTAGAAAATCAAAAGATTCGGTTGTAGAACCGATACACTAAATGTTTCGTAGATTGCATTGCATACCAAAACTTCAAACACAGAAATGAATATACCATAAAGATCAGCACTACGAGACGATCAAAACGGCATACGAATATTAGCGGTACGATCGAACTATAAAAATTTGAATTTTTCAACGAGCGAAAAATGCAGGAAAAACGTAGAAAAATAAGAATGACGGAGCCAAAGAAGCCGAATTTTGAAAAATGAAAAATGACGGCTTGCTCAGAAGATGATTTAGAATTTTTCTATGTAAAAATATTTAGGTTTCGAAAACGTTTTATTTTCGTCGATTTTTAAATTATTAAATTGAAGTAAATTTACGCACGAAATAAACTTTCATATTTTTGGACGAAAATTTACCAGTTGCTATGTTTAACTAGACGCATTTCAAATATAAAATTTTTATTTCAAAATTTTATCGTTTAAAATCCCATAAAATTACAATTAACAACGTTATTAAAACTGGTAAAATCTGCGGGTTGTTACAGTCGTCGTGCATTTAGGCGATTTAGGGGTTGCAGGGTCGATTTTGGGTGAAGCGGCAATCGAATTCATTGGTTCCTGATGGCATGCGTGAGCGGGGGCGAAGCAATTTTTGATCGGATCTTCGGTTTGGGTGCGATTTGGAGGAAGCATTGGAGAAGATGGCAACTAGTGTTCGTACGAGAGCAAATGGAGGGGCATCACGATGATGCTACTTTTCCGTTTGATTTCTCGGGCTGTGTTCGAGCTGTGAGGTATTGGTTCTTCTTCTTTCGTTTTACTTGATCTTGTAAAATACTTTCGGTTTTTCTTTTCCGGCATAAATTTGGTGATGTATATAAATATATATATATATATATATATACACACACACACACACAAAGGATTATCCAATTGAGTGTTGCAGGGGATCCCGGTCTTGTGTTGCAGAGGATCGGGAGGGATCCTCGGTACGTTGATCTAGACCAGGTACTGTGACAGGTGGTACCCCAGTGCCTAGTCATTAGTTGGAAACCCATTCTCCCTCCGTGCCTTTACGGTTTTGTTTGTATACCTATTAGCTGGAATTCAATAAATTTAACAATTTCGGCTATTTGAATAAGTATTTGTATATAGACACTATTATAATATCATAGGATTATATAAGAAATGTTTTAGCTATTGTAAGGTGAAAATCCGACATGTTTATTTGTGACGTGGTCTTATGAGATGCTTTCGACTTCAAAGGATTTTGAAAATTTTAATAATCCAATTGAGTGTGATTTCTCATGCTGGTATTCCAGACTGACTCGGATGTGATTTAATTATAATGCTTGGGTCAGGCCTAGTATTATAGAATACAAGACATGATGCTGTGGAGCTCAGGAGACGAGCTGGATGGCGAGACGTATCCGACGTATTTGATCTATATTCCGCTGTGTTTTTAGATTTGGAAGGATGGGATATTATAACTGTCCCGAGTGTGTTGTTGATTGTATTGAACTCTAATGTTGTATTCTGATGATATATGTATAAAACGGATATATTCTTTGTGTAAAGATATGTTATTATCTATTATAATTTATTCCGCTGCGATGGTAAGATTCTGTGTTATTTTTTTCTCTTCTTCTAACTCCTTCTTCTTTTTACCTAATGGTTCGGTTTTTCGAACGTCGAAAAATCGGGTCGTTACAGGGGTAATCCCCACTCTTATGTATTGTCTGATTATTTTCTAAAAAACCAGTATTGAGCATTCCGAAAATCGACGTTTGGCTTTGTGGAGTACCTGGGAAATGAAAGAGTGTACTCATAAGACATGACTCGAACCCATGACCACTTCGAAAACCATATACGGTTTTATGGAGGAGTTTCATGATATACTGAGATGTTGGGATCCATGTGTAATTCTGAGACCCATTGGGTATGAGAATCCATGTGTGATTCCAAGATTATTTGAGATGAGGGAATCCATATGTGATTCTGAGGCCCATTTGGGTATTGGAATCCATGTGGGATTCCATGGTCTATTCTGATGGCGGTGCACAATCTGGAATGTCGGACGTAGCCTCATTAGTGGGAATGGCTAAAATAGAGATAGGAGGCGTGGCCAGTAGGGTTGGCAAACCCATAAGGTGCAGCTGGCTCTACCTAGACGTTACCAACAGTTTTTATGTATGCGTGGGGCGATGTACTTGGTCTTAGATAACCAGCTGTGCTTTTCCTATGGTACATCACTAGGAATGTTTGTTGCTACGGAAGGATATCTCCGATCCTTGTGCACGCCTCCATGGAAATCCAACACAATTAGCGATCCAGCCTTATCGATTTTTGATTATTTACCTAGAATTTTATGATGTACACACACGAGCATCATGGCTGCTTGATTATTATTATTTTGGCCATTAGACATTATTATAATATCACTAGATTTCCTGATATAAAGGTTTTGGTTATCGTAAGGTAAAAACCCATCCGTGTTTATATGCAGCGTGGTCTTATGAGATGCCTTTGATTTTAAAGGATTTTACAAGTTAAAATAAATAAAATTCCTTGTGATTTGAGTTCTCACGCTGGTTTTACCAGACTGACCGGGGCATGTTTTCCTATGATGCTCGGGTCAGACCGAGCATATTTTTAGGTTTGCTTGGATATTTAGAGCTTCAGGAAAGGAGCTGGAGGCCTAGAGACGTATTCACGTACACGGTGACTTTCCCATTGCATTCATTTTCATATATTATTCAGCATTTATGAGGATAGGTTGTTAGAATGTTCGGGCTGAAATAAGTTAGTATACTCCGATTGATGTTTGTATATACATATATTACAGTTTTGTTTTTGTGTAAAGATTTGTTCTATATTATAGACAATTCATTCCGCCATGAGATTCTGTGTTTTTTAGTTCTTACTGTCTTCTTTCTTCTTTCTTTCCCTAAGTATCCGCCTTTCCATTCATTTTGGGTTGGACATGTGTGGTATATTGTCAGCTTAAACAGTACGGAAAAGTGGGTCGTCATAATTTTGGTGTGAACTTCCTTAGGGGTTTCTTTGCCATCTTAAAAATTTAATAAAATATTATTCTTATTGCAAAAATTTTGAAGCTTAAACCATTTGATAGCTAGTTGAACGAAGTGGCAAAGGTTATAGCGAAATAGTTGCTATACGAACACTTCGGGAAAATACCTTATTTTTGAAAATTCCTATAAAATAATTAAAAGATATTTTTTGAGATTTTTCTTCATGGTTTATAAGTACCTAAAGTTTATTAAATATTGTAAAGTGAATGGATTAGTTAGATAAGGCGTCGAAAACTAGGCGCAAAATTGTTGCAAAATATATTAAAAACATACAACAGAACTTTGCATAACATTTCCGGAAATGCTACCTTTGCTTTTTGAATCTATGAATTAGGTAAAAATGATATTTAAATTATGTATTTTTCTCTAATATTGTAGGATTGTTTTCTAACTTACATCAAAGTGTTTTAAAATTGGTTTCATGTTTAATTATATTTTAACAATAAATTATGAATTTTTAAAGTATATGCCTTTTAAAATACAAAAAATGTTAATTTTATTTTCCAATTATTTCCAAATTGGTTATTTTTACATAATATTAAGTATAAATAATTATAATATATTTTGAAGTAATTCAAAAGTGTTTTAACATATTAATAATTTAAAAGTTTTGAAACAGGTAACTGACTAGACTTAACACTAAAAGTCGACGAATAGACTTATTTATTTGTAAGATTCAAGAATAAAGTGTCTAGGCAAGACTTTGATGCAAGCAGTGTTCTAACTTACTTGGCTTCACTCTTGGATGAGGAATAGTTCAGTTGAAATGTTCAAAACGAGTTAAGTGTATGAACATTGATTTGTATAAGCAATTATTTTCACTAGATAGTCGATTAGCCAACTATCGAACTTAATCAAATATTATTAACTTAGGTCTTTAAAAAAGAATGTTTTAAAGATTATATATGTATAAAAATAGTTTTGGGTTGTTGTAAATAATGTTTTAGTAACATTTGTTTTTAACCCCTATTATTAACTATACTTAGTAACATTTGTATAAGCAATTGTTTTTAACCCTTATTATTAACTATACCTAGAAATATAATTAGTTGATAACTATAAGTAAATGGTTTTGAATTTGTTTTAAAAAAAATTAAATAAGAATTACCTTTAACCCATAAATGTTATTAAATCCTTATAAACAACTTTTAAAGAAAACGGTTAAGCGTGAAATGGTTTTGGTTTGTAGTAAACAATATTGAAGTAACATTTGGTTTTATCCCTTATTGTTAGTTATATTCATGAATATAATTAGATATTTAATAATGAATACTTTAAGTGTAAATGAATGTTTTGGGTTTTTGTGACAATATTTTAAAAAACATTTGTCTTAAACCTTTAAGTATGATTAAATTTTTTAAAAGAAAGTTTAATGAGAAATGTTTTTAAAGTATGAAATGGATTTGGATTTGTTGTGACAATGTTTGAGTAACACTTGTCTTAATCCCTTATAAATGTAAGTAAACCTTTTAAAAGTGAGTTTTAAAGATAATGATTAAATGTGAAGTGTTTTAGATTTGTAGCACACAATTTTTTAGTAACATTGGTTTTTATGCCCTTGAATTATATTTTAAAGTGAAAAAATATTATAAATATAATTAGATATTTAATAATGGAATTTTAAAGATAATAACAAGTATTGAAATCTTTTATAAAAAGATAGAAAAAGTTAGATGTTTAAATTATAAAAGGGAAGTGTTCTAAGTAACATTGTTTTAGTAACATTTGATTTTAACCTCTTTGATTATATTTTAAGTAAGGAAAACTTCGTTAAAAGATTTGTAAATATACTTATACCATTGAGATAGTACATGAATACTTTTTAGATATTAAAAAGGCATAATTAAATAGTGAAATTGTAAAATACAAGTATATATCTTTTATAAAGAGAAATGAAGTATACATGTACAAAATTTTATAAACGAAGTTTTAATTAATAAAGGAGTATTAATTAATAAAAGGAAGTTTTGATTAATGAAAAAAGTTTTATTAGATAAAAAGGAGCTTTATTAATAAAAAGGGTTTTAATTAACAAAGGAAATTAATTATAAAGGGATTAAAATTCATTTAAATGTTTCATCGTGCTCTGTATGAATTGATAGTGCTTGTATGTTTACTTGCTCATGGAGAGTATATGAGACTTAGTTCCCTTACGCGATCATTCGCATTATTGTAGAATATGACCCAATTCATCAACTTAATCTTGAGGAGACCGGGATCGATAAGTATTTTTCTTATCGAAAACCACTTCGAGACTAAGATACATGTTATATCTCTTGGAAGTTAATCTATTGAGTTGCTGGAATCTGTGTATGGTTTTGAGGTTTGTTCAAGATGTTAGAATCCATTTATGGATTAATGATCCATTCGAGTAATAAAGGCTCATGTGAAAGATGCCGAACGTAGCCTCGACATTGAAAAAATGACTAAAGACGGAGTAGGATGCACAATCCAGGGGTTTTGCTAATAAGAGGGGTACGTCAACTCCATCATCTGGAGTATGCTTATAAATGTTGCATATGGGGGAGTTAATGATACTTAGGTTCCACGTGGTTCGGGTTCGCTCATTAAGGCATGGGCCAATTGTGTGTGCCTTATGATATATTTTATCTAGAGATATATGATACTCGGAAGGTAGTTTTTGATCCTTGTCATAGAGATCTGCTTCAGTTTTTAAGCTCAAGGCAGCTCCATGGAAAATTTATTCACGAACATGCCTTAGAGGTTTTAGATGTACTCTAATATGCAGCAATGTGAGATACAAGCATTTCAGCTATGTTATATATTTATTTTAATCTCTAAACATTATTATAATATCAATAGATCTTCTTATGAAAGATTTGGTTATCGTAAGGTAAAACCCCATCCATATTTATTTGTGGCATGGTCTTATGAGGTACCTTTATTTTTGAAGGGCTTTATAAATATAAGAATCCATATGACTGGAGCTTCTCATGCTGGTTTACAAGACTGATCCAGATCTTATCTTCTTATAAAGCTCGGGTCAGCCCCGTGTATATTTCCTGATTTCATTTATGTTTGTTGGAGCTCATAGAGAGGAGCTATATGATTACCTACCGTAGTTTCTATTTCTACTGCGGTGCTTTGTTTATTTTTATCATCAATTGTAAGGACACGATGTTATAACTATCCATACCGATGATAGGTTAGTTTGCTCTGATTATTGTATCCACAAAGTTATCTTTTGTAAAGATCATTTTGAGATATTATATATCATCATTCAACATGTGAGATTCTAATGTTTTTGTTCCCCTCTTTTTGTTCGTCTTCTTTTCTTCTTTTTTTCTTTTACCCAAACTTTCTTTTTTTCAGTACTTAGGTGCTCGGCACATTAATACCATGGATGTATTTGGGTCAACATTTGAGAGTCAAAAAGGTGGTCGCTACATCAACCCTAGAAGTCCCACCATATCAAGCTTTAATCAATTCAAGATCAATTATTATCTGACAACCAAAAGTCTACGATTCAAGGATTTAGTTTGTCGAATCAAAAAGCTTTTAAAGGAGAGAGAGTTCATCATTACAACGTGTGCCTCAAGGCATTGGTTTTAGGTATGTTTTTACTGTATTATATAGTTTATAATTTCTGGATAATATTTTATTATTCATACATATTATTATTTTACGTTTTGTTAGGTGACGATTCTTTTATGTATTGATGTTGTCACATACTAGATTGGTTATTGTATGTATTTATTTAATAGATTAAAACATTTTTTACGTATAGATATGACATGCACGACGAAAATTTTTATTTATAATAATAATAATAATAAATTAATATATACACACATCATTTAATTATACTTATATGGTTTGTGTTTAATTATAATATCATTTCGAGCTAATAATTAAACATATATTTTATATATGTATATTTACAGTAATTATAATATTCGAGCTAGATTTGTTAAAAATTTAAAATTTGAATATGTTCAAAAATAAATTTTTTAATATTTTACTATTTGTCGACTAATTAATCAAATTATATATATTTTAATATAATAAAATTTTGTCATGCTGTACATACAATTTACAAGTGTTTAAAAATAAAAAAATATTATTCAATTTTACTAATTATTATATATATACAAATATATGTGTATGTGCATATATATCTAAATATTATAAATATGTTTATGAATATATATATATGTGTTATTTTGTCATTGTATATATATACATATATTAGTTAATAATTATGTACATTAGTTCACAACTTAAAAAAACCTTTAATAATACATACATACATACATATATATATATATATGTTATTTTAATATTCATTACAATAATACATATATATAAATTATTAATAGTCTACATATATATATAAGTCACACATATATGTATATCTATGTATGTATGTTTATGTTTAAATATTTTCATCCTTATAAAATATATATTTGCGAATTTATAATAATTATATAAATAACTACTATGAACACATACATATATTAGTAAGCATACAACACATACCGGATAATCTAACATGTACATTACAATGTAAATCCCAACATCTATATGTAGGCATGTTATACGTTGCACGAATCATCAGTTACACATGCACACACATACATATATGTATATCATACATATGTGTACGTATATGTATAAAATATAAATTAAATAACAATCTATGTAATTTATAAATTTAAATAAAATAAATGATTTAGTTTAAATAAATCTAGAAATGTTCCGAATGAATTAGACTTCAATAGGCCTAATAAAGATCTAATAGGGAAAAAAGAATTTTGAAATTCATCCATAACTTCCACTGTGGGCTGGCCCGTTCCAACATATAAAAAGAATTTTATCAAGCCTGTTATAAATAGGCATGTATATCGTTCATTAGATGCGTGGAAAAAGGTTTATTTTTTAGGTTTTTTGGGATTGACATATCTTCTTAATTTTTAGGGTTTTTCTTGTGATCTTTGAAGGAATTAATAAAGAATTTGTTTGGAAGAATTTCTTTATCTATTGTTTTTCTTCACCTCTCATCTCTTCTAAAATCTAATTGTGTAGGGTCCTAGGAAGATCTTGTACGACCCGTAATTTTACCACTTTGAAAATGGAATATTTGGTTAATTTTAAATATAGCTTTATAAGTTAAATGAACTTGTTTTAATTAGTTAGAGATGATAAGAAATTTATTTTCGAGTTTGTTTATATAAATAAATGGTTTGAATTAAAAACTGAAAATATGACTGGAAATTGGATCCCGAAATCTCAACTATTTGACAAATGGAAATTGTTTTAAGTTGTTGCAACTTTATTTATACATGCACACACATACACATACACAGTGTATCACAATAAGTAAAATCAAAGTTAAAGAAAATATTTAAGATATTTTACAAAAAGTAAGTGGAAAGGTAACATATAATCACCATTAAAATATGTAAAGCAAACATCAAATCCACCATTAATGCATGTCATTCCATGCTAAAGATATTTCTGCAATATGTCTTATCACATTACATCTCATTAATGCATGCATTTGAGTATGGTGACAAGGATTTGATGTTGAAGTGATGCGACGTAAGATGTAACAACCTAGATTTTTATAACGATAAATTTGAGATATTTAAAATGAATTTAAATATTTAATTTGAACTATGAATTGGTTTTAATATAAAAGGTTTGGTTTTATTTAATAAAAAGGATTTAGAATTTAAATATAACAATCTATTAAATAAATTAATTATAAGCAGTAATTGGATATTGGGTAAAATATAAAATCCGGAGTTATAAGCTTGTTAAAAATACTATAAAGACTTGTAAAATCTATATCATAATAATAAAGGTAATAAAAGTGTTAAAATCGAATTTGGCAATGATCTGTTCAATTTTAAAAATATATCGTTTAAATTAATATTTAAAAATAGCCATCTGAGGCACAGTCTTGAAATTCGACGAAACTAGTTCCATTGGATTCGTAATATTGAGTTATTATCGGATTTCAAATTTCGTAGCATTCGGAGCTATCGTGTGATCGTATGAAATATAAACGCCTAGAAAATAATTAATTGAATTAATTTTAATAGTCGATCTAAAAAGCTATCTTCTCTATACAATCGAATTAGGTCTCGAAACCTTTTCCATTGAGTTCGGAAAGATGTATAACATTATAGACGTCAAGTGGAACGCATCGGTAGGAGGTCAGGATTTTGAATTGTGTAATTGGAGAAGATTTAAATTTAAAGTTTAAAATAATACATATATAGGGTTTGACCAGTCAAGTTTCCTTACACTTCAAATTTTCCTCAGAGCACTATAGCTTGTTATTTTGAGCACGCATGAATCACGTCCATCATTTTATTTTATTTTCTCTAACAAGACATTTCAATATAAAATAAATTAATCTAGCTTCCTCAATACGCAGCCGTATTCGTTTTATGCCCCGAGCCTTCTACCTTATCTCAAAATTAAGTTCTCTCCTCATATATGGCTGCATCCTTTCGTTCTCAAAATCAAATCACCGTGAGAAGAAAAACCCTAAATCAATCAAATAGGGGGACGAGTGAAATTGAATTGCGTTCGTGCTGCTCGCGAGTTGATGATACGCGAGGAGGCCGGCGACGTTCGCGTGCAATCTAAGGTGGCGGTGGCTAAACGTCGGTGTAGTGAAGGGTGTAGGGTATGTGGTTGCTTGATTTGGAGGCGACGTGGTTGTTCACACGGCGACGTAGGCGTGGATGGGGCAGCGTGTATGTGAGCGCAGTGAAGGCCGTGATTGTTTGAGACGATTTCGAGTTGGGCGAAGTCGTTGTTGAAGTCTCGATCGATTGAAGGGGTCGTGCAGCAGCAGCTTGAGCCGGCAGTGAAGAGTGGTGCCTGGAGTTCGTTTCAGTGAGGTATAATTGTAATTTTATTTTCGAATTTAAATATAAAATGCATATGTACACAAAGCTAGGAAAAACGGAAAAAAAGGAATTTTTACAGTAAAGTTGAAATCTTTTCTGTTTAAATTTAAAATATATGTTAGGAGAATAAATTTATTTTCTTTAGAATAAAAATATATAATTTAGACAAGACAGAAACATCTATATAGAAAACTAATTTATGTTTTACACGCATATTAAATTTGTACAATAAAACAGAAATTTTATACCTATAGGACTTTGGAAAAAATATAAAGATTAGATTTTTAAAACAAATATAAGTCATTTTGGTATAAGTAATTACAAAGAAGAAAACTAAAATAAATATATACCTCTACATTTTAAATATTGCTAGTTTATTTTAAAATAATTTAATTAGGGTGATTAATTTGTTTAATTTACTCATCTAATTATTTTAGTTACTAAAAGATTTTCAAAAAGGAAGTATTAGTTTAAAATTTATTTATTTGTTGAAATAAACCATTAGTTAAAATTAAATTATTAGATTAAAATAAATTTATTTAAACGGTAGTTAATCATTCTATTAGTTTAAATATTAATAAAATCATATAATTGTTTATATAAGGTCAAATGTCAGGAAATCGGGTCATGATTGGAAAGGATTGCAACTTAAAGCAAAGGTGAGACTTTCTCACTCATGTGGATGCCATAGGTTAAATTTAAATGTTAAATTTAAATCATTGAATGTGTTTGGTTGATTTATAATAGTTTATTCACTGGATGATATCATAACCCATATACTGCAATATTCCACCTTGAAGTGGAATTGATATTTTATTTTGTGCTAACATTTGTGGGTGCAGGGAAAACAGGTTGGAGGAATCCAATAGGATTCCTCAAAGATATTTATTTATTATATATATATGTTGTCATATGACAGGATGGATGAATTGATATGGAATTGTATGCGAATTGAATTATTAAGCGTTAAATAACATGGAAATTCGAATTTGGTAAATTTTAAATACCATAAATAATTTAATTGAAGGAAGTTAAAATGAAACTTAAATTAAAAGAATATTTATTTAGGATTTGGATTTACTTCTATTGAGAATAAAGTAAATAAAAAGTATATTTATCACCTTGAATATACTTAAATTGGTTAAAGTTGAGTTTGGGAAAAATTAAATATAAAAGACTCAAGAAAATATTAGAATCAACGAGTGAATTTGAAGCAAAGCCAAATTTTATTAAGAAATAAAAGAACTTTATTAAGATATGAAATAGGATTTTATTAAGGAACAATATGAAATTGTATTAAAGAATGAAATTATAAAGACGAGATTTTTGAATAAAATTGTTTTATAAATAAATGGAAAATTGAGGGGAATTATAAATTTATAAACATGGTTTATAAATGGGATAGAAAGTTATCAGTGGATATGTGAGGAGTTAAGTTGTGAAGAGAACTTATATTGAGTATGAAAATTGGTTTTGAAAGGAAATAGTAGTATACTTCCGTAGGTGGAAAATGAGAATATGGTCGTTTGAGGCAGAAATCAAGAGTACTTTATGGATGAATATTGGATTTTCTAAAAATATAAATTTGTTTTAAAGGAAATATTTTTAAAATTTCTATACTATATAATTTGTACAGAACTATTTTCTAGATTTAGAATATTCCAGAATAGTTATTTTAGTGCTTAGTATTTGTTAAAATAAATTTTAGTTTTCTAAATCAGCTTTGTAAATTTGTCAATAACTGGATATGATTTTAATATTTATATTTAATTCTACCTTAAACCATAACTTGAAAATAAATCAATTATTCATGTTTTGTAAGTCATGATGTTTTCAAAAATGTTTTGAAAATCCAATTATAAATTCTCTTGAGAAAGAAAGCAAGTGAAAATTAATTTGAATAAGATTATCAGGGAAAGATTTTATAGAGGGTTATGAGCACTTGAATAAAATTCCAAGTTTAAGATAAGTTAATTTCAAGGAGAGATAAAATTCACAAGAAGAGCAGGAGTGAAACATGAATTTTTAATAAGCTGAATGGCTTTGGAAATATAAATGAGAATCAACTAGGGGATCCTAGTATCTATAGGATTCATAAGAAATAAGTTTGGGAAATTTTACAAATGAAATTGTAAATGATTTTTTGAAGAAAGAAATAGGAGATAAGGAAATATTTTCCAAGGTTGGAGAAACTAATGAAGTGGGAAAAATATTATAAGTGATTGGCAAAGACTTAAATGGTTCCACGAGAAATAGAGGAAATTGAATCTAATTTCAAGGCGTTGAAATATGAAGATGATATCTTAAGCAGATATTTGAGATAAATAATTGGAGGAAAATTACTTAAGACTTGATTGTTGCTTGTGGATGATTATTTGATAGTTAAATAACCAACTATCAATATTGGCCAATGCGCTGATCGTTTCGAAGAGTCCGGAATCGGATTTAATTATTCGAAAACCACTTCGATCCGGTTTGAACGATAAAGAATGAAGACTGTGAAGATGATGAAGACGGTGATTAGGTTTGTCCAGACCCAGGGCAACTTGTATGGACGAATGCTTTCAGAACATCGTCAGGGAGACGATGAGCATTCTAAGTGGGACTCGTTCTTGAAAGGCAACGCTTAGCCTCAAGCCTTATCAACGTAGAATGGCTAAAACAGGGGAGGTGCAAGGCTAGGTGGGCAGCACAAATTTCAGGGTGAGCTCATCCCTGTCTAGATGTCCCTTTTTATTTTCGGCTTAGTGGGTGGTTGGTCGCACCAACCACAGGGTGATCTTACTCGGGACTGTCCAGTAAGGGATGGTTCCGGCCTTGTGTTGCAGGGGAGTTATGGTGGCTCCTCGATACTCTGATCTAGACCAGGTTTCAGCTAGATTCTATTTTACTTTCTATAGACACTATTATAATATCAAACGAGTTTGATAAAAATGTTTTGGCTATCGTAAGGTAAAAACCCGACATGTTTATTTGTGGCATGCCCTTACGAGATGCTTTTGTTTTTCAAAGGATTTTTGAAAATATAATAATCCTATTGTAACGACCCGCAAATCCGTACCCCTTGAGTCAACACTATTCTACAACAATCAACTCAAGTTGCACAGAAATACGAACCATTTGGGTTTAAGAAGAAGAGGTAGAAGAAGAGAAAACAAAATCAACATCAGAATCTAACCATCACAGCGGAATAAAATATAATAGATAGTAAATAATCTTTACTCAAAATCAAATATATCTATTTACATACATTACATCATCAGAATACATCAGTCACAACTCAACATCAATATCATACAAATGGGTACCCAACAACTCAACACAGTGGAATACGTATATAAATATACAAGTACGAGAGTACGTTTCGTCATCCAGCTCATCTCCTGAGCTCCACAGCATCATATCCTGTATCCTATAATACTCGGTCTGACCCGAGCATTACAGTTAAATAATACCCGAGTCAGTCTGGATTACCAGCGTGAGAAAATCACACCCAATTGATTATTAAAGTTTCCAAAATCCTTTGAAAACAAAAGCATCTCGTAAGACTATGCCACAAATAAACATGTCGGGTTTTTACCTTACGATAGCTAAAACAATTTTATAGAAATCCTCTGATATTATAATAGGGTCTATATACAAGTACTTATAAAATAGCCGAAATTGTTACATTATTAAACTCCAGCTACTAGCCACAAAGTGGGTAATACAAACAAAACTCGTAAAGGCTCGTAGGGAGAATGGATTTCCATCAATGACTAGGCACTGGGGTACCACCTGTCACAGTACGGGGCCTAGATAACCGTACCGAGGATTACTCCCTTCATCCCCGGCAACACAAGGCCGGAACCATTCCTTACTGAACAATCCCGAACAAGATAAACCCCGTGGTTGGCGCGACCAACCACCCACTAAGCTGAAATATATAAAAAGGGACATCTAGACAGGGGAATTATCTTGTCCTGCTTGGGCATGACCCACCTAACCTTGCTGCATATCCCCTGATTTTCAGTCATTCCCGTTTGATGAGGCTTGAGGCTAAGCGTTGCCTTTTAAGAACGTTTTCACTTAGAATGCCCATCGTCCACCTGACGATGTTTCGCAAGCATTCGTCCATACAAGTCCGTCCCGGGTTCGAACGGAACCGAAGGCACTATTCCTACTACATCCATTTTGGAAATATCCTCAGGATTAGTAGTGACTAGCCCTTGCACTTCACTGCTCCATCTTCGACTCCGAACACGTTTTCCGCACGAAACGTACAAACCGGATCGAAGTGGTTTTCGAGAAATAAATCTCGATCCCGGTCTCTTCGAAACGATCAACGCAGTTGCCCAATATTGATAGTCGGTTATTTAACTATCAATTAACATTCACAAACAACCATCCAACAATAAATAATTTCCAAATTATTTATTATCCTCAAAATATCTTCACAAGATATATTTCTATTTTCAATCCTCTGAAAACAGTTTTCAAAACCATCTTTCTTTCCAGAATAAACTTTCCCAAATATTTTCTATCTCGCACAAAACTAGATTTTAAAAATAAATTTTAAAACACCTTACTTTAAAATATATACTTTTAAAACATTTAAATTAAAACTACTTTAATAATTTTTTAAAAATACATAGTATATGAATATTTGAAAATAAAGTTACTTAATAAATATAAAACTAGATTTATACTTTTAAAAACATAGTATTAAGTCATTCTTTAAATAATTACTACTATAATAGATTAAGAGAAAATACTTACTTTAGAATTTAAATATTAGAAATAAGAAATTTTTCAAATCTTGCTTTTTAAAACAACTTTAAATCCTTTAACGTATATTTAAAAATTTACTTTGAAAACGTACTTGGTTATCCAGGGAGAATTCCAACTTCAATCACTTAAATCAATTTCCCAAATTGATTTCCAATTTATTTCCCTTTAATTCAGAATCTATTTATTTTAGATTTCATTTCTTGATTTATGATTTAAAAATACTTTAACTAAAAAATTCCAATTTTTAGAATTCTCATTTACTTCTTTATTCTTTAAATAAAATTTTAAACTTTGAATTTTAAAATAATTCTTTATTTCTTTAATTGATATAATTTAAGTTTACAATTCATCAATTTCATTTTATTCAAAATTCCATTTCTCTTCATACTCGAAGTTATTTATTATTATATTCATATTACTTCTATTTCTTTTCAATTCATTCTTAATTTATTCAAACTTTCTATAATTATTTCGCTTACAAATTTACTTCCTTTTAATTTCCTTTCAACAATCCAATTCATATATTTGGTAATTCATTATACCCGAATATCCAATCAAACCTTAACATTCAATATTCAAATATAACTCATCATAGGATATCAAATAATCACAACAGAGAATATTGAATAATTTAAATAAATGTGAGGGGTCCAGTTAGATCCCTCCAACCTGTTTTCCCTGCATCCACAAATGTTAGCACAATATAATATGCCAATTCCAAAATATCATACTATATCACATCAACCAATTCAGCCATTCAAACAATTATTTAAATTTAATCATTTAAATTTAAATGTAACTGAGTGAGATTAACACACCTTTGCTTTTTTTTTCAATTTGCAATCCATCCAAATCTCGACTTGTTTCTTCATAGTTTTAAACCTTGTATAACATTTATACGGCTTTATTAATATTTGAATTAGTTGAAAATAAAATAAATTACCACATAACAGATTTAATTACGAATTTTAAATGATGGTTTTACTACCCTAGTTTACATTCTCTTTTCCTTTAAACATTTTGTTGAATTAAATTATTATAGATTTTCATCTCAGTCCTTTTCCACTTACCTGCTATTTTCTCAAGACCACAATTAGATTTAGTAAAAATAATCTAAGTTAAATAAATGACTAGTAACTAAAATGTATATATTTTTAATCTGTTTATAAATTTTACAAGACAACTTTATCTTACTATTTAATCCTACCGATATATATATATATATATATATATATATATATAATAATAAAATTGTTTTTACCTTACTGTAAACATATATTTACCCTTTTTATATATATATATATGTGTGTTTAAATTGAAAAGTCTGTGTATATATATAAATCTGAAAATAATCCTCGCTGGAATATTGACCATCTGTTTACATATGCCTACATTGATTTAATTTGATTAAAGATAAAACCGTTACCTCGCTGTTCCTAAAGCAAGCGACACTCTCAGGCAACCACTGCATCGCTTCGACTCAAGCGAACCCCTACCATCATCGTGACTCATAGTCACCCACTCGTCTTCAAAATCGACAACGAGTCTTCAATCCCGAAACCTCCAAATCGCGAGCACGAAAATCCCTAAAGGTCGCCACTACATGGTCGCTGTGCTCTCACGTGCTCTCGTCCCACGAACACGCAACTAATGTTCCCACTGTAGCCACGCCGCCGAGATACCCCATCTTACGCGCGACCCCTCTCTTCCAGATCTAATTGCCGATGAGCACAACTCGAGATGCTCCTCTTCCCCTTATCCACGAACACCGGTCCACCCACAAACCCTACTTTCGATTCCCCTAGATGACGTCGCACTCGATCGCGACCATCTATCCTCACTGCAGCCATCTGACGTGAGCAAAAGAAGCATGAGATCTGCCGCCCCAACCTCGCGACATCAATCCCTTACTCGAACGAAATTCATTCGATTAGCCGCGAGTACTCGAGCACGATGAGAGGAACGAAGGAAATTCTTGCGTGCGATTTGGTTTGGGAAGATACAAGCTCGGCCATGATTCAATTTATTTCGTGAATTTTATTTGAGAAGGAACGTGATTTTTGATTATAAGAAAGAACAGAAAAACAACTCGCGATCTAAAGCCTGCCAAAATATTTTCTCGAGCCACCTATTTGCTTGTACGAAAGCGAACAAAGGAACCAAGGGCAGAAATCGAACGCGTGCTGAAGAAGGAATAGCAACAGTGATTACGAAAAAGTTGTGATATGAATAAATTTTCAGCTAATGGTGATTAGTACGTGTATGTATATATAAAATTTTAAATGGAAATCTTTGATGTAATTGTTCCACGCATTTATAGCTCGTCCGCTCACACAACAACTCCGATTAATACGAAATTTAAAATCCAGGAATAATTCAATATTACGGACCCAATGGAACTGGTTTCGTCGAATTCCGAGACTGTGCCTCGGAAGGCTATTTTTAAGTTCAAATTAAACGGTATAAATTTTTAAAACTGAACAACCCATTGTAATTTAAAATTTTCAACTTTTATTATCTTCAGTATTATCAATATAAATTTTACGAGCCTTCAAATTATTTTTAACAGGCATAAATTTCCAGATTCAATAATTTACCCAATTTCGATAATTAAATTCAACAATTAATTATCAAATGAATACTGATATTTGAAATTAAAGTTAATAATTAACTTTTGAATATTTAAAATAAATTAAATATTCTGATTTCAAATGCTTAAAATTCCGGATCGTCACATCCCTCCCCCCTTAAAAGAATTTCGTCCCCGAAATTACTAATTAGGAAGAATGATCCATAACCCATTAACTATTTCTTTTCAAACCCAAATAGTTTTTAATAACTTGCCAACATAATCTTTTTATCAAAGACACCCCAACTTTCTTTCTAACTTTTCCAACTTATCCATAAGTTCCAAACAATATTACCTACTTATCCATTCAAATTTAAACTTAAATTCACATTTTAAGTTATCAAAATATTCCAACTCCCTAAATTTCCGAAAATTTTTGCCAGCGTCTCCTTTGCGCGGCTAGCTCGGTACTACTACAAAATGGCTCCACGGCCTCCCAAATCCAAAAGAAACAAAAGCCAAGTGGCTAGATCCAAAAACCCAATCAAATTTCATATAGAAATTTTAAACACATACCTTTTTGTCGGGCCGATAAAATTTTATCTTCTGAAATCAAACATCAATTTCCTTCTGCTTTTAAAACACCTATATATCCTGTTATAACAATAATGTCCATCCACACATTCAAATCATTTTGCATTACTTTTACACAAGTTTCAACATTTGCTTTATTTAAGCCCGTACGATACACATATATCATCCGTACGCAATATCTAATTCGATCGCTCGCTCGATCACACAATTTCACTTCCGAACTAGTATCGTCCACCCGACTTCCTAGTGCGGACACAGATCTGGTTTCTTGATCAGAAACCGTCATTCTCCTTGCATAGCTGTAAACTATGATAGAGAATTTCCAGAATCAATCAACAATCCACATCCAGGTTCGCCGTCGAAAATCGAGTGAAAAATCCTAACTCGGATCGATAAAATTATCTCGACATTCTGTTTTCGAATTCTAGATCAATATAGCTATGCGAATAAATAACATACGTACATCCTACGTAATTAGCCCAATTGGTTTTTAGCTACACCAATTCCCTTATTCACAACCACCCCAATTCACAACTTTCAGTTTAATTCTCATTCAATTATTCACTTGGAATAATTTTTCTCAATACCAAATTTTCTTAAGAATTTCATTTCTTAAGTTCAATTCAAATATTTTCCATACTTACTATATTTAATTTCACTTCGCTATTGAAGTTCATATTCATTTTTACTCACCTAGTCTTTACTATTCCATTTGATTGCAAATTATCTTCCACTTGAATATTTAATTAGTTGCTCTTACTAATTTATTTAAACCTCAATTAAAGTTTATTTGCAAACTTTACTTTCTTTAGTTTCTTCAATTCCACTTTCTTTACATTCACATTTAGATTTCAGTTATTTAGCTCCAATTCCATTTGCTTACAAATTAAATCATTTACTGTTAGTGAAAATTTTCAAAAATTTTCTAATTCCCAAAATTTACGAAATTTTTTGGCAGAGTCTCCTTTGTACGGAGGGACTTCTGCGATATCGCAGGATGTACAAAAACATATATACATCGGCCTCAGGCCGGAAATCAATATACATCGACCCACACGGTCGGAAAACAGAAAAACAGTTCATATTTCCTATTTGTATTGCGTAGGCGTACCTTATTTTAGCATTTTTAAGCAAGCGGCGATTTATTTAAGCAAATTGCGCAATCAAATCCAGCCAAACGGCTTCCCTGAACCTGTACTTACTCAATTCAAACATGTAAGTGCTATATATATATATAATTTCACTTACTTTCAATAGTTAAACACATGCATTACATAACTAATGTACATAAACAATCTTCATAAGCAATTTATATGGTTTTAAAACTAATTCAATTGCTTTCAACAAATTTTCAAACCACTTTATCGTATTTAAGTGACTTACACTCACTTGTTTTCATACAATCCATTTTCAATTGAAACAACTCATATCAAATTTAATTGATTTAAAATCAATCTATTTCACTTTTATCACTTCATCTAATTTATTTAATTCTCATTTTCGACAAAAGACAATTTATTCTCATACAAATAAATGGTCACCTAAGCTTATAATCATTTAAATCGATTCCAATTCAATTTACATTTAATTCCATTCCATTTTAATTTATTCACCCCTCATCCAATTGCATTTTATTTCATATTCGCCAAATTTTCATTCCAAAACCTTTTTATTTAATCTCGACAATATTCCATGCCTATATACCATTAATTCAACCCAAACTTTTATTTAATGGCCTTTGAAGCCAAGCTTCAATTAGCTACAATCTTAAGTGGTTTTACTTTGATTTATTCAAATTGCATAAGTTAAGTTCAATTCCATTATATTTGATTCTCATCAAATTCTATCCAATTCAAATTGCTAATTCACATTCTCAATTTATCAAAATAATATCCATGCACATATTTACCTTGTTATATTCTTATTGGATTTCATTAGCAACCCAAATCATTCCATTGTAATCCAATTCCAAACAGCTTTATTTCATATTTAATTTACTTACAATTCCATGTTGAATGTATATTTATAACTCAAACTTCACTTTCAAATTCTATTATTTATTCACAATTCAATTTTTATTAATCAATTCGAATTCCATTTCCATATTCCATTAATTAGTCTTGGAACATTCCATATTACTTACGTCGAATATTCATCCCATAACTTATTGACAAACCAAACTTTTGTCACCACAAATTGATATTCAACATACATTTAATCAATATTTGATTTTTATTTCAAAATCTCTTTATCTATTTACTGGAGTTCAACCTATTTATTTTATAAGTTCAGTTTTGGATTTTTATTCACTTCCCAGAATTCAAAACTATTTTAATTTGGCTTATTCATTCGACTTCTAAATTTTATAATCCATAATCTTATTTATAACCATATTTCATCTATTTATAATCAATTTCATTCACATTTTACCTTTTAACTTGGGATTATACATTTTCTTTATTCAATATATTTCCATTATTACATAAACATTTTTACATAAGATTCCAGAGTTTAAACAATCCTCAAAATTTCAAAATCACCTTTGAAATCAACTATATCCAAAAATCCTTTGCATTTCCAAACCAAATTCAACTACTTGCAAATAAACACTGATCCAAAATCATTCAGGTAGCAATCCCTCTCTTGGAAACTTGAAAATGAACACCGATGATGTCGCGATCATCATCGGAATTATTTTCCAGCGACCACAGAGAGTTTAGTGCTTTTATTTCTTTAAAACATTTCAAATATTTTAAAATTTCAAATCTCTCCATATTCAATTCCAATTCAAAAATATTCTCGAAGTAATACCACTATTATTTTTCCCAAAACTTTGAAAACCATTTCCAAATCCAAAGGAATTTAGGTTTTTCCAAAAAATTCCAAATTGCAATTCCTTTAAATCTATATTCAAACATTCTCTGGAATTTTATCTCATTTCAATTTCAAAATTATAATCACCTTTACAGTTTACATTTACAAATCTCATTTGTATATGAAGTTTATTTCAATTTATAAATTACATTTATAATCTATATTTCAAATTCCATTTGTTATATAAATTTATTTTCCAACTTTGGTTATAAGTTTTCAATTTTCTTATTCAATTTTTACACAATAGTGTTAATAATTTAATTATTATCATTCCTTAACAAATCAAGCATCCAAATACTATAATACTTTACAAAAATTATATTTTTCATATACAAAAATAATTTGGGTAAAATTATTTCATTTACCCTATTTTAAAACAATACTGTGTCGAATTGTTCTATTCAAGTGTTTAGGGATCCCTATCAATAACGTTAATTACTCGTATTGACCAGAATCCTTAAACTACTCAATAAACCAATCGGCACAATATAAAACCATCTTATATTCACTAACAAATACGCGCTTATATCAATTAATGCACTCAAACTCATTATAGAGTACTACGGACTCTACTTGAGTAATTCCCACCAAAGCCTAGGTTGTCGCCAACCTAAGCTCTGATACCAACTGTAACGACCCGAAAATCCGTACCCCTTGAGTCAACACTATTCTACAACAATCAACTCAAGTTGCACAGAAATACGAACCATTTGGGTTTAAGAAGAAGAGGTAGAAGAAGAGAAAACAAAATCAACATCAGAATATAACCATCGCAGCGGAATAAAATATAATATATAGTAAATAATCTTTACTCAAAATCAAATATATTTGTTTACATACATTACATCATCAGAATACATCAGTCACAACTCAACATCAACATCATACAATTGGGTACCCAACAACTCAACACAGTGGAATACGTATATAAATATACAAGTACGAGAGTACGTTTCGTCATCCAGCTCATCTCCTGAGCTCCACAGCATCATATCCTGTATCCTATAATACTCGGTCTGACCCGAGCATTACAGTTAAATAATACCTGAGTCAGTCTGGATTACCAGCGTGAGAAAATCACACCCAATTGATTATTAAAGTTTCCAAAATCCTTTGAAAACAAAAGCATCTCGTAAGACTATGCCACAAATAAACATGTCAGGTTTTTACCTTACGATAGCTAAAACAATTTTATAGAAATCCTCTGATATTATAATAGGGTCTGTATACAAGTACTTATAAAATAGCCGAAATTGTTACATTATTAAATTCCATCTACTAGCCACAAAGTGGGTAATACAAACAAAACTCGTAAAGGCTCGTAGGGAGAATGGATTTCCATCAATGACTAGGCACTGGGGTACCACCTGTCACAGTACGAGGCCTAGATCACCGTACCGAGGATTACTCCCTTCATCCCCTGCAACACAAGGCCGGAACCATTCCTTACTGAACAGTCCCGAACAAGATAAACCCCGTGGTTGGCGCGACCAACCACCCACTAAGCCGAAATATATAAAAAGGGACATCTAGACAGGGGAATTATCTTGTCCTGCTTGGGCATGACCCACCTAACCTTGCTGCATATCCCCTGATTTTCAGTCATTCCCGTTTGATGAGGCTTGAGGCTAAGCGTTACCGTTTAAGAACGTTTTCACTTAGAATGCCCATCGTCCACCTGACGATATTTCGCAAGCATTTGTCCATACAAGTCCGTCCCGGGTTCGAACGGAACCGAAGGCACTATTCCTACTACATCCATTTTGGAAATATCCTCAGGATTAGTAGCGACTAGCCCTTGCACTTAACTACTCCATCTTCGACTCCGAACACATTTTCCACACGAAACGTACAAACCGGATCGAAGTGGTTTTCGAGAAATAAATCTCGATCCCGGTCTTCGAAACGATCAACGCAGTTGTCCAATATTGATAGTCGGTTATTTAACTATCAATTAACATTCACAAACAACCATCCAACAATAAATAATTTCCAAATTATTTATTATCCTCAAAATATCTTCACAAGATATATTTCTATTTTCAATCCTCTGAAAACAGTTTTCAAAACCATCTTTCTTTCCAGAATAAACTTTCCCAAATATTTTCTATCTCTACTGAAATTACCAAGCACAAAACTAGATTTTAAAAATAAATTTTAAAACACTTTACTTTAAAATATATACTTTTAAAACATTTAAATTAAAACTACTTTAATAATTTTTTTAAAAATACATACTATATGAATATTTGAAAATAAAGTTACTTAATAAATATAAAACTAGATTTATACTTTTAAAAACATAGTATTAAGTCATTCTTTAAATAATTACTACTATAATAGATTAAGAGAAAATACTTACTTTAGAATTTAAATATTAGAAATAAGAAATTTTTCAAAACTTGCTTTTTAAAACAACTTTAAATCCTTTAACGTATATTTAAAAATTTACTTTGAAAACGTACTTGGTTATCCAGGGAGAATTCCAACTTCAATCACTTAAATCAATTTCCCAAATTGATTTCCAATTTATTTCCCTTTAATTCAGAATCTATTTATTTTAGATTTCATTTCTTGATTTATGATTTAAAAATACTTTAACTAAAAAATTCCAATTTTTAGAATTCTCATTTACTTCTTTATTCTTTAAATAAAATTTTAAACTTTGAATTTTAAAATAATTCTTTATTTCTTTAATTGATATAATTTAAGTTTACAATTCATCAATTTCATTTTATTCAAAATTCCATTTCTCTTCATACTCGAAGTTATTTATTATTATTTTCATATTACTTCTATTTCTTTTCAATTCATTCTTAATTTATTCAAACTTTCTATAATTATTTCGCTTACAAATTTACTTCCTTTTAATTTCCTTTCAACAATCCAATTCATATATTTGGTAATTCATTATACCCGAATATCCAATCAAACCTTAACATTCAATATTCAAATATAACTCATCATAGGATATCAAATAATCACAACAGAGAATATTGAATAATTTAAACAAATGTGAGGGGTCCAGTTGGATCCCTCTAACCTGTTTTCCCTGCATCCACAAATGTTAGCACAATATAATATGCCAATTCCAAAATATCATACTATATCACATCAACCAATTCAGCCATTCAAACAATTATTTAAATTTAATCATTTAAATTTAAATGCAACTGAGTAAGATTAACTCACCTTTGCTTTTTTTTCTCAATTTGCAATCCATCCAAATCTCGACTTGTTTCTTCATAGTTTTAATCCTTGTATAACATTTATACGGCTTTATTAATATTTGAATTAGTTGAAAATAAAATAAATTACCACATAACAGATTTAATTACGAATTTTAAATGATGGTTTTACTACCCAAGTTTACATTCTCTTTTCCTTTAAACATTTTGTTGAATTAAATTATTATAGATTTTCATCTCAGTCCTTTTCCACTTACCTGCTATTTTCTCAAGACCACAATTAGATTTAGTAAAAATAATCTAAGTTAAATAAATAACTAGTAACTAAAATGTATATATTTTTAATCTGTTTATAAATTTTACAAGACAACTTTATCTTACTATTTAATCCTACTGATATATATATATATAATAATAAAATTGTTTTTACCTTACTGTAAACATATATTTATCCTTTTTATATATATATGTGTGTGTTTAAATTGAAAAGTCTGTGTATGTATATAAATCTGAAAATAATCCTCACTGGAATATTGACCATCTGTTTACATATGCCTACATTGATTTAATTTGATTAAAGATAAAACCGTTACCTCGCTGTTCCTAAAGCAAGCGACACTCTCAGGCAACCACTGCATCGCTTCGACTCAAGCGAACCCCTGCCATCATCGTGACTCACAGTCACCCACTCGTCTTCAAAATCGACAACGAGTCTTCAATCCCGAAACCTCCAAATCGCGAGCACGAAAATCCCTAAAGGTCGCCACTACATGGTCGCTGTGCTCTCATGTGCTCTCGTCCCACGAACACGCAACTACTGTTCCCACTGTAGCCACGCCGCCGAGATACCCCATCTTACGCGCGACCCCTCTCTTCCAGATCTAGTTGCCAATGAGCACAACTCGAGATGCTCCTCTTCCCCTTATCCACGAACACCAGTCCACCCACAAACCCTACTTTCGATTCCCCTAGAAGACGTCGCACTCAATCGCGACCATCTATCCTCACTGCAGCCATCTGACGCGAGCAAAAGAAGCATGAGATCTGCCGCCCCAACCTCGCGACATCAATCCCTTACTCGAACGAAATTCATTCGATTAGCCGCGAGTACTCGAGCGCGATGAGAGGAACGAAGGAAATTCTTGCGTGCGATTTGGTTTGGGAAGATACAAGCTCGGCCATGATTCAATTTATTTCGTGAATTTTATTTGAGAAGGAACGTGATTTTCGATTATAAGAAAGAACAGAAAAACAACTCGCGATCTAAAGCCTGCCAAAATATTTTCTCGAGCCACCTATTTGCCTGTACGAAAGCGAACAAAGGAACCAAGGGCAGAAATCGAACGCGTGCTGAAGAAGGAATAGCAACAGTGATTACGAAAAAGTTGTGATATGAATAAATTTTCGGCTAATGGTGATTAGTACGTGTATGTATATATAAAATTTTAAATGGAAATCTTCGATGTAATTGTTCCACGCATTTATAGCTCGTCCGCTCACACAATAACTCCGATTAATACGAAATTTGAAATCCAGGAATAATTCAATATTACGGACCCAATGGAACTGGTTTCGTCGAATTCCGAGACTGTGCCTCGGAAGGCTAATTTTAAGTTCAAATTAAACGGTATAAATTTTTAAAACTGAACAACCCATTGTTAATTTAAAATTTTCAACTTTTATTATCTTCAGTATTATCAATATAAATTTTACGAGCCTTCAAATTATTTTTAACAGGCATAAATTTCCAGATTCAATAATTTACCCAATTTCGATAATTAAATTCAACAATTAATTATCAAATGAATACTGATATTTGAAATTAAAGTTAATAATTAACTTTTGAATATTTAAAATAAATTAAATATTCTGATTTCAAATGCTTAAAATTCCGGATCTTCACACCTATTGAGTGTGATTTCTCACGCTGGTTTTCCAGACTGACTCGGGTGTTGTTTTATATGATGCTCGGGTCAGACCGAGTTAAACAGGATCAGGTTAAAAGCTAAGGAGTTGAGGAGACGAGCTGATGAAAGAGCATACTTCCTTATTTGACTATTATTTCCACTGTATATGGACAAGTATTAAGTTGTCTCTGTATGGATGGTGTTGTACTCTGATGATGGTATGCATATGTATAACAGTACAGATTTCTTTGTATGTAAAAGCTGTTATTATATATTATATTTTGTTTCGCTACGATTGTGAGACTCTGATGTTTTTTTTATTTCTTCTTCTTCTACCACTTTCTTCTTTATACCCGAAGACTCGTACTTTTGTGCCACTTTGGACAGAACTGTTGTAGGATTTTGTCAGTTCAAAGGGGTACGGATTTGCTAGGCCTTTACAGTTGGTGTCAGAGCTGAAAGGTTAAGCGAGAACCTTGGCTCTGGTGGGGATTACTCATTAGAGATAGGGTCATTAGTAATCTAAAATGAGTTGAGCGTATTAATAAATATGAGTGCGTATTTTTTAGTGAATATAAAATGATTTTATATTGTGTTGATTGATTTATTGAGTGGCATATGAACCTTCGTCAACACAGTCTGCACAACTAGGCCGAAGGGGTTTCTAAACACTTGAATAGAACAATTCGACACAATATTATTTTCGAAAGCGGGTAAATGAAATAATTTTACCCAAAATATATTTTGATATAAAAAGAAATAATTTTCTGCAAATTATTATATATAATTAAAGTGTTTGGATATAGTATTATAGACAAATAAGATTATAAGGATTTAGATTGGCTTATATAACCAAGGAAAGTATGAGATCGAATTTTTGGAGTTAAAATTGAAAATGAAGTCAAAAATAAGGATTTAACTTGGATTAAGTTGAAATTTAACTTTTGAAATTTAACTAATGATGGAAAATAATAATAATATAAGTAAATTGATGAAGTAAATAAAATTTAGAATGTAGATGAATCGGATTGGGAAAATTTAATAGAAATAAATTAGTAAATTTTGAATGTGACTAAAATGGGAAGATAGAAATTAAATGTGAATTTGAAGAAAAAATCAAATTGAATTGAAATAAAATTCATTTGAGTTATAGATAATATTGAGTGGAATTAAATTCTTACTTTAACAAGTGAAAGTAAGTTGAATAAGAAATTGTATTGGGGTGAATGAATTTAAAATAGCCCATAAAGGTTAAAAGCATTGAAATAAAAATATATAGTTTGCTAAATAAAAATATATAATTCCGAATTAAAAGTGGAAGGTAAATGGGATTGATTGTTAATGGATGCAAATGTGAATGTAAATAAGTGTGTGACTTGTAAATCTAAAGGAGTGTAATTCTAACCCAAATAGAATAAATGAAAGTAAGTTAAAAAGAAATATGAATACATTCAAGCTTAAAATGGGCAGAAACGTGAGAAAATATAATTGTGTGACTTATAAGAAAAAAATAAATGGAGAAGTTAAATAGTAAGCCAAAATAAAATTGTTTTGTATTTGGAGAATGAAATAAAAATCCAAACTTGAATTATTAAATAAAGTTGAACTCAAGTAAAATAATGAGATGATTTTTAAAGATAAAAATCCAATATGGAATTGGAAGTGGGAGTGAACTAATTTGGAGTAAATTGGTTAATTGAATATGTTAATGAGATTTAAATTGGTTAAATAGAAGTTGGATTATGAGATAATAATGGAGTTGGGCATGAACTCGAGTTATAAATAGAATATTCAACTAGGATTGGTGGTGAATTAAATATAAGTGGAAATGTTGTGGAATTGGATTGAAATAAAGATGGTTTGAATTTGCAAATAAAATCCAATTCGAGTATAAATGAGTTAAACATGACCTTGTTAATAATAAAATAAATTCAGATGAATTGGGTATGGAAATTTGAAATTTAAATGGATTATGATTATGGCAAATTGAATTAAATGGAAATTTGATTAAATGAGAATCAAATTAAAATGGAAATGAACTTAAGTATGAAATTAAAATAAGTAAATTGACTTAATTTAAAAATAATAGAAGCTTGGCTTCGAGGAACGGTGAAAGCCCATTAAATGACAACTTGGGTGAATTTAATTTGGGAATGATTATTAATTTATAAACATGGAAGTGTCGTGCCTAATAAATGGTTTGAAAGGAACCAATGCGAGATGGAATAAAATGCAAATGTTTGGTTTGTAAATAAATTAAAATGGAATGGACTTTAAAATAACAAGTAAATTGAATTAAATTAGTAGGTAGAATGGATTTGGAAATATATAATAATAATCAAATCAAGGATTTAAAATGGAGATTGTTTACAAGGAAAATAAACTTCGGTTATGGGATTGAAATAAGTTGAAGAAAATAAATAACTTAAGCAAATAATTGAATAGAAGCTTGGCCTAAGTAAATATGTAAATGGTTATTTAATGGGGTGTTTCCAAGCTGAATAAAGTGGTTTCGAAAGAAACCTATGCAAACATATTAAATAAAATACAGTGTATGGTTATGAATAAGTTAAAATGAAATGAAACTGATATAAATTGAGTTAGAATCAATTTAAAATGGTTATGAGCTTAAGTGATAGTTTATTTGCATAAATATCGTCGAATTGCATAAAAATTGATTGTCGTTTGTTGCAAACAAGATTAATAAAAATCCGATGGATTAATAGAAATAAATAAAGTGGATTTTGGAATCAATTGAAATGAATATGAGTTGTTTGGACATAAAAATGAATTGAAGGTAAGCAAATGAGTTTTAAATCACTTAAATTGAATGCAAATGGCATATGAATCAGTTAAAAGGAATTGAACTAGTTTGAAAACCATACAAATTGCTTATGGAAGTTACTTAGAATGCATTACTTTTAGTATTGATGTGTTGTAGTTTCTTATATGAGTAAAATGTTATAAATTTCATAGATATGTTGCTTATATGTTTAAATTGAGTAAGTACAGGTACCGGGAGTCATTTGGCTGGATTTTGGTTGCGCAAATCGCTAAATAAATAAGCCGCTTGCTTAAAAATGCTAAATAAAGGTATGCCTACGCAATAAAAGTTAGGAAATATGAACTATTGCTTGTTTTTTTGTTTTTCCGACCATGTGGGTCGATGTATACATATATATCTCTCTTGTAAAATTGCAAAAGCTCCTCCGTACAAAGGAGACTCTGCCAAAAAAATTCAGAAATTTTGGGAGCTAGAAAATTTTTTGAAATTATTTTTACTAACGACAAACGATTTAAAATTGGAATTGGAATAAAAAATTTTGAAGTTGGAATTGGAAAATCAATTGTTTGGGAAAAGGGAAAGATTAGGATGGGAAATAACAAGTCAAACTAGGTAACTTTTAAAAAAAAGTTAGTGGGTTCGGGCATTCTTCCGTGTTAGTAATTTTGGGGGCGAAATTCTTTTAAGGGGGAGGAATGTAATGACCCATATTTTTATAACTATTAATTTAAGATATTTAAAATGAATTTAAATATTTAATTTGAACTATGAATTGATTTTTAATATAAAAGGTTTGATTTTATTTAATAAAAAGGATTTAGAATTTTAATATAACAATCTATTGAATAGATTAATTATTTAAGCAATAATTGGATATTGGGTAAAATATAAAATCCGGAGTTATAAGCTTGTTAAAAATACTTTAAAGTTTTGTAAAATCTATATTGATAATAATATAGGTAATAAAAGTGTTAAAATCGAATTTGGCAATGATTTGTTTAATTTTAAAAGTATATCGTTTAAATTAATATTTAAAAATTGGCCATCCGAGGCATAGTCTCGGAATTCGACGAAACCAGTTCCATTGGATCCGTAATATTGAGTTGTTATCGCATTTCAAATTTCGTAGCGTTCGGAGCTATCGTGTGATCGTACGAAATATAAATGCCTAGAAAATAATTAACTGAATTAATTTTAATAATCAATCTAAAAAGCTATCTTCTCTATACAATCGAATTAGGACTCGGAACCTTTTCCATTGAGTTCGGAATAGGTGTATAACATTATAGATGCTGAGTGGCACGTATCGATAGGAGGTCAGGATTTTGAATTGCGTAATTGGAGAAGATTTAAATTTAAAGTTTAAAATAATATATATATATAGGGTTTGACCAGTCAAGTTTCCTTTCACTTCAAATTTTTTTTCAGACCACTGTAGCTTGTTATTTTGAGCACGCATGAATCACGTCCATCATTTTATTTTATTTTCTCTAACAAAACATTTCGATATAAAATAAATTAATCTAGCTTCCTCAATACGCAGCCGTGGTCGTTTCATATCCCGAGCCTTCTACCTTATCTCAAAATTAAGTTCGCTCCTCATATATGGTCGCATCCTTTCGTTCTCAAAATCAAATCACCGAGAGAGAAAAAAACCCTAAATCGAATCAAATAGGGGGACGAGCGAAATTGAATTGCGTCCGTGCTGCTCGCGAGTTGATGATGCGCGAGGAGGACGCGACGTTCGCATGCAATCTAAGGCGGCGGTGGCTCAACGTCGGTGTAGCGAAGGGGTCGCGCAGCAGTAGCTTGGGTTGGCAGTGAAGGGTAGTGCTTGGAGTTCGTTTCAGTGAGGTATAATTGTGATTTTATTTTCGAATTTAAATCTAAAATGCATATGTACACACAGCTAGGAAAAAAGAAAATAAAGGGAATTTTTACAGTTTTGAAATCTTTTCTGTTTTAAATTTAAAATATATGTTAGGAGGATAAATTTATTTTCTTTAGAATAAAAATATATATAGTTAAACAAGACAGAAACATCTATATAGAAAACTAATTTTTATTTTACACGCACATTAAATTTGTACAATAAAACAGAAATTTTATATCTATAGGACTTTGGAAAAAATATAAAGATTAGATTTTTAAAACAAATATAAGTCATTTTGGTATAAGTAATTACAATAAAGAAAACTAAAATAAATATGTACGTCTACATTTTAAATATTGCTAGTTTTATTTTACAATAGTTTAATTAGGGTGATTAATTTGTTTATTACTCATTTAATTATTATTATTTTTGCAGAGCAAGCGGGGTTGAAAACTGATCCCCTACCAGATTTATTGAATATGAAAAACAAGGATACAAACAGAGAGTAAAATAGAAACAAAGGAAAAAACAGGTAAGACTTGAGAAGCTATGGTATCCAAGGCTCAATCTCACATGAAAATCATGTCTACTGACTCTTATACCACTATGAATATCATGCTTTAGAATAGCCCAAAGAACAACATCACTCCTCAGTTGACCTTCAAAAATCCTCCTATTCCTTTCACACCACACTAATCTCGTCATCTTTTTTAAATTGAAGAAGAAAGGAAATCTTCTCACATCATTCCACTTAGTAGCATTCTCGATCATAGCCTACTGATCAGCAGAAAGAAGAGGAACAGCAGCCATCCCCATATTACACAACAACTTACTCCAAAGATTGAGAACTAAGGGACATTCAAAGAATATATGCAGGGCAGTTTCATCTTCAGTATTACACAAAACACAGAAATAGAAGGAACAGCCATACCAAAAGCAAGCAATTTATCCCTAGTTAACAGAGCCTTGTTCACTACTTTCCAGTACATCAGATTGTCACTACTTGAAGAAATGTCATTCCAAGTAACCCTGTTCCAATTACAACCAAGCATGGAGTCAATACCTAGAAGAGAGACATATACACAGGAAATAGAGTGGGTTTTGCCATTCCATTGCACAGAATCATTATCGTGAAGGACAAACTTGTTACGAGCAAATTGATTCCATAGGGTCCTGACAGTTTAGTTACTGGAATAAGGTTGCAACAGTTTACCATACGAAATATAGTCAACAGCACTGGCATTAATGCCAATACCCGATTGGTATTTCTGTTGAGAAGTAAAGATTTGGTCTAGAATAATGCCTTTGCTTATCCAAGGTTTATGCCAGAAAGTACAAGCACTTGAACCTGAAAGTTGAATTTGAATTAAAGGCTTAAATGTGTTTCTCAAGTTCAAAATACACCGCCATATCTAGCTGCAAGTTTGTGGAACATCCATCTGCCAAAAATTCTTTGATCCAACATTATGCTAAAGTGTCCATTTAACCCAAAGAGAGTTCTTCCTATGCATAAGAGCATTTAAATGAAAACTGTAAGCAGCCTTATTCCAAACAGGAATGTTGAACAAGCCCAGTCCACCCTTGCTTAAAGGTTTCTCAAAAATTGTAAATGAACATGGGAAAACCTTCTTAGCATGTATAGAGCCAAACCAGAAAAACCTCATCATGGCAGATCTGACCATGTTCAAAAGCTTAGATGGTAGAATGAAAGCCCTAACCCAATAGACCATCATAGAAAAGCACACTGATTTAATAAGAACGAGCCTGCCTGCTTGAGACAAAAAATTTGTATCCCACCTCTCCGTGATTGCTGTATTTTTTTGAAATAGTGTAAGACAGCTTGACTGAGTCACCCTAGAAGTACATAGTGGCATACCTAGGTATGTCATATCATGATTCATGATTTACATCCCTGCAGTAGAAGAAAGAATTTGCTTCTGCAAGCTCGGCACACTAGCAAACAAAATGCTTGATTTATTTAGATTTAATTCAAGACCTGTCATCAAGTAGAAGCAATGCAGAGCACGCTTAATGGTTTCAATTGACTGAAGATTGAGCTTGGTGAATAACATGATGTCATCAGCAAAAAGTAGAGATGTTAATTGTATGTCCTTACATTTGGAATGAAAGTGAATCTGCTTGGACAGATACGATGGCCTAATGTAGCATGTGAATACTTCCATCACCAAAATGAAAACATAGGAGGATAGAGGGTCACCCTGCCTTATCCCTTGCTTAGAGGCAAAGAAACCAGAGTTTGCTCCATTCAAAATCAAAGAGAACGATGGAGTAGAGATGCATTGATAGATCCAGGTAACAAAGACTTTTGGGAACCCCATAAGGGACATGGTTCTGACAATAGTAGACCACTGAAGACTATCATATGATTTCTTGAGATCAAGCTTTAACATAGCTCCCTGAGAGGCATTCACACCACTGTAACCCTTTAAAAGCTCATCCGCTAGCATAACATTATCGAGGATGTTTCTGTTAGGAAGAAAAGCAACTTGATTCTTTAATATGATTCTCACCAACACAGCCACAAGTCTCGTGGAAATGATTTTAGAAATACGCTTATAAACTACATTACAACAGGAGATTGGTCTGAAGGTCACTAATGTAGGATGCAAGCACTTGGGAGATTGGTCTGAAGGAGGTCACTCATTTAATTATTTTAGTTACTAAAATATTTTTAAAAAGGAAGTATTAGTTTAAAATTTAATTATTTGTTGAAATAAATCATTAGTTAAAATTAAATTATTAGATTAAAATAAATTTATTTAAACGGTAGTTAATCATTCGATTAGTTTAAATATTAATAAAATCATATATTGTTTATATAAGGTCAAAAGTCGGGAAATCGGGTCAAGATTGGAAAGGATTGAAACTTAAAGCAAAGGTGAGACTTTCTCACTCATTTGGATGCCATAAGTTAAATTTAAATGTTAAATTTAAATCATTGGATGTGTTTGGTTGATTTATAATAGTTTATTCACTGGATGATATCATAACCCATATATCGCAATATTCCACCTTGAAGTGGAACTGATATTTTATTTTGTGCTAACATCTGTGGGTGCAGGGAAAACAGGTTGGAGGAAACCAACAGGATTCCTCAAAGATATTTATTTATTATATTTATGTTGTCATATGACAGGATGGATGAATTGATATGGAATTGTATGCGAATTGAATTATTAAGCGTTAAATAATATGGAAATTGGAATTTGGAAATTTTTAAATACCACAAATAATTTAATTGAAGGAAGTTAAAATGAAACTTAAATTAAAAGAATATTTATTTAAGATTTGGATTTACTTCGATTGAGAATAAAGTAAATAAAAAGTATATTTATCACCTTGAATATACTTAAATTGGTTGAAGTTGAGTTTGGGAAAAATTAAATATAAAAGACTCAAAAAAATATTAGAATCAACGAGTGAATTTGAAGCAAAGCAAAATTTTATTAAGAAATAAAAGAACTTTATTAAGATATGAAATAGGATTTTATTAAGGAACAATATGAAATTGTATTGAAGAATGAAATTATAAAGACGGGATTTTTGAATAAAATTGTTTTATAAATAAATGGAAAACTCAGGGGAATTATAAATTTATAAATAGGGTTTATAAATGGGATAGAAAGTTATCAGTGGATATGTGAGGAGTTAAGTTATGAAGAGAACTTATATTGAGTATGAAAATTGGTTTTGAAAGGAAATAGTAGAATATTTCCCTAGGTGGAAAATGAGAATATGGTCGTTTGAGATAGAAATCAAGAGTAATTTATGGATGAATATTGGATTTTCTAAAAATATAAATTTGTTTTAAAGGAAATATTTTTAAAATTACTATACTATATAATTTGTATAGAACTATTTTCTAGATTTAGAATATTCCAGAATAGTTGATTTAATGCTTAGTATTTATTAAAATAAATTTTAGTATTCTAAAACAGCTTTGTAAATTTGTTAATAACTGGATATGATTTTAATATTTATATTTAATTTTACCTTAAACCATAGCTTGAAAATAAATCTATTATTCTTGTTTTATAAGTCATGATGTTTTCAAAAATGTTTTGAAAATCCAATTATAAATTCTCTTGAGAAAGAAAGCAAGTGAAAATTAATTTGAATAAGATTATCAGGGAAAGATTTTATAGAGGGTTATGAGTACTTGAATAAAATTCCAAGTATAAGACAAGTGAATTTCGAGGAGAGATAAAATTCACAAGAAGAGCAGGAGTGAAACATGAATTTTTAATAAGCTAAATGGCTTTCGAAATATAAATGAGAATCAACTAGGGGATCCTATTATCTATAGGATTCACGAGAAATAAGTTTGGGAAATTTTACAAATGAAATTGTAAATGATTTGTTGAAGAAAGAAATAGGAGATAAAGAAATATTTTCCAAGTTTTGAGAAACTAATAAAGTGGGAAAATGTTATAAGTGATTGGCAAAGACTTAAATGGTTCCACGAGAAATAGAGGAAATTGAATCTAATTTCAAGGCATTGAAATATGAAGAAGATATCTTAAGTAGACATTTGAGATAAATAATTTGAGGAAAATTATTTAAGACTTGATTGTTGCTTGTGGATGATTATTTGATAGTTAAATAACCGACTATCAATATTGGCCAATGCGTTGATCGTTTCGAAGAGTCCGGGATCGGATTTAATTATTCGAAAACCACTTCGATTCGGTTTGAACGATAACGAATGAAGATCGTGAAGATGATGAAGACGGTGATTCCGTTTGTCCAGACCCAGGGCAACTTGTATGGACGAATGCTTTCAGAACATCGTTCGGGGGACGATGAGCATTCTAAGTGGGACTCGTTCTTGAAAGGTAACGCTTGGCTTCAAGCCTCATCAACCGGAAATGGCTAAAACAGGGGAGGTACAGCAAGGCTAGGTGGGCAGCACCCATTTCAGGGTAAGGTCATCACCGTCTAGATGTCCCTTTTTATTTCGGCTTAGTGGGTGGTTGGTCGCGCCAACTACGGGGTGATCTTACTCGGGACTGTCCAGTAAGGGATGGTTCCGGCCTTGTGTTGCAGGGGAGTTAGGGTGGCTACTCGGTACTCTGATCTAGACCAGGTACTATGACGGGCGGTACCCCGGTAGCCCTGCCATTGTATGGAATCCAATCTTCAATAAGCGCCTGTACGGTTTTGATTGTGCCCAACTATTGCTGAAACGTAAGATGCAAGCATTTCATCTAGATTCTATTTTACTTTCTATAGACACGATTATAATATCAGACGAGTTTGATAAAAATGTTTTGGCTATCGTAAGGTAAAAACCCGATATGTTCATTTGTGGCGTGGTCTTACGAGATGCTTTTGTTTTTCAAAGGATTTTTGAAAATATAATAATCCAATTGAGTGTGATTTCTCACGCTGGTTTTCCAGAATGACTCGGGTGTTGTTTTATATGATGCTCGGGTCAGACCGAGTTAAACAGGATCAGGTTAAAAGCTAAGGAGTTCAGGAGACGAGCTGATGCCAGAGCGTACTTCCGTATTTGACTATTATTTTCGCTGTGTATGGACAAGTATTAAGTTGTCTCTGTATGGATGTTGTACTCTGATGATGGTATGTATATGTATAACAGTACAAATTTCTTTGTATTTAGAAGCTATTATTATATATTATATTTTGTTCCGCTGCGATTGTGAGACTCTGACGTTGTTTTTATTTCTTCTTCTTCTACCACTTTCTTCTTTATACCCGAAGACTCGTACTTTTATGCCACTTTGGACAGAACTGTTGTGGTATTTTGTCAGTTCAAAGGGGTACGGATTTGCTGGGCCTTTACAGTAAGAGATATTTTGATAATATCTACGGTTGATTTATTAATTTGCCACATTTTCCTAAGGCTATAAATAAGACCCTAAGGCTTCACAAATTCACACGCCTTATTCCATCTTCTTCTTATTCTTCACCTTTACTTTAATGGCTTCCATCACCTCCATCCTCTCATCCATAAGTCGAGCCATCTAGAAGCAATAATCCAAGTGATTGTGAGCTAAAAGTTCGAGTTAGCAAAGCTATAGCCAAATTTTAGTTAGTCGTTTAAACCCGAGGTAAGTTAACTCCTAACTATCCTATTATATGTTAGTGGATGTTATATATGTTTGATTATGATTATTGTCGATGATTGTTTATTATGAACATTGAATACATATGCAAGTCACGGAAATACACGTCGATAAGCACAAAGGAAATCACTTTCCTTTATTTAATGAATTAGTGTATATGGAACGTTAAACCTCTTTAAAATTGATTAAAATACGAAATAAATTCTAAAAATATTTTAAAATGTTTTAAAAGTGATTTTATAAATATGAGTTCCCAAAGACACTAGTTCATATTTTTAAATAATTTTTAGAATTTATAAAAGTGATTTGAGTTGTAAGCATGTTTTAAAAATGATTTGAGTTATAAAAATGAGTTTCCAAAGACATTAAATTTATATTTTTAAACAATTTTTAGAATTTATAAAGTGATTTGAGTTATAAAAAAATTTAAAAATATTTTTAGAATTTATTTCATATTTTTAATCAATTTTAAAGAGGCTTAACATTCCATATACACTAATTCATTAAATAAAGGAAAGTGATTTCCTTTGTGCTTATCCACGTGTACTTTCGTGACTTGCAAATGTGTTCGACATTCATATTAAACAACCATCATCAATAATCATAATCAAACATATATAACATTCTATAGCATATAATATGATAGTTAGGAGTTTACTCACCTCGGGTTTATACGACTAACTAAAATTTGGTTATAGCTTTGCTAACTGAACTTTTAGCTCACAATCGCTTGGATTATTGCTTCTAGATGGCTCGGCCTATGTATGAGAGGATGGAGGTGATGGAAGCCATTAAAGTAAAGGTGAAGATGAAGAAGAAGATGGAATGAGATGTGTGAATTTGTGAAGCCTTAGGGTCTTATTTATAGCCTTAGGGAAAATGTGGAAAATTACTAAATTAACCTTGGATATTATCAAAATATCTCTTCCACTACCTCACTTTAACATCAAATTCTTGCCACTATACTCAAGTGCATGCATTAATAAGATGTAATGTGATAAGAAATATTGTAAAAATATCTTAAGCATGGAATGACATGCATTAATGCTGAATTTGATGTTTGCTTTCCATGTTTTAATTGTGATTAGATGTTACCTTTTTCACTTATTTTTTCAAAATATCTTAGATATTTTCTATAGCTTTGATTTGACTAATTGTGATACATATGTGTATGTGTGTGCATGCACAAAAAATGTTGCAACAACTTAAAACAATTTCCATTTGTCAGACCTTTGAGATTTCGGGATCCAATTTCCAATCAGTTTTTAATTCAAACTATTTATTTATGTAAACAAAATTTGAAAATAAATTTCTTATTATATTAACTAATTAAAACAAGTTCATTTAACTTAAGCTATATTTAAAATTATTTAAATATTCCATTTTCAAAGTGGTAAAATTATGGGTCGTTACAGATCTCGAATAGTAGTGTGGCCTTGACTTTATGTTCGCATGGTTGGTTTGGTTGTATGCTACACTAAAGTGTGTTTGAGTGCATTTGAAGTGAGAATAGTCGTTATAATCACACTTTAAATCCCTTGTGTTTTAACTTATGTTAAATGTTTATATGTGAATATATTGTGAAATAATATATGTTGGTTGTTATTTGCACCTATAACAGTGTATGAGACATCAAGGAAATGGTTCGGAAAATCGTATAAATGATATGATAAAGCTGTAAAAGTTAGAAGCGAAATAGTGGTTATGGATGCACTGTACAAATGACTTGTGTTTGGCAATTTGTAGTATAATTTAAAAAAAAAATCCTTAAGGGTTTCTTTGCATATTTATCCAGTAAAATAAGTAAAGTACTTACTATAAAAAAATTGGATTTTAAATCAATGAATAGCTAGTTGAAAACCGATCAAATGTCTGGGCTTTAAAATTGGTTTCATGGTAAGAATAGGAAACCGTAACACTTTGCAACTGCAGCACTTTTTTTGTCTTTTAAACTTTTGACAGCAATTCTATTAAATGCTATTGTTTGTTGTTTGAAACTTTAAAAGAGTTAGAAGTGTTATTTAAATAAACTATTTTTCCACATAATTTGAGGGATGTTTGTTAACATTAATTATAGTGTATTAAATATGGTTTTAATTTTAAATACATCTTTGATGATTATTTATGGATTTTGAAAGTAAAGGATTTTATACATAAACATGTTTCTTTATATTTTTGTTAGATTTGAAATCAGTTATTTTAAAAAAATATTTTACATAGATATTTAAACTATTTATATGTATTTGTATATAAGTTTGAAAAAGAAAGTAAACTATGTTATAAAAATATAAAAGTGGTTTTGGGTTTAGTGTAACAATGTTTAATAATATTTGTTTTTATTCCATTTGAACATACATTTAAAAATGTGAAATCTTATTGATGGATTTATGGCTATTCTTATACCTTGGAGGTAGGAATATGAATATATTTTAAGAATATAAAAGAGTAGAATTGAATAGTGAAATAGTAATATACATGTATATATCTTTTGTAAAGGTGTTATATATATATATATAAGTATTTACAAATAAGTTTTAATTAATAAAATAATTATTAAATAAACAGGGGAATGGAACCCATATGTGACTTAATCATGCTTTATTTGTTTACCCATTTATGAAAAGTATTTAATCCTGTACTTAGTTCTAAAAACCAACAAAGTAGAATTATTCTATCTGTAAGAGTTAAGAATAATGATCGAGTGGGGATTAGAAGCAAATAGTGCTCTAACCTACTGGTTTCGCTCTTGACCAAGGGATAGTGTAATTTGAGAAGGTCGGAAATGTGATAAGTATATGAGACTTAGTTTCTATATGCGACTGTTTTCATTCTGTACTAGGTAGTTGATTTGTCGACTATCGTGTTTGGACAAATTAACTTAGGAAGTATATAAGAACTTCACGGTTTCATATAGATTGAGACTCCCTGGGAAGGGCTCATTATATGAAAAAGCTCTTACTTTAAGGACGTATGTACACGAGATCCCCAAGGGAGGACTCCTTTATATCGTTTACTTACTTCTAGAAGAACCGTTGAGTTTACAGAAAGCCACTTCAAAAACGATATGTGAGTTCTATGTTTTGGAAGTGGTTGTAGAGTAGAATGTTATAAAGTTGAACTGTCTTTCCTAAGGTTAAGTCCAAGGAAGTGGTCAACATTAACATTTCATAGAAATGCGATAAAGTGGAACTATCTATCCTAAGGTTAAATCCAAGGGAGAGGTCGGCATTAGCATGACGCCTTCGTCGGATGACTTATGTAAGAATCCATGGAGAAGTTTGTGAACTATTTGAGATGCTGGAATTAATAGAGAGGTTCAAGATCTGTTTGAGGGATGAAGACTCGTGTGAGAGATGCTGAATGTGATTTTAGCATCGAAAATGATAGAATATGGAGTAGGATGCATAGCTTGGGGGTTTAGCTATACCCAAGGGTGCATCAACTCCAAATATTTAGAGAAATTTACGGTTGTTGCTAGCCGAAGTTGTTAGTATTCGGTTTCACATGTTTGGGCATGGACTAACTATGTTTAACTTTGTGATATATTTTATCTAGAGATATGCATGTTTCAGAAGGTAGCTTTTAACCCTTGTTTGGAAGTCGACCTTAATATACTAAGGATACATCCATGGAAATCTACCTTAGCGGTTTTAGTAGTACTTCAAATAGTGTTATATTATGAGATGCGAGCAGCATAACTATTTTTTGATATATATTTTACACCATAAACACTATCTACTATATCATCATATGTACTTATTAGGTTGGTTTGGTTCTTTTGAAAGGAGAACCATTCTGGTGATTTGGGTGGTCTCGAAAGATACTATTATATGCTGATCACATATTTCTTGAGTTTCTTATACCAGACTTTATGTCAGACTCATGGTTTTGTCTTTCCCATAATTCCTCGAGTGCTCTTTTACGCAATCTGAGAATGGTAGGTTCTCTTGATATTCTTTGGAGATTCAGGAGATGAGCTGGATGCTTCCATTCTCTCATTGTAGTATTTTATTTCCATTACATTACTATTACATATATATCAGTATCTGTCAGGACATGCTATAACAACTGTCCAGGCTGATGAATAATAATTAGGATTGTAACTTTGAAATGCTATATATCTTAGAGTGACGTTTGTACTACCTTTTGATATTATATGTTACCATTCCATTGTGAGATTCAGATGTTTTGTTCTCTTTTTTATTGTTCTTTTTCATTTTATTTTACCCTAAAAATTTGCCTTTCTAGCACTTAAATGCTTGGTACGTGAATACCGTGGATATCTTAGAGTGTATATTTGGGGGTTGAAAAGGCGAATCATTATAAGACATACATGTATAAATGTTTTGATTTGAAAAAAAAAACCTTTTTTTTCAGTCGTTTATAAAAAAAATCGAATTTAACATTATAGAAATATGTGTGTATGTTCTGCCACTTAATTAAAAACAAAATTATATATAGGTACGTGTGTGTGTGTGTGCGTGCATGTGTGTCTGAGTATTTAGTTATACCATGGCAAGGAAAATTATGAATACTTATATTTCATCGTGATTTAATTTTATTTATTTATTTTGATTACACAAACCAAATTCAAATTAAAAAAAAATGTGTATTTAAAGTATAAATTATATGACTATTTTTTATATGTTTATACTAGTGTAAATCTCACGTACGTGCATCTAATAGCTAGAAGTATTTACTTTCATTTAATAAAAAAATTATGCATGGATGTGCGTTATAAATGCAAAATCTTTGGTAGTCATGGCATTTTTATTTTATGTAAATTGAAAGCAAAATTTCATTGATGCATGGTTGTTAAAGAAATGGTGATGGAGGTTGCAGACCAATGGTGAGATTCTATTGATTCATATAGGGCATTTTGGGAATTTCAAAAAAGAAAACTTTCTACTTTATTTGGAAATCTGAATATATATATATATATATATATATATATGATATCTCACATTCATTATATGTATGCATTAATATATATGTGTGTGTGTGTGTGTATTAATGCATACATATATATAATGAATGTGAAATATCACACTAAATTAATTAATGGCCAAAAAACTAAATCTAATTTGGATATTCATGTGTATATGTAATTGATTACATGAATGATCCATCCCATGCTAAATTGTCGTCTCATCATAACTTACCATAACTACAATAACCGTAGATATCAATGGTTATTTATTAACATGTGATATTTACTCATTTATGTAGACATTAAATAATCTAATGATAATAAGTATGTAAATTAAGTCCCTATTTTTTGTAAATCAAAAAGTGCAAACTATCTTGCGCTTTTCTTATAAAAGTGCAAGTTAACTTGCGCATTTCAAAATTTTAATTTTTTTGAAAATTTTAAATTTTTAAAAAAAATCTCAAAATAAAAAAGCGCAAACTAGCTTGCGCTTTTCTGATGAAAGTTGCAAGTTAGCTTGCATTTCTGTCAGAAAAGTGCAAAGCACCTTGCATTTTCTATTTTTCAAAAAATAGGGACTAAATTTACATACTTACATATACAGGGACTTTTCTTATAACAACATCAAAAATAGGGACCTGTAACTCGTTTCTTGTTGTGTGCGCTATGGAAGCACATACATTATAATTAAAACACAAATTATACCTGAGTAAAAATATTATAACATTGGATTTAACACTTAATAACCATAAATCACATTATATAAACATAGATGTTTTAATGTAAGCTAACCAAATTAAAATTAAAAAACAAACCCGTTTTATTAAAAATCACTAAATAAGATTTAGTGAAAAATACATTGTTCATGTAAATATAAAACGTTATCGAGTGCAAATTAATAAAAGGTATATTTTTAAAATCTCCATTTTCCTCCATTGTCCATGCATCTGATCTAAAATGGTACCGGACCTCGCATTGTGTTCATTGAATAACTAACCAATACTTAGGGCAATCACTTGGAACAAAACCCACCTAGATGAATGTTTAAGTAAAATGTGTTTAAGTAAGGAGAAGGTTACTCCGATTAAGGAATGTTCTTTTAAACAGAAAACCTCTCTGCTCCTGGTCGTGACCTGGCTCATCGAAGTGGTCCCTTTTCGAGGATATACACTTGTTGAAGGTTTGAAATTTTTATGCGCCTTATGTTGATTCAAATAAGCATATTTGAATATTATATTTAAACTTAAATATTTTTTAAATTTAATAAAAGTAATAACATTTTCTAAAAAGTTATAAAATGCAAATTGAAATCGTTTTAAATCTTCATAAATAAAAAGGTTATTTTTAATATTAATTTAATTTCTAGCTAATAAAACGATACCTATGAATACATACATATAGCTAATGATATATGTTATAATAAATTAGAACACATGCATACAAATATATGTATATATACGTGTGTGCGCGTGCGTGTGCGAGTGCGTATGCGTGTGCGTGTATGTCTATATGTATGTCTGTATATGTATATATGTATGTATGTTATATACATAGAGAGAAAAGGGTGGTTTCAAGGAATTGAAGCCCACTTAAACTTAAAGGTACATATATTAGACGTAGAGACAAATGACATCGTGATTTTGTGCTAATCTCCCTTATAACATTGTTAATACTCAAAAAAACATTATTTTAAATTATGAATTTAAAATAAAACTGATCTCCATCCTTTACAATATAAATAGAGAAGTATACATACCTATGGTTGTTGGGTATCCATAAGCAATAGGACATTTTTATTGATGTTTTTTATTATCCCTAGATAGGTAAGAATATTATGTGATTTTTTTAGCACCTTTAAGGGTCATACAATTACCCTGAGGCTATCAACAAATGATGACTCTTAAGTACGTAGTGTATTTTATGATATTTTGAGCAACGTTAAGGTCACCTAGATGATTAGAAGTAAGAGAAATTTTGGTTGGTATTTATATAGATGATATAGTTAGTAAAGAGTAACTTACCATTTATAGGACTATAATTTGTTGAGCACACTTAAGGTTGTAGTAACATGATAAATGTGTCATAACACCTACTAATATTTTTTATATGAAATTCAGGTATCTCTCTTAGGGTTTTTGAGAGATATAAAATTTAATTGGAGCCTTATTAGATAAATATAATGAAATAATCTAATAAATATAGGAACATATGCATTGTGATAGTTCACTCTAATAAATTTGGATAGACTAAATGACAATTATGAAGCGCTTTCTAGAAAAGAACACACTAACTGGTGCAAACTACAAAGACCGGTCAAGAAACATAAAATTTCACTCACATATGAAAAACTCTTGTATGTGGTCACTAATGAGCCTATGGGTAAACACGACAAAGATGTCATACCCGAACAACTTAAACCCTAAGAGTCTTAGTCGTTGAACCGCAAACTTGCCTAATGCTACATGTTGTCGACTGCGAGCATCGAACTCCAAAGGCGGCATGAGAATATGGATGACTAAGCAATATTCCAACACCTATAAAAGGTTTTATGGTGGCCAGTCTCATACCATAAGTTATGAGATCTCATGGAAACTATCACATATAAAGATGAGCAAGGGCACTCCTGTCTAAGGTCATGTACTCAATATGATTGGTTACATACAGACAACTATAGGTTGGGAAAAGCTCTTGAAGCTGAGCTACTAACCAATTTGTTTCTTCGATCACTGGCTCTACAATTTAATCTTCTTATATTGAATTTCATATGAATTCATTAAAGTATGCTGTCGTGGAAATCCTTAACATGTTAAGGAGGGTCGAGTGTACGCTCGTTAAAGAATCGAATGCGGTACTTGTTGTCAAGTGAGCTTCTTCCTTGAATGGTTTGAAGAAGAGAAAGCGTGGGACAAAAGGTGGAAAGGTTAAGGCTAAGGATTAATAAGAGAAGAGTGAATGTCACATTTTATTTTAAAAGGGACGCTGGAAGAGGAATAGTATGGATTATCTAAAGATGCTCATGGGGGAGGAAACTGATCTTGCTTCTAAAAGTATTTTCCATATAGGAAATAATCTTTATGTAAGTGCTTCTAATTTGGTTTTGGATATTGGATCTGAAACTCATATCTATAATTCGTACTTAGAAGTAAGAGGCCCATAGCGTGAGGGAGCATGGAATTCCAAGTTGCAAATGGAGCTATTATCACTACCATCGTAATATGAGACTGCCATGTGAAGCTTGGCAGTTCATATGATTCGATTTTATATAATTACTATTATGTACCATACTTTGTTAGCTATCGACTCATATTTCTCTTATGTTAGAAAACGGATATGGTTTTATTTACAATGACAATATAATGAAATTTTGTTAGGTAATAAAACTGTTTGTTTTGATAATCTGATTAATGACATTTATGTGCATAATTATAATCATATATTTGTTATTGAAAATAATAATGCATCTAAGATAAATGATAATTATCTTTAGCATTACTGACCAAGCCCTATTATTAAAATCGATTGATCAAGTTAAGAAACCAAGGGTTTCTACCATCATTTGATTCTGAATCATTTAATACATACACACACACACATCATATCTTAAAGGTAAAATAGCAAGCACTCATTCAGTGAGAGTAATGAAAAGGTTAGTAAACTCTAAGCACTAGTACATATTAATGCATGTGGCCCCATGGCTATAACTACCAAAGCTAGAATCTCTTATTTCATTATATTTATTCATGATTTATCTGGATATGTATATCCTACGAAATATAAATCAAAGTTTTATGATAAATTCATAGACTGTAAGAGAAAAATTGTAAAACAAGATGATAAAAATTAAAATATTTTGATTTGATCCAGGCGATGAGTACATTGGATATGAACTGCAAGAGTACGTAAATGAGAACGATATTTCTCTCAAGCCACTCCTTTATATACTCCTCAAAACAACAGTGTTTAGGAAAGACGAAATCAAATTTTGTTGGACAAGGTTCAGTTGATGATGAGTGATATTGAGTTGCCTTTTTTTGTTTGGAGATATGCAATAAAAATTGCAACATATATTTTGAATTTTGTACTGTCTAAGTCTATGCCCAAGACATTAAATGAGTTATGGGCTGGGAAGAAACCCTGTCTTAATTACCTTAAGGAATGGGGTTGTCCAGTTCACATTAAAAATGTAAACCTTGATAAACTTGAGGCAAGATCATTTATAGTGTATCTTAGAAATTCTCATGGATACATCCTATCATATCGAGGAACAAAATTGTTTTTTTACAAGCTATGTCGCCTTTTTGGAAAAGGAAATTTTCTCATGAGAAATTAATGATAGTAAGATAGATTTTTATAGGAAAGAACAAACTTCCTTGGAAACTAAATGTTTAGATAGTAATTCAAAACCTTAGGAAAATACGCAACCTATTAAAAGGTCTAGTAGGTAATCTCATACGCCAAGGAGATACTATGAGTTTCTCGCTGACGGCAACATAGAGGATTGCATCATCATAATGAAGATCCCCTCACATATCGACAAGCCTTGGAAAGTAAACACTCTACTTTGTGGCTTGATGTGATGAAATCCAAAATGGATTCCATATACAAAAAAGTATAGAATTCGAAGAACGCATCCAAAGGGGTGAAACATATTGACGGATGTAAGTGGATCTTAAACAAAATTATAGACATGGATAGAATATTTAGACCTATAAACATAGTTAGCGGTGAAAGATTTCCATCAAATTCAAGGTGTTGGCTATGACAAAAAAAATTCTCTAGTGACCATGATTAAATCAGTTTGGATTATACTTACAGGTGTTGTTTATTACGAGTACAAAGTAAGGTGGAGGACATTAAGATAGCATTTCTAAATGGTGATTTAGAAGTGATCGTTTATATGTCACAACCAAAAAATTTCAAGGTCGGTGGGAGGACGACATTAACAAGGCATGTAGACTCATACGTTCAGTTTATGATCTTGAACAAGACTCTAGAATTTAGAATAATGTTTTGACAAGTTAGTTGTAACAAACAATAATTTTATCACTTTAAATTAGAATATTTAATAATTTTAAATATTCAGATAATTGTTTTAAATGATGAATAATTCACCTTAATTATTACATAATGATAATAAATGATTTGTAATGGTTTTATAAATATATAAAGTTATTTTATAAAGATATACAGACTTCATCGCGTTTAGGCGTTCATCATCGTATATTTATAAATGGATATTAATATAAAAATGGTTTTATAACTTAAATAATTTGTTTTAATTATTTAAAGATGATAAGAAATTTATTTTCAAGTTTTATTTACATAAAAAAATAGTTTGATCAAAACTGATAATATAACCGGGATTCCGATTCCGAATTTTTAACTATTTAACAAATAAAAGTTATATTTGAATGATGCAACATTGAAAGTTAATATGACATATATACATACATGTTCATGCATGCATCTACGCATGCAAATGTATGTTCACATTGAGCATATAAAATAAAAATGGTCTACTTTTGAAAAAGCAAATTTACACATCACCTTATATGGCACATGGAGGGGAATGGGCTAAGCACATGGTTGTGTAAGAGATATTTGTGCAAATTTCCCTATAAATAGCCAAGCACGCCTTTCATAATTTACACACACGTTTTCTTCTCTTCTTTCCCTCCTTTTCTTAGTGGCCTCTACTCGTGTACTCTAAAGAGGGAAAATAGTGCTAGGTCATGCACTATTAAAGAGGAAATGGCCTTAGGCCATGAGTGTGGTGGAGATAAGGGTGGTGGACCGTGAGCATAAGGGAGATGGAGGTGGTTGGATGTGAATTACGGTGGTGAAGGAAGTTGGTTGTGAGCATTTATGGGGATGGAGGCCCTAGACATGAGCACTAAGAAGGGGGAGAATGGGTTTTAGTGATATTTGATGAAGTTGGAAGCATTAGTAAAGTTTTGTAATGGATTGAATGTTGGTAGGAAGTGTTTGGTTTAAATAAAAGTGAGTTAATCACGCTTTGAATTATTTGATAATATCACTTGATATTCACTTGTTAATCGCTTGTTTGTATTGTTCACTAATCACTTAACATTACTTGCTATTAGTGGTAATAACATTAACTACTTAAAGTTATACTCCCGACCATATGCTAAAATGATTGTTTATATGGTTGTTAAATATGTTTGGATGATCATTGGTTGATTATATAAAAATTTGGTTGTGATGGATATGATTATTATGATTTATAAGTTGAAAATCTTATATGATAAAAAGTACCTTTTACTAATAATTTCTATGATGATTCGATATGTTTATATGCTTGTTATGCAACTTGATCATCATGTTTAGGATGTTAATTATATGCTTGCTTGATATGGAAATGATACACGGTAAAATACATGTCGAATTTACACAAAGGAATCGCTTCCTTTATAAAGTATAATGGTATATATAACATTGTTAAACTCTTTAAAAATGGTTTAAAATAGCTCATAAATGTATTATAATATTAAACCTCATTTCGATAGAGTTTGAAAAAGATTTGAAAATGGAGTCAAAATAAACGCATCGCGTAACGGTAATTCACGATTTTGCACCGTAAAAAGTTAAATCCATTTATATAATGAAATATGAGCGGGAATGCTTTGGAATAAAAAATTTATAGACTCTTATAACAATAGTTTACGAATGAAAAAAAAACTAAGTTTTCATTTACTAAAATTTGAGATATGTACAAATCAAATTTTCAAAGTAGTCGCGCTTTGGCAGTTCTAAACTATGGTTTTCAACCTTTTAAAATTTGATATTTCTAAATCTTTAAAATATGAAATGAATTCCATAAATATGTTATAATGTTTTAAAAGGGATTTGAGTTATAAAATGGGTATAAATATATAATGAAATAAGTGTTTTGATCTGCTAAGCATTAAAATCACTATTCACCAATAATTTAACAACTGCATTTGTCTTCGAATAAATGATTTAAACTTGGATCTCTCTTCTCGAATCTTTTGAAAATGTTTTCCAAATAACCATACAAGTATTTTAAAAGGTTTAGAGTCAATCAAACAACTTGACTGCCTTATGGGTGACAAAGGGGTAGTCTCCAGGCTGGAGTTTGAGAAACCAATTGCCTACTCCCTCTAGCTATTTGGACTGGCCCGATGGAGGGGATGGTTGATTTGATTTACTAGGATCATATTTTCTTAAGATAAAAGAAAAGAGATCTGGAATTTTCCACAAAGTTAAATAAGATTTTAAATAAGATTTTGATGGTAATGTGAACGTTTTAGTTCAACTTTGTATTAAATTCTGAGGAGGGAACCCATACTATTCGTGTGAATCTAAAAGGTAAATTCACCATTATTTGATGAATAGTACAGGCTGAATATGGAAATTAGTATTGAGTAAAATTAATTTAAAATCTATGAATCCATTTTACTTGGTACTATTTGGTTTGGGTATACAGTAAACGATATCATAAATAACATTGTTCTTAACCCATTAAAAGATATGTTTTGAAAATAAGTAACCTCCACTAAGAATGAAATTATATTATACGAATAATAGAAATGGAAATACTTTCCTTAAGTAATAAGGAAATGATTTGGTATTTCCATAGTTAAAAGGCGGTGTAATAAATCTGTATATATCAAGAAGAAATGTTTTAAAATATATCTCTAAAGATATATATTGGATATAAAGATATTAGTTGATTGAATGATGATCACCAATCACCCACATACTTAACATCTTTTCTATTGATAATTGGTTCAGAGAGAGTAGAATCAAATTTGGACGATTCCTATCCGAAAACCGCTTCAAACCAATATACATGTTCAAAAGTGAAGGCATGTTGAATATAATGATTTTGAAGATCGAGATCTTCATAATGTAGGGCCACTTGCCACTAACATCGTGATTCCCATATTATAAACATATGTTGGCAATAGTACCTTCATTATGAAATCTTCAATGCAATGACTGCTCGCTACAAATCCTAAGGGTGATTCTCATAAAGGATGCAGTAGGCGTACCTTTGATTGTTCCGTTCCTGGACATCTTATATGGACGAATGTCTGACATTGTTTTTCTAAGACCACGTACATTGGTTTTTACAATTGTATATCTGTTTAGTGGTGTTGGAGGTAACCCCTCTTATACTTAACACCCTTCCCTGAGACGTATGAACTCGGATGTTGTACTTTTGTGGATGCCAATTGGTGTGTCCTCGAAAATGGCAATGTGGCATTCAAAGTGGGATTTGTCATGCGAAAGGTAAAACTCTACCTAAAGCCTCATACCTCGGTAATGGCAGAAACAGGATAGATGCAGCAGGGCTATATAGGTCGCACCCATTAGGATATAATCATCACCTTTCTAAATTTTTCTCTATATTTTGGGTTTTTTATGTATGCTATGGGATCCTATGGATAATTAGGGAATAGCTGAGGTGATGGGATATTCGATACTATCTATGGTAGAGGTAAGCTTGTTCTGCATTGGTAGAGGGCAACAGAGCCGTATCTCGATACATTCCTCTATAGATGTACTGTCGGGAGGTAGTTCCTTAAATTATCATTGTTTAAATTCCATTCTCGAATATGTACTGTTACAGACTTGATTGTTCACCTAGATATGTTGTCGAATTAACAAATTAACAATTTTGGCTATTTTAATATGCTGATTGAAAGGTTTTTCAAAGCAATGTCATTAGAAATAACATCAAATAATTTGATAAAAATGTTTTAGTTGTCATAAGATAAAAATCTATCTGTATTTATGTGCGGCTGGTCTTATGAGATACTCTTCTTTCCAAAAGTTTTGTTTGACATCAAGGTTGATCGATAACACTATTATATTTGTTTATGATTTGTATTTCTCACATTGGTTTGCTAGAATAATCCGGTATTTTTAATACTCTGGTCAGATCCGAATAGTTTTAGGATTAGCTAAAGATGCTTGGAAATTCTAGATGAGAGCTGGAGATCTTCGTCAACGTGTGGACATAAAGTTTACTTTTCCGTTGTGTTTGTTGTTTTTCAGCAATTATAGGATAGATATTTATAACAGTCCAGGTTGAGCTTAGGATGGACTCTGCATATATATATATATATATATATATATATATATATATATATATATATATATATATATATATATAAGTTTTTTACTGTAATGGTTATTAAAATAATATATATTATTCCATTCGTGAAATTTTGTTCTGTTTTTTATTTTTATCTTTAACCATCCACCTTTTTGTTCAATTTGGGTTGGACATGTGTGGTTTATTATCAACCTAAACTGTATGGAAGTGTGGGTTATTACAGTTGGTATTAGAGCTTAAGTTGAGCACACATGAGCCTAGTATGGGTAATGTCTCATCAGAGATAAGGTAAATACCACCCTATGATGAGTAACTCATTAGAGACAGGGTAAGTGACACCCTAGAATCAATTGAGAGTATTATGTATGAGCTTGTAAATGCTATATAAAAATGATTTTTGTTTTGGAAATTGGTAAATGAAATGATTTACCTAGGATTATATTTTGAATCTAAAGGAATATCTTTCAATTGATATAATTATTTATGTAGCGTTTGGTTGTTAAGGGAATGATAATATTCAATTATTGTCATTGATTGATTGGTTGTTTGATTTAAAGTTTAAGTATGAACACCTCATGAATTTAGTTTCACAATTTGACTACGTGGTGTTCGATAAGTAATATTAGTTTAAGGTAAAGAAATTTATTTGAGGTAAATGATTTTATGAATATTTTATAGAAATAATTGATTTTATAAACTGGGTTTATAAAATGTATTTTATAAAGGATTTTTGAGAATTTGAATTTAAATCCAGGTATATTTGAAAAGATTCTAATGATTAACTAGTTTGAGTGGTTCGAAAGTAACTAAAAATGGGCAGCATATTTGTTTGGATGATAAAGACTTCTCTTAAGTATTCCCCTTCTTCTTAAGGGAATATATGATATTATTGGTATTATGTGGTTTCTTGGTGTCGTTTTTAAGTTACTCCATCTATATAATTTTCTAAAGTTAAAAAGATAATGCGAATCATTAGTTGATTGATTAATTAGTGATTGTTAATTTTTATCAAGGTGTTTGCATTTAATACTGGTTAAAGGGAATATATTATAATAAGGAGTTTATTATAATTTTAGAAATAAAAATAATTTATCTTTTAAATTGAAATGGTTTCTTTGGAAAGAAGATAAAATAATTGGTGAATAAAAGTTTTAAAGTGGTTATGTATAAAGAGGCATCTTTATAAAAATATTTGAATAAAACATAAAAGTTTTGTGAATTTTTTTTATAAATAAATTTGAAAAAGGAAATATAACTAAGTATGTATGATGTACGTAGATCGTTTCATCCCATAGTTCTGATATAAGATTTGACTGTGGAACTTTGAGGTGTTTACACCAGTCCAATTAAGGATTTATCACTCGATTCTTGATGGTGAAAATCGATAAGGATCTATGGTTGTATACTTGCATTTTCTATCATAGTTAAGAGCTATGCAAGGGAAGTGAGGGTTTCTGATCAAGAAGCCTGATCAAGGTCCCCACTAGTGGGTCGTGTAATCAATATTAGTTCGAAAATGGAGTTGTGTATTTGAGTACTCGAATCAGATATTACGGATGAGCTGCGTATATCATACGAAATTAAGTTTAAAGATAATATTTTGGGTAAAATCTTTTGTGTTTTGGGTTGTGGTGAAATTTTGAGAACGAAATTCTTTCAAGGAGGAATAATGTAACAACCCGTAGTTTTATCACTTTGAATTGGAATATTTAATTAATTTTAAATATTCGGATAATTGTTTAAATGATGAATAATTCAACTTAATCATTATATAATGATGATAATGAATTATAATGGTTTTACAGATTTATAAACTTATTTTATAAAGATATATAAACTTCATCGCATTTTGGCAGTTCAACATCATATTATTATAAATGGATTTTAGTATTATTTAAAATGATTTTATAACTTGAATAATCATGTTTTAATTATTTAAAGATGATAATAAATTTATTTTCAAATTTTGTTTACATAAATAAAAAGTTCGATTAAAAATTGAAAATATGACTGGGATCCGGATTTTGGATTTTCAATAGTTTAAGAAATAAAGTTATATTTGAATGTTGCAACATTGAAAGTTAATATTAAATATACACACACATCTACATGCATACACATCTACATATACAAATATACATATACATTTAGCATACAAAAAAAATGGTTTACTTTTGAAAAAGCAAACTTACATATCACCTTACAAGGCACATGGATGGCATATGAAAGGGGAATGGGCTAAGCATATGGTTGTGTAAGAGATATTTGTGCAAATTTTTATATAAATAGCCAATCACCCCATTCATAATTTACACACACTTCTTCTTCACTTCTTTCTCTCCTCTTCTTGGTGGCCTTTAGCCTGAACTTTAAAGATGGAAAATGGCCCTGGGCCATGCACTATTAGAGAGGAAATGTCCTTAGGCCATGAGTGTGGTGGAGAGAAGGGTGGCGGGCCGTGAGTATGAGGGAGACGAAGGAGGTTGGACGTGAACTAAGTAGTGGAGGAGGTTGGCCATGAGCATCTATGGGGATGAAGGTCTTGTATGTGACTACTAGGAAGGGGGAGAATGGGTTTTGGTGATGTTCGATGAAGTTGAAATTATTAGTGAAATCTTGCGATGGATTGAATGTCGATAAGAAGTATTTGGAGTTAATCACGCTTTGAACTGCTTGATAATATTACTTGATATTCACTTGTTAATCACTTGTTTATATTACTTACTAATCACTTAATATTACTTGCTATTAGTAATGATAATAGACATTAACTACTTAAAGTTATACCCTTGAACATATGCTAAAATGGTTGCTTACATGATTGTTTAATATGTATGGATGATGATTGGTTGATTATATAAAAGTTAGGTTGTTATAGATATGATTATTATGATTTATTTATAAGTTGAAAATCATATATAATGAGAACAACTCCATACCTTTTACTAATAATTCTATTATGATATGATATGTTTGTATTCCTATTATGTTGCTTGATCATCATGTTTTGGATCTTGATTATATGCTTGCTTGATATGGAAATAACTTATGGTAAAATACACATCGAATTTACACAAAGGAATCATTTCCCTTTATGAATTATAATGGTATATATAACATTGTTAACCTCTTCAAAATGGGATAAAAATGATTTATAAATGTTTTATAAACATTAAAATTCATTTCGATAAATTTGAAAATGGAGTCAAAATAAGCACATCGCATAACTATAGCTCGCGGCTTTGCGTTGTAAAAGTTAAATCCATTTATAGAATGGAACATAAGTCATAATTCTTTGGAATAATAATTTTACGGACTCTTATAACCACAGTTTACAAATGAAAATGAAAAATTGAGTTTTCATTTAATAAAGTATGAGATATGTCAAGTTTTCAAAATAGTCGTATTTTGACAGTTCATAAACCATGGTTTTCAACCTTTTAAAATTTGATTTTCCTAAATCTTTAAAAATGTGAAATAAATTCCATAAATATGTTAAAATATTTTAAAAAGGATTTGAGGTATAAAAATGGAAATAAATATATAATAGAATAAGTATGTTGATCTATAAAGCTTTAAAATCACTGTTCACCAGCAATTTAACAACTGAATTTGGCAATTTTTGAGTAAATGATTAAACTTCGATTTAACTTCCTGAATCTTTTGGAAATATTTTTCAAATAACAATACAAGTATTTTAAAAGGTTTAGAGTCGATCAAATAACTTGACCATTTTATGGGTGATAGAGAGGTAGTCTCTATGCTGGAGTTTGAAAAATAGTTGCCTGCTCCCCTTAGCTATCTGGACTGGCTCGACGGAGGGGATAGTTAATTTGATTTACTCGAGGATCATATTTTCTTAAGATAAAAGAAAAGAGATTTGTAATTTTCCATAAAGTTAAACAAGATTTCAAATAATATTTTGATGGCAAAGAAAATGTTCTAGTTAAACTTTGTATTAAATTTCGAGGAGGGAAACCATACTATCTATGTGAATCTAAATGGTGATTGCACCGTTATTTGACTAATAGTACAGGTTGAATGCAGAAATTAATATTGAGTATAATTAATCTAATATTTATGAATACTTTTTACTCGATACTAATTGATTTGAATGTACAGTAAACGATGCCTTAGACAACATTGTTTTTAACCCATTAAAAGCTATGTTTTGGAAATAAGTAATCTCCATTGAGATTGTAATTATACCAATAGTATAAGATGGTAATCTTTTTCCTAAGCAGCTTAAATGAAATGATCTGGTATTTCCAAAACTAAAAGGAGGTTTGATAAATCTATATATACCAAGAAGAAATGGTTTAAAATATATCTCTAAAGATATTTTATTGGATATAAAGATATTAATTTATTGAATGATGATCACCAATCACCAACATATGGATTTTATTGGATTTAAAGGAAATTCCAAATGCAGAAATGATCTAGTGTGACATAAAATTGTTCTTTCTAAGAGGAATTTCCATCTACGGGTGGGGAGAAAAAGTGCATGAGTAAGATTTCTTATGCATGGACAATAAAGTCCATCACGTACACTTATGCCTTGTGCGTGTCTGATCACTACAAGAAAATTATCAATACATATACGACACTCCAAAGTTGATTTCATCTCTAAGCGCTAAAATATAAAATATATATGTAAAATTGACAAAGGTAAAAATATTTAGATAAATAAACACTCGAACGTTCTCAATTTTTTATTGGCGCCTTTTATTTTGCTTAACCGATTCTATTTTCATCCCCACCTCAAGCTTTCTTCCTCCCAAAATAGGTAAATCCTATTTTTTGAGATCTCGTAAACTAATTTTCTCACTCACATTATCTCCTCCCCAATAATGAAAAAATAAAACCCTAGATCTCATTTCCACTTTTAATTCAATGGATTCCGTATCTCTCCTCATTATATATGCAAAAGCCCGTAACCTAACAATTTCATTTATTCAATTTCAATTTAGAAGTCTCCGCTTTTATTTCATGGTTCTAGGCATGTGCTCTTCTGATTTTGACTTTTTGTTATGCTATAATATTTCTATTTGACTCTCCTCATACTCTCCCACTGTGGAAATCAATTGCTAGTTTCCGCCAAATTAATTTGCTCACCGCTGCCTCTCCACCTTTGATCGGGTTGGTAGTTATGTCCTAACTTTAATATATGTATTTTTTTCTTTCCAGGACAAATTAAGCTCAAAATTTAGGTGAAAGGACATGCGTTTATTTTTCCCTTTTCAAGACAGCGCAAAGCTCATTCATCACTTAAACCATCTCTCTACTTTTCTCTTCCACGGAAGTAGGTCATCATCTTCATTTTCATACTCCTTAACCTTCAATCTCAAAAACCAATCTCAACGTAACAATGGCAGCTGAAACCATAAGAAAATCATCTCCAATACAACCACATCCATCAATGATCGATGTAAAGTAACACAAAATTAACCAATAATCGCCAAATCGCCAAATCCTAGCTCAGCTGAAATTGAACAACAGCACGAAATTCATCATGAAATTTAACAACAACACAGATAATGACCACTGTTGGAATTTGGATGATTTTATTTCTACACTTGAAGAAAGAGAAAATATTAAGAAGTAAATTTGTTGTAAAAATTGATGTGATGTTCAGTTTAAGTAATTTACAGTTGAGGATTGAGTTAGGACTATTTAAGTTAGAACTATTTGAATTTAGCTTCGGTGGTAAAAAATTGATCTTCAATTCAGTTCAGTTAAATATACTTTTAAGTGTTCAGTTAAGTAATATGAACATCTGATAAAATTCACTCTCCTAAGACGTTGATTATTGCTTGTACTATTTTTATTTTCTTTGTCTTTCCATAGAAAATGCTTGTATTGTTTTAAAAGTTATTTACCATATAACTAATACCCACATATACGCAAAAATGATACCCAGTAGCTGTGTTATATAATATGATGCACTATAAATTTAATTATTTAGCTCACTGTCATGCATGACAAAAGTGATGCCAAATCAATAAAAACTCATATCTAGAAACTATTTGATTTGAATTCATCCTTGGTTTTTTAATAAATTATTTTAAATGTTATTTACCACAAAGCTGATACCTACAAATTCAAAAAAAATGACACCTAGTAGCTGTATTATATAATATGATGCACAACAAATTTAATTATTTAGTTAATTGCCATGCATGACAAAAGTGATACCAAAACAATGAAAACTCGTATCTAGTAGCTCGTTATTTCGAGTTCATGCCTGGTTATTTTATGAATTATTTTAAATGTTAAAAAAATGATACCTAGTAGCTATTTTATATAAAATGATGCACTATAAATTTAATTATTAAGTTCACTATCATGCATGACACAAGTGATACAAAAACAATGAAAACTCATATCCAGTAGCTGTTTGATTCGAATTCATGCTTGCTTATTTTATAAATTATATAAATGTAAATTCCAACAAAACTGATACCTACATATATGAAAAAATGATACCCAACATCCGTGTGGTATAATATGATGCTCTATAAATTTAATTATTTAGTTCATTGTCATGTATGAAAAAACTTATACCAAAACAATGCAAACTCATATGTAGTAGTTGTTCGATTAGAATTCATCCTACATTATTTTATAAATTACTATAAATGTAATTTCCAACAAAAATGATGCTATATATATGCAAAAATAATGTTTGACATAATGTGAAGCTCTATAAATTTTATTACTTAGTTCACTGACATGTACGACAAAACTGATACCAAAACAATGCAAACTCATACATACATGCATGCATGCATACATACATACACACATACACATACACACACACACACACACACACACACACATATATATATATATATATTATATTTTTGATTCGAATTCATGTTTGGTTACTATATAAATTAATTTTATTATTATTTCCGATAGAATCCATACTTGCATACATGCAAAAATAATATCCACTATCTATTTAATATAATTTGACAACAATAGTAAGACCAAACAACACTTCTACACTTCTACATCATATATTGAGTTGTCAAGATTTCATCATAACATAGTCTAAGTTATATATTGATATATAAGTTCATAGTTCTGCATATGACAACTTAGCAAACAGATCATCGCAGTCACTTCAAAACTAGAAATGAAATAAAAGTTACCACACAAAAATGATACTAATGGCATACAAGAAATAGATAACGTAATTGTTTATAACCAAAAATGATATTAAAAGCATGCAAAAAGCAAAACCTTAATTTGTAATATCTGAAAGTGATATTAATAGTGTACAAAGACTGATACCAAATTTTTACATGTCTGAAACCGGCACTAATAGTGCCAAAAACTGATACTAAATATAAATAATTTTGAATAAATTAACTAACATACAATAACTTACCTCTTTCCTTGCCACCTATACATTCTCAACACATAAAAATTAATTAAAAGTGATACTACAAAACCAAGTTCAATTACAAAGAGAAAAACAATATATATGTTAAAATATGCTAAACCAATAAACTTATACGACCAAGTTCAATCACATGAAATTGCTAAAAAAGACATACAACTAAGTATAATTCTCAACAAATTAATAAAAACATGAAAATCATATCATACTTTCTTAGAAGCTTGAAAATTATACTTATTATGACCATATTGCTTGTATACACCACATATATTTTGTTTATTTGAAAATATGCAAATCCTTATCTCTGTTTAATAACAGGCCTACTGGCACCACGTTTCTCCTTAAATGGCTTAATAGCATCTTTAATACTTGCATCAGCATTACGCTTATCGAAATTAGGAATACGATTTATAGCATTAGCCTACTAGAAGCTCTGGAACACATCTAAAACAAATCAAAGATAGACATATTCGCATTCATTGCCTTTAATATTGAAAGTAGGTAATGTTCCATACGAAGGTAGCAGTAACTATGAAAATAGTGAAGGAAAAACTTCACGAACATCTAAAATTAAACATTGATGGCGATCCGACATAAAAACCAAATCACGGTCTTCTTGAAGAATTTGTTTTAAGTTATTCAAAACCATTTTCAGTTATCCAAATTTTAAGAGAAATTATACCCATAGCTAATGGAAAAAACCTGCAAATAATAATTTAAAAAATATTAAAACAAAATTGAATCAATAGTTGACCGAAAAACTTATGCCTAAAAACTAATTGATACTATGCAGTAAAACATTTTAAAAATCTGATACCTAAAAGCTGATAATAAGCACTAGTCGAATACATGCCAATGTAAAAACTACAACACTACAAAATATCACTTTTTTCAAATTTTAGTATCAAATTCTAATACTGTCTTATACACATAATGCATATTTTACTCCAAAAATGATAAAAAGTAAAAATCTTAATATCAAATTCTAATAATTTCTGATACCATGCAATGCACATGTTACTTCAAAATTGAAACTAAATTAAAAATCTTAATATCAAATCTTATTTTAGTATCTACACCATTGTATAATAGGATAGTAATAGAAGCTAATATTAAGAAAAATTGATACTAAACTAAAAATGATACCAACACAAACTCAAAATAACAGTTACTGAAACTAAAAAAAATGTTACTAACATAAATAGAAACTAATACTAGTTATTTTCCATAATATTGACACAATATCACAAGCAACTTACAAACACATAAAATAGAAACATATAAAATAAAAACATACATTGATTACTGTAACAACCCGCATATTTAACGATTTTATATTTAAATGTTTTATTTAAATATAGCGTCGTTAGTCGGATTTTAGGTCCGAAATGTTACCTTTTTCAAATGGCCGAATTGGTGCTCGAAACCATTACCATTGAGTCCAAAATGGCGTTTGTGACCTTTTTAAGTATAAGCTTTGATATGATTAGAGTAAGTTGAATTTTGCAACCTTTTCTAGTTGGGTTTGGGTTGGGTTCAGCCCACTAACTATCTAATTAACCCTAACTCAGTCCCTCTCCTCTCCACACTTAATTCATTTCATAAAAACTTAAGCTAAAAACTGAAAATGGGGGAAGAGAATGGGAATTAGAAATTCCAAGCCCTAGTTTCCTCTTGCAACTTGAATTCTTGCTCCAAAATCAAAGTGAAGCTATTGGTAAGCTTCCTCTTCATCTTCTCCAACTCTTCTCCTCTTCAATTTCAGAAGTTTCCTAAACCTAACTTTGGAAAATATGTGTTTTATTCTTAGATTGAAGCTTGTAGAGTTGAAGTGAAGAGTAGTTAGTCTCCTTCTTGTGTTTGAGCTTCTTCTTCTTTGTTTTGGGATAAAAGGTGAGATTTTTATCCCACATCTATGCTTACATATATATATATATATATATATATATATATATATATCTGTTAGATATGAATTCCTAGCACTTGTTCATATGCATTTGCTTTTGGTTTGGATTGAATTGGTGAATATCCAAATTTTTAGTGTTTGGGTTCAATTCTTTAAAGATCCTAACTTTGATGTTTGAGCATGTTTTTGGTGGCGAATCGGAGAGCTAATGGAGCTGGGGTATCTATTGGCTAAGGCTCCTTAGGCCCATTGCTTGACCGGTTGTGTTTTGGAAGAGTTGGCAATTCGATGAGAAAGGGCAGGAACTGCAGAAATTTGCAGTTCGGTCGACCGAGCCCTGTAGCCGGTCGACCGACCTGCTACTCCGAGTAATTTTTCTGCTTCTGGCCAGCCGACCGAGCCCTATAGTCCGGTCGACCGACCTGCTCCTATTTTGCTGTTTTGCCTATTTTTTCTCATTTTGATTGGTTTTCCAAATTTTATCGATTCAAGTTGGTTCTTAGTGGTTGTCATTGCATCTTTGGCTTTGATAACTTATTTTTGACTTCATTCATGGGTTTTTATAAATAATCCCTCTAAATCGTATTAAAAGTTTCCTTCTCCAATTCTTAAATTCTATTTAAAACGCACATACACAATTTCGCACTTCGAGTGGAGTGGAAGGGAGATTAAATGGTTGGGCAAAACACGGGCCATGAATCTGTGCGTTTATCCTTCCGATTAATCCTCGACCTATTCAATTAATCGTTTTGACATTCGGGTTTGGTTTACTGATGATATGAGGTGAACTTTGTACTGCTTTGAGTGTGAAATTAACTAACGGATAGTAAACCGTTTAGTGCGAACGAGTGGTCATGGGACTCACGTTACCACTTTTTGGATTCCTTTTTGAGAGTTATGACACATTCCGCCAGTTAGTGGTGTCCAGTACTGGGTCTTCGACCTTCACCACTATGATTTGTTGCCTTCGGGTATGATGCCTTCGGGTATGATGCCTTCGGGTTTGTGCCTTCGGGTTTGTTGCCCTTTAGTATCGCTTCCGATGTTGGTCGTTATGAGCTGCATGGGTGATATTGGGTTGCCCTTTAGTATCGCTTCCGATGTTGGTCGTTATGAGTCACATGGGTGATATTGGGTTTGGAGTCTTCGGGCTCATGGATCCTTGTTTGTACAGTACTGAGCTCGAGCAATTTTCTGATGTTTCATTCATATGTACATTCCCTTGGTATCGCCCTTCGGTGTTGGTCTTTTTGAGCCGCATGATATGTAGCGATTACCTTGTTGAACTTGTGTTACCTTCATTGGTATTTGTTATTTGCCTTTTTGGCTTGATTTGGGATATTGGTATCCTTTGTTTATCTATATTGCCTATGATATGAGGCTTGTTTTGTTATCATATGATTCATCTTTTGTTAGATGATTGTAATATCTCCTTTAGAGATATTTGTTATACTTTGTAACCTTGCAGGTTTATTTTTGTTCAGTTTATCTAACTGATTTGTTTAGCTAGACTGACCCGTGTATTTTATACTCGGGTCAGACCGAGATGTTTCAGGTTAGGTGCTTTTGGACTTAGCCTATTTTGCTTTCGCATGGACTATTCATCTTGTTCCTTTTTGTTAAAGCTTTTTGTGTAGTCCTTTTTATTGTAACTTTGATGTGTATTCTTTTGATTTGTCTGTATAATGTGGTTTGCTATACCACTTGACGTGTATTAGTTTGTATACTCTGGTATGTATCCGTATATGTGTATATGATGATATTCTCTTCTGTGATGTATATTACATTTGAGTTTTTATATTCTGTTCTGATAGATCCTTCAACCACCTATGGTTTTGTTTTAAGTATTCATTGGATATGTCGATCTGTTTGGTGTGATTATTGTCGATGTATTCAATAGATAGTTAGAGCAAGGCTATAGATGGTCGCTCCTAACCAGCCTTATTCTCCATGTTAGTTGACGACATTACCTGGTAGTGTCCTTGGCTAGCGTGGGTATAGAGGTGGGGCGTCACAGCGTGGTATCAGAGCTGAGTTCAGAACAAAATATGATAAACACGGAATAGATGCACATATTCTGGTACATCAAAGTATATAAGTGATACAAATCTTTGAACCATCGTGTCTCTCTATTCCTTCTACCATCAAGGGTTAGATAGAATGTGGGAATACGTCTAGGAATGCATTTAAATTCCGTAGTATTCCATATTGAATTATCTACCTTGTGAATAATCTTATTCTTATCTTACTTTCAGCGTATGGCTGGAAGAGGCAGGGGACGACATTCGGATGCTGGGCAATCCAGTGGCTCACATCCGGATGGCGTTTATATGTCTGCCGATCAGTTTTTGGAATTGTTTAGGAGCACTCAGCCTCCAGTTCCTCCTCGAGTTTCTCCACCTCGCAAGTCTGCCTTTGTACGACAGTGCAGTGATTTTTCTCATCTTGGAGGAAAGCCGTTTAAAGGCTCCGAGTCTATTCTTGAAGTCCAAGCTTGGTTTCGCACGTGCGAGCGTATCTTCTCTCGTATGGATCTTTCTGACCATGATAGAGTTCTTGTAACTTCTAGCTTATTACAAGAGCGTGCTCTTGATTGGTATGAGCTTCTTATAGCCGAAATTGATGAGTCTACTCTTTCTTGGACTCAGTTTTGGGAGCGATTTGAACTCAAGTTCGTTCCTGAATCTAAAAAAGTTTTATTGACCCGTCGCTTCCTTGAGCTGAAGCAAGGGAAATCTTCTGTTTCTGAGTATGTTGCATCATTCGAGGCTTTATCTAAGTATGGTCTTGAATTCATTAGCACTTCTTATAAGAAGAATTTGAAGTTTGTCTCTGGTCTTAAGAAATATCTTAAGAAGTCTTTGTTGCTCCAGCTTAAGCTTTCTTTTGAGGAGTTGGTTTATTCTGCGCTTCATCTCGAGACCGTCGACAAGGAGTGTGATAGTGATGTTGATGTTGAGGTTTCCAAGAACCCCAACAAGAAGCCGTTTCCATTTCAGAAGTCCAGGTCTTTTCCTTTTAAGAAGAAGAAGACTAGTAGTTCTAGTTCTCAGCCTCAGTCTGCTGGAACACCTTTCATTCGGAAGTGTTTCAATTATGGTTCTCCTGATCATATTATTCGAGCTTGTCCTAATCCTCTCCTCTGTCGCTATTGCAAGAAGGAAGGTCATCATGTTTCAGCTTGCCCTACTGTTCCAGCTGGTGCCAAGTCTAGCAGGCTTTATGCTGCCAAGGCTTATGAAGGTCCTTCTCAGCCCAAAGGTATATCTCCATCTATTTTGGAAGGTTCTATTTTATTTCATGATCATAGTGTACGAGTTCTTTTCGATACGGGTGCTTCACATTCCTTCGTATCGAAGAAGCTCATTGATGATTTATCCTTGGATGTTTCTTGTTTGGTTACTTCTTTAAGGATTGCGAATCATATTAGGGGATCCGCGACCCTTAGCTTGCTTTGTGATGATGTTGAGATTGTTTTATGTGGCTTTTCTTTTCGTGCGAATCTGCACATTATTTCTTGTTTGGGATTTGATATGATTTTGGGTATGGACTGGCTAGTAAGATATGATGCCAGGATTATTTGTTCGGAGAGAATTTTGTATCTTCGACATCCGGATTCGCCTACTCAGATATCTCTTATTCTTCGGGATGTGGATAATTCCGAAATGGCTTTATATTCTCTTGATTCGCGAGATGGTGATGATATATCCCGTATTCCTATTGCTTGTGACTTTTCCGATGTATTTGAGCCTGTCTCGGGTTTTCCACCCAAGCGGGAAATTGAGTTACGCATTGATCTCATTCCAGGCGCGCAGCCAGTTAGTCGTCCTCCTACGAGGATGTCTACAAGGGAAAATGAGGAACTCAAGAAGCAGCTTTTAGAGCTTGAGTCCAAGCAGTTGATTCAGTCCAGTTTTTCTTCGTGGGGATCCGCGGTCGTCTTCGTGAAGAAGTCTGATGGAACTCTTAGGCTTTGCATTGACTATCGCAAGCTTAACGAGTTAACCATTAGGAATAGGTATCTATTGCCTAGGATCGATGATATGTTCGATCTATTGAGTGGTGCTAAGGTCTTTTCTCAGCTTGACCTTGCCACGGGTTTTCATCAGTTACGAGTCGCGGAGGATAGCATACCTCTTACCGCTTTCCGCACTCGGTATGGTTCTTTTGAGTGGCTCGTTATGCCGTTCGGTTTGACGAACGCTCCTGCTATCTTTGTTGATCTTATGAATCAGGTATTCCGGGAATATCTCGATAAGTTGGTCCTTGTCTTCATTGATGATATCCTTGTTTATTCTAAGTCTGATGCTGAGCATGCTAATCACTTGAGAATTGTCTTGAGTACTCTCCGTCATCATCAGCTTAGAGCCAAATTCTCCAAATGCCATTTTTGGGAGAATAAGGTTAAGTTCTTAGGCCATGTTGTATCTTCTGATGGCATTTCTGTCGATCCCTCAAAGATCAAAGCCATCCAGAATTGGAAGAGACCTGAGAATGTGCATGAGATTCGTAGTTTCCTTGGATTGGCGGGTTATTACCGTCAGTTCATTAAGGATTTTTCCCATGTTGTGCTTCCTCTCACCATCCTTACTCGGAAAGGCATTCGTTTTATTTGGTCCGACAAGTGTGAAGCTTCCTTTCAGACATTGAAGGAACTTCTCACTAATGCTCCTATTTTGGTGGTTCCCGCGGGGAATCATGATCTTGTTGTCTACACCGATGCTTGTGGTAGTGGTCTCGGTGTTGTTCTTATGCAGAAGGATCGGGTGGTTGCTTATGCTTCTAGGCAACTGCGTCTGAATGAAGTTCGCTATGCCACTCATGATCTGGAGTTAGCCGCCACTGTCTTCGCCTTGAAGATTTGGCGACACTATTTATTGGGCGAGCGCTTCATTCTCTAGACCGATCATAAATCCTTGAAGTATTTGTTCACTCAGAAGGAACTCAATATGAGACAACAGCGTTGGCTCAAGTTTCTTGCTTCATATGACTTTGATATCCAGTATACCCTTGGAAAGGGTAATCGTGTTGCTGATACGCTTAGTCGCAGACATTCGACTGTTGTTTCTATGATGCTTGCCGAATAGGATATCCTTGAGACTGTATCTTTTTGTGAGATTCATGATCGAGGTTCATCTTTTGATTCTCCTATTCTATTTTCTAGTTTGGGAGCTCGAACTATTTTGTTGGATCATATTGCCGATGCTCAGCGGCGTGATCCTGATTTGTTGCATCTTATTCAGCTTTGTGAGTCTGGATCCTGTGATGAGGCGTTGCGGGATTTCAGCATTGATTCTCATGGGTGTCTTTGCAAGAAGAACCGTCTATTTGTGCCTTCTGATATTGCACTTAGGCATGACATTCTTGATGATTGTCACCGTTCTAAGTATACCATTCATCCTGGTAGTAGCAAGATGTATGCTGATATGCATCGTCTTTATTATTGGGAAGGCATGAAGCATGATGTGGCGAGTTATGTGAGTAATTGCATAACTTGTCAGCGTGTTAAGGCCGAACATTAGCGTCCTTCGGGTCTTCTTCAGCCTCTAGAGATTCCATTATGGAAATGGGATCAGATTTCTATGGATTTCATTGACGGCCTACCTCGTTCGAGATTGGGACATTCTAGCATTTGGGTTATTGCTGATCGCCTCACCAAGTTTGCTCATTTTGTCCCTATTAAGTCTAATAGGACTACTTCGCATTTGGCTAAGTTATATGTCAAGGAAATCGTAAAACTTCACGGTGTTCCTAGTTCTATTGTGAGTGATCGTGATCCTTTATTCACGAGTCATTTTTGGAAGAGTCTTCAGCAAGCTTTGGGAACAAAGCTTAATTTTAGTACAGCTTATCATCCACAGTCTGATGGACAGACTGAACGGGTGAACCGTATCTTGGAAGATATTCTCCGTATTCGTATTTTTTATTTCGGTGGTAGTTGGGAGGATCATCTACCTCTTGTAGAGTTCTCCTACAATAATAGTTTTCAGTCTAGTATTGGTATGGCTCCTTTCGAAGCCTTATACGGAAGGCCATGTCGATCTCCTTCATGTTGGTTGGAATCTGGGGAGAAGCTTATTCTTCGTCCAGATTTTGTTCATGATTCTTTCGAGAAGATTGATCTTATTCGGTTGAGAATGAAAGAGGAACAGAGCCGCCAGAAATCCTACGCGGATAGCCGTAGGAAGCCTCTCGAGTTCTCAGTTGGTGACCTTGTCTTTGTTCGTGTTTCTCCTTTGAAAGGGGTTATGCGTTTCAGTACGACTGGGAAATTGGCTCCTCGCTTTATAGGACCATTTACTATTACTGAACGTATTGGCCCTGTGGCTTATATAGTTTCACTTCCTGCTCATTTATCTGGCATTCATGACGTGTTTCACGTCTCTCAACTTCGGAAGTGTCTTCGGGAGTCAGATTCTGTTATCGCTTCTCCTGATTTACAAGATCTTGAGGTCTCATCGGACTTATCTATTGTACAGAAACCTATTCGCGTACTTGACACGGAGGTGCGACACCTTCGGGACAAGGACGTGTCGCTCGTTAAAGTTCAATGGTCCACTATTCCCAATGACTGTACTTGGGAAACCAGAGAGTATATTGAGCGATCTTATCCGGGTTTTCTATCTTCGCTTGGCAACGGTGAGAATATCTTTTCGTCTCAAGCTTATTTCCTTTTCTTTTGAATGTTGTATGCGTGTAGTTGTTACAAATATCGTCTCTAGGAATTGCGGGGACGCAATTTTGTAAGGAGGGGAGATCAGTAACAACCCGCATATTTAACGATTTTATATTTAAATGTTTTATTTAAATATAGCGTCGTTAGTCGGATTTTAGGTCCGAAATGTTACTTTTTTCAAATGGCCGAATTGGTGCTCGAAACCATTACCATTGAGTCCAAAATGGCGTTTGTGACCTTTTTAAGTATAAGCTTTGATATGATTAGAGTAAGTTGAATTTTGCAACTTTTTCTAGTTGGGTTTGGGTTGGGTTCAGCCCACTAACTATCTAATTAACCCTAACTCAGTCCCTCTCCTCTCCACACTTAATTCATTTCATAAAAACTTAAGCTAAAAACTGAAAATGGGGGAAGAGAATGGGAATTAGAAATTCCAAGCCCTAGTTTCCTCTTGCAACTTGAATTCTTGCTCCAAAATCAAAGTGAAGCTATTGGTAAGCTTCCTCTTCATCTTCTCCAACTCTTCTCCTCTTCAATTTCAGAAGTTTCCTAAACCTAACTTTGGGAAATATGTGTTTTATTCTTAGATTGAAGCTTGTAGAGTTGAAGTGAAGAGTAGTTAGTCTCCTTCTTGTGTTTGAGCTTCTTCTTCTTTGTTTTGGGATAAAATGTGAGATTTTTATCTCACATCTATGCTTACATATATATATATATATATATATATATATCTGTTAGATATGAATTCCTAGCACTTGTTCATATGCATTTGCTTTTGGTTTGGATTGAATTGGTGAATATCCAAATTTTTAGTGTTTGGGTTCAATTCTTTAAAGATCCTAACTTTGATGTTTGAGCATGTTTTAGGTGGCGAATCGGAGAGCTAATGGAGCTGGGGTATCTATTGGCTAAGGCTCCTTAGGCCCATTGCTCGACCGGTTGCGTTTTGGAAGAGTTGGCAATTCGATGAGAAAGGGCAGGAACTGCAGAAATTTGCAGTTCGGCCGACCGAGCCCTGTAGCCGGTCGACCGACCTGCTACTCCGAGCAATTTTTCTGCTTCTGGCCAGCCGACCGAGCCCTGTAGTCCGGTCGACCGACCTGCTCCTATTTTTCTTTTTTGCCTATTTTTGCTCATTTTGATTGGTTTTCCAAATTTTATCGATTCAAGTTGGTTCTTAGTGGTTGTCATTGCATCTTTGGCTTCGATAACTTATTTTTGACTTCATTCACGGGTTTTTATAAATAATCCCTCTAATCGTATTAAAAGTTTCCTTCTCCAATTCTTAAATTCTATTTAAAACGCACATACACAATTTCGCACTTCGAGCGGAGTGGAAGGGAGATTAAATGGTTGGGCAAAACACGGACCATGAATCTGTGCGTTTATCCTTCTGATTAATCCTCGACCTATTCAATTGATCGTTTTGACCTTCGGGTTTGGTTTACCGATGATATGAGGTAAACTTTGTACTACTTTGAGTGTGAAATTAACTAACGGATAGTAAACCGTTTAGTGCAACCGAGTGGTTATGAGACCCACGTTACCACTTTTCGGATTCCTTTTTAAGAGTTATGACACATTCCGCCAGTTAGTGGTATCCAGTACTGGGTCTTCGACCTTCACCACTACGGTTTGTTGCCTTCGGGTATGATGCCTTCGGGTATGTTGCCTTCGGGTTTGTGCCTTCGGGTTTGTTGCCCTTTAGTATAGCTTCCGATGTTGGTCGTTATGAGCCGCATGGGTGATATTGGGTTGCCCTTTAGTATCGCTTCCGATGTTGGTCGTTATGAGCCGCATAGGTGATATTGGGTTTGGAATCTTCGGGCTCATGGATCCTTGTTTTTACAGTATTGAGCTCGAGCAATTTTCTGATGTTTCATTCATATGTATATTCCCTTGGTATCGCCCTTCGGTGTTGGTCTTTTTAAGCCGCATGATATGTAGCGATTACCTTGTGGAACTTGTGTTACCTTCATTGGTATTTGTTATTTGCCTTTTTGGCTTGATTTGGGATATTGGTATCCTTTGTTTATCTATGTTGCCTATGATATGAGGCTTGTTTTGTTGTCATATGATTCATCTTTTGTTAGATGATTGTGATATCTCCTTTAGAGATATTTGTTATACTTTGTAACCTTGCAGGTTTGTCGTTGTTCAGTTTATCTAACTGATTTGTTTAGTTAGACTGACCCGTGTATTTTATACTCGGGTCAGACCGAGATGTTTCAGGTTAGGTGCTTTTGGACTTAGCCTATTTTGCTTCCGCATGGACTATTTAGCTTGTTCCTTTTAGTTAAAGCTTTTTGTGTAGTCCTTTTTGTTGTAACTCTGATGTGTATTATTTTGATTCGTTTGTATATTGTGGTTTGCTATACCACTTGACGTGTATTAGTTTGTATACTCTGGTATGTATCTGTGTATGTGTATATGATGATATTCTGTTCTGTGATGTATATTACATTTGAGTTGTTATATTCTGCTCTGATAGATCCTTCAACCACCTATGGTTTTGTTTTAAGTATTCATTGGATATGTCGATCTGTTTGGTGTGATTATTGTCGATGTATTCAATAGATAGTTAGAGCAAGGCTATAGATGGTCGCTCCTAACCAGCCTTATTCTCCGTGTTAGTTGACGGCATTACCCTGTAGTGTCCTTGGCTAGCGTGGGTATAGAGGTGGGGTGTCACAATTACCATTTCAATCAAACCAATATGAGCACAAGAAAAAACATCAATCAAAACATGTTTGCTTCAGATTGTCATTCTATCATAGTATGTTAATTTTCTCTATACAACAAAAATCAGAAACGGAGATGTAACAAAATTTTTTTAAAAAATACTATCTGTAGACTGTAAAAATGATACCTAAAATTTAATATTGAAAACTAAAAAAAAGATACCTAAAAAAATTCAATTGAATGTTTGATACTGATAGATTTTAGTATATGTTTGATAGTAATGAAACACTAATTCAACTCATTAATCATCGTATTTAATCTGCAACAAATTCATTTTTTGTAGACTGAAATATCAAAAATAAAAAAGTAACAATTTTTAAAAAAATGATAGCTATAGGCTGTAAAACTGATATCTAAAATCTGATATTAAAATTAATAACTAAAATGGTACTCAAAGTTAACTGAATGTTTGACACTAACGAAACACTAATTCAACCCACTGAATGCTTTATGGATATAATCATATTTTCTCTTTAACAACTTCATTGTTATATCTACTTCAAAAACCAAACATAACAACAAAACACTTCAAAGCTTTATTACTGTGAAAAATGATACCTAAAATCTAATCCTTACTGAAATAAACACAACAATACAATTTCATCCAAACCAATATGAGTCCAAGATATACATCAATGAATAAAAACCAAACAACATTTAATTAAAACAAATACAAAACACTGCTACGTTAAAAAACAAAACAAAAGAGAAAATTAAAACATACATGCTGCTACTGCCCAAATTTTCCATAGAATATGAAAGAAGAAAACACAAAAAAAAAACTAAAATTAATTTTTAAAAAGAAAAAAGAGAAAGTTAGAAATAACCAAATTAAAACATTGACTGAAGTGGAAGGAGAAAAAAAACATAGAATAATACCTAAATCCAAAAATTTCTACTACCGTGTTCATAGAGATGGAAATCAAAATCAAGTTAACAGGAATGGATCACGCATGACAAAAAAGAAGAACGAAGATGAAAATTTAAGTTCGAAAGCGCAAAAGTGAAAGCGAAGTAGAATTGAAGAAGAAGAAGAAGAACGAGATCAAAGAAGAAGAAGTGAAAATGTGCGCGACGGTAGGGTTTTAGAAATATTTTAACGCTTCTGTCCTTTTTGTCCTTGAAAATAAAATATTGATGGGTTGTCCTAAATACTAAAAAAGCCTCTAAATTTATCCTCTAGAATATGTTCCGGAATATAAAATATTTATTTACAATTGATAAAGGTGTTGTAAACTCTATAAAGATGAGAAACCATTAGAAAAATAAAAGGAGCGACTTTATTCGTTACAGAGATTGGTACATTCATTTTCATTACGTAGGCTCACTTATATATAGGCTTTGGAGCTTGGAACTAAACTTATCCCACAATGTTAGACTAAATAAAAACGTAAAAAATATTATATTACATTTCACTCTTATGATTACATGTATTATAACACTCCCCCTTGAATATGCATCTTAAAAATCTTGGATGCTCAATGGTAACTTGATATTGTCCTTTATGAAACATGTATGATGATTGCTCCTCCTCATTATTACCTTCTTTGGATATATATATATATATATATATATATATATTCAGTCGATATAGACATTGTCTATTGCCTCATTAAAACCTCTGTTAGAAAAACCCAATGGAAAAAACCTTGAACAAGCAAAAGAGTACAACTTGTGATATCATAGATAACATATTAAAATGATTCCTTCTAAGGATTTGATACTTGGGGATTAAAACAATGCCTTATTAAAATCTTACTAAGAAAAACCCTATGGAAAAAAATCTTAGTATGGGAAAAAGAATACAATGACATATCTTATTTCATCAAAGCAATTTGATACTTCTGGTTCAGGACAACGCCTCGTTAAAACCTTACTAAGAAAAACCCAATGGAAAAACATATTAATAAGGAAAAAAAAGTACAATATAGTATGAGATATTTTAATATTTTATTTCATCAAAGGGAGTTTGATACTTCTGGATCAATGTAATGCCTCATTATGACCTTGCTAAGAAAAACCCAGTGAAAAATCTTAGCGAAGGAAAAATATTACATTATAATATATTTATGTATGCTCCCCTTGATTTTATATTTTTCCCTTTAAGTTTTAATACATGTCATAATAATTTAAATTGATTACAAATACTTCTGATCCACATATGTTTAGCATAGCTTAGACAAGCGTTGAGAAAACTAAAACTAGTGAGGAAACTAAAATTAGTTAGATGTTCACCATTTATAAATAGTTTCCTTTTGTATAATCGATTTTTCCAAGCTTGTTTCTTCCAAACATGCTTTGCATCTCATGCACTTCATGTGCTACTTTTACGAAATGCACTTCATGTACTTTCATTTTAGTTCTTTAATAAGTTTTCCATATTGCAACTACCACTTCAGTGAATATTAAGAGTTTCATTACAACAATACTTAAAAATAAAAAGTAATCTACTCATCATGAATTATTTCAAGGTTTTCATTACAACACTACTTAAAAGAAGGTTTTCTTTATAACCAGTAAAGTTATTTATATTCTTCAGGAACTTGTATACTCTCATCATTTAGTATGTTTTAAACAATATTTATACTTTCGGGATATCTTAAGTTTTTTCAAACACTTTCACTTCTTTAATCAATTCAATTATTTCTAAATGTATCATGCGTATGGCACTTAATATGTTGTTGGCACTGTAGGTGCTTCGGTAGTTTTAGTGTGCTTTTGCGACTTTATGTACATGTTTCTAATTATATTTTGTGGACTGCAGCTTCATATTTCGCATTTAGGAAAGGATTCACGATGGCTAGTCAGTCACCCTTTAATTCAAGATCTTTAATCTTTTATAAACATAAGCGCTTTGTTATTTATAAATTTATCATCAATGATTATTTCTTAATGGTTGCAAACATAATTTATTGACATCTATTTTTTTTATCATGTTTTAGGTACCTAAACCAGTACTTTGGTTATTTGATAAATATGTCATTGGTCTCTTCTAGAGCACTATTCGATGTTTCTTTAAGAATACTCGCCTCTTTTATTTTGCATCTTTATTACTTCAAAAATATTTCGATCTGAATTCTCTTTCATACTTTAGATGTGGTTTATATTCTTTTGATCCTTCATGGACTTAAATCTATATTATAGCAGGTTTACAAAGGATATTATCGGTAATTCGTTCAAGCCACTCAATGCTTTGCGACATTGTATATGTTAACAAATATTTAATCTTGACGATTAAAATGAACTTGTATCCCTTTTATCCTCCCTCTCAATGTTGACGAACATTGTCACACTGAATAATTATCATCTTTAGATTCTTATTTTGATCCATTATGATATTGCAACTAGCAAATACGTCATACATACTACATATAGGAGGATAATTCTTTCATCGGTTTATAAGATGCATTCAAATGATATTGCTTACTTTTAGAGTTTGTTCTCATTCATTAATCTAACCAATTGGAGGAATTTTATAGATAATTTGAATACACATATGACTCAGGTCATTCAACATTTATGTTGATTGAATTTTAAATCGTTGAATGATATGTATGCATAATCTATAAGATGAGCTCATAATAGTCTTCATGTTGTTAGTAAATATCTTCATATATGGATATATGTGTGTGTGTGTCCACGTACTATATATTTATAGATTTGCATATTCTTTCTCATTTGAGTTAATGATTTTAGAACAATCTATTACAAGGATCCAAACTATTAATTTTTGTTCATCAATCGATGTCAATGTAAATCCTCAAATATCTCATGATAAAGTTAAAAATATCTGGTTTGAAAGTACATATGCATCTAGTTTAACATATCAATAATAACTTTAATAAGTCATTAGGTATAATATTACTTCTAGTTTGACTTATCAAGAATGAAGATATTCAAGATCTAAGTCTTATAGTTTGTCAGAACTTCATAGTTTGATATTGAAGTCCAGCTTTTCTATGCGATGGTTATAAACTTCTAGTTTGATATTAAATTTACGATATTTCTTATAACTTTTTGTTTATTTGTATCGTCAAACTTCGAACTTTATGTTATTTTCATCCACTTAAATATATGAACCTATATGGACATATAATATAATTGAGACTTCCTGCATATTTTTATTCAAATGTGCTAAAGAACGTCATTCGAACTAATATTTCAAATCTAACTTTATGGTTTTCAATCCAAACCAAGCTAAATTTCTGGTTCAAATAGATTATGTATACAACTTTGTGTTGTTGAGGTTTATTCTTCAATTATTTCAAATATCTCTTTTGAACATTATTTGTAATTATTGATCAGAGAAAAATACACGGTTTGAAATATATATTTACTTCTCTTCTAGAGAGTACAACAAAAAAAAATTTACAGCAGAAATAAGAGTATACTTTGGACATTTGAAATGTTATAGAAATTTTCAACTATACTTGCTACACATAATGATGTCTTCAAGACCATATTTTAATTTTTGTGAAAATAATGATATGACATATATACTATGTTGGAAATGTTTTTGTTTAAGAAGCGAATTTATTAAAAAAATTAAATAAAAAACAGGTTAATGGTAATTTATTTATGTACTATAATTATAATTGAGCCGTTACAAGTTTATAACAGTAATATATTTATGAATAATTATTATAATTGAGCCGTTGCAAGTTTATAACGGTGATATATTTATGAATCGTTATTATAATTGAACCTTACTGTAATGACCCGTCTTTCATCCACAGAAAGATGCATCGTGATTAAGAAAGAAAGAGATAGAAAAGAGAAAAGATAGGAAAGAAAGAACTAAACAATATCATATCTCGCAGCGGAACGAATAAATTATATTACATCGCATAGTATATTACATAATATCACCATATATTAGAGTTACACAGATTATACATCCCAAATTAGACAGTTATAAAGGCCCGTCTATCATACAACTAAGAATCCATTACAATTCATCAACACAGAGATCAACATAGCGGAAACACTATATATATCTACATAAGCTGAAGCCTCCCGCTCCAAATCTCCTCCAGAATTCATCAAAGCTAACCTGAATCTCTTGACTACTCATAAAAATTTGAGTACCCAAGAGTTTAAGAAAATAGAAAATAAACTCTGTGTCAGACATGGGTCTGATGTGAGTAAACGGGTTAAAGTTGCTTAACTTTGAAAATCATTTGAAAGAAAAGGTATCTCTTAAGACTTCCCACACATAAACATGTGTAAGTTTTTACCTTACGTTAACCAAATCATTTAATAGGAAATCCAGTGATATTATAATAGTGTTTAGGGTTTTCAAGTAAAATAGAAAATAGCTGGAATGCTTACATCTCACGTTCCAACATAGTTGGGCACAATCAAAACGTACGGCACTTAGTGGAGATTGGATTCCATATAATGGCAGGGCTACTCGGGTACCGCCCATCACGGTACCTGGTCTAGATCAGGGTACGGAGGATCCACCATGATCCTTTGCAACACAAGGCGAGAACCATCCCTTACTGTATAGGCCCGAACAAGACAACCCAACGGTTGGGATAAGCAACCACCCACTAAGCCGAATAAAAATGGACCTCTAGATAGGGAAAAATCTTGGCCTACTTGAGCGCGACCCACTTAGCCTTGTTGCACCTCCCATGTTTTAGCCATTCCAGGTTGATGAGGCTTGAGGCTATGGTTACCTTTTTAGCACATACATCTTAGAATGCTCATCGTTCTCCAATGGTGATGTTCCGAAAGCATTCATCCATACAAGTTCGTTCCGGGTTCGAACGAAACCGAAGGCACTATCTCGTTACACTCATTTTGGAACCACCCTTAGATTTAACGATAATGCTCTTGCACTCTGAATCTTCATCTCGAAATTGAAAGCACTTTCTCCGTTAAACTCATTTTGGAATCACCTTCAGAGTTTTAATAACAAATAGTTCTTACACTTCGAGTCTTCGCCTTCACTTGAGATTTCATGACCTATCGTTTAATTTGGATCGATGTGGTTTTTGGATAACCAATTCGAAAATCCGATCCCGGTCTCACCGAAATCCAAAACGCTGTTTTAAAGTCCAAGTTGTTTAAGGGTTAAGCAATGAAATTTATTATTTAGGGTAACATATTCACATAGATAGATAGTTCACATTATCACATATAGATAATTCAAATCATTACAATTCAACCAAACATCTCATATCACAAAGCAGCACATATCACATATCAGAGATATCACATAATCCAAGTCATCCAATATCACTCAATCATCCATGTACAAGATTAATTAATTCTTAATTAATTTAATTAATCTCTAATTAGATTAATTACCAACTTTAATCACTTGGATTACTTAATCATTAATTAATTACAAATTAATTAATTAATTAATCATCCTTAATTAATTATTCTTTAACTACATTAAATAATTAATCTTTAATTAATCACATAAATTGATTATCCTTAACCATTCACATTAATTAACCTTTAATTACTCTTATTAATTAATTAACTATAATTAATTTCATTAATTAATTAATCTTATAATTATTTACATTAATTAGTTTATCTAAATTAATTATACGCATTAATTAACCTTAATTAATCACACTCGGTAATTAATTATCCTTTAATTAATTAACTAACCTTTAATTAATTACATTAGTCTTTTAATTAATTACATTAAGTAATTAATTCTTAATTACTTCCATTAATTAATTATTCTTTAATTAATTTTCTTAAGTAATTACTCTTTTAATTAATTACATTCAGTAATTACCCTTTAATCACTTACACTAAGTGATTATGCCTTTATAAATTTCACTAAGTAATTATACTTAATCACTTCATAAGTGATTATCCTTAATTAATTAACTAGTTAATTATCTTAAATTAATTAATTTTCTTAAATAAATTAAGTAATTGCACTTTAATTCTTTTCCTAATAAGTCCTTAGTTATTTAAGAAAATTATTTACCTAAATTAAACTCTTACTTAACACTTATATAATTAATTTAGATGCTTGAAAACAAAATCATTTGAGAATACTTTTATTAGTATAAAGTTTTAATTACTCTTACCCTTACCACAGCTTAATTCAACATCATCTTATTACACTTAAAGACACATAGGAATTTAATTACAAAATTAACCTAATATATAATTACTTTAAAACCAAACAAATTTTAAATTCATTTAACTTTTGCATTTAAACATGAAATCCTGAGCTGCTTCATCAAACTCTCTTTCTCTTTAGGAGCCATCTTTCTACTAGGTTGAACCATCGGTATTGCTCCAGGAACTAAGTCGATACAGAACTCAATCTCTAATGTGGAGCAAACCTTTGTCTTCCTCGAAGATACTCGAAAAGTCTCTAATTACTCCGATAGTTTCTACTTCCACATGAGATGCCTCAACTCCATACAAAAGATCACTCAGAGAACTTCTAAACTATTGCAAGTCACTTCTACAATCCTACACAATTCAGTTTCAATGACACTGTTCTCTCTTCATAAATCAGAACATCTTAAGGCTTCCCCACTAGAAGAAGAAACTAATGGTCCACTTTTAAAACAAACACCCTACTCTACTGAGCTTTCTGAAAAAATGGGCAAACTTTCACCAAATTCCCTGCTGCTGATAGTTGATGCACAAATCTCCTAAACCATCGAAGAAACATGCCACTATACTGCTTCCGAACTCCACCTCTAGGACACTACTTAGCCAGATGACCTTCCTGTCGGCACACAAACACTTCCAAGCTACACTGCTACTACAGACGCCAAAGACTTCTTATCCATAAGCTCCTCAACCTTAAAGCCATCAACCAACTCCACAAGTGAGCCTTCGAGATGCGCAGACATCTTCTCAAGAAACTCGGGCCTCGAATCATGCACAAACATTTTGCTCTACAAAAGGGGGTGACAATGAGACTATTTCCATAGCGAGACAACTCATTGACCTTAGTCTCATACTCTAATGCAGGCAAGCTCCCTTGCTTGAGATCCAGAAAACTCCATACATAGATGAGTCTTCCCTGTGGTAAGCATAATTGTTCCTTAAATACTTCCTTCATAAGAAAACTTCTTCGAAAACATCCATGATGACTGCATCTCACCACGCAGCTACTTCATCCTAAAGTTGCCAAGATACCATCACTCTCTTCTGCTTATCTAACATATCCAAACTCTTGAAAATCTGCTCACCCGAGTGCAACCAAGCATGCACTTCAATGATGGACTCTAAACCCTTTTAAAAAAAAAATCCTTCAGAGATTGATGAAATTCTTACACCATACTACAAAGCTCTCTTGAGGCGGTATTGGATCTACAGTATCAGCATATAGTCTTCCAACCTCAACATTAGGGCTTCTTCCATTTGTGGTAGTCGTGCTACACACACCACTGCCCTTCTACCTTTGGAACTCAAATTGTCCATCTTACTCATGTGCGTAACCCGAATAGATAACCCAACAAAATAGATAGGTATATAAATATAAATATATATATAATTACAAGTACGCTCTCTCAAGAAAGATATCACTCCAAAGCCTAGGTATTCTCACAACCTGGCTCCGATACCAACTGTCACGGCCCGTCTTTCATCCCATAGAAAGACGCATCATGATTAAGAAAGAAAGGGATAGAAAAGAGAAAAGATAGGAAAGAAAGAACTAAACAATATCAGATCTCACAGCGGAACGAATAAATTATATTACATCACATGGTATATTACATAATATCACCGTATATTAGAGTTACACGGATTATACATCCTAAATTAGACAGTTATAAAGGCATGTCTATCATATAACTCAGAACCCATTACAATTCATTAACACAGAGATCAACATAGCGGAAACACTATATATCTACATACGCTGAAGCCTCCTACTCCAAATCTCCTCCAAAATTCGTCAAAGCTAACCTGAATCCCTTGGCTACCCACAAAAATTTGAGTACCCAAGAGTTTAAGAAAATAAAAATAAGCTCTAGGTCAGGCATGGGTCTGGTGTTAGTAAACGGGTTAAAGTTGTTTAACTTTGAAAATCATTTGAAAGAAAAGGTAACTCGCAAGACTTCCCACACATAAACATGGGTAAGTTTTTACCTTATGATAAGCAAAACATTTGATAGGAAATCCAGTGATATTATAATAGTGTCTAGGGTTTTCAAGTAAAGTAGAAAATAGCTGGAATGCTTACATCTCACGTTCCAACATAGTTGGGCACAATCAAAACGTACGACACTTATTGGAGATTGGATTCCATACAATGGCAGGGCTACTAAGGTACCACCCGTCACAGTACCTGGTCTAGATCAGAGTACGGAGGATCTACCTTGATCCTCTGCAACACAAGGCCGGAACCATCCCTTACTGGATAGTCCCAAACAAGACAACCCCGCGGTTGGGATCAGCAACCGCCCACTAAGCCGAATAAAAAGGGACCTCTAGATAAGGGAAAATCTCGTCCTACTTGAGCGCGGCCCACTTAGCCTTGCTGCACCTCCCCTGTTTTACCCATTCTCGTTTGATGAGGCATGAGGCTATGATTACCTTTTTAGGACACATATCTTAGAATGCTCATCGTCCTCCAATGACGATGTTTTGAAAGCATTCATCCATACAAGTTCGTTTCGGGTTCGAATGAAACCGAAGGCACTATCTCGTTACACTAATTTTGGAATCACCCTCAGAGTTAACGATAATATCCCTTGCACTATGAATCTTCATCTCGAAACTGAAAGCACTATCTCCATTAAACTCATTTTGGAATCATCTTAAGAGTTTTAACGATAAATAGTTCTTACACTTCGAATCTTTACCTTCACTTGAGATTTCATGACCTATCGTTAATTTGGATCGATGTGGTTTTTGGATATCCAATTCGAAAATCCGATCCCGGTCTGATCGAAATCCAAAACACTATTTTGAAGTCCAAGTTGTTTAAGGGTTAAACAACTAAATTTATTATTTAGGGTAACATATTCACATAGATAGATAGTTCACATTATCACAGATAGATAATTTATATCATCACAATTCAACCAAACATCTCATATCACAAAGCAACACATATCACATATCAGAGATATCACAATATCCAAGTCATCTAATATCACTCAATCATCCATATACAAGATTGATTAATTCTTAATTAATTCTTAATTAATCTCCAATTAGATTAATTACCAACTTTAATTACTTGGATTACCTTAATCCTGTTTACTTAATCATTAATTAATTACAAATTAATTAATTAATCATCCTTAATTAATTATTCTTTAATTACATTAAGTCATTAATCTTTAATGAATCGCATAGATTAATTATCCTTAACCATTCACATTAATTAACCTTTAATTGCTCTCATTAATTAATTAACTATAATTAATTTCATTAATTAATTAACTATAATTAATATCATTAATTAATTAATCTTATAATTATTTACATTAATTAATTAATCTTAATTAATCATATGCATTAATTAACCTTAATTAATCACGCTCGGTAATTAATTATCCTTTAATTAATTAACTAACCTTTAATTAGTTACATTAATCTTTTAATTAATTACACTAAATAATTAATTCTTAATTAATCCCATTAATTAATTATCCTATAATTACTTTGCTAAAGTAATTACTCTTTTAATTAATTACATTCAGTAATTACCCATTAACCACTTACACTAAGTGATTATGCCTTTATAAATTTCACTAAGTAATTATACTTAATCACTTCATAAGTGATTATCCTTAATTAATTAACTAGTTAATTATCTTAAATTAATTAATTTTCTTAAATAAATGAAGTAATTGCACTTTAATTACTTTTCCTAATAAGTCTTTAATTAATTAAGAAAATTATTTACCTTGCTTAAACTCTTATTTAACATTTATTTAATTAATTTAGATGCTTGAAAACAAAATCATTTGAGAATACTTTTATTAATTAAAGTTTTAGTTACTCTTACCATTACCACAACTTAATTCAACATTATCTTATTACACTTGATAACACATTGGAATTTAATTACAAAATTAACCTAATATATAATTACTTTAAAACCAAACAAAATTTAAAATCATTTACATTTAAACATGAAACTTGTTTAAAAATCTTGTTTTAAATAATTTTACTTTGGAACTTGGTTTACAAACCTTGGATAAACTTATTCATTTAAAACTTGATTAAATACTTTGCTTAAACACTTACCATTTTTAATAACTTTAAACTTGGAAAAATACTTTTTTTGCCTTTAAATTTGTATTCTTTCGTTAAGCTTCAAAACTTAAATTTCACTTTTAAAATTTAAACCTAGAAATGTTTCTTCAATGCTTAAAAACCTCGATATGATTTTTTTTCCAAAAATTTTAAAACCTGGAATTGAAACTTGTTTACTTAATCACAATCAAACCCGAGACTATCAAACAAATTCCCGAGCCAACCTTCACAAAAACTCGAGCACTCGCGATCCTCTACTGCTTTAAAAAAACACGCATCAACCATGAGATAGACGCGAGCAACATCATCTTTCCCAAACTCAAACATCGCCAGGCACAGTGCACACGCGTGCATATGTACAAGCCACTAGATCGCCTCCGACCTTCGCTCCGGCCATCTCCAAGTCACCTACGATCTCCCTGATGAACTCGACCCCTCGGCACTCGCCGCGAGATGAAAACGAACAAATCAAACAAACCTGAAAACCACCACATCGACGGAAAACTCCAAATCACTAACGAAACCAACCTTGAGAACCCTCGCCGACATCACCGAATCTTCGTCTCGACCCCCAGCATCGTTTCCCCCTATCGTGATCAGTTCCGGCACTTTCACGGCTGCGCATTTGCCTTGAGAAAACTATCGACAAAATTAGCGACTAAACCCTAAATCGCCATCCCATGTAAGCTCTGATGATCGATAACCTTCACAATCATTTTTCCCACATCTCTCGAGTCTCGGGCCTCCCCCAGACCAAACCCAAAGAAAATCTCGCCGTCGATCAACGTCAATCGACAGAAATGTTTAAATCGATCATCTCGATATACCATGATGAGCACATACTTAAAAATCAAGATTTACATATTAAAATTCATCATTTTCAAACTCGAATTAGGTTATAGAATTAAAACATGAATTCCAGACAATTTATTTTGGGCTTATATTTGATCATTCCTGTATTTTTTTATTTTAGAAATAAATACCCATATATATTTGAAACTATTTTTAGAATTAGGCTTATGTACTTACAATAATTTTCCCTCAAGAAATCTAAGCCTAAAGTTGATCATAGGGGATGATACGAATTTTTATATGATGAAGATGTTCTCTGTAATTCAATAGAGCAATGTTTATATACATATACACTGACATATCATATATATATACATGCATTCAAATAAAAGCATTCCTCTAGACATTTATATTATATTTCTACAACATTTCAAGCATCAGAGTTCAATCACATATTTAAAACTGTTTTTAAAGAAAAAGTTTACTCGCAGACATTAAGACAGAGGAACAGACTTTATTTCTTAGGTCTGGACTTGTATTTGATTGATGATCTGGAATCTGATGTTGAATTTGAATTTGTTGCTGCTTAATTTGAAATTTATATTGCAGGTTGGAACATGTTGAAGAATTTGAAAACTATTGTTGATTTTCTTCTGATTTTAGGTTGTCAGTTTATATGTTTAAGAGGAAAGGAAGTATTGAGGAAGTTTGAACTGAAAGAAATTAAACAGGTTATTCTCTAACACTAACTATTCATAATTTAATTTTTAAAAGAAAATAATGTGCCACTTGTTAATTCAAGTTATCCATGGCTTACAAATGTAATTACATGATTTAGTTTCTTCACAAATGTTAAAACAATGCATTATTATGTTTAAATCCTTATTTCAAAAAGTATTTATGTTTTCATATTTATGAAATGTGATATTATTAATTTATGTTTTATATATTAATATATTTACAGACTATCTTATTTAAATTTTAAACTTAAGTAATTATTCTTAAATTGATAATTATATAAATAAAAAATGTTCAATTTAACTTTAGTTAACTTTTAGAAAATTACTATATATATTTACAACCAAATTTATTCATATAAATTTTAAAAGAAAGAATATAAAAACAAAAGAAATGAATCTTTTATTAAATCTTATTTTAAACTTAAGCAAAAATATAATTTAAACAAATAGACATTTACCTTAAGTGTTTTTTAAAATATATAGTTAACTTTTGAATAGATTTTGAAAGGTTTTATATTAAATTCAATCATAACTTCCAAATTACAATACACACACACACACACACACACACACACACACATTATAATTTGAAAACATATCTTTCATTAAATTCAAACCAAAGCTTCCTGCTCACAATGTGTACAAATATATATACACATTATAAATAGAAAACATTTTAATATTTTCTTTGAAAATTATTATATTGAATTTAAAATAAATCTTCCAATCGCAATATATGTATGTGTGTATATATATATATATATATATTATAATTAGATAACATATTTATATTAGTTTTTGAAAAGATTAATTTTGCCAAATTAAATATTAAAGCTTTGAAAAGAATGAACTTCCAAATTAAATTATTATAAAAGAAAATTATTGAGCCAATATTGCACATTTTAAATAATTATTAATAAATATTATTAAATTGCTATTTCCCAAAATTTCGGATCATCACACTTACACTTGCACAATGGTAATATATTTATGTGACATTATTATTGAGCCATTAAAAGAGCTAATGTTATTAAAATATTGTTTTAAAAGAGAATAAATTAAAATCCACTAATATTCTATCATTTTAGTAACGTATATAATTTTCCTTCTGCCTATTTAAATGATATATAGACAGAAGAGAAGCAGAAAGAATAACATACATTTTTTTCTTTTTCCCTTAACAAAACTAAACATCTTGAGCAGTATTTCAGAGTGCAAATTAGAATCGGCTTTGTCAGTGCAAACAAGTTGACACTTTTAAAGATTAGAGAGGCTGTTTTATCCAAGAGGCAGCGGCATTTTTTTTTCAGAACCACTTTGCACCTTCGAGCAGAATGTCGAAACGTCTTCAAGAGAGTGACAACGTACATGACTCAGCCGAAGTTCATTGTGCCCAACAATTTGAAGACGTTTCGGACAACAACGACTTCTGCTGTAGCTACTAATGATACTACACCGACCTCAATGTTTCAAGTCCCCCTGTTCGCTTCTGCACCCTTTAGATTCAAGGGCCTCCATTTCAAGCGCTGGAGGCAAAATATGGAATTTTTCTGAAGATGAGGAAGGTGGTTGGTATGCTCACTGTAGAAAAGCCGACGGTACCAGAGAAGCCTACTGAAACCGAGATACAATATCTACAGATCTAGCAGGAACAAAATCAAAAATTGCATAATTGGATAGAGCAGGATTACCTCTGCAAGAACTTTATACTCAATGGCCTGAGCGACGATCTCTATGACTTCTACAATTCGGACAAAATATCCAAGGAAATTTGGAAGGCATTGAAAAAGAAGTATGATACAAAAGAAAGCTATAGCAAAGAAATATACCGTCAACCGCTACTTCAAATTTCAAATGACAGATGACAGGTTAATAGAGACACAGTCTCATGAACTTTAGAAAATAGCTCATGAGATCGTCTTCGAAGGTATGGCTATTGATGAACAATTCCAAGTTTCTATTTTGATAGATAAACTACCCCCTAGTTGGAAGGATTTTAAGAATAATATGAGACATAAAAATAAAGAATTTTATTTGGAAAGCTTGATAACTCACCTCCGTATTAAGGAGGAATCACGCAAACAAGATATGAAGGAAGAAGTGCTTGTAGTTACAGGAAACACTAAGAAAGCTGCAGTTTTGAAACCAAATCCTAAAAATGTTAAGAATCAAAACAGCAAGCTTAGTCAGAACAGCAACAAATAGAAACCATTCTAAAAGAATGACTCTGGATAGTTGTTTCTTTGCTACAACTATGGAAAACCAGGTCATATGACACGCAAGTATAGAAACAGACTAGGCCCTACACTGTAGGCTAACTTGAGTGAGGAGCCTCTAACGGCTATGATTACTGATGAGATTCACCTTGTTGCGGGATCAGAGGGTTGGTGGGTATATATTAATGATACACGCCATGTCTGTTATGACCGTGCTACGTTCAAAACATATACGAAGACTAAGAACAAGAAAGTGTTGTTGGAAGACTCTCACACCACTATTGTTGTTGAGGTTGCAAGCATAGAGCTGAAGTTTACCTCTAGGAAGACCGTCATTCTGAAGGACGTAATGCACGCTCTAGAGACGATAAAGAATCTAATTTTAGGTTATCTTCTTAATAAGGATGGTTTTATACAGACTATTGGGGCTGATATGTACACCATTACTATGAATGGTATGTTTGTGAGTAGGGGTTATGCAACTGATGGTATGTTTAAACTGAACGTGGAATGTAATAATACATCTGCTTCTGCTTATATGTTGTGTGATTTTAATATCTGGCACTCTAGATCATGTCATGTGAATAAACATATAATTAATAACATAAGCACCTTAGATCTTATCCTAAAAATGTCACAAACTGATTTTAATAAATGTGAATTTTGTAATCAAGCAAAAATCACTAAGAAACCACATAAATCAGTCGATAGAGATTTGAACTTTTAGATTTGATTCATTCGAATATATGTAAGCTTGATGGAACTTTGATCAGACATGGACACTGTTACTTTATCACTTTTATTGATGACTGTTCTGATTTTACTTAGTACACCTTATGAAAAATAAAAGTGACGCATTTGATATGTTTAAATCATTTAAATTTGAAATTGAGCATCAATCTAATAAGAAAATTAAGAGACTTCGTATTGATTGAGGAACAGAATACGAGTCTAGTTTATTTCTTGATTTCTATAAATTGCATGGTATAATTCATGAGAGAATTGCACCTTATTCACCTGACGTGAATGGTAAAGCTGAAAGAAAAAATAGAACCTTTACTGAATTAGTTGTAGCTATCTTATAGAATTCGGGTGCATCAAAACATTGGTGGAGGGATATTTTATTGATTATATGCTATGTATTAAATAGAATCCCTAAATCAAAAGCTAAAATCTCGCCATTTGAAAACTTAAGAAACTATAAACAAAATGTGCCTTATTTTAGAACTTAGGGATGTTTGGCATATGTTCGTATACTAGACCCTAAGAGAATAAAATTAGTAAGTAGAGCATATGAATGGGTATTTATTGGCCATGCTATTAATAGCAAAGCATATAGATTTTATGACATGAATACGCATAATATAATAGAATCTAATGGTGTTGATTTTTATGAATCTAGATTTCCTTTTAAATTGAGGAATAGTGGGGGCACATCAAATAACACCATGTCTATTAAAACAGATCTTAATGAGTCTTTTGAAAATGAAACTTGAAGAAGTAAAAGAGCAAGAACCGTAGAAGATTTTGGTTCAGATTTTTATGCTTCTACTATAGAGGAGGATCCCTTAAACCTCCAAGAGGTCTTATCTTCCTTAGATGTCGATTTTTGGCAAGAGGGTATAAATGATGAAATGGATTCTTTGGAATCCAATAAGAACTTAGTGGATCTACCACTTGGTTGTAAATCTATAGGTTGTGAATAGGTACTTAGAAAAAATTTAAAACCTGATAGCACAGTTGATAAATATAAAGCCCGTTTATTAGCTAAAGGATTTAAGAAAAGAGAAAATGTTAGACTTTTTTGACATATTTCACCTTTAACTAGGATTACATCCATTCGAGTACTAACTTCACTTGCATTTGTTAATAATTTAATAATATACCAAATGGATATTAAAACTGCCTTTTTAAATGGTGAATTAGAAGAGAAAATTTATATGGGCCAACCTGAAGGATTTGTAGCTCATGGTCAAGAACATAAAGTTTGCAAGTTAGATAAATCATTATATTGCTTAAAACAAGCACCTAAACAATGGCATTAAAAATTTGAAAACTTAATAATCTCATATGGTTTCAAAGTTCACGAAAGTGACAAATGCATTTACTATAAATCTGAGAATGACATTTGTACTATCATATTTCTTTATGTAGATGACCTTGTTTTTGGATCAAACATTCATGCCATAAACTCTATTAAATCTTTGTTAAATGCCAGTTTCGATATGAAAGATCTAGGTGAAACAAGTGTAATATTTGGTATTAAGATTAGTAGGTCCTGTTTGTGTCAAAATTGGGCACAACACTCTTCGGGAGTCGTTGAAGAGATAATAGTCAAGAATGCAAGTTCAAAACAGATATTATCTAACAAAAACTCCAATCAACAGTAAAATAAATGCGTAGACAAGCGATTTATAGTGGTTCGGCGTGTTGCCTACGTCCACTGTGAAGTATTTTGATGTTTTATTGATTCTCTTTCAATGATTACAAGTTGTTACAGCGATCAACAGCAAGTTACAACTGGAAATTCGAAATCAACAGTAAAATTATGATGTAGGGTGATGGAGATCTCGATCCGGCAGAGTCTGGGCGCTTGAGAGTCGAAAAGATCCCTTTTCTGTTGGCCCTGGGGCTCTATTTATAGGCGTAGGCTGCTGATATTCCGCTGAAAACTCGGGAGACCACTTCTTGCACGTGAGGGGGCCCACACGCACGGTCTCAGGAAGTTTGGGCCCACTTTGGCATCGGTTCGAACTCCATTCGAACCGATCAAGAATTCATCCAATCGAGGTGAAATTTGGCGTGGACATTCTTCAACATGTGCACAAGCTTCAGTGAAAATTTCGTGGCATTTGGATCAATAGGTTAGGAGATATGATGGATTCGAAATTGGGCTTTTGGCATAGCTGTCTGGTTCGAACCCATGTACTCGAAACGATGATTTCGAATCCATCATGGCACGCGGCTTCGTAGTGACGTGGAGCGCAAACTTCGAATCGATCCGGACTTTACTCCGTGTTGACCGCTTCGACTCCATGTATCTCGGCGCGTTCGAACCGATGGAAGACACGTCATCGTGGCTGGTTGACCCAGTGGGTTCGAACGAAGTTACTTAGGATGGGTTCGAAGATGGTATCACAGATGGGTTCGAAGAAGGCCTCTGTGATGGGTTCGAAGCATGGCTTCTGTGATGGTTTCGAACTTGAGTTCCTTGGATGCACATGAGCTCTGCAACCCCTCCATGGATACAAGGCATATGGATTCGAACACGAGGGAGTCGAAGGTAATGGAGTCGAAGGTGAGGCGCTTTGATGGTTTCGAAACCGATGGGTTCGATGTCCTTCGGTTCGAAGGTGATGGTTTCAAATGGCGCATGACGATGGGTTCGAAGACGCCCATCATGATGGGTTCGAAACCAGCATGTTCCCTCCAATTTGAACCGATCATAGCTTGAGCATGCGAACTCGGATTGACTTGAAATTTGAAATGCTGACTCCTGTGGTCTTTCTTGCCGTGTCCTATCAACTGTAGCTCAATCTGGATTCGGATAAAATTCAGTGATATCCATGGCGAAAGGAAGTACGATCAACCTCTGAGGCGAACTATCCTTCGCTTTCGATCAATCTTTTGGTATCGCGGCTTTGCCAAAAAGCGGGATAACATTTTGCCCCCCAAAGTACGTCTTATGGGAACATGACGTGCTTTGAATAGCTGCAATCTGTCTCTGAACAATCATTGCTCTCTTTTTTGTCGAAACTCGTACGTTGTACTGCTGTAACCTTGCGCTGATATGATTGATTGCTGTATAATAGTGCTTAGCCGTTGGCTGTCGCATTTGTAACAGGATGAGTGTTTGATCCCTGTGAATATTCAAAATCGAACGTTAGTCCAACATGTATGCGCATATGTTAATTTGACCCTTGTTAACGTCGTGCGTCCACGAGTTGTTGTCAGTTTGGTTTGCTATAGAATTTCGTATTGATTCTCTCCTGAACCAACTTTGAAATTTGAATTGAGACAACGCTTGGTGGTTGTTTTGAAAGGTTCCTTCGTATCGATCCTCTCCTGAACCGATGTAGAAGGTTAAAGGAATCGAATTTGTATTGCGCGAGCGTGATGTTTCGAACCGATGCATTCGAGCATTGATGGGTTCGAAACCCACGTTTGTATGGACGCGGTACGCTTGCTGCTATGATGGATTCGAAATTGACATTCGAACCGGTCTGAAAGGATGGAGTATACTTGTGTAGTGATGGGTTCGAAGTTGACATTCGAACCGATGTGAAGGGATGGTTGTGTCACTTTTGTTCGTGGCAGTGGTCCGTGCGCTTCACACGATGGAGCCTCAAACGTATGGGTTCGAAAGTGGGTTTCGAACCGGTTCTGCATTCTGACCTGTTGTAATCGGTCAAGTCCACCGGCACGCGAATCGACCCAGTCATCTCCAACTCCCCATATAAATAGCAAAGACCTCGGCATTTTTTCACTTTTTACTTTTATTGTTGCCTGCTTTTTACTGTGCTCTTCATCGTTTCAGAGCTCCAAAAGAGAAAACACAGTGTCGCTCTTTCGAACCATTCAAGATATGAATCTTCAATTCCTTGAATTCATCATCCAAACTAGGTAATTAGCCTCGGATTCAAACGGCGAAGTCATTTCAAAACCGTTTCTTTTTATCGATTGCGTAGCTTCGAGATTGGCAAAACCAGATCTGGTTTGGGAGGGATTCGAACCGATGCGTGAGCTCGAGTTCGAATCGATGACGGTGGCATCTTTTCACTGGATTTCGAATCGATCCTTGGAATGCCCTTACTGGGATGTGTAGTTCGCACCGATCGAGGGATTCGAGGGGTCCATTCGAACCGATGGGTTCGAATCCATAGGCTATCGTTTCGAAGTCCACAGCTTCATATCGATACGAAGTGGATCGGTTCGAACGTGAATGATGCGGAGTTGAGGTTTTCTCATCGGTTCGAACTTGTCATCTGTTTATCGGTTCGAAGCGCGTCAGGATGGATTCGAACGCATGGGTTCGAAGCGAAGTCAGGATATGGGTTCGAACGAAGTCCTGGTGATGGTTTCGAACCCTACATGATGGATACCAAAATTTAAAATTCTCCAAGCATAACTCCGACGAGCTTCATTCCTGCATAATTGGACTTGAATATTAAAATGCATACATGACTACCTTTTGAAGTTCGTCGATGGAACTATAACAACTTCTACCCGAACCAACTTCCATCATGGAAACGGACTGGTGATGACGGTCAGCGATGACGCTCATTATAGCTGGAATCCGTAGCCTTGTCGTTTGCATATTTCTTTAACTCTGCAACATTTATTCAAGTAATGCATGTCACTGTACAACACACACTCGTACACGTTACACTGGGGAACGCACGGGTTTTTGTCGTCTAACGATGGTTTCTCGTGAGTTAGCTAGTTATGGAACCGTCAAGTTCATAGCAGCAGGAGACTCAAATTGCAGTCTCTCCGAGGCTAGAGATTCCGGATATTGATCCTGAGATTATTGGTCCAGCTCCGGATGAACTTCCCGATGCGTCGTTCATCGCCAATCCATCAGATTCCGTTCCGTCCAATATCTCTGAAGACATGTTGGGGAGAATATGTTTGAGACACGGCCTGTCGCTGGATGATGTGCTACTGCCGGGGCCGAACGATAGACCGCATAATCCACCGAAGGGATATACGGCATTTAACCGCCACGCGTGCACGGCCGGGACACTTCCTCCATTCAACGAGTACATAAGGGAAGTATTGTCGTTCTTGAGGATCGCCCCATCTCAGTTGCACCCGAACGGATATGCGTCGATCAATAGCGTGTTCATCGCATTTATGGAATACCTCCATCGACCACCGCTCCCAATTGAGATCAGATACTTGTTCAATTTTAAAACTCGGGGTGATTATCCCTCCTTCACATTCCTGGAAGCGGTGAGAAATTGCCAAGCGGTTACCGGGTCTTGGACCAGGTTGAGCTATTATATGACAGAATGGTTTTACGTCAGATGTCCTCCTGGATTCGCCCGACGATGGCTATTCAGACGTGAGTATAGTTGAGTTCGTAAATAATTACTATGGCAATCGCAGCCGAAGTGGAACTTATGTTTTATTCTTTTTTGCAGCGGTGATCCAGCGACCTGAGGGCGAGCACTTTAGGGAGATGGTGCGAGTGCTGCGAGAAGTCCCGGGTGGAGATAGGGATATCGACGTGTTATTGACGGATAGGAATCTCCGGGCCTGCGGTTTGATCGAACAAGGGCAGGGCATAAGCTTTGAAGTGGCACTAAGGGTCGTCTCGAAGAAACGAGTCAAGCACAAGAAACCCAGAGTTACCACAGCTGAGGAAGCGGACTCTGAAAGAACCCACACCGATGATGAGCCGCTGATCGGGCCTACTGACGCAGTTCCGGATGTCGCGGAGCAGAGAAAAGGCAAGGCTGCCATGGTTAAGTCAAGTAAGAATGGGAGATGGAAATCGGTCGTCACGGCCCGTTCTGCTCCCGGAGTTAGAATCTCGGAGACGTCTCCTCCGAGAACTGAAAATCTTTTTGAAGGGCTTGCCGATCTTCCAATCCCGGACGATGTGTCTTTTCAACATGATGCCGGGTTGGAGGAAATCCATCGCACCTTAGAATTGAACGAGCCTCTTATTACTAGCGAGGTCGACACTTCCGGTTGGTCGGGGGGAATGCATATTCATACACATTTCACGACACTGCATAAGCTTTGACTGCAAACTACCTGTTTTGAAAAGTGATTAATCCTATTTTATTTTGCTTCGCAGATATCATGTCTAAGCGAGGTTCAATGCTTGGGAGTTTTCGACACGCCCGCAAGCCTTCATATTACGTGTGACGCCCCACCTCTATACCCACGCTAGCCAAGAACACTACGGTGTAGTGCTGTCAACTAGCGCGAAGAATAAGGCTGTTGAGGAGCGACCATCCATGTAATTTCTTATCACACGGTGGCTATAAAATAATCTTCGGAAACAAATATAGAAGTAAGCATAACATGCGAATCAATCACAGATATCCATATCACAAAGGCGGAAAGAGATACGAATATATATCACATAAAAGTGTACATCAGAGTAGTGGTCTAAAAAGATCCACGGTAATACAAAAGAATAGCAACGCGTGCTATACAAAAGAATACAACTATGAGTCTATATCTCAAGTGTAAACAACAAAAGCTGCTAATCTAAACAAGTAGCCAAAAGTCTGAGTAGTGAATCACTGGGGGAGGAGTCAAGCAGTAGCACCTGTAACATCTCGGTCTGACCCGAGTATTATTTATAAGAAAATAATAAACGGATCAGTCTAGCTATAAATATCAGATGACATGATATAAAATAAAAGATATGGCATAAACATAAAATATCCATACTGACATACTACTATAAGTATGCAAATAATGATCAACAGGAGATCAACCGATAAGAGATAAATCAATATCACAAGAATCTTCTCAAAGATCCAAAGAGGGCATCATACCCTAAACTTGTACTCATGACAAGTCAAAGAGATAAATTCCAGAAATCAACACAAGAAATCCAGAAATCATAAAAAAGGAAAGAGGCCTATCAAATGACGGTCCGAAGACCAAGGGGAGCTACCCCGCATGTGTGAATGGAATCACACAGATTGAGGTCAAGACTAACCAAAAAGCAGAAAGGTATGTGTGAATGGAATCACACAAGTGGTGTCTAGTCTAACCTTGCAATGAAAGAGACATCGCGCAATTGCTAGTCTAATTCATAAAGCGATCATCAAGATCAACGAGAAGTGTCAATTACACTAAGCTAGTAAATATATAAGTTTAGCTTCATGTCCCATAACCACTTGCTTAACTTAAATATTTACGAACAAACTGTAAATCTTCACTAATAAAATTGTCACAAGAGGTTCAATCGAACAAGTCCAAGAATTAACCGACGAAGTGAACGCAAGCGTTTCATACCACTTGTTTTACTAAGTCGTTTAATTAGATTTCTCATCCGAGTGAGGTAAAGGCTTGTATATACTAATAGATTGGAAAACGGTTTAAGAAAAGAGCTTTGTTATTAAAAATAAAGTTGAAATTGTTTGTTAAAAGAGTTTTGATATTTACTACTAGTATTGAAACCTTTATATTATAAAGTGACAAAACACATAAGCAAGTGTAGAAACAATCAGTCACAAAGATCGCATACGGAGATGCGAATAAAATCCAAGGAAATCAGCTCAATGTTTTTCAGATAAGATCCCCTACGGAGGGGGGGTCCAGGGGGGTGGCAACCCCCCAAGGTGGGGGTGCGGGGGCAACGCCACCGCTTACGGGGTTCGACCTGCCCGGTCAGGTCGCGGGGGTCCAGGGGGCAGCGCCCCCGGCGGGGTGCGGGGCAGTGCCCCGTCCAAAACGGTACGACTTAGTGAAGACAAAATGAGGTCTAACGACCTAAGAGGGATAGGGTCGAGCGACCTAATGGTTGCGACCTAGGGGTCTAAGTGGCACGACCTAGTGGTCCAGCGACCTAAAGGGTAAAGATCTTGCGACCTAAAATGGGTTCGCGACCTAACACTCAAACGACCTAAAGAAATTAAGGAGCCGAGCGACCTATAAGAAGCAGCGACCTAAGAAGAAACGAGGCCCAACGACCTAGGGGTTAGGTCATGCGAGTTAAGAAGGTCAGCGACCTAACAAAGACATGCAAGCTAATAAAGAAACGCGACCTAAAGGCACGCGACCTAGCGACTTAAGAGGCGAGCGACCTAAGTGTTACGGCCTAAGAGTCGAACGACCTAGCGTGGAAGCGGCCTAAAAGCCAAACGACCTAACGACCTAAGGTCATACGACCTAGCGACCTAAAGCCATACGACCTAACAACCTAAGGTCATACGACCTAGTGCAACACGCGACCTAAAAGGTACGCGACCTAATGCGGCCGAGTGGTTTAAGGTCGGAGACGACCTACGACTTATAAAGGTAGACGGTTGAGCGAGCTAATGAAGTCCAGAGTCGAGCGACCTAGCGACACGGTGTGTTGAGCGACCTAACGAGGTCAATGTTGAGCGACCTAACAAGGTCTAGAGAAGGGCGACTTAAAAGAGGCGCGACCTAAAAGAGCGCGACTTAATGGGTTATATGACCCAACGACCTAAGCCACTAACTCGCGAGCGACCTAAGTCCTAGGTCGTGAGCGACCTAACTGCGAGTGAGCAAAAATGTACAGAGTCAAAGCAGAGCGACCTAACGACCATACGACCTACGACCTAAGGTCCTGAGCGACCTAAGGTCCTGAGCGACCTAACTCCGAAAACACGAAAATGGCCAGAACGACCTAAATGCAGAAATTTCACCAAAACACCAAAAATCGGAGTTTTTCGCCAATCCAATCCAAACCAAAAGCAAATATGAATGCTAAAGTGATAGGGAATCATTCCCAACAATCCAAGATAGATATAAACTAGATTTGTGAGATAAAAATCTCACCTTTGCTCCAAAACCCAATGAAAATGAAGAACAAAGCTTGAAGGCAAATGGAGAAGCAACCACAAGCTTGAATCCGATGTCTTCTTCTTGAATTTGGAGTTGAATGTTGGAGTTGCAATAAAACAACGACTTTGGAGTTTTAATTTCTCATTCCATTCACCATTTTTGTTGAAGCTTTAGTGTTAGGAAATGAAATGAAGCAATGAAGAAGAAGGGGGGGGTGGAACTTGGGCCTAATGGGCTAAAAGTCCAAACCAAAGGCTCGAGTGAAAAGTGGTGAAATTCCACTAACCCTAAACATATCAATGTTTATACTTAGAAGATTGCAAACGACGTTTCGAACCCAATGGAAGTGGTCTTGATGCAGCAAGGCATATAGGAATTCAGAAGTTAAACCATATTAAATCATGCACGAGTCAAGGAGCTTCGGATTTAACTCGTAAGGCGTACACAAGTTTAAAACATGCATGCTTGATGAGTCGGTCACGAGATAGGGGGAGCATGAGACGGTGCCGATTTAACAAAGCTTGGAGGAGTTCCTGCTTGATGAGTCGTCCACAATTTAAAGTGATGAGTCGTTTCCGGTTTAAGAGTTTACAAGGGGGAGATAACATAGGTCGAGCAAAGTGGGCTTCGGAGATGTGTCGTTTACGACTTAGTATGAGTCGTTCCCGATTCAATGGAACACAGGAAGGAAAGGTGCGAGTTAATGCAGAAAGGATGAGTCGGGACCGAGCTAAGGGGCTACGACCTAAGATGAGTCGGCAAGGAGATAAGCTGTGTATCTTGAGTCGGTCGTGTTGAGACGAGTCATGTATATACTATATGAGTCGGTCTTGTATGAGTCGTATGTCGCGAGTTTTTAAGTCGGTATATAATTGAGTCGTGGGTTGCTGGGTTTGATGAGTCGGTTGCATTTTTTGAGTCGTGTATTGTTGGGGCTGTACATGTGTTGAGTCGTGTGACCCGCTGTGTCTTTAAGTCGTGCCTTGTTGAGTCGGCAGCGACTTATGTTGAGTCGGCCGAGATGAGTCGTATTTGTTGAGCCGGTGCCGACCTAGGAGTTGAGTGTTGTATGTTGTGTTGAGTTGTAATGCCTATAAATAGCGGGTGTGTTGTAAATTTTTGGGTTGTTGATTTTGGAATAAAATTCTCTTTTGTTAGCTTTGTGCTTTCATACCAATTGGTAGTTGAGTGTAATCTCCTATCTCCACTTACGTCGTTCGAGTGCGCTCGAATCCACGTTTGTTGAAGCCGATTCACGGAATCTAGTGCGCTAGATCAACGTGCGAAGAATCGTAGATCTTTGAACACGGTATAGTGCGCTATCAACGTGTTTGAGATAGCTAGAGTTCGGTATCTTTGGATCAACGAACTTGGGCATTTTTGGTATCTTCAACTCACCGATTGCTACAATCCATCGATTGAAGTTTTGTTTGATTAATCCGCTGCGTCAGTTTTGGTATCAGAGCCATACTTAGCCAATCATAGCTAAGTTGATTCTTGGAGCCAAGTTTTTGAAGTTTGAAGTTGTTCATTGTGTTCATATTGAAGTTGCATCAAGTTTGGAGTGTTTGATCTATTTCATTTTGGATCAAAAGGAGCAAAGGTGTTTGAATTTGGTCTTGGGTTTTTGCGCGCCAAGGATTAAAGTGTGAAGGCCGTGTATACTTGGGAGTGGCCGTGCCTTGTTGTGTGCATTGAAGTGTTTGTAATGGGTAGCCGAGACAAGTTCGGACTGAGCCAAGTTAAGTCGTGAAGCCTTGCCGAGACAAGTGCGCCGAGTTAAGGTAGAGCCGTATATAAGCATAGCCGAGACAAGTGCGCCGAGTTAAGTTTTGTGAAGTTTTTAACCATGCCACCGAGGAGAGCTAACCGACATCAAAACGTTGAAGCTTTGTATCGTAGAGAAGAAGCCGAGCTTATGGAACAACGTATTAATGAAAAATTTGATGAAGGCATTGGTAAATTGGAGAGATTGATGAATGATTTGAATCAAAGAAGGAGATCACCAAACTCGAACCATGGAGGAAACCGAGTTTCGCCATCGGTTACGGAAGCGAGGAGGGTATCGCCACATTCTTGTAGAGATAGAAGAGAAACATCAATTTCATCACGAAGAGATCATCATGACTATGCACATGAAGAGAGAAGAAGTCAACGTGAATTTGACCATGAAGCATATAGAGATGAGGAGAGACATAGTCAAAGAAGCATGCATGAACAAAGGGATGACATTGGTCGAGATCGATGTAGGCGTACTTTTGATTTTGTTGAAGAGGGTGATAGAGCAAGTATTCATTATCGAGATCGAGACCAAGTTCGAAATTCTTACCGTGATGTGGAGGATGACCGTCGTTGGGAGTCGGGTATGAAAATGGAGATTCCGGAGTTTAAAGGCGGGATGGTTGCTGAGGAATTCTTAGATTGGTTGTCTAATGTGGAGGAAATCTTTGATTTCAAGGAGGTGCCGGAGAATCGAAGGGTGAAGTTAGTTGCTACAAGGCTGAGGGGGAGAGCATTGGCATGGTGGCAGCAAACTAAACTTACTCGAGAACGAATGGGGAAGTCAAAGATAGAATCTTGGGAGAAGATGAAAAAGTTGATGAGATCTACTTTCTTACCTTATAATTACCAGTCACTTATGTATCAGAGGTTGCAGAATCTGAGGCAGGGGACAAAGTCTGTTAGTGATTATGCTGATGAATTTTACCAACTCATTGCCAGGAATGATATCATGGAGACAGAAGAGCAGTTAACTGCTAGATTCGTTGGGGGTTTGAGAATGCAGATCCAGGATATGGTTAATATGTTTGATCCTAGATCCGTTGTAGAGGCACATCAGAAAGCGTTAGCTTGGGAGAAACAAGGAAGGCGTGGAGGTGGTGTGTTTACTAATTCCAATAACCAAGCAAGGGGTGTTGGCGGAAGTTCTAATACTCCTAAACCAGTTACCAAGCCAGTGGTGAAGGAGGCTGAGAAGGCAAGGGCTAGCAGTATTTTCAAATGTTATAATTGTCAGGAGTTGGGTCACAAAAGCAACGAATGTCCGAAGCCGAAGAAGAGAACCATGGTTGCAGAGGTTGAAGCAGATGATGGTGAGGAGGCAGAGTATTCAAATGTACCTTATGTTGAGGAGGAAGAAAAAGTGTCGGGTGATGAAGGTTGTAATCTTATGATGAGGAGAAGTTGTTTGACACCTAAGCAAGAGGAGGATTGTAGTTGGCTGAGAAGCAATATTTTTCAATCGACATGTACTATTCTGGGGAAAGTTTGCAAGTTCGTTATTGATGCGGGGAGTTGTGATAATATTATTTCTACAGAGGCAGTTAGGAAGTTGAATTTGAAGACCGAGAAGCATCTTAAACCATACAAGCTAGCATGGTTAAGGAAAGGAGGTGAAGTGAAAGTGTGTCGAAGAGCTTGTGTGAATTTTTCAATCGGAAAGAAGTACAAAGATGAAATCTGGTGTGATGTCGTAGATATGGATGTTTGTCACTTATTGTTGGGCAGACCATGGCAGTTTGATAGAGCAGTTCAGCATGACGGTCGTGCCAACAGTTACAGTTTCATGTTCGAGGGTACTAAAATCACTTTAGTTCCTAAGAGACAGCAGCAGAAGGAGAGCAAGCTAGAAGAGATTGAAGAATTGAAAACTCTGTTGACTTTGAAGGAGTTTGTTAAAGAAGTGGAGGAAGAACCGGAAGTGTTTTTGTTGATTGGGAGAGAGAGTAGTGAAGAAGTTGAGATTCCCGAAGAAGCAAAGCCAGTTTTGGAAGAGTTTGAAGATGTCTTTCCAGAGGAGTTGCCAAAGGAGTTACCACCACTTAGAGACATTCAACATCAGATTGATCTTGTTCCCGGAGCAGTGTTACCACACCGACCACATTACAGAATGAGTCCGAAGGAACATGAGGAGTTACGAAGGCAGGTGGAAGAATTACTTGAACAGGGTCGTATTCAGGAAAGTTTGAGCCCGTGTGCTGTACCTGCATTGTTAGTACCAAAGAAGGACGGAACTTGGAGAATGTGCACTGATAGTAGAGCTTTGAATAAGATCACTGTTCGTTACAGATTTCCTATGCCGAGGTTGGATGATTTGTTGGATCAGTTGAGTGGGGCAACTATATTCTCGAAAATTGATTTGAAGAGTGGTTATCATCAAATTCGTATCAGACCTGGAGACGAATGGAAGACAGCTTTCAAAACTAGAGAGGGGTTGTACGAATGGTTGGTTATGCCATTTGGTTTGTCTAATGCACCTAGTACATTCATGCGGGTGATGAATCAAATTTTTAGACCATTCATTGGAAAGTTCGTCGTGGTGTATTTCGATGATATTTTGATTTATAGCAGGAGTACGGAGGAGCATGTTCTACATCTGAGGGAAGTGTTGCTTATTCTTCGTGAAGAACAATTTTATGCTGCTACAAAGAAATGTGTGTTTATGACACCTACTGTTTTATTCCTGGGTTATGTTGTTTCAGGGAAAGGTATTCAAGTTGACCAGAGCAAAGTTGAAGCAGTCAAGAATTGGCCACAGCCAAAGACAATTACAGAAGTGAGAAGTTTTCATGGGCTAGCGTCATTCTACCAAAGGTTCATACCACACTTCAGTAGCGTGATGGCTCCAGTGACTGATTGCATGAAGGGTAAACAGTTTGTGTGGTCAGAGGAAGCGGGGGTTGCCTTTGAAAGGATCAAGGAATTGTTGACGTCTGCACCAATTCTTGTTCTACCTAATTGTCAGTTGTTGTTTGAATTGCATACTGATGCTTCGAAGGTTGGTATTGGAGGAGTTCTGAGCCAGAATGGGAAGCCAGTTGCTTATTTCAGCGAAAAGTTGTCAGGGGCAAAGATGAGATACAGTACATACGATGTTGAGTTTTATGCTGTTGTTCAGACGGTTAAGCATTGGAGACATTACTTATTTCAGAAGGAATTTGTTCTGTACACTGATCACGAAGCTTTGAAACATTTACAGGGGCAAGATAAGATTTCTGCGAGACATGCGTCATGGATTGCTTATTTGCAGCAGTTTACTTTTGTCGTTAAACACAAATCAGGGGTGACGAATCGAGTAGCAGATGCTTTGAGTAGGAGGAGTCATTTACTAACGACAATGAAGATTGAAGTGACGGGGTTTGAAATGTTGCCAGAGATGCTTGAAGAAGATCCTTACTTTGTGAAATATGTTGAAAAAGTGAAGGATGGGATTGCCGATGAATTCATGTTGGTTGATGGTTTTCTGTTTAAAGGAAATCGTTTATGTATTCCGGATTGTAGTTTGAGGATGAAGATTGTGAAGGAATTACATGAAGAAGGGCATGTGGGCCGTGATCGTACTTTACAGTTGATTTCGCAATCTTACTTTTGGCCATCGATGAGAAAAGAAGTTGAGAGATTTGTGGAGCGATGTCATATTTGCCAAGTTTCAAAAGGGACAGCAACGAATGCAGGGTTGTATATGCCATTACCAGTACCATCTAAGCCATGGGTTGATATCAGCATGGATTTCGTTTTGGGTTTGCCGAGAACTCAAAGGGGAAATGATTCGATATTTGTTGTGGTGGACAGATTTTCGAAGATGGCACATTTTGTTGCTTGCAAGAAGACAGCAGATGCAGTTCGAGTAGCACAGTTATTTTTCAAGGAGATTTATAGACTTCATGGTTTACCAGAATCTATTGTTTCTGATAGAGATACTCGTTTTCTGAGTCACTTTTGGTTGAGTTTGTGGAAGATGGTAGGAACGAAACTGAAATTTAGTAGTGCTTATCATCCGCAAACTGATGGGCAGACAGAAGTTGTTAATAGGTCATTGGGGAATTTGTTGCGTTGTCTTGTACAGGATAATTTGAGAAGTTGGGACATGAAGCTATGCCAGGCAGAATTTGCTCATAATCATGCAGTAAATCGAAGCACAGGATTCAGTCCGTTTCAGATTGTTTATTCAAATTTACCCAGGGGGCCGTTGGATTTAGCAGTTGTACCACAGTCAAAGAGAACAGTTAAACGAGCTACTGATTTTGTTGAAGAGCTGAATGAATGTCATAAAATCGTTCAGGAACGATTGGAGAAGTCGAATGAGAAGTATAAGAAGTCTGCAGATTTGAAACGTCGAAATGTTGAATTTAACGAAGGTGATTTGGTTTATGCTATATTGACAAAGGATCGTTTTCCAGTGGGTGCTTACAACAAGTTGAAAGCCAGAAAAATTGGTCCAGTGGAAGTTTTGAAGAAAATTAATGAGAATGCTTATCGATTAAAGCTACCAGATGATGTTTATACTTCTGATATTTTTAACGTTAAACATTTAATTCCGTATCATGGGGATGAACATTTTGATGAGAAAGAATTTGCAAATTCGAGGTCGAATTTTTCTCAACCTGGGAAGGATGATGCAGCAAGGCATATAGGAATTCAGAAGTTAAACCATATTAAATCATGCACGAGTCAAGGAGCTTCGGATTTAACTCGTAAGGCGTACACAAGTTTAAAACATGCATGCTTGATGAGTCGGTCACGAGATAGGGGGAGCATGAGACGGTGCCGATTTAACAAAGCTTGGAGGAGTTCCTGCTTGATGAGTCGTCCACAATTTAAAGTGATGAGTCGTTTCCGGTTTAAGAGTTTACAAGGGGGAGATAACATAGGTCGAGCAAAGTGGGCTTCGGAGATGTGTCGTTTACGACTTAGTATGAGTCGTTCCCGATTCAATGGAACACAGGAAGGAAAGGTGCGAGTTAATGCAGAAAGGATGAGTCGGGACCGAGCTAAGGGGCTACGACCTAAGATGAGTCGGCAAGGAGATAAGCTGTGTATCTTGAGTCGGTCGTGTTGAGACGAGTCATGTATATACTATATGAGTCGGTCTTGTATGAGTCGTATGTCGCGAGTTTTTAAGTCGGTATATAATTGAGTCGTGGGTTGCTGGGTTTGATGAGTCGGTTGCATTTTTTGAGTCGTGTATTGTTGGGGCTGTACATGTGTTGAGTCGTGTGACCCGCTGTGTCTTTAAGTCGTGCCTTGTTGAGTCGGCAGCGACTTATGTTGAGTCGGCCGAGATGAGTCGTATTTGTTGAGCCGGTGCCGACCTAGGAGTTGAGTGTTGTATGTTGTGTTGAGTTGTAATGCCTATAAATAGCGGGTGTGTTGTAAATTTTTGGGTTGTTGATTTTGGAATAAAATTCTCTTTTGTTAGCTTTGTGCTTTCATACCAATTGGTAGTTGAGTGTAATCTCCTATCTCCACTTACGTCGTTCGAGTGCGCTCGAATCCACGTTTGTTGAAGCCGATTCACGGAATCTAGTGCGCTAGATCAACGTGCGAAGAATCGTAGATCTTTGAACACGGTATAGTGCGCTATCAACGTGTTTGAGATAGCTAGAGTTCGGTATCTTTGGATCAACGAACTTGGGCATTTTTGGTATCTTCAACTCACCGATTGCTACAATCCATCGATTGAAGTTTTGTTTGATTAATCCGCTGCGTCAGGTCTCGAGTCCTAATTTGAACGTATGCAAAAAGTAGCTTTTCGGACTATAATCCGACTAACGATAAAATATTTAAATATAATATTTAAATATAAAATTGATAAATATGCGGGTTGTTACAGACTCCCCTCCTTAAAGAAATTGCGTCCTCGCAATATATAAGATGGAAATACAAGTAACAACCATGAAAGCATATTAACACAAATTAAATTTGAAATAGGAAGTTCACCACAAAGAGCAGGAGTAAGCAAGTCCGGATGTGTTCGCTCGATGAATTCTCGGGATTTCCCAAGAGCAATCCTTAGGATTTGAGGACCATTGAACCATCACAAGCGGAACATCTTTATTTCGAAGCCGTTTGACCTCCGAAGCAATAATTCGAAGAGGTTGCTGCTCATAAGTTAAATTTGGCGAAACTTCAATTTCTTCCACGACACCAGGCTCAAGAATAGAATTGGAATCTCGTAGGCATTTCCGTAATTGAGAAACATGATACACGTCATGCATGGCAGAAAATTGAGCCGGTAATGAAGGCGATCAGCCATGGAACCAATACGTTCAGCGATAGGAAATGCCCCAATATATCGAGGCGCTAACTTTCCCAACCGACTGAAACGTACTACACCCTCCACAGGTGAAACACGAATAAAATCTGGACCTGAAACCAGCTTCTTACTGACCTTAAGCCAACAAGAAGGAGATCGGCATAGCCTTCCCTAGAGTGCCTTGAAAGATGCCATACCAATACTAGATTGGAAGTTATGATTATAGGAAAACTCAACAAGAGAATTATGATTTTCCCAACTTCCACAAAAAAATCAAGCACACAACACGAAGATGGTCTTCAAGAGTTTGGTTCACCGCTCTGTTTGTCTATTGGACTGGGGAAATAAGCGGTGCTAAAATTAAGCTTCGTTTCTAAAGATTTTTGAAGACACCTCCAAAATCCACAAGTAAACAATGGATCACTATCGCTATCAATAGAAGTAGGAACTCCATATAATTTAACAATTTCTTTTAATAAAGAGTTTGGCCAAAAGAGGAACGATTCGGTTAAACCGAATGGGAATAAAATGGGCGGAGTTAGTAAGTCTATCTACTATAACCCATAAGTTACCATGACCCGAACGAGAACGGGAAAGGCCATCTATAAAATCCATGGAGATTTGGTCCCACTTCCAAATTGGAATTTCTAAAGGTTGCAATAACCCATCAGGCCTTTGGTGTTCGGCCATGACAAGTTGGAAAGTCATGCAACACTTAACAAAGTTAGCGATAACAGATTTCATTCACTCCCGATAATAAAGTCGCTTCATATCCGCGTACATTTTACTACTACTGGGATGAACGGTAATATTAGAACGATGTGAATCTTCAAAAATATAATGACGAAGATCACAAATATTTGGTATGATAAGTCTACCAAACTTTCAAATGTCGCCACGAAAATCAATTTTTGAAGTCTTTCAAACTTTCGATATTAAATTCATCCCCACGACCTTGGATACGAAGAGCCAATTCGGGATATAACCCTTTGAGCATCAAGAATGCAGTCTAAAAAGAAGGAGGAGCCTCTAGACTACATAAAACCAGGAATGCACATAAATCAGATTTTTGCGATCTCGAATCTCACAAGTGTATAGAGTCTCGAGATCGTTCCATTCGGATATCATCCTATAAACAACTGATTATTGCTTACAACTAAGTGCATTGGCAACACGATTTCCCTTCTGGGAGTATAAAGAATATCAAGATCATAAGATGCAAGAAATTCGAGCCAACATGGTTGACACAAATTAAGTTTCTTATGAGAAAATAGGTATCCCAATGATTTATAATCGAGGTAGAGAACAAATTTCTCCACCAAAGATGATGATGCCAAATATTAAAAGCAAAATCAATAGCCGCGAGCACCAGATCATAAGCGGCATACCTAGTCTCGATCGGCTTTAAAGATTTAGAAGCAAAAGTGATTGCACGTTCTCTTTTGCAAGAGAACGGCATCCAAACCAATACAATAAGCATTGGTACTAAAGTTATAGTCTTGGGTTCCTTTGGGAAACACAAGAATAAGAGTATCGAAAAGAGAGAATTTTAATTTTCTTTTCTCAAAAGCTAAAACTTTCAAAATCACAATCACCTTTATAGAAAAACTTACATTTTACAAGTCAATTTATTTTGTCTGATTGTCACATCAAAGCGTTTAGGAAATCCCTATCGATAACGTTGATCAAGCGCATCGACCAGAATTCTTAAAAACACTAAATGGACAATACAACAAAAAAAATTATCTCTTTTATAGGAATTTAAGATATCTTCTTAAAAAGATCTGCAAAATTTTAAATTTCAATTTTCATCCAAAATTGATAAATACGAGATTGGAATTATTGAGATATTCATAGAATACTCGATTTATAAAATGAATGAAATAGACTGGATAAACTGAATGACACAATATGTCATTCATTTTAATCATAACGAGTGCGGAATGCGGTATGTAGAAGGCTAACTTCCGCAACTCGTAGCGATTGAAATTCGGTGGCAAGGTCAAACTGAAAAGACCTTAATACCACTTAAAAAGGTTGCTTAGGTGATAATCCTAAGACAAACTCAAAAATACCGGAAAATTCTCAACCGATTAAGAATGAGAGAGATATCTCTTTACTCAACATGTGAGCTAAAAGAGCAAAATGATGCCATCGATTTGAAATCGAAATCACAAAGGAAAAATATGAATCTGCTTAACAGATCGAAAATATCGAAAATGAATAGTCCTTTTGGAAAAATTGGATATGGGCTTTGCAATAAGCCAATCCTTTTACGCAAATCAATTCTGAAACCAAAGCAATGCATAACATGCAAATTGGTTCGGAAAGAAAAATCACATGAAATAATTTTCGATGTCATTAAAAAGCAAGTAGAGTGTTGCAGATCCACTAATCCGGATTCGCAATCCTCAAAGAAGTCATCAAGCCCTAAGCATAAAAAGAAAGAAAATCAACAAGTTCTTTTGATATAAAAATGATGAGACGAACCTATATCAAAAAGAACTCGAATCGGATAATCGAAAACAAATGAAATCAAGGATTAAATAAGGAATACCTTGACCCAGAGAAGTTTCGTTAGAAGCTTTTAGCTTTCCTTCTCTCTTACTAGGTCGTGTGGGACATGTAGACAAGTAATGGCCCGAGCCTTTGCAATAGCGGCAATAGAGAGGTTCCGGGCACTTAATTACATAATGGTCTGTGGAACCACAATTGTAACATCGTTTACGACAAGAGGTATGTGGCTTGGCTACCGAAGTTTCTGGTTCCACCCTCTTCTTGCTTATAAGTATGGGGCAGACAGAAATATGATGACTGGAATCTTTGCAATAGCGACAAAACAGTGGCTCCGGACACTCCTTTGCATAGTGGTACTTAGAATTACAATTGTAGCATCCTCCACGATTAGGGATTGGAGTCTTTGCTACAAAAGTAGTTTGCTTCACTCTCTTATTGGGATTAAGGATCTTGAACTTAATATGCCTCTTCTTGGAAGTCCCAATATCACTATCAATTCCTTTATCAGCCTCTTCCTCTTGTAGAGTGATATCTACAAGCTGGTCGAAAGGAACTTCTAGTTTCAAAGGTAAGATCTTTGTGGTATTCTTACTCAAACCACAGATAAACTCTTGATTCTTTACAAGATCCAAAAGTTGTTGGGCAGACATGAATGCGCCATCCAGAGAAGGGCTACTGGATTGGCCAGCGCTAGGACTGCTAGAACTAACCATTTCTCTTCCTTAAGAAAGAAAGAAGGAAGAAGAAGAAGGTTATTCACAAAATGAATATCAAGCAATCTTGATAGGTAAAACAAGGAATCATAAAGAAAATAGGATGAATCGGTACGAAGAATCGAATTAAATCCTAAGGCACAACTCCTAAGAAAGACTTAGGACATGATCCTTGCTAGATTATTCTACATTGTTCCGAAGTTTGGCTCTGATACCAAGCTGTGACGCCCCACCTCTATACCCACGCTAGCCAAGAACACTACGGTGTAGTGCTGTCAACTAGCGCGAAGAATAAGGCTGTTGAGGAGCGACCATCCATGTAATTTCTTATCACACGGTGGCTATAAAATAATCTTCGGAAACAAATATAGAAGTAAGCATAACATGCGAATCAATCACAGATATCCATATCACAAAGGCGGAAAGAGATACGAATATATATCACATAAAAGTGTACATCAGAGTAGTGGTCTAAAAAGATCCACGATAATACAAAAGAATAGCAACGCGTGCTATACAAAAGAATACAACTATGAGTCTATATCTCAAGTGTAAACAACAAAAGCTGCTAATCTAAACAAGTAGCCAAAAGTCTGAGTAGTGAATCACTGGGGGAGGAGTCAAGCAGTAGCACCTGTAACATCTCGGTCTGACCCGAGTATTATTTATAAGAAAATAATAAACGGATCAGTCTAGCTATAAATATCAGATGACATGATATAAAATAAAAGATATGGCATAAACATAAAATATCCATACTGACATACTACTATAAGTATGCAAATAATGATCAACAGGAGATCAACCGATAAGAGATAAATCAATATCACAAGAATCTTCTCAAAGATCCAAAGAGGGCATCATACCCTAAACTTGTACTCATGACAAGTCAAAGAGATAAATTCCAGAAATCAACACAAGAAATCCAGAAATCATAAAAAGGGAAAGAGGCCTATCACATGACGGTCCGAAGACCAAGGGGAGCTACCCCGCATGTGTGAATGGAATCACACAGATTGAGGTCAAGACTAACCAAAAAGCAGAAAGGTATGTGTGAATGGAATCACACAAGTGGTGTCTAGTCTAACCTTGCAATGAAAGAGACATCGCGCAATTGCTAGTCTAATTCATAAAGCGATCATCAAGATCAACGAGAAGTGTCAATTACACTAAGCTAGTAAATATAGAAGTTTAGCTTCATGTCCCATAACCACTTGCTTAACTTAAATATTTACGAACAAACTGTAAATCTTCACTAATAAAATTGTCACAAGAGGTTCAATCGAACAAGTCCAAGAATTAACCGACGAAGTGAACGCAAGCGTTTCATACCACTTGTTTTACTAAGTCGTTTAATTAGATTTCTCATCCGAGTGAGGTAAAGGCTTGTATATACTAATAGATTGGAAAACGGTTTAAGAAAAGAGCTTTGTTATTAAAAATAAAGTTGAAATTGTTTGTTAAAAGAGTTTTGATATTTACTACTAGTATTGAAACCTTTATATTATAAAGTGACAAAACACATAAGCAAGTGTAGAAACAATCAGTCACAAAGATCGCATACGGAGATGCGAATAAAATCCAAGGAAATCAGCTCAATGTTTTTCAGATAAGATCCCCTACGGAGGGGGGGTCCAGGGGGGTGGCAACCCCCCAAGGTGGGGGTGCGGGGGCAACGCCACCGCTTACGGGGTTCGACCTGCCCGGTCAGGTCGCGGGGGTCCAGGGGGCAGCGCCCCCGGCGGGGTACGGGGCAGTGCCCCGTCCAAAACGGTACGACTTAGTGAAGACAAAATGAGGTCTAACGACCTAAGAGGGATAGGGTCGAGCGACCTAATGGTTGCGACCTAGGGGTCTAAGGGGCACGACCTAGTGGTCCAGCGACCTAAAGGGTAAAGATCTTGCGACCTAAAATGGGTTCGCGACCTAACACTCAAACGACCTAAAGAAATTAAGGAGCCGAGCGACCTATAAGAAGCAGCGACCTAAGAAGAAACGAGGCCCAACGACCTAGGGGTTAGGTCATGCGAGTTAAGAAGGTCAGCGACCTAACAAAGACATGCAAGCTAATAAAGAAACGCGACCTAAAGGCACGCGACCTAGCGACTTAAGAGGCGAGCGACCTAAGTGTTACGGCCTAAGAGTCGAACGACCTAGCGTGGAAGCGGCCTAAAAGCCAAACGACCTAACGACCTAAGGTCATACGACCTAGCGACCTAAAGCCATACGACCTAACAACCTAAGGTCATACGACCTAGTGCAACACGCGACCTAAAAGGTACGCGACCTAATGCGGCCGAGTGGTTTAAGGTCGGAGACGACCTACGACTTATAAAGGTAGACGGTTGAGCGAGCTAATGAAGTCCAGAGTCGAGCGACCTAGCGACACGGTGTGTTGAGCGACCTAACGAGGTCAATGTTGAGCGACCTAACAAGGTCTAGAGAAGGGCGACTTAAAAGAGGCGCGACCTAAAAGAGCGCGACTTAATGGGTTATATGACCCAACAACCTAAGCCACTAACTCGCGAGCGACCTAAGTCCTAGGTCGTGAGCGACCTAACTGCGAGTGAGCAAAAATGTCCAGAGTCAAAGCAGAGCGACCTAACGACCATACGACCTACGACCTAAGGTCCTGAGCGACCTACGACCTAAGGTCCTGAGCGACCTAACTCCGAAAACACGAAAATGGCCAGAACGACCTAAATGCAGAAATTTCACCAAAACACCAAAAATCGGAGTTTTTCGCCAGTCCAATCCAAACCAAAAGCAAATATGAATGCTAAAGTGATAGGGAATCATTCCCAACAATCCAAGATAGATATAAACTAGATTTGTGAGATAAAAATCTCACCTTTGCTCCAAAACCCAATGAAAATGAAGAACAAAGCTTGAAGGCAAATGGAGAAGCAACCACAAGCTTGAATCCGATGTCTTCTTCTTGAATTTGGAGTTGAATGTTGGAGTTGCAATAAAACAACGACTTTGGAGTTTTAATTTCTCATTCCATTCACCATTTTTGTTGAAGCTTTAGTGTTAGGAAATGAAATGAAGCAATGAAGAAGAAGGGGGGGGTGGAACTTGGGCCTAATGGGCTAAAAGTCCAAACCAAAGGCTCGAGTGAAAAAGTGGTGAAATTCCACTAACCCCAAACATATCAATGTTTATACTTAGAAGATTGCAAACGACGTTTCGAACTCAATGGAAGTGGTCTCGAGTCCTAATTTGAACGTATGCAAAAAGTAGCTTTTCGGACTATAATCCGACTAACGATAAAATATTTAAATATAATATTTAAATATAAAATTGATAAATATGCGGGTTGTTACATTACGACTCGCGCAGACGAGAAGGGGATAGAGGTTATGATCAGGGGCGTTCTGGGTATTATGACCAGGGACGTTCTGGGTATTCTAGTCACGAGTGATATGACACAGACAGGGGCTATAAGCGTCGATCGCGATCGCGTACCCCTCCTCCTTCCAGAGATCCCGTACAACCTCCTGCTCATGTCCCTCATCCTTCCAAGTCTTCTCGATATACGCCGGTTTCTCAACCTTCCCGATCCGAGACGATGACCCCGATAGTCACAGAGCAGCCTCCTACAGAGATCTCGGGAGAAGGGGCAATTAGACTTGCGCAATTAAAGAGGGAGTTCCCGAATATTTGTGTAACGACCCGTTAAATTTGATAAATTAAATGGATTAACTTAATATAATTTTTAATCTAATTTATAATAAATGTAGGAGTTGGATATAGTAACTGAGATTAAAGATTTAACAATTGAAATGTTATATGGCAATAGGTAGAATAACGAAGATTTGTGTTGTGGTTATAAGTCATAATTAGTTGATTAAAATGGTATTAATGAAATAATAACTGAATTGAATTGCAATATATAAACATCAGAAAAATTTAATTGGTGGATTAAATTTGTTAAAGTTCATAAGTTTTGTAATTTAGTTTAGTAGAACTTTAAATTATAAACGAAGATTGAAATAAACGATAAATTTAATTATGTAAATGGTGACTCAAGACCTAGGTTATAGGAATTGGAACATAATCCAATTTGAATTAAGTAGAAGAAGGACTTGGTTAATATGTAAGTTATAGTTCAAGGTATTGAATAAAAACTTGGAACCCAATCATAATTTAATGATAATAACGTTAGTATTAGAGAATAAATATATTTCAATGCAGTACCCGAATGAACGGAATAAAATGAATATATATTGAATAGAAATGAAATGTAAATTGGCACATTTGGTTGAAAGTTAATTTTAAGAAACATATAAATGTTGAATTTGTGAATATTAATATAAATATTAACTTGAATGGGATTCATTAATACAGAGATGTAATAAGTGTAGATAGTAAAAATTTAATGGCTGTAGTGGATAAAAAAATCTAGTAGTAACATAAAATTTATTTATATGGAAAAAGAGTATAGATTTGAACAAATTTATGAAAAATTTGATAAGAACAGTGGTTGTAATCAGTTTGGTTATTTAATATTTGGAAGATAGAGATTTGTAAATCCGTTAATGAATTTATAATGGGAAGGAATGGTAAGAATGTAAAAATTATAAGCATTTGATTCAATTAAGGGAATTAAAATATAATAAATGGTCATTTAATAAATTCAACGTTCTGTGAGAAATCATAATAGTTGTGTAAAATGTGTACAAACTTCGATTTGGAAATTTATTGGATTTATAACGGTTTTGGTATTACATTTATGAGTTTAAAAGTTATTCCATTTTGTAAAGTAATAAAAGCTTATTTATGTAACTAGAATTTAGCGTAACGACTATTGTATGTTACCTATTCTTGTTGCTTGTTAATTTAAATTTTGGGAATCAAATTCAATTTATCCGCCAATTTACCGCAGTTAAAGTGAAATGAATTGGTGAATGAGTAATGTTAAATACAAATAAGATGTAACCAAGAAAAATCCCATTTATAATAATTTATGTAGAATAAAGTAAAGAAACCAGGAAATGAAAATGTGAAAATGTGGATGCAATGAGATCTTAAGTAATAATAACTTTGTTAGGTAAGTGATAACGGATTTTTTTTTGTATAACCAAATAAAGATCCAAATTTATTTGGAAATTAATTGCAATCAATTGAATTTATTGCAATTAAATGGATTTAATATTTAATAGTTATGTAATTATTATTTGGAAGAAATTGGAGTTATTTGTAATAAGTATGAACCTAATGTTAATTTTTCTTATAGGATTGACAATTGATATGGAATGAAAAGAAGAAAATTTGGGTCAGTAAAATTTGGAATTTATGCATAATAAAATGGATTCTAACGTTAAATACTACGTTATTGAGATTTAAATTAGACTTAAAGAATAATGATGTGAATCAGGAACTAATGTTTATGGCATCTTTATTTTAGGTGAAAGTTGAGAATATAAAGATTAAAAATCTAAAGTATGGGTTTTGAGAATATAATTTATAAAATTCTTAAATATAAGAAAGTGTAGAAATTAACATTCCAATTAATATACTGTCAACTTTTAATTCAGAGCTAAGCCTGTTAAATCTTTTCAATTGATTACGAATCATATAAGAAATAAAATTTGGCCAATTTTAGAATTTAATATAAAATTTGGATTTTTATAATTTATTTATTTTATTTAATGAATATTAAAAATAGCCATTTTGGCCACGGACTCGGATTTCGACGAAACCAGTTTCATCGGATCCGTATCGGTGAATTATTATAGGGTTTCAAGTTTCGTATCGATCGGACTTATCGTTTGATCGTACGGGAGTGAAACGCCTTGAAATCAATTCTAATAAAATCAATTTGAAATCAATTTGGAAATTTTGTTTTCAGCATAACTTCTTCATACGATCAAATTTGGACGTGAAACTTTTTCCATCGCGTTTAGAATATTTTAAGTTACCTATTTGGATATATAGATTTACGAAATTTCGTTCCGGGGGCATAGCGGGCTTTTTGGGCCTTAGAGTGTTCCGTACGTTCATCTATCTAGCCTATCTGCTCTAACCCAACCCTACCTATAAATATACAGTTATAAATCCTAGCTCCATCCTATTGTCTAATTGCTGGACGTTCATCTTCTTTAAGCTTCTCTTCTTCTTCAGTGGGGGCTAACCCTAGATCCAGTCAGTTCAAAAACAAAGTGAAAATTTATAGTCCTCCTAAAAATCTCGAAAAAATATATATCGTAGTTCTCGATGCACGTAATCTCACGGTGAAATTCGTTTTTCAATTGGAGTTATCGTTCACCCAGAATAAATTCAAACAGTTCGTGGCCATTTATCAGCGCCGTAACAAAGTTCGTCTGATCGCAATTTCCTTTCTGGGTATTGAAGAGAGGACGATGGGGAGCGCATCTATGTGTTTTGTTTCGAGAATCAACGGTCGGATGTGTCGATTTAATTTGATTTGGGTTTGTGCCTTTAGGCGGCTGCCTCTGTTTCACGCTGATGAGGGGGGGAGGTTCGACCTCAGCCACGACTTGGGGGTGAGGAGCGGAGTGCCAGGAGGCCGTGGTGGTACGGCGATGGAGCTGTGTGCGTGCGTCAGGGTCTTCGGCCTGGAGAGGGATAGTTCGTGCGTTCTGGGTGATGACTGTTGTGTGCTCGTGTTCGAACCTGGAAGGTGATGCACCTGTAGCATTGTGAAAGGAAGATGACGTGGCATATAAATATTAGGTGAAATATGTGTCATTTTGTTTATTTTTAATTTTGAATTCAATCACCATTTTTCGCCATAACTTTCTCATACGACCTCGGATTCAAACGAAATTTCTTTTGTTAGGATCGAAATTAAATTCCAGATCTGATGACGCTGGTTTGGACGAATTTCGAGACGGGCGAATTTTTGGGTTTAAATCGAATTTAAATTCGATTTAAATTCCAAAGGTGAGTGTTTAAACCCACTCACAACTACTAGAAGCTTTTATGTTTGTTAAATTAATTTTAGAAATGAATAGAAATTTATTTATGAGTATTTGGCATGTTTATTTCACTCATATTTGTTGAATTGCATTTATTAAATTTAACTGTTAATTTAATTTATTTATTGCGTATTAATTGATAGTTAGAATTTATTTGTTTGCCTATAAACTGCTAGTTAACAGTTATATAGATTATTAATGAATATAAACTGTTAGATTAATAGTTGTTAAATTTAATCTGAATAAAATTGCCAGTTATTACCTGTTATATATTATCGAATATAAATTGTTATTGATTGATATTGCTTGATGATTGTGATTGGATGATGGGTGATGTTGATGGATGTTTATTGTATATCATTAAATTGCAAATTATCATGCATATTTCATTTCATTCGGGATTGTGGTTTGAAATGATATATAACCGCAAAATTTTATATCTTTTAAATTGCGGATTGAAATGATAAATATCCGTATCACTTGACCATAGGATAGAAAATTATATACAGGCACCGCGGTATATATATAGCTATTTAAATGTGATTTCTATGGTTTGGATGGAATACGGTTTATAATAATCTTAAATTTTATATTGTATAAATATTTTTCTTCCATATATATATACATATGAAGTTGAAAATTTTGAAATTAAAAGGTGTATAAAAATCTTTATTAAAAATGGAAGAAAATTAAGAAAATGGAGTTTAATAATTTATATCATATGTTTAAATGTTAAGTTTGGAAATTTTAAGATATGATATTTATAATTGGATTTTTCCCAAAATAAATTGAAATGAATATTCTAGTATAATTTGAATTGGGAAATTATATATATTTTATTACTAGAAATTGAAGTATTATTATTTATGGATTTTTTTGTAAATATTCAAGACTAATTAATAGAACAATTGATTTGCTGAAAGAATAAAATCCAACTTTAGTTTGAAATATTGATACTCAAAATGGATATACGTATATATAAATAAATTGAAGTGGTTTTGGAACTTGAGAGAGATAATATAAATTTTGGTTTAGACTTTAATAAAGAAATGTATTTGTAAAGCCATGAGAACTATTTTCTTTACAACGCAACATTTAAGTTAAACCATTTAATTCATATACCGTTGAATATCCAAACCATTCAAGTTTTAAAAGTTATGGTTTTAAATTATGAATTTCGAAATATTATGCTTTGAAAGGATATTTGGCTTTCAGACGTTATAAATTTTAAAGCATTTGGATTTTTGAAAAGGTTTATATTTGGGATAAAGGATATCATATTGTTTTGGCTTTTAAAATGATATCGTATTCAAAATTTTAAAATGGAAATGTTTATTCTGGTTTTAAAGTATGAGCTATTTTAAATGACCGCGGTGTTATAATAACGATGGGTTGGCAAAGAGACCGGGATCGGATATGGACATACTCTCTGTCGATACCGAAAACCACTTTGACTAACCGTGTACGCGGTGGAGATTCCAGAATGAAGTAGGTGGTGGCGACGTTTCCTGTAAGGTAAATACGTGGACCCGACTCCCGTGAGTTGGCATAAGGTGGCTAAAACAGGAGCGATTCTCAGGCCAATGAGGTCATTCCTCTGATCGGACCCTCCTCTTCGATATTATACTTTGACTTGGATTGATTAAGTGGCCACTTCTATATTTTGATTTTGGGGAGTTAGTCCGAGGTGGGCGGTAACTGCGGCTACGCGTTTCCACCAGCCTGGATAGCAATTGGTATATCTACCCTGGCATTGCCTAGTTGTGTCGTGTCACCTACCATACCGAGCCTTTACTACGAGTTTCTATTTGTGTCGTACCTATGGAGTATCCTCTGGTAGCTTCCCGATCAGGAGGTATTACGGTACTGTATAGACTATTGGCATTATTTGTGTTAAGGGCTATATGGGTAACCCCTTAACGCTATTAAAAAGTAAGTTTATTTTATAAATAGACACTATTATAATAGCGCAATATACTACATAGTAAATAGTTTAACGGATCCTTAGGAGATGTAAATCCCGAACATCTCTTGAGTTACTGTACTCATATTTATTTCTGTTAATTTAACTCACATAAGATCTTTTAGTTCTGACTCGAGTGTTTTTGTCTTTTCAAATTCGCTCGGGTCAGTCCAAGCGTTTCAGGATCGAAGACTTTAGCTTTGAAGGACGAAGACGAAGGAGTCGTATTATTATTATCTATAGTATTGCACCACACTCATACTGTTCCGCTGCATTGATTGTATTGGTATGTGTAACTCTGATATTTATTGTATAAAGCAAATCAAGTGTTTGTAAACTGTTTTGAACTGTATATTTAATATTATATTTTATCCTTCCGCTGTGAGATTCTGTTTTGTTTTTATTTCTTCTCTGTTTTTCTTATTTACCCCATAACAATCCGCCCTTGCGTATGCTTTGAATTGGCACGTGTGTCGGTTTAAAGTGTGCAAAAAGGCGGGATGTTACAGTTGGTATCAGAGCTTTGGTTTAGCGATAAACCTTGGTTTTGTGGGGTTTGACTCTTTGTTAATAGGGTAGTAATACCCTATGGGAGTCGCTGAGTGTATATATATATATGAGAGAGCGTATTTGTTAGTATTAATAAAGGATTTTGATATTGTGTTAATCTGTTCCGCTTTGTATTTATAAATTCTGGTTGATGCATGGGACGCTATGACATCAATAGGGATTTCTAAACACTTAATAGGACAGACCGACATAATATTTGTTTTTAACATGGGTGAATGAAATAATTTTGCCTATTATATTTTCTATATATAAAAATATTTTTATAAAGATATATTTTGGTTGCTATAGTTGGGTGTTAGGTAATAAAAATATTTGTAATAAATTGAAGCTAAGTTGAAATTATAATAAATCAAATTGGAGATTTTAGAACTTAAGTCCGGGATTTTTGAAAATCTTCTTTCAAAGGATTTGTGAAATATAATGATTTGGTTTATAGGTAATTTCTTATATAAATATTTAGTATAATTCGGAAGAACTGTTTTAAAAGAGGATTTTGGAGAAATAAATTTTATACTTTCCTCTCTGTCGCTGGAAAATAATTTCGGTGATGACGGCCGCATCATCGACTTTCATTTTCGAGTTTCGAAGGGAAAGGCCACTGTAGTAAATTCTACTGCAGATTTGTTTTGAAATTATTTAAAAAATTTAATTGTTTTAAAAGATAATTAGAGATATAAAAGTTGTATGAAATTAATTATCTATTATTTTTAAAGTAATTTTGAGGTTTGACCCGGTATTTAATTCTTAAATTTCCATTAATTAATTGTTTTAAATTATTTTAGTGAAATAAAAGGTAAGTAATTAATTGAAACCTCTAATGTAGGTAAGAGAATTAATGAAAAGTTATAAAGAGAAATTTGAAATTGTTACAAAGAGTAATATTGATTAACATTAAATTTAATTAAAAGATGAGATAAAGCTTGTATAAGTTTAATTGCATTTTTCTTTGACATAAATAACTTACCAAATATAAAAGTTGAAATGTTAATTAAGAAATTGGATTAGAATATTATACAAGTAGAAATTTTGGAAATAGTGTAGTATTCAATAAATCGTTGTTATAAATGAGAAATTATTGGTATAAACTTAAGTTATAATTGAAATCTCAAGTTAAAGATAAGCAATATAAATAGGTGATATGAACTTAAGTAGATAAAATGAAATTCTTTATTAAATAAGGATTGATGTGGAGGGTTATAAACTTCAGTACGGTATGAAAGCTACTAGTTTAAAATTAATAAAATGGAATTGAGAAGAAACTCGTAAATTTTCACTTACATTCTTAAAACATACATAAACTTACCATATAATAAAAGTTGAAATGTTATTAAGAAAATGAAAGGAGAAAACTTACAAGTGAAGCTTGAGGTAATAAAGGTATTCTATTAATTTGCTATTGTTAATGAGAATTAATTGTATAAGCTTAAGATAAATTGGAAATTTTACTATATAAGAAAGGTAAGTAGTATAAATAGATGATATATACTTTAGTCAATAAATTGGAATACAAATATAATGAATTTTGTAATAAATGGAAAATAAAATTGTAAGAAACAAAGAAATCCCTCCATGAATGAAAGAAAGGAAATCAACCCACTGAAGCATGAAATAAATGTATAATAAGTTAATTTGGTTGTTGGTTTGAATTGTTATTGTTGATTTATGTTTGTTGGGTAAGGAATTTGAAGTTGTTGGATGAATAAATAATCTATCCTTGTTCTATCTAAGACTGTTGAGTAAAGGATTCACTTGATAGTTAATTTCATTTCATACAAATTTCAAGTTTGAACCCAAACAACAAATTGGTTGATGGATTAATGGTTGCTTGTTTGTGGTGTGTGCTGTTTGTTAAAAATCTATGGTTGTTGCATTTGATTGGTTGATTAATGGTCGAAACCACCTAATCATTTCACTTTCATATAAATATTTAACCTTTTAGATTATATAAGTGAATACAGGTGATGGAAGCAACTGCTACTGCTTTTGGTTCCAAAATAATAAGCGTATATTGCCCGACAAATAGGTACGTTTCCGGATTACGTTTTAGCGCTATATTATATAATTTTCCCGTGTTGGGATATAATATTTTGATAATATATGTAATATATTTGTATATTTTGATATTATATTTTCTCCAGAGTCTCTCCGTACAAAGGAGACTCTGCCAAAATTTTCCGTAAATTTTGGACTTAGAATTTTTTGAAAATATTTTCCCAACTTTAATAATTTAAGTACAAAAGAATATAATGATTATAAAACTGGTATATTTTATATAAGGGAATTAATTTAGTAATATTGTCAATAAGTTAATGTTTGAAATAAGATGTACTGTTTTACTCTTCCTTCTCCCTTCTTTTTTTTCCTTTTCGGGGACGAAAAGTTTTGAGTGGGGGAGATTGTAACGACCCGTTAAATTTGATAATATTAAATGGATTAACTTAATATAATTTTTAATCTAATTTATAATAAATGTAGGAGTTGGATATAGTAACTGAGATTAAAGATTTAACAATTGAAATATTATATGGCAATAGGTAGAATAACGAAGATTTGTGTTGTGGTTATAAGTCATAATTAGTTGATTAAAATGGTATTAATGAAATAATAACTGAATTGAATTTCAATATATAAACATCAGAAAAATTTAATTGGTGGATTAAATTTGTTAAAGTTCATAAGTTTTGTAATTTAGTTTAGTAGAACTTTAAATTATAAACGAAGATTGAAATAAACGATAAATTTAATTATGTAAATGGTGACTCAAGACCTAGGTTATAGGAATTGGAACATAATCCAATTTGAATTAAGTAGAAGAAGGACTTGGTTAATATGTAAGTTATAGTTCAAGGTATTGAATAAAAACTTGGAACCCAATCATAATTTAATGATAATAACGTTAGTATTAGAGAATAAATATATTTCAATGCAGTACCCGAATGAACGGAATAAAATGAATATATATTGAATAGAAATGAAATGTAAATTGGCACATTTGGTTGAAAGTTAATTTTAAGAAACATATAAATGTTGAATTTGTGAATATTAATATAAATATTAACTTGAATGGGATTCATTAATACAGAGATGTAATAAGTGTAGATAGTAAAAATTTAATGGCTGTAGTGGATAAAAAAATCTAGTAGTAACATAAAATTTATTTATATGGAAAAAGAGTATAGATTTGAACAAATTTATGAAAAATTTGATAAGAACAGTGGTTGTAATCAGTTTGGTTATTTAATATTTGGAAGATAGAGATTTGTAAATCCGTTAATGAATTTATAATGGGAAGGAATGGTAAGAATGAAAAAAATTATAAGCATTTGATTCAATTAAGGGAATTAAAATATAATAAATGGTCATTTAATAAATTCAACGTTCTGTGAGAAATCATAATAGTTGTGTAAAATGTGTACAAACTTCGATTTGGAAATTTATTGGATTTATAACGGTTTTGGTATTACATTTATGAGTTTAAAAGTTATTCCATTTTGTAAAGTAATAAAAGCTTATTTAGGTAACTAGAATTTAGCGTAACGACTATTGTGTGTTACCTATTCTTGTTGCTTGTTAATTTAAATTTTGGGAATCAAATTCAATTTATCCGCCAATTTACCGCAATTAAAGTGAAATGAATTGGTGAATGAGTAATGTTAAATACAAATAAGATGTAACCAAGAAAAATCCCATTTATAATAATTTATGTAGAATAAAGTAAAGAAACCAGGAAATGAAAATGTGAAAATGTGGATGCAATGAGATCTTAAGTAATAATAACTTTGTTAGGTAAGTGATAACGGATTTTTTTTTGTATAACCAAATAAAGATCCAAATTTATTTGGAAATTAATTGCAATCAATTGAATTTATTGCAATTAAATGGATTTAATATTTAATAGTTATGTAATTATTATTTGGAAGAAATTGGAGTTATTTGTAATAAGTATGAACCTAATGTTAATTTTTCTTATAGGATTGACAATTGATATGGAATGAAAAGAAGAAAATTTGGGTCAGTAAAATTTGGAATTTATGCATAATAAAATGGATTCTAACGTTAAATACTACGTTATTGAGATTTAAATTAGACTTAAAGAATAATGATGTGAATCAGGAACTAATGTTTATGGCATCTTTATTTTAGGTGAAAGTTGAGAATATAAAGATTAAAAATCTAAAGTATGGGTTTTGAGAATATAATTTATAAAATTCTTAAATATAAGAAAGTGTAGAAATTAACATTCCAATTAATATACTGTCAACTTTTAAATCAGAGCTAAGCCTGTTAAATCTTTTCAATTGATTACGAATCATATAAGAAATAAAATTTGGCCAATTTTAGAATTTAATATAAAATTTGGATTTTTATAATTTATTTATTTTATTTAATGAATATTAAAAATAGCCATTTTGGCCACGGACTCGGATTTCGACGAAACCAGTTTCATCGGATCCGTATCGGTGAATTATTATAGGGTTTCAAGTTTCGTATCGATCGGACTTATCGTTTGATCGTACGGGAGTGAAACGCCTTGAAATCAATTCTAATAAAATCAATTTGAAATCAATTTGGAAATTTTGTTTTCAGCATAACTTCTTCATACGATCAAATTTGGACGTGAAACTTTTTGCATCGCGTTCAGAATATTTTAAATTACCTATTTGGATATATAGATTTACGAAATTTCGTTCCGGGGGCATAGCGGGCTTTTTGGGCCTTAGAGTGTTCCGTACGTTCATCTATCTAGCCTATCTGCTCTAACCCAACCCTACCTATAAATATACAGTTATAAATCCTAGCTCCATCCTATTGTCTAATTGCTGGACGTTCATCTTCTTCAAGCTTCTCTTCTTCTTCAGTGGGGGCTAACCCTAGATCCAGTCAGTTCAAAAACAAAGTGAAAATTTATAGTCCTCCTAAAAATCTCGAAAAAATATATATCGTAGTTCTCGATGCACGTAATCTCATGGTGAAATTCGTTTTTCAATTGGAGTTATCGTTCACCCAGAATAAATTCAAACAGTTCGTGGCCATTTATCAGCGCCGTAACAAAGTTCGTCTGATCGCAATTTCCTTTCTGGGTATTGAAGAGAGGACGATGGGGAGCGCATCTATGTGTTTCGTTTCGAGAATCAACGGTCGGATGTGTCGATTTAATTTGATTTGGGTTTGTGCCTTTAGGCGGCTGCCTCTGTTTCACGTTGATGAGGGGGGAGGTTCGACCTCTGCCACGACTTGGGGGTGAGGAGCGGAGTGCCAGGAGGCCGTGGTGGTACGGCGACGGAGCTGTGTGCGTGCGTTAGGGTCTTCGGCCTGGAGAGGGATAGTTCGTGCGTTCTGGGTGATGACTGTTGCGTGCTCGTGTTCGAACCTGGAAGGTGATGCGCCTGTAGCATTGTGAAAGGAAGATGATGTGGCATATAAATATTAGGTGAAATATGTGTCATTTTGTTTATTTTTAATTTTGAATTCAATCACCATTTTTCGCCATAACTTTCTCATACGACCTCGGATTCAAACGAAATTTCTTTTGTTAGGATCGAAATTAAATTTCAGATCTGATGACGCTGGTTTGGACGAATTTCGAGACGGGCGAATTTTTGGGTTTAAATCGAATTTAAATTCGATTTAAATTCCAAAGGTGAGTGTTTAAACCCACTCACAACTACTAGAAGCTTTTATGTTTGTTAAATTAATTTTAGAAATGAATAGAAATTTATTTATGAGTATTTGGCATGTTTATTACACTTATATTTGTTGAATTGCATTTATTAAATTTAACTGTTAATTTAATTTATTTATTGTGTATTAATTGATAGTTAGAATTTATTTGTTTGCCTATAAACTGCTAGTTAACAGTTATATAGATTATTACTGAATATAAACTGTTAGATTAATAGTTGTTAAATTTAATCTGAATAAAATTGCCAGTTATTACCTGTTATATATTATCGAATATAAATTGTTATTGATTGATATTGCTTGATGATTGTGATTGGATGATGGGTGATGTTGATGGATGTTTATTGTATATCATTAAATTGCAAATTATCATGCATATTTCATTTCATTCGGGATTGTGGTTTGAAATGATATATAACCGCAAAATTTTATATCTTTTAAATTGCGGATTGAAATGATAAATATCCGTATCACTTGACCATAGGATAGAAAATTATATACAGGCACCGCGGTATATATATAACTATTTAAATGTGATTTCTATGGTTTGGATGGAATACGGTTTATAATAATCTTAAATTTTATATTGTATAAATATTTTTCTTCCATATATATACATATGAAGTTGAAAATTTTGAAATTAAAAGGTGTATAAAAATCTTTATTAAAAATGGAAGAAAATTAAGAAAATGGAGTTTAATAATTTATATCATATGTTTAAATGTTAAGTTTGGAAATTTTAAGATATGATATTTATAATTGGATTTTTCCCAAAATAAATTGAAATGAATATTCTAGTATAATTTGAATTGGGAAATTATATATATTTTATTACTAGAAATTGAAGTATTATTATTTATGGATTTTTTTGTAAATATTCAAGACTAATTAATAGAACAATTGATTTGTTGAAAGAATAAAATCCAACTTTAGTTTGAAATATTGATACTCAAAATGGATATACGTATATATAAATAAATTGAAGTGGTTTTGGAACTTGAGAGAGATAATATAAATTTTGGTTTAGACTTTAATAAAGAAATGTATTTGTAAAGCCATGAGAACTATTTTCTTTACAACGCAACATTTAAGTTAAACCATTTAATTCATATACCGTTGAATATCCAAACCATTCAAGTTTTAAAAGTTATGGTTTTAAATTATGAATTTCGAAATATTATGCTTTGAAAGGATATTTGGCTTTCAGACGTTATAAATTTTAAAGCATTTGGATTTTTGAAAAGGTTTATATTTGGGATAAAGGATATCATATTGTTTTGGCTTTTAAAATGATATCGTATTCAAAATTTTAAAATGGAAATGTTTATTCTGGTTTTAAAGTATGAGCTATTTTAAATGACCGCGGTGTTATAATAACGATGGGTTGGCAAAGAGACCGGGATCGGATATGGACATACTCTCTGTCGATACCGAAAACCACTTTGACTAACCGTGTACGCGGTGGAGATTCCAGAATGAAGTAGGTGGTGGCGACGTTTCCTGTAAGGTAAATACGTGGACCCGACTCCCGTGAGTTGGCATAAGGTGGCTAAAACAGGAGCGATTCTCAGGCCAATGAGGTCATTCCTCTGATCGGACCCTCCTCTTCGATATTACACTTTGACTTGGATTGATTCAGTGGCCACTTCTATATTTTGATTTTGGGGAGTTAGTCCGAGGTGGGTGGTAACTACGGCTACGCGTTTCCACCAGCCTGGATAGCAATTGGTATATCTACCCTGGCATTGCCTAGTTGTGCCGTGTCACCTACCATACCGAGCCTTTACTACGAGTTTCTATTTGTGTCGTACCTATGGAGTATCCTCTGGTAGCTTCCCGATCAGGAGGTATTACGGTACTGTATAGACTATTGCATTATTTGTGTTAAGGGCTATATGGGTAACCCCTTAACGCTATTAAAAAGTAAGTTTATTTTATAAATAGACACTATTATAATAGCGCAATATACTACATAGTAAATAGTTTAACGGATCCTTAGGAGATGTAAATCCCGAACATCTCTTGAGTTACTGTACTCATATTTATTTCTGTTAATTTAACTCACATAAGATCTTTTAGTTCTGACTCGAGTGTTTTTGTCTTTTCAAATTCGCTCGGGTCAGTCCGAGCGTTTCAGGATCGAAGACTTTAGCTTTGAAGGACGAAGACGAAGGAGTCGTATTATTATTATCTATAGTATTGCACCACACTCATACTGTTCCGCTGTATTGATTGTATTGGTATGTGTAACTCTGATATTTATTGTATAAAGCAAATCAAGTGTTTGTAAACTGTTTTGAACTGTATATTTATTATTATATTTTATCCTTCCGCTGTGAGATTCTGTTTTGTTTTTATTTCTTCTCTGTTTTTCTTATTTACCCCATAACAATCCACCCTTGCGTATGCTTTGAATTGGCACGTGTGTCGGTTTAAAGTGTGCAAAAAGGCGGGATGTTACAATTTGTTTCGATAACTACGTCTTTCTTCCGAACCTGAAAAGAATCCCGCCGGAGGCTGAGCGGTTAGCGCTCGACTATGTGCATGACTTCTACTCCCAATACAAGGCGTGGTATAGGGCGGCCGATAAGGCATCGGCGTTGGCCTTCGAACGAGCGGCTGCCATTGAAAAGCTTCAAACCGAGCTGGCTCAAAGAGACCGCATCATACAAGTGCTGAATACTGAGTCTGAATCGTCTCGAAAATCAGAGATGGAGGCTCTTACAAAGGTCGACGAAGCTCAAGCAGCCATGGATAGAATGAAAAAGGAGCACTATGTTACGGTGGAAGACATGGGCCACCGGAACACTGTCGTCACTGCTGAGCGGGATGCGGCGTGGAAAGAACTTAATGAGCTCAAGGCTAAATTTGCCGAGATTATTAAAGATAGAGATGACGCGCATAATGCGGCGCAAGAGGCCTGCAAGCAAGCCGTAGTGCTTCGCACTGAGAGATGCGGCCGTGGCCAAAGTTCAGGCGGTCGAAGCAGAGGTGGAGGAGAAGGTTCAACATGCAGAGGCCAGGCTAGAGGCCGATATCGAAGATTTGCTCATAACTTACAACGCCAATGTGCTGAAGCACAGAAACTTGGCCTGGCTTCAAGATTACTCAGTTCACCTTCGTAGCGCCTGGGACCGATTGGTTGAGGAGGAAGAGGAAGCGCACCCAGGTGAAGCGGTCGATCGATTCGAACTGGAGAATCGGCTGCTCACAGACGATGAGAAGAAGGTTCTTCATGACGCTATCATCGCTCATGAGAAGGAAATGATCGGTGGTCGCTCCCTGGAAGTCGGAGAGGGGTCAGGCGTTGAGCACCATTCTGCTGTCACTGAACTCACCACACCATCTTCGTCGATGCCTGTATCTGTGGTTAGTTTGCAACTTGTTCCTGCTTACGACCCGGAACAACCGCGCTTATCTCCTATTCATGAGCGTACTTCCGAGGCCGTTCAGCCGTCTGCGAGCCAAACTGGGGAAGGTATTCCGAAGTTATCTCAAGCGTTTTCTGAATAGAGTGTTTGTTTTGTAGCAGTTTTTAATAACTTCTTATTTTTTGCCTAGTGACTGGAGTTGCGCCGACTGTCGTGGCTCAAGAATCAAGCAGAGGAGATAAGGCCATCGCTACCGAGACTACTGCTGTAACCGCGGTATCTGCTGAGACGGTGCAGGGGGGATCCTTATCTGCTGACGAACAAATGGTGAGCGAACTGCTCGGTGAGCAGGGTGGTTCTTTCTCTGACTTGCCATTTATCATCGTTAGTAGCCTCCCGCCGTCCTCAAGTCCTTCGATGCAGGCCGTAGATGCCCCCAGCCAAGCCCATGCGACTCGTGATGAGGAAATTTTGGCTGAGATCAACGCCGAAATAGAGGCTGCGGGGCATAGCGGTACCGTCGGTGGCAGCACGGTGGCGTAGAGTCCAGCACCTGCTACGGTAGCGCCATCGGGTGGCACTGTCTCAACTTCTGTTTCGGACCCAATCCCCCCTGCTCCTCCGGCAGGAAGCCTCCATGCAGATTCAAGCTCCGAGGAGGATATTGACATCATGCCTCCAACCGAAGAGCCACCGCCGGAGAGGAGACATTCAAAACGAAGAATTTCTGTCCCTAGTGACACTGATGATGTACCACTAGTAAGAAGGACGAAAAAGAAGAAATAAATCGGCTTCTCAAGTAGATGTTTTGGTAGATAGGTACTTGTCTCCGTTTTTTGTCAGTAGGTCGTGTATAGATGCAGGTTCGGCCCCTGCTAGTAGGCATTCTTTTTTGGAAGGACTTATCTGCGTGTAAGTCCTTGTTTTAAGTTAGTTGAAATAAAATTTTATTTCTTTGTTTCAACTCTTGTTTCATTTGTGCTTAAGTACTTGCAGCGTCTTGTTTTCGGTCCGGTGTACTTGTGGTGTTTTTAACGTTTAAGTAGAGTTCGTCTCATTTTCCAAGTCTGAAGATCTTGGTCACACGTTGTGATTGATGAATGAGTTGAACTTCGGACGTTGTATCACTTCGGTTAGTGAGTAATATTTAGCTTTCGTGCCCCCCAGTTTTGGGGAACAACACTTGTATTTATGATGGTTGATCGCACTTGTTGCAAGTCTTGAGCACACGTCCGCCTTCCGGGGACTTAGAACAATTTGAGATCGATAACCTGGTTTGCATTCCAGGAGTTTGAGTGTTATTGATGCTTGTAACGTGGTTCGCGCTCCGGGAACTTGGGAATGATGTTCACATTCCAACTTGCATTCTACTAACTCGGAGTTAGTATTAACACTTTAGTTCGCACTACGGGAACTTTGACTTGGTGTTTGTGCTCCAATTCACACGCCGGGAACTTGGATAAAACATGTATGTTTGGGTTCGTACTTCAGGAACGAATTGTTAAATGTTTATACTCCAATTCGCGCTCTGGGAATTTGGAGTCTGTTCGCACTCTGGGAACGAATTATTGAATGTTTATACTCCAATTCGCGCTGTGGGAAGTTGGAGTCCGTTCGCACTCTGGGAACGAATTATGGAATGTTTATACTCCAATTCACGCTGTGGGAAGTTGGAGTCCGTTCGCACTCCGGGAACGAATTGTTAAATGTTTATACTCCAATTCGCGCTGTGGGAAGTTGGAGTCCGTTCGCACTCCGGGAACGAATTGTTAAATGTTTATACTCCAATTCACGCTGTGGGAATTTGGAGTCCGTTCGCACTCTGGGAACGAATTATTGAATGTTTATACTCCAATTCGCGCTGTGGGAAGTTGGAGTCCGTTCGCACTCTGGGAACGAATTATGGAATGTTTATACTCCAACTCACGCTGTGGGAAGTTGGAGTCCGTTCGCACTCCGAGAACGAATTGTTGAATGTTTATACTCCAATTCACGCTGTGGGAATTTGGAGTCCGCATTGATGGGTTGGTTCGCGCAGTGGGAACGAATTATTAAATGTTCATACTCTAATTCGCGCTCTGGGAATTTGGAGTCCGTTCGCACTCTGGGAACGAATTATTGAATGTTTATACTTCAATTCGCGCTGTGGGAAGTTGGAGTCCGTTCGCACTCCGGGAACGAATTGTTAAGTGTTTATACTCCAATTCGCGCTCCGGGAATTTGGAGTCCGTTCGCACTCTGGGAATGAATTATTGAATGTTTATACTCCAATTCGCACTATGGGAAGTTGGAGTCCGTTCGCACTTTGGGAACGAATTATTGAATGTTTATACTTCAATTCGCGCTGTGGGAAGTTGGAGTCCGTTCGCACTCTGGGAACGAATTGTTAAGTGTTTATACTCCAATTCGTGCTCTGGGAATTTGGAGTCCGTTCGCACTCTGGGAACGAATTATTGAATGTTTATACTCCAAATCGCGCTGTGGGAAGTTGGAGTCCGTTCGCACTTCGGGAACGAATTGTTAAGTGTTTATACTCCAGTTCGCGCTCCGGGAATTTGGAGTCCGTTCGCACTCTGGGAACGAATTGTTGAATGTTTATACTCCAATTCGTGCTGTGGAATGTTGGAGTCCGTTCCCACTCTGGGAACGAATTATTGAATGTTTATACTCCAATTCGCGCTGTGGGAAGTTGGAGTCCGTTCGCACTCTGGGAACGAATTATGGAATGTTTATACTCCAACTCACGCTGTGGGAAGTTGGAGTCCGTTCGCACTCCGGGAACGAATTGTTGAATGTTTATACTCCAATTCACACTGTGGGAATTTGGAGTCCACATTGATGGGTTGGTTCGCGCAGTGGGAACGAATTATTAAATGTTCATACTCCAATTCGCGCTCTGGGAATTTGGAGTCCGTTCGCACTCTGGGAACGAATTATTGAATGTTTATACTCCAATTCGCGCTGTGGGAAGTTGGAGTCCGTTCGCACTCCGGGAACGAATTGTTAAGTGTTTATACTCCAATTCGCGCTCCGGGAATTTGGAGTCCGTTCGCACTCTGGGAACGAATTATTGAATGTTTATACTCCAATTCGCACTGTGGGAAGTTGGAGTCCGTTCGCACTCTGGGAACGAATTATTGAATGTTTATACTCCAATTCGCGCTGTGGGAAGTTGGAGTCCGTTCGCACTCTGGGAACGAATTGTTAAGTGTTTATACTCCAATTCGCGCTCTGGGAATTTGGAGTCCGTTCGCACTCTGGGAACGAATTATTGAATGTTCATACTCCAATTCGCGCTGTGGGAAGTTGGAGTCCGTTCGCACTCCGGGAACGAATTGTTAAGTGTTTATACTCCAATTCGTGCTCCGGGAATTTGGAGTCCGTTCGCACTCTGGGAACGAATTATTGAATGTTTATACTCCAATTCGCGCTGTGGGAAGTTGGAGTCCATTCGCACTCTGGGAACGAATTATTGAATGTATAAACTCCAATTCGCGCTGTGGGAAGTTGGAGTCCGTTCGCACTCCGGGAACGAATTGTTAAGTGTTTATACTCCAATTCGCGCTGTGGGAAGTTGGAGTCCGTTCGCACTCCGGGAACGAATTGTTAAACGGACTGTCGTGTGTTGGTCCAGTTCAGCCTTCGATGTGTTGGCTTGCCCCCGAGCTGGGGTTTCACTTAGTGAGTGGCCGGTTGTAACGCAGTCACTCGCTATTTGAATAAATTCCATTGTTCGATGGAACTTAGCTCTTCGTGTGTCGTGATTGTTGAATGTTGTATTCGGTGAATCACAGCTCTAGCTTGAAGAGATAGCATTTTATTTGCTGAAATGAGAAAATGTGGCAAAGTCAGTGCCTTATTACAAATTCAAAATTCAGAACGTAAAAGAAATTGTAAAGTATTCATGGATTGAAGGAGCCTGTCAAGTGTGACAGTGACGAGGTTCTTCATCGTTCCAGGCTTCTGAATGAGTAGGCCCGCCACTGACGGCGTTTATCACCAATCTCCCACGGGGACAAGTCGAGTCCTCCTGCCTCGGTCGATTGGATTCATTGATTGGATTGGATGGGCCCGCATCTCTGGGCTGCGGTGTCCGCACAAACTGTTCCAGTTTTCCTTCCCTGACCAGTTTTTCAACAAGATCCTGTAAGTGACGACACTCGTTCGTATCATGCCCGTGGCCTTCATGGAACCTGCAAAATTTTCCCGTCTGGATTTGTCTCTCCGACGACGGTCTTGGAGCAGGTTTTTCATATTGAATCGCGTTACGGGTCCTCAAATACAAGTCCTCCAATGAAATATTCAAAGGAGTATAACTGTCGAACTTCGGATTTTTGCGTTGCGAACCGCGATTTTGATCTTGTTTTTTAAGTAGATTCACGCTCTCTCTTCGCCGAGCTTGTTTATTTTTAATGTTCAACTGAACTTTTCCGGAGCTCTCACCGGATTGTTTTATTGCAACATTGCTTTGGGTTCCTTCCGCATTTGGTCCCGCGTCAATTTGCTTCCTAGACTGTTTCGCGTCTTCCCGTCTCAGGAATTGAGCTGCTTTGGCATGGAAACGGTCCAATGACACAGGTGGTTTCCCAGCTAGCCAATTGCCAAATTCAGAATCGGGGTCGATCCCCTTAGTTAACGCCATAAGGATGGAGTTATCGTTTGGATTACTAATCTCTGCACATGCAGTATGGAATCTTTCTAAGTAGTGTCTGAGTGTCTCTCCGGGGGCTTGTGTGACACTAGATAGAGTGTTGACATCTTTCGGCCTCGTGACGTGCATGCGGAATTGCTCAACGAATTTTGTGGCCAGCTGGTCGAATGAGGAGACGGATCGAGGAGGCAATCGGGTGAACCACATGGTGGCGATGCCCCCCAAGGATATGGGGAAACTACGACATTTCACAGCGTCGTCGGCTCTGGCAGCAGTCATCGACCATTCATATTTTAGAATATGCTGATTGGGATCGGAGTTTCCCTCATACATGGGCAGAGTTGGCATTCGGAATCGCCGTGGGGGTTCAGCATTAAGAATGTCGTCCGTAAAGGGAGTGTGACTAAGTGAAACTCCCCAATCGTCATTTGTGAATCCCTGACTCTCACGGATCATCTGACGTATCATAGTTGAAAGATCCGGCATTTGCGCCGGAGTATGGTCACGTTCCATACTTCGGGTTTGAACCGGATATCGTTGACGGTTCACATCTTGCCTTCTCGGCTCATAGTCCTCGAGGACGTACGGTTCAGGAGTACGGCCGCTACGACGACGGTCTAGGTCCGACTGGTCTTGAGCGTCGACCCCCGGTTCAGCCGCGATGCTAGTGGTGCGGTATTCTGTGGCGTGATGAGGGACGGCGCCTCCTCGGGAGGAGGGTCCGGTTTGGAAGCTGGCCGACGGACCAACTCTTATTTGTCCAACGGTCAATGTTGGTTGGTTTCCAGCGGGTGGCATACGACCCTTATCTAACCGGGGTCATGGAGGTCGGTTATGATAATCAGAAGATGAAGAACTTTCGCTGGAAGAGCGAGAAGCACGATCTCTCATGGATCTTTTTCGTTTTTGGCGATCCAGCTTGTTGATTAGCTCAGCGTTAGCGCGTAGTTGTTCTTCTAGTTGTCGCCGACTCTGGGTCAGCTCTTGAAGTAACAACTGCAATTCTTTTCGGGTAACCGGACCCGACGGTTCTGAGTGCCCAGCGGCATCTTGATTAGGAGGAGGTAGAGGGGCAGGATTCTGTCTATCCTGTCCTTCTTGATCGACGGCGTTTGAGGTGGTTCTTGTGCTAACCATCTTTAGAATTAAGTTCCTTTCCTAGACTTTGTGCAAATCTGAATAGAAGGGAAGGAAGTTGGATTTAACGATCTGGATCTCTCTCTTAGATTTATTCAATCCGGTATCGATGACAGATCCAACAAGCAGGAGAAAATCTGGGTTCTCTCAATGAAAGCACCAAAGTGTTTGTGTCAAAATTGGGCACAACACTCTTCGGGAGTCGTTGAAGAGATAATAGTCAAGAATGCAAGTTCAAACAGATATTATCTAACAAAAACTCCAATCAACAGTAAAAGAAATGCGTAGACAAGCGATTTATAGTGGTCCGGCGTGTTGCCTACGTCCACTGTGAAGTATTTTGATGTTTTATTGATTCTCTTTCAATGATTACAAGTTGTTACAGCGATCAACAGCAAGTTACAACTTGAAATTCGAAATCAACAGTAAAATTATGATGTAGGGTGATGGAGATCTCGATCCGGCAGAGTCTGGGCGCTTGAGAGTCGAAAAGATCCCTTTTCTGTTGGCCCTGGGGCTCTATTTATAGGCGTAGGCTGCTGATATTCCGCTGAAAACTCGGGAGACCACTTCTTGCACGTGAGGGGGCCCACATGCACGGTCTCAGGAAGTTTGGGCCCACTTTGGCATCGGTTCGAACTCCATTCGAACCGATCAAGAATTCATCCAATCGAGGTGAAATTTGGCGTGGACATTCTTCAACATGTGCACAAGCTTCAGTGAAAATTTCGTGGCATTTGGATCAATAGGTTAGGAGATATGATGGATTCGAAATTGGGCTTTTGGCATAGCTGTCTGGTTCGAACCCATGTACTCGAAACGATGATTTCGAATCCATCATGGCACGCGGCTTCGTAGTGACGTGGAGCGCAAACTTCGAATCGATCCGGACTTTACTCCGTGTTGACCGCTTCGACTCCATGTATCTCGGCGCGTTCGAACCGATGGAAGACACGTCATCGTGGCTGGTTGACCCAGTGGGTTCGAACGAAGTTACTTAGGATGGGTTCGAAGATGGTATCACAGATGGGTTCGAAGAAGGCCTCTGTGATGGGTTCGAAGCATGGCTTCTGTGATGGTTTCGAACTTGAGTTCCTTGGATGCACATGAGCTCTGCAACCCCTCCATGGATACAAGGCATATGGATTCGAACACGAGGGAGTCGAAGGTAATGGAGTCGAAGGTGAGGCGCTTTGATGGTTTCGAAACCGATGGGTTCGATGTCCTTCGGTTCGAAGGTGATGGTTTCGAATGGCGCATGACGATGGGTTCGAAGACGCCCATCATGATGGGTTCGAAACCAGCATGTTCCCTCCAATTTGAACCGATCATAGCTTGAGCATGCGAACTCGGATTGACTTGAAATTTGAAATGCTGACTCCTGTGGTCTTTCTTGCCGTGTCCTATCAACTGTAGCTCAATCTGGATTCGGATAAAATTCAGTGATATCCATGGCGAAAGGAAGTACGATCAACCTCTGAGGCGAACTGTCCTTCGCTTTCAATCAATCTTTTGGTATCGCGGCTTTGCCAAAAAGCGGGATAACAGGTCCGAAAAGGGACTTTCTTTGGATCAATCTCATTATATTGAGAAGATTCTAAACAAATACAATTACTTTGACTTTAAACTTGCATGTGTACCATATGATCCTAGTTTAAAGTTATTTAAGAACACTAGAGAAGTGTAAGATAGTATGATTACGTGAGCATCATTGGTAGCCTTCGATATGCCACTAATTGTACTAGACACGACATAGCCTATGCCAGGATTATTATGCAGGCTTACTAGTAGACCTAGTATAGAGCATTAGCACGCTATTGCGAGGGTCATAAGATACCAAAAACGAACCACGAACCTTGAGTTACATTATGAAAATTTTCCAACTGTCCTAGAAGGTTACACCGATGCAGACTGGAAAACTTTATCTGACGACTCAAAAGTAACCAGTGGCTATATCTTTAGCATTGTTGGAGGAGCTGTTTCTTGGAAATCCAAGAAACAGACTATTTTGGCTCATTATACTATGGAGTCTTAGATGATAGCACTAGCCACATCTAGTGAAGAAGCAGAGTACATAAGAAATCTGGTAGTTGAGATTCCTTTATGGGAAAAACCGATACCAGTTGTGTTGATCCATTGCGATAATATCATGGCTATTGCAAAAGTACAAAACCGTTATTACAATGGAAAGAGATGACAGATACGTCGTAAGTAGAGTACTGTTAGAGAGCTACTCTCTTCAGGTGCTGTTAAAGTGGATCACATACGTAGTGATGAGAATTTGGCAGATCTTTTGACGAAAGGACCGGCCAGAGAGAAAGTCCTTAAAACTTCTAAAAGAATGGGACTATTGCCCTTAGATTGTTGAGTCACACACAATGGTAACCCGACCTAATGACTGGAGATCTGAACAACTAGCTTCAATAGGTAAGAATAAGTTGTGAAGTGATATTAGTTGAACAGCTATTTTTATATTAAGAAGCATGTATTCATGAAATGATTAGAAGATGAGTTAATAGAAACTCTTAACGAGATCTACACACTATTTGGAGTGGAGTACTGTAACACCCGCCTTTCATTCCATAGAAAGACGCATCATTAAGAAGAAAGAAAAGGATGGAAAAGAGAAAAGGAAGAAAAGAAAGAAACAGACAACATCAGAATCTCACAGCGGAACGAGTAAATTATATTATATCACATAAAACATTACATAGTATCATATACATCAGAGTTATACAGCTAATTCAACACAAACTAGACAGTTATAAACATCTGTCTAGTAATTACAATTCAAGTACATCAAAGAAAACATATACAACTCAAACACAGCGGAACCACTACTTTTATCTACACGCTGAAGCTTCCTTCTCCATATCTCCTCCAGAACTCGTCAAAGCAATCCTGAAGCACTCGACTACTCATACGTAATATGAGTATCCAAGAGTTTAATAAAACAGAAAATAAACACTCGGGTCAGACAGGGGTCTGGTGTGAGTAAACGGGTTTAAAGTTGCTTAACTTTAGAAAAACCTTTGAAAAGAAAAGGTATCACATAAGACTTCCCACACATAAACATGGTAAAGTTTTTACCTTACGCTAACCAAAACATTAGATAGGAAATCCAGTAATATTATAATAGTGTCTAGGGTTTTCAAGTAAATAAGAAATAACAGAAATTGTTACATGATTAAATTCCAGCTACTAGCCACAAAAGTGGGTAATACAATCAAAACCGTAGGGTCTCGTAGGAAGAATGAGTTTCCATCAATGGCAGGGCTACTGGGGTACCGTCCGTCATAGTACGTGGCCTAGATCACTGTACCGAGGAGTACGCCCGCTCCCCTGTAACACAAAGCCGGAACCATTCCTTACTGAATAGTTCCGAACAAGACCACCCCGCAGATTGGCCGTCGCCAACTGCCACACAACCGAAAAAAAAAGGGACCTCTAGACAGGGGTAAATCTCGTCCTACTTGGGCATGACCCACTTAGCCTTGCTGCACCTCCTCTATTTTAATCATTCTCGATTGACGAGGCTTGAGGCTACGATTACCTTTATAGGACATATCAATCTTAGAATGCTCATCGTCCACCTGACGATGTTCTGAAAGCATTCAATCCATACAAGTTCGTTCCGGGTTCGAACGAAACCGAAGGCACTATCTCGTTGCACTCATTTTGGAATCACCCTCAGAGTCAACAACCATAGCCCTTGCACTCTAAATCACCACCTCGAACCTGTAAGTACTATCACCGTCAAACTCATCACGGAATCACCCCAGAGTTATAATGACGAATAGTTCTTACACCTCGAGTCTTCACTCTTCACTCGAAATTCACGACCTAACGTTTAATTTGGAATCGATGTGGTTTTCGGAATTCCAAATTTGGAAATCCGATCCCGGTCTCATCGAAATCCAAACGTCATCTTAATGTCCAAGCGAATTTAGTTTGAACAATTAATTTAATTCATTATTATCTATTTACACACAGATAGATAATTCACATATCACAATAGATAATCACATTCTCATCATAAACAGATAATCCGTATCATAATCACAAACAGATAATCATCACAATCAGATAAACCATATACTTTAACTAAGCATCCATATCATATAGATACTACTCATCTCATTACTGAGATCACAACCATCCAAAGAAATATCAATATCATCTGTAACGTTTGGGATTTTTCGTCGACGAAAACCGACATCAATACGTCCACTGTATCAACTGCCGAGCAATCAAAAGCCGAAAAACCGTACCGTTAGGGTTTTAGAAAAAGAAAACGTAGAAGAAGATAGAAAAAGATAGAACAGAACAGAAGAAATAACAGAACAACATCAGAATCTCACAATTCGCAGCGGAACAACATATAATAAATAAATGAATAACCTTTAAACAAAGAACTATATCAGTTATTACATTACATTACATTTCATTACATCATCAGAGTGTACAACAACAACATCGACAGCGGAAAAGAAATACTATATACTAGTAATACGCCATGCCATCCATCTTGCCTCCTGCAACTTCTGAATTCCAGAATATCCTGATAAACCTAACTCTTGACTGCCCGTGTGGAAATTGGTGGGCACCCAGAGTTTAGGAAGGAAAACAATAAACTACGAGTCAGTCATGTGACTGGTGTGAGAACTCAAAATAGTTTATCTTTAAAATCAAAATAGAGGAATATTTTTAAAGGCAATTCGCAATGCTTTTAAAAATGAGACTACCATAAGGCCTCCCGCACACACACACACAATGCAAACGCAGAATCGGAGGAGATTTCTCCTTATGATAGTCAAAGATGCTTGATACGCATAAAAAAAAACATTTGATATTATTACTAGTGCATAATGTAGGAAACAATTTCGAAAGTAGAATATAAATCTTAGCCAACATACGACCATTATCGTATGCCTACTATAGCTACCATGTTCAATAGCAGGTTACCGCCACATTCCATGGCAGGTTATACGACTAAAACCGTACAAGATCGTACTGTTTCTTTGGATTTCCAACAAATGATCAGGCCAAGGAACTTCCCATTGCCACATGAGAACGCCTCTGGAAGGACGTTCCCGAGAACCAAACCGGATCTCTGCCAACACAAGGCTGGGTTACCCCTAACTGGGTAACTACTGACACGAATATGTCATCCCCCGATCGTAACTGATCTATCCGAGGATCCTCGATTTCCAACAACAACAAAATATGCAGCAACAACATAGGTTAAATATCTGGGCTCCATACCATGATACCACCTCTATCCATAGGAATGACATACACTAAAGGGGCGCTACCCCCTAATAACCTTGCCGCATCCTTCCTGTTTTGACCATTTCCGGGGTGTGAGGTCCGACGAAGTCTCGTCCACAAAGCCACACTTTATACAAAAGCCGTGCTTTGGGTCAACAAATGATCATAGAAATGATCACAAAGATAAATGATCCTATCACAAATGATCAACACAATGATCATTTCACAGCAACACTCAACATGCCACTCTACCAAATTGGGAGTATATCACTAACAACCTTCAACTATATAACCTCTGAGCTCGTACGTCTCAGAGAAGGGTGTTAAGCTAAAAGAATAAATTCTCCGCCACCAACAGAAATATATTTGAAAGAAATCAGCTTTATATCTCAATTTGTAATGTCAGACATACAATCCATACAAGTCTGTTCCGGGATCGAACAGAACCGAAGGCACTTACAAAGAAGTCCTTGAAATCCGGATATTCACTAATCACGACCGGACTTCCCGTCACTAAGGGTGATAAAACCTCTATATCGGAGATCAGCCGATGTAGAGTAACTCGACGGTAATCCTTCCGTTTTCACAAATATCCGGTCTTCAACACCGGTCATCAAATGCAATCCATTACGACGTATCACATACTCGGAATGGGTTATACGACCCTAAGGTCCTTTCCCGGCTAACCCGAATAGTGAGCGCTTATTCAAAAATAAGTGTGGCATTCAAATTCAAACAAATCACAACAAATACCTATTTAAAGGTAAATATTGATAGTCGGATTATTTAACTATCAATAGGCATGCTCAACATCACCAAATTCCAAATAATTTTCCAAATTATTTATTTTCCAAAATATCTTTACTAGATATAAAATTTTCCACACTTCAACATTTGAAAACCAATTTTCAAATCACTTTTCAATACTTTATCAATTTTTGAAAACAAATTTCAATCGTTTTCCTTACTCAGAAATACTTTCATTTCAACATGGTTCATTTAAACCAATTTAAATAAATCCCTACCGATTTACTTTATATTCACGTTCCAAATCCGTAAATTTATTCTCACACTTTTTTTAAAAAATAAGTCAACGTTTATTTTTAAACAAATTCCCCTTTTCATTTATAAATTCCATAGTGAATTTACATTCCAAAATATTTATGAATATACGATTTCAATTATTCATTTTCAATTTATCTTCAAAAAGATAAATTCTCAAAACATTTCGTTTCACATTGGAAAAACATTTCCATACTTATTTATTAATAAGTAATTTACAAATCCATTTATTTTCAATACTTAGAAAATATTCCATATACTTAATATCGAAATTTAGTACATATTTCATTCTTTAAGGAAATCATTCTCTTAACCCATTTATTTGGGTCAAAAACGAATGTTGTGTAAAACATCGTTACGACGACCCAAAATCACTAGTATAGGGATTCAAATTTAAAATAGATATATAAATCCCAATACTATACAAAAAACATTTCCTTTCGGAAATCATTTACTATAACAACAGTGTTATAGTCCACCATTTCCTTCTATTTCTCGAAAACGTCTATTTCAACAATGAATATTGAAATCTATGTTTTCGCTAATTAACACATTTTAAAACGTCTTTAAAAAAAATCAACTTCATTTCATAATGTTCCTTCCCCAAAAACATATCCATTTCATTAAATAATATATTCACTGTCCAAAATCGTGAATATAATTCCTTTCATATATTCCTATATCCAACTTATCAAATTCAATTTATTTCGGATTTATAAACAACGTTTATAAACTCCATTTATATTTTTATAAACTTCTATTTATAAAAATCCTTTTTATATCTCATTTTAAATGCCAAAATCCGATTTATAAGTTGATTACTTATAAATCTTATATTTTACAAAATCTATCCATTTTATATATTCATATTTCATAAATTATTTATAAATCTCAATTCACTTATGAAATCCATTTTTTTATTTCACTTTATTACTTATAAAAACTCGTTTTTTAATTCCAGTATTTTTAATTTATAAATATCCATTTTATAATTCTCTTATATAAACCGTTTATAATAATTCAAAATTCCCAATTAAACCATTTTATAAATTAATCACTATTTATTTCAAAAATCTTAATTTGGTTATATTTTATAAAAATCTAAATTTTTCATAACATTAACTTATAACGTTAATTTATTTAAAATAAATCAATTCCAAATTTTAATAAAACGTATACTTTCAAAAATCACTTTAAAAATTCCTCTAAAAACCAAAAATCATTATTTTTAAACTTTAAAAATGGATCCGATGATGCAGCAGCACCAAATAGTCAATCAAGACATCCAAATATCATATATCGATATGATAATCAACAAATATCAAAATATCTGTAAATAAATCAATACAGTTGAGGAATCTAGTTGGATCCCTCCAACCTGCTTCCCTGCATCCACAAACATTAGCACAATACCAATTCCGCTCCAGTACGGAATTATCGCGGTATATGGGATTTATAAATATTATCCGCTTAATAGACGGCGCAATAGGGTCTCATCCGCTATACAATGCGGGAAATCAACAACTGCAATATATACATATGCCAATATATATTTTGCTATCATATATAATACCAATTTCACTGTTTATGAAATACTCGCGGTATATGTTTTTAATAAATAACATCCGCTTACTAACGGCGCATAATGTCTATTTTAACAGTCAATAGATATCAATCATCAATTCAGGCATACAATCAACAATTTTAAATCTAACTATTTAAAATTAACATCAAAACTGTTTCGATTGAGTGAAAAGTTCTCACCTCGCTTTCAATTTCGGTTTCAGCTTTTATTTCGAATAAAATTAAACGGATGTTTAATTTTTACCCGAAATTTTCATTGACCCCAATCGACTCCAATCCAATTTCATAGCGTAGTGCTCGACAAAACGAACCCGTCGCAATTTGTTTTGTCAAAATCCGACCTCGTACGACAAAGATACAACAATTTAAATATTACACGATTTAAATTATAATTTATTTTCAATTTCTTCTTCAATCTTAAACCTTGATAACATCTCAGCCACACATTTTTGAATTGAGAAATCTCGGCCGCAATTGCTTTCTTCCCACGCGCGTTCCTCCCAGGTAGCTCACGCATGCAATGAAACCCATCCCTCGTTTAAAAACTTCGACGTCGGCCTCCCCCCCCCCCCCCGAGCTAATTGAAGACGATCGAATGGCACCACGTCGCGCGCCTCCCCCAGAGCCACCACCGGCCTGAACCCCATGCGACTTGGTCAGCTCCTTTGCTCGAAAAACGAGCTCGAACCCGCTGCCTTCACACACAAACTGCCGCTTCATCTTTGCATAAAAACCCATCATCATCGTTGAATAGGTAGATATCGAGGTGTTCTCTAACTTTCCAGTTAAAAGATTTTTGTAAAAGCAAGTGGATTTCGAGATATTAGAGGGGGAACGACGACAATTTTCAGCCTTTGAATTTGAAGATGGCGGCCGGCTGCTTAGAGCTAGGGTTAGGGTTTAGAAATTTTTTTTTTATTTTCTTGTGAGAATATGGGCTATTTATAGAGAATAAATGAACACTATTCATCCGGGTTTTCAAAACTCCGATTTACGCGCGGTAACTGGCGTTTCTGGGGTTTATCCCGCGTTTCGGACATCATGGAATAGGTTTCGGAAGCTAATTCGATCATCTGTGCGAGATATGGCTATAAACGATCAATTTAAATTAAACCGATTTAAATAGATTTCGAAGCGTTTTGGCTTGTCCCGGACAAACGGTAAATCCAATTGACATGAAATTTGAAACCTTACAATAATATCACATTACAGATCCGATGAAACTAGTTTCGTCGAAATCCGAGATTTTTTGAAAAATGGCTATTTTAACTCGCCAAATTAATATTAAAAAACAATTCGATGCGTTTCGAGCTGCCACGATCAAACGATAACTCCGATTGCTACGAAAATTGAAATCCGGTAATAACAAACTATTACGGACCCAATGGAACTAGTTTCATCCAATTCTGAGACTGTTCGAAAATTGGCTAATTTCATTAGTCGATTAAATATTAAAATATTCAATTTTCACAAATTAACTTTTAATTCGATTTTAAAAGTTCTAAAATATCGTTCTAACTCCAACATGATAAAATAAAAATTTACAAATCATTTTCAATCATATTTAACCCTATTTTCAATTATGTCTGTATTTCCACATATTAAATTATCGATTTAATTATTCAATTAAATCCAATTATTCGAAATAAAATTATTCGACTTAAAAATTCCACTTATTAATATTTAAAATCAATTAAATTTTCAAATTTAAATTAATAAAATTTCTGGGTCGTTACAGACTTCCCCCCTTAAAAGAATTTCGTCCTCGAAATTATCAAGTAAGAAAAGTTACAGAATCTCTTAACTTTCCCAAAATCCATAGTTAAACTTATTACAATAACTTTACTAAGTTTTCAAATCATACTTAGTTATCTTTCAAAACCAAACTATATCATTTAACTTTCAATTCCAAATCAAAGTTATAGTTTTCAAAAAATAATTTCAAAATTTTCCCAAAAATATTCTAACGCCTTAAATTTTCGGAAAAATTCGCCATAGTCTCCTTTGCGCGGCTCGATCCGAAAAAAATGACAGTATATATATATCACAAATATACATCTCATCAAGTGATGAGGCATCCCGCAGGGAAAAAAGTGTAAAGGTACGGTATGTAATCCGAGATATGTACCTTATTATATTATTAGCGAGCATATACGGCTAATATAGCGCGAAAGCGAACTCCAAATGCAAAGCAACGCAATCCGCACCTACTAAACACTCAACAACAACATGAGAATCATGCATATATGAAAATAGTATCAATATACAACATATAGCAAATGCAACTAAACAACAAATGCAAACATCAATCAACTATCATCCATAACCAAATCAATATTCATTCATATTCCAATTAATATTCAATGAACTGGTTTTCAATTTAAATCACACTTGATTTATTAACATTGGATTTTATCAACATTCATTCATATCCAATTTCAAATTCCAATCCTATTTAACTTTTCTACCAAAGCTAAATTTATTAACTCCTATCATAAGTTCAAAACTTATTTCACTTATATTCAACAACTACTACTTGGATTTTATTGATTTACTTATACTTCCTTTAATTTAACTTCATCCTTTAAGTTAAATTTATTCTATCGAAATTCAAATTGTATAAGTTATCAACTCATTTATCATTCTCATAATATTTTAAATAAGATTCCAGAGTCCTTTCAACCTTTCAAAACCATTTTTGAAATCAATTCAATTATCTTTTGAATTTCCAAAACCAAACTTAAAATTTTCCAAACAACTTCATTTAAAATAATCTGGAAGCAATACCTCTTTTGAAAACCCGAAAATGAACACCGATGATGTCATGATCATCATCGGAATTATTTTCCAGCGACCGAAAAGAGTTTAGAGCTTTAATTTCTCCAAAACAATTTTCCAAAATATCAAATCATTTCAAAATACTTCTTTGGAATTTCATTTCAAATTATAAATCACATTTATAAGTCTTTTACTTACATAATTTCACTTCTTATATATATAAGATTATTTCACAATTGTAAATCATTTCAATTATAATTCCATGCTTATAATTCATTTGCATATACAATTATTCTTTTAAAATTGGTGTTTTATTTAACAACCAAACAATCAGTTCATATATACTTTAATAATTCTAAAAAATTATTCATTTATATACAAAATATAATCAAGGTAAAATTATTTCATTTACCCAATTTAAAACAATATCGTGTCGAATTGTTCTATTCAAGTGTTTAGAGATCTCTATCAACAACGTTAATTACTCGTGTTGACCAAAACCCATATACCACTCAATAAACCAATCATCACAATATGAAACAATTTTATATTCACTAACAAATACGCTCTCATAGCTATTATTACACTCAAACTCATTCTAGAGTACTACTGACTCCATCTCTAATGAGAAATACCCAACAGAGCCATGGTTGTCGCTTAACCATAAGCTCTGATACCAAATGTAGCGTTTGGGATTTTTCGTTGACGAAAACCGACATCAATACGTCCACTGTATCAACTGCCGAGCAATCGAAAGCCGAAAAACCGTACCGTTAGGGTTTTAGAAAAAGAAAAGGTAGAAGAAGATAGAAAAAGATAGAACAGAACAGAAGAAATAACAGAACAACATCAGAATCTCACAATTCGCAGCGGAACAACATATAATAAATAATCTTTAAACAAAGAACTATATCAGTTATTACATTACATTTCATTACATCATCAGAGTGTACAACAACAACATCGACAGCGGAAAAGAAATACTATATACTAGTAATACGCCATGCCATCCATCTTGCCTCCTGCAACTCCTGAATTCCAGAATATCCTAATAAACCTAACTCTTGACTGCCCGTGTGGAAATTGGTGGGCACCCAGAGTTTAGGAAGGAAAACAATAAACTCCGAGTCAGTCATGTGACTGGTGTGAGAACTCAAAACAGTTTATCTTTAAAATCAAAATAGAAGAATATTTTTAAAGTCAATTCGCAATGCTTTTAAAAATGAGACTACCATAAGGCCTCCCGCACACACACACAATGCAAACGCAGAATCGGAGGAGATTTCTTCTTATGATAGTCAAAGATGCTTAATACGCATTAAAAAAAACATTTGATATTATTACTAGTGCATAGTGTAGGAAACAATTTCGAAAGTAGAATATAAATCTTAGCCAACATACGACCATTATCGTATGCCTACTATAGCTACCATGTTCAATAGCAGGTTACCGCCACATTCCATGGCAGGTTATACAACTAAAACCGTACAAGATCGTATTGTTTCTTTGGATTTCCAACAAATGGTCAGGCCAAGGAACTTCCCATTGCCACATGAGAACGCCTCTGGAAGGACGTTCTCGAGAACCAAACCGGATCTCTGCTAACACAAGGCCGGGTTACCCCTAACTGGGTAACTACTGACACGAATATGCCATCCCCCGATCGTAACCGATCTATCCGAGGATCCTCGATTTCCAACAGCCACAAAATATGCAGCAACAACATAGGTTAAATATCTGGGCTCCATACCATGATACCACCTCTATCCAGAAGGAATGACATACACTAAAGGGGTGCTACCCCCTAATAACCTTGCCGCATCCTTCCTGTTTTGACCATTTCCGGGGTGTGAGGTCCGACGAAGTCTCGTCCACAAAGCCACACTTTATACAAAAGCCGTGCTTTGGGTCAACAAATGATCATAGAAATGATCACAAAGATAAATGATCATATCACAAATGATCAACACAATGATCATTTCACAGCAACACTCAACATGCCACGCTACCAAATTGGGAGTATATCACTAACAACCTTCAACTATATAACCTCTGAGCTCGTACGTCTCAGAGAAGGGTGTTAAGCTAAAAGAATAAATTCTCCGCCACCAACAGAAATATATTTGAAAGAAATCAGCTTTATATCTCAATTTGTAATGTCAGACATACAATCCATACAAGTCTGTTCCGGGATCGAACAGAACCGAAGGCACTTACAAAGAAGTACTTGAAATCCGGATATTCACTAATCACGACCGGACTTCCCGTCACTAAGGGTGATAAAACCTCTATATCGGAGATCAGCCGATGTAGAGTAACTCGACGGTAATCCTTCCGTTTTCACAAATATCAGTCTTCAACACCGGTCATCAAATGCAATCCATTACGACGTATCACATACTCGGAATGGGTTATACGACCCTAAGGTCCTTTCCCAGCTATCCCGAATAGTGAGCGCTTATTCAAAAATAAGTGTGGCATTCAAATTCAAACAAATCACAACAAATACCTATTTAAAGGTAAATATTGATTGTCGGATTATTTAACTATCAATAGGCATGCTCAACATCACCAAATTCCAAATAATTTTCCAAATTATTTATTTTCCAAAATATCTTTACTAGATATAAAATTTTCCACACTTCAACATTTGAAAACCAATTTTCAAATCACTTTTCAATACGTTATCAACTTTTGAAAACAAATTTCAATCATTTTCCTTACTCGGAAATACTTTCATTTCAACATGGTTCATTTAAACCAATTTAAATAAATCCCTACCGATTTACTTTATATTTACGTTCCAAATCCGTAAATTTATTCTCACACTTTTTTAAAAAAAAATTCAACGTTTATTTTTAAACAAATTCCCCTTTTCATTTATAAATTCCATAGTGAATTTACATTCCAAAATATTTATGAATATACGATTTCAATTATTCATTTCAATTTATCTTCAATAAGATAAATTCTCAAAACATTTCGTTTCACATTGGAAAAACATTTCCATGCTTATTTATTAATAAGTAATTTAAAAATCCATTTATTTTCAATATTTAGAAAATATTCCATATACTTAATATCGGAATTTAGTACATATTTCATTCTTTAAGGAAATCATTCTCTTAACACATTTATTTGGGTCAAAAAAGAATGTTGTGTAAAACATCGTTACGACGACCCAAAATCACTAGTATAGGGATTCAAATTTAAAATAGATATATAAATCCCAATACTATACAAAAAACATTTCCTTTCGGAAATCATTTACTATAACAACAGTGTTATAGTCCACAATTTCCTTCTATTTCTCGAAAACGTCTATTTCAACAATGAATGTTGAAATCTATGTTTTTGCTAATTAACACATTTTAAAACGTCTTTAAAAAAAATCAACTTCATTTCATAATGTTCCTTCCCCAAAAACATATCCATTTCATTAAATAATATATTCACTGTCCAAAATCGTGAATATAATTCCTTTCATATATTCCTATATCCAACTTATCAAATTCAATTTATTTCGGATTTATAAACAACGTTTATAAACTCCATTTATATTTTTATAAACTTCTATTTATAAAAATCCTTTTTATATCTCATTTTAAATGCCAAAATCCGATTTATAAGTTGATTACTTATAAATCTTATATTTTACAAAATCTATCCATTTTATATATTCATATTTCATAAATTATTTATAAATCACAATTCACTTATGAAATCCATTTTTTTATTTCACTTTATTACTTATAAAAACTCGTTTTTTAATTCCAGTATTTTTAATTTATAAATATCCATTTTATAAATCTCTTATATAAACCGTTTATAATAATTCAAAATTCCCAATTAAACCATTTTATAAATTAATCACTATTTATTTCAAAAATCTTAATTTGGTTATATTTTATAAAAATCTAAATTTTTTATAACATTAACTTATAACATTAATTTATTTAAAATAAATCAATTCCAAATTTTAATAAAATGTATACTTTCAAAAATCACTTTAAAAATTCCTTTAAAAACCAAAAATCATTATTTTTAAACTTTTAAAATGGATTCGATGATGTAGTAGCATCAAATAGTCAATCACGACATCCAAATATCATATATCGATATGATAATCAACAAATATCAAAATATCTGTAAATAAATCAATACAGTTGAGGAATCCAGTTGGATCCCTCCAACCTGCTTCCCTGCATCCACAAACATTAGCACAATACCAATTCCGCTCCAGTACGGAATTATCGCGGTATATGGGATTTATAAATATTATCCGCTTAATAGACGGCGCAATAGGGTCTCATCCGCTATACAATGCGGGAAATCAACAACTGCAATATATACATATGCCAATATATATATATATATATATATATATATATATTGCTATCATATATAATACCAATTTCACTGTTTATGAAATATTCGCGGTATATGTTTTTAATAAATAACATCCGCTTACTAACGGCGCATAATGTCTATTTTAACAGTCAATAGATATCAATCATCAATTCAGGCATACAATCAACAATTTTAAATCTAACTATTTAAAATTAACATCAAAACTGTTTCGATTGAGTGAGAAGTTCTCACCTCGCTTTCAATTTCGGTTTCAGCTTTTATTTCGAATAAAATTAAACGGATGTTTAATTTTTACCCGAAATTTTCATTGACCCCAATCGACTCCAATACAATTCCATAGCGTAGTGCTCGACAAAACGAACCCGTCGCAATTTGTTTTGTCAAAATCCGACCTCGTACGACAAAGATACAACAATTTAAATATTACACGATTTAAATTATAATTTCTTTTCAATTTCTTTTTCAATCTTAAACCTTGATAACATATCAGCCACACATTTTTGAACTGAGAAATCTCGGCCGCAATTGCTTCCTTCCCACGCGCATTCCTCCCAGGTAGCTCACGCATGCAATGAAACCCATCCCTCGTTTAGAAACTTCGACGCCGGCCTCCCCCCGAGCTAATTGAAGACGATCGAACGGCACCACGTCGCGCGCCTCCCCCAGAGCCACCACCGGCCTGAACCCCATGCGACTCGGTCATCTCCTTTGCTCGAAAAACGAGCTCGAACCCGCTGCCTTCACACACGAACTGCCGCTTCATCTTTGCATAAAAACCCATCATCATCGTTGAATAGGTAGATATCGAGGTGTTCTCTAACTTTCCAGTTATAAGATTTGTGTAAAAGCAAGTGGATTTCGAGATATTAGAGGGGGAACGACGACAATTTTCAGCCTTTGAATTTGAAGATGGCGGCCGGCTGCTTAGAGCTAGGGTTAGAGTTTAGAATTTTTTTTTTTATTTTCTTGTGAGAATATGGGCTATTTATAGAGAATAAATGAACACTATTCATCCGGGTTTTCAAAACTCCGATTTACGCGCGGTAATTGGCGTTTCTAGGGTTTACCCCGCGTTCCGGACACAATGGAACAGGTTTCGGAAGCTAATTCGATCATCTGTGCGAGATATGGCTATAAACGATCAATTTAAATTAAACCGATTTAAATCGATTTCGAAGCGTTTTGGCTTGTCCCGGACAAACGGTAAATCCAATTGACACGAAATTTGAAACCTTACAATAATATCACATTACGGACCCGATGAAACTAGTTTCGTTGAAATCCGAGACTTTTTGAAAAATGGCTATTTTAACTCGCCAAATAATATTAAAAACAATTCGATGCGTTTCGAGCTGCCACGATCAAACGATAACTCCGATTGCTACAAAAATTGAAATCCGATAATAACAAACTATTATGGATCCAATGGAACTAGTTTCGTCCAATTCTGAGACTGTTCGAAAATTGGCTAATTTCACTAGTCGATTAAATATTAAAATATTCAATTTTCACAAATTAACTTTTAATTCGATTTTAAAAGTTCTAAAATATCGTTCTAACTCCAACATGATAAAATAAATTTTACAAATCATTTTCAATCATATTTAACCTTATTTTCAATTATTTCTGTATTTCCACATATTAAATTATCGATTTAATTATTCAATTAAATCCAATTATTCGAAATAAAATTATTCGACTTAAAAATTCCACTTATTAATATTTAAAATCAATTAAATATTCAAATTTAAATTAATAAAATTTCTGGGTCGTTACATCATCCATAAGCAATGATTTATTAAACACCATCTATAATTAATTTAAAATGAATTAAATTAATTACTTCTATCTCTAATTAATTTAAAATAAATTAAATTAATTTTCACATTTATAAATCCTGCTTATATATATCCATTAGTTAATTAACCTAGTTAATTAATCATTCACTAAGGATTCAACTTGATTAAACACGTTTGATTAATCATTCTCTAATTACAATAAGTAATTAGTCTTTAATTAATTTCATAAATTAATTAATCTTAATCATAAGTAATTAACATTTAATTACATCATTTGTTAATTAACTATAATTAATTACATTTATCCTTAATTAATTACATTAATTAATCACTTAATTATTTAATTATTACCTAATTAAACAATCTTCATTACATCACTAATTATATTAATTAATGATCTCTAATTACTTTATTTAAAATTAATTACATTTAGTAATTAATCTAAAATTTAAAATACAATTATTAATCAACCTTGATTAATATTCAATCCAATAATTAGCTACCCTTAATTACTCATAACAAATTAATTATCCCATAATTAATTATCTTCATTAATTAATCCTTTAATTAATTACAAAAGTAATTAATCAAATTACTTTATTAAAAATCATCTTCACCAATTACATTCCTGTGATTATCATTTATTACTTCTCTAAGTAATAATGCTCCATTAAGTAATTACTCTTATTTAATCATCACATGATTTATTAAATTAATTAAACTAAATTAATTAACTTAAACAATCATATTATCATAATTAATTACAATAAGTAATTAACCCCTTAATTACTTTTATCAAGTAATTATACTTAACCATTTACAATTTGATTATCTTCAATTAATTAATCTAATTAATTATCAGAATTAATCACATTAATTAATTGCCTAATTAATTAACAATATTTTCTTTAGTTACTTACTTAAGAAATTTATCTTAGATTAATTATCATTAATCATCCCTAATTAAATTAATCTAAATCATTATTTAAAATCAAATAAATAAGTAAATTCTTAATTTTCTTAATTATTTCCAAAATAATTCATTTACTTATTAATGACCTTATTAACATTCAAATGTATTTAAAACAATACATTTCTAAATTAAAATTTCAAATTCCAATTTAAAATTTAAGATTTTAAAATGTTTAACTATATAAACATTTATCCAAATTTTAAACAAATTATAAACCTTAAAATAAACGTGAAAACATCATTGCTTATGTAAGAAAAGTTTAAAACCAAATTACTTAATTTATTTAAAAGAAACAAGCTTTAAAATAAAAAGATTATTTAACTTTCAAATTAAAGTTAAACATTCCATAATTTTTATTCAAATATTAAAGAAAAGAATTTGTCAAGTTTAAACATTAATTTGAAAACAAACTATTTTTTTTAAACCTACTTTAAATTATTTAAACTTGTTCAACGTTTTAAAATTTACAAAACTGTTTTAAATTCAGGATTTAAATGCATAGTAAACTTGAACTATATTTGACTTGATTTAAAACTTAATTTAAACCTTACTTAAATTTAAAATCTTTATTTTTAAAACTTTGAGTTCAAAAGTTCCTTTGAATTCATTTTCAAAATTTGCATCTTAAAAACTCTGTTTAAATCCTGCTTATATTTTTTAAATTTCATACAAATTTAAAAAAAAAACAGCATACTGTCAGGTTTTATAACCTGAAACAAACTATTACCCGAGACCACAACAAAATGCTTCGAATTCACACATTATCTGCTTCGAGTAAACTACTCATTCTACCTGAGTATAACTCAAGTCAAAATCCTGTGCAACCCCAACAAGTTCATCAGAAAACAGCATATGCACGGTGCATATGCACCGTCACTCTGGCGATCTGTAGCCACCCTAATCCACTTCACCAAGACGCCGACCATCATCCCACATGATCACGACCTCCATAAATCCACTACAGCTCGAAAAACAAATTCGAGATAGTCAAACCAAACCTGGAACACCGCTGCAAAACGTCCCCAAACCTGTCAACATCACTCACACCCAACTCCGACCATCATCATCACTGCGACTCCGGCCATAGCTCTATCTACGACCCCTCTTCCCATCCCCTAAGTATGGAAACACTCGGTGCATCATAGAAATCAAGAAGCTACAAAATTTCGACCACTTCAAACTAGGGCTTGAAACCTGTAATTGCCAACCACGGTCGCCACAGCCATCTGACAATTCATTTGAAAATTTTCCCCTACTCATCCATCAACACTCCACCTCCAAGAAGAACCACAACTCCCAAAATCCACTAGATCACCGTGTAAACCCAAAAACCCCTAATTTGTTCAATACAGAAATACTAACTCCATAGTTAATTTAAAAATGTGATATTTGATTTAAAATTCATGATTTCAATCATGCATTCAAGTTATAAACTTGCTTTAATAATTTAAGATGTTTGGTACTTGGCTTAATTTCAATAATAACTGATATTATTGTTTTCAGTGGCAACAGTTCTTAATAAAACTTGATTTTGATTTATAACCATAATTTCATACTAAACGAACAATGTGTGTTCACATTTCAAATCCTAGTTGAGATCAAATCAGGTGATAATGGATTCTAAATAAAATCTTAGTTAAAAAAAACAGGTTTGCAGATACCTGGCAACAGCAACACACACACACACACACACATACACACACACATATATATATATACATATTTATATGTATACACAGAACATTCATCAATATGCAATACACAAACATACATATCTTTATCAATCCACAGGCACAGATAATTATGCTTTTTGCATTGTGAGGTTACTCATTTTTAATTAAAAACAGAGCAGTTTTCATCATGACAGTTTTTGATTTTTGAAAAAAAACAATTTAAATTTGAAACTGAGTGTTTTTAAATTTACTTTAGCTTTGATTATTAAAAGAAAAACTGTTTTTAACAAAAAAAATTACTCACTTATTATTGAAGAGGCAGAGAATACTCAGAGATGCATTCACAATTTCCTGGAACAGATGATTGCAAGTTGAATCTCCTGAAACTGTTGAATGCTCTGGATAATAAATTTGTTTTTTTTTAAATCTATTGTTGATGTTGAATTAAAACTGCATTTGTTAGTTGAAGTTGTTCTCAAAACTACAGCTGATCCCATCTTTATTTGGTTGAATATGTTTTGCAGGAATCAAATTTGAAGAGCAAGCAGATTGTGATTTTGTAGATTTTATTTTCAGATTGTATTTGGTTTTGCAGAATTTTTCTAAAATATGATTTTATTTTTCATTTGAAGATAATGGTTTTAACAAAATGCATTGCTAAGTTTCTTATTAATATATTTTCAATAAAAAGTTTTTAAGAAAAATAAAATCATTGCCACTTGTTACATAAGTTTGACAAATGATTTGCAAGTGTCCTCTTATTAGTTAAATGACTAACACATGTTCTTATTAATATTAAAAGAAATTTCTTAATTTATGAATGTGTTTTAAATATTCTTCTTAATCAATTTCTAATTTAATTTAACATGTTTTAAATGTTTTATCTATATTTAGCCTTAAATGATTATATATAAACTTCTTTTATAACATTACAATTTTAATGTTTATTTGAATGTTTTTAAAATAATTTTTTTAGAACTAAATTTTCAAAAGAGAAAATTTAAAAAGAAAAAGAATGTTGAAATGCATTTTAGTCCAAAGTTTTCAAACCAACACATTATACTCTAAGGTAATTGAACTAAATCTATCAAAAGGAAACCCATTTTTAAAATAAAGAAAATAAATTTCATTATAAAATACAATTTTAAACTATTATATATTTATAACAAAATAAATATTTATTTTATATAAGAAAGACTTTTAAATTAATCTTTGAAAAGTTTCAATACTAATTTCAATCAATTTAATCAATTCATAATTTATACATCTATATATATATATAATAAATTGGAAAATATTCTTTATTAAATTTAAATTAAAATTAAAATCAAAACTCCTATTTACAATGTATACACATATATACATTATAAATAAAATATCTTTTAAATAAGCTTTGAAAGACAATTTTATCATTTAAATATTTTTAACTTGTGAAAAGAATAAAATTCCCAAATATAATTATTATTATTATAAATTTCGAAAAGAAAATCATTCGTCAAACTACATAATTATTAATTTTCAAAAGATAATTTCTGTTTGAATTAGATTATTAAATCAACATTTCACATTTTAAAATAATTATTAATGAAATTATTAAATAAATATTGCCTAAATTTACGGGACATCACATTCCTCCCCCCTTAAAAGAATTTCATCCTCGAAATTAAAAAGCAAAGGTAATTTAATAATCCCATACAGATTTTAAATTTTAAAATAACAAACATATGCTATCAACCAAATACTAGCAATCACAACAACCAATTCAAACAAACAATTCTAACTATTCAGACAAAATTCTAGATAGGATTCCCTAGAGTTTCCCAGGTACAAACACCGGGACACTCGCCCTACAGAATCTAAACTAGCAAAACCACTCAGATCTAGAGCTCCTATGTATCTAGATCTACAAATCTAATCAAGAAACTGGACCACAGACAAGTCCTGGTCAACTTTCAAATCTCCCAGAACTACTGATTCTAAAACCAGTGATAAACCATACACGTATTCCCTCAGAGATACGTGAAAAACATAACGAATTCCTGCCGTCTGAACTGGAAATTCAATCCTGTAGACCAAAACACTTAACCCTTAAGAGAAAACAAAAGGATACAATCTCTTATCCACAAATCTCTCCTGTCGATCCCGGGCTGCCTCCAACCTTCTTGATCAATCAAATCTTCACAAATGCTTCACGGAACAAATCTGGACAAAGAAATAAACGATCTCCAGATCCTACTCAACAAAATGGTTCTCCCAAAATCCATCAAAATCCACCACACAAACTCTACTACATAAATAACAGAAGACTTCAAACATACTACTCCTATTCTGAAAAACAGAACGGATGCATAAGACAATCAAGCCTCCAGATTAAAATGAATTTCCTGTAGAAATCCTCTGATCCAAGACAAAACTCAAATTTCCAAAGAATCAGGTGTTGCTTCTATTCTGGAACAGCTACCACTACGCTTCCGCCGCACAACTCTGATTTGAGAATGATGTTGATGGACACAAGTACAAACTTGATCAAATTGCTCCGAAAACATTGTTCATCAAATTCCATAAAATCTTAGTGACCTATCCGATTCGGTCACAACACCACAGCAAAAATTCAAACAGAAACTAGATCCGATCAATCCTGCCAGCTTAAACAGACCTCTCTCTCAAAGAGCCCTCCTACTAAGCTGAACCACCGGTAAAGTTCCAAGAATCAAGTCGAAACAGAATTCACTCTCCTGATGCGGATGCAAATCTTAACTCCTTCGAAGATATCCAGAGAAATCACACCACTTCAATAACTCATACATCCTCTAGAGATGCTTCAATCTGAAACAAAGATTACTCAGAAAACTTCTGGACCATCGCAAGTCACTTTGGCGATTCAACTCAGTTCAGATTCCAAGAAACCGTTCTCTCTTCAACAATCAGAACAGCTAAAGCCTTCTAACCAAAAGAAGAAACTAGTGCTCCACCTTCAACCACAAACATCACACCCAGCCGAGCTTCCAAAAGAAATGGACAAACTTCACCATCTGCCCGGCCTACTGATAAAAGAATCACAGAGACTTCTGAACCAACGAAGAAACAGGCCACTCTACTGCTGCTACTGCTGCCAAAGACATTCTTATCCAAAAGCTCATCGAATCACAAAGCTACACCAGCCACTTCCACAATATAGTCTTCCGTAGACAGATATCCCTCAGGAAACTCGATCTCAAACCAAGCACAAAACACTCTGCCAAACCGAGTCTCAAACTCAAATACAGACAGAACTCCTTCCTAAGGTTGCCAACACTACAACAAAACAGTCTTTTTACAACGGACAATGCCCGTTGTAATATGGTTTTCGCAACGGGCATGTGCCCGTTGTAACAGGCCTCGTTTTAATAGATCCACCATATTTTACAACGGGCAATGCACGTTGTAAAAACTGTTGTAGTATACCTTTTTTACAACGGGCTATGCACATTGTAAAAACCGTTGTAGTATACTTTTTTACAACGGCCATAACCCGTTGCAATAGACTAACTATACTAATTGCATAGCCTATTTCACAACATGTATTGACCGTTGTAAAATACATATTTAACAATGTATTTAACAATGTGTGTTGACCGTTGTAAAAATCTTATATAACAACGTGCATTGACCGTTGTAAGAAGCTCATATAACAACGCACATTGCCCGTTGCAAAATAAATGCAAAATTTAAAAAAAATTACAGCAACATTAATACATTCATACTAATACTAAATATTGTCGTAAAATAATTAAAATCACATACGAAAAGACTAAAAACTAGAGTCATAGAATTCTAACACTCCAAAAAGTTAGATAAGTTTACATGTCAAATACATACAGCATTAACACATAACAGTTCGCTACAAATATCATGTTCTAAGTACAATCATACTATACCACAGAGATGAAGTCTTTATTATACAATCAACAGCACAACCATATTGCCTCTCCATAGCAATAACATACAACCCTCTTCCTTCCATACTTTCTTTCACAACAAACTTCCTTCTCACATGCAACTCCAACAACATCCCTGTCACAACCATCCTGCCATGTGTAATTTTAAAACTGCTTATAAGTTGTATGATTGAGTTATAGTAATGCATTGTAATGTGGAGTCCTACAATTATTTTGTAGGAAAATGCATTATTGGTATCAAAATAATGAAACTGCAGTATGAATATGTTTCCATACTTCAATTAGAATAACTTACTATTTTCAGAATCACCTTCAAAGACATATATAGTTTCGTCGTCATCAAGAGCAATTATGAACTCCTAAGCATTATGTTAAGCTCGGTTGATCTTTATTGACAAGCATAAGAGCTTTGTTGTTAACCTGAATGAAAGAAAATATTAGAAGATGATTTCCATGACAATTCTAAAAATAATTCAAAATCGTGCAGCAAAGGTGAAATTAAAATTCTGAAAAAAGTATACATGACAACACATAAAGCTTGATAAGTAATCAAACATTAACTAATTATAATCTATAAAATTAAAACATATTTCCATATAATATAACCTAACTAACCCTTATCAACTCTGTCCACTTTTTTACTGTCAAACACTTTACTTCTACTGCTGCCACGTCCCAGATTGAGTGTTGTTTATTTTCATTGGATCAAGTTTTGTTGATTTGTCTGAGACATCTTATTTATATTCAATTTGCCATGGTTGTTATTCAAGAAAGGATTGAACTATCTTTCTACTCATTCATATACAAATATGTAAGAAAATCAAGGATGAAATTGCCTTAAGCATATAATGACTTTAGCTCAGAAGCATAATTCTTGTGTGTTGTACTTTATTAAAGTGGTAAATTTTGGAAGCTAAATTTGTTTTCCTTTTTTCCATTTTATGTCCCTTTAGTAATGCTTGACTTCAACTGTCTTTTTCTTATGACCTATTAAAATATTCAAAAATTATCCTTAAGAAAGGCTATAATCATCTCAAAAACTAAAAAAATCCTCATTTATAGGTAAAGGACCTATTAATCTGTTTTTATTACTCATCAAGTGAGCGTTAACTCCAATCCAGTTTTACATTTGCAGATAAAGTAAAATAGTAAGAAATAATAAAGTACTCACAGGGTATTAATTAAGCTGGTAGGTGCTATTATTGTTAACATCAACTATATTTACATTTGTAGATGGACATGGTATTCTTGAAACTTTAAATGTCAGTATAGACCTTTTCCTTGGAGTTGTTAACGTGGACAATTACCTATAAATTGAATTACTTAAATTTGGACATTTTTTAGTAAAAGATAATGGTTGTATATTTTAGAAGGGTTATGGAAAATACATTATTATTTGTAGTTCTACAGTTTTTTCATTATGGTAAACGGATAGTTATTGCACTTCTTTGATTTTCTCTTTATATTTTGTTCTCGTTAATTACTACTTTAATTGATCCACCTCGTATTTTCCTTCGTGAATTTCTAGTAATATAGTGCATCATATAACCATAATAAATAAATTTAAATCTGCATTTGTCTCTATGATTTGAACATATATGATATATATGATAAAGAAAGAAAAAAAAGGAAAGCAACTCACCCAAGCAAAACCAAATAAATTAAAATACCATAGATTCTAAGTGTTTCTTTAATCTTGTATGAGCTATTTGTAATTACTTAATATCAGTCGCATCCACACCAACATACAGAAAGATGAATGCCTGTAATGACAAACTGTGTAGAAAGTAAGGTTATTGTCCTTGATTTATCTATAACATGCATAATGTGACATGGCAATTCAGCCCAAAAAAACTGCTAGAATACCACTCAACTCAAACAACATAACCTTCTGGCTAAGCTTGTCAACACCTATCTTAAGGAAAACTAGTTCCTTCTAAATGTGATGATTGAAAATGAAATGAAAACTCTAGCTACTCCAAGTAGTGTAATATTCATGAAATTATGGACAGAAATCTTCTACTTGGATGAAATTTTGGAGCCTAACGTTTAAAAATAATCATAGGAAGATAAAAGGAATAAAAAGTTGCTTATTACAATTCTGAATGAGAGATTGTACCCCTTATGAGTGTTATGACAAAATTTGATATTATAGCATGTTATTTGTCATATAAATTGCACTGAAAATATAACATTTTTTGGACATTAAAGAATACTGTTTGAATCCCATATTAAAGAACACTATAAGAATCCAGTATCAATTTTACTCACCTCTTCTTTCTCAGTTTACAAAATCTGGATTTCCTTGCAGTTCTACAGCAATTTCACTTGTTGCATCCTAATAAGAGAACAGTAATAATAAAATTTACAGCTTGAACTGAAAGTGGTGGTTTATTATTCATGATATAAGTAGGTGAAATAGATTTTAATCTCTTAAATCATATGCAAAGATGAACAAGCATAAAGTTTTGCTCAGTTGTATGCCATTAAAAACCCATTCCCATGATTATAAATATCCAGATAAGAGTGGGACAAAATTAAATCACCAACAATGAAGGGTCCAAGTTCCATCAAGAAAATTATTAGGTTTTAAGTGGAAATTACTCGTTTTTGTCTCAGTAAGTATGATAATATTCCATTAAACTTATTGTTCATTATATAGGATTTGCAACAGCAAGAAGATGGAATAATGCTTGTTAATTCTAGTGACAGGAGATAAGATTTTTTAGCTACAGTTTTGTAGATGAAAAGCATGCATCTTAAGAATATATGAATTATGCTAACAGTTTTGTGCACATAGAAGAAATATACCTTGCTCAACTAGGATCTCATCCACCACTTTTGCAACCTTTACACTAAACAAATGCAATTGAGATAGCATATATTAGCAATCAAAATAACGCTCAAGTTAATTAGTCAGATAAAAGAATAAAACTTCATATTGTATTCTAATTTCTTCATATCGTATTCTAATTTCCAAACCTTATTGAAGTGTTCATACTGCTTGTTTCCTAATCCAAATACAGCAAATTGGAGGTTTTCTAACCATTTCTCTTTTTCCTTTCCCTGAAGCCAATTGTTCCATCAATCCTCCGAAAATAAATATGAATTTTTTTGAAGAACAATATACAAGAATATATAAAAATTTGATACCTCAGTGAACCATTTGTAAAACCTAGCAGCATTATCAGTTGGCTCCCCATCTCCATACCTATAAAAAAAATTCAAATGAGTATAGATATCGTCTAATAATCAAATAATAATAAATAGAAAAATGAATTCAAGCTCACGTTGCTAAGAAAAATAAAGCTAGAGTCTCCTTCTTCATCTTCTCCTCATATTCATCATCAGCTACATAATCATCTTAATGACAATGCACCAAAAGGATCAAAATATTACAACATTTTCATATAATCAAAAATCAAAATGAAAGAATAAAGATTTCTTACAATGTCTACAATTTTGAACGTCGCTTTCTCGTATCTTGCATTCGCCTCTGCTGCTAAGGTCTAAACAAAATAAAATAAAATAATTTTTGACCAAGACTTTTTTCTGTAAAAAAAATGAGTGAGCAAATCGAACCTTGGAAAATCCTTCAGCAGTGCCAGTCTGAGTACCCAAAAAAATAGTAACCTTCTTCTTCCATCTTCAACCTCCTTCTCCTTATTGATCGCGGCCTGTCTAGGCATCTCCGCTGCCTTACTAGCTTTGCTGTTGGATCGATGCAAAATAAAAATTGCAGCACAACCAACGAGAACAACGAATGACGTCGTTAAGAGCATAAGAACGTCGCGATCAGCCATCACTTCCAGTGGCACGCCGCTGTCGAACTTCCCCTTTAGCATCGTGAGTAGATCTAACGAAGAACCCCTTTAGCCGTGTGCTAAAAGAAAAGAGTAATTAGATCGAGCAATTGAAGACGGCAACTCCAATTTTTCCCAAAGCCCTAATTTTGAGCAAAGAGGAACAAAGGCCAACATTTTTACAGAGTGAGGAACGAAATAAAAGGGCTGGCGTGGTTTAACAAAGGCTCTAGTATAATTGAAAATTAGGGTACCTTTTGCAACGGACATTTTAGGGCCGTTGTAAAGTTGGCATCTATTACAACGGGCATGAAAGGACCGTTGTAATAGCCTTCTATTACAACGGGCAACTAATGCCCGTTGTAAAAAAAAGTCGTATATGGCATCTTTTACAACGGGCCTGAATTGACCGTTGTAATAGCCTTATATTACAACGGGCAACCAATGCCCGTTGTAAAAAGGACGTTGTGATCGGCTATTTTTGTTGTAGTGCAAGACACCATCACTGGCTTCAGTATTTCCGACTGATCCAAACTCAAGAAAATCCACTTGCACGAGTGCAACCAAGCTTACAATCCAAAGATAAACTCCGAATCTTGAAAAGATTTCCTTCAGAGATCAGTGAAATCCTTTACACCAAACTGCAAAACTACACAAGATGCCCAAAACTGCTCTAGCAGATCACATCCAACCTCAAACACTCGGGCTCCAACCATTGGTAGTTGTGTTACACACACCACTACCCTATCTACCTTTAGAACTTATATTGGAAAACCCGAACAGGTAACCCAATCAAATATATATATATTCAAAATTACAAATATGCTCTCTCAAGATAGACACCACTCCAGAGCCTAGGTATTAGCTCAACCTAGTGCTTTGATACCACAATGTAACAACCCGCCTTTCATTCCATAGAAAGATGCGTCATTAAGAAGAAAGAAAAGGATAGAAAAGAGAAAAGGAAGAAAAGGAAGAAACAGACAACATCAGAATCTCACAACGGAACGAGTAAATTATATTATAACACATAAAACATTATATAGTATCATATACATCAGAGTTATACGGCTAATACAACACAAACTAGACAGTTATAAACATCTGTCTAGTAATTACAATTCAAGTACATCAGAGAAAATAGATACAACTCAAACATAGCGGAACCACTACTTTTATCTACACGCTGAAGCCTCCTGCTCTATATCTCCTCCAGAACTCGTCAAAGCAATCCTGAAACACTTGACTACTCATACATAATATGAGTACGCAAGAGTTTAATAAAACAGAAAATAAACACTCGGGTCAGAAAGGGGTCTAGTGTGAGTAAACGAGTTTAAAGTTGCTTAACTTTAGAAAAACCTTTGAAAAGAGAAGGTATCACGTAAGACTTCCCACAGATAAACATGGTAAAGTTTTTACCTTACGCTAACCAAAACATTTGATAGGAAATCCAGTGATATTATAATAGTGTCTAGGGTTTTCAAGTAAATAAGAAATAGCCGAAATTGTTACATGATTAAATTCCAGCTACTAGCCACAAAAGTGGGTAATACAATCAAAACCGTAGGGTCTTGTAGGAAGAATGAGTTTCCATCAATGGCAGGGCTACTGGGGTACCGCCCATCACAGTACGTGGCTTAGATCACCGTACCGAGGAGTACGCCCGCTCCCCTGTAACACAAAGCCGGAACCATTCCTTACTGAATAGTTCCAAACAAGACCACCCCGCAGATTGGCCGTCGCCAACTGCCACACAACCGAAATAAAAAGGGACCTCTAGACAGGGGTAAATCTCGTCCTACTTGGGCATGACCCACTTAGTCTTGCTGCACCTCCCCTGTTTTAGCCATTCCCGGTTGATGAGGCTTGAGGCTACGATTACCTTTATAGGACATATCAATCTTAGAATGCTCATCGTCCACCTGACAATGTTCTGAAAGCATTCAATCCATACAATTTCATTCCGGGTTCGAACGAAACCGAAGGCACTATCTCGTTGCACTCATTTTGGAATCACCCTCAGAGTCAACGACCATAGCGCTTGCACTCTAAATCACCATCTCGAACCTGTAAGTACTATCACCGTCAAACTCATCACGGAATCGCCCCAGAGTTATAATGACGAATAGTTCTTACACCTCGAGTCTTCACTCTTCACTCGAAATTCACAACCTAACGTTTAATTTGGAATTGATGTGGTTTTCGGAATTCCAAATTTGAAAATCTGATCCCAGTCTCATCGAAATCCAAACGCCATCTTAATGTCCAAGTGAATTTAGTTTGAACAATCAATTCAATTCATTATTATCTATTTACACACAGATAAATAACTCACATATCAAATAGATAATCACATTCTCATCATAAACAGATAATTCGTATCATAATCACAAACAGATAATCATCACAATCAGATAATCCATATACTTTAACTAAGCATCCATATCATATAGATACTACTCATCTCATTACTGAGATCACAACCATCCAAAGAAATATCAATATCATCCATAAGCAATGATTTATTAACCACCATCTATAATTAATTTAAAATGAATTAAATTAATTACTTCTATCTCTAATTAATTTAAAATAAATTAAATTAATTTTCACATTTATAAATCTTGCTTATATATATCCATTAGTTAATTAACCTAGTTAATTAATCATTCACTAAGTATTCAAATTGATTAAACACATTTGATTCATCATTCTCTAATTAAAATAAGTAATTAGTCTTTAATTAATTTCACAAATTAATTAATCTTAATCATAAGTAATTAACATTTAATTACTTCATTTATTAATTAACTATAATTACTTACATTTATCCTTAATTACTTACATTAATTAATCACTTAATTATTTAATTATTACTAAATTAAACAATCTTAATTAATTATATTAATTAATGATCTTTAATTACTTTATTTAAAATTAATTAAATTTTGTAATTAATCTAAAATTTAAAATAAAATTATTAATCACCCTTGATTAATATTCAATCCAGTAATTAACTACCCTTAATTACTCATAACAGATTAATTATCCCATAATTAATTATCTTCATTTATTAATCCTTTGATTAATTACAAAAGTAATTACCCAAATTACTTTATTCAAAATCATCTTCACTGATTACATTCCTGTAATCATCATTTATTACTTCTCTAAGTAATAATGCTCCATTAAGTAGAAACTCTTATTTAATCATCAAATGGTTTCTTAAATTAATTAGACTAAATTAATTAACTTAAATAATCATATTATCATAATAATTACAATAAGTAATTAACCGCTTAATTACTTTTATCAAGTAATTATACTTAACCATTTACAATTTGATTATCTTCAATTAATTAATCTAATTAATTATCAGAATTAATCACATTAATTAGTTACCTAATTAATTAACAATATTTTCTTTAATTACTTACTTAAGAAATTTATCTTAGATTAATCATCATTAATCATCTCTAACTAAATTAATCTAAATCATTATTTAAAATAAAATAAATAAGTAAATTCTTAATTTTCTTAATTATTTCCAAAATAATTCATTTACTTATTAATGACTTTATTAACATTCTAATGTATTTAAAACAATACATTTCTAAATTAAAATTTCAAATTCCAATTTAAAATTTATGATTTTAAAATGTTTAACTATATAAACATTTATCCAAATTTTAAATAAATTATTAACCTTAAAATAAAAGTGAAAACATTCATTACTTATGTAAGAAAAGTTCAAAACCAAATTACTTAATTTATTTAAAAGAAACAGGCTTCAAAATAAATTGATTATTTAACTTTCAAATTAAAGTTAAACATTCCATAATTTTTATTCAAATATTGAAGAAAAGAATTTGCCAAGTTTAAACATTTATTTGAAAACAAACAATTTTTTTTAAATCTACTTTAAATTATTTAAACTTGTTCAACATTTTAAAATTTACAAAACTGTTTTAAATTCAGGATTTAAATGCATAGTAAACTTGAACTATATTTGACTTAATTTAAAACTTAATTTAAACCTTACTTAAATTTAAAATCTTCATTTTTAAAACTTTGAATTCAAAAGTTCCTTTGAATTCAATTTCAAACTTTGCATCTTAAAAACTCTATTTAAATCCTGCTTATAAAATTTAAATTTCATTCAAATTTAAAAAAAACAGCATACTGTCAGGTTTTATAACCTGAAACAAACTACTACACGAGACCACCACAAAATGCTTCGAGTTCACACATTATCTGCTTCGAGTAAACTACTCATTTTACCCGAGTATAACTCGAGTCAAAATCCTGCGTAACCCCAAAAAGTTCATCAGAAAACAGCATATGCACCGTCACTATGGCGATCTCTAGCCACCCTAATCCACTTTACCAAGACGCCGACCATCATCCCACATGATCACGACCTCCATAAATCCACTACAGCTCGAAAAACAAATTCGAGATAGTCAAACCAAACCTGGAACACCACTGCAAAACGTCCCCAAACCTGTCAACATCGCTCACACCCAACTCCGACCATCATCAACACTACGACTCCGGCCATAGCTCCATCTACGACCCCTCTTCCCATCCCCTATGTATGGCAACACTCGGTGCATCATAGAAATCAAGAAGCTACAAAATTTCGACCACTTTAAACTAGGGCTTGAAACCTGTAATTGCCAACCACGGTCGCCACAGCCTTCTGACAATTCATTTGAAAATTTTCCCCTACTCATCCATCAACACTCCACCTCCAGGAAGAACCACAACTCCCAAAATCCACTAGATCACCATATACACCCAAAAACCCCTAATTTGTTCAATACAGAAATATTAAATCCATAGTTAATTTAAAAATGTGATATTTGTTTTAAAATTCATGATTTCAATCATGCATTAAAGTTATAAACTTGATTTAATAATTTAAGATGTTTGGTACTTGGCTTAATTTCAATAATAATTAATATTATTTTTTTGCAGCGAAAACGGTTCTTAATAAAACTTAATTTTGATTTATAACCATAATTTCATACTAAACAAACAATGTTTGTTCACATTTCAAATCCTAGTTGAGATCAAATCAGGTGATAATGGATTCTAAATAAAATCTTAGTTAAAAAAACAGGTTTGTAGATACCTGGCAACATCAACACACACACACACACACACACACACACACACACACACACATATATATACACACACATATCTATATATGTATACACAGAACATTCATCAATATGCAATCACACAAACATACATATTTTTATCAATCCACATGCACAGATAACTTAGGCTTTTTGCATTGTGAGGTTACTCATTTTTAATTAAAAACAGAGCAGTTTTCATCATGACAATTTTTGATTTCTGAAAAAAAACAGTTTAATTTGAAACCTGAGTGTTTGTAATTTTACTTTAGCTTTGATTTTTAAAAGAAAAACTGTTTTTAACAAAGAAATTTACTTACTTATTATTGAAGAGGCAGAGAATACTCAGAGATGCATTCACAATTTCCTGGAACAGATGATTGCAAGTTGAATCTCTTGAAACTGTTGAACGCTTTGGATAATAAATTTGTTTTTTTTTAAATTTGCTGTTGATGTTGAATTAAAACTGCATTTGCTAGTTGAAATTGTTCTCAAAACTGCAGCTGACCCCAACTTCATTTGCTTGAATATGTTTTGCAGATTTGAATCAAATTTGAAGAGCAAGCAGATTGTGATTTTGTAGATCTTATTTTCAGATTGTATTTGGTTTTGCATAATTTTTCTAAAATCTGATTTTAGTTTTCATTTGAAGATAATGGTTTTAATAAAATGCATTGCTAAGTTTCTTATTAATATATTTTCAATAAAAAGTTTTTAAGAAAAATAAAAGCATTGCCACTTGTTACATAAGTTTGACAAATGATTTACAAGTGTCCTCCTATTAGTTAAATGACTAACACATGTTCTTTTTAATATTAAAAGAAATTTCTCAATTTAGGAATGTGTTTTAAATATTCTTCTTAATCAATTTCTAATTTAATTTAACATGTTTTAAATGTTTTGTCTATATTTAGCCTTAAATGATTATATATCAACTTCTTTTATAACATTACACATTTTAATGTTTATTTGAATGTTTTTAAAATAATATTTTTAGAACTAAATTTTCAAAAGAGAAAATTTAAAAAGAAAAAGAATGTTGAAATACATTTTAGTCCAAAGTTTTTAAACCAACACATTATACTCTAAGGTAATTGAACTAAATCTATTACAAAAGGAAAGCCATTTTTAAAATAAAACAAAATAAATTTAGTTATAAAATTCAATTTTAAACTATTATATATTTATAACAAAATAAATATTTATTTTAATTTCTTTGAAGATATAAGAAAGACTTTTAAATTAATCTTTGAAAAGTTTCAATACTAATTTCAATCAATTTAATCAATTCATAATTTATACATCTATATATATATAATAAATTGGAAAATATTCTTTATTAAATTAAAATTAAAATTAAAATCAAAACTCCTATTTACAATGTATACACATATATACATTATAAATAAAATATCTTTTAAATAAGATTAGAAAGACAATTTTATCATTTAAATATTTTTAACTTGTGAAAAGAATAAAATTGCCAAAAATAATAATTATTATTATAAATTTTGAAAAGAAAATCATTTGTCAAACTACATAATTATTAATTTTCAAAAGATAATTTATGTTTGAATTAGATTATTAAATCAACATTTCACATTTTAAAATAATTATTAATGAAATTATTAAATAAATATTGCCTAAATTTCCGGGACATCACAAGTACCTACCTTCAGGAGTACTATTGATAGACCCATTTGTGTGAATGTGAAAATGTGGCCATTTCTTATGGAGTTTTGAGAAAAATTTCTAGAGCATTCACTAAACTGGGATAGACGTACATGGGCAAAAATGCATGGGCTTATTTGATGGCACTCTAGAAAGATTGTATGTGGTTTGATGTCAGGAATAGAGTTCAAGATTACATGTCACTCTAGTAAAAACTGAATCATATCCACTATGCAAGGTTCAAGTCGAAAGACACCTTTGTTTATGCACAATCTATGTTTTTAGAAATTGCTCGAAAAATATTTAAAAAAAAAATTCAAGTCGAGGATCGTTGGAAACGTTTTTGTTTATGAAGTGAATTTATTAAAAAAATTAAATAAAAAACATGTTAATGATAATTTATTTATGAACCATTATTATAATTGAGCCGTTGTAAATTTACAACGGTAATATATTTATGAATCATTATTATAATTGAGTCGTTGCAAGTTTATAACTGTAATTTATTTATGAATCATTATTATAATTGAGCCGTTGCAAGTTTGTAACGGTAATATATTTATAAATCATTATTATAATTGAGCCGTTACACTTACACAACGGTAATATATGTATGTGACATTATTATTGACCCGTTACAAAAGCTAATGGTATTACAATATTGTTTTAAATGTGAATAAATTAAAATCCATTAACATTCCATCACTATTAACATATACAATTTCCATTCTGCCTATTTGAATGATAGACAGACAGAAGAGAAATAGAAAGAATAATAGACATTTTTCTTTTTCTTCTTTCAACAAAACTAAACACCTTGAGTAGTATTTCAGAGTGCAAATCAGAATCGACTTTGTCAGTGCAAAATAGGTTGATATTTTTAAAGATTAGAGAGGTTGTTTTATCCTAGAGGTAGTGGCGTTTGTTTTTCATAACTTCTTTGCACTTTCGAGTAGAATGCCGAAATGTATTTAAGAGAGTGACAACGTACACGACTCAGCCAAAGTTCATTTTTCCCAACATATTACCTCTTCAAGAGGATATCTAAAGATATTTCTTCAAGAATAGTTTGGTATATTTTTGAAGAGTAATAGATCACAGATCATTATTCATTCTTAAATTTGTCTAATGGAGCTACAGTTCATGATAATGGTAGAATGAATTTTGTAGATGTATTTTGCATCCATTTCTTCTAATTCCATTTTAATTTACAAATTCTTTGAGTTATTTATTGCTAGTCACTTCTTGAAGTGTATATCATATTTGAAAATGTTTCACAGGCAATGTTTTTATAGTGTTATACAAGGATGTTATTTCACTTTTGGAGATATTTTTATAAACACCGCTTTTGGAGTACTATATATATATATATATATATATATATATATATATATATATATCCTCTAAAGATACTTTATATGCACTATTTTTGGATTGTCATCAACATTTAATACCCTTTCCTATATAAATGACACAATTACTACTTTCAGAGTAGCATAAAATATTTCTGATGGAGATTTTTGATGTAATGACATTTGAAATGTCATATCAAATTTTAAACACCGTAACAAAATTAGATGCGGTAAATAAAAGTTAGATGTGAGAGCTAAAACCATTACTTCTAGAGTGTAGTATTAGAATACAATACCTCTTTTGGAGATAAAATATTGTCTCTACTTTTAAAGTTTTATACGATGTTCCTTCAAGGGATACCACGTTTCGTTTTAAGGAATTGCATTAAAAAAAATCCTATAACATCTTTTCTGGGATGTTTGGATTTTGCAATATAAATATAAATAAAACTCTAAAACATCTCTTCAAGAATATGATATATGTGCTATCACTTCTAGAGAATATTAAACTGTATCTCTTCAATTAAATAGTTTGGCAAATCCACCCAAAAATAATTTATCAAAACTTTGATTTTAATAACATAGCGCGATTAGTAGAAATCAGATCTGCAATTAAATATATCAATGAGAAAGCAACACAAAAATAATTAAATTGAAGCTACAGGTATTGAAATGAAATTAAACTTTGCAGACCTACAAATTGACCATGTATACTTTTACATAATTGGAACTATATAATGGGGAATTTTTTTTAAACTAACCACAACATATAAACTGAAATGAAATATGAGAAATATGAACTGAAATGTTAGTTGAATTCATACTTTATAAATAATGAATGTCCTTTTTCAAGACTAGATTAATAATTACTTTACGATGCAGATGATGTTTGAAATGTCATATAACACAATATCCTCAAAATATTTGGTTAACATAATATGTAAATGTAAAGGTGTAAGTAAGATATAACTCATTTGGTGATTTTTGAAATCTCTTGAATGCAGTATCATTATCTTATACGATGATGTGTTTATCTCTTTTAACTTTTTCCAGATTATAATCTTAACATGCCATGGAGTTTCAAGAAAGCTTTGGATTTTTACTTCATGAATTACTTCAAACTCATTCATTTGTGATGAACTTCGGGTTCTCGGAGTTTGTGCCAACTTCTTGGTTGGAAGCTTATATATTTCGACTAATTAAAAAAAAGTTACTAAGATTTCAAGACTATAGACTTTATCAACAAATCTTTTCATAATTCAAAATTCTATATCTCAGACTTTGCGTTATACAACTTCTAGTTCAATTTTTTTTCAAAGCTTGTTGTTCAAACTTATTTCTTTCGTTATATCAAACACCGCTTATCAAGGTAAATACATCAAACAATAAACCATATGTCTATTCTTATTTCAAATATTAAAATATATCATCATTTAATTCACTGCAACCAATGCATTTAGTGCATTTATGATAAAATTGAATGTAATTAACCATTATATGGTCTATAATATAAACTATTGTCATAACAAGATGATGTCTTCACAAATATATGAATCAATTGAAAAACATTCCTTAAAGAAATAAAACTTCATCTCACATCCAGCTACTATATTACTCAATAACGAAAATTAAAATGAACACCTTAAAGAACAAACTTTATTTCTCAATGACCAAATTTTCTAAAATGACCAAATACCTATTATATATCACGCTCAATAAAAAATTGAGTAAAATAATATAATCATATAACAAATTTTTTATATCATCTTACATAAATGGTTCTAAATTATGTACACATCCATATCATTCATGAACATAAATAAAAATAACTATACATCTCAGATCCAAATAATTATTCTCACAAAAAAATAATCCATGATTCTTAACTAAATATATCAAAACAAAATGGTAAATCTTCAAAACAACACAAATTATTTTCAAAATTTGGGAATTAAGATTACTTCCCAAAAATTAAAGCATTCAGGATTTTGTTTCATTACACAAACCATATACAAAACATTTGGATATTTCTTTCTATCAAAATTACCTTTAGTCTAGGAAGAACATCTTTAGTATTAGATCAAATCCAAAACTATCACATTTTTTTCTCTCTTGATACATAGATCAAGCAGGTATGTAACTTCAGTAAGATAATACATGAATTCATGACTAATAAACAAATTCTATTCAAAACTTACTCAAATATATAGAAAAAACAAAATTTTCAATGAAATCAAAAATGGTTGGATCTAATACCACTTGTTAGAAATTTAGATATTGATCACATATTAATTATGAAAGAATAAACAATATTGATCAATTAGAAAATTCCAAAGGAAGTAATTTTAGAAGTCATATCTGATTCAGTAATTGATTAATAGAGAGATGTATCTACATGAAAAAGATGAATCTGATTTCTAGATTATCATAATTCTGTATCTATAATTTTTATTTAGAGATAGTATATTCACTTTTTATTTGGAGATGTATCTACATGAAAAAGATGGATCTGATTTCTAGATTATCATAATTCTGTATCTATAACGTATTGTAAAGTATATAAAGATGAGAAGCAATAAAGACTCTATTTATTACAAAGATTGATGCATTCATCTTTATTACATAAGCTGCTTTATATACACGCTTTGAAGCTTAGATTGAACTTATTCCACACCGTTGGACTAAATAAAAACATAAAACACGTCGAGTTAGTATATTCACTATTATGATTACTAGCAAAGGTATAATGTTTAGACAAATAAACCCTCGGCCGGCGCCTTTTATTTTGTTCATCCTATTCTATTTTCATCCTCGCCTCAAGATTTCTTCCTCCCAAAACAGATAAATCCTATTTTTCAAGATCTCGTGAATTCAGTTTCTCACTCGCATTATCTCCTCCCCAACAATGAATAAACTAAAACCCTAGATCTCATTTATACCTTTAATTTAGTGGAGTCCAGACCTCTCCTCGTTGTATATGCAAAAGCCTATGACCCAACAATTTCATTTCTTCAATTTCTATTTACCGGTCTCCGCTTCTATTTCATGGTTCCGGGCATGTGCTCTTCTAATTTTGACCTTTTGTTATGCTCTAATATTTCTATTTCACTCTCTCGATATTCTCCCACTGTAGAAATCAGTCGCCTCTTTCCACCAAATTACTAATTTGCTCACCGTTACCTCTCTTCCTTTGATCAGGTTGGTAAGTTATGTCCTAAGCTCAATGTATGTATTTTTGTTTTATCTTTATATTGATTGTATTTCGCAATAAATCTGATCTTGATTTGGTAATTCATGTCTAATTATTTTTCGTAGTTTCTTAGTATTTTCAGCCGAGTTGGGCCTTCTCTGTACTATGGATGATTGATTCATTTTGGTTGCTGCATCATCCATGCAAAATGTTTGGATCCCTTTAAGGGTATTATATATTTTGTTGAAAAAGAAATTCCCAAAAAAGTTTTCACTTAACCTTCCTTATTAACCAAAACAGCTCTACAAGCGCATGGAGCAGATTCTATCATGTTATGGTAATTTTTTTTTTCTTGAGGTTGAATTTTCCTTTTGTCCTTCCTGAATATTTATATAGTCTCCGATGTGTACTAAAGTTTTTTCTGAATGACTATCTAATTATTTTCTCCTATATTTCTTTGTGGCTTTATCACTGCAATTTCTCTTTTGTACTATTTAGAACCAAATTAATCATTATAAGTATAGAGATATAAAAATCATTGACAAGCTTCAAAAGCCACCTCATTGGTGCTTTTTCACACATAAGATAGTTTTACTTGCCACTTTAGGCCTATATCGTGTGATGTTTGATGGTGGATGTAGAGCGAGTTTATTTGAATAGGTCATTACTTGCATATTCATTTAGTATAATGTTTTTTATACTCTCTCAAATACCATCAAATACATATGATTGAAAATACCGATATATCTGCCTACATTTTATTATCTGTTTTATGGTATAATAAACCCAAAATCAGTATGCACTCTTACCAACTAAGGTAGCTGGCGTTGCGCGCGCGGGTGCTCGTGCGTTTTTGCATGTGCGTTTTGTGATCTGTATCAATTCATTCCAGACTAGAGCAAGCAACAAGATCGATTCAACTTACTTGTAAATTTACATTCACGAAAGAGGGAGAGAATTAAGTTTTGTCACGATGAGATAATATTTTTGAACTTACGAAGAAAGCTTAACAAAGATTCTATAGAAGTTATACAAGGTTTTCTTAACATTTGTAATAGCATATCTTTCTTTTCTTGTTATTCTATAGTGTTCACATCTCACTTACAGGTAAGATTAGGCCCGTCAATGGATACTCGAAATAATCGAAATTCGTTCGCATCCGTATCCACAAAACGGATAAATATCCGATATCAGGAAAGACGGATACAGAATTCGCATTTGAAAATTGTCCGTTCGGTCTTTTGTTCAAGATTATAGTTAATATTTTATGTATTTTAGTACGATGATAGACATGTGTTTATTTTATATATTAAACTAATAGTTTGTATTATGTGAATTTAATGCATATTAATTGCTCAAAACTATTTGTTATCATTTTATTTGTTTATTATTTACAGTTTTACAATCAATGAGATTGAAAAAAAATTAAGCTAAGTCAACATTTTCTATTTAAATTTCTCGATTTATTGATCGTTAGCAAGTACGATAATTATTCCACATTCGTCCGTCTCTGCAAATGCAGATATCCGATATCCGAAAATGATTCTGGATTCGAAGCGGATATGACACTATCCGTATTCGAAAGTATATATTTACTGGCCTAGGTGCCACGTGTTTCAAAAAACTCACGTGAATTGAAACTTGATTTGGTTCATTTTCAAGGAGATGAGTGCATTCATGGATCACTATAACATGCCAACTCTGCCCATGAAGAGGATTAGGAGAAATGATCCACATATTATCAAAATGAGATTAGGTATCTGTCCCTTTTTCACCATTTTAAATTAATATATATTTTAAATTAATATATAACGGTCCCATGTTGGGTATATTTATTTACTTCATAGGTAGTTACTCATGATATAGGATAGGAATACAGTTGTACCCACAAATTTTCTTGTTGAAATCTGGTTATTTCTTATAACAGGAAGATAGTTTAAAATTTGAACTTTAATATAGTGAATGGAATTGGCATTCAAGTATATGAAAAATGTTTTCGTCGGATTATCTAGTAGTAAAATGGAACTATTTTCCATAGATCCATTAGTTCCATATTAGAGACGTTAAGAAAAATACATTTTTGAGGGTCACATGGACGAAAGAAAAACTTGATGTATACCTATAAGTAGATGGATCAAAATGTGCAATGTGGACGTATAATTTGGATGCACTAACTAAAAGATAGTTTTTCCTTACAATTTGTGTTTAATTCCCTGTACATTGTGCATGTATACATGATTCCAGTTTAACCAATATTTTGATTTAAAATCTTTTTTAGTTGCTAAGTTAAGCTATGATCTAGTAGTATATGCCCTATTACCAGCACTCATAAGTCTATAGTTGATAAGACTATCTTTAATATTCATAGAGAAACTAGTTCTCAGCGAAACAAATATTTGTTGTAAAGATTAGAGCATCATCACTATTATAGATGATGTTAAGCATTAAATGTAGGAAATTTTATCAATATAGGCCACTTGCAGATAGAAATAACAAAATATAGACCACTTTCAAACTTATTTATAAATATAGATCTTTTTGTTTTTCTGGACTTTAGAGTTAGCGATTTTTCAAAAATCGCCAACAAACGATTTTCCAAAAATCGTCAAAAAGAAATAACAAATTTCCTGTTGGCGACTTTTCCAAAATCGCCAACGTAATAAAGCAATTTGCTTTGATCGAGCGATTTTTGAAAAATCGTATGCTAAAGTCCAAAAAACCAGAAACAGATCTATATTTGTACCTAAGTTTAAAGTGGCCATTAAAAGGCTTAGGGGCTGAAAAAGCCAACATGCTTCCTGCATTAGGTATTCATTGTTTGTTTGTTTGTCAATTTCTGCAGCGTAAGAATTGAAAATAAACATAATGATTTAAATCCATATACTCATTCACTAAACTATTTCAAAAGCTAAGACGACTTAACTCCTGCAATGAGATGGTTTCATGCAAATTTTCTGATAGAACGAACATGTAATTTTGATTATAATATCACTTTCCTTCTGAAATTAAGTTGTTAAAGAAGTATTAAAAAGCTAATGTGAGATGATTTGTTATTAATATTTTCAGTTTTCGTGTTCACTTCATTTAATATTAAATTGCTATATTCCGAGTTTAGTTAAGATGTCCTACCCATATGCTTAAGGTGATGATGATAATATAACTTCAGTGGCTTTCTCAATAAAATTAATACTACAAACCTTTGCAAATTTAAAACACGGTTGTTTGGTTTGGGGTATATATACTTTTAATTAGAAACTTCTGTTTGAGCTGTAATATTGAGTAGTAATTTGCATTGAGAAGTCACAACTAATTACAAGATTAATAATTTTTTCACGAGGTCACTTAGGTTTAAGCACAAGAACTAAACTGAAGTCATGGTAGGCCAAACAATTATTTTATAGTAATATATTTATTAGATGTTTCATCACATAGTGATTTTTCAGTTCTCCTAAAGCCTCCGATCATTTCAAACTTGGTTGTCCAGTTTCGAAGCAGACAAACTACATCTACAGTTGAATTTATCTCCAATATTTACTCTATTGAGAACAATCAAATTAATAAAAAGATCGCAACATAGCCCGAATTTACGTGTTTTTTGATAACTAATTAAACAAATAGTCTTTTTATATAAATGTTGTTAAGGACCCATTCTTCTATATTGTGGTTCTTTGTTTTTTCTCTACTACTCAGTCGGTGCGACAAAGGAGAGTATTATAAAGTAAAGGGATTGAAATGAAAAAAAAAATTCACAGTTTAGCTGGGTCACTAGGCAAAAGATGACGTGGCAGATTGTATAGGCAAGTAGCTATATCATCCTCATGCTTTGTTGAGTGTATAGAGTTTTGTGGTGCTAGTGGGTGGAGGGCATGGTGTGAGGTTCCGGCCGGAACCATGAGATTCCGACCATCACGGATCGGTTCCGACCGAAGGCGGGATGAGATTAGGTCAAATCTCGTCCCGTTTAAAAATAATAATTCGGAGTAGTAAGAGGAAGAGAAGATAAGCAACAAAAACCTCACATGTGATAAATTCGAGCAGAGGAGCTTTGACAAAATTCTTGAGCATAGGGAATTCGAGCATCACCGAGCTTCGACAAAATTCGATCAGAGGAGCGTCTACCAAATTCATTGTAGAGGAGTTTCGATCAAATTTGAACATCTCGTAGGTAAGAAATCTTTTTTCGTTTTGATCTGATATTGTTTTTTTGGTTTCGTGTGAGAGTAGCAGCAGAACTAGGATTAATTAAAATTGAAATGAAAATGGTCTGAAAATTAACTAAATGAGCCGAATAATTATTAAATGAAGTGGAAGTTAATTAAAATAGAAATGTTATTAGGGCTACTTCCTTTTCTATTTCAATTTCCTTCCTATTTCAATATTTCAATTACGTGAGCTGAAGTTATATGACTTGTATAGTTGGACTTGTGCCTTTGACTTGTATTGTTGGACTTGCATTCTTATAGAAAACACGGCTTGGACTTGTTGTATATTGCATTATTGTCCTTTTATAGGCTACATTTGTATATAGATTTGCAACATTATCATTACTTTTTCATTAAAAATAAAAAAATCTGATATCATGACCGAATTCGAAACATAAAATGAAACTTCCAAAATTTTCGAAATTAATCGAAATCAATAAAGCTTCAAGTGACCGAATCAAAGACCGAAACCGAGATCTCGAATCTTGGTGGAGAGCAAATTTGTGGCTATTGAATATGAGAAAGGGAATGTCATATAAAAATGATGGTTATCAGTTTGTTTTATCTTCTTTTATTTGTTCGTTCTTAACTAAACTAAACTCTGAATATAGCAATTTAATATTAAATGAAGTCGATTTCAACATGAAAACTGGAAATATCAATAACAAATTATCACTTTAGCTTTTTAATACTACCTTAACAACTTAATTTCACAATCCAAGACCGAAACAACTTGTTGTTACCCATTGAACCTAGTTTTTGGGATCTTCAGTCATTAGGTCGGGTTACCATTGTGCGTGACTCAACAATCTAAGGGCAATAGTCTCATTCTTTTAGAAGTTTTAAGGACTTTCTCTCTGGCCGGTACTTTCGTCAAAAGATCTGCCGAATTCTCATCGCTGCGTATGTGATTCACTTTAACAGCACCCGAAGAGTGTAGCTCTCCAACAGTACTCTGCTTACGATGTATCTGTCATCTCTTACCATTGTAATAACGGTTTTGTACTTTTGCAATAGTCACTGTACTATCGCTTAGTTTGATCGTAGATTAAGACTCTGGTATGGTGATTATCAGAAAGGTAATGACATATAAAAATGGTGGTTATCAGTTTGTTTTTGGTTACTTCTTTTATTTGTTCGTTCTTAACACCTTACGGATTGTGGCAGTAACTGCCTCATTTGGTTTGATCACAGATTAAGACTCTGGTATGGTGAAGCCTTTGATGTCGTGAAATACAGTACGAAAGCTTTGCAAAGATTACTACAAAGAATTCATCAAATTTCCTCACTTCATTATTACAGGTTTTAAATTTGGTGCTTATTTTGTTCATTCATTGATGCAATCTTCTAGCTTCAATATTCTCTGGTATTAAAGTTATTATACCTTCTTGTTAAAGTTTTTTACTTGCATGATTTTGCTACCACTGTATCACATTTTTTCCAGTGCGTATATACTATCTTGTACTCTAGTAAGTCCAAGCAGATTTTCCTGCGTGTATATTAATAACATGTTACAAGGCTTTTATAGTTACTTTGAATCTCCATGCGTCATTTTCTACATATTTAAACAACAATAGCATGAAGTTGGCATGTTAAAATTTTCTTGGTCTGAGATGCATCATTTAATATTTTGACCTAGAAAAAAATAAAAATAGTATCCTTTGCTAAGTGGGTTTCATGTAGGTTAAACTAAACTGAAGTTTGCACTGGGACCATGCAAACATAAGTTTGCATTGGTGATCAATTGAAGCAGACAGTTTACATCATCAGTGCAAACATTGCACTCATGTGTAAATATGCTTTCAGCTTCATTTTAGATTCTTATTTAACCTTGAATAGTTGATTGCGTAGCACAAGTAGTTTCATATCGTTCTGATCACTCTTTTTTCTTATAAGACTCCTTTTATAAAACTTTATATTGCTACTATCTATTCTTAAAACTTTGTCTATATAATGATATATTGATAAATTAGTATAAAGTTTATTATGTTTAATATATATGTAACGTGCTTAAGTTATCAGGTAATATCTATCCATGTTTTTTAAATTCAGTAGTATGGCTTTGAATAGAACTTTTATGGCTATTATAAATGCTTTATTGAATAAAAAAATTATGAGAGTAAATAGCATTTTGTAAAGGCTGCAAAAACAATAACCTGACAGTGACGAAAGTATCATGACTATATAAATTGTTGCGATAAATAATGAAAATGCTATAATAAACATACAACGGTGTTTAAAAAATGATATTAAAATATCAATAAAGAAGTAGAAACTTTGTTGAAAGTAATATATGACAGAAATCAAATACTATAAATGGTATAACACCACCAAAATAATAAACTCTACAAAAACAATAACATGAAATCGATGAAAATGTCACAATAGGTTTAACTTTTCGCAGTGTTTCGGATTGTGTTATAGTATTTCTGACCGTATTATTATGGATGACAGCGTGGTGGGTTCGAACCAGGCAGACTTACTCCCGTTTTGATACATTTGAATCCATCCCACTGGATCATTGGATCTGGTAGACCCATGATACGTCCTAGAAAGCCTCGGTCTTAGGTTTGGTTGAGCTTGACAAACCCACTCCAACTCATCTCGTATTGTTGGGAGCTCATAATCTTAATTAATTATGGTTTGTTAATCTATTTAAACAAAAGTGTCAACAATTGGTCAACAAGTTCTAGTATATTGAAGTACTTGTGCAGGTAAAGCGTTTAGTGGTTTTTTTAGTGGTGGAACTATAAAAAGTTATAGCGGAAAGAAAACATGAATATATGGCGAAAAATAACGGAGGTACAAAAAATTTCATTAGATATAAAATCAAATATTTAAAGTTAATTTATTTGCATCCTCATATTATTTGTGTAAGAAAAATAAATATTGCTTAGACTTGCATAACAAAATTAAAGAATATTATAATTTATGTAGTTCAAATTTGATGACCACAATATGTTTTTCATTTATATTGAGCATTTATGTCTTAAAATTAGGTTTTTACTCTAACTTTGTTGGTTTGGCTTAAAAGAAAACTAGCCAAATCAACTTTTTGTTTTTTATTAATATTGCTAAAGTGGATGCTAAAAAACTTTGTTTTAGTAGGTACAGTGGAAGATGGCGGGGTAAAGCGGGTTTACTGTTTAATAATACTATATGAAAAAGCATAGGGGTCGAAAAGCGGTATGTGTTATAGCGGAGTATTGTGGGACTTTTGCGGGGTTTTAACTGCATAGTAAAGTACTAAGTTACAATATTGCTATTGTATAACAAAATTAGTGTATAACTTGAATTGTAGTTGATCACTTAATTTTCTTCTTTTCATTGTATACTCAATATTATCTATAATTAATATACGTTTTAATATCTATTTTTCTTACACATAAAAATATTAGTACATGTAAATTGGAATATAACTTTTGAGACAACATATAAAGGTGCGCTTGGTTTTGTTTTAGTTGGGTCTTACGTTGGCCCATATGGGTCTTGGGACGGAGCAAAAATCTTGTTCTCCATTGGGTCTTCGGGGGCGGGTATGGGGTAGATTTTTACAAACCCGGTTTCGGTACGAGGCACTGAAAACACGTCCATATTCGCTCTTTTGTCATTCGTGCATATTACAGCTTCTTGTTAAAAAGCACTTTTCGAAACGTTGTTAGACTGTCTATTGTAGTGGACGCTACTTTTACTTTGGGTGTAATTAGTCGATATCAATCAAATCTGGGATAAATCTATTGAACATCTATTAAGGAATCCTTAAGTATTTAAGGATTTGTTTCTTATTTATGGAAACAACAAATTCCTTATGAAGGGGTACTTAGATTTGAGTTTTCAAAGTGATGTCAACGTAACATATCGATCTCGGGATTCGTCTTTACCCTCAATGGAGGAGTCGTTAGTTGAAAATGTTTCGAACAAGAAGTTGTGGCTGATTCAAACATGGAGGCTAAGCACATCACCTTGAAGATGCGACAAAAGTAGCAGTGCGAGTGTGTAAACTCATTAGAAAGCTAGGAGTAATCCCAGGCATTGAAGTTTTGATTTTGATGTAGTATGACAATAATGCGGCAATACAGATTACCAAGGAACCATGAGATCACAAGAAGTCGAGACACATCCTCCGAAAGTTTTACATGATAAGATAGTTTATCAATGATGGCGAGACCATAGTCGAGAGAGTAGATGCCAAAGATAACATTGTAAATGCATTCACTGAGACCTTTTTGCAGTCTAATTTTGGTAGACTGATCGATGGTATGGACATGGGTACCATAATTGCGCCTAGTGCAAGTGAGATTAATCAAGTCAAGGATATGGCCTAGTGGAAATTATGTAATTGTTATATAACTTTAATTTTGTAAAATAGTCTTGTTCGAAATAACTTATAATTTTTGTTTTATTTTTCCATTATATATATAAGAATATTGGATATAAGTAATGTTTTATACACATTAAATATATATAGTTCGAAAATCATTAGAAGTATTTTATTGATTGCAGTTGCGAAAGTGCTCGTAACCATGAGTATTTGAATCGATATTTAAATACTTACTCTTTCCTTGTCAAGATGTATCCAGAAAGGATATATATACACGTTCATTGAGGCTAGTTTACGTAACGCTCTTCATACAGTGGACGATGAATTACCGTGACCATTGGGGATGTCATTGGGTTACGTACTTGTGATTTCTTGGAACAATTTAGGGTTTAAAAAAGGTTTGGGGACTTGATCAGTCACCGGAGAATTTCGACGTCGAGGTGGTTGGTTAAGCCCGCGGTATGGGGGAAAGAGGATAAGGAGGTGTTGGCGATGGTGTTGGCAAATTTTTGGGGGTTTCGGTGGCCAAAGCGAGAAGAAAGAAGTGGAAATATGGAGGTCTTCCTCCTATGGGGGAGTTTATAGGTTCAGATTTCGATGTGGGAATGATCGAGCGATGTCATGGTGATGTGGTGATCTAGTAAGTCGGAGGGGGTTTATGGATAGGGTCGGCGACGTGCTTCAGTGAGGCGGAGCTGTGTGTAGGTGCATGAGATTGTGCTCGTGTATGACAGAGCAGTATTTAGGAGAAGAAAGAAATGTGAAGAGGAAGTCTGGAATTTGAGATGAAGGGGGTTACTCGGTGTTCTGCTCGAGTCAGTGGCGGGTTGCCTTCGATAATTCACCAGTGTTTTATCAGCTTTAATTTAAATCAAAGTCTAGTATAAAATGATGGGTTTATTTTGATTTGGGTCGGGTGCTATCGAATTAATTCGAGGAAGAATTTTGTAGTTATAAAATCTAAGTAAAATCAAGATTTTATCAGGTCTAAAATGATCTTAAATAAATTACTTTTATATGTAATCAATGTTTTTGTTTAACTATTGGATTTAGAAGTTGAATAATTATGTTATTTAGATTAATTTAGTTGGTTCTTAAGTTAATTTAAACTTAATTAAAATATGTAATTAAGTGGTTAATAAAAAAATTAATATGTCTGTATCATATGTTAATAATAAGTGATTTAAGATTTATTAATAAGATCTTAATAATGTCAAAAGTAATAAAGATTAAAGGGTTTATCTTATAATAACTTAAAGTCTTGGATAATTATAGATTAAATAAATTAATAAGTGATTAAAGAGTTATTAAATTAATGATTAAAGAATAGTTAATTTATTTATTTAATTATGTATCAATTAATTGGAGATTAACTAATCCCTAAATAAGGATAAATTTATTAAGTAATTAGAGATTGATTACTTAAAAGATAATTATTTAATATAAGTAATTAAAGGATTAATCTGAAGAGAGTTAATTAAGCAATTAAAGGTTAAATTAATTAATGAATCAAAGTTAATTAATTAAGGATAATTAACCGATGGGATAATTACTTGATGAAAGTAATTTGAGGGAAATTACTTAATGGAAGTAGTAAAGGACTAATTACCTAGTATAATTAATTAAGGAAAATAATTAAGGGGTAGTTAATTAATGAGTGTGGTTAATAAATGGTTATTAATCAATGTAAGCGATTAAATTGAGTAACTAATAAAGGGTAAATGTAATTAATATGAATGTGTAAATATTAATTAATTGTGTAATTAATTAAAGGCTAATTAGTTAATGTAATTAAGTGAGGACAATTAAGGAATGGTTAATTAATGGTTTAAATTTAATTAGTGATAAGTAAGCAGGATTAAAAGTAATTGAAGTAATCAATTAAATTTATTTTAAATTATTTAGAAAGGGTGTGACAAATTAATCTTGCTTATGAATGATTGGATGATATTGTATTCCTTGGATTAGTTGATATCTCTGACAGGTGATTTGTGATGCTATGTTATATAATATGATTGGTTTAAAATGTGAAATGTGGTTATCAATCATTAGAATTACGGTATAACGATGACATCCTGTTTTTAAAATTGAATTGTATTTCACTTGAATAACTTGGGTTAAAACGATATTGAATTCGAAGAGGCCGAGGTCGGGTATCAGTAAATACCCGAACCCACTTCGACTTGAAATCTATATAGATATAATATGTGAAATTAATAGGCTGGAATGGAATGATTTAAGTGAATTGGACCATTTAATCTAAGTTTTGGTACTTAGAAATTGATGTGTGAAATAAGTAATGTCTATAACAACTTGTGAAGTTGTAAATTGATACAAGTTACCCCGGATTATATAAGTTGTATGGTTTTGTATTCCATGTTAGATGGGTTTACTCACGCTGGTTTCCAGCCTGACCCGGGTGTTACTTTGATGTAATGCTTGGGTCAGATCGAGTATTACAGATTTCCAGGTTAGGACGTTCTAGAGCTCAGAAGATGAGCTAGATGGCAAGAACATATGGAGAGTATTCCGCTGTGATATATCTGGGACATGTTGATTGTATCTGTCTAGTGTTTGTATATATGTTGTAACTCTGATGTATTAAAATGTAATTGACTGATACATCTTTCGTTGTGTAAAGAATATTATTTGACATTATATTTTATCCGCTGCGAAATGTTAGATTCTGAGTTTGGTTTTTTGTTTCCTTTTCTTCTAACTCTTTCTTCTTTCCTAACTATCTGAAATTTTCTGGATCTAAAATTCTGGGTCGTTACATAACGGATATTGGACCATAGTTACAAAGTACAGAGTTCATGGATTTCTACAACCGGTACAAAATCAAGTAAAGCTTTTCAGCAGTAGCACACCCACAGACGAATAGATAATGAAGGAGGTGAATAAAATCATCAAGTCCGTCTTGAGGAAACAGTTAAACAAAAGCCAAAGGCGACTGGGTCAATGAGCTTCCACTGGCATTGTAGGCTTATAGGATGACCCACAAGTCTGGAACTGGGCATTCACCATTAGCTTTGGCGTGCAGAACAGAGGTAATGATTTTGATTGAACTGGAAGTCCCTTCTCATCGAGAAAACCATTATGACCCTAAGGTCAATGAAAAACTCTTGCTTATGTCCCTCGATTTGATTGATGAAAAGTGAGAAGAGTTTGAATTAAGGGTAGCTGCTCATGAGAAAAGAGTAGCATGGCATTTTGATACAAATTTTGAAGTCGTACTTCCGAGGTAAGGGATCTTGTTTTGAAATGAGTTCTCCTAGGTAAGGAGGCACCTGATTCGAATTAGGAAGGTCCTTATTTGATTGAACAGAAGCTTGGAGATGGAACTTTCAAGCTGGCTACTTTGGATGGAACCCTGATTCGACGGGTATGGAATAATGACCTGTTGCGACGCTATTTCACTTGGATTTATTCAGTTTTATTACAAATAAGCCATCTTAGAAAATTGGGGGTAATGCAATAAGGCGGGACTTGCCCAATTTTTTGATTATAAATAAAGTTAGCTTCGGGAACCGATGGAACTATGTTCTTGTTACAAACTGTGCTATGAGATTGGTAGTACAATTAGGTATCCAAAGATACATAATGACTCCTTTGGTCTAGGATCAAGATGAAGGAGTATAATCGCGAGTGTTGATCAAATAATTTAACTCGATCCTTCTGATGTTAACTATTACCCAGAAATAGGCATAGCTAATAAGGAATATCCGAAATCGGGTAGCTAAAGCATTAGTTTTTAGAAATAGAAACTTGTGCCCAGTTAAAATTTTAGTAACCACACTTGCGGCCTAGCAGGACGTGCTAGTTCGAGGACAAGCGAGGACGATTAACGGATACTCTCGATCGACACCCAAAGATAGGTGAGACCGAGAGTGGATATCTAGATAGGCATCTAAATCATATGTTCTCATAGATAGGAATCAGTGTGTGGCTAGGGCATTCATGACCACTCTTGCGGCCCAACATGACATGCTCGTCATAGATCAACGATGATTGTCATAGAGCGCTTTTGACCAACGCCCGAAGACAGGTGAGGTCGAAAACCGGTACTTGGAAATTGGTATCGCCAGACTCCTCCGATCCAGGATCAGGACCGAGAGAGTACAATTGAACCGGGGGAAATCAAATAATTTTCCCCACGTTATTAACCTTTGGCCAATGCTTGAAGATAGGCAAGGCCAAGGGATGATGCCTGAATTCTAGCACCTAAAGCGCCAAATCTCGATTACAAACTAAGTGTGTAGAGGAATTCAAAAGTTTTTCATCACGCTCATGGCACAACAGGACGCACTTGACCGAGGTTGAGTGGTGGAAATTAATGAATAATATCGATCATGGCCGGTTATTGGCTAGATCGGTGATGTCAGGATATGAATGTCTAAATTGTTGTTTCCCGAAGATGAGGAACGACATGGAACTCGGTATATATATAACTTGTTAATGGTTAAAGGACACTCGATCAAATGTAAACTGGAATAGTCACAGATTTGCTTCAATATTAGTTTCGTTTAGCCAAATAAAAGCACTTTAAAACAATAAACATAATTGAATAATGGAATATAACTAATGCAATTGTAGGAATTTTACTTACATGTAAAAAGTTATAGTAAGTAAAAGTAGTGCACAGATTGTGATATGTATAATATGGATGAATTCAGTACAAGCAGTTATATCATACATGCATGCGATTGTGTATAGGTAGGAATAACGTATAAAATGCAGAAATGTAAATGAGATGGAGACTGAAATAGAAAATCAAACCTTTCATTACGTTCGATCTTATATACAATGGATCCATGGGTTGATCCAACATAAGCACGATATATACAAAATTATTACACCTCATTTTTAAGTTATTATTTCATTAATGAATCACAAATTTCCGTTCTTCCAATATTAGATAACAAAATTTTAATAAAAATTAACAATTAAATTATCGCAAATTTACGGGTTGTTACACTCTCCCCTACTCAAAACTTTTCGTCCCCGAAAAGGAAAAAGAAGGAAAAAGAAAGAATTAAGTAAAAAATACATCTTATTCAAAAATATTAACTTTATAAACAAGTAAATTTACAAAATTAATTGATTTAAATAAAATATACCAATATATAGCCATTAAATCTTTTTATACTCAAATTAACAAAGTTTGGAAAATATTTTTCAAAATTTTCTAAATCCAAAATTTACGGAAAATTTCGGCTGAGTCTCCTTTGTACGAGGAGGCTCGGGATAAATTATAATATCAAATATAACAATATATATATCACAATATCACAAATAATATATCCCAACAACGGGAAAAATAATATAATAACGCTATAAAACCATAATCCGATAACGTACCTATTTGTTGGGCAATTTACATTTATTTTATAAAACCAAAAGCAGTAGCAATTGTTTCCATAACCTGTATTTCACTTATAATCCAAAAGAAGTTAATAATAGTTATGAAATGAAATATTTGTAGTTATTTCAACCACTAACAAACAAATCAATATAAAACAACAATCACTTGCAATCACAGCCTACAACCATCATATAGAATCAACGCAATTCAATTATCCATCCATATCAAACAAAACAAATAGTTGTTCGGGTTCAAAACTTTAAATTGTACATAATGAAAAATAAACTACTAAGTGCACCATTTACTCAACAGTCTTAAATGAAACTAAATAGGTTATTCATTCACCCAAACAAATTTAAAGTATCTTTGCCTAAACAACCATAAACCAAACAAACAACAATTTCAAACAATAGGTCAAGTTCATTCTTAAAAATTTCATTTCATAATATTTGTTGTTTAATTTCCTTTTCATTCATATAATGATTTATCTTTTTAATTTTCATTTATTTATTGCAAATTTTCTTTTTATTGCATTACATTCACTTATTTCTAAACTTCATTTATTTATTCATTTATAGTACTCATGTGCGATTCCATTACTTATCATATCAATACATTAATTAAGTTTATAATCATTTATTTATAATATGTACCTTTCTATTATATTAAATTAGAAACATTTTCAATTATAATTAAGTTCATAACACTAGAACATCCAATTCTTATTTATTAAAGACTTTCAATTTTCATTAAATTCTTTCATTACCTCAAGTTTTACTTGTACAATATCCTTTACATTTTCCTATAAGCATTAGAACTTTTAATATTTGGTAAGTTATATGTATGCTTTTTAAGAATGCAATTGAAAATTATACAAGTTCATCTCATTTCTTTTAATAAATTAAACATTTAATAGTCATGTCTTTCGTTTTAAAGATTATACATTTCAAATTTTCTTGTAATTTCATTCATTGCCTTGCTTTTAACCTCTAATTTCCTTTAGAGGTTCCAATTAATAATTAGTTACATTCCATTTCACTACAATAATCGAAACTATTGATTAATGGAATTTAAGAACTAAATATCGGGTTAAATTTCAAGTCATTTAAAAATAATAGATAGATGTATACACTTATAATTTATATATCCAATTATATTTTAAAACAATTTGAATTTTTTTTATTTGTTTATCCAAACTGCAGTAAAACTACTACAGTGGCCTTCCCACTTAGAAACTCGAAAATGAATGTTGATGATGCGTGCACTCATCACCAAAATTATTTTCCAACGACAGTGAGGGGAGTACAGAACTTATTTATTTCAAAGTTTCTTTAAAGCAATTCTTTCAAATAATATTGAAATATTTATATCAGAAAATACTTCTAACCAATATTATTATTATATTCCAAAATCATTCGAAAGAAATTTTCAAAAACCCGGGGACTTAGGTTCTAAATTTTCAGTTTTCATTTATTTTATTTTCAACTCCTACCTTAAACTAATATTTATAAATTACACTACCTAATAACCAATATATTACAACCAAATATAACCTTTTTTTACCTTTATAAAAAAATTATTTTATATATAGAAAATATAATAGGCAAAATTATTTCATTCACCTGTATTTCGAAATGAATATTGTGTCCGTCTGTCCTATTAAGGAGGGTGAGTAAGTTGGATACAATCTCCAACAGCAATTAAAAGATAATAGTATCATCTCTCAGATTACTACACCTTGTACTCCACAACACAGTGGTGTTTTGGAGTGAAGGAACCAGACCTTCTTAGATGCGGTTCATTCCATGACGAGTAAGGTCGAGTTACTCTGTCCTATTGAGAATATACGAAAGAGTTAATGAGATCTTGGGTCTCGTACATAGTGATGTATGTGACATGATGCCTATAGTTACAAAAGATAATTGGTCTTAATTTGTAACATTTATAGATTATTTCTTTAGACTAAGATATGTATATCATATGAAAAACAAATCCGATGTCTGTAAGAAATTCACTGATGTAAATACGTGTTTAAAAATTAGACGAACCAAAAGATTAAAATACTTCGATTTGATCAAGGATATGAGTAAGTTGGATAAAATCTCCAATGCACTTAAAATATAATAGTATTATCTCTCAGATTACTCCACCTTAAACTCCATAACATAGTGGTGTTTCGGAGTGATGGAACCAAATCTTATTAGATAGGGTCATTCCATGATGAGTAAGTTTGAGTCACCTCTGCCCTATTAATGATACGTGTTAGAAATCGTTGCGCATACGTTGAATATGATACATATAAAATCTATGCCTAAGATGCCATATGAGATGTGGAACGAGAAGAAACCCGCCTCAGTTATTTGATGTTTGGGGTTGTCCAACCTATGTTAAGAACATCGACCCCAACAAACTTGAGGTAAGATTAGCCTTATGTAAGTTTATAGGATATCCAAAGAATCCTAGGGATATATTTTCTGCAACATAGAGAACAAAAAGTTATAGTTTTCACACATGTTGAATCTTCTGTCAAAAGAAATTAATAACGAAGTTTTAGACTTGGATGAGATCCAAGAAATTAACACCAAAGCTGAACCAGTGGGAGAACTAAACTCACCCGTATAAAAAAACACGCAGCAAATTAGAAGGTTTAGTAGGGAATCTCATGCCACAGAGAGATACTACGGTTTTTTATGGATGGGGAGAAAAAGGACCGTGTTTTAGAAGAGGAAACTCCTCTATCATTCTATCAAGCACTATAGAGTATAGACTCTACACTTTGGCTTGGAGCAATGAAATTTGAGATGGATTTCATATATAACAACAATGTATGAACTTTGGTTAACATACCTGATAAAACCCATTGCTTGCAATTGGATTTTTAAGGAAAAGCTAAATGTAGATGGATAAGTGGAGACTTATTGTAACAGCCCGAGTTTTTTTGGCTATTTATTTTATTTTAATTATTTAATTTTGAAATATATTTTTATATAAATGGTGTTTACCAGAATAGTTTAAATTTTTTATCGGAGATATGTTTTTTTTTTATATAAAATTGTATATGACAATATAATTAAATAATAACTGTGAAAATTTAAGCTATGTTTGAACACGGAAATTTCGCGTTTGAAAGACGCGTCAAATTTTAGGGTATAAACAACGTAATAAAACGTGTGTTTTTAAAATGTTATTTTTATGAAAATTTTTGATGTTTTAGACTGCGTCTGTTTAACGTAGTGTAAAAATCATGTTTTCAAATTTTTCTGAAGAAAAAAAAAATATCAGTCAGTAATTTTATGGTAACCGGTACTTTGTTAACTAACAGTCTGAGTTTGTATAAACTTGTATACGTTTTTCCATTCCTGTAGCCAACATAAATATTTGCCATTTCATTTTTGTTTTCAAAACTAAAAAAAAATGTATATATGAAATGAGAAAGTAACGAACAAACATTATATCCAAAGCATATCAGAAACAAATTCATTTCTGTAACTACTGCCTTCAAACCACAGATTTCTTGCCTTCCTCTGATCAATATCCCTTAAGTAACATTCACGCATCTTTATTAACAAATTTATAGCTGTGTAACTGATATGCCAAATCAGTGGTTCATTTCTCTCGCATGATAAAAAAAAACTGACATATTTATCATCAAGTTTTAAATCTCTCGGCCTTCTATTGTAATTTATGCATGCTTATAACTGAAATGGGCATATCCAATGCTCCTTCATGCTCTGCTTTCCACAGCACCACCCCAAATCACGTTCTCCCATACATGAAAATTCATATCTTTGAAACTGACATGCTAGATCAGTGGGTTCATTTAAACACACATTTACTTTGATTAATCAAACCAAAACTGGAAGAATTTATCTCACCGGCCCCTAAATTTATACAAAGGTTATTTTAGAAAACTGATACGTTTTCTACTTCCCCTGTAATTCAGAAAGCTCCTGCCTATAAATCTCTTTGTTTCATTCACTTAAGTTCATAAGCTCTTCCCTCTTGGCTGTCCTCTCTGATTCAAGCTTCATCAGGTGATAGTTTTATTTATTTTTTTATTCTTCCAATTTCCTTCTTTCTTTTGTGCCTTGCTCGACCGTCCCACCATGGTTTCATGACCTGACTCTTGGCTTGTACCCGTAGTTGGAGTAGTGGCCTAGCCTAGTTAGGATCATTTATTTGTATGCAGTTGTTTTTAAGAACAGAGCAAAAAAAAAAACATCAGAAGCATGAGTTGTTTTGTGAAGGCTGAAGTTTTGGGTAGGTTTATTTCCAATATGAAGCATGGTTGTCTGCATATATATAACTTCCATATAGGCATAAGAGCAAATATTGAAACATAAGTATATGGAAATGGTGGCACTGTTCTTTTGAAGGGAAGTAGGCAAAGCAGTGGAAGTAAAAAGAGGAAGGCCTTTGATTTGCATGCCCTAAAATTTATCAAGCCCGGACCTGATTTGCCTTATTGAGGCTAGAGTGTTAGTGAAGACTCGGGTTTGTCAATACTAGGAGGAGAATAGGCAGGTAGTTGCTATTCAAACTGTAGAGTTGGTGTGTAGGACTCGATTGAATCCATCCCAGAGGGTCAAATGCAGACATAATTTGTAGATTTTAAACTCGCATGCTTTTGCTTGATGTTTTCTTTCCAGATCTTAAACTTGCTTCAGATTTAAGGTTGGAGCTTGTTAAAACTGAAAGAGTTTGATCTTTGCCTTTATACTATTTTCTAGAAACTTTAAAGGTGCATTGTGTTTCTCAGGGCTTTAAGTTTTAAAAACAAAATTCATCCTCACAAATGAATTTTAATCCAACCCAGAAACTTTCTCATCATCTCAGATATCTCCTACTCCTCCAGAATCAAAATTGGCACTTCCAATTACTTATAGCAAATAGAAGTGCTCAAAAAACTTCATTCACAGTATAACTAGAACTCCTCTTTGGTTTTGATTTTTAAATTGGTGATTTTACTATTAAAAATCAAATTTTTCTGGCAGTAGCAGATTTAAGTAGCTGAATCTGTTTTTATAGTAGTAGGGCATATGTCATAATGTTTGGCCCAACTAGGTATAGGTTGCATAGCTAAATAGTGGTTGTGTCAGTAAGCATGCAACAGGATTTAGCATATCAGTGCCTGCATAGTTGTTTCATATTGCATATCAGTGACAGTTTGCACCCCTTATATATCAGAGCCAGATTTGTAAAGCTTTAAGATGATGGGTAGTTGCCTTAAGCATTTATGCAGAGAAATTGTATGAATTGTCAGTATAAAAATAGGTTTGAATGTGATTATAGGGTGAGTTTTGCTTGCATCTATGAAGCAAATCTGCATATCTGGGAGTTTGTTTGTAATAAGATGTATCACTGTGTACATGTTAAAATGTGCACCTGTGCACGCAGTGGTAAGGATTAGGCATATTTGAGAAATAGGCTGTGCATGCATAAGCCTGTAGGATGAAGTGTTGAGATGTGTGCAAGTATCTTGTCTGCATATACCAGTGCACCAGAAAAGCATGGTCTTTGACTAAACATAGTTTTAAAGCCTGAAAGTCTAAACTTTTGAATTCATAAGTAAGGTATGGTGGCACATAGGATCGAAACTGAAATGATCAGATAGCAGAGTAAAGGCTAGGTATGGTGCTTAGGTAGGTGCTTGTCTGGAATGGTTGAACTGAAGTGGGGTAGTCTGAGTTGGAAGTTGGGTTGAAGCGGATTGAGGAAGCAGGAAGTAGTTGGAGTATTTTATGCAAAGAAGTGCATACACTTTGTCTCGAAGGAGTGCAGTTTTGTCTCGAAGCAACTATAGGAAAATCTCGAAGCAGTTTGAGTATGGACTCGGAGAAAACAGGTTGGCGACTCGGGGAGGTTGTATGAGGATCTGGGCTGAAAGTTACATTATAGAAAATTTGAAAAGCAACAGAAAGAAAAAAAAATGATGATGAGAAGAAAAGAAAAGGGTGCACATGTAGGAGTGTATCACGGCATATAGTAGGAAAGATTCACCATAGGGCGTCAGTCGGCCTCTAGGAAATTTTGTCGTAAAAATTTTGGGTTAACCCGGTTCTCGTTTTAGGGTACGTTTTGGTCACGGTACACGGTGGAGTGGTCGAGCAAGTCAAACCATTCTCGTTCTATTTTATCTTTCCTTTGACCGTAATTTCTAAAGTCGCGTATCCTATATTTTTATTTTGTTCTAGATTTGAATCTAGGCGACATCCGAGAAATTTTATCGTTACCCTCTGTCGGTCTCTACCGGTGAATCGTCATTTTTGAAATTCAAATTTTCTGCAATTCTCAGGTGAGTATTTCTCACCAGACATACGTATTTATATTTTAGTAAATTATTGCAAGTGTATGTGTAAAATTGTATTTCACTATTATCTGTCTGTAGTGTAATATAGAATGATGGACCCCAGTTAAATTGACACCTCATCAGTTATTATCTGTTGTATGATATTCTGCAGTTATATTATATTATTTACTGCTTAAATCACACTGCAAGTTCTCTGTTATATTTAGATTGTTATGGGCTGAAATGATAGGCCTAAATGATGATTATTGTTCATATATACTGTTAACTGATAACTTGGGATTGCGGGTTTGAAATGATAGAACCCGGGGTATGTGTAAATTACGGATTGAAATGATAAAAATCCGTATCACTTGACCTAGGCTAGAAAACTATATACAGGCCCGTGGTTCTTATAATATTTTCTGAAATATTTAAAATTATTTTGGAAGTTAAATATTTGATTTAATATCTTTAAAGGATTTTATTTTGATTGTTAATAAATAAATAAATATTTGAATAAAATTTTGGAATATAACTTATTTTGGAAATTCTGGATTTTGAAAGATTAAGATTTCAGTTAATAAATAAATAAGTAAATAAGTTATATTTGGAAATATTTATTAAGTTAACAATCTACTACAGCATTTAAACGCTGTCTTTTTGAAATTGGACTAGTTTTACCCGTAACTTTAGGTAACATTTCCTAAGTGCTACAGAATCTAGAATTGATTGTTTTAAAATTTATGGAATTTGATAAATTTTATTTTATGTTAAGTTTTGGAAAATCTTAAGATATGATATTTATAACTGGATTTTCCTTAATAAATTTAAGATCAATATTCTAGTATTAAGTGAATTTTTAAAATATTTAATAGCTAAAATTTGAAATTTTATTTATGGAATTTATGGGAATATTCAAGACTAAATAATAAAACATTGATTTGGTGAAAAAAATTAAAATCCAACCTTAGTTTTGAATAGTAATACTCCAATTGGATATATATATATAGAAATTTGGAATGGTTTTGGGAACATAAAGTGATATTTAAATTATGGTTTAAAACTTTAAATAAAGAAATATATTTGTAAAGCTATGTAAATTATCTTCTTTACAAAGTAACCATAAAGTTAAACCATTTACTCTATATACTGTTGAATGTCCAAACCATTGTGTTTGGGAGTTATGGTTTTAAAGTAAAATTTCCAAAATATTATCCTTTGAAGATAAAATTCAAATATTTGGTTTCCATATATTACAAATTTTAAACGGTATGATTTTGGAAAAGAATTATATTTGAATATAACGATATCATATTGTTTTGGGTTTTAAAATGATATCGTATTTATAGTTTTGAAATGGAAATGTTTATTCTGGTTTTAAAAGTATAAACTGTTTTAAATAACCACGGGTTATAATAACGATGGGTTGGCAAAGAGACCGGGATCGGATATGGACATACTCTCTGTCGATACCGAAAACCACTTTGACTAACCGTGTACGCGGTGAGATTCCAGAATGAAGTAGGTTGGTGGTGACGGTTTCTTGAAAGGTATATACGTGGACCCGACTCCCGTGAGTTGGCTTAAGGTGGCTAAAACAGGAGCGATTGACGGATTAATGAGGTAGCTCCTCTGATCGAACGCACTTCTTCGTATACCATTCTATTGCTTATGTGATTGTTTGGGTGCACCCTTGATTTGGGAGTGTTGTTCGAGGTGGGCGGTTGCTGCGGCTTCGCGTTACCATCGGTCCGGAAGCGTAATTGGTATATCTACCCTGGCATTGCCTAGTTGTGCCGTGTCACCTACCCTAGCGAGCCTCCTACGAGTTTCTATTTGTGTCGTACCTATGGAGTATCCTCTGGTAGCTTCCCGATCAGGAGGTATTACGGTACTGTATAGACTATTGACATTATTTGTGTTAAGGGGAATATTGGGTCACTCCTTAACGCTATTTAAAAGTATGTTTATTTTACCATAGACACTATTATAATAGCGCAATATACTACATAGTAAATAGTTTAACGGATCCTTAGAGGATGGGCGATCCCAAGCATCCTTTAAGTTACTTGCTATATATTACAGTACACTTGAATTAGCTTACATCATATAAGTATGTATGTCCTGACTCGAGTGTTTGTTTTATTGTACGCTCGGGTCAGCCTGAGTTGCAGCATCGGTTTCTTCTCCGTAGCTAGGACACTCAGTAGATCATTCGTGCTACTGGAAGTTGTTTCAGCCTTTATCTTTTCTGGAATCCAAGACTTTGAAGACTCTATCTCAATTTATGTATTAAATTTGTATTGAGTATTATAGACAATGTAAGTTCTGTCTTGTAAAGCTGTATCAATGGCTTCATGAACCACTGAATATTTTATTTCCGCTGTAAGTTCTGATATCTGTGTATGTGATTCTGTGATTTATTTACTGTATATTCTGAGTTTTGCCAAATTTATTCTACAACGCAGTATTTTAAACAATTCAAAGTCCGACATGTGCGGATGCGAATGGTTGAAAATATTGGGTCGTTACATTTGGTATCAGAGCTTTGGTTCTTGGCAAAACTTAGAATGTATGGTAAATTTGATTTACAGAATCACGTTCATTCGAGATTGAACCACTTTCTTTTCGAATTTTTGGAACATCCCCTACGGTTTCAAAGGTTCATTCGTGTCCCTCACTTTTTCATCTTCTTTAGATTCTGGAGTATCCCATAACTCCACTTTCGGATGATCTTTATAGTGAATTGGCGGTCTCGCCATTATTCTAATAAAGGGGTGGAACTCCTTTACAATTAGCATTGATTCACCAGTGATTTATATTTATCCTCGGTTTATATGCTAGTATCTTTGGTTATTTCAAACTCTATCTCTTCAGATTAAATGTAGATTTACCCCAACCACATCGATCTGACTCTTTAAGTCACGGATGACTAGGTCAAGGTTGTCCGCGATTTATATAGACTTACCCAGTTTCCTTATTCTGATTTTTAATCATCAGATCTTTTGATTTCAATTTATCTTGAATTCTACTTGATTTGAGTTCATCAAAATTTGAATCTTTATCCTGGTTTTGAAAAATCTATTTTATGCCTATATTTGTAAATAAAATCCAATATTATATATAAGTATAATTTTCAGAATTTTATAATTTCACTATTTGTCAAGAGATAATAGTTTTGATTTTATTTATGATTTTGTAAACCATGTGTTGTCTAATATAAATGATTGAATATAAACAATGGTTATAAATTAATTTGGAAACAGAAATGAATTTAAACAAGCACTTGAAGAATTCAATCTTTGATAATTTCAAACCTTGTGTTTAAATTTTAAAAGGATGCAATAAGTATTTTCGAATAGAAATTTGTTTCCAAAGAATTTTAAAATTTAGTGCTTTTCTTTTTGTCGCTGGAAAATAATTTCGGTGATGACTGCAGCATCATCGACATTCATTTTCGAGTTTCGAAGTGAAAAGACCATCCTGTAGTCTGGCTACAGTGTTTCCTTGAGATTTTAATTGATTTGAATTTCTAAAAGTATGACTTAATATATATAGATTTATAATTTAAATTTGATTTGACATATTATGTATATATATTTATCTATCTCTAAATGGTTGAAGAGAATCAGAAATTTAATTCTTAAAATTTTATCTTAAGAAATTTCAATAAAAGGAAAATAAAATTTTGAATAAGAAATTCCAACTGGAGATAATTGAATTTGGAAGTTTTAGTTGTATAATACCCAATCTCATTTCAATATAACTTACCTTGATTTTCAGAAGTTAACAATGAAATTGGTACTATACAATGTAAAAAGGATTTTTATAAATAAAATTTGAGTGGTTATAATAAATGTTATATACTTAAATTTTAGTTATAAAAGATTTATAGAGGTAAATAAGGAAAAAGGATTTTAGATAACCTGATAATCAAACTTGATTTAATATGGAACCTTAAATCAACCAAGAAATCTTAATAAAAGTTATTGCCTAAAATGAATAGGGTTGTGAAATAAACAATGTATCTTTGAATAAGAAAAAAAAAAATTTGAAAGGGATATTTTGTAATAAGGTTATTTATCTTAAAATCATAATTAACTGATGGCTAAATGGATAATTATGATTTAAATAGTTAAGACATATTTTGATACCACTGAAAATTTGATAATTAAGAGTTTGGTTTTCAAATGAAAATTTCAAGAATAACTTATTAAAGGAATATCTTATTTATAAAATAGGCATTTTAAATAAAGTGTTAGGTTATTTGTACAATTAAGAGTTAAGTAAAATAATGCTGATTGGAAATACTATTATATCTACGGTAACATATTTTGAGTATTGCTGTTTCTAAAAAAATAAATGTTTTGAAAATTTATAATTGAATAAATGAAGATTATTTTAAAAATGTTATGATTTTAGTAGTATGATTTCCAAACAATAATATCTATAAAATCTTAATGACTTTCAAATTCGAAGGCATTATGATTTCAAAGTTATTATCTTATTTGTTTAAAACTATCTTGAGTGTCCTTGGTTTCCCTATCTGCTACAGAATGGGGAGGCTATTGCTTATACCAGTCTGTTAGAAATCTTTCTCTAATCTTTGAAATATTTACTCATCGAGACCTGAGCACCGTTTATCACCCATGGACTGACGGTCAAACTAAAAAGGGTAAAATCCGATTCTAAAAGATCTTCTTCGTGCTTTAAATCCGGAACCATCCGTTTAAAGTACTTGTTATCTAGCTTATCTTCCTTTGTTTCTCTTCTTTCGTTCCTTTTCGAGGACGAAAAGTTCTTAAGTGGGGGAGAGTGTAACAGCCCGAGTTTTTTTGGCTATTTATTTTATTTTAATTATTTAATTTTGAAATATATTTTTATATAAATGGTGTTTACCAGAATAGTTTAAATTTTTTATCGGAGATATGTTTTTTTTTTATATAAAATTGTATATGACAATATAATTAAATAATAACTGTGAAAATTTAAGCTATGTTTGAACACGGAAATTTCGCGTTTGAAAGACGCGTCAAATTTTAGGGTATAAACAACGTAATAAAACGTGTGTTTTTAAAATGTTATTTTTATGAAAATTTTTGATGTTTTAGACTGCGTCTGTTTAACGTAGTGTAAAAATCATGTTTTCAAATTTTTCTGAAGAAAAAAAAATATCAGTCAGTAATTTTATGGTAACCGATACTTTGTTAACTAACAGTCTGAGTTTGTATAAACTTGTATACGTTTTTCCATTCCTGTAGCCAACATAAATATTTGCCATTTCATTTTTGTTTTCAAAACTAAAAAAAAATGTATATATGAAATGAGAAAGTAACGAACAAACATTATATCCAAAGCATATCAGAAACAAATTCATTTCTGTAACTACTGCCTTCAAACCACAGATTTCTTGCCTTCCTCTGATCAATATCCCTTAAGTAACATTCACGCATCTTTATTAACAAATTTATAGCTGTGTAACTGATATGCCAAATCAGTGGTTCATTTCTCTCGCATGATAAAAAAAAACTGACATATTTATCATCAAGTTTTAAATCTCTCGGCCTTCTATTGTAATTTATGCATGCTTATAACTGAAATGGGCATATCCAATGCTCCTTCATGCTCTGCTTTCCACAGCACCACCCCAAATCACGTTCTCCCATACATGAAAATTCATATCTTTGAAACTGACATGCTAGATCAGTGGGTTCATTTAAACACACATTTACTTTGATTAATCAAACCAAAACTGGAAGAATTTATCTCACCGGCCCCTAAATTTATACAAAGGTTATTTTAGAAAACTGATACGTTTTCTACTTCCCCTGTAATTCAGAAAGCTCCTGCCTATAAATCTCTTTGTTTCATTCACTTAAGTTCATAAGCTCTTCCCTCTTGGCTGTCCTCTCTGATTCAAGCTTCATCAGGTGATAGTTTTATTTATTTTTTTATTCTTCCAATTTCCTTCTTTCTTTTGTGCCTTGCTCGACCGTCCCACCATGGTTTCATGACCTGACTCTTGGCTTGTACCCGTAGTTGGAGTAGTGGCCTAGCCTAGTTAGGATCATTTATTTGTATGCAGTTGTTTTTAAGAACAGAGCAAAAAAAAAACATCAGAAACATGAGTTGTTTTGTGAAGGCTGAAGTTTTGGGTAGGTTTATTTCCAATATGAAGCATGGTTGTCTGCATATATATAACTTCCATATAGGCATAAGAGCAAATATTGAAACATAAGTATATGGAAATGGTGGCACTGTTCTTTTGAAGGGAAGTAGGCAAAGCAGTGGAAGTAAAAAGAGGAAGGCCTTTGATTTGCATGCCCTAAAATTTATCAAGCCCGGACCTGATTTGCCTTATTGAGGCTAGAGTGTTAGTGAAGACTCGGGTTTGTCAATACTAGGAGGAGAATAGGCAGGTAGTTGCTATTCAAACTGTAGAGTTGGTGTGTAGGACTCGATTGAATCCATCCCAGAGGGTCAAATGCAGACATAATTTGTAGATTTTAAACTCGCATGCTTTTGCTTGATGTTTTCTTTCCAGATCTTAAACTTGCTTCAGATTTAAGGTTGGAGCTTGTTAAAACTGAAAGAGTTTGATCTTTGCCTTTATACTATTTTCTAGAAACTTTAAAGGTGCATTGTGTTTCTCAGGGCTTTAAGTTTTAAAAACAAAATTCATCCTCACAAATGAATTTTAATCCAACCCAGAAACTTTCTCATCATCTCAGATATCTCCTACTCCTCCAGAATCAAAATTGGCACTTCCAATTACTTATAGCAAACAGAAGTGCTCAAAAAACTTCATTCACAGTATAACTAGAACTCCTCTTTGGTTTTGATTTTTAAATTGGTGATTTTACTATTAAAAATCAATTTTTTCTGGCAGTAGCAGATTTAAGTAGCTGAATCTGTTTTTATAGTAGTAGGGCATATGTCATAATATTTGGCCCAACTAGGTATAGGTTGCATAGCTAAATAGTGGTTGTGTCAGTAAGCATGCAACAGGATTTAGCATATCAGTGTCTGCATAGTTGTTTCATATTGCATATCAGTGACAGTTTGCACCCCTTATATATCAGAGCCAGATTTGTAAAGCTTTAAGATGATGGGTAGTTGCCTTAAGCATTTATGCAGAGGAATTGTATGAATTGTCAGTATAAAAATAGGTTTGAATGTGATTATAGGGTGAGTTTTGCTTGCATCTATGAAGCAAATCTGCATATCTGGGAGTTTGTTTGTAATAAGATGTATCACTGTGTACATGTTAAAATGTGCACCTGTGCACGCAGTGGTAAGGATTAGGCATATTTGAGAAATAGGCTGTGCATGCATAAGCCTGTAGGATGAAGTGTTGAGATGTGTGCAAGTATCTTGTCTGCATATACCAGTGCACCAGAAAAGCATGGTCTTTGACTAAACATAGTTTTAAAGCCTGAAAGTCTAAACTTTTGAATTCATAAGTAAGGTATGGTGGCACATAGGATCGAAACTGAAATGATCAGATAGCAGAGTAAAGGCTAGGTATGGTGCTTAGGTAGGTGCTTGTCTGGAATGGTTGAACTGAAGTGGGGTAGTCTGAGTTGGAAGTTGGGTTGAAGCGGATTGAGGAAGCAGGAAGCAGTTGGAGTATTTTATGCAAAGAAGTGCATACACTTTGTCTCGAAGGAGTGCAGTTTTGTCTCGAAGCAACTATAGGAAAATCTCGAAGCAGTTTGAGTATGGACTCGGAGAAAACAGGTTGGCGACTCGGGGAGGTTGTATGAGGATCTGGGCTGAAAGTTACATTATAGAAAATTTGAAAAGCAACAGAAAGAAAAAAAAATGATGATGAGAAGAAAAGAAAAGGGTGCACATGTAGGAGTGTATCACGGCATATAGTAGGAAAGATTCACCATAGGGCGTCAGTCGGCCTCTAGGAAATTTTGTCGTAAAAATTTTGGGTTAACCCGGTTCTCGTTTTAGGGTACGTTTTGGTCACGGTACACGGTGGAGTGGTCGAGCAAGTCAAACCATTCTCGTTCTATTTTATCTTTCCTTTGACCGTAATTTCTAAAGTCGCGTATCCTATATTTTTATTTTGTTCTAGATTTGAATCTAGGCGACATCCGAGAAATTTTATCGTTACCCTCTGTCGGTCTCTACCGGTGAATCGTCATTTTTGAAATTCAAATTTTCTGCAATTCTCAGGTGAGTATTTCTCACCAGACATACGTATTTATATTTTAGTAAATTATTGCAAGTGTATGTGTAAAATTGTATTTCACTATTATCTGTCTGTAGTGTAATATAGAATGATGGACCCCAGTTAAATTGACACCTCATCAGTTATTATCTGTTGTATGATATTCTGCAGTTATATTATATTATTTACTGCTTAAATCACACTGCAAGTTCTCTGTTATATTTAGATTGTTATGGGCTGAAATGATAGGCCTAAATGATGATTATTGTTCATATATACTGTTAACTGATAACTTGGGATTGCGGGTTTGAAATGATAGAACCCGGGGTATGTGTAAATTACGGATTGAAATGATAAAAATCCGTATCACTTGACCTAGGCTAGAAAACTATATACAGGCCCGTGGTTCTTATAATATTTTCTGAAATATTTAAAATTATTTTGGAAGTTAAATATTTGATTTAATATCTTTAAAGGATTTTATTTTGATTGTTAATAAATAAATAAATATTTGAATAAAATTTTGGAATATAACTTATTTTGGAAATTCTGGATTTTGAAAGATTAAGATTTCAGTTAATAAATAAATAAGTAAATAAGTTATATTTGGAAATATTTATTAAGTTAACAATCTACTACAGCATTTAAACGCTGTCTTTTTGAAATTGGACTAGTTTTACCCGTAACTTTAGGTAACATTTCCTAAGTGCTACAGAATCTAGAATTGATTGTTTTAAAATTTATGGAATTTGATAAATTTTATTTTATGTTAAGTTTTGGAAAATCTTAAGATATGATATTTATAACTGGATTTTCCTTAATAAATTTAAGATCAATATTCTAGTATTAAGTGAATTTTTAAAATATTTAATAGCTAAAATTTGAAATTTTATTTATGGAATTTATGGGAATATTCAAGACTAAATAATAAAACATTGATTTGGTGAAAAAAATTAAAATCCAACCTTAGTTTTGAATAGTAATACTCCAATTGGATATATATATATATAGAAATTTGGAACGGTTTTGGGAACATAAAGTGATATTTAAATTATGGTTTAAAACTTTAAATAAAGAAATATATTTGTAAAGCTATGTAAATTATCTTCTTTACAAAGTAACCATAAAGTTAAACCATTTACTCTATATACTGTTGAATGTCCAAACCATTGTGTTTGGGAGTTATGGTTTTAAAGTAAAATTTCCAAAATATTATCCTTTGAAGATAAAATTCAAATATTTGGTTTCCATATATTACAAATTTTAAACGGTATGATTTTGGAAAAGAATTATATTTGAATATAACGATATCATATTGTTTTGGGTTTTAAAATGATATCGTATTTATAGTTTTGAAATGGAAATGTTTATTCTGGTTTTAAAAGTATAAACTGTTTTAAATAACCACGGGTTATAATAACGATGGGTTGGCAAAGAGACCGGGATCGGATATGGACATACTCTCTGTCGATACCGAAAACCACTTTGACTAACCGTGTACGCGGTGGAGATTCCAGAATGAAGTAGGTTGGTGGTGACGGTTTCTTGAAAGGTATATACGTGGACCCGACTCCCGTGAGTTGGCTTAAGGTGGCTAAAACAGGAGCGATTGACGGATTAATGAGGTAGCTCCTCTGATCGAACGCACTTCTTCGTATACCATTCTATTGCTTATGTGATTGTTTGGGTGCACCCTTGATTTGGGAGTGTTGTTCGAGGTGGGCGGTTGCTGCGGCTTCGCGTTACCATCGGTCCGGAAGCGTAATTGGTATATCTACCCTGGCATTGCCTAGTTGTGCCGTGTCACCTACCCTAGCGAGCCTCCTACGAGTTTCTATTTGTGTCGTACCTATGGAGTATCCTCTGGTAGCTTCCCGATCAGGAGGTATTACGGTACTGTATAGACTATTGACATTATTTGTGTTAAGGGGAATATTGGGTCACTCCTTAACGCTATTTAAAAGTATGTTTATTTTACCATAGACACTATTATAATAGCGCAATATACTACATAGTAAATAGTTTAACGGATCCTTAGAGGATGGGCGATCCCAAGCATCCTTTAAGTTACTTGCTATATATTACAGTACACTTGAATTAGCTTACATCATATAAGTATGTATGTCCTGACTCGAGTGTTTGTTTTATTGTACGCTCGGGTCAGCCTGAGTTGCAGCATCGGTTTCTTCTCCGTAGCTAGGACACTCAGTAGATCATTCGTGCTACTGGAAGTTGTTTCAGCCTTTATCTTTTCTGGAATCCAAGACTTTGAAGACTCTATCTCAATTTATGTATTAAATTTGTATTGAGTATTATAGACAATGTAAGTTCTGTCTTGTAAAGCTGTATCAATGGCTTCATGAACCACTGAATATTTTATTTCCGCTGTAAGTTCTGATATCTGTGTATGTGATTCTGTGATTTATTTACTGTATATTCTGAGTTTTGCCAAATTTATTCTACAACGCAGTATTTTAAACAATTCAAAGTCCGACATGTGCGGATGCGAATGGTTGAAAATATTGGGTCGTTACACTTATAAAGTAAGGCTAAATGTGAGTGGATTCCATCAAATTTAAGGTGTTGGTGAAACATTTTCTCCTGTAGCTATGGTTAAGTCCTTTCGGATAATGCTGGTTATTGGTACATCCTACGATTACGAAATATGAAAAATGGACATAAAGATAGCATTTCTATATAGGAAGACCATTTATGTGTTGCAGCCTGAGAGTTTCATGGTCAGTGGGAGTGAGGCCAAGGCTTACAAATTGTTAAGATTCATTTATGGACTTAAATAAGCTTCAAGGAGTTGGAATAAGTGTTTTGATAAAGTAATTAACCAATTTGGTTTTTATCAGAAGATATAGGAAGCGTGCGTATACCGAAAGAAACGGGGAAATTCTATCATGTTCTTAGTTTTATATGTTAATAATTTTATTTCGATTAGCAATGGTTTTTCGTTATTACAATCAGTGAAAGTTCGGCTTTCCAAGAACTTCTCTATGAAATATTTGGGAGAAACATCGTATATACTAGGTATAAAGATCTATAGAGATAGTTCTAAGAGTCTATTGGGATTATCACAATCTTTGTACATAGACAACATGCCAAAAGGGTTCAATATAGAGAATTTCAAAACGTGAAAATATTCCAACACAATCTGGAATTGTCCATTCTAAGAAGGATGCTCCTTAAATAGGTAAGGAGAAAGAGAAAATGAAGAGGATATCAAATGCTTCGGCAATCAATTCCATATTGTATGCTATGCTATAGACAAGACAGACATGGCATACGGATTAGGATATGTAAGCCGATACTAATTTAACCTTTGAGAGAAACATTGGATAGTTATGAAACGTATACTAAAGTAAATGAGAAATACTAGAGACTTATTCCTAGTATATAGGAATGGAGATCTCCTTGTAAAGGAGTATACAAACTCTATTTTTCAAAATGATATCGACAATATTAGGTTAGTGTCAAATCATGTCTTTACTTTAAACGATGTAAACGATGGGGTTGTTAGTCAGAAAGTCCAAAAAGGAAACAATAGCTTATTCCATAATAGAGGTCAAGTACATCGCCGTCAATGATGTCACTAAAAAAGCCGTATGGATGCGTAAGTTTTTAAATGAGCCGGGATTCATTTTAGACATGGAAAATCCAATGGCGTTGTTTTGTAATAACAGTGCGGGGATGCATTTTAGAAAGGAGGCTAAAGCATACAAGAAATCATGAAACATTCTTTGAAAGTTCCATATAATTAGAGAATTCATTATGAAGAAAGAGGTCGTGATATAGGGAGTAGATACCATGGATAACATAGTAGATCTATTCATAAAAGAACTATCTCGGTTAGTTCTTATTAAGCGGATCGAAGGGAAGTGATTGATATTCCTTAATTGGCTCAAAGTGCAAGTAGGAGATTGATAGAGTTAAGTGTATGCCTTAAGGGAAATTCTGTAATTTATTATAGAATATAAACTTTATAATAAATTCTCGTTCAAAATAAAAGGTGTTTTTTCTTTCTGTTATATACGTTTTATAATGTGTTATATTAATTAATTATTTATCTTAAATATATTTAATAGAAATTACATAAATGGTATGTTTTATGATAGTAATTATGGTGTTATAATTTTAAGCAATCTATCACAATATAATAAACATATCATTTTAAATATTCCTTATTGAGATACGTCGAGACATGATATTGATACATCCGTTGAGACAAGGTTACGTAGCTCTCTTTAAATGTTGGACGGTGTATTACCCATGGCTGCTGGGTATACTAAGAGGTTACATACTGATAGTTATTGGATAACTATTGAATGACTCATATGATAGTTTTCTGTTAGTTAATATGATTAAGATCAATTAAAAAATATCAATGTGATAATATTATACAATTCTCTCGACTTGAAAATAACGTCAAGCTTCATCATGGAAATTATTCTTTGATTATAGTTAAATCATGGTACAATGTCTATTGAACGACTATAGTTGGGTCGAGTTGAAGCATTGGAATTGAAACACTATTTAATATAGAATTTTCCTCCTTGATTATACGTAGTTAACTCGTAGTCAAAGTCTCTAGATAAAGCTGTTCGGTTAATAATAATTGCTATTATTAAACTAATGACTTTATGTTTGGACTATATAAGTTGAATGTGGATGGTATTGTAATTTTAACTATTACCAAATTCTATAAGTCCTATTGTGATATAGTTTTAACGAAGATGATTGAAGTAAACAGTTGCCACTACGGGGGATCGCTTAAAATAAGTAAAATTGGACTTTATCGAAACTATATAATCGATAAATTTGGCTATAATGTCGAACTAATACCTAAGGTAACGTGTGAACGTTTATGTTCGAATTATTTGATATTAATCGCTTACCAAATTTTCATCTAACATAGCCAAAATATTGAATACCCCTACTACCACCTGATTTGATTAAATTATGATTTTTATAAATCAATTAAATTAGTTAACATTTTTGAAATATTAATTATAAAATTTTATTAGATTTTATTTGATCATTATTGAAAATAATAAGTATATAAAAATTACACAGACATATCAATATACGATATCAATGTACATTTAAATTTGATTTAAATGGGAATTATCTTATCTGTTTTGAAAATGGAATGGAAGCCCATGAGGACCCAATAGTGGCCGGTCATAGCTACAGGGGAGAAGGGGTTATATTTTATATTTGTGGTATTTTAATTAGAAGAGGGAGTGGATCTGGATCCACATTTTACTCTCTCCTTTCTCTCTTATTTAAACAATACTACCCATTACTTTTCTTTTTCTATTTTTGGCTCTTTCCCCCTCTATCTCTGGCCGCAAGCATTGCTCTTCCATTCATTTTTAAGTTTAAAACACGAATTCATGTCAAACAGTGCAATGGTGGATAGATATTTCAGCCGGGTAGCACTTTTTGGAAAAGATCAAATTTAGATCCAAGGAGTTATCTTAATTCAGAATTCAATGTGTTATTGTTAGGCCATAACTGAGGCAACTCTCTAATTTACACACATACACTGTAATGATCTGAATTTTTTGACAGTTAATTTGGAATATTTAAATGGTTTAAATATTTGATTTGGAGATATAATCGAGTTAGTTAGATTTTAAAACTGGATTTTTAAGCGATTTAGAAAATTTTGAAACTCGTCAATTAAATCGACATTTTAAAATAGTGATCCAGTCTCGGAATTCGACGAAACTAGTTCCATTGGATCCGTAATAATGTATAAATTATCGGATTTCAAATTTCGTAGCGTTTGGGATTATCGTTTGGTCGAACCGGATAGAAACACGCTGAAATTAATATTGTAAATTTAATGTAATAAGTGGGTCCAAAAAGCTATCTTCTCTATAGGATCGAATTAGGACTCGAGACCTTTTCCATTGCTTTGGAATAGGGGTATAACATTGTAAACTCTAGCAGCACGCCTCCATAGGGGTTCAAAATTTCAAGATACGTATAAAGAGACATTTTAGAAATTTTATAACATAATAAAAATTAGAAGTTAACTAGTCAAATATATTTTTATAAATGGATGCTCGTACCCAAGAAGCCACTTCCCCAAATTTATATTACATCTTCGTCTCCCTCTCTTGGCTTCATACCGAAATCGAAAGCAAACGAAAAAAATCTCTTCGTCCAAACTCGAATTTTTTCGACTTAAAATAAAAAAAGAGAAAAGTGGGATGAGCGATTCATGATCGATTGAGGGAGGGAGCGTGGCAGGCTGCTTGAGGCTTTGGGCTTCAATCGACGTCGTTGAGCTAGGGTTATCAATCGAGAAGTATGCGTGGTCGCGATGGACGACGCGACTACAAGGCATAGCGCTGCGCGAGGTAATTGGGCGATGCTGGGAGGTGTCGTGGTGAACTCTGATGGGTCGTTGACATGGACTGGTGGTAGGGGGTCACGAACTAGGATAGGCAAGCATGGTTGGTGGTTTGAGGTTCATAAATGGTGGTGCGGTCGTCAGGAAGCGGACCAACGAGTCAGGGACGGGGAAGTCCTGTTCGCGATTTCAATTGCCATGTTTAGTTTCGATGGGAGGTTTGCCTGAGAGTTAGGTTAGCTAGCGTGCGAAGTTAGTTGATGCTTGGATATCATGTGGACATAGTTTCGTTCATGCCTGGATAATCATAAGGAAGGTAAATGATTAGCTTTGAATTTTAATTTATTTTAAGTTAATTGTAAATTAATTATTCAAAGTTCAAAATTTTCATAATTTATTTATACGAGGTCCATAACGAATATAACAAGTTGAGAGGGAAAGGAAGGTTTAGCTTAGAAGGTAACAACATTTTTTTAAAATTAGTTGATTAAATTAATTTAATTAATAATTAAGTGTTTGATTAATTGAATCTTATATATTCGTAAATTGATTATACGAGGTCAAATTCGAATATGGATTTTTGTATTGGAATTGTGATGACGTACGATACGAAATTATATTGGAACAGGTTGCAAATAAAAACAAAGGTGAGAAAATTCTCACTTATTTGGATTTCTAATTCAGTTTTAAATAGTTAAAATAAATATTGGATGCTTAATCGAATTTATAAAATTATTATCTGTTGAATGTTAAATTTATATAGTAGTATATATGTACTGGTATTTGGAGTGATATTCCCGCACATTATAGCAGATTAGACCCTATGCATCCCGCATAATAGCGGACGACCTCATATATCGCGATATCCCCCTAGAAGTGGGATTTGTATTTTTATGTTGTATTAATATCTGTAGATGCAGGAAAACAAGTTGAAGGGACTCAATCGGATTCCTAAAATATTTTACATAGTGATATATGATGTGAGTAGGTAATCTGTTATAGATTATTGTTGAAATTGAAATTTATTGGATGCTATTGTAGCCCTGGCATGAATTATGATAATTTAAATACCATAAATATATTTTTAAAATCTAAGGGATAAAAGGGAATTTTTGATATAAAAATATTCGTATTGAAGTTGGGAATTATTTTATGAGTTAGGAAAATTCGATTTTTTGTTATACTTAACTATTGTGAAGATTTTAAAAATGAATTATATAAGAGAATTTATAAACGATATTACAAAAATATAAAAGAGTTGGAATCAATATTAAATATGGATTTGAAATTAAAATGGGATTTATTAAGGAAGGGATTTATAAAATGGAAATTTATAAATAAAACTGGTTTTATAAATACGAGAAATTCAAAGGAGTTTATAAATTTACCAAAGTGGTTTATAAATAAAGGAAAATGATAATAGTGGATAAGTTGGAATATAAGTTACATTGTGAATTTATATCGAGTTATGGGAATCGTTTTAGTAAAGCAATGGCGGAATCTATTTTTGAATATGAGACTAGTGATAAAATTGAGATATAATCGAGGTGATATGAATCGAGAGGGATTTATAAACCGAATTTGGCAATATTGGATTTTTAAAATAGATTTTTGTCGAGAAATTAAAAATTGTTTAAATGGGATTTTTAATTTCTATGCTATTTAACGTAACTATTATTTAGATTTAGAATATTCCGAAAGATTAGTTATTGTAATATTAAATATTTATTTAAATAAATTCTAATTTAATTAATCAGCTTTGTAAATTGATTAGTTATTAAAAATGATGTGCATATAAGTTATCGATGTTATTTGGAAGGTTTTGGTTTACTTAAACATATTTTAAAAATAAACTACTATTCCTTAAAAATACTTATTTTGCATATATAATCTTAAAAGATTGAATTTATTATAAATCCTCTCGAGATTTGAAAGCGAAGTTTGTTAAACAAGTATGATTTTAGAAGAGAAATCTTAAAGTAAGATTTTGGGAGCTTGAAGAAAAATTCCAAAGTTTTGAAAATATGAGATTCAAAAAATGAATTAGAATTCATAAAAAAGTTTGGAATGGATATTTGGAGATATAGAAAAATGCATTTGAACTTGGAAATATTAAGGAATTTATAAATTAAATTTGTAAAGAATTTGGAGAAATTAAAAATAAATGGACTACTGCCTGAATACTGGGAATAAAAGATCTTTGGGAATATGCTTATAAATATTCCTAAGTATTGGACGGGGAGAATTTGATAATATTTAACATTTTAATTATAGAAATATTTTCAAAGGGATGGATTATAATTGGTAGCAAGAAAAATATTCTAAGTATTGAAATGACTTGAAATATCCTGTTTAGGATATATGAATTTGAGTTTGACTTGAAACATCCTGTTAAGGAGATTCTAATTAGAAGAGAAATTTTTTTTCGTTTGTTTTCGATTTCAGTGTAAAGCCTGGAGAGGGAGACGAAGATGTAATATAAATTTGGGGAAGTGGCTTCTTGAGTACGACTGTCCATTTATATAAATATATTTGACTAGTTGACTTCAAATTTTTATTATATTATAAATTTCCGAAATGTCTCGTTATACATATTTTGAAATTTTGAATCCCTATGGAGGCGTGCCGCTAGACGTTTATAATGTTGTATCCCTATTGTGAACGCAATGGAAAAGGTTTCGAGTCTTGATTCGATCTTATGGAGAAGATAGCCTTTTGGATCCAATTATTATATTAAATTTTCGATATTAATTTCAACGCGTTTCTATCCTGTATGACCAAACGATACCCTAAACACTATGAAATTTGAAATCCGATAATAATACATTATTATGGATCCAATGGAACTGGTTTCATCAAATTTCGAGACTGTTCCTCGGATCACTATTTTAACGTTTCGATTTAATTGACAATTTTCAAAATTTTCGAAATCGCTTAAAAATCTAGTTTATAATCTTACTAACTCGTTTATAACTCCAAATCAAACAGTTAAAGCATTTAAATATTCCAAAATAACCATCGAAAAATCTTGACCATTACATTACTCCCCCCTAAAAGGATTTCGTCCTCGAAATTACTCAGGTAGGGAAATTTCTCCAAACCCATTAACTTAACAAAAATCCACCAGTTAAAACTTGACATTTACTTTTTCTAACCCTTTAGTTTCGATCAAAACAATTAGTTCTACATTATATTTCCAAAATCCTTTATTCCAATTACAATTTGTAAACAAATTGTCATTAATAAAAAAATTTCAAAAATTTTCTAACACCCTAAATTTTCGAAATATTTTGACAGAGTCTCCTTTGTACAAAGGACCTTTTGCAATATGACAAGAGAGATAAATATATATACGTCGACCCACACGGTCGAAAAACAAAAATATATGTCAATATTTTATAATTTATGATATTTTATCCAAAAACGTACCTTATTTTAGCGTTTTAAGCATTATTAAGCAAGCATTCACTTCTAAAGCAAACCTTGCAACCCAAATCTATCCAAATAGTCCCTCTGAATACCTATACTAGCTCAATTTAAACCTGTAAGTAACAAAATATGAAATTCATCAACATTTCACTTATTTAAATGGTTAAAACACATAAACTTCGTAAGCAATGCATGCTGAAAAATATATTTATAAGCAATTACAGGGTCTTGATACTAATTTAGTTACTTCCAAACAATCCATATCCCATTTCACTCAATTTAAATAATTGACAACTCATGTTACACACATTCAATTTATTTTTATATCAAACGAACCATATCCATACCAAATTGATTAAAAATCAATTCATTCACATTCTATTTATCCAAAGAATTTTTTTTATTTACTTTCGTTTGCGTCGAACAACAATTTTTCTATGTAAAATCGACGCTATTCATTTTAAATAAATAGCTATTTAAGCTTATAGCTATTTTAAATTGATTCCACATCAATTTATATTTAACTATTACATTTCAAATTTATTCCTAATGAACTCGTTTATGTTTCATTAATATCCATATTTACTATATTTAAATCCATTTCGTTAAGCTTGGAATCGTCCTGCGCTATTTATTAAATAACCATTTCACAAATTTATTTGTGTCAAGCTTCCATTCAAATATTTACTTTAGTTAATCATTTTTTTATATTACTTCCACCTTATAACTTAAGTTTGTTTTCATTTCAAACAACTTTCATTTCATTGACTAATTAATTAATTACTTCATTCATTTAATCCGCTTCAATTTTAATTTCACACTCTAATTCATTTAATTAATTTTCGAAGTCATATTCAATTTATTTACACTTAAATAGAACTTATTTATAACCCAAACAGTTGCTATCTCAATCCAATTCTATTTTATTCGATGATATTTCCAATTATATTAAATTCGCTTACAATTTAAGTCGAATTCTAATTATAACTTAAGCTCCATTTTCAATGTCCACTTTTAACGCATAATCCGATTTTATTCAACCAAATTAATATCCAATCTATATTCACTTAACTAATCAATTATCTAATTATTCACTTCTTTTAAGTTACTTGAGTTCAAATTGATTTTATACTTTATGTTTGGATTTTATTTCCTTTATCAAAATATTAAACAATTTTATTTTGGGTTTGCTATTTCACTTTTTTATTTTATAAGCCACATAACTTACTTTTCACATTTCCATCAATTCTATACTCGAATATATTCTCATTATTTTAACTTGAGATTATACATTTATTTATAGCCTAAGTATATTTTTATTCTATTAATTTCAATTTTTATAAGCTATTACAATTTATTTATCCACAATTACAGATTTTCACTCAAATTTTGTTTCAATCAAAATTTATTACTTACGGTTATATAATTATTTCACAATTCAAAATTTATATTTACTTCAATTCGATATTATTTCTACTTCAATTCAATTTTATAACTTATAGTTATATAGCCACTTTATAATTCACTTTTATATATTTAATTAAATTCCATCCGAATCACCTTTTTATTTTCATTTCAACTCCTTTTAACCAACATTTCCAAACCATATTTGAGTTATTCTTACTTAACTACTTCACTCTAAATAATTTATTTTTAATTCATTCATTTTAGTTCAAGTAAGAATTCAATTCCGATTTCAATTTTTTCCATTTTCTTGTTTATATTCATATAGTTATTTCGCCATTCGAATTTATTTTTGTCTCAATTTCCAATAAATTTATTTAACTTTCTTTATGTTTAATTCATTTCACACAATCTATTTTAACTTACTTAAGTTAAAATTTATTTCCTAAAACTCAAATCTCGTACTTTCCTTTCTTATTGAAATCATCCTTATTTTATAAGGTCATAACTTATTTTCGAGATTTCTACAACATTTATATTAAAACTCCAAAATACAAACACTCGGTATATAACTCAAATTATTTTGAAATCAAATAAACACACACACAGACACACACTCTTTTTGGTTTAACAAACCACTCCCTTCGAATTTAAAAATCAATCTAGTTTTATCCAAAACAATTCCCTTCGGAATTTTTAAACAAAACTTGTTTGCCCAATAAATCCGAATCAAACCAATTTCGGCAGCAATCCGTCACTTAGAAACTCAAAAATGAATACTGATGATGCGGTCGTCATCACCATAATTATTTTCCAGCGACTGTAACGAGCTCAGCGCTATATCACTTCCAAAATCCATTTAAAACAATTTTCTTTCAAAAATATTTCCAAAATAATAATGCTATTATTTATTTCAAATTACTTTAGGAAATACTTCCAAAAATCTTTGGGATTTCATTCTTCCAATTTTTGGTTTGGATTCATTTTTAGTTTTTAATCCACTTGTATAATTCATACTTATACAATCTAATTTGGTTATATATAACCATTTCCAATTTTATTGTCTTATTTTGATTACATAACAACAACCAAATACATCACTATAATATTTTTCAGGAAATTATTCTCTTTCACATCAAATTATAGTTTGGATAAAATTATTTCATTTATCCGCTTCAAAACAATATTGTGTCAATTTGCCATGTTCAAGTGTTTAGAAACCCCTATCGATTTATATGGCGTCCCACTATTTGATCCGGATTTACATACCAGTCGCCAGATAAATCAACACCATACAAAACCATTTATATCCCCTAACAAATACGCGCTTGTATATATTATTACACTCAACTCATTCTAGAGCACTACTGACTTTATCGCTAATAAGTAATCCCCACCAAAGCTAAGGTTCTCACTTAACCTTCAGCTCTGATACCAAGTGTAGCGTCCCGCAGTTCCGTACCCTTTGAGTTGATAATAAATTATTCATGTTCAACCCAAATTGTATGAAAAAGCGAATAACTTGGATAAAGAAGAAGAAAGAGATAGAAGAAAATAAACGACAACATAGAATCTCACAATCACAGCGGAACAAAATATAATATATTTAACAGATTTTTATACAAAAGAATCTATGACTGTTTTATACTTACAATCATTAGAGTACAATAATCAATACATCAATTTGGATAGTTACAATAACTTGCCCCATATAGTTGAAATATAATTCAAATACGAAAATACGTCTCTATCATCCAGCTCGTCCTTTGAGCTCCATAACATCCTATCCCGAGTCTGTAATACTTGGTTTGACTCGAGCATTACAATAAAATAACACCTGAGTCAGTCTACAAAACCAGCGTGAGAAAAATACACTCAATTTGAATTATTAGAGTTACTAAAATCCTTTAAAAAACAAAGGTATCTCGTAAGGCCGCATCACACATAAATAGATGGGTTTTCACCTTATGATATTCAAAACATTTTATAGAAAATACTGTAATATTATAATAATGTCTAAATACAAATATTTATTCAAATAGATGAAATTGTTACATTAATTAAATTCCAGCACACTAGGTTCTACTAACAAAACTGTAAGCTCGTATTGGAGAATGGATTCCAACAAATGACTGGGCCAATGGGGTACCGCCCATCACAGTACACCTTTAGAACAATGTACCGAGGACCATCGCCAGGATCCCCTGCTGTACAAGACCGACCTACCCCTAACTTGGAAAGACCGAATATGTTATCACCCCAGGTGTTCCCATCCTTACTATTGAGCGCTCCTTCTTTCATGCACAACCATATCCATAATATAAAGGTTTCCAAGGACATCTAGAAAAGTGATAAATACCCTAATTGGATGCTACTCACTTAGCCTTGCTGCATCTCCCTGTTTTAGTCATTCCCGGTTGATGAGGTTCGAGGCTAAGCGTTACCTTTCAAGAACAATTTTACTTAGAATGATTATCGTCCCCCAATGACGATGTTCTGCTAGCATTCATCCGTACAGGTTGTTCTAGGTCTGGAAAAATCGAATCACCGTCTTCATCATCTTTACGGTATTCATTCGTTACATTCAAACCGGATCGAAATGGTTTTCAGATAAATAAATCCGATCCCGGTCTCTTCGAAACGATTAACGAAATTGGCCACTATTGATAGTTGATTATTTACTATCAATAAAACATCCATAAGCAGTCACTAGGCCTTATGTAATTTTTTCCAAAATATTTATTTCAAATTATCTTTAAAATATATATCAATTCCTTCCAACATTTGGAAACAAATTTGCAAATACTTAAATCCGTAACAGGATACTTCCAAACATCTCAACACATAGAAATATTTCCAAATTTCCATTTTTAAATCACTTAGGAAATATTTCTACTTTAAATCATTTTTCCATTGAAAATATTTCCAAAATCCTCTTTTCAATACCTAGAATATTTTTTGCTCGCTTCCAGTTATATCTCATCCCTTTTAAAACATTTGTATAATAAAATATCGAAGTTAAATATTTCGGTACCTTCCACATCAATACTTAGGAATATTTATAAGTATATTTTCCTAAGATCTTTTTATCTCTAATATTTCAAAAACAGTCTATCTATTTTCCTATTTCTCAAATCCTTTACACCTTTTATTTGTAAATCTCTTAATATTTCCAAAGTCGAATACCCTTGCCTATATCACCAATGCCCAATTCTAACTCCTTTTATAAATTCCAATTCATTCTTCGAAGATCTTGTATTTTAACACCTTGGAAATTTCTATGAGTTTCTAGAATTTCCATATAAGGTTCCTTCCAAAACTCATACCCGTTTAATAAACTTCGTTTCCCATCTCATGAGGATTTATAAATAAATATAATCTTTAAAACACACACATATAAACTAAGTATATTTATAGAATAGTAGTTTATTTGTAAAATATGCTTAAGTAAATTTTAAAATATCCAAACACTTTAAATAACATCAATAACTCATTTCCTAACCGTTTCTAAATAACTAATTAATTTACAAAGCTGATTAATAAAAATTAAAATTTATTTTAATAAATGTTTAATGTTATAATAACTAATCTTTTGGAATATTCTGATCTAAATAATAGTTTAAATTTTATAGTACAGTAATTTAAAAATTCTATTTTTATGAACTTTTAACTTCTAGACAGAATCTATTTTAAAAATCCAATATTGCTAACTTCAGTTTATAAATCCTTCTCGACTCGTATCACATCGATTATATCTCAGTTTTATCACCATTCTCATATTCAAAATATATTCCACTATTCTTTCCTAATGATTTCCATAGCTCGATATAAATTCACATCTTAAATCAATATTCCAAATTTATCAACCGACCATCATTTTCCTTATTTATAAATACATTTATAAATTAGTAAACTCCCTTGAGTTTTACTTGTTTATAAAACATATCTTATTTATACAATTCCATTATATAAATTCATTCCTTATAAATTCCATTTATACTTCCAATCTATTTTTTACATTGATTTTAACTCCGTTTCATGTTCCCAGATACCATTTATAAATTCTTTTATATAAGTCATTTTTAAATCTCTACTTAAAAATCCACAATAGTTAAGTATAACCAAAAATCAATTTTTTTTTCTGATTCAATTTCTCTAAAATAACTTCAATTCCAATATATATACTTTTATAACAAATTCGCTTTAATTTCATGAATTTAAAAAAAAATAGTATTTAAATTATCAGAATTAAGGCCAGTGCTATGATAACATCCAATAATTCCAATCACTACAATAATCTAGAATAGATTATTTTACACAAAATATATATTGCAATATATAAATTAAATTCGACATTTTGAGGAATCCAGTTGGATCCCTCCAATCTGTTTCCCTGCATCCACAAATGTTAATACAACATAAAATTACCAATCCCACTTTGAGGGGGATATCGCGGTATATAGCGTCATCCGCTATTATGCGGGGCGCATAGGGCCTCATCCGTTATAATTTGTGGGAATATCTCACCAAGTACTAGTAAATATATATACTACTATATATAACATAATATCCTTCAACAAATAATCAATTCAACCAAAACATCCAGAATTAATTTTAACTATTTAAAATTAATATTTAGCAATCCAAAAAGAGTGAGACTTACTCACCTTTGTTTTCGAATTTGCTGATCGGTCCAATCTTGATTCCATTGCGTAGATTCCGTTCAATTTTAACATCGTATAAGCAAATTTGAAGTGTAAAAGTTGATGTTTACAATTTTAATTAATCAACTAATTATGTATTTCGAACTAATTCCTTATTAACCCTTTTTTTAACATGATTAACATTAATCTAAATTCCTTTAAATTAAATTACCTTTCTATAGATTCTCTGAATACCCCTCGACCAGCAGCTCTGCTGCCCTACCCTCCCCATGTCGCAACATACTCCCCTCACCATCTCATCCATGACCAATGGGCCACCATCGATACCCTCACGACTGCCAGGAACGCCACCTAGCATGCGCGCATCCCATAATTATCAACCCACTAGATCAAGCGTCTCTCTCTCTTGGGTGAACTCCACACACGAGAACCCAAATTCAAACTTGTCGCCTTCCATACTCATCACTCCAGCTTCAATCACTGGCTACCCTTGATTCTCCTCCATCCATACGCGTGCACGCGAGTCGCCTCCTCTCGTTCGTCGCCCTCTGTTGCCACGAACCAGCATCGAGCCCAACGTCACGATGCAATCGCGTTTCTGTATCATTGGAAGTTGATTCACGATTTTGATTTGGAGCAAACTGGAGCAAACTAGAGCAAAGGAAAATAGAGCTCGGATTCGTTTGAATTTCTGAAGCTCGAGTACGCAAGGTATAAAGGAAGGAAGGGTCAGAGTGAATTATGAAGTGGAATGTTGGAGTGATATTTTGAATTTGGGAAGAAGAAGATGTGATTCGAACTAAAGGGTGAAAGGGAGAAAAGAATGTATGTGATTTTGAACGAGTTTGATTTCGATTTTTGACCGAAAGTGGAGAGGGATGGACGTGACTTAAAGCTGAGGCAAATGGCGTCTTTTAGAAGGTAGGATTTGATTTTTAAAAAACAAAATATTATTTAATTATAAATATCTCATTTAATGTAACTTAGAATTTCGACACCCAATCGAGGCGCCATTAGGCGTCTATAATGTTATACGTCTATTCCGAACGTAATGGAAAAAGTTTTGAGCCCTAATTCGATCGTATGGAGAAGATTGCTTTTTTTGGATCCAATTATTATATCCAATTTCGATACAAATTTCAGCGCATTTATATACCGTACGACTAAACGATAACCAAACACTACAAAGTTTGAAACTCGGTAATAATACACTATTACAGATCCAATAAAACTGATTTTGTCGAATTCCGAGACTATGCCCCGGATTGCTATTTTAAATTGTCGATTAAATAGATGAATTTGAAAATTACGAAATCGCTTAAAATTTTCAGTTTTAAAAACTTATTAACTAAATTATAATCCCAAATCCAATATTTAAACCATTCAAACATTCAAAATCGAACAACAAAAAATACGGGTCGTTACAGAAACTAATATGGATTCAAAAATATATTCCTTTGAAATTTATGTGCTTAGAAATCTGCTATTCAAAGCTTATTTAGGTATTTACAATATGTCTATATAAAACTTGTGTGTTTGAAGCTTTGGTCCCTTTGAAATCATATGTATTCAAGACTATATCCTTAAATAAGCACACACACACACACACACATCTAAAATTTCAGATGTTCGAAACTTTTACAGCCCTAAAATTTGTAATTAGGCTGTAGATTTTTATAGTCTTCTACTTTTGAAATCTGATATGTTTATTTTCAAAATCTGGAACATTTTCTTTGAAACCTAGAATACTTGAAAAATTATCTTTCACTGTTTTCTATTTCAAAATATTTCACTTCTTCCAAATTGTTATTTTCTTTTCAATTAACTTCCATTCAAATTTATTTATAGACAAATTTCAAAATTTCTCTTTAGAATATAAAATAATATTTATCTATGAAAATTTTGTGATACGCTTAGTCACTACAAAGTCGATCGTCTAAGCTTTCAACATTGTGTAACCAAGTTTCTCCCCTTCACATAATTAATTCATAGACAAATGTTGTTTTAAATTATTTTAAATTCAAAATATCTTTCATTTATTAAAATAATTATTTCTTATGTCAAAATGTCTCGTTCGATGTTCGAGAACTCCTATCGATAACATTGTGTCCCATTATCGATCAGAATCCTTAAACAATGTTTGGACAAGTCAACATAATAATAATCACAAATTCTCTTTAATTATACTTATTTATCTATATTAAGATCCATACATCCAAAATATATACAAATAAATACAACCAAGAAATAAATCCTTAGCCGTTAATCAACTAACTAAATAGTCGCCATCAGCGAAATGATTCATTTCTAAAATTATGTCGCGCAACTCTAGTTATTTCTAAACCATTTATATTTTTAGATTTTTTTTACTCATCTAATAAAATTTCCAAAATCTCTAAAACAAATTATCAAATTTTAAATTAGAAACCAATTTGAAATACGATATACCGATGTTTTCATACTTAAGAAATCTTAAACTATGATCCAATTGATTACCCTAGTAATCAATTTATTCCTATCCCTTATAGTTAATAAAAGTGATTAACTACTACACACCCAAAGGACGGAACTTCTAGGTCATCTAGGTGAAAATCTTAACACTGAATTAGTTTGTGTTCTATAATGTTTTGAACACAGCTCTAATACCAAGCTGTGATGACCCAACCGTTAGGCCCAGTTTAGCAAAGAACATTATAAGTAATGTTGTCTGCTAATCAGAATAATACAGCTAGTTGAGAGTGATCGAATGTGAATATACCTTTATACTAACACTGACACGTCTTGTTTGCCATTTTGAGGATTTGAACTGAAATTTAAATGTGTACAATATTAGTACAAAGTAATAAACACATGATTTAAAATATCCATAACGATATATAATATAGATAAATCAGAATCAGAGTCAAAGATCACAGTGGAATAATAAACATCATTACATACATAATAGAATGAGAGTCCGCAAAATATGAGTACTAGACCCACATAAATATATACGTCATATCCAAAATCTTGTATCAGGTACAAGTCACTACTATATAATATAGATGACATAACTCCTAACTGTCAATATATAAAAGTATGAAGTAAACTAAAACTATCAAAATAGTCTACTTCAATCCTAGCCCAAAATCTAAAGGTCAATGGGTCCTTGTACTCATAAAGTCTTCGCCTGACCGGAGTATTAAAAATAAACGGGTTAGACTATATCTAGTAGAAAGGTGAGATGATACTGATATCATAAATATACGACTTAAAATAAATAAGCCATAGTAAAAATATACCAGAACAAATTATTATAATAGGGCATATTAAATAAAATGACCATTTCAAAATCCATATCAAGTCTCAAATAGCCTATTAAAAATATGGTGATAACAACATCAAAATTCTCTAGAGCCCAAAGATACGAAATATGTGACGACCCTCGATTTTCGACGCTCTAAAATCAACATCCAGACTTCACTTGTATTTGAATGCCGTAGATTTAAACGTCGAATCTGGTTCGCCGGAGCTTATAACACATTAAGTATAACAACACAGTGGAAGAAAAAAGAATACATCATTGATACAATAGTTGTATTTGATACAACACAATTACACAAATGATAATTGATCAATATGATCGGAGATACAAGATATAGCGGAAAGAAACAACTCCAAAAGATAATATCTTCAGAAGTCCTTATGATAGATACTGCAATTTACTGCAACACCACTGCCAATGCTCCAAGACTAGAAAGACTCCAAAACAAAAAGCAAGAACCATCATCAATACTGAAGTGAAGCAACTCGATCCCGACAGCGATTGCCAATATCCCAAGATTGAATGCTATCGAATCTACATCTACTAGTAATTATATGAAAATATTATTCTAAGCTGCCCGTGTGGAAAATTGTGGGCACCCAGAGTTTAGATAGGGAATAATAAACTCTAGGTCAGTCATAGGACTAGTATGAGCAAACAAAAATAGTTTATCTTTAACACAAGAAAATTAAAGAAATTTAAAAGAAATCCGTAATGATTTTTGGAAATAAAACTGCCATAAGGCCTCCCGCCACACACACAATGCAAGTGCACACTTGGAGTAGATTTCTCCTTAAGATAGTTAAACATACTTGATATGCAAAAATCCTTTTGATATTATTATTAGTACATAGTGCAGAAAACCTTTCGAAAGTTAATATTAATCTTAGCCGGTATAGATATTTCGTACTATGCCTACTATAGCTACCATCTAAAAAGTGGTGACCACCATAAGTAAATGGCATGTTATAAAACTAAAACCGTACATGGCGCGTATTGGATGATTAGATTTCCAACAATGGTTAGGCAAAGGAACTTCCGATACTGAACGGAACACCTTTGGAGGGACACCCCCGAGAGCCTAACCGGATCTCTGCCAATAAAAAGCTGGGTTACCTCTGTAAATAGGTAGCTACTGACACGAGCATGCCATCCACCCAGTCGTTATTGACCTTTATCCGAGGTACCTCTACACTAGCAACCACAAAGCAATTAGTTTGCAGCAACCACATAGGTTAAGTATCTGGGCTTCATACTATGATACCATCTTTTATCCAAAAGAAAATGGACACACCCTCAGAGGGCACTACCCCCAAATAACCTTGCTGCAACGATTCCTGTTTCGACCATTACCGGGTTGTGAGGCTTGACGAAGTCATGTCCACAAAGCTACGCTTTACAAAAAAGCCATGCTTTGATCAACAAATGATCAGCAGCACTTCATATGCCATATTACCAAATTGGGAATGTATCACTAGTAAATATCAACTACATTACCTCTTAGCTCGTACGTCTCAGAGAAGGGTGTTAAGCTAAGAGAATAAACTCTCCGCCACCAAACATAAATGTATTCGATAGAAACCAGCTTTACATCTCAAAGTGTAATGTTAGACACACCTCCATACCAGTTTGTTCCGGGTTCGAAAATTACTGAAGGTACTTCGAAGCCCTTGCAATCCGGGTATTCCCAATACGGATTGGACTCCCCATCGCATATGGAGATCTCTATACCGACGCGACTCAGTGTAGAGACATTCGACAGGTAATCCTTTCGTTCTCGAAAATACCCGGTCATCACCACCCGTCTTCAAATGCTATCCATTACGTCGTATCATTATCCGAAATGGGTTATATTACACAAGGTTCTCTCCCGGCTAAATCGAATAATGAGCGTAATATTTTAAAACCATATGGATATTGGGATCTTAGTTAAGTCACACTTATTACCCAATACCTTCTTTCAAATGGTTTAAACAAATTTCCACCTTTAATCTTTAAAAAAAAGATTCACTTCACTTTGAAAACAAAGTTCACCAATCTTTCACATAGATTCATTTATAGTTTTCAAAACTATATCAATTCCAAAGTTTTTATACAAAAGATACACCTTTAATATCCTCTTTGATTTGAAAACAAAGCTCACCAATCTTTAACAAAGATTCATTCATAGCTTTCAAAATAAATCCATTTCAAACTTGAAATCTTTTCAATAAAAACTAGAAGTTCTTTCATTATATGAAAGCCATTATCATTTGAAAACAAATACTTTTCGTATCGGACATATCCGATCAAATATGCACAGGTTATAGCCTTTAAAGTATAAACTTGGGTCAATTTTAAATTCCTAAAATAATACTTTTAAAATACTTTAAAGATGGTTTAAGAAAACCTATATATATATTATATAACTTGTATCACCACTTTTCAAACCATATTATCCAAAATAATTTTCAAATCTTAAATAAGACATATTCTATTCAAACTAAATTCAATTTTAAATTTCCCTTTCCAAAAGCTTTCCATATTCAGTTCAATTCCTTTTCCAAAACCATTTGGATTCATAATTCAACTTTAAAACTATTTCATTAAATTCAAATATCTATGACTTAACCAACTTCCTTGTGTAATCCATATTTGTGTGTGTATGGTGTAGTCCAGGGGTTCTACACAATAGTGCAACATCATCAATCATCACAATCCAAACACAGCAATATCGATAAGAGGTATAATCCTATAATGCTTATCTTCATACACAGATTCACTGATAAACAATATAAATTCATCACAGATAAATAAATTACATTCTTCACAGCTCAAATCAAAATAGAGTATCACACATAAGGGGTTTCAAACAATTCAACAACCAGTAGAATCCAAACATCCATAAGTAAGATCATTTAATTATCTGATTAAGTTAAATCAAATAAATTACTTATGAATAAACTACTAATCCTAGTTAATTAATATTAATTAATTACAAACCATCTTAATTAATTAACCTTCAATCATTTATTGATTAACCTTAAATGACAAATCAATTAAATTTTAATTATTAATTAATTAACCTTAATTAATAATTTAATCGACCTTTAATCACTAAATAATTAACCATTGATTATTTAATTATTCTTTAATTAATTAGACTTAATCAATTAATCCCTACTCACTTGATTAATCAATTTTAAATCATAAATTAATTATCCTTAATTATAAATTATTTAATCCTTAATTATAAATTAATTATCCCTTAATCATTTAATTAATTAATTAATCTTTAATCAATAATTAATTAGTCTTAATTGTGTAATTCGAAATCCTTAATCGTGAAGTTAATTAACCTTAATTCATTCCTTAATTATTAGTTAATAAATCTCAATTATTAATTAAATAAACCTTTAATTAATCATATAATTAAGTTAATCACCTTGATTAATTTATCTTTAAGTAATTACATAATTAATCCTTTTAATTACATTGGGTAATTATCCATCTAAATTACTTTCAATAATCAATTATCATTTAATAAATCTTCAATCACTTAAGACTTAAATTAATTGAAAGATAATCCATTTATCTTAATAAATTACTTTAATTATCATTAAAAACCTTTATTTAATAAACCTTGTAATTTATTATGATTAACAAATAACTTCACTTTGATTTTAAAGTTAATTAACAATTAAAACATTTTTTTTCTTAACTAACTTCTTAATAGCATTAAGTTTGTTCAAAATAAACTCTAAAATAAGAGTTATACATATGTTTAAAACATTTTAAACTAAATCAATTTAAATAATTTTATTTAAAAACCTTTTTAACCAACTCAAAACTCGGATAAACATTTAACATTACAAAAGAATTGGTTTTAACCAAAATTGTTTCAAAATAAAATTTGATTGGTTTTAAAGTTAAAAACTGTTTTTATATAAAATTTCAGACCCGAGCCATTTGTCGATTTACCCGAACACAGCTTCGAGTCTCCTTCGTTCTGCATTTCTTAAGCAATTCATCATTTTTTTTCGAGTTCGTACCTGAGCACTTCATCTTCCTCCCCAATCATTCCAGAATACAGATATACATCCCCATTCATGCACGTGTACGATTGTTCTTACGTCTTCCGATCAACGTTGCCACCAACCATGAGTCACCCCTAACCTCATCGACGAACTCCACTACCCAGAACGATGATTTCGTTATGAATTCAAATTTTTTTGCAACTTGACAAAACTGGAACCCAACCAGTCGCCCAAATCAGCCTTGCACCGACGTTACAGACCACTGGTGACCATGTTATCTTGACCCAAGCTACTCCGACATCCCACGCTCCCATCTACAGAAGTCCGATCACCTGAATTGCTTCGATGACGACGCGATTATCTCGAGAACGCCAACACTCCAAACATAACCATAAACCCTAAATTCACTTCGAACGGCTACCTCGAAAAAATAAAAAAAATTCTAGCATTTTTCTTGATGATCCTCAGCCTACGATCCATCTCTGGCCATAACCACATCGACCAACTCTTCACCAATCGCTGAAATTCGACAACAATACCTTTTCTATTCAGCTGAAGATATCCCAATAATTATCAACTTAAAAATCATAAACTGATTACCTAAATTCGTGATTTTGTGTCATGAATCTCTTGAAATCTACAATACTCGAAATTAAAAACATTAAATTTTCAGAATTTAAAATAATCCACTGTGATTTCCTATTTTCTGAATATTTACTAAATATAAATGCGTAGAATTGTTTTTAGAAATTCAGGCAGGTAATTATAACCAAATTTCATTTAGAGTTCATCACTAAAATTTATTTAAATCTTGAGATATGAATTTTTGTTTGATGAATCTATAATCTGTAAGAGGAACAGATAGGTATAAATAGAAATGCATTTCCAATCTTCCCACACACACACATACAGTTTTTTTCATTCATATAATATTTTCAACAACAAAATTTCAAACATTCATCAAGACATGCAATAGATTCAAGGTTAATTTGCTCACCTGGATTTGGAAAGAACAGAGAACAGATTTTAGGCCTGGAACTGGAAATCTGGAATTTGATTTATTCTACTTCGTTTTGATCTGGAGTGAACTTTGTTTGCTGAGAATCCTGAATTTGTTTCATTAATCTTTGATCTTGAGTTGTTGAGTTGCTTCTTAATCTAACTTTGATTTCTTTGTAGTTTGATTTCAGGTATTGTTTTTAATATGCAATTCCTGGTTGAAGCTTTGATTTTTATTTCTTTTTATCTTTTGATCTCAAGCTTGCTTCAGATCTGAGGCATGTTTTAGTTCTTCTAATTTGTTTTCAAGCTTCCAGGTTGAAATGCTGATAGTTGTTATTTTTAGGTTTTAAATTTTCTTTTGTTTTTAGTTTACTGCTTTGAAAAGTGAAGAAGAGAAATATGGTTTCTTTCTTAAGCAATATATCTATGTATTTAAATTTCAATGAAACCATATTGCCACTTATTTAAATTAAACTATACACTTGTAAGTTTATGTTAACACTTGTAATATGAAGGATATTATTAATTAACAAATGTCACTTTTGATTAAATTGTGTTTAAGTCCTATTTGTTTGATAAATTTTAAAAATTTAGTTTTTTAAACCTTATGTTAATAATTTTACAAATTTTATTTTAACCCATTATGCTATTATAAATTATGCAATATAATTACATACATACATACATATATATATATATATATATTATATTTTCAAATCTATACTTATTGTGTTTTAAATGTTATGCCTTTTATAACTATTTATATAACCATTATATATATATATATATATATTATATTTTCAAATCTATACTTATTGTGTTTTAAATGTTATGTCTTTTATAACTATTTATATAACCATTAGGAAAATGATTTTAAAACCAATTTATGAATAAGATATTTACTACCCAAAAGATATATACATATTAAAGCTTTGTATTCATTCTTGCTTTAAATCTTAAATTCAAGTTATTATATTTTTAAATGAATGAATGTTTATATTTATACATTTCCTATTATTTATTCTTATATAACTTTTTAGGGAAAATGTTTTAAAAACTTAATTTCTATAATAAATCCAATTTATTTACAAATATTTACATTTAGAATTTTCCAAAATCAAAATTTTATTTACAATTTAACTTTCAATATATATATATACATATATTCATAAATATATTCAATCAAAATTTTTAAATTAATCCACAATCAAATTTATAATTAATATATTATTCAAAATATTTTTCTAAATTTCAAATTAAAAATTCTATTTAAAATCATATTTATATTAATAAACAAACAAATATCTATTAGACCTGGAAAATACCAAACTAATTCACAATTTAATTTCAAAAATTAAATTAACTACCAATTTAAATTTGATTTAGAAACAGGAATGTTACAAATTCTCCCCTTAAGAAAATTTCATCCCCGAAATTTGCCAGGAAGACAATAAAAAATGGATATACAAAGATAGAGAATCGACTCGTCAATCAAGCTGAATATCTATTCTGCATTTGGCTTATCAAATCAGAATATCATCAATACATATGAGAATGAACTCATTCCATATCTCACAAGATACTCGGTCCACCAGATCTACGACATACGCAGGGGCAATTGGTTAGTCCAAAGTGATAACTAACCGTTCGTAGAATATATTTAGACCCCAAAAGAACAGACAAATGGATACTCAACTCAGGTTTGAATATCCCAATATATACACTAGCTTGTCCATCTTCGGACTTTGGTTCTCACAAGAAATTTCAACAAAATTTTCAAATTTATTAAAGTCAAAACAGAAAGATGATAGAGAACTGATGAAGAGAATACGAATTAGGAACTTATCTACAACGATTCGCAGGGTCCGCACCATACCAGAGCTTCTTCTTGTTGCTACCATGAATCCATCAGAGAATTGAAATTGGATCAAAGGAAATTGATAGAAAAGATTGTTTCCTTGTTGTTACAGGGTTTTGACCATTTGTAGTGATATTTCCATGTCTCCTACGTCGTCCTCTTCTTGCACTCGTACTTGCTATTAGTGAATAATAAGAGAATTTACCTAAGCATATTGATGGATAGCTTGGGGATATACTCATTCTAGGGTATTTGTAATCCTATCTCTAACGAGTTACCTAATGTGTTATACTCCAAAAGCTAAAGTTCAATCTTCAGCTCTGATACCAAATGTAACGGTCTAGGCTTTTCAACCATCAACATCGGCCACTCTCAACTGGTAGGTTTTCAACCATCCCAGCCCTGCCGTGGCATATAATGGTACCCTGCCCTTGCTTTAACGGCCAGCCTTTCGACTTCTTCACCTATCCGGTTAACCAACCCTTCCCCAGGGACATGTAGGGGTAAGAGTCTCCCATTCACCACCAAACGCAAATCGAGAACCCTCTATCACGTTGTATTAAGCAAGATCAGTCATAGGACTAGTATGAGCAAAAAAAAGCAGTTTATCTTTAACAAAAGAAAACAAAAGAAATTTAAAAGAAATCCACGGTGCTTTTTGGAAAATGAAACTGCCATAAGGCCTCCCACCACACACACAATGCAAGTGCACACTTGGAGGAGATTTCTCCTTATGACAGTCAAACATGCTTGATACGCGAAAATCCTTTTGATATTACTATTAGTGCATAGTGCTGAAAACCTTTCGAAAGTATAGTATTAATCTTAGCTAGCATAGACATTTCGTACTACGCCTACTATAGCTACCATTTAAACAGTGGTGACCACCATAAGTAAATGGAAGGTTATATAATTAAAAACGTACAAGGCGCGTATTGGATGATTGGTTTTCCAACAATGGTCAGGCAAAGGAACTTCCTACACTGAATGGAATGTCTTTGGAGGGACGCCCCCAAGAACCTAACCGGATCTATGCCAACACAAGGCTAGGTCACCTCTGTAACTAGGGTACTACTGACACGAGCATGCCATCCCCCCGGTCGTTACTGACCGTTAATCGAGGTACCTCTACACCAACAACCACAAAGCAATAAGTTTGCCGCAATCACATAGGTTAAGTATCAGGGCTCCATACCATGATACCACCTTTTATCCAGAAGGAAATGGACGCACCCTTGGAGGGCGCTACCCCAAAATAACCTTGCTGCAACAATTCCTGTTTCGACCATTATCGGGTTGTGAGGCTCGACGAAGTCACGTCCACAAAGCTACGCTTTACACAAAAGCCATGCTTTGATCAACAAATGATAAGCAGCACTTCGTACGCCACGTTACCAAATTGGGAATGTATCACTAGTAAATATCAACTACATAACCTTTGAGCTCATACGTCTCAGAGAAGACTGTTAAGCTAAGAGAATAAATTGCTCGCCACCAAATAAAATTGTATTTGATAGAAACCAGCTCTACATCTCAAAGTGTAATGTCAAACACACATCCATACAAGTCTGTTCCGGGTTCGAACAGAACCGAAGGAATTTCCAAAGAAGCCCTTGCAATCCGGGTATTCCCAATCCTGATCGGACTTCCTATCACATATGGAGATCTCTATACTGGCGCGACTCAGTGTAGAGGCATTCGACGGGTAATCCTTTCATTCTCGAAAATATCCGATCTTCACCGCCGGTCTTCAAATGCTATCCATTATGTCGTATCAATATTCGAAATGGGTTATATGACACAGGGTCCTCTCTTGGCTAAACCGAATAATGAGCGCAATATTTTAAAACCATATGGATATTGGAATCTTAATTAAGTCACGCTTATTACCCAAAACCTTCTTTCAAATGGTTTAAACAAATTTCCACATTTAATCTTTTAAACAAAAAGATTCACTGCACTTTGAAAATAAAGTTCACCAATCTTTCACAAAGATTCATTTATAGTTTTCAAAACTATATCAACTCCAATTTCTTTATACAGAAGATACACCTTTAAGATCCTCTTTGATTTGAAAACAAAGTTCACCAATCTTTAACAATGATTCATTCGTAGCTTTCAAAACAAATCCATTTCAAACTTGAAATCTTTTCAATAAAAATTGGAAGTTCTTTCGTTATATGAAAGCCATTATCATTTGAAAACAAATAGTTTTCATTTCGGATAAATCCGATCAAATATGCACAAGTTATAGCCTTTAAAGTATAAACTTGGGTTAATTTTAAATTCCCAAAATAATACTTTTAAAATACTTTAAAGATGGTTTAAAAAACCTATATATATATATATATATATATATTTTATAACTTGCATCACCACTTTTCAAACCATATTATCCAAAATAATTTTCAAATCTTTAAAAAGATATATTCTATTCAAACTAAATTCAATTTTAAATTTCCCTTTCCAAAAGATTTCCATATTCAGTTCAATTCCTTTTCCAAAACCATTTGGATTCAAAATTCAACTCTAAAACTATTTCATTAAATTCAAACATCTATGACTTAACCAATTTCCTCGTGCAATCCATATTTGTGTGTGTATGGTGTAGTCCAGTGGTTTTACGCAATAGTGCAACATCATCAATCATCATAATCCAAACACCGCAATATTGATAAGCGGTATAATCCTATAACGCTTATTTTCATACACTGATTCATAGATAAACAATATAAATTCATCATAGATAAATAAATTACATTCTTCATAGCTCAAATCAAAACAGAGCATCACACATAAGGGGTTTCAAACAATTCAACATCCAATAAAATCCAAACATTCATAAGTAAGATAAATTAATTATCTGATTAAGTTAAATCTGATTAATTACTTACGGATAAACTACTAATCCTGGTTAATTAATATTAATTAATTACAAACCAACTTAATTAATTAACCTTTAATCATTTATTAATTAACCTTAAATGATAAATCAATTAATCTTTAGTTATTAATTAATTAACCATAATTAATAATGTAATCAGCCTTTTATCGTTATATAATTAACCTTTAATTATTTAATTATTCTTTAGTTAATTATACTTAATTAATTAATCACTAATCACTTGATTAATCAATTTTAAATCATAAATTAATTATTCGTAATTATAAATTAATTAATCCTCAATTATAAATTAATTATCCCTTAATCATTTAATTAATTAAACTTTAATCAATAATTAATTAGTCTTAATTATGTAATTAAAAATCCATAATCATGAAGTTAATTAACCTTAATTCATTCATTAATTATTAATTAATAAATCTTAATTATTAATTAAATAAACCTTTAATTAATCACATAATCAAGTTAATACCTTGATTAATTTATCTTTAAGTAATTACATAATTAATCCTTTTAAATACATTGGGTAATTATCCTTTTAAATTACTTTCATTAACCAATTATCATTTAATTGCTTTCATTTAAATAATAAATCTTTAAACCCTTAAGACTTAAATCAATTAAAAGATAATCCATTTATCTTAATAAATTACTTTAATTATCATTAAAACCTTTATTTAATAAACCTTTTAATTTATTATCATTAACAAATAAATTCACTAATATTTTAAAGTTAATTAACAATTAAAACCTTTTTTCTTAATTAACTTCTTAATAGCATTAAGTTTATTCAAAATAAACTTTAAAGTAATGGTTATATAAATGTTTAAAACATTTTAAACTAAATCAATTTAAAATAATTTTATTTAAAAACCCTTTTAACCAACTCAAAACTCGGATAAACATTTAACATTACAAAAGAATTGGTTTTGACCAAAATTATTTCAAAATAAAACTTGATTAGTTTTAAAATTTAAAACTGTTTTTATATAAATTTTTAGACCCGAGCCATTTCTCGATTTACTCGAACATAGCTTCGAGTCTCCTTCGCTCTACATTTCTTCACGCAATTCATCATTTTGTTCGAGTTCGTACCCGAGTACTTCATCTTCCTCCCCAATCATTCTAGAATACAGATACACATCCCCATTCATGCACATGCACGATTGTTCTGACGTCTTCCGATCAACGTCGCCACCACCCATGAGTCACCCCTGACCTCGTCGACGAACTCCACTACCCAGTACGACGATTTCGTCATGAATTCAAATTTTTGAGCAAGTTGACAAAACTGGAACCCAACCAGTCACCCAAATCAGCCTTGCACCGACGTTACAGACCACCGATGACCATGCTATCTTGATCCAAGTTACTCCGACGTCCCACGCTCCCATCTATATAGGTCCGATCACCTGAATTGCTTCGATGACGACGCGATTAGCTCGAGAACGCCAGCACCCACAACATGACCATAAACCCTAAATTCACTTCAAACAGCCACCTCGGCAAAATAAAAAAATTTCAAGCATTTTTTTGATGATCCTCAGCCTACGATACATCTCTGGCCACAACCACGTCGACCAACTCATTGCCAATCGCCAAAATTCCACAACAATACCTTTTCCGTTCAACTGAAGATATCCCAATAATTATCAACTTAAAAATCATGACCTGATTACCTAAATTCGTGATTTTGTATCACGAATCTGTTGAAATCAACAAAATTCAAAATTAAAAACATTAAATTTCCAGAATTTAAAAGAATCCACTATGGTTTCCTATTTTATGAATATTCACTTAATATAAATGATTAGAATTGTTTTTAAAAATTCAATCAGGTAATTATATCCAAATTTCATTTAGAGTTCATCACCAAAATTTGTTTAAATCTTAAGATATGAATTTTTATTTGATGAATTTGTAACCTGTATGAGGAACAGATAGGTATAAACAGAAATGCATATCCTATTTACCTATATATTTTTATATATTTACATATACAGACAAATTCTTTTCATTCATACAATATTTTCAACAACAAATTTTCAAATATTCATCAAGACATGCAATAGATTCTAGGCTAGTTTGCTCACCTGGATTTGGAAAGAATAGAAAACAGATTTTAGGCGTGGAACAGGAAATCTGAAATTTGATTTATTCTACTTTGTTTTGATCTACACCGAACTTTGTTTACTGCGAATCTTGAATTTGTTTCATTAATCTTTGATCTTGAGTTATTGAGTTGCTTCTTAATCTAGCTTTGATTGCTTTGTAGTTTGATTTCAGGTTTTGTTTTTAATCTACAATTCCAGGTTGAAGCTTTGATTTGAATTTCTTTTTATCTTTTGATCTCAAGCTTGCTTCGGATCTGAGGCTTGTTTTAGTTCTTCTTATTTGTTTTCAAGCTTCCAGGTTGAAATGCTGATAGTTGTTATTTTCAGGTTTTAAATTTTCCTTTGTTTTTAGTTTGCTGGTTTGAAAAGTAAAGAAGAGAAATCTGGTTTCTTTCTTAAGCAATATATTTATGTATTTAAATTTCAATGAAACCATATCGCCACTTGTTCAAATTAAACCGTACACTTGTAACTTTATGTTAAAAGTTGTAATATAAAGGATATTATTAATTAACAATTGTCACTTTTGATTAAATTGTGTTTAAGTCCTTTTTGTTTAATAAATTTTTAAAATTTAGTTTTGTAAACCCTTATGTTAATAATTCTTCAAATTTTGTTTTAACCCTTTATGCTATTATAAATTATGCAATATAATTATATATATATATATATTATATTTTCAAATCTATAATTATTGTGTTTTAAATGATATATACTTTTATAACTATTTATATAACCTTTAGGAAAATGATTTTAAAACCAATTTATCAATAATATATTTACTATCCAAAAGATATATACACATTAAAGCTTTATATTCATTCGTGCTTTAAATTTTAAATTCACGTTATTATATTTTTAAATGAATGAATGTTTATGTTTATACATTTCCTATTATTTATTCGTATATTACTTCTTAGAGAAAATGTTTTAAAAACTTAATTTCTATAATAAATCCAATTTATTTTTAAATATTTACATTTTGAATTTTCCAAAATCAAAATTTTATTTACAATTTAACTTTCAATCTATATATGTTCATAAATATATTTATTCAAAATTTTCAAATTAATCCACAATCAAATTTATAATTAATATATTATTCAAAAATATTTTTTCTAAATTTCCAATTAAAAATTCTATTTAAAATCATATTTATATACATTTATATTAATAAACAAATAAATATATATTAGATCTGGAAAATACCAAATTAATTCAAAATTTAATTTCAAAAATTAAATTGATTACCAATTTAAATTTGATTTAAAAATAGGAATATTAAAAAATATATATCCCAAAATCTCTGAAGAAATGATCATCACTAAGGAAATAATAATGGTAGTTAACTATAAGTGTGACACAGTGAACACAGAGCCTAACTAAAACAAATAAACCCTGCCACCTAGTGCAATAGTCTAACGAAATGAAATAGGCCACCAGGTAAAAACCCTGACTCCTAACGAAAAGAAATAGGTAGCTGTGTTTGTGAAAAAACTATATGAATTTACTCAACAAAAATAAATAGGTAAACATTGTCCAACTGTAAAATAACTGATAGGGCTGCAATATAACGCCCATCCAAACAACAATAAGGATAGCCGTGTTATACCAGAATATACCTAACCCCAAGAAATAGAAATAGGTCTACCTACCCAAATCTAAAAATGTATCGATTCTCAAATCGATGAAAATGAGTTATCTTCTATTGGGGATCTATCGATCTAAAATCCGAACACCCTAAGATAATACAACTCTAAGTATTAATTACTGTCACTCCAGTAATCACAAGAATTTAACTAACTGTCCCATACCAAATTCAAGTATTTACTAAAAGCTGGTAAATTCCACTTAAACTCTATTTAACAAATTATAGTAATAAACGAAAGAATTGTACAAAAAGTCTCATACCAACCCGACAATTCAATTGTTTATTAAAATTCTTTATTTCATGGAAAAGCATAAAATTCAATAGAAATGGAAATCATTCAATTTTTCAAATTAAAAATCCAACTAAAACTATTAATCCAATTTTAATTTAAAGAAGGATTTTACAAAATTACTTTGATTTAAAATTTCAAAATAATAAGAAAATCTCTTTCCAACCACATAAATATATGTATTATTAATAATTTTATCAAAACCTTTGAATTTATTATAAATCTATTTTTACTATTTATAAATAGTAGATAAAATTTCATAATTTACTAATATAAAGAAAATCATTTCTTTTTCAAACAGATTTTTGATATGTGTTAAACCTTTGCTTTTCGAATATTTTTATCTCTAAAAGTATTTTCTAACAACAATATTTTAAATTTGGAAATATGATCATAAGTATAATTTATATACTTTACAAGCGGTTTCAAACTATGTATAAAAAAAGGATTTTCTAAAACTATCCTTAAAAAATGTCTTAATTTAATATATATAAAAAAATTCCAAATTAATACCATATCTTATCTTCCGCCTCTAAAGCATTTCCAAAATTATATACTTATAAATAATAATTTTAATAGGTTTTATTAATAAATATTAATTATCTTAAAAAGCTTTGAATAAAAATTTTAAATTAAGAAATTAGGTAATAATATAATATAATATAACTATTTTCTATTAACTAAATTACAACAAGAATCGAAATAGATAAAATCTCATATGGAAAATCTTTTAAAAACATTTAAACAATTCAATCAAGAAATCAATGAATAATACAACTTCCCAACATCGCTCCATAAAATATAATTTCATAATGCCAAATTATTTATCGACTCGAGTTGCTTTCTAACGCTCCGGTTGTGACGACCCGCCCTTCTACTACTAGAAAGACGTATCATCATTAAGAAAGAAAGGGGTAGAAAATAGAAAAGAAAGAGAAAGATAGAACAACAACATCAAAATCTCACAGCGGAATGGAACAAAATATAATATAACACATAAATATTACATATAATACATCAATTAGAGTTATACAGATCATACATCACATACTAGGCAGTTATAAACTCCTGTCTAGTTAATACAACTCAATACAATATGACTCAGAGATACTAACACAGCGGAACTATATATATATATATATATATATATATATATATATATATACATATACATACATACATACATACATATACATACAACGCTGAAGCCTCCCGCTCCATTGCTCCTCTGGAATTCGTCAAATCTTACCTGAATCCCTTGGCTACCCGTAAAAATTTGGGTACCCGAGAGTTTATGAAAAACAAAAATAAACTCCGGGTCAGACATGGGTCTGGTATGAGTAAACGGTTTAAAGTTGTTTAACTTTGAAAAACATTTGAAAATAAAAGTATCACGTAAGACTTCCCACACATAAATACGGGTAAGTTTTTACCTTACGCTAACCAAAACATTTCATAGGAAATCCAGTGATATTATAATAGTGTCTAGGGTTTTCAAGTAAATAGAAAATAGCCGAAATTGTTACATCTATTAAATTCCAGCTACTAGCCACAAAAGTGGGTAATACAAAACAAAACCATAGGGTCTCGTAGGGAAAATGGATTTCCAACAATGGCAGGGCTACTGGGGTACCGCCCGTCACAGTACGGGGCCTAGATCACCGTACCGAGGATTACTCCCTTCATCCCCTGCAACACAAGGCCGGAACCATTCCTTACTGAACAGTCCCGAACAAGATAAACCCCGTGGTTGGCGCGACCAACCATCCACTAAGCCGAAATATATAAGGGACATCTAGAAAGGGGAAATATCTTGTCCTGCTTGGGCATGACCCACCTAACCTCGCTGCATCTCCCCTGTTTTAACCATTCCCGGTTGATGAGGCTTGAGGCTGCGATTACCTTTATAGAACATATCACTTAGAATGCTCATCGTCCGCCTGACGATGTGCTGAAAGCATTCAATCCATACAAGTTCGTTCCGGATTCGAACGAAACCGAAGGCATTATCTCGTCACACTCATTTTGGAATCACCCTTAGAGTCAACGACGATAACCCTTGCATTCTGAAAACTCCAACTCGATCTTCATTTCAGGATTTACGACCTAAAGTTTAAATTGGATCGATGTGGTTTTCGGAGAATCAAGATTGATTCTTCCGATCCCGGTCTCATCGGATCCAAACGCCATTTTAAGGGCCAAGTTGTCTAATTAACTTAAAAAGTTTAAATAATTTAAATTCAACAATTGAATTATCATAGCTTTTATCATAGATAAAACATATGCAAACATCATAGATATATCACAGCATATCAGAGAGCATCACAGAATATCCTCAATTTAAACATCACAATTCAGACATTCTACATACACCACAATCTATAAGCAATTACCTTACAATCTTCACTTAACTCTGTATAATTAATCATTAATTACCCATTAATTACTTATTTCATTCCAAATCATCTAATTGATGATTTCTTAATTTATTATTAAGTCTTAATTACGAAATTATTTTATTTCATATTATTAACGAATTACTTCCTCAATCAAGTGAGTTAACTTTAATTGCTTAATTAACTGTTCTCTGATCATTAATTAATATCTTTAATTACTTATTAATATAACTTAATTATTCAATTATTGCCTGCTAATTACTAAATTAATCATTATTTCATTCTAATTAATTCACTTGATTTTTCTTAATTATCAATCACTGATTAATTAACTTAAAGTAGTTAATTCTTAATTTAGTATTTACTCAAGCGTTGTCTAATTCTAACACTAATTACAATCTTAATATAACTATTCTTAATTACTTTCTAAATAATTGATAAATGTTAATTTTCGACAACTAACATTTAAAGACATCTGCAATTTGGGAATCAAACAAATATTATCAACTTACCTTTAATGTTAATTGATTTTCATTCGGCCTTAACTAAATTGCCAATTTAAAACAGTGAACAAGTGATAGTTACAGTGTTAAGTACTACTTAAATTATTAAGCCTGAAGCTCATCTCCTAAACAAAACACAGAACTGCAGATAATCAAACTCCAAGACTTCGTCCCTGGTAAAACCCGAGACTACCCCTTCGTTAACGCGAGTGTTACTTCGAGTTACCCCAGCCTTTTCCCTAGTCCTCCCTAACATCTTCTTCTTCTTCTCTTTTTTTTTTACAGTAAGTTAAGCTTTAAACTAAAAAATAAATCACATCCATAACTCACACGAGTACAGTACGCAACAAACTCGAAGACTACCTCCCACTCGCTCGAGTAATACTCGCGACCCCCCTACATCAAGGCCTGACACCAAAATCACCGCTGCCGTGCACGTGCACGGCAGCACGACCCAACTCCGGCAGCCACCCTCCATCTCGACAAGGCGCATATCACACCCAGATCGAATCCCAAACCCAAACTGCAACCAGAACTTCGAATTCAAAAATTTAGGCCTACACCTGAAAAATGTAACTAACCCCCTCCACAAAATGCCACACCGCCGCCACTTTAGCCACCTGCAACACCCTAGCCCTTGCCCACTCGATGACATCACGATAAACAATCAGCCTCCAGGAGCTCGAGCCACTCGATGGTGTTATGTAGACGTTCTCAACTCGAAACAGAGATGGGTAAAAACATGATTTCAAACCCTAAATGGATCTCGCACTCTAAACTCAGGCAACATAAAAATTTTCTGATAATTTTCTTGTAATCACATACGTTTATACTTGCTTCATCCCAAATTTCAACCTTTATTATTGATTAAAGAACAAGAAATTTGTAAAAATACCATTTTGATTCGAATACAAACTGCCTTGGAAATACTGTGTTAAATTTTTTTATTCCAGTTTTAAAAATCATGTTTTGTGGTAAAGATTCAAGCTATGAACTAAATTTAATACTTTACATCAATCCCATTATCCAGTTTATGCTTGCTTACCTGTACAATAAAGTTACAGTGTATGTTTACAAACCATGGTTTAGATTAGCATTTAAAAATCTTAATTACAAGTTTAAAAATTATGTTTGGTTGAAATATTAAAACTTAGCAATGATTTAATGTGAATCATATGTGATTTGTTTGAACAATATTCAACCTATATCATTTTTTTCCAGAGTAGTACAGAGCAACCCAGCAATATTCGAAACCAAAGCATAAACAATCATAAACAATCCTCTGAACTGTTATTCTATCAAACTTAAAGCTTTTAAACTTTTTGTTTACTCACCTGCACCGAATCCTGAAACTCTCTTTTCTTTCCTCTGTTGCTTTTCTTTGTTTTTTCTTGTTTCTGAATTCTGTTTAAACTTGATAAATATGAAATTTGTTTATACTTCTTTGCTCTTTTTTTTCAGGCTTTACTTTATAAGTTTTAATAACTGAACTCAGATAGAATAAATGAACATACATAAATACAACCTTCAACAGTTATGCCTGCTTGAACAAGCTTTGTTGAAAAAATATCTTGCTTTGTTTTTATTATGTACTAAGGTACTAAACCTGAAATGGAAGGCATATTTTCGGCTGAAAGATGATGTTTCCAGACATAATAGTGGCTAATTAATGTATATGTTTACTCATATGTTAACACATATCCAAAGGCTAGCTGACACAAAGATTTGTATATAGATATTTTGTTTTGTTACTAAAGTTGTTTATACTAAATAATTATGTTTGCATAATCAGTTACATGTTCATACTGTAAAGATATTTAATAGTTGTACATAGATATTTGCAGTTTTTTTCCTTTTGTACTAAAATGTTTTCATTTAGGCTAACATAATATTAATGTTTGCTGACACCATCATTTATACAAAGATGTTACAATATTGTTTGTGCTAAATGTATTCATATGGGTGTGCAGTTATTATGGTTTATTTGATGGAAATATTTGTTTGCTTATGCATAAAAAGTTTGTAGACAAGTTAAAAGATGTTAGCTTCTTTCTTTATTTACAAATTTCTATGTTTGCTTTACCATAGTTAACATTTTCTATTATATCTTATACAAATTATAGTTTGTACTTATGTTTGATATATATAAGCTTATTTTATTTTAATTATAAAAGTTGTTAGAAACATTCCTTAATCTTATTTTTATTTAAAGGTTTAATCTTTCCAATATTTGATTCATAATGTATTTGCACTAATGTATTTTATATTTATATGAATATGATTGTGTTATTATACTTAGTATTATTAACTGCATTCATATATCTGGTATTGCATATTATTCATACATAACTTTTAATTTAATTGAATAATACAAATTAAATTTTTGAATATTCTTAAAGAGCCTACTTTATATTTTGAAGCTATATTACTTTATAACACATATACAACCAATAATAGCCAACATCTTATTTATTTCAAAATGAAAAATCTTGTATTTTATTTAAATTTGATCAAAACTTATTATAATAATAGGGTCAAAATTCCGGGATGTCACACCGGTCATACAACAATGAATATACTATCATCCACCAATCAAAACATTATATGATCAAGGAATTTATGATTGCTTGCAACTTTAAGCGATCGACAAATTGAATTCCATATTTAAACACAGAATTCAACAAATTCATCCATCAAACAAACTGAACCTATAGTAGCAATTTTTCTTCAAGCATTTCAATAATTCACTATCAAATATTATCAAGATTCATGATCAAGCAAGTATGAAAAATGGATATAATCATATTTGAATATAGATGTGTGAGTTAAATAAATTAACTCACCTTAACCATTTATTTGCACATTAATGCACTTTTCGCTACTCTCGAGATGGCATCATCAACGTCGTCGCCAGCCTACTGACTATGCTAATGCAATCGCGGCTCTCCATCTCCACATCATCCGCTTTCAATTTTGATCGCTAACCCCAGCCTAGCGTCATCCATTCCTTCCCTTCCAACACCATCGAGCACCATCGTTGGAGTCCATGTCGTATCGACCTCGCCCTCATCAACATCACACGAAACCTAACCAGGTCGCGACAACCACTAGTCCATAACCTTATGCGTGCAAACTCCTCAGCCTTTTGATGCCTGTTCCAGCCTCCCGCCGCATATACTATCGTTACCAGAAATCCATGCATTTAATTTTATTTTCTTTTCAAAATTGATTTATGATCTTTGGTAGGTTAACGGGATTTGGGAGAAAGGGAAGCGAGTTTAGAAAAATGGGTGGTTTTTGTTATGGGCTTTGGCCTTTTAAATTTTTATTTTACATGTAAATTCACTTTCTCCGTTTTCATTTCTAGTTATTTTCGTTTTCTTTTTCTTTGATTAATTCTTTTTCTTAATTATAATCTACTTCAAGTATCTGAAATTATTTGCACTTGAAAATATTTTATATTCATTAAAATATTTCATTTGAATTTTAATATATTATCTAAAAAGGAATTTACCAAACAATTCAATTCTTTTATAAGAAAATCTTTTATTAAATAGATGAATTGAATAATTATTTGATTCTAAAAATAATAATTATCAAAAATCGATTCTTCCATTATTCTGTTTTTAATTAAATTAGTCTAATACTACAGCTTTGAAACTGGGTTGTTACAAACCTCCCTTCTTATAAAAACTGTGTCCTCATAATTTCTTTTAGGGAGGCGTTACACACAACAAAACCATTAGCTCTCTTACAACTTTATAATCAAGTTCAGTCTCACTCGATCCGATCAGTGATTAACTTTAGAACAAAACTTACTATAAGTTTTAATCTTAAATAGACACATTCATTAATTCCATTTCTTCGCATAAGAAAAACTAACGAAAACTTTCTAAATTTTAAAATTTTCGAAAAATGTCGGCAGAGTCACCTTTGTACGGAGAGGCGTTTGCAATTTCACAATAAATATATATATTATATACATCGATCATACGATTGAAAATACAATATATATTAATATTTCTAACACTTTTATATTTTAATCCAAAAGTGTACCTCTTTTTAGCAAAAGCAAGCGATCTTATCAATTGTGAGCAAAAATAAGTTAAAGCCATAAGTTAGTCCACCAAGTCCTGTTATACACCTATTCTCAACTTAAAAAGTTACATGTTAGTCACGTATAGAAAGAGATATATTAAATATGCCTTCATTGAAAGTATCATGCATTTGGTAAGCCACTTATCGACAAAGTTTTGATAGCTAAAACCACAAATTTAGGTGAGGGTTACAAAATATAGTTATTGCCATATTATATTAGTTTCTCAAAACAACTTCCAGATTGCAACAATATGGGAAGCGGCGTAAGTTATAGTGTTTTATCTTAAGGAATAGAATCTGAAATCATAAAGTAAGTGTAAGTACACGTAAGAAACATGAAATTTTAGCTTATAAAACCACAAAATTTTATGAAACAGTTAAACAAAAATTATTGCTTATAATTTAAGGTTTTCGGAATGGGCAAGATCATTGAAATCGGATTAGCCATTTAAATATTATTGTCACAACCCACATTTCCATATGGTTCAAACAATCACTTTACCATGGTTTTCCAGTCCAATTTGAATAGAAAGGCGGATAGTAAGTAAAGAAAATAGAAAGAAGGTAAAAATAAAATAGAACAATACAGAATCTCATACGGGAAACGAACAATCTATAATATGGGACAAATCTTTACATAAACAAAACTGCAATTAATATATATACATACATTAATCAAAGTATACTAACCTATTCGGCATGGACAGTTATAACGTCCTGTCCTTACAATTGCTGATAAACACTACCAAATGCAATGGAAAATAACCATCACGTGAATAAGTCTCTGGGCCTCCATCTCCTCTCTTGGAGCTCCAATCTTTCAGCTAAACCCGAAAATATGCTCGGTCTGACCCGAGCATATAGGAAAAACCACGCCTGGGTCAGTCTGGTAAAACTAGTGTGAGAATTTAAATCATGAGGAATTTTATTCATTACAACTTTCAAATCTCTTTGAAATCAAAAGTATCCTGTAAGACCATGCCACATAAAAACACAATGGGTTTTTCCCTTACGGTAACCAAAAACACTTTTTATAGAAAATCCAGTGAAGTTATAATTGTGTCTAAGTACAAATACTTATTCAAATTGCCGAAATTGTTACATTAATTAAATTTTAGCATACTAGATTCTACAACCAAAACCGTAAAGGCACGTATTGGAGAATGGATTCCATACGAATGACTAGGCACTGGAGTTCCACCTACCACAGTACACCTGTAGAAAAATGTACCGAGGATCGTGTCGGGATCCCCTGTAACACAAGACCAGACTATCCCTAACCCAGATAGACCGAATATGCTACCATCCCAGGTGTTCCCACCCTTTCCTAGGCTCCTTTCGTGTATCGTAGTAATAATATCCGAGGCTATCTAGAAGGGTGATAAACGTACCCTATTTGGGTGCGATCCATCTAGCCTTGCTGCATCTCCCCTGTTTTTCAGTCATTCTCGGTTGATGAGGCTAGAGGCTACGACCTTTTAAGGAGTTTTCATTTAGAATGCTCATTTTCTTCCAATGATAATGTACTAATATCATTCATCCATACAAGTCCATTCTGGGACTGAACGAAATCGAAGGCACTATTCCTACTACTTCCATTTTTGAAATCATCCTTAAGATTAGTAGCGACTAGCCCTTGCACTTCAATGCTCCATCTTCGATTTCATGCTCTTGTCTTCACTTCAAAAACGAATTCATTGGATCGAAGTGGTATTCGGATAACTTATCCGATCTCGGTCTTTTCGAAAGCAATGTCCGATATTTTTCGGTAAAATCAAACCTGGTTCTTTAGGAAATAAAAAACGAAAATAAAATCGGAGATCACCTCCTAACCTTTAGTGGATGGATTTCCTTATCATCGTCCTAGATGAATGAAATGAGTTTGTATGTACAGTATTGCACCTCGAATGATAACTGTAGCATATAGTTCCCGTGTTTCTCCTGAATATTTCCAAAGTTACGTTTTGGTCCAGATTTGATAGTCGATTATTTAACTATCAAATAAACAAACATTCAACCAAAGAATCATTTCCCACTGAAATCATTAAGCCTTATTTAATTTACATTAAATCTCTTTATCAAAAATAGTCATATACTTATCTCACCCGAATAAGCATATTAACAAATCATTCCTTTTAAATATTTGAAACATTTTAGAAATATATATATATATATATATATATGTATGTATGTATAAGTATATTGGAAACTACCATTTGATATCGACCACGGATCATGGCTCGATGATTACATCTCTATCCCAGGGAAATCCAAAACTTAGCTTAGGCAGTCACTGCCTCCTAATTTTCGCCATGTAAACAATCATTGATCGTAGTTTGCACAATAGTTACGTCGCTATCCAGCGAAAACATAACAAACTGTAGGCAATATCTACCCCTCGAATTTCGCTTATGAAAATATACCCTTACTTCCTGGGATAACTATTGTAATAAATATCTCAAAATAATACTTATAAGGTTTTTATAATAATTACCAAGTTAGATTAAGCAAAAACACCCTTTTATAAAAGTTTTACTGTAAAATATATTATTTTAAAATATTATTAATATTTGTGCAATTTATCTTGAAATAAATTACTTTTATCCCAATGAATCCTTATGTAATAATTTACTTCAAACAAATCACTATAAATAGCTTTAATTATTAATTTAAATATACTTTAAATAATTAAATAACTTGAAACGATAATTAAATACTTTTTAAATAATTTTTTTATAATAATAAATTAATTAACTTTAAACCGTTCTCAAATAATTATAAATTATCTTTTAAAATATCATTGATAGTTAATAATTATCCTTAAAACAATTTTGGTTCAAAGGTCAACTTCCAAATCGAAAAAGAGGACTATTAATTTCAATAGTACTTAATCAAGTTACCATTCATTCGTTAACAATCCGGAATAAGAGATACGGATATTCATATCAATCTGTTTTTAACAATCAATTTAACATCATATTGTCCATTATAATTATCAGGATAAGTAAAAGATGTCCGTACAAATAAAATAGCAGAACAGGGTTTATTTCTTCTAATCAAGTCCGAAACACATATATTTAATAATAATGGCAGAACGACGATTTATTTTGCCATTAGGGGTCCAATTAAATACAATCAGTGGAACGATGTTTTATTCCGCTAAATGAATATCAAAACATCATAATTAACATAAATTAACTCGTCGTTATTTTTATCCGGCAAAACACTTCAATATACGGGTCATATAAATTCAAATGACGATATTAGTTTTAAATTGATTACTTGAATTTATGTCTCATTTCAAATTGCTATAAAATTTCACTTATTCAAACTCGACAACAATTCATACGATGACGTAATATTCATTGATACGAATCCATTGCAAAAAGTTTCACATCAAATGGACTTAAGGTTTCAAGAAACTAAAATTTTAAAGTTTATAAAAAAAATCCTTTTTTAATAAATCGTTTATTTGTATTTTTTTAATTTTTTCTTGGTCGAAACCCAAGATTCTTTACACGAGACCGTCCCTCCTTCCTTCCTTCCCTTTCTCTTTTGCATTCCCATTTCCAGTTTCCAGTTCAACAATCAAAACCACGATCCCAGACAAAACCCAGTTCTTTTATCGACTTGTGTGCCTTCCCCACTATCCACGCGTGCGACTCTAGACCCATTCGTAATGCCATGCACCTCGTCTTGTCATCACCAACTACCTGAAACCCCCCTCGTGCATGCATATACGTGTATATGTGCACGAACACTCCGACCCACCAGCCATCGAACCCATGCCACTAACATAAATTTTCCTTTCGAACTCGACTAAACGGTGGCTTCAACATCACCAACGACCACACCTATAGAAATCCGAACCTCCATCAAAGATTTGAATGCTTCAGGTCTCGGCCATGCCCTCCTCCATGCCTCCCCGGCAATCGATCGCCCATACCACTTATGCCAATGGAATCGCCACCTCCTACTCTATCACCAGGCAACTCGCGGCCCACCTCGAAACTCCCCACTGCGCACACCACGTCGACAACCGAGAACCACCAAACTATGCCTTTAAACCCTAAAATCGCTTTGCTATCCCGAATCAAACCCAAAATCAACATTTGGCCACAGTGAACGCCTCACCCATGTTCCCCTACTCCTCCTTGACTAAGTCGTACTACTCCTCAACGATGCCACAGCCGAAATTTAATTTTTTGGTAAAAATTGATCATCTCAACAATTCTCCGAATCTAGGCTACTAAAAATTGTTATTTGTTCGCTAAATCAGGACTGCATGCTTGATTCGATGATTTGAACATATTGAATTTGGTCGAAAACTGGGTTGCTTTTCGCATTTTTTACAATTTTGCTCAATGTACAAAAAAAACCAATCTTCAAACTATTTTTAGCAAAATCCGTACTTGAAAACAAAAGTTTCTTCAGTTCACATCATTAATTAATTCTATTTGTGAATGAAGATATTGATTTATGATCTCCAGTCATATATATAAATTTTCCTCTGTTGAACGTTATGGAGAAGGATTTGAACATTTTAGGCATTTACATTTAAATCCTCACCTCAAACATTGAAACGAGCCTTTGAAATTCTTGACACTTAAATTTTAGTTTATGATTTGATGGTTGAAAATCTTGCCTTGATTTAGAAGAGAATGCTTCTTCCTCTCCCTTTTGTTTTACTGTGTTTATTATAGAGCTTGTTACAGAGCTTTATGTTTTACAGAGTATTATCGTCACAGGTTTTTTTTTTAAAACTGATGCTTATGCACATACAAGCCTATGTATATATACATGCTTGCATAAGACAAAATGATGTGTGTGTACAATATTTTGGGATCAAAAGATTTGCAGATGCTGTACAAGGATTTAAGATGGAATTGAAATGAGGCAGCTTTGAGTTGATATTTTGTTTGAGTTTGAAAAGAGGTTAAAATGAACATTTTGGTTTTTCTCCATTTAGGCCAGACAACAATATCTATCTATATATTTATATTACCTATATTTTCTTATTTAACTTTTAATTGTTTTTTTTATGTTTATATATATGTTTATATTTTCTTTCATTCGTTTACCAGTCAGAACTTACATTATTTGCTTTGTAACTTAGATGTTTTGCCATTTTTCTTTTTGGTATTTTACTTAACTTTCTAATGGTTAAAAAATTCTTTTATATATATTTTAAGAATAACATATAAAGTGGCTTTAACTAAACAAATTAGTCTTTATATTTTATATGTATATATATTTCTATTAATATATATATATATATATATATATATAAAACTCAAGGCGTTGAAAGTTTTTGCCCTTCCACTTTTTAAATAAAATAACCTTTATGGTTTACATTTCTTCTTACATCTATCATTCTTCAATATATATATATATATATATATATATATATATATATATATTCTTTTCAATAGCTATATTTATTTAGTTTATATATACATATATATATTTCACTTACCATTACATATATTGTTTTTAACATACCATTATATTTGTTCGTAAATACTATAGTCTCCTTTTTGAACTTACATATATAATATATATTCTTCTTAACTAATGTGTAGATATGTATATAGGAAAATCCAATTTTAAACCCTTTTTATTTATAATACATTGTATTTTCCATAAGTCATATCATTTCTATTTATAATATTTTCTTTTCTTTTTCATCTATATTTATTTGCTATGAATTTTGTTTCCAAATTATATATATAAATAAATTTTGTTGTTCTGAATATGTACAAGAAATTCCAATTAAATCAACTTCCTATTTAATAAATAAAAATATGAAAATTCAAAATATTATCCTAGCTTGAAAAATTGTACATTATTACCAATTGTTATTTAACAGGGAATTTTACTTGATTAAAATATCGTATTATTGAATATTAAAAATTGGTTCAAAACTTAAGACGACGAAACTTCCGAGTTGTTACAGTTAGGACCAAAACAGTTCTGCCCTGGTAGATAGTATTTTGGGACAGCAACATTTACTCTTTCAAAGTCATGTTTAAACGTTAATAAAGTTCAAAATTTCAGAAAATGACGAACACAAAAGTTGTTCTATATTAAATTATCTATCGATAAAACAATAATCGTTAAAATCAGACAAACTATTCAACAGTAATGATTAAATGAATTTCAGCTCAATTTTAAACAATATTGCATTTCACAAAACAAGTTGCAACCTTTTTTTTTTTAAAAAGGAACAAACAATAAAGTTGTTACTTACGCACCTGCAAAAGAAGAATTGACAAAATCAGATCAATCTCTCACAAATTGTGATTATATTTATGAACACTACAATCTCTTCTTACACTTTTGTTTACATGATATTTTAAATTATTGTAGTATGAATTGGTTCAAAGTGGATACAAATTTGTGGAACAAGCGGTGTAGCTAAATTCTCAAATACTAAAAATACATCAGACAAACGATGAATCCATAAGAAAGTGCGCAACTAACTATTTTTGTACTTTAATTTCATTTGTGTAAAATTATTTATAGTGTTTAGTACTACAATTGTTAGCATACAATTTACATTGTGCAAATGCATTTTCTTTACTAATTAAACTACAAATTGAACATATAACCTTCAGATTCAAATTGACTTCGGACTTCAGTAATTGATAGCATTTAATTGCACTATAGATATCAAATTCACAATTACAAGTTTCAAGGAAAATTCAAGTTACTGCAATAGTAATTGCATATTCTGACATATATATATATATATATATATATATATATATATATATATATATATATATATATATCTGTGTGTGTATTGTTTATTTCTTTAGCTTATTTCACTACAATGTTTATGTTTTTTTACATTTAAAATTTTCTTAAACAAACTTATTACAGATTCCAAATCTCAACCTATAAAATTTTATATACAATTTAAATCCTTTTTGAAACCTTCTCAAACCTTTACACGTATGAAATCGAGCATATAGATGTTATACTTTCAAATCCCCGATCTATGAAATCACTTACATATAAACCTAATATATACTAAAAACCCTATGAATTCAAAATTCACATGCACTAATATTCCCACAATCATAACTTCAGCTGTTACATATAAAATCACATCATATTTTCCAAACTCATGCAGCAAACTTAGGAAGCTTACACTTGATATTCTCAAAATTGCTATTTTTCGTTAAAGCAGATACAAAGAAGCCTTATATTCCCAGACTTTTTTTTAAAAATTTCTTTAAAACTGATGTGTACTCTGAACTTCAATTTCACAAGAAACCCTTTTTTTCAAAATTCATTGTGCATATGCATTCAAAACCATTTACATTTGCAACCATCACTCCTGAAAACAATATATATCTGAAAGCTTATTAAGGCATTTTAGATCATGTATATTTATAAAATTATATGCTTGTTTAAAACTTGTGAACTCAAAAATTAAATATTCATTTAATTTTTTAACATGCATTCAAAATTGTAAATTTCTAAACTCAAAAGCACCTGAAATCACACATCTGAAGTTTTGTTGATTTCAAAACTAATACGTGCTTGAAATCAATATGTGTTGAAATTTGTGCACTTAGATGAGAAATTTTTATGCATTTCAAAGGTCATTCGTGCTCAATGCCAGAGGCAACCATACATGAAACTATATTACAAGAAATTCCAGTTGTTCATATCTGAAACCAAATGTTATATATAAGATTTGAAGTTAAAATCTACGGATTGTAGAAAATCGGTATTACTAGTTTTTTAAAACTGAAGCTTGTGCACTAAAGAGCTTATATATATGCATATTGAGAATTTTTTTAAATCTTTTTCTGTAAAACCGTTATTTATATAATTACTACTTAAACCTGACATAATTATTTGGGGTCATCATGCTCATAAGAGTTACGCATACGTGCAATGCTAGATACAAAATCAATACATCTAAAACATTTAACTTCCAAAGCTTACTATACATAACTCAATATGTATGTGTAAGGCTAAAACACTGAAACTAACATAGATTCAAAAATATACGGCTTTGAAATTTAGACGCACAGAAATCTGCTATTAAGAGCTTATTCAAGTATTTATAACCAGTATATATAAAACTTGTTTGTTTGGAGCCTTGGTCCCTTTGAAATCATATGCATTCGAAACTATATCCACAAATTAGCATTTTTTTGTAAATTGGTAATAATTTTATTAAGGCGTTTCATCCCATATCATTAGCCCAATTCTGGCACAGTACAAAGTAAAATATAAGTAAAACAACTGAACCCTTTCCATATTAAAACAACTACTGCTCTTCCTCACACGACCATAGCGAAGTCATAGCAGCCAATGTTGATAGCTCGTACTTGGGTTTCCTACCAATGGAGAGTTCAGATCCACTCCTACAGTTTGAATTGCACCTTATTCCAGTTTGGTAAGGGGATAGTTCTTAATTCTCTTTAGTATTAACTGCAAGTCTCCACTAGCAAGCTTATTGACCTCAAAATGGTTTCTTTGTTTGCGTTGAAAAATTCTACGATTCCTCTCCTTCCAAATGTTCCAAATAGCTACAGTGATGGTAATTTTTTGCAATTTGAATTCCAGATCTTTGCTGTGACCATGCTGCATCAGGTAATTGATCTGTTCTTCTAGATTGTTTGAGTGTGGTAGAGAATTTAAGACATTATTACACGAGTTCCATACCAGATTCGAGTAAGAACATTCAAAAAAAGGTGCTCATGAGTTTCTATGTTCTGATTGCATAAGATGCAAACAGTTTCATTTATCATTCCCCATTTCGATAGCCTGCCTCTGGTAGGTGATCTTCTCAACATAGCTTTGCAAGCAGTGAAGGCCATTTTTGGATTATTAACATGATCCTATATAATTTTACCCCATGCAGCTTTGCTGTCTTTTTGTGTGATTTGGTTCCAAGTAGACTAAGTGTTAAATTCATTTCCAGTAGGCTTCCATACCCATTTGTCAGTCTCTCTGCCATTATAAGTAGGCATAAATTGGATTGCTTCTTTTTATCTTGATTTGCTGGCAAGGAGGAACAATTCAACCTATTATTGCTGATCACATCTTGGACTCTTTTATCTGGACAGCCGAAATCAGAGAAGGTATCGAGTCCCAAAATATCAATCAAAGATCCTCCGTGAATCCAAGGGTTTCTCCATAGGTCAATACCCCTTTCTGTAGCTATTTCACGAGTACAAAAAGTTGCTAAGGTGTTTCTTACTTCATAATTGCCTTCCAATTGAGTAAGGCATTATTGTCTATAGACATTTACCAAAAATTGCCTTTAATGTACATTTGCCTCATCCATTTACCCCATAAGCCTTTGCCATTAATAATTCTCCATGCTTGTTTCAGAATGTAAACGGTTATATCATTGAGTCTTCTAAGTCCCACACCTCCTTCATCTTTGGGTCTGTATAGTTTGTCATATTTGATCTTATGAATGCCACCCTTCCATATGAAATCCACACAAACCTTTTCAATTTTTTTGATCGAAGCATCAGGTAGTTGAAAAGTTTGCAGCCAGAAATTAACTATAGAGTGTATGACAGTATGCATCAGTTCAATACGACCTGCAAGGGAGAGCAGTTTGGAGTTCCAACCCCGCAGTCTATCTCTAATGGAGGATATGAGGGATGCACATTCTCTGTCAGTGATTTTATTAGAGGATAATGGAACTCCTAAGTATTTTACTGGCAGATTTCCTTCCTTCACATTTAAGAGATCCAACACCTCTGTTTTCCTGATACATGTTTTGTTAAAATAGCATTTGGTTTTCTTTTCATTCAGTTTTAGACCAGCATATTTTTCTAAGTTAATGAAAATGTCTTTAATTACTTTCGCTGATTCATGGATGGATTTTATACTGATGAGCAAGTCATCCGTATAAAGTAAAACACTCACAGTAGGCTGGATGTTAAAAATAGACTGAATAAGCTTGTGATGCATAGCCAACTCCATTTGTAGCGAAAAGTATTCCATGGCAATTGCGGACATGTAAGGGGATAGTGGATCACCATGCCGAATGCCTCTATTGGATCCTATGAAACCTTTTGGTATGCCATTGATCATGATAGAGAAGGTAGGTGTAGCCATGCATTCTTTTATGAGATTCACAGATTTTGTTGGGAGCCCCATAGCAGTAAGCATATGAATAATAAAGTGTCTATTAATTTTATCATATACTTTGTGGAGGTCGACCTTTAGACAGAATTTACCCATTCCTAGTTTATTAAAACTCCTAACCAATTCATGTGCCACAAGCGAGTTTTCGTAGATGCTTCTACCCTTAATGAAAGCACTTTAACATTTAGAAATGAGATCGGGTAAGATAATCTTCATTCTGTTACATATGATCTTGCTTAGAATTTTGTATATCACATTGCAGCAAGCAATAGGACGATAATCCTCAATTTTTAATGGATTTTCTTTTTTAGGGATTAGACAGATGAAGATGTGATTAATTTCTTTAACAAACTTTCCGCTTTGAAAAATATCTTGCGTAGCCATGTGATATAATCTTTCAGGCAGTCCAATGGAGAATGTAGAATTTGGAGCGGAGTCCATCGGGTCCTGGGCTGGAGTCGACATGGATGGAGTTAAGAGCTTCCATCACTTCAACCTCAGTGATTTACCTGTCAGCATCCTTATGCCCTTCGAACTCACCTACCTCCTACATTGATTGATTGGTAAGTTTGTACAAATTTCCCCATTAAACATATCATTATAATATTTGATTACTTGCTCTTCAATATCTACTGCATTGGTTGTTATATTTCCTTCTTGATTAATTACACAAATGTTATTATTCTTATTACTGCGAATTGCCATTTTTGCATAAAAGAATTTGGTACATTCATCCCCTTCAGTTATCCATTTCTCCTTGGCTTTTTGTTTAAGTTCAGCAGCTTTAATTCTGAGTGCTTCTTTTAATTTACTTTGAATTTGATAGTAATTACACCATGTGTCGTCATTGTCTATTCCATTGTCTATCATAACCAAAAGTTCTTCGCATTGTTTCTGTAAGTTGGAAATTTGGTCTCCTTCCTTGGGTCGCATCTGTTCCAATTCTTAATGTCATTTTTAACTTTTTTGATAATTTGGATTAGTTTGTAGCATTGTGAGCCCTCAACCTGAGGAGTAGTTTTGAAGTTAATAGCCTCTTTGTAACCCTCTATTTCATGCCAATGATTGCCATATCTAAAAGGTTTGCCTTTGTTAATCAATCCTTTGTCTACTAAGTCAACAAGAATAGGACAATGATCACTAGTAGATGGAGGAAGAATGTTGGCCCTGATGTTAGAAAATAAAGTGATACATTTCACATTTACAAGAACTCTGTCTAGTCTACATGATATTTTCTTATTTTCTCCATTTCTCCATGTATATTTTAGGCCACCGTGGATGGGTTCAAGCAGCCTTGCTTCTATGATGCAATTATTGAATTCCTCTAATTGGGAGATTCTCATGGTAAATCCACCTTTTTCTCCTCTGTTTTAAGCACAAAGTTGAAATCCCCAAGCACAATCCAGGGGTTGTTGATAGTTTCACCTATGTCTTTAATGGATTACCATAGACAAATTCTTTGGGAGGCCAAATTACTAGCATAGACACGGCTCAAAGTCAAGTTTAGACCACCCACATTAGTAGCTTCAACAGTTATGTGTTGTTCATATTTCTTCTGGGGACTGATTTTACAATTTTGTTTGTTCCATAAATATAGAATACGACCTTTACCTCCTACATCATTATTATGAATGAAATTCCATTCATCTCCCAAGGAGTCAGTAAAAAAGGTTAAATTTTCATTATTGAATTTATTTTCTAAAATGCTTATAATAGAAGGAGAATAGGCTGTCCTAAGATTTAAGAGGTCCAAACATCTAATATCATTATTTAGACCTCTTACATTCCAACTAATTATTGACATATAGAGTTTGAAGGTCTACTCCTCAGATTCATAGGAGAGACCTTACGATTTAATCTCGTCTTACCTTTAGCCTCTGAATTATTAAATTGTTTAGTATACTCCAGATTAGTCTTTGTGAACTTGTTAGGGCTACTTTTATCCATGTCTGTGTCTGAGTCCAATTTATCCAGTACAACTTTATTAATCTCTTCTTTTTCTACTAATGTGACAGGCACTAGTTCTGATGAATACCCAACTAAATTATGGGAAAAATGCAATTCCACAACATTTATTTCCAGTGATGGGCCATCTGCCTTTTCTACATCCTTGAGGACAGCAAGTGTTTCCTTTTGGTTATTAGCTTCTGTATTTGAATGTTCTGTGTATATATGTCTCACATCAGAGCTAGGCTCCGGCTGTGCCTCATTTTGATGTATATTTGCTTAGTCCTAGCTTGACTACTCTCTACCGTAGGTTTTTGTCTCCACATTTGTTTACTGGGACCAAGAACAGTTTCACATTAGTGTGTAGAATGACCAAAAACACTTGTTTTTGGTGTAGACAGGTTGACTGTGATCATACTCTACCTCCTATATGTATATATTACCACTTTTACCTTTAGCACGTACCTGATTTTTGATTGTATCACTAGCTTTGATTTCTACTAGAATTCTAGCATATTTCAATCTTTTAACATGTCTCGTATAGTCATCCATAGAAAAGGGAGTACTAATAAGACTAGCTATTTTAGTAATTCCACGAGCATTCCATAGGGACAGATCGAGATTCACCAGTTTAACCCAAACATGATGAGTTTCTAGCATGTCCCTCTCAAGTCTTAGATTTGGTTCCCATTTCTTGGTAAAAATAAATTTGCTATCAATGAACCAAGGGCCTCCTTCCAGAACCTTTTTACAATCCAATTCATTACTAAATTTAATAAAATAAAAGCCATTCTCTCTAGGAGAAACATCTCATTTACCAGTAGGTTTCCATTCTCTTTTAGTATAGGCATTGAGATGTATGTAATAAGGTCTTTTCCCAACTACATACATACATATATATATATATATATATATATATATATATAGAAGTACCCCATATGCTTTTAGCTGAATTAATACCACTTCATCTAGATCCGCGTAGAAATCCATCTGCATCTTCTAGAAAATCAAATTTGTTTACCCCACCATCGATACACGTGTTGCCTACAATTGCATCTGCCCATGTTCTTATTCCTTCCTTGAAATCCAGTTTTTTAAATCTAGGGCCCGTTGGAACTACATGCCGAATGGGAGGCTCTCTCCTTTGTTGCTGCAAATTATCCCCAGTTTGATGCTTTCCTTTATTTTGTGTTTGACCTCTTGCCAGCCTGTGTCATCGTCTTCTTCAGTTGCGTTTGTTTCGCCCCTAGGGTTTCCTGCAGTCTTAGGATCGGTCGCCATTAAAATATAAATAAGTTGTTATTATATATTTGATATACATACATATATATATATATATATATATCTAAAATTTCAGATGTTCGAAACTTTTGCAGTCCCAAAATTTGTAATTAGACTGCAGATTTTAAAAATCTATTACTTTTGAAATCTGATATGTTTATTTTCGAAATCTATAATATTTTCTTTGAAACCTAGAATATTTGAAAAATTAACTTTCACCCTATTCTATTTCAAAATATTTCATTTCTTCCAAATTATTATTTTCTTTTCAATTAACTTCCATTCAGATTTATTTATAGACAATTTTCAAATTTTCTCTTAAAAATGTAAAATAATATTTATCTATGAAAATTTTGTGATTCACTTCGTCACTACAATGTCGATCGCCTAAGATTTTGACATTATCTAACCAAGTTTCTCCACTTCACACAATTAATTCATGGCCAAATATTATTTTAAATTCAAAATATCTTTCATTTATTAAAATAATTATTTCTTATGTCAAAATGTCTCGTTCGATGTTCGAGGACTCCTATCGATAACATGGCGTCCCATATATCGATCAAAATCCTTAAATAATGTTTAGACAAGTCAACACGATAATAATCACAAGTTCTCTTTAGTTATATTTATTTATATATATTAACACCTATACATCCAAAACATACACAAATAAATACAACCAAGCAATAAATCCTTAACAGCCAATCAACCAACTAAATATTCACCATCAAAAAATGATTCAATTTCTAAAATTCCGTTATGCAACTCTAATTTAGAAAATTTAGATTTTTATATTTTTTTTACTCAAGTAATTAACTTTCCAAAATCTCTAAAATAAAATTTCAAATTTTAAATTAGAAACCAATTTCAAATACGATATACCAATGTTTTCATATTTAAGAAATCTTAAATCATGATCCAATTGATTAGCCCAATAATCAATTTATTCCTATCCCTAATAGTTAATAAAAATTATTAACTACAACACATCCAAAGTACGAGACTTCTAGGTCAAAATCTGAACTCTGAATCTATTTTTACTCTATAATATTCGCAACACAGCTCCGATACCAAGCTATGACGACCCCACCGCTATGCCCATTTTAACAAACAACAATGTAAGTAATGTTGTCTGCTAATAAGTAGAATACGGCTGGTTGAGGGCGATCAAATGCGAATATATCTTTATACTAACACTAACATGTCTTATTTACCTTTATGAGGATCTGAACTGAAACGTACACGTGTACAATATTAATACAAAGTAATAAACACACCGATTAAAAATATTCAGACCAGTATGTAATGTAGATAAATCAGAATTAGAGTCACAGATCACGGCAGAATAATATATATCATTATATACATAATAGAGTGTGAGTCTACAAAATATGAGTACTAGACCTAATAAATATATACATCATATCCAAAATCATGCATCAGATATGTGATATCCTGGAATTTTTGGAAATATAAATTTAATAATTTGTGTTAAAAATTTAATTTATTTGATAATTTTTTATAATAAAATTTTGAGTTGGTTTAATAATCTGCTTTTAGTAAAGATTTAAATTGGTAGATTTTATCTTTTTAAAGCTAATAAATTGTTTTCTGTTTATAATATATATAATTGTATATATATAAGCTTTGGTTTGAAATTTAGTAAATGAATCAATTTTTAGTTCTAATTTATTTTTGGTAAATTTGAAATTTGATTTAAATTTAACATTTAAGTTTTCAAAGCAATTTAATAAATAACTATATGGTTTGTAAATATTGAAGGTATATCTTATTTGTTTTAAAATTTTATTTAATTAACGTAAATATGAATTTAGATTAGATTAACATAAAAGCTTTATTTTATTCTCTTTTTAAAATATTGCTTGAAATTTTTATATAAGAATTTAAAATACAATTTACAAATGATCTTAATTTATTGAGTAATAGAAGTGATTTATAATCTCTTTTATAAATAATTTTAAAATTGTTTAATTGGTTGTTTCTAAATAATAATTATAATACTTAGTTTTTATGAACATAAATAGATTTTTAGAAATAGGTTTTGTTATTTTTAAATTTAGTGGTAGTTATATATGCATCTATATATAACTTGATTTTTTAAATTAGGTTTTATAATTTAATTTAAATTCGAATTTAATGTGTTGAAATTTAAAAGAATAAATACTTAAAAAAAATTGAATAAGCTTTTATTTATAAATTGTTTTGTTTCATTTCTTTTTAAATAAAAAAAGGAAATTTATATATACATAAAGTAATAAATTAAGATTTAAAAGTTTTTATAAACAATTTAGATTAAAATAAAATATTTAAATAAACATGTGTAAATCTCTTAACACACCTTAATGACATGTGTTAGTCATAAAATAAACCAAGTGACTAATGTTAAAACAAGTGTCCTATTTTTCTTTTCCTTTTTCTTTTATTTTAATGAAATCAAAAATTTTCTTTTATAAACACATTTTTTCTCACCTTATTTTTTATTCTTCTTCAAATCAAAACAAACCTGTAAATTTCCCTCAAAACCAAATCTTAAACAAATGTTTCCTATAACCAAATCAACATTCAAACCAATCTTCTTCAAAACTGTTTGAATTTTTCTTCAAAATTGAAATGCAAATCGAAGATCAACCTGAAACTCTTTTCTTAAAATCTGGGAATTAGAACCTGATCATCAATTCTGTAATTCATCAACCTGAAAAATCAAATTTGTAACTCTAAAAGCCTGTATTTTTTTCTTTTATCTAGGAACCTGCATGCAACTGCAGCTTCTCCAAAAGCCTGCAATTCTTTTTTTTCTGGAAACATGCAAATGAAATCAGGAAGCAAAGCATTATACAAAAACAAAATGAAAGTTCTAAAAAAAGAGCAAACTGTAGTTTTAAGATCTTATGCAAACTACAACAACTTCAAGTTTCAAATCAAGCACCTTCTAGTTTCATACTTCTCAAAGGCTCTGCTCATCAAATTTTCAATGTGAGTAACATTCTTTTTTTTAAAAAATTAAGTATAAATTTGGTTGCTTGTTTTTATTCTGGAGATAATTGTGTTTGTATGCTATTTTCAAGTTCATTTCTGGTATATTATGTATGTATGTAGTTGTGCATGTTGCTGTGAATTTATTTTTCTGTGTTCAATTTCCAGATTTAAGAATTGCTTAAAAATATCCACTTCATTTGATTTAATATGTGTTAAGATTTAACATTCAATCAAAATATGGCCATGAACATTAGTTTAAGTTTAAAATTTTATTTAATATGAAAATTCTGTGCTGTCTCTGTGAATTTAGAAAATAAACAGAACAAATCTTATGTAGGTAAAAATTTGATCATCCAGATTCATGGATTCAAGAGTATAAACTGATTTCATTAACAAAAACTTGAATTTTAAAACTAAAATTAGAATTTTTAGTTTGAATTTGGTTGAGTATTTCTGGTTTAACCAAAAATCCTATTTTGAGTTGGAACTGTCGATCTAGGAGTTTAGGTTGGCCAGCATCGTTTGTGGTGATGGAGTAATGATCGAAGATGCAAGGAAAAATATATGGAGGTGGATCTAAGCATTGAGGCAGTGGTGATTTAGGATTGGAATATTTAACCCTAGTTTTCTCTAATTGATCAGAAATTGATCGCCGCAACCCCTATGAGTGATCGAGTTCTTCCAGATTCGAGTAGGTGGTTGATGGAGTGTGGAAGTGGTTGTGGCCGGAGGTGAAGTTTCTCTAGTGATCGGAGTTTGGTGTTGAAGGCGAATTACAGTTTCGACATTTTTTCCAGTTTGAGCTTGACAGCTCGTTTTCGATTTTGGGCTTCTGCAGATTGCTTGATGGTCGGAAACGTGTTGGAGGATGGTCGCTGACTTGAGAGTGTGGTCGCGAGGGGTCGGAGTTGGTTACAGTGGTGGTGCAGGTGCACGGTAATCTTGGTGTCAGCTGATGGTTTGGGGAAGAGTGGGTTCTCGAGTGAGGTTCGGGTTATTCTTGTTTTTGCTTGAAGCTGTAGGTCATTGGACTCGAAGTAATTTGTTTGTGGGCTCGGGTATTTTGGTTGTTGCAGGTTTTTATTTAAACCTAACAGTACTGTAAAATTTGTATAAATGCAAATGGAATGTTACTCGAGTTTACTCGAGTTTATTTAGTGTTTTACTCGAGTTTGTTTTGAGTTTTGCTCGGGCTAGGTTAGGATTAGGTTCGAGTGAATTTTGTATTACTCGAGTTAGTTTTGTTTCAGATTAGAAACCTGTCTTATTTTCAAATTTTAAACTGAAAATTTAAAGTGTTAAGCAAGAATTTAAAATATGTTTAAATCTAATTTTTAAATTATGGATTCAAGTTTAATTTAAATCTTAAAGTGGAAATGACTAAGTTTTTAAATTCAAATTTGTTTAAAATACTTTAAAGGAAATTAATGTTTAAAAATGTTTATAAAGAAATTTGAATTTAAATTGGAAATTGAAATGTAAAGAAATTTTTTAAACAAAGTTTAAACTGATTCAAACCTGGATTTGAATCTTTGGTTTTAAATAAATTTAAGTTTTATAAATTTAAGTGTTTAAACAATTTTGAATGATAAAGTAAAATTTAAATGTTTTGAATTTAAAAAGAAATTTGTTTTAAACTCTTGTAAAATTCCTTGTATAAGAAAAAGTATTATTTACCATGTAATTTTACAGGTTTTAAATTGATTTTAAAACTTGTTGAAGATAAAACGGATTTCATTTTAAAACTTGAATTTAAAATGAAATTTGAAATTAAATTTGGAAATGAAAGTTTTCAAATATATTTATGATAATTTAATCAAAGTTTAGAAAAAGGGGTTTATCTTAATGTTAAATTATAATTTAATGATTTGTAATTCATTTAATTATTAGGTTAATTAAATGGATAATTAATTTATCTAATAAATTTATGAAATGGATATTAAGGGGTTTAATCTTAAAAGTTTAAGATTAATTATTCTTAGAATAATTAACTTGTAATTTAAGATTCATTAATTAAATAAGATTAGATTTTAATTAATGATTAATAATTAATTAATCAAGTAATAAAGAATTAATTAAGTTACAGTTAACACTTAATTAATTAAATAATTAGGGGTTAATTAATGGATTTTTAATGGTTAATTAATCTGTAAACAATAATGATTAAAATAAGTTAATTACTTTAGAAAAATAATTAATGAATTGTTAATAGATAATGAGGATTATTAACTAAGGATTATTTAAAATTAATTAATGTGGTTAATTTTTAATAATAAATTAGATTAATTAATTTAAAGATGATCATTTGTGTAAATTGTTAAGTATAATTACTTATGGAAGTAATTAAGGATTAATTACTAATTGTAATTAATTAAGTTTAATTTGATTAGATAAGTTAATTAATTCAGTTTAATTAATTTAGAATAATCATTTGACGATTTGTGGAGTATAATTATTTAATGTAATTAAATGAAAAGAAATTACTTAGAGAAGTAATTAATGGGTAATTGCTGTATGTAATTAATTGAAAGTGATTTGATGATGAAGTAATTTGAGTATAATTACTTTGTGAATTAATCAAGGGATTAATTAGAGATAACTAATTAAGGAGTAATTTATTTATTTTGTGAAGTAATTAAGGGTAGTTAATTACTGAATGGAGTTAATCAAGGGTGATTAACAATTATGGTTTAAATAAATATTAACTACTTAATGTAATTAATTTAAATAGAAAATGTAATTAGAAATCATTAATTATTACAATTAATGAGGTAATTAAGAATAGATTTATTTAGAAATAATTAATAAATGAAGGAATTAATTAATTAATGTAATTAAATAAGAATTAATGTAATTAATTATAGAAGGAAGTAATTAAAGATTAATTACTATATTTGGTTAAGTATAGTTCATTTGTGAAATTAATTTGTGGATAATTACTTGAAAGTAATTAAAGGTTAATTAATTAGGGATGATTAATTAAAATGAATAATTGGTTGATGATTAATTAATTGATTGATAATTAATTAATAGTGATGTAAGCAAGATTTATATCGATGAAGTAATTAATTTAATTCACTTTAAATTAATTAGAATGATGTAATTAATTTAATTCATTTTAAATTAATTATATTTGGCATGATTATTAATCATCGCTTATATGGATGATGATGTTGTTTGCCTTGAATGGTTTGAATCTCAAAGATGAGATAAGTAATGTTGAGTGATATAGATGCATTGGTTGTATTGTAATGATGATTTGGATTATCCTTTGATAATGATAATGTGGATTATCTGTTGTGTTGATTATTTATTGTGAATCTGTGAATTATCTATTTGCGTGTATATAGATAATTGAATTGTTTTAAACCTTTAAATCAACTTGGCCTTAAAAGATATGCTTTGGATTTCGATGAGACCGGGTTTCCATATTTGGATATCCGAAAACCACATCGATCCAAATTAACGTTAGGTCGTGAATCTCCTGTGAAGAGTGAAGACTCGAGGTGTAAGAACTATTCGTCAGTATAACTCTGAGGGTGATTCCGAGATGAGTTTGACGAGTAGTACTTTCAGATTCGAGATGAAGATTCAGAGTGCAAGGGTTATCGTCGTTAACTCTAAGGGTGATTCCAAAATGAGTGTAATAAGATAATACCTTCGGTTTTGTTCGAACCCGGAACGAACTTGTATGGATTGAATGCTTTTAGAACATCGTCAGGTTAACGATGAGCATTCTAAGAGATATGTTCTCTAAAGGTAATCGTAGCCTCAAGCTTCATCAACCGGGAATGGCTATAACAGGGGAGGTAAAGCAAGGCTAAGTGGGTCATGCCCAAGTAGGACGAGATTTTCCCCTATCTAGAAGTCCCTTTTTATTTCGGCTGTGTGGGCGGTTGGAACGTAAGCCAACTACGGGGTTGTCTTGTTCAGGACTGTCCAGTAAGGGAAGGTTCCGGTCTTGTGTTGCAGGGGATTGGGAGTGATCCTCGGTACGTTGATCTAGGCTACGTACTGTGACGGGCGGTACCCCGGTAGCCCTACCATTGATGGAATCCAAAATCCAATAAGTGCCAACGGTTTTGCTCATATTACCCACTTTTGTGGCTAGTAGTTGGAATTTAATCATGTAACAATGTCGGCTATTTTCTAATTACTTGAAAACCCTAGACCTATTATAATATCACTAGATTTCCGATCAAATGTTTTGGTTACGTAAGGTAAAAGCTTTTCCATGTTTATGTGTGGGAAGTCTTACGTGATACCTTTCTTTTCAAAGGTTTTTCAAAGTTAAGCAACTTTAACCTGTTACTCACACCAGACCCATGTCTGACCCGTAGTTTATCTTCTGTTTTTCTTAAGCTCTTGGGTACTCAAATTTTTACGAGTAACCAAGGGATTCATGTTAACTTTGACGAATTATGGAGGAGAAATGGAGCAGGAGGCTTCGAAGTTAGATATATACTTTCCGCTGTGTGTTCTCTGTGTTGGTATTTCTTTATTGAGTTGTATTGAGTTGTAATAACTAGACAAATGTTTATAACTGTCTAGTATGTGATGAAAATTCTGTGTAACTCTGATTGGTATTGTATACTATGTAATATTTATGTTATTGATATAATTTATTCGTTCCGCGGTTGAGATTCTGATGTTGTTTCTTCTTTCTTCTCTTTCTTTTCTCTTTTCTATCCTTTTATTTCTTCAAGATGATGCGACTTTCTATGGAGAAAAAGTCAGGTCAAACTCACTACTATATAATATAGATGACATAAACTCCTAACTGTCAATATATACAAGTATGAAGTAAACTAAAACTATCAAAATAGTCTACTTCAATGCTAGCCCAAAACCCATAGGTCAATGGATCCCTGTATCTGTAAAGTTTCGGCCTGACTCGAGTATTAAAAATAAATGGGTCAAACTATATCTAGTAGAAAGGTGATATGACACTAATATCATTAATACACGACTTAAAATAAATAAGCCATAATAAAAATTCGCCAGAACAAATGATTATAGCATGGCATATTAAATAAAATCACCATTTCAAAATTTCATATCAAGTCTCAAATAGACTACTAAAAATATGGAGATAACAAATTCAAAATTCTCTAGAGCCCAAAAGATACTAAACATCTATCCCAAAATCTCTAAAGAAATGATCATCACTAAGGAAATAATAATGGTAGCCAACTATCAGCGTGATACAGTGCAACATAGGGCCTAACTAAAATAAATAAATCCTACCACATAGCTCAACAGTCTAACGAAAAGAAATAGACTACCAGGTAAAAACATTGATTCCTAACGAAAAGAAATAGGTAGCCGTGTTTGTGACAAAATTATGTGAATTTACCCAACAAAAATAAATAGGTAAACATTGTCCAACTGTAAAATAAACCGATAGGGCTGCAATATAACACCCATCCATACAACAAAAAAGATAGTCGTGTTATATTTGAATAGACCTAACCCCAAGAAATAGAAATAGGTCTACCTACCCAATTCAAAAAAATGTATCGATTCTCAAATCGACGAAAAATGAGTTATCTTCTATTAGGGATCTATCGATCTAAAATTCGAACACCTTAAGATAATACAACTCTAAGTGTTAACTACTGTCACTCCAGTAATCACAAGATTTAACTAACTGTCCCATACCAGATAGTAAATTCAAGTATTTACTAAAAGCTAGTAAATTTCACTTAAACTCTATTTATCAAATTATAGTTAATAACAAAAGAATTGTACAGAAAGTCCCATACTAATTCGTCAATTCAATTGTTTATTAAAATTCTTTATTTTATAGAAAAGTACGAAACTCAATAAAAATGAAATCATTTAATTTTCCAAATTAAAAATCAAACTGAAATTATTAATCCAATTTTAATTCAAAGAAGGATTTTACAAAATTTATTTTGATTTAAAATTTCAAAAAAATAAGAAAATCTCTTTCGACCCATATAAATATATGTATTATTAATAAGTTTATCAAAACCTTTGAATTTAGTGTAAGTCTATTTTTATTATTTATAATAAGAAACTCTGATCGCCAACCCCGGCCTGGCGTCATCCATTCCTTCCCTTTCAACACCGTCGAGCACCATCGTCGAAGTCCAAGTCGCATTGACCTTTCCGTTGTCAACATCACATGAAACCTAACCAAGTCGTGACAACCACTAGTCCATGACCTCATGCGTGCAAACTCCACCGCCTCGTCGATGCCTGTTCCAGCCTCCCGTCGCATATGACAATCGTTACAGGAAATCCTTGAGTTCGATTTTTTTTTCTTTCGAAAATCGATTTCTAATCTTTGGTAGGTTAGGGAAAATGGGATTTGGGAGAAAGGGAAGCGGATTTAGAAAAATGGATGGTTTTTGTTATGGGCTTTGGCCTTTTAAATTTTTATTTCACAAGTAAATTTTATTTTCTCCTTTTCATTTCTAGTTATTGTCTTTTTCTTTGATTAATTGTTTTTCTTAATTGTAATCTATTTCAAGTATCTGAAATTATTTGCGCTTTAAAATATTTTATATTTATTAAAAAAATTCATTTGAATTTTAATACATTATCTAAAAAGGATTTTGTTAACTAATTCAATTCTTTTATAACAAAATCCTTTGTTAAATAGAAGAATTGGATAATAATTTGATTCTAAAAATAATAAATATCAAAAAACGATTTTTCCACAATTCCCTTTTTAATTAAATTAGTCTAGTACTACAGCTTTGAAATAGGATTGTTACAAGTGAGCTCAAAGGTTATCCCTAATAAAAAGGCCCAATTTGAATTTGGGCCTTTGATTAACTTACAAAATACGTTTTGAAATTAAAATAAAATTTTAAATTTAAAACAAGAAAATATCATAAATGATATAATATGATTTTCGATTTTTTTTGAAAATTTTATATATGAATTTCGAAAATTTAAAACTTATTAATTAGATTAATAAATTAAATAAATTGTTTAAATTGTTAATTAATTAAATTGTATATAACATATATAATGATATATGTTACATTATCTTGAATTATTTGAGATGATGTAAGTATGCATGTGTGTGTATAACTTTCGAAATAAAAAATATTCAATTGATTTTTTGAAATAAATAAGTTAATTAAGTGTTAACTAATAATATATCACACATATATAATGATATAAGTGTATAATTATAAATGTTATAGTATGCATATTTAATACAAAATGTTCAGTTGAACGATAATTTTAATTAACTAAATTACTTAGACAACTTCTAATTAATAATATTAATATATTGTTATACATAAGACTATTATAATTTAATTAAACTATAAAAGTTATATAATAATTAAAACTTGTACTATGAATGTATGATAAAATATGAAATAATAAGAGACCCTAGATAGATTTAAGGGATAAATACATACATATAGTACATATACAGTGATTTTTGATGTGTCCGACATTTGAATGATGATGATATTTTTATAAGAAATACATTATTTCGTAAATTAGTATCACTTAATTAAATATATGAAAGATTGTGAATCTTTATTATAACATAGAGTTGTCCTTTACTGTTTATCTGTTAGTAGATTACTTGGATACTCCTTAGTTGAGCTTTCCTCAAGCTAGGAATGTTATATGTAGTATTTTTAATATATAGAATAGAAGAGGTAAGATAACTACACATATTTGTCAAGATTTTCTCAAGATATGTGCATTATGCTTAGGCCATCGCGAAATGGTAGGTGTGAGTAATTAATCGCTCGTTATTTGTTGAGCTTTCCTTAAGGTAAAGACGAGATTAAGACAAGGACCATAACGTTAGGAGTGGTATATGATACAACTAATAAGGAGTTATCTATTGTATGCGAGCTACGATTTATTGAGCTTTTCACAAGGTCAAAATCCCAAGGCATACAAGTTAGTGAAGTTGAAAGATTTCTACGTTTCTTCTTAAGGTTTGGAGGAACACAAAAGACATCTGAGAACTTATTAGTAAATTGAAACGTAATATTTAACCTTATTAATATCATAAGTACATCTACTACGAATAGCGTCATAATCTACTAAGTTAAAATTTTCAGAAAATTCTACATCCAAGTTTCTAAAAATGACAAACTCAATAGATCTAACTACGTAGGCTGGCTAATGGCAATAAAGATAGCATTAACATATGAATGTTTACGACATCAATAATCGAATCTCAAAGGCAAAAACCTACTGATAATGCAGACTGAATTACACATAGCCTATAATAAATAGGTCAGAGAACTTGAAATTGTCCATGTTTATATGTTGAGATATCACGAGAAATTAATGTCCGTTAAATTTTCGATAGACTCAAAGCTTTGTTTGGAGAACAGTCTCATTTCTTAAGGTATGAAATTATGAAGAAACTAATCGGTACAAAAATAATAAAGGGCAAGAAATTGGACGATTACATTCTACTGATGAAATGTAATATTGATAGACTTTCTTAATTAGGTGTGACGATAGGCAGTGAGTTGCAAGTTGATCTGATCCTAGGGTCTCCTACTCCTCAGTTTGAGTTGTTCATATTAAACTATAATATGAACTAGTTGCACGTAAGCCTCGTGGAGCTCCTTAATATGTTGAGGTCGACCGAATCTTCATCCAAGGATTATGGTTCGATACTCATGGTTAAGGGGAATGCATTATCTTCGAAAGGTTCAAAGTGGAAAGAAGCACAATAAGACTGTTCCAACCGATAAAGGTGGATGTCATCTCCGTCACAAGTGGGGTCACTAGAAACGAAACTATGCGAAGTGCTTAAATTTGTCAAAGAGAAGAAACAAAAATAATTCTACTGCTCCTACAAGTATATTTAGGATTCAAAATTACTATGCGATCAACGAATTATCTTATGTTTTAGATGAAGAATCTAGAACGCACATGTATAATTCATTATAGGGAATTAGGAATAGATGTCATGTGGAAAAGGAAAAAATGAGGTTTCAAGTTGTTGATGGATTTCTGGTAGATGTAATGGTAATGGAAGATTATCATTTATCTTTGCTAAATGGATTAATTTTAATATTGAATAACTGCTATTATGTAAAAGTCTTTATTTGTGGTATTATTTCTGTGTCTAGATTGTCTAAGATGGATATGTTTTTTTCACCGTATTATAATGTTATGAACATTATGTTGGATGGTAATAAATTCTACAATGGAATTTTAATATTGGCATTTACATAATTAATACTAATTATGTCAGTGTTACAGTAATTCTTCAAATGTTAACATAAATAAAAACTATCTTTGTTATTGTAGGCTAAGTCATATAAGCGTAAACGACCACAAAAATTGAAAACTGAAGGCTCTCTATTATTAGTTGATTCGGAATCATTTGATGCATGTAAGCCATGTCTCAAAGGAAAATTGATCAAACATCCCTTTAGTGGGAGCAATGAAAGAGTTAATGAACTCTTGGGTCTCATACATAGTGATATATGTGGCGCGATGCCTATAGTTATAAAAGGTAATTGTTTATATTTTGTAACCCTTATAGATTATTTCTTTAGACTAGGATATTTTTATCATATAAAGAACAAATCCTATGTCTATGAGAAATTCACTAATACAAAAATGAGGTTGAAAATCAGACGAACCGAAATATTAAAGCCCTTCAATCTGATCGAGGTGCTGAGTAAGTTGGATAAAAGCACCAGGAATCATTTAAAAGATAATGGTATTACCTCTTAGGTTACTTCAACTTATACTCCACAACATAACAGTGTTTCAGAGCAAAGGAAAAAAACATCATTAAATATGGTTCGTTCCATGATGATTAAGGTTGAATTACGTATGTCGTATTAAGGGTATGTTTATCGCGTAAGACCATGCCATCAATAAACACGAACGAGTTTTTAACTTATGACAACCAAACCATTTCTATTATAAAATCCAAAAATATTATAATAATTTCTAGGGTGTGAAATATAAAAATTAATGGTAGTCGAAATGGTTACCTTGGTTACATTCCAGCATAATAGAAGTACAATCAAATCTGATAAGGGACGTTTGCATAATGTATTTCCATGGAGATCTCTTCGAACATGCTGAATTCGAACTCCATGCACAAGGATCAGAAGTTACCTTCCGAGCATCGTATATCTATAGATCAAATATACCATTCGAAAAAAAGGCTACACCCGAATATAAACATGAACAACATGAGCCAAGTATCATCAACTCCCGCATGCAACATCGGTAAGCATACTCTAGATCTGGAGTTGACAATATCCTGTCATAGGTTAGCAAAACCCTAGATTGTGTAGCCTTCTTTGTCTTTAGCTAATTCCAATGTCGAGGTCACGTTCAGCATCTTTCAGATGAATCTTCATCACTCGAACAGAACACAGATCTCAAATTGGTTCCCCTCATCTCAAATAGATCACGAAACCACGCGTGGATTCCCATATCTCAATAGATCTCAGAATCACATATGGATTCCCACATCCTGAATAGATCACAAACAACTAAATATGTTCAAGCATCTTAAACAGATCCCAAATCTCTAGATTTCCACATCTAGAACCAATCCACTTCGAAGAGATATAACCTATATATCAGCCTCGTCGTGGTATTTAGTAAGCAAAACACTTATCGATCTTGGTCTCTTCAAGACTGAATCGATGAATTTCGGTCACTCAATGATAATGAGAACAATCACCTACTCAAACTAAGCCCCATATACTATCCATAAGTAAGTAACACACAAAGCACGATCGAAGCACATAAGCACGATCAAGTCATATAAACGACTTCAAATCCCCTTTTAATTAATCTTCATTTATTAATTAGAATTTCCTTGTATTATTAAAACTCATTTTTACTCAATAAACTCATTTTATAAATGAAACTCCATTTGTAATTAAACTCCACTATTTAATCAAAACAAGACTATTCCCTTTTAACACTTGCCAAAATCTTTATATACTTATCTCAAATGATATAAGTATATTCATAAACCACTAACTAGATTTATTACTTTAAACCTTTACCTTTTCCATCCTTTTCCAAAAGATTCCTTACTTATAATTTCCACCAAAATATCCATTTTAAGGACCTAAGTACTTTCACAAATCCATTCAAAAGGTCTAAGAATAATATCACTTAAAAAGTTTTCACTACAACCTAAATCCATTTCGCTTTTTCTCGTATTTAAATTATTCTTTTTAAGATCTATTTACAATCCCAAGTATAAGCAAAAAGGATTAAAGACGAACGTTATTAACACATTGTCCCATCAAGCCTAATACCAATTCATACTTTTACTGTCGTTAAAAATATATTCTTTTCAAAGATTCATTTACGTTCACAAGTAAAATCAAATGGGTTAAAGGCAAACATTATTAACACATTGCCACAATAAACCGAAACCAATTTATACTTGTTATTCTCTTTAAATCCCCATTTTAAAGGTCTAAGTATTTGGCCAAATCATTTAACATTATCTTATCATTTTAAAATATTATCCAAGGATTTAGAATCAAATGTTGCTAAAACATTGTTTGTGACAAACCCTAAAACACTTAACAATTCCATTATCTTTAAAATTCCATTTTAAAGATCCAATCATTCTTCGTAAGTATAGTTATGAGTTAAAACAGACGTTGCACAAACATCGATACTATAAACTCAAAATCACTTTTATATTTGCCATTAACTTTAAAATACCCATTCAAAGTTCTAAGTATAGCTTTACTTATTAAACAAGGTAATATACCTTTTTAATCAATTTACAAAATAATCCATTATAACATAAGTGTTATAATTCCAAAACTCCTTTTACATCCCTTTACAAAATATTCCATTAAAATCCTTTATCAATGTCCTTTGTAAATATCCTTTTTAAATATCCCTTTTAAATACCTTTTATAAATTTACATTATTCCCAAATTCCTCTTTAAAAACTTCTAAGTACCTTTAAAAAGATATGTATTTATACCTATGCTAATTTATTTATAAAATTAAGATATTTAATAAAGTAATATAATCCATTTGTAAAATATTATATTATAAATTCTTTTATTTCTATAATAAAACTTTAATAACTTCTAAAAACATATATATATATATATAATATAAAAATTATAAAGTATTGTATACATATTTTAAACCTTTGTTTAAAACACCATTTCAAAACCTGCTTTAATAATCCAAAACCATCACTTTATATGTCCATATATGATTTTCAAGAATATATTTAAACCTTGTTATTTCTTGATAATAAGTGCACTAATAGTACTTATTAATAAGCCATAGGATGTCTTTCAAAGTTAACTATGAAATCACTGATCATAGGGATTACAAAGAGCATCCATCGTGACCGTTTTGCTTCTGCCATTTACAATTTTCGTAAATGTCAAAAACAATTCCATTTATTCCTAACACACCAAACTGTATATAGAACTCCCAATATATATATATATGTACATATATATACATATATATCCATAATTTCCCACAAATTATCCATTTTAACATATGTTAGTTACCAGAGGTTTCAAAGCACGGTTACAACGACTAAATCAATTCTAACATTCATAACATAATATCTCTTTTCACAAAGCAATATCAAACATGTAAACAAGTAGTCTGGGCTATGATACATGTTATAGATGATCAAATAGAGATTAATATACTCAATAATAATATTTTCACCAGTTTTATAAAACGAGAAGAGGTCCAAAAGTAATTACTTGCATTGTTCGTTATACAGTTTATATTTCTAATACAACAATTATATATACAACAATATATAATCAACTGGTGTGTAAAATTCACCCAAGCTTCAATCAACGCTTCAGCGTTTTTGAATAGTCCAAAATCGAACGCCATTCGATTTTGACTAAAATTCCAATTAGCTCCAAACTCGATGAATCCAGATCCACTACGTAGATAATGCTGATATGAACTCAACGACGAAAACGGCGCCTCGATCGGATCTTGTATGAGCAAGACGCAATCGTTAGAATTTCAAGAGATAATTAAATTGTAACTAACATTAATTAATTAGGGTAATTAACCAAATTACATTCTCCTTGTTTATCCTAACGTGATATCAACCTTGGCCGCCAAATTCGAGAATTCACCACCGTCGCCTCATCACTTTAGTTGCCGCTCCTCACTCATATCTGATAGCCCTCGTCATCCTTTACCCACCACCACAAGTCTCGTCCCTTCTAATGTCATCAATGAGGAGAACAACCCCAACAACTACCGCTTTCGGAGCCTGCCACCTTCGATCAAACCATGTTGATCTAACCAACCATCGTGCTTGACTCCCCAAGCCGCACAATTCTCTATTTGAGACTCAAGCTTATAATGGCCTCTAGCAGTGCTGATGAACACCAAGAGTCCACAATTCAATGTCAGAGGGAACATAAAACTAATCAGTTACAGGCATGCATGTTACGCGTCTAGAGCACTCATTTCAGAAAATAAACAAGCATGGTTGTGTTCTGAATTACTATCTTATGGTGGTAGCACAAGTATAGTTGCTCTCAAATCTTCTTTAATGACATCTGGTGGGGATGATGTTGAATGACAATAACTAGTGTGCATAAGAACTGGTTGATATATCTGATATAAGGAAAAAAAAACAAGTTGAAATGTTTCAGAAATAGATAAAACTACACGCATATGGTTATGATGCACTAGAAGGCAAAATACCAACAAAGAGATCTGAATCATTAGTGAATATATGTTCCCCAAAGCTGAGCACCCTTTACCTGCAATCAAACACTTGTTAGAAAACAGGTTATGTCAAACAAAAAGACCTTCTGGATTTTCAGACCAATACGTTTCAGAATGCTCAACAGCCAATACTAACAACTCCAATTCCTGCACAATATACTCAAGTGAATATGCTGTAGAAAGCAACGATATTCAAACAAGACTGAAAACTAGCAGGAAGAGTACACATGAATATGAAGAAGATAGCTTTCAATTCAAAGCTACAGGCTCATGTTTGAATCTTATAACCGTCAATAGAAATCAAAATTTTGCAGATTTTGGATAGTACATGTGTTATTGGTTATGATAATTATAATTATACTATACACAACCAAATTAAATTATGACAGCAAGATGTGTATATTTGTCCTCGATATAAATAAGGGTGTTAGTATATTATCATCTTTATTTTTTTCTAATCTGCGAAATTTTTTAACCATTTTTTTATTTTTAAATTTAAAATAAAAATTCTAAAACGGAACATCAAGGACATGCAAGAAAATTCTAATTTAATTCATATCATGTATATATCTATTTCGATAAATCAATTACTAAAAGAATTGCTTCAGTTGACAGTAGCTATTTAAAGTGAAATAATACTGTAATGTCCCGCCATTTCGACCCTCAGAAATCAACGCTACTTCCACAGCATTCACATGCCGAGGAACCGAGTGCCAAAAAGACGGTTCTTTGGGAAAAAGAAAGAAAAGAATCTCACAACGCAACGAATGATCTATAACATAAAATGATCTTAACACAAAAAAAAGTTTTATACATACAATTAGAGCAATTTATCCAATAATTAGCCTGGACAATAATAACAGCCTGTCATTACAAATGCTGAAAAATACAACAAACAATGCAATAGAAATAAAAAAAAAAAATACAAGAGATACGTCTTGGACACCCAGCTCGTCTGCTGAGCTCCAAAGCATCCAAAGTTAAATCTAGAAAGTATGTTCGGTCTGATCCGAAGATTATAGAAAACAACGTCCGGATTAGTCTGCTAAAACCAGCGTGATAAACACAATCAGCTAGAATTTTATTGTAACTTATAAAACCATTTAAATCAACGATATCTCGCAATACTCCGGCGTACATAAATACAGATGGATTTTTACCTTACGATAACCAAAACATTTCTATAGAAAATCCAATTATATGATAACAGTGTTTAAAACAAATAGTAATATAGCTGGAATGCTTGTATCTCATGTTCCAGTATATTGGGTACAACTAAGTCCATACGACGCTTATTAAAAAATTCATTCTATCAATGACAGGACTACTGGGGTACCACCCATCATAGTACATCTTTAGAAAAAATGTATCGAGATCCTTTTACGGACTCCCTGCATGGCAAGACCGGCTTACCCCTTTATTGGATAGTATCGAATATTTCATTACCTCGATTGCGAAGTTTCTTTACAACCTTTTCTTCGAGCTTTCATGCACAACCATGCACAACCAAATCCATAATTAACAATCTTGAAAGATGATGACAGTGCCCTAATGGGTGCGACCCACTTAACCTTGTGGCATATCCCATGTTTTAGTCATTTTAGGTTGATGGGGCTTGAGGCTACGATTTACCTTTTTAGACAGCAATCTCATTTGGAATTCTAGCACTGCCCTCCAAGCATTAATGTACTGTCATCATTCATTTATACAAGTTGTTCAGAATATGAACAAACTGAAGGCACTACTTCTAGTACATCCATTTTGAAATCACCATCAGGATTAGTATCAAGTAACCATTGCACTTCAAAGTGCTCCACCTTAGATCATCTTTAAGATGTTTCCAATTCGAACACTTAAGTTGGTTTGAAGTGCTTTACGGATAATTCATACTTATCCAATCCTGGTCCCCTCAAACCAACATTCAATAGTTTCCGATGAACTTAACTTCGATTCTTTCGAAAATAAACAGACAAGATAAGAGCCAAGATCACTCGCTAACTATTTAAGTAGACAGATCTCCTTATCATTTGTTCTATAAGAACATAATGAATTTATACATATGGTAGTATCATCTAAGATAATAATACTATATAATTCATGCGTTTCCTCTTCATATTTCCAAAGTTAAAAACTGACCAAAATTTGATAGTCGGTTATTTAACTATAAAATAAACATACATCAATCACGAATATAATTTCACATAGAAACCACTAAACCTCGTTTAATTAATCTTTTATCTCATTACATACTTTCCCAAAATATTCATGTACTTATCTCATTGGAATAAGTATATTCATAAACCAGTTAGGAAAGATTTCATATTCCAAATTCATTTTAAGTGGATCAAAATATGCATCTTGGAAACACAGTTTAATTATGAATTCCAAACAATAAATTCTTGAGTGTTGAGTTGGTTACCCTACCACCAAAATTAAGAATGACTACTTATTTATTTGATTTTATAACTTGATTAATATATTTGATCAATCTAGGCTTTATAAACCCAATCTTTCTTTTCAAAATCCAAAATCTCTTGACAAAGGATAACTCTTTTACTTAATTCCTTTTTACTAAGTCAAACCTTTTTTTTTATAAAACAACCTTATTAGCTTTAGACCCTTTTTTATAAAATAATAATATTATTTAAAGCATTTTCTTAAGCTAATAAAATTAACTTAAAATCCATTTCAAATAAATTTATTAACTTTAAATACCTTTATTTAAATAAATTAACTTATAAACATCATTAATTAAAAGAATAATTAACTTAAGACAAATTATTAATTAAAATAATATTTAACTTGGAATATGATTAATTAAATAATAATTACTTAGGAATTTGCTAATTAAATAATAAGCAAGTTCAAAACCCTTGTTAATTAAAGTAATAATTTACTTTAAAACAATGTTAATTAAATAATAATTAATTTCACGTTTTAAATTTTAAATTAACTTTAAACCTTTATTACTTTAAATTAATTTTTAAATATCATTAATAACATTAACAATTAAACATTATTAATTAATTTAATAATTTACTTTAAATTGTTATAAAACTAAAATTTGATTTCGAATCCATACTTGTTCAATTTGGAAAGAGACTTATCAATATCAATGGTACTTAAACAAGCTACCGCTATACTTAAATCATCGTTCAGGTCCACACAAAAATATTTATATAACGACCAAATGTAAATACTATCCACAACTATCAATCGATTAATAATAATCGACATATATCAACTGAAAGATAAGTAGATGTCCAATTTAACATAATAGTAGAACGATGATTTATTCTGCTAACAGGTGTCAAAAATAATCTATTTAAGTTAAATATAGCAGATCGATGTTTTATTTTGCTAACAGGATGTCAAGAATTAATTATAATTACTAAATAACGTAATTAAACGTAGCCCATGTTATTTACCATTTAACTATACTATCACATATGGGTCGAACTATTTCATAGGTGTGTTCTATATGTCAATATAAATCCAATGTCGAAAACCATATCAATCAGATCCCGAACGAAGGAGATAAATTTTCTAGGTTTAAAGTTTAAAAATCGTTTTTATTTCAATATATAACACTAACTCACACATGGACCAAGGCCCAAAACACCAACCCAGCTGCTCCCTTCTTCTCCCGCAACCATTAAAAGAAGAAATGACGCAACCCTATTCTAGGTTTTCAACTTGGAACAAAAATGGACAAACATGCATGCACGTGCACATGCAAAATGGCAACTGCCTCGACGCCCTGACACTACCAACAAATCCACCCTCCTTGCTCAACCCAACCGTCCTCCCATCCTCAGCCAACTCCCCACCGACTAGAAAGCGATCCCATGGCTGAACCAAAAAGAAGCTACATGTTTTAAATGCAACCACCAATCTTCCAACCACCGTCACCATCATTATCTGCAGGCCCCTCCTCCATCACCGCAGTCTCCCATAGAGTCGCGCGTGCCACCCGGTCCTACTCTGGCAAAGCTCAATGCTCCTAGGAACTACTTCGACGAAAGGAAAAAGGCACACCCGATATGGTCCCGTAAACCTTTGTATGACCTATACCGGACAAACCCGACCATTATAGCTTCCCCCTTCAATACAAAAAAGGTTCGCCTTCATCCATGGTTCATCCCGGTACTAATGACAAGAATCCTCGACCACAATTTGTCAGAGTTTGCTTTTTAACCAAAAAATGAACAACAAATAAATTCGGACATGCCACACTCTAAAAATTATGAAGCTTCCACTAAAAATCATGATTTTCAATGACGATCTTGAATATATAGGTCGTTCGTCGATTCGTGATAGACGAAAAAGCACCATTTTTTATTGTTTACTGTAATTTATAAATTTATCAAAATATATTCCGCTAAAAATTCCAAAACTATTTTTAAAGCAATCTATGGATCAAAACACAACTCTCTAGTTGACGGCATGTTTAAATTCAACACGGTTTGAGCGATATTGAATTTAGGAGAAAAGCATCAGTTTGGGTTTTTAACTAAATAGAGAGAACAACTTATTTACCTTATATTTGTTTTGTCCATTAAAGGCTAATTTAAACAAACTATGATTTTTAACTTATTATTTAAGCATGGAAATTCAATTACAAATTCACAACTAAAATTTATAAACTCTCTACAATATTCAAATATTCAAACAATGGGTAGAAATCTCACATTTATATTTTCGCGTGCTTTTATAATTGCTAATCCAATGCTCTTAAGCTCTTAAAGATTTGATCTTGAAATGAATTTGGATTTTGAGATAAAGATGAGAATTTTAAAGTTTATAAATTTAAAAAGAATAGGAGATGGAGAAAGAAGATTTATGACGCAGCGGATTAATCAAACAAAACTTCAATCGATGGAATGTAGCAATCGGTGAGTTGAAGATACCAAAATGCCCAAGTTCGTTGATCCAAAGATACCGAACTCTAGCTATCTCAAACACGTTGATAGCGCACTATACCGTGTTCAAAGTTCTACGATTCTTCGCACGTTGATCTAGCGCACTAGATTCCGTGAATCGGCTTCTACGATCGTTGAATCGAGCGCACTCGATTAACCGAAAGAGGAGATAGGAGATTACACTCAACTACCAATTGGTATGAAAGCACAAAGCTAACAAAAGAGAATTTTATTCAAAAATCAACAACTACAAATGTACAACACACGCCCCTATTTATAGAGTTTTCGACCCAGTCCCTAAGTCGTTGCCGACCTACGACTCATCCTAGGTCGTTGCCGACTTACCACAGTGGCGACCTAAACCCATTACAACATAGCACAACATGACCGACTCACACATGGCCGACTTAACCAAGTACGACCTAACATACATGACCGAGTTAAAGCAATACAACATATGTACACGACTTAACTCATTACCGACTTAACATATAACGACTCAAAGATTCGCGACTTAGCACCCAACACAACCCATAGGTCGGTAACGACCTAAAATACAACTCGACCCACAGCTTCACCGACTCATGACCTAACACCGGTACAACAAAGCACATATACAACACCTTCCTTTAGGTCGTTAACTCGGCTCCTTTTTTCCCTCTGTCAACCAGTTAACTCGGAGACGACTTAAGCCTTCAACAACTTCTGTTCTGTTAAGTCGTGAACGACTTAGACCCGTGTCGTTAACTCGTTTGTGACTCATCAAGCATGAACGACTTATGCTCCCATCAACTCGCAGCTTCTTTCCTCGTGGATCTTTAGATCGTAGCTTCTCTGACTCGTCCCCCTTTACTTTGTTAAGTCGCGGACGACTTAGGATCTCCTCCTTAGGTCGTGAGCCTTGTTCCTTAAGTCGGCAACGACTTAAAGTTCTCAAACGAGTTAGCTCCGTAGCTTCCTCCACACGACCTAGAGCGAAGTTAACTCGTGTTGCCTTCCCTTGTTGACTCGTACACGACTTAGGAGATTGAACTGAAGCTTCATTAACTTGTGAATGGTTTAACTTCTGGACTTCTATAGGTCGTGCTACATCATCCTCCCCTGGTTGAGAAAAATTCGACCTCGAATTTGTAAATTCTTCCTCAACAATCTCACCCCCATGATATGGAATTAAATGTTTGACGTTAAAAACATCAGAAGTATAAACATCATCTGGTAACTTTAATCGATAAGCATTCTCATTGATTTTCTTCAAAACTTCAACTGGACCAACTTTCCGCGCTTTCAATTTATTGTATGTTCCCACTGAAAAACGGTCTTTTGTCAACACTGCATAAACTAAATCGCCTTCGTTAAATTCAACATTTCGTCGCTTCAAATCTGCAGACTTCTTATACTTCTCATTCGATTTCTCCAATCGTTCCTGAACGATCCTGTGGCACTCCGTTAAACCTTCAACAAGATCAGCAGCTCGTTTAACTGTCTCTTTCGATTGAGGTACCACTGCTAAGTCCAACGGTCCCCTGGGTAAATTTGAATATACGATCTGAAATGGACTGAATCCCGTGCTACGATTCACTGCATGATTATGGGCAAACTCAGCTTGGCATAATTTCATGTCCCAACTTCTCAAATTATCCTGTACAAGGCATCGCAACAAATTTCCCAATGACCTGTTAACAACTTCCGTCTGTCCGTCTGTTTGTGGATGATAAGCGCTGCTAAATTTCAGTTTCGTTCCCACCATCTTCCACAAACTCAACCAAAAGTGACTCAGAAAACGAGTATCTCTATCCGACACAATAGACTCTGGCAATTCATGAAGTCGATAGATCTCCTTGAAAAATAACTGTGCTACTCGAACTGCATCCGCTGTCTTTTTGCAAGCAACAAAATGTGCCATCTTCGAAAACCTGTCCACCACAACAAATATCGAATCATTTCCCCTTTGAGTTCTAGGCAAACCCAAAACGAAATCCATGCTAATATCAACCCATGGCTTAGACGGTACAGGTAATGACGTATACAACCCTGCATTCGTCGTTGTTCCTTTTGACACCTGGCAAATATGACATCGCTCCACAAATCTTTCAACCTCCTTTCTCATCGACGGCCAAAAATAAGACTGTGAAATCAACTGCAAAGTACGATCACGGCCCACATGCCCTTCCTCGTGTAACTCCTTGACAATTTTCAACCTCAAACTACAGTCTGGAATACACAAACGATTCCCTTTAAACAGAAAACCATCAACCAACGTAAATTCATCGGTACTCCCATCCTTCACTTTCTCAACATATTTCACAAAGTAAAGATCTTCATTAATCATCTCTGGCAACATTTCAAACCCCGTCACTTCAACCTTCATTGTCGTTAATAAATGACTCCTCCTACTCAAAGCATCAGCTACTCGATTTGTCACCCCTGATTTGTGCTTAACGACAAAAGTAAACTGCTGTAAATATGCAATCCATGATGCATGTCTCGCTGAAATTTTATCCTGCCCCTGTAAATGCTTCAAAGCTTCATGATCAGTGTAAAGAACAAATTCCTTCTGAAATAGATAATGTCTCCAATGCTTAACAGCTTGCACAACAGCATAAAACTCAACGTCATATGTACTGTATCTCATCTTTGCCCCTGACAACTTTTCGCTGAAATAAGCAACTGGCTTCCCATTCTGACTCAGAACTCCTCCAATACCAACCTTCGAAGCATCAGTATGCAATTCAAACAATAACTGAAAATTTGGTAAAACAAGAATTGGTGCCGACGTCAACAATTCCTTGACCTTCTCAAAAGCAACTCCCGCTTCCTCTGACCATACAAATTGTTTACCCTTCATGCAATCAGTAACTGGAGCCATCACGCTACTGAAGTGTGGTATGAATCTTCGGTAGAATGATGCTAACCCATGAAAACTCCTCACTTCCGTAATTGTCTTTGGCTGTGGCCAATTCCTGACTGCCTCAACTTTACTCTGGTCAACTTGAATACCTTCCCCTGAAACAACATAACCCAGGAATAACACACTGTGCGTCATAAACACACATTTCTTCGTAGCAGCATAAAATTGTTCTTCACGAAGAATAATCAATACTTCCCTCAAATGTAGAACATGCTCCTCCATACTTCTGCTGTAAATCAGAATATCATCGAAATAAACCACAACGAACTTTCCAATGAATGGTCTAAAGATTTGATTCATCACCCGCATGAATGTACTAGGTGCATTTGACAAACCAAATGGCATAACCAACCATTCGTACAACCCCTCTCTCGTCTTGAAAGCTGTCTTCCATTCGTCTCCAGGTCTAATCCGAATTTGATGATAACCACTCTTCAAATCAATCTTCGAGAATATAGTTGCCCCACTCAACTGATCTAGCAAGTCATCCAACATTGGCATAGGAAATCTATAACGAACAGTGATCTTATTCAATGCTCTACTGTCTGTGCACATCCTCCATGTCCCGTCCTTCTTTGGTACTAACAATGCTGGCACGGCACAAGGACTCAAGCTTTCCTGAACACGTCCATGTTCCAACAACTCTTCCACTTGCCTTCGCAACTCCTCATGTTCCTTCGGACTCATTCGGTAATGTGGTCGATGTGGTAACACTGCTCCCGGAACAAGATCAATTTGATGTTGAATGTCTCTAAGTGGCGGTAACTTCTTAGGCAACTCCTCTGAAAAGACATCTTCAAATTCTTTCAAAATTGGCTTTGCTGCTTCTGGGATTTCAACTTCTTCACTACTCTCTCTCCCAATCAACAAAAATACTTCAGGTTCTTCCTCCACTTCCTTGACAAACTCCTTCAAAGTCAACAGAGTTTTCAATTCTTCAATCTCTTCTAGCTTGCTCTCCTTCTGCTGTTGCTTCTTAGGAACTAAAATGATTTTAGTACCCTCGAACATGAAACTGTAACTATTGGCACGACCATCATGCTGTACTGCTCTATCAAACTGCCACGGTCTGCCCAACAACAGATGACACACGTCCATGTCTACAACATCACACCAAATTTCATCTTTGTACTTCTTCCCAATAGAAAAATTAACACAAGCTCTTCGGCACACTTTTACTTCACCACCCTTCCTTAACCATGCTAGTTTGTACGGTTTAGGATGCTTCTCAGTCTTCAAGTTCAATTTCCTCACTGCTTCTGTAGAAATAATATTATCACAACTTCCAGCATCAATAACGAACTTGCAAACCTTTCCCAGAATAGTGCACGTTGACTGAAAAATATTGCTTCTCAACCAACTACAATCCTCCTCTTGCTTTGGTGTTAAACAACTTCTCCTCATCATAAGATTACAACCTTCATCTCCAAACAATTCTTCTTCCTCCTCAACATAAGGTGTATCTGAACATTCTGCCTCCTCACCATCATCCTCCTCAACTTCTGCAACCATGGTTCTCTTCTTTGGCTTCGGACATTCATTGCTTTTGTGACCCAACTCCTGACAATTATAACATTTGAAAACACTGCTAACCTTCGCCTTCTCAGCCTCCTTCACCACTGGCTTTGAAACAGGTTTAGGAACATTAGAACTTCCACCAACACCCCTTGCTTGATTGTTGGAATTTGTAAACACACCACCTCCACGCCTTCCTTGTTTCTCCCAAGCCAACGCTTTCTGATGTGCCTCTGCAACTGATCTAGGATCAAACATATTAACCATATCCTGGATCTGCATTCTCAATCCCCCAATGAATCTAGCAGTCAGCTGTTCTTCTGTCTCCATAATATCGTTTCTGGCAATGAGTTGGTAAAATTCATCAGCATAATCACTAACAGACTTCGTCCCTTGCCTCAGATTTTGCAACCTCTGATACATAAGTGATTGATAGTTGTAAGGTAAGAAAGTAGATCTCATCAACTTTTTCATCTTATCCCATGATTCTATCTTTGACTTCCCCATTCTCTCCCTGGTAAGTTTAGTTTGCTGCCACCATGCCAAAGCTCTCCCCCTCAACCTAGTAGCAACTAACTTCACTCTTCTATGCTCAGGAACTTCCTTGAAATCAAAGATCTCTTCAACATTAGAAATCCAATCGAGAAATTCCTCTGCAATCATTCCGCCTTTAAACTCCGGAATTTCCATCTTCATACCCGATTCCCATCGACGATCCTCTTCAACATCCCGATAAGAATTTCGAATTTGGTCTCGATCTCGATAATGAATACTAGTTCTATCACCTTCTTCAACAAAATCAAAAGTACGTCTACATCGATCTCGACCATTATCATCCCTTCGTTCATGCATGCTTCTTTGACTATGTCTCTCTTCATCCCTATATGCTTCATGGTCAAATTCACGTTGACTTCTCCTCTCTTCATGTGCATAGTCATGATGATCTCTTCGTGATGAAATTGATGTTTCTCTTCTATCTCTACAAGAATGTGGCGATACCTTCCTCGCTTCCGTAACCGATGGCGAAACTCGGTTTCCTCCATGGTTCGAGTTTGGTGATCTCCTCCTTTGATTCAAATCATTCATCAATTTCTCCAACTTCCCAATGCCTTCATCAAATTTTTCATTAATACGTTGTTCCATAAGCTCGGCTTCTTCTCTACGATACAAAGCTTCAACATTTTGATGACGATTAGCTCTCCTTGGTGGCATGATTGAAACTTTCACAAACACTTCAACAATTCGAACACAAAATTCAAAGCTTCAACAATGCAATAAGTCACGGCTCAACAATGCACGGCTTAATCTTGTCTCGGCCTCTACTTAGATCGGCAATGGCTTCTACACGGCTCCACATTTCAAATCTTGGCGCGCAAAACTCCAAGACAAAATCCAAACAATATCCAACTCCTCGATCCAAAATGAAATGGATCAAACACTCCAAACTTGATGCAACTTCAATATGAACACGATGAACAACTTCAAACTTCAAAAACTTGGCTCCAAGAATCAACTTAGCTATGATTGGCTAAGTATGGCTCTGATACCAATAAACTGACGTAGCGGATTAATCAAACAAAACTTCAATCGATGGAATGTAGCAATCGGTGAGTTGAAGATACCAAAATGCCCAAGTTCGTTGATCCAAAGATACCGAACTCTAGCTATCTCAAACACATTGATAGCGCACTATACCGTGTTCAAAGTTCTACGATTCTTCGCACGTTGATCTAGCGCACTAGATTCCGTGAATCGGCTTCTACGATCGTTGAATCGAGCGCACTCGATTAACCGAAAGAGGAGATAGGAGATTACACTCAACTACCAATTGGTATGAAAGCACAAAGCTAACAAAAGAGAATTTTATTCAAAAATCAACAACTACAAATGTACAACACACGCCCCTATTTATAGAGTTTTCGACCCAGTCCCTAAGTCGTTGCCGACCTACGACTCATCCTAGGTCGTTGCCGACTTACCACAGTGGCGACCTAAACCCATTACAACATAGCACAACATGACCGACTCACACATGGCCGACTTAACCAAGTACGACCTAACATACATGACCGAGTTAAAGCAATACAACATATGTACACGACTTAACTCATTACCGACTTAACATATAACGACTCAAAGATTCGCGACTTAGCACCCAACACAACCCATAGGTCGGTAACGACCTAAAATACAACTCGACCCACAGCTTCACCGACTCATGACCTAACACCGGTACAACAAAGCACATATACAACACCTTCCTTTAGGTCGTTAACTCGGCTCCTTTTTTCCCTCTGTCAACCAGTTAACTCGGAGACGACTTAAGCCTTCAACAACTTCTGTTCTGTTAAGTCGTGAACGACTTAGACCCGTGTCGTTAACTCGTTTGTGACTCATCAAGCATGAACGACTTATGCTCCCATCAACTCGCAGCTTCTTTCCTCGTGGATCTTTAGATCGTAGCTTCTCTGACTCGTCCCCCTTTACTTTGTTAAGTCGCGGACGACTTAGGATCTCCTCCTTAGGTCGTGAGCCTTGTTCCTTAAGTCGGCAACGACTTAAAGTTCTCAAACGAGTTAGCTCCGTAGCTTCCTCCACACGACCTAGAGCGAAGTTAACTCGTGTTGCCTTCCCTTGTTGACTCGTACACGACTTAGGAGATTGAACTGAAGCTTCATTAACTTGTGAATGGTTTAACTTCTGGACTTCTATAGGTCGTGCTACATCAATTTAGAAAATGAAGTTTAAAGTGGAATGAAAGACGTGTTTATGTATATAAGAAGATTTAAAAGAATTAAAATAAATAAAAATATGCTTTTCAATTCTTCAATCACATCAAAGCCATCCTAAGTACTAAGGGTATAAAATCATATTGGTTATTAGGGTGATACATGTCCTTTTTGTTAATATGGAGGATATTAGGCTAATCCCATGTGCTTAAATTTATTCATACACTTAAGATGTCATATTATGTCAAATCAGTCTTGTATTTAAATTTTAAATAAAATATCATTTTAAATAATTATTATATTAACCTTGATAAATAAAAGTGCTTTCATTATATTAAATGTCATTTAAGTACAACTTATAATAACTTATTAGCCGATAAAAAACGGAAAATTCGAAAATTGTGTTTCGATCACATTTTTAGTTTTCCATCAAATTAATTATTTATATAAACAAAATTTAAAAATAAATTTTCTATTATCGGTTATGAATAAAAAGAGGGTTATTTAATCAATAAAAACCATTAAATAAATATTTAAATTAAATTAAATATTCACACGTTAAAACGATAAAATTCTGCGTCGTTACAAATAAAAACTTACAATAATTAAGATTGAAAATGCAACTGAAAAAAAGTATTTGCATCAAACAAATAAATGGGTTGAACATAATGGATTTAATCTTCCAATTACCAATATTTTAGAAGTATCAAATAATTATATCAACATATAAATAAAATCAAATTAAGGAAAACCTGAATCCAAGCATTGTAGGTGGTTATAAATAAGTGCATAAAAATACCTGCTTTCTTCATAAAAAAGTCAAGAAGAGGTTGCAAGATCCCGGTCAAACATGATGGGTCTCGATATTGACTGTCGTTAGTAGACATCAAGTTAGCTGACGTACATATATGTTGGCTTAGACTTGCACAGAACCAAACAATCATCTCTACAAGGCGATGGGGCTAGGTCGGACAGCGATGGGTGATGGACATCGATGGGCAAACAATGAACAACGATGGGCGATGGACAGAGATGAGTTGGGGCTAGTGCGGATAGTGATTGGCAAAGCTCTACTGGTCGTCGTGTTTTGGGAGTTGATTAGGGAAGAGAGTGTTAAAGAGGTGGTCGAGATTTATGAAGAAATTAATTTAGGGAAGTGATGATTCTAAAAAGGGAAGTAAGGAGTGTGTGGACATTTCGTTTTGGAGCCGAACTTCTTGGTTAGGAGCCAAAAAAATTCGGTTTGGAGCTAAAATTTGGGTTTTCAGCCAAAGTAAAAAATTGCATATGTTAATAAAGTGAGTTACACTATTTTATATCTTTTGAATTTTGAAATATTAAAAAAAAAAGCTTATATACGTCAATGAAAACGGTTGCATTATTTTATTTTTCTTTTATCTAATTCGAGTAGTAATTATTATGTATATGTTATAATATATTACATGCTAATTATTAATTATTTAATAGTAATTATTAGTTATAAGTAAAACAACTTAAAATGTTGTTATAAATCAATATTTTAAAACGTTTTAGAGAAAATCTTCATCATTATGCAAAGTTAATTATTAATTGTTAATTAATTTGTAGTTAGTTAATATTAATTATTAATTATATTCACTAATTTTAAATGTAATTAATAAATATTAACCGTAAATTATTAATTATTAATCATTAACTATTATAAAATATTAAATATAAAAAATAACTATTGGTTGTAGATAATAAATAGTAAGTATAAATTATTTACTAGTAATCATTAATTATAATAAATTATAAATATGACATATATGTGTTGTCATTTATAATTATTAATTATAAATTGTCATTTATAAATTATTAAGTAAGTATTTATAAATAATAAAAAATAAGGATGATCGGTTAAGAGTTGTTGAAGATTGACATTTGTTACAGCTACAAAACTAAAAAGGTTGTAATATGTATCAATTACAACAAGCAAAAAAAGAGTTACGAAAATTGGTATCCATTACAATGGGTAAAATAAAATTATTGGCAAATAGAGAAGAGGTATTGATGAAAATTAACATTTATTACAATAGGTAAAAAACGGTTGTAATATGTATCTATTACAACGGGTAGATGAAAAGCATTGTAATAGGTATCTATTACAACGAGCAAAGAAAAAGAGTTATTGAAAATTGACATATATTATAACAGACAAGATAAAACCTTGGGATTGTTCCTAGTTTTTCATCCCATCTTTGTCGCTGCTACCTTTTAGGTAGTTGAGGAAATATGATTTCTTTTGGAATTTGTGCTTCCAGGCCCTTGTATGCCATACTATTTTATGTGTGTCGTGGTGATTTTAATGTAATTATGATATTAAGTCATAAAATGTTTGGTTATGAGAGCTTCGTATGGTGTTTACACTGTAACTAGTCATGTCGTCGATTGGTTATGTATTTCTTTACGTTGTAATTGTGTCCACATGCAATGTGCAGGACTCAAGGTATCAATCTTTATTTTATAAAAATAAAAACACTTCAGAATTTACTATTCTCGGATGAAATTGTAATGGTTATTACATATGTAGGTAAGTGTAAGAGCTGGTACTGGCAGAAAGCATTTTCCTTGGCTTGCTTTTATTGTACAAACAAATAGCTACTATTGCAATGTCTGAAGCTCTTAAATACATTCCTAAACTCACTGATCCTACACAAAATTCATAGGTAAAATTGGTAGCTAAGCTTGCTTTTAGTATGCTTTATTTACTTACATTTCTCGGTTAATTAGCAACATTTTTGCGAAATTTCTTTGTCAGTAGTTTCAGATTAAGGAACAAGGTAGTTTATTTAAATTCATGTTAATAGATGTTATGTTATCCGCAGTACAAAAATATTTGAATTGTGCTATTTTGTTATACAAATATATTACGACTGTATAAATTGTCCCGTGTAGTTTGCAAAAATAACCTATGTAGTACTTATATGCATTTGATTAAGGTAATTTTTGGATTTTTCTTGGTAAATGGAGCATGCTGTTTTTGTTAATTTTGTTTCATTTATTGGTTATGTGCATCATATACTTAGACAGGATAAGGCTTTTGCGATAACACCGTAACTATATATAATTTCTTTAAACATTCTACTTGTTGAAACTATGAAATTAGTTCGCTCTAATCCAAATAAACTGTATGTTTTGTGAATTAACCAAGTTAACTAAGATATAAAAATTTAAAATTATAATAGCAACGATAATAAAAATTTATAAAATATTAAACTAGTTAATTAAGTCCATTAGTATAATAATTATACATTAACTGTAAGTTTTATAAAAATTAACTAAGTTTATAATAATAATAACAATAATAAGAATAATAATAAAAAATTAACTAAAATTATAAAAATTAACTTAAGTTTTATAAAAATTAAATAAGTTTATAAAATGAACTAAATTGGTAATAATAATAATTGCTAATATTTATGAAAATTAACAAAGTTTATAATAATAATACTACTAATAACAATAACAACAAAAATCGCAATAGCAATAATAACAATAAATAAACCAAGTTTATAAAAATTAACTAAGTTTCATAACTGTTAACTAAGTTTATTATAATAATAATAATAAATTATAAAATATCAACCAAGTTAGCAAAGTTTTTTAGAATTTTACTAAATTTATATAATAAAATAATGCTTATAAATTATAAAATATTAATCAAGTTAGTAGTTATGTGCCGTGAAGAAACTGGGTGCTAAGAATTTGATATGTGAGAGAGAATTTTAGTTGCATATACTTATCTTTCATATGTAGTGTTCGTTCAACTTCTTTATGTATGTATGTATAATTTGTTCGTATCTTTGAATATTTTGTAGAATGAGATTACGTTGCTTAGTTATATCAAGAACCAAAAACTAATCTCTCTAATTGGTTATTGTATTCATGCAAATGCCTGGGATCTTGTTTATGAGTTCATCCATAGTGGATCGCTTGAGATGCAACTTCATTGTACATTTTAAATTACTTCATTCTTGTTTTATCCGATATATGTTTTATTTAATGTGAAATTGTATGCATTTTTTTGCATTTTAAGGGTCATCACATGGTGCAAACTTACCATGGCATATTGGAATGAAGATTGCACTAGAAATGTAGCAAGGTCCATACTCAATGTTAAGTAGTCTTTATAGTTTTGTATTTATGTAGGAAAACTTTATATATATATATATATATGAATGAATCATACTGCATTTCTTATAGTATAGTAAAATTTTCAGATGAGAATTAAAAAATAGAAGATAATTAAACATAGTAAATGATCAAAAATATGAGTTGGACGTCAAATGCGATACACAATGAAGTTTATTGGATGATGAAATAGTTAAGAAACCACTACCAGGGGAATCACGTTTTCCGACGGCCGAAAACCGTTGGCGGCCGTCGGAAAAAGCCGTCGGAAATGACTGCGTCGGGGAGCAGTATTTCCGACGGCTTCCGACAGAAGCCGTCGCACACGTTTCCGACGGATTCCGACGGATTTCGACGGATGTCGGTATCCGTCGGAAATCGTCGGAAATAGTGTGCTACAGGCTGCCAAGAGCCGTCGGAAGCCGTCGGAAATTTTGACCTATAAGCCGTCGGGAGCCATCGGAAGCCGTCGGAAATCTGCTGTTTTTTTTTGAAATTCGTTGCAAATATAGCCTTCCAACCACATTTCTCTTCCAAACACTATGATGTCAATACTGCACAATCCAACATACAATAATCCAACCAAATATCCAAACCCAAACTACAAAATATTCAATAAACACACAAATAAATAAAATTACATCAAAATAAAATACAAAATATACATAACCATTCGAACATTAACATTAATCCTAACAATAACTGTTCTACCACGTTGTTAATACACAAATTCATCAATATTCTCATACACATCCTCATACAACTACAGAACCAAGTGTATCAAACATAACTATACATAAATCAACAATTACCTACGCCGTCTAGCAAATCATTCTAAACTAAAACAAAACATACCTGAACGAACGAACGAACAAGCAAGCAAACGATGAATCAATCTCCTCCAGATCCAGAGCCAGCCGAGGAAGGGAAACAGCCACCAAACTGCTGCATGTACTCTAATAACTGTGCGGTCTGCATGGCCTGTTGGCGGTTCTGCTCCTCCAATTAGGACACTCTAGTCCGCAATTCTTCTATATCTGCTAGATCGCTCTGAGGTCTATTTCGTCGTGCCCTACTCTGACTACTAGCCTACAATAATTGAAAAATGAATAAAATCCAAGTTTATTGTTTTGAAAAGATCAAAATATCATATTTGAAGTATTTCAAAAAAAAGTAAATTATTTACCGCTAGATTGCCAAATCCGTATCGTCGACCATGCTCTGCTGGATGCATAACGGACTCAAAAATAACGTCCTCCTCATTGGTCGTCAACTGATCTCGACCTGTATCAGCAAGGAGTTTCTGCCGCTGCTCCATAAACATCTCCTGCATCAACATATTAATAATATCATATCTCATTTCATCATAGTTTAACAATTAAAATAATTACTAATACTGAATAAAATGAAATATGCTTACATGACTTTTGCTGGATTTATCGTCCTGCCATGTATACGAAACAGTCTCATCTGGATTAACATGCTCGATAGCATGCGTACGAGTGAACACGTCCATATAGCTGACAGGACCATGTGCCTCGGCTTCCTGAAGTTGATTGTTATATACAATTATTATACATTTAAAATCATATAGCATAAACTATTTACATTTATTATTCAGTAAATTTACTAACTCCTGCCGATACTGCTGAAACGACTTCGATCCTCCGTGATGAGTGATGGAATTCTTATTTTTATTTGCAGAGTTTCTATCCGACTCTGCCTGTACATTCAAAATTTGATACATTATTTTTCGATCACGTCAAATTAATAATTAAAAAAATTAGTATACTTGCCTTCACCTCGTCCGTCTCCCAGTATCTCAACCAACCTTGCCACTCGCTCTCTCCCATCCACCGTGGTTTCTTACTAGATTTCTTAATCTCAGATATTGTATCCTTGTAATTCTTGCGCATCTTCTTCATCCAGTATGCTTGTGCCAGCATCAGATCGTCTGTCTGGATATCTATCTCGGCCCGTGTTAAAAAAAAAGATTACACTTTAAACGATAAACAGTAGAAAAACGACAAAAACGAATTAAAAATGGAAAACAGAAAAATATACATATTAGGACATACTACCATATGCACTCTATGATGTGAGGAGGTATGTTATCCCACTTCGGCCAGCAAACACTCATCCTACTGCGATAAGAAGCTCTAGAGACGTCCAACACAACGTTAGAAGGAAGTAGGTCGAACCCCCTGTTTTTAAGTACGATATAGATAAGTACGTACGTATATCATAGAAAAAATAAGATGTTGAATAAAATTTAATTCTTACCCATCTGCTCTAGGGACTAATGATACAACTGCACGTTATGGCTCTTGCGATGGGCCACTGCCATCACCTCCTGATGATCGGGAAGAGCTCCTACCTCTATATGACATAATGATAAACCTGTGACATATACACATCATTATATAAGAGAATAATAACATGGTAATGAAATATATTTCATATGAAAATGACATCAACGGTATAAATTGCTTAATTAATGACTGAAATGGAAATAGAAATGGAAGTGTGTTATACCTGATTCATAATGGGTGTACTCTTCCAACGATAAGCAGAGTTCATTGCATATTTAATAAAAATTGCTAAATAAATGACAAATGTAAATAACATGAAACATGCAAACAATAGTAAATGGATTTGGTTTCATAGTTACATCAATTTAATAATACATCAAGAATTCAACATAGTTACATCAATTGCAAAAAAACAGATTCAGATTTATATCAGTTATCATCGTCTTCTGATTCAGATTCGGTCTCGTTTTCGACGATATTTTCCTCTACACTATCAAACGCTTCTACCAAAACATTTGATTCATCAATCAAAGGACCAAAATCTGTATGATCGTCTGTAATTATTATTTCGTTATTTTGCTCAAGATCTGCCTGATAAGCTTGTTCTTCCGGAATATTCTTCACATCGAATGTGAATCTGGACTTTGTTCTAAAAACTGCAGACTAATCTGCTTTATCTCTTTTTAGAGACGGATAAGGAGCGTAATAAACTTGCAATGCTTGTTTGGCTAGTACAAAAGGATCATACTTGTGATAGTGCAATGTATGCTTTATTTCGATAAAATTATAATCCTTGTGCACATTAATTCCAGAACCTGGAACATTGCTAAACCAATTGCATCTAAATAGAAACACCTCCTCCGCGGGTCATGAGAAATATGTCAGTTGCAAAATTTGTGTCAGAATGCCATAAAAATCATTTAACTGATTTTCTGGATCGTCACTACCCTTAACAAATACACCAGTATTATTTATTAATTTTTCTGCACCATATTCTTTGGTGTTAAATTTATATCCATTGACGAAATATATTGGATATGTCTTGACCACTCTTTTTGGTCCCATCGCAAGATGTTTCAACCCTTTGTCAACAACACAATTTCTCGGCTCATAAATGTAATTTGAAAACCAACCAGATTTTTTTTACTGATATCTCCGTTCGGATGTTCACGTTCATTAACACTGTTTATATAAACAAATTATTACATTAGGTTATACATGTGCATGCATTATAGAAAAGAATAAAACACAAACTATTATTTTAGATTACCTAACAAACGGTGCAACCTCGGCACAATTTAGAAGAATATAAGCGTGTGCTACATGAAGATCTTTATCATCTAGCCATATTTCTACACATTTTTCAGAAGGCCGACCATGTTGTCTAAAAATAGATAACATTGCTTGAGAAGACTCTTGTTCGGCGCCTTCGTCATTACGAAGAACACTTTGAAATGAAATATTCACATGGTCACTAAAATAGTGAGAGAAAAAGAACGAAGCTTCTTCTCCGATGTAAGATTTGCATATCGAACCTTCAACTCGTGCTTTTTGCCTCACTTTTTTCTTCAGATGATTCAAATATCTATGCAAAATTAATTTATATTAACTTCATCTTTCAAATGCAATTGAATTACGTTATAACATATTACATAACTCTCAAATGGATACATCCATCCATATTGGTCAGGACCTCGAAGTCGTGCTTCAGATGGGAGATGAACAGGTAAATGTTCCATCACATTAAAAAAACCTGGCGGAAATATTTTATCTAATTTGCAAAGCAATATAGGAATGTCCACTTCAAGTTTACGTAAACGTTGCACTTTTAAAGTAGTCGAACAAAGCTCTTTGTAAAACATACTAAGCTCAGTTACTACCTTCCAAACTTTTAACGACAGTAGTTCTTTGAACATTACGGGAAATAAATTTTCCATCATTATGTGACAGTCGTGACTTTTCATTCCGCTCAATCTACCATTTTTAAAGCCAATACATCTACGAAGATTTGATTATTATCTTAACCCTTCCACCCATTTTAACACAGCTTTAACTTGATTATTATCTAATTCATAACATGCTTTGGGTTATCTACTGTCATTTGGTTTCATATGAAGCTCAGGACGTTTGCATAATTCTTCCATATCACGTCTTGATTTCAAATCATCCTTCGTCTTCACTTTCACATTCAAAATTGTGTTAAAAACATTATCAAATACATTTTTCTCATTGTGCATCACATCTATGTTATGGCAAAGCAGAAGATGTTTCCAATACGGCAACTCCCAAAAAATAGTTTGTTTGCACCAGTTATGAACAACTGATTTGCCTTCAATTTCTGTTTGCTCGCCAGTTTCATATATCTTTGGATAGTCCTTAACAAGTTCATATATGTCTTCGGTTGACCATATCGTCCGTGGTTGTCTAGTTTCTACTCTATTAGCTAAAAAGTTTTTCTTGTCTCCTCTGAAGGGATGATTTACATGGAGAAAATATCGATGACATACAAACCATGAATTTTTTTTACCATGAGGTAAAGAAAACGCTCGTGTTTCATCCATGCAATATGGACATGCTAGACGACCGGCAGTACTCCATCCCGAAAGCATTGCATAGGCAGGAAAATCACTTATAGTCCACAACAAAGAAGCAAACATATGAAAAATTTTCTTCTTGGACACATCGTATGTTTCTACTCCTTCGTTCCACAGTATTTTTAACTCCTCAATCAACGATTGTAAATATACATCGATTCATTGTGTCGGATGATCGGGGCCAGGAACGACAGCAGTAAGAAAAATATATTGCATTTTCATACACATCCATGAAGGTAAATTATACGATGTGACGATAATGGGCCAGGATGAATATTTAGAACCAAATTGAGAAAATGGAGAAAACCCGTCCGTACATAATCCTAATCTAACATTTCGACTCTCCGCTGTAAAATTTGGATACGTTTTATCAAAATGCTTCCATGCTTCTACATCGGCCGGATGTGTCAACGCACACTCTTCCTCCGTTCTCACGCTATGCCATCTCATATTAGATGCAGTTACAGAAGATGCATATAATCTTTGAAGTCTTGAAGTTATGGGTAAGTAGTGCATACGCTTGTACGGAACTTCTTTCCCCTTCTTTTTTCTTGGTTTGTATCACTCCTGGTTATAAACTTTACAATTTCTAAGGTTTGCGTCTTCTTTCCAAAACAACATGCAACCTTTTAAACATGTATCTATTTTTTGATACGGTAAACCAAAAGCCGACATAAGTTTTTTAACTTTGTAGTGATTTTCACACATTAGATTATCGAGCGGCATATGTCTTTTTGCAGCTTGTACAACAGCCGTAACCCAGCCTCAGTGATGTTGTATTTTGACTTCATCGCAATGTATTCTGCGATTACTGATAGCTGAGTGCCGCTTTTACAACCATCCAAAATAGGTTTCTTAGCAGCATCTAGTAAATCATATTATTTTTTTTGCTTCAATATTTGGTTCTTCAACATTTCCATCATCGTCGTCAACTTCAGCCATAAGAAACATTGGTCGTGCTGCATCTTCGACCATATTTTCTATACGGGTCATTGAAACTATTTCGTTAACGACACTTTCAGACTCTACAGAAGTATTTGCTACAACTTCTCCATGCCGATCCTAAACATAATACTCGGGTGCGAAACCGTGTTGGTACAAATGAACTTTCACAATATCTGGTAACAAATAGTTCAAATGTCTACACCTACTACACGGATAACGAATTTCTGGATCGTTTCCGTTATTACTCAAAGCGAATTCAACAAATATGTTTATACCATTATAAAAATCTTCTTTTATTGAGTCCCTCAGTCCTTTTCTTTGGTACATCCATCTCCTCCGATCAACAAAATAATCAATCATTTTTCCTATTTGACAAAATGAGAAGTTCAAAGTTTAATATTTATTTTGAAGAATACAAATTCGAAAAAGATTATTTTCATGGTTGTATAATATTTTGAATTTAAAGAATAACTTCACAAATTTAAAAAAAAATTCAAATAGGGCACATTTTATTTTTTAACGTATTGATTTAAAAATATATATAATTTTTTTCCATTGGTCAGGCATCCTACTTCCCATTACAAACACAGTAAGATTTACGTTTCGTATATTACTTTGTCTCAAACGATTCAACAACATTTCGACAACATTTCTCTTTTGTTCCCTGCATTGTAGACAAATGCGTGTACGCAGGAAACAAAAAAGAAAAGTTAGGCCAAAATTTTATGAACCGTTTGAGACGAAGTAGTATACAAAATGTAAATGCTTACTGTGTTCATAACTTGTCCAATACAGGGACAAATCCGACAAACATTGTACCAGATGAATATAAATGGTCATTTTTTGAAAAAACGACTATTTATACAACGATCATGTACAACACTCATCAGACGGGGCCAAAAACTCTCTAAGGGACATTTGTCAGTTACATGTGTGCATTTTACGAAAAAATACAGTTTTACTCACTGTTCACATTTACAAAAATATATATTAATTTAACACATTTATTCGACGTATTAAATCAACTTAAGGTTGGTTTAACATTTTTGTCATTTTTCAATACACACAATTATAATTTTGAGTAATGCATTTTTTTATTTCATAAGTAAATACGTGCACAATATAATACTCCTAGTTCATTCAATCATTTTATCTTATTCCAAATAACGTATACAATCGTCGAATCAAGGCATACACAACAATTTACATATGCATGAACAATCACAAATTATACAAGTTTTCACAATTTCACGATAAAAGATGAAATAGGTATACCATGTGATGCTATAAACCATTATTACGCTATTGGAAACAATTGCAATCACTAATTCTCCCTAATTTATCAGTTTATGCAAATCTACAATTAGGGTAAAAACTGAATTTTTCGCAAAAATAAGAGATTATACCTGAGATTAAGAGTAATGGAGTTTGATTAGGCAGCCGTGGAGGATCCGGAAGCTAAAAATTAAGGATTGGAAGCTTGGAGAAGGAATTTGGGGGTTTTGGTTTATAATTTTCATATGAAAGGAGGAGGAAGAAGAAGGCTCGGCTGCAGGTATAATCGCAAATTTCCGACGGCTGCCGACGGCCCATCGAAAGCCGTCAGAAATTAGCCGTTGGAAGCCGTCGGTCCTAACTGTCGATAATGAGGCCTTTTTAGTAGTGAACAAACCACATCAGAACTTGGACATATCCTATCATGCTACCTCTTAAAAATATCAATATAAGAAAAGCCTATTTTGTTTTGTTGCGCCTCAATTTGATTCTGAAACATCTTTTTTCTTTTTTTAGCAGAGTTACGGACTAGGTCGCTCTATTTAAGACGATCTGCGACTTATCCTCAAGGTACAAAGCTATTTATCAACTGTTCTATCCCTAGGATAAAACAACCTCTGAAATTTGGTCAATTTTCTGTTTGCACTACAACAAATTATTTTTAATACAACACTTTCTAATTTATTTGCTTATAAAGTTTCTTAAAAAGAAAAAATGTAGAGGACAAAAAAGAAAAATTTGTCTATTATTCACGTTTTCTCTTCTGTCTATCTATCGTTTAAATATGCAGAAAGGAAATTATATGCATTACTGAAGTGAGGGAATGTTAATGGATTTGAATATATTGTCATTTAAAACGAATTTTTGAAACCAATAACTTTTTCAATGGTTCAATAATGGCTCATGAATATATATTACAGCAATACATTTACGATGACTCGATTATAATAATGACTCATAAATATATAACCGTTGTACATTTGCAATGGCTTAATTATAATAATGTCTCATAAACATATATTATCTTTATACATTTGCTATGGCTCAATTGTATAAAGGCTTATAAATATAGAACGATTAACCTATTTTTATTTTTTTAATCAAGTCACTTAAAGTTCCAATGATACCTCACTTGAATTATTAAAATAAATTTCCAAGCAATTTTTGAAAATATGGATTGTGCATAAAAAAAGGTATCTTTCGATTTGAACCTTTGCATAATGACAAGATTAAGTTTACTAGAGTGACTCGTAATCTTGAACTCTATTTCTGACATCAAACCATACATAACCTTTATAAAGTGCTATTAGCGAAGGCTGTGCATTTACAGTCATGCACGTCTATCCCAACCTAGTTAATCCTGTAGGAATCTTGTCTAAAATTCCATAGGAAACAACCACATTTCCACATAGACACAAGTGTGTCTATCAAGTGTACTCTGAAGGCAGGTACTTCAGTCCATTTAGAGTATAGATCTCATCAAGCGTTCAATTAGCTTATCCTCTAATCACTTCATGAATACAAGATTCTAAGTGCACAATAATAGCACGTTCAACTCATATCACTTTACAACTTGTTATTGCCCATTGAACCAAGATCTTGTGATCTCCATTCATTATGTCGGGTTACCATTTGTGCACGAATCAACAATATAAAGGCAATAGTCCCACTCTTTTAGATTTATAAAGGACTTTATCTCTGTCCAGTCCTTTCGTCAATGGATCCGCCAAATTCTCATCAGTGTGTACATGATCCACTTTTATAGATCCTAAAGGGATGTACTCTCTTACAGTACTGTGCTTACAATGAATTTGTCGTCTCTTACCATTGTAATAATGGTTCTCAACTTTTGTAATAGCCATGGTACTATCACAGTGGATCAACACGGCTGGTATCGGTTTTTCCCATAAAGGGATCTCAGTTAGGGGATTTCTTAAGTAATCTACTTTTTCACCAGCATTAGCTAGTGCTATCATTTCTGAATCCATAGTGGATTGAGCTAAGATAGTCTATTTCTTAGACTTTCAAGAAACAACTCCTCCTGTAATACTAAAAATATATCCACCAGTAGCTTTGGAATCTTTTGATAAAATATTCCAATCTGCATCACTGTATCCTTTAAGGATAGCAGAAAACTTCTAATAGTGTAATCCAAGGTTCATAGTTCTTTTAAGGTATATCATGGCCCTTTCAGTAGTATGCTAATGCTCTATACTAGGTCTGCTAGTAAACCTGCACAATAATCCCACCACATATGCAATGTTGGTCTAGTACAATCAGTGGCATACCAAAGGCTGCCAATTATGCATGCATATTCAGACTGTCTTACACATTTCACCAGTGTTCTTAAATAGTTTTACATTTGTATCATATGGTGTACTAGCAGGTTTTCATTCAAAGTAATTATATTTCTTTAACATCTTCTCAATATAATGAGATTAATCCAAAGAAATTCCCTTTTCAGACTTAGTATCTTAATACCAAGAATCACACTTGCTTCACCAAGATCTTTCATATCAAAACTGGTGCATAGTATGGACTTAATATGATTTACAACATGAATATTTAAACCAAATATAAGTAAGTCATCAAAATATAAGAATATGATAGTGCAAATTTTATTCTCTGATTTATGATAAACATACTTATCACTTTCATTTACTTTAAAACCATGTGAAATAATTAGATTAAATAAAAATTTTCATGCCATTGTTTCGGTGCCTGTTTAAAATCATATACAGGTTTATCTAATTTATAAACTTTATGCTCTTGACCATGTATAACAAAACCTTTGGTTAGTCCATATAAATCTCTTCTTCTACTTCACCATTTAAAAAAAACAGTTTTTACATCCATTTGGTGAATTAGTAGATCATATAGTGAAGCAAGAGAAATTAATACTCGAATTGATGTTATTCTTGTAACATGTGAAAAAGTATCAAAGAAGTCAATGTTTTCTTGTTTTCTAAATCCTTAGCTATAAGACGGGCCTCATATTTATGAATGGTATCATCAGGTTTCAACTTATTTTTAAATACCCATTTACAACCTATAGTTTTACAATCTGGAAGTAAATCAATCAGGTGCCAAGTTTTATTAGATTCAAGAGATTCCATTTCATCATTTATGGTTTCTACTAGAGATTTGAATCTAAAGAAGATAGAGCTTCTTTTAGATTAACAGGGACCTCTTCTAGTGCATAAGCATAATATTCTAGAAAAAATATTTAGCTATCCTAAATCTTTTACTTCTTTTAAGTTCAGATTCACTTTCCACATCATGTTCATTATTACTAGTAGAAGTGCCGCCACTATTCCTAATTTTAAACATAAATTTATTTTCAAAGAAATAGCCATCATTTGGCTCAATAATAACTAGGGCACTCAAATCAAAAAAACTATATGCTTTACTGTTAAAGGAATAACCAATGAAAACATATTCATATGTTCGACTTGCTAATTTAATTCTTTTAGGTTAGGAATATGAAGTACGCTAAAAAATCCCAAGTTTCAAAATAAGGTAAGTTAGGTTTATGATTTTTTAAAATCTCAAAGGTGAAATTTTGCTATTAGATTTAGGAATTCACTTTAACACATAACAAACACTTAATAAAATTTCTCCCTATCAGTGTGATATGGCACCCGAATTTAATAAAACTTCTATTACAAATTCGATAAATGTCTTATTTTTTTCTTTCAACTTTACTGCCATTTCAGACGAATATGGTGTAGTTCTCTCATGAATTATGCTATGTTGTTTATAAAATTCAACAAATAAGTTAGATTCATACTTTGTTCCTCTATCACTTCGAAATCTTTTAATTTTCTTATTATATTGATTTTCAATTTCAGTGACAAATAATTTAAACATATCTAACGCATCATTTTTATTCTTTATGAGATAAACGTAAGTAAAATCAGAGCAATCATCAATAAAAGTAATAAAGTAGCATTTTCCATCTCTAGTTAGAGTACCATCAAGTTCACATATACTATAGTGTATTAAATCTAAAGGTTCTGACTCTCTAAACACATATTTACATGGGGTCTTAGTAATTTTTGCTCGACTACAATATTTATATTTTTCTGAATCATTTATGGAAACTTTAGGGATTAGGCCTAAGTTACTCATGTTATGAATTAGTCGCTTATCAATATGGCTAAATCTAGCGTGCCAAATATTAAAATCACAAAGCATAAAAATAGAACCATTAACTTGAACATACAACTTAAACATCTGATCTACAACATATCCTTTACCAACAAAAACACCATTTTTAGTGATGGTGTACAAGTCATAGCCAATAGTTTGAGTAAAACCAGCTTCATCTAACAAGAAATCAGATACTAAATTTGTCCTCATCCTTGGAGTATGCGTCTCGTCTTTCAGCAATAAATTCTTTCCAGAAGTAAACTTTAACTCCACATTCCCAATTACAATAACAACGGTACCGTGAGAATCTCCTAACATCACTTTCATGTCATTAGTAGCATTATATGTTTTAAACATTCCACGATCATAGCAGACATGGTGAGAAGCACCAATGTCTACCCACCACCCTTTTGACCCACCGACTAGGTTGATCTCAGTAAGCATAGCCATAAGGGATTCTTCAATTAGGTTAGCCTACGGTGTAGGATTTAGCCTGTTCTGACATTTCGTGCCATATAGCTTGGTTTGCCACAGTTGTAACATAAGAACAACTGTCTAGTACTATTTTTAGGTGTGTGTTATACCGATTTTTCTGATGTTGGTTGTTGCGATTCTGATTCAGTTTGCAATTTTGATTTTTAAAATTTTTTGCACTTGATTTCAGACTCTTATTTGTGGATTACTTAGTGTTGTTGCAACAAGAACCTCTTATTTTGGTTATGTTTTCTGGCCTCCTCTTTAATACAAAGATGAGTAATTAAACTCTCTACGGAAAACTCCTTAGTCTTATGCTAGAGATTATTTTTAAAATCTTTCCAACTAGGAGTAATTTATCAATTAACACAACAACCTAAAATTGTTCATCAAAATCCATACCTTCGAAGATGATCTCATGTGTAATTTTCTAGAGCTCGTGCGACTACACCTCCACCGATTTCCATTCATCATTTTAAACTTCAAATAGCAACTAACAACATATTTTTTCGCTCTAGCTTCCTCGGTATCATATTTCTTTTGTAGCGCATCCCAGATTTTCTTTGTTGACTTGTCTGAGTTGTAGTTTTCTTATATCATTGCTCAAGTAATTAAGAACAAAATTTTGTAGAAGTAGTCATGTTCAATATAGTCCTTCAAAGCCTTTTTCTAATCATCTATTGCTTCTCCATGTTGCGTTGGTTTTTTGATCGTCAGCACATGTGCCTCCTTTCGCATAGTCGGAAAAAACTCCATCTTTTAGCGCCATCGTTTGAAATGCAAGCCTTCGAATATGAACAGCGCAGCAGATGTAGTCGGAACCTCAAACATCGAAAATGGAGCAGCAGAGTTGTTAGTGATCAAAGTCGAAAACGTCTTAAAATCGTTGTACCTCAATCTGAATCCACGACGTCCTTTTTTTGGCTGAGTCGCGGAGTAGTTCACTCTCTTTAAAATGACGCTACATTTTCAGGATAAAACAACCTTTGAAATTTCGTCAATTTTCTCTTTGCACTATAACAAATTGTTTTGAATATAAAATTTTCTAATTTAACTTCTTGTAAATTTTCTTAAAGAGAGAAAATTGTAGAAGACAAAGAAGAAGAAAGAAAAATTGTCTATCATTCACGTTTTTTGTTTTCCCTATCTATCATTTAAACAGACGGAATAGAAACTGTATGCGTTACTGAAGTAAGGAAATGTTAATAAATTTGAATTTATTGTCATTTAAAATTAATTTTTAATTCCATTAACTTATCCTACGGCTCAATAATAATAGCTCATGAATACATATTCCCGAAATATATTTGCAATGGCTCAATTTTAATAATGACTCATAAATATATATTATCGTTATACATTTGTAATGACTCAATTATCATAAAGGCTCATAAATATGTAACCATTAACCTATTTTTATTTATTTTTTAATTGATTCACTTGAAGTTCCAACATGTTAGGTGTAGTGTTAGTGGTTCAAAGTTTTAATGTCAATATGTTAGATTATAATGTCAATACGGAATATTTTTTAATGTCAATGTTATATTACTGACGATCATTATTGATTGTTCTTACTTTATGTTATTCATGTTGACACTAAAACTTGAAGTATTTCATTATTATTCATGTTCTTATGGAATATTCATCATGTTCGTACTTCATTTTACCCAATTTTATATATTTTTTATTGTCCTTTTGTCTCGCTAGTTTTCTAGGACTAATATATATTTCTGCACTGGAAGTTTTATTTGGATAGAGGCTAAGACAACCTGCTTCTATTTGTAAACTTAAAGTAAATTTGCACATGCATTGTATGTTTTCTCTGATAAAATGATATTGGGTAGAAATCAGAAAAATATTATAACACCCTAAGGCAAAATCCACATTAAAATGCAAATTGAATCAACATTGTTCTCTTGCCCTATGAGATATCCTATAATTTAATGTAACCATATTTTCTTCTTCATGGGCTGAGCATAATCTTCTACTTCCAACATGAATGCTTTGGAATAATGTATTTTTTCTTATCATTTATTGGTGCAAACATAGAGTTCACTCTAAATGCTAACATTGTTTGCATTCAGCGCAAACTAAGGTGTACCAATTTGCATTGAGTGCAAAATGCCAGTTAGTTCTGGTTTGCACTGAGTGCAAACAGTTGTTTACACGGGCTGCAAACGCAGTTTGCTCCAAAAAATGGCACTCATATGCAAAATTAAGCACATTTAATTGTATGGAAATGATATTTAGCAATTATTTTAAAGAAAATAGAAGGGTGAATAAGGAACATGAAGCCCTAAATAAGATCATAGTTTTATTAAAATGAACCAAGTTTTATAAAGAAAACTAAATTTATATAATAATAATAGTAATAATAATCAAAATGAATAAACTAAGATTATAAAAACAAACTTCGTTAATTAAATTTTATAAAAAGTAAAAAAGTTCGTAAAATTTACAAAGTTCATAATAATTATAATAATTTAACTAATGTTTATGAAGATCAACTAAATTTATAATAATAATAATACTAATGATAATAATAAATTCAAAATATGACCAAGTTAACTAAATAATTTAAAAAATTAACCAAATTTATATAAAAGTAGTAATAATTACAATCAGAATAAATTAATTTCATGAGTTAACTTTTATAAAAATTAAATAAATTTATAATAATTAATTAAGTTTATAATAATAATAATTCAACCGATGTTTATGAAAATTAACTAAGTTTATAACAACAATACTAACAACCATTACGGCAATAACAACAACAAATAAACTAAGTTTATAAAAATTAACTAAGTTTTATAAAAATTAACTAATTTAGATGCAATGTTTAAATTCATAATAATGTTTAAATGTTTGACGCAATGTTTACTTAATTTATATTAAAAATTGCAATTTTAAAAGTGGATATTTATTCTTTCAAAAGATTTAGATGAATCTCCACCTAAAGCAAAAAAAACCCCAAAAACAAGTGGCTTCCTTGCATCCGTGCAGATTTCGGATGCTCTTGTAAGTTTATTGGCACAGGTGAAAAATGAGTTGACACGATTTGATGCCGTGAAAATAATTTGGACTTGCATCATAGAAAATAATTTTCAGGTATAATATTATTTAATTAACATTTATCCCCAAAACATACAATGTATCAAGGACAAAGAATGTATCAAATTGACTTCTCTTAGACTACAAAAGCTCCAAGGTGTTTATAGCAAACTTCCAGTTATATTTTGTCAACATGTCATCTTGTTCTGATACATATCCTGTATTTCTGCAACCATCATTAAGAAGTAAAAATTACATTTTATTCCACAACAATGCCAATTACTAGACTAATATGTTTTAATATGTAGAACTATCAACATATTGGTTTGTAACAACCCGCATATTTATCGAGTTTGTATTTAAATATTTTATTTAAATATTAACTCGTTGATCGGATTTTGGTCCGAAAAGCTACTTTTTGCAAACGGTCAAATTAGGACTCGAGACCACTTCCATTGAGTTCGAAATGTCGTTTACAACTTTTTTAAGTATAAACATCGATAGGTTTGGAGTTAGTGAAATTTCACTAACTTTTCCCGCTTTGGACTTTGGGTTAGTTTAGCCTATTAAGCCCAAGTTCCAACCCTCTTCTCCTCACTCTTCATAAATTTCCTAACTAATCAAGCTTTGGCATTAATGGTGGAGGGAATGGGAAATTAAAATTCCAAAACTCAAATTCAATTGCAAATCCAACATTCAACTCCAAATTCAAGTAGAAGATATTGGATTCAAGCTTTGGATTGCTTCTCCTTGCTTTCAAGCTTCATCTTCATAAACTTTAGTGCAAAGGTGAGATTTTTATCTCACAAATCTAGTCTATAACTATATTGGACTGTTGGGAATGATTCTCTATCACTTTTGCATGCACATTTGCATTTGGTTTGGATTGGATTGGCGAAAAACTCCAATTTTTAGCGTTTTGGTGAATTTTCTGCACTTAGGTCGTTCTGGCCATTTTCGTGTGTTCGGAGTTAGGTCGCTCGCGTGTTATCGCGCTAGGTCGCACTGCCTTGAATTTTCACTTCGGAGTTAGGTCGTTTCACGTTTGGTCGTATGGGGTTTAGGTCGTAGGTCGTTTCTGGCCTTAAATCCCCTCTGCAGCGTTAGGTCGCTCAGCCTTTCCTTGTTAGGTCGTCACCACTTAGGTCACGACAAATGTTAGTACGTTAGGGCCTTAGGTCGTAGGCCTTAGCTCGCATTTGAGCTTAGGTCGTAGGTCGCTAGCTCGTAGCTCGTATTTGAGCTTAGGTCGTAGGTCGCATCACCCTTAATTCGTTCGACCTGATGCCTCTCTTAGGTCGCTCATCCCTTTAGGTCGCTAGGTCTTAGGTCGCGCATCCCTTTAGGTCGCTAGGTCTTAGGTCGCGCATCGCCTTAAGTCGCTCGACCTGCTCTCACCTTAGGTCGCGCCATCTTTTAGGTCGCGTACCATACTTTAGCCCGTTGTCCCTTAGGTCACTTGCACCTTAGGTCGGCCTCGTTAGCTCGCAGATCCTCTAGGTCGCGTGGCCTTTAGACCGTAGGTCGTTAGGTCGTAAGACCTTAGGTCGCCTGACCACTTAGGTCGCTTGACCTATTCAAATGTTAGGTCGCGAGTTCCTTAAGTCGCTCGTCTCTCTTAGGTCACTCGCTTCGGCTAACTCGCGAACACCACTAGGTCGTTTGACCCCTTAGACCCCTAGGTCGCAACCATTAGGTCGCTCGACCTTATTCCTCTTAGGTCGTTAGACCTCATTTTGTCTTCACTAAGTCGTACCGTTTTGGACGGGGCGCTACCCCCTGGACCCCCGCGACCTGACCGGGCAGGTCGAACCCCGTAAGCAGTGGCGTTGCCCCCGCACCCCCACCTTGGGGGGTTGCCACCCCCCCGGACCCCCCCTCCGTAGGGGATCCTATCTGAAAAACATTGAGCTGATTTCCTTGGATTTTATTCACATCTCCGTATGCGATTTTTGTGACTGATTGTTTCTACAATTGCTTCTGTGTTTTGTCACTTTATAATATAAAGGTTTCAATACTAGTAGTAAATATCAAAACTCTTTTAACAAACAATTTCAACTCTATTTTTAATAACAAAGCTCTTTTCTTAAACCGTTTTCCAATCTATTAGTATATACAAGCCTTTACCTCACTCGGATGAGAAATCTAATTAAACGACTTAGTAAAACAAATGGTATGAAACGCTTGCGTTCACTTCGTCGGTTAATTCTTGGACTTGTTCGATTGAACCTCTTGTGACAATTTTATTAGTGAAGATTTACAGTTTGTTCGTAAATATTTAAGTTAAGCAAGTGGTTATGGGACATGAAGCTAAACTTCTATATTTACTAGCTTAGTGTAATTGACACTTCTCGTTGATCTTGATGATCGCTTTATGAATTAGACTAGTAATTGCGCGATGTCTCTTTCATTGCAAGGTTAGACTAGACACCACTTGTGTGATTCCATTCACACACACCTTTCTGCTTTTTGGTTAGTCTTGACCTCAATCTGTGTGATTCCATTCACACATGCGGGATAGCTCCCCATGGTCTTCGGACCGTCATGTGATAGGCCTCTTTCCCTTTTTATGATTTCTGGATTTCTTGTGTTGATTTCTGGAATTTATCTCTTTGACTTGTCATGAGTACAAGTTTAGGGTATGATGCCCTCTTTGGATCTTTGAGAAGATTCTTGTGATATTGATATATCTCTTATCGGTTGATCTCCTGTTGATCATTATTTGCATACTTATAGTAGTATGTCACTATGGATATTTTATGTTTATGCCATATCTTTTATTTTATATCATGTCATCTGATATTTATAGCTAGACTGATCCGTTTATTATTTTCTTATAAATAATACTCGGGTCAGACCGAGATGTTACAGGTGCTACTGCTTGACTCCTCCCCCAGTGATTCACTACTCAGATTTTTGGCTACTTGTTTAGATTAGCAGCTTTTGTTGTTTACACTTGAGATATAGACTCATAGTTGTATTCTTTTGTATAGCACGCGTTGCTATTCTTTTGTATTATCGTGGATCTTTTTAGACCACTACTCTGATGTACACTTTTATGTGATATATATTCATATCTCTTTCTGCCTTTGTGATATGGACATCTGTGATTGATTCGCATGTTATGCTTACTTCTATATTTGTTTCCGAAGATTATTTTATAGCCACCGTGTGATAAGAAATTACATGGATGGTCGCTCCTCAACAGCCTTATTCTCCGCGCTAGTTGACAGCACTACACCGTAGTGTTCTTGGCTAGCGTGGGTATAGAGGTGGGGCGTCACATGGTTGCTTGCACTTCTTTAAATTTACGTGATCGCATGTAGGAAAGGGCTAGTAGTTGGTAATGAAACCCGTTGACGTGCACATGCTTGCGTTCTTTCCTATGCTATAAGTTGGTATATTCTTCAAATTATTTATTAAATTATTTAGTAAAATGCCCAGGTTGTAATCAATTTTATGCCAGGGTTTCAAATTAATTGAAACTCAGCCTTGGGGGAATTGTAAGTACTTCACCTGATACTTGTATTAAATTTATTTAATTAGTAAGCTAGTATACATTTTGTATATTTATATTTCAACTCCTCTTTATGGCAGAATAGTGTTGAGAGGAAGACTACATTACGCAATGAGAAGCTTAAAGAGCTGTTTCTGGTTGATTCTTTTAATGGATATAGTGTTTCAAAGTCGCTTGCTACTCATTCGACAAAGAAAATAGCTTGCAATGAAACAAAGCCTTAACCCAATGCATGGGAAATTTTGTTTCAATTGTAGGCTAGAATATTTACCATCATCGTATGATTGTCTTAAGTTATTTGCAACAACCAGTTTTTTCGATCCTCGGAAGTTGACTCTAATCATCCACGATATTCATGTGCCAAACATCCAAGTGGTGGAAAGACAGATCGTTGGGGTGAAAGAAAGAAAAGACAAAATAGAATCTCACAACGTGAGAGGTAATATATAATATACCGATGATCTTTACAGAATAAAACCGAACTTTAATACACATACATAATGGTAATATATAATATACCGATGATCTTTACAGAATAAAATCGAACTTTAATACACATACATAAAATCAGAGCAACTAACCTATCATCAACTTGGACAGTTATAATAGCATGTTCTCATAATTTGTTGATAAATACAAACAAGAACAATACATCGGAAGATAAAATACATGAATACGCTTTGGAAGATGCAACTCATCTCCTAAAGCTCCAAGTGTCCAGCTAAATATGAAAGATATGCTCGAACTAACCCGAGCATTATATGAAAAATTACGTCTAGATCAGTCTGTTAAAACCAACATGAAAAACACAATCAAATCGATTATTAATATTTTTAATTTTTTTTCAAAATAATGGTATCTCGTAAGACCATGACACACATAAACACGGATGGGTTTTTACCTTACGATAACCAAATATTTTTTTATTATAAATTTAGTGATGTTATAATAGTGTCTAGGGGTTGAAAATGAATATGGAATCATAACAGAAATTGTTGCATTAATTAAATTCCAGCATAATATGTTCACAACTAAATGCTAGGGGTACGTATTGGAGATTAGATTTCCATTAATGATAAGACTACTTTGGTACCGTCTACCATAGTATACCTCTAAGGGCCTCATATGGACCCCCACCAACACAGCCAGGCTCGTCCCAAATCCAAGGCTGTCAAGACATATTCTTAAGGCGACATAAACAGGACAGGCAACAAAATTTGGTTGCGGCTGATATAGCGATCATCAATAATTCATTTTTCTAGTCTCTAATTTCTACATGTTACTCCAATTGTTAATACACACTCTCTTGAAGTTTCATCACCAGCACTGCCCATTGCAGCAGTTGTCACCCCCAGTTCCGCTTCCAGTAGTTGATTACACAAAATCAGTTTGTGAGTTTATCAAATTATTTAAATTGTTGTTTGATTACTAATAATTTACTAATATTTGAGTTAACCATAATACGTTTAATAACTGATGATGATCTAGTACTTTTTCTGCCCATCTTTAGTGAAGAAAATGTAAGCAAGTTTATTTTGTTTCAAAGTGGTAGAAACAAGATCATGATTTCTTGCTAACCAATTTAGTGACCAGTGATGGACATTATATGCTAATAAATATATGCTATGGCCTAATTTAACTGCCAGATGCACTTTTATGGTTATATGAATAACATTTTAGGTATGCAATTTTTGGTAGTGTTTGTAATAAGTTATATGAGCCTAGTTCGAAGTTTTATGCTTAATTATAAGAAATATATACTCAAACGGCGTAAGTTAGATAGAGTTGGTCAGTGGAAAAAATTAGCTGACAGCAACAATTATTAAAAAAAGGAAGAAGAGAAACTAGTGTATGTTTTCAAAGGGAGATATAGGTGATGATACATTGAGTTTCTTATGCACATTGTAGATGCAACTGTACAACTCAATGTGAAGTAAATCGAAGTATTCTTGACGTATTAAAACTTGTAGTTCTATATACTTTAGGTGATCTTAAGTTAATGTCGATTTGTATGGTGCAAGTATAGACCACCCTAATAAAGATGCGAGTTAGTGTAGAGCCCAATAATGCTTTTTGTTTGGATGAACATTTTAAAATTTCATTTAATAGAATCCAAGTACTTCATTAGAAATAGCATATCTATATAAAAGCACCGTGTATGATAAAAAAATTGAGGCAACCAAATTAAAAGAAGTAGTTGTTCGTCTCAGGCAACCAAACTCTTAAGGTTGGCCCTGAACATAGAGCCTGTTACCCCTTTAACAGGCGTACCAGATTACATCATTTTCCAAGTACCAAGGAAACAAAACAATGTGCATAAGACCTGGCCCCACTTTTCCCATGCGCACGCATACCAAATTCATAAATACCGATTCTAGATCGAGGAATGACCACTCTTTATAGTAGCGAACCATATAGCTCTATTGCATATCCCCTGTTTTAGTCATTATGAGTTATGAGACTTGTGAAGTCACGATTACCTTTTTTCTCTTTGAGTAAATCCCACTTGGAATGAAAACACCGCCTTTCAGGCATAATGTAATGCCAGAATTCATCCATACAAGTTGTTCTGGATAAAACAAACTAAAGGCACTACTTCTAATTCATCCATTTTGGAATCACTCTCAGGATTAGTAGCAAGTAGCCCTTGATCTTCAATGAACTCCATCTTCGATGTAACAACCCGATATTTTCAACTATTCGCATCCGCACATGTCGGACTTGAATTGCTCAAATTACCGCATTGTAAGTAAAATTTGACAAATCTCAGAATATACAATAAATACATAATCACATATCACAGACACAGAGTATTTAATAATGCAGCGGAAGTAAAAGAGATAGTAGTTCATGAAGCTACTATATAAAAATAAGATACATCAGAGTTAAACAAGATACAACAGAAGAGTAACAAGATACATCAGGTACAAATCAGAATACATCACTAAAATCACTGGATACAGAAAGCTAAATAGATGGCTGCATCTTCAAGAAAAGCTCCAACTTCGAAGGTGAATCTTGAATGCTAGCTCACTCAATCTGACTCGAGCGTAAAGCAAAATAAAAAACACTCGAGTCAGGACATAAATACTTATGAACTATAAATAAACTCAAGTGAAAAGTAACAAAATGCATCAGTAACTTAAAGGATGCTTGGGATCGCCCATCCTTTAAGGATCCGTTAAACTATTTACTATGTAGTAATATTGCGCTACTATAATAATGTCTAAAGTAAAATAAACATACTTTTAAATAGCGTTCCGGGCTACCCATATCACCCTTCACACATAATAGTTCCAGTAGTCCATCCAATATCATGCCATCTCCACTCCAGGTGACTGTCAGAGGATACCACACGGGCTACGGGAGAAAAACAAACTCGTAGTAAAGGCTCGGTATGGTAGGTGACACGGCACACAAGGCAATGCCAGGGTAGATATACCAATTACGCACACGGGCTGGTGGTAACGCAGCAGCCACATACGCCCACCTTGGAACACACTCCCATATCAAAATCGGAGGATGGCCATCTAATCAATCACCAGTAAGAGTATAGCATCGAAGGAATGTGTCCGACCAGAGGAGCTACACCTTTTGGCCCGAGATCGCTCCTGTTTTAGCCACCTTATGCCAACTCATGGGAGTTGGGTCCACGTAATATACCTCAAGAACGTCGCCACCATCCTACTTCATTCTGGAATCTCCACCGCGTACACAGTTGTTAAAGTGGTTTTCGGAGTTGGTAAAGAGTATGACAACTTCTGATCCCGGTCTCTTTAACAACCAATCGTTATTATAACGCCATGGCCATTTTAGAATAGTTTATACTTCAAAAATCAAATCATTTCATTTCAAAACTATATCCCTTTCAAAATAGTTATACTTCGAAACCAAAACCATTTTATTTCAAAACTATATTCAAATCAAATAGTTTATCATTTCCATTTCAAACATATATTCACCTTTAAAAAAATTCATAATACTTTCAAAGTATAACTTTTCCGAAACCAAAATACTTGAAATCATTATACTTTGAAAATCATAACATTCCGAAATCATACATTTTGTGACGACCCGGAATTTTCTAGCAATATCAATTTAATAATCTGCATTAATATTAAATTGATTTGATATATTTTGTTAATTAAATCTGAATTGATACTTTTCTTTTAATAAATATTTAATTGGTAAATGATATCTGTTAAAATTAATTGAATTGTTTTCTATTTATAAATGTATATGTTTGTATACATTGTAAATAGATGAGATTTGTTTTAAAGTTCAACTAATAAATTTTGTTTTAAATCCTAATATATATTATAGTGAATTGGAAATTATGATTTATTTGATATAAACTTTTCAAAGTTAAATAAATAGATATGTGATTTTAAATACATAAGTAAATGCTTAAATAGATTAAAACTTATTTTAACTTAAGTTTAAATATTTAATTTATCAACAAAAATATTTGTTTTCTTTTCTTTTTAGTATAGCTTGATTTAAAATATGAATTTAAAATGATATATGAGTTTTAATGTAATTTTTGTCAAACAGTACATTAACATATATTATAAAATATGTAGTTTATAATAAAAAGATAATTTAATTTACCTACCTTGTCTAAGTGATAAATGTGTTTTTATAAAATAAATAAAACACAATATACATAAAGCTATAAATTAGAAGTTAAAATACTGTATATGATAAGTTAAAATAAGAAATAAACATATTGGATAAATTTATATAACATTCACAAACATTTACAATTTATAATAACATAACAGCTATCAAGTCATTTAGTTTTCAAACAACAAACATAGAAATAAAACAAATATACATAAGTTAAATTTTATTGTAAAATATAAAATGAATACACTATAAATAATTATGCAACAATTAAATTACAAACAAGTAAAATCATATGCAAGCTAATGAACAAATATAAAGTGTGCAGGCCAAATTGAATGAAACAAAAGACAGTAACAAAATAAACAACTGTATATATATGTGAAGCTTGCTAGGGAAGACATTATTAAATATCTTTAAGCAAACAAACAAAAACTAATTAATGTAAAATCTTTTTAGTACACAAAGTGGTCATATCAGCCTCCAACCTAAAATATCTTGTTTCAAAAATCTGTACAAACAAAGATTGTATGCAAATATTGTTACAGTTTTATGAAACATAATAATATACACTGTCTGTATAATATTACCTGTCTGCATATGCCCTGTATATTTGTTTATAAATTAGCTTCATCTGCATATCAGTTCGAACCAAGTAAAATCTAGAATAAACTTCATTTTAAACTAAAACTAGTTTCTACTTGAACATCAACCAAGAATAATACAACTGAGAATCAAAGGAAGTGTAACCTGTAAATTTTCAAGCTTGTTTCTTAATAAAGGAACCTCTGTCTTCTCTGCAAATCGGTGAGTAACACTTTTATAAATTGTTTTTGATTTTAATCTGTTGCAAGTTAATATCTGGATGCTTAAAATATTTGTGTGAATCTATACATATTCTTTTCTCTGGCCAATTTCAAAATAAAGGACCGCATATTGAATTCTCTGTGAGTAACTTTTTAAATCAAAACTAAATAAATAGTTTTCTATTGTTTGTAAAGCCCTGTGATGATGATACTTGTTTACACATATATAGTGATAATTCAGTATTAAGAATATCTGTAAACATGCATGTTTGGATTGTGTATTTGGCATTGACAGCCTCTGTTCTTTCACAAATACAAGAGAGTAACTTTATGTTTAATAACTTAAATTTCAATCTAGTTCTATGATTAGAATTTGAGACTTTGCTTTGGGTGAAATAGATACATGTTTTGGTGATTAAGCCTGTGTATATATATACAGGATCTTCAGGTTTCTGTGCTTGCTCTCTGATACTCTAGAAAACAAAACTTTATTTTTAAAAAGCATTCACACCTCTGCTGATTAATGAATGAAATTAAGATTTGAATAAAAGATGTTTGTAACATTATGAAATAAGTTTAAAACTTTAGATAAGATAAAAACAACTTAAATTTTTTATCTGGAACCCAAATTTTTTGAGCAAAATTCCTGCACATAAACCTGGTTGTAGTGGTCGAAGTGTTTGGTTCTGTTCGTCACCATCAGGCGATCGAGTGCCATGGATTTTGTGAGGGGGTAGCTCGGTCATAGTCGCGTTCATGGCCGGAGCTGCTAGTTGCCAGGTGGTCAGGGTTGGGAGAGAGCGGCGCTGACAGGTTTGGGAAGGGGAGGTGTAGATTTGTTTCCAGGTTTTGTTTTTTTTCTTTTCGCGCGCGCGCCCAGGGGGAAGTCTCGAAGCAGTGCTGTTGTTTCCTCGGGGGAAACTCGTAAGTTTCTCGAAGTAATGCAGGGGGGGTCGGCTGTTATTTTTTTCAGGTTTTAAAAACCTGTTGCTGTTTTTTTCTTACTGATTTGAGATTTTTTTGGTTTTAAATTTTAAACAAAGGCAAGTCTAATTTTAAATCAAGTTTAAAGCATGAATTTAAGTTAGTTTTGAAGTGTAGTTAGAAATAATAAAGTTTTCAAAATTTAAATTATTTTAATAACTTAAAAGTGCTTCATGCTTAAGCGTATTCAAAGAGTTGAATTTCAAAAATGAAATCTAAATTTGTCAAGAAAAGTTTTAGGCAAGTTAACTCCAAAATTGGAATCCAGAGTTTGGATTTGAAATTCTAGATTCGGAATAAAATAAAGTTTTATAATTTAAATTTATTCAAATAAGTTTTAATTGTAATTAAACATGTGAGTTTGCAAAGGGGTTTTGAAAATATAATAAATTAGTTATAAAACTTTATTAAGAATAAATTGGTTTTATTTAGAAAGTAATTTAAAATAAATGTTTTAAACATATTGGAATTTTACTTTAAGTTTTAGAATTTTATATGCATTAACTTTTAAGTTAATTAAGTAAGAATAATTAATGATGGATATTAATTAATTTGGTAATTATAAGTTTAAAAGTAGTAATTAAAGTTAATTAATGAGTTAATTAACTAATATGTGATTAAGAACCACAGATTGGGTTTTGATTTAAATTAATAAATTTTAAATGGTTAATCAAACTTATAATTGATAATGATTAACTAAGTTAATTATTTTAGAAGAAAATAATCAAATAAGTGTTAATAAAGATCATTAACAAGATTATTTATAATTAATTAATGTAATTGATTTTTAATAAATTAATTGGATTAATTAATTCTATAATAATCATTGTAATAGTTTAAATGTAAATTATTTATTTGAAAAGTAATTAAGAAATTAATTACTTATTAATTGAGAAAATTGATTTGATTTGAGTTAATTAATTTAGATTAATTAACTGATATTTTGGAAATTAAATTACTTAGAGAAGTAATTGATGAATAATTACTGGAGGTAATTAACTGGAAGATGTTGTTAATGGAAGTAATTGGAATATAATTACTTGAAATTAATCAAGAGATTAATTAAGCTTGTTATTGAGAAGTAATTAATTATGAATGATTAATTACTGTATGTTATTAATCAAGAGGATTAATATTTGTAATTTGAAGATTTGTATTCTTAATAAAATTAACAAAGGAAAATGAAATTAGAAATCATTAATTAATATAATTAATGATGGGATTAGATATTGGTTTAATTGAGAATAGTAAATCAACAAGATAATTAAATGGTGATAAATCAATATAAATGTAATTGATTAATGGATTTATTCAAGGTTAATTTCTGTAAATAAATTAAAGGAAATTACTGGAATGCTGCAAAAGATATTTAAATCAAAGATAATTAATTTGAATATATAAGTAATGGATAATAAGATTTAAATTAAGTTAATTAATGTTAATTAATTTAAGAAATCATTTGATGATTTGATATGAGTAATTACATAGTGTAATTAATAGAGTGTAATTACTTAGGAAAGTAATTAGATAATTACTTGATGAAATTCATACAAGATAATTTGTGAGTAGAGTAATTTGGGTAAATTTCTTTTGTAATTAATCAAGGGATTAATTCATGGGAATAATTAATCATGGGATGATTAATAAGTAATTAAGGGTAGTTAATTACTGGTTTGTTATTAATCAAGGGTGATTAATAATTGTGTTTAAATAAAGATTAACCAAATAATATAATTAAATATAAATTGAAGATCATTAATTAATATAATTAATGATGTAATTAAAAATTGTTAATTAAGAAATAATTAATAGGAAAGTAATTAAATGTTAAATGCTATGAATGATTTAGAATAATTCATTTGAGAATTAATTAAAGACTAAATTACTTCTTGTAATTAGAGAATGATTAATTTATTTGATTTATAATTAATTAATGATTGTGAGAGCAGGATTTATGAAATGAGTAATTAATTTAATTTATTTTAAATTAATTAAAGATAGAAGTGGTTAATTTAATTCATTTTAAATTAATTATAGATTGTGATTCATAAATCATTGCTGATGGATGATGTTGATATTTCATTGTTTAATTGTGATCTCAGATATGAATGGATAATATCTATGTGATATGGATGTATGTTTTAAGTATGATAATATTTAATTATCTGTTTGGATGATGATATTAGTTATCTGTTTATGATGATGATGTAATTATCTATTATGGAATGTGATTTATCTGTCTGTGCATATTGATAATATTGAATTCACTGTTAAGACTAAACAGACAACTTGGCCTTAAAAGACACGTTTTGGATTTCGATGAGACCGGGATCGGTTTTCCACATTAGGAATATCCGAAAACCACATCGTTTCCAAATTAACGATAGGTCGTGAATCTGAAGTGAAGATGAAGATTCAGAATGCAAGGGTTATCGTCGTTAACTCTGAGGGTGATTCCAAAATGAGTGTAACGAGATGGTGCCTTCGGTTTCGTTCGAACTCGGAACGAACTTGTATGGATTGAATGCTTTCAACACATCGTCAGGCGGACGATGAGCATTCTAAGAAATATGTTCTATAAAGGTAATCGTAACCTCAAGCCTCATCAACCGGGAATGGCTAAAACAGGGGAGGTGCAGCAAGGTTAGGTGGGTCATGCCTAAGCAGGACAAGGATATTCCCCTGTCAAGATGTCCCTTTTTATTCGGCTGTATGGGCAGTTGGTCTGCAGCCAACTGCGGGGTTTATCTTGTTCGGGACTGTTCAGTAAGGAATGGTTCCGGCCTTGTGTTGCAGGAGGTCGGGAGTGATCCTCGGTACGTTGATCTAGGCCACATACTGTGACGGGCGGTACCCCAGTAGCCCTGCCATTGTATGGAATCCAAAATCCAATAAGTGCCTACGGTTTTGATTGTATTACCCACTTTTGTGGCTAGTAGCTGGAATTTAATCATGTAACAATTTCGGTTATTTTCTATTTACTTGAAAACCCTAGACCTATTATAATATCACTGGATTTCCTATCAATTTTTTTGGTTAGCGTAAGGTAAAAACTTTTCCATGTTTATGTATGGGAAGTCTTACGTGATACCTTTTGTTTTCAAAGGATTTTTCAAAATTAAGCAACTTTAACCTGTTACTCATACCAGACCCATGTCTGACCCAAAGTTTATTTTTGTTTTTCACAAACTCTCGGGTACCCAAATTTTTACGGGTAGCCAAGGGATTCAGGTTTAGCTTTGACGCATTCTGGAGGAGCAATGGAGCAGGAGGCTTCAGCGTTGTAGATATATATATATATATATATATATATATATATATATATATATATATAGTTCCGCTGTGTGGTATCTCTGTGATGTATGGTGTATTGAGTTGCATTAACTAGACAGGTGTTTATAACTGTCTAGTATGTGATGTATTATATGTATCACTCTGATTGATGTTATATATTATGTAAGTACTTATGTGATTATTATATTTCATTCGTTCCGCTGTGAGATTCTGATGTTGTTGTTCTTTCTTCTCTATCTTTTCTATTTTCTCACCCTTTTCTTTCTTAAAAACGATACTACTTCCTGGGCGTAGGAAGTGGGGTCGTTACAGTGGTATCAGAGCGCTAGGTTGAGTGAATACCTAGGCTCTTGAGTGATTTCTTTCCTGAGAGAGCGTATTTGTAATTTTGATATATATATATATATATATATATATATATATATATATATTCATCTATTTGTTGGATTACCTGTTCGGGTTTTCCAATATAAGCATAAGGATAGATTGAGTAGTGGTGTGTGTAACACGACTACCTGTGGTTGGAAGTATATATGACGAGACTGTAGACCTAATACCGTCTCGAGTAAAATTGGGGTGTAAGGATTTCACCTAATCTCTGGAGGGAAACTGTTAAGATTTGGAGTCCATTTTTGGTTGGATAAGTTGGGATGAGTAGAATTGGATTTTTGTGAGTTGAGCAGAAGCTAGAATATTATCTTGGTAACTCAAGAAGTAGTGGTTGTGTGTTGAGATGCAGTAGCGATGGATTGTTTTCGAAGAAGTTCTCAAGGAATTTGGATAAGGAAGTGTGTCTGCATTAGTTTTGAGGTTCAGTTCAGCTGAACGTTGTGTTTGGCTTTGAGGCCCGAGTTTTTCCGAGGAATTTTGGATTAAGGAATTTTTGGCATCAGTAGCAGTGTTGCAGCTCAGATTGTTCAGCTGGCACGCGAGGAGGTCATTTGTCAGCAGTTCTCTAGAGGTGAAGTCCAGAAGCAGTTTTGTGAATCCATTTCTTCAATGGATTGGCTGAATAAGTTTAAGCTGTTCAGATTGGTAAGGAGAGAATAGTTTTCTTTGGATATTAGCTTGGATTGATCGCAAAAGTGACTTGCGATAGTTAAAGTATTTTCTGGGATGGCAGAAAGTTTTCCTGAATATCTTTGATGAAGTCGGTGGTTTGTCTTAGCATCTGAGGAGTTGAGTTTGGTATCGACTAGATTTCAGAAGTAGTGCCGATGGTTCAGTAGTAATAGAATAGTTTCTAGAGAAAGAGGAATTGGTAAAGCAGCTCAGAGTTTTGGAGGAACTTTTGAGTTTTATTTTGGATCTGTTGAATCATATTTTTGTAATATGTTGTCCAGTTTGTGCTTATGTGTATCATCAGCATTTTCATCTACTCCAGATCAGAGTTGTGCAGCGGAAGCAGTTGGGAGTGCATTTGTTTTTCTTTTCTGGAAAAGAGAAATTGTTTTCTACTGAGGATAATAAAGGTTGAGTTCTTGGTTTTGATTGGTTTTGAGAAAATTATTCTACTGGAATGTTTTTGGATTCGGATTGTTTTAGGAGTTATCAGCGAAGGTTGAGCTGATCAGTAGGTTGAAGGCAGCTCTGGATTGTCAGAAGTATTTGGTGGATAAGAGACAAAGGAATTTGGATTTTGGAGTCGTAGATTTCATTTTGTATGAATTTTCTCTGATTCAAAGGAGTTCTGTAGATTAGTAGCATAGACTGTTTAGATTCTATAGATCGAGTATTCCGGTATTATACTGGGAAACTCTAGGGAGCTTTATCCAGAATTTTGTCTGAATTGTTTGCTTTGTTGATTGAGTAAATTGGTTGTGATGGTTGTTAGCATGTGATTGATATATGCTTATGGTTTAAAATTAATTAAAATCTTAAATATATTATTAAATTACCTTTGCTTTTAAATTTCGGGGACGAAATTCTTTTAAGGGGGGAGGAATGTGATGACCCGGAATTTTCTAGCAATATCAATTTAATAATCTGCATTAATATTAAATTGATTTGATATATTTTGTTAATTAAATCTGAATTGATACTTTTCTTTTAATAAATATTTAATTGGTAAATGATATCTGTTAAAATTAATTGAATTGTTTTCTATTTATAAATGTATATGTTTGTATACATTGTAAATAGATGAGATTTGTTTAAAGTTCAACTAATAAATTTTGTTTTAAATCCTAATATATATTATAGAGAATTGGAAATTATGATTTATTTGATATAAACTTTTCAAAGTTAAATAAATAGATATGTGATTTTAAATACATAAGTAAATGCTTAAATAGATTAAAACTTATTTTAACTTAAGTTTAAATTTTTAATTTATTAACAAAAAGATTTGTTTTCTTTTCTTTTTAGTATAGCTTGATTTAAAATATGAATTTAAAATGATATATGAGTTTTAATGTAATTTTTGTCAAACAGTACATTAACATATATTATAAAATATGTAGTTTATAATAAAAAGATAATTTAATTTACCTACCTTGTCTAAGTGATAAATGTGTTTTTATAAAATAAATAAAACAAAATATACATAAAGCTATAAATTAGAAGTTAAAATACTGTATATGATAAGTTAAAATAAGAAATAAACATATTGGATAAATTTATATAACATTCACAAACATTTACAATTTATAATAACATAACAGCTATCAAGTCATTTAGTTTTCAAACAACAAACATAGAAATAAAACAAATATACATAAGTTAAATTTTATTGTAAAATATAAAATGAATACACTATAAATAATTATGCAACAATTAAATTACAAACAAGTAAAATCATATGCAGGCTAATGAACAAATATAAAGTGTGCAGGCCAAATTGAATGAAACAAAAGACAATAACAAAATAAACAACTGTATATATATGTGAAGCTTGCTAGGGAAGACATTATTAAATATCTTTAAGCAAACAAACAAAAACTAATTAATGTAAAATCTTTTTAGTACACAAAGTATTCATATCAGCCTCCAACCTAAAATATCTTGTTTCAAAAATCTGTACAAACAAAGATTGTATGCAAATATTGTTACAGTTTTATGAAACATAATAATATACACTGTCTGTATAATATTACCTGTCTGCATATGCCCTGTATATTTGTTTATAAATTAGCTTCATCTGCATATCAGTTCGAACCAAGTAAAATCTAGAATAAACTTCATTTTAAACTAAAACTAGTTTCTACTTGAACATCAACCAAGAATAATACAACTGAGAATCAAAGGAAGTGTAACCTGTAAATTTTCAAGCTTGTTTCTTAATAAAGGAACCTCTGTCTTCTCTGCAAATCGGTGAGTAACACTTTTATAAATTGTTTTTGATTTTAATCTATTGCAAGTTAATATCTGGATGCTTAAAATATTTGTGTGAATCTATACATATTCTTTTCTCTGGCCAATTTCAAAATAAAGTACCGCATATTGAATTCTCTGTGAGTAACTTTTTAAATCAAAACTAAATAAATAGTTTTCTATTGTTTGTAAAGCCCTGTGATGATGATACTTGTTTACACATATATAGTGATAATTCAGTATTAAGAATATCTGTAAACATGCATGTTTGGATTGTGTATTTGGCATTGACAGCCTCTGTTCTTTCACAAATACAAGAGAGTAACTTTATGTTTAATAACTTAAATTTCAATCTAGTTCTATGATTAGAATTTGAGACTTTGCTTTGGGTGAAATAGATACATGTTTTGGTGATTAAGCCTGTGTATATATATACAGGATCTTCAGGTTTCTGTGCTTGCTCTCTGATACTCTAGAAAACAAAACTTTATTTTTAAAAAGCATTCACACCTCTGCTGATTAATGAATGAAATTAAGATTTGAATAAAAGATGTTTGTAACATTATGAAATAAGTTTAAAACTTTAGATAAGATAAAAACAACTTAAAATTTTTATTTGGAACCCAAATTTTCTGAGCAAAATTCCTGCACATAAACCTGGTTGTAGTGGTCGAAGTGTTTGGTTCTGTTCGTCACCATCCGGCGATCGAGTGCCGTGGAGTTTTGTGAGGGGGTAGCTCGGTCATAGTCGCGTTCATGGCCGGAGCTGCTAGTCGCCAGGTGGTCAGGGTTGGGAGAGAGCGGCGTTGACAGGTTTGGGAAGGGGAGGTGTAGATTTGTTTCCAGGTTTTGTTTTTTTTCTTTTCGCGCGCGCGCCCAGGGGGAAGTCTCGAAGCAGTGCTGTTGTTTCCTCGGGGGAAACTCGTAAGTTTCTCGAAGTAATGCAGGGGGGGTCGGCTGTTATTTTTTTCAGGTTTTAAAAACCTGTTGCTGTTTTTTTTTACTGATTTGAGATTTTTTTGGTTTTAAATTTTAAACAAAGGCAAGTCTAATTTTAAATCAAGTTTAAAGCATGAATTTAAGTTAGTTTTGAAGTGTAGTTGGAAATAATAAAGTTTTCAAAATTTTAATTATTTTAATAACTTAAAAGTGCTTCATGCTTAAGCGTATTCAAAGAGTTGAATTTCAAAAATGAAATCTAAATTTGTCAAGAAAAGTTTTAGACAAGTTAACTCCAAAATTGGAATCCAGAGTTTGGATTTGAAATTCTAGATTCGGAATAAAATAAAGTTTTATAATTTAAATTTATTCAAATAAGTTTTAATTGTAATTAAACATGTGAGTTTGCAAAGGGGTTTTGAAAATAAAATAAATTAGTTATAAAACTTTATTAAGAATAAATTGGTTTTATTTAGAAAGTAATTTAAAATAAATGTTTTAAACATATTGGAATTTTACTTTAAGTTTTAGAATTTTATATGCATTAACTTTTAAGTTAATTAAGTAAGAATAATTAATGATGGATATTAATTAATTTGGTAATTATAAGTTTAAAAGTAGTAATTAAAGTTAATTAACGAGTTAATTAACTAATATGTGATTAAGAACCACAGATTGGGTTTTGATTTAAATTAATAAATTTTAAATGGTTAATCAAACTTATAATTGATAATGATTAACTAAGTTAATTATTTTAGAAGAAAATAATTGAATAAGTGTTAATAAAGATCATTAACAAGATTATTTATAATTAATTAATGTAATTGATTTTTAATAAATTAATTGGATTAATTAATTCAATAATAATCATTGTAATAGTTTAAATGTAAATTATTTATTTGAAAAGTAATTAAGGAATTAATTACTTATTAATTAGTAAATTGATTTGATTTGAGTTAATTAATTTAGATTAATTAACTGATATTTTGGAAATTAAATTACTTAGAGAAGTAATTGATGAATAATTACTGGAGGTAATTAACTGGAAGATGTTGTTAATGGAAGTAATTGGAATATAATTACTTGAAATTAATCAAGAGATTAATTAAGCTTGTTATTGAGAAGTAATTAATTATGAATGATTAATTACTGTATGTTATTAATCAAGAGGATTAATATTTGTAATTTGAAGATTTGTATTCTTAATAAAATTAACAAAGGAAAATGAAATTAGAAATCATTAATTAATATAATTAATGATGGGATTAGATATTGGTTTAATTGAGAATAATAAATCAACAAGATAATTAAATGGTAATAAATCAATATAAATGTAATTGATTAATAGATTTATTCAAGTTTAATTTCTGTAAATAAATTAAAGGAAATTACTGGAATGTTGCAAAAGATATTTAAATCAAAGATAATTAATTTGAATATATAAGTAATGGATAATAAGATTTAAATTAAGTTAATTAATGTTAAGTAATTTAAGAAATCATTTGATGATTTGATATGAGTAATTACATAGTGTAATTAATGGAGTGTAATTACTTAGGAAAGTAATTAGATAATTACTTGATGAAATTCATACAAGATAATTTGTGAGTAGAGTAATTTGGGTAAATTTCTTTTGTAATTAATCAAGGGATTAATTCATGGGAATAATTAATCATGGGATGATTAATAAGTAATTAAGTGTAGTTAATTACTGGTTTGTTATTAATCAAGGGTGATTAATAATTGTGTTTAAATAAAGATTAACGAAATAATATAATTAAATATAAATTGAAGATCATTAATTAATATAATTAATGATGTAATTAAAAATTGTTAATTAAGAAATAATTAATAGGAAAGTAATTAAATGTTAACTGCTATGAATGATTTAGAATAATTCATTTGAGAATTAATTAAAGACTAAATTACTTCTTGTAATTAGAGAATGATTAATTTATTTGATTTATAATTAATTAATGATTGTGAGAGCAGGATTTATGAAATGAGTAATTAATTTAATTTATTTTAAATTAATTAAAGATAGAAGTGGTTAATTTAATTCATTTTAAATTAATAATAGATTGTGATTCATAAATCATTGCTGATGGATGATGTTGATATTTCATTGTTTGATTGTGATCTCAGATATGAATGGATAATATCTATGTGATATGGATGTATGTTTTAAGTATGATAATATTTAATTATCTGTTTGGATGATGATATTAGTTATCTGTTTATGATGATGATGTAATAATCTATTATGGAATGTGATTTATCTATCTGTGCATATTGATAATATTGAATTCACTGTTAAGACTAAATAGACAACTTGGCCTTAAAAGACACGTTTTGGATTTCGATGAGACCGGGATCGGTTTTCCACATTAGGAATATCCGAAAACCACATCTTTTCCAAATTAACGATAGGTCGTGAATCTGAAGTGAAGATGAAGATTCAGAATGCAAGGGTTATCGTCGTTAACTCTGAGGGTGATTCCAAAATGAGTGTAACGAGATGATGCCTTCGGTTTCGTTCGAACCCGGAACGAACTTGTATGGATTGAATGCTTTCAACACATCGTCAGGCGGACGATGAGCATTCTAAGAAATATGTTCTATAAAGGTAATCGTAACCTCAATCCTCATCAACCGGGAATGTCTAAAACAGGGGAGGTGCAGCAAGGTTAGGTGGGTCATGCCCAAGCAGGACAAGGATATTCCCCTGTCTAAATGTCCCTTTTTATTCGGCTGTGTGGGCAGTTGGTCTGCAGCCAACTGCGGGGTTTAACTTGTTCGAGACTGTTCAGTAAGGAATGGTTCCGGCCTTGTGTTGCAGGGGGTCGGGAGTGATCCTCGGTACGTTGATCTAGGCCACGTACTGTGACGGGCGGTACCCCAGTAGCCCTGCCATTGTATGGAATCCAAAATCCAATAAGTGCCTACGGTTTTGATTGTATTACCCACTTTTGTGGCTAGTAGCTGGAATTTAATCATGTAACAATTTCGGTTATTTTCTATTTACTTGAAAACCCTAGACCTATTATAATATCACTGGATTTCCTATCAAATTTTTTGGTTAGCGTAAGGTAAAAACTTTTCCATGTTTATGTGTGGGAAGTCTTACGTGATACCTTTTGTTTTCAAAGGATTTTTCAAAATTAAGCAACTTTAACCTGTTACTCATACCAGACCCATGTTTGACCCAAAGTTTATTTTTGTTTTTCATAAACTCTCGGGTACCCAAATTTTTACGGGTAGCCAAGGGATTCAGGTTTAGCTTTGACGCATTCTGGAGGAGCAATGGAGCAGGAGGCTTCAGCGTTGTAGATATATATATATATATATATATATATATATATATATATATATAGTTCCGCTGTGTGGTATCTCTGTGATGTATGGTGTATTGAGTTGCATTAACTAGACAGGTGTTTATAACTGTCTAGTATGTGATGTATTATATGTATCACTCTGATTGATGTTATATATTATGTAAGTACTTATGTGATTATTATATTTCATTCGTTCCGCTGTGAGATTCTGATGTTGTTGTTCTTTCTTCTCTATCTTTTCTATTTTCTCACCCTTTTCTTTCTTAAAAACGATACTACTTCCTGGGAGTAGGAAGTGGGGTCGTTACACATTTGAAATCAATATTTTAATTCTTTATACTTTACAAATTTATTCCATTAAACCAAAATTTCAAATTTTCAATTTAATTCAATTCAAACCATCAGTTTTAATTCAGTTTAGTTTTCTAACAAAACATTTCAAATCTTACAAATTTCAAATATAGATTTGATCTACAAAATAAACAATCCAATTTTAATATATTTCTAAACTTTAATATCCCACATTTCAAAACTAAACTTTATAATTCCATATATTCATATCTCAAATCTAATTTCATTATTATTTCGTTTTGAAATATTCATTTCATAAATCCAACATTATTAAAAAAACTTAAATTACAATTAAACCAAATATCTTTTCATAAAATTATAAACTTCAAATATTCCTTTATCAAATAAATCAAAGACAAATATTATTCCACATTCATATTCTTTGTCAAAATAAAGATCAATCATTTCCAAACCATTTCAAAATCATTAAAATATCATATCCTTTCAAAACCTCATTATCATATCATTATTTGAATTCAAATTCAAATATTCAAATCTAAATATCATTTTAAAATCAAACATATCATTCATTTATTATTTCAAATATCATTACAAAACACCTTTCAAAATCACATTCACCAATTCATTTATCTTATTACAGTTCATTCCATTTAACACAACCAAGTAAACATTATTTAAATTCAAATTCAATTGAAATTCCTTAAAAATTCAAATTTAAATATTTAAATATATTCAAAACTCCTTATATTCACAAATAATAAATTTTCAAAAGTTAAATCATTTAACACTTTAAAATATAACTCAAACAGTGTTAAAATCTATAACATTTCAAACATTGTCAAATTAAAGCCACGACAACATTTATACAGTACTATAGTAGCTTACAGTTTCCAAACTAGTTTAGTTCAAGAATAATGGCATTTATAACATGCCGTAATAGATATTTAGTTATTTCAAACATAGTCAAGTTCAAAAACAACAGCATGTAAAATGCTGTAAAAAGACTACAACATTTTGGAAATGCTATAAAATTCCAGATTTTATTTTAACTTTTCAAAACAATAAAACTTCAATTTAACAAATTTTAACTTATAAATCATATTTGTAGACTTCAAAATTTCACATTTAAATAATTTTAACATACGATTTATCACAATAAAATTTTAAGATCAAATATTCAATTTAAAAACTCCATTAATTTATTAAGTCAAAATTCACTATTTATGAACTTATAAATTTAATAAAACTTAACATTTTACTTCAAATATCATTTCAAAACTTTAAATTTAATTTCCATTATTTATTTACATTTTAAAATTAAATTTAAAGTCAAAAATCACAATTACTTCAAATTTACATACATAAATTCACAATTTCAAGACTTAATATTTAATTTTCTTAAAACCATAAAATATATATTTTTAAATCAAAATTTCATACTTTTAAAAAAAATACATATTGTAATAAAAATCATTTAAAAATATACCACGGGGTCAGTTTATAATTTTCTAAGCTAGGTCAAGTGATACGGATATATATCATTTCAATCCGCAGTTTTCAAAGAAAACCCGGGTTCTATCATTTCGAACCCGCAATCTCAAGTCAAATAAAATACAATAAAAATCGCTCAGGCCTATCATTTCAGCCCATAATGATTTTTCCCTAATCTAAAGTCCGTTCGGGTATGTATCCTTTCAACCCATAGTGATTTTATTCTAACAGGGAACTTGCAGTGTGAATATATGCATAAACAATATAAACAATGTCAATGTCACAATATAATGTCATATATCATATGTCAGGTGATAATTAACAGTTTTAACATGGTAATAACATGGCATAGCATATCATATGATCATCATTAACTTGCATAACATTTTATATTACTAAACACTTGTCATCAATTCACTATTTCATAAGTATAAATGTCAGAGTGAGAAAGACTCACCTTTTACGAAGCTAGAGACAAACAACACACACAAAAGCGATTCCAAAGGCATGACAAGCACGATTTGACTTTCATTGATGGAGACCCTTGTAAACAACACAAAATATAACATACATAAGCACAAATATAGATATCCACATACAAATATAATCAACAACTTTAGTTTGCAGAACAGTTGCAAAACAAGAGAGATGACCAAACCTTAGAAGCAAAAGACTTGCACATGACAACATAAGCTTGTCACATGATCAAATGGGCTTGATCTCATCACACTAGGCTCTGGTTTGGGTCAGGCATGGCAACCATAAAGTTCAGGTTACAAGTGGATGAAGGTGGTGGAAGAGTTACAACATGAAGCATACATGAGTTCAAGGCAAATATGTGAAGTTTTTGGTGCATTTTGACTCGGCTATGACCACATATAGGCTCGGCCATGGGGTCTTCATGTCAGGTCAGATCTGGACAGTAGTGAAAGGGGCAGCCAAAGGTGAAGTAGATGAAGGTGGCGGTGGCTAAGGGGTGGCCAAAAGCAACTATGAAGGCAATAGTGGAGTACAGGCTTGGCTCGCATTGTTTTGGTGAAGTGCTTTGCAAATTTGAGGTGGTGGCTTCATCTAATGGTCATGGCTAGAGGTGGTGGTCAGAGGAGAGGGGGTTGGTGTTGCTGTAGATGGTGGAAAGGATGGTGGTTAGAAAGGAGAGAGGTGAGGCCAAGCAAACTTGAAGAAGAGGAAGGCTAAATCAATGAAGAAGAGGGAAAAATTTGAAAAGAAAAGCCATTGTTTTTTTTTCTTTTCTTCTTCTTCATGGCCGTGATTTTTAGGGGATGAGAAGTTTTCCCTTTCACGTGAAAAAGAAAGAAGAATACACGGCTGAAGAATGGAGTTAAGGCAGCCAATTGAAGAGATGTTGGTTGAGAAATGAAAAGACAGAATACAAAAAGGCTTAAGCAAATAAAGAGTCACAAACCTTTCAAATTTCCACCATTTCTTTTTAAAATTTAAATACATGTAAAATATGTATAAATACAGATAAAACACGAAAATATAGTAATTAAACAAAAATAAATAAATATTAATTAAATATAATTAAATTAAGAAAATAACAAAGAAAATGTAAATTAGGCTTGAAGATTTGAAAATAAATAAAATGAACTTTGGGAAAATTGTATGTACATGAAAAATATTTTTAAATAAAGATAAAGACATAAAAGTAAAATGCATACATAAAAATGAATAAATAAATTTTAATTAAATATAATTTAAATGAAGAAAATAGCAGAAAAATGGAAACTAACCTTTAAAAATAGAAAATAAATTCAATGAGCTTTGGAAAAATTCAAACATCACTTTAAAATATTTAAATGGTAAAAATATATGTAACATAACATATAATACAATTTAGAATAAGATATGACAATTAAAAAGATTATTTATATAATTTAAAATAAAAAATAGTGTTAAATAAAACAATTTACACCCAATTTTGTAAAAAGCATAACTTTCACAATATTATTCGGATTTCAACGAAACGAAAAGCAATGTTCTTGAAACTTTATTTACTTTCATAATAAAAGATAAAATTAAAATTTTCAAACTTTTAAAATTTAAATTTAAAAGTCAAAGTTTGACCAGATTGACCAAAATTCACCTTTTTTGCAAAATATTCAATATATTCAGGTTTGAAGTTATCATTCACATACCAATCAAAATTTATATTTAAAATAACAAAATTAATTCATTTAAATATATAAAACAATTTTTTTTTTGAAATCAGGAATTCACATTAGAATAATTTAAATATACAATTAAAATAATCACAAAATCCAGGGTTGTTACACTCTCCCCCACTCAAAAATTTTCATCCTCGAAAAGGAATGAGATACGAGAAAGCACAAAAAAATATAGAATGAAATAAGATTAAGACAAGATGACAAGATGATTGAAATTATGCCTGATAACAATTGCTATATGTAAGTTAACAATGTGGAGATGATTTTCCCAAGATCCTCCAGAATCAAGAATACAAGCACGAAAAATCTTTTAGAATCTGATTCACCCCTTCCACTTAACCAACAGTCTGTGGATAGAAAGTAGTGCTCAGATTCAAAATGAGTTTCAAATTTTATAGAAAGATTTCTAAACAGACTGGTATAAGAAATAGCCTCCCATTCTATAGCAAGATAAGGAAAATAAGGACAACCAAAAGATAGTTTGAAAAAAACAAAATAAGATAATAAATTTGAAACCATGAAAATTTCAACTTATATTGAAAATTAATTTTACATAAGTTAAATAAATATAACTATCTGTAATTTCATTATCTTATCATCCTATTATCCTTAATTAACAATATCTAAAATCATGGATTTGAAAAAAAAATCATTTATTATACTAAAATGTACTCAATAACATTAATTCTTATTTATTCCTAATTATAATTAAATTTATTCCTCTCAATATATTTTATCACCTATGTTAAATATATTTACACTCATTGTAACTGCCTTAAATTTATTCTTAGTTCCTTTATCATCATTTTATGTTGTAAATTATTCCATTACACTTTTTCTTTATTTACCTCTGTTAATCCTTTTATAACTAAAATTTAAGTATATAACATTTATTATAACCACTCAAATTTTATTTATAAAATCTTTTTTTTATATAGTATATTATCCAATTACATATTCAACTTCTGAAAATTAAGGTAAGTTATATTGGAATGAAATTGTTTATTATACAAATAAAATTTTCTAATTCAATTATTTCAAGCTTGAATATTTATCCAAATCTTGAAATTATACTTAGAAATTATCTTTGAAGATAAAATTTAGGAATTAAATTTCCAATAAATTCCAAACTATTTAGAGATAACTAAATGCACATATACTATATATATAAATATCCATTCAAATTTAAACCATATATCAGCATATGTTATAAATCCAGTCTTATTTTAGAAATTCAAATCAATTAAATTCCCCAAAGCAAAACTGTAGCAAGACTACAGAACGGTCTCTTCACTTGAAACTCGAAAATGGATGTCGATGATGTTGCAGTCATCACCGAAGTTATTTTCCAGCGACATAGAGAAGAGCACTAATTTTAAACTTTAAAATTCTTTGGAAACAAATTTCTATTCGAAAGTACATTAAATAGTACATTCTTTAAAACTTTAAACACAAGGTTTGGAACCATTGGAAATTAAATTCCCAAATTCTTGTTTAAATTCATTTTAAATTTCCAAATAAATTTATAACCATGTTCATAGTTCACTTATTTATAAATGAAATAAGAGATAATGATATATAAAACCAAATATTATTTCTTAACAACCATTCAATAAAATTCAGAAAAGATTTATAATATAGTTACAAAATTTGTTTCATTACTAAATTTGAAAAGAAAAAAAACATATTGTGTCAGTTTGTTCTGTTCAAGTGTTTTGGAAATCTTATCGATAGCGTTGATCATACGAATCGATCAGAAACCCAAATCAACATCAACAACTCAAAAACACAATATATTAAACATTTTAAATATTAGTTTAAAATTACACTTCAAGAATGATTTGAAGATAAGTTGGAAACAAAGATGAGATAATTAAATAACAGAATAGAAAGATGGATAAGCTTATATAAATCGTGGGCAACCTTAACCGGGTCAACCGTGACTTAAAGAATAAGACCGATATGGATTTCTTGGGTAAATCGACATTCGATCTCAAGATTTAGAGTTCGAAATTATAAGAGATACTAGCATTTAAACCGAGGATATAGAATCTCTGGTGAATCGATGCTGTTGTAAAGGAGTTCCCCCCTTTACAAATAAATTTGAGGTTGGCGAGACCACCGACTCATTATAAAGATCATTCAAAGTGGAGTTATGGGATACTCCAGAATCAAATGAATATGAATAGTGAGGGACACGAAATGGATTTTGAAACCGCAGGGTACGTTCCAAAATCAAAGGAATCGAGTCAAAAGGAAGAGATTCAAACTCGAATGAAAGTGATTCTGTAAATTCATTTACTCTATATGTTGAGTTTTGCCTAGAGCTACCAAAGCTCTGATACCAACTGTAACAACCCGATATTTTCAACCATTCGCATCCGCACATGTCGGACTTGAATTGCTCAAAATACCGCATTGTAATAAAATTTGGCAAATCTCAGAATAAACAATAAATACATAATCACATATCACAAACAAAGAGTATTTAATAATGCAGCGGAAGTAAAAGAGATAGTAGTTCATGAAGCTACTATATAAAAATAAGATACATCAGAGTTAAACAAGATACAACAGAAGAGTAACAAGATGCATCAGGTACAAATCAGAATACATCACTAAAATCACTGGATACAGAAAGCTAAATAGATGGCTCAATCTTCAAGAAAAGCTCCAACTCCAAAGGTGAATCTTGAATGCTAGCTCACTCAATCTGACTCGAGCGTAAAGCAAAATAAAAAACACTCGAGTCAGGACATAAATACTTATGAACTGTAAATAAACTCAAGTGAACAGTAACAAAATGCATCAGTAACTTAAAGGATGCTTGGGATCACCCATCCTTTAAGGATCCGTTAAACTATTTACTATGTAGTAATATTGCGCTACTATAATAAAGTGTAAAATAAACATACTTTTAAATAGCGTTCCGGGCTACCCATATCACCCTTCACACATAATAGTCCCAGTAGTCCATCCAATATCATGCCATCTCCACTCCGGGTGACTGTCAGAGGATACCACACGGGCTATGGGAGAAAAACAAACTCGTAGTAAAGGCTCGGTATGGTAGGTGACACGACACACAAGGCAATGCCAGGGTAGATATACCAATTACGCACACGGGCTGGTGGTAATGCAGCAGCCACATACGCCCACCTCGAAACACACTCCCATATCAAAATCGGAGGATGGCCATCTAATCAATCACCAGTAAGAGTATAATATCAAAGGATTGTGTCCGACCAGAGGAGCTACCCCTTTTGGCCCGAGATCGCTCCTGTTTTAGCCACCTTATGCCAGCTCATGGGAGTTGGGTCCACGTAATATACCTCAAGAACGTCGCCACCATCCTACTTCATTCTGGAATCTCCACCGTGTACACAGTTGTTAAAGTGGTTTTCGGAGTTGGCAGAGAGTATGACAACTTCTGATCCCGGTCTCTTTAACAACCAATCGTTATTATAACGCCATGGCCATTTTAAAATAGTTTATACTTCAAAAATCAAATCATTTCATTTCAAAACTATATCCCTTTAAAAATAGTTATACTTCGAAACCAAAACCATTTTATTTCAAAACTATATTCAAATCAAATAGTTTATCATTTCCATTTCAAACATATATTCACCTTTAAAAAAAATTCATAATACTTTCAAAGTATAACTTTTCCGAAACCAAAATACTTGAAATCATTACACTTTGAAAATCATAACATTCTGAAATCATACATTTGAAATCAATCTTTTAATTCTTTACACTTAACAAATTTATTCCATTAAACCAAAATTTCAAATTTCAAATTTAATTCAATTCAAACCATCAGTTTCAATTCAGTTTAGTTTTCTAACAAAACATTTCAAATCTTACAAATTTCAAATATAGATTTGATCTACAAAATAAAAAATCCAATTTTAATATATTCCAAACTTTAATATCCCACATTTCAAAACTAAACTTTATAATTCCATATATTCATATCTCAAATCTAATTTCATTATTATTTTGTTTTGAAATATTCATTTCATAAATCCAACATTATGAAAAAAAACTTAAATTACAATTAAACCAAATATCTTTTCATAAAAATATAAACTTCAAATATTCCTTTATCAAATAAATCAAAAACAAATATTATTCCACATTCATATTCTTTATCAAAATAAAGATCAATCATTTCCAAACCATTTCAAATCATTAAAATATCATATCCTTTCAAAACCTCATTATCATATCATTATTTGAATTCAAATTCAAATATTCAAATCTAAATATCATTTTAAAATCAAACATATCATTCATTTATTATTTCAAATATCATTACAAAACACCATTCAAAATCACATTCACCAATTCATTTATCTTATTACATTTCATTCCATTTAACACATAACCAAGTAAACTTTATTTAAATTCAAATTCAATTTAAATTCCTTAAAAAATCAAATTTAAATATTAAAATATATTCAAAACTCCTTATATTCACAAATAATAAATTTTCAAAAGTTAAATCATGTAACACTTTAAAATATAACTCAAACAGTGTTAAAATCTATAACATTTCAAACATTGTCAAATTAAAGCCACGACAACATTTATACAGTACTATAGTAGCTTATAGTTTCCAAACTAGTTTAGTTCAAGAATAACGGCATTTATAACATGCCGTAATAGATATTTAGTTATTTCAAACATAGTCAAGTTCAAAAACAACAGCATGTAAAATGCTGTCAAAAGACTACAACATTTTGGAAATGCTATAAAATTCCAGATTTTATTTTAACTTTTCAAAACAATAAAACTTCAATTTAACAAATTTTAAACTTATAAATCATATTAGTAGACTTCAAAATTTCACATTTCAATAATTTTAACATACGATTTATCACAATAAAATTTTAAGATCAAATATTCAATTTAAAAACTCCATTAATTTATTAAGTCAAAATTCACTATTTATTAACTTATAAATTTAATAAAACTTAACATTTTACTTCAAATATCATTTCAAAACTTTAAATTTAATTTCCATTATTTATTTACATTTTAAAATAAAATTTAAAGTCAAAAATCACAATTACTTCAAATCTACATACTTAAATTCACAATTTCAAGACTTAATATTTAATTTTCTTAAAACCATAAAATATATATTTTTAAATCAAAATTTCATACTTTAAAAAAAATACATATTTTAATAAAAATTATTTAAAAATATACCATGGGGTCTGTATATAATTTTCTAACCTAGGTCAAGTGATACGGATATATATCATTTCAATCCGCAGTTTTCGAAGAAAACCCGGGTTCTATCATTTCAAACCCGCAATCCCAAGTCAAATAAAATACAATAGAAATCGCTCAGTCCTATCATTTCAGCCCATAACGATTTTTCCCTAATCTAAAGTCCATTCGGGTATGTATCCTTTCAACCCATAGTGATTCTATTCTAACAGGGAACTTGCAGTGTGAATATATGCATAAACAATATAAACAATGTCAATGTCACAATATAATGTCATATATCATATGTCAGGTGATAATTAACAGTTTTAACATGGTAATAACATGGCATAGCATATCATATGATCATCATTAACTTGCATAACATTTTATATTACTAAACACTTGTCATCAATTCACTATTTCATAAGTATAAATGTCAGAGTGAGAAAGACTCACCTTTTACGAAGCTAGAGACAAACAACACACACAAGAGCGATTCCAAAGGCACGACAAGCACGATTTGATTTGAATTGATGGAGACCCTTGTAAACAACACAAAATATAACATACATAGGTACAAATATAGATATCCACATACAAATATAATTAACAACTTTAGTTTGCAGAACAGCTGCAAAACAAAAGAGATGACCAAACCTTAGAAGCAAAAGACTTGCACACGACAACATAAGCTTGTCACATGATCAAATGGGCTTGATCTCACCACACTAGGCTCTGGTTTGGGTCAGGTATGACAACCATAAAGGTCAGGTTACAAGTGGATGAAGGTGGTGGAAGAGTTACAACATGAAGCATACATGAGTTCAAGGCAAATATGTGAAGTTTTTGGTGCATTTTGACTCGGCTATGACCACATATAGGCTCGGCCATGGGGTCTTCATGTCAGGTCAGATCTGGACTGTAGTGAAAAGGGCAGCCAAAGGTGAAGTAGATGAAGGTGGTGGCGGCTAAGGGGTGGCCAAAAGCAACTATGAAGGCAATAGTGGAGTACAGGCTTGGCTAGCATTGTTTTGGTGAAGTGCTTTGCAAATTTGAGGTGGTGGCTTCATCTAATGGTCATGGCTAGAGGTGGTGGTCAGAGGAGAGGGGGTTGGTGCTGCTGTAGATGGTGGAGAGGATGGTGGTCAGCAAGGAGAGAGGTGAGGCCAAGCAAACTTGAAGAAGAGGAAGGCTAAATCAATGAAGAAGAGGGAAAAATGTGAAAAGAAAAGCCATTTTTTTTTCATTTTTTCTTCTTCATGGTCGTGATTTTTAGGGGATGAGAAGTTTTCCCTTTCACGTGAAAAAGAAAGAAGAATACACGGCTGAAGAATGGAGTTAAGGCAGCCAATTGAAGAGATGTTGGTTGAGAAATGAAAAGACAGAATACAAAAAGGCTTAAGCAAATAAAGAGTCACAAACCTTTCAAATTTCCACCATTTCTTTTTAAAATTTAAATACATGTAAAATATGTATAAATACAGATAAAACACGAAAATATAGTTAATAAATAAAAATAAATAAATAAATATTAATTAAATATAATTAAATTAAGAAAATAACAAAGAAAATGTAAATTAGGCTTGAAAATTTGAAGATAAGTGAAATGAACTTTGGGAAAATTGTATGTACATGAAAAATATTTATAAATAAAGATAAAAACATAAAAATAAAATGCATACATAAAAATGAATAAATAAATTTTTAAATATAATTTAAATGAAGAAAATAGCAGAAAAATGGAAACTAACCTTTAAAAATAGAAAATAAATTCAATGAGCTTTGGAAAAATTCAAACATCACTTTAAAAATATTTAAAAGGTAAAAATATATGTAACATAACATATAATACAGTTTAGAATAAGATATGATTAAAAATTTTATTTACATAATTTAAAATAAAAAATAGTGTTAAATAAAACAATTTACACCCAATTTTGTAAAAAGCATAACTTTCACAATATTATTCGGATTTCAACGAAAAGAAAAGCAGTGTTCTTGAAACTTTATTTACTTTCATAATAAAAGATATATTTCAAATTTTCAAAATTTTAAAATTTAAATTTAAAAGTCAAAGTTTGACCAGATTGACCAAAATTCACCTTTTTTGCAAAATATTCAATATATTCAGGTTTGAAGTTATCATTCACATACCAATCAAAATTTATATTTAAAATAACAAAATTAATTCATTTAAATATATAAAACAAAGTTTTTTTTTGAAATCAGGAATTCAAATTAGAATAATTTAAATATACAATTAAAATAATCACAAAATCCAGGGTTGTTACATTTGATCACATCGTACCACTCTTAAACCTCTTCCAAAGCATCATGCGCACATGGTTTTGGAGCAGTCACAGTTTCGAGTGACCTTATATAAGTACACTCCTTCACTTACCAGTCGCTCAAAAACAAAATCTATGGTTTTCGGTTAACTCAACCTCGGTTCTTTTGGAAATAATCAGATAGTACATAAGAGCAGAGATCACCTCCTAATCGTTTACATGGATGGATTTCCTTATCAATTATCCTTGGAGAACAAAACTTGATTTATAAGCATAGTACATCATCATTGAAGATGATTGTGCCATACAATTCCCATGTTTCTCCTAGTTATTTCCAAAGTTATATTTGGTCAAGATTTGATAGTCAGTTGTTTAACTATTAAATAAACAAGTAACAACATAGATTTATTCCATGTAGGATACACTAAACCTCTATTAGTAGATCTTTCATAAATTAAAATCTCTTTCAATTACTTGATTTAAAATTCTTTCATAAAAGATAATATTCACAAACCATTTATATACTTATTTCACCAATATAAGTATATTACAAATCATTATATTTTCAATAGTTATAAAATGTCCATATACTTATCTCAACGATATAAGTATGTTAACAAAATCTTAAGGGAGATTTCCTCTTCAAAAATCGTATTTAATCGGCCCCAAAAGACGATTATTTTTTAAGACCTAGTTTACTATAATCCAACCATTTACCCTTTGGTGTTAAGTATGAATGTTTCCATACCACCATAATTACGAGGGATAAATTATAAATCAAATCTCATTCCTTTTATAAAATTCCCTCTTTATATCAAATCTCATTCCTTTTATAAAATTCCCTCTTTATCAAACCATTTCATATTACGAATCTTTTTATAAGTCTCCAAATTAGTTTATTAAACTTCTTTCATAGATATCTAAAATGATTTATAAACTCCTTTACCAAATATCGTTTATAATCTCTTTTAGAAAATATCATTTATAAATCTCCATAAATAAATTATTTTTACTAAATATAATCTTTTTTATAAAACAATTTAACATCTATGAACACCTTTATTCACTTAATTAATTACTTCTAAACAACAAAAATAAATAAATAATTAATCTTTAAAATATCATCAATAAAATAAGTAATTAACTTTAAACACATCATTAATAAAATATTAATTAATTTTAAACAAAACTAAACTAATTAACTAACTTAAAACATCATTAATAATATAATTAAATAACTTTAAACATCTTTACCAAAATATTAAATAACTTTTAACATCTTTAATAAAATAATTAAGTAACTTATTTAGAACACCGTATATAAACACTTAACCTCAAATTGTCATAAATTTGAACTTATTTTAAATCCATAACTTTACAAATTTGGAAAGAGGGTTGGCGACCATAATAGTAATAATTAAGTTACCATTTAATTCAATTTGACTTTTCGGTCATGTAACTAGTATTTACAAAGCAAAATGCATGTAAACCAAATCCATAACTAAACATCCATAGGTAATGTGTCATTTATCCCATATAAATCACTGGCACAAATTAAATGTCCTAATTAATTTAATAGCAGACTTGGGATTTATTCTACTAAGCAGATGTCCGGAATAATCTAGTCAATTTAAATATAGCACAACGGTGTTTCATTCTACTAACAAATGTCATTAATAATCTATTTAATTTAAATTATAGTAGGACGGTGTTTTTATTTGGCCAAATAGATTTCACAACTGAAGTATAATTAATTTAGCCACGTTATTATTTAAAATACCATAATTATATCCAATCATTATTATTTTATAAAAAAATTGTATTTTATTCAAACCATCAATTATTTGTACTATAGTGTTTTATCATCAATACAAACCTAGTGCAAAAAGCCATGCGTTAATCGAGTGTAAAATAGAGAAGATACAGCACTTCAAAGATTGATACTTAAATATATAAAATTAAATAACCAAACTAATCATTTAATTTCTTCCTATATCCAATAGGCCAGCCCAGCCCACAATACAAAACAAACCGACCTGGAAAGCTTCTCCCTAAAACAACCCTCACAATCTACTCCTTCACCTATAAACCAAACATGCACGCTATGTCAGCGACATGTAGGCCCCGACCACCACTCACCAATCAAAGACCACCAGCCAATTTCCATCCACCTCTTCATCATGCCACCATCCTTGCCACCACCTCACCCTAACCAAATTAAAATCCGACTCCAAAGCCTAAATTAAAAAAAATAGACGTGCCCAGGTTTGAAAACCATCACGGTAGTGCCTCATCAGCTCACCACCATAGCTATAGATCAATCTCCCGCCGCTGCCATATGCATCTATAGTTCTAACCTACGTCGACTCAATGCCCTCAATCCCCACTACGACATGAAAAATTCGAACATAATACAATGAAAGCCTTAAAACCTAGATTGAGCTCACCGTGTCACCGCCGACAACTGTTTCTCCAACGACCTATTCCAGCGCCTCGCCCTTCTACGAACCTCCTCTAGACATCATTGCTCCTCCCTTAGTCCACCACCATGTCGGAAATTGCCACATGAACGAAAAAAGTTCATTTAACCTCCATGACCTCCATAGGCCTCTAAAAATCCTATGACTTGTCTTAAAAACCACGATTTCCAAAGGCGAATACGATTGTACAGTCCATTCGTAAATTCGTTCTAGATGAAAAACTGCCGACACATGACCTCTTACTGATTTTAACCCATATCTCCCACCCTATTCGACGGATCCACTCCCGACTATTTAAAGGAAAACCAAAGTCCAAAATTAACAATTTCACAGTTGAAAATTTTGGCTAATTCTAAACAAAGAGAGTGATAGAGATTTTTAAACAAGGGAATGTATATGTTTATTTAAAAAAACAGAGAACACACAAAAGGAAGAAGAGAGAAAAGTGTGTGTCTTCCAGTATACATTTCTGAGTTTGTTTATTTACAGTAAGCCTGCAGCTCAAAGTTCAAAATAAATATAAAACAAAATAAGGTTTAAACAACTACAAAAATATGAGCATCATTTACAAATCAAGTTACTAACAAAATATTCAACATTTATAATTTTATCAAATTCTAAACAAAAATTGAGAATCTCACCTTCCACATGTTTTTGAAATACTTCATGTTTTAGATCCTTTTGAGTAGTTAAAGGATGTGATAAAATATAAAAATATAAGTTGAAATAAAATATAAAAACAAAAATAAGATAAATGAGCCAAAAGACCAAAATGCCCTTAAACCCATTTTTTTAACCTTACTGTCATTTCATAAGCCACGTAAAATGTCACCCCTTTGAAAATATGTTGGATGTTAGAGTGGCTCAAGTACCTTTGTTCATTTCATTATTTAAGGAATCTTTGAATTTTCACATCCATCATTTTAATTTCAAATTAAAAATTATTTTATAATTATTCGTTATTATCATTCTATTGCTTATTTACTCATTTCACAATAAAATGTTTTCTTCACTTAACCTAACATTTTAAATGTTATTTAAAATTTATATAAAGGTTCAATAGCTTTCTACAATTTATCGTTCGGAATAAAGTCGAAAATCTAAAAAACGGGTTTCAGTCCTATTTTCAATTTTTCATTGTACCACCTATTTATGTAAACAAAATTCAAAAATGAATTTTCTATCATTATCTATAAATTAAAAGAGAGTGTTAAATTATTTAAAACCATTAATTGAATATTTAAAATGAATTAAATATTCACAATTCAAAGTGATAAAATTTCGGGTCATTACATTCTCATCCCTTAAAAGAATTTCAGTCTCGAAATTACATCTTAATCAAATAAAGAAGGAAACCAGCTAACACGCAAAACTTAACATCTTTACTTCCTATAACTATTTATGAAAACATTTTCTTAAAACCCACCTTAAGTTTACCAACTTGTATAATACCCTACTACATCCTGAAGGTATATACAACTACTCGATTCAAACCCCCATTTTATTTTTGAATTTATTTCGCTTAAGAAAATTTAAGGTCCAAATACCCATTTTTATTTTTCAAAACCCTTTTTGAAATGACACTATGTAGTTTAACCATGGAAAATATATATAGCCCGAGTAACCCCTAAGTGATACTAAGGAACTGGGTATTACCAAATAGCTTCATAAATTCCCTTACTAAGAAGGGACATACTTAAGAAAGTGTTTACTATCCGAACACATCTCTTTTCCATTTTTAGTTATTTTCGAGGCAAACGAATTAGCTAACTTAAAATTACTTCTTCTATTTCAAAATTCCCTTTTTGCAGCAATACTATATATATATACATACAAATAATTTTAACAAAATTTTAACTTCTAACTTACTTTTTAGTTTGTTCGGATTTGAACTTGTTTCGACCATACAATGATAAGGAGAATAATTTATTAAGTGCACTACAACGCTCACCTAGGCAAACATCCAATCGTCACTTAGAAAATTATTCAAATCATCACAAAACAACTTGAGACTCATTCCCGAACCAATCCAAAGAAAATACTCCTTACTTAAAATTCTCTTTCCGACATATTCATACTTGTAAAAAAATTCAAGAAACAATATTATTACTTTCTCTAAAAGAATTTTCAAATAATAATATACATATTTGTTTTTTCAAATCAAATCATGCCCTTGAGATTAAATAAAAAATCATTTTATCAAAACAATTCTATAGCAAATCGCTATGGTAGCATTTCCCCACATAAAAACTTAAAAATTAATACCGATGATAATATCATTACTTTTCCCTAAACCTTGGAAACCATTTCTCAAAAGCATAAGGATTTAAGTTCTCAATTTTTTTACTTAAAATCCTTTTTATTTACAACTCACATTTTTGTAAATCAGTTATTTTAAAAAAAATTCATACATAAGATCATTCCTCAAATATTTATTCTAAAATATTCTAGCTTTCTTTCAATAAGAATCTTTATTAAAATCCACTTTCAATCATTAACATCGAGCACTTTATACTCAAATTGTGAAACTTAATTCACAAGGTGTTTATTTTAATGTTTCTCTCAATCTCTATCTACCTAAATAAGTTTTAGAAAAGAAAATTACTTATAAATCAGCTAACAATAGTCAGTGACTAATCATACCCTAAATGATAATAATTAAATATTGTCATTCCTAACAAACAAGCACATCAAAAATAACTATATTAGTTTCTAAAGATCTTTCCTTTATATATAAAATATTGTTCTCGGTAAAATTATTTCGTTTACCCATTTAAAAATAATATTTTGTCAGTTGGCCTTGATAAAGTGTTTAGAGATCCCTATCAATAACATTAGCTACTCGTATTGAGCATAATCCATAAACCACTCAATAGATCAATTAACACAATATGTAACATTTTTATAGCACTAGCAAATATGTGCACTCACACGCACACACACTCAAACTCATTCTAGGGTGTAGCTTAACCAATCTCTAATTAGTTTACCCCACCATGCCAAGGTTCTCGCTTAACCCTCAGCTCTGATATCAACTATAACAACCCGCTTTTTTGATCCATAAAAGTCGACTCTAATACATCTGCCTATTCATGTGCCAAAGATCCAAGTGCTAGAAAGACCAATCCGGTGAAAGAAAGAAAAGACAGAATAGAATCATACAGCGTGACGAGTAATAAATAATATAATGATTCTCTTTACAAAAGAAAACTGAACTTTAATATACACATATAAAATCGAAGTAACTATCCTATCATTAGCTTGCATAGTTAGAACAACATGTCCGTACAATTTGCTGATAAATACAGGTAAGAACAAAATAATGGAGGATAAAAGCATGAATATGCCTTGGAGGATCCAGCTCATCTCTTGAGGCTCCAAATTGTCCAACTAAAAATGGAAAATATGCTCGGGCTGACCTGAGCAGTATACGATAAATAACACCAAGATCAGTATGGAAAACCAACGTGAGAAACATAATCAAATGGATTTTTAATATTATTAAAACCTTTCAAAATAAAAGTATCTCATAAGACCGCGCCGTGCATAAACACTGTAAGGTTTTCACCTTACGATAAACTGTTCATTTTTTGTTATCAATCCAGTGATATTATAATAGTGTCTAGGGGGTGAAAAAAATGTGGAATGATAGCCGAAATTGTTACATTAATTTAATTCTAGCATAATAGGTTTACATCTAAATTCATAGGGGCATGTATTGGAGGTTGGATTTCCATCAATAACAAGGCTACTGGGGTACCACCTGCCATGGTACGCTTGTAGAAAAATATGCCAAGGGCCTCACCTGGACCACCTCCCAACAACAAGCCAGCCACCGCTTTAACATGGCATACTAGAATACATCATTCCACGGGTGCCAAGGCCATAAAATAATGCGCAACATCCCTAACCCCACTTTTCCCATGCATGCACATACAAATTCAGAAACGCAGATTCTAGATTGAGGAACGACTACTCCTAATAGTAGCAAACCACATAACTCGGCTGCAAATCCCCTACTTTAGTCATTACCAGATTGTGAGGCTTATGAAGTCAAGATTACCTTTTTCCCCTCTTAGCAAATCCCATTTGGAATGGTAATATTGCCTTCGAGGCATAATGCAATGCCAGCATTCATCCTTAAAAATAATTCAGGATAAGGATAAACCGAAGGCACTACGTCTACTGCATCCATTTTGGAATCACCTTTAAGATTTATAATAATCGGGAATTTAGGACCCTTAAAAATCGACACTAATACGTCCACTATATTGCGTGACGAGCATTCACGTGCCAAAAAACCGATCATTAGTGGTGAAAGAAAGAAAAGATAGAAGAAAAGAACTAGATAACATAGAATCTCACAACGTAATGGAATAATATATATGTATATATATGTGCGTGTGTGTGTGCACGTGTATGTGTGTGTGTGTGTGTATTACTAAACATAATATATTACATAGCCTTTTCAAAAAGGATACAATGGAGTCATATGAATACAAATTCTACCTTAGGACAGTTATAAAAGTCCTTTCCTACCTCACTGAATAGAATATACATATAGTATAGTGGAAACAAGAAAAATAACTAGCTATCGATGAAGCCACCTGCTCCAAGCCCCTCCTAGTGAATCTGCTGAAAAACCTAAACAACCTGGCTTCCTATTCAAATTTGAGGAACTAAGAGTTTAGGAAAAAAATAAACTCTGGATCAGACATGGGTATAGTGTGAGTAAACTCAAACAACTTAATTAGTGCTTTAAAAACTCATTTGAAATCAAAGATATCTTATAAGACCATGCCGCACATAAATATGGACAAGTTTTTACCTTACGATAACGAAAACACTTGTATATAAAAACCAGCGATATTATAATAAGGTTATGGTTTCAAATAAAATACGAATATTGTTGAAATTGTTACCATATTAAATTCCAGCATACTAGGCTCTGAAATCACAAAGCGTAAAGGTACGTATCGGATATTGTATTCCATATTATGGCAAGGTAAGGGACTACCTTCTGATGGTACATCTCTAGAAAATGCACTAAGAGTCTGACAAGAACTTCTTATACCACTACTACATAGAGCCGGCTGCCCCTTTAACATGGCGAATTGGATTACCTCTTCCCTTTCTGACATTGAGGCCTTATAATACCAGGGTATTTTTGCGAAAACAACTTGAATATGGACAATCTAGAATGGGATGGAAACTCCTAATGGTAATTGACCACATAGCTATGCTGTATACCCTTTTTTTTTCTTTTTCCATTTTTCGATTTATGAGGCTCGTGAGGTCACGTCGTTACCTTCTTCCTCTGAGCAGACCATCCTGGAATGCTAACATTGCCCTCCAAGCAGAGATACAATACCAGCATTCATCCATGCAAGTTGTTCCGAGATCGAACAAACATTCCACATTATTATCTTCCATTTTGGATCACCTTCAGGAAGAATAGTATAACTCCACAGTATACTTCAATATGGTTCAACGTCGTTCGTTATTAGTTTGGAGTGGTTAGAATAAATATAGAGTCCGATGTCTCAAAAACTAAATGATAATTTCTAGCTATCTAAATTCTGGTTCTTTTAGAAGTATGCACTAAGCAATCGAGTCTTCATCGGGAAACTCGAATATACCTGACATACCTCCTAGGTTAAAACAGGTCCAGATTGATAGTCGGTTATTTAACTATCAAATAAACAACACCAACCAATTCCATTTGAGATTTATTTATCCATAGCAACCTATTAAGCCTCAAAACAAACCTTTATTCAATAAATCTCTTTCAAAACGTTTGTCTAAACATTCATATACTTATCTCTCTTACATAGGTTTATTCACAAAACATTTGTGAACAACTTCTTACTTCCAAATCATGTTGAAAGGGTTAAATAAATGTTGTTTAAATTGGAGATAAGGACAATCCTAAAAACTATTCCCATGGTGTTAAGTGCGAGACTGATTTCCATACCTCCATTTTTAGAAGATCAGTTTAGAGAAATCTAGATCTCAAATTCTTTTATATTTCTTTCAATAAATCTCTTTTAGTCAAATCTATTCCATTTAAGAAATCTCTTTACTCGAAATCCAAATCAAAATAAGTTTCAAACTTCCAAATTTATTTATAAAATCCTTTTATTAATATTCAAAACCCTTTATAATTCCTTTTTAAATAACCAAACCTTTTATAAACTTATTTTATAAACATTCAAACCCTTCCTAAAAACTTCTTTTACGAATATTCAAAACATTTCCAAGACTTCCTTACGAAAACCAAAAATCGTTCATAAAATTCCTTTACAAACCTTTCATATTTAGATAACTTCTTTAATAAAACCTTATCCAACTTATTCCTCTCGATAAACCCATCCATTATTTAAATATCTTAACTAAATACCGTTGCCAAATCATCCTTAAAATGTCTTATCCAAAATGGAATAACTTTGAAACAATTATCAAAAAGGAAAATGAAAACATTTAACTTTACAAAATCCATTGGAGGCTTAGAGACCACAGGGGATCTTTTAATCTTGTTCTACTTAATAACTTAACATGGATATTTGCATTACCCAAGCAGTAAGTAAAAGGGATCATTCAATCACAATCAACCAATCCATTATACGAGTAAATTTTCTAGTATTTGTAATAGCGTAATGGTATTTTGTTCAGCCAAAAGATGTCAATTGATTTCCTAGTCAAAAAGGGTTACTTAAGGCTTGGACAAGAGATCCTTTGGTTTAAAAACAATTCATTTAGATCGAATTTTTTTTTAAAATAAATAACCGATAGAGTTTTAGAGAATTTGAAATGAATAAACCTCAATTAAACCATAAGTTAAAACATAATTAAACCTTAATTAAAATAAATCATAATTAAACCCTAAATTAGCTTAATTAATTCTTAATTTATTCAACTAAAAATTAAATCTCAATTCATCTTGGTTAAGTCTTAATTGATCAATATTTAAACCTTAATAAACTAAAATTTAATTAATAATTAAACTTTAACTAAATATGCATTCATTTATAATTAAACCCTAATTAAAAATTAAGTGAATAATTAACCTTTAATTAATTCTAATTTAATAAATATTTAAGAAAATTATACCCGATTAAGTAAAAATTTAATTACCTTTTTATCTTAATTAATCCTCACTTAGAACTACCTTAATTAAAAATAATGAACTTTGTCAATAAATTCTTAATCTCTAATTACTTAATAAATTAGTAATTATCAATAATTAATAAATTAAATAAATAATCTATTTAATAGCAAAAGTTAAGCTTTTTACTTAATTAATGAGTTTGAAAAGAGTTTTCAAACATAATTCAAAGAAAATATTTTAAAAGTTGAAATCATTAAATTTTCCCAAACTACATCCATAGCGATTATCGCCATGAACGCAGTTAGCTAGAATTGGTTTTCTAGGTGAAATATCACTTTAACTCTTACTACTACATATTTGAAAACATGGAAGAGTTTTGGAAACTTAAACAAAAGACGAAAAGTAAGAAAACATTTACTAAATCCAAAAACTAGAAACAAGCTTTTGCTTTCAAATCGGATCTCAAGTCCTTTTTGACTTTTCAAGGTGCTAATTTCACAACATTTACATCATATACACTTGGTTTTGATTCATAAACACTACCATCATATCAAAACTAACCTTTCACATATCTATATCCAAACATATCATTTAACATCCAAATCACAAATCTAAGCTCAACCATAAACTTGTAATCTTATGCCACCAAAACAACATGGTATTTCAACATAACAAGCAGTATATTTTTACAACATATAGTTAATATAATCAAGTTAATATTGTTTTCAAAAATTAGAGTTTTACTCGCTGAAGCTTAATAATTCAAACCAAACTTTTGCTAAAACTTAGATATAAGCTACAATTTTGCAAAATGAAATCTCAAGGCGAAAATCACCTAGACTAGGCTCGGCTATTGGGAAGTTTGGGCTCGCCATGGGAAGTTTGAGCTCGGACATGCCTATATTTGGAGAGTGGGTGTTTGTGTTTTGGAAGAGGATGGTTGTAGAGCGTGTAGAAGTGATTTTAGCAAGAATTTGATGTGTTTTAAGTGGAAAGAAGTGATTTTTTTTCAAACTAGAAAACATAAAGAGGAGCCATGGATATATTTCTCAAGCTCTTAGGAAATTTTAAAAGTGAAGGGAGGATCATAAAATGAGAAATATGAGAGGTAAGGGTTATATTTAGGCTTATGAAAATATTTAAAAATGTACAAGTGCTTGAATTAAATATGTGTACATATGCATGCACTCCCTCTTCATCACTTGATTTCCGTCCTCCCCTTGTACCCCCCCTCTCATTCAGCTATCCATGCCATGGCCTCATGTATTTTGTGTTGAAAGAGGTATTTTCTGTATATTTAAAATATATGCCTTTTTATAATAAAAATCCCACTTATATATATACATACAGATGCTTAAGTGAAAATATACGTACATGTGTATATTCTCATTACAAAATAGTTTGTAGTGTGTATGTATGCATTTACAATAGTTTTTTTTAACATTTTCGATAACTTTTAACCAACGAAAAATAAAAATTTCGGAAAACGATTTTCGCTGACATTTTTTTTTTTTTGTGAACTGTATAAATTTGTAAACAAAATTTGAAAACGATTTTATCATCATTAGTTATTATTAAAAATAATTTTATTTGTTAATAAATTTTCATTTATTTATTATTTAAAAATATAGTTAAATATTCATTTAAATAGTGATTAAATTCTGGGTCGTTACACTCTCCTCCCTTAAAAGAATTACGTCCAGAAATTTTCCACAATTCTAACCCAAATGTATTGTTTAATAAAACCAAATTTATCTAAATCTCCTTCAAATTTAACTTGATTTGTTACTCTATCCTCTAATGAAAATACCTTGTGACAGGTTAACCCTTACCTTTGAGTTGACACAATATAAAATCATGAATCTTATTGGCTTATCTTAGTCTATTTGTAAGGGTAGAAGAGATAAAACTATGATAGGAACTAATATCCATCAAGAACAATAGAAGAAACGATACATAGATCCAAAATATCAATTAAATAATGCACAACCCTAAATATACGCTAAGTGACTCGATCATAGATCGGAAGTACACTTAAAAAGATATATATAATAAAAAATACTAACAAGGCATAACTTACGATACTATTCCTAAGACTACTGTCTATCTTGCCAGCGCTAAACTGATCCTTCCATAACTCCTTTTCCCTTTGCTGCTACTAAAGCAGATAGTTCTGTGATGGTCAAGGGGTTTAGGCTGCCTCCTTTCCTTGAGCCTAAGAAAATTTCTGACAAAATGACCCTCCTCATGGCAGTAGTAACAATCCTTTGGTGCATTCTGCTTCTCAAGCTTTCGTCTTATAGCCTTTGCTTCTCCATTCACGTTTTCTTACCCCAACTACTTTTCTGAATCAAGTGGGCAACTTTGTCTTGAACTTGTGCTTCTTATCTTCAGTTGGTGCAGTAGTATGTGGCTGCGGCATAAAATGTTCAAACCTTAGAGCATTATTTATCATCTTCTCGAACGATAACGTCATTACGTAGCTTGTCGCACGAGCCCAGCCAATTCTTAACTTCCATGATCGATTGCGAACCCAAGAACTTTATTTGACTTAAAATCTCAACATCATGACATAACGAAGCAAAGACCATTGAGTTTTGATCTTGCAGTCCTCCTTTACAACATGTACCTCTTAGTCCCAAAAAGTTTAGGATTCATAATTCTTGGTTATCTGGATTCATACTAAACTTTTAATTCAAACCTTACTAGTCATATCCTAAGTTTAAAGAATGATTTTAAAAGCAAACAACAATTATCGCATAGCATTCAAAACATCTCCAAGGATACATACTATACATAACCTCCCAAAATTCCATCATATTTATGAGTTCACACTCAAGATACTTATCCCTATCTACTATTCCCCTCATCTTTCCATATATAATCCCCTTAATTATCTCTCTCGAGGTAGCTGGTTTCTTTTTAATAATTCATCTGTCTCGTAGTGCTCTTTGAATTATACGACAATTTTTCTTGATGTTTCCAAGTTGTTGGCAAAAGAAGGAATGTTTTTCCCAACCTTTAAGAACTACTGGTCCCTCCTTTCCTTCTATACAATAGTCCATAGTATGTCCAGTATTATAACATAAGTACCAACTAATTTCCTTTCCCTTTCTGAAGAATTTCCTTTGTGGACCTGTGATGACCCGGAATTTTGGGTTGTTTGAAATTGGAATATTTAATCGATTTTAAATAATTCATAGTTAGTTTCTAACTTGAATTCAAATATCACTATTTATTAGATAATTTAATTATTAAATTAAACCATTTGAAATTGGTTTAAGTGGTAAATCTTGGATTTAAGCTGAATAAAATTATTCCAAAGACTTGTAAAATGTATACTGATAGTACTGAAGATAGTAAAAGTGTTAAAATTGAATTTGAAAGTGTTTTGTTAAGTTTTGAAATTATATTGTTTAAATCGATGTTTGAAAATAGTCCTCCGAGGCAAAGGCTCGGAATTCGACGGAACCAGTTCCATTGGATCCATAAAAGTGTATTATTATCGGATTTCAATTTTCATAGTGTTTGAGTTGTTGTGTGAGCGTACGATATGTAAACACGCTGAAAATTAAATCGAAATTTAATATAATAACTGGGTTCAAAAAGCTATCTTCTCCATACGATAGAATTAAGACTCGAAACCTTTTCCATTGCGTTCAGAAAAGGGGTATAATATTATAAACACCTAGCGGCATGCCTTGATAGGAGGTCAAGATTTGAGTTGCAATTATCGAGACAATTTGTATTTAAAATTTAAATTTATATTTATATTTGGTCAACATCAGCTGAAATTATATCTACATCAAACCTTTATCTCCTCATCAGCTTTTGTTTCCTCTACAATCACTATAGCTTCCCTCAAATCTTATTCCCCATTCCCATGTTAAACACACTATCTTCCTCTGCAATTTTCAAATGCAAGCTGTTTAAACAAGAATAATAACCTAGCCTCTTTCTTCTTTCGAACCGGAGTCATTCGAACATCTTCCTCCCTCATTTTATTTGTCAAATCGAATAAGTTAATCTTCAAAAAAAATATAGATCCATGGCCGTTAGTAATTATATTGAGGGAAATAATAAACGAACAAATCAAGGTCAAGCCGATCGTTTTTAAAACAAATTCAATTTTGTTTTTGAATTGGAAAATCGAGGAACGGGTCGCGATCAATATAATGAATCAAATCTCGGTCAAATTCATGGAAGTCATCAACTTCGATTCGACTGGAAGGGAGGAGTCGCGGGAACAATTCGCTATGCAGCGCATGACAGCGCCGAGGCTTAAGGTTGGATCGCGGCACGGTGGCATGTGCGTAAAGGCTGCTCGAGAAGGGGAATTGGTTCGTGTCGATTCCAGATTTGCTCGTTGAGTCAGCAGCCTGTTTCTTCTTCGTTTCATTTCAGGATTTGCAATTTTTATTGTGCTTTATTTTATTCCGCCAAGGTTTCATTTTTTATTTTCTACGAAGCACTCCTTTCTCAGAAAAAAAAGTAAGCTTATTCTCGTTTATTCAAATATACTTGTTAAACTGGAAATGCTATGGAGATAATGGTACTTTTGGACATGTGGTTTCCATAATTTACTTTGAATAGTGTAGGATGCAACAAAAATAATGATTGCAGTAGTGATATAAACTTCTGTTTTTAATTTAAATATTATAAATATGTGCATAGGCGAAAGAAATATATATATAATAGTATTTGATTTTAGAAGTTGGGTAGATCTGTAGTTTAATATATATATATATATATATATATATATATATATATATATAAATAAAAGAGAAGAAAAAGAAAAAAAAGAAAGAAATGAACTTGTAAATCAATATATAGGATTTTAAAATGTTGAAAATTTATTTAAAAAAATATAGATAGGTTATTTTGTTAGTATATGTAGTGTCAAATAGAAGTACAGAAATTGGTAAAATTTAATTATTTTAAAAGAGATTAATAAACGACAATTTATTTTTCGATTAGTTTAATTGTTAATAAATTGTATAAATATTTATACTAGGTCCAAAAATTGGAAGAATGGTCGAGATGGAAATGGATTGCCAAACAAAAATCAAAGGTGAGTTAATCTCACTCTTCTGGATTGCTATTTAAATTTAAATGGTTAAATTTAAATAATTGGTTGAATGATTGAATTAATTTGATGTGTTATATCATATATAGTAGTATACATAGTATATTTGGAGCAATTGATTTCCCGCGTTATATAGCGGATGAGACCCTATGCGCCGCATAATAGCGGATGATATTATATAAATCCCATATACTGCGATATTCCATCTCGAAGTGGAATTGGTATTTTATGTTGTGCTAACATCTGTGGATGCAGGGAAACAGGTTGGAGGGTTCCAACTGGATTCGTCAAAATTATTTAGATTGCTTAATATTCTGTGTTATGAATATTTGATATTCTGTGATGAATATTGTTGATAATTGGAATATTGAATGCTGTGGTTTGCTTGAATATATTTCGGTACACTGAGTTATCAAAATATATAGAATTGGATTTTTGAAATGAAAATAAAAGTGTGAATTTTTAAGTAAATAATTATAGAGAATTTGAATAAATTTAAGAATGAATTGGAAAAGAATAAAAGTGATTTTAAAATTCTAATAAATAAACTCCGAGCATGGGAAAAGGGATTTTGAATAAACAAAGAAATAATGAATTTTAAACTTAAGTGATATTATTTAAAAGAATAAAGAATTTATTTTAAATTTAAAGGTTTAAATTTATTTGAAAGAATAAAGGAATTTGGGAAATTTGAAATTGGTATTTTCAGTTAAAAAGATTTTAAGACATAATTAAGAAATAAAATCTGAAGTTAATGGGTTTTGAATAAATTGAGTAAGTAAAGGAATTTATATCAAAATGGAGTAATTTGGAAATCAATTTGAAAATTGATTTAAGTGTTTAAAATTGGAATTTTAAAAGGGAATTGAGACTATGGTATTTATAAACTGGGTTTATAAAAGTGAAGTAATATATCAGTGGATATTTAGAAGAATAAATTCACGGTGGGAATTTATTAAAGGAATGGGTAAATTTTTAAAAGCTGTGAAAGAGAAGTGTATTTCCCTGGATAGCTAAGTACGTTTTCAAAGCAAATTTTTATGTATAAGTTAAAAAGTTTTAAAGTTGTTTGAAAGCATGTTTTAGAAAATTTATTACTTTAAATGTTTAAATTTTAAAGTAAGTCTTTTCCAAATTTATTATAGTAGTAATTACTTAAAGGCGGCTTGGCACTATGTTTCTAAAAGAGAAAAATTTAGTTTTATATTTTCTAAATTAACTTTATTTAAATATTCTTAAAGTATATATTTTTAAATAAAGTATTAAAGTAGTTTTTGATTTAAATGTTTTAAAGTATAATTTATAATAAAGTGTTTTATTTATTTTAAAAGTCTAAAGTTTTTGTGCTTGGTGTTTCAGTGCAAATAAATATTCGGGAATTTATTCCATGAGAAGTGTGTGGTTTGCAAACTATTTTCAAAGGGTTGAAAAGTGGAAATACATCTTGTGAAGATATTTTGAGATTAATAAATAATTAGGAGGAATTATTTACGTTTGATGGATGTTTGTGAATGTAAATTGATAGTTAAATATCCGACTATCAATATTGGCCAATGCGTTGATTGCTTCGAAGAGATCGGGATCGGGATTGGGATCGGGATCGGGATTAAATTCTCGAAAACCACTTCGATCCAGTTTGAATGTTTTCATGTGGAAAACAAGAGTTTGGATTCGAAGGTGGAGCAGTGAAGTGTAAGGGCAGTCGCTACTAATCCTGAGGGTTTCCAAAATGGATGTAGTAAGAGTAGTGCCTTCGGTTCTGTTCGAACCTGGAACGAACTTGTATGGAGGAATGCTTTCAGATCATCGTCAGGTGGACGTGAGCATTCTAAGTGATATGTTCTAAAAAGGTAACGCTTAGCCTCGAGCCTCATCAATCGGGAATGACTGAAAATCAGGGGTTATGCTGCAAGGCTAAGTGGGTAGCACCCATTAGGGTGAGGTTATCCCTGTCTAGATGTCCCTTTTATTCGGCTTAGTGGTACGGTTGCTGATCCCAACTGTGGGGTGATCTTACACGGGATTATCCAGTAAGGAGAAGTACCGGTCTTGTGTTGCAGGGGATTTGGAGTAATCCTCGGTACGTTGATCTTGGCCACGTACTGTGACAGGTGGTACCCTAGTGCCTAGTCATTAGTTAGAAATCCATTCTCCCTACGTGCCTGTACGGTTTTGATTGTGCCGCACTATTGCTGAAACGTGAGTTGGAAGCATTTCATCTAGATTCTATTTTATTTTCTATAGACACTATTATAATATCATAGGATTTTGATAAAAAGTGTTTTGGCTATCGTAAGGTAAAAACTTGACATGTTTATTTGTGGCGTGGTCTTACGAGATGCTTTTGATTTCAAAGGATTTTTGAAACTTTAATAATCCAATTGATTGTGGTTTTCTCACGCTGGTATTGCAGATTGACTCGGGTGTTATGTAGCTATAATGCTCGGGTCAGACCGAGTATTATAGATTACAGAAAAGGATGCTGTGGAGCTGGATGGCGATACGTACTTCCGTACTTGTATGAAATATTCCGCTGTGTATTCGATTTTTGGAAGGACGAGATATTATAACCATCCTGAGTTGTGTTTTTGTTTGTATTGAACTCTGATGATGTAATGTATAAACAGATGTATTTGTTTTTGTGCAAAGATCATTTATTCTCTATTATAGTTTATTCCGCTGCGATGGTTAAATTCTGATGTTGTTTTCTATTTTCTTCTTCTACCTCTTCTTCTTTAACCCAAATGGTTCGTATTTCCGTACATCTTGAGTTGATTGAGGGAGAATAGTGTCAACTGTAGGGTACGGATTTGTGGGTCGTTACATTTGATATTAGAGATTAGGTTGGTGATAACCTTGGCTCTGGTGGGAATTACTCAAATAGAGTCCATAGTACTCTAGAATGAGTTTGAACGTATTAATAGATATGAGCGCATATTTGTTAGTGAACATAAATTGTTCTAATGTTGTGTTGACTTATTGGTTAAGTGGAATATGAATTCTGATCGAGTAAGTTGGCCGCTATTCTAGAAGAGTTTATAAACACCTGACACGATAAATTGACACAGTATTATTTTAAAGGTGGGTGAATGAAATAATTTTACCCAAAATATATTTTGATATAAAAGAAATATTTCCTTAAATTGTTATAGACCTTGCATGTTGGATGATAATATATTAAACAAATAAGATTATAATTTTTTTTGGAATGACTTGTATAATCAAGTGGAAATTTGTATGAGCATAAATTATACAAATGAATTATAGTTAAAATTTGATTTAAATCAAATCTGTAAATTTAAAATCCAGGAGATTTTGGAAGTGTTTTTCGAAATGTTTTGAAGACAAATAATAGCATTATTATTTTGGAAGTATTTCTGAAAGGAAATTGTTTCAAATAAATTTTGAGAAGGGATATAACATTGAGCCCACTTCAGTCGCTGGACAATAATTTCGTTGATGACTGCAGCATCATCGATGTTCAATTTCGAGTTTCTAAGTGATGGATTGCTGCCAAATTGATTTTTTTAGAAGAACTAGTTTGTTTTTGAAATTTCAAAGGAAATTTTGTTGGGGATAAAAACCAGGATTGGTTTAAAATTTAGAGAAATGTGATTTTGAGATAATTTCAAAATGATTTGAAAACCAAAAGCCAGGTATTTAAAATCTTAAAATCCTTATTTAGACAATTTGGAGATCATCAGGAGATGAGTTATAAACTTATAAATGGTAAATGATTTTGATGAGGAATATGGGGATTGGATTTTGGAATTAAAATTTAAAGGTGAAAGTTAAAAATGAGGATTTAACTTGGATTAAGATTAAACTTTGAAATTTAATTGATGATTGGAAGAAATAAATTAGTAAATCTTGAATGTGATTGGAATGGGAAAATAAAAATTAAATTTGGATTGAGAAATAAAATTAATTAGAATTAAATTAACTTAAGCAAATTTAATAATAATAATGAGTTGGATTCAAAGTAAGTGGAAAAGAGTTGAAATGAAATAAAAGTGAATCGTGTGGGATGATATTAAATGGAATTAAGTCCTTGCTTAATAAAATTCAAAAGAATGGTATGTAGCTAGATTTAACTAGAGTCGAGTAAAATAAAATTGAATTGAAATAAATTCAGTTGAGTTATAGATAATATTAAATGGAATAAAATTCTTACTTAAATAAATAAGTGTAAACTAAGTAAGTATTGAATTGGAATAGATAAGCTTCGGAAGCTTATAAAAGAATTGAAAAGCATTGAAGTAAAAATATATAATCCTCTAGTTAAAAGTAAAATGTGAATGCGATTACTGTAAAGGGATGGAGAGAATTTAGTTGAATTTGAATTGAATTAAAATCAAAACTCAGTTGTGTTATAAATAATCTTGAATAGAATTAAATTCTTATTTAAAATAGTAAAGGAAATGGTATGAATTTAAGTTGGCTAAATAAAATTTAGTTGGACTTGAATTAGAATCGGAAAAGAATTGAATTGAAAGAAAATTTAATTTGGTTGAAATGATATCGAATGAAGTAAATGCTCACTCAACTAAATCCAAAGGAATTGTTTGAGGATGAATTTAGTGTAAGCTAAATTAAATGGAAATTGTATTGGAGTGAACAAAATTTTGGTAGCTTGTTAAAAATTTAAAAAACAAAATAAAACCCAGTTCCCGTTTAGAATAATTGGAATGGTTAGGTTATTAATAAATTCAAAAATGAATTGAGAAGGTGAATAAATTTAAAATGGATTGAGTAAGTAAAAAAATTGAATTAAAATTTGTAATGGATTGGAATTTGATTGAATAAGAATCCAATTAAAATGGAAATGAGATTTAGGTGGGAAGAAATGGAGTTATTTTGTTATTGAAATAACTTAAGCAAATTGGGAAATGACTGTGGTCGAGCTTGATAAGGGGTCTTGAATGAAATTGGTTTAGGTAATAAAACTTTAATGCAAGTGAAAGAATTTTAATTTCTTATCGTGATGAAATAAGAATGTATGAGTTGTAAATAATCCATAATGGAATGATTTTAATATAAACTTAAGTTGGATGACGAACTTGAAATGAGAATAGGAATTTGATTTAATAATTGTGATGAAGTAAAAATTGTTTGGGTTATGAATAATTCCAAATGAAATAAAATTGATATAGATTGATGTGGAATTAAATTTAATTGGTTATAAAACTTAAGTAATTATTTATTCACATGGATATCATCAAATTGCATAGAATAAATTGTCATTTGACGAAAACGAGATTAAATAAAAATTCTATGAATTGATATAAGTGAAATAAAATTGATTTTGAAATCAATTGAGTTGAATATGAGCTTGTTTGGATTAAAAATAAATTGAATGTAAGAAATTGAAGTGTAACCATTATAATTGAGTGGAATGGCACATGAATTGGTTGAAAGCAATTGAATTAGTTTTGAAATCATATAAATTGCTCATGGAAAGTGTTTGGTGCATGTTGCTTATGAAATGCATGTGTTTAGCTATTGAAAGTAAGTGAAATATTAATAAATTTCGTATATTTAGTACTTACATGTTTGAATTGAGTAAGTACAGGTACTGAGAAGCCGTTTGGCTGGATTTGGACGCGCTAATTGCTAAATAATAAGCCGCTTGCTTAAAAATGCTAAATAAAGGTACGCCTATGCAATAAAAATAGGAAATATGAACTACTTTTGTTTTTCCAACCGTGTGGGTCGATGTATATATATTTATCTCTCTTGTCAAATTGCAAAAGCTCCTCCATACAAAGGAGACTCTGCCAAAAATTTTTGAAAATTTTGGGAGTTAGAAATTTTTGAAATTTTTGGAAAATTTTTTGTTAGCGACAAAACAATTTCAAATTGGAATTTAATAAGGAATTTTGGAAATGGAAATTGGAACTAAATGTTTAGTTGAAACTTTTGAAAGGAAATGCACAAAATGATTTTAAATGTTGTAATTGGACATTATTGCTAAATAGGATATACAGGTGTGTAAAGGCAAAGGATAAATGGATCTTTTTGATTTCAGAAGATAATTTGAATTGCCCGACTAAAAAGGTATGTATTTAAATTTCTGTATGAAATTTGATGATTTTCTGGTCTAGCCACTTGCCTTTTTGTTTTCTTTTGGAATTTAGGAGCCCATAGAGGCATTTTCTAGTTGTACCGAGCTAGCCGTACAATGAAGATGTTGGTGAATTTTTCAAAAATTTAGGGAGTTAGAAAAGTTTTGAGAAATTTTGAAAATTTAAAACTTGGTTTTGAATTATAATTTGAATGGTTGAATAAGTAAAGTTGTTTGGGAACTATGTAAAAGTTTGGAAAGTTAGTAAGATGGATAGTGTGTCTTTAATAAAGGTTGTTTGGTTATTGTTAAAAACTGTTTGGTTTTGGGAAAATAGTAAACGGTATTGGACCATTCTTCGTAACTAGTAATTTTGGGGACGAAATTCTTTTAAGGGAGGAGAAATGTGACGACCCGGAATTTTTGGTTGTTTGAAATCGGAATATTTAATCAATTTTAAATAATTCATAGTTAGTTTCTAACTTGAATTCAAATATCGCTATTTATTAGATAATTTAATTATTAAATTAAATCACTTAAAATTGGTTTAAGTGGTAAATCTTGGATTTAAGATGAATAAAATTATTTCAAAGACTTGTAAAATGTATACAGATAGTACCGAAGATAGTAAAAGTGTTGAAATTGAATTTGAAAGTGTTTTGTAAAGTTTTGAAACTATATCGATAAAATCGATGTTTAAAAATAGCCCTTTGAGGCACAGTCTCGAAATTTGACAGAACTAGTTCCATTGGATCCGTAATAGTGTGTTATTATCGGATTTCATTTTTCGTAGTGTTTGGGGTTGTTGTGTGAGCGTACGTTATGTAAGCGCGCTGAAAATTAAATCGAAATTTAATATAATAACTGGGTTCAAAAAGCTATCTTCTCCATACGATAGAATTAAGACTCGAAACCTTTTTCATTACGTTCGGAATAGGGGTATAATATTATAAACGTCTAGCGGCATGCCTTGATAGGAGGTCAAGATTTGAGTTGCAATTATCGAGACAATTTGTATTTAAAATTTAAATTTAAATTTCTATTTGGTCAACATCAGCTGAAATTATATCTACATCAAACCTTTATCTCCTCATTAGCTTTTGTTTCCTCTACAATCACTATAGCTTCCCTCAAATCTTGTTCCCCATTCCCATCTTAAACACGCTATCTTCCTCTGCAATTTTCAAATGCAAGCTGTTTAAACTAGAATAAAAACCTAGCCTCTTTCTTCATTCGAACCAAAGTCATTCAAACGTCTTCCTCCCTCGTTTTCTTTGTCAAATCGAATAAGTTAATCTTCAAAAAAATATAGATCCATGGCCGTTAGTAATTCTATTGAGGGAAATAATAAACGAACAAATCAACGTCAAGCCGGTCGTTTTTAAAACAAATTCAATTTTGTTTTAGAATTGGAAAATCGAGGAACGGCTCGCGATCAATATAATGAATCAAATCTCGGTCAAATTCATGGAAGTCATCAACTTCGATTCGACTGGAAGGGAGGAGTCGCGGGAACAATTCGCTATGCGGCGCATGACAGTGCCGAGGCTTAAGGTGGGATCGCGGCACGGTAGCATGCGCGTAAAGGCTGCTCGAGAAGGGGAATTGGTTCGTGTCGATTCCAGATTTGCTCATTGAGGCGGCAGCCTGTTTCTTCTTCGTTTCATTTCAGGGTTTGCAAATTTTATTGTGCTTTATTTTATTCCGCCAAGGTTTCAGTTTTTATTTTCTGCGAAGCATTCCTTTCTCAGAAAAAAAACGTAAGCTTATCCTCGTTTATTCAAATACACTTGTTAAACTAGAAATGCTATGGAGATAATGGTACTTTTGGACATGTGGTTTCTGTAATTTACTTTGAATAGTGTAGGATGCAACAAAAATAATAATTGCAGTAGTGATATAAACTTCTGTTTTTAATTTAAATATTATAAATATGTGCATAGGCGAAAGAAATATATATATATATATATATATATATATATATAAGAGAAGAAAAAGAAAAAAAAGAAAGAAACGAACTTGTAAATCTATGTATAGGATTTTAAAATGTTGAAGAATTTATTTAAACAAATCTAGATAGGTTATTTTATTAGTATATGTAGTGTCAAATAGAAGTATAGAAATTGGTAAAATTTAATTATTTTAAAAGAGATTAATAAACGATAATTTATTTTTCGATTAGTTTAATTGTTAATAAATTGTATAAATATTTATAAAAGGTCCAAAAATTGGAAGAATGGTCGAGATGGAAATGGATTGCCAAACAAAAATCAAAGGTGAGTTAATCTCACTCTTCTGGATCGCTATTTAAATTTAAATGGTTAAATTTAAATAATTGGTTGAATGATTGAATTGATTCGATGTGTTATATCATATATAGTAGTATACATAGTATATTTGGAGCAATTGATTTCCCGCGTTATATAGCAGATGAGATCCTATGCGCCGCATAATAGCGGATGGTATTATATAAATCCCATATACCGCGATATTCCATATAACAACCTTGATTTTGGTGATTACCTGCAAAAATTAAATTATAATGGTAGTATAATTTAATATTAGGGAAATAAAATAAATTGGAGATAGAGAATTTGTTAAAACTATTTATTTTGAATAAACAATGAGTTTTCAATAAATAAAAATGGAATTAAGATGTTTTTTTTTGAACTGGTACTTTATATACAACAAATCAATAGGACAACATATCCCATGTCAAATAAATGTTCGAAAGCAAGTTTCAAACTTGTGACATCCTGCACCAAACCGAATCAATTAACCACTTGGACAATGGTGCTTGTCGGAATTAAGATGTTAATGTTGGTAATAAATGATGAATAATGGTAATATGTCACTTTGGGTATTAATTGAATTAATTAAGTGAGATAAAAGAACTTAATTCAATAATAATATGTTGAAATAAATAAATAGTATTGGAAAATAAATGTAAAATGTTAAGTATGAAAACTTTATTATGTTTGTTTGTGATAAAAATGAACATTATATGGTTTTCATTTAATAAAATGCAATAATTTTGCAAATTATTGCCAAATGTTAAGTTTTGTAAATTTTAATGAAGTATTAAAATTTATTGTGATGTATTTTATAAATAAAAGGGTGGAATATTGTTTAAAAATAATATTTGGATGTAAAATATTTTTAACATGGTTTGTTAAGACAAAATAAACAAGAGAAGTGATTTTATATAATTTTTTTTTGATAAAATATTGATTTATTTGAATAAAAGTTATAATTGAAGTATTTAATTAAAAATGAGAATTTAATGATAAAAATAATTTTAAATGGTTAAAGTAACTTTTATATGTGGTAAAATATTTTGTAAACATAAAACATGTTAGTTCGATTTTATATAAATTGAAAACTTGAGAATATATGTTGTTTTGGGTAAAATATATGTGCTTTAGTGTTAATTAGTATTATAGGCTAATTATTTATTTTTGGTCTAAGCCCATTAACCATCCTAACAAAGAAGAAAATAATCTTCTTCTTAGAAATTGTACGTACAGTAAATTGCAAAAGTAGAGAAACCAGAAAGAAGCTGAAACCTATTTCTCCTTTGAAACCTAAAACCCAAATTTCAATCTCTCCAAATCTTTGTGGAAAATCAATCAACTGAAACCTTTTAAACAGGTAATCCATTAAAAAAAAACCAAGATCTACTCATCTATTTCTGGTTTTGAGAGATTGTTGTTTGTAATTGGTTTTCTTCTTGCTGCATGTTTCCTTCTTTTCAAGTTTCAGGTTTCTATGACTAATTCATGGTAGAAGATTCAAGCTTGCAAATCTAATTCGCTGAAAAACATATAAGGTGAGTATAAGAACTCACATTTTCTAGCTTTGATTGAGATTTCAAGGTAAGAAATCTCAATTTTATTTGTTGCATTTTCATTTGTGTATTGCTATCAGTAAATTAGGTAAATCTTTTTCGTTTGAAATCGGAATTACATTTTCTTTGATGAGCTAGAAAGCTTGAAAAGAGTGTGATAACTTTCATGTTGAATACTTTTGATAATTATGAGCATAAAGGGTCGAAAAACCCAATTCAAACTCGCTGCCCTGTCACTGTAAAACTGTAACTTTTAGTGCTAAGTACTGTTGGTAATTAGGGCATAACTTTTTCGTTTAATGTCTGAATTTGACGATTCTTGATTATCCTGAAAGTCTATGTTATCTGCTACAACTTTTATATTTTGAGTTTTGTTAAATTTTGATGTTTACATGGCCGAAAGTTCATGTTAGTATTGCTGTCCCGAAACTAAAATGACAGTTGTAGTGAAATTGAGATCTGAAATTTGTTTTGACCATATCTTTCACGTTTTTTATCCAATTTCAATAATTTTAGATGTTATAGAAAGCATTGACTTTATTCTAAAAGTTTCATATTTTAAGTTTTTGGAAATTTCGAAGTTAGCTTGATCAAAACTGTATTTGTTTGTTGCTGTCCCGAGAGCAAAACGACAGCAATAACAATCATTTACCTGAGAATTGTATTAGATTATTTTTGCTCTCATTCTTGTTCAATTTTGATGTTGTTTTTGAGATGTTTTGAGAGGTATGATACCTATCAATATGATAGTCATATTTGGAGAATTTGAAATTCAAATTTAAATAGAATTTGAATTGGTTTTGGATTAAATTTAAATTGAATTCGTATTAAATTCAAGTTATCGGTCTTGAGTTATCTTTCATGTTTTTCATTGTTTTCGAGCACAATTTTCACTAAACCATTTTTGAAGTGATTTTTTTGAAAAAAATGGACATTTCAAGTTATTATTATACAGTTTTAAAATTATTTTTTTAATATAAAATCTATTTGTTACCTATAATAAAGGAATTTCAAATATTGGTTTTGTTAATCTTTTTGGAAAATAGTTTTAAAAGCTTGTTTTCTCTAGTAAACTATTTTAAATATAAAGCATACACTTTTACACTATTCAAACGTATGAGAAAGAGAATTAAACGATTTAGTAAAACACGTGGTATGGGACATGTGCGTTTGCTATTTCGGTTAATTCCGGACTTGTACGATCGAAGCCATTTGAGATTATTGATTCTGAGATGTTCTGCCATTTTATTGCGTATTTTGAGTTTTGTAATTCCTATTTATTGGAATTATTTAAGATGGTCAATATTTGGCAAGTATTATGGTTTGAGATCTCCTATGTAGGAGTATGGTCGATGAGAACCATCCCGATGTTTTATTTACTTGCCCATGATATAAGGCAAATCTTGAGTATATGATTTCATATTTTGAGATTTATGGTTTATGAGGAACCATCACGATGTTTTCACTTGTCGATGAGATGAGACAAGTTAAGATGCCATTTAATATTTGTCGATGAGATGAGACGAGTATGGTGTCTCTTTACCACTTGCCAATGAGATGAGCTGAGATATGATTTTCTGAGTTTTATGATGTTCCTAGTGTGGCATCGACTAGCGGCTAGTAAACCGCTAAGTGCGAACGAGTGGTATGGGACACACGTTAACACTTTTCGGATTCCTATCCGTGAGTTTGTGACACATTCACGATGTTTACCTAACAAAACTACTTTGAGAGGTGTTAGCGGCCTTGTCATGAGAACGAACTGCTTAGGGAGGTGTTAGCGACCTTGTTAGGACTGACGAAATAGCTTGGAGAGGTGTCAGCGACCTTGTCATAAGGACGAACTGCTTAGGGAGGTGTTAGCGACCTTGTTGGGGATGACAAAATGGCTTGGAGAGGTGTCAGCGACCTTGTGATGAGGACGAACTGCTTTGGAAGGTGTTAGCGACCTTGTCTGAGGCTTCGGCCGTTTGAGTATAGCACGTGCAGCATTGCTTCGGCATTGCAATCGGGGATTTGGCCAATCCGGATTTTCTGAGTTTTTGTTATTTTATTGTGATTTCACCATTTGAAGATATTTTATTACATCGATAGCCTAGTGCTATATAAGATGTTATATATGTTGTTATTTCATTTATGATGTTTTGAACTCTTATCGAGTTCCTTGAGTTGTGAGCTTGAATGATTTCATGATTGTATAGGATATTCTGGGTTTTGCCATTTTGGCGAGTTGAGATTGAGATTTATATACCTTTATACCAATGAGATGAGGTATAATTGAATTTGGAGTTTCCTTTGTATTTGAGTTTTGGATCATCCTATTTGAGAATGTTTTATATTTGCCATTTTGGCGAGAGTTTGTATTGATGTTTCTCCTTTTGAGGAGATATGGTTCTTGGAAACCATGTAGACACTTTGGAATGTCGCTGATGATATGAGGCGAGTGTTTATATTATTTGAGTATTATTATTATATTTACCTCTTTTGAGGTCTTTGTATACTTAAGTGACATTAGTTCACTTAAGTCATGGGTTGTATCCTTTCTGTTGCCTTTTCTCATTCGAAAAGAATTATCACCATGTGTCTTATGCTTTATATTATCGTCTATCCTCATTAACTGATTGTTTTAGTTAGACTGACCCGTGTATTTTGTACTCGGGTCAGACCGAGTTATTTCAGGTTGGTTGTCAGTTATGGGACTTAGCTTTGATGCATCTGCTTGGATATAAGCCTAGCACTCTTGTGTAGTCTATAATTCTTTCTGCTTGACTCTGATATGTATTTGATTGGATGTATATAGTGTGGTCTCTGTACCACTTTTGTGTATCACTTTGTATCATACTGGGATGTATCTGTTTATATGTATTTATATACGTGATTACTGTTCTGTGATGTGATATGCATTTTGTTGTTGTATTTTGTTCTGATAGATCTGTTAGCCACCTATAGTTTTGCATTAAGCATTTATTGGATATGTCGATCCACTTGGAATAGAAAAAAATAGATCATTTATCGACGTATGCAGTAGATGTTTAAGACAAGATTATAGATGGTCGCTCCTAACCAGCCCTATTCTCCGCATTAGCAGATAGAATTGCCCAGTAATTCTCTTTGTTAATGTGGGTCTCAGGGTGGGGCGTCACAGCTTGGTATCAGAGCTTAGTTCAGAACAAAATATGACAAACACAGAACCAAACCATATATGACGATACATCCAAGATAGTACAAGTGTTACAAATTCCTTAATCTCTGGTCCTTAGCTTTTTTTTTTAAATCTTTTGAAGTAGATAATTAGGATATGTCTAGGAATATATTTTGTTATGCAGTATTCCCAAATTGAATTGATGATACCTTATTTTAGGAGTAATCGATTGGGGTTATTCTATTTGAGTCCTCTTTGCTATGGGTGCTTGATGCTCATCCGTATCGGAGGAATTTGTTGATGCTTTTCATTGGTTCTTGTCTTGTTCTTCTTTGAGGATTGCAAATCCTATTGAGGGGATCCGCAGTATTTGGGTGAGATGTTTGAGAATTTATGGGTGTTCCTTGTAGCTTATCTTTTCATGCATATTGGCACGCTATTTTCTATCTAGATTTTCTATCTTGAGTTTGGAATGATTCGAGATGGAGTGCCTTGCATATTACCAAGCTACATTCTGAGATTCAGAGGAGTATCCTAATTTAGTCGATTTGTTGTCTTTTGTTCTTTTGAATGTTGGTAATGATTCCAAAGTCTCTATGTTCACTCTTGAGTTAGGAGATGTTGATGATATATCTCGAATTTCAGTCGTTCTGACACTGTTGATTTCTGTGAGTCTGTTTTGAGTATGACACCCAATTGGGCAATTGAATATTTTGAGTATTATATATGTGGTATTTATTTTTAAAGAAAATGAATTTTTGTGTTGGGTTGTCCGTCTAGTGCTTTAATAATTCTGATCGATGCGTTTGGCCAACGTTATCGATAAGAATTTCCTAAACGTCGTGATGAGACAATCAGACATGAAAATTTGAGTTTTAATATAAATTAAGTGGAGAATAAATTAAAATGGTTTGAGAATTAATTTTATTTGGATGACATATGCAGCCATGGATCCATAGCGGGTTGGATGAGTGGCGAGGCAGTTTTGACCATTTGGTCAACTCTGCAGCCAATCTATAGGGTTTTTTTATTATAAACCTATGGCGAGGCATTGCCATTATGATAATTGAAATTTTATGAAATGGTATATAGTTATGTTTTGTTACCTAAATGATGTACATGAGATGAGATAATACTTTTTTTGAAAAATAAAATTTTTATTGAATATTTTAAAATGAGATATACATGTTGAACACAGAGTTTGTTTTGAGAATTTGGGTATTTGAAAATAAAGAGTAGCAAAATTTAATTTTTTTTAGTCTTAAGGATTGTTGAAATAAAAAAAATTGTAAAACACTTTTGAAAACAAGTTTGAGTTAATTATCAACTCTAATTAATTTTATGTTGTTAAAAATATGGAAATTTAATTTTGTGACAATAGGAAATATGAATTTGAATGGTTCATTTTTTTTAAAATGCTATATTAAGAGATGCAAGTTTTAATAAATGAATAAGTCATGAGATGTAATCATTTTAAATTGTGAGAACAATTTAAAATTTAACAAGTAAATTCAAAATTTATTTTGGATGGATAATTATCTTTTGATAATGAAAGAGATTAGTTTTCTCTTTCAAAATGAGTCTTCAAAGTTAGTTGTTTGAGAGAGAAAAAAAATAAACTTGTTTGTGTAAAGTGATAAAAGCGTTTCCAACTAGTAAATTGTTTCTTTTAAAAGATGATTACACAGAGTTGATCATAATTTTGTATGTTATGGCTTTCCGAGAAAAAATAAGATCATCTATTAAATTATTTAGGAAAAATCTTGTTTGAAAATATAGTTCAAAATTAAAATGGTTTGGGGAAAAATTTCAAATTTGTTTGAAAGCTGAAAATTCATTTAAAAAAGTGCTGTACTAAAACAGTGATAACTAGAGATTTATAAATCCAAATAAGCTCAATCTTTTTTCTAATCAAAGGGCTTTCAGTAAACTATAAAGTTTATATTTATCACTTTTAAAGATTTTGCATTTTACTGAGTCTAAAATGAGTTTGAATGATGAAAGACAATTCTGCCCTATTACAAAATTGTCTAAGATTAAGCTGAAAGTAAATTTAACATAACATGCAAACCGTAAATCCGATTTTGATGATCTTTATGTTTATGGAAAGCATAGACTGAGTAGAACATCTTTTATGTTTTAAAGTTCTTCAGATTTTATTGTTTGGTGGGTCAAAACAGGTCTTCTTTACAGCAGGCCTGAAATGAAATTGATTTATTCTCCTTAATAGTTAAGTGCAGCACTTCTTATTTATGAACATAAGCTAATATCATCTATTTGAGTTAAGTATAGGTGAAAAAGGATGGTTGGGCTATATTTTGAGCCAAAAAGATTATATATAAGATTATGCAAACTCGCTTGAAAATGATAAAAAAAGAAAAGTATGTTTTCGGATTAAACTTTTAAGTGTTAAATGTTGATATATATTGTGTTTCCGACCTAACGGTCGATGTATATTATATAAATCATTTTTTGTAATATTGTAAATGGCCCTCCGTACAAAGGAGACTCCGCCGAATTCTCCAAAAAATAAAATAAAAATTAACACTTAGAAATTTTGAGAAATAAATTTGAAAAAAAAAATTCTATGTGTTTTTAAGTAGTTTTATTTATCTCCTAAATGGGCTGTGTAAGACTCAAGTCCATAATAATAATAAATGGGCTAGGGAGATAGCTATGTGTAAATAGCCATCGATGAAGGGTGTAATTATAAGTTCTTTTCAAGTCTTATTTGAAATTGATTATTAGTGTAGAAAAATATGTGTTACGAATTAAAATATATTTATGGAAGAGTTGGAGAATAAATAACTTAAATTTTATTTACTCTAAATAAAGAGTAATGAGTTTAAGTTTAAACTAAAATAAGAGTTTTGTAAATTTTCAAGTCTTGAAAATTTTGATTATAAAGATAATGAGTTTTGAAACTCTAAGAACTTTTGATTGTAAATTAATATAAATATATATATTTTGGTTCCTTGTGTTTATCTTGCCTTAGTGCAATGGTCTCACGACTTGCAGTTATGCGGTCTTCGAGTTTGGTGGCATTTGAAGAACCACCTCTCGTCAAATTTTCTAATCTCTATTGTCGTCAAACTAAAATCAATGTGGCTCTTTCCATAGTGATACACAGAAAGTCATGTCAATAATGATCATGTTGATTCGAGTCCGGGATAAAGTGATGCTAAAATCCAGACTCTATTCGAGAAGCTTTCTGAGAAATCGGTCTCACACGATCGATCTATTTTGTGGCATTCTATTTGTGCTCTTTTTTTGAAAGTGTGACACCTTTGAAATCATAAGGCATTGCTTGAAGAAATTTAATGGTTCGATAATCCCTATGCCTACACTTGGGAAACCATAGAATTAATCAAGCAATCTTATCTTGGTTTTTTATCATCTTGTGTTGATGGTGAGAAATTTTAAACTCAAGCCTATCTATCTTCCTTTGCTAGATGAAATAATTGTGTTGAATACAACTCTTCTCTTGAAATTGCGAGGACGCAATTTTTATAAGGGTGGAAGTCTGTAACAACCTTGATTTTGGTGATTACCTGCAAAAATTAAATTATAATGGTAGTATAATTTAATATTAGGGAAATAAAATAAATTGGAGATAGAGAATTTGTTAAAACTATTTATTTTGAATAAACAATGAGTTTTTAGTAAATAAAAATGGAATTAAGATGTTAATGTTGGTAATAAATGATGAATATTGGTAGTATGTCAATTTGGGTATCAATTGAATTAATTAAGTGAAATAAAAGAACTTAATTCAATAATAATATGTTGAAATAAATAAATAGTATTGGAAATAAATGTAAATTGTTAAAAATAAAGTATGAAAACTTTATTATGTTTGTTTGTGATAAAAATGAACATTATATGGTTTTCATTTAATAAAATGCAATAATTTTGCAAATTATTGCCAAATGTTAAGTTTTGTAAATTTTAATGAAGTATTAAAATTTATTGTGATGTATTTTATAAATAAAAGGGTGGAATATTGTTTAAAAATAATATTTGGATGTAAAATATTTTTAACATGGTTTGTTAAGACAAAATAAACAAGAGAAGTGATTTTATATAATTTTTTTTTGTTAAAATATTGATTTATTTGAATAAAAGTTATAATTGAAGTATTTAATTAAAAATGAGAATTTAATGATAAAAATAATTTTAAATGGTTAAAATAACTTTTATATGTGGTAAAATATTTTGTAAACATAAAACATGTTAGTTTGATTTTATATAAATTGAAAACTTGAGAATATATGTTGTTTTGGGTAAAATATATGTGCTTTAGTGTTAATTAGTATTATAGGCTAATTATTTATTTTTGGTCTAAGCCCATTAACCATCCTAACAAAGAAGAAAATAATCTTCTTCTTAGAAATTGTACGTACAGTAAATTGCAAAAGTGGAGAAACCAGAAAGAAGCTGAAACCTATTTCTTCTTTGAAACCTAAAACCCAAATTTCAATCTCTCCAAATCTTTGTGGAAAATCAATCAATTGAAACCTTTTAAACAGGTAATCCATTAAAAAAAAACCAAGATCTACTCATCTATTTCTGGTTTTGAGAGATTGTTGTTTGTAATTGGTTTTCTTCTTGCTGCATGTTTCCCTCTTTTCAAGTTTCAGGTTTCTATGACTAATTCATGGTAGAAGATTCAAGCTTGCAAATCTAATTCGCTGAAAAACATATAAGGTGAGTATAAGAACTCACATTTTCTAGCTTTGATTGAGATTTCAAGGTAAGAAATCTCAATTTTATTTGTTGCATTTTCATTTGTGTATTGCTATCAGTAAATTAGGTAAATCTTTTTCGTTTGAAATCGGAATTACATTTTCTTTGATGATATAGAAAGCTTGAAAAGAGTGTGATAATTTTCATGTTGAATACTTTTGATAATTATGAGCATAAAGGGTCGAAAAACCCAATTCAAACTCGTTGCCCTGTCATTGTAAAACTGTAACTTTTAGTGCTAAGTACTGTTGGTAATTAGGGCATAACTTTTTCGTTTAATGTCTGAATTTGACGATTCTTGATTATCCTGAAATTCTATGTTATCTGCTACAACTTTTATATTTTGAGTTTTGTTAAATTTTGATGTTTACATGGCCGAAAGTTCATGTTAGTATTGCTGTCCCGAAACTAAAATGACAGTTGTAGTGAAATTGAGATCTGAAATTTGTTTTGACCATATCTTTCACGTTTTTTATCCAATTTCAATAATTTTAGATGTTATAGAAAGCATTGACTTTGTTTTAAAAGTTTCATATTTTAAGTTTTTGGAAATTTCGAAGTTAGCTTGATCAAAACTGTATTTGTTTGTTGCTGTCCCGAGAGCAAAACGACAGCAATAACAATCATTTACCTGAGAATTGTATTAGATTATTTTTGCTCTCATTCTTGTTCAATTTTGATGTTGTTTTTGAGATGTTTTGAGAGGTATGATACCTATCAATATGATAGTCATATTTGGAGAATTTGAAATTCAAATTTAAATAGAATTTGAATTGGTTTTGGATTAAATTTAAATTGAATTCGTATTAAATTCAAGTTATCGGTCTTGAGTTATCTTTCATGTTTTTCATTGTTTTCGAGCACAATTTTCACTAAACCATTTTTGAAGTGATTTTTTTGAAATAAATGGACATTTCAAGTTACTATTATACAGTTTTAAAATTATTATTTTAATATAAAATCTATTTGTTACCTATAATAAAGGAATTTCAAATATTGGTTTTGTTAATCTTTTTGGAAAATAGTTTTAAAAGCTTGTTTTCTCTAGTAAACTATTTTAAATATAAAGCATACACTTTTACACTATTCAAACGTATGAGAAAGAGAATTAAACGATTTAGTAAAACACGTGGTATGGGACATGTGCGTTTGCTATTTCGGTTAATTCCGGACTTGTACGATCGAAGCCATTTGAGATTATTGATTCTGAGATGTTCTGCCATTTTATTGCGTATTTTGAGTTTTGTAATTCCTATTTATTGGAATTATTTAAGATGGTCAATATTTGGCAAGTATTATGGTTTGAGATCTCCTATGTAGGAGTATGGTCGATGAGAACCATCCCGATGTTTTATTTACTTGCCCATGATATAAGGCAAATCTTGAGTATATGATTTCATATTTTGAGATTTATGGTTTATGAGGAACCATCACGATGTTTTCACTTGTCGATGAGATGAGACAAGTTAAGATACCATTTAATATTTGTCGATGAGATGAGACGAATATGGTGTCTCTTTACCACTTGCCAATGAGATGAGGTGAGATATGATTTTCTGAGTTTTATGATGTTCCTAGTGTGGCATCGACTAGCGGCTAGTAAACCGCTAAGTGCGAACGAGTGGTATGGGACACACGTTAACACTTTTCGGATTCCTATCCGTGAGTTTGTGACACATTCACGATGTTTACCTAACAGAACTACTTTGAGAGGTGTTAGCGGCCTTGTCATGAGAACGAACTGCTTAGGGAGGTGTTAGCGACCTTGTTAGGACTGACAAAATAGCTTGGAGAGGTGTCAGCGACCTTGTCATAAGGACGAACTGCTTAGGGAGGTGTTAGCGACCTTGTTGGGGATGACAAAATGGCTTGGAGAGGTGTCAGCGACCTTGTCATGAGTACGAACTGCTTTGGGAGGTGTTAGCGACCTTGTCTGAGGCTTCGGCCGTTTGAGTTTAGCACGTGCAGCATTGCTTCGGCAATGCAATCGGGGATTTGGCCAATCTGGGTTTTCTGAGTTTTTGTTATTTTATTGTGATTTCACCATTTTAAGATATTTTATTACATTGATAGCCTAGTGCTACATAAGATGTTATATATGTTGTTATTTCATTTATGATGTTTTGAACTCTTATCGAGTTCCTTGAGTTGTGAGTTTGAATGATTTCATGATTGTATAGGATATTCTGGGTTTTGCCGTTTTGGCGAGTTGAGATTGAGATTTATATACCTTTATACCAATGAGATGAGGTATAATTGAATTTGGAGTTTCCTTTGTATTTGAGTTTTGGATCATCCTATTTGAGAATGTTTTATATTTGCCATTTTGGAGAGAGTTTGTTTTGATGTTTCTCCTTTTGAGGAGATATGGTTCATGGAAACCATGTAGACACTTTGGAATGTCGCCGATGATATGAGGCGAATATTTACATTATTTGAGTATTATTATTATATTTACCTCTTTTGAGGTCTTTGTATACTTAAGTGACATTAGTTCACTTAAGTCATGGGTTGTATCCTTTCTGTTGCCTTTTCTCATTCGAAAAGAATTATCACCATGTGTCTTATGCTTTATATTATCGTCTATCCTCATTAACTGATTGTTTTAGCTAGACTGACCCGTGTATTTTGTACTCGGGTCAGACCGAGTTATTTCAGGTTGGTTGTCAGTTATGGGACTTAGCTTTGATGCATCTGCTTGGATATAACACTACAAGAAAACTGCGGTTTACCTACGCCAAAATGGCGTAGGCGAGGCGTAGGTAAATGCATTAACTATGTAACCCCTACGTCAATTTTGGCGTGGGTAAAACTTGCGTAGCTAATAAAATACCTATGCTTTACCTACGCCATCCGTTGGGTTGTTTCCTACGCCATAATTTTCTTACGCCTTCCCCACGCCATGTTGTACCTACGGTTTTGTTACGACATTTTTACTTCTTTAAGTGCTCACGTTTTTCCTACGTCATTCGTTTACCTACGTCTTCCCTACGCCCAGTTTTCCTACGCTTTCCCTACGTCATTCTTACATGTTACGTTTTCTACGTCTTTTCTACGTCATTCATTTATCCACGGTTTACCTACGTCTGTGTTTTTAATGTTTTTCCTACGCCATGCACACGACTTTTTGCCGCATTAATACTTCATTTACCTACGCCTTCCCTACACCTTCCCCACGTCTTTTCTGAAGCAATTTTGATATATTACTATTTATTTCATTTCACCACATTAAATAGAAACTAAAATCAACTTATTTTATATATATACACATTCCAACAAAAAGATTAACGTCAAACCATTGATCTTTAATTCAAAAAACAAATATCTCATTCATATTACAAAGTCAAACAATATTAATCAAGTTCCTACATGTTAAAATAATATGATAATATGTTCATGACTTCATACAGATACCATTAAAAAGTTTTCAATACCCTCATCCCTCACGACGATCATTCGGCTCTTCATCAAATCGATTTCGAAGCATCTCGGTGAGTTGTTCATACTGCATCTTCAGCATTTGAAACTCCCCTTCTTGACGCTCCACCTTTTCCTCTAGTTTGGGTCTAGTTTGTGCTTCTCCCTTATTGATGCTATAAGTGGCGTCTTTGTATTTCTGCATTTCATCAAATATTGAATCAATTGCTGCATTTTTAACTAATTAAAATAATATTTTGTTGAAAGTTTAAATACTTACTCCAAGGATATTGCCATAATATGGCCTACGGTCCTTTCTTTTAGCTATAACACCGGTAAGCTCGTTGAATACTTCTTCCTCGACATCATACGAAATTACTGTGCCCCGACTTTTTAATTATTCAATTCTAGCTTGATATTGTGCCTGTATTTGTGATTTTCCAAATACAAGAACAAAAACATAAATACATGCTCACACTGTGCAGTTTCAGAAATCATGAGAAGAATAACTTTAACGATGTATCAAATTTAAGTATGACACATATATGATATTCATTTTAGAAACGATGAAAAGAATAACTGTAATGATACAGCTAATAGTGCACTATTATGGCAATACCAATAATAACATATGAGCTAGATTAGGATAATTATAGATGAATAAGCATACAAAAATAATAAAACAGAAAATGAACATGCATCACAAAACAATAGTCGATTTTGTATATAACCTCAGAAATGTTATATAACCTCCAGGAACTCGTGCTCCTTGCTGCTGTTTACTTCGGGTTGCGTGCTCTGCTTCACCTTGTAGTAATGCATCATTTTTTTAACAATATTCGCATCATAGTCATGTAGTATTCTCAGCTATCATATTTCTTATATGTGATATATGTGTTAACACTAAGTGAATGAGTTTATAACTGTTGAATTCTGTGTATAGGCAGTTCCCCTATTTGTCACTTGTGTTTATTCGTTTGCCTGCTAGTGTATTTGGGTTTTGCAGTGTGAGTATGAAGCATAGCAAGTGTGTGGTATTATATACTTGAGTGTGATAGTTTGTTCTTGCTCGTCATGTCCTCGCTTGCAATGTATAATTTCTTGTGAAACAGTTTTAGCTCTTTCAGTATGCTACTTTTCAAAACATATGACTATATATATAGATATATAAGTAGGCTAACTTAATACATAGCCTGGCATTAAAAAAAGTATGTAAACTTGGCACAAAAATGTGCCTGCTTTTCTTGGGAAGTATTTTTCTTATTTTTCTAATAAACTTAAACAAATGCCTATTAACTTGTGCATAAAATTATCTTTTTCCTCCACACCAATTTCTTATCCTCTGACAACCACCCAGTGCCATACAGACGACACTAGCCATCACTCAACTAAACAACTCCCCTGCATCCACTTCACAAAATACACCTGCTACTTCAATTGCCACTGAACTACCAAACTCATCACTTCGTTCAACTACACACTTGCAAGAATTGTGCAACATCACTTCCCTCTTCCATACTTCACTACATCAAACAGACTTCACATTAATCCTGCTCGAGCTTCTATCAACCAACCATCACCTCGACTACAGCCATTCCAGCCATTGCCAATCATTGACAGACCACCATCATCAATCAAGTAACATAGTACTGCCTTCAAAATGCCCCCATACACCCATATACATTGCTGCTGCATTCTATTTCGTTGCTTCAATTCACTACATTCACTACATTTTATACTGCGTATTGGTGTTGCTTCCCATTTCCTTATCAACTAACTCCTTCCATTATCACCATAACAAAAACATCAAATACTAACTCACAGTCAAACTGCACGTGCATCACAGTATCAACCTACTCTGCTCTCAACTGAACTCCTCTATCATTCAACCAACTTCCAATCCGTACATCACTGTGAATAATCCACAAAAACCCTTGTTATTCTTCACTTCAGCCATCCACGACCACATTACTTCAGCCATCCATCAGTGCACATAAATTTCTTCTGTACATATCCATTTTAGAAACAGTAGGTGATGATAACTGTTTCTGTGCATATTTTATTGATGGAAAATTCAGATCATCACCTGAATTTCCCAGAAACTCAACTCATCTCCTCACGGCCTACTGCCTAAAACAACACATCACCAATCCTCAACCGCATCCTAAAAATCACCATCTTTGACCCATACTCCAAACACCACAGCGAAGCCACTTCATCACTTCATCACCCATCTACCTTACAAGAACCATCGAATCCACTTCATCACCCATCTACCTTACAAGAACCATCACCCATTTCCCACTCCATCCATCACCCCCACCATCCTACTAGCACCATCAACCAAACAAATTCCGCCTCCTACAACTGCACTTCATCTAACACAAACTGCTCCTCCTCCATACACAGAACCACCTTCAGCAACACCTCCACCTGAACCACTTACTCCCTTCCTTCAACATCCATACTATCAAAACAATAGCCCCTCTTCGACTTTCTCAACAAACAATTTTAAATACATCATCTTCTACCTTAAACTGCCAAGTTCACCTATAAGCAACAACTCACCACTGCAAATCCTCAACCTGCTTCCATCCTCTTATCCTAAACTGCCTTAGCAAACCATCACGACCATCCCACTTCAATCTACTTCTCCTTCAACTGCAATCCTCTACTAGATCTCCACCATCACTACAATAAAACCGCCAACTTGAGATATTCACCACCTCTGATACAACTCAATCACTTCTCACTAAAGTTAACTCTCGTTTATTTCAAACTGGTGATCCTCGGAGTTGCAATTTCACCTTTGTCTTGCCATGCAGCATACTTTTTACTAATTTTATATTTACTAGCTAGATGTTGCTAATTAAAAGAGTCAAACTACCCTCAGTAACATATGTGACGTGACACATAAATTTAATACTTCTAAAACTACCAAGCAAAAAGAAAAGAATCGCTTAATTATTTGCCATCCAAACTGCATAATACTCGATATAAACCAGAAAAACTGTAATTCGAAGTCTACACTGTTTCATATAAATTTGAAGCTTATTAAGGAAGTATAAATTCAAACAAAGTTACAGCCGTGAATACTTGCATGTGATTACAGAAACAGATTAAGAGCTAGTATATATGTGAATACCTGGCACATTTTGAAAAAAGTAGCACCACTTATTGGTCTAGGAACACCTCATACAAAACTGGATCACCTTTGTACGCTACATATATATACTCTTAATTATCATCATAATTATTATAACTATACCAGGAATATGTTAAAGCCACAGGGCACCTGCATCTCTAAGAAGGGAAACAAGTTTACCACCAGGATGAAGGGCCATGACCTTATCAGTTGACCCAATCAACTTCCCACCAATAAACATAGCTGGAACTGGAGGTTTACGTCCCAGAAGTTTGATAAGCGCCTTCTCCATCTCTTTACCTTATGCCTCTTCATCGAGCTCATAGATAGTGATAAATGTATACGGGTAGTTAAAATTTATTTGTAGCCAGTAACAACTTTTAGAATATTGATGTACTCAAAACTTGCCATCAATAGATTACAACAGTTATGGTAATTCAACTTTAATAAGAGACATTGCTTAAAACCATATACCCAGAATTTGTATTCCATTGTAATGTCTCAGTATTACATGGATAGACAAATAAAACTTTCCAACTAATTATGTAGTAAAACAAGTATTATTGCAAGCAGGCTAATAGACCCACCACATGGGCATCAATCATCAGATCAGATACATTTATATTCCAAAAGTAAGTTGTGCCCACATGCACCCTCCTTGCCTTACTTTTGTTATAGAATTTTCAGTGAGTTTTGAGCACAATCAATGTATCACATACGTATAGTCTCAAGTAGTTTACAAAAACAGTTTGCAAACTAGTTACAATCAATGTATCACATACTTAGGCAATACTTATAGTCTCAAATAGTTTACAAAACAGTGTATTTAATTTTTAACTAAATGTATCAAGTTTACAAACTAGTGTATCTAGTTAAGTGTACAGGCAAATCATATTGGGTTCTGCCTAAATGTTTGCGGGTAGACATACACACACTGCAGGAAAAATAGTACATCAAAGAAATCTAAAGCAGTAAAATCTAAATACTAATAATTTATTAGCTTCAGGCGTTTTCAATGTTAATGAAATCTAAAGCAGTAAAAGGGCGACTCAATTTTAGAAAATTAGACAACTCAGAACAAGAAATTCGCATACTTAATTAGCAGTGGCAGTATAAAGAGACTGTAGCAGGACTTCAAATCAGCAGTGGAAAATATCGCAAATCAGCAGTAGAAAATATCGCGTAGGAGGCAAGGATGAGCCGACGATGGCTGATGGAATAGCCGAGTATGCAGCGATGATTATTTAGAAGGCGCTGATTTTTGAAACCTAGTTTTTTTTGGGTTCAAGCATCGCGAACATGGAGATTGTAGGTTTTTTTTTATTGGGGAAAAATTGAGGCTATGGAAGTATACGGTGATTACTCTAAAAATAAAAAACTTTTTTTGCATGCGTAGGGATGACGTGGGAAATTTGCTACGTCTTTCCTACGTCAATGTGGAATTATATAAAATTAACAGAGGCGTGGAAATGGCGTAGGAGATTATCTATGCCTTTTCTACAGTATCATTTTAGCGTAGACGATTTCCTACACCTTACTTACGCCTCGATTTTTTTTCTACGTGTTGAATTTGGTGTAGGAGAAGCGTAGGAAATTTCCTTACGTCTTCCCTACGCCTTTACCTCTTTCTACCAGTTTCCTACGCCTACCCTATGCCCCGCCTTTTGGCGTAGGAAAGACGTCGGAAATTTTGCGTAGGAAACTGCAGTATTTTCTAGTAGTGTAAGCCTAGCACTCTTGTGTAGTCTATAATTCTTTCTGCTTGACTCTAATATGTATTTGATTTGATGTATATAGTGTGGTCTCTGTACCACTTTTGTGTATCACTTTGTATCATACTGGGATGTATCTGTTTATATGCATTTATATATGTGATTACTGTTCTGTGATGTGATATGCATTTTGTTGTTGTATTTTGTTCTGATAGATCCGTTAGCCACCTATAGTTTTGCGTTAAGCATTTATTGGATATGTCGATCCGCTTGGAATAGAAAAAAATAGATCATTTATCGACGCATGCAGTGGATGTTTAAGACAAGATTATAGATGGTCGCTCCTAACCAGCCCTATTCTCTGCATTAGCAGATAGAATTGCCCAGTAATTCTCTTTGTTAATGTGGGTCTCAGGGTGGGGCGTCACATTCCACCTCGAAGTGGAATTGGTATTTTATGTTGTGCTAACATCTGTGGATGCAGGGAAACAGGTTGGAGGGTTCCAACAGGATTCGTCAAAATTATTTAGATTGTTTAATATTCTGTGTTATGAATATTTGATATTTTGTGATGAATTTTATTGATAATTGGAATATTGAATGGTGTGGTTTGCTTGAATATATTTCGGTACACTGAGTTATCAAAATATATAGAATTGGATTTTTGAAATGAAAATAAAAGAGTGAATTTTTAAGTAAATAATTATAGAGATTTTGAATAAATTTAAGATGAATTGGAAAAGAATAAAAGTGATTTTAAAATTCTAATAAATACTCTGAGCATGGGAAAAGGGATTTTGAATAAACAAAGAAATAATGAATTTTAAACTTAAGTGATATTATTTAAAGGAATAAAGAATTTATTTTAAATTTAAAGGTTTAAATTTATTTGAAAGAACAAAGGAATTTGGGAAATTTGAAATTGGTATTTTCAGTTAAAAAGATTTTAAGACATAATTAAGAAATAAAATCTGAAGTTAATGGGTTTTGAATAAATTGAGTAAGTAAAGGAATTTATATCAAAATGGAGTAATTTGGAAATCAATTTGAAAATTGATTTAAGTGTTTAAAATTGGAATTTTAAAAGGGAATTGAGACTATGGAATTTATAAACTGGGTTTATAAAAGTGAAGTAATATATCAGTGGATATTTAGAAGAATAAATTCATGGTGGGAATTTATTAAAGGAATGGGTAAATTTTTAAAAGCTGTGAAAGAGAAGTGTATTTCCCTGGATAGCTAAGTACGTTTTCAAAGCAAATTTTTAAGTATAAGTTAAAAAGTTTTAAAGTTGTTTGAAAGCATGTTTTAGAAAATTTATTATTTTAAATGTTTAAATTTTAAAGTAAGTCTTTTCCAAATTTATTATAGTAGTAATTACTTAAAGGTGGCTTGGTATTATGTTTCTAAACGAGAAAATTTTAGTTTTATATTTTCTAAATTAACTTTATTTAAATATTCTAAAAGTATATATTTTTAAATAAAGTATTAAAGTAGTTTTTGTTTTAAATGTTTTAAAGTATAATATATAGTAAAGTGTTTTATTTATTTTAAAAGTCCAAAGTTTTTGTGCTTGGTGTTTCAGTGGAAATAAATATTCGGGAATTTATTCCATGAGAAGTGTGTGGTTTGAAAACTATTTTCAAAGGGTTGAAAAGTGGAAATACATCTTGTGAAGATATTTTGAGATTAATAAATAATTTGGAGGAATTATTTATGTTTGATGGATGTTTGTGAATGTAAATTGATAGTTAAATATCCGACTATCAATATTGGCCAATGCGTTGATTGCTTCGAAGAGATCGGGATCGGGATTAAATTCTCGAAAACCACTTCGATCCGGTTTGAATGTTTTCGTGTGGAAAACAAGAGTTTGGATTCGAAGATGGAGCAGTGAAGTGTAAGGTCTAGTCGCTACTAATCCTGAGGGTTTCCAAAATGGATGTAGTAAGAGTAGTGCCTTCGGTCCGTTCGAACCTGGAACGAACTTGTATGAAGAAATGCTTTCAGATCATCGTCAGGTGGACGTGAGCATTCTAAGTGATATGTTCTAAAAAGGTAACGCTTAGCCTCGAGCCTCATCAACTGGGAATGACTGAAAATCAGGGGTTATGCAGCAAGGCTAAGTGAGTAGCACCCATTAGGGTGAGGTTATCCCTGTCTAGATGTCCCTTTTATTAGGCTTAGTGGTACGGTTGCTGATCCCAACCGTGGGGTGATCTTACTCGAGATTATCTAGTAAGGGGAAGTACCGGTCTTGTGTTGTAGGGGATTTGAAGTAATCCTCGGTACGTTGATCTTGGCCAAGTACTGTGACAGGTGGTACCCTAGTGCCTAGTCATTAGTTAGAAATCCATTCTCCCTACGTGCCTGTACGGTTTTGATTGTGCCGAACTATTGCTGAAACGCGAGATGTAAGCATTTCAGCTAGATTCTATTTTACTTTCTATAGACACTATTATAATATCATAGGATTTTGATAAAAAGTGTTTTAGCTATCGTAAGGTAAAAACTTGACATGTTTATTTGTGGCGTGGTCTTGCGAGATGCTTTTGATTTCAAAGGATTTTTGAAACTTTAATAATCCAATTGATTGTGGTTTTCTCACGCTGGTATTCCAGATTGACTCGGATGTTATGTAACAATAATGCTCGGGTCAGACCGAGTATTATAGATTACGGAAAAGGATGCTGTGGAGCTGGATGGCGATACGTACTTCCGTACTTGTATGAAATATTCCGCTGTGTATTTGGTTTTTGGAAGGACGAGATATTATAACCATCCTGAGTTGTGTTTTTGTTTGTATTGAACTCTGATGATGTAATGTATAAACAGATGTATTTGTTTTTGTGTAAAGATCATTTATTATCTATTATAGTTTATTCCGCTGCGATGGTTAAATTCTGATGTTGTTTTATATTTTCTTCTTCTACCTATTCTTCTTTAACCTAAATGGATCGTATTTCCGTACATCTTGAGTTGATTGAGCGAGAATAGTGTCGACTCTAGGGTACGGATTTATGGGTCGTTACATTTGGTATCAGAGATTAGGTTGGTGATAACCTTGGTGACAACTGTTTCTCCAACGACCAATTCCAGCGCCTCGGCCTTCTACGAACCTCATCTAGACATCATTACTCCTCCCTTAGTCCACCACCATGTCGGAAATTGCGACATGAACGAAAAAAGTTCATTTAACCTCCATGACCTCTATAGGCCTCTAAAAATCCTATGACTTGTCTTAAAAATCACGATTTCCAAAGGCGAATACGATTGTACAGTCCATTCGTAAATTCGTTCTGGATGAAAAACTGCCGACACATGACCTTTTACTGATTTTAACCCATATCTCCCACCCTATTCGACGGATCCACTCCCGACTATTTAAAGGAAAACCAAAGTCCAAAATTAACAACTTCACAGTTGAAAATTTTGGCTAATTCTAAACAAAGAGAGTGATAGAGATTTTTAAACAAGGGAATGTATATGTTTATTTAAAAAAACAGAGAACACGCAAAAGGAAGAAGAGAGAAAAGTGTGTGTCTTCCAGTATTAATTTCTGAGTTTGTTTATTTACAGTAAGCCTGCAGCTCAAAGTTCAAAATAAATATAAAACAAAATAAGGTTTAAACAACTACAAAAATATGAGCATCATTTACAAATCAAGTTACTAACAAATTATTCAACATTTATAATTTTATCAAATTCTAAACAAAAATTGAGAATCTCACCTTCCACATGTTTTTGAAATACTTCATGTTTTAGATCCTTTTGAGTAGTTAAAGGATGTGATAAAATATAAAAATATAAGTTGAAATAAAATATAAAAACAAAAATAAGATAAATGAGCCAAAAGACCAAAATGCCCTTAAACCCATTTTTTTAACCTTACTGTCATTTCATAAGCCACGTAAAATGTCACCCCTATGAAAATATGTTGGATGTCAGAGTGGCTCAAGTACTTTTGTTCATTTCATTATTTAAGGAATCTTTGAATTTTCACATCCATCATTTTAATTTCAAATTAAAAATTATTTTATAATTATTCGTTATTATCATTCTATTGCTTAATTACTCATTTCACAATAAAATGTTTTCTTAACTTAACCTAACATTTTAAATGTTATTTAAAATTTATATAAAGGTTCAATAGCTTTCTACAATTTATCGTTCAGAATAAAGTCGAAAATCTAAAAAAGGGTTTCAGTCCTATTTTTAATTTTTCATCGAACTACCTATTTATGTAAACAGAATTCAAAAATGAATTTTCTATCATTATCTATAAATTAAAAGAGAGTGTTAAATTATTTAAAACCATTAATTGAATATTTAAAATGAATTAAATATTCACAATTCAAAGTGATAAAATTCCGGGTCATTACATTCTCATCCATTAAAAGAATTTCAGTCTCGAAATTACATCTTAATCAAATAAAGAAGGAAACCAGCTAACACGCAAAACTTAACATCTTTACTTCCTATAACTATTTATGAAAACATTTTCTTAAAACCCACCTTAAGTTTACCAACTTATATAATAACCTACTACATCCTGAAGGTATATACAACTACTGGATTCAAACCCCCATTTTATTTTTGAATTTATTTCCCTTAAGAAAACTTAAGATCCAAATACCCATTTTTATTTTTCAAAACCCTTTTTGAAATGACACTATGTAGTTTAACCATGGAAAATATATATAGCCCGAGTAACCCCTAAGTGATACTAAGGAACTGGGTATTACCAAATAGCTTCATAAATTACCTTACTAAGAAGGGACATACTTAAGAAAGTGTTTACTATCCGAACACATCTCTTTTCCATTTTTAGTTAATTTCGAGGCAAACGAATTAGCTAACTTAAAATTACTTCTTCTATTTCAAAATTCCTTTTTTGCAGCAATACTATATATATATCCATACAAATAATTTTAACAAAATATTAACTTCTAACTTACTTTTTAGTTTGTTCGGATTTGAACTTGTTTCGACCATACAATGATAAGGACAATAATTTACTAAGTGCACTACAATGTTCACCTAGGCAAACATCCAATCGTCACTTAGAAAATTATTCAAATCATCACAAAACAACTTGTGACTCATTCCCAAACCAATCCAAAGAAAATACTCCTTACTTAAAATTCTCTTTCCGACATATTCATACTTGTAAAAAAATTCAAGAAACAATATTATTACTTTCTCTAAAAGAATTTTCAAATAATAATATGCATATTTGCTTTTTCAAATCAAATCATGCCCTTGAGATTAAATAAAAAATCATTTTATCAAAACAATTCTATAGCAAATCGCTATGGTAGCATTTCCCCACTTAAAAACTTAAAAATTAATACTGATGATGTTGCAGTCAACATCGGACAAAAGTGAGTTTAATGTCTTCTACCTCCTTTAAAATCCTATAGAAATATTCTTATTCATAAATACTTTCAAACAATAATATCATTACTTTTCTAAACCTTGGAAACCATTTCTCAAAAGCATCAGGATTTAAGTTCTCAATTTTTTTTATACTTAAAATCCATTTTATTTACAACTCACATTTTTATAAATCAGTTTTTTAAAATAAACTTCATACATAAGATCATTCCTCAAATATTTATTCTAAAATATTCTAACTTTCTTTTAATAAAAATCTTTATTAAAATCCAATTTTAATCATTAACATCGAACACCTTATACTCAAATTGTGAAACTTAATTCACAAGGTGTTTATTTTAATGTTTCTCTCAATCTCTATCTACCTAAAATAAGTTTTAGAAAAGAAAATTACTTATAAATCAGCTAACAATAGTCAGTGACTAATCATACCCTAAATGATAATAATTAAATATTGTCATTCCTAACAAACAAGCACATCAAAAAAAACTATATTAGTTTCTAAAGATCTTTCCTTTATATATAAAATATTGTTCTAGGTAAAATTATTTCATTTACCCATTTAAAAATAATATTTTGTCAGTTGGCCTTGATAAAGTGTTTAGAGGTCCCTATCAATAACATTAGCTACTCGTATTGAGCATAATCCGTAAACCACTCAATAGATCAATTAACACAATATGTAACATTTTTATAGCACTAGCAAATATGTGCACTCACACGCACACACACTCAAACTCATTCTAGGGTGTAGCTTAACCAATCTCTAATTAGTTTACCCCACCATGCCAAGGTTCTCGCTTAACCCTCAGCTCTGATATCAACTATAACAACCCGCTTTTTTGATCCATAAAAGTCGACTCTAATACATCTGCCTATTCATGTGCCAAAGATCCAAGTGCTAGAAAGACCAATCCGGTGAAAGAAAGAAAAGACAGAATAGAATCATACAGCGTGACGAGTAATAAATAATATAATGATTCTCTTTACAAAAGAAAACTGAACTTTAATATACACATATAAAATCGAAGTAACTATCCTATCATTAGCTTGCATAGTTAGAACAACATGTCCGTACAATTTGCTGATAAATACAGGTAAGAACAAAATAATGGAGGATAAAAGCATGAATATGCCTTGGAGGATCCAGCTCATCTCTTGAGGCTCCAAATTGTCCAACTAAAAATGGAAAATATGCTCGGGCTGACCTGAGCAGTATACGATAAATAACACCAAGATCAGTATGGAAAACCAACGTGAGAAACATAATCAAATGGATTTTTAATATTATTAAAACCTTTCAAAATAAAAGTATCTCATAAGACCGCGCCGTGCATAAACACTGTAAGGTTTTCACCTTACGATAAACTGTTCATTTTCTATTATCAATCCAGTGATATTATAATAGTGTCTAGGGGGTGAAAAAAATGTGGAATGATAGCCGAAATTGTTACATTAATTAAATTCTAGCATAAAAGGTTTACATCTAAATTCATAGGGGCGTGTATTGGAGGTTGGATTTCCATCAATAACAAGGCTACTGGGGTACCGCCTGCCATGGTACGCTTGTAGAAAAATATGCCAATGGCCTCACATGGACCACCTCCCAACAACAAGCCAACCACCGCTTTAACATGGCATACTAGATTACATCATTCCACGGGTGCCAAGGCCATAAAATAATGTGCAACATCCCTAACCCCACTTTTCCCATGCATGCACATACAAATTCAGAAACGCAGATGCTAGATTGAGGAACGACTACTCCTAATAGTAGCAAACCACATAACTCGGCCGCAAATCCCCTGTTTTAGTCATTACCAGATTGTGAGGCTTATGAAGTCTAGATTACCTTTTTCCCCTCTTAGCAAATCCCATTTGGAATGGTAATATTGCCTTCGAGGCATAATGCAATGCCATCATTCGTCCTTAAAAATTATTCAGGATAAGGATAAACCGAAGGCACTACGTCTACTACATCCATTTCGGAATCACCTTTAAGATTTATAATAATCGAGAATTTAGGACCCTTAAAAATCGACACTAATACGTCCACTATATTGCGTGACGAGCATTCACGTGCCAAAAAACCAATCATTAGTGGTGAAAGAAAGAAAAGATAGAAGAGAAGAACTAGATAACATAGAATCTCACAACGTAATGGAATAATATATATATGTATATATATATATGCGTGTGTGTGTGCGCGTGTATGTGTGTGTGTGTGTGTGTGTATATCACTCAACATAATATATTGCATAGTATTTTCAGAAAGGATACAATGGAGTCATATGAATACAAATTCTACCTTAAGACAGTTATAAAAGTCCTTTCCTACCTCACTGAATAGAATATACATATAGTATAGTGGAAACAAGAAAAATAACTAGCTATCGATGAAGCCACCTGCTCCAAGCCCCTCCTAGTGAATCTGCTGAAAAACCTAAACAACCTGGCTGCCTATTCAAATTTGAGGAATTAAGAGTTAAGGAAAAAAATAAACTTTGGATCAGACATGGGTATAGTGTGAGTAAACTCAAATAACTTAATTAGTGCTTTAAAAACTCATTTGAAATCAAAGATATCTTATAAGACCAAGCCGCACATAAATATGGACAAGTTTTTACCTTACGATAACGAAAACACTTGTATATAAAAACCAACGATATTATAATAAGGTTATGGTTTTAAATAAAATATGAATATTGTTGAAATTGTTACCATATTAAATTCCAGCATACTAGGCTCTGAAATCACAAAGCGTAAAGGTACGTATCGGATATTGTATTCCATATTATGGCAAGGTAAGGGACTACCTTCTGATGGTACATCTCTAGAAAATGCACTAAGAGTCTGACAAGAACTTCTTATACCTCTACTACATAGAGCCGGCTGCCCCTTTAACATGGCGCATTGGATTACCTCTTCCCTTTCTGACATTGAGGCCTTATACTACAAGGGTATTTTTGCGAAAACAACTTGAATATGGACAATCTAGAATGGGATGGCAACTCCTAATGGTAACTGACCACATAGCTATGTTGTAAACCCTTTTTTTTTTGCCATTTTCCGATTTGTGAGGCTCGTGAGGTCACGTCTTTTCCTTCTTCCTATGAGCAGACCATCTTGGAATGCTAACATTGCCCTTCAAGTAGAGATACAATACCAGCATTCATCCATGCAAGTTGTTCCGAGATCGAACAAACATTCCACATTATTATCTTCCATTTTGGATCACCTTTAGGAAGAATAGTATAACTCCACAGTATACTTCAATATGGTTCAACGTCGTTCGTTATTAGTTTGGAGTGGTTAGAATAAATATAGAGTCCGATGTCTCCAAAACTAAATGATAATTTCTAGCTATCTAAATTCTGGTTCTTTTAGAAGTATGCACTAAGCAATCGAGTCTTCATCGAGAAACTCGAATATACCTGACATACCTCCTGGTTAAAACAGGTCCAGATTGATAGTCGGTTATTTAACTATCAAATAAACAACACCAACCAATTCCATTTGAGATTTATTTATCCATAGCAACCTATTAAGCCTCAAAACAAACCTTTATTCAATAAATCTCTTTCAAAACGTTTGTCTAAACATTCATATACTTATCTCTCTTACATAGGTTTATTCACAAAACATTTGTGAACAACTTCTTACTTCCAAATCATGTTGAAATGGTTAAATAAATGTTGTTTAAATTGGAGATAAGGACAATCCTAAAAACTATTCCCCCGGTGTTAAGTGCGGGACTGATTTCCATACCTCCATTTTTAGAAGATCAGTTTAGAGAAATCTAGATCTCAAATTCTTTTATATTTCTTCCAATAAATCTCTTTTAGTCAAATCTATTCCATTTAAGAAATCTTTTTACTTGAAATCCAAATCAAAATACTTTCCAAACTTCCAAATATATTTATAAAATCCTTTTATTAATTTTCAAAACCCTTTATAACTCCTTTTTAAATAACCAAACCTTTTATAAACCTCTTTTATAAACATTCAAACCCTTCCCAAAAACTTCTTTTATGAATATTCAAAACATTTCTAAAACTTCCTTACGAAAACTAAAAATCGTTCATAAAATTCCTTTACAAACCTTTCATATTTAAATAACTTCTTTGATAAAACCTTATCCAACTTATTCCTCTCGATAAACCCATCCATTATTTAAATATCTTAACTAAAAACCGTTGCCAAATCATCCTTAAAATGTCTTATCCAAAATGGAATAACTTTGAAACAATTATCAAAAAGGAAAATGAAAACATTTAACTTTACAAAATCCATTGGAGGCTTAGAGACCACAAGGGATCTTTTAATCTTGTTCTACTTAATAACTTAACATGGATATTTGCATTACACAAGCAGTAAGTAAAAGGGATCATTCAATCACAATCAACCAATCCATTATACGGGTAAATTTTCTAGTATTTGTAATAGCGTAATGGTATTTTGTTCAGCCAAAAGATGTCAATTGATTTCCTAGTCATAAAGGGTTACTTAAGGCTTGGACAAGAGATCCTTTGGTTTAAAAACAATTCATCTAGATCGAAAAATTTGTTTAAAATAAATAACTGATAGAGTTTTAGAGAATTTGAAATGAATAAACCTCAATTAAACCATAAGTTAAAACATAATTAAACCGTAATTAAACTAAATCATAATTAAACCCTAAATTAGCTTAATTAATTCTTAATTTATTTAACTAAAAATTAAATCTCAACTAATCTTGGTTAAGTCTTAATTGATCAATATTTAAACCTTAATAAACTAAAATTTAATTAATAATTAAACTTTTACTAAATATGCATTCATTTATAATTAAACCCTAATTAAAAATTAAGTGAACAATTAACCTTTAATTGAATAATTAATTCTAATTTAATAAATAATTAAGAAAATTATACCTGATTAAGTAAAAATTTAATTACCTTTTTATCTTAATTAATCCTCACTTAGAACTACCTTAATTAAAAATAATTAACTTTGTCAATAAATTCTTAATCTCTAATTACTTAATAAATTAGTAATTATCAATAATTAATAAATTAAATAATAAACTATTTAATAGCAAAAGTTAAGCTTTTTACTTAATTAATGAGTTTGAAAAGAGTTTTCAAACATAATTCAAAGAAAATATTTTAAAAGTTGAAATCGTTAAATTTTCCCAAACTACATCCATAGCCATTATCGCCATGAATGCAGTTAGCTAGAATTGGTTTTCTAGGTGAAAATATCACTTTAACTCTTACTACTGCATATTTGAAAACATGGAAGAGTTTTGGAAACTTAAACAAAAGACGAAAAGTAAGAAAACATTTACTAAATCCAAAAACTAGAAACAAGCTTTTGCTTTCAAATCGGATCTCAAGTCCTTTATGACTTTTCAAGGTGCTAATTTCGCAACATTTACATCATATACACTTGGTTTTGATTCATAAACACTACCATCATATCAAAACTAACCTTTCACATATCTATATCCAAACATATTATTTAACATCCAAATCACAAATCTAAGCTCAACCATAAACTTGTAATCTTATGCCACCAAAACAACATGGTATTTCAACATAACAAGCAGTATATTTTTACAACATATAGTTAATATAATCAAGTTAATATTGTTTTCAAAAATTAGAGTTTTACTCGCCGGAGCTTACTAATTCAAACCAAACTTTTGCTAAAACTTAGATATAAGCTACAATTTTGCAAAATGAAATCTCAAGGCGAAAATCATCTAGACTAGGCTCGGCCATTGGGAAGTTTGGGCTCGCCATGGGAAGTTTGAGCTCGGACATGCCTATATTTGGAGAGTGGGTGTTTGTTTTTTGGAAGAGGATGGTTGTAGAGCGTGTAGAAGTGATTTTAGCAAGAATTTGAAGTGTTTTAAGTGGAAAGAAGTGATTTTTTTTCAAAGAAAACATAAAGAGGAGCCATGGATATATTTCTCAAGCTCTAAGGAAATTTTTAAAGTGAAGGGAGGATCATAAAATGAGAAATATGAGAGGTAAGGGTTATATTTAGGCTTATGAAAATATTTAAAAATGTACAAGTGCTTGAATTAAATATGTATACATATGCATTCACTCCCTCTTCATCACTTGATTTCCATCCTCCCCTTGTACTCCCCTCCTCTCATTCAGCTATCCATGCCATGACCTCATGTCTTTTGTGTTGAAAGAGGTATTTTCTGTATATTTAAAATATATGCCTTTTTATAATAAAAATCCCACTTATATATATATATACATACAGATGCTTAAGTGAAAATATACGTACATGTATATATTCTCATTACAAAATAGTTTGTAGTGTGTATGTAGGCATTTACAATAGTTTTTTAACTTTCGATAATTTTTAACCAATGAAAAATAAAAATTTCGGAAAACGATTTTCGCTGACATTTTCTATTTTTCGTGAACTGTATAAATTTGTAAACAAAATTTGAAAACGATTTTATCATCATTAGTTATTATTAAAAATAATTTTATTTGTTAATAAATTTTCATTTATTTATTATTTAAAAATATAGTTAAATATTCATTTAAATAGTGATTAAATTCTGGGTCGTTACACTCTCCTCCCTTAAAAGAATTACGTCCCGAAATTTTCCACAATTCTAACCCAAATGTATTGTTTAATAAAACCAAATTTATCTAAATCTCCTTCAAATTTAACTTGATTTGTTACTCTATCCTCTAATGAAAATACCTTGTGACTGGTTAACCCTTACCTTTGAGTTGACACAATATAAAATCATGAATCTTATTGGCTTATCTTAGTCTATTTGTAAGGGTAGAAGAGATAAAACTATGATAGGAACTAATATCCATCAAGAACAATAGAAGAAACGATACATAGATCCAAAATATTAATTAAATAATGCACAACCCTAAATATACACTAAGTGACTCGATCATAGATCGGAAGTACACTTAAAAAGATATATATAATAAAAAATATTAACAAGGCATAACTTATGATACTATTCCTAAGACTACTATCTATCTTGCCAGCGCTAAACTGATCCTTCCATAATTCCTTTTCCCCTTGCTGCTACTAAAGAAGATAGTTCTGTGATGGTCAAGGGGTTTAGGCTGCCTCCTTTCCTTGAGCTTAAGAAAATTTCTGACAAAATTACCCTCCTCATGGCAGTAGTAACAATCCTTTGGTGCATTCTGCTTCTCCAGCTTTCGCCTCTTAGCCTTTGCTTTCTCCATTCACATTTTCTTACCCCAACTACTTTTCTGAATCAAGGGGTCAACTTTGTCTTGAACTTGTGCTTCTTATCTTCAGTTGGTGCAGTAGTAGGTGGCTACGGCATAAAATATTCAAACCTTAGAGCATTATTTATCATCTTCTCGATCGATAACGTCATTACGTAGCTTGTCGCACGAGCCCAGCCAGTTCTTAACTTCCATGATCGATTGCGAACCCAAGAACTTTATTTGACTTAAAATCTCAAAATCATGACATAACGAAGCAAAGACCATTGAGTTTTGATCTTGCAGTCCTTACTTTACAACATGTACCTCTTAGTCCCAAAAAGTTTAGGATTCATAATTCTTGGTTATCTGGATTCATACTAAAACTTTTAATTCAAACCTTACATATCCTAAGTTTAAAGAATGATTTTAAAAGCAAACAACAATTATTGCATAGCATTCAAAACATCTCCAAGGATACATACTATACATAACCTCCCAAAATTCCATCATTTTATGAGTTCACACTCAAGATACTTATCCCTATCTACTATTCCCCTCATCTTTCCATATATAATCCCCTTAATTATCTCTCTCGAGGTGGCTGGTTTCTTTTTAATAATTCCTCTGTCTCGTAGTGCTCTTTGAATTATACGACAATTTTTCTTGATGTGTCCAAGCTGTTGGCAAAAGAAGGAATGTTTTTCCCAACCTTTAAGAACTACTGGTCCCTCCTTTCCTTCTATACAATAGTCCGTAGTATGTCCAGTATTATAACATAAGTACCAACTAATTTCCTTTCCCTTTCTGAAGAATTTCCTTTGTGGACCTGTGATGACCCGGAATTTTGGGTTGTTTGAAATTGGAATATTTAATCGAATTTAAATAATTCATAGTTAGTTTCTAACTTGAATTCAAATATCACTATTTATTAGATAATCTAATTATTAAATTAAACCATTTGAAATTGGTTTAAGTGGTAAATCTTGGATTTAAGCTGAATAAAATTATTCCAAAGACTTGTAAAATGTATACTGATAGTACTGAAGATAGTAAAAGTGTTAAAATTGAATTTGAAAGTGTTTTGTTATGTTTTGAAATTATATTGTTTAAATTGATGTTTGAAAATAGTCCTCCGAGGCACAGTCTCGGAATTCGACGGAACCAGTTCCATTAGATCCGTAAAAGTGTATTTTTATCGGATTTCGATTTTCATAATGTTTGGAGTTGTTATGTGAGCGTACGATATGTAAACACGCTGAAAATTAAATCAAAATTTAATATAATAACTGGGTTCAAAAAGCTATCTTCTCCATACAATAGAATTAAGACTCGAAACCTTTTCCATTGCGTTTGGAATAGGGGTATAATATTATAAACGCCTAGCGGCATGCCTTGATAGGAGGTCAAGATTTGAGTTGCAATTATCGAGACAATTTGTATTTAAAATTTAAATTTAAATTTAAATTTGGTCAACATCAGCTGAAATTATATCTACATCAAACCTTTATCTCCTCATCAGCTTTTGTCTCCTCTGCAATCACTGCAGCTTCCCTTAAATCTTGTTCCCTATTCCCATCTTAAACACGTAATCTTCCTCTGCAATTTTCAAATGCAAGCTATTTAAACAAGAATAGAAACCTGGCCTCTTTCTTCATTCGAACTGGAGTCAGTTCGAAAGTCTTCCTCACTCGTTTTCTTTTCTCAAATCGGATATGTTAAACTTCAAAAAAAATATAGATCCATGGCCAAAAGTAGTTCTATTGAGGAAATAATAAATGAACAAATCAAGGTCAAGCCGATCGTTTTTAAAACAAATTCAATTTTGTTTTCGAATTGGGATATCGAGGAACGGCTCGCGATCAATATAATGGTGCAAATCTCGATCAAATTCATGGAAGTCATCAACTTCGATTCGACTGGAAGGGAGGAGTCGCGGTAATAATTCGAGATGCAGGGCATGACAGCGTCGAGGCTTAAGGTGGGATCGCGGAACGGTAGCATGCGCGCAAGGGCTGCTCGAAGAGGGGAATTGGTTCGTGTCGATTTCATATTTGCTCGTTGAGGCGGCAGCCTGTTTCTTCTTCGTTTCATTTCAGGGTTTGCGATTTTCATTGTGCTTTATTTTATTCTGCAAGGTTTTAGTTTTTAATTTCTGTGAAGCATTCCTTTCTAAAAAAAAATGTAAGCTTATTCTTGTTTATTCAAATATACTTGTTAAACTGAAATGCTATAGAGATAATGGTACTTTTGGACATGTGATTTCCGTAATTTACTTTGAATACTGTAGGATGCAACAAAAATAATAATTGCAGTACTGATATAAACTTCTGTTTTTAATTTTAATATTATAAATATGTGTATAGGCGGAAGAAAAAATATACATACATACATACATATATGTATAACAGTATTTGATTTTAGCAGTTGGGTAGATCTGTAGTTTAATATATATAAAAAAAAGAGAAGAAAAAGAAAAAAAAATGAACTTGTAAAAAAATAAAATATATATAGGATTTTAAAATGTTGAAGGATTTATTTAAAAAAAATTTAGATAGGTTATTTTGTTAGTATATGTAGTGTCAAATAGAAGTAAAGAAATTGATAAAATTTAGTTATTTTAAAAGAAATTAATAAACGATAATTTATTTTTCGATTAGTTCAAATGTTAATAAATTGTATAAATATTTATACAAGGTCCAAAAATTGGAAGAATGGTCGAGATGGAAATGGATTGCCAAACAAAAATCAAAGGTGAGTTATCTCACTCTTCTGGATTGCTATAAATTTAAATGGTTAAGTTTAAATAATTGGTTGAATGATTGAATTGATTTGATGTGCTATATCATATATAGTAGTTACATAGTATATTTGGAGTGATTGATTTCCCGCGTTATATAACGGATGAGACCCTATGCACCGCATAATAGTGGATGATATTATACTAATCCCATATACCGCGATATTCCACCTCGAAGTGAAGTTGGTATTTTATGTTGTACTAACATATGTGGATGCAGGGAAACAGGTTGGAGGGATCCAACTGGATTCCACAAAATTATTTAGGTTGTTTAATATTCTATGTTATGAATATTTGATATTCTGTGATGAATATTATTGATAATTAGAATATTGAATGCTTTAGTTTGCTTGAATATATTTCAGTACACTAAGTTATCAAAATATTAATAATTGGACTTTTCAAAAGAAAATAAAATAGTGAATTTTTAAGTAAATAAATATAGAGAATCTGAATAAATTTAAGAATGAATTGGAAAAGAATAAAAGTGATTTTAAAATTCTAATAAATAAATTCCGAGTAAGGGAAAAGGGATTTTGAATAAACAGAGAAATAATGAATTTTAAACTTAAGTAATATTATTTAAAGGAATAAAGAATTTATTTTAAATTTAAAGGTTTAAATTTATTTGAAAGAATAAAGAAGGAATTTTGGAAATCTGAAATTGGTATTTTCAGTTAAAAAGATTTTAAAACATAATTAAGAAATAAATCTGAAGTTAATGGGTTTTGAATAAATTGAGTAAGTAAAGGAATTTATATCAAAATGGAGTAATTTGGAAATCAATTTGAAAATTGATTTAAGTGTTTAAAATTGGTATTTTAAAAGGGAATTGAGACTATGGAATTTATAAACTGGGTTTATAAATGTGAAGTAATATATCAGTGGATATTTGGAAGAATAAATTCACGGTGGGAATTTGTTAAAGGAATGGATAAATTTTAAAAGCTGTGAAAGAGAAGTGTATTTCCCTAGATAACCAAGTACATTTTCAAAGCCAATTTTTAAATATAAGTTTTAAAGTTTTTTGAAAGCATGTTTTAGAAAATTTATTATTTTAAATGTCTAAATTTTAAAGTAAGTCTTTTCCAAATTTATTATAGTAGTAATTACTTAAAGGTGGCTTGGTACTATGTTTCTAAAAGAGAAAAATTTATTTTTATATTTTCTAAAGTAGCTTTATTTAAATATTCTTAAAGCACATATTTTTAAATAAAGTATTAAAGTAGTTTTTATTTTAAATGTTTTAATGTATAATTTATAATAAAGCGTTTTAAATTATTTTAAAAGTCTAAAGTTTTTGTGCTTGGTGTTTCAGTGGAAATAAATATTTGGGAATTTATTCCATGAGAAGAGTGCGGTTAGAAAACTGTCTTCAAGGGGTTGAAAAGTGGAAATATGTCTTGTGAAGATATTTTGAGATTAATAAATAATTTGGAGGAATTATTTATGTTTGATGGATGTTTGTGAATGTAAATTGATTGTTAAATAACCGACTATCAATATTAGCCAATACGTTAATCGCTTCGAAGAGACCGAGATCGGGATTAAATTCTCGAAAACCACTTCGATCCGGTTTGAACGTTTTCGTGTGGAAAACACGAGTTTGGATTCGAAGATGGAGCAGTGAAGTGCAAGGGCTAGTCACTACTAATCCTGAGGGTTTCCAAAATAGATGTAGTAGAAGTAGTGCCTTCGGTTCCGTTCGAACCCGGAACGGACTTGTATGGACGAATGCTTTCAGAACATCGTCAGGTGGACGGTGAGCATTCTAAGTGATATGTTCTAAAAAGGTAACGCTTAGCCTCGAGCCTCATCAACCGGGCATGACTGAAAATCAGGGGTTATGCAGCAAGGCTAAGTGGGTAGCACCCATAAGGGTGAGGTCATCCCTGTCTTGATGTCCCTTTTATTCAGCTTAGTGGTGCGGTTGCTGATCCCAACTGTGGGGTGATCTTACTCGGGATTATCCAGTAAGGGGTAGTCCTGGTCTTGTGTTGCAGGGGATTGGGAATAATCCTTGGTACGGTGATCTAGGCAACATACTATGACAGATGGTACCCCAGTGCCTAGACATTAGTTGGAAATCCATTCTCCCTACGCGCCTGTACGGTTTTGATTTTACCCAACTATTGCTGAAACGTGAGATGTAAGCATTTCAGCCAGATTCTATTTTATTTTCTATAGACACTATTATAATATCAGAGGGTTTTGAGTTATCGTAAGGTAAAAACCCGACATGTTTATTTGTGGCGTGGTCTTACGAGATGCTTTTGATTTCAAAGGATTTTTGAAACTTTAATGATCCAATTGAGTGTGGTTTTCTTACGCCGGTATTCCAGACTGACTCGGGTGTTATTTAACTATAATGCTTGGATCAGACCGAGTATTATAGATTACAGGAAAGGATGCTGTGGAGCTGGATGGCGATACGTACTTCCGTACTTGTATGAAATATTCCGCTGTGCATTCAGTTTTTGGAAGGACAACATATTATAACCATCCTGAGTTGTGTTGTTGTTTGTATTGAACTCTGATGCTGTACTCTGATGATGTAATGTATAAACCGATGTATTTGTTTTTGTGTAAAGATCATTTATTATCTATATTATTTTGTTCCGCTGTGATGGTTAAATTCTGATGTTGTTTTCTATTTTCTTCTTCTATCTCTTCTTCTTTAACCCAAATGGTTCGTATTTCCGTACATCTTGAGTTAATTGAGGGAGAATAGTGTCGACTCTAGGGGTACGGATTTGTGGGTCGTTATAGGACCACTCTTTCTGGATTGTCTTCCTAAGTCTCTTCCAATGCGGCAAAAATTTCCTCCTTTTGCATTTGTTGATGTTGTCGTTCTTTGTTGAAATTGTCGGCTTCTTTTGAACTCCAACTACTTCTTCATTAGGAATTACAACTGCTTTGGCGGCTTGTTTATCAGTCTTTCCATCTTTTGTGGTTAACTTCTTTGATCTCTTTCCCTGTCCTCTCCTTCCTTGCATACCAATTCTTACTACCTAATTATAGTTAGACATCTTTAAAATACACTTCCAAACCGTGTTCATATTGGGAAAGGTATTGTTTCCAAATGATAATAGATAGATATCATCATTCCTTATCTCCCATTACACCAACAATTCTATCAACTGTTAAAACCTTTTCTTTACACATAAAATATATTCCGAGGTAAAATTATTTCATTTACCATTTTAAAACAATATTGTATCAGTTTGCCTTGTTCAGGTGTTAAAGAAGCCCCTATCGACACTGTGGCATCACACGTCTCAACCAAAGTTCTTAAGCCACTCAACGATAAATCAACACAATATAAAACATTTTTATATCACTAATAACTATGCACTCATATATATAATACACTCAAACCCATAATAAGGCATCCTATTACCTTATCTCTTAATCGGTTTCCCTACGAAAGCCTAGGCGTTCACTTAACCTAGGCTCTGATACCAAAATGTAATGACTGGGAATTTTCAACCCCCAAAAACTGACACTAATACGTCCACTGTATTGCATGCCGAGCATTCAAGTGCCGGAAATACTGATCATTAAGGGTGAAAGAAAGAAGAGATAGAAGAGAAGAACTAGACAACATGGAATCTCACAACGTAGTGGAATAATATATATATATATATATATATATATATATGTATGTATGTGTATATATATATCACTTAACATAATATACGACAAATTCATTTCAAAAGGGTTACATCAGAGTCATATTAATAAAATTTCTACCCTAGGGCCGTTTTAAAAGCCTGTCCCTACCTAAATGAATACAACATACATATAATACAGCGGAAAAAAAACTATCTATCGATGAAGCTACTTGCTTCAAGCCCCTTCTAGTGAATCTATGGAAAAACCTAAACTACTTGGCTGCCTATTCAAATTTAAGCACCCAAGAGTTTAGGAAAAGAAAATAAACTCCAGGTCAACATGGGTATGGTGTGAATAAACTCAAACAACTTAATTAGTACTATAAAACTCTTTTGGAATCAAAGGTATCTCGTAAGATCACGCCGCACATAAACATGGACGGGTTTTTACCTTATGGTAATTAAAAAATTGTATATAAAATACAGTGATATTATAATAATGTCTATGGTTTCAAAATAAAATATGAATATAGTTGAAATTGTTACCTTATTAAATTCCAGCATACTAGGCTCTAAAATCAAAATCCGTAAAGGCACGTATCATAGATTGGATACCATATTATGTCAAGGTACCTTTCGACGGCACACCCTTATAAAATGCACCTGGAGTCTGACAAGAACTTTTGTACCTCTACTACATAGAGCTGGCTTCACTTTTAACTTGGAAAACTAGATTACCTCATCCCTTTTTGACACCGAGGGCCTTATACTACCACGATATTTGCGCATAAAACAACTCGAATACGGAGAATCTAGAATTGGATGGTGGTTCCTAATGGTAGCTGGCCACATAATTCCGAAGTATACCTTGTTTTTGACATTTTCGATTTGTGAGGCTCATTAGGTCACGTCTTTACCTTCTTCCTCTTGGCTGACCATTTAAAATCCTAACACTGCCTTCCAAGCAGAGATACAATGCCAGCATTCATCCATAAGTTGTTCCAGGATGGAACAAACATTCCATATTATTATCTCCCATTTTGGAATCACTCTCAAGAAGAATAGTATAACTTCACAGCATACTTCAATATGATTTTACATCGTTCATTATTAGTTTGGAATGGTTCGGATAAATCCAGAGACCGATGTCTCCAAAACTAACGATAATTTTTGATATTACCTCTAAACTAGTACAAAATAGGTTATTTGCGTTGGTTGTTTTACTCCTATTGTGACAGTTCAGCAACCGTAGCAAATGCAGACGTCGCAATGGGCATAAACCTATTGCTATGGTTGTTTAACCATCGCAAGACACTCTTTTTTGCTATGGTTTTCCTAAATAACCGACGCAATAGATTGGTTTTTTGCAATGGTTCTTTACAACAATAGTAGCAAAAAATCACCATTAGAGTTCAAAAGTGTTGCCTTATGCGACGGTTGTCATAAACAACCGACATAATATCTTTATTTTGTGCTATGGTTCTTCGTAATAATGGTAGCAATAGACCTTTAGGTTGTTTCAAAAACGTGGCTTTTTGCTATGGTTTTTTCTTGCAAGCGTCGTAAAAAAGAGGGGAAAAATATTTTTTTGCTGCGGTTGTTTATATAAACTAGCTCAGTCGCATTTACAAAATATCAATAGTAGAAAAATATATAAACAGTTATCCAATAAAAGACAATGAATACGAGAAAAATATAAGTAGTTTATATAATTAATAACATATTCTTATAATACACTTACAATATTAATATCTTCTAATGCTTGTCTTTACAGCCTTACATAATTGTGTCATCACATCCAAAAAATCTGATAGATGTAACATACATGTCATCAAGTGTCATAATGTACAACAAAGAAGAAACTGGACGTGTACATGCAAAAAATGTCATTCTATTTGTTAAAAAAGCAACTTGCAAAAAGGATTCGGTAAATAAACTTCAATGCCACTTCCATGTTTCGAGTTCCAATAGCAATTTGTTTATTACTTAATTATTTTCATTAAAAGGTGGTGAAGCAGCGATCAAAGCAGTAGATGATATGTGCTATACAGCTAACTGAAAGAGTAAGTTGATGTAATAGTCCTTTTATGTATAACACTTAATTATTTTTTTCATTTACTTTGTACATATATGCGTTCAGTTAGACACAGACTGTTTCAAATTTTCCAGAGTTTAAAGATAAGGATTAATTTATATTTATTTTTTAATTTTTGCTTCTTTTTTCACCAGATGGCCAACATATGTTTCCATTTCCTTTTTTTCTTTTCAGGATTCCATGTGGACCAGATAATTGCTATTCGTGTGGCGAGCTGTTTTGAAGATGGTCGTTTACTTCAGCATATATAGAGTGGAAAAAACATATATGTTGACACATAACTTCTTTACACTATACTGCTTGGTTGAATAATTTAGTTTATGGGTCATTTAAGCCAAGGTCTCGGTTTGTTAATATTACTAAATTACTTATATTTACAAACTCCTGTGTATTAATCATATGCTTTTCTTATTGCTGCTAATGCACCACATGTTGCAATTTGTTTGCTTCCCGCAAGCTCACTTTGGCTTTTCATGTATTCATTGCATGTAAACAAGGGAGTGTCAAAAATGTTACCGAAGCGAGTTAAAAGTATTGTTAGCAAGCAGCATCTCTTAATTATGACCATCTCTCTTATATGACCAATGATAAATAAATAATAGTAACACAATTAAGGATTTACAATATTATACCTCTTGCTGATGTAGATGTATCCTCATATCAGAAACAACCCAATAGATTGGTAAATTGAAAAATGAGCATGTGTATACTGGTATTTTTGATAACAAAAAATTGATATTTTATTTTGAGAGTAAATGTAATGGTATTTTATAACTAATGTTTTTGTTTCACTTTCCTTTGGTCAGCATCCAACATTTCATTATCTTACTAAATTTTTAAAGCTACAAATGCAAGCCTGTCAACTATAGTTACAGCTCGAATAACTCTAGTTACATGCTATGTTGGAGACTGAGAGTGATTGTTGGAACATTCCATATTTATGAAGGATATAATCAACTATATTTAAGCCAATTATCATACATCAATAGAAAAGAAATAAACACACCATAGGATAGCATATAGAAATACTACATCCAATTATGTACTATATAATCAGCTAAATTATCCCGAACCTCATCTATCTCTTTTTGGCTGTAAGAACCAATTTGTACAAAGTACTGCAACTTAGAGATTGTTTCAAAACATTAATCACATAATTACATAACATAATATATAAAGGGAAAAAATTAAAGTAGTACCTCAGCTAGATCGTTGTTTTGATGGTGGTTTTTTTGCTATTTCATGCATATACCTCATTATATAATATACAATCCGTTGATCCAGATTATTGAGGACACTATAGCAATATTGCAAGATATTTTATTAGTGGGTTTAAAATGAATTCATATCTCAAACGAAATACAAGTTTCTATTTATTGGTTAGAAAATAAACCACCTTAACATTTAACCATTTCAAGTAAGTTCCTCGAGACTTACCATCATACGCCTTATAAGCTATAAAGGCCCTACACATATGCAAGAAAATGTCATAGACACGTACAAGAATTATAATGAACATAAAGTCATATCCATTATTTTTTATGTAGAATTATAATTTTTCTTCACCAAGCTTCAGTAGTTGGAGCATGGATAACTAAATGGTTATTTTTCAGGTTTTTAGAAAATCATTTGGTGAATTTTAAAAAAATGTTAATTACACTAAACTAAGTGATTTCCATTTTTGCGACTATGTCATGTACTTTGAGGAAAGAAAAGAATTATAAGTATAGATTCAATTATTTCTAAGTATAGATTCAATTATGTACTTTGAGGCAACCATGCCGGGTACTTTGAGGCAACCATGTCAATTTTGGAACCATTTTACAACCATGTCATGTACTGTAGGCAACAAAATTGTGTATCTAGTCTAAGTATGGATTCAATTATTTCTCTATGTTAATTAATTACATTGACTTGGGTTAACTGTTTCATTCATTTGTCACATTTTTTTGCAAATATATGTTTCTAAAGTAACTTTGTAATATAAACTACTTGTTTATATATATATATATAGACATGTAAAGCAACAGATGTATGATATTTTATTGAAGCAAGAAAAGAACTATAATTTTTGAATTGCATTGATAGTTCCCAAATATTTGAATTTAAAATTTATAAATTTATCACAATTATAACTTTTGTTATATGAAATCAATCGAAGTCCATCCTGTGAAACAAAGGATAGCATGAAACCAAATGAAATCAAAAAGAAAATAAATAAAACATACATGCTCATTTGCGGTTTAATTTCCAGTCTACGTTTGCGTTCGGTCTGCAGATCAAAAACATAAACTTCATTCTTTTCTATATGAAAACAATCAATAGACAATGTTTCATGCGTTATAAGATTTATAGGAAGTTAAAATCCATAACAAATTTGTACTAGTTACTATAAGTTTATTGTTCATACCCTTTGTAGTGCGGGGAAAAGAGTAAGGTCTTAGATTACGACACACGCTATGTGTTCGTGATATATATATTTGTCGGATCTGGATGTTTATGCACTTGGGAAAGCTTATGGGGACAATAAAATCCGATGGTCTCCAGTTCGAGGTCATACACATATGACTTAACCACATACACATTATTTAAACATATAATCACTATTATAATGTAGTCTTATGTAAGTAAGAATTACTTACATGATGTAAATCTGCAACCATGATTCATTCAACCTTGTCATACTAAGGAACTGGATAATGTCATCCATCGTGATATGGATTTCAATGTCCTCATCATACTTAAATAAATCCTTATTCACTTGAATTGCATTGTTGGCATCATCGGATAACACTTGAACTACCATGTCATGGAAATATCTACACTTATTTATCAAATTTTTTGAAGATCAATATTAGGAGTGATTTAAGCCATAGCATAAAGATATAACATACAGAAACCCTAGAGTCGTTGCCTCCCTCTGTTTTCTATCGCCATCATTTCTTATTCGGTTCCACCTTCTCCTACTCCTTTCCGCCCTCACCATGGCCATCCGCATGCCGTACCGTAGCCTTTCCACCATCCCTTGAACCACCACCTTCCACTCTGGATACGCTTTCAGGCTTTTCTCCGCAATAGCGCCTTGATATCCCTACTGATGCAGTCGATGGTTTCAGCACCTAAGAAATTGAAATGTCAATTCAGGATCTCGCAACAGCCGACTAAACTTGATATTAATAACAACTTGCAAAACTCCAATTCGCAACCCATTCCACATAATACTGTTCATATAGACAAGAATTTAAATCACCCCTATCAACAACTAATATATCTAGGGCTAGAAAAATGGAATTTTGCGAGCTTGGAACGAAGTTGTCAAAGGTAATTATATACCAGTTTCAATTCCTCTAAATTTTTACCAACCCCATGAATTTAACCCAATTAAAAGTGTAACAATGTCACTACAAGTTGTACAAGAAGCTAGAAAACAGTGGGATAATGCTGTTGTGATTTACGTAGTTGGTCCTAAGCCATGTTATCCATACTTTAGAGATTATATCAACATGGTATGCAAACATGAGGGAGATATCATGATATATTCTAAGGAAAATGATTTTTATGTAATCAAATTTAAAAATAAACTAGATCGTGATAGAATTATTAAAGGCAGTCCATATTATTATAACAAAAAGCTAATGATGAGAAGATGGTCCCCTAGAATGCATCTTAAAAAGAACTCCTTAATTCTATCCCAATTTGGGTAGGCTTCCCTAATCTACCTCTCGACTATTGGAAAAAGGAAGGGATTGGTCGAATTGCATCTGTCCTTGGTTCCCCTATCAAGCTGGATAAAGTTACAGAAGGTATTATTAAAATTGCATATGCTAGAGTTCTTATTGAAATAAATAACTCATTTGATTTTTCGAGTAAAATTCCTATCCTAACTAAGAAAGAAGAAATATTTTGGCAAGAAATCACTTATGAATGAAAACCAACTACTTAAACTGATTGCTCTAGTTTTGGTCATATCGAAGCACATTGTCAATTTAGTAAAGTATGGAAGCCTAAAGAAAATCAACAGAAACAAGCAATGGTACTTAATGAAAAATATATAGACGATAGCTATCAGAATGTCGATAGAGCAAACTTATCAAGCCCTACAGATATGCAAGTAGAGATGAATAGTACAGAATAAGAAAATACGTCATCTAACAATATATCTGAGTACAATTCGAACAATCAAAAACAAAAATAGTATGTTGAAGTCCAGCCGATCTAATTATTTATGTATTGACAGCTTCAAGTCAGAACACATTAATTACAGACAATGCTTGGAAATTATAGAGACAGATGATAGCAGTAAAAGAAAAAAACTCAATTGAACAGCCTAAAGCTCCGCTTGATACAATGTCTTTCCCGAACTCAGTTTAACACAAAACGGCTCCGCAACATATCACAAGATCAAAACCAATGCCGAAATTCAGATCTAAAGAAATGCCTTTTGAATTTAAGACTACCACCTCTTCGGAAGTTATAGAAAATACTTCTTGGAACATGTTGGTTAATCAACTAAAAGGAAAAAATAAGAAGATAAAAAACACAAGTCACTGGGGGTTGCTACTTCCCCAATCGAACGTAGCACTCCAGATACTAGTCAATAAATGGAGTTCATGTTCTGGAACATTTGGGGATTTAATGCCCCGTATAAGCAAATGGAAATTATTCATCTATTTAACAGTAACAGATTTTCATTTCTTGGTATTATAGAAAATAAGCTATGTTTGGATAGCATTTAAAAATTTATGGTTAAAATCAATAGTAACTAGAACCATTCTCATAATATCATTAATGGCCAAAAAAGTAGAATTCTTCTTTTATGGAATTCGACTCAATGGTCTGACATCATTTTGCATACTAATGAATAATATATTTCATGTATTCTTCATAATGCTAAAGGTGTTGGCATATTATGTACGATTATCTATGCTTTAATGAGGAGGAAAAGAGAATTGACTTATGGAATTATCTTGTGGTGCAATCTACAAAGTTTAACCTCCCTTGGCTAGTGGCTGGTGACTTTAACTCTAATCTATTGGCTAAAGGGAGAATTAATAATGGTATTCATAATTCATTAGGTGATCAAGAGTTTATTGATTTTATTTCCCTATCTAAGCTTATAAAACCTCAATTTAATGGTGATTACTTTACGTGGCGAGGAGGTCTTAATTTTTCTATTCACAGCAAAATCGATCGGGTGTTTATTAATTCCTTATGGATGGATACATTTAAACAATTTGGTATTAACTTTGGTAATCAATCTATTAGTGATCACTCCCCTATTAATATCAGTTTTATGATTCATAATAAAAGGAATGTTAAAGTACGTTTCACATACAACAATTATTGGCACACTCAAACTGGGTCCCATTCTTCGATTCAAGAGGCTCTCTCAAAAGAATTCTAGGGAAATCCTTTCATATCCTCCTGTCTAGACTGAAGGAAATTAAATCGGCACTGAAAAATTGGAGAAATAATATTAATGGCATTCATAATGTTATTATCCCGTTAAAAGAAGAGGCCAATCAACTTTACAATGAGTTAGTACAAGACCCACTAAATGCTAACCTGATTGAACAATATAGATTAAAAACAGATCAGGTTCAAGATATGATGAGAAAAAGAGCAGCTGAAATTGAATAAATAATGAAGTTAAATGGGCTAATCAAAGGGGGGGCCAACTAGTTTTTTTTACAATAAATTCAATGTGATTAATCCTAATCACAGAAGAAAATATGTTTTAAATCCTAATGGATCATGGTCATCAGTATCAGATAAATTGGCGAATGAAGCGGTTAATTATTTCACCGAACTCTTTTCTTCATATCAGCCCATACATCAATTTTCACGCATTATTTGCAAAATAAATCCTATCTCGGAAGATAAGAGAAAATCTATATCAACTTTTCCAAATAGAAGAAGTCAAAACTGCTGTCTTTCAAATTGATGACAACAATTCTCCTGGGTCTGATGGCCTTAATTCTAAATTCTTGAAATTACACTGGGAGCAACTAAAAATAGATATATGGAATGCTATGACTGGCACCCACCGGTCAGGTAAAATCATTAAAGAAATTAATCGCGCTTTTGTGTGCCTCAACCCAAAAAAAACCTGATGCTACTGACATGCCAGATTTTAGACCAATCTCCCTTTGTAATGTTTCATGTAAGATTTTAGCCAATCTTCTATGTAATAGACTAAAATCTTATACGAATGATCTGATTCCATATAATCAAAATGCATTCATTCCGGGGAGATTAATTATTGAGAACTCTTTACTTTCTTATGAATTGGTTAGAGGATTTAATAGAAAAAATTCTAACAATTTTTGCCTGAAAATTGATTTGCATAAGCCATATGATAAAATTAGCAGAGAGTTTATTCATCATATGCTAATTTATATGGGATTTCTAACATTATTTGCTAAACTCATTTATGAGTGTATAGCCACTACCTCTTTTTCTATTTTAATTGAAGGAACTCTATATGGTTTTATTGAGAGCTCGAGGGGATTAAGATAAGGGGATCCCCTCTCATCTAATTTATTTTCTATTGCTATGGAATTCCTTACAGTTAATCTAGACATGGAGTATATGAAGGGGAATATCACACCTATATACAGAATAGAGCCAATGATTACCCACCTGCTATATGCTGATGATATTTTATTTATGGCTAAAGCTAGCATCACAAATATAGAATGCATAAGGCACACATTCTAAAAGTTGAAATTTCTCACTGGACTTGATCTCAATAAAAAAAAATCAAATTTGTATTTCAGTAAAGGATCAAATTTCAAACATAAAATAACTGACATTTTAAACTTTAAAATTAGAAATCTCCTAGTGATCTATTTAGGCATACCCCTATCTAGCAATGTGCTCAAAACTAGAAATTTTGGTTATCCAATTGACAAAATCAACAAAAAATTTAACCATTGGAGCAACAAATTATTAAATATAAGTGGTAGAATTGAATTAGTAAAGACGGTGATGCACCCTATGATCCAATTCTGGCTATAATTCACTCATTTTCCTATGGCAGTCAGTCAGAGAATTAATTCTTTATGTGCCAATTTTATATGGAGTCTATATCCCATAAAATGTGCTGGGATGATGTTTGCAAAACCATAAACGAGGGTGGACTTAGTATTATAAAGATAGATGATATTGGCAAAGCAGTGGCTATTAAATTGGTCTGGAATTTTATTCAAGGTGAATCCCTATGGGATAAATGGATGACTAATAAGTACTGCAAAAATTCAAATTTTTGGTCTGCTACCATGAACAACTATGCATCCTTTACATGGAAAATTTTATTAAATTCAAGACAATGGTGCAAAGGGGTTATTGATATGAAAATTGTAAATGGTGAACACACTAATGTATGGGATGACCTATGGATATATAGCTATTCTCTGATAGATAAATCTGGATGGAACTCTATGGAAGTTTAATAGTGGAAGCGATGGAAAAGTATCTACTCTATTGGTAGGGAACGAGTGGAAACAACACATGAATTTTATGCCTACTCAATTTAAAAACATTTGCATAACATAAAAATCCATCGTCATATGCAAAAAAGATTTCTAGTATTGGCTGCCTAACAGTAATGGTGAATTTAATAGCAAATCAGCATGGGAACATATTTGATCCAAATGTTCTAAATTCAATTGGATTAAGATTATATAGGATAAAAATTGTGCACCTAAAATGTCAACTTGTGCACTATTGGCCAAATTGAATAGACTTAACACTAAGGAGAGGATTAGTAGATGAAACAATACTATTGATTAGAAAACATGTGTGTTACATTTGACACATACGAAGATAGAGACCATCTGTATTTTTTCATTGCATCTACTGTAGACAAATTCTAAAAACTATCATGCAAAAACTTCAGATCAATCTCGGAATCTTTTTCGATTTAGACCATATTTTGAATATTATGTGCCAAGCACAGAAAGGTAACTCTTTTCTTAACTAAATCAAAAATAATGCCTTTATTGTACTAACTTGGAACATCTAGTGTGAAAGAAACTCTAGGGTTTTCAAAGACATAGAGTTAGCAGCACAAGTTATAACGACTCCTGTATTACAAGACTGCATTCATCTACTTCAAAACAAGCTAGAGACTAAGAAATTAAGTAACGAAGAAAATCTTATCCTGCCAAATTGTGGCGTTGTTGAAGAGGCAAACTGCGACTTCCACCCTCCTTGAGATTGAGATTGAGTAGTCCATCCACCTATCTTTTGGATGCCGAGCTCCATCACTTTAGGTTTCTCAAGTTGTCGCAATTATTGAAGGATAAGATTTTTTCAGATGTTATTTAATTTTGACATGCGTAGACTTCATCTCCAGAAGCTTTTGTGGAAGATATTTTGAGACGTAGTGTTGTATTGGTCCACGTGTCTTGTTCTTGTTGTAACAATTTTTAGTTTTTTCGTTTTAGCCCCAAGTTGATCGCATAAGTGGTTTTGAGCATATAGGTGCATTATTTACTCCTCCATCTATTTAACAACTTGGTTTTCTGGCTTACCGTATACTATGCGGTTAATATACGGACATGATATGTACTCTTTTTACTTGCAAGGCACCCATTTAGGTTAGGGGGTTGCAAGGTTTTAACGAGGCATATCATGAAAGTATATGTTTTTTCAACTATTAATCAAGTACATTTTTTCAAAAAAAATTGAAGATCTCTTCATCCACGATTCTATTGCGCTTTATGGACTCATTTGTCATCATATTCTTGACCTTTCTATTATTATTCTTGACCTTAGCAACACACTCTTCCACTTTGTCTTTGCTCGCAATAGGCGTACCCTGCACACAACAAACTTAAAGATTAATGCAGGATCTTGTGACGATTATTATACACAACAAAATAGAAATGTCAAAGCTTAACGAACAAAATATCAAAAGTGACTTATTTACTGTATCATTATCCCCTAAAAGCACAAGACTTTTAGGCCATTGAACAAAACTACCAAGCCTTTCTCCTATCGTGATGTGATGTTTAGTTGGAACCGAAAGTGGGGTTCCTTTATGAATAGGCCCCACTGCATCAATCCCAAACTTAACATGAGTGGCCAAGATTTGTTGATTATGACATTGATCTCCCGGCCTTGAAGCAGGGTGTACCATGTTGTGACCCACTATAACAATTTTGGAGTCCACACTCACAGCTACATGGCATTTAATTAGTTTCTAGAATGACACATACAAAAACAAATCAGTTAATGTCTACTAAAAACAAAAAATTCAGTACCATATTAGACATCAAAGCATAGAAACAAAGGCAGAGATGAAATAAATATAGGCATACCAAAACATGATGAGGCAGAACCTCATTTGGAAATAGTAGAGCAAGATGAAGATGCTCGTTATGTAAACATATAACTGTGTACTGATGTAAAATTTATTTCATGACCAAGCAACAATATATTTTTGAAAATAATAAACCAAGTATGCTTGGTTATGTGAGCAAAGGCAAGTAAACTCCTGTGTATTTGCAAATAGATGCCGAAAGTCAAACTATACATACACACATACAAACACACACACATGCACGCGCACACACACTTATATAGTGCCATTTGTTTAAAAGGTGTTAGGCTACATAATCAAAGTATGTATAAATGAAAAGCATCGGTAGTTCTAAACTTGTATGTATGTTTTATGTAGCTAGGCAAAACAATAAAAGCATGCACAACAAAAAATCAAAACTTATATATGTTTTGAAAAGTTAGTCAACATATTTTAAGGCTATATGCATTGATAGAGTTATGAATATGTATAGTGCAAATTAATTTCTTAAGTATACATCATACTAACCATGATCTTATTTTGTAACAATACAATGTAGTGCATATGAATAGGTTGATATACCTAAGAAAGTAATCTTAAAATGCTTTTAATGAATCTTACACACATGTGGTAATTTGTTGCTTAGATGATACATTGTTATTAAACAAACGTGGAAGGGGGAATAAACCACCATGGTAACAGATCAACCAATCAATAGCTGTCAATTATGATGAACACTCATAAACAGTCATTGGTCTTAAGAAATAACAAGATTACACGAGGTAATCTTTTAAGAAACTCGATTATTTCTAGAAAATATTGGAAGGAATACTTTTGAAATAAAAAATTGATATAAATTAGTGAAAGAAAGTTACAGATAATCATGGTAGCATTGGTAAATAGTATAAAAGATGCATTGTATCTTAACAACCTTTGTATTACAAGAAATATTATGATAATTTGGCTACAACAATTTGTCGGCAATTGAAATATTTGTATTACCAACTGTAGTAGCAATAAGAAACAAAATATACATCAACCTATCACATGAAACACGAGCAACATTCTTCATTTCAATCAATCGAAAAGTGGTATTTTCTTTGACAAAGCAATAAAAGGGTTCACCATTATTTTTGGCAAGAACGGAATATGTGAATTTTGGCAAGAATTTAGCATAAAAAAATAAAGATACATGCGATTAGTGGGAAACAAAATAAAAGATTTAGGTTTGTGTAACATGAATATTTTTTTAAAATGTTGTAAAAAATTGTTATACCATCTTTTACCTACAAGTCACCAAAGAGATCTGTCTCTTGCGTTTTGCTTGTAGATTGTAATTTTTCCAACTGTACTAATTGACGGTTGCTACGATGACCATTTAATGGTGTGTTGTTGTCGACCATCATATCGTTGGGCATATGCATACCAATCTTGTTCAAAATGTCTGCAATCTTCTGTTCAACTTTTGTATCCACCATAGTCTTGAATCTTTGGCTCACTTTGGCCTCTATTTCCTGGGTGATAAGATGTAGTTGACCTTTTGATATTACACCACTTGGACCTTCATTTTTCTATCCCTTCCCAAATATGTTTTGATACTGGTCATCCCACCAATTACCCTAACCCGACCTAGATGTTCTTTTTTTCAAAGAGCACGATTTAAGAAATCATCATGCCTATTTGGAACTCATGTCCCTTCGATGGATTTTTCTCTCCAATCACTCTGTCAAAAAAATTCTAAATAATTTCGTTGAAATATTCTGGAAAAAGATTAACCAAAAGAGATAAATTCATACTATTTTATCTGCAATTATCCTAGTTTTCTCATTAGGGATTTCATAATTTCCGTCGACTCCTTTCTTTGATCTTGCCAAAATCCAATCAACACTTCCATCCAAAATAGGCCCACTTGGTAATGTGGTTAATGAAGTATGGCTTTTGACTATCCATTTAGCTTTCTTCCCAGCATATCTAGCTTTCCCTAAATAGTGAGGATGCTCATTGCATGCCTGATTCTTTCTATCTTTCTTGCTTATTTGCTATTTTATGAAGTTAATAAATACAAGATTATAGGGTTTGAATTTTGATACAAGAAATATATGATATATATATATATATATATATATATATATATATATATATATATATATATATATATATATATATGAAGGATCCGCAGAAGTGAACCAAAGCTTATTGTGCTAAGAACTGATGGTGCTGAAGTGAAATAAAAAAGTGTGCAACAGAAGTGCATAAAGAAAATATATCTACTATTGTGAGAGCTATACAATTTCTAACACCTTAACCTCTATTGCTCTTTTTTCTTTTCCCTTTTTTTACAATTTCCAGATCCAATATAAAAATTTATCTACACAATGTTAAATTAGATAAAAGCTACAAATACACCTTAAATTCCTCAGTTATTTGAGCCATTATAAACATTCCCTCGTATCTTGTAATGGGATAAACCACACATAGGACACTCGTACAAGCTCTCGTATTCATTTCAATATAATATACAATCTTTTGAACATGCACGTATCTTTTTGTACCCTATACCAATTGGACATATAATTTTCTTTGTCTTATAGTTAGGAGTAGGAATCTCATTACCTTCTGGAAGCATGTCTTTCAAAAGTTCCAACAATGATGTAAAACTTTTATCACTCCGCCCATATTTTTCTTCTGAATTGTAAAGCTTGAGCACATTAGACAACATTGTGAACTAAGCACAATCAGGAAACAAAGTTTTTTCAACATCAATTAATATTCCTTAACACAAATTTATCTCTTTCATCAACTGTTATTCAACATCACAAAACATCTTATGAACATGATCATTCTTGTTATCCTTATCATTCACCTCATTATTCACATTATCTCTCATGTCATTCTCATCATTACCGTGATTACTAAAGCTAGTTCTACTTAGCAAAATTTCACCATTCCATATACACCGTGTATAATTTTGCTTAAATCCATTACGAATTACGCGATCCTTAATCCGATCTATATTACGGAACCTCCTCGTATTTTTGTAGAGTCTACAAGAACAAAAAATAGTCTCTTTCCTTCTCCTTGATTGATCATTCAGCGCACAGCTGTTCAACTCCTCAATTTTTTTAAGAACGCAACACCGTTGAGTTTCATGTTGTATATCCAACTATGATCCATGTATAAATGCTAGAATCACACTACACAAGAAAAAATTATCTTTAGTGTTTCACTTTAAACTAGCTTTCAAACAATGTAATTTGAAACTTATGTCATCAAACAATTTACGAAAATTTGTGTATAGATAAACTCATGAATGCATGTCATACTGAATCATGAAATGATAAAAATAACATAATAACCATGACATACTGAATCATTAGTATAAATTAACATTTGACTCATTAAAAGGTGCCTGATAAGATAATTATTTATTTGCCATAAGTAATAGTTGCGTAGAATTTAACAACAAACTGAAATGACATAAAAAACATAACCTCAAGGTAATGAAGTAAAAGATGGTAATTATTTTAGGCAATAAAGATAAAGCAAGGAAAGCAGCTGAATATCCCAAGGAGAAAAACGGATTAGACTTAATCCATAAAAAGTTCGTCTTTATCTATACTCCAAGCTAAAACAACCGCGACGAATGTCCCGATGTTCAACAAGTTTCTTATTAACCAAATCATATATGCAAACCCCTTTATCATACCAAATACATGCCCCTTCATCATACCTGATCCTTCGTATCAAGACCTTACCATTTACAATATCAGTAGTAACCAAAGGTGGATGTTCTTCGTTACCAATTGAACTACCTCCTTGCTTGTCAATCATTGATGAAATATCTACATGAAACACACTATTCCAAATACGGTCCCTTTTTCTTTCCTTCAATCTCCATCCCTTCAAGCATTTCCTTTCAGGGCAGTAATGCAATACATAAAGCTTACCCTTCTCCTCACTCAAAATGAAGTTCCAAATTTGACAATGGTAGTCGTCGTGTTCATTCTGAAGAACCACGCCGCCTTTTCAAATCTATCTTTCTTCATATCAAGTTTCAGAACGTCAAAAGCTGGCGGGTAACGTTTATCCGATGACCAAAATTTCATCATCCAATATATAGCTCCATCCACGTAAATTGGGTTATCGATATTGACCACAAGAGGAACTTTTCCTATGATTTCCAATTGCGTTCGAATGAAACACTATTTACAAGAATCTCACAATGGTGGGTGTTTGCGCCAAAATTGGTCACAAACCCTATATGTCGTGAAAACACCCATATATGAATACAAGCTAACAATTTTCAAGCACAAGTCACAGATCTAAGCAAATAACAAATAATAATCCAGGAATAACAATAGAAACGCACGATTTATAGTGGTTCGGCTATCTCCGGCCTACGTCCACTTCAAAGGTTTGTCTTTTATTGATGTTCTTCGCTGATTACAGATGATTACCACAGTTACAATGAAGGAATTCGAATATAACAGCAATAGTGAGATGTAGAATTGAATCCGGCAGAGTCGAGACGTTGAATAGCCAAAAGATCCCCTTTTCTGTAGGCTTTAGGGGGCTATTTATAGGTGTAGGAGACTGATATCGCGCTCAAACTTCGGGAGACTTCTTCTGGCACGTGAGTGGGCCTACGCTTCCAATCCCACCAAGTTTCGACTCGATTCGTGATCGATACGAATTGATTTCCTATCGATCAAAAAATGATCCAATCGAGCTGAAACTTGGCAGAAATGTTCTTTATCTTGAACGTATGCTCCTGTGAAAATTTCATAGCATTTGGACCTATGGTTTGTGAGATATGATCGATGCAAGATTGTGATTTTCGTATGCTGCTGAGTTCGAATCCATGATTTCGTATCCATTCCTTTGAATCGATCTGGACACGTGAGTGCATGGTGATGTGGCGTGAGATTTTTGGATCGCTCCACCTTTTGTGCCAAATTGAAGGAGTCTTATTCGCAACCAAGATCGAAGCTGAGTTCGTGTCGACTACTTCGTGTCGTTTGCGTTGATAGTCACGACGCTATTCGTAACCATCGTTTATAAATGTTCGATGGATGCGAAGAAAGCCTTCACCATCGATATGAATAGTGTACTGAGGTGCACTGATGGACCGATACGAACTTTAGTCGGTACGAATGAGGCCCCTCGAGATCGATGCGAATAGCATGGCTCCGGATGGGTTCAAACTGTTCGTCGAACACGATCGATTCGAAGCACGATGGATACGAATAGTTCCACACTGATCGATACGAACCCGATGGACTCGAATAGTATGGCTAAGGATAGATTCAAGCCCGATCAATTCGAACAGATGTTGATCGAGTCAAATATGATGGATACGAAATTTGACTTCCCTCGATGGATGCGAACAGTATGTCCTTTTTGTCTTGTATCGATCATATCTCTATCATACAAACTCCGATTAACCTGAAATTTGAAATGCAGCCTTGCCTAACCTTGATCATCACCTCCAAGCGATTCCGTCCTGATCGAAGCTCGGCCAAATTTTAATGATATCGATCACAACCTTATTTCCAATCGATCTTCAGTCCTGATATCCATCCTTCCTTGCCAGTATGTTAATATTCCAGCCTTGACCAAAAGGTGGGATAACACTTGCCCCCTAAAACATGCCGTGTGATAAGAAGGCGTGTTTTGAATAGTTCTGAATCCGATATCCAAATTCCACAGCCATATCACCAGAGTAAATCGTTCTCGACTGCTCCGCGTCAATGCCCAATCCCAAATTCAGTAACCAAAGCCTTTAGTCGATTCCATATCCATCTGAACTCGACAACTAAGTCCTAATCCATCCTTATTCAATAGCCAATAACTGAATCCAGGACCTCTTCGGGTCGATATCCAAATCCGTAACCTCTTTGAATTCTTGCCAAGCGCAATCCACACCTGACGACCGTGGTCCAGTGTTCCTGGATGTTGAGCTAACCTCTCCGGGTTCTTGCCAAGCGCAATCCACAACTGACGACCGTGGTCCAGTGTCCCTGGACGTTGATTTACCACTCTGGGTTCTTGGCAAGCGCAATCCATACTTGATGACCGTAGTCCATTGTCCCTGGACGTTGAATAATGCCATGGCTTAAGTCCTAAGCCGAATCCTGGTCACTCCGGACCCTTGCCGAGCATAGTCCATACTCGACGACCTGAAACAATAGCCAATAACATAGGGCCTAAGTCCTAGGCCGAATCCTTGTCTCTCCGGTCCCTTATCGAGCATAGTCCATACTCGACGACCTGAAACAATAATTGATAACACGGGGCCGAAGTCCTAGGCCGAATCCTTGTCTCTCCGGACCCTTGTCGAGCATAGTCCATACTCGACGACCTGAATAAGTCACTTTACCACGTTCGGGCAAAGCGACTCACCCCTTACCAGGTATAATCCATACCCGACGACTGTTTACCAAAAACCAGACAAAAATCCAATCAAAATCCAATCCAAAATCCAAATCAAATTAGAAAATCAGAAATCCGAACCAACATCCAAAACAAAAAACGATTATCCAAACGGGAATCTAAGTCAGAAAGCAGACAAAACCAAGAGTTCAGACCAAACTCCAAAACCAAACCAGAAAAAACGAGTATCCAATCCACAAATGAAAAACAAATTTCACAAACCATAGCATCGCGGTCTACCACCATTCAGAGCATGCCTAGGGGCCATCTCTGCCCCCGTACATGTGTAAATGATTTTTCCGTTTGCTAGTGCTTGCTACTTATTTCGTAACATCCCAATCAATTGATAACCAATCGACCATCATCCCTGGGCCTTGCACCATCATGGTTTAAGGTAGACGGTGCTTGCTCCTATTCCATTGTTGCCTTCCGAGCCCCAACATACTGCCTCAATTGTCCATTCCTCACATGCTCCTCAATTATGTCCTTTAAGTGCCTGCAGCTGTTGGTATCGTGTCCATCCAAATCATGGAAGAGACAGTGCCTTCCTGATGCCCTTTCACGTTCAGAAGGTTCCCTCCTAGATGGCCTCCGATAAGGAAGGCGATTTCAGGTTTCCATGTATATCCGCTCCAGCGTATCGTTTAATCCTGGGTATGTGGAAAACTTTGGATCCTTCCATCGCTTCCTAACTTTTCCTGAATCGTCATCCAGCTTCCTTTATCCCTGTCTAAGCCTCCGTTGGATGGTCCTCCACCCTCAGTCGTATTCACGTCCTTTAACTTTAAGTCTATACATGCGTCTTCTTGCCGAAGGAATCTTTTAGCTTCTTGAAAGAATTCTCCAAGATCCAATGGTGGGTCTCGTATTAGAGATACCTTGAAATCCAAATCCTCTTTGACTCCCGATACGGCTGCCATCAAAACCATCGATGGAACTGGCCGATCCACAGAAGCAACCGCTGCATTAAACCGAGTCAGGAAAGCTCTGAGTGACTCATCCTTCCTTTTCTTGTTTGACGTCAGTGTCATCACATTTTTTGGCCTTTTGATATGAACCCGAAATTGCCTTAAAAACCTGTCCACTAACTCTGTCCACGTCCCAATAGATCCCTCTTCCAGCTTCCTGAACCACATCGCAGCTATATCCGTCAAGTTTAGGGGAAAACATCGGGCCATAACTTCCTCCGATGCCCCCAGCACTTCCATGTGTCTGGTGTATCTCATCAAGTGATTGGTTGGGTCAGCCTTGCCATTGTACACTTCCACGCTTGGTAGCTTGAACTCAGGTGGATTTCGAGCTATCCTGATTTCCAGAGTAAACAGACTCTTATTTACTCCTTCCAAATCTCTATTGGTCAGACCTCCACGCATAGTTCTCCTAATAATCTCAGCTAATCCAACATTGTCTGTTAAAGGTTGTCCCTCATGCCCCGAGGGAATTCTGGCACATATTCCTCATGCGGTTCATTAAAGTTAGCGCTCACTCTAGCCTGTTGAGCTCCATCCAAAGGCCTTCCAGTGTCAGATCCTGCGGTCCTGCCCCCAATCCCTTGGTGATTGCCCTCTGGCTCTGTATTCTGTCCTCCATTAGGTTCCGCGACCCTTGCTCCCTGTCCCACATTCGCAGTTGCGGTAGTTGGTCCAAGGTTTTATGCATTTGCTGCTCTCATCTGTTCGAAGAAGTTCTGCAGCATCTCCTATTGACTCTTCATTATTCTTTCATGCATCGAATTCGCCGCAGCCTCCATCTCATCCTGGTGATGTAGATTGAAGCTTGTCCTTCTCCAGCTCCGGAGGATGCTTCTTGACTTCCTTCCTGTTGGCTTCTCTCAGTTCTTTGTCTTCTGCTTGTCTGTCGAGTCATTGTCTTACAAATCTAATTCCTTCAAGCCTTCAAATCTTGATTCCTATTCTGGTATAGCGGGTGCTAGTTCTTCTCAGTGAAAGCACTAAAGTGTTTGCGCCAAAATTGATCACAAACCCCAAATGTCGTGAAAACACCAATATATGAATATAAGCTAACAATTTTCAAGCACAAGTCACAGATCTAAGCAAATAACAAATAATAATCCAGGAATAACGAACAGAAACGCAAGATCTATAGTGGTTCGGCTATCTACGGCCTACGTCCACTTCAAAGGTTTGTCTTTTATTGATGTTCTTCACTGATTATAGATGATTACCGCAATTACAATGAAGGAATTCGAATATAACAGCAATAGTGAGATGTAGAATTGAATCCGGCAGAGTCTGGACATTGAATAGCCAAAAGATCCCCTTTTCTGTAGGCTTCAGGGGATGTTTTATAGGTGTAGGAGGCTGATATCGCGCTCAAACTTCGGAAAACTTCTTCTGGCACGTGAGTGGGCCCACGCGACCGATCCCACCAAGTTTCGACTCGATCCGTGATCGATACGGACCGATTTCGTATCGATCAAAAAATGATCCAATCGAGCTGAAACTTGGCAGAAATGTTCTTTATCTTGTACGTAAGCTTCTATGAAAATTTCGTAGCATTTGGACCTATGGTTTGTGAGATATGATCGATGCAAGATTGTGATTTTCATATGCTGCTGAGTTCGAACCCATGATTTCGTATCCATCCCTTCGAATCGATCTGGACAAATGAGTGTGTGGTGACGTGGCGCAAGATTTTTGGATCGCTCCACCTTTTGTGCTGAATTGAAGGAGTCTTATTCGCAACCAACATCGGAGCTGAGTTCGTGTCGACCACTTCATGTTGTTTGCGTTGATAGTCACGGCGCTATTTGTATCCATCGTTTATGAATGTTCGATGGATGCGAACAAAGCCTTCACCATCGATACGAATAGTGTACTGAGGTGCATTGACCTACCGATACGAACTTTGGTCGGTACGGATGAGGCCCCTCGAGATCGATACGAATAGCATGGCTCCAGATGGGTTCGAACTGTTCGTCGCACGATCGATTCGAAGCACGATGGATACGAATAGTTCCACACTGATCGATACAAACCCGATGGACGCGAATAGTACGGCTAAGGATCGATTAGAGCCTGATCGATTCGAAAAGATGTTGATCGAGTCGAATATGATGGGTACAAAATTTGACTTCCCTCGATGGATACGAACAGTGTGTCCTTTTTGTCTTGTATCGATCATATCTCTATCATACGAACTCCGATTAACCTGAAATTTGAAATGCAGCCTTGCCTAGCCTTGATCATCACCTCCAAGCGATTCCGTCCTGATCGGAGCTCGATCAAATTTTAATGATATCGATCACAGCCTTGTTTCCAATCGATCTTCAGTCCTGATATCCATCGTTCCTTGTCAGTTTGTTAATATTCCAGCCTTGACCAAATGGTGGGATAACAGTGAAAACCGAAAATCCTATCAGTGTCCAATTCCCTAGACAAAAAGAAAGAAAGAACTCCCAACACACATTAGCTTGCACCAACTTATTTTCAACACAACAAAATCAATTTCTTTTTAGCGCGGTATTTCTAATTTCTCATGGAATCTATAACCCAACCCTTTAACCTGTTAATAATAATGGCTTAACTTATTTTCACAAGCCTTTTGAAATCACCAAAACTAGGCTCCCAATATGCAACACAAATTCATCACTTTCTAACAAGCTCTTCAATTAAAATTGGGCCCACTCGATAACACGATAATGTTAAGTTTCAAAAGTTAACTACCTATATAACTGGTGAATATATTGGCTCCTCGATTTCTAACATGGATAAACCTTCAAAAGGATTTTTTTTGCACCAGGTTTGGAACATATTCACCAAAGTTAATTTTAGCATAGCCCGCATTACATCAACAAAGATTCTTTAAATCTCTGCTTTGTGGCCTGTCTTCCTTATATACACATTCTAATAACTTATTGGTCAAATCTCTACATAAGATATTTATATATCACTACACATATAAAAGTTTCGAAACTCATATATATACTTCTTGTCATTTGATCACTAGCATACAAGTATAAATTAGATTGCTATTACCCTTTTATAAAAAAAAACTAATTTATACAGTAAGGTTGAAATTGCTACAGACATTGTTGAAGATCTAGTTCTTCCCAAACCATATCAATGCATTTTGTATACGCGACAACTTCGGATTGTGGAGAGCTACCTAGAATATCGTGACTTATTGTCCTCATCTCTGAGTTCCAGTCTATATATATTCATTATATCCCTCTATGACATCTAAATGCTATAAAACTCGACATCTTCATCATCCCCTATTTTTGTCAGTAATACCTCTAATGGGATCACAATCCTCATTTTTCTATAAACCCACTATGCTCTAATACAATTTAAACGTGCCTTAATTCTAATACAAGCTTGACACTAATGCTTACTTATAAGTCGCCATCATGCCTTATTCCAGACATCAACTTGGCATGCCTAACCTTCGTTTCAGTTTGACATATCTCAACTCAAGTAAGTAAATATCAAACAATTCAATAACCACCTAAAAAACTTTTTGAGCAGACTTATCAATGCATTATTCCATCAATATTGCAAATGGATTAAATCACAATTAAATTTAGAAACATTCATTCAACCCATAATTCTTAATTGGCAGATCCACAAACTAGTCCGTTATCCACTTTGATTTTACATAATCGTTTGCTGAAAGTCAACAGACTTGCAAATTATTTCTGTTCGTTCAACCCGAAATCGTTCAGCCCATAATTCTTAATTTGCAAAATCCTACAAACTAATCCACAAAAAAGAAACTCAATGTTGCATACATACTAGTAATCTCAGATCGACGGCAGCAGAAACTCGGAGACGGAGGTGGGAAGTGAGATGTTAATACACGATTTGAGATGTTGAAATGGAGGTAGGCAGTTAAAGCGGAGGTAGGCTTGGGAAATATGACAGTTCGATTTGAGATGTTAATACATGATATTTTGTCTTCAATGCTTTGAAACGGTAGTCCGATTTGAGATGAAGGAGCAGCAAATTTTGTTTTATTTGAAGAGGGAAATGAGATTAGTTTATATGCAAAATAGTCGCAATTTTCTTATGTATTTGCTATTGCTGTATTATACATTCGTCGTAAATTATTTTTAAATTTTTTAGTCGGACTTGCAATAGGTATTTGCTATGGTTATGAAAATAAGAGTCGCAAATAACATCATATCTACTCTTGTTACTAACAAAAACTGTAGCAAATTGCTTTCATTAAATTTTATTCTGCTTCTCATAGACCAACTGCTATGGTTATTAAGAAGCACGGTCGCATATTATACTAGTTGCTACTGTTTTTACCTAAACCATCGCAAATAAGGCGACACAACAGATAGATTGTGTGCTAGTGGTTCCAATATTTATAATAGCAGAATGGTGTTTTATTCTGCCAAAGTATGTCATTTGTTTTGCTAGTCATAAAGGGTTACTTAAGGCTTAGACAAGAGATCCTTCGGTTTTAAAACAATTCACTTTAATAATAAAACTGGTTTAAATTAATAACCAATAGAGTTTTCAAAGAATTTCTGTAATGAAAAACCTCAATTAAATCATAAGTTAAAACTTGATTAAACCTTAATAAATCTTAAATAAGCTAAACCATAATTAAACCCTAAATTAGCTTATTTAATTCTTAATTTATTTAACTAAAAATTAAATCTCAATTAATCTTAGTTAAGTCTTAATTAATCAATAATTAAACCTTAATAAATTAAAAAAATAATTAATAATTAAACATTAACTAAACTTTAATTAAATAAACATTCATTTATAATTAAACCATAATTTAATAATTAAGTGAATAATTAACCTTTGATAAGATAATTGATTCTAATTTAATAATTAATTAAAACAATTAAACTTGGTTAAGTAAAAATTTAATTACCTTTTTATCTTCATTAATCCTTACTTAAAACTTCCTTGATTAGAAATAAATAATCTATCAATAAATTCTTAAAATCTAATTACTTAACCTAATTACTTAATAAATTAATCAATATCTGTAATTAATAAATTAAATAAATAAATTATTTAATAATAATGTCAACCTTTTTACTTACTTAATGAGTTTGAACAGAGTTTTTAAAATCAATTCAAAGAAAATACTTTAAAGTTGAAATTGTAAAAAAAAATTCGAACTACATCCATAATGACTATTGCTACGAACCAAGTTCGCTTGAATTGGTTTTCTAGGCGAAAATCTTACTTTAACTCTTGCTACTACATATTTGAAAACACAAATAGAAGAGTTTTAAATAATTAACAAAAGGTTAAAGCATGGAAAATATTTACTAAATCCAAAACTAGAAACAAGCTTTTGTTTTCAAATCAGATCTCAAGTCCTTTGCTACTTTTCAAGGAGCTAAACTTCACAACATTAACATCACTTACACTTGGTTTTGTCTCACAAACTAACTACCATCATACCATAACCAACCTTTCACATATCCATTTCCAAACATATTATTTAGAATCCATGTCATAAATCCAAGCTCAACCACAAGCTTGTAATCATATGCTATCAGAACAACATGGTATTTCAACACAACAAGCACTATATTTTTACAAATATAGTTCAATAAAATCAAGCAACCTTTTTTGAAAATGAGAGTTTTACTCATCAAAGCTTATATTTCAATCTAAACTTTTGTTAGAACTAGGATATATACTAGAATTTTTCAAAATGAAGACTTCAAGGTCAAAATCACCAAGATTAGGCTCGGCCATAGGGAAGCGGGCTCGACCATGGGAAGTTTGGGCTCAGCCATGCTTATATTTGGAGAGTGGGTGTTTTTTTTTTGGAAGAGGATGGTTGTAGAGCTTATAAAGTGTTTTTAGCAAGAATTTGAAGTGTTTCTAGTTGAAAGAAGTGATTTTTTTTCCAACTAGAAAACATAGAGAGGAGTCATGGATATATTTCTCAAGCTCTTAGGAAAAGTGAAGAGGAGGATCATAAAATGAGAAATATGAGAGGTAAAGGGTATATATATAGGCTTAGAAAAATATTTGAAAATGTATAAGTGATTGAATTAAATATATATACATATGCATGCACTTAGGGCTATCAATGGATACCCAAAAGATCTGAAATCCATCCGCATCCCGCATCCAAAAAGTGGATATATATTCGATATATGAAAAAACAGATGCGAATGTGAATATGAAGACATCCACATTTGAAATTTATCCTTATGGTATTTTTCAATGGTATAGTTTAAAATATTTATATTTTAGCACAGTGAAAAATATTTATTTATGGTTTTAATAAGTTAGAAATTTATATTATACGTACTAATTGCATATTAACTGTTTAAAACTATATATTATCATTATTTTTGTTTATTTTTAACACTTTTATAATCAGTGACGCTGAAAAAAGTTTATGTTAAACTAAAATTTTCCATTTATATTTCTTGATTTATCAGTCATTATCGGATAGGATAATTATTTGATATCCGTCTGTATCCGCGGATGTGGATATCCGATATTTAAAAATGATTTTAGATGCAGATGCGGATATGGCACTATCTGATCCGAAAGTGTCCGTTGACAGGCGTATATGCACTCCCTCTCCATCCCATGAATTACGTCCTCCTGTTGTATTCCTTCCTGTCATCCAACTATTCATGCCATGATCTCATGTCCTTTGTGTTGAAATAAGTATTTTTATATATTAAAATTTACATCCTTTTAAATAAAAATCTCTCTTATTTATATATAAATACCTATGCTAAGTGAAAATATATGTACACTTGTATATTCTTATGACGGAATAGTTTGTAGTGTATATGTATATGTTTACAATAGTGTTTTAACATTTTTGATAACTTTTAACCAATGAAAAATCGAAATTTTGAAAAATGAGTTCTGGCCATGTAACGCCTCGTAAATTCGAACAATTTAAAAAAATATATTAATTATAACTGTTGACTAGAATATGGTTAGAAATAAAGAATTTTCAATTATTACTGTAATATATTATATATATATATATATATATATATATATATATATATATATATAATGACAACAAATTTGTTAGAATATAAAACATGATGTTAGATAAAATTCTAAAACAACTAATCTTTAAAGAAATGAAAGGTGGTAACGCGATTAGAATATAATTTAACAATATTGATTGAATGTAATTGATAACTGTATTAATGCAATTTCAATCAACTGTACCAGTAAATGTTACTAAAGAATGTGATAAACAATAAATTAATAGATATGAATTACTGAGTGGGAAATTTAATATTGAATTAATTGGAATTAAATCTTTTAATTAAGTTAAAGAGAAGAATATGGTAATTGATTCAGTCAAGAATAAGCAACATATGTTGAATTTAATAAAATGAACATTTGAATGAAGACAAACCAATGTCAACGAAATGAAGGTTAAATTCAATCAATTTAAAAATATATTATTATTTGAATTTAAATAAAATTTAAAACTTAAATTTAAAGAACAACTTTTGGAATATTGAGTAATATCTTTTTCCAAACTTAATAGAATAATTTTTTTTTTGTGAAATTTCAAATTTTGGTCAAACTTAATCAAAGTTTGACTTTTGGTTGAAAGTTTTTAATTTTCATTCTTTTTATATGATACTAGACCGAATTCTGATCTTCTCTCCACATTTCGTTTCATCAAAATCAAATTTCTATTGCTCTAAATATTTGAATTTCTATGAAAAAGTAACATAAGTTTGAAGTGTTTAGTTGTGAAATTTGGCTAAGTCCTAATGGGTTTGTTTGGTTTAATGGGCCTTGGTTATCCAAGAGACTGTAACCATACTAGAGTCTTGTGTCTATTCATATGCCTACGACCATTTGTTTCTTTCTGACTAACTTGTACACACGTCTGTAGAGAAAACTTTTTCATCACACTTCCTTCTTCCCCTCCAAATCTATGTTCTAGATCTAAAAACTCAACATTTCTCCAAATCAAAACTCCATCCTTCTCTCTTTCAAAACTCTTCCTTCCTCCTCATATAACCGCCACTCTCCTCCATCTCCAAGGTCATCTCCTCCTCCTCATCATCATCCAAGCATAGGCCTAAACCCCTCCTCTTTCCCTAACCCTAACTGAACCCAAACCACCACCAAACCCACCCAAACCATCACCACCTTCTCCTTTTGCATAGCCGCACCATCTCCTCCACCCTACCCCACCTTAGCTACACCCAAACCCATCCAAAAGTACCAAGACCGATCCCTTTGCACCCCTCTTCCTTCTCTTTTATAAAAATCAAAAGTTATATATTTCTATCCGGTGATACATCGTTTCTAGCTTGCTTTGCTTTGAAATTGAGATTCAAATTCATAGCTTTGTTTTGTAAATTTTTTCTAGCTTCGAAAGGTGAGTAATACACTCACAATTTAAAATCTTATGATAAGTGAATGAGTATCAACTGATATGTTATTGGAATGTTGCAATAGTTTAGATTTTGCGTAGTTTGTATATGATTTGATATGATCTATGTCCACTTATGTTCACCTATGATTTTTACATGATTTTGTCATTTATATTATGTTGCTTGTTTATAAAAATAGATGTGATGATATGTTTATTAATATGCTTCATAATGTTAATATGAAACTTCTATGTTGAAAAAAAAATGTTATACTGATTAAAAGTTGTTACCCATGTTATGAAAAATGTCAATAATATGATATGTGAAAATTTGTGTGTGAAAAAGAAGAAAGAAAAGGAAAAAAAGAAATAAAAATAATAAAATTTATATGCATATATGTGCTATGTTGTAATATAGGATAGAAAACTATATACGGACACCGTTGGTCTATTTTTAAAGTGATTTCTGAAATTTTGGAAAGATGTGTTTGGAAAAAAAAGGAAAATGATTTTTAAATTTAATATAAATATTTTATTTAAAACATATATGTCAAATTTAGATTTTAAAATTATACGTTTTAAGAATTCTAAAATTATGAGTTAAGTTTTAAAATGTAAATTTTAAGGTTTTACTTATAACTTTATTTACCTTTTTTTCATAATATAAGATTTAATTTAAAAAAATTAATAAAACTAAAATATATTATGTTTAAAATATTTAAATTAATATATTTATTTTGATATATAACCTATTTTAATGTATAAACTATTTCTAATATATGTACTATTTCAATCTATAACCTATTTTAATATATAAATTATTTATAATATATAAACTATTTCAATCTATAACCTATTTTTAAAATATAAACTATTTTTAATGTATAACTATTCCAATATATAAACTACTTTCAATATTCAAAATTTTTAAAGTTGGAACTGTTATGATTTAGGGTTAATTGATTTAAAATGCGAATATTTTGATATGATGGTTTAATCTATTTTGTGGTTATGATTTTTAAAATGAATATGATTTCGAAAGTGAATATGATTTCGAAAATGATATGATTTTGAAGTGATTATGATTTTGAAAGTGATATGATTTTGAGGTGAATATGATATTTTGATATAAATTATGAATCAGTTTTAGAAACGTAAAAGAACCAATTAGTGGGAAATAAGTGTTTGGTTGTTAAAGAGGCCAGGATCGGATATTGTCATACTCTCTGCCAATACCGAAAACCACTTAACAACTGTGCACATGGTGGATAATCCAAAATGAAGTAGGATGGTTTGGCGAATGCTACTAGAATGAAGTAGGAGAAGGATGATGGATAGCCTTGACCTTCGGGTCATAATTAACATGATTAAAACAGGAGCCATGCAGGGCGAAGCAGGGTCACTCCCCCAATCGGGCACATTTCTTCGATATCATATTATTACGTTGTGATTGACTTGTTGGCCACCCTTTGATTTCATTTGGGAGTGTGCCTCGAGGTGGGCGGTAGTAGCTGCTATGCATTACCACCAGTCTAGATCCATAAAATGGTAGTATCCTACCCTGGACATTGCCTTGCATGCCTTGTCATATTTATCCAGATCGCGCCCATACGACTTTGGTTTGTATTGTACCTATGGAATGCTCACTGAGTAAACGACTAGTTTGGTGGAGCTTACAGTATTTGTACAGACTATGTCAGTTATATAGAAATGTGTTAAGGGGGATATGGGTAACGGCTTAATGCTATTTTAATATTTTACTTTACTATAGACATTATTTATGTAGCTTATTGTATTATGTACGTAGATAGTTCCACGAATCCTTAAAGGATGGAAATCCCAAACATTCTTTAAGTTACTGCATTTCATTTGGACATTTCACTTGAGTTGATTTACTTGCATAAGATTGTTAATCCTGACTTGAGTGTTTTGTGTTTTGCTTTATGCTCGGGTCAGCCTAAGTATTACAGCATTTTAGACTCACTCTTTGGAGCTTGGAGCTTAGCTTGGAGATCTATCTTATGTATTCAGCTTTCCGGTTATATTGTTATTTCAGTCATTTAGTTATTTTTTCCAGACCTGTTATTTGCTTATGTAGTAGAGACTTCTGCGTATTTGGAATCCGTTGACTTTTGTCTTAAACTCTGTTGTTTCTATAGTAGCTTGATAAACAACTATTTATCTATTCCATTGCATATTATCGTATTACTTTGTGTCTGTGAATATGTGATTGATTTATTTACTGTATACTAAGTTTTGCCAAATATAAATAACAATTTGTTATTTTGAGCAATTCAAATCTGACATGTGTGGTTTATTGTCGAATCGAATGGTTCAAAATAGCGAGTCGTTACAGGTCACATTTTCTATTTCTCTATGAACTATATAAATTATTAGTAAACAGAATTTGAAAACAATTTTATTATTATTAGTCATTATTAAAATAAGTTTATTTGTTAATAAAATTTCATTTATTTATTATTTAAAAATATAATTAAATATTGATTTAAATTGTGATTAAATTATGGGTCTTTACAGGATTAGTAGCAAGTTGCCCTTGCACTTTAAAGAACACCTTCTTCGATCATCTCAAACCAGTCTTGAACCTCTTCCAAAGCATTGAATGTGCATATGGTTTTGGAGTGGTTACGGTTTTGAATCATCTCATATAAATACACTTCCGCTTATCGGTCACTCCAAAACCATATCGATGGTTTCTGGTAAATTCAACCTCAATTTTTTTGAAAATAATTAGACAATACATAAGAGTGGAGATCACATCCTTACCGTGTAAGCGAATGGATTTCCTTATTATTTGTCCTAGAAGAACAAAACAACATTTGTACACACAGTACAACATCATCGAAGATGGCTGTGCCATATAACACCCATGTTTCCCCTAGATATTTCCAGAGTCATATTAGTCAAGATTCGATGGTCGGTTATTTAGCTATTAAATAAATAAGCAATCAACATAGATTTAATTCCATACGGGATCCACTAACCCTCTATTAATAAATCTATGATAAATTAAGATCACATTTAATTACTTGATTCAAAATTTCTTTACAAAAGAAAATATTCACAAACCCCTACATTCCTTTCAATACTTGGAAAAAACTTTCATCTACTTATTTCACCAGTATAAGTATATTACAACCATTATATTTTGAATACTTGGGAAATATTCATGTACTTATCTCAATGATATAAGTATATTAACAAAATCTTGACGGAGATTTCCTCTTCCAAAATCACATTTAAATATGCTCGAAAAATGATTATTATTTAAGACACTGGTTACTATAAACCAACCACCTATCCTTCAATATTAAGTATGAAAAGAATGTTTCTATACGACCAAAATTAAGAAGGATAAATTACCAAAATCAAATCTCATTCCTTTTATGTAATTCTCTTTTTATCAGTCCATTTATATTTACAAATCTTTTCATAAGTCTTCAAATTAAATTATAAATTTCTTTTATATATATTTAAAACTATTTATAAACACCTTTACCAAATATCGTTTATAATCTATTTTAAAAGATCATTTGTAAATCTCCTCAAATAAATCCTTCTTATTAAGCACAATCTTTTTTAAAAACAATTTATCATTTATAAACACCTTTATTCAGTTAATTAATTACTTTTAGACATCATAATTAATTAGTTAATTTTTAAAACATTATTGATAAAATATGTAATTAACTTTAAACGCATCATCCATAAAATAAGTAATTAATTTTAAACAAAACTAAACTAATTAACCAACTTAAACTATCTTTAATAGTATAATTAAATAACTTTAAACATCTTTACTAAAATATTAAATAATTTTAAACATCTTTAATAAAATTATTAATTGTAACGACCCGAAAATTTCGATCCCGAAATTTCTAGATAGTTAGTGAAAAGAAAGAGTAAGAAGAAGAAATAAAAACAAGACACAGAAACCTCACATTCGCAGCGGATCAAAATATAATATCACATAATAATAAAAGTTATACAAAGAGAAACTGTATCTATCAATTATCATCGATATATCAGAGTTATAACAATTTTACACAACATTGGACAGATACAATTTAACATGTCTCAGACATATAAAATATCATAGAGTAAACTCTCCATACGACCCTGCCATCCAGCTCGCCTCCTGATCTCCAGAATGTCCTTACCTGAAAATCTGTAATACTCGGTCTGACCCGAGCATTACATCAAAGTAACACCCGGGTCAGGCTGGAAACCAGCGTGAGTAAATCCCATCAAATTTGGAATACAAAAGCATATAATTTATATAAACCCGGGGTAACTTATCAATTTATAACTTCACAAGCCGTTATAGACAATACTTATTTCACATGTCAATTCCCAAGTGCCAAATTTAGATTAAATGACCCAATTCATTTAAAACATTCCAACCCAGCACATTGATTTCCCCATATCAATTTTATAAAGAATCAAAGTGTTTCGGGTATTAACTAATACCCAACCCCGGTCTCTTTGAATCCAATGTCAACTTAACTTAAATTATTCAAGTGAAATACAATACTACTTAAAATACAAGATGCCACAGTAATTCATTATCAATAGATAACCACACCTCACAGTTTAAATCAAACATATCATATCACGAACCACCTATTAGGGATAATAACTAATCAAGGCTTCTAATATTATTCTATTTATCCTTTAATTACATTTAAGTAATTAACCCTTAATTAATTTCTCAAACTAATTATCCTTAACCCAATACAGTAATTATCCTTTAATTAATTACTAACTATAATTATTAATCTTGGTTAATAACATCAGTAATTAACCACCCTTAATTACTTCATCAAATAAATTAATTACTCCTTAATTAATCATTTCTATTTAATCCTTTGATTAATTATACAAGGTAATCTAATCCAAATTCCTCTCATTAATAATTCACTTATTCAATTAATTACATACAGTAACTGTCCATTAATTACTTACCTAAGTAATTTATTTATCAAATCATCAAGTGATTCTTTTTAAAATAAATCAAACTGAATTAACTAGCTTAAACTAATCAGATTAAACTCAATTAATTACAATGAGTAATTAATTCCTTAATTACTCCCATTAAGCAATTACACATAAACAACTTCACAAATGATTATTATTAATTAATTAATCTAATTAATTATTAAAAATTAATCACATTAATTAATCATTAAATAATCCTAAACTTTTAAGTTTAAACCTTTAATTACTTTAAGTAATTGTCCATTTCATTAATTTCTTAAATAAATTATAATTTAACAAGTTTTAATATCAATTTAAAACCTTTAAATGATAAAGAATACTTTTCTTATAAAAGAGATTTTACAAGAGTTAAACAATTTTTTTTTTCAAACATTTAAATTTTTCTTTATCATTCAAAAATTGTAAAACACTTAAATTTAATAAACAAGGATCCAAATTTGGATTTGAATCAGATTTTAACTTTGTTTAAACATTTCTATACATTTAAATTTCCAATTTAAATTCAAATTCTTTTAAAACACTTAACCCCTTTCAAGTTATTAAACGAATTTAAATTTAAAAACTTCATTCACTTCCAGCTATGATTCAAATTTAAGCTTGAATCCATAATTTAAAATTTAGATTTAAAACTCATTTAAATCGTTTGCTTAATACTTTTAAATTTAAGTTTAAATTTCAGAAATAGGTTAAGTTTCAAACTTGAACAAACTAACTCGAGTAACCCATAATTCACTTGAGCAAAACACTAAATAACTCGAGTAACACTTCACTTGAATTCATTTTACATTAAAAACAGAACAAAAATTTTAAAAAAATCCTGGATCTAGTTTACACGAAACAAACACGCGACTCTCACTTCAAAATTCACGAGCACCACTCTCGTGACTAATAGCTCGAGTCTCTCCCGAAATCATCACGAGCACCGCTTCGAGAAAACTAGGCCAACTCCATCTTCCCAAACGTTTCAAATACAGCCATTAATTCATGCATATGCACGGAGGCGGCGACCTTCTCTGGTCGCCTCCGATGATCTCAACATATCCATAATCACCCATGCAACCCATCACGATCATCAGATCGTGATTTTCAACTCGAAATCGATTTCGGGAGGTCTAACCCAAAACTGAAGTAAAAACTGGAACACCTCTCCATCCTGAAATCGTCACGACCGCGTTCATCCTACCACTGGCGGTCAGACAATTCTGACCACGTCTCGCTGACCCCACCCGCAATCATCCCTTCGAATCTCAAAGCACTCGATCAACCAGAGCCCACGTGGCGACTCAATTCCCAACTGAGACAAAACTAGGGTTAAATACCCATTTACGATCACCGGCGACGACACCGCCCACTATCCCCTCAACCCTCATTCTTACCAAGCTTCCTAACCATCAATCTTTCTTCAGTCAGAAGCTCGGCCACTTGAATATCGCCGATCACCAGAAGATGACCAGGATCCAATTTCTAGAAAATGTCAAATGTACATTCTATTCAATATCAGAAATCTGGATTTTTGTTTTAAAATTCCTAACTCCTATAGATGATTCGAGATATTTGCTTAAATTAACATAATTCAACATTCCATTTATCACTTTATTTGAGTCTCCCCTGTGTTTCTTGATTACAGGCAAATTTTCCAGAAAATTTTTCAACTTATTTCTTGTAAATAAAATTCTAAAACTTAATTATGTTTAAAACAAACAATATGAGTTTGATTTCCTTAGCCTAAAAAAATCACATGAAGTAAACTTTGTATAAATTCTTTTTATTGAGTCTGTTAGGAAATAACAGAGTTAAACACCAACTTGCATACCATTATGTTTAGGCATAAAATCATGTATCCAGTTTTAAACAACATGCATACAGAAATTTAAACATATATCACAAAATTCACATCAATCATGTTACATACAACAATTAAAAACCGATTTTTGGTTTAGGACTACTCACCTCTCCCTGGAACCAAACTTGCATTTGCACTGATGATTCTGGAACTTTAATTTTTGATGTTGAAAATTGCTTTCAGATATGCAGATTTTTAAACATGCATTGCACTTGATTTTTCAGATTTTAATTGTAGATTTTGAATCAAATTTGAGTTTTGCATTTGGTTTTTGAGTAAATTTGGTTTTCAGATTTGGTTCTAAGGAGAGTTTCAGCTGAAGTTCTCTTTTTTTTTAGAAATGAAATGAGAAAAAGAAAATGAAAATGGAAGATGTGTGTTTATAAAACTTATTTTATGTTTTCAAAGAAAATGAAAATAAATCAAGACACTTGTCTTCCCTTCTATTTAATTTTCTAACACTTGTCATCAAGTGAATTTATATGCTAACACTTGTTTAACAAGCTCTTAATAAATTTACACATGTTCTTTAAGTAGTTTGTATTTATATTTTTTTTTAGAGTTAGTATAAACTTATACATAACTAATTAGTTTATAAGTATTTGTTTATATATACAGAAAATTTTAAAGAAATAAAACCAAATACATTCATAAATAAAAGTTTATACTTATATTTAAAAATCTAAAACAATTTGAATATCTATACCTAGAATTTCAAAACTTTAAATTCAAATTCAAATAAAATTCTAAAATCCAAATCAGGTTATACATATATACATATGTAACTACCTATTCAATTAAAAATTAACAATTCTATTCCTATAAAATCTATTTATATCTATATATATAAACAATCACTATTATTTGTTTTTACTTTGAATTTCAAATTTAATTCAAATTACAAAGGAAGGGCTTGGGTTACACAATAGCTTCCTATATATATATGTATAGATATGAATAATATCAAATTTATTTGTTTAATCTATAAATTTGTATTTCTAAAAATTAATCCAATTATATTACTAATTACAATGCTTAGAAATCCAGATTATTACATTCCTCTCCCCTTAGAATGTTTTCGTCCTCGAAAAGGAACGAAAACCAGAATTTATTACAATATTTTAAAACTAGTTAAAATATTCTTTGATCATTCCAAAATACTTAAAAATCTATATATAATTTTTTTAAAAATAGTTTTTATAGAAATTATCATTTTATAACTCGATGTTTCAATAAGTCCATCTTTGTTCTTACAGAAATTCGGTCATAGTTGATCAGGCGTACGACTGAAAATCTATAAGTACTTAGCAGACTCGTTTTCAACACCCAGTGAAAATATTTGAAATTTTTTTTATTGAAAATTTAGAAAACAGTTTTTGAAAATAGAGGATATATCTTTGGTGAGAATGCTCTGGAAATCATCACCCTCATCCATGGACACAGTTACATCAAGGGTTACGTTGTCGTCGCAGCAAAAGTCCATGTAACTGCAGGCTCTCCGTGGCCTCTCGATAATGCCATGGAACCCACACAATAGATCACAGTTACGTCCAGGGTTACGTTGCCGTCACAGCAAAAGTCCATGTAACTGCAGGCTCTCAGCGGCCTCTGATTTTCGCTGTCGAAATGAAACCTCTCCACTCCTACATAGGTCGCAGTCTGCCGATATAAAATCAAACGCAGACGGTTGGCTCTCAGCGGCACACACGACTTTCGCTATGTTATGATTATCACATTAATTAACTTACTTTAGAACATAGTATATAAACACTTAACCTCAACTTGTTATAAATTTGAAGTTATTTTAAATCCATAACTTTACAAATTTGGAATGAAGCTTAACGACCACAATGGTACTAAACAAAGTTACCATTTAATTCAGTTTGAATTTTCAGTTCACATAACTGATATTTACAAAATTAACATGAATGTAAATTAGAACAATAATTAACCATCCAAAATTAATGTGCCATTTATCCCATATAGATCACCTGCATAAAATTAAATGTCCAAATTAATTTAATGGAGAACAGAGATTTATTCTGCTAAGTAGATCTCCAAAATAATCTGGTCAATTTAAATATAGTAGAGGGTGTTTTATTCTGCTAACATAGATCACTAACCAATTTAATTTAAATTATAGCAGGACAATGTTTTTATTTGGCCATAGATAACACCAATAAAGTATACTTAATTCAACCACTTTATTATTTAAAATAATGTAATTATATCTAACCATTATTATTTTATCAATTCGTACTTTATTCAAACCATCAATTATTTGCACTATAGTGCTCTACTCGATAATACGAACCTAGTACAAAAAATCCCCGAGTCAATCGGGTGTAAAATATGGGAGATACAACACGTCAAAGATTGACACTTAAATTTATAAAATTAAATAACCACACTAATCATTTAATTTCATCCCAAATCCAATGGGTTGACCCAGCCTATAACACAAAACAAGCCTAACCCAAAAAGCTTTTATCCAAATCAACACTCACTCCTCACTCCTTCAACCTATAAACCAAACGTGCACACCATGTATGCCATGTCAACGACATGCACACCCGACCACCACTCACTGATCAAAGGCCATCATCCAATTTCCCTCCACCTCCTTATCACACCACCATTCTCGCTTCTACCTCCCCTGACCAAATCTAAATCCTACTATAAAGCCAAATTAAAAGAAGAATCACCCAGGTTTGAAAACCATCACGGTCGTGCCTCATCAACTCACCAATACAGCCATAGATCAACCTACTACTCCCACTACCAAGACCGCCATCCCCATACGCATCTCTGATTCTAACCTGGGCTGACTCGATGCCCTAAATCTCCCCATGACATGAAAAATTCAAAACAATACAACGACGGCCTTAAACCCTAGATTGAGCTCGCCATGTCACTACCTACCACCGTTCCTCCAATGACGAACTCCAATGCCTCGACCTTCCCTCGGGCCTCCTCCAGACATCATTGCCCCTCCCCTAGTCCACCACCTTGCCAAAGAATACCACATGAACGAAAAATATCGATTTAACCTCCACGACCTCCATAGGCCTTTAAAAATCCTATGGCTTGCCTTAAAAATCACGATTTCCAAAGACTAACGCAATTGTATAATCCATTCATAAATTCATGCTAGTCAAGAAAGTTTCGACACACGTCCTCTTGCTGACTTTATCCCATATCTCCCACCATATTCAACAAATCCACATCCAACTATTTAAAAAAACCTAGAGTCCAAACTTAACAACTTCACAGCTGAAAACTTTGGCTAATACTAGATGGAGAGAGTGATAATGATTTTTGAACAAGGAAATGTATATGTTTATTTAAAAAATAGAGAACATGTAAAAGGAAAAGAGAGAAAAGTGTGTTTGTGTTGCAGTATTCATCTCTGAGTATGTTTATTACAGTAAGCCTGCCACTCAAATCTCGAAGTAAATATCAAAAAAATATAATATAAACAACTATAAAAACATGCGTATCATTTACAAATCATGCTACTAACAAATTATTCAACATTTATTGTTCCATTAAATTCTAAACAAAGATTGAGAATCTCACCTTCCACATGTTTTTGAAATGCTTCAATTTTTAAATCCTCTTGAGTAGTTAAAAGATGCGATTCTTTAATTTTTTTTTTTGTTGAGAAAATGAAAGATGTAAATATATAAAACGAAATAAAATATAAAAATAAGATAAAGGAGGAAAAAGACCAAATTGCCCTTAAACCCATTGTCAACCTTGCCATCATTCCATAAGCCACCCAAAATATCACTCCTTTGAAAATATGATGGATATTAGAGTGGCTCGAGTACTTTTGTTTCATTTCAATACTTAAGGCATCTTTGAATTTTCACATCCATCATTTTATTTTCAAATTCAAAAATATTTTACAATTATTTATTATTTTTATTATTATGTTACTTATTTACTCATTTCAAAATAAAATGTTTTCTTAACTTAAGCTAGCATTTTAAATGTTGTTTAAAATGTATATAAAGGTTTAATAACTTTGTATAACTTATTGTTCGATAAAAAGTCAAAAATCCGAAAAAAGGGTTTCAGTCATATTTTTATTTTTCATCGGACTACTTATTTATGTAAATAGAATTCAATAATGAATTTTCTATCAATAGTTATGAATTAAAAGAGAGTTATTAAATTATTAAAAACCATTAATTGAATATTAAAAATGGATTAAATAATCATAAATCAAAAAGATAAAATTCTTAGTCGTCACATTATTTGTTCAAAAGAGTTACAATATGGGTTATTTTTATCAATTATGCTAACATGTTTAAAGAAAGAGCAGACATGTATAATGCAATTTTCTCAATTAACCTTTCATACTTGTACTTAATTTTTTTGTTATCATTGTGCTTATTCTAATAATACATATATTCTCTCTTTTTTATTAAATTTGCATTCTGTCGGAGAGTTCTGTTATAAAAAAAATTGCAAGTGATGTTTGCGTACATATATTTCTATCTTCACGATACCTTATGTAAATATATAAAATATTTGCAGGGAAAATGAGCTGTAAGCTAGACTTCCAAGATAATGCAAGAAAACTTTTTCTAATATATATATATCATCATCATCTTATTATTATTATATGTTGGCACTCTCACAGGTTTGTTACTGGGGTGTAATTTTATATACTACTTTAATTGGTGTGTACGCACCAGTTGAAAGGTGTATGCACTTGTTAAAAGCGGTGTGTACCAAATCGCACTCTTTGTAGCTACCTTGAATGGAAAAGAATTACACATGCACACAAACCCACATACAATGCTATTTTGACATAAAATAAAACACAAGATGTACGTGTAGTAAATGTATTTATATATGTATGTATATGTGTTGTCTTACATTTTCTTCTTCATGCCATACCTTTGCAGCTAAAGCGCTTAGCGATCCTATAGTGGTAGAGGTGCAAAGCGTTATGCTAGGAGTATAGCGGAGGTGCAAAAAATTTATTAGATCTAAAACCAAACATTTAAAGTTAATTTATTCCCCCTCTCAGATGATTTGTGTAGAAAAATGAAATATTATTTAATCTTATACAAAAAACCTGAAGAATATCATAATTTTCGCAGACCAAATTTGGTGGCTATAATAGATTTCTAATTTATATTGAGCAATTATGGCTTAAAATTTTGTCTTTATCCTAGCTTTGTTGATTTGGTATGGAAAAGAACTAGTCAAATCAATTTATGTATATTAATGTTGCTAAAGCGAGTGCTAAAAAACCTTGATTTAGCGGGTATAGCGATAAATAATGGGGTTGATGTGGATCTACTATTTAATAGCGCTGACTTAATAAAATAACATAGTAGTCTAAGAGCGCTATGCGCTATAGTGGGGATTTTGTGAGGCTTTAGCAGGGCTACAGTTGCACAGTGCTATACTAGAATATATGATTTTTACCCTGTGCTTTTGCATTACGGTGGCGTGGGAGACTGACATCAATTTTTGGGTGATTGATCAATGTAACAGTCAAATACCGACATGTGTGAATTACTAACACAAAGTTGTTTGCTTTAGGTCAGAGTTTAAAGTCGATTACAAATATCTCTCGTGTATGCCATATTTTACTTGAGTTCACTTGGTAGGTATACCATTTGAATGAGTTGACTAATTTTAGTCACAAGTGCATCATCGCTCATGAGTAGCATGCAGTCTGATCTGAAATTTCATGGTATGAAGTGTCCACTTTTAATTTTCGTATGGACACCTAAAATGCCCTCTATCATGCATGTATCATTAGTTTCTGTTCCCTGAGATAATTATGGAGAGGCAATAGATTTAATAGTTACAAAAACCATGTATTCCTAATGGGGGGAAGATGAGTCATGATAGTATGGGTTATAATGGATTTTAGAAAGGTAGATAAATGAAGAATGATTAAAATATATTTATGTTACTACATATAGTAGATAAATGCTTGTGTTGTACTCTAACCGAGAACAATGTGAAAGAAACAAGCAATGTTATGCAGGAGATACAAATAAATTAACTAAGTTTATAAAAATTAACTTCATTAACTATGTTATAAAAAAATTAACTAATTTTATTATAATAATAAATTAATTAAGTTTATATAATAATAATAATAATAAAGTGACGAATTATAAAATATAAACAACTTAACTAAGTTTTATAAATAATAACTAAGTTTGTACAATAATAATAATAAATTAACTAGGTTTATTAAAATTAATTAAGTTTATAATAATAATATTAACAACGACGAAAATGGTCATAATAGTAATAATAACAATAAACAAACCAAGTTTATAAAAATTAACAAAGTTTTATAACAACTAATTAAGTTTATAATAATAATAATTATAATAATAAATTATAAATTATAAAGTACTAACCAAGTTAACTAATTTTTATAAAAATCAACTAAGTTTATAATAATAATAAACTCTATGATATTAACCAAATTAAATAAGTTTTATAAAAATTAATTAAATATATAACAACAAGAATAATAAATTAACTAATTTTATAAAATTTATCTTTGTTTATATAAACTAATAAATTATTAACATGGTTAACTAAGTTCCAAAATTTAATGAAGTTTATAAAAATTCAACTAAGTTTGATAGCAATTAACTAAATTTAAAATAATTATAACAATACATTATAAATATTAACCAAGTTAGCTAAGTTTTATAAATATAAACTAAAATTGTTATCTAATATAAAAACTATTGTTTAAATAATGTTTTATAATAATAATAATAATATGAATTATTTGACTAATGTTTATAATAAATAAGTTCATAAAAATTAACTAGTGGTTATACTAATAATAACTTCATCAATTATGTTTTGTAAAAATTAAGTTTCATTAATGTTAATTAAGTTTATGTAATAATAACAACAAGAATAATAATAATACATATACTAATAAATTATAAAATCAACTAAGTTCCATAAAAAGTAACTAAGTTTAGAATAACAACAACAACAATAATAAATGATAAAGTACTAACCGATCTAACTAAGTTTGATGAAATTTTACTAAATTTATATAATAATCGTTGTAATAAATTAACTAAGTTTATAGAAATTAACTATACTAATCAAGATTAATAAAAATTAATCTTTTGTATATTAACTGTGATGTCCCGGAAATTTAAGCAATATTTATTTAATAATTTCATTTATAATTGTTTTAAAATAATGAAATATTAATTTAATAATCTAATACAAACAGGAATTTTCTTTTGAAGATTTATAATCATTTAATTTGTCAAAAGATATTCTTTTCAAAATAATAATAATTTAATTTAAATTGAGAATCTGATTGTTTTCAAATGTTAAAAATATTTAAGTAATAAAATTCATCTTTCTAAACTGATTTAAAGATATTTATTTATAATGTATATATGTTTATACATTGTAAATAGAGGATTTGATTTTAATTTTAATTTAAATTTAATAAGACTATTTTCAAATCTATATAAATGTATAAATTGTAAATTGATTAAATTGATTTAAATTAGTATTGAAAACTTTTCATAGGTAAATTTAAAAAGTCTTTCTTACATTATCAAAGAAATACAAGTAAGTATTTATTTTGTTTATAAAAATAAATATAGTTTAATTTTTGTTTTATAATAAAAGTTTATTTTGTTTATTTTAAAGAAAATAGTTTTTCTTTGAAATAAGATTTAATTCATTCATATTAGAATATAGTATTTTGATTTAAAACTCTTGAATAGAATAAATTCAACATTATTTTTTCTTTTAAAAATCTTCTCTTTTGAAAATTAGTATTAAAATATTATTTTAAAAATATGCAAGCAAACATTCAAAATGTATAGTTTTAAAAGAAGTTTATAAGTAAACATGTAATCATTTTCAAGGCTAATGTTAATAAATATTTAAAACAAGCTAAAACAAATTAGAAATGGTTTTAGATAAATTTAAATACAATTATAAATTAAGGATTCTCTTTTTATATTAAAAACGTACATGCGTTAGCTTTTAAACTAATAGTAGACACTTGTAAAACATTTGGCATAATAAGTTAACAAGTGGCAAGCTAATTTATTTTTGAAATTTAATTATATTGACAAGAAAATATAACAAATGCATTTGGTTAAAAGATTCTCTTCAAATTGAAAATATGAAACCAGATTTGTAAAAAGAATTTCAAAACCCAAATCTACAGTTCAACTTCAAATCTGCAAAACCTATCTACATCTAAATTCTGCAAGTTTCAACATCAAACTGGAGTGCAACTTCTATTTAAAATCTGAGCATTTGAATGTGGATCTGCATGAAATATTTCAATAATCAAATCTGGAAGAAACTCAGCAATTAAATATAAGTTAAAATCAACTTCAACTTGCAATTGCAAATCCAGATTCATCATGCATTTCAAATCAGGTTCCTGGGATATATGAACACAATTACGTCTCTGGAATTTGTGCTCTGCATCTTCATTAAACATGTGAGTAAACTTCTTTATTTTAAAAACAGATCTTCCGTTTTAAAAATCAATGTCAAACATAATTACAGAACTGATTTTTTTTTTTAAATTTCAGAAATCAAACCTGTTTAGAAAAAAATTGTTGTTCTGTTTCCTGTTTTTAAAAAAAAAAAATGAAATGAGTAACTTCACCATGAAAAAGCCTATTATATCTGTGCATATGAATCAATAGAAAAGAATATGTTGTGATGGTTTCATATTGATGACTGTTCCATGTGAACATATATGAATATGTATATATGTGTTGATTTCCTGTAGCTGCAGATCTACTTTGCTTGTAAACTAAGATATTCTTAAATAGAAAATCTTTATCATTTGTATTGTTTCAGTTAGTAATTTTATGTTTAAACAAAATATGTTGTTTAGTATAAATGTAGGTTTTATAAAATTATGATTTAGTTAAAATAAGATAGAATTGAAGTCTGTTACCCTCTGAAACAACTCTGCAGTAATCATTTTGCAATAAAACAAAAATATCAACATCATTAACTATGTAAAACAAGATTATAACATGAATATATGTTAGAAATCAGAAATTTTAAAACAAATTTCACCTTTTTAAATGGACCGTGGTATTAGCATTTTTATTTTGAACAGAAATAGGAATTTTGGAAGTATCTGATAGGCTAGTGAATTTTGGGGGTTAGGATGCTTCCTGTAGGTGGAGTGTTGATGTAAGAATGGAGGAAAATTGAGCAATAAGTGATCAGAGGAAGGAGGAGATGGAAATTTTGATTTCTAGGTTTCAAATCCTAGTCTTTGAGTGTTGCAGTTTTTAATTTCTCATCATGATGTATGTTGCATCGAGTGGGGTAGGGATTTGAGAGGTTGTAGAGGGAGTGTAGGGGTAGCTATGGCCAAGGTCGCATCAACGATGATGGTCGGAGGTGGGATCCCTCGGCGTTGACAGGTTTGGGTATATGTTGCTGTGGTGTTTCAGGTGGCATTGTAAACCTGGAAAATTTGATTTCGATCTGCAGAATGTTTTCTGATGATCGAATTTGCGTTGAAGGATTGTTGGAGACTTAGTGAAGTTCGTTGGGATGGCTGGAAGCTGCTGGAGCACCAGTACATGTGTACCATACATGTTGAAGTCTGATGAACATTGTTGGATTGTTCAGTGTTCTTTTCTCATGCAATTCTTGGGTAAAACTTGCAGTGACTTGGAGCAGATAGCTTAAGAACTCGAAGTAAGGGATGGGGTTTCTCGGGTTAGTTTAGTTACAGGTTTAAAAACTTGAGATGTGCAGTTTTTGAATTTGAATGAAATTCAAATTTTAGTGCAGGAATTTGATTTAAGTGGAAGTTGAAACTGAATTCAAATGAAATTTGAATTCAAGGTTTTTAAAAATGAAAATTTTAAAATTTAAACAAGATTTAAATTTAGTTTTTAAATCAAGATTAAAAGCAGTTTTCATGTTACTTTTAAAAAACCAGACTTTAATTCAAAACAGTTTTTATAAGTTTTAAATTATGAACAGATTTAAATGTTTTTAACAAGATTTAAATCTGATTTGAAATCAAGTTAAAACAGTTTTCAGATTTAGTTTGGAAACCAGTTTTGAATTAAAAACAGTTTGTAAATTTAAAAAGTACATATTCAAATGTTTTTAAAAGAATTTGATTTCAAATAAGTTTTAAAACTTGAAATAATTTATTTCCTTTGATATTTGAATTAAAGATATGAAGTGTTAATTTAAAATTGAAAGTTAAAATAATCAATCTATTTTCAAAGCTTGATTTATTTTAATCAAATAATTTTGTTTTAAACTTTTCTTTTATATTTAAGTAATGTTCTTTAACATTCATTTTATTTTAAGGTTTATATTTATTTAAATTTGGATTAATGTTTAATAGTTAAACATTCTAAATATTAAATCTTTAAATGGAATTTGAATTTAATTTTAGAAATGTATTGTTTTAATACATTTTGAATGTAAATGACTCATTTGATAAGTAATTAAATTATTTTGGTAATAATTAAGATAATTAAGAATTTACTTAATTATTTGGTTTTAAATAATGGTTTAGATTAATTTTTAATTAGAGATGATTTATTGATAATTAATCTAAAATAAATTTCTTTAATTAAGTAATTAATGAAGATGTTGTTAATTAATAATAATTATCTAAGGATAATTAAGTAATTAATTAATGTAACTAATTTTGATAATTAACTAGATTAATTAACCGAATATAATCAATTGTAATTTGTTAGGTATAATTACTTAATATAGTAATTGAGAAATTAATTACTTATTGTAATTAATTTTGATAATGTGATTTGTTTAAATTAATTAATTTAGTTTAATTAATTTAAGATAATCATTTAATGATTTAATGGAAATAATTATTTATTGTAATTTATGGAGCAGGATTACTTGGAGAAGTAATGAATGGTAATTACTAGAATGTAATTAGTGAAATGAGATTTATTTTAATTAAGTAATTTGGATAATTACTTTTGTAATTAATCAAGGATTAATTAATAAAGATAATTAATTATTGGGAATTAATTTATTAAGGGAGTTAATTACTGGATTTAATATTAATCAAGGTGATTAATAATTAATAAAAATAATTAATTTTTAAATTAAGTAATTAATTTGAATATTAATTAGAGATCATTAATTATTATAATTAATGATGTAATTAAGGATTGTTTGAGTAAGTAATAATTAAATAAGTAATTAATTAATTGTAATTAATTAAGGATAAATATAATTAATTAATAAATGAGTAATTAAATGTTAATTACTTATGATTAAGGTTAATTAATTTATAAAATTAATTAAGGACTAATTACTTATTGTAATTAGTGAATGATTAATCAAAGTGTTTAATCAAGTTGAATACTTAGATAATAATCAATTATCTGGGTTAATTAATTAATGAATATTAAGCAGGATTTATAGAAGTGTTAATTAATTAGAGATGGTTGTAATTAATTTAATTCATTTTAAATTAATTATAATTGATGGTTAATAAATCATTGCTTACGGATATTATTGATTGAATGGTTGTGATCTCAGTAATGAGATGAGTTGTATTTGTATGATATGGATGTTTGGTTAAGGTATGATGATGTGTGATGAATTATCCGGTTGTTATCTGTTTGTGATAATGATATAAATTATCCGTTTTTGATATGAATATGATTATCTATTGTGATATGTAGCTTATCTATCTGTGTGAAATAGATAATAATGAAATGAGTTATTTGTTTAAAACCCTTAAGTACAACTTGGACATTAAGATGGCATTTGGTTTCGATGAGACCGGGTTCGTATTTCCAAATTTGGAATTCTGAAAACCACATTGATTCCAAATTAAACGTTAGGTCGTTAATCCAAGTGGAGCAAGTGAAGACTCGAGGTGTAAGGGCTATACGTCAGTATAACTCTATGGGTGATTCCATAATGAGTTTGACGGAATAGTACTTATAGGTTTGAGATGGTGATTTAGAGTGCAAGGGTTATCGTCGTTAACTCTGAGGGTGATTCCAATACGAGTGTAACGAGATAGTGCCTTCGGTTTCGTTCGAACCTGGAACGAACTTGTATGGATTGAATGCTTTCAGAATATCGTCAGGTGGACGATGAGCATTCTAAGTTTGATGTGTCCTATAAAGGTAATCGTAGCCTCAAGCCTCATCAACCGGGAATGGCTAAAACAGGGGAGGTGCAGCAAGGCTTCGTGGGTAGCTCCCACTAGAGAGCAAGATTTATCCCTGTCTAAAGGTCCATTTATATTCGGTTGTGTGGCAGTTGGCGACGGCCAATCTGCGGGGTGGTCTCGTTCGGGACTGTTCAGTAAGGAATGGTTCCGGCTTTGTGTTGCAGGGGAGTTAGGGTGGCTACTCGGTACGGTGATCTAGGCCACGTACTGTGACGGGCGGTACCCCAATAGCCCTGCCATTGATGGAAACCCAATCTTCCTACGAGACCCTACGATTTTGATTGTATTACCCACTTTTGTGGCTAGTAGCTGGAATTTAATCATGTAACAATTTCGGCTATTTATTATTTATTTGGAAACCCTAGACACTATTATAATATCACTGGATTTCCTATCAATGTTTTGGTTAGCGTAAGGTAAAAACTTTTCCATGTTTATGTGTGGGAAGTCTTACGTGATACCTTTGTTTTCAAAGGATTTTCTAAAGTTAAGCAACTTTTATCCCCGTTTACTCACACCAGACCCCTGTCTGACCTGAGTGTTTATTTTCTGTTTTATTAAACTCTTGGGTACTCATATTACGTATGAGTAGTCAAGTGTTTCAGGATTGCTTTGACGAGTTCTAGAGGAGATAATGGAGCAGGAGGCTTCAACATGTAGATATATGTAGTGGTTCCGCTGTGTTTGAGTTGTATATGTTTTCTCTAATATATTTGAATTGTAATTGCTAGACAGATGTTTATAACTGTCTAGTCTGTGTTGTATTAGCTGTTTAACTCTGATGTAAATGATACTATGTAAAGTTTTATGTGATATAATATAATTTATTCGTTCCGCTATGAGATTCTGATGTTGTCTATTTCTTTCTTTCCTTTCTTTTCTCTTTTCTATTTCCTTTCTTTCTTTTTAATGATGCGTCTTTCTATGGAATGAAAGACGGGTCGTTACATTAACTAAGTTTATAATAATAATAAATTAACTAAGTATAATAAAATTAACTAAGTTTATAAGGATAACAACAAAAATAATGATTTTTAAAAAAACATAGTTTATATAATTATTATAATAATTAATTAACGTTATAATAACAATAATAATTAACTAAGCTAACAAAAATCAACTAATTTTATAATAATAATTCTATCAATAACGATGATGACGATAATAACAACAACAAACTAAGTTGATAATAGAAATAATAATGTCTTAAATCTTGTCCTGGTAGATGATAATGCACACGACCATTCTAATTTATTGCTTTTGTTATAACACTAGCTCTTGTTTAGAATTTTTGTTCTTTACCTACAAAATTAGTGTTAGTTTGAAAGTCGCAGTCTTACTTTTATGGGTTTAGTTGTATAAACTCATGTATATGTGCTTACATGCTTATTTGAGTTAAGTGTAGGTATTTGACAGCTCTTAACTCGCTTTTGGTTCTTTTCATGCTCATGTTTCTTTGGAAACTTTAGCGAACTCTCCAATATTGCTATAAGGTACGTTTTAATGTTTAACATGGGTGCATGCTATGTGACATACACAGTTTATAAGATATATATAAGTAAATATTTGGATAGTTTATCCATGCAGGTGTTTGTTATTGATAAATCTTGTTTCAACTGTGTATATCTATATCTTGTATTTGGGATTTTTCTTGGTGCTAGCCGTACAAAGGAGCGTCTAGTATAACAATTCAAAAATTTAGACACTCAGAATATTTTTGATAAAAAATATTTAACATTGTTTTAATGTAGATACTTTGTTTTTTTCAATTTTTTTTCATATTTATATTCATTTCTAACGGATATATTCATTTCATCTGCATGTGAGAGAACTAAAGATTTAGGATATTTCTTCTATTTAATGCAAACAACTAGCTACTTCTTTTTTGTGTACATATACATTAGAATATTATGCAGTTAAAACCATGGAATCTTATGTGTGTGAATATTTGGTTCTGTTAAATACAATTGTTATACCTTTATGTTTAATATTTTATATGATTTTTCATTATCTAAATGGATTTATGTTTTAGAACTATTCATAATGCGGTATTTTGATATTTATTGACTATCGATATTAACAGGGATGCAGTAGATTAAAAAAGCAAAAAATAAACCATAACACTTAAAAACGTTATAGAAAACTTACAAGAAAAGAATTATCAAAGCAACAAAATTTATAGCGCTTATTTGTGTTAGAATAATTCAACATCTATTATAACATATTGATATATAGCGTTTATTAAACCACTTAAAATACTTATAATAGCGAAAAAAGCGCTGTGAAAAATTTTGGTGGCCCCTTCGTGCTATAAATAATCCACTGTTTTTTATGACTATCGATATATAGCATTTATTAAACTTTTATAAAATACTTATAATAGCAGAGAAGAAGCGTTAGAAAATATGATTTTTTATAGTGGTTTTTTTGTGTTATAAAAAGGTAGAAACTAGAGACACATCCCTGTTTTCTAAACTTATTTGTTTTACCTCATCCCCTTTAATGAACTATTTTCTACATCCCTATTTTTTGGAATATTTTTACTTCTCTCGTTTTCAAAATTAGAAGCGGCCGCTTCGACATGTATCATAACAGTTATGAGTTATGGACGTATACCTACGCATATTAAGGTTACTAAAATTGCCCAAATACCCAAGTAAATTTCACCATTTTTGAAAATAAAACATGATGTGATTTATAGAAGAAAATTGGGAGGGACTTAATGCTAATTCTTTATAATCGTAAGGACATATGCAAAAAATTCCTATAAATAAACCATTTTTTATAACATGTTGATATGAAGCATTTACTGAACCGCTATAGTTACATTTATAGCGGCTCTAGGTAGCTATTAATGATAGTTTTTGTTGAAGTAGGTATGGATGCGTAAGTAAGTGAGATAGAAGTGATTCTCGACATGGAAAATCCAATTGCACTGTTTTGAAACAATAATGCGATAATGCATATCGCAAACGAGGCTAGAGGATAAAAGAAATTGTGAAACAATCTTCGAAGGTACCACATCATTAATGAATTCTTTTAGATGAAAGAGGTTGTGATACATAGAGTAGATACCAAGGACAACATAAAAGATTTATTCATAAAAGGACTAACTCGGTCGGTTCTTGTCAAGCTAATCAAAAGGATGTGACCAAGATTCCATATTGGTGCTAAGTGCAAGTGGGAGATTAATAGAGTCAAGGGTATGCCAGAGGGGCAGTTTTGTAATTTATTGTAAATTATAAACTTTATTGTAAAATCTTGTTTGAATAAAAGGTGTTTTTTCATTTTATTTTATACTTTTTATAATGTATTTTATTAATTAATTATTGAATTTAAATATATTTAATAGAAAATCAATAAATGGTGTGTTTTGTGATAGTAATTTCTACATGTTGTAATCTTGAACAATTTATCACAATTTCATAAACACATCATTTTAAATATTCCTGGTAGAGATGCATCGAGATTGGATATCGATACATCCATTGAGACCACTATAAAAGTCTCGACATTATTTACCATTTGTAATTTACCCCCTTTGCATGTGCTATTATTACCCTAAGTTCAACATCCTGTGCTTAATGCTTGATTACATGAACTTAGGGCATGTGCTATTAACCATGTCCGATATTCCAATCAGCTTCCAGAGATACACCTTCGGATCTCGGAGTGTTAGTGTAGACGAAAATTTACACTTACATTTTTTGGCATTGGGAGGGTTGAACCTCCGTTAGTTTTTCTCTCTAAAAAAATCCAATGACTTCATCCCTCCAAACCATTACTAACTTTGGATGAGAAACTAACACTGGAGCTGCCCCTCAATCTTCACATTCAGCTCATTAAAGAAGACAACAATGATAGAATGGTTATGCTCATCTCAGAGAAAGATAATGGTAAAGAATATGATCCTGTTTATGAAATTTTAGAATACCCTCAAGAATCACTCCATGAATTAGCCCAACTTCTAAAGATTGTTAAGGCCCTAAATAGTGAAGTTACAAACCTTTCCATTGAATTGTTGAAATATGAAGGTTTGATTCCTTTCAATAAGAGAGCCCTCTCGAGTACTCAAGATGGTGTTTCTTGAAAGAAGTTAAAGCATGATCAGGTCCTTGCCCCACTCAACCAGAGCTTGTCTCAGATATTATTCGACACTCGTGAAGGCTTTTCTTACCTAGAATACCCCCCATCAAAGAAAAAAGACCCAAAGAATGAGAAGTATTGTGTTTACCATTTAGTGAATAGGCATGTAATGAACAAATGTCTAAAGCTTACTTATGAGATCGATAAGTTTAAACAAAACGGGAAGTTAACCAAATTTATTAAACATTGGTTTGAATATTTACTTTCGTAATTATTTACTTTGTTCGTTTTTATTACTCTAGGAGAATTACATGTAACTCTTGCCCAATGAATACATATGGCGCTTTTCTATAAAGATGGGGTTATAAGATGAATCCTTTTTATCAAACTCCAACTATCAAATGGAAGATGCCAATTTTACTAACATACTTCTCTCGATTGCAACCTCTTTTGCTAAAGTTTCAACTCTAAGGAGCACCCCATTGTTTTGTATTTCTTAAAGCTTAATCAACATATCCCGATATTTATGGTATCTCATTTGGTATGGCCTCTCCCCTTAAGAAATCATGCATATGATACTTACATTTAGGATTTAAGGATTGAAACTCTCCATTGGTATAATGAGATCAATGAAGAGTTTCATTTTCCTTATATATATATAATTGATTCCATCAATAATCTTCTTTCTCAAACTCGAATGAAACTTTCTATTGAATAATGTGATTTAAAAAACTATATGATTTCAATAGTCTTTGCAAAGTGGTCTGAAAGCGTTCTTTTCAAGGGTTCATATTTCCTTTTCCAAGTTTCATATAGCTTTCTATATAGCTATTTACTTGAAATAGATTTTGACGGCTCACACTTTCCAAAAGAGGTTTTAGTTGGACGATACCTACAAAAAATGGTTGTAGATGGTCGATACTCGCTAAATTGGTTGTAGATGGTCAATGCCTACCAAAAGTGGCTATAGATCTGGACCCAAACATAATTTGACAGACCTTGCCGTAGGAGCACCCCTACGGTGATGGGCTATAAAATATAAGGCCATATCACGTTTAAAAAGACGCCGAAAGGCAGAATGCATGTTGATAGTGATTATAGTCAAATGGAATCATGCACTAGGTAGTTCCCCGGTAAGATTAGAACGTTCGGGAAGATTCATAATAATAGTGAGCCATGATCAAGTAGTACAATGAGCTGGGTAGATTCCCAGTTAGATTAGAATATTGGGTATGTTCCCAATAATAGCGAGCCATGGTCAAGTAGTACCATGCGTTGGGTAGATTTTTAGTTAGATTAGAATGTTGGGTAGGTTATCAATTATAGTGAGCCATGGTTAAATAGTACCACGTGCTAGGTAAATTCCCAGTTAAATTAGAATATTTGGTAGATTCTCATTAATAGCAAGCCATGGTCAAGTAGTACCATGCACTAGTTAGATTTCTAGTTAGATTAGAATATTGGGTAGATTCCCAACGATAGTAAGTCATGGATAAGAAGTTCCATGCATTGGGTAGATTCCGTGTTAGATTAGAATGTTGGGTAAACTCCTAATACGGATAGAATGTTAAGGAAAGTTCTTACGTTAAGACATCAAGTAGATTCTCGATGACCCAAAAAGGGGTAAAGGTAAACATAGAATCGTAATGAGATGAAACTTTTGAATGTACCACTAGGTTGGCTGCGGATAAGAATTCGATGAAAAAATTCGGTTGGGATCTAAAACCTTGTTTTGAAGAAAGCATACCATGGGCAAAAAATACCCCATGGATGGAAGATTCTCAAAGCACACTCAGGCGAGGTGACAACATAAGAAATGAAGTTGAAGAGAATAAAGTCCTTTATTTTGTCTAAGAAAGTGTTACAAAGGATAAGTTGAGAAGGACACTTAATTTAATAAAGAAATAATATTATAAAGATTGGATTATAGAATCGAGAGCATCAGAGGATAAAGTATAAAAATGAAAAGAGGAGATCCTTTCCAAATGAACAAGCCAAGAAGACAAGATCGGGCTCTCCGAAACAACCTCAGTTTTATAATCTCGAATGGAATTCATTAGAAACATCATCCTTAACCTCTTTTCCTCCCTTCATTTTAAAAGGATGCCGTTGTCATCTCTCGAGGTCAGATATTAGTTAAGGGCCTATTCCTCTTCGAAGTAAGGTGGCTGCTAAATTTTAGACCTAGCTTTGACTCAAGGAAGTGGCTCTTGATCTCAAAGGCCTTAAGGGTTAATTTTAGCTTTTGAAGTTCGACTACATTGTCCTCATAAGAATGGTAAAGAGAAGCATACACTACAAGGAAAATAGTCTTTTATAGTGGCATATTTGCCCCTATTAAAATGCTGTATATCGACATGTTATAAAAAAGAATTGCACATTTATAACACAAAAAAAACCTCTATAAAAGAGCATGATTTCACAACATGAAGTGCTGCAATAAAATAATTATTCTATAGCGCCTATTTCACGCTATATATCAACATGTTTATAGTATATTCTACATTCATTTACAACATATACATACCACTATAAAATATGTAGATATAATAACGCCTATTTGCTACCATCCTTTGATAATAATCTCATACATTGCATTATCTTTTTATAGCACTTATGTCATATAGTTATAACGCTTTTTATGAGCTATGCTTTATTTTACTATATATTTGATGCACTCTACTATTACATTTTAATAATAACAATCAAAATGAATCTTCTTTAAATAGATAATGATTTGAACAATGTATGAACGAAAAATGTAATAATCAGCAATGTAACGCATATTCATGATAAGAAAATAAAGTATCAACTAATAAAAATAAGTTCAATACGTTAGTTACCAGATTCAATACATATTCATGATAACAAAAGACAACATAGTTCAAAGTTAACGTCTACAAGTACCAAATGCATCGCTAAGAACTTGAACTGCTCAAAGCCTTTCTTCATGTATGTCTTTGGTCATTGGTAGTACTTCCTGAAAATTAAGAACATTTTGAAAATAATTATATAAAACTGTGATGAAAATTATAGGTTATTGGTAGTACCTTCTATTATTAGATGGATGAAGATTTACATAACTTTTTTAAATATCAATTTTTTCTTAGATGGACGAAGATAATGTCTTGTTGCATGTTGCATTATAAAAGCTTGCATTTCCTTTTTCTTAATAATGCAAGTGCACATACACACATGCACCAAACTACACATACACCCAAACTTGCACAAGCACACACAACATCGCACCTACACCTTTTCAATAATTTAAACGAATCAATAGGCAAAATGAAGCTTTAATACTCTTTGTAGCAACTATGGTATTATCAATTTGGCCCAAATATACAGATGTAATTCAAAAAAATGCAAATCAAAATTGTATAGACTCATTTTCAATTGTTTTCTTGTCTACAATTAAATACTCTTACAAGTATTTACAATACATATAGGCCTAGCTTATGAAACTAAAACAGAAGTCAAGTCAGTGATTTTTTAAGGAGCTGCTATTGCCCTATACCTACTGCCTACTTCTGCCTTTCAGGCAGCACGACTCTTATTTTGAATTTTTCTCATGCTGCTGCATATATTGCAGTAGTAGTTTTCTATTTTTTTTGAAAAAAAAAAACCCTTACCATATGTGAAATTCATATGCAGGAGGATTTAGCGTAGCATTTGACCCACTCGATGGATCAAGAATATTGGACATTAATTTCATAGTGGGCATAATATTTTGTCCTAATGTCAAATTTATAGGGCTATTGATCTTCTTTCCCCACCATCGGAACAAAGCACTAAGTAAAATTAACTAAGTTAATAGTGAATGAGAGCAATACTAATTTCATCTTGGGTAGATAGACCCCTCAAGTATTCTAACAACTGTGACGCCCCACCTCTATACCCACGCTAGCCAAGAACACTACGGTGTAGTGCTGTCAACTAGCGCGGAGAATAAGGCTGTTGAGGAGCGACCATCCGTGTAATTTCTTATCACACGGTGGCTATAAAATGATCTTCGGAAACAAATATAGAAGTAAGCATAACATGCGAATCAATCACAGATATCCATATCACAAAGGCGGAAAGAGATATGAATATATATCACATAAAAGTGTACATCAGAGTAGTGGTCTAAAAAGATCTACGATAATACAAAAGAATAGCAACGCGTGCTATACAAAAGAATACAACTATGAGTCTATATCTCAAGTGTAAACAACAAAAGCTGCTAATCTAAACAAGTAGCCAAAAGTCTGAGTAGTGAATCACTGGGGGAGGAGTCAAGCAGTAGCACCTGTAACATCTCGGCCTGACCCGAGTATTATTTATAAGAAAATAATAAACGGATCAGTCTAGCTATAAATATCAGATGACATGATATAAAATAAAAGATATGGCATAAACATAAAATATCCATACTGACATACTACTATAAGTATGCAAATAATGATCAACAGGAGATCAACCGATAAGAGATAAATCAATATCACAAGAATCTTCTCAAAGATCCAAAGAGGGCATCATACCCTAAACTTGTACTCATGACAAGTCAAAGAGATAAATTCCAGAAATCAACACAAGAAATCCAGAAATCATAAAAAGGGAAAGAGGCCTATCACATGACGGTCCGAAGACCATGGGGAGCTACCCCACATGTGTGAATGGAATCACACAGATTGAGGTCAAGACTAACCAAAAAGCAGAAAGGTATGTGTGAATGGAATCACACAAGTGGTGTCTAGTCTAACCTTGCAATGAAACAGACATCGCGCAATTGCTAGTCTAATTCATAAAGCGATCATCAAGATCAACGAGAAGTGTCAATTACACTAAGCTAGTAAATATAGAAGTTTAGCTTCATGTCCCATAACCACTTGCTTAACTTAAATATTTACGAACAAACTGTAAATCTTCACTAATAAAATTGTCACAAGAGGTTCAATCGAACAAGTCCAAGAATTAACCGACGAAGTGAACACAAGCGTTTCATACCACTTGTTTTACTAAGTCGTTTAATTAGATTTCTCATCCGAGTGAGGTAAAGGCTTGTATATACTAATAGATTGGAAAACGGTTTAAGAAAAGAGCTTTGTTATTAAAAATAGAGTTGAAATTGTTTGTTAAAAGAGTTTTGATATTTACTACTAGTATTGAAACCTTTATATTATAAAGTGACAAAACACATAAGCAAGTGTAGAAACAATCAGTCACAAAGATCGCATACGGAGATGCGAATAAAATCCAAGGAAATCAGCTCAATGTTTTTCAGATAAGATCCCCTACGGAGGGGGGGTCCAGGGGGGTGGCAACCCCCCAAGGTGGGGGTGCGGGGGCAACGCCACCGCTTACGGGGTTCGACCTGCCCGGTCAGGTCGCGGGGGTCCAGGGGGCAGCGCCCCGACCAAAACGGTACGACCTAGTGAAGACCAAAGGAAGGATAGGATCGAGCGACTTAAAGGGTTTCGACCTAAAGAGTCACGACCTAAAGGAGTAAGCGACCCTAAGGAAACTCGCGACCTAATCATGGCCGAGCTAAGGTGAGGTGCGACTCAACCAGGTAAGCGACCTAAGGGAGACGAGCGACCTAAGGAACTCGCGACCTAACAATAGCACAGGTCAAGCGACCTAAGGGAGACGAGCGACCTAAGGAACTCGCGACCTAACAATAGCACAGGTCAAGCGACCTAAGGGAGACGAGCGACCTAAGGAACTCGCGACCTAACAATAGCACAGGTCAAGCGACCTAACGTTTTAAGGCCGAGCGACCTAATTAAACTCGCGACTTAATGGTGTGAAAGGCGTGCGACCTAAAGTGTTACGACCTAAGGGTCGAGCGACTTAGTGGAACAAGGTCATACGACCTAACGGAGTAAACGGTCGAGCGGCCTAACAGGTTATAGGTCATGCGACCTAGTGGGTTAACGGCCTAACGACCTAAGGGTTATAGGCCCAACGACCTAACGGGTTATAGGTCCAACGACCTAGCGGGTTAGAAGGTCATGCGACCTAAAAATGGAAGGCAAGGCCGAGCGACTTAAAGAACCAAGGCCACACGAGTTAAGGCCTAACGGCCTGACGACCTACGACCTAAAGGCCCACGACTTACAACCTAAGGAGCCAGAGCGAGCGACCTAAGGCTGTATAGGGGACTTAAGGCCAGAAACGACCTAAGTGTTTGCGACCTAACGACCTAAAAGCCCGCGACCTACGACCTAAGAGCCATACGACCTATGACCTAATTCCGAGTGCCGAGCGACCTAACGTTGTAGGCCATTTTAAGGTCGGAAACGAGCTATTTTGAGGCCGAGACTTTTCCACGCGAACGACCTAGCATAGGCAGAACGACCTAAGTGTAGAATTTCACCAAAAACATTAAAAATTGGAGTTTTTCGCCAATTCGATTCAAACCAATTGCAAATGTGCATGCAAAAGTGATAGGGAATCATTCCCAACAGTCCAATATAGTTATAGACTAGAATTATGAGATAAAAATCTCACCTTTGCACTAAAGTTTATGAAGATGAAGCTTGAAAGCAAGGAGAAGCAATCCAAAGCTTGAATCCAATATCTTCTACTTGAATTTGGAGTTGAATGTTGGATTTGCAATTGAATTTGTGCTTGGAGTTTTAATTTCCCATTCTTTTCACCATTAATGCCCAAGCTTGAGTTAGTTAGGAAATTTATGAAGAGTGAGGAGAAGGGGGTTGGAACTTGGGCTTAATAGGCTAAACTAACCCAAAGTCCAAAGCGGGAAAAGTTAGTGAAATTTCACTAACTCCAAACCTATCGATGTTTATACTTAAAAAGTTGTAAACGACATTTCGAACTCAATGGAAGTGGTCTCGAGTCCTAATTTGACCGTTTGCAAAAAGTAGCTTTTCGGACCAAAATCCGATTAACGAGTTACTATTTAAATAAAATATTTAAATACAAACTCGATAAATATGCGGGTTGTTACAACAACTATACACATTTTTTCCAATAAAAAATAACCACTCAAGATACAATAATTTAGCAATCGTGATTAGCCTAATAACATCAAGGGTTTAGTAAGCCTGGACATGCATTTCATATATTTGGATTCATCTCTTACTCCATCAACCCATATCATACGGTGAAGCAAGAAGAAAACTAAAATATTCAAGGAGTGAGGAAAATAATTTAGTTTGGTCGGTAACTTTATAACGGATTTGGATAATGATTTTAAAATGTAGTTTGATTAGTTCTTACCAAATTTTCAAAAGATCTCTGAAATATTAAATACAATATCAATTGCTAGAAGCATGTTTTAGAAGTATGTAGAACATCAAATGATATATTACAAATTAGGGAAAACAAAATATACAATATATAGGGAGGTAAAAAGAGTACAAAGGTCAATTGTTAAAGAAATACTTTATTCATAGGTAGAAATATCAGCGTGTAAGACCAAGGCATGCAAAATATTTTGTAAAACCAAGGACTCATACTTGCAAAGAAACATTAATTGGCACATCAATTCCTCAACGATCAAAATGAAAACAAATAAATAAATGTATATAGATGGCTTCGGGAAACTGGTCATTTAGATAGGGGCGAGATTAACTTGGGAAGGCCCATTCGTAATCACTGTAGGAGGACTAGGCAAAGGCTCAAGGAAGCTTGTGGGTGACTGAACATCTGAGTCAAAGGCAAGCTTGTCAGATTCCGGTGCAGTTTCGAAGGCTTGGGAATCCACCGCCTATTACGAACATAACTAACAAGGCTAATACGTGGGGATTACCAACAGAAACAACATTAGTGATCCTGTGGTAATCCCATATTGCAAAAAAACAGCAGCACAAATTTAGTTTTTGTGGTCTGTGCAACTTTCATGAATAGACACTATATATAAAGTAACTACATATTGCAAAAAACAATATATGGTACATTTTAGTAAACACATCAACCTATATAAGAATATATGAACATAGTGATCATCATTTTGGCCTACTTAGTGATATGAATATAGTAAGAAAATTAGTTAGAAGTGCCAATAGGCACAACAATGGGCAAAAATATCATTTAGAGTGAGCTACTTTAAAAGACTCAACATAAACGAACTAACATAATACAGACACTTAATAAACAAGAATAAAACTATTTAAACTTTAGAGAAAATATAACATTTTTGTCACAAGATCGAGATTTAGAATGTTCCCTTCAGCTGCTGAACTGATTGCAGTTGCACCACTGGAACAGAAAAAATGTGAAATTCGGTTCTGGTTGGTTGGAAAAACAATTTTTGTAAGCATTAGGGAAATTATTGTTATTATTAACTTAATGATTTCTCATAAACATTAATTAATTATTACTAATACTAATAATAATATTATTATTATAAAATTAGTTAATTTTTATAATCTTTTTAAATTTTTACAAAACATAATTAACGAAGTTAATTATTATTACAAATATTAGTTAATTTTTGAAAACTTATTTATCATAAACATTAGTTGAATTATTGTTATTATAAAAATTAGTTAAACAATAATTTTTATGAAAAGTAACAAATTTAGTTAATTTTTATAAAGCTTAGTTAACTTGTTTAATATTTTATAATGTATTATTATTATTCAAAATTTAGTTAACTGTTATCAAACTTTGTTAAATTTTTACAAGTTTAAATTTTAAATCATAGTTAACTTGGCCAATAATTTGTTATTTTATATAAACAAAATTAAATTTTATTGTTATTCCACCTTTTGGTCAAGGCTAGAATATTAACAAACTGGCAAGGAAGGATGGATATCAGGACTGAAGATCGATTGGAAACAAGGCAGTGATCGATATCATTAAAATTTGGCCGAGCTCCGATTGGAATGGAATCGCTTGAAGGTGATGATCAAGGCTAGGCAACGCTGCATTTCGAATTTCAGGTTATTCGGAGTTCGTATGATAGAGATATGATCGATACAAGACAAAAAGGACATACTGTTCGCATCCATCGAGGGAAGTCAAATTTCGTATCCATCATATTCGACTCGATCAACATCTGTTCGAATCGATCGGGCTCGAATCGATCCTTGGCCGTACTATTCGAGTCCATCGGCTTCGTATCGATTAGTGTGGAACTATTCGTATCCATCGTGCTTCGAATCGATCGTGTTCGACGAACAGTTCGAACCAATCTGGAGCCATGCTATTCGTATCGATCTCGAGGGGCCTCATTCGTACCGACTAAAGTTCGTGTCGTTCCATCGGTGCACCTCAGTACACTATTCGTATCGATGGTGAAGGCTTTGTTCGCACCCATCGAACATTCATAAACGATGGATACGAATAGCCCGTGACTATCAACGCTAACGGCATGAAGTGGTCGACACAAACTCAGCTCCGATGTTGATTACTAATAAGACTCCTTCAATTCGGCACAAAAGGTGGAGCGATCCAAAAATCTTGTGCCACATCACCATGCACTCATGTGTCCAGATCGATTCGAAGGGATGGATACGAAATCATGGATTCGAACTCAGCAGCATACGAAAATCACAATCTTGCATCGATCATATCTCACAAACCGTAGGTCTAAATGCTACGAAATTTTCACAGGAGCTTACGTACAAGATAAAGAACATTTCTGCCAAGTTTCAGCTCGATTGGATCATTTTTTTGATCAATACGAAATCGATTCGTATCGATCACGGATCGAGTCGAAACTTGGTGGGATCGGTCGCGTGGGCCTACTCACGTGCCAGAAGAAGTCTCCCGAAGTTTGAGCACGATATCAGCCTGCTACAGTTATAAATAGCTCCCTGTAGCCTAGAGAAAAGGGGATCTTTTGGCTATTCAACGTCTAGACTCTGCCGGATTCAATTCTACATCTCGCCATTGTTGTTATATTCGAATTCCTTCATTGTAACTGCGGTAATCATCTGTAATCAGCAAAGAACATCAATAAAAGACAAACCTTTGAATTGGACGTAGGCCGGAGATAGCCAAACCACTGTAAATCTTGCGTTTCTATTCGTTATTCCTGGATTATTGTTTGTTATTTGCTTGTATCTGTGACTTGTGCTTGAAAATTGTTTGCTTATATTCATATATTGGTGTTTTCACGACATTTGGGGTTTGTGACCAATTTGTCGCAAACATTTATAAAATTTGTTAATTTATTATAATTGTTTTTGTTTATATATATATATAGTTAATTTTTATAAAATTTAGTTGAGTTGGTTAATATTTTATGATATATTATTATTATATAAGTTTAGTTAATTTTTATAAACTTAGTTAACTTGGTTAATATTATACAGTCTATTATTTTTATTATTATTAACAACTTGGTTAATTTTTATAAAATTAAGTTAATATATTATTATTATAAGCTTAGTTAATTTTTACAAAACTTAAATAACTTGGTTAGTACTTTATAATTTATTATTATTATTATTATTATTATTATAAACTTAGTGAATTTTTATTTAACTTAGCTAAATTTATATACTTGGTATGTTTATTGTTAGTATTATTTTTATAAACTTGGTTTGTTTGCACAGAAATGAAGATTAACAAAGTTTAAATATGGTCAAATATAAATAGTTTAGGTTTGGAAGTTTGGATTTTGTAATATATTTTACAAGTTGCTAGCTTTATTGGAATCCCAAGCAGATTAGATGATACAACTGAGTAAAAAGGAAAGTCATAAAATTTGCATAAGTTTATGTACAAATAATAGCTCAGTTCAGGTGATAAAAAGGAGGCTTACCTATCCCATTTTATCAAATTAAAGTATTTAATAATTACTTGTTAAATCCTAGGTTAACTGAAAATAAAGCTTTGGGTTTCAATTATACACTCAGGAGAAAATAAATCTTTGGGTTTCAATTATACAAGCAGTAGAAGCAGAAGAAGCTTTGAGTTTCAATTGTACTCATTGACCGATATAACATAAAGTTAACTCCATACGTAAAGAAACATATTGGTTGTTAAGAGCGTCGAACATTCTATAAAAATACAATTTATTTCCCATTTACCATCAATTATTTTTTTACAAAAATATTGAAAAGATGCTATAGAATATGTATTCGAAAAACGTATTTTGTAGCATTCAAGTTGATGCATAAACACTAAAAGCTCCTTTCTACAATCAACATATTCTTATGAGGAAAAATTGGTAGCTCAACTATGTTATTACATGGATGAGAAGTAACAACAGGTTACATATTCCTAGTTATTGCAGTACCTTTACTTGTTGTAGGATCGATTTCACCCTAAGGGGGGTGAATAGGGTGATACTATCAGTTATAAAAATTGTTTATTGCGGAAGATTATATAAAATAATCTCAATACAGATATATCAAAATTATAGCGGCACAGATAATAGTAAAATAATAAATGCAGAAATAGAACGATGCAGCATTTACCCAGCTTCGGCAAAAGCCTGCCTACGTGCTGCCCCAAGGTTTCAACTAGAAATTAAGCAGTCAGACGCTTGCACACGTAAACTCACGACACCCGCTATCGACTAGCCTTAACTCTACGCTCAAAATCCTGCCACAACTCAGCCACTGAGTTGCGAATTCACAAACTACGCCACGTAGTTTGTCCCCTAGTCACAAGACTAGAAATTACGATGTTTAAAAGAGAAGAATACAAACTAAACACAAATTAAAATCAAAACCCTACTTTTCTTTTTCAATTATACTAAATCCTTTATTAAAAAACAAGGCCGACCCTTTTATTTCTTTTATTTCGGCCTTGTTCCTTTGCTCTGTAAAACATCGGCCTTATTCCTTTGCTCGTTCCCCTTTGCTCAAAATTAGGGCTTGAGAAATAGTGAAGCTGCTGTCTTCAATTGCTCGATCGAATGATGATTGAGTGCTTCCTTTGTCGATCGATGCTCTCTTCTTTTAGCACATGGCTTCTCCAATTTGGATCGAGTTCGTCTACAGTGGTATGCGAATTATTCTTTTTGCTTTACTGATTGATATGTTGAACTCGATCCTAATTTGAGTCGAATGATTATTCCCTTTTTTTCTTGTAATCGAATTGTTAACTTGCCGATGATGTTCATCGTTTATATAGGGTTCGAACCCCTGTATTTTCGTTCATATATAATCATTTGAAGTCGTCTATTGATTTATCTCGGCTAATTGATTGTGGTTGAATGATTATGATGATTTCTAACTTCTTCAATTCGTATATTTTTGCCTTGGTCATCACGGTTTTGTGAATTTTCTGATTCCTTGATTTCCAAGACTCTGACTTTACTGCGAAGATGATTTCTAACTTTGTGTTTCTTGGTACTCTTCTGTCACCATCACTGCTAGTTTGACCCATGGCTTTGACTATTTTTATTTGGTATCTGTGACTTCGGCACAGTTTGATTTGAACTGCAGTTGACTTTGTGCATTTTTCTGTTGACATCGACCTTGACCTTTAAACTTGATTTTGTCTCGGCCTATACTTGAGCATTGCATAGGCTTTGTGTATTGGCTTCGGCCATTATGTCTCTGACTTTGATGACTTCGGTATTGTCACTGACACTACTTCATCGATATGTTCATGCAAGCTTGGAGTTGCCACTGGCCAGTTGAATTATTGACTGTTGTTTGAAGTGTGATATTGTGTACATGTTGCTTTAATTCTGGTACACGATATTTGAGTCTGCACTGCATGTTGTACCTGTTCTTTTGGCACTGCTTACTAGTCCAGTTTCATTTTAACTTTGTTGTACTGACTTGTGCTCGAGTTGCTTCAATGTATATTGATGTTGTGTTGCTGCCATTCACTGCTGCACTGCTTCATTGATATATATATGTCTTGTAGAAATTTTGCATTCACTTGCATCCATATTGTCACTGTCTATTAGACATGAGGTCTTTGGTTGCTCAGTCGAATGATCGTCTCTTCTATTTTTGCACACAGCTGCTCGGTCTGATCGAGTTCGGCTATAATGGTATGTGATTTGTTCCTTTTGCTTTACTGGTTGAACGCTTGCTCAAACTCGATCAATGATTCGAGTTATTGATATAATCTTCTCTGTTATTGCTTGACTTCGTATTCTTTGTCTTTGATCAAAAGTGCTACTTGATGCTTGCATCCCTGTGCTTCATGTTGTTTGGTCTGGCTTTTGTACTGTGTAGTTGAATTGAGTCATATGCATGTTGCCACAATTATTGTATGTGTTTGGTTCAGTCTTCACTGTGTCTGACTTGGAGTATTTTGAAACTGTTACCTGCAGTGTGCACTAACTGGTTCATACTGCATTGCTTCATCATTGATAGTTGACATGTGCACCACTTGTGTAGTCTGCTTGGTGTACATGTTCTAGCTTGATTTCTTGCATATTGATGTTGAGCCATTGTCTTGCTCGATTTGAAATTCTTGCATTAACTTGGTTTTTGATATAACATAGTTCTGTTCATTTGTGTTGGGCATTATTTTGGTTAGTCTGCACTTTTATACTTCATATTTGTTGTTGCACTGTCTGTTAGACTTGAAATCTGCTAGCTTCACTTTGGCATTTGAACTGGTTTGATATTGATTTCAATGTTGTTTTACTATGTGCATGTACACTAGGTTGTACTTAATGAACTTGAGTTGTTTTTGAGTGTGTTCTATCCCTTTGTGCCTTCGTGATATTTGTAGTCTGATTATGCTATTTGTATGTGGTCTGGACTTGCTTACATGTGCATGCCATTTATGTCTTTGAGCCTTTGTTCTGACCAGTTCATTTTCTATCACTGAATTTTTGTCGAGGCTTGTATTTTTGGACTACACCTATGTTGAATCCAGCTTTAAAGCTCGGGTTTGACCTTTTGCTGATATCGTGACTTTCACTTGAGTTGAACCCGGCTTTTGATTTGGGTTTGACCTTGTGCTCACCTGTCCCTGTAGATTATCAGGTGTATATCGGTGTGCACGGCCTTGTGGCATGTACAATGATAGACTGTGCATGTCACATGCTGTTTGTGTATGATGAATTCAAAACTAAATGATGACGAACAACCCAAATAACTGAGGAAAATATTATTTTCAAAATCCATATTTTATTTTATACTGCAAAAATATTTCCTTTTCAATTTTACTACGTCAGTATTTATTTTTGCAGATTGCTCAGATGCTGGATTCACTATGGAATAAAGTTGAAGATAAATACGAGTGAATGAGCTATATATAGTGAGGTGTATTTGTAGGTTAGAAATTATGATGTAATCGAAATTGTATTGTCATTAAATTTGTCTATATATATATAGTGAGAGTTCAAATTTGTACTATTCAAAATTGTAACAAATATTTGTTTGAATTTAAATACTGTGTTATTTATTTTATTCTGCAAATATTTATTTAGTAATGAAAAATAAAATAGTACATTAACAAATACATTTAAATAAATATATATATGTTTATTATCATCAAATAGAAATTATATACACGCATATTCAACAATCTCCCCCTTTTGATGATAACAAACATATATTTAAGATTTTGAATATGTTAATGTATTTGATCATTGATATACTCTATTTGCTCCCCCGATTTAAATGCTTCCTCTCTACACAAAGCTCCCCCTTCATAGGTGCATATAAATAAAAACATGCAAATGAGCCTAGATGTAAATAGAAAATATTTGACCTTTATCTATCAAAATCTTAACTTTTCTCTCCCCCTTTTGTTATCAGCAAAAGAGTAACTGTGTTAGAAAAATAGAGATAAAGTGATAGACATTAATACAACATTAAAAATCATTTGAGTATAAATATTAAATTTCAATAAAAAATCGAACAAAAATCATAAATACTCTGTTAGGCGCATATTCCACTTTTAGAGTGATACAAATGATGTCATCATATATAAACCATATAGTTGTGTCTATTTGTGGTATATTTATATTTGGAATTTGAATATCTATCAACCATGCATAACCGTTAGGTCTTTTAAATGAGACTAGTAGTATTCCAATTTTATTTTAAAAAATGAATTCAAGTATCTTCTAACCACGCATAACCGTGAGGACTTTTAAATGGGATTAGAATCAACTTGTCTATTTAATAATCAATTTTTCTGATATGCGTTCTGTACATGCATAACCATAAGGACTTTTAAATGAGCATGGAAGCAAATAATCAAAAATTCCAAGCAATTCACCCATGCATAACCGTGAGGACTTTTAAATGAGTGAATACTTTGGTTGTTTATTATTATTATTATTATTATTTTATTTAAAAAAAATATAAAATGCAAAACGACTGATTCCTGTTTAAATCACCACATATTGACATATTATATTGGATTATGATGAGTGATGGTCGATAGAAAATGATAGAAATAGAAATGATCATGGGATTTTTACCAAAAAAAAGTGTTTAAAACTCTTGTTTAAATTTCTAATGAAATTTAATAATTATACCGTCTCAAGTCATAATATATGATTAATATCAACATTCATCACTTTTTCAATCACTATTTATCTTTTCGATAATTACCAGGAAGTCAGATTAGTCAATGTAGTCATTTAAAAACAAATTCAAAAATAATTATAAAATCAGTTTTTTTTAAAAATGACTAATCTGAAAACAAGGTCAAAATGATTTTCTAAAAGGGGTTTTATAAGAAAAATTTCTTCTATATGAAAATTATTTGAAATGAAAAATATGCAGATATTTTCTTTGAAAAAAGAAGGATGCAGTTACTGAATGTCTCAACATAAATCACATTTCACTAGTAATTTTTCTACCAACTAGATTACCAATGTGTTCTGCATCTGAATATTTCTTTCACTCGAGATTATCATTAATTGAATGTCATAGACCAGACCGTGAAATTTGCAACAATTTCTTGAAATCCTTTTTTCAACTATTTAAATGAAATTCTTTTGGATTTTAATTGAAGCCGTGTAAATAAAAAAAACCATGAATATAGAGTTAGCCAAATGTATCATCACCATCCAATAGAACACCATAACTAATCAAATTAATCTATATGAAGTATTTCAAGGATTGTAGCATTCTTGGCATAAAAGAATAATTGGCCAACAATTTTGAAAAAGTCAAAATCGTTATCATCTATTACTTCTTTATCAATAACTGGCTGAATTAAATCAAATTATGGTGCAGATTTTCACATATATCGTTCAAGATATCTTTACCTATTTTACCTTTACGATAATTTTCTTTGTTGCCCACTGTGATTCTGTTACCTTTGTATTAGGCTAAGAAACTTTACTTTGTCACTCGTTATATCCTTGGAACAGCCAGAATCCAAGTAACACTATTGGAGTTCCTTAGCTTGCCATCACACCTACACGTTAAAAGATTTTTGTGACCTATTTTTTTTTATAGATCCATGGTTGTTAATGGTAGCAGATTTTCAAAAATATGTTTGTGGAGACCCAAAATATTTATATATGTTCCTTTTGGCACCCAAAATTTGTTTAAATTTGAGGGATTTTATATTTGTGTCTTTTGGAACTCAAATTGGAATAGTTTTTACGTGTTTGGGTCTATACCAACAATTATTTTGATTGTGTCCAAATTTTCTACAAATTGTGCACATGGAATTGACTTGATTAATTTTTCTTTTAACAGGTTCAGATTGATTATATCCAAGTCCTTGTCTAACTGTATTAACAGTTTGTTTCCCGAATAGCATTTTCAACGATCTTTCTCCTTTTGAAAATTTTCATAAATTCGTTGATAATTGTTGGACTTGTGTTTTGAGAGATTCGTTTTCGTTTAATAATTGTGTGCACTTTTTAATAGAATTTTCTCTTCTTGTATTTTTCACTTTTTTTCAAAATCAGAATTTCATTTCCGAGCGATTTAATTTTAATTTCTGATTTTTTAATCTTTTCTTCGAATGTTGGCAACTTATCACACTTAGGGATCCTACTTTGATAGTTTTTAACTAATTGGTCAAGTTGTTTATTTAAATCTATCAAAGTATCTTTTTGTGATTCAAGTTTGGCATACTTCACCCTAAGTCGTTTAAGACAGCCATTTACTTTGTGGAAATATATAAATAATTCTGAGTGAGTGAGTTTTGATACCTCGCTTGGCTCGTCATCCTCGCTATCAGTTATATTACCTTAAAAGCACATATCTGCTTTCTCACTCTCACTGTTAGTACTTTTTTTATCTTCGTCGGTTGTATTCCACGTGGCTGCAAAATTTATCCTTTTTGATTTCTTTTCTAAGTCGTATCGATTTTGAGGATAATTGGGCTTGATGTGTCCGGGTTGGTTGCACTTATGACAGATGATTTCTTGCTGTTCTGGGTTATCTAGAACTTTGATTATTCTGCTTTTTAATTTTTGATTTAGAGCTGGATTTCCGTATTTGCGGTTCCACTTTTTGAATCTCTTTATTACCATTTCCAGCTCTGCTGCTCCATCATCATCATCACTTTAAGTTGTTCCTTTGAGAGCTATTGATTTCTTTCGAGTATCTCCTCCTTCACGCTCTTCCTTGAATTTCATTTCTAGCTCATAAGTGCTGAGATTTCCGATGAGTTCTTCAACTTTGATTTGTTTTAAATCTTTTGATTCTTGAATGGCAGTCACTTTTGCTTCAAAACTTCGTGGAAGGACTCTGAAGATTTTTCGGACTATTTCCAATTTCGTATATGATTTTCTGAGAGCTTTTGATTTGTATACGATGTTGGAAAGCCGTCCGTACATCTCTTTAACATTTTCTTCCTTGGCCATTGTAAAATTCTCGTATTCACTACTCAGCATGGCAAGGCGTGATTCCTTGACTTGAGATGTTCCTTCATGAGTTTCTTCTAGTGTGTGCCATATTTCCTGCACAATTAGACAATGTGAGACACGATTAAATTCAAATTGATCTAATGAACAAATAATCGAATTCATAGCTTTGGAATTAGCATTCTGTAACTTATTTTCTAGATCTGTCTATTGATCAAATGGTTTTTCAGTTTCTTGATTATTTACAACTATTGTGGGTGCTCTATAACTTGTCTCAACAATATTCCAAGCATCAATGGTTTTTAGAAAAAATTTCATTCTATTTTTCCAGCAAGCATATCCACCATTGAATGTTGGTGGTCTAACTATAGACCGACCCTCAGCAAAAGCACAATTAAAAGAAGCCATTTCAAAAATTCAAATTTTTAAAACAAAAATTGGCTTTTGAAAAATTAAATTTTTTAAAAACAAAATGGATTTTGTACCTAGCTCTGATACCACTTGTAGGATTGATTTCATCCTAGAGGGGGGTGAATAGGGTGATAATATCAATTATAAAAATTATTTATTGCGGAAGCTTATATAAAAAAACTCAACATAGATATATCAAAATTATAGCAGTACAGATAATAGCAGAATAATAAATGCAGAAATAGAACGACACATAATTTACCCAGCTTCGGCAAAATCCTACCTACGTGTTGTCCCCAAGGTTGCTACTAGAAATTAAGCAGTCAAACGCTTACTCATGTAAAATCACGACACCCGCTATCGACTAGCCTTAACTGTATGCTCAAAACCCTGCCACAATTCAGCCCCTGAGTTGCGAATTCTCAAACTATGCCACGTAGTTTGTCCCCTAGTCACGCAACAAGAAATTACAGTGTTTAAGAGGGAAGAATACAAATTAAACATAAATTAAAATAAAAAACCTAATTTTCTTTTCCAATTATACTAAATCCTTTATTAAAAAACAAGGCCGACCCTTTTATTTCTTTTATTTCGGCCTTGTTCCTTTGCTCTGTAAAAATCAACCTTGTTCCTTTGCTTGTTCCTCTTTGCTCGAAATTAGGGCTTTGAGAAATATTGAAGCTGCCGTCTTCAATTGCTCAATCTAATGAAGATTGACATGCTTCCTTTGTCGATCGATGCTCTCTTCTTTTAGCACATGCTTCTCCAATTTGGATCGAGTTCGTCTGCAACGATATGTGAATTATTCTTTTTTCTTTACTGATTGATATGTTGAACTCAATCCTGATTCGAATCGAATGATTATTCCCTTTTTTTGCTTGTACTCGAATTGTTAATTTACCGATGATGTTCATCGTTTATATAGGGTTCGAACCCTATATTTTCGTCCGTATATATTCATTTGAATTTCGTCTATTGATTTATCTCGGCCACTTGATTTTGGTTGAATGATTATGATGATTTCTGACTTCTTCAATTCGTTTATTTTTTCCTTGGTCATCACGGTTTTTTGAATTTGCTGATTCCTTGATTTCCAAGGCTCTGACTTTACTGCGATGATGATTTCTTTCTTTGTGTTTCTTGATACTCTACTGTCACCATCACTGCTAGTTTGAAAGCTAGTTTGATGACCCACGACTTTGACTATTTTCATTTGGTATCTATGACTTCGTCACAGTTTGATTTGAACTGCAGTTGACTTTGTGCATTTTTCTGTTGACATCGGCCTTGACTTTTAAACTTGATTTTGTCTCGGCCTATACATGAGCATTACATACGCTTTGTGTATTGGCTTCGGCCATTATGTCCCTAACTTTGATGACTTCGGTACTGTCACTGACACTACTTTATTGATTTGTTTATGCAAGCTTGGAGTTTCCTATGGCCAGTTGAATTATTGACTATTGTTTGAAGTGTGATATTATGTACATGTTGCTTTAATTCTGGAACACGATATTTGAGTATGCACTGCATGTTGTACCTGTTCTTTTGGCACTGCTTACTGGTCCAATTTCATTTGAACTTTGTTGTACTAACTTGAGCTCGAGTTTCTTCAATGTATATTGATGTTGTGTTGCTACTATTCACTGCGGCACTGCTTCATTGATACATATCTATGTCTTGTAGAAATGTTGCATTCACTTGCATCCATATTGCCACTGCCTATTAGACATGAGGTCTTTGGTAGCTCAGTCGAATGATCGTCTCTTATATTTTTGCACATGGTTGCTCAATCTGATCGAGTTCGGCTATAATGGTGTGTAATTTGTTCCGTTTCCTTTACTATTTGTATCTTGCTCGAACTCGATCAATGATTCGAGTTATTGATATAGTCTTTTCTGTTATTGCTCAACTTCGTATTCTTTGTCTTTGATCAAAACTGCTACTTGATGCTTGCATCCCTGTGCTTCATGTTGTTCGGTCTGGTTTTTTGTACTGTGCAGTTATATTGAGTCATATGCATGTTTCCATAATTGTTGTATGTGTGTGGTTCAGTCTTCACTGTGTCTGCCTTGGAGTATTTTGAAACTGTTACCTGCAGTGTGTACTGACTGGTTCATACTGCATCGCTTCATCATTGATAGTTGACATGTGCACCACTTGTGTAGTCTGCTTGGTGTACATGTTCTAGCTTGATTTCTTGCATATTAATGTTGAGCCATTGTCTTGCTCGATTTGAAATTCTTGCATTGACTTGGTTTTTGATTTAACATGGTTCTGTCCATTTGTGTTGGGAATTATTTTGGTTAGTCTGCACTTCTATACTTCATAGTTGTTGTTGCCACTATCTGTTAGACTTGAAGTCTGGTGGCTTCACTTTGGCATTTGAACTAATTCGACGTTGATTTCATTGTTGTTTTACTGTGTACATGTACACTTGTAACGATCATGACTCGACCTTTGAGGATCGGCACCCGTACTTTCCTTGTACTCGAATGCCTTAGATTCAAACACCGAATCTAGCTCGCCGGAGCTTATAACACATTAAGTACAACAACACAGCGGAAGAAAATGAATAATATCATTGATACATAATGATTGATTACAATAATGATACAATAAAACATTAATATAAATCAGAGCCAAAAGATATGCAACAGCGGAAGACAACACAAGAAGATGGTCTAGACTTTGCAACCATCATAGCGGAAAGATATCTCCAAATGATAATATCTTCAGAACCCAACAAGATAGATACTCCAACATATAGCGATTCCATTTCTAAAGCTCCAAAGCTAGAAAGACTCCAAACCAGAAAACGAGAGCTACCAGCAATGCTGAAGTGAAGCAACTCGATCCAAATGCGATTGCTAATATACAGAGATTGAATGCTATCGAATCTACACCTACTATTTGATTATCTGAAAAACGCAACTCTAGACTGCCTATGTGGAAAATTGTGGGCATCTAGAGTTTAGGAAGGGAACAATAAACTCCGGGTCACTCTTGGGACTGGTATGAGCAAACAAAAACAGTTTATCTTTAAAACAAAATAGAAAAAGATTTTTTTTAAAATTGAAATCCGCAATGCTTTTTGAAAAATGAAACTACCTTAGGCCTCCCGCCACACACACCATGCAAATGCAGAAGTGGAAGAGATTTCTCCTTATGATAGTCAAAAATGCTTGATACGCGAAAACCATTTGATATTACTATTAGTGCATAGTGCAGAAAACCTTCTGAAAGTATAATATTAATCTTAGCCGGCATACAACCATTATTGTATGCCTACTATAGCTACCATCTAAACAGTGGTGACCACCATAAGTAAATGGCAGGTTATGCAACTGAAACCGTACAAGACGCGTATTGGATGATTGGGTTTCCAACAGATGGTCAGACCAAGGAACTTCCCATTGCCACTTGGATACGCCTTTGGAGGGACGCCCCGAGAACCTACCCAACTCTCTGCCAACACAAGGCCTGTTTACTCCCCTCCCAGGAGTAACACCTAAGATATGCCATTCCCAGTCGTTTGCAACCTTTATCCGAGGATCCTCAACCACAAAGCAACAATCACATAGTAATAAATTTACAATGTCCACATGAATTAAGTATCTGGGCTCCATACCATGATACCACCCTTTTCCAGAAGGAATGGACATACCCTAGGGGCGCGGCCCCTGCAACCTTGCCGCATCTTTCCTGTTTTGACCATTTCCGGAGTGTGAGGTCTTGATGCAGTCTCGTCCACAAAGCTACGCGTTTTCACAAAGCCATGCTTCGATCAACAAATGATCAGCAGCACTTCGTATGCCACATTACCAAATTGGGAATGTATCACTAGTAACCATCAACAACATAACCTCTGAGCTCGTACGTCTCAGAAAAGGGTGTTAAGCTAAGAGAATAAATTTCCGCCACCAAACAGAAATGTATTTGATAGAAACCAGCTTTACATTTCAAAGTGTAACGTCGGATACACATCCATACAAGTCTGTTTCGAGTTCGAACATAACTGAAGGAACTTCCAAAGAAGCCCTTGCACTCGGGGAATTCCCAATCCCGATCGGACTCCCCATCACATATGGAGATCTCTATACCAGGCGCTAATCGATGTAGAGTCATTCGACGGGTTATTCTTTCGTTCTCGAAAATACCCAGTCTTCACCTCCGGTCTTCAAATGCTATCCATAACGTCGTATCATTATTCGGAATAGGTTATATGACACAAAGTCCTCTCCCGACTAAACCGAATAATGAGCGCAATATTTAAGATGTATGGATATTGGGATTTCAGTTAAGTCAAAACTTATTATCCAAAACTTTTCTTTCAAATGGTTTAAACAAATTACCATTTCCAAATCTTCAAATAAAAAGATTTACTTCACAAAGTTCACCCGTTTTTCACAAAAATTCATTCACAGATTTCAAAACAATTTCCATTTCAAATCTTTTATAGAAAGGATACACTTTTAAGACCCCTTTCAATTTGAAAACAAAATATACCAATCTTTAACAAAGATTCACTCATATTCTTTTGAACAATTTCCCTTTCAAATTGGATTAACTCGTCCAATCTTTGAATCAAAGATTTAATTCATAGATTTCAAAATCATCTCCAAAGGTTCATTCATAACTTGGAAAACCATTTTCATTTCAAACTTGAAATCCCATTAACACAAATTGGAAATTCTTTCCTTATATGAAAGCTTTTATTAATTAAAAATAAATAGTTTTCGTTTTCGGAAAAATCCGATCACATTTGTACAAGTTAAAGCACTTCAGTTAAATTTAAATTCCTAAATCAATACCTTCAAAATGGTTTAACCCATACAAACACATTTATAACTTGTATATCATCTTTAAACCATAGTTTCCAAACATAGAATTCAATTTCAAATTTTGAATTCAAATTCCAATCAAATTATTTAAATTTCAAAACTTTATCAAGTTATTCAAAACTCCTTTCAAAAGCTTTTCAATTCAACCCAATTCCATTTCCAAAACCGTTTGGATTCAAAATTTCAATTTTTTTAAAACGATTTAAAAAACCTACGACCTAACCAATTTTCTCGTGCAATCTATATTTGTGTGTGCATGGTGTAGTCCAGGGGTTTTACCCAATAGTGCAACAACATCAATCAATCACAGATTCAAGCACATCAATAACGATAAGCGGTATAATCCTATAACGCTTATCTTCATTCATAGATTCACAGATAAACAATATAAATTCATCACAGATAAATAAATTACATTCATCACAGATCATACCAAAACAATTCATAGCACAAAGCATAACATATCAGGGATATCAAACAATACAAGGCATTCCATACAATCCAAACATCCATAAGTAAGTTTAATCACTCATCTGATTAATTTAAATCAGATTTATTACTTACGAATAAATTATTAATCTTGGTTAATTAATATTAATTAATTACAAACCATCTTAATTAATTATCCTTTAATCATTTATTAATTAACCTTTAATTTTAAATTAATCGACCTTAATTAGTAATTAGATCATCTTTTAATTATTAAATAATTAACCTTTAATTATTTAATTATCCTTCTATTAATTTTACTTAATTAATTAAACCTTAATTAATTATCGTTTAAATGATTATCCCTAATCACTATTATTAATTAATATATAATTGATTAATTATCCTCAAATTAATTACATTAATTAATTAATCATATTAGTTAATTAACTAATCTTTAATCTTTAATTATCCTTTAATAACTTTCATTAATCATATTAATTAATTACTTAATCCATTAATTATCATACTTTAATTAATCACATTAATTTATTAACCCTTAATTAATTACCAGCCCTTAATCATCCTTAACTAATAAGTGATTATCCTTAATCACTTATATTTTAAAAACTACCACTTAATTACATTGAATAATTATTACTTGATTAATTAATCATAAGTCATCAATTTATTACCCTCAATTACTTTCTTCAATTAATAAATTACCAATTAATTAAGATCATAATTGATTAAAAGATAAAACATCTTATCTTAATTAATTACTCGAACTATCATTTAAGCCCTGTTTCATAATCTTTTAATTAATTACACTTAACTTAAACCTTTAAGCTAAATTAAGGATTAAAACAAAAGTCCTTTAACCATTTACTTAATTAAATTTTTTTAACAATTCAAAGACGTTTAACAATTTAAAATTTTGCACCTTTAAACCTAGTACCAATTACCTTAAGTTTAAAATCTGTTATACTTTAAAAATGCGGGCCAACACATTCAAACTCTCGAGGTAACCCCTGAGTTTCCCTCCTTGCATTACTCCTTCGAGACCACACGATAAAATCCTCGAGACCAACCGATACCTTTGCTTCTTCTCCAACCATCATCAATTCAATCACCCAGATATGCACAGGTGCACGTGCACAACCACAGGAACAACTTTCGACCATCACTCTGGTCTCCGACAAGTCGTCGACGGTCTATTATATCTTCGCAACAACTTAGATCGATGAAGCGACGTCGAATTCGATTTCGAGCAAGATGATGCTACACTGGAATCGGTCCCGATCAATACTAATTCCTTGACACCGGTGATCAGACCCCCTGGAACGCCACCGCTCTGACAAAAGCAACGTTAGACTCCCCTCTTTCCTGTCCCCCTCATGCGATCATCTTCGACACCACCTTGATGACGTATGAACCCCATAAACATTACCAGCCATATCAGTTCACAAAACCCTAATTCGATGAATTCCTATCGCCATAAAATTATAAATTAAATCCATATTTTTCCTAAGTTCACCGATGCTTCAGCTGACTTCACCAAGAATCATGACCACTAACACAGCGCCGATCACTAGATTTTGATAAAAGTGACTAATCCGTTCAACTTCAATACCTCTTTGAATACCAACTTAAAAATTGTGAAACTTCTTTTAAAAATCATCATATTGCAAGACAAATCTGATCCAATGATCAAAGCTTAGGATTAAGATTCTTGAATTTTCAGTTTTAAATGTTTTTCCTATGTAATTTCAAAATTTTGAATTATTTATCAAACATTTTTACTTGTGATTATTTTTAAAAATAACTTTACATTATTATAAACATTTTTTCTTCAAAAATCAAAGCCAAATACATATTTGTTTGGGTGATATGGATTTTTTAACTTGCTTTAAGGACCTGTAAACAAAATAGATGTAAATATGCCTGTTTTACGGACATGCATATTCAACCCTTGAAAATTTAGCTGTATATACTACCATATTTGCATCCATTCAGACATCTTTCACCATTTAACTTCAATATCAACCACAATATTAAATCATATAAGCAAGTTAAGGTTTAAAGATAAAAGTCTGCTCACCCGGAAAAATAAAGAAGTAGAGGATTTTGCCTGGAAATGATTTGTTTGAAAAATTTGGAATTCGATTTATCACTGAAGTGAACTTGAGTGTTATTTGAACTTGGATTTGAGCCAGACACTTGATGTTGCATTTTCATGCTTTAGACTTGAATCAGGTTGAAGTTGCTGGAGTAGAATTTGACATTCAGGGATTTAAATTTTTGCTTTGACCTTCATTTCAATTTCCAGGTTTTTGATTTTTATTTTAGCATTTGAATCTGGAAATGATCTTGCTTAGGTTTACTTTGACTTTTAAATTGAATCCATAATTGTTTGATATGAGATGATCAGATCTATAATCCAGGTTGCATTGCTTTTCATTTTCTGATCTAAACTTGCTTGATTCAGCTTCAAGTTTGAACTGTTTTAAACTATGCTTGCTATTTGTTTGAGTTGAAGCTTTAAATCTGGTTTGCTTTTGTTTAGGTTTCCAAATTTTATGGTGGATGTTGTTTGAATTTGTGGTTAGATTCCATTTTCTTTTCAAGTTTTTGGTTTACAGGTTTTGAGATGAGAAGAACTGAATTTGTCTTTTCTTTTAATTTTTTTTCTTAGGAAATAAATATGCCACTTGTATTTACAAATAAGGATATGCTCACACTTGTTAATTTTGAATAGACACTTGTTATTTGCATGATGATAATGTTCACAAATGTCATTTGTGACAATTTTATGTTTAAATCCTTTTGTTAAATTTTATTTTAAAATTAATGTTAAACCTTTGTCATATTATAAATTACTTTACATCCCATATGTTTACATTCTCAATTTTTTTATTTACTTTTCCTTTTTAAATACTTTATTCAAATCTTATTAATTTTTCAAAAAAATATGTATACATTGGATTTTAACTTTTTTAAATCGATTTTGTAAATTTATTTATATAAATTTCAAAATATAACTTTCAATACAAAACCGATTTTTCTATTAGTATAGAGTTTCTAAATCCAATATATTTTTCAAAACATTTATTTTTAAATTTCAAATTCAAAAATTTATATACAATCAATTTGTATTTTTGAATAAACAAACAATATCTTTTTTATAAATATATATTTTATTCATTCACAATCTATAAAAAAAAATTTCAAATATTTACTTTTAACATATATGTATTTGAATCTCAAATTCAAATTCCAAATTAAAATCTATTTATAAAATAAACAAACACATCTTATTTCATTTATTCCTGGAAATTTCAAATTAAATTACCAATTAATTCAAAAATAAAATTAATCATTAAATTAGTTTGGCTTAAAAATCAGGAATGTTACAGATTCCCCCCTTAAAAAAATTTCGTCCCTGAAATTTGCCAAACGGGGAGACAACAAAGAATGGATACACAAAGATAGAGAATCAACTCATCAATAAAGCTAACTATCTATCTGCATCTGGATCACCAAATCAGAATATCAGAAATATGAGAATAAACTCATTCGATACATCACAAAAAACTCGGGTCACCTGATCTACGAATATGCAGGGGCATTCATTAGTTCGAAGGATATGTAACGACCCAGAATTTGACCAATTTAAAATATATTATTTAGAGTGATTTAAATATAAAATATTAAAGGCTTTATGACTTAAATAACATTCGATAATATTTGGAAGTAGAATCATACATAAAAATAGTAACACTTGCCTATATCGACAAAAGTGATAAATGCTGATTTCAGAAAAGTATGTTTCAATAGTTAAACAAATTATCTCAATTAATTTATGAGTGTTTATATTTTTAAATAGAATTATAAAAATTTATTTTTAAATTTGGTTTACATAAATAAATAGTTTAACTAAAACGTCAAAATGTGACCGTAAAACATTTTGTCGAAAGACGATGTTTTGTCGACTTAAAGTTGTCGCAACGTCGTCGCATCTTTATTTCTTATATAGGAACATATATTCAAATGGTGTAAGTATTGATTAATTCCTTAAACATGTTTACTTTTACTAAATAAGACTAGAAAACTTCGAGAAGTCATTAGTAAATGTAAGTAAGAATAAACAAAAGTAAGAAAAAGTAAACATCAAATTATATCAAATCAATGCCAACATAATTATGTTATTCTTTACTTAATATTTAAGTGACTAACACATAAAGTAAGGATGTGAAAGATGATGTTAAGTATTGAAAAAGTAGAGATTGCTTTAGGTTAAAGTAAGATTAGTTTGGTAATTTGGTAAGAGATTATTTTGGTAAATTTACCACTTCTTTCTTTTTCTATAAATACCCACCTCCTTCTTCACTTTCATTCACATTTTCTTCTTCTTCTTTTCTCAAACTTCTTCATATTCTTCTTCTTCTCTTTAATGGCTTCCATGCCATATAAAAAATTAAAATGAAATAATGTCAAAATATTTATAAAATATTCAAAAGAAATCGATATTTGTTCTCTTCAAATCAAACTCCTCTTTTCTCCACATTTTACCTCTTCTTCTCTTGGCCATAACTTCTTCAAAATCAGAATCAAATTGTAAACTTTTTTTTAAATCATGAATTTTTCCAGTGGCTACAACTTTCATTTTTACCACTTTGTCTCATTAAAAAGAAAATCATGTCAAAAATCCACTTCTTTCAAGTGCATTTCTGGCCCAGTTTTTAAGTCAAAGAATAGGCCATTTTGTTTTGATCACAACTTGATCATAACAGATCCAAATTAAGAAATTCCTTTTTAAACCATATAAAATTTCTGTGGCTACAACTTTTATGTTGAGTACTTGTTCCAGTTTTATGGTTTTCTATACCTGAAACTCAATTCTTTGAAGTGCATTTTCGGGCTTTATTTTTGTGAATCCAAGAATAGCTCTTTTTCTTTCGACCATATCTTCCTCAAAATTGACAAAAATAAAGTGATTCTTTTTTTTTAAATTCAAGAGAAAAGAATTTTCAACAACTTTTATGTTAACAAGTTTTTCAAATTTTGAGAGTAAAAGAGTCAAAAACAAGAGAGAATATGACCTATTTTTGGGGTCTAATTTTGAGAATCCAAGTTCAAAGCTCCACCACTTCTTCTTTATACTTTCGGCCTACTTCCATCTCAAGCCTTGGCCAAGCACTAAGAATAAGGAATTCGAGCTTATATTCATTTGGTTCTGAAGCATGGTAGGAAGTATGCATTAGATCTTAAGTTCCCTGCCTTAAGTTTGACGGAGTGGAATCCAACATAAGTTAATTATTTCTTATTTTATGTTCATTAAAACCATTGGTATGTTTAAAGAACCTTAAGTGTTAAGTTGTTTGAAAACCCTTGTTAAATGCTTGTTTACTTTTTTTCCTAGAACAATGGTTTTATTTCCTTGCTTGATATTATGTTTGGATGTTTATTTATGTAATTTAAAATTTAGAAGTTAAATATTGAATGGGGTATGCGGAAACGACTAGTACATGTGTTTCCTCTGTGAGATCCAAGAAGACTTAGGCAGGGGATGAAACATGGCGAAGAGAAAGCCCGGATGCTCCAAAATAATTACCAAACTGTTAAAATGTTATAAATATTTGATAGAATGAAGCATTATCTATCATTTATTATTTCATTTATTTCATTGATTGATTGTTTGAATTAGGCTTGACTAGTTTATGGGCACTGATTATTATTTATTGATTATCGACTTTGCTCGACCAGTTTATGAGCAATTAATTATTCATATGCATGAGCTGGATAGAAAATAATTGTAGGCTAATACCTTGTGATTTATTTCACAATTTGACAATAAGGTATTTAGCGGTGATATTTGGTTCACTTCAATTTAATGAATTGTTTTGAAAATTGGTTTTCAAATGGAAATGTCATGAAATGTTTTTCCTTTAAAAGAAATAGAAATGTTTGGTAATGAATGCTTTTGAAGTTATATTACGTAAAAGATATTTATATAAGAATGGTTTTATAAAAATATTTTATAGAACAGAAAGAATTTCGAGGACTAAACCCGATGGTTTTAAGATGATTTTTGAATAGATTTGGGAAATGAAAGTTATTATAGATTTAAAAGTACTTGTGAGTATTAGTGTGAAATGATTTATCGCTTCGGGATATAAAATGATTTGTTATGTTACTAATGATTCGGGTAACCTGTAACTAAAAAGGCGGGCATGTGTTTTTGGTATAGTCTGCTCTTAGAATAGAGGGATATACTTATTTATCTATTGTATTAAGACTGGGATCCAGTTGCCTTGTTATTGGGAGAAACCTTCCGATCTGCTTGCATATGGTTTGATATGTTTTATTACAGTATTTAGGATTTCCAAATAAATTTTTCAAAAGGGATTTGATTTAAGATCCTGAAGTAAAGTATAATTTGAATATAGAGGATATATATTTCAAAAGTTTTGAAATAAGAATTCGAGAATGAAGTCCAAAAAGATAATTTCTGTAAAGGTAATTAGATTTGAAAATCTAAATTTAAAGATTTGGCCTAAGTGGGCAGTTTTGGGAATTTCTTATTTGTTTGTTGCATCATAGGCTTCATGATTCCAATTCGCGGTAGGAGAACTATGTTGGCTTGATCCTATATCTAATTGGGTACCCAATTAGGTAGGGGTACGTAGGCAGTCACAAGTGGTAGTGATGCATCCCCTAAATAATATAACCTTTTCATTTTTATCTATTAATGGTTGTTGTTTATCTCGTGTTATTGTATTTTTCCTGCTTACTATTTTATTTCGTATTTGACATGTTTATTGAGTTAGCAGGAATGTCTATTGCTGTATCTCTTATTAGAGTTGTGCAGCGTTAGATTTATTTGTAATTGATTTGTATATAAGCACACCTAGTAGATTAAATTGATTACTCTGATAACTTGTAAAAATTGGAATTTTATCCTATGAATTTAATAACGTTGAATATTTATCAAATACGTTGTATTAAGTTGGTAATTTTCATTAGTAGATTTAGAACGGATGGATTTTTCGACAATTTTAATTGGTTCGAAAATCCGGCTCGTCACATGTGGTATCAGAGCTTAGGTTAGGTGCCTAAGTAAAATTCATCTAGGGTTAGTATATCAACCAAGGAATTTTAAAAATGAAACTACCTTAATTTGATAAATAAAATGGATAGGATAAGGCACCGTACCTCCGACGGGGGTTATGAGTGATATTACTATTTTTGGCGTGCATAACTTTCATTAATTTTTATTTTTTCGTTATATTTTTTTCATCCTTGTAATTTCGAGGACAAAATTCTTTTAAGTAGGGGAGAATGTAACGATCCAGAATTTTGAAGCTTTAAAATATATTATTTAGAGTGATTTTAAATATAAAAGGCTTTATGACTTAAATAATATTCGATAGGATTTGGAAGTCGAATCATACATAGAAATAGTAACATTTGCCTATATCGACAAAAGTGACAAAAAGTCGATTTCAGAATAGTATGTTTCAATGGTTAAATAAATTATCTTAATTAATTTATGAGTGTTTATATTTTTAAATAGCATTATACAAATTTATTTTTAAATTTGGTTTACATAAATAAATAGTTTAACTAAAACATCAAAATGTGACCGTAAAACATTTTGTCGAAAGACGACGTTTTGTCGATTAAAAGTAGTCGCACGTCGCCGCATCTTTATTTTCTTATATAGGAACATATATTCAAATAGTGTAAGTATTAATTAATTCCTTAAACATGTTTACTTTTACTAAATAAGATTAGAAAACTTTTAGAAGTCGTTAGTAAAAGTAAGTAAGAATTAACAAAAGTAAGAAAAAGTAAACATCAAATCATATCAAATCAAAGCGAACATAATTATGATATTCTTTACTTAATATTTAAGTGACTAAGACATAAAGTAAGGATGTGAAAGACGATGTTAAGTATTAAAAAAGTGGAGATTGCTTTAGGTTAAAGTAAGGTTAGTTTGGTAATTCGGTAAGAGATTATTTTAGTAAATTTACCACTTCTTTCTTTTTCTATAAATACCCACGTCCTTCTTCACATTCATTCACATTTTCATCTTCTTCTGTTCTCAAGCTTTTTCATATTCTTTGTAATGACCTAGAATTTCTGTCAATTAAAATTCGTATATTTTATTGATTTTAAATATTAACAAATAAAATTTGTAGGTCGAATAAATTAAATTTTGAATATCTGGATTTAATTGGATAATTAAATCGATAATTAATATTTGAAATTACAGAAATAATTGGAATTTGGATTTAATATGATTAAAAATGATTTGTAAAGTTGTATTATATCATATTGGAGTTAGAATGATGTTATAGAACTTTTAAAATTGAATTAAAAGTTAATTTGTGGAAATTAAATATTTTAATATTTAACTGACGAGTTAAAATAGCCATTTTTCAAACAGTCTCGGATTTCGACGAAACTAGTTTCATCAGATCTGTAATGTTATATTATTGTATGGTTTCAATTTTCATGTCAATCGGATTTACGGTTTGTCCGGGGCAAGCTAAAACGCATAGAAATTGATTCGAGTGAATTTTAAATTTAAATAGTCGATTCAAAAACTTGTCTTTCAAATCTGATCGAATTGTCTCACGATATATATTTCATTGCATTTGGAATGGGGGTAAAACATTATAAACGCCAGACGGCACGCTTCGTTTGGAGTTCGGAAAAATTTCGGGTGAATAGTGCACGGAAATTTTCTATAAAAGGACCTAAATATTTCATTTTTACACCAAACCCTACTCAGAAAACCCTAGCCGCCATCAACAGTACTAATGGCCGAAAACTGTTCCATTTCTTCCTCAATTTTCTTCCTATCCGTCATCCTATACCAAAAACTACCAACTGCAAACTTGTAGAGGGCATCGAGATCTAGCCGATCAACGGTCATGATCGAAAATGGAGGCTCGATGTGGAGGCTAGGGGCTCGTGCTCATCAGGGAGTCGCGCACGAAATTCAAGGTGAAGGGTGGGCCGAGCTCTATGATAATCCAGGCGTTGGTGGCTCTCGCGTTGAGCTTCGTAACCATGGTCGCTGATCATCGTCTAGCATCGCGTGGTGGTCACGAAAATTGATCAAAGGACGGCGGCTTCTATGGGTTTTCACGTAAATGGAACCTGGGGAAGAAGAAACAAAGTTTTGTGGCCGAGATCTATTGCAGTTGAAACGTGCAGCTGTGATGAATTTTAGGTTAAAATTTAAAATGAAAGTGTAAATTTATATATATTATAATTCGTTAAACTTTGAAATAACATAACTTTTTCATACGAGGTCCGTTTTGGACGAAACAAATTCCATTGGTTTCGTATTGACGAATACTACGCGATGGAGCTGGATTGGAATTGATTGGAGTTAGTGAAAATTTTGGGTAAAATTAAACACACATTTAATTTTATTCGAAATAAAACACTGCAACTGTTATTGGAAGCAAGGTGAGAACTTCTCACTCAATCGAAACTGTTTTGATTTAAATTTTAAATAGTTTGATTTAAAATTGCTTGATTGTATGCTTGGATGATAAATTATTTTCTGTTGTATTGAAATAGACCCTATACGCCATACATTAAGCGGATGTTATTTATTAAAAACATATACCGCGATAATTCCACCTTGAATGGAATTAGTATTATATATGTACTTGGAGTTGATTTTCCAGCATTATATAGCGGATGAGACCCTATTGCGCTGCATAATAGCGGATAATATTTTATAAACCCTATATACCACGATATTCCGTATTGGAACGGAATTGGTATTGTGCTAACATCTGTGGATGCAGGGAAATAGGTTGGAAGGATCCAATTGGATTCCTCACCCGTATTGATTTATTTAAATATATTGTGATATATTCTGTTATCGTATGATATATGATGTTTTGGATGCCGTGATTCTTATATTTAGTGATGTTGCAGCATTGGGCCTATTTTTGGAGTTTTAAAAATGTTAAAGTAACGATTTCGAATTTAAAAGGATTTTAAAGTGATTTTTGAAAGTATACGTTTTATTAAATTTTGGAATATTCATTTTAATTAAATAAACGTTATAATTTTAATGTTATAAAATTTATGACTTTTGAGAAATATAGTTGAAAATTGATTTTTGAAAATATGTAGTTAATGATTTTATAAAATAGATTAAACAGAGATTTTTGAAATTATTATAAACGGTTTATATAAAAGATTTATAAAATTGATATTTATAAATTAAAATATTGGAATTACGAAACGAGTTTTTATAAGTGTTAAAATGAAGTATAAATGGATTCATAAGCGAATGAAATTTATAGATTTATAAATTGTGAACTTATAAAATGAATAAATTTGTAAATAGAGAATTATAAGTAATTTGCTTATAATTTGGATTTTGGTGTGTAAATGGGATATGGACAGAATATGTAAATTGAGGGATAAGTTGAAGTTTTTATAAAATATAAATAGATGTGAATTTATAAAACGTTGTTTTATAAATCCAAAATCGACTTATTTGATAAGTTAATTATCATGGCAGATTAAAGGAGATATATTCATATTTTTTTGGACGGTGAATAATATATTAAAGAAATGTTTTGGGGAAGTGATATTTAAATAGAATTTTAAAACGATTTGAAGTGTTTTAAAATGTATAAGTGTCGAAACCATAGATTTCAACATTCATTATTGAAATAGACAATTTCGAGAGAAAAAAGGAAATAGTGGACTATAACATTGTTGTTATAGTAAATGATTTTCGAAAGGAGACGTTTTATACAGTATTGGGATTTATATATCTATCTTAATTTCAAATCCCTATACTAAGTGATTTTGAGTTGTCGTAATGATGTTTTATGCAACATTCGTTTTGAATCAAATAAATGTGTTTAAGAGAATGTTTTCCTTAAAAAATAAAATATATACTTAATTGAGATTTAAGTATGTTGAATATTTTCCAAATGTTGAAAGTAAATGGATTTGTGAGTTACTTATTATTAAATAAGTATGGAAATGTTTTCCAATATGAAGTGGAATGTTTTGAGATTATATCTTTTCAAAGATAAATTGAAGTGAATATTTGGCAAGTTATTTAATTGATGGAAGATTAATAAAAGGGCCTAGTGATTGTTATGGTGCTGGATATTTGTTTGTTAGCCTTGATAGTTAAATAACTGACTATCAATATTTACCTTTACATGGGTATTTGTTTTGATTGCTTGAATTTGAATGCTACACTTATTTTAAAATAAGCGCTCGTTATTCTGTTTAGCCGGGGGAGGACCTTTTTGTCATATAACCTATTCCGAATAATGATATGTTGTTATGGATAGCATTTGAAGACCGGTGTTGAAGACTGGGTATTTTCAAGAACGAGAGGATAACTCGTTGATTGTCTCTGCACTGAGTCGCGCCGGTATAGAGATTCCCTAAGTGATGGAAAGTCCGATCGGGATTGTGAATACCCGGATTGCAAGGGCTTCTTTGGAAGTGCCTTCGGTTCTATTCAAACCTAGAACAGACTTGTATGGATTGTATGTCTGACTTTACAAATTGAGATATAAAGCAGGTTTCTTTCAAATACATTTCTGTTGGTGGCGGAGAATTTATTCTCTTAGCTTAACATCCTTCTCTGAGACGTACGAGCTTGGAGGTTATGTGGTTGAAGGTTATTAGTGATATACTCCCAATTTGGTAGTGTGACATGCTGAGTGCTGCTGATCAAAGCGTGGCTTTTGTAAAAAAACGTAGCTTTGTGGACGAGACTTCGTCGAACCTCACACGAGGGTGTTGGTCGAAACAGGAAGGATGCGGCAAGGTTATTGGGGGTAGCGCCATTTAGGGTATGTGCATTTCCTTCTGGATAGAAATGGTATCATGGTATGGAGCCCAGATACTTAACTTATGTTGATATCGTAGATATATATATATATATATATATATATATATATAATTTGTGATTTGTTGTTGGGATCCCGTGAAAGGTCGTTTACAACCGGGGGATGGCATACTCGTGTCAGTAGTTACCCAGTTAGGGGTAACCCGGCCTTGTGTTGGCAGAGATCCAGTTAGGTTCTCGGGGCGTCTTTCCAGAGGCGTTTCCATGTGGCAATGGAAGTTCATTGTCCTGACCATTTGTTGGAAATCCAAATAAACAATACGTAACCCTGTACGGTTTTAGTTGCAGAACCTGTCATTTACTTATGGGGCACCCCACTGTTTAGATGGTAGCTATAGTAGGCATAGTTCAGAATGTCTATGTTGGCTAAGATTTATATCATTACTTTCAAAAAAAATTCCTACACTTTGCACTTATAGTAATAATATCAAAGAAATTTACATATCAAGCATATTTGAGTATCATAAGGAGAAATCTCCTCCGATTCTGCGTTTGCATTGTGTGTGTGCGGAAGGCCTTATGGTAGTCTCATTTTCTAAAAGCGTTGTGAATCTATTTCAAAGTATTTATTTGTTTAAAGATATAACTGTTTTAAGTTCTCACACCAATCCCATGACTGGCCTGGAGATTATTGTTTCCTTCCTAAACTCTGGGTGCCTACCAATTTCCACACGGGCAGTCTAGAGTCAGGTTATCAGGTCATTCTGGAATTCAGAAGTTGCTGTGGAGATCAGGAGCTAGCTGGATGGCTTGGCGTATCAACTAGTATATAGTATTTCTTTTCCGCTGTTTTTTGTTGTAAACTCTGATAATGTAATGAAATGTGATGTAATGTAATTACTGATATAGTTCTTTGTTTTAAAGATATTCATTTATCTATTATATGTTGTTCCGCTGCGATTGTGAGATTCTGATATTGTTCTGTTGCTTTTTCTCTTTTTCTTTCTTTCTTCTTCTATCTTCTACCTCTTCTTTAACCCTAACGGAACGGTTTTTCCGACACTCGATTGCTCGGCAGTTGATACAGTGGACGTATTGATGCCCGCCTTCGGGAGTAAAAGAATCGGTTCCCTACATTTGGTAATAGAGCATATGGTTAAGTGACAACCTTGGCTCTGTTGGGAATTACTCATTAGAGATAGAGTCAGTAGTACTCTACAATGAGTGTGTGTGTAATAATAGCTATGAAGCATATTTGTTAGTGAATATAAAAATGGTATTGTTTTAAAAGCGGGTAAATGAAATAATTTTACCCAAAATTATATCATATTTATAAAGGGGATAATTTTTCAGAAATTATTAAAGTTTATATAAATTTATTGTTTGGTCGTGAAAATGTAAGAATATATATAAGTTAATTAGAGGAAGTTTGAATAATCTAAATAAAAACATATTGTAGAAGAATAAATTGTATAAGTAAATGAATTATTAAGTATGGAATTTTAATTATTATGATTTACAATTGTGAAATAATCTTATATATAAGAAGTGAAACTATATGAATATATGTATAAATATGAGTTGTAAATAAAAGTAAAATAGAATTTACTTTAGAATCGGAATCTGAATTGGATTTGGAAATTTAAGTTAAGTTAAACAAATGATGTTTAAATGGAATATAACTTAAGGAATGTTGAATGAAGTTGATTTTGGTATTGAAGTAAATTAATAAAGTGAAGTGATGAATATGAACTTGAGTTATGTAATGAAATTCAACTTTTGTGGGTAAATGAATTAGAAATTGAATTAATAAATGAATTGAATGTAAATCAATTGAATGTAAATAAATTGATATCAAATAATGGATGTAAGTGTTAATTCATTAAAGCTAATTAAAAGTGATGAACCAAATTGAATGTAAAGAAAGGTAAACAAATTTGGTTATGTTGGTTATACATTGGTTGTTAGATTGATTGTTAGTTGATTGTATAGAAATCCATATGAAATTGAATTAATGAAATTGAAAGCTAAAGTAATTAAAATCAAATTGGAAGCCATGGAATATGATTTGAATTTGGAAGTGAACCAACTTGAATATGAATTAGTGAATGTAAACTAATTGAATATGAATGAATATTGATTGGGTCATGGATGTTAATTGGATGATAGTTGGTTGATGGTTGAATTTATTGCTTTTATTGCATTTGCTATATCGACATATGTAGTCGTGTAGTGGTATATGTTGTATATTGATATTACTTTCATATATACATGTTTCTCATTATTATTGAGTGTTTAGTAGGTACGGATTGCGCATTACTTCGCATTTGGAGCTCGCTTTCGCGCTATATTAGCCGTATATGCTTGCTAATAATATATAAGGTACATATCTTGGATTACATATCGTACTTTTACACTTTTTCCCTACGGGATGCCTCATTACTTGATGAGATGTATATTTGTGATATATATATTGCCCTTTTTGTGGAAATCGAACCGCGCAAAGGAGACTATGGCGAATTTTTCTGAAAATTTAAGACGTTAGAATATTTTTGAGAAAATTGGAAAATTTTGGAAATCTATAGCTTTGATTTTGAGTTGAAAGTTAAATGATATAGTTGGTTTTAAAAAAATAACTAAGTATGATTTGAAAACTTTGTAAAGTTATTGTAAGAAGTTTAACTATTGGATTTTGGAAAAGTTAAACTGTTTAATGAATCTGAAATCTAATTTGAATGATTTGGTTTCGAAAAGTTAATGGATTCTGTAACTTTTTCTTACTTGGTAATTTCGAGGAGGAAATTCTTTTAAGGGGGGAAGTTTGTAACGACCCAGAATTTCTGTCAATTGAAATTAGTATATTTAATTGATTTTAAATATTAACAAGTAAAATTTGTAGGTCGAATAGATTAAATTTTGAATATTTGGATTTAATTGGATAATTAAATCGATAATTAACATTTGAAATCGCAGAAATAATTGGAATTTGGATTTAATATGATTAAAAATAATTTTTAAAGTTGTATTATATTATATTGGAGTTAGAATGATGTTATAGAACTTTTAAAATTGAATTAAAAGTTAATTTGTGGAAATTGAATATTTTAATATTTAATTGACGAGTTAAAATAGCCATTTTTCAAACAGTCTCGGAATTCGACGAAACCAGTTTCATCGGATCCGTAATATTATATTATTATACGTTTTCAAATTTCGTGTCAATTGGATTTACGGTTTGTCCGGGGCAAGCTAAAACGCGTAGAAACCGATTCGAGTGAATTTTAAATTTAAATAGTCGATACAAAAGCTTATCTTTCAAATTTGATCGAATTGGCTCCCGATATATATTCCATTGCGTTCGAAATAGGGGTAAAACATTATAAACGCCAGGCAGCACGGTTCGTTTGGAGTTCGGAAAAATTTCGGGTGAATAGTGCATTGAAATTTTCTATAAAAGGACCTCAATATTTCATTTTTACACTAAACCCTACTCAGAAAACCCTAGCGTCCATCAACAGTATTAATGGCTGAAAATTATTCCCTTTCTTCCTCCATTTTCTTCCAATCCGTCGTCATATACCAAAAACTACCAAATGCAAACTTGTAGAGGGCATCGAGATCTAGCCGATCAACAGTCATGATCGAAAATGGAGGCTCGACGTGGAGGCTAGGGGCTCGGGTTCATCAGGGAGTCACGCACGAAATTCAAGGTGAACGGGGAGCCGAGCTCTATGATAATCCAGGCGTTGGTGGCTCTCGCATTGAGCTTCGTAACCATGGTCGCTGATCATCGTCTAGCATCACGTGGTGGTCGCGAAAATGGATCAAAGGATGGCGGCTTCTATGGGTTTTCACGTAATGGAACCTGGGGAAGAAGAAACAAAGTTTTGCGGCCGAGATCTATTGAAGTTGAAACATGCAGCTATGATGAATTTTAGGTTAAAATTTAAAATAAAAGTGTAAATTTATATATATTATAATTCGTTAAACTTTGAAGTAACATAACTTTTTCATACGAGGTCCGTTTTGGACGAAACGAATTACGTTGGGTTAGTATTGACGAATACTACGCGAAGGACCTGGATTGGAATTGATTGGAGTTTGTTAAAATTTTGGGTAAAATTAAATGTGCGTTTATTTTTATTCGAAATAAAACACTGCAACTATTATTGGAAGCAAGGTGAGAACTTCTCACTCAATCGAAACTGTTTCGATTTAAATTTTAAATATTTAGATTTAAAATTGCTTGATTGTATGCTTGGATGATAAATTATTTTCTGTTGTTTTGAAATAGACCTTATACGCCGTATATTAAGCGGATATTATTTATTAAAAACATATACCGCGATAATTCCACCTTGAATGGAATTGGTATTATATATGTACTTGGAGTTGATTTTCCCACATTATATAGCGGATGAGACCCTATTGCGCCGCATAATAGCGGATAATATTTTATAAATCCTATATACCGCGATATTCCATATTGGAACGGAATTGATATTGTGCTAACATCTGTGGATGCAGGGAAACAGGTTGGAGGGATCCAACTGGATTCCTCACCCGTATTGATTTATTTACAGATATTGTGATATATTCTGTTATCATATGATATATGATGTTTTGGATGCCGTGATTGTTATATTTGGTGCTGTTGCAGCATTGGGCCTATTTTTGGAGTTTTAAAAATGTTAAATTAACGATTTTGAATTTAAAAGGGTTTTAAAGTGAGTTTTGAAAGTATACGTTTTATTAAATTTTGAAATTGATTCCTTTTGATTAAATAAACGTTATAATTTTAATGTTATAAAATTTATGATTTTTGAGAAATATAGTTGAAAATTGATTTTTGAAAATATGGAGTTAATGATTTAATAAAATAGATTAAATAGAGATTTCTGAAATTATTATAAACGGTTGATATAAAAGATTTATAAAATTGATATTTATAAATTAAAATATTGGAATTATGAAATGAGATTTTATAAGTGTTAAAATGAAGTATAAATGTATTCATAAGTGAATGAAATTTATAGATTTATAAATTATGAACTTATAGAACGAATAAATTTTTAAATGGAGAATTATAAGTAATTTTCTTATAATTTGGATTTTGGCGTGTAAATGGGATATGGATAGAATTTGTAAATTGAGGGATTTCATAAGTTGAAGTTTTTATAAAATATAAATAGATGTGAATTTATAAAAAGTTGTTTTATAAATCCAAAATCGACTTATTTGATAAGTTATTTATTATAGCTTATTAAAGGAGATATATTCACGTTTTTTGGATGGTGAATAATATATTAAAGAAATGTTTTGGGAAGTGATATTTAAATAGAATTTTAAAACGATTTGAAGTGTTTTAAAATGTATAAGTCTCGAAACCATAGATTTCAACATTCATTATTGAAATAGACGTTTACGAGAAATAAAAGGAAATAGTGGACTATAACATTGTTGTTATAGTAAATGATTCTTGAAAGGAGATGTTTTATATAGTACTGGGATTTATATATCTATTTTAATTTCGAATCCCTATACTAAGTGATTTTGAGTTGTCGTAACGATGTTTTATGCAACATTCGTTTTGATTCAAATAAACGTGTTTAAGAGAATGTTTTCCTTAAAGAATAAAATATATACTTAATTGAGATTTAAGTATATTGAATATTTTCGAAATGTTGAAAATAAATGGATTTGTGAGATTACTTATTATTAAATAAGTATGGAAATGTTTTCCAATATGAAGTGGAATGTTTTGAGATTATATCTTTTTAAAGATAAATTGCAGTGAATATTTGGCAAGTTATTTAATTGATGGAAGATTAATTAATGGGTCTAGTGATTGTTATGGTGCTGGATATTTGTTTGTTAGCCTTGATAGTTAAATAACCGACTATTAATATTTACCTTTAAATGGGTATTTGTTGTGACTGCTTCAATTTGAATGCTACACTTATTTTAAAATAAGCGCTCATTATTCGGTTTAGCCCAGGGAGGACCTTTGTGTCATATAATCCATTCCGAATAATGATATGTAGTTGTGGATAGCATTTGAAGACCGGAGTTGAAGATCGGGTATTTTCGAGAACGAGAGGATAACTCGTTGATTGTCTCTGCACTGAGTGGTGCCAGTATAGAGATTCCCTAAGTGATGGGAAGTCCGATCGGGATTATGAATACCCGGATTGCAAGGGCTTCTTTAGAAGTGTCTTCAGTTCTGTTCGAACCCAGAACAGACTTGTATGGATTGTATGTCTGACATTACTAATTGAGATATAAAGCAGATTTATTTCAAATACATTTCTGCTGGTGGCGGAGAATCTATTCTCTTAGCTTAACATCCTTTCCTGAGACGTACGAGCTCGGAGGTTATGTAGTTGAAAGTTATTAGTGATATACTCCCAATTTGGTAGTGTGACATGCTGAGTGCTGCTGATCATTGTTGATCAAAGCGTGGCTTTTGTAAAAAGCGTAGCTTTGTGGACGAGACTTCTTCGAACCTCACACCCCGAAATGGTCGAAACAGGAAGGATGCGGCAAGGTTATTGGGGTAGCGCCGTTTAGGGTATGTGCATTTCCTTCTGGATAGAAGTGATATCATGGTATGGAGCCCAAATACATAACTTATGTTATCGCATATATATATATATATATATATATATATATATATATATATATATATTACTTTGTGATTTGTTGTTGGGATCCCAGGAAAGGTCGTTTACGACCGGGGGATGGCATACTCGTGTGAGTAGTTACCCAGTTAGGGGTAACCCGGCCTTGTGTTGGCAGAGATCTGGTTAGGTTCTCGGGGCGTCTTTCCAGAGGCGTTTCCATATGGCAATGGGAAGTTCCTTGGCTTGACCATTTGTTGGAAATCCAAAGAAACAATACGTGACCCTGTACGGTTTTAGTTGTAGGACCTACCATTTACTTATGGTGACACCCCACTGTTTAGATGGTAACTATAGTAGGCATAGTTTGGAATGTCTATGTTGGCTAAGATTTATATCATTACTTTCGAAAGGTTTTCCTACACTTTGCACTTATAGTAATAATATCAAAAAAAATTACGTATCAAGCATATTTGACTATCACAAGGAGAAATCTCCTCCGATTCTGCGTTTGCATTGTGTGTGTGCGGGAGGCCTTATGGTAGTCTCATTTTATAAAAGCATTGCTAATCTATTTTAAAATATTTCTTTGTTTATTTTTAAAGATATAACTATTTTAAGTTCTCACACCAATCCCATGACTAACCTGGAGTTTATTGTTCTTTTCCTAAACTCTGGGTGCCCACCAATTTTAACACGGGCAGTCTAGAGTCAGGCTATCAGGTCATTCTGGAGTTCAGGAGTTGTTGTGGAGATCAGGAGCAAGCTGGATGGCTTGGTGTATCAACTAGTATATAGTATTTCTTTTCCACCGTTTGTTGTTGTAAACTCTGATTATGTAATGTACTGTGGTGAAATGTAATAACTGATATAGATCCTTTGTTTTAAAGATATTCATTTATCTATTATATGTTGTTCCGCTGCGATTGTGAGATTCTGATATTATTTCTATTGTTTTTTCTCTTTTCTTTCTTTCTTCTTCAATCTTCTACCTCTTCTTTAACCTTAAGGGCATGGTTTTCTGGCACTCAATTGCTCGACAGTTGATACAGTGGACGTATTGATGTCGGCCTTTGGGAGTCGAAGAATCAGTTCCTTACATTCTTCCTCTTCTCTTTAATGACTTCCATGCCATATAAAAAATTAAAATGAAATAATGTCAAAATATTTATAAAATATTCAAAAGAAATCAATGTTCATTCTCTTCAAATCAAACTCCTCTTTTCTCCACATTTTACCTCTTCTTCTCTTGGCCATAACTTCTTCAACCCAGAATCAAATTGTAAATTTTATTTTTAAATCATGTATTTTTCCAGTGGCTATAACTTTCGTGTTTACCACTTTGTCTCATTATGAAGAAAATCATGTCAAAAATCCACTTCTTTCAAGTGCATTTTCTAGCCCAGTTTTTAAGTCAGAGAATATGCCATTTTGTTTTGATCACAACTTGATCATAACAGATCCAAATTGAGAAATTATTTTTTTAAACTATATAAAATTTCTGTGGCTACAACTTTTATGTTGATTACTTTTTCCAGTTTTGTGGGTTTCTATACCTGAAACTCAATTCTTTGAAGTGCATTTTCGGGCTTTATTTTTATGAATCCAAGAATAGCTCTTTTTCTTTCGACCATATCTTCCTAAAACTTGACAAAAATCAAGTGATTCTTTTTTTCAAATTCAAGAGAAAAGAATTTGCAACAACTTTTCTGTTAACAAGTTTTTCAAAGTTTAAGAGTTAAAGAGTCAAAAACAAGAGAGAATTTGACCTATTTTTGGGGTCTAATTTTGAGAATTCAAGTTCAAAGCTCCACCACTTCTTCTTTATACTTTCAGCCAACTTCCATCTCAAGCCTTGGCCAAGCACTAGGAAGGAGGAATTCGAGATTATATTCATTTGGTTCCAAAGCATGGTAGGAAGTATGCGTTTGATCTTAAGTTACTTGCCTTAAAGTTTGACGGAGTGGAATCCAACATAAGTTATTTCTTATTTTATGTTCATTAAAACCATTGCTATGTTTAAAGAACTTTAAGTGTTAACTTGTTTAAAAACCCTTGTTAAATGCTTGTTTACTTTGTTTCCTAGAACAATGGTTTGATTTCCTTGCTTGATATTATGTTTGGATGATTAGTTAAGTAATTTAAAATTTAGAAGTTAAATATTGAATGGGATATGCGGAAACGACTAGTACATGTGTTTCCTCTATGAGATCCAAGGAGACTTGGGCGAGGGACGAAACATGTCAAAGGAAAAGCCTGGATGCTCCAAAATAAATATCAAACTGTTAAAGTGTTATAAATATTTGATAGAATAAAGCATTATTTATCATTTATTATTTCATTTATTTCATTGATTGATTGTTTGAATTAGGCTCGACCAGTTTATGAGCACTGATTATTATTTATTGATTATTGACTTTGCTCGACCAGTTTATGAGCAATTAATTATCCATATGCATGGTTGGATAGAAAATAAGTGTAGGCTAATATCTTGTGATTTATTTCATAATTTGACAATAAGGTGTTTAGCGGTGATAGGTTCACTTCAATTTAATGAATTGTTTTGAAAATTGGTTTTCAAATGGAAATGTTATGAATTTTTTTTCCTTTAAAAGAAATAGAAATGTTTGGTAATGAATGTTTTTGAAGTTATATTATGTAAAAGTGATTTATATAAGAATGGTTTTATAAAAATATTTTATAAAACAGAAAGAATTTTGAGGACTAAACCAGATGGTTTTAAGATCAATTTTGAACAGATTTGGGAAATGAAAATTATTATAGATTTGAAAGTACTTGTGAGTATTAGTGTGAAATGATTTATCGCTTCGGGATATAAAATGATTTGTTATGTTACCAATGATTCGGGTAACCCGTAACTAAAAAAGTGGACATGTGTTTTTGGTATAGTCCGCTCTTAGAATAGAGGGATATACTTATTTATCGATTGTATTAAGGCTGGGACCCAGTTGCCTTGTTATTGGGAGAAACCTCCTGATCTGCTTGCATATTGTTTGATATGTTTTATTACAGTATTCGAGATTTCCAAATAAACTTTTCAAAAGTGATTTGATTTAAGATCTCGAAGTAAAGTATAATTTGAATATAAAGGATATATATATATATATATTTAAAAAGTTTTGAAATAAGAATTCGAGAATGAATTCTAAAGAGATAATTTCTGTAAAGGTGATTAGATTTGAAAATCTAAATTTAAAGATTAGGCTTAAGTGGGTAGTTTTGGGAATTGCATATTTGTTTGTTGCATCGTAGGCTCCATGAGTCCTATTTGCGGTAGGAGAACTACATTGGTTTGATCCTGTATCTAATTGGGTACTCAATTAGATAGGGGTACGTAAGCAGTCACAAGTGGTAGTGAATGTTTGCACCAAAATTGGTCACAACACTCTTCGGGAGTCTTTGAAGAGATAATAATGAAGAATATAAATTGAAAATGAGGATTATCTAACAAAAACTTCAAATAACTGGAAAGTAAATGCGTAGACAAGCCATTTATAGTGGTTCGGCGTGTTGCCTACATCCACAGTGAAGTTTTTTGCAACTTTATTGATTCTCTTTCAATGACTACAAGTTGTTACAGCAATCAACAGCAAGTTACAACTGGAAATTCGCAATTGACAGCAAGAATATGGTGTAGGATGATGGAGATCTCGATCCGGCAGATTCTGACGCTTGAGAGTCAAAAGATCCTTTTTCTGTAGGCTCTGGGCTCTATTTATAGGCGTAGGAGGCTGAGACTTCGCTCAAATCTTGGGAGACTTTTTTTTGGCACGTGAGTGGGCCGACGCGACCAACCTCAGGAAGTTTCGAATCGACCGACGATCGATACGAAGTCATTTCGTATCGATCAAGATGACGTCCAATCGAGTCGAAATTTGGTGGAGACATTTCTCAAAACGCAAGCTCCTGTGAAAATTTCATTGCATTTGGATCAGTGGATCATGAGTTATCGTCGATACAAAATGGGGTTTGTCGGTGGCTGATTGGTTAGAATCGATTCGTTCGAATCGATTGCTTCTAACCGATGGTGGCACACACCTTCGTGATGACGTGGAGCGCAATCTTCGCCTCGATCCGGTCTTTACTCCGAGTTGACCACATCGACTCTATAAATCTCGCCTCGTTCGTATCGAGGGATGACACGTTACCCCGGTCTATTGACTCGATGGATTCGAATAAGGCCTCACTGATGGATTCGAACTACTGATGTTCAATGGTTACGAACAAGTCTTTCCTTGATGGACACGAAACCAATCGATGCGAACTGGAACCTTTCAATGGATACGAAGTAGGATAACCGGATGGATATGAAATTCCCTGCCCATAATGGGTTCGAAGAGAGGTCTCCACGATGGATACGAAGTAGTGACCGTTGCCTCGGTTGATGGATGCGAAATGCTCTATCTGTCGATGGATACGAAGTAGGGAGATGCCAATGGATTCGAATAAGGAAGTGCTGACTGATACGAAGCGTGGCTCTATGATGGGTACGAAGTCCATCGATACGAACTCGATGGATTCGAACACAGCCAAGTTCATCGATACGAACCGGTGCTCTTCGATGGATACGAAACCGCTGGACCCATGATCGATATGAAATCGATCGATACGAACTAGAGCTTGATGATCGATACGAAACTGGAACTTTCCCTTCAACTTACATCCATCATAACTTGAGCATACGAACTCGGATTGACTTGAAACTTGGAAAGTTAGCTCTCTTGGCTTTTCTAGTCATGTCCTATCAATTGTAGCCTGATCCGGGCTCGGAAAAAATTCAGCGATATCTATAGTAAAGCAAAGTATAACCAATCTTTGAGACGAACTGTCTTTTGTTTTCGATCGATCTTTTGGTATCACGGCTTTGCCAAAAAGCGGGATAACATTTACCCCCAAAGTATGTCTTGTGGAAACATGACGTGCTTTGAAAAGCTGCAATTTCTCTCTGAACAATCGTTGCTCTCGTTCGTTGAAAGTTGTACTCTGTATCGATGTAACCTTGCGTTGATATAACTGATTGCTGTATAATAGTGATTGGCTGTTTGTCGCCGTAATCGTAATGAGATGAGTATTCGATCCCTACGAATGTTGAAAATCGAATATTAGTCCGACGTATATGCATATATGTTAACTTGATTCTCGTTAACGTTGAGTGTTCACCAGTCATTGTCAATTTCGTTTGTTGTCAAATTTCGTATCGATTCTCTCCTGAACCGGTCTGAAATTCGAGTTGAAACAACGCTTGATGGTTGTTTTTGACTATCCTCTTGTATCGATCCTCTCCTGAATCGATGTAAAAGGTTGAAATTTGAGTTGTAACAATGTTTGTCAGTTGTTTAGGAAGTTCCTTCGTATCGATCCTCTCCTGAATCGATATAGAAGGTTGAAGGATTGACTTTGCATCGGTAAATGGAGAATTCGGTGCATATGAAATGCTCATTCATATTGATGCTAATGACTCCATCAGGTCCTTGTTGTTTTATCCGTAATGATTCTAATGTAGATGTTCGTATCGATATACAGTGGATGGAGTTGTGAACTTGTTTATGCAATCATGGACTTCGAGGCGATGTTTTCACTGTCCACTTTGAACCGATGGGAATCTTTGGCCAGATGTAAAGGTAAAGAACGAATCGATCTGGGGGCTTGCGTTCGAACCGATGAAGGTAGTGATATTTCTCCTCGGATTTCGCGTCGATCCTTTGAATATTCTAATGGAGGTGAAGCAGTTCGTACCGATTATGACGGTGGTGGATCATATCGATATGGAATGATCGATACGAAATATGAGTAATTGGTCGTTTCAATGTCCTCAGCTTTTGGTCGATACGAATTTTACCTCTATGTTCGATACGAAGAGTATCGATTCAAACGTGGGCAATGGAAAGCTGAGAGCTTCCTGATCGGTACGAACCAGGCAATCAAGGATCGATTCGAAGTCATCTTTCTTTAATCGATATGAATTCGAACTTGTCAATCGATTCGAAGTGTGCCCCCAGGATCGATACGAACACGTATCAGGATGGATTCGAGCAAGCTTCTGATGATCGATTCAAATCCGTGTCGTGATGGATACGAAAATTTGAACTCTCGATAGCATGACTTCGACGAACTTCATTCTTGCATATATAAACTTGATAGTTAAACTGCATACTTGACTACTTTTCGAGGTTCGTCGATAGAACTGCAACAACTTTAATCCGGATCGATTGCCAACATTTTAATAGTACGGTTAGTGATTAATACTTAAGCATTTTTGCCCCCCAGTTCCGAGGAACAACATTTGTATTTCAGTGGTCGATCGCACCTATTGCAAATTTTGAGCATATGTCCACACTCCGGGGACTTAGGATAATTTGTGATCGATAATCTTGTTCGCACTCTGGGAATTCGAGAATTATTGATGTTGGCAACACAGTTCGCACTACGGGAACTTTGACTTGGCATTTGCACCCTAATTCACACTCTGGGAATTTGGAGTCAGCATGTATATTTTGGTTCGCGTTTCGGGAACCTGGAATTGATGTTTATACTCCACTTCACGCTCTGTGAATTTGGAGTTGACATTTGTATTTTCCGGTTCGCCCTCCGCGAACCTGGAATTGATGTTTATACTCCACTTCACGCTCTGGGAACTTGGAGTTGACATTTGTATTTTTGGGTTCGCACTCCGGGAACCTGGAATTGATGTTTATACTCCACTTCACGCTCTGGGAATTTGGAGTTGACATTTTTATTTTTGGGTTCGCACTCCGGGAACCTGGAATTGGTGTTTGTACTCCACTTCACGCTCTGGGAATTTGGAGTTGGCATTTGTATTTTTCGGTCCGCCCTCCGGGGACCTGGAATTGATGTTTATACTCCACTTCACGCTCTGGGAAAGTGGAGTCGACATTTGTATTTTAGGTTCGCACTCCGAGAACCTGGAATTGATGTTTGTACTCTGACTCGTGCTCTGGGAACTTGGACTTCGCACTTATGTTTTGATTCGCACTCTGGGAACCTGAAATTGATGTTTATACTCCAATTCACAATCTGGAAAGTTGGAGTTATCATTGATGTGTCGGTTCGTGCTTTGGGAACCTGGAATAGATGATTATACTCCAATTCACACTCTGAGAAGTTGGAGTTTGCATTGATGTGTCGGTTCGCACTTCGGGAACTTGGAATAGATGTTTATACTCCAATTCACACTCTGGGAAGTTGGAGTTTGCATTGATGTGTCGGTTCGCACTCCAGAAACCTGGAATTGATGTTTATACTCCAATTCGCACTCTGGGAACTTGGAGTTTACATTAATGTGTCGATTCGCACTCCGGGAACCTAGAATAGATGTTTATACTCCAATTCACACTCTGGAAAGTTGGAGTTTGCATTGATGTGTCGGTTCGCACTCCGGGAACCTGGAATGGATGTTTATACTCCAATTCGCACTCTGGGGACTTGGAGTCAGCCGATAGATGGTCAGTCACACCTATTTGGGCTTTTCAGGAATTCGTTCACACTCTGGGAACGATGGATTTGATGTTTATACTCCAATTCAAGCTCTGGGAACTTGGAGTTCGTTCACACTCTGGGAACGATGAATTTGATGTTTATACTCCAATTCACACTGTAGGAAAGTGGAGTCCGTTCACACTCTGGGAACGATTGGATTTGATGTTTATACTCCAATTCGCACTCTGGGAACTTGGAGTCCGTTCACACTCTGGAAACGATGGATTTGATGTTTATACTCCAATTCGCACTCTGGGAAAGTGGAGTCCGTTCACACTCTGGGAACGATGGATTTGACGTTTATACTCCATTTAGCACTATGGGAACTTGGAGTCCGTTCACACTCTGGGAACGATGGATTTGATGTTTATACTCCAATTCGCACTCTAGGAACTTGGAGTCCATTCACACTCTGGAAACGATGGATTTGATGTTTATACTCCAATTCGCACTTTGGGAAAGTGGAGTCCGTTCACACTCTGGGAACGATGGATTGGATGTTTATACTCCAATTCACGCTCTGGGAACTTGGAGTCCGTTCACACTCTGGGAACGATGGATTGGATGTTTATACTCCAATTCACGCTCTGGGAACTTGGAGTCCGTTCAAACTCTGGGAACGATGGATTTGATGTTTATACTCCAATTCACGCTCTGGGAACTTGGAGTCCGTTCACACTCTGGGAACGATGGATTTGATGTTTATACTCCAATTCACGCTCTAGGAACTTGGAGTCCGTTCACACTCTGGGAATGATGGATTTTATGTTTATACTCTGATTCGCACTCTGGGAAAGTGGAGTATGTTCACACTCTGGGAACGATGGATTTGATGTTTATACTCCAATTCACACTCTGGGAACTTGGAGTTGGTATTTGCATTTTGGTTCACGCTCCGGGAACCTGGAATTGATGCTTGCACTCTAATTCACACTCTGGGAACTTGGAGTTAGTATTGACGTTTCGGTTCGTGCTCCGGGAACCTGGAATTGATTGCAGTACTGTCGTGTGTCAGTCCAATTCAGCCTTTGATGCGATGGCTAGCCCCCGAGCTGAGGTTTCACTTAGTGAGTGGTCGGTCGTATCACAATCACTCGCTATTTGAATAAACTCCATTGTTCGATGGAACTTAGCTCTTCGTGCGTCGTGATTGTTGAATGTTGCATTCGGTAAATCACAACTCTTGCTTGAAGAGATAGTAATTTATTGCTGGAACGGAAAAACATGGCAAAGTCAGTGCCTTATTACAAATTCAAACTTCAAAATGTAAAGGAAATTGCAAAGTATTCATGGATTAGATAAAGCCAATCATGTGTAACAGTGACGAAGATCCTCGTTGTTCCAGGCTCCTGACAAAGTGGGTCCGCCCCTGATGGCGTTTATTACTAATCTCCCGGGGGACAGGTAGAGTCCTCCTGTCTCGGTCGATCGGGTTCATTGTTTTGATTTGATGGAACCGCTCCTCCAGGCTGCGGCGCCCGCACAAACTGTTCCAGCTTCCTTTCTCTAATCAATTTTTCTACGAGATCTTGCAAGTGACGACATTCATTCGTATCGTGCCCGTAGCTTTCATGGAACCTGCAAAATTTCCCGTCTGGATTTGTCTCTCTGATGACGGTTTTAGAGCAGGTTTTTTGTATTGAACTGTATTACAGATTTGTAAATACAAGTTCTCCAGTGACGTATTCAAAGGAGTGTAACTGTCAAACATAGGATTCTTGCGCGGTGGGCTACGATTTTGATCTCATTTTCTAGTCTGATTCACATTCTCTTTTTGCTGAGTTTGTTTGTTTTGAAGGTTCAACTGAACTTTTCCGAAACTCTCACCGGACTGTCTGATCGCGACACTGCTTTGGATCCTTTCAGTGCTTGGTCCTGCATCAGTCTGCTTCCTAGATGTTTCGCATCTTCCCTTCTCAGGAATTGAGCCGCCTTGGTGTGGAAACGGTCCAACGATGCAGGGGGTTTTTCCAGCCAACCAGTTGCCAAACTCGGAATCGGGGTCAACCCCCTTAGTCAACGCCATAAGGATGGAGTTATCGTTCGGATTGTTGACTTCGGCACATGCAGCGTGGAATCTCTCTAAGTAGTGTCTGGGCGTCTCTCCAGGGGCTTGCGTGACGCTAGATAGAGTGTTGATGTCTCTTGGCCTTGTGACGTGCATGCGGAATTGCTCAACAAATTCAGTGGCCAATTGGTCAAAGGAGGAAATAGATCGTGGTGGCAGTCGAGTGAACCACATGGTGGCGATGCCCCTCAAGGATATGTGGAAACTACGACACTTCACCGCATCGTCAGCTCTGGCAACGCTCATTGACCATTCGTATTTCAGAATATGTTGGTTGGGGTCGGAGTTTCCCTCGTACATGGGTAGTGTCGGCATCCTGAATCGTCGTGGGGGTTCAGCAGTAAGAATATCGTCCGTAAGGGAGTGTGACTTCTGGAGATTCCCCACTCATCGTTCGTGAGACCCTGGCTCTCACGGATCATTTGGCGTATCATGGTCGGAATATCCAGCATTTGTATGTTCGGTGCGGCTCGTGTCAGAGTATGGTGGCGTTCCATGCTTTGGGGTTGGACCGGATGCTGTTGACGGTCCAAATTTTGCCTTCTTAGCTCATAGTCTTCTGGGACGTATGGTTTAGGAGTACGTCCATGATGACGACGTTCCAGGTTCGATTGATCTTGGGCATCGACTTCTGGTTCAACCGCGACGTTCGTGGCGCGGTATTCTGTGGTATAGTGAGGAGCGACACCTCCTCGGGAGGAGGGTCCGGTATGAAAACTGGCCGATGGGCCAACTCTCAGTTGTCCAACGGTCATTGCCGGTTGATTTCCAACAGCTTGTATATGACTCCCATCTAGCCGGGGTCGTGGAGATCGATGATGATAGTCAGAAGATGAAGAACTTTCGCTGAAGGAGTAAGAAGCATGGTCTCTCTTGGATCTCCTTTGCTTCTGGCGATCCAGCTGGTTGATCAGCTCAGCGTTAGCGCATAGCTGTTCTGTTAATTGTTGCAGACTCTGGGTCAGCTCTTGAAGCAGCAGCTGAAACTCTTGTCGGGTAACCGGGCCTGATGGCTCTGAGAGTCCAGTGGCATCTTGGTTATAGGGAGGTAGTGGCGTAGGATTCTGTCTATCCTATTCTTCTTGATTAATAGCGTTAGAGGTGGTTCTTGTGCTAACCATCTTGAAGGTTGAATTCCTTTCCTAGATTTTATGCAATTATGAATAGAAGGGAAGGAACTTGAATTAGTGATCTGGATCTCTCTCTTAGATTTATGCAATCCGGTATCGACGACAGATCCAACGAGCAGGAGAAAATCTGGGTTTTCTCAGTGAAAGCACCAAAGTGTTTGCACCAAAATTGATCGCAACACTCTACTGGAGTCTTTGAAGAGATAACAATGAAGAATATAAATTGAAAATGAGGATTATCTAACAAAAACTCCAGATAACAGGAAAGTAAATGCGTAGAGAAGCGATTTATAGTGGTTCGGCGTGTTGCCTACATCCACTGTGAAGTTTTTTGCAACTTTATTGATTCTCTTTCAATGATTACAAGTTGTTACAGCAATTAACAGCAACTTACAACTGGAAATTCGAAATTGACAGCAAGAATATGGTGTAGGATGATGGAGATCTCGATCCGGTAGAGTCTGGGCTCTTGAGAGTCAAAAGATCCTTTTTCTGTAGGCTCTGGGGCTCTATTTATAGGCGTAGGAGGTTGAGACTTCGCTTAAATCTCGGGTGACTTTTTCTGGCACGTGAGTGGGCCCACACGACCAACCTCAGGAAGTTTCGACTCGATCGGCGATCGATACGAAGCCATTTCGTATGGATCAAGATGACGCCCAATCGAGCCGAAATTTGGTGGAGACATTCCTCAGCATGTACGCAAGCTCCTGTGAAAATTTCATTGCATTTGGATCAGTGGATCATGAGTTATCGTCGATACGAAATGGGGTTTCTCGGTGGCTGATTGGTTCGAATCGATTCGTTCGAATCGATTGCTTCGAACTGATGGTGGCACGCACCTTCGTGATGACGTGGAGCGCAATCTTCGCCTCGATCTAGTCTTTACCCCGAGTTGACGGCATCGACTCCATAAATGTCTCCTCGTTCGTATCGATGGATGACACGTCACCCTGGTCTATTGAATCGATGGATTCGAATAAGGCCTCACTGATGGATTCGAACTACTGATGTTCGATGGTTATGAACAAGTCTTTCCTTGATGGACACGAAACCAATCGATGCGAACTGGAACCTTTCGATGGATACGAAGTAGGATAACCGGATGGATACGAAATGCCCTGCCCATGATGGGTTCGAAGAGAGGTCTCCACGATGGATACGAAGTAGTGACCGTTGCCTCGGTTGATGGATGCAAAATGCTCTATCTGCCAATGGATACGAAGTAGGGAGATGCCAATGGATTCGAATAAGGAAGTGCCGACCGATACGAAGCGTGGCTCTATGATGGGTACGAAGTCCATCGATACGAACTCGATGGATTCGAACACAGCCAAGTTCATCGATACGAACCTGTGCTCTTCAATGGATACAAAACCGCTGGACCCATGATCGATACGAAATCGATCAATACGAACTGAAGCTTGATGATCGATACGAAACTGGAGCTTTTCCCTTCAACTTACATCCATCATAACTTGAGCATACGAACTTGGGTTGACTTGAAACTTGGAAAATTAGCTCTCTTGGCTTTGCTAGTCATGTCTTATCAATTGTAGCCTGCTCCGGGCTCGGACAAAATTCAGCGATATCTATAGTAAAGCAAAGTATAACCAATCTTTGAGACGAACCGTCTTTTGTTTTCGATCGATCTTTTGGTATCACGGCTTTGCCAAAAAGCGGGATAATAGTGATGCAGCCCCTAAAATAGTATAACCTTTTCATGTTTATCTGTTAATAGTTGTTGTTTATCTCATGTTATTGTGTTTTTCCTACTTACTATTTTATTCCGCATTTGACATGTTTATTGAGTTAGCAGGAATGGCTATTGCTGTATCTTATTAGAGTTGTGCAGCATTAGATTTATTTGTATTTGGTTTGTATATAAGCACACCTAGTAGATTAAATTGATTGCTCCGATAACTTGTAAAAATTGGAATTTTATCCTATGCATTTAATAACGTTGAATATTTATCAAATATGTTGCATTAAGTTGGTAGTTTCAGAACGGGCGGATTTTCGGCAATTTTAACTGGTTCGAAAATCCGGTTCGTCATAGGATAACTAATCGTTCATAGAATATATCAAGACCCAGATAGTAGATAAATGGATTCAGTCTTCCATAATTCTCAAACACTAGGTATGGATTCCAAACTCAGGTCGGAATACTCTAAAAGTATACATCAACTTGTCCCTCTTCGGACTTCGATTCTCACAAGATATTGCAAAAAAAATTCAAATTTAGTTTTAATCGAAATCATTTATCAATATAAATATTCATATTTTATTAACCAATTTATTTTAAATAAAATTTCAAATTCATTAGAGTTAAAAACGAAAGGCTTATAAGAATCCGATAAAGAGAATACGACTTAAGATCTTATTTACACGATTCGCAGGGCCACTACCACTATAAAACTTCTCCCTCGAGCTGCCACGAAGCCATCGAAGAATTTGAAATTGAATGGTGATCAAAAGAGATTTGATAGGAAAAGATTGTTTTCATTGTTGCAGGGTATTGACCATTTGTAGTGATATTAACCTATCCCCTATCTCGTCCTCTTCTTGCACTCATACTCACTATCAATAGATAGTGAGAGAATTTACTAAGGCATGCAGACAGATATCTTAGGGATACTCATTCTAGGGCATACTTCACCTTATCTCTAATGAGCTACTTAATGTGTTATACTCCTAAGCTAAAGTTCAACATTTGGCTCTAATAGCATTGTAACGATCCTGACTCGACCTTCGAAAATCGGCACCCGTACTTCACTTATACTCGAGTACCGCAGATTCAAACACCGAATCTGGTTCGCCGGAGCTTATAACACATTAAGTACAACAACACAGCAGAAGAAAATGAATAATATCATTGATACATAACAGTTGATTACAATAATGATACAACAGAACATTAATACAAATCAGAGTCAGAAGATATACAACAGCAGAAGACAACATAAGAAGATGGTTTAGACTTTGCAACCATCGATAGCAGAAATATATCTCCAAAAGATAATATCTTCAGAACTCAACAAGATAGATACTACAACATATAGCGATTCCATTTCTAAAGCTCCAAAGCTAGAAAGACTCCAAACCAGAAAGCGAGAGCTACCATCAATGCTGAAGTGAAGCAACTCGATCCAAATGCGATTGCTAATATCCATAGATTGAATGTTATCGAATCTACACCTACTATTTGATTATCTAAAAACCCAACTCTTGAATGGCCATGTGGAAAATTGTGGGCACCCAAAGTTTAGGAAGGGAACAATAAACTCCGGGCCAGCCATGGAACTGGTATAAGCAAACAAAAACAGTTTATCTTTAAAACAAAACTACAAAAGATTTAAAAAATTGAAATCCGCATTGCTTTTTGGAAAATGAAACTACCATAAGGCCTTCCACCGCACACACTATGCAAACGCAGAATTGGAGGAGATTTCTCCTTATGATAGTCAAAAATACTTGATACGCGAAAACCATTTGATATTACTATTAGTGCATAGTGCAGAAAACCTTTCGAAAGTATAATATTAATCTTAGCCTGCGTACAAATTGTATGCCTACTATAGCTACCATCTAAACAGTGGTGACCACCATAAGTAAATGACAGGTTGTACAACCAAAACTGTACAAGGTGCGTATTGAATGACTGGATTTCCAATAAATGGTCAGGCCAAGGAACTTCCCATTGCCACTTGGGTATGCCTCTGGAGGGACGCCCCGAGAACCTACCCGGCTCTCTGCCAACACAAGGCCGGTTTACTCCCTTCCTGGGAGTAACACCTAAGATATGCCATCTCCAGTCATTTGCATATTTAAAACATATGGATATTAGGATTTCAGTCAAGTCATAACTTATTATCCCAAACTTTTCTTTCAAATGGTTTAAACAAATTACCATTTCCAAATCTTTAAATAAAAAGATTTACTTCACAAAGTTCACCCATTTTTCACAAAGATTCATTCACAGGTTTCAAAACAATTTCCATTTCAAATGTTTTTTAGAAAGGATACACTTTTAAGATCCCATTCTATTTGTCAACAAAATATACCAATCTTCAACAAAGATTAACTCATATTCTTTCGAACAATTTCCCTTTCAAATTAGATTAACTCATCCAATCTTTAAATCAAAGATTTAATTCATAGCTTTCAAAATCATTTCCAAAGGTTCATTCATAACTTGGAAAACCATTTCCATTTAAAACTTGAAATCCCTTTAACAAAAATTGGGAATTCTTTCCTTATATGAAAGCTTTTATTATTTGAAAACAAATAGTTTTCATTTTCGAAAAAATCTGATTACATTTGTACAAGTTAAAGCTCTTGAGCTAAATTCAAATTGCCAAATCAATACCTTCAAAGTAGTTTAACCCATATAAACACATTTATAACTTGTATAACATCTTTAAACCATAGTTTCCAAACATAGAATTCAATTTCAAATTTTGAATTCAAATTTACATCAAATTATTTAAATTTCAAACCTTTATCATGTTATTCAAACCTCCTTTTATAAAGCTTTTCACCTCAACCCAATTCCATTTCCAAAACCGTTTGGATTCAAAATTTCAATTTTTTTAAAACTATTTCAAAAAATCTATGACTTAACCAATTTCCTCGTGCAATCCGCATTTGTGTGTGTATGATGTAGTCCATGGGTTTTACCCATTAGTGCAACAACATCAATCAATCATATATTCATGCACATCAATAACGATAAGCGGTATAATCCTATAACGCTTATCTTCATTCACAGATTCACAGATAAACAATATAAATTCATCACAGATAAATAAATTACATTCATCACAGATCACACTGAAACAATTCATAGCACGAAGCATAACATATTGGGGATAACAAACAATACAAGGCATTCCATACAATCCAAACATCCATAAGTAAGACTAATCATTCGTCTGATTAATTTAAATCAGATTTATTACTTATGAATAAATTATTAATCTTGGTTAATTAATATTAATTAATTACAAACCATCTTAATTAATTATCCTTTAATCATTTATTAATTATCCTTTAATTATAAATTAATTAACTAATTAATCAACCTTAATTAGTAATTAAATCATCTTTTAATTATTAAACAATTAACCTTTAATTATTTAATTATCCTTTTATTAATTTTACTTAATTAATTAAACCTTAATTAATTATCATTTAAATGATTATCCATAATCCCTGTCATTAATTAATATCTAATTGATTAATTATCCTCAAATTAATTACCATAATTAATTAATCATATTAATTAATTAATCTTTAATTATCCTTTAATTATCAAGTAATTATCCTTTAATTACTTTTCATTAATCATATTAATTAATTACTTAATTAATCCTTTAATTATCATACTTTAATTAATCACATTAATTTATTAGCCATTAATTAATTACCATTCCTTAATCATCCTTAATTAATAAGTGATTATCCTTAATCACTTATATTTTAAAAACTACTACTTAATTACATTAAATAATTATTACTTGATTAATTAATCATAAATCATCAATTTATTACCTTCAATTACTTTATTCAATTAATAAATTACCAATTTCTTAAGATCATAGTTGATTAAAAGATAAAACATCTTATCTTAATTAATTACTCGAACTATCATTTAAGCCATGTTTCATAATCTTTTAATTAATTGCACTTAACTTAAACCTTTAAGTTAAATTAAGGATTAAAACAAAAGTCCTTTAATCGTTTACTTAATTAAATTTTTTAACAATTCAAAGATATTTAACAATTTAAAAATTTTCACCTTTAAACCTAGTACCAATTATCTAAGTTTAAAATCTGTTATACTTTAAAATCCCGGGCCAACACATTCAAACTCTCGAGCTAACCTCCGAGTTTTCCTCCTTGCATTTCTCCTTTGAGACCACACGATAAAATCCCCGATACCAACGTGATACCTTTGTTTCTTCTCCAACCATCATCAATTTCAATCACCCAGATATGCACAGGTGCACGTGCACAACCACCGGAATAACTTTCGACCATCACTTTGGTCTCCGACAAGTCATCGAAAATCTATTATATCTTCCCAACAACTTACATCGATGAAGCAATGTCGAATTCGATTTCGAGCAAGAGGATGCTACACTAGAACCAGACCCGATCAATAGTAATGCCTTCATGCCGAAGATTAGACCCCCTGGAGCGCCGTCGCTCTGGCAAAAGCAACATCAGACTCCCCTCTTTTGTTTCGCCCTCATGTGATCGTCTCCGACACCACCTTGATGACGAATGAACCCCATAAACAATACCAGCCACATCAGTTCACAAAACCCTAATTCGACGAACTCTTATCACGAGCTATTGAATTTTATAAATTAAATCCATATTTTCCCTAAGTTCACCGATGCTTCAGCTGACTTCACTAAGAATCACGACCACTAATACTATGCCGATCGCAAGATTTTGATAAAAGTGACTAATCCGTTCAACTTGCAATACCTCTTTGAATACCAACTTAAAAATTGTGAAAATTCTTTTAAAAATCATCATATTGCAAGACAAATCTAATCCAATGATCAAAGCTTAGGATTAAGATTCTTGAATTTTTAGTTTTAAATGTTTTTCCTCTATAATTTCAAAATTTTGAATTATTTATCAAATATTTTTACATGTGATTATTTTTAAAAATAACTTTACATTGTTATAAACATTTTTTCTTCAGAAATCAAAGCATAATACAAATTTGTTTGGGTGATATGGATTTTTTTAACTTGCTTTAAGGACCTGTAAACAAAACAGATGTAAATATGCCTGTTTTACAGACATGCATATTCAACCCTTGCAAATTTACCTGTATATACTACCGTATTTCCATCCATTTAAACATCTTTCACCATTTAACTTCAATATCAACCACAATATTAAATCATATAAGCAAGTTAAGGTTTAAAGATAAAAGTCCGCTCACCTGGAAAAACAGAGAAGCAGAGGATTTTGCCTGGAAATGATTTGTTTGAAAACTCTGGAATTCGATTTATCACTGAAGTAAACTTGAGTGTTGTTTGAACTTGGATTTGAGTCAGACACTTGATGTTGCATTTGCATGCTTCAGACTTGAATCAGGTTGAAGTTGCTTGAGTTGTATTTGATTTTCAGGGCTTTAAATTTTTGCTTTGACCTTCATTTCAATTTCCAGGTTTTTGATTTTTGTTTTAGCATTTGAATCTGGAAATGATCTTGCTTAGGTTTACTTTGATTTTTAAATTGAATCCATAATTGTTTGATCTGAGATGATCAGATCTATAATCTAGGTTGCATTGCTTTTCTTTTTTTGATCTTAACTTGCTTGATACAGCTTCAGGTTTGAATTGTTTTAAACTTTGCTTGCTATTTGTTTGAGTTGAAGCCTTAAAATCTGGTTTGCTTTTGTTTAGGTTTCCAAATTTTCTAGTGGATGTTGTTTGAATTTGTGGTTAGATTCCATTTTCTTTTCAAGTTTTTGGTTTACAGGTTTTGAGATGAGAAGAATTGAATTTGTCTTTTCTTTTAATTTTTTTTTCTTAGGAAATAGATATGCCACTTGCATTTACAAATAAGGATATGCTCGCACTTGTTACTTTTGAATAAACACTTGTTATTTGCATGATGATAATGTTCACAAATGTATACATTGGAATAAACACTTTTCCTTTTTAATGTATACTTTTGAATAAACACTTTTCCTTTTTAAATACTTTATTCAAGTCTTATTAATTTTTCAAAAATATATGTATACATTGGATTTTAACTTTTTTAAATAGCTTTTGTAAATTTATTTATATCAATTTCAAAATATAACTTTCAACACAAAACTAATTATTCTATTAGTATAGAGTTTCCAAATCCAATATATTTTTCAAAACATTTATTTTTAAATTTCAAATTCAAAATTTATATAAAATCAATTTGTATTTATGAATAAACAAACAGTATCTTTTTTTATAAATATATATTTTATTCATTCACAATCTATAAATATTTTTTTTTTCAAATATTTATTTTTAACATATGTATTTGAATCTCAAATTCGAGTTCCAAATTAAAATCTATTTATAAAATAAACAAACACATATTTATTCATTTGTTCTTGGAAATTTCAAATTAAATTACCAATTAATTCAAAAATCAAATTAATCATTAAATTAATTTGGCTTAAAAATCAGGAATGTTATAGCACTTGGTTGTACTTAATGAACTTGAGTTGTTTTTTAGTGTGGTCTGCACCTTTGTGCTTTTGTGATATTTGTAGTCTGATTATTCTACTTGTATGTGGTCTGGACCTACTGACGTGTACATGTCATTTGTGTCTTTGAGCCTTTGTTCTAACCAGTTCATTTTTTATCATTGAATTTTTGTCGAGGCTTGTATTTTTGGACTGCACCTGTGTTGAATCCAGCTTTAAAGTTGGGGTTTGACCTTGTGCTGATATCATGACTTTCAATTGAGTTGAACCCGGCTTTTGATTAGGTTTGACCTTGTGCTCACCTGTCCCTGTAGATTATCAGGTGTATATCGGTGTGCACGGCCTTGTGGCATGTACAATGATACACTGTGCATGTCACAAGCTGTTCGTGTACGATAATTCAAAATTCAATGATGACAAACAACCCAAATAACTGAGGCAAATATTATTTTCAAAATCCACATTTTATTTTATACCGCAAAAATATTACCTTTTCAATTTTACTGCATCGGTATTTATTTTTGCAGATTGCTCAGATGCTAGATTCACTCTAGAATAAAGTTAAAGATAAATACGAGCGAATGAGCGATATGTAGTGAGGTGTATTTGTAAGTTAGAAATTGTGATGTAATCGAAATTGTATTGTCATTGAATTTGTATATATATAGTAAGAGTTCAAATTTGTACTATTCAAAATTGTAATAAATATTTGTTTGAATTTAAATACTGTGTTATTTATTTTATTAAGCAAATATTTATTTCATTATGAAAAATAAAATAGTACATTAACAAATGCATTTAATGAATATATATATATATATATATATATGTTTATTATCATCAAACAAAAATCATATACTTGCATATTCAATAGTTGTCGGTATCTGAATATAAACTTGACACATTTTTTTAAGCAAAATTAATCTATTGACCAAGGATTCCGATATGAATTCAAATATGCTACAAGTTTTATTAGTAGTGGATTCCTGTATGAATTCAAATATGCTACAAAATTTATCGTAAAAAAAATCTGGATCTGTAAAAATATAAACCTGCTATTGCCCTGAACTATTGCAATTTGGCGACTTTCCTTTTCTCTTTTTTGTACTGCAGCTGTTCGGGATTAAAGCCAATTTCAGTTGCACCATAAACGGCCCAAGTTAGTGTGACGACTATGTAACCTTCACTACGGAATGGTTTTCTAGAATCAACCTTTAATGCATACATAACAATAGTTTTGTATCTGACATTAAACCGGATATTATCAATTGAAAAATAAAGAAAACTACAAAAGAAGTTTCTCAAATTAAATTATAGAAATGTCTCATGAACCATGACTATAATTATATCAATTTTAACTTGCTTGCACTAATAAACCATGTTTGAAAAAAATTCATAAAAAAGAAGTTATTTGACCAGCTCATGGAATTTATCATAACCTATCCATGCATGCTACTGACCGCCAATTTTGGACTTGGCTACCTTTGCAAGCAGAACACAATAAGAATGCTCATGCTCACAAGCAACCTCATATTCATCATTTCTTTTTGCGGCTAGAATTTCTAAGAATGTTCCAAGAGATATTCTCCACTGTAAGCTTTGAAGTAGCGATACTACTCGTTGAAAATTAAGATAGTATAGTTATCATCTAAGAGCTGCAATTGGATATCGATTTATGTATGGATAACCGAAATGGAGTTAAGAGCCATATTATGTGACACCCTTGATTTCTACTAGAACTCGCTTTCTCGGTTTGAATAAGTTAGCATACACCAAATATTATGCAACGTCGGCTCAAATATCGAATAATATATTTATAATCCATAATGCTTAATTATGTTTTTGGATCTGGACAAAACCTAAGCTCATTACCCTAAGTTTTAGCCAATTATTGGTTAACTTACAATTGGACTACTATGATATATGTAATGCAAATGGTGTAGTTTGAACATAATGAGACAATTTCTATTTTTAAAACATAATTTTGATGGCATCTATACTCCCAATTTACCATGTGACCACAATTCGCTAATGATGTACCTAATTCAAGCATATACATAGAAGCAAATGCCATCTATATAAGATTACTCATCGAATCAAGAGGAAGGATGTTGTAAGAGCATTCTAAAAGGACTATTAGCATATACATAAGGTGATTATAGCCATTTATTTTTGCAGCAGCTACCACGGTGTAAAGAAAATATCTGAAGCAATGATATAGAACAAGGGTTAAGGAAGACATTTATCATAAAACGGTAAAGCATAATTCTATCATGGAAGAAATGGAATAGAAAGAGGGTTAAATTATTTTGCCTCTTTATTCAATACAAATTTCTCAATTGATAAGAGCTAGCTCTCTCAATTGCTGCTTATTGATGAAATCCTATTGTTCATCCTGAGACATTCATGATATTCACACTTGATAAAATTTAAGGCCATTGCAAAGTTGAAAATAGAAGAGAATGTGCATACCATTTGTATAAGTAGATCAAAAAGTATCTTAGAACCTCGCATTAAGCAAACATCTATGATGTCAATAGAGAGCTCTACCTTAACCAAAATATGAGTTGACCCATTCAAGTGCCTATATCCTTGTTACACTCTTATAACATCATCCTGCAAATTAATGAAAACAAGACTTCAGAGTAGGTTATATATCATTATGTATAGTCTTATAGTACAGCAGGAGGGGAGTATCCATATTTATATGGTAGAAAATTGGATTTATATGCTTCCAGTTTAAGCAGATTGCAAAAAATATATAGCTCAAAAATGGAAGCTTGGATAAAATTAATTCCACAATCTCCATAGGAAGATCGGACAATGATGTTTCTTTCTTCATAGGATCTATCGAATTTTGTGATGACATATCCGATCATTCACAAAAATAAGAATTAAAGTATGCCGCAAAATCCATATCTGAAGTGCTATTTTGATGGAAAATTACTCCAATGTTCTTATGAAATAATTGCATGCTTTCAAAATGTTTAGACAATACCAACCCTTAGAAATGTTATTATGAATATGTTAAGATTTTTCAAGCTAATCAAATAAAAAAATTAGATGACCTAGGGATATGTAAAAATAAATATACAAATTTTCACTATTTAGAGTTTTGTAGCTTAAAAAATCATTAGTGCCAGACTGAATGTAGCAAATCCTTCCCTATATACATCAGTAATCAGTAAGCTAGTCCGTAAGCTAACATCAGTGATGGTAAATTAACATAATTGCAAGTAAACTAACATCAGTCATTAACATAAACTTGGTTACCCATATTGATAGGTGATAGCAGGCAGCGAGACGAAACTGACGAAAAAGCTCGACTTAGGTGGAGAGATTCGCGCGACGATGAAGAAGCATGACGATGGCAGCGGATTTCGATACATGTGTCGATGATTGGAGAAGCAATCGACTTTTGGTTAGTGAACCGATGCAATCGAAGATGAAGGCAACGACGGATGCAATCTGTAACGACCCAGAATTTTTGATAACTTGAATTTGAATATTTAATTAATTTTTAATATTAATAAGTGGAATTTTTAAGTCGAATAATTTATTTTTCGAATATTGGATTTAATGGGATAATTAAATCGATGATTTAATAGTGAAATTCCAAAAATAATTAAATATTAGGTTAAATATGATTGAAAATGATTTGGAAAATTTTATTTTATCATATTAAAGTTATAGAGATATTTTAGAACTTGTAAAATTGAATTTGGAATTAATTTGTGAAAATCGAAGATTTTAATATTTAATTATCGACTGAAAAATAGCCAATTTTTGAACAGTCTCAAAATTGAATGAAACCAGTTCCATTGGATCCGTAATATTGAATTATTACCGGATTTCAAATTTCGTAGTGTTTGGAGTTGTTGTGTGACTGTACGATAAGAAAACGCGTTGAAATTAAATCGAGTTCAATTTAAATTTAAATATAAATCTATACCCTCAAATCATCAGCCACCCTAATATACCACTGCCACCCTACTATGTACGAAGTCGACCCCTCTTTTATTTTAAAATTGCAAAGATCAAATCGTGTCTCCTCAGCACGCAACCATCTTCGTTTAAAGTTATAACCGAGCTTCCTTCAGTTAATAATAATAATAAAAAAAAAACGAAAGAAATTCAAAACCATGGCCGTAGCCTCCAGTCTCACTCCCCTCCAACCCAAAATTCGTTCCACAAAAAGGGGTATAATGAATAACAGAGCCGAGTTTTTCCCCTATCCTCTTCAAAAAAATCCAGTTCGATTGAAAATAAATTTCATGGCCGAACAACATCGTTCTTCATCCTCCTTTCAAAATCCATTCGAATCGAAATTTCAAACCGAAGCAAATCCTTCGTCCCCAGTTCGAAGTCGGGTTGAGCAGTGGGCCGCTTTTGGTTTTGGGTGGCGTTAGCTTGCGTTCTGGCGACAGAGGAGTGGAGCTCGAGTCTGGAAGCTGTGCGATTTCTATTGGATGGTGTGGGCCGCGATTCGAAGAAGCAGGCGCTCGCGAGCATCTGGAAGGGCGACGCGATCTGGCCGTCGCGATTCCTGGAGGCGCGTGCTGGTGATGTCAATGTGGGGAAATGGGGCTTAGCCGTGGGATTCAATTATCGGCGGAGTCACATGCGAAGGATCTGGGTTTATCTTCGTTGTGAGGTATTGTTTTAAATTTAAAAAAAAAAAAAATAAAAAAAAAAAAAAAAAAAAAAATAAAAAATAAAAAAAAATATTATTTGCAGTAAAATATTGAATCTATAATTAAGTTATTTTAATGACACATATATGTTGATTATATACGTACAGATTTGGAAAAAATTTATATATAAAGTTATTATTATTATTATTAAAATTTTATTTTTACTGTAAGCTGTAGAATAAATTCTGTTTTGAATAGAAAATAATATATATATTCACATGTCAATATATTGGACAGACAGAAAAATACAGGAAGAAAATATATGACAGGATAGTTTGGAAACATTTCTATTTTTAAAAGTTAACAGGAAGAAAAAGAAAATAAAAATAAAACAAGTGTACAAATAAATTTGTAATCTACTAAATTTATTTTGAAATAATAAATTATGGTGGAAAATTAATTTAATTTATTCATTTGATTTTAGTTACCAAAGGAATTAGTTTTGAAATTTATTAAAAGGGATTTCAAATATTGGAGGAATTTATATAAGTAAAATGTTTGAAATATATATGTAAATGAGATTTTTGTTAAGGAAATAGGAAAGTTAGTTGGAAATTTAAAATGATAGTTAAATAAATTAATTTACAGAAAATTGTTTTAAAATAAAATCATTGGTAATTAAATTCAAAAATGAGAATTTAATTGTTCAATTAGTTCGAATATTAATGGATTGTATAATGTTTATATAAGGTCTATAAATCAAGAAAACAAGCTGGAATGGAAAATGGATTGCTAATAAAAGCCAAGGTGAGAACTCCTCACTCAATCAAACTGTTTGGTTTAAAATTTTAAATAGTTAATGTTGATTGATGATTGCCGTTTGATTGTGGTAGTAGATATAGTAGGATATATACTATATATAGCAATATATATATATTGGCATATGTATATATTGGATTTGATTTCCCGCCTCGTATAGCGGATGAGACCCTATTGCGCCGCCTATTAAGCGGATATTTTATAAAATCCCATATACCGCGATATTCCACCTTGAAGTGGAATTGGTATTGTGCTAACGTCTGTGGATGCAGGGTAACAGGTTGGAGGGATCCAACTGGATTCCTCACATATTTATTTGTTTATAAATATTGTGTTGATTGTTAACTATCATATTGATATATGATGTTTATTCCCGTGATTGACCATTTGGTGCTGTTGCATCATCGGATTCATTTTTTAAAAGTTAAAAATAACGATTTTGAATTTAAAAGGATTTTTAAGTAATTTTCCAAGTATATGTTTTTATTAAATTTTTGAACTTGATTCATTTTAAATAAATTAAGATTTTAAATATTAAAGTTATAAAACTATGATTTTTATGAAATATAACCAAAAGGAAAATTTTAAAAATAAATAGATTTATAAAATAGTTAAATTGGGTTTTTGGGTGATTTTTATTAATAGTTTATGTAAAAGATTTTATAAATTGATATCTATAAATTTAAAATTTTTGGAATTATAAGACGGGTTATTAAGTGTTAAAATGAAGTATAAAAATGGATTTCATTTAAACTATAGTTTTATAAATTATGAAAGTTATGAAATGAATTGATGTTGAAAATAAAAGTTTATAAGTAATTAACTTATAAAATGGCTTTGGGCATTTAAAAGGGGATTTTTATAGAAATTGTTAATAAAGGAGGTTTTTATAAGTTGAAAACTATTATAAAAGGTGAGAAATCTTATCAGTAATAAGATTAACAATTTGTGAAGTTTTAAAAGGAACGACTTGGTAAATAAATAATATTTTAAGTATTTGACTTATAATACGAACTTTTGGTATAGAAATTGGGTTTATAAATTGAATTGGCTTAATAAAAGAGATTTCTAAACCGAAGTTATTAATAGAAATAGAATTTATAAACGTTGTTTATAAATTTGAAATCAATGTAATTTGGTAAATTGAATTTAGAATTGTTAAAGGGGTTACATTCACTCTTTTAAACGATGAATATATTATTAAGTCAAATGGGCATGTTTTGGGAGAAGAATGTTTTAAAGGGAATTTTAAAACGATTTTAAGATGCTCTAAAATGCATTAAGTATCGAATACTGGGATTTCAACATTCATTGTTGAAATAGACGTTTTCGAGAAATAAAAGGAAATGAATACGTAGATTTCAACATTCATTGTTGAAATAGACGTTTTCGAGAAATAAAAGGAAATGAATACGTAGATTTCAACATTCATTGTTGAAATAGGCGTTTTCGAGAAATAAAAGGAAATGAATACGTAGATTTCAACATTCATTGTTGAAATAGGCGTTTTCGAGAAATAAAAGGAAATGAATACGTAGATTTCAACATTCATTGTTGAAATAGGCGTTTTCGAGAAAATGAGGAAATGATGGACTATAACACTGTTGTTATAGTGAATGGTTTCCAAATGGAAATATTTTGTGTAGTATTGGAATGTATGTTTCTATTTTTATTTTGAAACCCTATTCCAGTGATTTTGGGTTGTCGTGACGGTGTTTTGCGCAACATTCGTTTTGACCCAAGTAAAAGTGAATAGAAGAATGTTTTCCTTAAAAGAATGAAATATATACTTGGCTATGGTTAAGTATATCGAATATTTTCAAATTATTGAAAATAAATAAAATTTGTGAATCCTTATTATTAAATAAGTATGGGAATGCTTTTCCAATATGAAATGAAATGTTTTTGAGAATTTATCTTTTTGAAGATAAATTGAGATTGAATAACTGAAATCTATTGAAAACGTTAGGTCAGTAGATATTTTGAAATATAAATTCACTATGGAATTTATAAAAGGAAGGGAAATTTGTTTAAAAATAAATATTGATTTATTTTGAAGTATGGAAATGAATTTACGAATTTGGAACGTAAATTTAAAATAAATCGGTAAAGATTTATTCGATGATTCGAAATCTGTTTTCAAAGGGTATAAATGATGTAAAGTGATTTGAAATTGGTTTTCAAATGGTTGAGGTGTTTAATTTGAAATGGGTTTTCAAATGGGTAAAGTGTGGAAAATTTTATCGTGAAGTGGTTTTGGTAAATCAAATAATTTGGGCAATTATTTGGAAATTGTGTATATATATCTTGTAAAGATATTTTGGGACTTAATAATTTTGGAAAAATTATTTGGAATCTGATGATGTGGCGCATCTTTATTGATAGTTAAATAACCGACTATCAGTATTTACCCTTGGATGGTAATTGTTGTGATTGTTGAAATTGAATGCTACACTTATTTTTAAAAATAAGCGCTCGCTATTCGGTTTAGCCGGGAGAGGACCTTTGTGTCATATATCCCATTCCGAATATGCGATACGTCGTTTGGATTGCATCTGAAGACCGGTGTTGAAGACCGGGTATTTGTGAGAACGATAGGATGACCTATCGATTGTCTCCGCATCGTTAGCTACGATATGGAGATTTCCTTTGTGATGGGAAATTTTATCGGGATTGTGAATACCCGGATTGCAAGGGCTTCTTTGGAAGTGCCTTCGGTTCTGTTCGAACCCGGACCAGACTTGCTTATCTAGGTGAAACGTGATGGGGGGTTCTCGCTTTGCGTTAGGTGGCGAACGGGAGACTCTTACCCCTACACGTCCTCTTTACGGGGTTGGTTAGGCGTAAGCCGTGACAGTCGAGAGGCTGGCCGTAAAAGCAAGGTCTGGGGTACCAGTGTAAGCCACGGTGGGGCTGGGATGGTTGAAAAGCCTACCGGTTACTGCTGACGGAAATGAGGTTCTTTACATTTGGTATCAGAGCATGTGGTTAAGCGACAACCATGGTTCTGTTGGGTATTACTCATTAGAGATAGAGTCAGCAGTACTCTAGAATGAGTGTGAGTGTAATAATAGATATGAGCGCGTATTTGTTAGTGAATATAAAATTGTTTTATATTGTGATGATTGGTTTATTGAGTGGCATATGAACCTTCGTCGGCACAGTCTGTACAACTGGATCGAAGGGGTTTCTAAACACTTGAATAGAACAATTCGACATGATATTGTTTTAAATTGGGTAAATGAAATAATTTTACCTTGATTATATTTTCTATATAAGAAAATAATTTTTTCAAGAATTATTGAAGTGTGTGTGTAATTGATTGTTTGATTGTTTGAAATATATATATATATATAAGTTAATTAAAAGTTGTTTGAATAAGTTATATAAAAACAACTATCGTAAAAAGAATAATTGTATAAGCTAATGAATTATAAGTATGGAATTATAATTAAAATGATTTACAATTGTAAAATAATCTTATGTATATAAGAAGTGAAATTTTATAAGTAAGATTTATAAATGTAATTTATAAATAAAGGGAAATTTTGAAAGAATATTTAGCATTGATTTCACTATGGTTACTGGGAAATAATAAGGATGATGACTGCAGCATCATCAGTATCATTTTCGAGTTTCTATGTGATGGATTTGCTACAATAATGAATTTAAAATTGAAGCTTTGTTGTAATAAACAAATTTGACATTAAGATTCAACTTGAAGTTGATAAATATAAGTGAAAAAAAAAGGGGTTTTGAACTTATAATATGAGTTGGAAGTTGAATAATAAGTTGTATAACTTATAGAATGAGAAAATGTAAGTAAAACCAATTATTGAAGTGGTTAAACAATTAAGTTAAGTAAAATGAAATACGAATTTGATTGTTGATATGAATTTGACTTAAGTAAAAGTTAAATAGAATTTACTTTAGAATTGGAAACCGAATTGGATTGATAAGTGGAAACTTAAGTTTATTTGAACAAATGATGTTAAATGGAATAGAGTTTGAAATGAATTAGGAGAATACTTAAGTTGAATAGTGGAAGTAAATGTAAATGAAGTTGAATGGAATATAACTTGAATAATGTTGAAAGAATTGATGTTGATATCAAAATAAAATGAATAAAGTGAACTAATGAAATCGTTAAATGATGTGAACTTGAGTTATATAAATGAAGTTCAATTTTATTTGTAAAAAGAATTAGCAATTGAATTAAAGAATGGATTGAAAATTAATCAATCGAATGTAAATAAGTTGATATGAAATGAAATATGTAAGTGTAAATTCATTTGAAAATAGTTGAATAATTGAATGTTAAATCAATTGGAATTACAACTGTTGAACCAAATTGAATGTAGTGAGAGAAAAATTAATAATTTGGTTTTATTGGATATACATTGGTTGTTATTTGCTTGTTGGTTGATTGTATGTAAATTCATTAAGTGTTAATGAAATTGAATTAGCGCAATTGGAAGCTATGTAATTGAATTCAAATTGAAAGTGAAGTAAATAAATTTGAATAGAATTGAAAATGATTTGAATGTTGAAGTTGGAATTGTGTACTACTATTAGCAGGATATACAGGTGTATAATGGAATTGGGATTTGATTTTGAAGTTAAAAAATTGAATTGCTCGACAAAAAGGTACGTATTTCAATTTTAGTATGAGATTTGATGATTTCCTTCTCCAGCCACTTGGCTTTCTCTTTTCTTTTTGATTCTGAGGGGCCGTGGTGCCATTTTGTAGTCGTACCGATCGAGCCGCGCAAAGGAGACGCTGGCGAAATTTTTCGAAAATTTAGGGAGTTAGAAAATTTTTGAGAAAATTTTGAAAAGTTTGAAATTTGAATTTAAATTTAAATTTGAATTGTTGAGTAAACAATGTTGTTTGAAACCTATAATTGAAGTTGGAAAGCTAATTGAAATGATAGTAAATCTTTAATAAAAGATTTGTGTTAGAAGGTTGATAAAACTATTAGTTTTGCAAAAATAATAAACAGATTATGAATTATTCTCCTTAACTTGCAATTTCGAGGACGAAATTCTTTTAAGGGGGGAAGATTGTAACGACCCAGAATTTTTGATAACTTGAATTTGAATATTTAATTAATTTTTAATATTAATAAGTGGAATTTTTAAGTCGAATAATTTATTTTTCGAATATTGGATTTAATGGGATAATTAAATCGATGATTTAATAGTGAAATTCCAAAAATAATTAAATATTAGGTTAAATATGATTGAAAATGATTTGGAAAATTTTATTTTATCATATTAAAGTTATAGAGATATTTTAGAACTTGTAAAATTGAATTTGGAATTAATTTGTGAAAATCGAAGATTTTAATATTTAATTATCGACTGAAAAATAGCCAATTTTTGAACAGTCTCAAAATTGAATGAAACCAGTTCCATTGGATCCGTAATATTGAATTATTACCGGATTTCAAATTTCGTAGTGTTTGGAGTTGTTGTGTGACTGTACGATAAGAAAACGCGTTGAAATTAAATCGAGTTCAATTTAAATTTAAATATAAATCTATACCCTCAAATCATCAGCCACCCTAATATACCACTGCCACCCTACTATGTACGAAGTCGACCCCTCTTTTATTTTAAAATTGCAAAGATCAAATCGTGTCTCCTCAGCACGCAACCATCTTCGTTTAAAGTTATAACCGAGCTTCCTTCAGTTAATAATAATAATAAAAAAAAAAACGAAAGAAATTCAAAACCATGGCCGTAGCCTCCAGTCTCACTCCCCTCCAACCCAAAATTCGTTCCACAAAAAGGGGTATAATGAATAACAGAGCCGAGTTTTTCCCCTATCCTCTTCAAAAAAATCCAGTTCGATTGAAAATAAATTTCATGGCCGAACAACATCGTTCTTCATCCTCCTTTCAAAATCCATTCGAATCGAAATTTCAAACCGAAGCAAATCCTTCGTCCCCAGTTCGAAGTCGGGTTGAGCAGTGGGCCGCTTTTGGTTTTGGGTGGCGTTAGCTTGCGTTCTGGCGACAGAGGAGTGGAGCTCGAGTCTGGAAGCTGTGCGATTTCTATTGGATGGTGTGGGCCGCGATTCGAAGAAGCAGGCGCTCGCGAGCATCTGGAAGGGCGACGCGATCTGGCCGTCGCGATTCCTGGAGGCGCGTGCTGGTGATGTCAATGTGGGGAAATGGGGCTTAGCCGTGGGATTCAATTATCGGCGGAGTCACATGCGAAGGATCTGGGTTTATCTTCGTTGTGAGGTATTGTTTTAAATTTAAAAAAAAAAAATAAAAAAAAAAAAAAAAAAAAAAAATAAAAAAAAATATTATTTGCAGTAAAATATTGAATCTATAATTAAGTTATTTTAATGACACATATATGTTGATTATATACGTACAGATTTGGAAAAAATTTATATATAAAGTTATTATTATTATTATTAAAATTTTATTTTTACTGTAAGCTGTAGAATAAATTCTGTTTTGAATAGAAAATAATATATATATTCACATGTCAATATATTGGACAGACAGAAAAATACAGGAAGAAAATATATGACAGGATAGTTTGGAAACATTTCTATTTTTAAAAGTTAACAGGAAGAAAAAGAAAATAAAAATAAAACAAGTGTACAAATAAATTGTAATCTACTAAATTTATTTTGAAATAATAAATTATGGTGGAAAATTAATTTAATTTATTCATTTGATTTTAGTTACCAAAGGAATTAGTTTTGAAATTTATTAAAAGGGATTTCAAATATTGGAGGAATTTATATAAGTAAAATGTTTGAAATATATATGTAAATGAGATTTTTGTTAAGGAAATAGGAAAGTTAGTTGGAAATTTAAAATGATAGTTAAATAAATTAATTTACAGAAAATTGTTTTAAAATAAAATCATTGGTAATTAAATTCAAAAATGAGAATTTAATTGTTCAATTAGTTCGAATATTAATGGATTGTATAATGTTTATATAAGGTCTATAAATCAAGAAAACAAGCTGGAATGGAAAATGGATTGCTAATAAAAGCCAAGGTGAGAACTCCTCACTCAATCAAACTGTTTGGTTTAAAATTTTAAATAGTTAATGTTGATTGATGATTGCCGTTTGATTGTGGTAGTAGATATAGTAGGATATATACTATATATAGCAATATATATATATTGGCATATGTATATATTGGATTTGATTTCCCGCCTCGTATAGCGGATGAGACCCTATTGCGCCGCCTATTAAGCGGATATTTTATAAAATCCCATATACCGCGATATTCCACCTTGAAGTGGAATTGGTATTGTGCTAACGTCTGTGGATGCAGGGTAACAGGTTGGAGGGATCCAACTGGATTCCTCACATATTTATTTGTTTATAAATATTGTGTTGATTGTTAACTATCATATTGATATATGATGTTTATTCCCGTGATTGACCATTTGGTGCTGTTGCATCATCGGATTCATTTTTTAAAAGTTAAAAATAACGATTTTGAATTTAAAAGGATTTTTAAGTAATTTTCCAAGTATATGTTTTTATTAAATTTTTGAACTTGATTCATTTTAAATAAATTAAGATTTTAAATATTAAAGTTATAAAACTATGATTTTTATGAAATATAACCAAAAGGAAAATTTTAAAAATAAATAGATTTATAAAATAGTTAAATTGGGTTTTTGGGTGATTTTTATTAATAGTTTATGTAAAAGATTTTATAAATTGATATCTATAAATTTAAAATTTTTGGAATTATAAGACGGGTTATTAAGTGTTAAAATGAAGTATAAAAATGGATTTCATTTAAACTATAGTTTTATAAATTATGAAAGTTATGAAATGAATTGATGTTGAAAATAAAAGTTTATAAGTAATTAACTTATAAAATGGCTTTGGGCATTTAAAAGGGGATTTTTATAGAAATTGTTAATAAAGGAGGTTTTTATAAGTTGAAAACTATTATAAAAGGTGAGAAATCTTATCAGTAATAAGATTAACAATTTGTGAAGTTTTAAAAGGAACGACTTGGTAAATAAATAATATTTTAAGTATTTGACTTATAATACGAACTTTTGGTATAGAAATTGGGTTTATAAATTGAATTGGCTTAATAAAAGAGATTTCTAAACCGAAGTTATTAATAGAAATAGAATTTATAAACGTTGTTTATAAATTTGAAATCAATGTAATTTGGTAAATTGAATTTAGAATTGTTAAAGGGGTTACATTCACTCTTTTAAACGATGAATATATTATTAAGTCAAATGGGCATGTTTTGGGAGAAGAATGTTTTAAAGGGAATTTTAAAACGATTTTAAGATGCTCTAAAATGCATTAAGTATCGAATACTGGGATTTCAACATTCATTGTTGAAATAGACGTTTTCGAGAAATAAAAGGAAATGAATACGTAGATTTCAACATTCATTGTTGAAATAGACGTTTTCGAGAAATAAAAGGAAATGAATACGTAGATTTCAACATTCATTGTTGAAATAGGCGTTTTCGAGAAATAAAAGGAAATGAATACGTAGATTTCAACATTCATTGTTGAAATAGGCGTTTTCGAGAAATAAAAGGAAATGAATACGTAGATTTCAACATTCATTGTTGAAATAGGCGTTTTCGAGAAATAAAAGGAAATGAATACGTAGATTTCAACATTCATTGTTGAAATAGGCGTTTTCGAGAAAATGAGGAAATGATGGACTATAACACTGTTGTTATAGTGAATGGTTTCCAAATGGAAATATTTTGTGTAGTATTGGAATGTATGTTTCTATTTTTATTTTGAAACCCTATTCCAGTGATTTTGGGTTGTCGTGACGGTGTTTTGCGCAACATTCGTTTTGACCCAAGTAAAAGTGAATAGAAGAATGTTTTCCTTAAAAGAATGAAATATATACTTGGCTATGGTTAAGTATATCGAATATTTTCAAATTATTGAAAATAAATAAAATTTGTGAATCCTTATTATTAAATAAGTATGGGAATGCTTTTCCAATATGAAATGAAATGTTTTTGAGAATTTATCTTTTTGAAGATAAATTGAGATTGAATAACTGAAATCTATTGAAAACGTTAGGTCAGTAGATATTTTGAAATATAAATTCACTATGGAATTTATAAAAGGAAGGGAAATTTGTTTAAAAATAAATATTGATTTATTTTGAAGTATGGAAATGAATTTACGAATTTGGAACGTAAATTTAAAATAAATCGGTAAAGATTTATTCGATGATTCGAAATCTGTTTTCAAAGGGTATAAATGATGTAAAGTGATTTGAAATTGGTTTTCAAATGGTTGAGGTGTTTAATTTGAAATGGGTTTTCAAATGGGTAAAGTGTGGAAAATTTTATCGTGAAGTGGTTTTGGTAAATCAAATAATTTGGGCAATTATTTGGAAATTGTGTATATATATCTTGTAAAGATATTTTGGGACTTAATAATTTTGGAAAAATTATTTGGAATCTGATGATGTGGCGCATCTTTATTGATAGTTAAATAACCGACTATCAGTATTTACCCTTGGATGGTAATTGTTGTGATTGTTGAAATTGAATGCTACACTTATTTTTAAAAATAAGCGCTCGCTATTCGGTTTAGCCGGGAGAGGACCTTTGTGTCATATATCCCATTCCGAATATGCGATACGTCGTTTGGATTGCATCTGAAGACCGGTGTTGAAGACCGGGTATTTGTGAGAACGATAGGATGACCTATCGATTGTCTCCGCATCGTTAGCTACGATATGGAGATTTCCTTTGTGATGGGAAATTTTATCGGGATTGTGAATACCCGGATTGCAAGGGCTTCTTTGGAAGTGCCTTCGGTTCTGTTCGAACCCGGAACAGACTTGTATGGTTACGTGTCTGACATTACGTTTTGAGAGATAGAGCAGATTTCTTTCAAATACATTTCTGTTGGTGGCGGAGAATTTATTCTCTTAGCTTAACACCCTTCTCTGAGACGTACGAGCTCAGAGGTTATGTAGTTGAAGGTTATCAGCGATATTTCCCAATCTGGTAATGTGGCATGCTGAGTGCTGCTGTGTGATGATCATTGGTTGATCGTTTGGATATGATCATTTGTTTGATCATTTATCTTTGTGATTATTGCTTTGGTCATCTGTGGACCCGAAGCATGGCTTTGTTACACAAAGCGTAGCTTTGTGGACGAGACTTCGTCAGGACCTCACTCCCCGGAAATGGTCGAAACAGGAATATGCGGCAAGGTTATGAGGGTCGCGCCCTTTAGGGTATGTCATTTCCTTCTGGAAAAGGGTGGTATCATGGTATGGAGCCCAGATGCTTACTCATGTTGATACACTATATATATTTCTGTGTGTGGTGTTGTTGCGAGCGCTCGGATAAAGGTCCCAAAGGACCGGGGGATGACATATTCGTGTAGTAGTTACCTAGTTACAGAGGTAACCCGGCCTTGTGTTGGCAGAGATCTAACCGTAACGTTAGTTTCTCGGGACGTCCCGCCAGAGGCGATCCCATGTGGCAGTAGGAAGTTCCTTAGCCTGACCATTTGTTGGAAATCCAATCAAAACAATACGCGCCTTGTACGGTTTTAGTTGTATTACCTGCCATTCACTTATGGTGGTCACCACTGTTTGGATGGTAGCTATAGTAGGCATAGTTCGGAATGTCTATGCTGGCTAGGATTTATATTCTACTTTCGAATTGTTTTCTACACTATGCACTAGTAATAATATCAAAAATGATTTGATTTTCGCGTAGTAAGCATCTTTGACTATCATAAGGAGAAATCTCCTCCAATTCTGCGTTTGCATTGTGTGTGTGGCGGGAGGCCTTATGGTAGTTTCATTTTCCAAAAAGCATTGCGGATTTAAAAATTTAAATTTTCTTGTTGCTTGTTTAAAGATAAACTGTTTTGAGTTCTCACACCAGTCCCATGACTGACCTGGAGTTTATTGTTCCTTTCCTAAACTCTGGGTGCCCACTATTTTCCACACGGGCAGTCTAGAGTTAGGTTATCAGGTCATTCTGGATTCGGGAGTTGCTGAGCAGATCTGGAGGCGAGCCAGATAGCGTAGTCTATTATCTATTGTATATATATCTTTTCTTTTTCCGCTGTTGTTGTTGTACACTCTGATTGATGTAATGTAATGTGCTGTAATGTATAAAAAGGTATAGTTCTTTTGTTTTAATGAATATTCATTTATCTATTATATGTTGTTCCGCTGCGACTGTGAGATTCTGATATTGTTCCTGTTCTGTTACTTGTTTTTGTTTCTTCTCTCCTTTCTTTCTTCTATCTTTCTCTCTCTTCTCCTATCTCTTTCTTCTTCTTCTTAAACCCTAACGGTTCGATTTTTCGGCAACGAAAAATCTCGATCGTTACACAATCGTCGTTGAACGAAGGAGTAATGGCTGAAATGAAGGAGCAATGGGCGATTACGAGGAAAACATAACTAGAATTCCGAGTAGATGATTTAGGGTAGGATGTGTACACTTCAGAATGGTTGAAGCATGATGAATGAAGCGATCTGGATCAGGGACCGGAGACCAGAGATGGCGAGGGATGAGCGATTAGGAGGGAGACGAACTGAACAAGTGTAATTTTGGTTTTGCGAGAAAGACGAACGGAACAATTGTTTTGAGAGGGAGACGAAAATATTGGGAGGGATAATTTTCTTTTGGGCCAAAGCGTTACATGGTAAGAGTACAGAAGAGAATAAATAGAGTAAAATAAAGTAAATATCCATGCTAAACAATAACGCTTTAGAATAATGCATTATCGAGTGGCATTATTAATAACATACTTACTTGTAGTGATAGTCTCGTTGAGTTTTAGAGCAGTGTATGCAAGGTACTCAACAAGGAACATCAACTTAACATTAGCAAAGGGAAAAGACGGGAAATAAAGAAGAACTACTCATCGGCTACTCTAGTTTAGGATATCATATGAAAGCCATCCAGTATAAGGTTGGATGGAAATTTAAGTATTAAGAAGTCATCAAGAAAGTTTCGGTCAAATTTTTTATACAAGCCAAAAGTTATATTACAAGGACAAGCAACGAAATGTTTTCTTCATTAAGCATCTCATCAGAAAGATCCTCTTATACCTCCCTGTCAGAAGAAGCCGCTTCCTCCTCCTCTACTAGGGTCTCGGATTGACATACCACCATGCCTTTGGTTTCTTTTTCCTACTCACATTCCTCATACCTCTAAGCAAAGTTAGCCTCTACTATGGCAGCATTGTCCCCAAGATAGGCTAAAGAGAAAGTTATGCTTTATCTCGATGCTGAGCGTAAGCATCAAATAAAAATTGAAAAGCCTATCTGCTGGCTTCCCTCTCATGCTCATATCTAGCAATATAATATTCTTTATCAAGAACCCCGATCTCGGCTTTCTTCAACCTCTCGTCCCTTTCCTTCAAGTATTTCTCGAGAGTCTCAATCTTACGATCCCTCTCTTCAGCAGTTCTACTAATTCCTCTACTTGAGCATTCACCTCATGTAATAACCCGGATTTATCGATGGTTAATAAATGGTTTTACATATTGGATTTGAGATATAGTTTTGTTAATAAGTTTCTAAAACTGAAATTTCAACCAATTTCATTAATTTTGTAATCATCAACTTAAATCGACGCATTAAAATAGCAATTCGAGGCACAGTCTTAGAATTCAACAAAACGAGTTCCATTGGATCCGTAATAGTGTATTATTATCAGATTTCAAATTTCTAGCGTTTGGGGTCACTGTTTGGTCCTACGGAATAGAAATGCCTAGAAATAATTTAATCAAAATTAAATTAAATATTCAATTTAAATAGCTATCTTCCGCATACGATCGAGCTGGGGCTTGAGGTTTGTTCCATTGAGTTTGGAATAGCGGTATAACGCTAGGAACGGCAGGCAGCACACCTCAATAGTGGTTAAAAATTTTATAACGCAGGATATTTTGAAAAATATAAAATAAAAATTTTCAAACCAAAATCCAATCAAATGTCAAACTCGACCCACCCTAAAATCTACGTGGGCCGACTACGTCTGTTATGCCGTTTCAACCAGCCTTAAATCGCGTACGCCCTTCTTTTCTTCTTCAAATCGAATCCGTTTGTTGTCAAAAGGGAAAAAGGATATAATATGAAACCACGATTCATTTCGTTCTTATTCCTCTGTTCGACTATACGAAAGAAAAAAGTCACAATCGAAGGCGATTTCTATGGCAGGGAGGTGATTGACTGAGAGTCATGCGTGTGCGTAAGGCTCCACTGGGGGAAAAATCAACAGCATTATAGGGTTGGGTTTTGGTGGGGTTCGTCATCGCGCGTACGCTGGTTCGTTGGGAGCGATCGAGGCAGAATTTGCGACTAAGCTGTGTGTGTGGTTGGAGAGGGAAGCGAGATGGGCGGCATTGCTGATGGGTCGTGATGGTCGAAGGTGCGTGTAAATGTGGAAGTTGGAGGTCGCGATTTAGGGTTTAGGGTTCTTTCGAGTTATGGTGTGGTGGTGACCGCAGTTAAGGGGAAATGAGCTGAGGCAGTTGCGATGGGGATATGGAGGTGCAGCTAAGGTAGCCTGCGTGATGTCGTGACTGGCAGTGAACGTGGAGGACATGCCGCATTTGAAGATGGATTGAGCTCGGAAATTACGTGATTAAGCTAATGAAGGCAATTATATTAAATCATATTTTTACTTAAATTAAAATTCAAATTGTTTATTAATTGAAGTCATATATATTGCTTAATTTATTCATATGAGGTTTAATCCAACGGAATCAGCCATTTGGATTCGTAGCTACGAAATAGACGTAATGAAATCAAAACTGGAACGGATTGCAAATTTAAAAAAGGTGAGTTAATCTCACTCATTTGGATTACTATATTTAATTTCAAATAATTAAAATTAATTATTGGATGTTTGGATGAATTGATAATTTATTATCTGTGGAATGTTATAATATATATAGCAGTAGCGCGATATCTACCTCGAAGTGGGATTGATATTTTTTTGTTGTATTAACATCTGTAGATGCAAGGAAACAGGTTTCAGGGATCCAACTGGATTCCTCAAATTTATATTGCTTGTTTTTCATATATAGTAATATATGATGTGTTAGAATAATCTGTTATAGAATATTGTTCTGATGTGAATTATTAGATGTTATGGTAGCACTGGCCTGAATTTTGGTATTTTAATACCATAAATATTATTTTGTAATTTGAAGAATTTAAAAGGAGATTTTGAAAATAAAAATATTTATATCGAAATTAGGATTATTTTCAGAAAGTTGATTTGGATTAAATAAATGATTTGGTATTGGGATTGTGCTTATCTATTCGTAAAATATTTTAAATACAGAATTTAAGACAATTTATATGAAGGATTTTTAAAGATGAATTTTTAAATGATATTTCCTGGAAAATATGAAAAGGAGTTGAAATCGATATTTTAAATAGATTTGTGAAATAAGCAGAATTATTCAAGAAATAGATTTATAAAATGAAATTTTATAAATGAGATTGTATTTATAAACAGTGAAACTCAAATAAGCTATAACTTTATAAATGATGTTATAAGTAAGGAAAATAAAATAAATGGATAAATTGGAATATATAAATTCATAGCATGAATCTATATTGAGATATGAAATAGATTTTGGAAACAAATAGTAGACTCTATTTTGGGAAGTGAGAATGGTTAGGGAATCGGAATGGAATTAATGCGCTGTGAATCGAGAGCGAGTTATAAATTAAATTAGTTATTGGGTCTTTTAAAGAAAAAAAATACTATTTTCAAGAAACTAAGTTTTTTCAAAAGGAAACTTTATTTATTAAATACCAAATATTAATTGGAATAAAATTCTAAATTTTATAGTCAGCTTTGTAAACCGATTTGTTTATATTAAAATGAGTTGGTAATGAGTTTTGCTGTTTTATTTAAAATATTTTGATATTTAAATAAATTTTTTAAACGTGTTTTGAAAATAAATTATTACTCATTAAAAATATTAATTATATATATATAAAGATTTGAGAATTGACTGGAATTGATTTATAAATGCTCTTGAGATTTATAAACGGAGCGTGTTAAATGGTTATGATTTTTATAAGAGAAATTTTATAGTGAAATTCTAAAGAAAAAAATTAAGGAAATTTTCGAATCGTTGAAATAAGAGAACTTCGAAAAATGAATTAAATTCAAAAGGGAAATTAATTAATGGATTATGGAGCATATAGAATTTGTTAAAAAGTGAGATAAGGAATTTACAGTTGGATTGTAAAAGATTTGAGAGATAGAAAATAAATGAAATATCTCCTAAGTATTGGAAAATAAATGATTTCGAAAAGTTATACTTAAAAGTAGTTTCTAAGTATTGGACTAGAAGGATTTGAAGTATTTTAACTGCGAGATCATTATAGAAATAATTTCATAGTGTTGAATTATTAATGGAATTGGAAGAAAATATTTCTAAGTGTTGAGACAATTTGAAATTACTCGGTTATGGAAATAAATATTTGAAATTTGTTTCGAATATTGAATTATTGAAAAAGATGAATATATATCTTTGATGTTTTGAAAATGAGTATTTCGAAAGGTTTATAAATAAGGCCTGGCGACTGCTTATGGACGTTATTTTATAGTTAAATAGACAACTATCAAATCTGGCCAAAATTCGTTGATCGTTTCGAAGAGACCGGGATCAGATTTTAATTATCCGAAAGTCACTTCGAACCGATTTGAGCATTACGAATGGATATCGTGAAGATGGTGATTCGGTTTGTCTAGACCCAGGACAACTTGTAAGGATGAATGCTATCAGAACACCGTCGTTGGATGACAATGAGCATTCTAATAGAATTGTTCTTGAAAGGTGTTAGCCTCAAGCCTCATCAATCGATAATGATTAAAATAGGGGAAAGGCATCAAGGCTAAGTGGGTCGCACCCAATTAGGGTATGTTATCACCTTTTTAGATAACCTCAGATGTATTAAAATTATGGATATGGTTGTGCATGGAAAAGTGTGTGCTCGATTTAAGGGTGGGAACATTTGGAGTGGCAGCATATTCGGTACTACCCAAGTCAGGGGTAGGTCGGTCTTCTGTTGGCAGGGGATCCCGTCGAGGTCCTTGGTACATTTTCTAGAGGTGTACTATGATGGGTGGTAAGCCAGTAGCCCAGTCATTGTATGGAATCCATTCTCCAATAAGCATCATACGGTTTTGATTGTGTCTAACTATGCTCAAATATGAGATGCAACCATTTAGGCTATTTTCTATTTACTTTCTATATTATAATATCAGATGATTTTGCTATCAAATGTTTTGGTTATCGTAAGGGAAAAACCCGTCATGTTATATGTGGCGCGGTCTTATATGATACCTTTGTTTTTCAAAGGATTTTGATAACTTTAATAATTCAAATTCAGTGTGTTTTCTCACGCTAATTTTCCAGACTAACTCGGGTGTTATTTTATTATACTGCTCCGGTCAGACCGAGTATTACAGATTCAAGATAGGGTGCTATGGTGCTCAGGGGATGAGCTGGATGATAGAGACGTGTCTCCGTACTTTTTTTTATATTTCCGCTGTATGAGGATAAGTTATTATAACTGTCTAGATTGATGTATTGATTGATGTACTTTAATGATTGTAAGTATAAACAGTTACAGATTCTTTTGTATAAAATTCTGTTATTATATATATATATATATATATATATATTATATTTTGTTCTGCTATGATTATGTGATTCTGTGTTGTTGTTCTATTTTCCTCCACCTATTTCTTCTTTACCCTTAGCAATCCGTATTTCCGGCACTTGAATATTTGGCATGTTATATAGTGAATGTGTTTATATCAATTTTCGAGGGTCAAAAATCCCGTTCATTACACCTCTCAAATTTTGTCTTTTAATTCCGCAAACTCTTTTTCATCGCTTTGGCAGCAGCCATCGTCTCCTTCATTTTCAAACACCCATGCTTAAAGGCAAGGATCTCTGCCACAGTCTAGAAAGAAGAAAATAGAGTAAGGACACATATTGAAATCATAATCTAACGTATGAATTATTACCTTAATGCACTCCCGGAGGCTGTACTTGATTGCTTTTCGAATTTCCAGAACAGAGGTTGGAGGTCTAGCATGCGCTTCAGTGATGGCATAAAGAAGGTCATCTTTAAAAGTAGCTCTTGTAATCTTAATTGCTGGCTTGTTTTTCTCAGCAAAAGGTTCAGAACCTTTCCCCTTAGAGTTTTTTATTTGGAAGCAAAAATCTAGATCTTTTCTTGGTCCCCTTTCCCTTATCTAGAAAGGGACATTCTTATAAGAGGAAGTCACTGCAATGAGAAGAAAATGGTAAGGTTAAAATCAAAATTGAGACTAAGTCGTACTAAAAGCCTGAAATAAACTAGTATAATGGTTAAAGGGTAAAACCCCTAGTCTCGCTTTCCCCAGAATTGGATTCGGTTTCTTGTTCGCTATCAATGACTACGGTAGAAGATGTCTCGTACTTCTTAGAGGATTTTAGTCTGGAAAATGCAGTAGAAGGAAGGAGCAGACCTCGAGCTTTCAATTAGCCTTTAGTAAAAACCAAGTCAGTATCGATGTGAGGAAGGAATCTTCATAACTTCCATCTATCTATTCTTATATTGATTGGTGATAGCTGGGTTACCACTCTTCTCGGGTCTCACTATTTGAGATCTAATAAAAGAAGGAAACACAACCTAGAATACAAGTAAGGCTAAAAGAAGGTAAATAATCCAAGAATGTACCAACATTATTGAAAGAAGTTGTTATTCGATTCGAAGAAGCCTTAACAAAGAACTATTAACGTGGTGTTATTTTGCTGAAAGGATTCTGTAAGAGAGATGGCCTCATAAATTTGAGGAAATACATGGCAAAGTCCCCAAGAGATTCAAACTCCAGCGGGTTTAACATTTAATTGACTTTGGCAATGTGTTTATCCCAATAACCTTTTTCAGAGTACAGAATCATCATGGAGATAACGTTGAGTAGGAAGTAGCCAAAAGTTGAAAAGGATTGATGTAGTAGAATTCCAAAACATCGAAAAATAAAGGGACAAGAGGCAAGAAGATCCCCTTTTTTGAATTCTTTGTGTACCATAAAAATTACCCCGCTGGAGAATTGTCAAAATGCATCCTAAGTCCAGGAGCGATATCGACTCTTGTAATCCCATAAGACAACAGAATTTTGTCCAGGTCTTGCTGAACTTTGATCAGAGTATCGATTTTTGACCAAAGAAAGAAGAGGAATAAGGTGTCTAATTATAAAAAGAAAATTGGAATTACCTCAAAACAAGAATTAAGTGGGTTAAAACCTAAGTCTAATCCTTGATTAAGTAGTTAAAGGAGGAGTATCAATGATGATATGGGCAATCTTAACAAGAATAAATAGGAATTTTTGAGAAGAACTTACTGATTCAAGAGTAAATATCAAAAGACGTATCAGAGAGAACTTGAGAATATCAATGGCAGTTTTACAATTCGAACAAGTGGAAAGAGGAGAGAGAAGGAGAAAAGGTGTTTATATTAAATGGGATGGAATAGACTAAGAAGAGAAAAGCTTTCCACCATGGATTTAGTTTAACAGGTGTACATAAGAAGAATACAAAGGACCACCCTACCAGATGCTAAGTCATCCTTATACATAAAAGGAGAAATGCTTTTTGGGGATAACCAATCAACCACCAACATCTGGACTCACATTTAATGCAAAATCAGAACCCTTCTCTTCAAAGGTTTAGTCTGAATGATCATTTACGAAATCATACTACAAATACTATTTTGACCTCACTATCTCGAATTAGGTTTTTCCTTTTGACACCATAGTAATTTCATTTGCCACATAGCCTAGATGACTTTAGCACGATTTCAAAAAGTTTTGACCTCACGGTATCATGGTAGATTTTTCCTTTCGGCACCATAATAATTTCACTTACCACTTAGCCAAGATGGCTTCAAGTGGCAAGCATGATTTTAAAAGGTTTTGACCTAATGGTCTCAAATTAGATTTTGTCTTTTGTCACTGTAATAATTTCGCTTACCAGTTAACCTTGATGGGTTCAAGTGACAAGCAGGATTTCAAAAAGTTTTGACCTCATGGTCTTGAAGCAGATTTTTCCTTTCGGCACCGCAATATTTCTGCTTACCACTTAGCCTAGATGGCTTCAAGTAACAAGCATGATTTCAAAAAGTTTTGACCTCATGGTCTCGAAGTAAATTTTGTCTTTTGGCACCGTAATAATTTCACTTACCACTTAGCCTAAATGGTTTCAAGTGACAAGCATGATTTCAAAAAGTTTTGACCTCACGATCTTGAAGAAGATTTTGCCTTTTAGCACTTTAATAATTTCGCTTACCACTTAGCCCAGATGGCTTCAAGTGACAAGAATAATTTCAAAAAGTTTTCACTTCACGGTCTCGATGTAGATTTTTTTTTTCGGCACCGTTATAATTTCTCTTGCTACTTAGCTTAGATGGCTTTATGTGACAAGCAAGCTTTCAAAAGTTTAGACCTTACAGTCGGGTTGAAACTATGATTTCCATCCCAAAAGTTAATTTCAAGCAAAGTAGTCTAGTTTTGTTTTAATAACAAACAAATATAGGCATTATACCTCTACTAATAGATTTCGAACCCTACTTCTATTTAAGACCATATATAGATGACTGCAACATGGAATTGATGTATTCTTGCCCCTAGGCACTAGTTTCATTTTCAAAAAAGCCTCTAAACAAAGGTGAATTCCAAATTACTTTCAAAACCTTCTAAAAAAGGTTAAGTATTTGTAAGTTATCTAGGAAAAGAAGTATTTCTGAACGTTCTCAGGATACTACTTTGTTCGAAAACTCGTAGTCAACTTTCTTAATGAGAACGAAACAAACAAGCCAAGCAATAAACCTGATATAACACTATTCTTTTCAAAGTTCACTTCATATCAACCATATAAGGTGAGATTTGGGGGAAATGTGTTACATCATAATTTCTACCAAGTATAAATTACCAATATTTAAAAAGAAGGGTCCTTAGCTTGTAATTCCAAGACCTATTGTTTAGTTTCCGGTGAAAGCATAACTACGGAACTCAGTACCAAAGAGCACGTGATTCGAGAGCTTGAATTAAAGCGTTAACCAAAGTCAAGGTCGTTGTTTAGCTAAAACAAGAAGCTTAACCAAGGGTATCAATTTTCTAAAGCCATAAGACTTTCAACTGGTATCAACAATCAACGGCTCAAATAGCCTCAGACTGAGATCAATGGTCAGGATAAATGAAAAGAAAAGAAGCTATATATAAAAGCATCACATCAGCAATCCTCATCAAAATGCAATTAACCATATGATAACAAGTATAAAACTCTAAGCCACACAGAGCAAGCCAAGTCATCAATCAAAAGAAAATGCTCTCTACCAATGGCGTTACTGGATATTGGCTATAAATAGGCAACAATCCCAAGGCAAAAGGGATCTTCTGGCATGAAAAAGAACTGACATAAAATCATAATATACTTTCGTACATTACTGCTCTATTCACAAACTCATTGATGGCGGAAATGCCTAGGTTCAAGCTAATAAGCCTCTGGCTATATAAGAGTGACTAAATAAGGAACCGACAGTGGACATAGGGACTTTCGTCCTGAACCACTATAAAGTCTCGGTGTTATTTACTTTTTGTACTTTACCTCCTTTGCATGTGATATTATTACCCTACAGTTCAACATCCCATTCTCAAAGCTTGATTACATCACGTCTTGGTAACCTCTTAGCTAGGTCCAATATTACAAATTAGCTTCTAGAGATACAACTTCAGATCTCGGAGTGTTGGTGTAAACGAAAATTTGCATGAACAATCCCCTTCTATCTATAGCCATAAGCTTTGCTCTCCCTTTTCCATCCACTATGAGTTTAAAACACAATTTCATGTCAAGTAATGCAGTGGTGCATAGATCTTTCAGTCGGGTAGCGCTTTCGTAAAGGGATCTAATTTAGATCTAAGGAGTTATACTAATTCCTATTTTATTTTTGTGCCATCCCCTCTCTTTCCACACTATTGTATGAATCATCTTTGTTTCAATCAGAAATGATAATATCATTGATGTATCCACAATTCAATATTGAAAGGTATATATTACACACACATATATCCCCCTCCCCTTTTATTTTTGGAATGTGCATTGGAATAGTAGACGTGTCGTTAGTCTTCCTTATTTTTTTGGTCCTATCTTTATCTTTTTTTAATGAAATTAGAGGAATGTCTGATTATAAATTTTATTATTGTATCTTTATCCTTATTTTATACTTTTCTTGTGACCGATCAGCTATAGTATGAATATAATTAACCTTATTTGTTAAAACTATTCTCAAATCTAAAAGAGGAATTCCAATTTTTTGGTATTTTCAATACCTTATTACTATTATATATTATTATATTTTTTATGTTGAGTTTATTATAGTATATTATATAATGTAATTTAAAAAATATATTAAATATATATGTTAAATTAAGGTAAATATTGTAAATTTAAAATATTCAAAGTGTTATTATTAGGCCATAATTGAGGTAACACCCTAATTTACACATACATACATATATGTATACGTCAATTATTATGATTCTGTATGGTTAGATTATATATATGTATACATACATACATACAAATATATATATATATATATATGTACATATATAACGAATCCTCATATATATATATATATATATATATATATATATCTGTGTGTGTGCTGTCAACTTGGAATATATTTATATAAATCTATTGTTATTGAATTTTTTCCAGCACATGGATATATATATATATATGTATGTATGTATGTATGTATATATGCTTTCAATTTTTTTTTAAATTTAAAAAATTCAAATTAAAACGATATAACATGAATTTGGAATAGAAATCAACTTTACCTTAAATAAATATTTATATGTTATATTTAAATTTTTTGTTAAATTATAAACGCACTATCATTTCAATTATTTTTACAAAAACACATAAACATTCATTATATTTGAATTATATATATATAAATATAATACACTAGTTTAGTATTAAAAATATATATTTATGTATACTTTAATATGCATAAAATTCTTATGCATTCAAAATTATTTTTTCATAAAAATATTTATTTTTTCATATAAAAATCAATTTATTTAAAAAGATAACTAAATCTGAATGGCTTTAAAAAAATTGATTTTTTCAAAATATAAATATAGCTAAAACTAGATACATTGGTATATATTTATTTATTTACATATTTTACTATACAATATAATTTTTATTATAAGTAATTTTAAATATTATTTTATTATGTAAATAAATATTTATATTTAATTTTTTCCAATTATATATATTATTATAAATATTTTAAAGATATTTTCAAATCTAGATCTAGATTTGATTTGAATTCAAATTTATTTATATTTACTTTATAAATATTATTTTCTATATTTATATATGTACATACATAATTAATACTACTTTTGTAATATCATGTATACATATAAATATTTGCAATAATAGGAAAATAGAAATGAAATTTTATATCACATTAATATGTACACACACACATATATATGATAACACATTTGTATATATGGCTAACACGTTCATTGCGGTGTAAATCTCAACATATAGATACAGAGATGTCAAACCATGCACAATGTATATTTTGAACGCACCTATACATTTATATATGATACACATGTACACACTTTATAATGTGTGTATATATTAAATCCAATTATTTTATGAACAAATAAAATAAAATAATGATATTTTTAAAGATAATTAGATTAGATTTAAATAATTTTAGAGTTTATAGGTCTAAATCAGATCCAAAATGGAAAAAAATTAAAATTCACTAATTTAATTCGCTACATGCTAGCCCAGATCGAACACAAAGTCTATACATATTGTTTAGTTGGGCTAGCCAATACTTTTCTACCTATTCTTTGCTAATGACAAAGAAGGAAAGATGTATAAATATACTAAGTAAAATGATAAAGGGAGTGCATAAAGTTAGATGAACAATATATAAAAATATTTTATTTTATTTTTTAAATATTTATATGGCTGTTACAATAAAAAAGGAGAAGATCATTAATACTCTAAGTATTGATTTTGATGACAACAACCATATAAATATTACTACCACCTTTTCTTCAAGTTGTGCAATATTTTCTAATATACTATGAAGATACTTTATAGAGATAGACAAGAAACTCAGTGGATAAAAGCAAGCAAATAAGTTATAAATATGAAAATTGATCAGAAGCAAATGAAAGATATAATTGACTTAAGATTAATGGAACATGAATGCTTTAGTGATAAAATAATATAAGTGTCCAATAAGCATACCGAGTCTTAGAAATTTGTGAAAAGCCCTATATAAATTATCCGTGAAATTCTTTTTTGGTTTAACTCTTTTTTTAACCTCTAAACATCTTCATATAAATATACAATTAGAATATTACAAGATGGAAATTAAAGTTTGAATTTTGGTAGAAGAAAAATGTTTTATACTAGAGTATGTCGATATAGAGGCGGTTATTTGATTTTTTGAAATTCAAATGAAGAATTTTGGCGTTGTCCTTTGACTAATGGACATAGCCTTTTATTTTCTATTTAAAGGGTTTTTGAAAATGAATTTTAATCAATAACATTTTTACCTTTTCTCACTCTTGCATCTGTATAATTTTATGAGAAAAACTCCTTTATATACTTCCACTCTTTTAGCAAATCCATATAGTTTCATTCATATTCTTCAAGCATTTGCATATCATTCAAGACCAGAGAGTTTGTACTTGAATTATCAAACATTCTCTCTGTAGCGTCATTCTTTTACTAAGCAAATAAGTTATAAATATGAAGACTGATTAGAAGCAAATGAAAGATATAATTGACTCAATAGAGAAGTATTAATTGCCGTAGATGGTACAAAATTATTAGTTAACTATAAACTACAAAACATAGAGATCTGTAATAATGGAACTTGTTTGGCATTGTCATTTATAATGGCTAAAAATCGATCTCACGGTGTTATACTAGGCAACCCTTTCTTATATTTGTTATGTTCTATAACAAATATATCAAACAAAGGAATTACTAACATAATATATAATCAAAATTTAACATTTAAATTTATATAACAACAAAAACATTATAAAATAGATGTTATACCAAAACGCATTAAATGAAAAGAATACTTTTTAAACTCTTCACTTCAAGAGATAAATTATAAGAAAATAAAAGAGAGATTATCATTACCACATTTGCAAGAAAGGATAAAAGGCTTACAAAATTATATTGAAAAACAATTTGCGTCTACATTCCTAATTCCGTTTAGCAAACGAAAAAACATGAGATAATTTTACCTTGTAAATCCGACTTTAAAGAAAGTCAAATTCTAGTTAAAGCTAGTCCAACAGTTATGACTTAAAGACATTTAGAAATTTGCAAATAAAAGAAGAATTAATACAAAAGGGTCTTATTAGACTATCCAATAGTCCATGGAATTTGAACGTTCAGCATTTTAGGTTGGAAATGTAGCAGAATTTGAACGAGGTGTTCCAAGACTAGTTATAAATTATAAACCTTTAAATAAGGCATTCATTTCCTAATAAAAAAGATTTACTAACAATGCTTTATTCGGCCAAAGTTATGTCAAAAATTTTCATGCAATATAACTTCTGGAAAATTCAGATAAAAGAAGATGACATAACAAAATTCATGGTTCCCTTTGGTCATTATCAATGGAATGTAATGCCTTTCGAGCTAAAAAATGCATCTTTAGAATTTCAAAAAATTATGAACGACATTTACGGTGCTTATATAGCACTTACTATTGTAACGATCCCGGATTTTAATCAAGTTTAAATTGATAATTAAATTAATTTTTGATTTAAAATTGTGAAATTTATGTAAACTATAAAATGTAAAATATACACATTAAACAAATTAGCTAAAAGTTAAACAATATATTAACAAAAGAAATTCAATTACATTGCAAAGTATAAGTCAAAGAGAAAAAAATAGACATTCAACTGAGTAGTAAATACCAGCCATCAACTTCTGTTAGTCAACAAAACAAAAGAAGAAATACGAACAAATACAAATATAAAGAACAAAGGAAATAATAGAGGCTGTAGACAAAGTAAACCTATATATGAAATATTACAAATCAATAATATACATTAAGTTTTGAAAGCAACCAGGCATGGAACAAAGTCAATTCGAGCTTGCTTAGGATCATTTCAGCCTGCATAAAGTTGTAAGTAATTAATGCAACATATCTCATGCATTTAATGCAAGATTATCTTCAGCATGTCTGTTGTACAAACAGAACATACTATCATCTGTACAAATTTTAATACCCTGTAACTTCTTTTTATAAGCACAACAAGTATCATCAGCCACCCTATTAAGAAGATATCTCTGCCTAGTATTGTACAAAGCATTATAATATCACCCTATTGTACAAAATATGATCAACCTGTACACTTCCCTCCCATATATAAAACTCTCCTCAGTTCATAATCGTCAACCGGAGAAAGAAAAGAAAGAAAGAAAAAAAAATGAAAATCAACCTGTAAATAATAATCAAGTCAAACCAGAGCTTATCAAAAAAAAAGGGAAAGCTTCAGTTAGCAAGTTTCAAAACCTGGTTCAAAATAAGTGCTCTGTTCTTATTCCTGAAAACGGTGAGTAAATTCATATTTAATAACTCAAGTGTTAATCTAGTTGCATGATTTAAAATCTGAAATTTTGTTTGGGTGAAATATATATATATATATATATATATATATATATATATATATATATATATATATGTGAATAAGCCTGGACATATATACAGGATCCTCAAAATATGAATTGAAACTGGAAGTGCTTGAATATGCTTACTCTTTGATACTCTAGAGACAAAATCTTACTTTCAAAAATCATTTCTACCCAATCTACTAGATATTTGGACTTAGAGTTAAAACAGATATTGTTTATTTAACCTTGAACTGAATTTTAGAAATAAATTCAAATTAAAATAACTTGGTATCATCTTTGGGAAGCCAGATGTTTGAGCACAACTCCAAATTAATCAAAATTCGGATCTCTCAATCTTGGAATTCAGGTATATAAATTGAATCCATGTACAATAACATGATTTTTAAAGGTTGTATCATAATTTTTAGAGACAGGGATAGGGAGCAGTGAGGGCTTGTTCAATTTTTGCATTTCGTGGCGTCACGGTCGGTCACGTTGATTGGAGAGGTCGGGACCATGTCTGGAGGTGGAGGAGTCTACTGTGGGTCAGGAAAAAATGGGGGATGGTGGTGCACTTGGTTGTGGTAGCGGCGGCGAGGGGTTTAAGTCTGGTAACCTAGTTTTGAGGCACCGTGTTTCTTTTGTTCGTTCTCGGCCTACGATGGATCGAGTGCCACGTGGTTTTGAGGGAAGGTAGAGGGGAGGTAGACGAGGCTACGGCCGGAATTGGGTAGCCTCCGGTGGTCGGAGCGTCGAGCACGGGGTGCTGACAGGTTTGTGGTGTTGAGGCTAGTGTGTTTCCAGGTTTCGATTTTTATTCGAGTTCGAGTTCGAGTTGAACTGGAAAGGTTTAGATGGTCGTGGACTGATCTGAGGATGACCGTCGACTTGCTCGAGGTCTTGGTGGTGACCGGAAGTGGTCAAAACCACCGTGCACGTGCACGGTGCATTTGTTTCCTGGTGAAGTGATGTTTTGGTTTAGGTTTTGAAGCAGAGGAGGGGTTGCTCGAGTTTAGCCTTGGTGATTTGAGTGCCGGACCCGAAGTGCTGAAGTGTTTTACTTAAAGCAAACGTATTCTGGCTCGGGAAATGTTGCCCAGGTTTTTAAGTCAGAACCTGTCCTGTTTCAAATTTAAGAACTGAATTCAATTTTATAAATCAAGTTCAAACTAAGTTTTAAAATCAAAGGTTAACTATAACTTCAAGTTTAGTGGAATTTTAGATTAAGAATAAATAAAGTTTTATAAATTAGATTAGTTTAAATAAGTTTTAAGTGTTAAGTATGCTTTTAAATATTTAAATTTAAAGGGGTTTTGAAAATTAGTTTTAACAACTTTATTTAGGATAAATTGGAATTCATTTTATGTCTCAAATTTTAAAATGAAATTTAGAAAGTAATTGGGAAAATAAATGTCTTTAAACATATTATGAGTGATGATTAAATCATAAATAAGAATAAGTTTTAACTTAAGTTAATGAAGATTTAATGATTTCTAATCCATTAATTATTGAGTTAATTAGAATGAATAATCTATAATTTGTATCAAATTTTTTTAAATAACTTTGGGAAGTTTTAAAAATTTAGAAGTGTAATGTTTTAAATACACTCGAATGTTAATGAAGCCATTAATAAAGTAAATGAATTATCTTAGGAATAATTAAGATAATAAAAGAATTTAATTTATAAGAGAATTAAAGAATGATTTATTTAATTTATAAATAAATAATTTGGATTTAAATTATAATTAGAAATGATTAATAATGAAATAAATCTAAGGAATTTCTTAAGAAAGTGATTAAGAAATTTTATTAGTTAATAAAGATAATTAACCAAGGATTATTAAGTAATTGATTAAAGTGATTAATGTTAATAATTAATTGGATTAATTAATTTAGATAATCAATTATAAATTATTTAAATGTAATTACTTAATGAAAGTAATTAAGAATTAATCACTTACTGTAATTAATTTTTTGGATATTTTAAGGTTAATTAATTAAGTAATTGGTTTAAAGGTTGGTTTAATTAATATGATTAATTAAGAAAAATTTAATTAATTAAAATGTTTGATAAATTTATTTATATCAAATGATTTGTAATTAATAAATCAGGATTGGATAATTAATTCATAAGCAATTAATTTACTTGGAAATAAATTGAATAGATTAGGATTAAACGATTAATTAATCCTACTTATAAATGACTATTGAATACTTGACCTTACTTATGAATGATTGTATTGTATGAGATGCCTTGGATTGATTGTCCTAACTGATCTGTGATATTTTGTTCTACGCATTTAACTAAGTAATTTATTCATTTATTTACATTTGTATATTATCTGTGAATCTGTGAATGGACCATAAGAGTTTATATTGCTTATCAACTATATTTCTGTGTTTTGATCTGTGATGATTGAATGATGATGCACTTTTGTGTTAAACCCCTAGACCACATTTATACACACACCAATACGGATTTCACGAGGAAATCGATTAAGTCACGGATTTTTGAAGTGATTTTTAAATAGACAAATTGAATTCAAATGTTTTGGAAATGGATTGGGTTTAAAAGTGAAAAGCTTTTGAAATAGAGTTTCAAAGATGAAATTTATTTTGAATAACTTGTTTGAGTTTTGGAAAGGCTTCAACTCGTGTAAATAAAATTAGATCTTTCTGAAATGAAACTATTTGTTTTGAAATAATAAAAGCTTTCATATAAGAAGTAAACTTCCAAAATTTGTTAAAAGGGATTTTAAGCTAAAAACGAAAAAAATGATTTTCCAAGTTATGGAAACGATTTGAAAATTATAATTTAAATCTTTAATTTAAAGATTTTAAACTAGTAAATCCAATTGAAATGAAATTGTTTTGATATCCGTAAAAGGATCTTTGTGAAACTGGGTGAACTTTGTGAAATAAATCTTTTTTTTAAAGGATTTGAAATGGTAATTGGTTTAAACCATTTGAAAGAAAGTTTTGAATTATTAAGTTGTGACTTAATTGAAATCCCATATCCATATGTTTTAAATGTTGCACTCACTATTCGGGTTAGCCGGGAAAGGACCTTTGTGTCGTATAACCCATTCCGAATATGTGATTCGACGTATATGGATAGCATTTGAAGACCGGTGGTGAAGACCGGATATTTGCAAGAACGATAGGATGACCTATCGATTGTCTCTGCACCAAGTAGCTACGATATAGAGATCTCCGTATGTGATGGGGAGTCCGATCGGGACTGTGAATACCCGGATTGCAAGGGATTCTTTGGAAGTGCCTTCGGTTCTGTTCGAACCTAGAACGGACTTGTATGGATTGTTTGTTTGATATTACGAATTGAGATATAAAGCAGATTTCTTTCAAATACATTTCTGTTGGTGGCGGAGAATTTATTCTCTTAGCTTAACACCCTTCTCTGAGACGTACGAGCTCAGAGGTTATATAGTTGAAGGTTAGTAGTGATATGTTTCCAATTTGGTAATGTGGCATGCTGAGTGTTGCTGATCATTTGTCGATTAAAGCGTGGTTTTGTGAAAAGCGTAGCTTTGTGGACAAGACTTCATCGAACCTCATAACCTGGTAATGGTCGAAAAAGGAAAGATGCAGTAAGGTTATTGGGGGTAGCGACCCTTAGGGTATATGCATTTCCTTCTGGATAGAGGTGGTATCATGGTATGGAGCCCAGATATTTAACATATGTGGTTACTGCGAATTTATTACTTTTCTGTTGTTGGTTACCGGGATCCCGAGAAAGGTCGGTTGTGACCAGGGGATGGCATACTCGTGTCAATAGTTATCCTGTTACGGGTAACCTAGCCTTGTGTTGGTAGAGATCTAGTTAGGTTCTCGGGGCGTCCTTCCGGAGGCGTTTCCATGTGGCAATGGGAAGTTCCTTGGCCTGACCATTTGTTGGAAATAAAAAGAAACAATACGAGCCCTGTACGGCTGTAGTTGTAGAACATTCCATCTAATATGGTAGCTATCGTAGGCATACTATAATGGTACCTATGCTGGCTAAGATTAATAATGTACTTTCGAAATGTTCTCCCTACACTTTGCACTTATAGTAATAATAAAAAGAAATTCTCTGCGTAGTAAGCATCTTTGACTATCATAAGGAGAAATCTCCTCCAAGTTCTGCATTTGCATTGTTTGTGTGGCGGGAGGCCTTATGGTAATTCCATTTTCTAAAAAGCATTGTGAATCTATTTTAAAATATTTCTTTGTTTGTTTTTAATGATAAACTGTTTTTGTTACTCATACCAGTCTCATGAGTGACCTAGAGTTTATTCTTTCTTTCCTAAACTCTGGGTGCTCAAAATATTTCGACACGGGCAGTCTAGAGTTGGGTTTTTCAGATAGCTAGGTTCAGTGGATTATCTGGAGCTAGTTCAATCTTTGGATGCGGACGAGACTTGCTTGTCTTAGTGTATCGTGATGTTGGTTCGAGCTGCTACTGGAGTTCTCTCTGGAGGACAATCTTAGAGTTATGTTGTTCCACTACTGATGTTATCTATTTTCTTTTCCGCTGCTATTTTATTATAACATATCTCTGATGTATATTGATATCTATTGTATCATCTGTTATATCAGATATTGTATCAATGATGTATATCAATGTATTATTATTTTCTTCCGCTGTGTTGTTTACTTAAATTTGTTATAAGCTCCGGCGACTTGGATTTGAACGGTCGAATCTACGACATTCAAGTACGACATAAAGTATGGATGTCGATTTTTGAAAGCAAAAAATCCGGATCGTCACATTTGGTATCAGAGCTAAGGTTGAACTTTAGCTCAGGAGTATAACACATTAAGTAGCTCATTAGAGATAGGGTGAAGAATATCCCTGGAATGAGTAATCCCTAATATAGCCGTTCGAATGACTCAGTAAATTCTCTTACTATCCACTGATAGTGAGTATGAGTGCAAGAAGAGAACAAGATAGGGGACAGGGGAATACCACTTCATATGGTCAATACGTTGTGACAGTGGGAATAACTTTCTCTATCAATCTCCTTTGATTCATTTCCAAATTCTTTGATTGCTTCGTGACAGCTCCAAAAAGAAGTTTCGGTGCGGTAATGCTCTACGAATCGTTGTAGAAAATTCTTACTTCGTATTTCATCGGTTTCTTATCAGTTTTTGATTTAAACCATAATGAAAATGAATTGGAAATTTTAAATAAATTGGAAATTTAAATTGAGTTTAATTGATTAATAGAATATGAAGCTAAATTCGAATTGTATCAATAAAACGATTTTGTTTAAAACCAAATTTAAAATTCTATTGTAATTTCTTGGGTTGATCGAAGTCCAAAGAGGGACAAATTGATATATAATTGGGGCATTTCGATTCGAGTTTGGAATCCATATCTGATGTTTGGAAATTGTGGAAGATTTAATCCATTTATCTATTGTTTGGGTCTCGATATATTCTACGGACGGTTAGTTATCCCTTTGGACTAACCAATGTCTCTCCATACTTCGTAGATCTGGATAACCCGAGTATCGTGTGAAGTGTTAAATAGATTCGTTCTTGTATCTATTGTTGATATTCTGATTTGGTAAACCAAATGCAGAATAGATATCCAGTTTGATCTGGAAAACTGTTTCTCTGTTTTTGTGTATCTATCTTTGTTGTTTTCGTGCCTGTAAATTTCGGGGACGAAATTTCTTTAAGGAGGGAAATCTGTAACGATCCCGGATTTTAATTAAGTTTAAATTAATAATTAAATTAATTTTTGATTTAAAATTGTGAAATTAATTATGTAAACTATAAAATGTAAAATATACACATTAAACAAATTAGCTAAAAGTTAAACAATATATTAACAATAGAAATTCAATTACATAGCGAAGTATAAGTCAAAGAGAGAGAAAATATAGACATTCAACTAACTAGTAAATACCAGTGATCAACTTCTGTTAGTCAACAAAACAAATGAAGAAATACAAACAAATACAAATATAAAGAACAAAGGAAATAATAGAGGCTGTAGACAAAGTAAACCTATGTATGAAATATTACAAATCAATAATATATATTAAGTTTTGAAAGCAACCAGGCATGGAACAAAGTCGATTCGAGCTTGCTTAGGGTCATTTCAGCCTGCATAAAGTTCTAAATTAATGCAACATACCTCATGCATTTAATGCAAAGATTATCTTCAGCATGTTTGTTGTACAAACATAACATACTATCATCTGTACAAATTTTAATACCCTGTAACTTCTTTTTATAAGCACAACAAGTATCATCAGCCACCCTATTAAGAAGATATCTCTGCCTAGTATTGTACAAAGCATTATAATATCACCCTATTGTACAAAATATGATCAACCTGTACACTTCCCTCCTATATATCAAACTCTCCTCAGTTCATAATCATCAACCCAAGAAAGAAAAGAAAAAAAGAAAAAAAAAATGAAAAGCAACCTGAAAACAACAACAACATAATCAAGTCAAACCAGAGCTTATCAAAAAAAGGGAAAGCTTCAGTTAGCAAGTGTAACGCTTGCGGATTTTCGTTGCCGAAAAAACCGAATAGTTATGGGTTTTAAAAAGAATTAAGAAAAAGAAAGAAGAGAGAACAGAAGATAGAAAAAGAAAAATAGAGGGAAAAGAAGATAGACGATTTTTAGAAAACAGAGAATTAGAAAAACAGAAGATAGGAAATTTTAAAATATAGAACGGACAGAAGAAAACAACAGAACAACATCAGAATCTCACAATTCGCAGCGGAACAACATATAATAATAAATGAATAATCTTTAAACAAAGAACTATATCAGTTATTACATTTTTATACATTTCATTACATTACATCATATCATCAGAGTGTACAACATCATACAACAATAAACAGTGCAGCGGAAAAAGAAATACTATATAAACTAGTAATACGCCATGCCAATCCAGCTTGCCTCCAGCAACTCCAGAATATCCAGAATATCCTGATAAACCTAACTCTTGACTGCCCGTGTGGAAATTGGTGGGCACCCAGAGTTTAGGAAGGAAAACAATAAACTCCGAGTCAGTCATGTGACTGGTGTGAGAACTCAAAACAGTTTATTTAACTTTAAAATCAAATAGAGGAATATTTTTAAACTCAATTCGCAATGCTTTTAAAAATGAGACTACCATAAGGCCTCCTGCCACACACACAATGCAAACGCAGACTTGGAGAAGATTTCTCCTTATGATAGTCAAAGATGCTTGATACGCATTTAAAATAACATTTGATATTATTATTAGTGCATAGTGTAGAACAAATCATTTCGAAAGTAGAATATAAATCTTAGCCAGCATAGGTACCATTATATTATGCCTACTATAGCTACCTCCTGAGGAAGCAGGTTCTACAACTAAAACCGTACAAGTCACGTATTGTTTCTTTGGATTTCCAACGAATGATCAGGCCAAGGAACTTCCCATTGCCACATGAGAATGCCTCTGGATGGACATCCTCGAGAACCAAACCGGATCTCTACCAACACAAGGCCGGGTTACTCCTAACTGAGTAACAACTGACCGAATATGCCATCCCCCGGTCCTTTGGGACCTTTATCAACCGAGCGCTCGTAATCAATTCACACAATCATAACAAAGTGTTTTCAACATGAGTAAGTATCTGGGCTCCATACCATGACACCACCCTTTTCCAGAAGGAAATGGACACATCCTAAAGGGTGCTACCCCTCATAACCTTGCTGCTTCTTTCCTGTTTTGACCATTCACGGGGTGTGAGGCTCGACGAATTCACGTCCACAAAAACATACTTTATACAAAAGCCATGCTTTGGGTCAACAAATGATCAACACAATGATCACAAGGATAGACGATCAAATAAACGATCCTATCACAAATAATCAACACAATGATCATTTCAGCATCACTCAGCATGTCACATTACCAAACTGGGAATATATCGCTGATAACTTCAACTATATAACCTTTGAGCACATACGTCTCAAAGAAGGGTGTTAAGCAAAGAATAAATTCTCCGCCACCAACAGAAATATATTGGAAAGAAATCGGCTTTATATCTCAAATTGTAATGTCAGACACACAATCCATACAAGTCTGTTCCGGGCTCGAACAGAACCGAAGGCACTTACAAAGAAGTCCTTGCAATCCGGATATTCACAATCCTGATCGGATTCACCATCACATATGGAGAACTCAATACCGTAGCTACTCGGTGCAGAGTCAATCGATAGTTCATCCTATCACTTTCGCAAATACCGGTCTTCAACACCGATCTTCAAATGCGATTCACAACGACGTATCACATATTCGGAGTGGGTTATACGACCCCATGGTCCTTTCCCGGTTAACCCGAATAGTGAGCGCTTATTCAAAAATAAGTGTGCATTCAAATTCAATCAATTCACATCAAATACCCATTCAAAGGGAAATACTGATAGTCGGTTGAACTATCACTGGATATGCACACATCACCAGATTCCAAATAATTTTCCAAATTATTTATTTTCCAAAATATCTTTACTAGATATATAATTTCAACACTTCAAAAATAAATCAATATTTATTTTTAACAAGTTTCACTTTCACATATAAATTCCATAATGAATTTATATTTCAAGATATCCATGCATATGCGATTTCAATAATTCATTTTCAATTTATCTTCAGAAAAAGATAAATTCTAATTATTCACTTCATATGGGAAAACATTTCCATACTTATTTATTCATAAGTAATTCACAAATTCCTTTTATTTTCAACATTTAGAAAATATTCAATATACTTAAATCGAATTAAGTATATAATTCATTCTTTAAGGAAATCATTCTCTTAAACATATTTATTTGGGCCAAAACGAATGTTACGTAAAACATCGTTACGACAATCCAAAATCACTAGTATAGGGATTCGAAATTTAAAATAGATATATAAATCCCAATACTATACAAAACATTTCCTTTCGGAAATCATTTACTATAACAACAGTGTTATAGTCCACATTTCCTTTTATTTCTCGAAAACGTCTATTTCAACAATAAATGTTGAAATCTATGGTTTCGAATCTCAACACATTTAAAACATCGTTAGATCGTTTTAATTCTGTTTAAAATATCACATTCTAAAACATTTTCTTTAACATGTTATTCACTATTCAAAAACGTGAATAAACTACGTTAACAAACTTCATCATTTCTATTCACTTTAACTTAAAGGATTATTCACTGTCTAAAACGTGAATATAACTCCATTTATAAGTTATAACAATTAACTTATCAAAATAAGTCGTTTGCGGATTTATAAAACAACGTTTATAAATTCCGTTTCTTTTTATTTATAAAAACTTCCTTTTTATAAATTCCTTTATTAACCTATTTGATTTCATATCTCAGTTATAAACTAAAAGTTCATATTATAAGTCAATTGCTTATAAACGATTATTTTACAAAATCGTTCTTTTTAAAGACTTTTCAATTTATAAACCTTATAACTTATAAGATTTATTTATTTAATAAATCTATTCTTCAAATAATTTCACCAAATTTATAAATCTTACTATTTATAAATTTCATTTATAACTTCACAGTTTATAATTCTATAAATTTCATTCTATTATGAAATTCATTTTCCACTTCATTTAAAACACTTATAAAAACTCGTTTTATAATGTCAATATTTCGATTTATAAATATCTATTTATAAATCTCTTAATATAAATCAGTTTATATTATTATTCTGAAACGTCTTTAATTTCCTTTATAGTTTAACCATTTTGATTTATAAAATAATCAAGTTTTATAAATCCTATATTTAAACTTTTATAACAAGTTCAGAATTCCATTTAAACTCTTTTATAAAGTCATTAATTCCTTATTTTCAAAAATCAGCTTTTAACTATATTTCACAAAAATCATAATTTTATAACTTCTAAAATTATATAACGTTTATTTATTTAAATGGATCAATTCCAAAAATATTTTATATTTCAAAAATCACTTTGAAAATCATTTTAAAATCCCAAAATCTGGGTCCAATGATGCTACACACCAAATAGTCAATCACGACTAATAACGATATCATATATCGATATGATAACCCATCAAATATCAAAATATCTGAAATCAAATAAAAACTGTTGAGGAATCCTGTTGGATCCCTCCAACCTGTTTCCTGCATCCAAAAACATTAGCACAATACCAATTTCGCTCCAGTACGAAATTATCGCGGTATATGTTCTTATTAAATATTATCCGCTTAATAACGGCGTAATAGGGTCTCATCCGCTAAACAAAAAATGCGGGAAATCAACAACTGCAATATATACATATGCCAATATATATATATTGATATTATATATAATACCAATTTCACTGTTTATGAAATTTTCGCGGTATATGTTTATATTAAATAACATCCGCTTACTAACGGCGCATAATGTCTATTTTAACAATCAATAATTTACAGTCATCATTCAAACATGCATTCAAATATTTTAAATCTAACTATTTAAAATAAAATCGAAACCTATTCGATTGAGTGAGAAGTTCTCACCTTGGTTTTGATTTCCGTTTTAGCTTTTATTTCGAATAAAATTAAACGCGCGTTTAATTTTACCCGAAATTCTCACTAACTCCAAACGACTCCAAACCAACTCCATCGCGTAGTGCTCGTCCATACGATTCCAACGCAACTGAGTTTGCATTTTTTCGACCTCGTATGAAAAAGTTATTGATTTTTGAAGTTACACGTATTTATATAACATAATTTCAACATAAACTTAACTAATTTAAACCCACATCTCACCACAACCACTAGATCCATTCCTATTGTATCCAGGCCGTCCTTCCTTTCTCTTCCCCACGCGTTCAAGCTCCAGTACGCATATGCTATGGCCGAACCCAATTAGTAAACTTAGGGTTAGCATTTGCACTCCAATCACTCAACTATACATCATCATACCACTCCCATGTCGAAGCTCTCCTCCTCCTCTACACTCGCCCCCCCCTAGGTGAAGCTCGGCCACCTGTAGAGCACGAAAACACGTGCGAAAACTGATGGGAACGGCCACCTTTTGCTCACTCATCGTTGCTCCATTCCCGATCATATCCGTATGGATTTAAAGCTCATCTCGTGCTCTTCATCTTTGTAGTTAACAACTTCTTCTAATTCTTTGTAGATTGGGAGAGATTGAGGGTTGAAATTGGATGATTTCTGACCATTGAATAATTAGGGCCGGCTACATGATATTAGGGTTAGGTTTTTAGTGTTGAAATTTATGAAGGGTGAAGGGTTCTTTTATAGGAAAAGCAAGCGTAAACACTATTCATCCCGGGAATTCCGAACTCCGATTTAGACGCCGTAACCAGCGTACCTAGGGTTTATCCCGCGTTCCGGACACAATGGAACAAGTTTCGGAAGCTAATTCGGAAGTATGTGCGAGTTATGGCTGCAAACGCTCAATTTAAATTAAACCGATTTAAACCGATTTCTAGGCGTTTTAATTTGTACCGGACAAACGGTAAATCCAAACGACTTGAAATTTGAAACCTTACAATAATATCACATTACGGATCCGATGAAACTGGTTTCGTCGAATTCCGAGACTTTTTGAAAAATGGCTATTTTGACTCGCCAAATTTAAATTAAAAATAATTCGATGCGTTTCGAGCTGGCACGAACAAACGATAACTCCGATTGACACGAAAATTGAAATCCGGTAATAACTAACTATTACGGATCCAATGAAACTGGTTTCGTTCAATTCTGAGACTGTTCAAAAATTGGCTATTTTACAGTCAATTATTAAATATTAAAATATTCAATTTTCACAGATTAACTTTTAATTCGATTTTAAAAGTTCTAAAATATTTCTATAACTCCAGTATGATTAAATAAAATTTTCCAAATTATTTTCAATCATTTTTAACTCAATTTTTAATTATTTCCATAATTTAACATATTAAATTATCGATTTAATAATTCAATTTAAATTCAATAGTTCAAATTAAAATTTATTTGACTTATAAATTCACTTATTAATATCTAAAATTAATTAAATATTCAAATTTTAATTTCTAAAAATTCTGGGTCGTTACAATCTTTCCCCCTTAAAAGAATTTCGTCCTCGAAATTACAAGTAAGAAAAGTTATAGAATTTATTTACTTTCCAAAATTCATAATTAAATTCCTTATAAATCTTTACTAAGTTTTCCAAATCATACTTAGTTATCTTTTCAAAAACAACTACTATGTTTAACTTTCAATTCCAAAATCAAAGTTTAAAATTTTCAAAATTTTCCCATTTTCTCAAATTTTTCTAACGCCTTAAATTTTCGGAAAAATTCGCCATAGTCTCCTTTGCGCGGCTCGATCCGAAAAAAAAATGACAGTATATATATCACAAATATACATCTCATCAAGTAATGAGGCATCCCGAAGGGAAAAAAGTGTAAAAGTACGATATTTAATCCGAGATATGTACCTTATACTTTATTAGCAAGCATATACGGCTAATATAGCGCTAAAGCGAACTCCAAATGCGAAGCAAACGCGATCCGCACCTACTAAACACTCAATAAACAACATGAGAATCATGCATATAAAGCATAGTATCGATATACAACATATATCAACATAACTACTACATAATATAGCAAATGCAACTAAAGCAACAAATGTAACCATCAACCAATTAACATTCATAATCAATAAATATTCATATTCTCATTAATTTTCAATGAATTGGTTTTCACTCTAAATCATATTTGATTTATTAACATTGGATTTTATCAACATTCATTCTCAATTTTAATTAGTTTGCATTCACTAATTAAATCTAATTCACATTCAATTCTATTCAAATTTATTTACTTCCAATTTGAATTCAATTTCATAGCTTCCAATTTCATTAACTCTTAATGAATTTTATACAATCAACTACAATCATATAATAACCAATGTATATTAATTATAACCAAATTCCTTTGCTTATATTCATTCATTTTTTTATTCAACTTCTAATAACATTAGATTTTAATGAATCAACACTTATATTCATTATTTTATTTAATCCATTTGATTATTTACAACTCATATTCATAAATATATTAACTTCTTATATATATAAGTTTATTTCACAATTGTAAACACTTTAATTATAATTCAATTCTTATAATTCTTTTGCTTATACAATTACTCTTTATTTAGATTATTCAAACAACCTAACAATCAACTTACATACACTTTAATAATTCTGAAAAATTATTCCTTTACATATAAAAATATAATCAAGGCAAAATTATTCCATTTACCCAATTTAAAATCAATATTGTGCCGAATTGTTCTATTCAAGTGTTTAGAAACCCCTTCGGCTCAGTTTCGAGGCTGTGCTGACGAAAGTTCATATGCCACTCAATAAACCAATCATCACAATATAAAACAAATTTATATTCACTAACAAATACGCTCTCATAGCTATTATTACACTCAACTCATTCTAGAGCACTGCTGACTCTATCTCTAACGAGTAATACCCAACAGAACCATGGTTGTCGCTTAACCATCAGCTCTGATACCAAATGTAACGCTTGCGGATTTTCGTTGCCGAAAAAACCGAATAGTTATGGGTTTTAAAAAGAATTAAGAAAAAGAAAGAAGAGAGAACAGAAGATAGAAAAAGAAAAATAGAGGGAAAAGAAGATAGACGATTTTTAGAAAATAGAGAATTAGAAAAACAGAAGATAGGAAATTTTAAAATATAGAACGGACAGAAGAAAACAACAGAACAACATCAGAATCTCACAATTCGCAGCGGAACAACATATAATAATAAATGAATAATCTTTAAACAAAGAACTATATCAGTTATTACATTTTTATACATTTCATTACATTACATCATATCATCAGAGTGTACAACATCATACAACAATAAACAGTGCAGCGGAAAAAGAAATACTATATAAACTAGTAATACGCCATGCCAATCCAGCTTGCCTCCAGCAACTCCAGAATATCCAGAATATCCTGATAAACCTAACTCTTGACTGCCCGTGTGGAAATTGGTGGGCACCCAGAGTTTAGGAAGGAAAACAATAAACTCCGAGTCAGTCATGTGACTGGTGTGAGAACTCAAAACAGTTTATTTAACTTTAAAATCAAATAGAGGAATATTTTTAAACTCAATTCGCAATGCTTTTAAAAATGAGACTACCATAAGGCCTCCTGCCACACACACAATGCAAACGCAGACTTGGAGAAGATTTCTCCTTATGATAGTCAAAGATGCTTGATACGCATTTAAAATAACATTTGATATTATTATTAGTGCATAGTGTAGAACAAATCATTTCGAAAGTAGAATATAAATCTTAGCCAGCATAGGTACCATTATATTATGCCTACTATAGCTACCTCCTGAGGAAGCAGGTTCTACAACTAAAACCGTACAAGTCACGTATTGTTTCTTTGGATTTCCAACGAATGATCAGGCCAAGGAACTTCCCATTGCCACATGAGAATGCCTCTGGATGGACATCCCCGAGAACCAAACCGGATCTCTACCAACACAAGGCTGGGTTACTCCTTACTGAGTAACAACTGACCGAATATGCCATCCCCGGTCCTTTGGGACCTTTATCAACCGAGCGCTCGTAATCAATTCACACAATCATAACAAAGTGTTTTCAACATGAGTAAGTATCTGGGCTCCATACCATGACACCACCCTTTTCCAGAAGGAAATGGACACATCCTAAAGGGTGCTACCACTCATAACCTTGCTGCTTCTTTCCTGTTTTGACCATTCACGGGGTGTGAGGCTCGACGAATTCACGTCCACAAAAACATACTTTATACAAAAGCCATGCTTTGGGTCAACAAATGATCAACACAATGATCACAAGGATAGACGATCAAATAAACGATCCTATCACAAATAATCAACACAATGATCATTTCAGCATCACTCAGCATGTCACATTACCAAACTGGGAATATATCGCTGATAACTTCAACTATATAACCTTTGAGCACATACGTCTCAAAGAAGGGTGTTAAGCAAAGAATAAATTCTCCGCCACCAACAGAAATATATTTGAAAGAAATTGGCTTTATATCTCAAATTGTAATGTCAGACATACAATCCATACAAGTCTGTTCCGGGCTCGAACAGAACCGAAGGCACTTACAAAGAAGTCCTTGCAATCCGGATATTCACAATCCTGATCGGATTCACCATCACATATGGAGAACTCAATACCGTAGCTACTCGGTGCAGAGTCAATCGATAGTTCATCCTATCACTTTCGCAAATACCGGTCTTCAACACCGATCTTCAAATGCGATTCACAACGACGTATCACATATTCGGAGTGGGTTATACGACCCCATGGTCCTTTCCCGGTTAACCCGAATAGTGAGCGCTTATTCAAAAATAAGTGTGCATTCAAATTCAATCAATTCACATCAAATACCCATTCAAAGGGAAATACTGATAGTCGGTTATTGAACTATCACTGGATATGCACACATCACCAGATTCCAAATAATTTTCCAAATTATTTATTTTCCAAAATATCTTTACTAGATATATAATTTCAACACTTCAAAAATAAATCAATATTTATTTTTAACAAGTTTCACTTTCACATATAAATTCCATAATGAATTTATATTTCAAGATATCCATGCATATGCGATTTCAATAATTCATTTTCAATTTATCTTCAGAAAAAGATAAATTCTAATTATTCACTTCATATGGGAAAACATTTCCATACTTATTTATTCATAAGTAATTCACAAATTCCTTTTATTTTCAACATTTAGAAAATATTCAATATACTTAAATCGAATTAAGTATATAATTCATTCTTTAAGGAAATCATTCTCTTAAACATATTTATTTGGGCCAAAACGAATGTTACGTAAAACATCGTTACGACAATCCAAAATCACTAGTATAGGGATTCGAAATTTAAAATAGATATATAAATCCCAATACTATACAAAACATTTCCTTTCGGAAATCATTTACTATAACAACAGTGTTATAGTCCACATTTCCTTTTATTTCTCGAAAACGTCTATTTCAACAATAAATGTTGAAATCTATGGTTTCGAATCTCAACACATTTAAAACATCGTTAGATCGTTTTAATTCTGTTTAAAATATCACATTCTAAAACATTTTCTTTAACATGTTATTCACTATTCAAAAACGTGAATAAACTACGTTAACAAACTTCATCATTTCTATTCACTTTAACTTAAAGGATTATTCACTGTCTAAAACGTGAATATAACTCCATTTATAAGTTATAACAATTAACTTATCAAAATAAGTCGTTTGCGGATTTATAAAACAACGTTTATAAATTCCGTTTCTTTTTATTTATAAAAACTTCCTTTTTATAAATTCCTTTATTAACCTATTTGATTTCATATCTCAATTATAAACTAAAAGTTCATATTATAAGTCAATTGCTTATAAACGATTATTTTACAAAATCGTTCTTTTTAAAGACTTTTCAATTTATAAACCTTATAACTTATAAGATTTATTTATTTAATAAATCTATTCTTCAAATAATTTCACCAAATTTATAAATCTTACTATTTATAAATTTCATTTATAACTTCACAGTTTATAATTCTATAAATTTCATTCTATTATGAAATTCATTTTCCACTTCATTTAAAACACTTATAAAAACTCGTTTTATAATGTCAATATTTCGATTTATAAATATCTATTTATAAATCTCTTAATATAAATCAGTTTATATTATTATTCTGAAACATCTTTAATTTCCTTTATAGTTTAACCATTTTGATTTATAAAATAATCAAGTTTTATAAATCCTATATTTAAACTTTTATAACAAGTTCAGAATTCCATTTAAACTCTTTTATAAAGTCATTAATTCCTTATTTTCAAAAATCAGCTTTTAACTATATTTCACAAAAATCATAATTTTATAACTTCTAAAATTATATAACGTTTATTTATTTAAATGGATCAATTCCAAAAATATTTTATATTTCAAAAATCACTTTGAAAATCATTTTAAAATCCCAAAATCTGGGTCCAATGATGCTACACACCAAATAGTCAATCACGACTAATAACGATATCATATATCGATATGATAACCCATCAAATATCAAAATATCTGAAATCAAATAAAAACTGTTGAGGAATCCTGTTGGATCCCTTCAACCTGTTTCCTGCATCCAAAAACATTAGCACAATACCAATTTCGCTGCAGTACGAAATTATCGCGGTATATGTTCTTATTAAATATTATCCGCTTAATAACGGCGTAATAGGGTCTCATCCGCTAAACAAAAAATGCGGGAAATCAACAACTGCAATATATACATATGCCAATATATATATATTGATATTATATATAATACCAATTTCACTGTTTATGAAATTTTCGCGGTATATGTTTATATTAAATAACATCCGCTTACTAACGGCGCATAATGTCTATTTTAACAATCAATAATTTACAGTCATCATTCAAACATGCATTCAAATATTTTAAATCTAACTATTTAAAATAAAATTGAAACCTATTCGATTGAGTGAGAAGTTCTCACCTTGGTTTTGATTTCCGTTTTAGCTTTTATTTCGAATAAAATTAAACGCGCGTTTAATTTTACCCGAAATTCTCACTAACTCCAAACGACTCAAAACCAACTCCATCGCGTAGTGCTCGTCCATACGATTCCAACGCAACTGAGTTTGCATTTTTTCGACCTCGTATGAAAAAGTTATTGATCTTTGAAGTTACACGTATTTATATAACATAATTTCAACATAAACTTAACTAATTTAAACCCACATCTCACCACAACCACTAGATCCATTCCTATTGAATCCAGGCCGTCCTTCCTTTCTCTTCCCCACGCGTTCAAGCTCCAGTACGCATATGCTATGGCCGAACCCAATTAGTAAACTTAGGGTTAGCATTTGCACTCCAATCACTCAACTATACATCATCATACCACTCCCATGTCGAAGCTCTCCTCCTCCTCTACACTCGCCCCCCCTAGGTGAAGCTCGGCCACCTGTAGAGCACGAAAACACGTGCGAAAACTGATGGGAACGGCCACCTTTTGCTCACTCATCGTTGCTCCATTCCCGATCATATCCGTATGGATTTAAAGCTCATCTCGTGCTCTTCATCTTTGTAGTTAACAACTTCTTCTAATTCTTTGTAGATTGGGAGAGATTGAGGGTTGAAATTGGATGATTTCTGACCATTGAATAATTAGGGCCGGCTACATGATATTAGGGTTAGGTTTTTAGTGTTGAAATTTATGAAGGGTGAAGGGTTCTTTTATAGGAAAAGCAAGCGTAAACACTATTCATCCCGGGAATTCCGAACTCCGATTTAGACGCCGTAACCAGCGTACCTAGGGTTTATCCCGCGTTCCGGACACAATGGAACAAGTTTCGGAAGCTAATTCGGAAGTATGTGCGAGTTATGGCTGCAAACGCTCAATTTAAATTAAACCGATTTAAACCGATTTCTAGGCGTTTTAATTTGTACCGGACAAACGGTAAATCCAAACGACTTGAAATTTGAAACCTTACAATAATATCACATTACGGATCCGATGAAACTGGTTTCGTCGAATTCCGAGACTTTTTGAAAAATGGCTATTTTGACTCGCCAAATTTAAATTAAAAATAATTCGATGCGTTTCGAGCTGCCACGAACAAACGATAACTCCGATTGACATGAAAATTGAAATCCGGTAATAACTAACTATTACGGATCCAATGAAACTGGTTTCGTTCAATTCTGAGACTGTTCAAAAATTGGCTATTTTACAGTCAATTATTAAATATTAAAATATTCAATTTTCACAGATTAACTTTTAATTCGATTTTAAAAGTTCTAAAATATTTCTATAACTCCAGTATGATTAAATAAAATTTTCCAAATTATTTTCAATCATTTTTAACTCAATTTTTAATTATTTCCATAATTTAACATATTAAATTATCGATTTAATAATTCAATTTAAATTCAATAGTTCAAATTAAAATTTATTTGACTTATAAATTCACTTATTAATATCTAAAATTAATTAAATATTCAAATTTTAATTTCTAAAAATTCTGGGTCGTTACAGCAAGTTTCAAAACTTGGTTCAAAAGAAGTGCTCTGTTCTTATTCCTGAAAACGGTGAGTAACTTCATATTTAATAACTCAAGTTTTAATCTAGTTGCATGATTTAAATCTGAAATTTTGTTTGGGTGAAAAAAAATATGTATATATATCTATGAATAACCCTTTACATATATACAGGATCCTCAAAATATGAATTGAAACTGGAAGTGCTTGAATATGCTTACTCTCCGATACTCTGGAGACAAAATCTTGCTTTCAAAAATCATTTCTACCCTATCTACTAGATATTTAGACTTAGAGTTAAAACATATATTGTTTGTTTAACCTTGAACTGAATTTTAGAAATATATTCAAATTAAAATAACTTGGTATCATCTTTGGGAAGCCAGAGGTTTGAGCACAACTCTAAATTAATCAAAATTCGAATCTCTTAATCTTGGAATTCAGGTATATAAACTGAATCCGTGTACAATAACATGATTTTTAAAGGTTGTATCATAATTTTTAGAGATAGGGATAGGAGCAGTGAGGGCTTGTTCGGTTTTTGCATTTCGTGGCGTCACGGTAAGTTACGTTGATTGGAGAGGTCGGGACCGTGTCTGGAGGTGGAGTAGTCTACGATGGGTCGGGGAAAAAAGGGGACGGTGGTGCAGTTGGTTGTGGTAGCGGCGGCGAGGGGTTTAAGTCTGGTAACCTAGTTTTGAGGCGCCGTGTTTCTTTCGTTCGTTCTCAGCCTACAATGGATCGAGTGCCACGCGGTTTTGAGGGGAGGTAGACGAGGCTACGGCCGGAATTGGGTAGCCTTCGGTGGTTGGAGCGTCGATCACGTGGTGTTGACAGGTTTGTGGTGTTGAGGCTAGTGTGTTTCCAGGTTTTGATTTTTACTCGAATTCGAGTTCGAGTCAAACTGGAAAGGTTTAGATGGTCGTGGGCTGATCTGAGGATGACCGTCAACTTGCTCGAGGTCTTGGTGGTGACCGGAGGTGGTCAGAACCACCGTGCACGTGCACGGTGCATTTCTTTCCTGGTGAAGTGATGTTTTGGTTCGGGTTTTGAAGCAGAGGGGGGTTTGCTCGAATTTAGCCTGGGTAATTTGAGTGCCGGACCCGAAGTGGTGAAGTGTTTTACTTAAAGCAAACGTATTCTGGCTCGGGAAATGTTCCCCAGGTTTTTAAGTCAGAACCTGTCCTGTTTCAAATTTAAGAACTGAATTCAATTTTATAAATCAAGTGCAAACTAACTTTTAAAATCAAAGGTTAACCATAAATTCAACTTTATTGGAATTTTAGATTAAGAATAAATAAAGTTTTATAAATTAAATTAATTTAAATAAGTTTTAAGTGTTAAAGTATGCTTTTAAATATGTAAATTTAAAGGGGTTTTGAAAATTAGTTTTAAAAACTTTATTTAGGATAAATTGGAATTCATTTCAAGTCTCAAATTTTAAAATGAATTTAGAAAGTAATTGGGAAAATAAATGTTTTCAAACATATTGTGAGTGATGATTAAATCATAAATAAGAATAAGTTTTAACTTAAGTTAATGAAGATTTAATGATTTCTAATCCATTAATTATTGAGTTAATTAGAATAATTTATAATTTGTATTAAATTTTGTCAAATAACTTTGGGAAGTTTTAAAAATTTAGAAGTGTAATGTTTTAAATACACTCGAATGTTAATGAAGCCATTAATAAAGTAAATGAATTATCTTAGGAATAATTAAGACAATAAAAGAATTTAATTTATAAGCGAATTAAAGAATGATTTTTTAATTTATAAATAAATAATTTGGATTTAAATTATAACTAGAATTTATTAATAATGAAATAAATCTAAGAAATTTCTGAAGAAAGTGATTAAGAAATATTATTAGCTAATAAAGATAATTAACTAAGGATTATTAAGTAATTGATTAAAGTGATTAATGTTAATAATTAATTGGATTAATTAATTTAGATAATCAATTATAAATTATTTAAATGTAATTACTTAATGAAAGTAATTAAGAATTAATCACTAATTGTAATTATTTTTTTTGGATATTTTGATTAATTAAGGTTAATTAATTAAGTAATTGGTTTAAAGGTTGGTTTAATTAATATGATTAATTAAGAAAAATTTAATTAGTTAAAATGTTTGATAAATTAATTTATATCAAATGATTTGTAATTAATAAATCAGGATTGGATAATTAATTCATAAGCAATTAATTTACTTGGAAATAAATTGAATTGATTAGGACTAAACAATTAATTAATCCTACTTATAAATGACTATTGAATACTTGACCTTACTTATGAATGATTGTATTGTATGAGATGCCTTGGATTGATTGTCCTAACTGACCTGTGGTAATTTGTTTTGTGCATTTAACTGAGTAATTTATTCATTTATTCACATTTGTATATTATCTGTGAATCTGTGAATGGACGATAAGCATTATAGTTTATATCGCTTATCAACTATGTTTCTGTGTTTTGATCTGTGATGATTGAATGATGATGCACTTTTGTGTTAAACCCTTGGACGATACTTATATACACACCAATATGGATTTCACGAGGAAATCGATTAAGTCGCATATTTTTGAAGTGAATTTTAAATGGACAAATTGAATTCAAATGTTTTGGAAATGGATTGGGTTTAAAAGTGAAAAGCTTTTGAAATAGGTTTTCAAAGATGAAATTTATTTTAAATAACTTGTTTGAGTTTTGGAAAGGCTTTAACTCGTGTAAATAAAATTTGATCTTTCTGAAATGAAACTATTCGTTTTCAAATAATAAAAGCTTTCATATAAGAAGTAAACTTCCAAAATTTGTTAAAAGGGATTACAAGTTAAAAATGATAAACCATTTGAAAGAAAGTTTTGAATTATTAAGTTGTGACTTAATTGAAATCCCGTATCCATATGTTTTAAATGTTGCGCTCACTATTCGGTTAGCCGGGAAATGACATTTGTGTCGTATAACCCATTCCAAATATGTGATTCGACGTATATGGATAGCATTTGAAGACCGGTGGTGAAGACCGGATATTTGCGAGAACGATAGGATGACCTATCGATTGTCTCTGCATCCAGTAACTACGGTATAGAGATCTCCATATGTGATGGGGAGTTCGATCGGGATTGTGAATAACCAGATTGCAAGTGCTTCTTTGAAAGTGCCTTCGGTTCTGTTCGAAACCAGAACAGACTTGTATGGATTATGTTTGATACTACAAATTGAGATATAAAGCAGATTTCTTTCAAATACATTTCTGTTGGTGGCGGAGAATTTATTCTCTTAGCTTAACACCCTTCTCTGAAACGTACGAGCTCAGAGGTTATGCTGTTGAAGGTTATTAGTGATATGTTCCCAATTTGGTAATGTGGCATGCTGAGTGTTGCTGATCATTTAACGATCAAAGCGTGGCTTTTGGGAAAAACGTAGCATTATGGACAAGACTTCATCGAACCTCACAACCCGATAATGGTCGAAACAGGAAATATGCAGCAAGGTTATTGGGGGTAGCGCCCCCTAGGGTATGTGCATTTCCTTCTGGATAGAGGTGTTATCATGGTATGGAGCCTAGATATTTAACCTATGTGGTTACTGCGAATTTATTACTTTGTGGTTGTTGGTTAGCGTTATCCCAGGAAAGGTCGGTTGGGCCCGGGGGATGGCATACTCGTGTCGGTAGTTATCCAGTTAGGAGTAACCCGGCCTTGTGTTGGTAGAGATCCGGTTAGGTTCTCGGGGCGTCCTTCTAGAGGCGTTTCCATGTGGCAATGGAAAGTTCCTTGGCCTGACCATTTGTTAAATCCAAAGAAACAATACGAGCCATGTACGGCTTTAGTTGTAGAACCTTCCATCTAATATGGTAGCTATAGTAGGCATACTATAATGGTACCAATAGTTATCCAGTTACGGGTAACCTAGCCTTGTGTTGGTAGAGATCTAGTTAGGTTCTCGGGGCGTCCTTCCGGAGGCGTTTCCATGTGGCAATGGGAAGTTCCTTGGCCTGACCATTTGTTGGAAATAAAAAGAAACAATACGAGCCCTGTACGGCTGTAGTTGTAGAACATTCCATCTAATATGGTAGCTATCGTAGGCATACTATAATGGTACCTATGCTGGCTAAGATTAATAATGTACTTTCGAAATGTTTGCCCTGCACTTTGCACTTATAGTAATAATAGAATGAAATTCTCTACGTAGTAAGTATCTTTGACTATCATAAGGAGAGATCTCCTCCAAGTTCTGCGTTTGCATTGTGTATGTGGCGGGAGGCCTTATGGTAGTTCCATTTCTAAAAAGCATTGCGAATCTATTTTAAAATATTTCTTTGTTTGTTATTAAAGATAACCTGTTTTTGCTACTCATACCAGTCTCATGACTGACCTGGAGTTTATTGTTTCTTTCCTAAACTCTGGGTGCTCAAAATATTTCGACACGGCCAGTCTAGAGTTGGGTTTTTCAGATAGCTAGGTTCAGTGGATTATCTGGAGCTAGTTCAACCTTTGGATGCGGACATGACTTGCTTGTCTTAGTGTATCGTGATGTTGGTTCGAGCTGCTGTTAGAGTTCTCTCTGGAGGACAATCTTAGAGTTATGTTGTTCCGCTGCTGATGTTATCTATTTTCTTTTCCGCTGCTATTTTATTATATCATATCTCTGATGTATATTGATATCTATTGTATTATCTACTGTATCAGATATTGTATCAATGCTATATATCAATGTATTACTTTTTCTTCCGCTGTGTTGTTTACTTAAATTTGTTATAAGCTCCGACGACTCGGATTTGAACGGTCGAATCTACGACATTCGAGTACGATGTAAAGTATGGATGTCGATTTTTGAACGCGAAAAATCCAGATCGTCACAACTATAGTATTTAATTATGATGTTCTGATATTTTACGAATCAATTGTTCAACACTTTAAGAATTTAAATATTTTTGTAAATGTTACTAAAAGGCTATTTTAGTTGTTTCAAAAAAAAGATGAAACTTTTTCAAACATAAAATAGATTTTTTGGACACATTACAAAAGATGGAATAATATTTCCCATAAAAAGAGCAATTATATTTACAAAAAATTTCCAAACGAAAAAGGATAAAAATCAATTACAAAATTTTTAGGAAGCTCAAATTATGTTTCTAACTTTTATAAAGACTTAGCTTATGATGCTAAATTATTGTTTAAAAAATTAAGAACAAATACGCCTGTTTGGACGGAAGAACGTACTTATGTAGTGATGATATTAAAAATAAAATTAAAGAAATTCTTTGTTTAGCCATTTTCATTCCTAATGCACTTAAAATAGTTGAAACAAACACATCAGATAAAGAATGCTAATATTCTTAAACATAGAATTAATAATAGAGACTTTGGCTAAATTCACATTAGGGATCTAGTACGGTCCTAGAGTATTACTCTACTATCAAAAAAGAAATTACCAATTGTATTATGTATAAAAAAAAATTTGAAAACGGTTTATTAAATCAAAAATTCTTATTATGGGTAGATTGTAAATCTACCAACAAAATCTTGCAAAAGAATGTTAGAAATATTGCATCAAAACAGATATTTGCCAAATGCCAGATGAACAATTGGGAGCTCAAACTTACGAATTAGTAGCAAAATATACTTCAAAAAATATATGTGTATTCATATATTTCAATATCGCATCTCCCATTGAAAGAAAATTATGCATTTATCTATAGAAGAAGTTATAACTTTCTATTCGAAATTTTTTACGAATCAATAACTTTATCCAAAAGATTTTAATTATTATCAGGAAATTTTAACCTATACATGAGCTATTCAATTTGATTCTTCCTTAAGGATAGGCGGAGACTAGACTTTCTCAAATGCCTTTATCATAAAAGTGATTTCCTAATAATAATGGGAAGGAGATTTATATAAGTCAAAGGAATCAATCACAACCTCCAAAAATCCTTATAAGAACAAAACAACTTTTAATTATTTTCACTATGTTAAAGCTTGGGAATTAACATTCTCTTATGAAAATAAACAAAGAAAATAAAGTTGGTTTATCCAATTTAGAAACCAGAAATCCATAATTTCCCTAATTAGTTTATTGTTTAGTTTTCATATTGTAGATTAAATCTAATCATTCTATCGCAAAGGATAAGAAGTATTTATGAAGAATTCTTTAAATTAATATTTCAATGAAAAATCACAGTTTACTATTCATAGTACTTTTATTAAGTACCATAATTCATGAAATGGGATGTCATAATAATCCTTAGGATGCTTCAGAAGCTTGGATCAATCTTTGAAAATATTCATTATTAAGGAAAAGGATAATACTAAAATGGTGGGATAAATATGAGTTCTTTAAATACTCTATTTTCTCAGAGTGATTTAATATACCTTGAATGTATTAAAACACCAGTTATACCACCTTCTAAAAGGGATTTATCTGATTTATTAAAAGAACTTGTAGAAAATTCTTCAAACAAGTATTTAAAACAACATCTTAAAGCTATTTTAGACTCTGACAATGAGGTTGAACTTATAAGTATCTCACATGATGATGACGTCAAGAAAAAGATGGATAAATTAAGAATGGACGTACCGGTATTGGTTATATCAGGAAACTTATTAAGAGGAAAGAAGTCTTAATAAAGATACTCATTCTACCTAATAGGCAAGGCTTAGTCCTAGAACATGAGGAACTTAATTCAGTTCCACCTCTACCATCACCTCCATCGAGATTTCCAGTACTATAATTATCCAACAGTTCATTATGTTATTAACTAGGAATATAAATAGAAGAATATTATCATCATATGGTTATCATGTAACCTGCCACCTATAAAAGGTTCTCTATTATAAAAGGCTAACATAAAAGCAAATGATTAGCCAATATCAACCAGCTCAAAAGCTTTAGTAAAAAAAAGACAACCTATCAATAATATTTTCATCCAGCATAAAAAAAGATTCACCAACCAAAAAGCAAAGAACAATAACTTGTTATGCCAAAAGAAGATGTCAAATCAAAAAAAAGAAAGAAGCATTATTATACTCCAGAATGCTTGAAGAACCTACAACTTCAAGTTATATTTTGTGATATCCCGGAATTTTAGCAATATCAATTTAATAATCTATATTTAAAATTAAATTGATATGATAATTATTGTTAATAATAATTTGAATTGATTTAATAATCTTCCTTTAATAAATATTTAACTGATAGATTTTATCTTTTAATAAGCTAATAAATCGTTTTCTATTTATAATGTATATTTTTATATATATTTTAAATGGATGAATTTGGTTTTAAATTTAATTTAATATAACTTTTCAAAGATATTTAAATAAAATAACCATATGATTTTAAATACATAAAATAAATGTTTAATTATTTAAAAAGGATTTTAGCTTAAATTTTAAATAGGATTAATAATAAGATTTATTTTATTTCTTTTTAAAATATTGATTAATAAATATGATTTGTAAATTAGATATGAATTTTAAAATACAACTAATAAATGAAACATTTATTCATATAAATAATAAGTAATTTACAATCTCTTTTATAAATTTTATTTAAATTATCTAAAATGTTATTTTCAAATAATAAAGTAATGTATTGTTTTTATTTTTAAATAAAAATGGTTTTATTTCCTTAAAATTATCTATATATATATAACTAAGTATTAAAAACTAATTAATTTAGTTAAAAGCTTTTATTAACACTTAATTATAAATACAAACAACTTAAAAGACAAGTGTAAGTATATAAAAGCCTCATTTAACATGTGTTAAGTTAACAAACAAGGAAATTAACAAGTGTTAATATTTAAGACAAGTGTCAAAATTTGTATTTTTTTATTTTTCTTCGATTTTAAGTAAATCATAAATTTAGTTTATAAACACTTGCCTTCTTCCTTTCCTTTTTCTTTTCTTATTTTCATTTCATAGCAATGAATTTTTTTCAGCTGAAACATTCCACTCCAAAAACAATCCTCATTTCAAAACAAAAATCTGTAATCATCCTCATATCAAAATGCAAATTTTCATTTCCTCTAAACCCAGTTTTCATCAACCTGTAACCAAGTTGCATATCACTCTTCAAAATCATTCTCTGTAAACACATTTCCTCAAATCAAAATCTGATGCAACAATCTGAAGCAAACCTGCAATTTCAAATCTCTTTTAAAAAGCCCGCATTCATTCAAAATCTGGAAATCAAGTTATCAGCATGCATGTAATCTTCAAACCTGGAGCATGCAAGCCTGCATTTTCTTTTAAAACTGGAAGTTGCATGCAAGTTTATAGATCAACATTTCAAGCAACTCAATCTTTCAGCAAGCAATTCAAGTTTAAAGTTTTAAAAGCATCATACAAATCAACTTTTTAAAAGCATGAGGCAATTCAGTTTTAAAGATTCAAAGGGTTTTTCAAAACTGGTGCTTTGTCATCTATACAGGTGAGTAACTTCACATATTAAAAAAATTTAAGTATAAAATATGGTTGTTTGATTTATCCATGGAAATAAGTAGGCTTATATATATATGTTAAATACATCTCCGTATACATATATATGTATGAATGAGATGCATGTCTGTTTCACCCAGGTTACTGACTGTTTACAATATAAGTTCAAGTTGATAAAAAAATCTTTTTCTTTTGATCTGGTTGTTGTTATGACTTAGTATTTGAATGAAACTTGTTTATTACATGATAAAATTGAACATAAAAGTTTATATAAGTTAAATAAATTTTTGTATTAGCTCTGGGAATAAATAACATAGCAAAATTAGTATAAGTGAAAAAATCAAACATTACGATTCAATGTTTCAGGGTCATAATCTGAAACATCATACAAAATCATGAATTTTAAACCTAAAATTACAATTTTGAATGCTAGAATCAAAGAGCAGTTCTATATTAACTGTATTATGTATTTTGTGGCATCTCTGTTGCCACAAATGTTTGGAGGTGTTAAGAGTGCTCCTGGTGGTGGAGGAGTTGTCATGAATAATGGGAAAATTATCAGATTGTGGTGTATTTCATGTTGGAGATGGTGATTGCGATTGGAAGTTTGGAACCCTAGTTTTACAGGGATAGATAAAATCGATCACTTCGGCAATTGTAGTTGATCGAGTTCAACAATAACTTGGGTACTGGAAGATGGTGGGTTGACGAGGACTTCGCCGGAGTTTCAGAGGCAACGATGGTCGGAGCTTCAATGGCGAGGCGTTGACAGGTTTTGATTGGGAATTTCTGTTTTTTGGTTCCAGGTTTAGGTGTGAAGCTTGATTTCATTTTCAAATTTTGGATGGATGTTGTGGCGATCGGGTTCTGGTGATAGGAGGATCGCCGTTCTGCTCGAGGGTGTGGAGTCGACAGGAGTTAGTTGGCGGCACCGTGCATGTGCACGGTGCACTAGTTCCTGATGATCTGTGCTGTTGGGTTTGGGTGGTTACTGGATTTTGTTTACTCGCGCTTGTCTCGGGTGGTTCGAGTTTTAACTCGAAGCAGATTAGGTTTAGACTCGATGTCGTCAAGGCTTATCTCGAGTATAGGGTTTGGTTTTAGGATTTTAAAAACTTAACCTATTCTGGTTGTAAATTTTAAAAATAAAGTTTAAATTGGTAAATCAAAACTTTAAACTAAGTTTTTAAACCTGAGTGGAATCTGAATTCAAGAGTTTGAATCTTAGATTTGAAAAAGCTTAAGTTTTTGAAATTTAAATTTGGTTTTAAAATTTTTTAAGTGTAAAAGTATATTGGGTTTTGAATTTAAACTGGAAAGTTTAATTTATAAAATAGAAATTTTAAATAAGTTTAGATCTAGTTTTAAAATTGGAATTTGGGTTTGAATTCCAGTCTTTAAAATAAAACAAAGTTTTAAATTTAAATTGTTTAACTATTTTAAAAGAATAGTTAAAAGATTTAAAATTTTAAAATGAAGTTAAATGTAAGTTTTGAATCTATGTAATCTGCAATCAAATTTAATGTGTATTCCAGTTTGAAATAAATGAAAATTTTTAAATTTAAAATAATTTAAACAATCTCGTTTGTTAAAGTGTATATTTTTAAAATTGGTTGGAATTTAAAAATGAATTAGGTTTTAAATTCCTTTAAACTTCTTTATAAATGAATATTTCTTTAACTTGTGAGATAAAAAGGTTTTGAATTGTTTTTAAATTTTGTTTAGATAAATTTGTATTCATTTTAAAATCTTAAATTTAAAATGAAATTTAAAGTGAAATTTAAATTAAAACAATTTGTTTTTAAATGCTTGATTAAGTAAGAAATGTTTTTCTTAAATTAAATTAGAATTTAATGATTTGTAATTCATTAAATTATGAAGTTAGTTAAAATGGATAATTAATTATTTAATTAATTAATGATATGGATGATTAATTAAGTAATTAAGAGTTTTTAAATTAATTAATTAAGGTTTAAGATTAATTATTTAAGGTTAATTAATTTGTAATTAATGATTATTAATTATATTTTAATTAATGATTAAAGATTTATTAATCAAGTAATCAATAATTAATTAAGTTACAGTAACACTTAATTAATTAAATAATTAGGATTAATTAATGGATTATTAAAGATAAATTAATTTGAAATTAATAATGATAAAAGTAAGTTTAACTACTTACGAAAAGTAATTAAAGAATTGTTAATGGTTAATGAAGGTCATTAACTAAGATTATTTAACAATTAATTAATGTGATTAATTTTAGTAATTAATTAGATTAATCAATTAATGATAATCATTATGAAATTGTTTAAGTTTAATTACTTAATAGAAGTAATTAATGAATTAATTACTTAATGTAATTAATTGAGTTTAATGTGTTTAGTTTAGATTAATTAATTAAGTTTAATTAAGTTAAACACTTGATGATTTGATAAATAATTATTTAATGTAATTAATGGAATTGTAATTACTTAGGGAAGTAATTAATTGATAAATACAGCATGTGATTAAAGATGTTTTAATGATGGAAGTGGTTCGGATTAAATTATTTTGTAATTAATCAAGGGATTAATTGAGATAATTCATTAAGGAAAATTAATTATTTTTTTTTGGCAAGGCCGACGGGGTTAATTGGTCCCCGACCAATTTATTAAAACACAGAAGAATCGCTTACAAAAAGGAACAAACACAAAGAGACAAAGGAACAAGAGCAGCACACACACAGCAGAAGACACAGAAAAAAAACAAAGACCAAATTACAAATGCAGTAACATGGATATCCCAGGATCATGAACAAACAGCATTTCCAGGGAGCATTTAACTTCATGCTTTATCCAAAGTTTAAAAGTGGCATCAGTCTTTCCATTATTTGCATCAAAAATTCTTGTATTACGTTCTTTCCAAACTGCATATATGAAACTTTTCAGAACCACAGTGTTAATTCTATTTTGCTTTTGCTTACCCCTTGTCATAGATTGAATTCTATTCCACTTAATAAAATTGTCAAGAGAAGGACAGCTGCCTTCAATGCTCACCATGATATCTGTCCAGATCTGCATAATTAATTCACACTCAAAGAATAGGTGTTCAACAGTTTCAACATTCTCACTGCAGAAAGGGCATATCACATCTATATTCATTCCCATAATAGCTAATTTCGCTTTAGTTAGTATAGCACGCTTCAGAACCTTCCATAGTAATAAATTTTCACGCATACTACAGTCATTATTCCAAACACTCTTCCACCAAGACCAAGCTGGAATGTCACTGTTTCTTTGCATATACTCATAAGTTTTACCAATTTTATAATCAACATTCTTCTCTCCCCATATAATTGTAGCAGTAGTAGACTGTAAAGGGGTAAAATGTCTTATCTTATCCCAAATAATCTGGATATTCTGGTTAGAAGAATTTTTTCCAACTCCCTGAAAAATGTGAAGTACATCCAAGACATATGTAGATAGATGAATACCAGTTTGTATAATTTCGTTGTATGAAAGTTTACGTCTAATAATATAACCCTTATCAAGCCAAGGATCATCCCAGAATTTAACTTTGTATATAGGATCAGTGTTCATTTGAATAAGAGGGAGAACATGGTCCTTAAGTTTGAATATGCATTGCCAAGTCCAGCTTAAATTCTGAGGCTTATTCATATTCCATAAGTTTTTACCCTTAATCACATTCATTTCAGACCACCTTGCCCATAAGCTATCAGGGTTATTGTACAGAGTATCAATATGTTTTGCAAATGCAGTTTTATTCCATTGCTTGAGATTAAAAAGACCTAGCCCTCCCTTATTTAAAGGTATCTCAAGAGAACTGAATTTAATAGGAGCAAGGTATCTTCCCATAGTTCTACCAGTCCAAAAGAATCTCATAATGGCACTTCTGACCATTTTAATTAATTTGAAGGGGAGAACAAAGGTTCTTGCCCAGTACACTTGCATGGCAAAGATGATTGACTTGATAAGAGTTAGTCTGCCAGCTTAGCTCAGCATCCTGGTGGTCCAATTTGTCATTCTAGAAGTAATTTTCTGAAACAAAGGTATACACTGATTAGTTGTTATTTTGGAAGATGTTAGAGGCAGACCTAGATACGAGGCATTGGATAGGTTAAGAGATAATCCAGTTATATTTGCTATATGAGTTTTCTGCTGTAAATTAACTCCAGCAACAGAGATAGTAGATTTTTGGATGTTAACTTTAAGGCCTGCATAGTATAAAACTGTTTGAGAATGTTCATTATGTTCTGAACAGTGTGAACATCTGGAGCACAGAACAAAACAAGATCGTCAGCAAACATAAGGGTTGATATTTGGGGATCTTTACATTTTGGATGAAGCTTAAATTTTCCATGCTGTATCGCTTCATTAATCATCCTAGTTAGCAGCTCCATCACCAAGATAAATATGTATGCAGATAATGGATCCCCTTGCCTAATTCCTTGTTTGCTTCCAAAAAATCCTTTCATCACACCACTGATGTTGATCGAATAAGTAGGAGTTGACATACATTCATAAACCCATGCTACAAAGTGCGGTGGAAAATTCATATAACCCATTATGCGAACTATGCTATCCCATTGCAACATATCAAAGGGTTTCATGATGTCTAGTTTCATCATCGCTTTAGGGGCAAAATTTGTACTGTTGTATCCTTTCAATAGTTCGTGAGCTAGAAGAATATGATCTAGAATATTTCTTCCAGGGAGGAATGCTGCTTGATTGTTAGATATAATATTGGGGAGCACCAATTTTAATCTAGTAGCGATAATCTTAGAAATGCACTTATAAATTGTGTTACAACAGGATATAGGACGAAAGTCTTTAACTTCATGAGCGTTCTTGGTCTTGGGGACTAAAGTTATATTTGTGTAGTTAAAGGACCGATAGAGTTTACTCTTTTTGAAGAACATGGTTATGGCATTACAAACATCAACAGAAACAATGGGCCAGCAAGTGGTATAGAAACAAGCATTCATACCATCAGGACCACCACACGAGTTTTTGTTAAGAGAGAACATAGCATCTTGTATTTCATCATGGGTAACTTCAGTACAGAGATAATTATAGTCATTTTGATTAAGTTTTGGCAAAATGTCAGATGGTATAATATCAATATCAGGAATGAAGTTATGAGAGTTACCAAGCATGGAAGAGAAATAATGCTCAAAAGCTTGTTGAATTCCCTCAGCAGTAGAATGAAGCATACCTTGTTCATCAACAATAGTAACTATGTTTTCTTTACACTGCTTGCTTTTAAGACTGGCATGAAAATAAGCACTGTTTCTATCACCTTTTTCCCACCATTTAATTCTAGACTTCTGCCTTATCATCTCACTTTCTTTAGTTAATGCTTCATAGTATTGCATGGAAAGGTTAGCTTCAGTAGTCGATAATTGAGGGTCATTAACATCATTCATCATAGCCTCTTGCGTTTCAACTAGCTTCAACAAAATAGAGGCACTCAGACCATCACCTTTTCCATACTTCTTAAATGCCCATTGCTTCAACACTGACTTCATTTCTTTTAATTTTTCCTGCAAAACAAATAAATGATTACCTCTCTTTGTCTTGTTCCAAACTTTAGAAACAGTAAGTTTAAAGTCAGTTTCAAGAACCCAAGAGTTAAAAAATTTAAAATTTGTTTTCCCTCTCATGTCCATTTCACGAAGGTGGATAATTTGCGGGGAGTGGTCAGAGAGGATAGGAGGGGGAAGGAAAGTATACAGGAGAGGCCAATTGAGAAGGGCTTTTTGGTTGGAAAAGGTGTGATCTATACGTGAAAAGGTTCTGATACCATTTCTTCTTTTATTATTCCAAGTATATTGCATCCCCACTGTTTTCACAGGTATAAGATCAGCATCTATAAGAGTAGCATTAAGAGGTTGAATTTCGTTGAGAGACAGAGGATTCCCTCCAACTCTATCAGTGAGATTTAAACAGCAGTTAAAGTCTCCACAAATTAACCATGGGTGAGAATTCTGCCCTAGAGAAGGTAAGACAGCATGTAGGGACCCTCTGGCAGCAGTAGAGTTAGACGCATAAACAATGGTAATATAATATGTTGTTTTATCTTTGGTGTCCAGGGCATGACAGTGAATCATTTGGTCTGTGGAGAGGATAGTGGTAAGAAGGATGTGGAGGGGATCATATAGGATCATTATTCTCCCATAAGGAGCTTCATTCAAATTATGTATAAGTTTCCAATATTTTTTTTATATATTCTGCAGCCTTAAGAGTCAGAGGAAGATTCAGCTTAGATTCAAGAATTGCCAGAAGAGATAAATTGTTTGATGCTATGAGTTGCTTACATTGATCAAGCTTGATCATATTGTGGGCCCCACGAATATTCCATGCTCCAATAGTGGACATCATCATAGGACACGGGCATTAAGCATTTCTATCTTCATTTTCCTTGTTACAGCATGCTTCGATGACATATAATTTGGAATAGTTGCTGAAAGTGGGGTAACTTCATTGCTAAGTGGTCCATCCTTCGGGGAAGTTTGCTGTGGCTGATTGTGTATGAGAGGGGGAGATTGAAAAGAGGAGGATATGGTTTGAGTTGTTGTTTTGGGAGGTTTATATGCCGTTGGTGGGATGATACTAGCATAAGGGTTGATTTGATTTTGTTTGAGAGGAGAAATAGTTGGAGATTGCTGGTTTGGGTCTCCTGTGCATGTCATTTGTATCTTGTGCATGTTTTCATCAGCATGTTTAGCTTTCTTTTTTTTCTTGCTTTCTTTCTTGTTGTTTTTTCTACTATTGGAGCTTGTTCATTCTTCACTTACTTTGTTACTCTCTATTCCACATTCTATATTTCCTTTGTTGATTTCAGAAATGCTTTCTGAAATTAGTTCCTGCTGTGTATTTTGATTACTTTTCATTAACTTGTCACGATTCAAACTGTTGCTGCTATGTTCTCCTTGTTTATGTGTACATTCTGCTTTACTTGGAGTTTTTTCTTGCATTTCCCTTATCTGTTCGTCAGCTTCTTCTGTATTTTCATTATTTTCCTCTTGCACTTCATTCATTGAGTCAGTATCTTCAAGTTCCAGCAGAACATCAAATTTATTAGTTAACAATAAATCTTCAACTGCTTTAACATCAAATGTTTTCACATTTTTCCTTATTTCTATTTCATTATCCTCTTCTTCTAGAGCAATACTAATCTCTTCATCTTCATCAATAATTATTTCACCAGGCTCCTTACTATTGTTACAATTATCATTTTCCTGTTTTTGCTTGTCCCCCTCATCATTCTTGTTTTCTTTTCCATCACAGTTCATTTCTATTTCAGTTTTCTCTTTTTCCTTTTCCCCACTAACTATATCTTTCTCTTTATCACTTATTACATTGTCTATTTTCTTTTTATTAACTCTCTGCCAAGTCCTAACATTCTGCTTTTGTGAGGGATTGAAGTTGGTAATGCCTTGTACTCTGTTCACTTTAACCTCTTTAGTAGGCCATCTTTCATTATTCTTAGTTTCATTCATCTTGTTTGGATCACTAGTGACTTCAACATCACAGGATTCAGTAGCATGTCCAAATTTCTTGCAATGTATACAAACATCAGGCCTCCATTGATATTGTACATTAATTTTTTGAAATCCTCCTTCTACAAGTTTAACTAAGAATTCATATGGTAGCTCTTTGTCTAGTTTTACTTCTATTAAACACTTAGCATAACTCATTCTATTTTGTTTTTCCGTCATTTCATCCATACACAGTAACTTGCCAAGGTGACTACTCAGCCAGTTGATTCCTAGCGGAGACCAAGCAAATAAAGGCAGATTATAAAGATGTACCCACACTGGAACCGCAGTGACAGAGCCACTAATGTTACTAACAGCAGCATCATAAGGTTTAATGATGAACATCTTGTTCTTAATTATAATTGGGTCACTCTGAAGGATTTTTTCTCTGTCCTCATCACAAGAGAATTTAAATAAAAATACTGTACCATCAGATTTAACATTGATTGACCCTTTAAGCTTCCAAATTAGCTTCAATCTTTGTATAACCGCCGTGTACGATAGAGGCTTGTCTAAAAAGAAGCCAACCAGGGATTATTTCCAAATCAACTCACCAGCATCTATAACTTCCTTCGGTGGCACCAACATGGAGTTATCATACTCAGGATACAGATCAACAGGGATGTACTTCCCAGCATTCTTTGGTTTATGCTTAAAAAGAGAAGTCCATTTCTGTTCACCTTGCGGCGGAGGAGACGGGATTTTGATTAAGGATGGTAGTGGGATGGAAGAAGACTGAGGAGGGTCAGGGCGAACAGGTGGTGGGGGAACAGGAGGAAAAGGCTCACTGACAACTAGAGCTGGGTCGATGGGACAAGAGGGCGTAGCTACAGAGGGCAGTGAAAGGACGGAGATGATGGGGTTACTGGAGTTGATAGCGGCAATGGCAGGAGTAAGTGTATGGTTAAGGACATGGGACAGTACGAGAGGAACAGACACGAGAGGAACTTGGTTTGAATGTGAAAGGAAAATTAATTTATTTAATAAAGTAATTAAGGGTAGTTAATTGCTGAATGGGATTAATCAAGGTATTAGTTAGAAAATAAATTAAGGAGTAATTTATTTAATGAAGTAATTAAGGGTAGTTAATTACTGGATGTTATTAATCAAGGGTGATTAATATATGTGGTTTAATTGAAGATTAATTACTTAATGTAATTAATTTAAATAGAGAGATTAATTAAAAATGTAATTAGAAATCATTAATTAATAAAATTAGTGATGTAAATTTAGAATTGATTAATTAAGGGATAATTAATAAATGAAATAATTAATCAATAAAGCATTAATGTAATTAATTTTAGTTAATTAATTGATTAAGTAATTAAAAGTTAATTATTGTAAAGGGTTAAGCATAATTAACTTGTGTAATTAATTTAAAGGTTAATTACTTATTATAATTAGAAGATTGTTAATCAGGAATGATTAATTGAAATGAATAATGAGATGGTGATTAATTAATTGATTTGTAATTAATTAATGAACTAATTAAAGGTTAATTACTGTAATTGTTTTGAGAATAATTAATTTGAAAAATTAGTTAAAGGATAATTACTTGAATGTAATTAAAGGATAATTAATCAAGAGTGATTAATTAGAGGATGTTTAATCAATTGATTTGTAATCAATTAATGGTTAAGTAAGCAAGATTTAAAATGATGAAGTAATTAATTTAATTTATTTTAAATTAATTAAAGATGGTGTAATTAACTTAATTCACTTTAAATTAATTAGAGATGAAGTAATTAATTTAATTCATTTTAAATTAATTATAGATGGTGTGATCATTAAATCATTGCTTATGTATGAATGGATGATATTGTTTGCCTTGAATGGTTTGAAATCTCAGAAATGAGATAAGTAATGCTGTGTGATATGGATGCTTTGGTTGCATTGGGATGATAATATGGCTTATCTGTTTATAATGATGATATGGATTATCTGTTTATGATGATAATGTTGATTATCTATTGTGAATCTGTGAATTATCTATCTGTGTATATATAGACAATAGAATTGAATTGTTTTAAACTTTAAAACAACTTGGACCTAAAAGATGGCGTTTTGGATTCGGTGAGACCGAGATCGGGTTTCCATATTTTGATATTCGAAAACCACATTGATCCAAATTAACGATAGGTCATGAATCTCAAGTGAAGATGAAGATTCAAAGTGCAAGGGTTATCGTCACTAACTCTGAGGGTGATTTCAAAATGAGTGTAACAAGATAATGCCTTCGGTTTCGTTCGAATCCGGAACGAACTTGTATGGATTGAATGCTTTCAGAACATCGTCACGTGGACGATGAGCATTCTAAGTGATGTGTTCTATAAAGATAATCGTAGCCTCAAGCCTCATCAACCGGGAATGGCTAAAACAGGGGAGGTGCAGCAAGGCTAAGTGGATCATGCCCAAGTAGGACAAGATTTACCTCTGTCTAGATGTCCCTTTTATTTTGGCTGTGCGATGCGGTTGCTGATCACAACTGCGGGGTGGTCTTGTTCAGAACTGTTCAGTAAGGAATGGTTCTGGCTTTTTGTTGCAGGGGATTGGGAGTGATCCTCGGTACGGTGATTTAGGCCCCGTACTGTGACGGGTGGTACCCCGGTAGCCCTGCCATTGTATGGAATCCAAAATCCAATAAGTGTCATATGTATTAGTTATGCCCAACTATGTTGGAACATGAGATGTAAGCATTCCAGCTATTTCTGTATTTTACTTGAAAACCCTAGACCCTATTATAATATCACCGGATTTCCTATCAAATGTTTTGGTTAGCATAAGGTAAAAAAATTTCCATGTTTATGTGTGGGAAGTCTTACGATACCTTTTGTTTTCAAAGGTTTTTCAAAAGTAAAGCAACTTTAACCTGTTACTCACACCAGATCCATGTCTGACCCGGAGTTTATTTGTGTTTTCTTAAACTCTTGGGTACTCAAATTTTTACGAGTAGCCAAGGGATCCAGATTAGCTTTGACGAAGTATGGAGGAGCAATGGATCAGGAGGCTTCTGCGTTATAGTTATATAGTGTTCCGCCGTGTTGGTATCTCTGAGTGGTTTCTTTGTTGATGTTGTATTGAGTTGTAATAACTAGAAAGGTGTTTATAATTGTCTAGTATGTGATGTATTGACTGTGTAACTCTGATAGTTGTTGTATACTATGTAATACTTATGTTACTAATATAATTTATTCGTTCCGCTGTTGAGATTCTGATGTTGTTTCTTCTTTCTCTTCTTTCTTTTCTCTTTTCTATGCCTTTCTTTCTTAAAGATGATACGACTTTCTGGTCGTTGAAAGTTGGGTACTCACAGTTGGTATCAGAGCGCTAGGTTGAGCGAATACCTAGGCGCTAGAGTGGTGTCTATCTTGAGAGAGTGTATTTGTAATTTTAATATATATACAATTATTTCTACCTATTTGTTGGGTTACCTGTTCGGGTTTTCCAATATAAGTTATAAAGGTAGATAAGGTAGTGGTGTGTGTAACACGTCTACTACATTAGTTGGAGTTTGAATGTTTGAGGTTTGAAGTGTATTTGTCGAGACTGTAGACCTAATATCATCTCGAGTGAGTTTTGCTTGGTGTAAGGATTTCATCGATCTCTATAGGAAACCTGTTAAGGTTCGGAGTCTATCTTTGAAGTTGGAAAGGTAGAGTTTGGATCTGTCGGTTGGGCAGAAGCAAGTGAGTGATGGTAAATTGATACCTCAAGAAGTAGTAGCTATGTGATGAGACGCAATGATTATGGATTGTTTCCATTCTTTGGAACAAGTTTAAGGAAGTGTGTATGTTTCGGTGTTGTGGTTGGGTCTAGCAGGGTGTTTCTGTTTGCTTTGGGGTCCGAGTTTCTCGAAGAGCTTTGGATTAGAAGTCTTTGGCATTGGTGTTAGCAGTGCAGCTCTGAGTGTTCTGTGTTGGCAGGAAGACTTCTGGTTGAGTAGTTTTTCTGGAGGTGGAGTTCAGAAGCAGCAGTGTGAATCCAATTCTTCAGTGAATTGACTAGGCCAGCGTAAGCTGTTCTGATTGGTAAAGGGAGAGCAGTTTCTTTAGATATTAGGATGGGTTGATCGCAAAAGTGACTTGCGATAGTTGAGTGTTCTTTGGGTTATTGGGGATTTCCCGGATGTCTTCAAGGAAGTCAGAGGTTTGTCCACATCCGGAGATCGAGTTTTCTTATCAACTAAGATTCCAAGATTGGTACCGGTGGTTCGGCTAATAGAAGGATGGTACCTAGAGATAGAGTTGGTGAAGCAGCTCAGGATTAGTGGAAAATTCTGATTTTTCTTTATGGATCCGTTGAATCATATTTTTGTGATGGGTTGTCTAGTCTGTGCTCGTGTTCTTCATCAGCATTTTCTTCTACTTCAGATCAGAGTTGTGCAGCGGAAGCAGTTTGGGAGTGTTTCTGTATGTCTTTTCTAGATAAGGAGAAGTGAGTTCAGTCTTCTGTTATTTATGGAGTAGAGTTTGTGTTCTTGTTTTTGGATTGATCTTAAAGAGATCATTGTCTCGGGTTGTTTTGGTCCAATCTGTTTCTAGAGGCATCAGCAAGGGATGAGCTGATCATGAAGGATTTTGAGAATAAGAGACGAAGGGATTTGGATTCTGGAATCAGAAATTTGGTTTTGGTTAAGTTTTCTCCAATCCAAGGAGCTATAAGTTTTGGTAAGTCCGGGAAGCTAGCTCCGAGGTGTTTTGGATCTCTTCTGTGTTTTGGCAAGATAAGTGCTTTGATTTTCAAGAGTTGAATTGCCAGTTTGGATAACTGGGATTCGGTGTGTTTCACGTATCTCTGAGGGCGTACGTGTTTGATATATTTTGTAGAACCAGCAGTTCAGGGGATTGGTTGTTGAGTCAGACTCGTCTGTAGTCTGATATCCTGTTTAATTCTGTAGATCTAGATAAGCTGGAGCTCTGTAGCTTCGTAATATTGATTGTCTCGATTCTGTAGAGGAGTATCCCGATATTTATACTTGGGAAACTCGAGGAAACTCTATCTAGAATTTTGTCTGGATAATTAGATTAGTTTGATTGTGTGAATTGGTTGCTTTGGTTGTTAGCATATGATTAATATATGTTGTGATTTGAATTTTTTAATGAGATTATTAAATTACCTTTGTTTTAAATTTCGGGGCCGAAATTCTTTTAAGGGGGGAGAAATGTGATATCCCAGAATTTTGGCAATATCAATTTAATAATCTATATTTAAAATTAAATTGATTTGATAATTATTGTTAATAATAATTTGAATTGATTTAATAATCTTCCTTAAATAAATATTTAATTAATAGATTTTATCTTTTAATAAGCTAATAAATTGTTTTCCATTTATAATGTGTGTGTGTATATATATATATATATATATTTCAAATGGATGAATTAGGTTTTAAATTTAATTTAATATAACTTTTCAAAGATATTTAATTAAAATAACCATATGATTTTAAATACATAAAATAAATTTTAATTATTTAAAAAGGATTTTAGCTTAAAGTTTAAATAAGATTAATAATAAGATTTGTTTTATTTCTTTTTAAAATATTGATTAATAAATATGATTTGTAAATTAGATATGATGTTTAAAATACAACTATTAAATGAAACATTTATTTATATAAATAATAAGTAATTTACAATCTCTTTTATAAATTTTATTTAAATTATCTAAAATGTTATTTTCAAATAATAAAGTAATGTACTATTTTTATTTTTAAATAAAAATGGTTTTATTTCCTTAAAATTATCTATATATATAACTAAGTATTAAAAACTAATTAATTTAGTTAAAAGCTTTTATTAACACTTAATTATAAATGCAAACAACTTAAAAGACAAGTGTAAGTATATAAAAGCCCTCATTTAACATGTGTTAAGTTAACAAACAAGGAAATTAACAAGTGTTAATATTTAAGACAAGTGTCAAATTTGTAATTTTTATTTTTGATTGATTTTAAATAAATCATAAATTTAGTTTATAAACACTTGCCTTCTTCCTCTCCTTTTTCTTTTCTCAATTTCATTTCATAGCAAAAAAAAATTTTCAGGTGAAACATTCCACTCCAAAAACAATCCTCGTTTCAAAACAAAAATCTGTAATCATCCTCATATCAAAATGCAAATTTTCATTTCCTCCAAACCCAGTTTTCATCAACCTGTAACCAAGTTGCATATCACTCTTCAAAATCATTCTTTGTAAACACATTTCCTCAAATCAAAATCTGATGCAACAAGCTAAAGCAAACCTGCAATTTCAAATCTATTTTAAAAAGCCTACATTCATTCAAAATCTGGAAATCAAGTTATCAGCATGCATGTAATCTTCAAACCTGGAGCATGCAAGCCTGCATTTTCTTTTAAAACTGGAAGTTGCATGCAAGTTTATAAATCAACATTTCAAGCAACTCAATCTTTCAGCAAGCAACTCAAGTTTAAACTTTTAAAAGCATCAAACAACTCAAGTTTTTAAAAGCATGAGGCAATTCTATTTTAAAGATTCAAAGGGTTCTTCAAAACTGGTGCTTTGTCTTCTATACAGGTGAGTAATTTCACATTTAAAAAAAAGTATAAAATATGGTTTTTTGATTTATCCATGGAAATAAGTTGGCGCATATGTATGGTTAAATACATTGCTGTGTACATATATATGTATGAATGAGATGCATGTCTGTTTCATCCAGGTTACTGACTGTTTACAATATAAGTTCAAGTTGATAAAAAAAATCTTTTTCTTTTGATCGGATTGTTGTTATGACTTAGTATTTGAATGAAACTTGTTTATTACATGATAAAGTAAAAATTAAAAATTTATATAAGTTAAATAAAAAAATTATTGGCTCTAGGAATAAATAACAGAGCAAAATTAGTATAAGTGAAAAATTCAAACATTACGATTCAATGTTTCAGGTTATAATCTGAAACATCATACAAAATCATGAATTTTAAACCTAAAATTACAATTTTTAATGCTAGAATCAAAGAGCAGTTCTATATTGATTGTATTATGTATTTTGAGGCATCTCTATTGCCATAAATGTGTGGAAGTGTTGAGAGTGCTCCTAGAGGTGGAGGAGTTATCATGGATGATGGGAAAATTATCAGATTGTGGTGTATTTCATGTTGGAGATGGTGATTGTGATTGGAAGTTTGGAACCCTAGTTTTACTGGGTTAGATAAAATCGATCACTTCGGCAATTGTAGTTGATCGAGTTCAACAATAACTTGGGTACTGGAAGATGGTGGGTTGACGAGGACTTCGCCGGAGTTTCAGAGGCAACGGTGGTCGGAGCTTCAATGGCGAGGCGTTGACAGGTTTTGATGGGGAGTTTCTGTTTCCGGTTCCTGGTTTGGGTGTGAAGCTTGATTTCCTTTTCAAATTTTGGATGGATGTTGTGGTGATCAGGTTCTGGTGATAGGAGGATCGCCGTTCTACTCGAGGGTGTGGAGTCGACTGGAGTTGGTCGGCGGCACCGTGCATGTGCACGGTGCACTAGTTTCTGATGATCTGTGTTGTTGGGTTTGGGTGGTTACAGGATTTTGTTTACTTGCGTTTGTCTCGGGTGGTTCGAGTTTTAACTCGAAGCAGATTAGGTTTAAACTCGAAGTCGTCAAGGCTTGTCTCGAGTATAAGGTTTGGTTTCAGGATTTTAAAAACAGAACCTGTTCTGGTTGTAAATTTTAAAAGTAAAGTTTAAATTGGTAAATCAAAACTTTAAACTAAGTTTTTAAACCAGAGTGGAATCTGAATTCAAGAGTTTGAATCTTAGATTTGAAATAATTTAAGTTTTTGAAATTTAAATTTGGTTTTAAAAACTTTTAACTGTAAAAGTATATTAGGTTTTGAATTTAAACTGGAAAGTTTAATTTATAAAATAGAAATTTTAAATAAGTTTAGATCTAGTTTTAAAATCTGGAATTTGGGTTTGAATTTCATCTTTAAAATAAAATAAAGTTTTAAATTTAAACTGTTTAACTATTTTAAAAGAATAGTTAAAAGATTTAAAATTTTAAAATGAAGTTAATTGTAAGTTTTGAATCTAAGTCATCTAGAATCAAATTTAATATGTATTCCAGTTCGAAATAAATTAAAGTTTTTAAATTTAAAATGATTTAAACAATCTTGTTTGTTAAAGTGTATAGTATTAAAATTGATCGGAATTTAAAAATGAATTGGGTTTTAAATTCCTTTAGACTTCTTTAAAATGAATATTTCTTTAACTTGTGAGATAAAAAGGTTTTGAATTGTTTTTAAATTTTGTTTAGATAAATTTGTATTGATTTTAAAATCTTAAATTTAAAATGAAATTTAAAGTAAATTTGAAACAATTTGTTTTTAAATGCTTGATTAAGTAATAAATGTTTTTCTTAAATTAAATTAGAATTTAATGATTTGTAATTCATTAAATTATGAAGTTAGTTAAAATGGATAATTAATTATTTAATTAATTAATGATAGGGATGATTAATTAAGTAATTAAGAGTTTTTAAATTAATTAATTAAGGTTTAAGATTAATTAATTAAGGTTAATTAATTTGTAATTAAGGATAATTAGATTTTAATTAATGATTAAAGATTTATTAATCAAGTAATTAAGAATTAATTAAGTTACAGTAACACTTAATTAATTAAATAATTAGGATTAGTTAATGGATTATTAAAGATAAATTAATTTGAAATTAATAATGATAAAAGTAAGCTTAACTACTTAAGAAAAGTAATTAAAGAATTGGTAATGGTTAATGAAGGTCATTAATTAAGGCTATTTAACAATTAATTAATGTGATTAATTTTAATAATTAATTAGATTAATTAATTAATGATAATCATTATGAAATTTTTTAAGTTTAATTACTTAATAGATGTAATTAATGAATTAGTACTTAATGTAATTAATTGAGTTTAATGTGATTAGTTTAGATTAATTAATTAAATTTAATTAATTTAAACACTTGATGATTTGATAAATAATTATTTAATGTAATTAATGGAATTGTAATTACTTAAGGAAGTAATTAATTGATAATTACTGGATGTAATTAAAGATGTTTTAATAATGGAAGTGGTTTGGATTAAATTATTTTGTAATTAATCAAGGGATTAATTGAGATAATTCATTAAGGAAAATTTATTTATTTAATAAAGTAATTAAGGTTAGCTAGTTACTGAATGGGATTAATCAAGGCATTAATTAGAAAATAAATTAAGGAGTAATTTAATTACGAATTAAGGATGGTTAATTACTGGATGTTATTAATCAAGGATGATTAATATATGTGGTTTAATTGAAGATTAATTACTTAATGTAATTAATTTAAATAGAGAGATTAATTAAAAATGTAATTAGAAATCATTAGTTATTAAAATTAATGATGTAAATTTAGAATTGATTAACTAAGGGATAATTAATGAATGATGTATGTAATTAATTAATAAAGGATTAATGTAATTAATTTTAGTTAATTTATTGATTAAGTAATTAAAATTAATTATTGTAAAGGGTTAAGCATAATTAACTTGTGTAATCAATTTAAAGGTTAAATACTTATTGTAATTAGAAAATTGTTAATCGGGAATGATTAATTGAAATGAATAATGAGATGGTGATTAATTAATTGATTTGTAATTAATTAATTAATGAAGTAATTAAAGGTTAATTACTGTATGTTTTGAGAATAATTAATTTGATAAATTAGTTAAAGGATAATTACTTGAATGTAATTAAAGGATACTTAATCAAGAGTAATTAATTAGAGGATGTTTAATCAATTGATTTGTAATCAATTAATGGTTAAGTAAGCAAGATTTAAAATGATGAAGTAAATAATTTAATTTATTTTAAATTAATTAAAGTTGATGTAATTAATTTAATTCACTTTAAATTAATTAGAGATGAAGTAATTAATTTAATTCATTTTAAATTAATTATAGATGGTGTGATCATTAAATCATTGCTTATGTATGAATGGATGATATTGTTTGTCTTGAATGGTTGGAAATCTCAAAAATGAGATAAGTAATGATGTGTGATATGGATGCTTTGGTTGGATTGGGATGATAATATGGATTATTTGTTTATAATGATGATATGGATTATCTGTTTATGATGATAATGTTGATTATCTATTGTGAATCTGTGAATTATCTATCTGTGTGATAATTGAATTGAATTGTTTTAAACTTTAAAACAACTTGGACCTAAAAGATGGCATTTTGGATTCGGTGGGACCGGGACCGGGTTTCCGTATTTGAATATCCGAAAACCACATCGATCCAAATTAACGATAGGTCGTGAATCTCAAGTGAAGATGAAGATTCAGAGTGCAAGGGTTATCGTCGTTAACTCTGAGGGTAATTCCAAAATGAGTGTAATGAGATCATGCCTTCGGTTTCGTTCGAACCCGGAACGAACTTGTATGGATTGAATGCTTTCAGACCATCGTCAAGTGGATGATGAGCATTCTAAATGATGTGTTATATAAAGTTAATCATAGCCTCAAGCCTCATCAAATAGGAATGGCTAAAATAGGGGAGGTGTAGCAAGGCTAAGTGGGTCATGCTCAAGTAGGACGAGATTTACCCCTGTCTAGATGTCACTTCTATTTCGGCTGTGTGGTGCGGTTGCCGATCACAACTGCGGGGTGGTCTTGTTCGGAACTTTTCAGTAAGGAATGGTTCCGGCTTTGTGTTGCAGGGGATTGGGAGTGATCCTCGGTACGGTGATCTAGGCCCCGTACTGTGACGGGCGGTACCCCGGTAGCCCTACCATTGTATGGAATCCAAAATCCAATAAGTGTCGTACGTATTAGTTGTGCCCAACTATGTTGGAACGTGAGATGTAAGCATTCCAGCTATTTCTGTATTTTACTTGAAAACCCTAGACCCTATTATAATATCACCGGATTTCCTATAAAATGTCTTGGTCAACGTAAGGTAAAAACTTTTTCATGTTTATGTGTGGGAAGTCTTACGATACCTTTTGTTTTCAAAGGTTTTTCAAAAGTAAAGCAACTTTAACCTGTTACTCACACCAGATCCACGTCTGACCCGGAGTTTATTTGTGTTTTCTTAAACTCTTGGGTACTCAAATTTTTACGAGTAGCCAAGGGATCCAGATTAGCTTTGACGAAGTATGGAGGAGCAATGGATCAGGAGGCTTCTGCGTTATAGTTATATAGTGTTCCGCCGTGTTGGTATCTCTGAGTGGTTTCTTTGTTGATGTTGTATTGAGTTGTAATAACTAGACAGGTGTTTATAACTGTCTAGTATGTGATGTATTGACTGTGTAACTCCGATAGTTGTTGTATACTATGTAATACTTATGTTATTAATATAATTAATTCGTTCCGCTGTTGAGATTCCGATATTGTTTCTTCTTTCTCTTCTTTCTTTTCTCTTTTCTATCCCTTTCTTTCTTAAAGATGATACGACTTTCTGGTCGCTGAAAGTCGGGTCGTCACATATTTACTGGAAGACTTGTAAATAATTAGTATATATAACTATGTATGTTGTACTATGGAGATAGAATAAGTTAGAGAAAGCCAATAAACTATATCTAAGTTTGTAATGGCGAAAAGCCAATCTTCTCTCTCTCTTTGTAAAATATTTCTACTTGTAATAAGATATCTAGTTTAAAAATATTCTATTTTTCCATTTTTGTTAATTACTGATATGATAATAATAATATTTTCTTCTCAATATACAAGATCAAATTTGCAACCAAAGAGAGTCGAATAATAATTCAGACAAATGTTCTTAATATAGAAAAAGAACAACCAGAAAACAATTTTGAAGTCAATAAAATTAATTATGAAAATACCTTGTGGGTAAACCCTATTATACGAGACCAACATGAGTAGACCTCTTATACAAGGAACAAGATAACTATTTAGCAACATTATTTGATGGCTCTTCCATTACAAAATGGAATATTGACGGTCACACCGAATATCATATACAAACAAAGTTGCAGTACATGACTATGTATGCTACTGTGTGTTAGATTAAAAGGAATCCTGATGAAAAAATTGCTAAATCCATAGTTCAAGACTTTACTGGCCAACTAGTGTTGAAACTGGGCAAGCCCACAGCGAAAGAAATGGGTAAATTTCTAAAAAAAATCCATTTTGAATCTTTACTTGGCTTATGAAGTCTAAATTTATTTAGAACATTTCTTAATTTAATTTAAATAAAATCATATATTTTATTTAAATTTACAAATAGTAGTTTGAGATTTGATTAATTTTGGTTCTGCTTGTATACTTATGTGTGTATATATGTATCATAGATATATATACACACACACACGTGCGTGCACGTGTAACATAGCAACCCGTGCAAGATATAATATGCCTCACTACAAGAAAACAACCTTTCTACAACAGGCAATGCTCGTTGTAATAAGTGTTTCGCAATAGGCATGTGCCCGTCGTATTGGGCCTCGTTGTAATAGGTCCACTGTATTTTACAACGCGCAATAAACGTTGTAAAATCCCTTTTGACAACATGCATGGACCGTTATAAAAATCTCTTATAACAACATGTTTTGACCGTTGTAAAAAGGTTATATAACAACATTCTCGGACCATTGCAAAATAAATGCAAATTAAAAAAAACAACAGCGGTATCTATGCAGTATATCCATACCAATAATGAATAATTTAACGAGTAATAAATATTATCATAAAACAACACATTTTCCTTCAAAACCATATTATTCGCTTCAATACTCTATGTTTACAATTTTCTTTATTTTTCACTTTTCTCATACATTTCAATAGTGACATTATTATACAAGTCTATTTGCCTGTGCACTTTATATTTCAACAGTGACATTTCAACATAACCCTGTGCACATCATTCTTCTACCAACAGTGACATTTCAACCTGCTACCTCTTCAGATCTCCTTCACTAATTCCTCCCTCACTGACCAACTGCTTTCATACAACATCATCCAGCGCCTTCATCTACGCCCAAACCCACGAACCACTTCACATCGCCTCACAAACAAACTCCACATTTTCTCCCACTTCACACTCTAACTGAAACATTCCTCCATCAACCACCAGCCAAACTTGTCATTACTATATCTCCCCCCACTGATAGAACTCCTCCTCCACCACTATAGAAAAACTTTCACTGCCTCCTTATCAACATCGTTGTCACAACACAACCTCCAACTTAAACCCACTGTCCCCCACATCAACACATCAGTTCATCCACCTTGATTAACGTCTACCACTTTTTGTTACACATCATTCAACCCAAACCATACTGTGCCAAACCATACTGTTACAAACTTTTACTGTTATGTGCATTTGCCAACATACATACACCATTTCATCATAGTTCACAACTCCAACATTTCACCTCTGTTGTTTTACTGCACATACAAACAACACCATACTTCCCATCCACTCCTATGTGCCACACATACAAGCACTTCCACGCCTCCACCTCCTCAACAATCATCACCTACTGCACATCACCACATCAGTCACCTTCTGCATTTACAACTTTTACAAATCAACCACACATCATTGCCTACTGCAAATACCTCCCATATATTCACTTGCATACAAACCAAGCTCAGCTACCATTCCCTGTGCAATACAACTTCATAACTGCTGCATTCCATAAAACTGTGCACCACAATAGCCACTCAAACCACACCCGATTAGCCACTTTTGTTTACCACTCCAAAACACTCCACCGATCAGTCAATCTGGTTCCCATCCGTACATTACTTCCCACACTTCATTCTTCAACAAAATCAGCATCACCATTTCACACATACGATACAAACCACCTCTTCTCACCAACATTGATACAACATTTCACCACCTACTGCTCCACTGCTTGCACTGCCACAACTTGGTTCGCCCAACCACCACGTTCAACCCACTTCCTCTTCTACATCCTCTACGTTCACACTGCTTGCACTTCAACAAACCCAGCCATACAACAACCACTTCCATCTCACTATCCATCATCTCTACCACCCACTATTCTATCAATTACATACAAATACAATCATACTTTTATTTGTCTTTTCCTATACATCCCACTACTACACAACAATGACCATCATTCCAGTCATACCACTTCTCTGTTCACCATCCCCATCTTCTCTGTTCACCACTTCTAACATCATTTACATCTCCAAAAACTAACAAGCAATCACTTGCTAACTCCCTAAACTCCAACCTCAACCATGAACGAAACTCCAACAAACTGTTGCTAGCAATACCCCTCCCTTCAACTACGATCCAACCAGTAACCCGTCATATCTACATATACTTCCTCATATACATATACTCAGTTGACAACTACATCATAAACATATACTCAATTCACTATCAACATCAAATTCCAAAACTATATATTCCAAAACAAACCACACTTCACCACCTGATCATCATTGCACTACAGCACTACCTCCTCCTCCCCTTCCTTTTGCAAGCTTCTGACTCTTGCACCTGATCAAGAAATAAAATTTCCATAAACACATACTGTCAATCTGCAAACCTACTGTCAATCCGCAAAACCAAATTTCCACAAACACAAACTACATTTTCTGCCGTCATCTGCAACTCGACCACCATTCCCCTATTCGACTACTACCTAATCGAACCAATAGCAACTTTCCCCAAACTCAAACTCCACCTCCAGTTCCAATCGACACACTTCGAATCAAAACTCCATCACACAACTCAATTTGCATCCAATTCACATCACCTGAAATCGAAAACAATCATGACTTCCCCCTCAATCATTCAACAATTGCACACTCCTCAACTACATCGCCATTCCTACACAACCTACATACGAACTCCTCCACCATCCATCGCCTTGGAACAAACCTCAACCTTCGCTCGACAATCGAAATCAATCCGCAACTTCATTCTTCGAATTCGATTTTAATTTTGAACTTCATTCTTCGAATCTGTAACTATGAACCTATGTTCTTCTTCTTTCTTAGGTTCCTTTAATTTCGTTTCGGGTTCAGGCTCCTGGGCAGCTTTGGTGAGAACTTTTCGATGTTTGACTATGATGGAATCAGAGGGAGAAAGTCAGCTAGGGTATTAGTTGATTTTGGCTGAAGAACGAGAGGAAGGAAAGGGTCGGGTTGGGTTAAATAAACGAATAATGGGCTTCGGGCACGATGGTGGTGATAGTTTTATTTAGTAATAAAAAGGTTTATTTAATTCTTTTATAAAACCATTTACTTAATGACAATTAACTCCTCGTTCGAGCCTGAAAATGTCTGTGTACAATATGCTAATTAATGAATAATTATTAACTATATTTATCGAATATTAATAGTAATTAGTTTATATTTATCATTAATTATTAATTATAAAAGTAATTACAAAAATCTAGCTATTAAAATTTAATTATTACTTATTAAATTTAATTATTTTATTATTAAATATAATTAGTAATTATTCAATATTAAATATTTTTTGTAATTAAATATTAGTTATAAATTATTTAATATTTAATATTAATAGTAATAAAATCAATTATTAATATTATTGATTATTAATTATTATGAATTGATTAATAAAATTAAATATGAAAATTTTATGTATTAATTATTCATTAGTAAATGAATAATAGTATTAATTAATTAATTAAAATTTTTTTATTGATTATTAATTTATATTAACTATTAATTATTATATATTTATTTATTTTTTATTATTAAAAATTATTTCATATTTCAAATTAATTGTTAATTATTATATATTAATTTACTGTTATTACTATTTAATATTTTTTTATTTATTATTAATTAATTAATTATATTTAAATAATTATTAATTACTAACTATTAATAGGAATTACTTCATATTATTAATTAAAATTAAGTCTGTTGGGATACTGATTAAGTTACAAATGATTAATATAATATTATTAATGATTAATTGTTAAATATTAGTAAATAATATTATATTATTAATTATTAGTAATTAGTAATATAATATTATAATTAGCAATTAGTACATATGATTAATATAATATTATTAATGATTAATTATTAAATATTAATAAATAATAAATATTAATTTGAAGAAAGCATTGTAATTATTAATTATTGAATGTTGAAAATTGGCAACATACATTTTTTACAATGGATATTTTATGATCATTGTAAAATTGGCATCGGCTAAAATAGGCATTTTATGACCGTTGTAAAATCGGCTAAAATAATCATTAATTACTGTAAGTTATAAATGATTAATATAATATTATTAATGATTAATTATTAACTATTAAATATTAATAAATAATATAATATTATTAATTATTAGTAATATAATATTATAATTAGTAACATATGATTAACATAATATTATTAATGTTCAATTATTAAATATTAATAAATAATAAATATTAATTTTAAGGCAGCATTGTAATTATTAATTATTGATTGCGAAAGTTGGCAATGGACATTAATTACAACAGGCATTTTATGATCGTTGTAAAATTTGCATCGGTTAAAACGGGCATTTTATGACCATTGTAAAATTAGCACCTATTACAATGGGCATTTTTAGCCCGTTGTAAAATTGGCACCTATTACAACGGACGTTATGAGTGTTGTAAAATTGGCACCTCTTACAATGGGCATTTTGTGACCGTTTTTAAAATTGGCATCTATTACAACGGGCGTTTTGTGAACGTTGTAAAATTGGCATTTATTACAACAGGTACGAAAGGACCGTTGTAATAGCATTCTATTACGAGGGAAAGTCATTTCCCATTATAAAAAGGGCATTGTATAGGGCATCTATTACAACGGTCCTGAATGGGCCGTTGTAATGGCCTTCTATTACAACGGGCAGCTAGTGCCCGTTGTAAAAATGGTGTTGTTATAGGGTATTTTTGCTGTAGTGCTTGTATATAGATGTTAGGATTTGCATCGCAACAGACACGTTAGCTCATTTTGTATGTGGTCAAATATGTGCGTAAATATATAACTGTGAATTTCATGTTATTATTTTGAAAAATTATATATATCTATTTTATGTATGCATAAAATTTAATTTTATCATTAAAATATTGTAGAAATATTTATATATTTATTTATATGACAATATATTGAACCGTAAATAACAATATATATATATATATATATATAATTAAAAATTCCTCTCATTTACAATTACCAGTTAGAAAATATACTAGATCTAGAATTCCAAAGATTTTATTATTTAATATATATAGAAATATTTAATAAATTGAATAAAACAGATTTCTCCATAATAAATTATCATAAAATAACCTTATGACAAAATTATAAATTTTATAATTTTAGAAAACTAGAGACACATTTTGTCCTTAGGAAAAATTTATAAAATTTTCTCATTAAAAATAATATTTTAAATATATAATTTATTATAGACTCGAATTCAAATTAATTGTTAAAATTATAAAATTGAGTTATAAAAATCTAAAACTTTTTCTGAGGTTTCTATAACACATTTTGGGTCTTAAGAAAAATTTCCAGAATTTTGTAAATTAAAATGACATTTTCATTCATATAATTATTTTCAGGTCCGAAATAAATTAATTTTTAAAATTATAATGCTAAGTTCAAAAAATATAAAATTTTTCCTAAAGGCTTCTAACGTGAAAGAGGAATTTTAGAAATTATTGAACTGAAGTTAAGACACATTTATCTTATATATAAAGCAAATACCTTGGTCAACGGGTCAATGTGAAGCCTTTTTCGAGTTTCCCAAATTACGCCACATATCATTCAACTCAAAACAAATGAAACAACAAACTATATGTGTAGGTATCTCCATCATTTATTTAACTTCACAAACAAATGGTAATGCGCACGATCTGATGCATTGTAGTTACTTCTTCCCTCTTCTTTTTTGTCCGCTCACAATAACCCATCTCCTCAACTTTTTCGTTCACTCCACGAACCAAATTGCATTCACTTCCTAATTAAACTTTTAAAATTTTAGTATTAGATCTTCAATTGCTGAGAAAAACCATTTTTCTAATATTTTCCGGTTCGCTCTTCTTCCGAAGGGAGGAGGAGCATCCTGAAGCACAAATGGCTGTCCCATGCTCTTACTTTTTTACACATAAGAGATATTTGGACATACAGACCAAATTGTTCACATCTTTGGCAGATTATTTTAAACCATTTTTTTATGTTTTTGGTTAAACTATGAGAATTATAAATGGATTAGCAATACCACCATCTTATACAAGCCAAAAGTTAAAAGTTATATTACAAGGACAAGCAACGAAATGTTTTCTTCATTAAGCATCTCATCAGAAAGATCCTCTTATACCTCCTTGTCAGAAGAAGCCGCTTCCTCCTCCTCTACTAGGGTCTCGGATTCACATACCACCATGCCTTTGGTTTCTTTTTCCTACTCACATTCCTCATACCTCTTAGCAAAGTTAGCCTCTACTATGGCAGCATTGCCTCCAAGATAGGCTAAAGAGTGCTTTATCTCGATGCTGAGCGTAAGCATCAAATAAAAATTGAAAAGCCTATCTGCTGGCTTCCCTCTCATGCTCATCTCTAGCAATATAATGTTCTTTATCAAGCACCCCGATCTCGGCTTTCTTCAACCTCTCGTCCCTTTCCTTCAAGTATTTCTCGAGAGTCTCAATCTTACGATCCCTCTCTTCAGTAGTTCAACTAATTCCTCTACTTAAGCATTCACCTCCTGTAACAACCCGGATTTATCGATGGTTAGTAAATGGTTTTACATATTGGATTTGAGATATAATTTAGTTAATGAGTTTTTAAAACTGAAATTTCAACCAATTTCATTAATTTTGTAATTATCAACTTAAATCGACGCATTTAAATAGCAATTCGAGGCACAGTCTTAGAATTCGACAAAAGGAGTTCCATTGGATCCGTAATAGTGTATTATTATCAGATTTCAAATTTCATACCGTTTGGGGTCACTATTTGGTCCTACGGAATAGAAATGCCTGGAAATAATTTAATCATAATTAAATTAAATATTCGATTTAAAAATCTATCTTCCGCATACGATCGAACTGGGGCTTGAGGCTTGTTCCATTGAGTTTGGAATAATGGTATAACATTAGGAACGACAGGCAGCACACCTCAATAGTGGTTCAAAATTTTATAACGCAAGATATTTTGAAAAATATAAAATAAAAATTTTCAAATCAAAATCCAATCAAATGTCAAACTCGATCCACCCTAAAATCTACGTGGGTCGACTACGTCTGTTATGCCGTTTCCACCAGCCTTAAATCGCGTACTCCCTTCTTTTCTTCTTCAAATAGAATCAGTTTGTTGTCAAAAGGAAAAAAAGATATAATATGAAACCACGATTCATTTCGTTCTTATTCCTCTGTTCGACTATACGAAAGAAAAAAGTCACAATCGAAGGCGATTTCTGACTGAGAGTCATGCGTGTGCGTAAGGCTCCACTGGGGGAAAAATCAACAGCATTATAGGGTTGGGTTTTGGTGGGGTTCGTCGTCGCGCGTATGCGCGTTCGTTGGGAGCGATCGAGGCAGAATTTGCGACTAAGCTATGTGTGTGGTTGGAGAGGGAAGCGAGATGGGCATTGCTGATGGGTCGTGATGGTCGAAGGTGCGTGTAAATGTGGAAGTTGGAGGTCGCGATTTAGGGTTAGGGTTCTTTCGAGTTATGGTGTGGTGGTGACCGCAGTTAAGGGGAAATGAGCTGAGGCAGTTGCGATGGGGAAATGGAGGTGCAGCTAAGGTAGCCTGCGCGATCTCGTGACTGGCAGTGAACGTGGAGGACATGCCGCATTTGAAGATGGATTGAGCTCAGAAATTACGTGATTAAGCTAATGAAGGCAATTATAATAAATTATAATTTTATTTAAATTAAAATTCAAAATGTTTATTAATTGAAGTCATATATATTGCTTAATTTATTCATATGAGGTTTAATCCAACGGAATCATCCATTTGGATTCGTAGCTACGAAATAGACGTAATGAAATCAAAACTGGAACGGATTGCAAATTTTAAAAAGGTGAGTTAATCTCACTCATTTGGATTACTATATTTAATTTCAAATAATTAAAATTAATTATTGGATGTTTGGATGAATTGATAATTTATTATCTATGGAATGTTATAATATATAGCAGTAGCGCGATATCTACCTCGAAGTGGGATTGATATTTTTTTGTTGTATTAACATCTGTAGATGCAAGAAAACAGGTTTCAGGGATCCAACTAGATTCCTCAAATTTATATTGCTTGTTTTTCATATATAGTAATATATGATGTGTTAGAATAATCTGTTATAGAATATTGTTCTGATGTGAATTATTAGATGTTATGGTAGCACTGGCCTGAATTTTGGTATTTTAATACCATAAATATTATTTTGTAATTTGAAGGATTTAAAAGGATATTTTGAAAATAAAAATATTTATATCGAAATTAGGATTATTTTAAAGAAAGTTGATTTGGATTAAATAAATGATTTGGTATTGGGATTGTGCTTATCTATTCGTAAAATATTTTCAATAGAGAATTTAAGATAATTTATATAAAGGATTTTTAAAGATGAATTTTTAAATGATATTTCCTGGAAAATATGAAAAGGAGTTGAAATCGATATTTTAAATAGATTTGTGAAATAAGCAGAATTATTCAAGAAATAGATTTATACAATGAAATTTTATAAATGAGATTGTATTTATAAATAGTGAAACTCAAATGAGCTATAACTTTATAAATGATGTTATAAGTAAGGAAAATAAAATAAATGGATAAATTGGAATATATAAATTCATAGTATGAATTTATATTGAGATATGAAATAGATTTTGGAAACAAATAGTAGACTCTATTTTGGGAAGTGAGAATGGTTAGGGAATCGGAATGGAATTGATGCGCTGTGAATCGAGAGGGAGTTATAAATTAAATTAGTTATTAGGTCTTTTAAAGAAAAAAAAATACTATTTTCAAGAAACTAAGTTTTTTCAAAAGGAAACTTTATTATTAAATACCAAATATTAATTGGAATAAAATTCTAAATTTTATAGTCAGCTTTGTAAACCGATTTGTTTATATTAAAATGAGTTGGTAATGAGTTTTGCTGTTTTATTTAAAATATTTTGATATTTAAATAAATTTTTAAACGTGTTTTGAAAATAAATTATTACTCTTTAAAAATATTAATTATATATATATATATATATAAAGATTTGAGAATTGACTGGAATTAATTTATAAATGCTCTTGAGATTTATAAACGGAGCGTGTTAAATGGTTATGATTTTTATAAGAGAAATCTTATAGTGAAATTCTGAAGAAAAAAATTAAGGAAATTTTCGAATCGTTGAAATAAGAGAACTTCGAAAAATGAATTAGAATTCAAAAGGGAAATTAATTAATAGATTATGGAGCATATAGAATTTGTTAAAAAGTGAGATAAGGAATTTACAGTTGGATTGTAAAAGATTTGAGAGATAGAAAATAAATGAAATATCTTATAAGTATTGGAAAATAAATGATTTCGAAAAGTTATACTTAAAAGTAGTTGCTAAGTATTGGACTAGAAGGATTTGAAGTATTTTAACTACGAGATCATTATAGAAATAATTTCATAGTGTTGAATTATTAATGGAATTGGAAGAAAATATTTCTAAGTGTTGAGATAATTTGAAATTACTCGGTTTTGGATATAAATATTTGAAATTTGTTTCGAATGTTGAATTATTGAAAAAGATGAATATATATCTTTGATGTTTTGAAAATGAGTATTTTGAAAGGTTTATAAATAAGGCCCGGCGACTGCTTATGGATGTTATTTTATAGCTAAATAGACAACTATCAAATCTGGCCAAAATTTGTTGATCGTTTCGAAGAGACCGAGATCGGATTTTAATTATTCGAAAGTCACTTCGAACCGATTTGAGCATTACGAATGGATATCGTGAAGATGGTGATTCGGTTTGTCTAGACCCAGGACAACTTGTAAGGATGAATGCTATCAGAACATCGTCGTTGGATGACAATGAGCATTCTAATAGAATTGTTCTTGAAAGGTGTTAGCCTCAAGCCTCATCAATCGATAATGACTAAAATAGGGGAAAGGCATCAAGGCTAAGTGGGTCGCACCCAATTAGGGTATGTTATCACCTTTCTAGATAACCTCAGATGTATTAAAATTATGGATATGGTTGTGCATGGAAAAGTGTGCGCTCGATTTAAGGGTGGGAACATTTGGAGTGGTAGCATATTCGGTACTACCCAAGTCAGGGGTAGGTCGGTCTTCTGTTGGCAGGGGATCCCGTCGAGGTCCTTGGTACATTTTCTAGAGGTATACTATGATGGGTGGTAAACCAGTAGCCCAGTCATTGTATGGAATCCATTCTCCAATAAGCTTCATACGGTTTTGATTGTGTCTAACTATGCTCAAATATGAGATGCAAGCATTTAGCCTATTTTCTATTTACTTTCTATATTATAATATCAGATGATTTTGCTATCAAATGTTTTGGTTATCGTAAGGGAAAAACCCGTCATGTTATATGTGGCGCGGTCTTATATGATACCTTTGTTTTTCAAAGGATTTTGATAACTTTAATGATTCAAATTCAGTGTGTTTTCTCACGCTGATTTTCCAGACTAACTCGGGTGTTATTTTATTATAATGCTCCGGTCAGACCGAGTATTACAGATTCAAGATAGGGTGCTATGGAGCTCAGGAGATGAGCTGGATGATAGAGACGTGTCTCCGTACTTTTTTTTATATTTCCGCTGTATGAGGATAAGTTATTATAACTGTCTAGATTGATGTATTGATTGATGTACTTTAATGATTGTAAGTATAAACAGTTACAGATTCTTTTGTATAAAATTCTGTTATTATATATATATATACACACTATATTTTGTTCTGCTATGATTATGTGATTCTGTGTTGTTGTTCTATTTTCCTCCACCTATTTCTTCTTTACCCTTAGCAATCTGTATTTCCGGCACTTGAATATTTGGCATGTTATATAGTGAATGTGTTTATATCAATTTTCGAGGGTCAAAAATCCCGTTCATTACACCTCTCAAATTTTGTCTTTTAATTCCGCAAACTCTTTTTCATCGCTTTGGCAGCAGCCATCGTCTCCTTCATTTTCAAACACCCATGCTTAAGGGCATGGATCTCTGCCACAGTCTAGAAAGAAGAAAATAGAGTAAGGACACATATTGAAATCATAATCTAACGTAAGAATTATTACCTTAATGCACTCCCGGAGGCTGTACTTGATTGCTTTTCGAATTTCCAGAACAGAGGTTGGAGGTCTAGCATGCGCTTCAGTGAAGGCATAAAGAAGGTCATCTTTAAAAGTAGCTCTTGTAATCTTAATTGCTGGCTTGTTTTTCTCAGCAAAAGGTTCAGAACCTTTCCCCTTAGAGTTTTTTATTTGGAAGCAAAAATCTAGATCTTTTCTTGGTCCCCTTTCCCTTATCTAGAAAGGGACATTCTTATAAGAGGAAGTCACTGCAATGAGAAGAAAATGGTAAGGTTAAAATCAAAATTGAGACTAAGTTGTACTAAAAGCCTGAAATAAACTAGTATAATGGTCAAAGGGTAAAACCACTAGTCTCGCTTTCCCCAGAATTGGATTCGGTTTCTTGTTCGCTATCAATGACTACGGTAGAAGATGTCTCGTACTTCTTAGAGGATTTTAGTCTGGAAAATGCAGTAGAAGGAAGGAGCAGACCTCGAGCTTTTAATTAGCCTTTAGTAAAAACCAAGTCAGTATCGATGTGAGGAAGGAATCTTCATAACTTCCATCTATCTATTCTTATATTGATTGGTGATAGCTGGGTTACCACTCTTCTCGGGTCTCACTATTTGAGATTTAATAAAAGAAGGAAACACAACCTAGAATACAAGTAAGGCTAAAGAAGGTAAATAATCCAAGAATGTACCAACATTATTGAAAGAAGTTGTTGTTCGATTCGAAGAAGCCTTAACAAAGAACTATTGACGTGGTGTTATTTCGCTGAAAGGATTCTGTAAGAGAGATGGCCTCAAAAATTTGAGGAAATACATGGCAATGTCCCCAAGAGATTCAAACTCCAGCGGGTTTAACATTTAATTGACTTTGGCAATGTATTTATCCCAATAGCCTTTTTCAGAGTACAGAATCATCATGGAGATAAGGTTGAGTAGGAAGTAGCCAAAAGTTGAAAAGGATTGATGTAGTAGAATTCCAAAACATCGAAAAATAAAGGGACAAGAGGCAAGAAGATCCCGTTTTCTGAATTCTTTGTGTACGATAAAAATTACCCCGCTGGAGAATTGTCAAAATGCATCCTAAGTCCAGGAGCGATATCGACTCTTGTAATCCCATAAGACAACAGAATTTTGTCCAGGTCTTGCTGAACTTTGATCAGAGTATCCATTTTTGACCAAAGAAAGAAGAGGAATAAGGTGTCGAATTATAAAAAGAAAATTGGCATTACCCCAAAACAAGAATTAAGTGGGTTAAAACCTAAGTCTAATCCTTGATTAAGTAGTTAAAGGAGGAGTATCAATGATGATATGGGCAATCTTAACAAGAATAAATAGGAATTTTTGAGAAGAACTTACTGATTCAAGAGTAAATATCAAAAGACGTATCAGAGAGAACTTGAGAATATCAATGGCAGTTTTACAATTCGAACAAGTGGAAAGAGGAGAGAGAAGGAGAAAAGGTGTTTATATTAAATGGGATGGAATAGACTAAGAAGAGAAAAGCTTTCCACCATGGATTTAGTTTAACAGGTGTATATAAGAAGAATACAAAGGACCACCCTACCAGATGCTAAGTCATCCTTATACATAAAAGGAGAAATGCTTTTTGGGGATAACCAATCAACCACCAACATCTGGACTCACATTTAATGCAAAATCAAAACCCTTCTCTTCAAAGGTCTAGTCTGAATGATCATTTACGAAATCATACTACAAATACTATTTTGACCTCACTATCTCGAATTAGGTTTTTCCTTTTGACACCATAGTAATTTCATTTGCCACATAGCCTAGATGGCTTTAGCACGATTTCAAAAAGTTTTGACCTCACGGTATCAAAGTAGATTTTTCCTTTCGGCACCATAATAATTTCACTTACCACTTAGCCAAGATGGCTTCAAGTGGCAAGCATGATTTTAAAAGGTTTTGACCTAATGGTCTCAAATTAGATTTTGTCTTTTGTCACTGTAATAATTTCGCTTACCAGTTAACCTTGATGGGTTCAAGTGACAAGCAGGATTTCAAAAAGTTTTGACCTCATGGTCTTGAAGCAGATTTTTCCTTTCGGCACCGCAATATTTCTACTTACCACTTAGCCTAGATGGCTTCAAGTAACAAGCATGATTTCAAAAAGTTTTGACCTCATGGTCTCGAAGTAAATTTTGTCTTTTGGCGCCGTAATAATTTCACTTACCACTTAGCCTAAATGGTTTCAAGTGACAAGCATGATTTCAAAAAGTTTTGACCTCACGATCTTGAAGAAGATTTTGCCTTTTAGCACTTTAATAATTTCGCTTACCACTTAGCCCAGATGGCTTCAAGTGACAAGAATAATTTCAAAAAGTTTTCACTTCACGGTCTCGATGTAGATTTTTTTTCCGGCACCGTTATAATTTCTCTTGCTACTTAGCTTAGATGGCTTTATGTGACAAGCAAGCTTTCAAAAGTTTAGACCTTACAGTCGGGTTGAAACTATGATTTCCAGCCCAAAAGTTAATTTCAAGAAAAGTAGTCTAGTTTTGTTTTAATAACAAACAAATATAGGCATTATACCTCTACTAATAGATTTCGAACCCTACTTCTATTTAAGACCATATATAGATGACTGCAACATGGAATTGATGTATTCTTGCCCCTAGGCACTAGTTTCATTTTCCAAAAAGCCTCTAAACAAAGGTGAATTCCAAATTACTTTCAAAACCTTCTAAAAAAGTTAGGTATTTGTAAGTTATCTAGGAAAAGAAGTATTTCTGAACGTTCTCAGGATACTACTTTGTTCGAAAACTCATAGTCAACTTTCTTAATGAGAACGAAACAAACAAGCCAAGCAATAAACCTGATATAACACTATTCTTTTCAAAGTTCACTTCATATCAACCATATAAGGTGAGATTTGGGGGAAATGTGTTACATCATAATTTCTACCAAGTATAAATTACCAATATTTAAAAAGAAGGGTCCTTAGCTTGTAATTCCAAGACCTATTGTTTAGTTTCCGGTGAAAGCATAACTACGGAACTCAGTACCAAAGAGCACGTGATTCGAGAGCTTGAATTAAAGCGTTAACCAAAGTCAAGGTCGTTGTTTAGCTAAAACAAGAAGCTTAACCAAGGGTATCAAGTTTCTAAAGCCATAAGACTTTCAACTGGTATCAACAATCAACGGCTTAAATAGCCTCAGACTGAGATCAATGGTCAGGATAAATGAAAAGAAAAGAAGCTATATATAAAAGCATCACATCAGCAATCCTCATCAAAATGCAATTAACCATATGATAACAAGTGTTAAACTCTAAGCCACACAGAGCAAGCCAAGTCATCAATCTAAAGAAAATGCTCTCTACCAATGGCGTTACTGGATATTGGCTATAAATAGGCAACAATCCCAAGGCAAAAGGGATCTTATGGCATGAAAAAGAACTGACATAAAATCATAATATACTTTCGTACATTACTGCTCTATTCACAAACTCATTGATGGCGGAAATGCCTAGGTTCAAGCTAATAAGCCTCTGGCTATATAAGAGTGACTAAATAAGGAACGGACAGTGGACATAGGGACTTTCGTCCCGAACCATTATAAAGTCTCGGTGTTATTTACTTTTTGTACTTTACCTCCTTTGCATGTGATATTATTACCCTACAGTTCAGCATCCCATTCTCAGTGCTTGATTACATCACGTCTTGGTAACCTCTTAGCTAGGTCCAATATTACAAATTAGCTTCTAGAGATACAACTTCAGATCTCGGAGTGTTGGTGTAAACGAAAATTTGCATTAACAATCCCCTTCTATCTATAGCCATAAGCTTTGCTCTCCTTTTTCCATCCACTATGAGTTTAAAACACAATTTCATGTCAAGTAATGCAGTGGTGCATAGATCTTTCAGTCGGGTAGCGCTTTCGTAAAGGGATCTAATTTAGATCTAAGGAGTTATACTAATTCCTATTTTATTTTTGTGCCATCCCCTCTCTTTCCACACTATTGTATGAATCATCTTTGTTTCAATCAGAAATGATTATATCATTGATGTATCCACAATTCAATATTGAAAGGTATATATTACACACACATATATCCCCCTCCCCTTTTATTTTTGGAATGTGCATTGGAATAGTAGACGTGTCGTTAGTCTTCCTTATTTTTTTGGTCCTATCTTTATCTTTTTTTAATGAAATTAGAGGAATGTCTGATTATAAATTTTATTATTGTATCTTTATCCTTATTTTATACTTTTCTTGTGATCGATCAGCTATAGTATGAATATAATTAACCTTATTTGTTAAAACTATTCTCAAATCTAAAAGAGGAATTCCAATTTTTTGGTATTTTCAATACCTTATTACTATTATATATTATTATATTTTTTATGTTGAGTTTATTATAGTATATTATATAATGTAATTTAAAAAATATATTAAATATATATGTTAAATTAAGGTAAATATTGTAAATTTAAAATATTCAAAGTGTTATTATTAGGCCATAATTGAGGTAACACCCTAATTTACACATACATACATATATGTATATGTCAATTATTATGATTCTGTGTGGTTAGATTATATATATGTATACATACATACATACAAATATATATATATATATATATATGTACATATATAACGAATCCTCATATATATATATATATATCTGTGTGTGTGCTGTCAACTTGGAATATATTTATATAAATCTATTGTTATTGAATTTTTTCCAGCACATGGATATATATATATGTATGTATGTATGTATGTATGTATGTATGTATGTATGTATGTATGCTTTCAATTTTTTTTTAAATTTAAAAAATTCAAATTAAAACGATATAACATGAATTTGGAATAGAAATCAACTTTACCTTAAATAAATATTTATATGTTATATTTAAATTTTTTGTTAAATTATAAACGCACTATCATTTCAATTATTTTTACAAAAACACATAAACATTCATTATATTTGAATTATATATATATAAATATAATACACTAGTTTAGTATTAAAAATATATATTTATGTATACTTTAATATGCATAAAATTCTTATGCATTCAAAATTATTTTTTCATAAAAATATTTATTTTTTCATATAAAAATCAATTTATTTAAAAAGATAACTAAATCTGAATGGCTTTAAAAAAATTGATTTTTTCAAAATATAAATATAGCTAAAACTAGATACATTGGTATATATTTATTTATTTACATATTTTACTATACAATATAATTTTTATTATAAGTAATTTTAAATATTATTTTATTATGTAAATAAATATTTATATTTAATTTTTTCCAATTATATATATTATTATAAATATTTTAAAGATATTTTCAAATCTAGATCTAGATTTGATTTGAATTCAAATTTATTTATATTTACTTTATAAATATTATTTTCTATATTTATATATGTACATACATAATTAATACTACTTTTGTAATATCATGTATACATATAAATATTTGCAATAATAGGAAAATAGAAATGAAATTTTATATCACATTAATATGTACACACACACACATATATATGATAACACATTTGTATATATGGCTAACACGTTCATTGCGGTGTAAATCTCAACATATAGATACAGAGATGTCAAACCATGCACAATGTATATTTTGCACGCACCTATACATTTGTATATGATACACATGTACACACTTTATAATGTGTGTATATATTAAATCCAATTATTTTATGAACAAATAAAATAAAATAATGATATTTTTAAGGATAATTAGATTAGATTTAAATAATTTTAGAGTTTATAGGTCTAAATCAGATCCAAAATGGAAAAAAATTAAAATTCACTAATTTAATTCGCTGCATGCTATCCCAGATCGAACACAAAGTCTATACATATTGTTTAGTTGGGCTAGCCAATACTTTTCTACCTATTCTTTGCTAATGACAAAGAAGGAAAGATGTATAAATATACTAAGTAAAATGATAAAGGGAGTGCATAAAGTTAGATGAACAATATATAAAAATATTTTATTTTATTTTTTAAATATTTATATGGCTGTTACAATAAAAAAGGAGAAGATCATTAATACTCTAAGTATTGATTTTGATGACAACAACCATATAAATATTACTACCACCTTTTCTTCAAGTTGTGCAATATTTTCTAATATACTATGAAGATACTTTATAGAGATAGACAAGAAACTCAGTGGATAAAAGCAAGCAAATAAGTTATAAATATGAAAATTGATCAGAAGCAAATGAAAGATATAATTGACTTAAGATTAATGGAACATGAATGCTTTAGTGATAAAATAATATAAGTGTCCAATAAGTATACCGAGTCTTAGAAATTTGTGAAAAGCCCTATATAAATTATCCGTGAAATTCTTTTTTGGTTTAACTCTTTTTTTAACCTCTAAACATCTTCATATAAACATACAATTAGAATATTACAAGATGGAAATTAAAGTTTGAATTTTGGTAGAAGAAAAATGTTTTATACTAGAGTATGTCGATATAGAGGCGGTTATTTGATTTTTTGAAATTCAAATGAAGAATTTTGGCGTTGTCCTTTGGCTAATGGACATAGCCTTTTATTTTCTATTTAAAGGGTTTTTGAAAATGAATTTTAATCAATAACATTTTTACCTTTTCTCACTCTTGCATCTGTATAATTTTATGAGAAAAACTCCTTTATATACTTCCACTCTTTTAGCAAATCCATACAGTTTCATTCATATGCTTCAAGCATTTGCATATCATTTAAGACCAGAGAGTTTGTACTTGAATTATCAAACATTCTCTCTGTAGCGTCATTCTTTTACTAAGCAAATAAGTTATAAATATGAAGACTGATTAGAAGCAAATGAAAGATATAATTGACTCAATAGAGAAGTATTAATTGTCATAGATGGTACAAAATTATTAGTTAACTATAAACTACAAAACATAGAGATCTGTAATAATGGAACTTGTTTAGCATTGTCATTTATAATGGCTAAAAATCGATCTCACGGTGTTATACTAGGCAACCCTTTCTTATATTTGTTATGTTCTATAACAAATATATCAAACAAAGGAATTACTAACATAATATATAATCAAAATTTAACATTTAAATTTATATGACAACAAAAACATCATAAAATAGATGTTATACCAAAAAGCATTAAATGAAAAGAATACTTTTTAAACTCTTCACTTCAAGAGATAAATTATAAGAAAATAAAAGAGAGATTATCATTACCACATTTGCAAGAAAGGATAAAAGGCTTACAAAATTATATTGAAAAATAATTTGCGTCTACATTCCTAATTCCGTTTAGCAAACAAAAAAACATGAGATAATTTTACCTTGTAAACCCGACTTTAAAGAAAGTCAAATTCTAGTTAAAGCTAATCCAACAGCTATGACTTAAAGACATTTAGAAATTTGCAAATAAAAGAAGAATTAATACAAAAGGGTCTTATTAGACTATCCAATAGTCCATGGAATATGAACGTTCAGCATTTTAGGTTGGAAATGTAGCAGAATTTGAACGAGGTGTTCCAAGACTAGTTATAAATTATAAACCTTTAAATAAGGCATTCATTTCCTAATAAAAAAGATTTACTAACAATGCTTTATTCGGCCAAAGTTATGTCAAAATTTTTCATGCAATATGACTTTTGGAAAATTCAGATAAAAGAAGATGACATAACAAAATTCATGTTTCCCTTTGGTCATTATCAATGGTATGTAATGCCTTTCGAGCTAAAAAATGCATCTTTAGAATTTCAAAAAATTATGAACGACATTTACGGTGCTTATATAGCACTTATTATTGTAACGATCCCGGATTTTAATCAAGTTTAAATTGATAATTAAATTAATTTTTGATTTAAAATTGTGTGATTTATGTAAACTATAAAATGTAAAATATACACATTAAACAAATTAGCTAAAAGTTAAACAATATATTAACAAAAGAAATTCAATTACATTGCAAAGTATAAGTCAAAGAGAAAAAAAAATAGACATTCAACTGAGTAGTAAATACCAACCATCAACTTCTGTTAGTCAACAAAACAAAAGAAGAAATACAAAAAAATACAAATATAAAGAACAAAGGAAATAATAGAGGCTGTAGACAAAGTAAACCTATGTATGAAATATTACAAATCAATAATATACATTAAGTTTTGAAAGCAACCAGGCATGGAACAATGTCAATTCGAGCTTGCTTAGGATCATTTCAGCCTGCATAAAGTTGTAAGTAATTAATGCAACATATCTCATGCATTTAATGCAAGATTATCTTCAGCATGTCTGTTGTACAAACAGAACATACTATCATCTGTACAAATTTTAATACCCTGTAACTTCTTTTTATAAGCACAACAAGTATCATCAGCCACCCTATTAAGAAGATATCTCTGCCTAGTATTGTACAAAGCATTATAATATCACCCTATTGTACAAAATATGATCAACCTGTGCACTTCCCTCCTATATATCAAACTCTCCTCGGTTCATAATCATCAACCCGAGAAAGAAAAGAAAAAAAGGAAAAAAGAAAAAAAAAATGAAAATCAACCTGAAAACAACAACAACATAATTAAGTCAAACCAGAGCTTATCAGAAAAAAGGGAAAGCTTCAGTTAGCAAGTTTCAAAACCTGGTTCAAAGGAAGTGCTCTGTTCTTATTCCTGAAAACGGTGAGTAACTTCATATTTAATAACTCAAGTTTTAATCTAGTTGCATGATTTAAAATCTAAAATTTTGTTTGGGTGAAAATATATATATATATATATATATATATCTGTGAATAAGCCTGTACATATATACAAGATCCTCAAAATATGAATTGAAACTGGAAGTGCTTGAATATGCTTACTCTCTGATACTCTAGAGACAAAATCTTACTTTCAAAAATCATTTCTACCCAATCTACTAGATATTTGGACTTAGTGTTAAAACAAATATTGTTTATTTAACCTTGAACTGAATTTTAGAAATAAATTCAAATTAAAATAACTTGGTATCATCTTTAGGAAGCCAGATGTTTGAGCACAACACCAAATTAATCAAAATTCGAATCTCTCAATCTTGGAATTCAGGTATATAAACTGAATCTATGTACAATAACATGATTTTTAAAGGTTGTATCATAATTTTTAGAGATAGGGATAGGGAGCAGTGAGGGCTTGTTCGATTTTTGCATTTCGTGGCGTCACGGTCGGTCACGTTGATTGGAGAGGTCAGGACCGTGTCTGGAGGTGGAGGAGTCTACTGTGGGTCAGGGAAAAATGGGGGATGGTGGTGCACTTGGTTGTGGTAGCGGCGGCGAGGGGTCTAAGTCTGGTAACCTAGTTTTGAGGCGCCGTGTTTCTTTTGTTCGTTCTCAGCCTACGATGGATCGAGTGCCACGTGGTTTTGAGGGAAGGTAGAGGGGAGGTAGACGAGGCTACGGCCGGAATTGGGTAGCCTCCGGTGGTAGGAGCGTCGAGCACAGGGTGCTGACAGGTTTGTGGTGTTGAGGCTAGTGTGTTTCCAGGTTTTGATTTTTACTCGAATTCGAGTTCGAGTTGAACTGGAAAGGTTTAGATGGTCGTGGGCTGATCTAAGGATGACCGTCGACTTGCTCGAGGTCTTGGTAGTGACCGAAGGTGGTCAGAACCACCGTGCACGTGCACAGTGCATTTGTTTCCTGATGAAGTGATGTTTTGGTTTAGGTTTTGAAGCAAAGGAGGAGTTGCTCGAGTTTAGCCTGGGTGATTTGAGTGCCGGACCCGAAGTGCTGAAGTGTTTTACTTAAAGCAAACGTATTCTGGCTCGGGAAATGTTGCCCAGGTTTTTAATTCAGAACCTGTCCTGTTTCAAATTTAAGAACTGAATTCAATTTTATAAATCAAGTTCAAACTAAGTTTTAAAATCAAAGGTTAACTATAACTTCAAGTTTAGTGGAATTTTAGATTAAGAATAAATAAAGTTTTATAAATTAAATTAGTCTAAATAAGTTTTAAGTGTTAAAGTATGCTTTTAAATATGTAAATTTAAAGGGGTTTTGAAAATTAGTTTTAAAAACTTTATTTAGGATAAATTGGAATTCATTTCAAGTCTCAAATTTTAAAATGAATTTAGAAAGTAATTGGGAAAATAAATGTTTTCAAACATATTGTGAGTGATGATTAAATCATAAATAAGAATAAGTTTTAACTTAAGTTAATGAAGATTTAATGATTTCTAATCCATTAATTATTGAGTTAATTAGAATAATTTATAATTTGTATTAAATTTTGTCAAATAACTTTGGGAAGTTTTAAAAATTTAGAAGTGTAATGTTTTAAATACACTCGAATGTTAATGAAGCCATTAATAAAGTAAATGAATTATCTTAGGAATAATTAAGATAATAAAAGAATTTAATTTTTAAGAGAATTAAAGAATGATTTATTTAATTTATAAATAAATAATTTGGATTTAAATTATAATTAGAAATTATTAATAATGAAATAAATCTAAGAAATTTCTGAAGAAAGTGATTAAGAAATATTATTAGTTAATAAAGATAATTAACTAAGGATTATTAAGTAATTGATTAAAGTGATTAATGTTAATAATTAATTGGATTAATTAATTTAGATAATCAATTATAAATTATTTAAATGTAATTACTTAATGAAAGTAATTAAGAATTAATCACTTATTGTAATTAATTTTTTTGGATATTTTGATTAGTTAAGGTTAATTAATTAAGTAATTAGTTTAAAGGTTGGTTTAATTAATATGATTAATTAAGAAAAATTTAATTAATTAAAATGTTTGATAAATTAATTTATATCAAATGATTTGTAATTAATAAATCAGGATTGGATAATTAATTCATAAGCAATTAATTTACTTGGAAATAAATTGAATTGATTAGGATTAAACAATTAATTAATCCTACTTATAAATGACTATTGAATACTTGACCTTACTTATGAATGATTGTATTGTATGAGATGCCTTGGATTGATTGTCCTAACTGACCTGTGATATTTTGTTAAAGTGTATATTTTTAAAATTGGTTGGAATTTTAAAATGAATTAGGTTTTAAATTCCTTTAAACTTCTTTATAAATGAATATTTCTTTAACTTGTGAGATAAAAAGGTTTTGAATTGTTTTTAAATTTTGTTTAGATAAATTTGTATTCATTTTAAAATCTTAAATCTAAAATGAAATTTAAAGTGAAATTTAAAGTAAATTTGAAACAATTTGTTTTTAAATGCTTGATTAAGTAAGAAATGTTTTTCTTAAATTAAATTGGAATTTAATGATTTGTAATTCATTAAATTATGAAGTTTGTTATAATGGATAATTAATTATTTAATTAATTAATGATATGGATGATTAATTAAGTAATTAAGAGTTTTTAAATTAATTAATTAAGGTTTAAGATTAATTATTTAAGGTTAAGTAATTTGTAATTAAGGATTATTAATTATATTTTAATTAATGATTAAGGATTTATTAATCAAGTAATTAAGAATTCATTAAGTTACAGTAACACTTAATTAATTAAATAATTAGGATTAATTAGTGGATTATTAAAGATAAATTAATTTGAAATTAATAATGATAAAAGTAAGTTTAACTACTTACGAAAAGTAATTAAAGAATTGTTAATGGTTAATGAAGGTCATTAACTAAGATTATTTAACAATTAATTAATGTGATTAATTTTAGTAATTAATTAGATTAATTAATTAATGATAATCATTATGAAATTTTTTAAGTTTAATTACTTAATATAAGTAATTAATGAATTAATTACTTAATGTAATTAATTGATTTTAATGTGTTTAGTTTAGATTAATTAATTAAGTTTAATTAATTTAAACACTTGATGATTTGATAAATAATTATTTAATGTAATTAATGGAATTGTAATTACTTAGGGAAGCAATTAATTGATAATTACTGGATGAAATTAAAGATGTTTTAATAATGGAAGTGGTTTGGATTAAATTATTTTGTAATTAATCAAGGGATTAATTGAGATAATTCATTAAGGAAAATTAATTTATTTAATAAAGTAATTAAGGGTAGTTAATTGCTGAATGGGATTAATCAAGGTATTAATTAGAAAATAAATTAAGGAGTAATTTATTTAATGAAGTAATTAAGGATGGTTAATGTAATTAATGGTTCCGACTTTGTGTTGCAGGGGATTGGGAGTGATCCTCGGTACGGTGATCTAGGCCCCGTACTGTGACGGGTGGTACCCCGGTAGCCCTGCCATTGTATGGAATCCAAAATCCAATAAGTGACGTACGTATTAGTTGTGCCCAACTATGTTGGAACGTGAGATGTAAGCATTCCAGCTATTTCTGTATTTTACTTGAAAACCCTAGACCCTATTATAATATCATCGGATTTTCTATAAAATGTTTTAATCAGCGTAATGTAAAAACTTTTCCATGTTTATGTGTGGGAAGTCTTACGATAAATTTTGTTTTCAAAGGTTTTTCAAAAGTAAAGCAACTTTAACCTGTTACTCACACCAGATCCACGTCTGACCCGGAGTTTATTTGTGTTTTCTTAAACTCTTGGGTACTCAAATTTTTACGAGTAGCCAAGGGATCCAGATTAGCTTTGACGAAGTATGGAGGAACAATGGATCAGGAGGCTTCTGCGTTATAGTTATATAGTGTTCCGCCGTGTTGGTATCTCTGAGTGGTTTCTTTGTTGATGTTGTATTGAGTTGTAATAACTAGACAGGTGTTTATAACTGTCTAGTATGTGATGTATTGACTGTGTAACTCTGATAGTTTTTATATACTATGTAATACCTATGTTATTAATATAATTAATTCGTTCCGCTGTTGAGATTCCGATATTGTTTCTTCTTTCTCTTCTTTCTTTTCTCTTTTCTATCCCTTTCTTTCTTAAAGATGATACGACTTTCTGGTCGCTGAAAGTCGGGTCGTCACATATTTACTGGAAGACTTGTAAATAATTAGTATATATAACTATGTATGTTGTACCATGGAGATAGAATAAGTTAGAGAAAGCCAATAAACTATATCTAAGTTTGTAATGGCGAAAAGCCAATCTTCTCTCTCTCTTTGTAAAATATTTCTACTAGTAATAAGATATCTAGTTTAAAAATATTCTATTTTTCCATTTTTGTTAATTACTGATATGATAGTAATAATATTTTCTTCTCAATATACAAGATCAAATTAGCAACCAAAGAGAGTCGAATAATAATTCAGACAAATGTTCTTAAATATAGAAAAAGAACAACCAAAAAATTTTTGAAGTCAATAAAATTAATTATGAAAATACCTTGTGGGTAAACCCTATTATACGAGACCAACATGAGTAGACCTCTTATACAAGGAACAAGATAACTATTTAGCAACATTATTTGATGGCTCTTCCATTACAAAATGGAATATTGACGGTCACACCGAATATCATATACAAACAAAGTTGCAGTACATGACTATGTATGCTACTGTGTGTTAGATTAAAAGGAATCCTGATGAAAAGTTTGCTAAATCCATAGTTCAAGACTTTACTGGCCAACTAGTGTTGAAACTGGGCAAGCCTACAGCGAAAGAAATGGGTAAATTTCTAAAAAAAAATCCATTTTGAATCTTTAATTGGCTTATGAAGTCTAAATTTATTTAGAACTTTTCTTAATTTAATTTAAATAAAATCATATATTTTGTTTAAATTTACAAATAGTAGTTTGAGATTTGATTAATTTTGGTTCTGCTTGTATACTTATGTGTGTATATATGTATGATAGATATATATATACACACACGTGCGTGCATGTGTAACATAGCAACCCGTGCAAGATATAATATGCCTCACTATAAGAAAATAGCATTTCTACAACAGACAATGCTCGTTGTAATATGTGTTTCGCAATGGGCATGTGCCCGTCGTATTGGGCCTCGTTGTAATAGGTCCACTGTATTTTACAACGCGCAATAAACGTTGTAAAATCCCTTTTGACAACATGCATGGGCCATTATAAAAATCTCTTATAATAACATGTTTTGACCGTTGTAAAAAGGTTATATAACAACATGCTCGGACCGTTGCAAAATAAATGCAAATTAAAAAAAACAACAGCAGTATCCATGCAGTATAGCCATACCAATAATGAATAATTTAACGAGTAATAAATATTATCATAAAACAACACATTTTCCTTCAAAACCAATATTATTCGCTTCAATACTCTATGTTTACAATTTTCTTTATTTTTCACTTTTCTCTTACATTTCAATAGTGACATTATTATACAAGTCTATTTGCCTGTGCACTTTATATTTCAACAGTGACATTTCAACATAACCCTGTGCACATCATTCTTCTACCAACAGTGACATTTCAACCTGCTACCTCTTCAGATCTCCTTCACTAATTCCTCCCTCACTGACCAACTGCTTTCATACAACATCATCCAGCGCCTTCATCTACGCCCAAACCTACGAACCACTTCACATCGCCTCACGAACAAACTCCACATTTTCTCCCACTTCACAATCTAACTGAAACATTCCTCCACCAACCACCAGCCAAACTTGTCATTAACTATATCTCCCCCCACTGATAGAACTCCTCCTCCACCACTACAGAAACAACTTTCACTGCCTCCTTATCAACATCGTTGTCACAACACAACCTCCAACTTAAACCCACTGTCCCCCACATCAACACATCAGTTCATCCACCTTGATTAATGTCTACCACTTTTTGTTACACATCATTCAACCCAAACCATACTGTGCCAAACCATACTGTTACAAACTTTTACTGTTATGTGCATTTGCCTACATACATACACCATTTCATCATAGTTCACAACTCCAACATTTCACCTCTGTTATTTTTACTGCACATACAAACAACACCATACTTCCCATCCACTCCTATGTGCCACACATCCAAGCACTTCCACACCTCCACCTCCTCAACAATCATCACCTACTGCACGTCACCACATCAGTCACCTTCTGCATTTACAACTTTTACAAATCAACCACACATCATTGCCTACTGCAAATACCTCCCATATATTCACTTGCATACAAACCAAGCTCAGCTACCATTCCCTGTGCAATACAACTTCATAACTGCTGCATTCCATAAAACTGTGCACCACAACAGCCACTCAAACCACACCCAATTAGCCACTTTTGTTTACCACTCCAAAACACTCCACCGATCAGTCACTCTAGTTCCCATCCGGACATTACTTCCCACACTTCCTACACTTCATTCTTCAACAAAATCAGCATCACTATTTCACACATACGATACAAACCACCTCTTCTCACCAACATTGATACAACATTTCACCACCTACTGCTCCACTGCTTGCACTGCCACAACTTGGTTCGCCCAACCACCACGTTCAACCCACTTCCTCATCTACATCCTCTATTTCACACTGCTTGCACTTCAACAAACCCAGCCATACAACAACCACTTCCATCTCACTATCCATCATCTCTACCACCCACTATTCTATCAATTACATACAAATACAATCATACTTTTATTTGTCTTTTCCTATACATCCCACTGCTACACAACAATGACCATCATTCCAGTCATACCACTTCTCTGTTCACCATCCCCATCTTCTCTGTTCACCACTTCTAACATCATTTACATCTCCAAAAACTAACAAGCAATCACTTGCTAACTCCCTAAACTCCAACCTCAACCATGAACGAAACTCCAACAAACTGTTGCTAGCAATACCCCTCCCTTCAACCACAATCCAACCAGTAACCCGCCATATCTACATATACTTCCTCATATACATATACTCAGTTGACAACTACATCATAAACATATACTCAATTCACTGTCAACATCAAATTCCAAAACATATATGTTCCAAAACAACCCACACTTCACCACCTGATTATCGCTGCACTACAGCACTACCTCCTCCTCCCCTTCCTTTTGCAAGCTTCTGACTCTTGCACCTGATCAAGAAATAAAATTTCCATAAACACATACTGTCAATCTGCAAACCTACTGTCAATCCGCAAAACCAAATTTCCACAAACACAAACTACATTTTCTGCCGTCATCTGCAACTCGACCACCATTCCCCTATTCGACTACTGCCTAATCGAACCAATAGCAACTTTCCCCAAACTCAAACTCCACCTCCAGTTCCAATCGACACACTTCGAATCAAAACTCCATCACACAACTCAATTTGCATCCAATTCGCATCACCTGAAATCGAAAACAATCATGACTTCCCCCTCAATCATTCAACAATTGCACACTCCTCAACTACATCGCCATTCCTACACAACCTACATACGAACTCCTCCACCATCCATCGCCTTGGAACAAACCTCAACCTTCGCTCGACAATCGAAATCAATCCGCAACTTCATTCTTCGAATTCGATTTTAATTTTGAACTTCATTCTTCGAATCTGTAACTATGAACCTATGTTCTTCTTCTTTCTTAGGTTCCTTTAATTTCGTTTCGGGTTCAGGCTCCTGGGCAGCTTTGGTGAGAACTTTTCGATGTTTGACTATGATGGAATCAGAGGGAGAAAGTCGGCTAGGGTATTAGTTGATTTTGGCTGAAGAACGAGAGGAAGGAAAGGGTCGGGTTGGGTTAAATAAACGAATAATGGGCTTCGGGCACGATGGTGGTGATAGTTTTATTTAGTAATAAAAAGGTTTATTTAATTCTTTTATAAAACCATTTACTTAATGACAATTAACTCCTCGTTCGAGCCTGAAAATGTCTGTGTACAATATGGTAATTAATGAATAATTATTAACTATATTTATCGAATATTAATAGTAATTAGTTTATATTTATCATTAATTATTAATTATAAAAGTAATTACAAAAATCTAGCTATTAAAATTTAATTATTAGTTATTAAATTTAATTATTTTATTATTAAATATAATTAGTACTTATTCAATATTAAATTTTTTTTGTAATTAAATATTAGTTATAAATTATTTAATATTTAATATTAATAGTAATAAAATCAATTATTAATATTATTGATTATTAATTATTATGAATTGATTAATAAAATTAAATATGAAAATTTTATGTATTAATTATTCATTAGTAAATGAATAATAGTATTTATTAATTAATTAATATTTATTTATTGATTATTAATTTATATTAACTATTAATTATTATTTATTTATTTATTTATTATTATTATTAAAAATTATTTCATATTTCAAATTAATTGTTAATTATTATATATTAATTTACTGTTATTACTATTTAATATTTTTTATTTATTATTAATTAATTAATTATATTTAAATAATTATTAATTACTAACTATTAATAGGAATTACTTCATATTATTAATTAAAATTAAGTCTGTTGGGATACTGATTAAGTTATAAATGATTAATATAATATTATTAATGATTAATTGTTAAATATTAGTAAATAATATTATATTATTAATTATTAGTAATTAGTAATATAATATTATAATTAGTAATTGGTACATATGATTAAGATAATATTATTAGTGATTAATTATTAAATATTAATAAATAATAAATATTAATTTGAAGAAAGCATTGTAATTATTAATTATTGAATGTTGAAAATTGGCAACATACATTTTTTACAATGGGTATTTTATGATCATTGTAAAATTGGCATCGGCTAAAATAGGCATTTTATGACCGTTGTAAAATCGGCTAAAATAATCATTAATTACTGTAAGTTATAAATGATTAATATAATATTATTAATGATTAATTATTAACTATTAATTATTAAATATTAATAAATAATATAATATTATTAATTATTAGTAATATAATATTATAATTAGTAACATATGATTAACATAATATTATTAATGTTCAATTATTAAATATTAATAAATAATAAATATTAATTTTAAGGCAGCATTGTAATTATTAATTATTGATTGCGAAAGTTGGCAATGGACATTAATTACAACAAGCATTTTATGATCGTTGTAAAATTTGCATCGGTTAAAACGGGCATTTTATGACCATTGTAAAATTAGCACCTATTACAATGGGCATTTTTAGCCCGTTGTAAAATTGGCACCTATTACAACGGGCGTTATGAGTGTTGTAAAATTGGCACCTCTTACAACGGGCATTTTGTGACCGTTGTAAAATTGGCATCTATTACAACGGGCATTTTGTGAACGTTGTAAAATTGGCATTTATTACAACAGGTACGAAAGGACCGTTGTAATAGCATTCTATTACAAGGGAAAGTCATTTCCCATTATAAAAAGGGCATTGTATAGGGCATCTATTACAACAGTCCTGAATGGGCCGTTGTAATGGCCTTCTATTACAACGGGCAGCTAGTGCCCGTTGTAAAAATGGTGTTGTAATAGGGTATTTTGTTGTAGTGCTTGTATATAGATGTTAGGATTTGCATCGCAACAGACACGTTAGCTCATTTTGTATGTGGTCAAATATGTGCGTAAATATATAACTGTGAATTTCATGTTATTATTTTGAAAAATTATATATATCTATTTTATGTATGCATAAAATTTAATTTTATCACTAAAATACTGTAGAAATATTTATATATTTATTTATATGACAATATATTAAACCATTAATAACAATATATATATATATAATTAAAAATTCCTCTCATTTACAATTACCAGTTAGAAAATATACCAGATCTAGAATTCCGAAGATTTTATTATTTAATATATATAGAAATATTTAATATTGAATAAAAAAGATTTCGCCATAATAAATTATCATAAAATAACCTTATGACAAAATTATAAATTTTATAATTTTAGAAAACTAGAGACACATTTTGTCCTTAGGAAAAATTTATAAAATTTTCTCATTAAAAATAATATTTTAAATATATAATTTATTATAGACTCGAATTCAAATTAATTGTTAAAATTATAAAATTGAGTTATAAAAATCTAAAACTTTTTCTGAGGTTTCTATAACACATTTTGGGTCTTAAGAAAAATTTCCAGAATTTTGTAAATTAAAATAACATTTTGATTCATATAACTATTTTGAGGTCCGAAATAAATTAATTTTTAAAATTATAATTCTAAGTTCAAAAAATATAATTTTTTTCCTAAAGGCTTCTAACGTGAAAGAGGAATTTTAGAAATTATTAAACTGAAGTTAAGACACATTTATCTTATATATAAAGCAAATAGCTTGGTCAACGGGTCAATGTGAAGCCTTTTTCGAGTTTCCCAAATTACTCACATATCATTCAACTCAAAACAAATGAAACAACAAACTGTATGTGTAGGTATCTCCATCATTTATTTAACTTCACAAACAAATGGTAATGCGCACGATCTGATGCATTGTAGTTACTTCTTCCCTCTTTTTTTTTGTCCGTTCACAATAACCCATCTCCTCAACTTTTTCGTTCACTCCACGAACCAAATTGCGTTCACTTCCTAATTAAGCTTTTAAAATTTTAGTATTGGATCTTCAATTGCTGAGAAAAACCATTTTTCTAATATTTTCCGGTTCGCTCTTCTTCCGAAGGGAGGAGAAGCATCCTGAAGCACAAATGGCTGTCCCATGCTCTTACTTTTCTACACGTAAGAGATATTTGGACATACAGACCAAATTGTTCACATCTTTGGCAGATTATTTTAAACCATTTTTTTAAGTTTTTGGTTAAACTATGAGAATTATAAATGGATTAGCAATAATGGGAGCGTGGATCGCCATCATCCATAACATGCCCAACTTTCTTCACTACCTCTCTCAACAGAAAGAGGAGCTCAAGCTCAAATTTTAATATATTCACTACTTCGTTGTGTTTGTTTGAGGTGTAACGACCCAGAATTTCGGTCGTTTGAATTTGAACATTTAATTTATTTTAAATGCTGAAATTGAATTATTATTTGATTTTGAATATGGAGATTTTGGAAGAATCAGTAAAATAGTTTAAAATTCCAAATATAGCGATTTAATTGATCTGGTAAAATAGGAATTTAATAGTGGAAATAGGGTAAAAATGGGAATCTGGGTTAGATATGAATAGAAATGATTTTTTGGTTGATTTAAAATTCTATTTGGATTAGAATTATAACATTGGATGTTTGAATGGAAATAAAAATCGATAAATTTAAAATTCAAAATTTTTATATTAATTTAATAGTGGAAATTAATATACGGAAATAATGTAAATAATTGAATTATGATTTAAGATGAATCAGAATGATTTCTCACACGAATATAAATTCTATTTGAATTATAATGAAGTTACTAAGTTTTAAAATATGAAATTTTAAACGATTTTGAAAATCGCTCGATTTAATCGACGCGTTAAAATAGCCTTCCGGGGCACAGTCTCGGAATTCGACGAAACCAATTCCATTGGATCCGTAATAGTGTATTGTTATCAGATTTCAAATTTCGTTGTGTTTGGAGTTATTGTTTGATTGTACGATATAGAAACGCATTGAAATAAACATCAAAAATTTAATATTTAAATTCGTTTTAAAAGGCTATCTTCTACATACGATCGAATTTGGCAACGAATCATGTTCCATTGTGTTCGGAATACGGGTAAAATATTATAAATGCAGGCGGCACACTTCATTTGGAGTTTGTTTGAAAAAGCATGTTAATTTGGAAATAATATTAAAATAATGTTATGTGTGTGTGTGTCCACGCAACAGTAAAACCAAATCTATTTTCACAGTTGCGCCATCATCCTAACCAATGGCCGAAAAGCAATTTCATTCCCCTTCCATTATCTCTTGATCCATTAATTATTAGGAGAAGCCTCCAACTACGAAATTATCAAGCTCATCAAGATGAGCAAATCCAACGGTGGATCTAGGGTATCATTGTCATTTGGAGGCATATTTGAGGCCCTTCATCACGCGTTCGAATGCATTTTCCAAAGTGAAGGCAGCACTGTAGTTAACGAGATTGTGGCCGAAGGTGTAGCGCGTGCTGGCCTTTCGAGTGGTGGTAGTTGATCGACTTTTTGCTTGATGTGGTGGTCGCAATAAACTCAAGGGTGGAGGCGGCCGTGGGTTCGAGTGTGCGTGGGGGGTGGGAATATTCGCACGGAAGAAGAAGTAAAGAGGGCAGGACGACCGTGATTTTTTGTTCAAGATCGTACAGCCAGATTTGTTCTGGTAAATAAAAAATAAATTTTTTTACTGTATTAATTGTCATATATAGAATTATAAATTTCATATCTTGGCCATACGAGGACGGTATCGGACGAAACAAGCAGCATCGAAATCGCAGTGACGAGCTCTACGTAGTGGAACAGAATTGGAGATGTTTAGAGCTGGCAAAAATTTTAGGTAAATTTGAACGTGTTCGATTTAATTTAAAATTAGAGCGTTTGGCGACGTAAAAATCAGGTGAGTTAATCTCACCCAATTTTGGATTGCTGGTGAATAATTTTAAATAGTTAAAATTAATAAATGGTTGATTGGTTAAATTGATGTGTTTTTATCAGTTAGATGTGATTATATATATAGTATATATATTGGAGTGATTGATAATCCCGCATATATATAGCGGATGAGACCCTATACACCGCGCATAATGGCGGATGACCCCATATACCGCGATATTCCACCTCAAAGTGGAATTGGTATTTTTATGTTGTGCCAACATCTATATATGCAGGGAAAATAGGTTGGAAGGATCCAACTGGATTCCTCAAGGATGTTGAATTTAATTTCATATATAGTGATATATGTTATATTGGAATAATCTGTGATAGATTACTGTGGGGTTTATACCGATTGAATGTTATGATTGTTTGGACTTGATTTTTGGTATGTTAAAATGCGAATAATATATGGTTGAATTTGAAAAGAAAATAAAAAGGAATTTTAAAGTAAAATTTTTATAAAGAAATTTTAGGTTAATTAACCAGATAAAATAAATGGTGTTGAAAAGTGTACTTAACTAAATCAGAATATAGTGAATAGGGCTTTGGAATAAAAGTATACAAAAAGGGTTTTTAAATAATAAATGTTTAAGTGGTACTTGTTTAAATATAACAGGTTTAAAATCGATTTTTTTTAATAGATCAGAAGATAAAAGTGAATTTGGAAATAAGTATAAATTGGTTATACTGGACTCAAGTAGGATTTTCTAATTTTACAGGATGAAATTGGAAATCGGGAAATTGGTCTTGTTTTAAAAAGAGGATTTTAATTTATTAATTTAGTAATTTTAAAAGTGTTAAAATATTCTGGAAATTAGCTGTTTCATAATTTTAAATTGTTTAAAACATATTTACTCATTAAATAGTTATTTATGATGATTTTTAAAGATTTATTATTATTTAAGAAATGGTCAGCAATTTTTTTAAAAGATAATTATTAAATATTTATATGGATTTGTATAATAACTTCTATTTAAGTATATTTATCTAGTTTAAACTTGGAAATTTATTTTAAAACTTACAAACACTATTTTGGGGTAACCTTTAAAACAAAATTTTTGGGAAGTAATGGTATACTCGCATGGCATAAGCAAAGGCAGTGAGTGCCTGCAACTAAGTTCTGAATTTCTCCAGGATAGATACGTAACCATTGAGCCATGATCCATGGTTTGATACCGCAGTGGTACTTTCCACGTTATTTTCAAAGGGGTTTACAAATTTTTTTGAAAAGGATAATTTATGAATATACTGAATTCGATAAGACAAGTTCACATACTTAGGATAAAGAGATTTAATTTGTTTAAATTTAATGTAAATAGGATTTGGTGTTTTTCAGTGGAAAATGAAGTGTTTGGTTGAATTGATTGTTTATTTGATAGTTAAATAACCGACTATCAAATTTGGACCCTAAATAACTTTGGAAATATCTAGGGGAAATATGAGGATTATATGGTGCAATTAATGTTCGAGGTGCTATACTGTATGTATAAACTCGTTTCGTTCTTCTAGGATGATTTTAAGGAAATCCTTCCACTAACGGTTAGGACGTGATCTCTGATCTTATTTTCGTCTGTTTATTTCCTAAAGAACCGAGGTTGAGTTTACCGGAAATATCGAACGTTGTTTCTAAGAGACCGGGATTGGACTTGTGATCCTAAAGCCACTTCAATCCAACGAGTACATTTTCATAAAGAAGACAAAAACATAGAGTCGAAGATGGAGTAATGAAGTGCAAGGGCTAATCGCTACTAATCCTGAGGGTGATTCCAAAAAGGATGTAGTAGGAATAGTGCCTTCGATTCTGTTTGGACCGGGAACAGACTTGTGTGGATTAATGCTATCAGTACATTGTCATTGGAGGACGGTGAGCATTCTAAGTGGATATGTCTAACAAGGTAATTGTAGCCTCTAGCCTCATCAACCGGGAATGACTGAAAAGTAGGGGAGATGCAGCAAGGCTAAGTGGGTAGCACCCAAGTAGGGTATGTCTATCATCTTTCTTGATAACCTCGGATATTATCACTACATGCGAAAAGAGCTCGAAAAGGGTGGGAAAACTTGAGGTGATAGCATATTCAGTCTATCCAGGTCAGGGATAGTTCGGTCTTGTGTTGGCTGGGATCGATAGGTTCAATCTTGATATAGTATTTTTAGACATGTACTCTGATAGGTGGTACTCCAATGCCTAGTCAATCAGTTGGAAATCCATTCTCCAATAAGCGTCATACGATTTTCATTACGCCCAACTATGCTGGAACGCGAGATGCAAGCATTTTAGCTATTTGAACAAGTATTTATACTTAGACACTGTTATAATATAAGATGATTTTGATATGAAATGTTTTGGTTATCGTTAGGTAAAAACCCGTCATGTTTATTTGTGGCGTGGTCTTATGAGATACCTTTGATTTCAAAGGATTTTGAAACTTTAATAATTCAACTTGAATGTGTTTTCTCACGCTAGTTTTCCAGACTGACTCGTATGTTACTTTATTATAATGCTAGGGTTGGATCGAGTATTACAAATTCAGGGCTAGATACTATAGAGCTCGGGAGACGAGTTGCAGACCGAGATGTATTCTCGTACATGTTTATTTCCGCTGCAGTGTTGTTTGAAATTACCAGCAGTTGTGAGGATAGGGTGTTATAACTGCCCAGGCTGGTAATTGTTGATTTATGTATTCTGTTGTGAGATATGTATATTATAGCTTGACCTGTGCGAAGAGCTATTGATATTATATATTGTTCTGTTTGCTGTGAGATTCTGTTTTGTGTTAGTTTTCTTCTTGTTCTACCTCCTTTCTTTTCCCCTCATAAATTTGTCTTTCCGGCACTCGATCGTTTGGCATGTTATACAATTGGTGTATTTATGTCGGATTTCGAGGGTCGAAAGGGGGGGTCCTGACATTGTGGTATCAGGGCTTAGGTGGGCGATATACCTAGGCTTTTGTGAGAATATAAAATGAGTTTGAGTGTATTAATAGATATAAGCACGTAATTGTTAGTGAATATAAAATGTTTTTATATCTTGTTGACTTATCAATTGGTTGTTTATGAATTCTGGTCGGTATGGGAAGTACAACCATATCAATTGGGGTTTGTAAACTCTTAAAACAGGGTAAACCGACATAGTATTGTTTCAAAGTAGGTAAATGAAATAATTTTACCCAAAAATTATATTTTTGGTATAAATGAATTAAATTCCTGAATTATTATAGAGTATATGTTTGGAATGCTTGTTTGTTAATATTATAATCCAAAATAAGATTTTAAAAATTGAAACGGTTATATATATATGACCAAATAGAAATTTATAAAAATGATATATACCACGACGTTATAACTAGGATTGGACCTAAACCATAATTTAAATCCTAGAAATTTTAGAAGATGTTTTGAAAAGGATTTGAACTAAGTGTTAGGGATTTTTAAATCTTGAGAATTTTCGAAATTTTTTCCAAAATGGTTTGTGAGGAAAAATGGAGTAATATTTGAAAATAAAATTTAAAATAGAAATTGTTTTAAAATGAATTTTGGAAGTATGGAAGCACTAAACTCACCTTGGTCATTGGAAAATAATCTTGGTGATTCTGTCCCCATCATCAGTATTCATTTTTGAGTTTCTAAGTGATGGATTGCTATCGTGGTAATTGGTTTTGATATTTGTTTTGGACCTGTTTGATAAACTAATTTGTTTTACAAATTCTAATGGGAATTGTTTTAGGTAAAACCAAGTTGTTTTGAGAATCCAGAAGTATGATTTGATATACCAAAGTGAATATTTGTATATTTATGATTTCAAAATGTTTTGAAATAAAACCATGTAATTGAATTCTAGGGTTTCTATTTAAAAGATTTGAAAAGTCAAGAGAAATCAGTATTGAGCCTATAGTTGGAAGTTGATACAGATAAGAAGGGAAAATGTGAATTCTAAATCCAGGAATTAAAATTTAACTTGAATAAGTTAAAGCACAAACAAGATAGGTTGGAATTTAACTTAAGATAAGTTAAATAAATGGAAATTGGATTTGAATTGAATGGAATATAAAGTTGAAATGTAAAATGGTTATGTAACTGTAAGTTATAATTATTGAATGAAATGGATATACTCAAGCAAGTAAGTGATTTATATAATTCAGATTTATGATTATAAAATGTAAATGGACTCAAGTAAGTAATATGAGATTTTAAGTAAATAATTTTTTGAATTTATGAATTGAGAAATGAAATGGTGAAACCAAATGAAAATGGTTTGGTATTAAGGTAAAAGAATTGGAAATTCAAAATTTGAATTTTAAATAAAGGGTGAATGGTAGTTGAGTAAATTGAATATAAGTATGAATTGTGAAGAGATTGTATAACTATATGTTGTAAATATAGAATGTGAATAAACTTAAGTGGTAAATTCAAGAAATTGTGAATAAATAAGTGCTGTAACTTATTAAACTGGGGAAGTGAAAAGTATGACCAAGTTAGAATGGTTAAATCATTGATAACAAGAAATGAATTCAATGTAAGAGTAAATGAACTGAATATGATTTTGGAATATGGATTGGGTAAGTTGAGTGTGAACTTAAGTTTTAAAGCTGAATATAAGTTAAGTAGTGATATAAAATGTTTATAATAAACCTTAGAAATAATTTTATGGAACGGTTTATAATAAATTAGCTTGAAATGAAATGTCGTTCACTAAAATGAAGTGAATAGTAGTATGTGAATTAATTGGAAGAAAAATAAGTTAAATGGAAATCAATTTAAAGAATAAAGAGAATTTGGTTGCAATGAAAAACTTAACTTAAATGATCATTTATGAAATGAATTCATAAATAAAATTAACACAGATTGGAGTGTGTTTGATATAAAGATAAAGCGAGCAAAGTTTGGTAGATAACTTGAATAGGCATCAAAGAGAAACTAGATAAATTGATTATAGTCAATTTAAAAAAGGAATAAATTGAAACTGATAAAATGGGTTTGCATATAGTGGGAGTCACTAATGGATGGAATGCAAATAAATTGATTTGTAAATCAATTTGAAATTAAATAAAAGTGAATTTATGCAAGTAAGGCACATATAAATATATATGGATTGAATATGAGTTTGTTTGTTGTGAATATGAATTGAATGCAATAAAATTGGTTGTAAATCATTTCGAATTGAATGAAATAATATATGGATACATGGAAAGGAAATTAAAATTAGTGTTGGAATCTTATAATTTCTTGTGTTATATGATTGGCATGTTTGGGGTTATGAAATTTATGAGTTTCGGCTAGTAAAATAAAGGAAATGTTATAAAATTTCATGTTTATGAAACTTATGTCCTTATTTTGAGTAAGTACAGATACATGAAGCTATGGGATAGATTTTGGTTGCGTAAATGCATATAAAATAAGCTGCTCGCTTAAAAACGCTAACATGAGGTACGCATATGCAATAAAATAAAGAAATGATTGTCTATTGATATATATTTTGTTTTCTAACCTCGTGGGTCGATGTATATATATTTATCCCTCTTGTCATATTGTAAAATGCTCTCCGTACAAAGTATTCGCTATTAAAAACTTTTGAAAATTTAGGGTGTTAGAATTTTTTTGAAAAGTTTGGGAAATTTTTTGTTATTTAGAAAAAGTTGGTTTTTGAATTGAAGTTGAAATAAAAGGTTTTTGAGTTAGGGATGGAAGCAAATTGTTTCAGGTAAAACTAAGGGATAAGGAAGTGAATGTAGAGTTTTAATAAAATTGGTTTTGGAAAAGTAAATAGGTTTGGGGGCATTTTTCCGATCTTAGCAAATTTCGAAGATGAAATTTTTATAAGGGGGAGAAATATAACGACCCGGAATTTCGGTCGTTTGAATTTGAACATTTAATTTATTTTAAATGTTGAAACTGAATTAGTAATTGATTTGGATTATGGAGATCTTGGAAGAATCAGTAAAATAGTTTTAAAATTCCAAATACAGCGATTTAATTGATCTGGTAAAATAAGAATTTAATAGTGAAAACTAGGTAAAAATGGGATTTTGGGTTAGATATGAATAAAAATGATTTCTAAGTTGATTTTAAACTCTATTTCGATTATAATTATAACATTGGATGTTTGAATGGAATTAAAAATCGATAAATTTGAAAATTTTATATTAATTTAATAGTGGAAATTACTATATGGAAATAATGTAAATAATTTAATTTTGATTTAAGATGAATCGGAATGATTTCTAACAAGAAAATAAATTCTATTTGAATTATAATGAAGTTAGTAGGTTTTAAAAATTGACATTTTAAACGATTTTGAAAATCGCTCGATTTAATTGACCCGTTAAAATAGCCTTCCAAGGCACAGTCTCGGAATTCGACGAAACCAGTTCCATTGGATCTGTAAAAGTGTTATTATCGGATTTTAAATTTCGAATCTTTGGAGCTATCTTTTGATCATATAAAATATAAAGGTGTTGAAATAAACATCGATAATTTAATATTTCAATTCGATTTAAAAAGCTATCTTCCACCTACAATCGAAATAGGCTATGAAACATGTTCCACGGTGTTCGGAATACGGGTAAAACATTATAAATGCCAGATGACACGCTTCGTTTGGAGTTCGTTTGAAAAAGCACGTTAATTTGGAAATAATATTAAAATAATGTAATGTACGCGCGCGCTCCCGTGTGTGTCTTTTATGCAACAGTAAACCCTAATCTATTTTCACAGCCGTGCCTCCATTGTAACTAACGGCTTGAAAGTAATTTTGTTCCCCCTCAATTATATCTTGAACCATCGATTTTTAGGAGAAGCCTCCAACTATGAAATTGTCCAGCTCATCCGGATGAGCGGATCCAACGGGGGATCGAGGGTATCGTCGTCGTTTGGAGGCATATTTGAGGCCCGTTCATCATGCTTTCGGACACGTTTTCCAAAGTGATGGTAGAACCGGAGTTGACGAGACTGTGACCGAAGGTGTAGAGCGTGTTGGCATTTCGAGTGGTGGTGGCTGATCGACTTTTTGCTCGATGCGGTATTTGCAATAAACTCAAGGGTGGAGGAGGTCGTGGGTTCGAGTGTGCCTTTGGGGGGTATTCGCTTGGAAGAAGAAGTAAAAGGGGGACGATCGTGATTTATGGTTCAAGATCGTACAACCAGATTTGTTCGGGTAAAAAAAATTATTATATTATTTTATATATACAAACTTATAAATTTCATATCTTGGGCATATGAGGGCAGATTCTAACGAAACAAGCGACATTGAAATTACAACTATAAGCTCTGCAAAATGGAACAAACCTGGAGGCATTTGGAGCTAACAAATTTTTCAGGTTAAGTCGAACGTGTTCGATTTAATTTAAAATTGGAGCGTTTGGCAACGTGAAAATCAAGGTGAGTCAATCTCATTCAATTTTGGACTGCTAGTGATTAATTTTAAATCGTTAAAATTAATAAATGGTTGATTGGTTAAATTAATGTATTCTTATCAGTTGGATGTGATTATATATATAGTATATATATTGGAGTGATTGATATTCCCGCATATAGAAGCGGACGAGACCCTATGTGTCCCGCATAATAGCGGATGAACCTATATACCGCGATATTCCACCTCGAAGTGGAATTGGTATTTTTATATTATGCTAACATTTGTAGATGCAGGAAAACAGGTTGGAGGGATCCAACTAGATTTCTCAAGGATGTTGAATTTAATTTCATATATAGTGATATATGTTCTTTTGGAATAAGCTGTGATAGATTACTGTAAGGTTTATATTGATTGAATGCTACGGTTGTTTGGACTTGATTTTTGGTATCTTAAAATGCCAATAATATATGATCAAATTTGAAAAGAAAATAAAAAAGGATTTTGAAGTAAAATGTTTATAAAGAAATTTTGGATTAATTAATCGGATAAAATAAAAGGTTTTGAAAAGTGTACTTAACTAATTAGAATATTTTGAATAGGATTTTGGAATAAAAGTATACAAAAAGGGTTTTTAAATAAGTGGTACTTGTTTAAATATAACGAGTTTAAAATCGAGTTTTTTTAATGGATCAGAAGATAGAAGTGAATTTGGAAATAAGTACAAATTGGTTTTACTGGACTCAAATAGGATTTTCTAATTTTATGGGATGAAATTGGAAATCGAGAAATTAGTCTTGTTTTGAAAAGAGGATTTTAATTTATTAATTTGGTAATTTTAGAAGTGTTAAAATATTCTGGAAATTATTTGTTTCGTCATTTTAAATTGTTTAAAACATATTCAATTATTAAATAGTTACTTTATGATGATTTTTACAGATTTATTATTATTTAAGAAATGGCCAGCATTTTTGTTCTTAAAAGATAATTATTAAATATTAATATGGATTTGTATAATAACTTATATTTATGTATATTTATCTAGTTTAAACTTGGAAATTTATTTTAGAACTTATAAACACTATTTTGGGATAACCTTTAAAACAAAGTTTTCGGGAAGTAATGGTATACTCGCGCGGCGTAAATCAGAGGCAGTGAGTGCCTGCAGCTAAGTTTTGAATATCTCTAGGATAGAGACGTAACCATTGAGCCGTGATCCACGTTTTGATACCGCAATGGCACTTTCCACGTTATTTTCAAAAGGGTTTTCAATTTTTTGTGAAAAGGATAATTTGTGAATATACTGAATTGGATAAGACAAGTTCACAAACTTTAGATAAAGAGATTTAATTTATTTAAATAGGATTTAGTGTTTTTCAGTGGAAAATGAGGTGTTTGGTTGAATTGATTATTTATTTGATATTTAAACAACCGACTATCAAATCTGGACCCTAATATAACTTTGGAAATATTTAATAGAAATACGAGGATTATATGGTGCAGTTACCATTCGAAATGTTATACTGTACATATAAACTGGTTTCGTTCTTCTAGGACGATTTTAAGAAAATCCGTCCACTAACGGTTAGGAGATGATCTCTGATCTTATTTTCTTCTGTTTATTTCCTAAAGAACTGAGGTCGAGGTTACCGGAAATATTGAACATTGTTACGAAGAGACCGGGATCAGATTTGTGATTCGAAAACCACTTCGATCCAACGAGTACGTTTTCGTAATGAAGACAAGGGCATGGAGTCGAAGTTGGAGCAGTGAAGTGCAAGGGCTAATCCCTACTGATCCTAAGGGTGATTCCAAAATGGATGTAGTAGGAATAGTGCCTACGGTTCCGTTCGGACCGGGAACGGTCTTGTATGGATGAATGCTATCAGTGCATTATCATTAGAGGACAATGAGCATTCCAAGTGGATATGTCTACAAAGGTAATCATAGCCTCTAGCCTCATCAACCAGTAATGACTCGAAAGCAGTGGAGATGCAACAAGGCTAAGTTGGTTGCACCCAAGTAGGGTATGTCTATCACCTTTCTAGATAACCTTGGATATTATCACTACATGTGAAAGAAGCTCGGAAAGGATGGGAACACCCGAGGTGATAGCATATCCAGTCTTTCCAGGTCAAGGATAGTTCGGTCTTGTATTAGTAAGGATCGATAGATTCGATCTCGGTACAGTGTTTCTAGACATGTACTATGACAGGTGGTACCCTAGTGCCTAGTCATTCAGTTGGAAATCCATTCTCCAATAAATGTTGTACGGTTTTGATTGTGCCCAACAATGCTGGAACGTTAGATGCAAGCATTTCATCTATTTGAATAAGTATTTGTACCTAGATACTATTATAATATCAGATGATTTTGATATGAAATGTTTTAGTTATCGTAAGGTAAAAACCCGTCATGTTTATTTGTGGCGTGGTCTTACGAGATACCTTTGATTTCAAAGGATTTTGAAACTTTAACAATTCAAATTGAGTGTATTTTCTCATGATGGTTTTCCAGACTGACTCGGGTGTTATTTTTTTTATAATGCTCGGGTCAAACCGAATATTACAGGTTTGGGGCTGGATACTATAGTGCTCAAAAGACGAGCTGGAGACCAAGACGTATTCTCATACTTGTTTATTTCCGCTGCAGTGTTGTTTGAAATTACCAGCCGTTGTGAGGATAGGGTGTTATAACTGTCCAGGCTGGTAATTATGGATTTGTGTACTCTGATGTGAGATATGTATATTACAATTTGACTTCTGTAAAGAGCTATTGATATTATATATTGTTCTGTCCGCTGTGAGATTCTGTTTTGTGTTAGTTTTCTTCTTCTTCTACCTTCTTTCTTTTCCTCTCAATAATCTATCTTTCCGATACTCGATCGTTTGGCATGTTATGCAATGGGCATATTTATGTCGATTTTCGAGGGTCTAAAAGGCGGGTCAGACCACTGTGGTATGACTCTGGATGTTGTTTTGTTGCCATTTAAGAAGTAAAAAATAAATATTTTATTTTTTGAGTTGCAATTTATTAGTTTTGCAAGTTGGCTTTGCTTAAGTGTAGCTTGATTTATATCGAGTATCATCGGGAGTTTTCATATGTTGTATAATTGTACTATCAGCCAAATAAGGCATGAAGATCAAAATCATTTTATGGAATACCCTAAGTATTTTATACCATGCTCTTTTAAACTACATTTATTACCTAGAAGTAATTATGGAAGTTGAATATATTTCCAAAAAAACACGCTAACCGATGTACATCCAATTTTTTGCAAGCTTTTATGCACATGTCACAATAATTAAATGCTGATATTAACCATTGTGTCGGCAACATTTTCCCTCAAAATCCAATAAATGAATGCATCGTTTTCTTTATATGCATTTACTATTTTGCAGTAAAAGAAAAGAAGATTGTGGCTTTGCTAGAATGATTTCTGATTTAGCTGATATGCTAGTTTTATAAGCCTACTTTTCAGCTCTATTTCAGCTTCAAATGGAATAATTCCTTATTTTTGGTGCTCTTATTGCTCTATTCAAGCAGTTAAGTCATCTTAAGGTCCAATTTATTACATATATACACATGCAATGAGCTAATTGCATACCATATGATTTTTATTTTTATTTTGCATATTCAAAATTTAGATACTCAAACTTATACAATTTTCGTTGCAAAGATAAAATTATACTAAACAACATTTGGATATAGGTTGTGAAGATCCAACAAATCATTGGGTAGCAAGAAGGAAAAGACTTGGAGTATTCGCTTGATCATTGAACTAGACAATCATCATGACGTGCTTCCTATATATTAAAACTAATGGTGAAGCTTTTAGTCTTAGGCAAGGATAAGAAATTACGTTTTATGGTGTGACATGATTTTGTGTTATGTAATTCATATAGATGTTAATTATAACCATCGTTTAGATGTTCAATCTCAATTCTCTCTTTCACACACATACAAAATTCTTTGTTTGAGTGATAATTTAGGGGTACTCTGAATAGATACACACATTTGGTTTTGCTTAAGATACACACATTGCATTAGTTTATTAGCATTGCAATACTAAAGGTAAATGAAATAAATCGTTGAGTATTCAAGTAACTGTTAAGTCATTTGAAGTACATTCGACTATTATTTATAAAATTCTTCACCATTGAAGCAATGCATCAAAGACTAGAAGTGACTGTTCAGTTTAAAACTTATTTTAAAATTTGATCACTTTTTTATGCGCATGTCCATTGGACTATGCATAAAATATTTGTCAAAAGGGCCGATATAAAGCCTTTTCAAGAATCCCTAAACTAACCCTATTCTTAAAATTGGATATAGAATTTCAAGGGCTATATTTATCATTTTATTTGCGCAATTACCAACGTATATCTTTCCTTTACTACTCCCATCTTTTGCCTTTTCCCATATACACCAAACTAGTCAGTTGCATAAACTATTTTACTGTATTTCTTCATATGTGATCGATCTAAAACCAACATGCTGAAGAACTACCAACTACCGACGGCACCACCGATCGCTTATGACCCTTCTATGAAAAATCCTCAACAACACCTCCTCCTTACCGTCGTTACTGAAATCTCTATCCTCATCGATGTTGCATTATCAAGTTGCAAAGATTAGATGTTCTAAATTTATCGAGATTATTGAAAAAATAATGAAAATACTTCGTTTTATTTTATATTGGTTTAATTGTCTTTCTAAATGTGACAACCAACTTATAAAATGAAACTTTTATTCACAGTTGTTCGTTTTATTTTCTATTTTTTATAGGATTGAAATCCATCACTGGAGGCTATGTCAAATTTGCTTTTTAAAGCTATGAACCTTCTTTTAATGATCATATTTTGGATATTACTGATTTGGTATTCTCTATTCTAATTTATTTATCTAACCCTCATGTTAACAAATTCTATAATAACCTATATGGTTTTATATATAGGATAGGAGATCCTTTGAGAAAATTGAGATCAAATTGGAAATATTTTTAATATTTTTAATTAAATTTCATTCCACTTTAGGCCTATCAACGATACTTCAGAATGTGAATAGTTTCACATCCGCATACACATCCAAAATCATTTTTTGATATCAGATATCTATATCTATAGATAAGGACAGTATCGACTAATTATCAAATCTACCAATGATCAATAAACCAATAAGTATAAATAAAAAAATTTGGTTTTACAACAAAAATTTCAATCTCATTGATTATAAAGTATAAAAAACATAAATAGTTTTGAGCACTTAATATTCATTAAATTAAATGCATATAATATAAACTATTAACTTAATAAAAAAATAAATACATATATTTAATTGGACTAACATAAACATAATATATACCACAAATTTTAACAAAACCGTACGGATAAATTTTGGATAAGGGTGTCTTCGTATCCACATCTACGTCCACTTTTTTATATCAGATATTTATCCACTTTTCGAATACGGATGTCGATAGATTTTGAATTATTCAGGTATCCATTATCAGGCTTATCCATATTAGTTTCAAAATTTTCAAATGATTGATATATATGTAACTGCTTCTTTAGTATAATACTTCAAAGTTAAAGCAATTTTAGAGATGATAATTTGGGTATGACATTCGCCATATTGGTGTTTCAATAGAAAAGGCTGGATCTTTGGACCGCTAGAAGTTTCAACATGCTTCTAAGTTAATGTATTTTTTTGGCTTTTCCTAGATTGTAATTGACCAATGAAGCTCAGATGATTTAAATTATAGAATTCCTTACTTCCTAAGTAACCCAGATGATTATAATATGACATACGTATGTTACATCCTTTCTCATTTCCATTTAGTTAGCTATTTACGAAACAAAAGTTAAAGGGCAGAAATCATGACATAATTCTCTATACATGCGCGGGCACATGCGCACACACATGCAGACATCCAAGATTAGTTTACAATTAAGAGAAGTGATAAAATTCAAGTGAAACATGAATGCATATAATTACTTAGTTGAAAACACAGTTCAATTTTGGATATGAAGGTAGAAATAAAGACAAAAGAATTTTGTTTTATCAATCTGGTTGCTTTTTCATCTAAATAATGTATACTTTGGGCTTTGCAACAAAATGTGGCTGTTAATCCAAAATTAAGTTTAAAATTAAGAGAAATAAAAAAAATTCAAATTCAAATGAAACCTAAATGCATATAATCACATATTAAAGTCATCGATAAATTTTAAGATATATTTATGTATGTATAACTTAATAATGCAACTCAATTATGGGTACATGCCATGATACAAATATAACAACATTTGTTCATGTGTTTTATTACAATAAATATAAAATTGTTTATAGTGGATTTTACAGAAAAGATTCACACATAAGGAATTGACTAATTTGGCCCGTGTTTAGTGAGAAAGATGCTCAAGCTGGAAGAGGTACATAAACATAAAGAAAGTTCATGTTCGTTTTGTTGTTAAGGTTATGATTCCATAAAAGGAAATCCTCAAGTTCATAAGGGGAAATTTAATGTTAATGTGATTTTGAATTTGTTTTTTAAATATGGCATGTTAATACAATTCTTTAAGATGTTAATATAGTTTGATTTTAAGGTGATTATGTTTGTTCAAATTTTGTTTTACTTTTACATTTTGAACTATTGTCTAGTAGAATGAAGTATAATTATATTCCACAATTTTATGGACTACCAAAATGTTATGTAATACATGTATTTTGACACTGTGCTTTTCGATATATGAACCTTTGAAGTTGTATAAGCGAGAAAACAAAACGCTTGGCTCATCCAACATTTACATTTTCTAAATGATTCAAAGTTGTCAAAATACATGTATATTCTAAGTTGTTTATGTTGTATAATATTCAAATTTGTATAACAAGTTTCGAGTAAAACGTAAATGTTAACGAAATTAATACTTGTGTGTTTTACGTGTTTCATTTAATAGAAAGTTAGCACATATTTTTCCATGTGCACATTATATATCTTGTATATGAAGAAGATACTTTGATCAACCTGTCAAAGTGAAGCCTTTTTGGTGTGTCCCAAAATGACCTTACCAATACTTTTCGTCTCAGTAGTAAGTGATGATGTACATGTGTTGTTCTGATGATGTACATGCATTTTACAATGGGAGCAGACAGTGAGCTTGAGCAAAAAGAAATGATATAGAAGTAGAAGGCAGAGAAATAACAATAAGCAAAGCTTCAGTTCTGATGTTGAGATAAGCAATAAAAGACAGAAACAATTATGGTGCCGAGAATGAATTGTAGAACATAGCAAAAGGGCAGTTAGTAGAAGATGAGCATCAGTGAAGATGAGTTGTCGAAGTTTTGATGCTGAAATTTGATCAGGTGTATTATTATAATTCTGAATTTCTGATGCAAAATTAAGGTATAAGGGTAGATAAATAAGTTATTGATGGGTCTGTTCAAAGCTGATGGTAGCATGACAGTAGAACTAAATCATGATAGTAGAATGGTAGCATGGCAGTTGAATAACAATGAAGGAGTAGTATAATTTAATTTTGATGTTAAGCTTTGAATACATGTGTTGCTGATTTCTGATTCGTAATTTATGAAGTATGTGCACAAATAGATGAAGTGTAGGCATTGTTAGAACCACATATATGGTGCTTTGATGATGATAACCATACAACAATGCTACTAATATGTTTATTAAGTTATTTAGTTATTGCGGGTCAAAACGATGACGGAAAAGGTGAAAAATAAATTGGCTAAAAATATGCAAAGCTAGGACTCAAACCCGGGTAGGCTGACAAATGAGCGCATGCTTTTACCACTGAACTAAGGAAGCTTTTGGAAATTTTGCTTATTCGGTTGACTGAAATCCATGCTCAGCCAATTGAACTAGTCTAAGTTGACTAACTTATAAAAAAAGCAGACTGAATCAAACTCGAAGTTCTAGACCAAAATTGGCCACTTTCAGTCTACTGTATTTGATCCTCACTCGACTGAGCTAGTACGAAAATGGCTATTTTTTACGTTGGTTCCTTCATGTCTCTTCACTCCAAAAGTTGCATCTCTTCGCTCCTACAGCCACTTCTCTTCATCCATGGTGAATTTGGAAGGTTGCACCGCTATGTTGGCATCCCCTACAACAACTATATAATCCCATAACCATTCCTGAATCATATACATTGAAAAACGACTCTATGCATTGAATTCTAGGCCTCAAACTCTCAATTCCTAAGCATTACCATGAATTTCCTAAAATTCATGTGATTTACAGATTTTGGCTAGTGTGTTTCATCTCCACTTCCCATATTCTAGTCAAATAAACTCCTTAGCCTCTACACCTCCACTCAATATCATTTGGTTTGGTTATAGGAGTTACTATACATCAAAGTGACATTTTGTATCTCAGGATACACTGTGTTAGAAAGTAACATTTGTTACACTACTTGTAATTGTTGTTGAAGTCATGTTCGGTTTCTCAGAAGTCCTATTCAGTTTTCTAAGTAGTATAAGTCTTAATCGGTTGCTCAGGCGGAGTCTATAAACCCCTTCCTCCGAGTGAAGTGAGGGTGTTGATAGTGAAAATCCTTACAGGTGCTTAGGGACTGGACATATGAGAGGTGCTCCGAACCAGTATAAAATCGACTGTGTTATCTACTATTTTATTTCCGCTGCATTTACATTGCTTACAACAGTTGGCCATCTTTGATCCTGTGCATAAGCGACTAACAAGTGGTATCAAAGCCCGTAATTCTATCGATCGTCACAACATCATAGAATAATGCCCAGAAAGAGAAGATCCTGTCAGAGCTCAAAGTTAGTCAAGAAAAAGAAAATTTCTGGAATCAAGCGACAATAAATAGAATCAAGGTACATGTGTTGTATGGCTAATCTTAGATCAAAATCGGTACACTTAGATTCTATATATAATGATCTTTTACAAATGCATGAGAAATTATTAAAAGATTTTAAAACATCATAAAAGGTCAATTCTATTGCTTTTGCTAAATTGGATGATTGTGAGCGTAAAATTTAGTATTTTAACGAAAGAAAATAAGTTTTTAGTAAAACAAACCAAAGTTTTCGATAATACATTTGAAGAACTTGTTTCACAAAAAGATTTTCTATCATAAGAAAATAAGTGCTTAAATGATAAAAATACTGATCTTTTAAAGGAAAATGAATTTTTGTAAAATTAAAATATATTTTTGGGAAATTTTTTAAATGATTCCAATTATGAACTTTTATCTCTTGAAAAAGAGAATAAGACTTTAAATGATAAGAATCTAGAATTAATTAAAGAATGTGAATTTTTAAAAAATAATAATATTGTTTTGCAAAAAGAAATTTGTGATTCCAAAACTATTTTTGATAGATTAAATAAGAAAATCACAAATTTTAATCGGGAAAAAGATGATTTGTCTTCCTTAACTACTAATAGCAAAGCTCACAATAATATATAGAAAAAGTACTAGATATGCATTCATGTATACACATTTTAATGCTAGTACTAAAAGTAGGGATAGATCTAAATTAATCCATGTCATGATAGTATTATGCTTAAAAATAGAAAAAATCCTTTGAATACTAGATCAGTGACAGTTAATGTTAATATATGGGTTCCTACTAATCTAACTGATTATAATAGACAATCGTACGTTGGCAATTATTACGACACTGTGATTAACAATGGAAATTATATTAAGAGATCAACCACATCCAACTGGATATGGTTTCCTAAGTCATAAAGCTTGTATCTATTATAAATGAGTATCATTTTTCTTACATTTAACATATCTATTGGACACTCGTCGCTTTACGAAAATCTTGAAAAAAAATATTATTTATGACTTCTCCAAGATATTCTCCATTTATTTTTTAATTTTCTCGTACTTTTCGTTAATTACAAATAGGGAAAAATAATGAGCATATTGATTGGGGGAGTGCATAGTTAAAAATTAAAGAGAAACATTATATTTAGGGGGAGATTTTTATCTTATAGTGTGCCAATGCTATTATCTTTTTTTGTTGATGACAAAGGGGGAGAAGAATGCATGCTTTAAATATTTTATATTAGCATCTATATAAAGCTGAAGGAAATAAACTCAATATACATAACATGTACTCAGGGGGAGCTATTATTATATATTATAAGGTTGTGTGGTTGTCATCATCAAAAAGGGGGAGATTGTTTGAACTATATACATATATGGTGTTTTGATGATAACAACATACAACAGTACTACTAATAAGTCTATTAAGTTATTTCAAGTCAAAACGATGATGTAAAAGGTGAAGAATAAATTGGTTAAATATATGGGAAGCTTGGACTCAAACCCGGGTGGGCTGAGAGATGAGCGCATGCTTTTACCACTGAACTAAGCAAGATTATGGAAATTTTGCTTATTTAGTCGACTGAAATCCATGCTCAGTCGACTGAACTAGTCCAAGTTGACTAACTTATAAAAAATAGCCGACTGAATCAGGTCTGAAGTTCTGGACTAAAATTGGCTACTTTCAGTCGGCTGAATTTGATCCTCGATCGACTGAACTAGTAAAAAAGAGACCATTTTTTAGAATTGTTGCTTTCATGTCTCTTCGCTCTAGAAGTTGCATCTCTTCGATCCTACAGCCACTTCTTTTCATCAATGGTGAATTTGGAAGGTTGCACCCCTACGTTGGCATCCCTACAATAACTTTATAATGCCCTAACCATTCCTGAATCAAATACATTGAAACACAACTCAATGCTTTGAATTATAGGCCTTAAACTATCAATTCTAAGCATTATTCCAAATTCCGTGAAATTCATGTGATTCAAAGATTTTGACTAGTGTATTTCATCTCCACATTTCATATTCTAGTCAAATAAACTCCTTTGCCTCTACACCTCCACTCAATATCATTTGGTTTGGTTATAGGAGTTATTGTACATCAAAGTGACATTCTGTATATCAAGATACGCTGTGTCAGAAAGTAACATTTTTTACACTACTTGTAACTGTTTTTAAGTCATGTTCGGTTGCTCAGGCATTAGAAGTCCTATTCAGTTGTCTAGACAGTAGAAGTCCTGTCCAGTTTCCCAGGCAGAGTCTGTAAACCTATTCCTCTGGGTGAAGTGAGGGTGTTGATTGTGAAATTCCTAAGAGGTGCTTAGGGACTGGACATAGGGGAGGTGCTCTGAACCAGTATAAAATCGACTGTGTTATCTAATATTTTATTTCCGCTGCATTTACGTTGCTTACAACAGTTGGCCGTCTTTGATCCTATGCATAAGCGACTAACAGGCACTTCAATTCAAACAGCATGACAGTAGGGTCAAGTACCTTCTATTCTTCACATTACAATGGTTGACATTGGGGCATCAACGAGTGGGGTTAATTCAGTCATAGAAGGGGAGGGTTCTCCAAATCAATAAGGGATGACAGATAGTGGTGATCATAGAATGTGAATATATGTTGCATAATGTCTCCTTATGCCAGGTCTTCCATTCAGTTTTTCTACTGTCCAAAGAGAAGAATGTCATTTAATGTAAACAAGAAGAGATGATGTAGTACTATAGATGTTCATAAATATACGTTTGTTTCTTTCATTTATAAACTCTAATAATCGATACAGTAAATTATATCCAAGAGATTATCGTGTGATACATTATAGTTAAATCTAAGTGAGTTTAAAATTTATATAGGGATTGGATGGTGTTATTTAAGTGAAGTTCTAAAATATTAATTAATTTAAAATTGCTTTATATATAAAATAATACAATGTGCGTAGAGGTGCTTATTTTAAATTTTTAGTGGTTTCAGAAGTTAAGTTACAAAAGTGGCTCCTATTAGCATCGTTGTTGTTTGTTAGTTTTAGATTAAACAAACGAGTAGTGTTTAATTTATCGTGTAATACAATTATCGTGTAATACAATTGACATATGTATTTTGGATTTCGGTGGTGTATGTAACTTTCGACCAAGTTTAAAATAAGTTAAATTTGAGTTGGTGGAATAGAATAAATTTGAGTTGTTAGGTGGAATAGCTTGAAGGAAATAATAGCATGAGTAAATTGTGAAATGGTTGTTTAAAATATTGGTTGTTTAAAATATTGGTTGTTGAGTTTGATAAAATGGTTTGAAATCAAACCTGTTGAAATGAAAGTAAATGCAATGAAAGGATTGTGAATAAATTAAATGAGATGGACTCAGGTGTAAATTGAGTTGAAATCAATTTAAGATTTGTTATAAAGCTTAAGTAATCATTTATTCACAATAATATTGTTAAATTGCATAAGAAAATGGGTTGTTTGAAGTAAATGAGAATTAGATAAATTCTATGAATTACTGGAAGCAAAATAGGACGATTTTGAATATGAGTTTGTATTGCTTAAATGGAGTATATAAGCAAGTAAGTTGTAAATTCCTTTTAATTAAAAGGGAATGGTTTGTGAATTGATTGAAATTAATTGTGTTGAGGATTGAAACCTTACATATGTGCTTATGGAAATATGTAATGGAGAATATGTCAAAGTTTTTCAGAATTTGAAAACTATACCAAAAAAATTTAGCAACAAAACAATTTCAAATTGAAATTTTAAAGTAAACTAATGAACGAAACTAATTTAAAAATAATAATAGGAATCAGTTATAAATGGAGATAGTCAATAAAAGTTCAATATTCAGAGTTAAGAAAATTGAATTCATATGGGGGTAATTCAGATTTAAATAAGAAGATATAAAGGCTAAAGTGGCAGAGGAATAATATAAGAGTATATATAATGTTTATATTAAGCTTAAGAAATGAATGGTGAAATTCTTAAGTAAAATCTGATATTGAGAAAATTATTCCAAGCGGATAGAATCAGGATAATGTGAATAAAGAAATTGATGTGGTTGATAATCAATGGATATGAATACGTAGGATGTACGTATATTATTTTATTTGCATAACAATTTGATCCAGATTCGAGCACAGAATTTCGAGGTAGTTAAATCGATCCGAGTTGGGATTTTTCACTCGATTTTCGACGACGAACCTTGGATTTGGATTTTGATTGATTCTAGAAATTCTCTATCATAGTTATGGCTATGCAAGGAGAATGACAGTCTCTAATCTAGAAACCAGTTCTGAGTCCGTACTAGGAAGTCGGGTGGACAATACTGGTTCGGAAGTTAAATTGTGTGATCGAGCGAGCGATCGAATTTGATATTGCGTACGAATGATATATGTACATCGTACGGGCTTGATTTAATAGGAATTGAAATTCTGAAATGAGGTCAATAAGATTTAGAAAGAATTAATATTGTAGATTTCAGAATTGAGTTGCCAGAGTGGATATCTAGAATTTAGTGTGTATTCCGTATATCCCATCTTAGTAATTTGCTCATGATTCATCATTAGTTGTTAAACCAGTAATTCAGGAATCTAGAAATTGAATCAAATTTAACTATGGTCAGGAATCCAGTTTGGATTGTTGATCATCGAGAGACAAACTCTCGATACATTTTAAGGAAACTTATCCGAACTTGTGTTCAGATAGCTAGCGTTGTTTGTTAGAATAGACTGTTTGATTGTGTATGTTTGGATTGTGAATATAACAGCTTTTGAATTATCTTTGTTTTAAATTTCGGGGATGAAATTCTTTTAAGGGGGAAGGAATGTAACGACCCTGAATTTTTGGCCCCGTTTATTTTAATAAATATTTAATCTAAATTAAATGAAATGTAAATTGACCATGTTAAAATGATTATGATTTGGGAATACTACAAATTTATTTATTTAAATTGCATTTTTAAAGGGAATTGGACTTTGGAAATTTAAAGTAAAACCTCCTAAGAATATTTAAAGTTAAATTTATCTTGTGTATTTAAGGAAATTATTTTTCCTGTTATAAACATATAATGAAATATATAGAAAATAATGTTCAAAAATAAAATCTAAGCTTGTTAATATAAAATATAAATTACAAATAGATGATGATGTTCAAGATACAACATTAATATTAATATAAGTCAAAATTAAATATAAATAAATAAGTAAACACATCAATCTAAGTTTAATATTAATAGTCAAATATAAAACACAAATCAAAATATAAATATAAATCAAAACAAGAAATAACTACTTACAATATCAATTTAAATTTGCAAGACCATAAAAAAATATATAATATAATAAGTATAAAATGTAACTAAATCATATTGTACATAATTTAAATATTGATAGTTAAAGATGAAATATAGATATAGATGTAAATAAATTATATTACATTATGCAAGCTTGGAAATAACTTAAAACATTTTAAGTTAGAATGAAAATATAAGAAAAACAAAGATTTAATAATTTTGATAACATACAACATAACTTTAAAACAAAGAAGTCAGTAAGCAAAAATAAAGTGTAAACACAACACATATGTGTATAGAGTTCAAACTAGAGGGTAATAAAACAAGTAATATAATAACAAAATAAAATATCTTCATAATCAAAGTATCTTCATTCATAAGCCAACATGTACCTGCAAGCTATACACTTGTACAGTATAAACATGTAAATAATTACGCAAACATATGAGGAATCAAAGCATTAATTATCATCAACTCAGCTACCCTTTTTGTTCAAAACAAATACTACAAATCTTTCTTTGCAGTAATGAAAGTCTGTCTATATCAGAGTAAATAATAGCTACACCAGAAAGCACCTCTCTTCATTCACCTGCTATTACTTTTATATATATACATACATCTTTCTTTGGTTCGTTCAGAAAAGGATATTAGTAAACCTGAAAACAAAAGAGGAAATATTTAGTAGCATCTTGCTTTTGAAGACCCATTGAAGTTCAAACAAAGAACTGATCCAAGTTTGCAGTTTTTTTTACATTTCAGTTTCAAGCAACTAGATTCACAGACCATTCAGGTGAGTAAACTAAATTTCCAAAACTTAAAGGTAAACCAAATACTTATGATGATATTATGATCTTGTGATATATGTGTACTTTGACATATGATTCTGTAAGTTGTATATAGTTCTCTGTTAAGTGGATACAGAATAAAATTTGGATCAAACTTAAGGTCAATTGATGCTAAACCATATTAGAAATTAACATTACCAACCAAACTAGATATTGAAGTTAAAACCAAGTTTGTAAACTAGTTCAAACATCTCTGTAAAGTATGATGTTGTAACATAGCTCATAGTGAATCAAGAAATTTACTGATAAATTCATGTGTTACAAGAAGTTGATTCAAGATTTTATTTGAAATCCTTAATGGAATTGATGATTTTTAAAACGAAAATAAAGATTTTTAGGTTTGTAATTAAGGTGCAGTTTGGTTATGAACAAAAATTTACATTTTTGTCAATTTCAGGTTGTCAATCCAATTTAAGATATTGGAATTTGAACTGGAGTAAGTATTAACATTGAGGATCATGAGAAAATTATCAAAAGATTTTTTCGAATGTATATAATGAACAAACGAACTTAAATTACGGTTTAGTTTGAGTTTCAGGTCATGTTTATAATTGAGGCGTGTGGGACTTCTTCACGGGACCGAGTGTTACGAATTCATGGTGGAAGATGGGTTGTCGCGTCATCGTGGTGTGGCAGAAGTTTTGAGGTCTCCGATGGTTGGGGTTGGAGGATTTCGGTGATTTTAGGTTGAGCGTTCGAACTTGAGTTCATGTTTCAGGTGGTATTTTGATTTCGACCCCTTGTCGAAATTCTGGGATTCGATCTTGGGGGAGGAGTGAAATTGTGGTTTGTGGGCGCTAGCGAGGGGCGGCGGAGATGCGCCGAACCACCGTGCACGTGCACGGTGGCGATGGTGGTGGGTTTTTGTTTTTCGGTTGTCGTGGGTGTGCTTCGTGTCGTGTTTGGGTTTTCTTCGGTAGTTCCCTCGAGTTCGAACCCTGGTGTGCTTGCGAGATCGAGTGTTTGCAGTTTGAATTTTTGCTTTACTTAAGTTTTAAAACTTAAATACCTGTAGAAATGGATAATAGAAGGAAGGAAGAAGGAGTACGGGGAAGGTCTCGGTAATATAGGGGGGTTTACTCGAAGTTGCAACCGAGTAAGAGTAGGGTAGTTCTCAGGTTCAGTGGGAAAGGCTCGGGTCTATTGATTTGGATCTGCTGTTTTTAAATATAAATAAGTGGAATTAATGTTTCATAATGTTTTTTTTATTTATTCTTAATTGCTATTTTAAATAAGGAATTAATTTGAATTAGGTATTAGGTTAACTAATAGTTAAAGTTGTAGTTAATTCTATAATTGATTGTCCAGATTTAAAAGAAGAATTTTACATGTTTAATTTTGTTGAACATATAATATAAATAAATTATTTTAGAAAGGAATTAAAAACAATTACTTTTAAATCGTAATTAGCGATAGATTGACTAATGTTGAGTAGTGATTGGGGGTAATCACTTTATATCCAGAAATCGAATAAATAATTAAGGAAAGGGGTAAATTTGAAATTAATTACATAAAGTCAATGTCTGAATTATAAATAGCTAATTAATCAAGTAATTTAATTAAAAATTAATAAATGGTTAAGTAAGTAATTAGCAGAAATTAAATGGTTAATTAAGCTTGATTAATAATTAAGACTGTTAATTAAATGATTAATTAAAGTAAATAACTGGGTTAAGGAGTAATTAAGTAAATGATAGTGTGAAATTAAATGATTATGTAATTAAGACTTAATGATTAATTGAAAAAACATAAATCCAACAATGTGAAACGAAAAATAATTAATTGATAATTAGTGATAAATTAAACAGAGTTAAGTGATTAACTCTCAGGTAATTAATTCTAAATTGAATTAATTACAAATAAGATTTAAAGGTAATTGCTTATGAACTGTTGTGTTGAATATCTGATTGTGATATTTATGTGATGATATTCTATATTACTCTATGGTATGCTGTGTTATATCTATGATGCTTGTATATGTTTTATCTGTGATAAATACTATGTTAATTCAATTGTTGAATTTAAATTATTTAAACTGTTAAGTTAATTAGACAACTTGGCCCTTAAAATGGCGTTTGGATTCGATTAGACCGGGATCGGAAGAATCAATTTTGATTCTCCGAAAACCACATCGATCCAATTTAAACGTTAGGTCGTGAATGCTGAAATGAAGATCGAGATGGTGTATTCAAAATGCAAGGGTTATCGTCGTTGACTCTGAGGGTGATTCCAAAAATGAGTGTAACGAGATAATGCCTCCGGTTTCGTTCGAACCCGGAACGAACTTGTATGGATTGAATGCTGTCAGCACATCGTCAGGCGGATGATGAGCATTCTAAGAATAATGTCCTGTAAAGGTAATCGCAGCCTCAAGCCTCATCAACTGGGAATGGCTAAAACAGGGGAGATGCAGCAAGGTTAGGTGGGTCATGCCCAAGCAGGACAAGATATTTCCCCTGTCTAGATGTCCCTTTTTATTCGGCTTAGTGGGTGGTTGGTCGCGCCAACCACGGGGTTTATCTTGTTCGGGACTGTTCAGTAAGGAATGGTTCCGGCCTAGTGTAGCAGGGGGTCGGGAGTGATCCTCGGTACGGTGATCTAGGCCCTGTACTGTGACGGGCGGTACCCCAGTAGCCCTGCCATTGTTGGAAATCCATTTTCCCTATGAGACCCTACGGTTTTGATTTGTATTACCCACTTTTGTGGCTAGTAGATGGAATTTAATCATGTCACAATTTCGGCTATTTTCTATTTACTTGAAAACCCTAGACACTATTATAATATCACTGGATTTCCTATGAAATGTTTTGGTTAGCGTAGGGTAAAAACTTACCCGTATTTATTTGTGGGGAGTCTTACGTGATACCTTTATTTCAAATGTTTTCAAAGTTAAACAACCTTAAACCGTTTACTCATACCAGACCCATGTCTGACCCGGAGTTTATATTTTTTTTTCATAAACTCTTGGGTACTCAAATTTTTATGAGTAGCCAAGCGATAGGTTTTGGACCTTGATTTCTGGAGAAGCTTGGAGCAGGAGACTCCATACGTATATAGCTATTTTTGTAGTTCCGCTGTGTAGTTGGTGTGTATCTCTGATGTATATAGTGATAGATGTATGCATGACTGTCATATGTATTGATATTGTATAACTCTGATATATGTAAAACTATGTAAAATTTATGTGATATATTATATTTTATTCCATTCCGCTGTGAGATTCCGTGGTTGTTATTCTTTCTTTCTCTTTCTTTTCTATTTCTATCCCTTTCTTTCTTAATTGATGATACGTCTTTCTGGTAGTAGAAGGGCGGGTCGTCACAGTTGAAAATTTAACTTAAGTAAATGAAAATAGGGAAACATATTGGAGCTTAACCTGAGATAAGTTAAATAGAATTGCAGTTCAAAATGAACTAAGTTGGCTATAAAATTTGAAGGAAAAATGATTGTGATTGTAAGGTGAAAATTTATACCTTAAGATAGTAAGTGTTATATATATGTGTAATCTGAAATTGTTGTTATAAGATAAAATGACCCAAATGAGCAATATAAGCTTTTAAGTAAACAAATAAGTTTTGAGCTCATATATAGAGGAATAAAATTTTAAGATTTGTAAGTAGTTAAATTTAACTGAAGCTGAGTTAAAATAAAATTGAATTTAAATGAACTCAGTCGAGTTATAGATAAAATTTGAATGAAATAAAATTCTTATGTAAATAAGTAAATATAAACCAAGTAAGCCTTGAATTTGGATAAAATACAATTGGAAGGAGTTGTAAACAAATCTAATTCAAGTATAAATTGAATAACCTTATTATGAATAAATTCAATAATGAATTGTTAATGTAAATTAAAAATTTGAGGAAGGAAAAAAAATCAAATCAAAGATTTAAATGGACGTTGGTGGAATAGAATAAATTTGAGTTGTTAGGTGGAATAGTTTGAAGGAAATAATAGCATGAGTAAATTGTGAAATGGTTGTTTAAAATATTGGTTGTTGAGTTTGATAAAATGGTTTGAAATCAAACCTATTGAAATGAAAGAAAATGCAATGAAAGGATTGTGAATAAATTAAATGAGATGGACTCGGGTGTAAATTGAGTTGAAATCAATTTAAGATTTGTTATAAAGCATAAGCAATCATTTATTCACAATAATATTATTAAATTGCATAAGAAAATGGGTTGTTTGAAGTAAATGAGAATTAGATAAATTCTATGAATTACTGGAAGCAAAATAGGATGATTTTGAATATGAGTTTGTATTGCTTAAATGGAGTATATAAGCAACTAAGTTGTAAATTCCTTTTAATTAAAAGGGAATGGTTTGAGAATTGATTGAAATTAATTGTGTTGAGGATTGGAACCTTACATATGTGCTTATGGAAATATGTAATGGAGAATATGTCAAAGTTTTTCAGAATTTGAAAACTATACAAAAAAAAAATTAGCAACAAAACAATTTCAAATTGAAAATTTAAAGTAAACTAATGAATGAAACTAATTTAAAAATAATAATAGGAATCAGTTATAAATGGAGATAGTCAATAAAAGTTCAATATTCGGAGTTAAGAAAATTGAATTGATATGGAATTGGTAATTCAGATTTAAATAAGAAGATATAAAGGCTAAAGTGGCAGAGTAATAATATAAGAGTATATATAATGTTTATATTAAGCTTAAGAAATGAATGGTGAAATTCTTAAGTAAAATCTGACATTGAGAAAATTATTCCAAGTGGATAGAATCGGGATAATGTGAATAAAGAAATTGATATGGTTGATAATCAATGGATATGAATACGTAGGATGTACGTATATTATTTTATTTGCATAACAATTTGATCCAGATTCGAGCACAGAATTTCGAGGTAGTTAAATCGATCCGAGTTGGGATTTTTCACTCGATTTTCGACGACGAACCTTGGATTTGGATTTTGATTGATTCTAGAAATTCTCTATCATAGTTATGGCTATGCAAGGAGAATGACAGTCTCTAATCTAGAAACTAGTTCTGAGTCTGTACTAGGAAGTCGGGTGGACAATACTAGTTCGGAAGTGAAATTGTGTGAACGAGCGATCGGATTTGATATTGCGCACGAATGATATATGTACATCGTACGGGCTTGATTTAATAAGAATTGAAATTCTGAAATGAGGTCAATAAGATTTAGAAAGAATTAATATTGTAGATTTCAGAATTGAGTTGCCAGAGTGGATATCTAGAATTTAGTGTGTATTCCGTATATTCCATCTTAGTAATTTGCTCATGATTCATCATTAGTTGTTAAACCAGTAATTCAGGAATTTGGAAATTGAATCAAATTTAACTGTGGCTAGGAATCCAGTTTGGATTGTTGATCATCGAGACACAAACTCTCGATAAATTTTAGGGAAACTTATCCGAACTTGTGTTCAGATAGCTAGCGTTGTTTGTTAGAATAGACTGTTTGATTGTGTATGTTTGGATTGTGAATATAACAGCTTTTGAATTATTTTTGTTTTAAATTTCGGGGAAGAAATTCTTTTAAGGGGGAAGGAATGTAACGACCCTGGATTTTTGGTCCCGTTTATTTTAATAAATATTTAATCTAAATTAAATGAAATGTAAATTGACCATGTTAAAATGATTATGATTTGGGAATATTGCAAATTTATTTATTTAAATTGTATTTTTAAAGGGAATTGGACTTTGGAAATTTAAAGTAAAACCTCCTAAGAATATTTAAAGTTAAATTTATCTTGTGTATTTAAGGAAATTATTTTTCCTGTTATAAACATATAATGAAATATATAGAAAATAATGTTCAAAAATAAAATCTAAGCTTGTTAATATAAAATATATATTACAAATAGATGATAATGTTCAAGATACAACATTAATATTAATATAAGTCAAAATTAAATATAAATAAATAAGTAAACACATCAATCTAAGTTTAATATTAATAGTCAAATATAAAACACAAATCAAAATATAAATATAAATCAAAACAAGAAATAACTACTTACAATATCAATTTAAATTTGCAAGACCATAAAAAAATAATAATATAATAAGTATAAAATGTAACTAAATCATATTGTACATAATTTAAATATTGATAGTTAAAGATGAAATATAAATATAGATGTAAATAAATTATATTACATTATGCAAGCTTGGAAATAACTTAAAACATTTTAAGTTAGAATGAAAATATAAGAAAAACAAAGATTTAATAATTTTGATAACATACAACATAACTTTAAAACAAAGAAGTCAATAAGCAAAAATAAAGTGTAAACACAACACATATGTGTATAGAGTTCAAACTAGAGGGTAATAAAACAAGTAATATAATAACAAAATAAAATATCTTCATAATCAAAGTATCTTCATTCATAAGCCAACATGTACCTGCAAGCTGTACACTTGTACAGTATAAACATGTAAATAATTATGCAAACATATGAGGAATCAAAGCATTAATTATCATCAACTCAGCCACCCTTTTTGTTCAAAACAAATACTACAAATCTTTCTTTGCAGTAATGAAAGTCTGTCTATATCAGAGTAAATAATAGTTACACCAGAAAGCACCTCTCTTCATTCACCTGCTATTTCTTTTATATATATATATATATACATACATCTTTCTTTGGTTCGTTCAAAAAAGGATATTAGTAAACCTAAAAACAAAAGAGGAAATATTTAGTAGCATCTTGCTTTTGAAGACCCATTGAAGTTCAAACAAAGAACTGATCCAAGTTTGCAGTTTTTTTTACATTTCAGTTTCAAGCAACTAGATTCACAGATCATTCAGGTGAGTAAACTAAATTTCTAAAACTTAAAGGTAAACCAAATACTTATGATGATATTGTGATCTTGTGATATATGTGTACTTTGACATATGATTCTGTAAGTTGTATATAGTTCCCTGTTAAGTGGATACAGAATAAAATTTGGATCAAACTTAAGGTCAATTGATGCTAAACCATATTAGGAATTAACATTACCAACCAAACTAGATATTGAAGTTAAAACCAAGTTTGAAAACTAGTTCAAACATCTCTGTAAAGTATGATGTTGTAACAAAGTTCACAGTGAATCAAGAAATTTATTGATAAATTCATGTGTTACAAGGAGTTGATTCAAGATTTTATTTGAAATCCTTAATGGAATTGATGATTTTTAAAACGAAAATAAAGATTTTTAGGTTTGTAATTAAGGTGCAGTTTGGTTATGAACAAAATTTGCATTTTTGTCAATTTCAGGTTGTCAATCCAATTTAATATATTGGAATTTGAAGTGGAGTAAGTATTAACATTGAGGATCATGAGAAAATTATCAAAAGATTTTTTCGAATGTATATATTAAACAAACGAACTTAAATTAGGGTTTAGTTTGAGTTTCAGGTCATGTTTATAAATGAGGCGTGTGGGACTTCTTCACGCGACCGAGTGTTACGAATTCATGGTGGAAGATGGGTTGTCGCGTCATCGTGGTGTGGCAGAAGTTTTGAGGTCTCCGGTGGTTGGGGTTGGAGGATTTCGGTGATTTTAGGTTGAGCCTTCGAACTTGAGTTCATGTTTCAGGTGGTATTTTGATTTCGACCCCTTGTCGAAATTCTGGGATTCGATCTTGGGGGAGGAGTGAAATTGTGGTTTGTGGGCGCTGGCGAGGGGCGCCGGAGATGCGTCGAACCACCGTGCACGTGCACGGTGGCGATGGTGGTGGGTTTTTGTTTTTCGGTTGTCGTGGGTGTGCTTCGTGTCGTGTTTGGGTTTTCTTCGGTAGTTCCCTCGAGTTCGAAGCCTGGTGTGCTTGCGAGATCGAGTGTTTGCAGTTTGAATTTTTGCTTTACTTAAGTTTTAAAACTTAAATACCTGTAGAAATGGATAATAGAAGGAAGGAAGAAGAAGGAGTACGGGGAAGGTCTCGGTAATATAGGGGGGTTTACTCGAAGTTGCAACCGAGTAAGAGTAGGGTAGTTCTCGGGTTCAGTGGGAAAGGCTCGGGTCTATTGATTTGGATCTGCTGTTTTTAAATATAAATAAGTGGAATTAATGTTTCACAATGTTTTTATTTATTTATTCTTAATCTCTATTTTAAATAAGGAATTAATTTGAATTAGGTATTAGGTTAACTAATAATTAAAGTTATAGTTAATTCTATAATTGATTGCCAAGATTTAAAAGAAGATTTTTACATGTTTAATTTTGTTGAACATATAATATAAATAAATTATTTTAGAAAGGAATTAAAAACAATTACTTTTAAATCGTAATTAGCGATAGATTGACTAATGTTGAGTAATGATTGGGGGTAATCACTTTATATCCAGAAATCGAATAAATAATTAAGGAAAGGGGTAAATTTGAAATTAATTACTTAAAGTCAATGTCTGAATTATAAATAGCTAATTAATCGAGTAATTTAATTAAAAATTAATAAATGGTTAAGTAAGTAATTAGCAGAAATTAAATGGTTAATTAAGTTTGATTAATAATTAAGACTATTAATTAAATGATTAATTAAAGTAAATAACTAGGTTAAGGAGTAATTAAGTAAATGATAGTGTGAAATTAAATGATTATGTAATTAAGACTTAATGATTAATTGAGAAAACATAAATCCAACAATGTGAAATGAATAATAATTAATTGATAATTAATGATAAATTAAACAGAGTTAAGTGATTAACTCTCAGGTAATTAATTCTAAATTGAATTAATTACAAATAAGATTTAAAGGTAATTGCTTATGAACTGTTGTGTTGAGTATCTGATTGTGATATTTATGTGATGATATTCTATATTACTCTATGGTATGCTATGTTATATCTATGATGCTTGTATATGTTTTATCTGTGATAAATGCTATGTTAATTCAATTGTTGAATTTAAATTATTTAAACTGTTAAATTAATTTGACAACTTGGCCCTTAAAATGGCGTTTGGATTCGATGAGACCGTGATCGGAAGAATCAATTTTGATTCTCCGAAAACCACATCGATCCAATTTAAATGTTAGGTCGTGAATCCTGAAATGAAGATCGAGATGGTGTATTCAGAATGCAAGGGTTATCGTCGTTGACTCTGAGGGTGATTCCAAAAATGAGTGTAACAAGATAATGCCTTCGGTTTCGTTCGAACCCGGAACAAACTTGTATGGATTGAATGCTGTCAGCACATCGTCAGGCGGACGATGAGCATTCTAAGAATAATGTCCTGTAAAGGTAATCGTAGCCTCAAGCCTCATCAACCGGGAATGGCTAAAACAGGGGAGATGCAGCAAGGTTAGGTGGGTCATTCCCAAGCAGGACAAGATATTTCCCCTGTCTAGATGTCCCTTTTTATTCGTCTTAGTGGGTGGTTGGTCGCGCCAACCATGGGGTTTATCTTGTTCGGGACTGTTCAGTAAGGAATGGTTCCAGCCTTGTGTAGCAGGGGGTCGGGAGTGATCCTCGGTACGATGATCTAGGCCCCGTACTGTGACGGGCGGTACCCCAGTAGCCCTGCCATTGTTGGAAATCCATTTTCCCTACGCGACCCTACGGTTTTGATTTGTATTACCCACTTATGTGGCTAGTAGCTGGAATTTAATCATGTAACAATTTCGGCTATTTTCTATTTACTTGAAAACCCTAGACACTATTATAATATCACTGGATTTCCTATGAAATGTTTTGGTTAGCGTAAGGTAAAAACTTACCCGTATTTATTTGTGGGGAGTCTTACGTGATACCTTTATTTCAAATGTTTTCAAATTTAAACAACCTTAAACCGTTTACTCATACCAGACCCATGTCTGACCCGGAGTTTATATTTTGTTTTTCATAAACTCTTGGTTACTCAAATTTTTATGAGTAGCCAAGTGATAGGTTTTGGACCTTGATTTCTGGAGAAGCTTGGAGCAGGAGAGTCCAGACGTATATAGCTATTTTTGTAGTTCCGCTGTGTAGTTGGTGTGTATCTCTGATGTATATAGTGATAGATGTATGCATGACTGTCATATGTATTGATATTGTATAACTTTGATATATGTAAAACTATGTAAAATTTATGTGATATATTATATTTTATTCCATTCCGCTGTGAGATTCCGTGGTTTTTATTCTTTCTTTCTCTTTCTTTTCTATTTCTATCCCTTTCTTTCTTAATTGATGATACGTCTTTCTGGTAGTAGAAGGGCGGGTCGTCACAGTTAAATTCCAGCATACTAGCCACAAAGTAGGTTCTACAAACAAAAATCGTAAAGGCACGTAGGGAGAATGAATTTCCTACTAATGACTAAGCACTGGGGTACCACCTGTCATGGTACATGTCCTAGATCATCGTACCGAGGATCCCCCCCGATCCCCTGCAGCATAAGACTGGGTCTACTCCTTACTGGATAATCCCGAGTAAGATCATCCCGCGGTTGGGATTAGCAACAGCACCACACAGCCAAAATAAAAAGGGACATCTAGATAGGGATGACCATACCTTAATGGGCACGACCCACTTAGCTTTGTTGCATAAGCCTTGATTTTCAGTCATTCCCGGTTGATGAGGCTCGAGACTAAGCGTTACCTTTTTAGAACATTTCACTTAGAATGTTCATCGTCCTCCTGAGGATGCTCTGAAAGCATTCATCCATACAAGTCCGTCCGGGTTAGAACGAAACCGAAGGCACTACTCCTACTACATCCATTTTGGAATCATCCTCAGGATTAGTAGCGATTAGCCCTTGCACTTCACCGCTCCATCTTCGACTTCCAGCACTTGTCTTCCACACGAAAATGTTCAAACCGGATCGAAGTGGTTTTCGAGAAATAAATCCCGGTCTCTTCGAAACGATCATCGCATTGGCCAATACTGATAGTCGGTTATTTAACTATCAAACAACATTCACAAACAATCATCCAGCCATAATAATTTCTCCCAAATTATTTATTGACCTCAAAGTATCTTCGCAAGATATTCTTCCACTTTTCAACCCTTTTTTAAAATAGTTCCAAACCATTTTTCTCTCACGTAATAAATTCCCTAAATATTTTCTATTTCCACTGAAATCACCAAGTATAAATACTTTAGATTTTAAAATAATTTAATACACTTTATTATAAAATATACTTTAAAGCATTTAAATTTAAAACTAAACACTTTATTTTGAAAATATATTCTTTAAAAATATTTAAAATAAAACTACTCTATAAAACATAACCCTAATTTTTAAAATAAAAGTTAAGCCAACTAAATTTAAAATAAGAGTTTACGAAATTCTATACAAGTTTTTAAATTTAAAACTTTAACCAAACTATCATCAAAATAAAATTACTTTATAAAATATAAATATTAATAATTATCCTTCGAATAATTACTACTAAAATAAAATTAAAAAAACATTTACTTTAAAATTTAAAATATTTAAAAATAATAAATATTCTAAAATATTTCTTTAAATAAACTTTTAAAGCTTTTAACTTATAAAAAGTCTCCTTTAAAATATACTTGGCTTTCCAGGGAAATACATTTTCCATTTCCATACCTATTAAAAATATTTCACTATTTATTTTTAAACCAATTACCCATTCTTTTCTAAATTCACATCATGAATTTATATTCCTAAATATCCCCTGATATCCATTTCACCTTATAAACCAGTTTATAAATCCCATAATCTCATCGTCCTTTTAAACTCCAAATTTCAAACACTTAAATCAAATTTTCAAATTGATATCCAAATTTCTCCATTTTGAAATAAATTCCTTCACTTACTCAATTTATTTCAAAACCCATTAACTTCAGATTTTATTTCTTAATTACGATTTAGAATTTTAACTCAAAATACCAATTTTATATTTCTCAAATTCCTTCTTTATCCTTTCTAATAAATTTAAACTTTGAATTTTAATAAATTCTTTATCCCTTTAAATAGTTGCACTTAAGCTTTAAAATCCATTACTTTTCTTTTATTCAAAATCCCCTTCCCATACTCGGAATTTATTTATAAGAATTTAACAATCAATTTTTATTTTTTTCCAATTCATTCTCTAATTTATTCAAATTCTCTAAAATTATTTTACTTTAAAATTCTCTCTTTTATTTCATTTCAAAAATTCCAATCTATACATTCGGTATATCCAAATATATTCAATCAAACATAGCATTCATTATTTCCAATTATCAATGTAATCTATCACAGATTATCCAATAATTCATACCACATAATATCTAACAGTCTAATATTTTTGAGGAATCCAGTTGGATCACTCCAACCTGTTTCCCTGCATCCACAGATGTTATCATAATATAAAATACCAATTCCACTTCGAGGTAGAATATCGCGGTATATGAGATTATATTATATCATCCGCTAATATGCGGCGCATAGGGTCTCATCCGCTATATAATGCGGGAAATCGATCACTTACTATATATATACTACTACATATAATATACCACATCCAATCAATTCCATCATTCAACCAAATATTTAAATTTAACTATTTAAATTTAAACAACAATCCAGATGAGTGAGATTAACTCACCTTTGATTGTCTATGCAACCTAATTCAAACCAGCCTGTTTTCTTCACAACTTTCTGGACCTTATATAAATATTATACGATTTATTAATATTTAAATGGATGGAACAATTAATTACAATTCATTTATTTAATTTAAACAAGTAATTTGGGTTTAAACTAATTTTCCCTTTTGATAAATTATTTTTAGTAACTAAATAGCTAAATAAGCTTATTAAATAAATCAATAACCTTAAATACAAATTTTTAAAATAACTAGTAAGTTTAAAAGATTTCTATTTATTTTATTTGATTTTCTTCCATTTTGAAACTATATATGTATATGTATATGTATATATTTACAAAAATAATTTGTAGATTTCAAAAATGTAATTTTATATAACTTTATTTTACTGTTAATAATTTCCAAAACAGAAATTGTTTTACCTTCTGTAATTATTTTCCTTAGATCACAAAATAAATAATTACCTTTCCATGCCAATAGGTTCGAGAACACACACACTTGCTACAGATGCAACTCCGGCCAGTCCCATCCTCGCAAGTGCCCATGGCTCACCCTACGTCGTGCTTCCCTGACGCATGCAACTGCTCCTAACGAACTTGTCCAAGCCTCAATCACCGCCGTTGACATCGACTCCAGGCTCGTGAGCCCACAAACCCTCCTTGCATCCGCTGCTAGCGATGATCGAATGATGATAGGAGACAAAAATCCCCAATCTCACTTGCTTCCGCCCTCGTCCCAGGATTATTCTGGCCATAACATTCGAACGCTCAAGATTCCAAGCGCCACCTAGCCTTCACGCGAACACCACCGAACTCCGATTCCGCCCAAATCCATGCATATGCGCTTGAGCTATCTACTTCCTCAACGAATCTTACCTTCAAACTCGGAGAGCAAGAAGAAGGACTCGCGGTTGAATTCAAATTGAATCCGCCACTCCCTTGTTTTGATTTCGAAATCCCCCTTTCTTTAATTAGAGATGAAGGTGATTTGCCGGCCATATTAAACCAATTTCGCTTCGGCTCTATATTTTTTATCGAACCAACTGTTTTATTTTATTTAGGTTTCTCTCTGATGAAATTTTCTGCCCAATTTGTTTTTACTTGTTTTCTTTTTTAAGTATGCTACGTGCTTAAAATTTCTATGCATGTTAAACAAGTGGAGGAATGATATTTCTTATTATACAGGTGTTGGAAAGACTCATTATTTAAAAACTAATGTGAATAAATTTTACTAGTCAACATTCATAAATAATTTAAATTCAAATTCAAATCGTCACGATTATCGCAACTCAAAATTTTTGAACTCCTACCGAGGCATGCCGCTAGGTGTTTATAATGTTAAACCTCTGTTTCTGTAACGACCCTAGATTTTTATTTAATTTAAATTAATAACTAAATGATTTTTTGAATAAAAATTTATTTAATTAATTATAAATGGAAGCGAGTTTCCTCGATTCAAATAGAAAGTATATAAAGTCATATGGATTTGAAATTTTGTATATATGTGAATATATATGTATATATTGGATTTTAAATAAATTCGTAAATAAATGATTTTGAAAAATAAATAATATACTTTGGACACAAGTATAAAAATAAATAAATAAATTGATTTAAAAATTTATAAATGATGATAATTTGAGTTATATAAAATATATTTGTACATAGAAAAATGTAAAACAATAATTTTTAAAGTAAAATTTATGAGAAATATTTAAACTAAAAATAGAAGTAAAATAAATATTTGAGTTATAAATAGAGGTAAATAAAAGTTAAGTATAGAACCAAATAAATATATAAAACATCTATGTACAAAACAAAGTTATAGAATTTCAATTATATTTTAAAGTAAGTAGACAAAATAAAATAACATAACTAAAAATAAGTATGTAAATAAGATTATGAAACAAAACAAAGGCAATAAAATAAATGGCTGAAACAAGCAAGAAAATAAATAAAATAAACAAAATAAAGTACATAATATAATACATTTCAGCAAAGTAAGAAGTACTTAATAATAAATACTAGTATCTCTAGCATAAAAGGGAAGGTATCAGGCAATTAATGCAACATGCTTCATGCATTTAATGCAAGCATACCAAGCCATGCCTATTATACAAAACAACTTGTATATAAGATAAAATAAATACTTAAATTAAAAAGTATATATTGTACTTGCCTACCTCCTTTCCTCTGTAAACAATCTTCATATATACTTACACATCCATAAACTTTAGTTCATTCGTTCAAACAATTCAACAAAGAAAAAAAAAACAGAAATAAAAGAGGAAGAATGAAGTTTCAGCTTGCATTTCCAGGGCTCTGTTTCAATATGAAGCTCTGTCTTTTTTTCTCAACACTGTGAGCAAACTTCACCCTCATTATTTTTGAAGTGAGTACCATTTACTTTTAAATGCAGTTTATACCTCTGATGCTACTAAAAATGTTGTGATGGAAGTTGCTTTAAAATATGGTATGAGCATGGATATGAATCTGATATAAGTATGCATTTATAAAATGCCTGTGTGAATATAAAATACTCCTCTGTCTTCTTGTTTCAGAGCACCCATCCTGATCCAAACTAAATATCTAAACATTCGATTGTTATTAGGCTTTGTTTCCAACAGCAAAGATGTGAGTTTAGGTATGAATTCAAACCTAAAAATAGTTTCAAAGAAAAAAATGATGAATGGTTTACTGGGAAAGGTAAAACACAGTTAGATTCAAAAATATGGCCAAATTCGATTTGGATAATTTATTGATTCATTTATATAATCGGTTTCGTAATCAAAAATCATGATTTTTAATATAGTTCTCAAGATTTTTAAGCCTGGGGTGTACGAGAATTTAAGGGTTGAACGAAAAAGGTGTTCGGTCCAAATTCTGACGATCGATGCAATAGGAATGGTCGGGGTTGTTCTTGGAGGGGGAGGAGGACTCAGGCATCACCAGAAAAATATAAAATGAATTTATAAATGGCGATGGCGACGGTGCGGTGGTGATTTAGGGTTTTAGTAGTTGTTTTGGTTGAGGATGGGGAGGAAGCGTTTCCTCCACCACTAGTTGATCGAGCTTGACCGGACGGTGGGAGGAGAGACGTGAGTGGGTGAAGTTGCTTCGGTCGGAGTTGCTTAGTCGCCAGTGACATGACGTGGGGATGCGAGGCGATTTACTGGAGATGATTGGGTTTCTGGTGGGAACCGATGAGCTCGATTTTGATTTCGAAATAGTTTTGAGATTTTGGTGGTTGAAATCGAAAGTGGAGATGGTCTGAGACTTGGCGGTGGGTGGCGACTCGATCATTGGTGGCGGAGGTTCGCGTGCATGTGCACGTGTCGGGGTATCAGTGAGTTGCAGATGGGAAGCCTCGAGTTGAACTCGAGAAATGCAGGCTTGGCTTCGTGGAGGAACTCGCGTTTACGAGTGTACTTCCTGTTGTTTAGTTTTATAAATAAAAAAAAAACTTAAGTAAATTTAAACTCTAAACTGGAAAAGAAAGAGGAAGAAGAAGAAACGAAGGTGACGGGGGGTGGAGCTCGGGGAATTAGGCCAGGAAACTCGGGTTCAACACGGGTAAACTAGGTTTTTGCCTGGGTTTGTTTCAATGCAAGGTTTTAACATCATTAAATATAAACAGGTTTTGGTAAATACAAGATAAATACAAGACAAAGGTTTTAATTACAAATTTAAGACCTAATGGAAATTGTAATTAAGAGATGTCATTGCTAATTAAAATATTAATAAGTTAAAATTAACTAAATTGAGTTAATTAAAGAATAAGAGTTAATTAGTTTAAATTCTAATTTAGAAGTAATAATTTATTGATTACGAAAGTAATTTAGCAATTAATGAATAAATAAAAGGGATTCCCGGCTTTGTTTAGCGGAGAACGGTTGGTTCTCGGGGCGTCCTTCCAAAGGCGTTTCCATGTGGCAATGGGAAGTTCCTTGGCCTGACCATTTGTTGGAAAATCCATTCTTCAAATACGAGCCTTGTACGGTTTTAGTTGTATAACCTGTCATGGAATATGGCGGTAACCCGCTATTGAACATGGTAGCTATAGTAGGCATACGATAATGGTCGTATGTTGGCTAAGATTTATATCTTTATTTTCGAAATAAATTTTTCCTACACTATGCACTAGTGATAATATCAAATGTTTCTTTTTAATGCGTATCAAGCATCTTTGACTATCATAAGGAGAAATCTCCTCCGATTCTGCGTTTGCATTGTGTGTGTGTGCGGGAGGCCTTATGGTAGTCTCATTTTTAAAAGCATTGCGATTTGACTTTAAAAATATTCCTCTATTTTGATTTTGAATAAAAGATAAACTGTTTTTGTTGCTCACACCAGTCCCACGACTGATTCGGAGTTTATTGTTTCTTTCCTAAACTCTGGGTGCTCATTATTTTCTACACGAGCAGTCTAGAGTTGGGTTTTTCAGATAGTCAGATGTAGTAGATTATCTGGAGTTAGTTCAGTCTTTGGATCGCACCAGTCTTGCTGAGCTTGGTGCATCGTTATTGGGGGTTCGAGCTATTGCTGGATTGATTTTTGGAGATAGAGTTGCAGTTCTCGGAGTTCTCTTTTGAAGACTATCTTAGAATTATATTGTTCTGCTGCTAGATGTTATCTATCGTTTTCTTTTCCGCTGCTATTTTATTGTATCATATCTCTGATGTATATTGATATCTATTGGATCATCTGTTGTATCAGATATTGTATCAAAGCTGTATATCAATGTATTATTCTTTTATTCCGCTGTGTTATTTACTTAATGTTGTTATAAGCTCCGGTGAATCGGATTTGAACGGTCGAATCTATGGCATTCGAATACGATATGAAGTATGGATGTCGATTTTCGAGCGGGCAAAATCCGAAACGTTACAGTTTCGAACACAAATGGAAAAAGTTTCGAGTCCTACTTTGATCGTATGGAGAAGATAGCTTTTAGATCCAGTTATTAAATTAAATTTGTGATTATGATTTCAGCGCGTTTATTCACCATACGCTCACACGACAACTCCAAACACTACGGAAATTGAAATCCGATAATAATACAATATTACGGATCTAATGGAACTGGTTTCGTCGAATTTCGAGACTGTGCCTCGGAAGGCTATTTTTAAATTCAATTTAAATAATATATTTTTAACACTAAGCAAAACACTTCCAAATTTAAATTTACAACTCTTATTATCTCTAGTATTATAAATATAAATCTTACAAGCTTTCAAATTTTTTTAACAGGCTTAAAACTGAAGATTCAATATTTAACCCAATTAAATTCAATATTTGAACTACCGAATAAATAGTGACATTTGAAATTCAAATTAGAAACTAATTTTTAAATATTTAAAATAATTAAGTATTCAATTTCAAATATCCAGAAATTCTGGTTCGTCACATTCCTTCCCCCTTAAAAGAATTTCGTCCTCGAAATTACTAGTTAAGAGGAATGATCCACCACCCATTCTCTATTTTCCCTAAACAACTGTTTTTCAACAACTGCCCAAAACCAAACAGTTTTTTTTAACATTACCCAACCATCTTTTTAATAAAGACATCATTAAACTTACCAACTTTCCAAACTTCTTCCATTAGTTTCAACCAATATCTTTTACCTAACCATTCAAATTTAAACTTAAAACCCAAATTTAAATTATCAAAATTTCTCAAAAAATTTCTAACTCCATAAATTCCTAGAAATTTTTGTCAGCGTTTCCTTTACGTGGCTAGTTCGGTACAACTACAAAATGCCTTTACGGGCCCTCAAATTTCAAAAGAAAACAAAAGGCTAAGTGGCCAGGCCAGAAAACCATCAAATTTCATATAGAAATTAAATATACACCTTTGTCAAGAAAATTCCAATTTATCTTCAAAGATCAGAAATCCCAATTCCCTTTTGCTTTTTAACACCTGAATATTCTACTAAGCAATAATGTTCAATTACAACATCCAAAATTGCTTTACACATTTATTTACAAAATTTTCATATATATTTCATTTACACCCGTACGATGCACATATATCATCCGTACGCAATACCCAATTCGATCGCTTACTCGATCACACAGTTTCACTTCCGAACTAGTATCGTCCACCCGACTTCTTAGTGCGGACTCAGATCTGGTTTCTTGATCAGAAACCATCATTCTCCTGGCATAGCCACAAACTATGATAGATAATTTCCAGAATGAATCAAAAATCCATTTCCAGTGTTCGCCATCGAAAATCGAGTGAAAAAATCCTAATTCGAATCGGTATAACTACCTCGAAATTCTATTCTCGAATCTGGATCAAATCGCAATGCGAAATACATAATATACGCACATCTTACGTATTTATATCCATTGATTATTTACTATATCAATTCTCTTTTATTTAAATTATTTTTGATTTCCATTCTCTTATTCACAACCCATTTCACAACTTCCAAATTAATTTTCATGTATTATTAACTTAGTATTTTCAATACCAAATTTACTTAGGAATTTTCACCCTTAGCTTTTCTTAAGTTTAATATAAGCACTTTATATATTCTTATATCATTACTTTCTCTTACCACTTGGTTTTTATCTTCATTAAATCAAATTGGATTCCAACTCCATATAAATTCAATTTGCTTCAATTTACAAATTAATTTCAAATCTCAATACCATCTCCAAATTTTCATTCCAGACTTTCATTTCCAATTCTACTTGAATTCAATTCATCTTCAAACTTTGAATATTTAATTTTATCAACTATCTTCCATTCACAACGGTTCATATCATTATTTAAATTAGTTCCACTTACTAATTAAATTTAAATCTCAAATAATTTCTTATTCCCAAACTTTATAGTTTTAGTTTCACTTTGAATTAATTCTATAACTTCACTTTATTTTACACATTTTAAATTAAGAATTATCCAATATATAATTCCAATACATTTGCTTATTCACTTAAATCAATTAGTTTACTCACAAATTTTCTCTCGGTCCTTTATTTAAAGTAGTCAAAACTTGACTGACTTCCATTACACACAGTTTAAATTAATTCCCAATATTTAGTTTCAATTCTATTTTCTTACAAATGTAAACTCATTAGTCTATCCAAATTATATTTCTAGAATTTTGTTCTTATAGTCCAACCCGAACTAATCTTTTTACTACTCCTTATATAACACAAATCAAATTAAATTTCCAATGCTCGGTTTGAATTTCACTTACTTCATTTAGCTTAATTCAGTTACATTCCATTTCAATTCAAATTTTAAGCTTCGATAAGTATTCCAATCAAATTTCATTCATTTACTAATCTCTCTAATTCATTTTATCTAATTGGTTTATTTCCCTAGCTTAATTTCATTTTCAAATTTAATTTCAAATCTAAATAAAAAGTTTATTTCTAAACTTTTACTTCTTTAGTTCCCTTGAACAAATTCTACAAATTTCAATTTACTTAACATAACTTAAATTGATTTCAATCTTCAATTTCCATTTTACTTACCTACAAATGTAATTTCCTTTTTGTTTTTCTATAAAAAAATTTACAATCTTAATAAACTTATTTTCAATGATTATTTTTCCTCAAAGTTCACTTTTATTTAACTAGATTTAGTTAAATTTCCATAAGTTTTTCAAACCCATTTATTATTCCATAACACTTCTAATTCACTTCCAGAATTTTAAACAATTTCACAATATTTCAAAATCCTTTTGAAATCAATTATTTCTTTGAATCTCAAATCCAAACCCAGTTTTGCAAACAACTCCCAATTAGTTCATTCAGTAGCAATTCCTCTCCTCAAAACTCGAAAATGAACATCGATAATGCTGCGGTCATCACCGAAGTTATTTTCCAGTGACCGAAATGAGTTCAATTCTTTTATTCTCTTTAAAACCCCTTCAAATATTTTAAATTCCAAATCTCTCTAGGTTTCAATCCAATCTGAAATAATATCACCATTATTTCTTCAAAAAAATTTTGAAAAACATTTTCAAATCCAAAGGAATTCATACTTTTTCCAAAATTCCAAATTCTTTCAATTCATATTCAAATATTACTCTAAAGTCTTATTTTAAGTTACAACTTACATTTCTAATTCTCACTTACAATTTAATTATATAATATGAGTTTCCTTTCTTAGCTTAAGTTATGTTTTTCAATTTCTTATTCAATTTCTACAAAATAATGATAATAACTTAATATTATCATTCCCTAACAACCAAGAAACCATATTTTTCTATAATAATTTACGGAAAATAATTTCTTTTTATATACAAAAATAATTTGGGTAAAATTACTTCATTTACCCTATTTTGAAATAATACTGTGTAGGTTTATCTTGTTCGAGAGTTTAGAAACCCTTATCGATGACATGGTGTCCCACATATCGACCAGAATTCATAAATACTTAACCGATAAGTCAACACAATGTAAAAACAATTTTTATATTCACTAACAAATACGCGCTCCTACTATTAATACTCTCAAACTCATTCTAGAGTGCTACGGACTCTATTTGATTAATCCCCACCAGAGCCAAGGTTCTCGCCTAACCTTCAGCTCCGATACCAAATGTAACGACCTGATTTTTCGATGCTCGAGAAACCAAACCATTAAGGTTAAAAGAAGAAGGAGGTAGAAGAAGAAATAGAAACAATATCAGAATCTTACCAACGCAGCGGAATAAAATATAATAGATGATAACAGATCTTTACACAAAAGAAATTATATCTGTTTTATACATAAATCATCATAATACACCATTAGAGTTCAATACAATCAACAACACAACTCAGGACGGTTACAATATCTTTCCATTTCCATACCTTTTAAGAACAAATCATGATTTATTTTTAAACAAATTACCCATTCTTTTCTAAATTCACACCGTGAATTTATACTCCTAAATATCCACTAATATCCATTTTCACTTTATAAACCTAGTTTATAAATCCCATAATCTCATCTTCCTTTTAAATTCCAAATTTCAAACGCTTAAATCAATTTTCAAATTGATTTCCAAATTTCTCCATTTTGAAATAAATTCCTTTACTTACTCAAATTATTTCAGAACCCATTAACTTTAGATTTTTATTTCTTAATTATGATTTGGAATCTTTTAACTGAAAATACCAATTTCATATTTCCCAAATTCGTTCTTTATCCTTTCCAATAAATTTAAACTTTGAATTTTAAAATAAATTCTTTATCCCTTTAAATATTTTCACTTAAGCTTTAAAATTCATTACTTCCCTTTTATTCAAAATCCCCTTCCCATACTTGGAATTTATTTACAAGAATTTAACAATCAATTTTTATTTTTTTCCAGTTCATTCTCTAATTTATTCAAATTCTCTAAAATTATTTACTTTAAAATTCTCACTTTTATTTCATTTCAAAAAATCTAATCTATGCATTCGGTATACCCAAACATATTCAATCAAACATAGCATCCCTTATTTCCAATTATCAATGTAATCTATCACAGATTATCCAATAATTCATAACACAGAATATTTAACAATTTAATATTTTTTAGCAATCCAGTTGGATCTCTTCAACCTGTTTCCCTGCATCCACAGATGTTATCACAATATAAAATACCAATTCCACTTCGATGTGGAACATCGCGGTATATGGGATTATATTATATCATCCGCTATTATGCGGCACATAGGGTCTCATCCGCTATATAATGCAAGAAATCAATCACTCCACTATATATAATACTGTATATAATATACCACATCCAATTAGTTCAATCATTCAACCAAATATTTAAATTTAACTATTTAAATTTAAATAACAATGCAGATGAGTGAGATTAACTCACCTTTGATTGTCTATGCAACCCAATCCAAACTAGCCTGTTTTCTTCACAATTTTCTGGACCTTATATAAACATTATATGATTTATTAATATTTGAATGGATAGAACAATTAATTACTATTCATTTATTTAATTTAAACTAGTAATTTGGGTTTAAACTAATTTTCCCTTTTGATAAATTATTTTTAGTAATTAAATAGCTAAATAAGCTTATTAAATAAATCCATAACCCTAAATACAAATTTTTAAATAACTAGTAAGTTTAAAAGATGTATATTTATTTTATTTGATTTTCTTCCATTTTGAAACTATATATGTATGTGTATATATTTATAAAAATAATTTGTAGATTTCAAAAATATAATTTTATATAACTTTATTTTACTGTTAATTAATTCCCAAATTGTTTTACCTTCTGTAATTACTTTCCTTAGATCATAAAATAAATAATTACCTTACCATGCTAAGAGGTTCGGGAACACACACCCCCGCTGTTGATGTAACTCTGGCCGGTCCCATCCTCACGAGTGCCCATGGCTCACACTGCGCCGTGCTTCCCTGACGCATGCAACTGCTCTTAACGAACTTGCCCAAGCCTCAATCACCACAGTTGACATTGACTCTAGGCTCGCGATCCCACGAACTGTAACAACCCGTATATTTGGACCATTTAAATTGACAATAATCCTCACATGTCAACTTAAATAATACTAAACACGAATCATTATGGGATTATAAATATATATATATATGTAAATGAGAATCAATACAACATCACAGTCACAGAACAGTCACAGAATAATGCAGCGGAAATACATCGTCATAATAGCAGTTCATGAAGCTACTACATATAGTACAACAATGTCTAAACAAAAGGTGACTGAAAGGAAATACATAAATGTCCAACAGACACGGACATCAAAATAGACTGATAAAGATAAATGCTAAGTCTTCAGCATCTTCAACCAACCTTGATCAGCAAATTGGATAGCTTCAGACTGACCCGAGCATATACAAATGAAACACTCGAGTCAGGACTCAAAATCTTATACAGGATAATCAAGTGCAGGAAATAAAGTCCATAACTCAAAAATGAATAAGATAACATTTCTAAGGATCCGATATACTATCTATATATACAATAGAATACGGTATGTAGGTAATGTCTAATCAATAAAATAGAATATTAAAATAGCGTTAAGGCGTTACCATAATTCCCCTTAACACATTTTATATTCCCAAAAGCATATACAAGACCGTAGTTTCCCCAAAACTGGAAGTCACCACAGGGCAATCCATATACTCAAGGTACAAATCAAAACGTAGTGGTCGCGAATAGGATAATCAGTATGACAAGGTACATGAGGCAATACCAACTAGGATACTAGTAGTTGCGTGATCCGGACTGATGTTGAGCATAGTAGCTACTATCTCAACACCGCGAAACAACACTCCCAAATCAAGGGTGCACCCAAACCGAATCACTCAAGTAATAGATATGGTATCGAAGAAGCGTGTCCGCTAGAGGTGGCGATCCTCAATGGCCTGGCGCGGCTCCTGTTTTAGTCATGTCAGGGGTTATCCAATATCGTTCTCTTTCTTCAGTCAACGCGTTCACCAAACCATCCACCTCATTCTGGATCAACACTTCGCGCATAATAGTTATTAAAGTGGTTTTCGGTATCGACAGAGAGTATGTCCATTCCCGATCCCGGTCTCTTTAATAACTACGTATTTATTACCCGATGGTCGGTTAAATTTACGTTTTAACAAATCAAAGTCCAAAAGTCAAGGTGCAAACTTGACTTCCAAAATTTGACAATTCACAATTCAGTTTATTTTAGATATTTTAAAACAAATTTCAAATACGATCTTAAGTTCAAACCTTTGAGTTAACGATAAAATTTAGTATTCAAGTTCAATTTAATAAGGTCTAAAAGTCGCTTATTAAATTTAGTTCAAAATCAACGAATTCAATATAATGCTAAACTTAGTTTAAATTATTAAATCAAATTCTATTCATGTCACTTTATGTTTATATCCATTTTTATCATAAATTCGATTAAATCAACTTTATTAACTAAATTCCCCTTTTCAAAACTTCATTTGTTTTATTTACCGATTCAATTAAATTTCTAATCAAAGAAGTCTATTTCCATTTGCAATGTCCTGATTTGGTTAATTCGTTAAATTTAAAATCATTTAAATTTAAATTATCCCTAATTTAAATTCATTAAATTAGTAAGTCAAATTTCCTAAATCTCAATTTAACTTATAACAAGTTCAAATCTATTTAATTAAAGCTGAATTTGAATCTAAAGCTAACAAATCTTTAACTTATTAAATTCTAAACTTACTTGCTCCTAAATCTTATTTCAATTAAATTTTCAATTCATTTTATCCAATTTGGGAAGTTATTAATCCGTTCAATTTAATCTGTTAATTCATTTCAACTTAAATCCCTAAGTTCGTTATTAAATTTCCAAACAAATTGTTAAGTTCATTCCTTAATTTACAATATATTTCGATTTCGAAAATGGTTTTGTTGACCAATCGGGTTTCTTACTTTTATTTTCTATCCTAGGCCAAGTTGTTTAAATGGGTATTTATCATTTCAACCCAATATCATTCCATATAAAACAAAGCATAGCAAAGGGAACTTCAGTGTGATAACTGGGATGGTGTCAAAGTAAATAAACAAGCAATAGCAACCATACATAACAATTTAACAATTAATTAAATAATCCCAAAATAATCGTATTAACTTGCATTTATTATTTATGCAAATTTATATAATTATTCCTAGAATCTACACTATCGTTTCATGTAGATTAAAGATTATTATCTTATGGTTTCACTTGGTGTCTATTATCACATTTCTACATCAATCATACATACAATGGTTCAAAGAGCAGTTAATGCTATTTCTACGCGACGATTTATTTAACATTTAAAGGGGTCAAGTTCAACGTATATAATCCATTTTAAATTGTTGACTATCCTATATCAATTTCAATTTCATATTAAATTTCACTTAAATAAGAACCATATTCAACTTCACATAACAATTTAGTGTCACAACTATTTGTCGTAAACTAATAATATTCAAATTTAACTTGCATAGCGATTTAAAATTTTTATTTCAACAATTCTAACAATTAACAATTTAACATCCAAATTAATATAAACAACAATTATCACTTGATTATCATAGCATAATAGATTGAGTCGTGAATGAAATATTCACCTTGCGTGGTTGAAGAAGATGACGGCGAAGCACGAGGACGAATGGATAAAATAGACTCTAACAAGCACGACGCAAAATGAACACAACTGCAAATTAAATAAAAGATTATCCAACCATGGTTTAATACAAAGTATATATATTGATTGTATATACATAAACCATACCAAAATAACGAAGCTAGATAGATTCAACAAGTCGGATGAAGCCTAGGACTGAGATCCCGGATCAACAGTGGCTGGAACAACCAAATCAAATAACGTGAGCCCCTAGATTATAACCCATCACTGCTTTATAAATTAACATATTATATACTGAACTATAAACCAAACTATATGAAAGTGGACACTTATATATCTTAATATAAACAAGTTTCTAACAGAACTGCTTTTTATATTATTATTTTTCAACTAAAATCTGTAGCTTATCAACTACATATATACAAACCAACAGTACTGTTTCCATATAATAAATCAAAGCTTCTTATACGTTGCATCTAATACACTATATATATAAAATCGGAGCTTCTCCCTTTGTTTTGTGTTTTTTTTTCAAACAAACCGTATATGTATAAAGAGTAGGGCGGTCGGGATCGGGAACTGTGGTGACAAGGGTCGAGGCCGGAGGAGTTTGGGTGGTCGTTGGTGGAATAGGCTGGGCAGTGGCGGCACCCGGTGGGTCTGCGGGGACAGTGGGTGGGTGGTTGAGCAGTGGAGTGGGAAGGTGTAGGCGGGGAGGGTGGTATGTCGTTGGTGGAGGGCCGCTGCGGTTCAAGGGCGAAGTGGGGAGGCTGTAAGCCAGGCGGTGGAGATGTGGATCATGGACAGTGGTGGCAAGGGCGGAGCACGTGGTAGTGGTGGACGCGGCCAGAGACAGTGGAGGGCGGACGTGGGAACGATGATGGGTGTGTGTGTTTTGCTATCGGGTCGAGGTGGAGTTGTCTAGGATGGAGGGGACGTGGCCAGTGGGCGGTGTCTGGGTGAACGCTGGTGGACGTGGAGGGAGAGGCGGGCTGTGGGCTGGGGCGTGGAGGCGGTTGTGGAGGCTGGAGGCGGGCCGCATGGGAGAGAGGCGGAGGGAAGGGGCGGCCGAGGGTGTATGCTTCATTTTTGAAGTAAAAAAAAAAACATGAAGAGAAAGAGAAGGGAATGCAGGAAGAAAAAGAAAGAGGGGAGGGAAACTGTATACGGCAATTTCATGGGGTAGGGGAGGCGTTGAAGAAGAAAGGAAAGAAAAATAAAGTAAAGAAAACAACAGCAGGCATAAAAGAAAGTGAGTCGTAACCTTTTCTTTGCAAAATAAAAAAAATGAAGAAGAAGGAGGGGTTTGGTTCGGTTTACTGGAGAGTACATATAATAAATAGAAAAAGAAAGATGGAAGGGAGAAGGGAGTAGAATTACGTAGAGGGGAAAACTGACCTATCACGAAGGACAAGTGTGCAGAGCAATTAATGAAGCAGAATGAAGGCAGAGGTTCAGTGCACAGTTAATGCAATGATGTTTTCGAAATGGGGGCTATTTGGGTTCCCAAGGTCAGCTGAAAGGCCCTAAATTTTAAATATTGAAATGTTGGGTACCGGTTTGTGCTGCGTAACGGACCGGTTTGCGCTCCGTTAACAATTTATAGTTTGCAACGCCGAACTCAGATTGACATAAATAAATATACCGTTGTGATCAGCGTGTCGAGACGGACACAACGGTATAAAGATATTGATGGTTCGACACCTTTTGCAAAGTGGTAAATCTTATTGAACCATTTGCACGAGCGAACATTTTTGCTAGCCATTAAAAGCGAAATTTGACGAAACGAAATGCGCTGTCAAGTTCAGAATATTTTTCTTATGCAACATCGAGAAAATATTTGAGTTCGGACGATAGAAAATTTATACAAAAGATTTAAACTAAAATGTAAATGCGACGAGCGTAATTTACTTCAATATTTTTCAACGAAATTTGGCGCACACCTATGTCTATCTAGACGCATCCCAAATGTGAAGTTTGGTTGGCAACGAAAGTTGTTTGTGAAAATTCGAATTTCTACATAAAATAAGCGATTTAAAAATTTTAAACTGGGTCTGAATTTCAGGGTCGTTACATTTTCCCCTACTCAAAACTTTTCGTCCCCGAAAAGGAACAAAGTAAAGAGTGGAAGACAAATGAAGAGATACGATGGACATAGAATATATTATGAATGAAGTAAAGAATATAGAATGGAACTTACCTTCAACAAACAATTCAGGATTAGAATCCCGGATACTCTCCTCGGTTTCCCAAGTACAATCACGATCATCGGGACTCCGTTGGACTTTGACTAGGCTAACAGTCTTCCTTCTAAGCTGCTTCGTATCCCTATCAACAATACGAAGTGGTCTCCTCTCTATAGTCAAATCCGGATCAATATCAATCTCATCTAACTGAGCAATAGGAATGGTCATGGATGGATTATGTACAACCTTCCGAAGATGTGAAACATGGAATACGTTGTGCATGCCCTCAAATTTCTCCGGCAGTGCAACTCTGTAGGCTAATGTACCAATCCTCTCAGTGATAGTGAATGGTCCAACAAATCTAGGAGCGAGCTTCCCTCTACGACCAAATCGAATAACATTCTTCAAAGGTGATACCTTAAGAAATACCTCATCTCCAACCTGAAATTTTAACTCTCTTCTACGCCTATCGTCATAGCTCTTCTGCCTATCATGTGCGGTCTTCATCTTCCTTCTGATCTCATTGACTTTCTCGGATGCTTCCATAATCATATCCGGGCCAAGAACTAATCGGTCACCAGGCTCAATCCAACAAGCTGGCGATTTGCATGGCCGTCCATATAAAGCTTCGAACGGTGCCATATCGATACTCGCCTGATTATAAAGATAGTTATATTTCAATTCAATTTTTTTTTACTTATTCAAATTGAAAATTTTGGATTACCTGATAGCTGTTATTATAAGTGAATTCAACCAAATGGAGGTGGTCTTCCCAAGATCCACCGAAATCAATAATGCAAGCTCGGAGCAGATCTTCCAAAATCTGATTTACCCTCTCAGTTTGGCCATCTGTTTGAGGATGATAAGCCGTGCCCAGATTCAGTTTAGTGCCCAAGACGTCCTGAAATGCCTTCCAGAATTTACTAGCGAATAAACGATCTCTATCGCATACAATACTAGATGGAACTCCATGAAGTCTGACAATCTCTCTCATATAAATCTCGGCCAAACTCGAAGCAGTACGAGTGGTCTTAACAGGAATAAAGTGAGCAGATTTTGTCAACCTATCAACAATCACCCATATACTCTCATTCCCTTTTCTGGTCCTCGGTAATCCGTCAACGAAGTCCATAGAAATTTGGTCCCATTTCCAACACGGAATCTCTAGGGGTTGAAGTAATCCTGCAGTCTTCAGGTGATCGGCCTTGACTTGCTGGCAAGTGGTGCATCTACTGACATATATGGAAATATCTTTCTTCATCCCACTCCACCAATATAAACGCTTCATATTTTGATACATCTTGGTGACACCAGGATGAAATGAAAGTGATGACTGATGATTCTCTCTAAGCACTTCTTGTCTCAATCCGTCAACATTTGGAACACAAATACGGTTGTCAATCTTCAGAACTCCATTACTATCTATCTGTGCTCCCACATTACGTCAGAATTTCCAACTCTACCAAGAACTAACTCCTTCATGCGATAGAGCAAGGTGTCCTCATATTGCTTAGCTTTGATGCGATCCATAAGAGATGGGGAGATAACAAGCTGAAATAGCATGCCTTCTACAAGATTACAACAAGACAATGCTTTGCTACGGCTCAAAGCATCAGCTACAACATTTGCTTTTCCAGGAGTATAATTGATGTCGAGATCATATGCAGCTAAGAATTCGAGCCATCGGACTTATCTCTGATTTAAGTCCTTCTGAGAGAAAATATACCGCAAGGACTTATGATCTGTGAATAATTCAAATTTTGTCCCCAAAAGATGGTGCCTCCATAGTTTCAAAGCGAATACAACTGCAAGAAGCTCTAAATCATGGGTTGCATAGTTTACTTCATGAATCTTCAACTGACGACCAGCATAAGAAATAACCCTTCCATTTTGCATAAGGACAGCGCCTAAAGCTTCTCGACAAGCATCAGTATAGACAGTTAATCCTTCACTCCCGTCAATTACCGCAAGAACTGGGGCTGAAGTTAACTTACGCTTTAATTCATTAAAAGCGGATTCACACTTCTCACTCCAAATAAACTTGACATCCTTTCGAGTTAAAGCAGTGAGTGGGGCAGAAATCCGGGCAAAGCGCTCAATGAATCTGCGATAATAACCGGCTAGGCCCAAGAAGCTACGGATATCAGTAGGAGTTTTGGGAGTCTCCCAATCCTGTAGATAAGTTTTCAAATTAGAGAGGAATAAGATAGATCGAATAGACATAACGAATAAGATAGAACTTACATTGATTACGGCGATCTTAGCTGGATCGACCGAAATCCCTTTTTCAGAAACAATATGGCCAAGGAATCGTACTTCGTCTCGCCAGAAGTGGCATTTCGAAAACTTGGCTTTAAGCTGATGATTTCGGAGAGTTCCCAGAACATAAGCAAGATGTGTTTCATGCTCTTTCTCATCCTTGGAGAAGACGAGAATATCATCAATGAAGACAAGAACAAACTTGTTAAGGACATCACGAAAGACTCTATTCATTAAGTCGACAAAATAAGCAGGTGCGTTGGTCAAACCAAATGGTATAACCAACCATTCATAGAATCCATTCTCGGTACGGAAAGTTGTTTTATGAATACTATCTTCTGCTACTCTGAGTTGGTGGAACCCAGTGGCTAGATCAAGTTGTGAGAAAACTTTAGCTCCATGGAGCTGATCGAATAAATCATTGATGCGAGGCATCGGATAGCGGTTCTTGAGAATGCGCTTGTTTAATTCCCGGTAATCAACACACATGCGAAGAGATCCATCAGATTTGGTGACAAATACGACTGCGGCGCCCCATTCAGAACAACTTCTCCTGATCAAACCCTTAGCAAATAGATCATCAATTTGGGTTTTAAGTTCAGCTTTTTCTTTAGGAGCCATCCTTCTGTGAGGGAGAACTATGGGAGTAGCTCCGGGAATAAGGTCAATGCGGAAATCATCTCTCGTTTTGGCGGTAGAGAGTCGACCTCTCCAAATACATCAGGAAATTTCTGAACGATAGGAGTAGTACTAAGGTCATCCGGGTGAGCATTAAGAGAGAATATGAAGCTTCCGGCATATTTCTGAGGTGAATTGCATTCGATGACAAGCGGTAGACCCTTGTCATTGACTAGAGAAACAGATCGAGCTTTGCAAGAAATAATAGCATCGAATTTTCTTAACCAATCAGCGCCAAATAAGACGTCAAATGCTTTGAAGCCAAGCACATAAAAATCCCAAGTGAATCGATATCTTCCATACAAAAGCACAACCTCTTTACAAATTCTACTGAGGTTGGCAAGTCCTCCAATGGGGTTGAAGACGCATAAGGAAGTAGTAGCAAGAGTTGGTTCTAATTTGAGCTTATTACAAAGATCAATAGATATGAAGCTATGAGATGCACCAGTATCGAATAATACCCGAACAGGTAAATTATGAAATGTAAAAGTACTTCGTAAGGTACCTCGGTCATTGATGAAGAATTTACCTCGTTCGAAGCATTGGCCACCCATCACCGACTCATTCCCATCACCACTTCACCGACCCACGACTCAAACCACCAACGACTCACGAGTCATCAACATCCACGACTCAGTCTCATCCTCCGCGACTCACGATTCATCCCCAATACCAACAGCCTACTCCAAAAAAAACCTACCGAGACACGAGACAACTTTCTCCTTCCCAAAACCCTAAGTCACGACCCATTCCTACTTTCCTAGGTCGTGAATCGAGAACCGAGACACCATAAGTCGCGAAGTTCGGTAGCGTACTCCAATTCCTTAAGGCGCGGCCGATCCATCTTTTGAGTCGCGAACGACATATGAAGCTCCAGTAAATCGCGAAAGTTGTTTTAGCGCCTTCTGTTGAGTCGTTACCGGGACATTGATGAGTCGCGTAAAGGAGTTGAGTCGTCGTAGTTGAGTCGAAGCCGTGTTTCATAAGTCGTAGCCAGTTACGTTAAGTCACTGTTTGTAATTTTCTAAGTCCTTTGTGTTGTAAATTTTTAAGTCTTTGTGTTGAGTCATAAACCCTATAAATAGGGACGTTGTGTCATTTGTAAAGGTGGTTGACTATTGAATAAAAATTTCTTGTTGATTGCTTTGTGCTTTCTTCTCTAATTGGTAGTCGAGTGAAATCTCCTATCTCCACCTACGTCATTCGAGTGCGCTCGAATCTTCGTTTGTGAAGCCGATTCACGGAATCAAGTACGCTTGATCAACGTCGAAGAATCGTAGATCTTTGTTTCTCGGTATCGTGCGCGATCAACGAGACGACGATAGCTAGAATCCGGCATCTTTGGATCAACGGATTTGGGCATTGCAGTATTTTTCAAATCACCGATTGCTACATTTCATCAATTGAAGTTTGTTTTGAAATATCCGCTGCGTCAGTTTGGTATCAGAGCGAGATTGCAAGGAGTTTGCATCATTTGGAGATTTGGGTTTCGAGAAGTTGAAGTTTAGAGATCGAATTTGCACATTGTCGAGAAGTTTGGAGTTTGAAGTTTGTGTTCGTCGTGTTCATATTGAAGTTGCAACAAGAGGAGAACTTTAGATCCATTTCATTTCGGATCAAAGTTGAAAAGGGGTTTGAGCCAAGAGTTGAAGCATCACTTTGCTATTATTGTTGAAGGAAGGCCGTGTATACTTAAGAAGTAGCCGAGCCTTGTGAAGTTGTTTTGAAGTTTGAAACCAAGCTAAGGAACCGTGACTTGTTTGATTTTGTGTTGAAGTTTTGATTTGTTGAAGTTTATTGTTTAAAGATTTTGCGAAGTTCAATCATGCCACCGAGACGAGCTCAACGTCATCGCAATATTAATGCCTTGTATGGAAGAGAAGAGGCTGATGAAATGGAGCAACGAATCCACGAGAGCTTTACTAAAAAGTTGAACGAAGGAATTGGTTGATTAGAGAGAATGATGCTTGAAATGAATCAAAGTAGAAGAAGAATTTCACCTGAATCAAACCGTGGGAGTAGTAGAGTTTCATCACATTCAGAACGGGAGAGGAGAGAAAGTCAAGAGCATAGAAGTGTTGATAATCGAAGTAGGAGGAATGTTGATGATCGGGATCGAAGGGATGTTGGTAGTAGGAGTGGTGGTAGAGATGTTGGAGGACGTGAACGACAACGATATACTTCAGATTTTGATGAGGAATTTGTTGGTGACAGAGGGAGTATGCATCGAGATAGAGAACAAACACAACGTCGGTATCGAGATGTAGATGATGATCGTCGATGGGAATCGGGAATGAAGATGGAGATTCCGGAGTTTAAAGGTGGGATGGTTGCTGAGGAGTTCTTAGACTGGTTATCTAATGTTGAAGAAATCTTTTATTTCAAGGAAGTGCCGGAGAATCGTCGAGTGAAGTTGGTTGCTACTAGATTGAGGGGAAGAGCATTGGCATGGTGGCAGCAAACTAAACTTACACGAGAACGGATGGGGAAGTCGAAGGTTGTTGAGTGGGATAAGATGAAGAAGTTGATGAGATCTACTTTCTTACCTTATAACTATCAATCACTTATGTACCAGAGATTGCAGAATCTGAGGCAAGGGACAAAGTCTGTTAGTGATTATGCTGATGAATTTTACCAACTCATTGCCAGGAATGATATTATGGAGACTGAAGAACAGTTAATTGCTAGATTCATTGGGGGATTGAGAATGCAGATCCAGGATATGGTTAATATGTTTGATCCAAGATCTGTAGCAGAGGCACATCAGAAAGCGTTAGCTTGGGAGAAGCAGGGAAGGCGTGGAGGTGGTGTGTTTACTAATTCTAACAATCAAGTGAAGGGGGCCAGTGGAAGTTCTAATGTTCCTAAACCTGTCAGTAAGCCAATTGTGAAGGAGGGTGAGATGGCGAAGGTTAATAGTGGGTTCAAATGTTATAGTTGCCAGGAAATGGGTCATAAAAGCAATGAGTGTCCGAAGCCGAAGAAGAGAACTATGATAGTTGAAGCTGAGGATGAGGATGAAGAGGCTGAGTGTTCTAATTCCTTACCGATTGAGGAGGAAGACTTGTTATCGGGAGACGAAGGATATTCACTGATGATGAGAAGGAGTTGTTTGACACCAAAGCAAGAGGAGGGAGACAGTTGGTTGAGGAATAACATATTTCAGTCTACTTGCACTATTCTTGGAAGAGTTTGTAAATTCGTTATTGATGCTGGGAGTTGCGATAACATTATCTCTACAGAGGCAGTAAAGAAGTTGGAATTGAAAACCGAGAAGCATCCTAAACCGTACAAGTTAGCTTGGTTGAGGAAAGGAGGTGAGGTGAAAGTTGGAAGGAGAGCTTGTGTTAAATTTTCAATTGGGAAGAAATACAAAGATGAAATCTGGTGCGATGTAGTGAACATGGATGTGTGTCATCTGTTGTTGGGCAGACCATGGCAGTTTGATAGAGCAGTACAACATGATGGTCGTGCTAATAGCTACAGTTTCATGTTCGAAGGTACTAAAATCACTTTAGTTCCCAAGAAACAACAACAGAAAGAAAGCAAGCTTGAGGAGATTGAAGAGCTGAAAACTTTATTATCTTTGAAGAAGTTTGTTAAAGAAGTTGAAGAGGAGCCTGAAGTCTATTTGTTGATTGGGCGAGAGTGCAGTGAAGAGGTTGAAATTCCTGAGGAAGCAAAGCCAGTTTTGAAAGAGTTTGAGGATGTATTTCCAGAGGAGTTACCTAAGGAGTTACCGCCATTGAGAGACATTCAACATCAAATTGATCTTGTTCCGGGAGCAGTGTTACCACATCGACCACATTACCGAATGAGTCCGAAGGAACATGAAGAGTTACGAAGGCAGGTGGAAGAGTTGCTAGAACAGGGACGTGTTCAGGAAAGCTTGAGTCCTTGTGTAGTGCCAGCTTTGTTGGTGCCGAAAAAGGATGGAACATGGAGGATGTGCACAGATAGTAGAGCTTTGAACAAGATTGCTGTTCGCTACAGATTTCCTATGCCGAGGTTGGATGACTTGCTAGATCAGTTGAGTGGAGCTACTATCTTTTCGAAGATTGATTTGAAAAGCGGTTATCATCAAATTCGGATTAGACCTGGAGACGAATGGAAGACAGCCTTCAAAACGAGAGAGGGGTTATACGAATGGTTGGTTATGCCATTTGGTTTGTCAAATGCACCTAGTACATTCATGCGGGTGATGAATCAAATCTTCAGACCATTCATTGGGAAGTTCGTCGTGGTTTATTTCGATGATATTTTGATTTACAGCAGGAGTACGGAGGAGCATGTTCAACATTTGAGGGAAGTAATGAATATTCTTCGTGAGGAACAATTTTATGCTGCTACGAAGAAATGTGTGTTTATGACGCACAGTGTTTTATTTCTGGGTTATGTTGTTTTAGGAGAAGGTATTCAAGTTGATAAGAGTAAAGTTGAGGCAGTCAGGAATTGGCCACAGCCAAAGACAATTACGGAAGTGAGAAGTTTTCATGGGCTAGCGTCATTCTACCGAAGATTCATTCCACACTTCAGTAGCGTAATGGCTCCAGTTACTGATTGCATGAAGGGTAAACAGTTTTCGTGGACAGAAGAAGCCGGGATTGCTTTTGAACGAATCAAAGAACTGTTGACGACAGCGCCAATTCTTATTTTACCTAATTTTTAGTTGTTGTTTGAGCTACACACTGATGCATCAAAGGTTGGGATTGGGGGAGTGTTGAGTCAGCAGGGGAGACCTATTGCATATTTTAGTGAGAAGTTGTCAGGAGCGAAGATGAGATACAGTACATATGACGTTGAATTCTATGCTGTTGTACAAGCTATTAAACATTGGAGACACTATCTATTTCAGAAAGAGTTTGTTCTTTACACTGATCATGAGGCATTGAAGCATATGCAAGGACAAGACAAGATTTCCGCGAGACATGCATCATGGATTGCTTATTTGCAGCAGTTTACTTTTGTCGTTAAACACAAATCAGGGGTGACAAACCGTGTAGCTGATGCTTTGAGTAGGAGGAGTCATTTATTAACGACAATGAAAGTTGAAGTGACAGGTTTTGAATTATTGCCAGAGCTGATTGAAGAAGATCCTTACTTTGTAAAGTTTGTTGAGAAAGTTAAGGATGGGAATACTGATGAATTTGTGTTGGTTGATGGATTCTTGTTCAAAGGGAATAGTTTATGTATACCAGATTGTAGTTTGAGAATGAAAATTATCAAGGAGTTGCATGAAGAAGGCCATGTGGGTAGAGATCGTACATTGCAGTTGATTTCTCAATCTTACTTTTGGCCGTCGATGAGGAAAGAGGTTGAAAGATTTGTGGAGAGATGCCATATTTGCCAGGTTTCGAAGGGAACAGCAACGAATGCAGGGTTGTACATGCCGCTACCTGTACCGTCTAAGCCATGGGTTGATGTCAGCATGGATTTCATTTTGGGTTTGCCGAGAACTCAAAGGGGAAATGATTCTATATTTGTTGTGGTGGACAGGTTTTCGAAGATGGCACATTTTATAGCCTGTAAGAAGACAGCGGATGCAGTTCGAGTGGCTCAGTTGTTCTTTAAAGAAATCTATCGTTTACATGGGTTGCCGGAGTCTATTGTTTCCGACAGGGATACCAGATTTTTAAGTCATTTTTGGCTTAGTTTGTGGAAGATGGTCGGAACGAAGCTGAATTTTAGTAGTGCTTATCATCCGCAAACAGATGGGCAAATAGAAGTGGTGAATAGATCGTTGGGAAACTTGTTACGATGTCTTGTGAAAGACAATTTAAAGAGTTGGGATGTGAAGTTGTGTCAAGCTGAATTTGCTCACAATCATGCAAATAACCGAAGTACAGGTTTCAGTCCATTTCAAATTGTATATTCAAGTTTACCAAAGGGGCCGTTGGATTTGACGATGGTTCCACAACCGAAGGGGACAGTTAAGCGGGCTGCGGATTTTGTTGATGGGTTGACGGAATGCCATAGAATCGTTCAGGAATGATCGGGAAAGACAAATGAAAAGTATAAACAAATGGCAGATAAGAAACGAAGAAGTGTAGTCTTCAAAGAAGGTGATTTGGTTTACGCGGTATTGACGAAAGATCGTTTTCCAGTTGGAACTTACAATAAGTTGAAAGCACGAAAAATTGGTCCATTAGAAATCTTAAAGAAGATAAATGATAATGCGTATCGGTTAAAGTTGCCGGAAAATGTTCATACTTCTGATGTTTTCAATGTCAAACATTTAATTCCGTATTGTGGGGAGGATTTCATCGAAGGTGACGAGAGTGTGAATTCGAGGACGAATTCTATCCAACAAGGGAAGGATGATGAAGAATTTACCTCGTTCGAAGCATTGGCCACCCATCACCGACTCATTCCCATCACCACTTCACCGACCCACGACTCAAACCACCAACGACTCACGAGTCATCAACATCCACGACTCAGTCTCATCCTCCGCGACTCACGATTCATCCCCAATACCAACAGCCTGCTCCAAAAAAAAACCTACCGAGACACGAGACAACTTTCTCCTTCCCAAAACCCTAAGTCGCGACCCATTCCTACTTCCCTAGGTCGTGAATCGAGAACCGAGACACCATAAGTCGCGAATTTCGGTAGCGTACTCCAATTCCTTAAGGCGCGGCCGATCCATCTTTTGAGTCGCGAACGACATATGAAGCTCCAGTAAATCGCGAAAGTTGTTTTAGCGCCTTCTGTTGAGTCGTTACCGGGACATTGATGAGTCGCGTAAAGGAGTTGAGTCGTCGTAGTTGAGTCGAAGCCGTGTTTCATAAGTCGTAGCCAGTTACGTTAAGTCACTGTTTGTAATTTTCTAAGTCCTTTGTGTTGTAAATTTTTAGGTCTTTGTGTTGAGTCATAAACCCTATAAATAGGGACGTTATGTCATTTGTAAAGGTGGTTGACTATTGAATAAAAATTTCTTGTTGATTGCTTTGTGCTTTCTTCTCTAATTGGTAGTCGAGTGAAATCTCCTATCTCCACCTACGTCATTCGAGTGCGCTCGAATCTTCATTTGTGAAGCCGATTCACGGAATCAAGTGCGCTTGATCAACGTCGAAGAATCGTAGATCTTTGTTTCTCGGTATCGTGCGCGATCAACGAGACGAAGATAGCTAGAATCCGGCATCTTTGGATCAACGGATTTGGGCATTGCAGTATTTTTCAAATCACTGATTGCTACATTTCATCAATTGAAGTTTGTTTTGAAATATCCGCTGCGTCAGTCATCCTGAGCAGGTGGTGGAGGTGGTGCAGGAGTGGTGACAGCATATACTCCTGATGGTGTGCCTTTCTTCCTCAATGGGCAATCTCTCTTGAAGTGACCTGGCTAGATGCAGACATGGCATAAATCATTCCTCATCTGAGAAGGTGGTGGAATAGCAGCTCCGGTGGATGGACAACTATTAGCATAATGGCCCTTCTTATCGCATTTGAAGCAAGTGATCTTAGCAAGGTCGATTGGGATTTTCTGGGCATATCCTAATCCTGTAGTCATTTGCCAAGCTTTCTTTTGCTGATTGAAGTTCATCTTCCTCTTTTCGAGCTGGCTGGAAGAGGGCTGAGTAGGAGGGGCTTTGGCAGTGGGTCCCCTTGGCTTTGCCTCATATCGAAGAGCATAGTCGACAAGCTCTGTGAAGGTGCAGTGAGTGTGGCCAGTAAGCAAGTCATAATACTCTGGTCTAGCTCCCATAATGAACTTCTCGTTCTTTAGAAGTGGTGTATCGATCAATCCCGGGCCAAACTTGGAGAGTTCGTTGAATTTCCTCTCGTACTCAGAAATAGTCATACTGCCTTGCTTAAGATCCATAAAAGCTCTATAAAGTTGGGTTTTCCCAGCAGAGGGCATCCACTGTGCCGAGAAAGTATCCCTAATCAAATGATAGACTAGATGAGTGACATTTTAAAGATTGAAAGAATAATTTAGACTACGAAATCCAAATAAATTTATACCTAAACTGGGCCCAAGTGATGGTGTTCTCCTCGATACGGGAAGTAACCGATTCCCACCAATCTTGCGCGGCATCCTGAAGTTGCTACGCAGCAAGCTGACGTTTCTGAGCATCAGTGATCTCCAATCCAGAAAATATCTTCTCTAAGCCTTTGAGCCATTGTTGAGCCTTGATAATACCCTCGGATCCAGAAAACTTAGTACCACCTAGCTGTGTATACTCCTTGCTAAGAGTGGTGAATTTGACTGGAGCTGGGACGGCAAGTGCAGCCTGGGCAGGACCATGGCCTCTTCCACCCCTATTGTTTCTTCCGGTGCTCATCCTGAAATATCGAAAGAGATTTAGAACCAAGGATAGAAAAATCATACAACTTGAAGAAAATCTAATGAACGGATCAAAGAAGTTTGAATTTTAAAGGATCGGGATATTGAATCGATTCTCCTTGTTCTAGGGTATTGCTACCCTATCTCTAATGAGTTTATATAATCCCAAACTAAGGTTTTTAGGGAAACCAAAGCTCCGATACCAACTGTAACAACCGGTATATTTGGACCATTCATATTGACAATAATCCTCACATGTCAACTTAAATAATACAAAACACGAATCATTATGGGATTATAAATATATATATGTAAATGAGAATCAATACAACATCACAGTCACAGAACAGTCACAGAATAATGCAGCGGAAATACATCGTCATAATAGCAGTTCATGAAGCTACTACATATAGTACAACAATGTCTAAACAAAAGGTGACTGAAAGGAAATACATAAATGTCCAACAGACACGGACATCAAAATAGACTGATAAAGATAAATGCTAAGTCTTCAGCATCTTCAACCAACCTTGATCAGCAAACTGGATAGCTTCAGACTGACCCGAGCATATACAAAAGAAACACTCGAGTCAGGACTCAAAATCTTATACAGGATAATCAAGTGCAGGAAATAAAGTCCATAACTCAAAGATGAATAAGATAACATTTCTAAGGATCCGATAAACTATCTATATATACAATAGAATACGGTATGTAGGTAATGTCTAATCAATAAAATAGAATATTAAAATAGCGTTAAGGCGTTACCATAATTCCCCTTAACACATTTTATATTCCCAAAAGCATATACAAGACCGTAGTTTCCCCAAAACCGGAAGTCACCACAGGGCAATCCATATACTCAAGGTACAAATCAAAACGTAGTGGTCGCGAATAGGATAATCAGTATGACAAGGTACATGAGGCAATACCAACTAGGATACTAGTAGTTGCGTGATCCGGACTGATGTTGAGCATAGTAGCTACTATCTCAACACCGCGAAACAACACTCCCAAATCAAGGGTGCACCCAAATCGAATCACTCAAGTAATAGATATGGTATCGAAGAAGCGTGTCCGCTAGAGGTGGCGATCCTCAATGGCCTGGCGCGGCTCCTGTTTTAGTCATGTCAGGGGTTATCCAATATCGTTCTCTTTCTTCAGTCAACGCGTTCACCAAACCATCCACTTCATTCTGGATCAACACTTCGCGCATAATAGTTATTAAAGTGGTTTTCGGTATCGACAGAGAGTATGTCCATTCCCGATCCCGGTCTCTTTAATAACTACGTATTTATTACCCGATGGTCGGTTAAATTTACGTTTTAACAAATCAAAGTCCAAAAGTCAAGGTGCAAACTTGACTTCCAAAATTTGACAATTCACGATTCAGTTTATTTTAGATATTTTAAAACAAATTTCAAATACGATCTTAAGTTCAAACCTTTGAGTTAACGATAAAATTTAGTATTCAAGTTCAATTTAATAAGGTCTAAAAGTCGCTTATTAAATTTAGTTCAAAATCAACGAATTCAATATAATGCTAAACTTAGTTTAAATTATTAAATCAAATTCTATTCATGTCACTTTATGTTTATATCCATTTTTATCATAAATTCGATTAAATCAACTTTATTAACTAAATTCCCCTTTTCAAAACTTCATTTGTTTTATTTACCGATTCAATTAAATTTCTAATCAAAGAAGTCTATTTCCATTTGCAATGTCCTGATTTGGTTAATTCGTTAAATTTAAAATCATTTAAATTTAAATTATCCCTAATTTAAATTCATTAAATTAGTAAGTCAAATTTCCTAAATCTCAATTTAACTTATAACAAGTTCAAATCTATTTAATTAAAGCTGAATTTGAATCTAAAGCTAACAAATCTTTAACTTATTAAATTCTAAACTTACTTGCTCCTAAATCTTATTTCAATTAAATTTTCAATTCATTTTATCCAATTTGGGAAGTTATTAATCCGTTCAATTTAATCTGTTAATTCATTTCAACTTAAATCCCTAAGTTCGTTATTAAATTTCCAAACAAATTGTTAAGTTCATTCCTTAATTTACAATATATTTTGATTTCGAAAATGGTTTTGTTGACCAATCGGGTTTCTTACTTTTATTTTCTATCCTAGGCCAAGTTGTTTAAATGAGTATTTATCATTTCAACGCAATATCATTCCATATAAAACAAAGCATAGCAAAGGGAACTTGCAGTGTGATAACTGGGATGGTGTCAAAGTAAATAAACAAGCAATAGCAACCATACATAACAATTTAACAATTTATTAAATAATCCCGAAATAATCGTATTAACTTGCATTTGTTATTTATGCAAATTTATATAATTATTCCTAGAATCTACACTATCGTTTCATGTAGATTAAAGATTATTATCTTATGGTTTCACTTGGTGTCTATTATCACATTTCCACATCAATCATACATACAATGGTTCAAAGTGCAGTTAAGCTATTTCTACGCGACGATTTATTTAACATTTAAAGGGGTCAAGTTCAACGTATATAATCCATTTTAAATTGTTGACTATCCTATATCAATTTCAATTTCATATTAAATTTCACTTAAATTAACAATCAAATTCAACTTCACATAACAATTTTGTGTCACTACTATTTGTCGTAAACTAACAATATTCAAATTTAACTTGCATAGCGATTTAAAATTTTTATTTCAACAATTCTAACAATTAACAATTTATCATCCAAATTAATATAAACAACAATTATCACTTGATTATCATAGCATAATAGATTGAGTCGTGAATGAAATATTCACCTTGCGTGGTTGAAGAAGATGATGGCGAAGCACGAGGACGAATGGATAAAATAGACTCTAACAAGCACGATGCAAAATGAACACAACTGCAAATTAAATAAAAGATTATCCAACCATGGTTTAATACAAAGTATATATATTGATTGTATATACATAAACCATACCAAAATAACGAAGCTAGATAGATTCAACAAGTCGGATGAAGCCTAGGACTGAGATCCCGGATCAGCAGTGGCTGGAACAACCAAATCAAATAACGTGAGCCCCTAGATTATAACCCATCACTGCTTTATAAATTAACATATTATATACTGAACTATAAACCAAACTATATGAAGGTGGACACTTATATATCTTAATATAAACATGTTTCTAACAGAACTGCTTTTTATATTATTATTTTTCAACTAAAATCTATAGCTTATCAACTACATATATACAAACCAACAGTACTGTTTCCATATAATAAATCAAAGCTTCTTATACGTTGCATCTAATACACTATATATATAAAATCGGAGCTTCTCCCTTTGTTTTGTGTTTTTTTTCAAACAAACCGTATATGTATAAAGAGTAGGGCGGTCGGGATCGGGAACTGTGGTGACAAGGGTCGAGGCCGGAGGAGTTTGGGTGGTCGTTGGTGGACTAGGCTGGGCAGTGGCGGCACCCGGTGGGTCTACGGGGACAGTGGGTGGGTGGTTGAGCAGTGGAGTGGGAAGGTGTAGGCGGGGAGGGTGGTATGTCGTTGGTGGAGGGCCGCTGCGGTTCAAGGGCGAAGTGGGGAGGCTGTAAGCCAGGCGGTGGAGATGTGGGTCGTGGACAGTGGTGGCAAGGGCAGAGCACGTGGTAGTGGTGGACGCGGCCAGAGACAGTGGAGGGCGGACGTGGGAAGGATGATGGGTGTGTGTGTTTTGCTATCGGGTCGAGGTGGAGTTGTCTAGGATGGAGGCGGACGTGGCCAGTGGGTGGTGGCTGGGTGAACGCTGGTGGACGTGGAGGGAGAGGCGGGCTGTGGGCTGGGGCGTGGAGGCGGTTGTGGAGGCTGGAGGCGGGCTGCATGGGAGAGAGGCGGAGGGAAGGGGTGGCCGAGGGTGTATGCTTCATTTTTGAAGTAAAATAAAAAAAACATGGAGAGAAAGAGAAGGGAATGCAGGAAGAAAAAGAAAGAGGGGAGGGAAACTGTATGCGGCAATTTCATGGGGTAGGGGAGGCATTGAAGAAGAAAGGAAAGAAAAATAAAGTAAAGAAAACAACAGCAGGCATAAAAGAAAGTGAGTCGTAACCTTTTCTTTGCAAAATAAAAAAAATGAAGAGGAAGGAGGGGTTTGGTTCGGTTTACTGGAGAGTACATATAATAAATAGAAAAAGAAAGATGGAAGGGAGAAGGGAGTAGAATTACGCAGAGGGAAAAACTGACCTATCACGAAGGACAAGTGTGCAGAGCAATTAATGAAGCAGAATGAAGGCAGAGGTTCAGTGCACAGTTAATGTAATGATGTTTTCAAAATGGGGGCTATTTGGGTTCCCAAGGTCAGCTGAAAGGCCCTAAATTTTAAATATTGAAATGTTGGGTACCGGTTTGTGCTGCGTAACGGACCGGATTGCGCTCCGTTAACAATTTATAGTTTGCAACGCCGAACTCAGATTGACACAAATAAATATACCGTTGTGATCAGCGCGTCGAGACGGACACAACGGTATAAAGATATTGATGGTTCGACACCGTTTGCAAAGTGGTAAATCTTATTGAACCATTTGCACGAGCGAACATTTTTGCTCGCCGTTAAAAGCGAAATTTGACGAAACGAAATGCGCCGTCAAGTTCAGAATATTTTTCTTATGCAACATCGAGAAAATATTTGAGTTCGGACGATAGAAAATTTATACAAAAGATTTAAACTAAAATGTAAATGCGACGAGCGTAATTTACTTCAATATTTTTTCAACGAAATTTGGCGCACGCCTATGTCTATCTAGACGCATCCCAAATGTGAAGTTTGGTTCGCAACGGAAGTTGTTTGTGAAAATTCGAATTTCTACATAAAATAAGTGATTTAAAAATTTTAAACTGGGTCTGAATTTCAGGGTCGTTACACGAACCCTCCCTGCTTCCGCTGTTAGCGATGATTGAATGATGATTGAAGAGAAAATCCCCAATCTCACTTGCTCATGCCCTCGTCCTACAATCATTCTGGCCATAACTTTCGATCACTTGATATTCCAAGCACCACCTAGCCTTCACGCGAACACCACCGACCTTTGAGTCCACCCAAATCCATGCATATGCGCTTGAGCTCGCTACTTCCTCCGTGAATCTTGCCTTCGAACTCGGAGAGCAAGAAGAAGGACTCGTGGTTGAATTCAAATTGAATCTGCCCCACCCTTGTTTTGATTTCGAAATCCCCCTTTCTTTAATTAGAGATGAAGGTGATTTGCCGGCCATATTAAATCAGTTTCGCTTCGGCCCTATATTTTTTCTCGAACCAACTGTTTTATTTTATTTAGGCTTCTCTCTGATGAACTGTTCTGCCCCAATTTGTTTTTACTTCTTTTTTTTAAGTATGCTACGTGCTTAAAATTTATATGCATGTTAGACAAATGGAGTAATGTTATATCTTATTATACAGGTGTTGGAAAGACTCATTATTTAAAAACCGATGTGAATAAATTTTACTAGCCAGCATACATATATAATTTAAATTTAAATTCAAATCATCACGATTATCGCAACTCAAAATTCGAACTCCTATCGAGGCATGCTGCTAGGCATTTATAATGTTAAACCGCTATTTCGAACACAAATGGAAAAAGTTTCGATTCCTGATTCGATCGTATAGAGAAGATAGCTTTTTGATCCAGTTATTAAATAAAATTTTCGATAAAGATTTCAACGCTTTTATTCACCATACGCTCACACGACAACTCTAAACGCTACGGAAATTGAAATCCGATAATAATACAATATTACGGGTCCAATGGAACTGGTTTCGTCGAATTCCAAGACTGTTCCTCGGAAGGCTATTTTTAAATTCAATTTAAACAATATATTTTTAAAACTAAGCGAAACACTAACAAATTTAAATTTACAACTCTTATTATCTCTAGTATTATAAATATAAATTTTACAAGCTTTCAAATTATTTTTAACAGGCTTAAACGAAGATTCAATATTTAACCCAATTAAATTCAATATTTAGACTACCCAATAAATAGCGACATTTGAAATTCAAATTAGAAACTAATTTTTAAATATTTAAAATCAATAATATTCGGTTTTAAATTTCCAGAAATTCCGGGTCATTTCATAGGAGGACAGAAAAAGATTACTACAAATATATTTTAATTCTTACAAATTTCTTATAAGCTAATGTCACTGACATCAACCTTGGAAAAACATAAAGAAAAAAATATTACATCAATTTAAGTCTTATAAATTTTTATTATAATATTAATGTAATGGAAAATTTGAAATCTATACACTAGCATCATGTAGTTTTATCCTTTAACAAGTACTTAGGGTTTATGAGGAAGGCAGTATCATAGGGTCGACAATAAAAATTCTTTGTATATTAATATGGTGGTTTAATACTTCTTAAAAGAGAGATGATGCAAGTTTTCTACGTTTCAAACTTCTGAGAGCGCTGATTTTAATATTTATTAGATTTCTCTACATATTCATTTAATGGTTGATTACTTTCTTTAACTGTTCGATTATTTTCTAAAAGAATTCAGTCTCGTTCACATTTCGATAAATTATTTATATGTACAACGTTACGTACACGTCAAAATCATTTTGCAAAATCAAAAAAATCGTACAAATAGCATTATGTAATACCCATTCCTCTACGTGCATCGCACATGCTAAACTACTCGTTATTATATATGAATTTACTTGTTCAGATATCATTAAATATTAAAATTAATAAAGTATATGAATACAAAAAAAATTCAACACTTATAATTCATAATAAACACAAAGAAACATTTCCAAATATTCAGATCCATATATACAACATATAATAAAACATATCTCTTAATTCAAATTGTATATGCAGATTTAACACAAAAGGTTAACATACAAGATTTACACATATGATCAATATGTATGAACATAAATAATTTCAAACTTAAAAATAATTTTAATGTTTAACCTCAGATCTAAAACATAATCATGGAATCGATCTTTAATTATTATACACATAACCAATCTTCATTATGACAACATAAATACGTACAAAAATATCGTCTAACAAAAAAAACAATCTAATTATATACATATGTTCATATAATTAACAAATTATGAAAGCAGAACAATATGATAAAAATAAAATCAAAGCTACCTAAATTAGATGCCCTAAAGTCCAACTTGAATAATCAAGTCCCTTCTTTTGAAATGTTTTTGATTCTTCAGATTGCTGATATGGAATCTACGACCAATTATTATCAAATAGCTTTTAGTTTTGGTTTTAATTTTATATGAGAATTTTAGGATTGAATTAGAGGAGGGTTTCAGTCATGAAAGAGGAAAGAGGGTGGTGGCTCAAAAAATGAATAGAAAGAATTCTCACAAATTATGGTTTTGAGACCGTTTATTCATATGGTAAGATAAGAGAGCAAACCACTAGATCTTAACCATAAATCTCCAAAGCCTAACCATTTATTCAAACTACCTCTAACCCTAGCCATAACCAATGCCTACAACTCCATAATTTTATGGGTTGTTAGCCCATTTAACCTAAATTAAATATGTACAATTGTATTTAACAAAATTTCTAATCGATATCCTATATTGACTAATATATTTACAACTATTATAAATATATGCAATAAATTTATTTCTCACATCATATTAAAATTTCATAATTAATATTTAATAAATATTAATTAATTTAATTAATTTATAACAATTATAATCAATTAAATCGTTTGTTCTAAAGAGAATTAATTATTTCGGTTGTGTGACTCTTGGATGTAAATTAGGTCAGCGGTCAACATTGAACTATTTGAATATCAACGTTCATACGTCACTTAGAGGGTGGTGTGACATTATGGCCAAATTTATTGCTCACTAAACTTCGGTATAATCCAATTTTACTCTATTAAGCGTTACACTTTTGTTATAATTATTTACCCCAATTCTCTTCATCAAGACTACATCACTTTGGACTTATTAAATTTGGTTATGGTCAAAATTCCAATATCATCCATATTCAACTCTATAGTCCAAACACAATGACCTTGGTTTAATAATAACAACCATTAAACGAACTACTCTGGCCAGAGATTTTGACTTTATGTTGAATTGAGTTGACCATGATAGTAACCCCATATAATTGAGGAGACGAATCCTCTCATGAATAGTGTTTCACTTCTAATACTTCCACTCGGCCCAACAATAATCACTTGATGGATGTCGTGCCATAATTTGACTATAATTAAAGCGAATCTTCCACATTGAAGATCTACAGTATTCTCAAGTAAAAAGAGCTATGTAAATTAATCACATCGATATTTTCTATTTGACCTTAGTTATATTGTAACATCCCGCCTTTTCGCACACTTTAAACCGACACACGTGTCAATTCAAAGCATACGCAAGGGCGGATTGTTATGGGGTAAATAAGAAAAACAGAGAAGAAATAAAAACAAAACAGAATCTCACAGCGGAAGGATAAAATATAATAATAAATATACAGTTCAAACAGTTTACAAACACTTGATTTGCTTTATACAATAAATATCATAGTTACACATACCGATACAATCAATGCAGCGGAACAGTATGAGTGTGGTGCAATACTATAAATAATAATAATACGGATTCTTCGTCTTCGTCCTCCAAAGCTAAAGTCTTCGATCCTGAAACGCTCGGACTGACCCGAGCGAATTTGAAAAGACAAAAACACTCGAGTCAGAACTAAAAGATCTTATGTGAGTTAAATTAACAGAAATAAATATGAGTACAGTAACTCAAGAGATGCTCGGGATTTACATCTCCTAAGGATCCGTTAAACTATTTACTATGTAGTATATTGCGCTATTATAATAGTGTCTATTTATAAAATAAACTTACTTTTAAATAGCGTTAAGGCTTTACATTTTCCACCTTAACACGTAAAATGCCAATAGTCTATACAGTACCGTAATACCTCCTGATCGGGAGGCTACCAGAGGATACTCCATAGGTACGACACAAATAGAAACTCGTAGTAAAGGCTCGGTATGGTAGGTGATACGGCACAACTAGGCAATGCCAGGGTAGATATACCAATTGCTATCCAGGCTGGTGGAAACGCGTAGCCGCAGTTACCGCCCACCTCGGACTAACTCCCCAAAATCAAAGTAAAAGTGGCCACTGAATCAATCCAAAGTCAAAGTATAATATCGAAGAGGAGGGTCCGATCAGAGGAATGACCTCATTGGCCTGAGAATCGCTCCTGTTTTAGCCACCTTATGCCAACTCACGGGAGTCGGGTCCACGTATTTACCTTACAGGAAACGTCGCCACCACCTACTTCATTCTGGAATCTCCACCGCGTACACGGTTAGTCAAAGTGGTTTTCGGTATCGACAGAGAGTATGTCATTATCCGATCCCGGTCTCTTTGCCAACCCATCGTTATTATAACACCGCGGTCATTTAAAAATAGCTCATACTTTAAAACCAGAATAAACATTTCTATTTTAAAATCATGAATACGATATCATTTTAAAACCCAAAACAATATGATATCCTTTATCCCAAATATAAACCTTTTCAAAAATCCAAATGCTTTAAAATTTATAACGTCTGAAAGCCAAATATCCTTTCAAAGCATAATATTTCGAAATTCATAATTTAAAACCATAACTTTTAAAACTTGAATGGTTTGGATATTCAACGGTATATGAATTAAAAGGTTTAACTTAAATGTTACTTTGTAAAGAAAATAGTTCTCATGGCTTTACAAATACATTTCTTTATTAAAGTCTAAACCAAAATTTGTATTATCTCTCTCAAGTTCCAAAACCACTTCAATTTATATATATATATATATACATATATCCATTTGGAGTATTAATATTTCAAACTAAAGTTGGATTTTATTCTTTCAACAAATCGAATGTTCTATTTATTAGTCTTGAATATTCACATAAAATCTATAAATAAATAAAAACTCCAATTTCTAGTAATAAAATATATATTTTTTTCAATTCAAATTATACTAGAATATTCATTTCAATTTATCTTGGGAAAAATCCAATTATAAATATCATATCTTAAAATTTCCAAACTTAACATTTAAACATATGATATAAATTATCAAACTCCATTTTCTTAAGAAAAAAAATTCCATTTTTATTAAAGAGATTTATACACCTTTTAATTTCAAAATTTTCAACTTCATATGTATATATATGGAAGAAAAATATTTATACAATATAAAATTTAAGATTATTATAAACCGTATTCCATCCAAACCATAGAAATCACATTAAAATAGTTATATATACACCGCGGTGCCTGTATATAATTTTCTATCCTATGGTCAAGTGATACGGATATTTATCATTTCAATCCGCAATTTAAAAGATATAAAATTTTGCGGTTGTATATCATTTCAAACCACAATCCCGAATGAAAGGAAATATGCATGATAATTTGCAATTTAATGATATACAATAAACATCCATTCATCAACATCATCCATCATCCAAATCGCAATCATAAATCAATATCAATCAATAACAATATTATTTTTGGTACTACATAACAGGTAATACTGGCAATTTTATTCAAATTAAATTTAACAGCTATTAATCTACAATCTATATTCAGTAATAAATTATATAACTGTTAACTATCAGTTCATATCCAAACAAATAAATTTTAACTGTAAATTTATACGCAATAAATTAATTAAATTAACAGTTAAATTTAATAAATGCAATTCCACAGATATGAATAAAATAAACATGCCAAATACTCATAAATAAATTTCTATTCATTTCTAAAATTAATTTAACAAACATAAAAGCTTCTAGTAGTTGTAAGTGGGTTAAAACACTCACCTTTTTGAATTTAAATTGAATTCAAATCCAATTTAAACCCAAAATTTGGACAGCCTCCAAATTCATCCAAACTAGTGCCAAAACGTCAGAAATTCCGATACGATCCCATCAAAACAAACCGCGCACGAATCCGAGCTCGTATGCAAAAGTTATGAAAATTTGAAAAATGGAAAATTCTGGTCCTGGGTCGACTTCGGGTTCGACTTCGGTGCGCCGCCTCAATTCCCCGGTGCTTGCTTGGAGTTTTCGCCAAAACAACCCGGAGCGACCCGAGTCATTTTCTTCCTGACCCGAAGTTGCTCTAGGGTTTTCTCCCCTGAAACTTTAAGCGCGACCAGAAGCTGCTGCAGATCCGAATTTTTTTTTTTTTTTTGAAATTATTTTTTTGGAATTTGGGAATTAGGTTTTCTTTCTGCCATTAGAATGAGGAGGTGAGAAGGAGATGTATGTATAGAAAATGAAAATAAGGAGTGGCTAGGGTTTATAATCGTGCTTATATAGGTAGACTAGAGATAGCGTAGATGGATCGGATAAGTGAACGTACGAAACAAACTATGGCCCAAAAAGCCCGCTATGCCTCCAGAACCGATGTAACGCCCCGAAAATTTTCGACTTTCGAAAAACCGACATCGATACTCACTTTATCGACTGCCGAGAAATCAAAGGCCGAAAACCGAGATGTTATGGGTTTTAAAAAGAAAAGAAAAGAAAGAAGAGAGAAAAAGAAGAAAGAAAAAGAAAAATAGAGGGAAAAGAAGATAGACAATTTTTAGAAAACAGAGAATTAAAACAGAGAATTTGAAAATAAAAGATAGAAAATTTTAAAAATAGAACGGGACAGAAAGGAAACAAAAAGAACAACATCAGAATCTCACAATTCGCAGCGGAACAACATATAATAATAAATGAATAATCTTTAAACAAAGAACTATATCAGTTATTACATTACATTTTATTACATCATATCATCAGAGTGTACAACAACATACAACAATAAACAGTGCAGCGGAAAAGAAATACTATATAAACTAGTAATACGCCATGCCATCCAGCTTGCCTCCAGCAACTCCAGAATATCCAGAATATCCTGATAAACCTAACTCTTAACTGCCCGTGTGGAAATTGGTGGGCACCCAGAGTTTAGGAAGGAAAACAATAAACTCCAAGTCAGTCATGTGACTGGTGTGAGAACTCAAAACAGTTTATTTATCTTTAAAAATCAAAATAGAGGAATATTTAACCAATTCGCAATGCTTTTAAAAATGAGACTACCATAAGGCCTCCCGCACACACACACATGCAAACGCAGAATCGGAGGAGATTTCTCCTTATGATAGTCAAAGATGCTTGATACGCATTTTAAAATAACATTTGATATTTTTATTAGTGCATAGTGTATAACAAATTCATTTCGAAAGTAGAATATAAATCTTAGCCAACATACGACCATTATCGTATGCCTACTATAGCTACTATCCAAACAGTGGTGACCACCATAAGTGAATAGCAGGTTCTACAACTAATACCGTACACGTTTCGTATTGGGAATTGGATTTCCAACAAATGGTCAGGCCAAGGAACTTCCCATTGCCACTGAGAATGCCTCTGGATGGACATCCCCGAGAACCAAACCGGATCTCAACCAACACAAGGCCGGGTTACTCCTAACTGAGTAACAACTGACCGAATATGCCATCCCCCGGTCCTTTGGGACCTTTTTCCGAGAGCGCTCTCTAATCAATTCACACAATCATAACAAAGTGTTTTCAACATGAGTAAGTATCTGGGCTCCATACCATGATACCACCCTTTTCCAGAAGGAAATGGACACATCCTAAAGGGTGCTACCCCTCATAACCTTGCTGCTTCTTTCCTGTTTTGACCATTTCCGGGATGTGAGGCTCGACGAATTCACGTCCACAAAAACATACTTTATACAAAAGCCATGCTTTGGGTCAATAAATGATCAACACAATGATCACTAAGATAGACGATCAAATAAATGATCCTATCACAATAATCAACACAATGATCATTTCAGCATCACTCAGCATGTCACATTACCAAATTGGGAATATATCGCTGATAACTTCAACTATATAACCTTTGAGCTCGTACGTCTCAAAGAAGGGTGTTAAGCAAAGAATAAATTCTCCGCCACCAACAGAAATATATTTGAAAGAAATCGGCTTTATATCTCAAATTGTAATGTCAGACATACAATCCATACAAGTCTGTTCCGGGATCGAACAGAACCGAAGGCACTTACAAAGAAGTCCTTGCAATCCGGATATTCACAATCCTGATCGGATTTCCCATCACTTAGGGAGTTTCTATACCGGCGCGACTCGGTGCAGAAACAATCGATAGGTCATCCTATCGCTCTCGCAAATACCGGTCTTCAACACCGATCTTCAAATGCAATTCACAACGACGTATCACATATTCGGAATGGGTTATACGACCCCATGGTCCTTTCCCGGTTAACCCGAATAGTGAGCGCTTATTCAAAAATAAGTGTGCATTCAAATTCAATCAATTCACATCAAATACCCATTCAAAGGGAAATACTGATAGTCGGTTATTGAACTATCACTGGATATGCACACATCACCAGATGCCAAATAATTTTCCAAATTATTTATTTTCCAAAATATCTTTACAAGATATATTGTTTCAACACTTCAAAAATAAATCAACATTTATTTTCAAACAAATTCCCTTTTCACTTATAAATTCCATAATGAATTTATATTTCAAAATATTCGTGCATATACGATTTCAACTATCCATTTCCAATTTATCTTCAAAAAGATAAATTCTAAATATTCACTTCATATTTGAAAACATTTCCATACTTATTATTCATAAGTAATTCACAAATCTTTTTATTTTCAACCTTGGAAAATATTCAATATACTTAAATCGAATTAAGTATATATTTCATTCTTTAAGAAAATCATTCTCTTAAACATATTTATTTGGGTCAAAACGAATGTTGCGTAATACATCGTTACAACAACCCAAAATCACTAGTATAGGGATTTGAATTTTAAATAGATATATAAATCCCAATACTATACAAAAACATTTCCTTTCGGAAATCATTTACTATAACAACAGTGTTATAGTCCACTATTTCCTTTTATTTCTCGAAAACATCTATTTCAACAATAAATGTTGAAATCTATGGTTTCGAATCTCAACACCTTTTAAAACATCATTAGATCGTTTTAATTCTATTTAAAACATCATATCTAAAACAATTTCTTTAACGTATTATTCACTATTCAAAACCGTGAATATACTACTTTAACAAATTTCATCATTTCTATTCGCTTTAACTTAAAGGATTATTCACTGTTCAAATGTGAATATAACTCTATCTCTAAGTTATAACAATTAACTTATCAAAATAAGTCATTTGCGGATTTATAAAACAACGTTTATAAATTCCGTTTCTATTTATTTATAAAAACTTCCTTTTTATAAATTCCTTTATTAACCTATTCCAGTTTATAATTCAATTATAGACTAAAAGTTCAAATTATAAGTTAACTACTTATAAAACGATTATTTTACAAAATCGTTCATTTAACTTCCCAATTTACTAATCTTAACTTATAAGATTGTTTATTTATCCAAAATTCATTCTTTCGATAACTTTATAAATTTTATAAACCTATTGCTTATAAAATTTCATTTATAAGTTCACAGTTTATAATTTCATAAATTTCATTCATTTAGGAAATTCATTTTCACTACATTCAAACACTTATAAAAACTCGTTTTAAATGTCCATAATTCAATTTATAAATATCCATTTATAAATCTCTTAAGATAAATTAATTTATATTATTCTTTTAAAACGTCTTTAAATTCCTTTATAATTCCACCATCTTGATTTATAAAATAATCAAATTTTATAAATCCTCTTTTTAACTTTTATAATATATTCAAAAATCCAATTTAACTATTTTATAAGGTCATTAATTCATATTTCTCAAAAATCAGCTTTTAACTATATTTCACAAAAACTATAATTTTTATAACTTTAAAAATTATAACGTTATTTATTTATAATGGATCAATTCCAAAAATAAAGTATATTTTCAAAATCACTTTAAAAACATTTTAAAATCCCAAAATCTGGGTCCAATGATGCTACACACCAAATAGTCAATCACGACTACTAACGATATCATATATCGATATGATAATCCATCAAATATCAAAATATCTGAAATTAAATAAAAACTGTTGAGGAATCCAGTTGGATCCCTCCAACCTGTTTCCTGCATCCAAAAACATTAGCACAATACCAATTTCGCTCCAGTACGAAATTATCGCGGTATATGTTCTTAATAAATATTATCCGCTTACTAACGGCGTAATAGGGTCTCATCCGCTAAACAAAAAATGCGGGAAATCAATCAATTGCAATATATACATATGCCAATATATATATTGATATTATATATAATACCAATTTCACTGTTTATGAAATATTCGCGGTATATGTTTATATTAAATAACATCCGCTTACTAACGGCGCATAATGTCTATTTTAACAATCAATAATTTACAGTCATCATTCAAACATGCATTCAAATATTTTAAATCTAACTATTTAAAAAAAAATCGAAATCTATTCGATTGAGTGAGAAATTCTCACCTTGGTTTTAAATTCCGTTTCAGCTTTTATTTCGAATAAAATTAAACGAGCGTTTAATTTTACCCAAAATTCTCACTAACTCCAAACGACTCCAAACTAACTCCATCGCGTAGTGCTCGTCCATACGATTCCAACGCAACTGAGTTTGCATTTTTTCGACCTCGTATGAAAAAGATATCAAATTTTGAAGTTACACGAGTTTATACTTAAACTAATTACAACTTTAAAAAAAAAAAATTAAACCTAACTCAACTACAGCCACTGGATCCAAATCCAACGCCTCCAACTTCATCACCCTCAACACATTCACGTGCGCATCCATCTCCAGGAACAAGCATACGCACGAACCCATGTTTGCCGCAACTAGGGTTTAAATTTTCGATTTCCACTTTGACTTTTGCATCGATCCACAAGCGCCATCAGCAAGCTCGTGTTCGCCTCTACCCCTAGCCCATGACCGCACGCACTCGGCCCCCTATAACCACTTGAAAAACGTGCGCAGCCGCATGGCTTTGAGCCACGATTTCGACGACCACAAAGCACCGATGATGATCACAACCGTATGGATGTGAAGTTCTCTCTAAGCTCTACAATATTCATTTAGGAGTCGAGGCTTGAAGATGCATGGATTGAGAGATTTTGAGGGAGGAAGTTGCTCAATTTTCGGCCATCCATTTATCAAGTGGCGGCTGCGTTTATAAAACCCTAATATTTTTTTTTTTTTTATTTATGAAGGCAAAGGGTCTCTATTTATAGAATTTCAAACGACACTATTCATCCCGGATTTTTCGAACTCCGATTTACGCGCCGTAACCAGCGTACCTAGGGTTTACCCCGCGTTCCGGACACAATGGAACAGGTTTCGGAAGCTAATTCGGAAGTATGTGCGAGTTATGGCTGAAAACGTTCAATTTGAATTAAACCGATTTAAATCGATTTCTAGGCGTTTTAATTTGTACCGGACAAACGGTAAATCCAATTGACTTGAAATTTGAAACCTTACAATAATATCACATTACGGATCCGATGAAACTGGTTTCGTCGAAATCCGAGACTTTTTGAAAAATGGCTATTTTGACTCGCCAAATTTAAATTAAAAACGATTCGATGCGTTTCGAGCTGCCACGATCAAACGATAACTCCGATTGACACGAAATTTGAAATCCGGTAATAACTAACTATTACGGATCCAATGAAACTGGTTTCGTTCAATTCTGAGACTGTTCAAAAATTGGCTATTTTACAGTCGATTATTAAATATTAAAATATTCAATTTTCACAGATTTACTTTTAATTCGATTTTAAAAGTTCTAAAATATTTCTATAACCCCAGTATGATTAAATAAAATTTCACAAATCATTTTCAATCATATTTAACTCCATTTTCAATTATTTCCATAATTTAACATATTAAATTATCGATTTAATTATTCAATTAAATCCAAAAATTCAAATAAAAATTTATTTGACTTATAAATTCACTTATTAATATTTAAAATTAATTAAATATTCAAATTTTAATTTAAATAAAATTCTGGGTCGTTACAATCTTTCCCCCTTAAAAGAATTTCGTCCTCGAAATTACAAGTAAGAAAATTACAGAATTTATTAATTTTCCAAAATCCATAATTAAACTTCTTATAAATCTTTACTAAGTTTTCAAATCATACTTAGTTATCTTTTTCGAAAACAACTACTATTGTTTAACTTTCAATTCCAAAACAAAGTTAAAGTTTTCAAAATTTTCCCATTTTCTCAAAATTTTTCTAACGCCTTAAATTTTCGGAAAAATTCGCCATAGTCTCCTTTGCGCGGCTCGATCCGAAAAAAAATGACAGTATATATATCACAAATATACATCTCATCAAGTAATGAGGCATCCCGAAGGGAAAAAGTGTAAAAGTGCGATATTTAATCCGAGATATGTACCTTATATTTTATTAGCGAGCATATACGGCTAATATAGCGCTAAAGCGAACTCCAAATGCGAAGCAAACGCGATCCGCACCTACTAAACTCAACAAACAACATGAGAACATGCACATATGTAAATAGTCTCAATATACAACATATATCTCATAATAACTATATATGTCACATAGCAAATGCAACAATAGAAATATATATTCAACCATCAACCAACTATCATCCATAACCGATCAATGTTCATTTATATTCTCATTAATATTAAATGAAATAGTTTTCAATTTAAATCACATTTGATTCATTTACATTGGATGTTCTTACTAACATTCATTCTCAATTTTAATTAGTTTGCATTCACTAATTAAATCTAATTCACATTCAATTTTATTCAAATTTATTTACTTCTAATTTGAATTCAATTACATAGCTTTCAATTTCATTAATACTTAATGAATTTTATACAATCAATCAACAATCATATACCAACCAATGTATATCAATTACAACCAAATTCCTTTACTTCACTTACATTTATTTTGGTTTAACTCCTTAAATAAAATTGATTTCCATTCAATTTATTTAATTAACTTTTTTTTCAACTTCCAATATATTAGATTTAATGAATTTACACTTATATTCATTATTCCATATCAATTCTATTTTCCATTCAATTGATTCACAATTCAATTCATTTACCAACGTTGAATTTCATTCACATACTCAAGTTCATATTCATCACTTAACTTAATTAATTTAGTTTGATATCAATATCAACTTTATTCAACAACACTTAAGTTATATTCCATTTAACTTTAAATTCATTTTTATTCACAACTCATATTCATAGATATATCCATAAAGTTTCACTTCTTATATATATAAGTTTATTTCACAATTGTAAACACTTTAATTATAACTCAATTCTTATAATTCTTTTGCTTATACAATTCTTCTTTTATTTAGATTATCCAAACAACTAAACAATCACTTATATACACTTTAATAACTTTGAAAAATTATTTCTTTATATATAAAATATACTCAAGGTAAAATTATTTCATTTATCCAATTTAAAACAATATTGTGCCGAATTGTTCTATTCAAGTGTTTAGAAACCCCTTCGGCATAGTCTTGCGGACCACGCTGACGAAAGTTCATATGCCACTCAATAAACCAATCATCACAATATAAAACAATTTCATATTCACTAACAAGTACGCTCTCATAGCTATTATTACACTCAAACTCATTCTAGAGTACTGCTGACTCTATCTCTAATGAGTAATACCCAACAGAACCATGGTTGTCGCTTAACCATCAGAGCTCTGATACCAAATGTAACGCCCCGAAAATTTTCGACTTTCGAAAAACCGACATCGATACTCACTTTATCGACTGCCGAGAAATCAAAGGCCGAAAACCGAGATGTTATGGGTTTTAAAAAGAAAAGAAAAGAAAGAAGAGAGAAAAAGAAGAAAGAAAAAGAAAAATAGAGGGAAAAGAAGATAGACAATTTTTAGAAAACAGAGAATTAAAACAGAGAATTTGAAAATAAAAGATAGAAAATTTTAAAAATAGAACGGGACAGAAAGGAAACAAAAAGAACAACATCAGAATCTCACAATTCGCAGCGGAACAACATATAATAATAAATGAATAATCTTTAAACAAAGAACTATATCAGTTATTACATTACATTTTATTACATCATATCATCAGAGTGTACAACAACATACAACAATAAACAGTGCAGCGGAAAAGAAATACTATATAAACTAGTAATACGCCATGCCATCCAGCTTGCCTCCAGCAACTCCAGAATATCCAGAATATCCTGATAAACCTAACTCTTAACTGCCCGTGTGGAAATTGGTGGGCACCCAGAGTTTAGGAAGGAAAACAATAAACTCCAAGTCAGTCATGTGACTGGTGTGAGAACTCAAAACAGTTTATTTATCTTTAAAAATCAAAATAGAGGAATATTTAACCAATTCGCAATGCTTTTAAAAATGAGACTACCATAAGGCCTCCCGCACACACACACATGCAAACGCAGAATCGGAGGAGATTTCTCCTTATGATAGTCAAAGATGCTTGATACGCATTTTAAAATAACATTTGATATTTTTATTAGTGCATAGTGTATAACAAATTCATTTCGAAAGTAGAATATAAATCTTAGCCAACATACGACCATTATCGTATGCCTACTATAGCTACTATCCAAACAGTGGTGACCACCATAAGTGAATAGCAGGTTCTACAACTAATACCGTACACGTTTCGTATTGGGAATTGGATTTCCAACAAATGGTCAGGCCAAGGAACTTCCCATTGCCACTGAGAATGCCTCTGGATGGACATCCCCGAGAACCAAACCGGATCTCAACCAACACAAGGCCGGGTTACTCCTAACTGAGTAACAACTGACCGAATATGCCATCCCCCGGTCCTTTGGGACCTTTTTCCGAGAGCGCTCTCTAATCAATTCACACAATCATAACAAAGTGTTTTCAACATGAGTAAGTATCTGGGCTCCATACCATGATACCACCCTTTTCCAGAAGGAAATGGACACATCCTAAAGGGTGCTACCCCTCATAACCTTGCTGCTTCTTTCCTGTTTTGACCATTTCCGGGATGTGAGGCTCGACGAATTCACGTCCACAAAAACATACTTTATACAAAAGCCATGCTTTGGGTCAATAAATGATCAACACAATGATCACTAAGATAGACGATCAAATAAATGATCATATCACAATAATCAACACAATGATCATTTCAGCATCACTCAGCATGTCACATTACCAAATTGGGAATATATCGCTGATAACTTCAACTATATAACCTTTGAGCTCGTACGTCTCAAAGAAGGGTGTTAAGCAAAGAATAAATTCTCCGCCACCAACAGAAATATATTTGAAAGAAATCGGCTTTATATCTCAAATTGTAATGTCAGACATACAATCCATACAAGTCTGTTCCGGGATCGAACAGAACCGAAGGCACTTACAAAGAAGTCCTTGCAATCCGGATATTCACAATCCTGATCGGATTTCCCATCACTTAGGGAGTTTCTATACCGGCGCGACTCGGTGCAGAAACAATCGATAGGTCATCCTATCGCTCTCGCAAATACCGGTCTTCAACACCGATCTTCAAATGCAATTCACAACGACGTATCACATATTCGGAATGGGTTATACGACCCCATGGTCCTTTCCCGGTTAACCCGAATAGTGAGCGCTTATTCAAAAATAAGTGTGCATTCAAATTCAATCAATTCACATCAAATACCCATTCAAAGGGAAATACTGATAGTCGGTTATTGAACTATCACTGGATATGCACACATCACCAGATGCCAAATAATTTTCCAAATTATTTATTTTCCAAAATATCTTTACAAGATATATTGTTTCAACACTTCAAAAATAAATCAACATTTATTTTCAAACAAATTCCCTTTTCACTTATAAATTCCATAATGAATTTATATTTCAAAATATTCGTGCATATACGATTTCAACTATCCATTTCCAATTTATCTTCAAAAAGATAAATTCTAAATATTCACTTCATATTTGAAAACATTTCCATACTTATTATTCATAAGTAATTCACAAATCTTTTTATTTTCAACCTTGGAAAATATTCAATATACTTAAATCGAATTAAGTATATATTTCATTCTTTAAGAAAATCATTCTCTTAAACATATTTATTTGGGTCAAAACGAATGTTGCGTAATACATCGTTACAACAACCCAAAATCACTAGTATAGGGATTTGAATTTTAAATAGATATATAAATCCCAATACTATACAAAAACATTTCCTTTCGGAAATCATTTACTATAACAACAGTGTTATAGTACACTATTTCCTTTTATTTCTCGAAAACATCTATTTCAACAATAAATGTTGAAATCTATGGTTTCGAATCTCAACACCTTTTAAAACATCATTAGATCGTTTTAATTCTATTTAAAACATCATATCTAAAACAATTTCTTTAACGTATTATTCACTATTCAAAACCGTGAATATACTACTTTAACAAATTTCATCATTTCTATTCGCTTTAACTTAAAGGATTATTCACTGTTCAAATGTGAATATAACTCTATCTCTAAGTTATAACAATTAACTTATCAAAATAAGTCATTTGCGGATTTATAAAACAACGTTTATAAATTCCGTTTCTATTTATTTATAAAAACTTCCTTTTTATAAATTCCTTTATTAACCTATTCCAGTTTATAATTCAATTATAGACTAAAAGTTCAAATTATAAGTTAACTACTTATAAAACGATTATTTTACAAAATCGTTCATTTAACTTCCCAATTTACTAATCTTAACTTATAAGATTGTTTATTTATCCAAAATTCATTCTTTCGATAACTTTATAAATTTTATAAACCTATTGCTTATAAAATTTCATTTATAAGTTCACAGTTTATAATTTCATAAATTTCATTCATTTAGGAAATTCATTTTCACTACATTCAAACACTTATAAAAACTCGTTTTAAATGTCCATAATTCAATTTATAAATATCCATTTATAAATCTCTTAAGATAAATTAATTTATATTATTCTTTTAAAACGTCTTTAAATTCCTTTATAATTCCACCATCTTGATTTATAAAATAATCAAATTTTATAAATCCTCTTTTTAACTTTTATAATATATTCAAAAATCCAATTTAACTATTTTATAAGGTCATTAATTCATATTTCTCAAAAATCAGCTTTTAACTATATTTCACAAAAACTATAATTTTTATAACTTTAAAAATTATAACGTTATTTATTTATAATGGATCAATTCCAAAAATAAAGTATATTTTCAAAATCACTTTAAAAACATTTTAAAATCCCAAAATCTGGGTCCAATGATGCTACACACCAAATAGTCAATCACGACTACTAACGATATCATATATCGATATGATAATCCATCAAATATCAAAATATCTGAAATTAAATAAAAACTGTTGAGGAATCCAGTTGGATCCCTCCAACCTGTTTCCTGCATCCAAAAACATTAGCACAATACCAATTTCGCTCCAGTACGAAATTATCGCGGTATATGTTCTTAATAAATATTATCCGCTTACTAACGGCGTAATAGGGTCTCATCCGCTAAACAAAAAATGCGGGAAATCAATCAATTGCAATATATACATATGCCAATATATATATATTGATATTATATATAATACCAATTTCACTGTTTATGAAATATTCGCGGTATATGTTTATATTAAATAACATCCGCTTACTAACGGCGCATAATGTCTATTTTAACAATCAATAATTTACAGTCATCATTCAAACATGCATTCAAATATTTTAAATCTAACTATTTAAAAAAAAATCGAAATCTATTCGATTGAGTGAGAAATTCTCACCTTGGTTTTAAATTCCGTTTCAGCTTTTATTTCGAATAAAATTAAACGCGCGTTTAATTTTACCCAAAATTCTCACTAACTCCAAACGACTCCAAACTAACTCCATCGCGTAGTGCTCGTCCATACGATTCCAACGCAACTGAGTTTGCATTTTTTCGACCTCGTATGAAAAAGATATCAAATTTTGAAGTTACACGAGTTTATACTTAAACTAATTACAACTTTAAAAAAAAAAATTTAAACCTAACTCAACTACAGCCACTGGATCCAAATCCAACGCCTCCAACTTCATCACCCTCAACACATTCACGTGCGCGTCCATCTCCAGGAACAAGCATACGCACGAACCCATGTTTGCCGCAACTAGGGTTTAAATTTTCGATTTCCACTTTGACTTTTGCATCGATCCACAAGCGCCATCAGCAAGCTCGTGTTCGCCTCTACCCCTAGCCCATGACCGCACGCACTCGGCCCCCTATAACCCCTTGAAAAACGTGCGCAGCCGCATGGCTTTGAGCCACGATTTCGACGACCACAAAGCACCGATGATGATCACAACCGTATGGATGTGAAGTTCTCTCTAAGCTCTACAATATTCATTTAGGAGTCGAGGCTTGAAGATGCATGGATTGAGAGATTTTGAGGGAGGAAGTTGCTCAATTTTCGGCCATCCATTTATCAAGTGGCGGCTGCGTTTATAAAACCCTAATATTTTTTTTTTTTTTATTTATGAAGGCAAAGGGTCTCTATTTATAGAATTTCAAACGACACTATTCATCCCGGATTTTCCGAACTCCGATTTACGCGCCGTAACCAGCGTACCTAGGGTTTACCCCGCGTTCCGGACACAATGGAACAGGTTTCGAAAGCTAATTCGGAAGTATGTGCGAGTTATGGCTGAAAACGTTCAATTTGAATTAAACCGATTTAAATCGATTTCTAGGCGTTTTAATTTGTACCGGACAAACGGTAAATCCAATTGACTTGAAATTTGAAACCTTACAATAATATCACATTACGGATCCGATGAAACTGGTTTCGTCGAAATCCGAGACTTTTTGAAAAATGGCTATTTTGACTCGCCAAATTTAAATTAAAAACGATTCGATGCGTTTCGAGCTGCCACGATCAAACGATAACTCCGATTGACACGAAATTTGAAATCCGGTAATAACTAACTATTACGGATCCAATGAAACTGGTTTCGTTCAATTCTGAGACTGTTCAAAAATTGGCTATTTTACAGTCGATTATTAAATATTAAAATATTCAATTTTCACAGATTTACTTTTAATTCGATTTTAAAAGTTCTAAAATATTTCTATAACCCCAGTATGATTAAATAAAATTTCACAAATCATTTTCAATCATATTTAACTCCATTTTCAATTATTTCCATAATTTAACATATTAAATTATCGATTTAATTATTCAATTAAATCCAAAAATTCAAATAAAAATTTATTTGACTTATAAATTCACTTATTAATATTTAAAATTAATTAAATATTCAAATTTTAATTTAAATAAAATTCTGGGTCGTTACAACCGAATTTATTAAATCTATATATCCAAATAGGTATTTTAAGATATTCTGAACGCGATGGAAAAAGTTTCACGTTCCAATTTGATCGTATGAAGAAGTTATGCTGAAAACAAAATTTCCAAATTGATTTCAAATTGATTTTATTAAAATTGATTTCAAGGCGTTTCACGCCCGTACGATCAAACGACAAGTCCGATCGATACGAAACTTAAAACCCTATAATAATTCACCGATACGGATCCGATGAAACTGGTTTCGTCGAAATCCGAGTCCGTGGACAAAATGGCTATTTTTAATATTCATTAAATAAATTAAATAAATTATGAAAATCCAATTTTTTACATCTAAATTCAAAAATTGACCAAATTTTCTCCCTTTAAATTTTCTTAACTATTTACTCCAATTCCTAACAATTTAAGTGTCAATAGTTGTTCTATTCATCAATTCAAATGTAAATTCTTAACTTCAATATTAATTCCAATTTTAATAAATTCAACATTATAAGTTTGATTAAATTTATCAAATTCACTTTCTTTCTATTATTCAAGGTTATTGATGTCAATTTAATGAAACTAACATTGGCTCAATATCTATGCATTAAAAATCTCAATTCTAAACTTAGATCTCAACTTATGAAATAGTTAAATAATAAATTCCATCTAAATCTACATCTTCCTACTATCTAAATATTTAGAAAAATTACTTACCACTTTTTATTGTAAATTTCTAAACTAGTAGATTTGTGTCATTTCTAGCCCTCTGGATATTTTATATTAACTAAAAGCAAATTTACATATAATTTCCATCGTCAATTATTTTAGTGAATAAATCTTCAAAGGTTACTGCAATTAATCCCCTAAATTGCAATAAATTCTAATAAATTTGACTCTATTTGATTACAACTCACAAATAAATCAATTATTCCCCAACCACAAAGTTACCGTTTCTTATATATATCACTACAGTAATACTTCCAAATGTTCATCTTTTGTTTGCATAAATTACTGTATTCAATTGAATTGTAATATTGTTAACTTACACATAAATAAAACTTAACAACTAATAGAATAAATAACTTACAAAATTTGTTGTCATAAATATATTTTATAAGTCTACACTTAATTATTATCTTACAATACGTTTTTACGTTACTATAAAATTTATACACACTTCCGTTACCATATTAATAATTACTAAAGTAACGTTCATTCTTAATAACAACATTATACTATTCACATATAAAAGGACTCTATTCCCCAAATACATTCATTTATATTTATTCCCTTAAAGTTCTCCTTGATTGACTAGACACATTAATTTAGATTCATTTACATCGAATGCCCTTCTTAGCTATATACTCAATACATGTTAAATCTAAATAATTTTTTTACCCCTTTTATTCAAATTCACTTATACCATCAATAACAAAATGTTGCCCTAAATTTAGATTCAATTATATACATTAGATAAATGGGTAAACTTTTGTAATTATCCCATATATGAAAATATTTTTATGCATACATTTCCACTTACTTACTATGCATTCATTTATTAAATTACTAATTGCCTTAGTCAACTTATCCCCTATTTACTACCAAATTTCTCACTTGGTTATAGTTTATAAACATATATACATACCTAGGCAAATCAAGTTCTAGTCCTGTTGTTATTTATATTATATTGGGTATGCACAATTAAGAGGTTAATTAATTATTTCTACCAAATTATCTTCATACATTAAATTCCAAATCTTATAGGATTAAATTCTAATTACTTACCCTTAATCCATCAATTACATATTCAATGCAAACATGCATTTGAAACCTTTTTATTCTAAATAAGTTTTATTAAGTGTTGACATCCACTAATAGAATTCACCTTTATTACAACCAAAGGTAACCTCTTCACTACTGATTTTATATTAATGAATCTCATTTTAGTTAATATTTTTATTAATAATTTCAATTCAACATTTATTGATTTCTTAAAATTTACTTTTTTAACAAAAAGTGACAAATTACATTATCCAAATCTATTGTCATAAAATTTTATTGTTACACTAAATTACAACTACCATACCAAATTTCTACATTTATTCTCAATTAGATTAGAAATAATATTAATTCAATTCATTTAACATTATCAAATTTAACGGGTCGTTACAATCTCCCCCACTCAAAACTTTTCGTCCCCGAAAAGGAAAAAAGAAGGGAGAAGGAAGAATAAAACAGTACATCTTATTTCAATATTATTTATAAACAATAATTTACTAAATTTATTTTCTTAAATAAAATATACCTGTTTATAATCATTATATTCTTTTTATACTTAAATCATTAAAGATTGGAAAATATTCAACAAAATTCTAAGTCCAAAATTTACGAATTTTTTTGGCAGAGTCTCCTTCGTACGGTGAGGCTCGGGAGAAAATATAATATCAAAATATACAAATATATTACATATATTATCAAAATATTATATCCCAACACGGTAAAAATAGCGCTTTAAACGTAATCCGAAAACGTACCTATTTGTCGGGCAATATACGCTTATTATTTTGGAACCAAAAGCAGTAGCAGTTGCTTCCATCACCTGTATTCACTTATATAATCTAAATGGTTAAATATTTATTTTAAAGTGAACTATTCAAGTGGATTCAATCATTAATCAACCAAACAATTCAACAACCATCAACCTTACAAACAACATACATACACAAATAAAGCAACCATTTAATCCATCAAACAAATAGTTGTTTGGGTTCAAACTTGAAATTTGTATGAAATGAAATTAACTATCAAGTGCATCCTTTACTCAACAGTCTTAGATGGAACAAAGATAGATACTTATTCATTTAACCACTTTAAATTTCTTACCCAACAGCATAAATCAAACAACACAATTCAAACCAACACCCAAATTTATTTATTATACATTTATCTCATGCTTCAATGGTTTGATTTTCTTTCTTTCATTTATGGAGTGATTTCTTTATTTCTTACAAATTTTCATTTTCCATTTATCACAAAATTCATTATATTTGTATTCCAATTTATTTACTAAAGTTTCTATCATCTATTTATACTACTTACCTTTACTTATAGTAAAATTTCCAATTTAACTTAAGTCTATACAATTAATTCTCATTAATAATAGCAAATTAATAGAATACCTTTATTACCTTACTCTTCACTTGTAAGATTTCCCCTTACATTTTCCTACTAACATTGCAACTTTTTATTATGTGGTAAGTTATGTATGTTTTAAGAATGTAAGTGAAAATTTACAAGTTTCTTCTCCATTCCTTTAATTAATATATATTTGTTTTATAAATTACAATTTCAACTTACCTTTAATCTCATTCATTTATTTAATGTTGAAGTTTCCATTATATTTAATTACAGTAACCCTCTACTTACACTTAATTTATTAACCTTATAACCTGCATTCTTAAAATAAAGAATTTTATTAATTCATTACCTAGGGTTCACAGTCATTTATTTATATTACCTACTTTTTATTTTATTCAACTAGTAGCATTTGACTCATATTAAATATTATAACCCTACACATCAATCCTTATTTAATAAAGAATTTCATTTTATCTACTTAAGTTCATATCGCCTATTTATATTACTTATCTTTAACTTGAGATTTCAATTATAACTTAAGTTTATACCAATAATTTCTCATTTATAACAACGATTTATTGAATACTTCACTATTTCCAAAATTTCTACTTGTATAATATTCTAATCCAATTTCTTAATTAACATTTCAACTTTTATATTTGGTAAGTTATTTATGTCAAAGAAAGTGCAATTGAACTTATACAAGTTTAATCTCAATTCTCTTAATTCATTTATTGTTCAGTAGATCTTTACCATTATTTATAAGTTAAATTTTAACTTCCTTTATACTTAGCATTCATTCTTTTACCTACCTTTTATTCCACTAAAATAGTTTAAACAATTTAATTAATGGAAATTTAGGAATTAAATACCGGGCCAAATTTCAATTTTATTTTAAAAATAATAGATAAATGAGTTCTTACAACTTATATCTCAAGTTATATTTAAAACAATTAAAAATTCAATCAATTTCAAAAATAAATCTGCAGTAGAGTGTACCACAGTGGCCTTTCCCCTTCGAAACTCGAAGATGAAAGTCGATGATGCGACCGCCATCACCGAAATTATTTTCCAGCGACAGAGAGGAAAGTACAAAATTTATATTCTCCAAAATCTTCTTTAAAATAATTTTTTCGAATTATACTAAATATTTATATAAGAAAATACTTATAAACCAAATCCCTATATCCCATAAATCCATTGAAAACAGATTTTCAAAATCCCGGACTTAAGTTCTAAAATCTCCAATTTGATTTATTATAATTTCAACTTAGCTTCAGTTGTTATAAATATTTTTATTTCCTAACACCCAATCTATAGCAACCAAATATATATATATATATATATCTTTATAAAAATATTTTTATATATAGAAAATATAATAGGCAAAATTATTTCATTCACCTATATTAAAAACAAATAGTATGTCGGTCTGTCCTATTAAGTGTTTAGAAATCCCTATTGATGTCATAGCGTCCCATGCATCAACCAGAATTTATAAATACAAAACGGAACAGGTAACATAATATTAAAATCTTTTTATAAACTAACAAATACGCTCTCTCATATATATACACTCAGCGACTCCCATAGGGTATTACTACCCTATTAACAAAGAGTCAAACCCCACAAAGCCAAAGTTTATCGCTAAACGAAAGCTCTGATACCAACTGTAACATCCCGCCTTTTCGCACACTTTAAACCGACATACGTGTCAATTCAAAGCATACGCAAGGGCGGATTGTTATGGGGTAAATAAGAAAAACAGAGAAGAAATAAAAACAAAACAGAATCTCACAGCGGAAGGATAAAATATAATAATAAATATACAGTTCAAACAGTTTACAAACACTTGATTTGCTTTATACAATAAATATCAGAGTTACACATACCAATACAATCAATGCATCGGAACAGTATGAGTGTGGTGCAATACTATAAATAATAATAATACGGATTCTTCGTCTTCGTCCTCCAAAGCTAAAGTCTTCGATCCTGAAACGCTCGGACTGACCCGAGCGAATTTGAAAAGACAAAAACACTCGAGTCAGAACTAAAAGATCTTATGTGAGTTAAATTAACAGAAATAAATATGAGTACAGTAACTCAAGAGATGCTCGGGATTTACATCTCCTAAGGATCCGTTAAACTATTTACTATGTAGTATATTGCGCTATTATAATAGTGTCTATTTATAAAATAAACTTACTTTTAAATAGCGTTAAGGCTTTACATTTTCCACCTTAACACGTAAAATGCCAATAGTTTATACAGTACCGTAATACCTCCTGATCGGGAGGCTACCAGAGGATACTCCATAGGTACGACACAAATAGAAACTCGTAGTAAAGGCTCGGTATGGTAGGTGACACGGCACAACTAGGCAATGCCAGGGTAGATATACCAATTGCTATCCAGGCTGGTGGAAACGCGTAGCCGCAGTTACCGCCCACCTCGGACTAACTCCCCAAAATCAAAGTAAAAGTGGTCACTGAATCAATCCAAAGTCAAAGTATAATATCGAAGAGGAGGGTCCGATCAGAGGAATGACCTCATTGGCCTGAGAATCGCTCCTGTTTTAGCCACCTTATGCCAACTCACGGGAGTCGGGTCCACGTATTTACCTTACAGGAAACGTCGCCACCACCTACTTCATTCTGGAATCTCCACCGCATACACGGTTAGTCAAAGTGGTTTTCGATATCGACAGAGAGTATGTCCATATCCGATCCCGGTCTCTTTGCCAACCCATCGTTATTATAACACCGCGGTCATTTAAAAATAGCTCATACTTTAAAACCAGAATAAACATTTCTATTTTAAAATCATGAATACGATATCATTTTAAAACCCAAAACAATATGATATCCTTTATCCCAAATATAAACCTTTTCAAAAATCCAAATGCTTTAAAATTTATAACGTCTGAAAGCCAAATATCCTTTCAAAGCATAATATTTCGAAATTCATAATTTAAAACCATAACTTTTAAAACTTGAATGGTTTGGATATTCAACGGTATATGAATTAAAAGGTTTAACTTAAATGTTACTTTGTAAAGAAAATAGTTCTCATGGCTTTACAAATACATTTCTTTATTAAAGTCTAAACCAAAATTTGTATTATCTCTCTCAAGTTCCAAAACCACTTCAATTTATATATATATATATATACATATATCCATTTGGAGTATTAATATTTCAAACTAAAGTTGGATTTTATTCTTTCAACAAATCGAATGTTCTATTTATTAGTCTTGAATATTCACATAAAATCCATAAATAAATAAAAACTCCAATTTCTAGTAATAAAATATATATTTTTTTCAATTCAAATTATACTAAAATATTCATTTCAATTTATCTTGGGAAAAATCCAATTATAAATATCATATCTTAAAATTTCCAAACTTAACATTTAAACATATGATATAAATTATCAAACTCCATTTTCTTAAAAAAAAATTCCATTTTTATTAAAGAGATTTATACACCTTTTAATTTCAAAATTTTCAACTTCATATGTATATATATATATGGAAGAAAAATATTTATACAATATAAAATTTAAGATTATTATAAACCGTATTCCATCCAAACCATAGAAATCACATTAAAATAGTTATATATAGACCGCGGTGCCTGTATATAATTTTCTATCCTATGGTCAAGTGATACAGATATTTATCATTTCAATCCGCAATTTAAAAGATATAAAATTTTGCGGTTGTATATCATTTCAAACCACAATCCCGAATGAAAGGAAATATGCATGATAATTTGCAATTTAATGATATATAATAAACATCCATTCATCAACATCATCCATCATCCAAATCGCAATCATAAATCAATATCAATCAATAACAATATTATTTTTGGTACTACATAACAGGTAATACTGGCAATTTTATTCAAATTAAATTTAACAGCTATTAATCTACAGTCTATATTCAGTAATAAATTATATAACTGTTAACTAGCAGTTCATATCCAAACAAATAAATTTTAACCGTAAATTTATACGCAATAAATTAATTAAATTAACAGTTAAATTTAATAAATGCTATTCCACAGATATGAATAAAATAAACATGCCAAATACTCATAAATAAATTTCTATTCATTTCTAAAATTAATTTAACAAACATAAAAGCTTCTAGTAGTTGTGAGTGGGTTAAAACACTCACCTTTTTGAATTTAAATTGAATTCAAATCCAATTTAAACCCAAAATTTGGACAGCCTCCAAATTCATCCAAACTAGTGCCAAAACGTCAGAAATTCCGATACGATCCCATCAAAACAAACCGCGCGCGAATCCGAGCTCGTATGCAAAAGTTATGAAAATTTGAAAAATGGAAAATTCTGGTCCTGGGTCGACTTCGGGTTCGACTTCGGTGCGCCGCCTCAATTCCCCGGTGCTTGCTTGGAGTTTTCGCCAAAACAACCCGGAGCGACCCGAGTCATTTTCTTCCTGACCCGAAGTTGCTCTAGGGTTTTCTCCCCTCAATCCCGAAGCGCGACCAGAAGCTGCTGTAGATCCGAATTTTTTTTTTTTTTTGAAATTATTTTTTTAGAATTTGGGAGTTAGGTTTTTTTTTCCTTCCATTAAAATGAGGAGGTGAGAAGGAGATGTATGTATAGAAAATGAAAATAAGGAGTGGCTAGGGTTTATAACCGTGCTTATATAGGTAGACTAGAGATAGCGTAGATGGATCGGATAAGTGAACGTACGAAACAAACTATGGCCCAAAAAGCCCGCTATGCCTCCGGAACCGAATTTATTAAATCTATATATCCAAATAGGTATTTTAAGATATTCTGAACGCGATGGAAAAAGTTTCACGTCCAAATTTGATCGTATGAAGGAGTTATGCTGAAAACAAAATTTCCAAATTGATTTCAAATTGATTTTATTAAAATTGATTTCAAGGCGTTTCACGCCCGTACGATCAAACGACAAGTCCGATCGATACGAAACTTGAAACCCTATAATAATTCACCGATACAGATCCGATGAAACTGGTTTCGTTGAAATCCGAGTCCGTGGCCAAAATGGCTATTTTTAATATTCATTAAATAAATTAAATAAATTATAAAAATCCAATTTTTTACATCTAAATTCAAAAATTGACCAAATTTTCTCCCTTTAAATTTTCTTAACTATTTACTCCAATTCTAAACAATTTAAGTGTCAATAGTTGTTCTATTCGTCAATTCAAATGTAAATTCTTAACTTCAATATTAATTCCAATTTTAATAAATTCAACCTTATAAGTTTGATTAAATTTATCAAATTCACTTTCTTTCTATTATTCAAGGTTATTGATGTCAATTTAATGAAACTAACATTGGCTCAATATCTATACATTAAAAATCTCAATTCTAAACTTAGATCTCAACTTATGAAATAGTTAAATAATAAATTCCATCTAAATCTACATCTTCCTACTATCTAAATATTTAGAAAAATTACTTACCACTTTTTATTGTAAATTTCTAAACTAGTAGATTTGTGTCATTTCTAGCCCTCTGGATATTTTATATTAACTAAAAGCAAATTTACATATAATTTCCATCGTCAATTATTTTAGTGAATAAATCTTCAAATGTTACTGCAATTAATCCCCTAAATTGCAATAAATTCTAATAAATTTGACTCTATTTGATTACAACTCACTAATAAATCAATTATTCCCCAACTACAAAGTTACCGTTTCTTATATATATCACTACAGTAATACTTCCAAATGTTCATCTTTTGTTTGCATAAATTACTGTATTCAATTGAATTGTAATATTGTTAACTTACACATAAATAAAACTTAACAACTAATAGAATAAATAACTTACAAAATTTATTGTCATAAATCTATTTTATAAGTCTACACTTAATTATTATCTTACAATACGTTTTTACGTTACTATAAAATTTATACACTCTTCCGTTACCATATTAATAATTACTAAAGTAACGTTCATTCTTAATAACAACATTATACTATTCACATATAAAAGGACTCTATTCCCCAAATACATTCATTTATATTTATTCCCTTAAAGTTCTCCTTGATTGACTAGACACATTAATTTAGATTCATTTACATCGAATGCCCTTCTTAGCTATATACTCAATACATGTTAAATCTAAATAATTTTTTTACCCCTTTTATTCAAATTCACTTATACCATCAATAACAAAATGTTGCCCTAAATTTAGATTCAATTATATACATTAGATAAATGGGTAAACTTTTGTAATTATCCCATATATGAAAATATTTTTATGCATACATTTCCACTTACTTACTATGCATTCATTTATTAAATTACTAATTGCCTTAGTCAACTTATCCCCTATTTACTACCAAATTTCTCACTTGGTTATAGTTTATAAACATATATACATACCTAGGCAAATCAAGTTCTAGTCCTGTTGTTACTTATATTATATTGGGTATGCACAATTAAGAGGTTAATTAATTATTTCTACCAAATTATCTTCATACATTAAATTCCAAATCTTATAGGATTAAATTCTAATTACTTACCCTTAATCCATCAATTACATATTCAATGCAAACATGCATTTGAAACCTTTTTATTCTAAATAAATTTTATTAAGTGTTGACATCCACTAATAGAATTCACCTTTATTACAACCAAAGGTAACCTCTTCACTACTGATTTTATATTAATGAATCTCATTTTAGTTAATATTTTTATTAATAATTTCAATTCAACATTTATTGATTTCTTAAAATTTACCTTTTTAACAAAAAGTGACAAATTACATTATCCAAATCTATTGTCATAAAATTTTATTGTTACACTAAATTACAACTACTATACCAAATTTCTACATTTATTCTCAATTAGATTAGAAATTATATTAATTCAATTCATTTAACATTATCAAATTTAACGGGTCATTACATATATTAACCAATCGAACACTATCAAGCGAGTAACTCAATAGTTATCCAATAACTGTCAGTACGTAACTTCTAGGTGCCTCTCAACAGTCATGAGTAATACATTGCTCGACATCTGGAGAGCTTAACGTACTCTAGTCTCATTGGATACATTGATATCCAGTCTCAATGCATCATAATTAGGAACATTTAAAATGGTATATTTGTTTCATTGTGATAAATTACTCATGGTTACAACACTTTATAACTAATATCAAAAAACATACCATTTATGGATTTTCTATTAAATACTACTAGTTAAATTGATTAATTAATATAATCATATTATATCAAGTATATAATAGAAAGAAAACACCTTTATTTCGAACAAGATTGGTCAGCGAGTTAGATATATGTAACAAATTACATAATTGCCCCTAGGGCATACCCCTAACTCTATCAATCTTCCACTTGCACTTGGGGTCAATTATGGAATTTAATTCCAACTTTTCCAATCGGTTTTCTCAAAACCAATTAAGCCAATCCCTTTGTGAACGGGCATGCTATTTGTTTTGATTATCTACTTTGTTAGTCAACTCTCTCCAAAGATGATAAACTGCTTTATCATGTGGACAATTTGGACTATGTCTCTCGACCTCTGGTGAGCTCTAAGTTCTATTACGAACTACATTACGACATTTTTATCATGTAAGTCTGTCATGAGATTCTCAACATTTGAAATCGACTCAGTTATAAATTTGTGCACTTATATATTTATATACATTGTTTTCATTGTGCTGCTATTCAAGGCAATGTACCTAACGTTTTTTATTGAATCAACCATGGTCTTTTATTTGAAACATTTCCAACTTAAAGATTTGTTATTGACATATTATACTCAATAATACTTGTGAACGTTTGAGTTTGAACATTCCTTCATAAGGAATTTATGTTTCTGTAAACAATTCTCTAGTATTTCATAAATACACGAGAACACTTCAAACGCCCATTTAATGATATCAATTTGGATTTGATATTTTCTTCATGTATCAAATACATAAACAAATCAAGGTATCGTAGACAATATAACATGTATGAATTCCTATTTTCAATTCTAAGGAATCAATCTTACATGTTTCGTATTAAACGTTTTAATAAGGTATCCTTGCATATCATTTGGGACATTCTCGACATCATTTATATTTACTATAAAAGACATTATTTATTAATCCAAAGCTGAGTATTAAAACACCTAAGGCTGATTTTGACACAATTGCATCGTTAAAGTCAATAAAGTGTTGTTTACTTATAGTTTAGAAATATCAATGTACCTTTTGACGTTCTTTCTTATGAACACATGCTTCCTCTGCATTTTGATTAATAATCAAACTATTGATATTTTTTTATCAAAATACTTATTCAATCTTGATGCTTATAAATGATATTTTTGTATCATTTCTTGGATCATATCCAAAGACTCACAAACTCAATATCGCTCCCACTGACTTTGAGACATTTTTAGTTAATATGCGTAAACAGCTTACTGTAATTTGTTATTTAGAATTTTCTGTTTTAATACATATGTACCAAAACACTAGGACTTATGAAGCGATAATTTGTGAGTAAATACGAATTGATTTGAACAAGTTGAATATTGAATCTATTACGTTAATTTCAACAATTGAAATTTGCGATATTATTTTTATCAACATTGCTTATTAAATTCCAACTACATTAGTCTTACTCATTAAGACATAGTTGAGGTCGATGGATCATATCCCTTCAGTTACGGCCACCAAAATCCATATTTTGATATCATACTTAGAATTCTTTTGGATTTGTGCATCATACCATATAGAGCCAACATTCTCAATGGTTTAATTAAAAAATCTAGGATTATATATTTTCGACATTAGTAAGAAATTTATAGTTTCTCTTCGATGTGCGAGAATACTTATTAGACATCTAATGTGTTCGTTTAGGTTAGTTAACTTCATTTCATCTTATAATCAGTTCTATCCATGGATCGTATCCAATTCCATTTACTACTAATAATTCCTCAAAGAAATTTTTTCACAATGAAGTTGGTATATCTTAAAACAACAATTGTTTCTCAATGTAATAGAACAGGTATTCATAAATGTTTTATGAATTTCTTTACTTATAAGACTGATTTGGTTTCAGTTTACAAAACTCATGTTCAAAACATAAATATGTCACCCAATGACAGTATTTCGCAAAATCCTTTTGGGCAGATTCATACAAATCCTTCATGAACAATTATTACATTTAATCTTTTGACTCACACAACCTGCCAACTCCTTGGCCTAGGATATGTTGGAGTTTCTTTTAAACCCTTATCTTGTGTGATTTTATAAACCGTTATTAAGATGAAATAATATTAACCTTGTGTACTACTCTTAAGTACATGACCTTATAAAAAAACTAACTAAAGTTCACTCACAATTAATTGTACATTGTCCAACAAAGTTCGATTACCCCTCATCTGTGCATCATTATGCATCACATGGAGGAATGATTTATGAGATTGAATCTTTATTCGTTTTTAGGCACGTTCGGAAATTTTCCCTTTATGCTCACCGATTTGATCAAATCGAATCATTTTTATTGCATGTTATTTCATTTACTTTTGTTTCATACTCTATAAGTTTACCATAGACATACTACATATGTATCAAATACACATGTCCATGTCGATGATAACTTATCAGTGAATATGACGAAGTACATGGAACCGTTTTGGTATTTATATAATTTCGATTGCATACATTTATATGTATCATTCCGAAGAGTTCATCAACTCTTATGATGCTCACACTAAATGGATGCATAGCCTTTTATTGTTTGAGATATAATTAACAAGTATCACATGATTCTAAATCATACGATAAAATTATTTCTCAAAACTATGACTTAGTCTATAATTCCAAAAAAATTATTAATATTAGATACTTTGTAATTTCCAATGTATCACTTTTGTGATAATTTTTTTTCTTACAACATTTTAGTTTTATTTTGCAATGAATATCCATAATACTCGTATTGAAATATAGTTATGTCTATTTTGTCGGTCGATATCGAAAAATAATCATTATTTCATAAATAATGTATGGTAAGTTTTATGAAAACAATTTTTGTACTATAATGCAATTAATAAGTGCTATATGGCAGCTCGCACTATTTCAACCGTTACTATAACAGCGTACTAAATTCGGAGGTCCATCATTTAATTAATACGGTTTGTTTATTTCATACGCTGCAACTATTCACAGCGGAGAGTTCGTCGATCAAATATCTTGAGCTCAAAAAATAAATCTCATAGAAAACAATTTTCTATAGGAAAATACATTTTTGAATAAAAATTGTATTTCTTATTCCAACATTTATCAATTATTATTATGATTCTCGTTTCCAATGTTTTTCTACGAAGCATAAGTGACTATACATTCTCTTCATTCGAACTGTACCTTAAATTACATCTATTCTTATACATTCGTTTTCCTTTCAAATGGTCAAACTATTCAGAAAAACCTTACCACAATATCATAACAAACTCTTTACAAAAGCACATTCAATTAACCTTAACGTTTAAGGACATCAAATATGTTGCACTTTACATAAACCGATCGAAATAATATTTCAGCGATCAGGTTCTTATATCTATCTTGTAGTTTTTGGCTTTGTGTTACATTAACACAACATGATTCCTTTTGTAATCAATCTGATTGAATACTCAATCCTGCGCTAAGGTTTATTTGGTTTTTCGGATGAACTAATTTCATCGAAATATTATACGTTACAAACTTTGACCATTCACCATATAACATTTACATGCAATTGTATATGGATCAAATATCCATAGTCTTATATTACATTTAAAGTTCAAAACTCATAAAATACAATATATGATCTTGACCAAATAAATGTTTAAGTGACCAAACCATGAATGTATTCAGTAGTTGTAAAATTAGGCATTTGCATGAGTGTTTAAACATTAACATGCAATAGGAAATAATAGTGGGCATTATATTTCCATTTGTCAACTTTCAATTCAGTTCGTTTATATATGCTGATTGATCAACATTTTATCAATTATATTAAATGCAAAAATTTATCATTGTAGATAATTATAACATTGTTTAGCATATGTTCTTACAATATTAGAATGGTTAAATGTTACCATTTCATTTTTCTAACAAGGCTCCCACTAGTCTTTTTTGTTTCTCCAAACCTAAGATGAAACACAAAAGTCTTTCAACTTCATTAGTGGGTGTTAGAAATTGTCTATCTTGGTAATCTAACCTTGAGTTTTTCAACAAATCATAGCCCCACAAATGATGGATAACTCTTTATCGGTTGTATCGCATACAACTCCTAACCAATTTTTTCTTATCCTAGTCTCGTTTCGACCTTGAGTTTGCTCAACAAATCGAAAGAGATTATTTACTCATACCTACCATATCGTGATGGCCTAAGTATATATATGTACCTTGAGTTTGCTCAATAAATACATATAGTTATCTTACCTCTTCTGTTCAATATATTAATAATACTATATATAACATCCCTAGCTTGAGTTTGCTCAACAACTAAGGAGTTTGCAAATAATTTATTAATATATATGGTAGAGGACAACATTTTAATACATAATCTTTAGTATATTATATTAAGTGATATCGACTTATGGAATGATGTATTTCTTATGAAATGCTCTCGTAATTCAAGTATATGACACATCAGAAATCACAATATACGTACATTTACATAGTTTATTCCTTAAGTCTATTTGGGTTTCTTTAATGTTCCACTTTTAGTTTATACATTCATATCATATAAGTTTTATTGTTAAATAACTTTTATATTTCATATTACTTATATGATATCCTTATGTATAATATTTCATTAATTAAATCTTATTTAATTTATTTCAATTAATTAACTCTTTAATTCATTTTATATTAGTATTCCAATACAACTGTTATATGAGAATATCTACTATAACCTTTATAGTGTAATACATATTTATTATATATATGTATTTTTATTTAATCTATTAACCTTTAATTTAAATATTATTTAAACAATTTTATTAAATTATATTAATTTCAAAATATTATCTTATATACATACATGTATGCTTATCTTATCCTAAACACTTTAAAATAACGTAACATACATCAACGTATACAATACATATGCATAAGTATTAATTAATTAACTCATTTAATTAATTAATATTATTCATCTTATTAGTAATTTTAAATTTCGAAACTAATATTTACGTAGTTTCAAACATTTTGAACTTTTCATTGCATTTTCAAACATTTTGAAAATTTATGTTATATTATAACCTTTTATAATAAATATGTTTTTATTTTAAATTTAACTTTTAAATTTAAAATCATGTCTTAATTTTTAAAACTATTTTGAAAACTAGCCCAAGGCCGAATTCAAATTGGGCCTTTGCTACTAGGGGCAACCTTTGGGCTCACATCACCTTTCAGGCCAGGCAGGTAACCTGGTAGGATAGGGTACTTAATTGCCCAATTCCAATACTTGACATCACCTTTCTAGATACCCTACTAAGTGCACAAGCTTAATTAGTTTGCCTTAACATAACTAATTTAGACCGCATAGGCTATTGGGCTCTACTACCACTGTTGGAATTGCGTCAGCCTGCAGCGGAAGAAATGAGTGAATTTCAAAAATTTTGCCATTTTGAATCTTTAATGGGTCTATGTAGTCTAAATTTATTTAGAACTTTTATAAATTGGATGTAAATAAAATCATGTATTTTATTTAAACTTACAAATAGTAATTTGGGATTTGTTTCATTTTGGTTTTTCTTATATATTTGTGTATATATATGTACCATATATATACACACACACATGTGTGCATGTGTCATAGCAATCCATGTAGGGTATAATATGCATGTATATAGATGTTGGGATTTGCATCGCAACAGACACATTAGTTCATTTTGTATGTATTGTATATTGTCAAATATGTGCATAAATATATAACTATGAATTTAATGTGACTATTTTGAAAAATTATATATTCCAATTTTATGTATGCATAAAAATTACTTTTATCACTAAAATATTGTATAAAATATTTATTTATCTATATGACAATATATTGAACCATAAATAATATATATATATATATATATATATATATATATTAAAAATTCCTTTCATTTACAATTACCAGTTAGAAAATATACTAAACATGAAATTCCAAAGATTTTATTATCTAATATACATATATATTTAATGTATTGAATAAAATAGATTTAGCCATAATAAATTATCATAAAATAACAATATGATAAAATTTAAAATTTTATAATTTTAAATAATAGGAAACTATTGTCAAGGACAAAATTTCTCATCATTTTTGCCTCAAGGACAGACCTTTAGTATTTTAACCCGAAGGATAACTTTCTCTAGGTATTAGTTTTTAGTTATTGATAACAGTTTTTAGGTATCAGTTTGTAGTTATCGGTTGCAGTATATAGGTATCACTTTTTAGTTCGGTAGTAGTTTTGGAGGAATGTTTGTCATTATGAATAATTTTGGAAAAATGTTTGTCATTATGATTAATTTTTAGGAGAATGTTTGTCTTTGTGATTAAAATATTGAGGTCATGTCCTTGAGGTTAAAAATATACAAATTTTTATCCTTTAAATTAATTCCATCTTTAAAAAAAAATCTAGAACCACATTTCTGGCCATAGGAAAATTTTCTGAAATTTTCTCAATAAAAATAATATTTTAAATATATAATTTATTATACACCTGAAATAATATTAATTATTAAAATTATAAAATAAAGTTATAAACTCTGAAACTTTTTTTGAGGTTTCTATAACATATTTTAGGTCTTAAGAAAAATTTCCAAAATTTTGTAAACTAAAATGATATTTTATCCAATTAATTGTTTTCAGGTCTGAAATAAAATTAATTTTTAAAATTAACATTTTAAGTTCAAAAAATCTAAAAAAGTTTCCTGAAGGCTTCTGACGTGAAGGATGAATTTTCAAAAATATTAAGCTGAAGTTAAGAAATGATTATTATTATATATGAATTTATTGGTTTAGATAATCATTAAATATTAAAATTAATAAATATATAAATACAAAAAAAAATTAGCACTTATAATTCATAATAAACGCAAACAAACATTTTTAGTTATTCAGATCTATATATACAACATATAATAAAATATATTTCTTAATTCAAATTGCATGTGAAGCTTTAACATATAAGATTTACACATATGATCAATATGTATAAACATAAATAATTTCAAAATCAAAATTTATTTTAATGTTTTCATTTTAGATCTGAAACATAATCATGGAATAGATCTTTAATTATTATACACATATCCAATCTCTATTGTAACAACATAAATACGTACAAAAATCTCACCTAATTAACAAAACAGCAATCTAATTATACACACATGTTCATATGATTAACACACATGTTCATATGATTAACAAATTACGAAAGCATAATAATACGATAAAAATAAAATCAAAGTTACCTAAATTAGATGCCATAAAGTCCACTTTGAATAATCAATTCCCTTCTTTTGAAATGTTTTGATTCTTCAAATTGCTGATCTGGAATCTATGACCAATTACTATCAAATAGCTTTTAGTTTTGATTTGAATTTGATATGAGAACTTTAGGATTGAATTAGAGGAGGGTTTCAGCTATGAAAGAGTAAAGAGGGTGGCGGCTCAAAAAATGAATAGAAAGAATTCTCATAAATTATGGTTTCGAGACCGTTTATTTATATGGTAAGATAAGAGAGCAAACCACTAGATCTTAACCACACATCTCCAAACCCTAACCATTTTTCAAACAACCTCTAACCCTAGCCATAACCAACGCCTACAACTCCATAATTTCATGGGTTGTTAGCCCATTTAACCAAAATTAAATATGTACAATCTTATTTAACTCAATTTATTAACGATATCTTGTATCGACCAATATATTTAAAATTATTATAAATATAAGGAAAAAATTTATTTCTCATATCATATTCAAATTTCATAATTAATATTTCATAAATACTAATTAAAATTATAAATCAATTAAATTGTTTGGGCTAAAGAGAATTAATTATTTCGGTTATGTGATTCTTGGGTGTAAATTCGATCAGCGATCAACATTGAATTATTTGAATGTGGACGTTCACATATCACTTAGCAGGTGATGTTACATTATGCCAAAATTTATCAGTTATTAAACTTTGGTAAAATCCAGTTTCACTTTATTAAGTGTTACCCTTTTGTGATATTATTTACGCCAATTCTCTTCGTCAAAACTATATCACTTTGGACTTATTGAATTTGATTATGGTCAAAATTCCAATATCATCCATATTCAACTCTATAATCCAAACATAACGACCTTGGTTCAATAATAACAATTATTATTAACCGAACTACTCTGGCCAAATTTTTTGACTTTGTGTTGACTTAAGTTGACCGTGATACTAAGCTCATATAACCGAGGGGACGAATCCTCTTTTGAATAATTTTTCACTTCCAATACTCCCACTAGACCCAACTTTAGTTACTTAATGGACGTCGTTCGATAATTTGACTTTAATTGAAGTAGAGCTTCCATATTGAAGATCTATAGTATTCTCAAGTCAAAAAAATGTGTAAATTAATCACATTGATATTTTCTATTTAACCTTAGTTATATTAACCAACAGAAAACTACCATGTGAGTCATTCCGTAGTTATCCAGTAACTATCCGTATGTAACCTCTAGGTTGCCCCTAGTGGTCAGGAGTAATACACTGTCCAACATCTGGAAGCGTTTCGTACACTATTCTCAACGGATACATCGATATCCAATCTCGATGCACCTTGACTGTGAACATTTAAAATGGTATATTTGTTTCATTGTGATAAATTACTCACGGTTACAACACTTTGTAACTACTATCAAAAAACATATCATTTATAGATTTTATATTAAATATACTTTTAATTAAATTGATTAATTAATAAAGCCACATTATATCAAGTATATAATAGAAAGAAAACACCTTTATTTCGGCCAAGATTGGTCAATGAGTTAGATATATGTAACAAATTACATAATTTCCCCTAGAGCATACCCCTAACTTTATCAACTACAAGGTTGGTGGGATTTCCATTTAACTAATGTAGCAAATGTGTGCATAATTTTTTGCAACGATATTAGAGAATGGGTTTCTAATAAGTGACCGTATTAATACACAATTATAACAATAGAAAGATATTTTATTGGACCAACTTCACTCCAAATAGATAAAACTAAGGAACAATTAATAAACCTAATATGTCAAAACTTATCATAGTTTAGGCGGTATAAAGATCTGTATTAATCAAAAATATTCACTAGAGGTGACAGTAATCATGATTTCTAGAAACAAAAGTTCTTATTTGGGCTACCATATTTCATTGCAGAAAGGATTAAAAACCGTATTAAAAAAATGAACTAACCCTTATAGTCAGTACATTTATGATAAATTGACAACAAAGATAGTTGCAGAAGGAATTCATTTATGCAATGAAATAAAACTACACAAATAAATTCAGAAAAAAATAGGTTTATGGAAAAAGAATATTAGAAGATTTTTTATGATCAACTTGGCTCTAATACCAACCTATCTTAAGAACATTGGTTGTAGATTTGATCTCGTATATCGAGAAGAAAATATTATTATTATTAGATCTACAATTAACAATAATGGAACAGAAGATTACTTCTAAACTAGATATCTCATTACTAATAAAAATATTTCACAAAGATAGAGGAGATTGGCTTTATGCCATTACAAACTTAGATATATTTTACTAGCTTCTAGATTTCTCCAACTTATTCTACCTCCATAGTACAACAAACATAGATACATATACTAATTATTTGCAAGTCTTCTAGTAAATGTTGACTAGCTATTATAGGTTCTTCGAGCATTATGGAGTCTAATGATTCTTCTTTCTTTTGTTTTGATTTGATATCTTGTTTTGGCATGACAAGTTATTATTCTTTTCCTTTTGAGGGGTGAATCTTCTTTTGTACTGGATAATAATCTTGTTGATGACCTGTCTTCTTTTATCAGTGAAACTTTTGAATTGGTTGACACTGGCGAATCTTTTTCTTTTGTGTTGGCCTTTCATAATAGAGAACCTTTTCTAGGTTGGAAATAATATGGTAATCCTGTGATGATAATATTTTCCTTTTTTTATTCTTAGTTAATAAGATAATAAATTGCTAGATAGACTATAATGTTGAAGATCCCGATAGAGGTGATGGTGGAGGTTGTGCTGAATTAAGTTCCTCATGTTTTAGGACTAAGCTTAGCCTATTATGTAAAATGAGTATCTTTATTAAGACTTCTGTTCCGTTATTAATTTTTTTGATATAACCAAAATTGGTATGACCACTCTTAGCATATGTCCTTCCTTTTCTAAACATCCTCTTCATGGGCTTATCTATCGAGATACTCGTAAGTTCATACTCATTGTCAAAGTCTAAAATAACTTTAAGTCGTTGTTTTAGATCTTTCTTTGAAGAATTTTCTACGAGTTCTTTTAATAAATAAGATAAATCCCTTTTAAGAAGTAGTGTAACTGGTGTTTTAATAAGTTCATGGTTTATTAAACCACTCTCTGTCAAAAAAGAGATTTTAAAGAATTCGTATTTATCCCACCATTTTATTAGTATGCTTCTTCCCAAATAAGGAATGTTTTCAAAGACTGATCCAAGATTTTGAAGCGGACAACCTATTTCATGATCCATGGTACTTGATAAAGTACTGCAAGTATTGTTAACCAAAAAAATGGATCAACACCTCATATCAAGTATGAAAGCACTAGTGTTGACAATCAATAACACAAGTCTCAAATAAACAATAAATAAACTGCAAAAGTAAGAAAAGCGACACATAATTTTTATAGTGGTTCGGCTGACTATGGCCTATGTCCACCTTAATCAATATTTACTATGATTATACTACTTGAATCTCTCTGGATATCAACTAGTCAGTCCTTATATCTAAGTTACAATGAGTTAGAATAAGTCACAAGTACAAGGGTTGACTGGAGAATCACAGTAACCCCCTTAATGACTGTTGTGAGGGAGAAGAAGGTTGAAGAAGTGAAGGAATTCCAGTAGAGTAATGGCAGCTCTCTCTTTGAAAAAGATCCATCTCTAGTTGTAGGTAGGTGAGTATTTATTAGGAAGCTCAGTGAGTATTGGGCTAGAAGTCCAGGTATAGAAGAGTCCAGTTGTTATGCCAAGTCATCAGCAAAAATCTCAAATCAATCTGAGTCGTTTCTATGGATCACTAGCAATCCATAAGGGATGATAGATATCTATCCATTAACTTAGCATATTTTTCTGCTAGAAGCCTTTACTTAGTGCTACGAAGGAGCTCGAAAAATTTGAGAGCGATCCGATCTATCTTGATGGATCGCTGGCTATCCATAGGGGATCGATCGCTGATAATCCATAGAGGATGGATCGCTAGGTATCCATCAACTTAGTATATTTTTGAGTGATTTTTGTTTAGTTGTCTTCCTATCTTTTATTTAAGTGCCTTTTTCAAATATCAAGTCAACTGGAGTTAGTTTGATCATCCTTCTTCATGGTTCATCTGGTCTAGAATAATAATACATATCTCGCTAAAATCTTAAGAAATCGAACAAAACTTTGCAAGATTACTCCAGGCGGTATTAGGGACCACCATAAAAATTGAGTTGGTGGGGCCCACTTTAGATGGGTCGCCAGAGATCCATCTAATCAACTCTAAATGACTACATTTTTTTGTGAACCTTCTCTTACGTTTTCGAAATGTTCTCCCAAAATTTCAAATCAATCCGACTTTGTATGAGTTCTGTAAGTCCATTTTAAATTAGTTGATTCTGATCAAATAGCTTGAATCAGATTAGTCTTCAGTTCTAGAGCTAGATTGTTTGGCATGCTATGAATCTTGGCAAGCGTGCTTAGAAATGATAACGAATCATGATGCAAGAGGTTTGGAGGGTCCATGAGTACTTTTATGGATCGCTAGAGATCCACGATGCATCACCTTAGCTTATTTTGACATCTTTCCTCTTGGGTCTTTCTCTTCTTCCTTTTCTGGTCCTTTTGGTTGATTCTTGAGTTGTTCTGGCTTAGTCTAAATGTTTTAATTCTTATTGCATTTTGATAGGTTAAAAACCTAGTTGACACTTGCCCCCCAAAGTACGCCTTTTGAATGAAAGTTATGCTTTTTTTAAGAACGCTTCCTGTCTCCAGTCTTCGATAATTGAGCTTTTTAGCTGCTTTAGCCTCAGTGAATCTTCTAATTCCTTTGGATTCTCTTGTCAATTATACGTCATTCCAAACTAGTTACATCCTAAGACTCTAGACTCTACCCAAGTGTAATCTATACATCATAATCATTCTGATTTCATTCAGAGATATTACATCATATATATCTCATTAAATCACATGCTTGCAATTACATTGCATATTTCCATTTACATCACATATCTCTAGTTATCCCATGTTCATTCAAGATTTACCTTATTATCATTTTGCTTCTCATTCAAAGTTGTCATATCTATATCGAAATAACATTATATATCAAAAATCACATCATATATCAGAATCACATCATATATCGAGATCATCCTGTGTTCATCCAGGATTTTTCAGTTTTATTCTATTTATAAGGCATTCAAATCCTTTTATTAAATCAAATTTGTTTTAAAGCTCGATCTCTCCTGATCGTTTAAGTTTAATGCGCGATCTCTTCAGATCGTTTAATGTTTTAAGTTAAGGGGACGATCTCTCCAGATCGTTTGTTTGTTAAGTTAAGGGGAATTAAGTAAGCCCATCCGCTCACTCTCTGGTGAAGGGACTTACTTCTTGCACTCTGGTCCCGTCTCTTCAGTAGGGACTCTATGACGATTAATATCGTACAAGCCCATCCACTCGCTCTTTAGCAAAGGGACTTGCACCTTGCACTCCGGTTCCATGGTGGGACTCTAAGGCGATCAACATCAATCATCACAATCAATGTGGACTTTTCAAAATTCAAATATTCAGATCAAAACAAATTAAAAGAAATTAAATAAGCAGGAATCAAAACAAGCAAAAATCTTAAATGTTCACCTCGGGATCCGAATCAAAGCGTGCCTAGAGACCAATCTGGGTCTCGTACAAGTGTAAGCAGTCCGAGTTCATTATTGTCCTAAATAGTCATCCACGACATCCAAATCAGAGCATGCTTATGGATCATTCGGGATCCCATACATATGTAAGCGGCCTGAGATTATTATTGCCCTAAATAGTCATTTCAAGCATCCGACTCAGAGCATGCCTAGGGGACGTTCAAGATCCCATACACGTGTAAGTGGCCCGAGGTTATTGAGGGCAGAAAAAGCAGAAGATAGAGAGTAAGGGAGAACCCCTCCCTCTGTTCCAACTGTAGGCTTTTGGTTTTGTCTCATGTAGTCATAGATTCGTACTTTTATTTTCTATTCTAGCTCCGACATCACCCGTTCCAAGCGTTAAAGCTCATCCTAGATCCAAATCTATTGTGCCCCAAGTCGTGTGGGAATTATTTTAGTTTATTTTGCTTTAACTCTAGATGCTCTTGCATTGGGTCCTATTGTTGATTTCAGCTTTGCCCTCTAAGTATCGGTTGCTCTGGGCACGAGGGCAAGACTCTATCTTATTCCAGTCCAACTCCGGAAACTCCTTGTCGTTCTTTGAAGTTTGATTCCAATTACCTACAGATCTAACCATCCCTTGCTGCTCCATCTCTAGAAGAAGCTATCCATCATCTCTTGTTGCTTAGAAAAGATCACATCTCGCATCTCCTTCATCATCCTTTTCATTTCTTTTCTAATCATATAGATGGGCTGATGTGAAATTGAGGACACCTCCTGGCTATTCCCAGGCTACAATTGACATGCTAGAGCTCTAGATTTAGTATTAGGCCCATCATCTCTATGAATCTTATATTAAAACTTCACTTCTTCAGATCTCTGTCAAGATTCTCAGTGAAAGCAGCAAAATATTAATCCATGGATCGACACCTTGGATCAACTGTGAAAGCACCAGTGCAGATAATCAGCGGTACAAATCATAGATGAACAACAAATAAGCTGTAGAAGTAAGAAAAAAGACACATAATTTTTATACTGGTTTGGCTGACTTTAGCCTACTTCACTTTAAGCAATCTTTATTATGATTATACTAGTCGAATCTCTCTAGATATCAACTAGTTAGTCCTTATATCTAAGTTACAATGAGTTAGAATAAGTCACAAGTACAAGGGTTGATAGGAGAACCTTAGTAACCCCCCTTGATGAATGTTGTGAAGGAGAAGAAGGTTGAAGAAGTGAAGGAATTTCGGTAGAGAAATGGCAGCTCTCCCTTCAAAACAGATCCATCTCTAGTTGCAGGTAGATGAGTATTTATAAGAAAGTTCAGTGAGTATTGGGCTAGAAGTTCAGGTAGAGAAAAGTCTAGTTTTTATGCCAAGTCATCACCAAAAATCTCAAATCAATATGAGTCATTTTTATGGATCGCTAACTATCCATATAGGATGGATCGCTAGCTATCCATCAACTTAGCATATTTTTCTATTAGAAGCCTTTACTTAGTGTTACGAAGGAGGTCAGAAAGTTTGAGGGCTATCCAAACTATAAGATATGGATCGCTAGCTATCCATCCACTTAGCATAGTTTTGGGTGATTTTTGTTTGGTTGTCTTCCTATCTTTTATTTAAGTGCCTTATCCAAATATCAAGTCGTGTGGAGTTAGTTTGATCATCCGTCTTCATGGGTTATCTAGTTCGGAAGAATCATCCATATCTCGCTCAAATCTTAACAAAATCGAACAAAACTTTGCAGGATAACTCTAGATAGTGTTAGGAATCCAGCATAAAAATTTTGGGTGGTAGGGCCCACTCTAGATGGGTCGCTAGCGATCCATCTAGATGGATCACTAGTGATCCATCAAATCAACTCTAAATGAGTTCATTTTTTGTGAGCCTTCTCCTATGTTTTCTAATTTTCTTCTAAAATTTCAAGTCAATCCGACTTCATATGAGTTCTGTAGGTCCAATTTAAGTTAGTTGATTCTGGCCAAACAACTTAAATCAGATGAGTCTTCACTTCTCGAGCTAGATTGTTTGGCATGCTATGAAACTTGGCAAGCGTTCTTAGAAATGATAATGAATCATGATGCAAGAGATTTGGAGGGTCCATAAGCAGTCTGATGGATCGCTAGCGATCCATCACCTTAGCTTATTTTGACATCTTTCCTCTTGGGTCTTTCTCTTCTTCTATTTCTGGTCCTTTTGGTTGATTCTTGAGTTGTTCTGGATTAGTATGAATTTTATAATTCTTATTAAATTTTGATGGATTAAAAACCCAGTTAAGAAATATTAAAGAATGATTTTCATTGAAGTATTAGTTTACACAAATTCTCTATAAATACTTCTTATCCTTTGTACCAGAATGATTAATCATAAATCAAATTTTGAAAACCAAACAATAAATCAATTAGGGAAATTTAATGTAACGACCCAATTTTTCAACTTTCGAAAGTCGACATAAATACGACCACTGTATCAAATGCCGCACAATCGAATGCCGAAAAACTGAATGTTAGGATTAAAGAAGAAGAAGATAGAAGAAGAAACAGAACAATAACAGAATCTCACATTTCGCAGCGGACAAATATAATATATAAATGAATAATCTTTAAAACAAAAGCACTAAATCAGTTTATACATACATTGTCAAAGTGTACAACAACACAACAGCAGAAGAGAAATATTTCATATACTAATGATATGCCTCGCCATCTAGCTTGCTCCCGATCTCCACAGCATCTTTTTTTGGGCTTTGCTCCAGACCAATTGATACCCTGACTCTAGGCTGCCCGTGTGGAAAATTTTAGGCACCCAGAGTTTAGGAAGGGAACAATAAACTCCAGGTCAGTCATGGAACTAGTGTGAGATCTTAAAAACAATTATTTTTCACAAAGAAAATAAAAAGAAATCCGCTATGCTTTTGGAAAAATGAAACTACCAGAAGGCCTCCTGGCACACACACAATGCAATCACACACTTGAGGGAGATTTCTCCTTATGATAGTCAAATACGCTTGATACGCAAAATCTCTTTTTAATACTATCATTAGTGCATAGCGTAGAAAATCTTTTGAAACTATAATATTAATCTTAGCCAGCATAGGTACCATTATATTATGCCTGCTATAGCTACCATTTAAGAATGGCAAGTTCTACAACTGAAATCGTAAAGGGCGCGTATTGATGATTGGTTTTCCAACAAATGGTCAGGCTAAGAAACTTCCTGGGCCACATGGGTACCCTCTGGAGGGATGCCTCGAGAATCCAACCGGATCTCTGCCAACACAATGCCGGGTTACCTCTGAAAAATAGGTAACTATTACACGAGTATGCCATCCGCCGGTCGTAAACAACCTTTATCCGAGGATCCTCAATACCAACAACCACAAAGTAATAAATATGCAGCAACCACATAAGTTAAGTATCTGGGCTCCATACCTTGATACCACCTCTATCCAGAAGGAAATGAACATACCTTAAGGGGCGCTACCCCCTATAACCTTGCTGCATCTTTCCTGTTTCGACCATTCTGGGTTGTGAGACTCGATGAAGTCTCGTCCACAAAGCTACGCTTTTCACAAAAGCCATGCTTCGATCAACAAATGATCAGCAGCACTTCGTATGCCACATTACCAAATTGGCAATGTATCACTGGTAACCATCAACTACATAACCTCTGAGCTCGTACGTCTTAGAGAAGGGTGTTAAGCTAAGAGAATAAATTCTCCGCCACCAAAAGAAATGTATTTGATAGAAACCAGCTTTACATCTCAAAGTGTAACGTCAGATACACATCCATACAAGTCCGTTCCGGGATCGAACGGAACCGAAGGCACTTCCAAAGAAGCCCTTGAAATCCGAATATTCGCTAATCATGTCCGGAACCCCCATCATAAAGGATGATAAAGTCTCTATACCGGAACAACCCAGTGTAGAGATATTTGACAGGTAATCATTTCGCTTTTGAAAATACCCGGTCTTCAGCACCATCTTCAAATGCAATCCCATTTCGTCGTATCATTATTTGGAATGGTATTTATGACACAAGGTCCTCTCCCGGCTAATCCGAATAACGAGCGCTTATTTAAAAAATAATTGTTGCATTCAGATTCAAACAAATCACAACAGATTTCCATTTTGATCTTTTAAACAAAAGATCCATCACTATCACAAAGGTTCGATGTGGATTTTGAATATCCATTTGGAATTCGACCCCCGGTCGCATCCATTCAAATGCCATTAAAAAGGCCAATATTGATAGTCAGTTATTTAGCTATCAATCATCATTCACAACAATCACCAAGATTTAAATAATTTTTCCCAATTATTTATTTTCAACATATCTTCGCAAGATATAATTTTAACACTTCAACATTTTGAAAAAAAAATCAAATCACTATTCACATTTTAATTCTTTGAAAACAATTTCAAATCATTTTCCTTATGTGGAATATATTTCCAAATATTTATTTATTTCCACCGAAAATCTTCTGGGTTAAAATAATTCAAATCACTTATTCAAAATATTCTTGGAACATTTAAAATAGAACCATCTTAAATACTTACCTAAATATTGGTTACGAAAACATTATACTAATTATCACATATAAGACTTCAAGTCCAAACTAATTTTAAAATAAATTAGTAGATAGGGTATAACTATTTAAATAATCATTTCCTAAAACAAATATCAATCTTAATCTTTAAAACAATCCCTTCTATAAGTATTTAAATAAATCTATACTTTAAAGCTTTTAAACCAGCTTAAGAAAATAATCTATCCAAAGTATACTTTCTAAAACCATCCTTAAAAATTTTAAATATATACTTACAGGCTACTTTGATATCATACTCGGCTTTCCTGGGAAAATACATTTTCCATTTCAAAATGGTTCATTCAAATCAATTAATAAATCCTTTTCGATTTATTTTAAATTTACATTCCAAATCCGTAAATTTCTTTCCACGCTTTTAAAAATAAACCAACATTTATTTTTAAAACAAAATTCCCTTTCCTTTAAAAAATTTCATTATGAATTTAAATTTTCAAATATCCATTGACATAACAATACCAAATCAATTTTCAAATTGATTTCCAAATTTATTTCAATTACCAAATCCAATTCCAGATTCATTTCTAAATTTATTTCAATCAACAAATAAATTTTCATATCAATTTCCCAAAGGTTTATTTTTAACACCAAAGTAATTTCAAATTGATTTCCCAATTTATTTTCAAAACACCAATATCTAATTTCCAAATCGATCCTAAAATTTATTTTAACTCCAAATTTAATCCCAAATCGATTTCTAAAATTAATTTCAACCCCAAATTAAATCCCAAATTTAATTTCTAAATTTATTTCCTTTTGAAATAAATTCCTTTATCTCTTTCAAATATTTAAAATCCATATCTTAAATAAATTCTTTGACTATTAAATAATATTACTCAAAATTCCTTTGTTAAAATATTTACCCATATTTTTGGAATTTATTCAATAAGTTTTCAAAGTAAAATTTTATCTATTCAAATTTCTTCTTTCAAATTCACCCAACTCTTTAAATGAATTTATTATAAATTTTCTACCCAAATTTCAAAATCAAATTTTTTATTTATTTCTAGTATCTTACGATATCAAAAATATATTTGGCTAAATTATAGCCTCCAACGATTTTAATCACCAATATAATCACACAGAGATTATAAATAATCAATACATAACATATGAAACAAATTCAATATTTGAGGAATTCAGTTGGATCCCTCTAACCTATTTCCCTGCATCCACAAACGTTAGCACAACAATTAAATACCAATTCCACTTCGAGGTGTAATATCGCGGTATATGAGATTTATAAAATATCATCCGCTATTATGCGGCGCATAGGATCTCATCCGCTATATAATGCGAGAAATTAATCACTCCAAATACATATATAATACCAATCCCACATCGAGGTGGAATATCGCGGTATATGAGTTCAATTTAATATCATCCGCTATTATGCGGCGCATAGGGTCTAGTCCAATACAACTGATAATAACTTATCATCAAGCACAAAATCAACAATTTTAACTTTAACTATCACGATTCAACAATCAATCAATAACTGAAATTTTCAATTACTAAAATTTTGAGTGAGAAGATCTCACATTTTATTATGTATGCAACCATTTTCCATTCCATCTTGTTTTCTTGATTTATAGACCTTGTATAGACATTTATACAATTTATTAATATTCGAATAAATCAAATAATTAAATTCCTATTGGATAGTTTAATTATCCAATATTGAATTTTAAAATTAAAATTTTATTTGAAACAAAAATATTTTCTTTTCTTTTCTTTTGAAACCTTACTTATAAAAATTAATTTATATATATCCAAAAATCCAAATTTTTATAAAATTTTCCAAACAATTTAAACTCCATTTTTTTCTAAAGTCTCATAAAAAAAAGAAATAAAATCTGTTTTACTTATGTGTATTTTAAACAAACTGTAATTTCTTAAAACAATATATGTTTTCAATCAGATTATATGTTTAATCAAGTTAAAATCGAATAACAAAAATTCGAACCTTCTGCCATTACACACGCGTGAGACCCCCGGCCAACTGCCGCGACCCAAACTCCAAGGCCATCAAAACCCTAACGTCGCCGAACCACCACGAACGTCGCGCTGACGCCTCACATGCCTACACGTACACAAATCCCAACCTCGACGAACCCACTGCTTGTTCCACGACGCCGCTCACCCCGCGACACCAGCGCCGCTGACCCATCGCGATGCCCAAGACCTCGAGCCACCGAAAGTCGCGACATCACCCTGAATGATTTGAAACATGCGTCTGCCCATCTATCTCGCGACAGTCATCGGTTACTATCGCCGCCCTTATCAAACGTCGCCCATCACGGCCATGCGAACCACTACAAATCGCGACCCATAGATGTTCGTCAATGATCTCTCAATTTCAATTAGAAATCGAATTCGATCTTCGTCGCTTTTTTTATTACATGATTTTGGCGATAAGGAATTGAAAGAAAGAAGATGGATAGGGCACGATTCCTTTCTTGGCCATTATTTCGATTTGTAACGAAGAGAAATGGTTTTTGTTTGTTCGTTTATTATATTTTTCTTTCTTCTTTTTGATTCGTAAAAGAAATTTTCTTTTTAATCCAGAGAAAGGCTTGCTGCAAAAATTGAATGCATGTATAAAAGATAACGCGTGTTGGAAGAGGTATGCCACGTGTTTAAAATTGTCCGATGAGATAATATTATGTTAAAAATATTTAATTTAAATTCAAATCCAAATTGTCTCAAAAATGCAACTTAAAATTTCGATCTCCAATCGAAGCGTGCCGCCAGTCGTTTATAATTTTAAACGCCCATTCCGAATGCAATGGAAAAGGATTCGAGCCCAAATTCGATCGTATGGAGAAGATAGCTTTTTGTACCCAGCTATTAAATTAAATTTTCGATTTACATTTCAGCGAGTTTGCCTATCATACGATCACACGACAACTCCAAATACTACAAAAATTGAAATCGGACAGTAATACACTATTACAGATCCAATGGAACTGGTTTCGTCGAATTCCGAGACTGTGCCTCGGAAGGCTATTTTTAAATATCGATTTAAACGATACATATTCAATACTGAACAAATCATCTCCGAATCCAATGCTGAAGCTTCCATTATCTTCAGTATTATCAATATAAATTTTCCAAGTCATCAAAATATTTTTAATCAGCTTAAAATCAAGATTCAAATTTTTACCCAAATTTCTATAATTAAATTCAATAATTTATTTGCCAAATTCAGAGTTATATTTGAAATCCAAGTTAAAATATCATTCAAATATTTAAAATCAATTAAATATTTCGATTTCAAATGTTCAAAATTTCCGGGTCGTCACATCCTTTCCCCCTTAAAAGAATTTCGTTTCGAAATTACAAGTTAATAAGAATGATCCTTAACCCATTTGCTACCTTTCTAAAAATAAACAGTTTTATCAACTTACCAATCCTTTTTATTAACAACCCATTATCGCTTCAACTAACTTTCCAAAATTAATCATAGATTCCAAACAACATTGTTTTCTCAATAACTCAAATTTAAATTTAAATTCAAATTTCATATTTTTAAAATTTTCTCAAAATTTTTCTAACTCTCTAAATTTTCAAAAAACTTCGCCAGCGTCTCCTTTGCGCGGCTAGCTCGGTACGACTACAAAAATGGCAGCACGGCCTCCAGATTTCAAAAGAAAATGAAAAGCCAAGCGGCTGGACAAGAAAATATCAAATTTCATATAGAAATTCAAATACATACCTTTTCGAGCAACTTAAATTATCTTCAAAATCAAATCCAATTTTTCTTTCTGCTGTAACACACCTGTATATTCTACTAGCCATAATATCCAATTACAATATTCAAATATCATTTTGCATATTTCATTACAAAAGTTTGAATATTTACTTCTTATATCATTTTTAGTTCACTATTGAAGTTATATATCCATTTTCATTCAATCTTGCATTATCAATTTCATTTGAATTCAATTCAAATTGGTTTTCGATATTCAGTTTCAATTCCAATTTTATTCTTTTGTTCATTCGCAAAAATTTATTTTCAATTCACTATTTTGGTTTATAACCACTTATATTAAACTGGATTTCCAATTCTTTATGAATTCATTTTACTTTCATCTATAAATATTAGATTCAATTCATTTTAAACCTTACCCATTTGGTCATTCATCAATTAGTTTCACTTACTAATTTTAGTTTAATACTTCACTTTGTTTATCACAAATCAATTTCAATTCCAACTCCAGTTCTATTTACTTACAAATGTGAAATGAATTTCAACATTCAATTTCACTTTCTTGCATTTCAATTTCATTTCGAATCCATATCATCGTTTTATTTGACTTAATTTTTCAATCTCAGTTCATTTATTCAATTTTCATTTTTCATTCCACTTGAATTAAATTTTTCCTTCCAACTTATTTTGTTTCCACATTACCTTTTTCTAACTTCTCTTTAAGTTCGATTTTACTTTAACAACTTTAAACTTTACAAGTTATCAAACTTAATGATATTCCATAAATATTTTATATAGTATTCCAGAGTCTTTCCATTTTTCAAAATCATCTTTGAAAATCAATTCAAATTATCTTTTGAATTCCAAAACCCAAACCAGTTTACCAAACAAATTCCTTTTTAAAATAATTTGGTAGCAATTCCTCTTCTGGAAACTCGAAAATGAATACCGATGATGTCGCGATCATCATCAGAATTATTTTCCAGCGACCGAAAAGAGTTTAGAGCTTTTCATGCCTTCAAAAATTTTCCAAACTTTTGAAATTCATTTTCAAACTAAAAAGGGATTTAATTTCCAAAATTTCAAATCCTTTCAAAAACATTTTTTCCAATATTCCTTTGGTATTCTATTTCAAATTATAAATCACGTTTACAATTTATATTCTCAAATTTCATTTGTATATGAATTTTATTTCTAAACTTTTGATTATGATTTCAATTTCTTATTCAATTTCAATGATAATAATTTAATACTATCACTTCCTAACAATCAAGCAACCATATATATCTATGAAAATTTATGGAAAATGATTTCCTTTTATATACAAAAAATTTTTGGGTAAAATTATTTCATTTACCCGATTTTTAAAACAATATCGTGTCGAATTATTCTGTACGAGTGTTTAGAGACCCCTATCGATAAAGTTGTACAGACTATACCGACCAAAATCCATATACCACTCAACAAACCAATCATCACAATATCAAATTGTAACGACCCAATTTTTTGACTTTCGAAAGTTGACATTAATACGACCACTGTATCAAATGCCACACAATCGAATGCCGAAAAACCGAACTGTTAGGATTAAAGAAGAAGAAGATAGAAGAAGAAACAGAATAATAACAGAATCTCATATTTCGCAGCGGACAAATATAATATATAAATGAATAATCTTTAAAACAAAAGCACTAAATCAGTTTATACATACATTGTCAGAGTATACAACAACACAACAATGGAAGAGAAAAATTACATATACTAGTGATACGCCTCGCCATCTAACTTGCTCCTGATCTCCACATCATCTATTTTTCGACTTCGCTCCAGAACAACTGATACCCTAATTCCAGGCTGCCCGTGTGGAAAATTTTGGGCACCCATAGTTTAGAAAGGGAACAGTAAACTCCAGATCAGTCATGTGACTGGTGTGAGATCTTAAAAATAGTTATTTGTCACAAATAAAATAAAAAGAAATCTGCTTGCTTTTGAAAATGAAACTACCATAAGGCCTCCCGGCTTACACACAATGCAATTGCACACTTGGGGGAGATTTCTCCTTATGATAGTCAAATATGCTTGGTACGCAAAATCTCTTTTTAATATTATCATTAGTGCATAGTGCAGAAAATCTTTCGAAAGTATAATATTAATCTTAGCCAGCATAGATACCAAAATATTATGCCTGCTATAGCTACCATTTAAGAATGGCAGGTTCTACAACTGAAATCGTAAAGGGCGCATATTGGTGATTGGATTTCCAACAAATGGTCAGGCTAAGGACTTTCCGAGCCACATGGGTATGCCACTGGAGGGACGCCCTGAGAACCTAACCGGATCTCTGCCAATACAAGGCCGGGTTACCTCTGAAAAAATAGGTAACTACTACACGAGTATGCCATCTCCCGATCGTAAACAACCTATATCCAAGGATCCTTAATACTAACAACCACAAAGTAATAAATTTGCAGCAACCACATAGGTTAAGTATCTGGGCTCCATACCATGATACCACCTCTATCCTGAAGGAAATGAACATACCCTAAGGGGCGCTACCCCCTATAACCTTGCTGCATCTTTCCTGTTTCGACTATTCCAGGTTGTGAGGCTCGACGAAGTCTCGTCCACAAAGCTACGCTTTTCACAAAATCCATGCTTCGATCAACAAATGATCTACATCACTTCGTATGCCACATTACCAAATTGAGAATGTATCACTAGTAACCATCTACTACATAACCCTGGGAGCTCATACGTCTTAGAGAAGGGTGTTAATCTAAAAGAATAAATTCTCGGCTACCAACATAAATGTATTTGATAGAAACCAGCTTTACATCTCAAAGTGTAACATCAGACACACATCCATACAAGTCCGTTCCGGGATCGAACGGAACCGAAGGAACTTCCAAAGAAGCCCTTGCAATCCGGATATTCACTAATCACGTCTGGAATCCCCATCACAAAGGGTGATAAAATCTCTGTACCGGACTGGTGAAGAGAAAATCGACAGGTAAACCTTTCGTTTTCGAAACTACCCGGTCTTTAACACCATCTTCAAATGCAATTCCATTTCGTCGTATCATTATTCGAAATGGGTTTTATGACACAAGGTCCTCTCCCGGCTAATCCGAATAACGAGCGCTTGTTTAAAAAAAATAATTGTTGCATTTAGATTCAAACAAATCACAACAAATTTACACTTTGATCTTTTAAACAAAAGATCCATCACAATCACAAAGGTACGATGTGGTTTTCGAATATCCATTTGGAATCCGACCCACGCTCGCATCGAAATTCAAATCACTTATTCAAAATATTCTTGGAACATTTAAAATAGAACCATCTTAAATACTAACTTAAATATTGGTTATGAAAACATTATACTAATTATCACATATAAGACTTCAAGTTCAAACTAATTTCAAAATAAATTAGAAGATAGGGTATAACTATTTAAATAACCATTTCCTAAAACAAATATCAATCTTAATCTTTAAAACAATCCCTTTTATAAGTAATTAAATAGATCTATACTTTAAAGTTTTGAAACCAGCTTAAGAAAATAATTTATCCAAAGTATCCTTTCTAAAACCATCCTTAAAAATTTTAAATATATATTTACAGGCTACTTTGAAACCATACTCGGCTTTCCAGGGAAAATACATTTTCCATTTCAAAATGGTTCATTCAAATCAATTAATAAATCCTTTTCGATTTATTTTAAATTTACATTCCAAATTCGTAATTTCCATCCACGCTTTTAAAAATAAACCAACATTTATTTTTTAAAAAGAAAATTCCCTTTCCTTTATAAATTTTCATTGTGAATTTAAATTTTCAAATATCCACTGATATACGATTTTCAAATCGTTTTTCCAAGCATTCACTTTCAATACCAAATCAATTTTCAAACTAATTTCCAAATTTATTTCAATTACCAAATCCAATTCCAAATTTATTTCTAAATTTATTTCAATCAACAAATACATTTTCATATAAATTTCCCAAAGGTTTACTTTTAACACCAAATTAATTTCAGATCGATTTCCCAATTTGTTTCCAAAACACCAATATCAAATTTCCAAATCGATTCCTATATTTTAACTCAAAATTTAATCCCAAATAGATTTCTAAAATTAATTTCAACCCCACATTAAATCCCAAATTTAATGTCTACATTTATTTCCTTTTGAAATAAATTCCTTTATCTCTTTCAAATATTTAAAATCTGTATCTTAAATAAATTTTTCAACCATTAAACAATATTACTCAAAATTCCTTTATTGAAATATTTACCCATATTTTTGGAATCTATTCAATAAGTTTCCAAAATAAAATTTTATCTATTCAAACTTCTTCTTTTAAATTCACCCAATTCTTTAAATGAATTTATTATAAATTTTCTACCCAAATTTCAAAATCCAATTTTTTATTTATTTCTGGTATCCTACGATACCAAAAACATATTCGGCTAAATTATTGCCTCCAACGATTTTAATCACCAATATAATCATAAAGAGATTATAAATAATCAACACATAACATATGAAACAAATTCAATATTTGAGGAATCCAGTTGGATCCCTCGAACCCGTTTCCCTGTATCCACAGATGTTAGCACAACAATTAAATACCAATTCCACTTCGAGGTGGAATATCGTGGTATATGGGATTTATAAAATATCATCCGCTATTATGCGGTGCATAGGGTCTCATCCACTATATAATACGGAAAATCAATCACTCCAAATACATATATAATACCAATCCCATATCGAGGTGGAATATCACGGTATATGAGTTTAATATAATATCATCCGCTATTATGCGGCGCATATGGTCTAATCCAATACAAAAGATAATAATTTATCATCAAGCACACAATCAACAATTTTAATTTTACCTATCAAGATTCAACAATCAATTAATAACTGAAATTTTCAATTATTAAAACTTTGAGTGAGAAGATCTCACCTTTTATTATGCATGCAACCATTTTTCATTCCATCTTGTTTTCTCGATTTATAGACCTTGTACAGACATTTATACAATTTATCAATACTCGAATAAATCGAATAATTAAATTCCTATTGGATAGTTTAATTAACCAATGATTTAATTTTAAAATTAAAATTTGATTTAAAATAAAAATATTTTCTTTCCTTTTCTTTTGAAACCTTGCTTATAAAAATTAATTTATATATATCCAAAAATCCAATTTTTTATAAAATTTTCCAAACAATTTAAACTCCATTTTTTTCCAAAGTCTCATAAAAAAAGGAAAAAAAATCTGTTTTACTTATGTATATTTTTAAACAAACTGTAATTTCTTAAAACTAGATATGTTTTCAATCAGATTATATGTTTAATCAAGTTAAAATCGAATAACAAAAGTTCGAACCTTCTGCCATTACACACGCGTGAGACCCCCAGCCAACTGTCGCGACCCAAACTCTAAGGCCATCGAAACCCTAACGTCGCCAAACCACCACGAACGTCGCACCGATGCCTCACATGCCCTATGCGACCACAAATCCCAACCTCGATGAACCCACTGCTTGTTCCACGCCGTCTCTCACCTCGCGACACCAGCGCCACTGACCCATCGCGATGCCCAAGACCTCGAGCCAACGAAACTCGTGACATCACCATGAATGATTTGAAACATGCGGCCTCCCATCCATCTCGCGACAGTCATCGCTTATTGTCGTCGCCCTTATCAAACATCGCCCATCACGGCCATGCGAATCACTTCGAATCGCGACCCATAGATGTTCGTCAACGAGCTCTCAATTTCAATTAGAAATTAAATTCGATCTTCGTCGCTTTTTTTTATTATATGACTCTGGCAATAACGAATTGAAAGAAAGAAGATGGAGAGAGCACGATTCCTTTCTCGGCCATTATTTTGATTTGTAACGAAGAGAATTTTTTTTTCATTTGTTCGCTTATTATATTTTTTTTCTTCTTTTTGATTCAAAAAAGAAATTTTCTTTTTAATCCAGAGAAAGGCTTGCTGCAAAAACTGAACGCGTATATAAAAGACAACACGTGTTGGAAGAGGTAAGCCACGTGTTTAAAATTGTCCGATGAGATAATATTATGTTAGAAATATTTAATTTAAATTCAAATCCAAATTATTTCAAAAATGCAACTTAAAAATTTGATCTCCAATCGAAGCGTGCCGCCAGACGTTTAATATTATACGCCTATTCCGAACGCAATGGAATAGGTTCGAGCCCAAATTCGATCATATGAAGTAGATAGCTTTTTGAACCCAGCTATTAAATTAAATTTTCGATTTAAATTTCAGCGCGTTTGCCTATTGTACGATCACACGACAACTCCTAACACTACGAAAATTGAAATCCGATAATAATATACTATTACGGATCCAATGGAACTTGTTTCGTCAAATTTCGAGACTGCGCCTTGGAAGGCTATTTTAAATATCGATTTAAACGATACAAATTCAAAACTAAACAAATCATCTCTGAATCCAATTCTGAAGCTTCCATTATCTCTAGTATTATCAATATAAATTTTTGAAGCCATCAAATTTTTTTAACCAGCTTAAAAATCAAGATTCAAATTTTTACCTAAATTTCTATAATTAAGTTCAATAATTTTTTGGCCAAATTCAGAGTTATATTTGAAATCCAAGTTAAAATATTATTCAAATATTTAAAATCAATTAAATATTTCGATTTCAAATGTTCAAAATTTTCGAGTCGTCACATTTAAGGATTTCAAGTTTCTAAATTAAATAAACTAGCTTTGTTTTCTTTGTTTATTTTTACGAGAGAATGTTAATTCCCAAGCTTTGACATAGTCAAAATAATTAAAAAATTATTTTGTTCCTATGAGGATTTTTGAAGGTTGCGATTAATTCATTTGAATTATATTAGTCTCCATCACATTGTTCTGGTGAAATCATTTTTACGCTAGAGGACTTGAGAAAGCCTAGTCTGCACCTATCCTTAAGGCCATCAAATTGAATAGATCATGTATAGGTTAAATTTTCCTGATAATAAATAAAATCTTCTGGATAAAGGTATGTATCTATAAAAAAATTTAAATAGAAAGTCATAACTTCTTCTGTAGATAAATGCATATATTTTCATTCAATGGAGGATACCCATATGATAGATATTGGAATATATGTATACACGTTTTCTTTTACTGAAGCAGATTTTACTGTTAACTCTCAGCTCTTAGCTGCTCATCTGCTGGAGTGGTTTTAAGACTTCTTTTCTTAGTGTTTTCTCATCCTTTTGGAAGATCGACTAATTATAAGTTGTTATTGGATGAGATAATGATGCAATTTGTCGGATTTCTATCATTTCGTTACCTTTACGCATTCCTACCCTGTAAAAATTCTCAAGTTGATAAATCTAGCAAAGAATTATTAGACTCTTTAATACACTTAATATTGAAATCGAATACTGATAAAATCGCTTGCCATTTGACAAATATCCATTTTGATGCGATGTTTTTTACATTTTTTTTTGTAAAATCTCTTTGGTACATTTGCAATCTACCCTTAATAAGAACATTTTTATTTAATAAATTGCTTTCAAATTTTTATATACATAATACAATTTATAATATTTCCTTTTTAACAATAAAATAATTAACCCCAGGTCCTTGCTAGATCTCTGATGTAAATTTAACTAAGACTCTTTATTATGAATTCTCTATTTAAGAATACCACCTATCCTTTATTTGTTGCATCTATTTTAACTATCATAAGTGCATTAGGATTAGGAAGAGCTAAATAAGGGATTTATTTACGTTTTGCTTTTATTTTTGTCACTACATTAGTATGTTTTTCCGTACAAGCAGACGAATTTTTTCTTAATCCTTTAAACAATGGTTTTAGATCATAAGCTAAATCTTTGTAAATTTTAAAAACATAATTTAAGCTTTCTAAAAATATTTATAATTGATTTTTATCTTTTATTTCATTTGGAATTTTTCTGCAAATATAATTGCTTTTTTTTACGAGAAATATTGTTCCATTTTTTATGATGTGTCTAAAAAATCTAATTTTTGTTTGAAAAAGTTTTATCTTTTTTTTTGAAACGACTAAACCGACCTTTTTAGTAACATTTATAAAAATATTTAAATGTTTAAAAGTTAACCAGTTGATTCTAAAAATATCAGAACATCATCACTGAATAATATAGTAAATGTTGTATAAGCACTACAAATATTATTCATGATTTTCTGAAATTCTGAAGGTGCATTTTATAATCCAAACGATATTACATTCTATTCATAATGACCAAATTAAACTATGAATGTTGTTCTGTCATCTTTTTTAATCTGAATTATCCAAAACATAGATATCATGTCAATTTTTGACATAACTTTGGCTGAATAAAGCCTTGCTAGTAAATATATTTTTATTAAGAATTGGATATCTAATCCATCTTAATGCCTTATTTAAAGGTTTATAATATATAAATAATCTTACAGCCATTGTTTTAGATCTCGTTCATCTCACCCGAAATCTCACTCGAGATTTCATTTTTGAACTTGGACGAGAATGATTTAGCGAAACGAGACATTAAATTATATATATATAGACATTCATCTCATTAAATATAGTAAAATTTGAGGTGAGATCTCAATAGAAGATTTTATATGAAGTTATGTTTTTTCATTTACATATTTCTTTTATTTCTTATGTGAGTCCAAAAGAAATTACATTCTAATTGCTTTTCACTTGCCCGTTAATTCTTCTTTTTACATTTTAACGAGTGAGCAAAAATAAAAGACTTTTAACTTATTTTTTACATTTAATATTCAGATGAGTATAAATTATTCAATTAATACCAAATCAATCTTGTTATCACTCTAATCTAAAATGTGAAATAATATTTTCATTTCATATAAAATATGTGTGTTAAAAAGTTTGTATTTAGATAAAAATTATTAAAAAGTCTTTGAAATATAAATTATTGACGCATAAGTTACTCCGATATAGCCTCGAGATGGACTTTAAAATCTGATATGTCAATCCGAGATGTACACCCGAGATACATTCATCTCACATGAGAACTCGCCTGATATAAGATACTGGTTTAAAATTTCTGAGATGAAATGCGACCGAAATCGAAGACTAAAAACCTTGCTTGCAACACCTCGTTTCAATTATGCTGCATTTTCAACATAAAATGCTAAACAACTCCATAGACTTTTGGATTGTTTAATAAGAACCTTTTGTAGTAATTCTTTTATTTATTTTTTATAAATTTTTAAATGTCTTTGAGGCATAGCTATTGGTGGAATTTGAATTTCTTTAAAGTCGGGTTCGTAAGGCAAACTTATCTCATGTTTTTTCCTTTGCTAGAAGGCATTAGGAATGTCTGTGCAAATTTATTATTCCAATATAATTTTGTAAGCCTTTTATCCTTGCTTGCAAATGTGGTGATGATATTTTCTTTATAATTTACCTCTCGAGATATAAAGTGTAACGACCCGTAAATTTTCGATAATTAAAATAGCTAATTTAATAAGATTTCGTGATATAATGTTAGAAAAAATTTGTAAGTCGTTTGGAACAATAATAACCGGAATGAATTACAACAATAATTATCCAAGTAATGAAAAATAAAAGCTACATAGTGAATGCCTTTGCAATCAATAGTTGAATAGGATAATAAATGTTGAATTCATTGGGTATAATAGAGTAATTGATTGATAAGTAAAATCTATTTAAAATCAAACATTGAATATTGAACAGGTAAATTGTTTAAATTAAATATAACTTATTGAATGATTGAATAACTGTAAAATGAAAATAGTATTTTAAATTGTGAGTTGGTTTTAAAAGTTGAATCTTATAAGTTCGATTTCAATATTTCAAAAGATAATGAATTATTGGATAAGTGAAATTGTTTAAATTTAATATTTGGGATTTATTGAATTAATTGAATAACGGGAATTGAATAACTGTTTTAATGAAAATGGTTGTTCTATAATTTGAATTTGTTAAATTTTATAAGTTCGTTTTGAATATTTCAAAAGATAGCGATTTAAGAATAATCAAATTTGTTTAAATTTAATATTACAAATGTTGAATAATTAAATTCCGAATTTGGTACGATTAAATTGATATTGAAATTTAATATATGAAAATAGAGTGAATAATTGAAATTTGATTTAATATTGTAACGACCCGTATTTTCGCTACTTCGAAAATGAGAGATTTCGATCGATTTAAATTTAAAAAGGAGTTTAAATCTTAAATAATATGATATATATAATAAATAATAGTGAAGAAGTTATATATTCTTATAGTTAATAAATTAAAAAAAAGTATGAATTTGGATTTTAGAACAAATCGACAAAAGTTAAGTTTTGTTAATAATAATTAAAGGCTTAAATAAATGGATTTAAATATCTATTTAAAAAGGTAAATCTTATTTAAAACATCTAATAAAGATAATAAAAGTATGTTAAAAGATTTAAAAATTTGTTAATAATCGTTTTATAAAAATAACCAAAATTTGTCGCATTTTGTCAGTTTTGCATACACGGTAAAATTAGAGATTTTGATATTAATTAAATATGATTTTAGAATATAAAGAGACTTGTTTTAATTTATTTAAAGAAGTAAAAAGTTCATTTTTAATTTGGTTTACTTCAATACATAGTTTAACTAAAACGTCAAAATGTGACCGTAAAACATTTCGTCGAAAAACGACGTTTTGTCAATTAAAAGTTGTCGCAACGTCGTCGCACCTTTATTTTCTTATATAGGAACATATATTCAAATAGTATAAGTATTAATTAATTCACTAATCAAGTTTACTTTTACTAAACATACTTAGAAAATTCTAGAATATAATTAAGAAAAGTAAGTAAGAAAAGTCAAAAGTAAACATCAAATCAACATCAAATCAAACCAAACATAATTATTACTTTACTTTACTTACTTCTTAAGTGAAAGTGACATAAAGCATGATTTGAAATGTGATGTTAAGTTAAAAAGTAAGTAAAGGGCATTTTGGTCATTTTACATAATAATATTTTATTTCAAACTTTTTCCTATAAATAGCCATGCATACCTCTTTCATTTTCACACAAATCTTTCTTTTCTTCTTCTTCCTTTAAGCTATTTTAATGGCTTCTCTCTTAAGAGAGGTAGGAGGGTTAAAAATAGTGGAGTGCTTAAGCACTAATCCACTTGTTACTCTCTAACCTCTTCTTAATTCACTTCTTCTTCTTCTCTTCTTAAAAAAGGCCTTAGGCCATGAGTTTGGAAGTTGATAAAGGAAGGACGTGAGCAAAGCAAGTAAAGATGGAGATGGTCGAGCACTTGGAAGCATGGTTATGATAAGGTTTAGTGAAGCGTTGAATTAAATGAATGTTGGTAGGAAGTTAAACGTTTGGTTTAAAGGTGAGAAATTCTCATCGCTTTTGAATTTATATTTTGATTATGTTATAACAATCATATTTACACCCTTATGACATATGAATGTTTATACCAAATTGATTGTTAATATGGATGATTTGAAAATTTGTAAATTAAGTGAATTGTGATAATATATCCCGTTATGATATTAATAGTGAATGTTAGATTTGAAATCATATGCATGTGATTTGTTGGATGGATGTTATGTTAGTAATAAATATGAATATTGGATATGTTCATTTTGATTAAGTAATCACTTTGATTAGTAAGACCATATTTTAGTAATATGAGGAATTGTGGAAAAATAAGTCTCTTTTCATTTAGAAGTGAAATTAAAGTTAAAATGAAAGAGAATTTGAAATTTGAAGTGAAACGGATTTGAAAAGAATAGCTAATTAGAAATTGAAATTTAGATGAATAGTGAAATTGAAATTAAAATCGATTTTGAAAAAGTGAAGTTTAGTTTGAGATTAAATTGAAATTTAAATTGGAATTAGATTTGAAATCTAAGTTTTAAATATGTTTAATTTGAGATTAGAATTGAGTTAAAATTGGGATTTAAAGTTTAATATTAAAATAATGGGAATATAATAATATTTTAATGTGGTAAGAGTGAAAATATATATTAAATACTTTAAAAAGTGAAAATATTGATTTAAAATGGTTTCTAATGATTTTCTAAGTGTTGAAATCCAAATTGAATAAATTATTTCAAATGTTGAAAAATAAGTTAAAACTAGACGCGTCGCGCAACGGCAGTTCGCGATTTCGCGTCGAAAAAGTTCAAATGAATGTGTAGAGTGGAATATTGCTCGGAATTCTTCGAGATAAGAAAATTCCGGACTATTATATCCATATCTTCTAAACGAAGAAAGAAAATCAAAGTTTCGATAAGTAGATCTTGAATTATGTCCAAATCAATTTTCTAGAAAAATCGCGCTAGTGCAGTTTAGTGACCATAACAGAAAATCTGTTCGAATGAATGTTTTTAATTATGGAAAAATATGGAATAAATTTGATAAATCTATTTAAATGATTTAAAAGAGATTTGGATTGGAAAATATGAATTATCGAATGTTTAAAAGTTGTTTTAATCAAATAAGCTTATATAGCACTTTCCGCAGCACTTTTATGCTGTGAATTCTATAACTTTTGGAATATGAGATTAAATGTAACAACGTTTCCAAGAATAATCGTGAATGTTTTAAAAAGGATAATTAAGCGTTTTAAAAAGATAATTTGGAATATTTGTAAGCAATTCCAAAATAAGTTGAAAATCTGAGTATGCGGAAACGACTAGTACATTTGTCCCGCCTGTGAGATCTGGGAAGATAAAACAAGGTGTTTAACTAAGGTTAGGGATGGAGCAACCAGTGCCCTGAACTTACCTGGCCTATGTTTTCTTTTCTTAGGCGAGGGGTGGAACAGATCGAAAGGAAAGCCCGGATGCTTCAAAATAAAAAGATTCTGTTAAGTTTTCCAAAATAAAAGAAGATTGGTATTACCCAAAAGTTAAGCAATCTCCAAGATGAATGATTTCTACGAACCTGTGAAGTTTAGAAAAGAATTTATAATGAATTTTAGGAATGAATTGGTAAATAAGAGTATTGGATTTTGACTTACAAGTGAGATATAAAAATGGAATTTATAAACACCGTTTTGTAAATCTGAAATCAATTTAAATTGATAAGTTAAATGTGAAAGTTATTAAAGGAATTATATTCGCGATTTTGGACAGTGAATAATCCTTTAAATTAAATGGATGTTTTGGAAGGTGATATTATAAAGGGAATGTTTTCCTTAAGTTAAAAGTTAAGAAATTTGGATCAAGAATTAAGTAGAGAAATCTGAGATATTTTCCAAAACAAAAGAATGAATTACTTAGAATTATCCTAAGTTGAAAGAAAGAGAATTTCGAAATCATCCGAAGAGAATTAAAGTGAAAAGAGACTTAATAAATCCTATATTCTCATATTCACTTTTTATCGATGATTGGATTTCGAAGGAACCGGAGTCGGATTTGGTTAATTCCTATCCGAAAACCACTTCGAACCAATGTGTACGTTCGAACGTGAAGACATGTTGAAGATGGTGATTGAAGACCGTGGATCTTCCTAGCGTGAGGACTGCTTGTTGATTTGCTCGGGTCGCACCCAATTATAGAGTTATATATAGCAGTGGTCTCCTCGTGATAGAGATTTTGCGGATTGCAAGGGCTTCTCGCCTAGTAATGGCCGAGGAAAGTACCTTCGGTTTGTCCTGTTCCTGGACAACTTGTATGGACGTTTGTCTGACGTTGCATTTCTAAAGATTACGTACATTGGTTTTTACAAACGTACATCAGTGGTGGCGGAGAAGGCAACTTCTTTAGCTTAACACCCTTCTTGAGACATACGAGCTCAAGGGTTGTATTTTTGTGGAAGGCAATTAGTAGTTAACGGAAATGGCAATGTGGCATTCAAAGATTTGATATGTGCTTTGTGAAAAGGTAATCGTAGCCTTAAGCCTCATCAAACCGGAAATGACCGAAACAGGATTAGATGCAGCAGGGCTATGTGGGTCATTCCCATTAGGGTATGATCATCCCCTTCTAGATATATTTCTTCCCGCTATGACGTCGGGATGTTAATTAATGTGGTGTATGCTAGAGGGCCCTCGATAAAGGTCGGTAACGACCGGGGGGTGACATATTCGGTACCATCTAGTTACAGAGGTGGGCCGGTCTTGTGTTGGTAGAGGGCAGATGTTCTGTGCCTCGGGACATCCATCTAGAGGTGTACCCATTTCGGAAGGTAGATCCTGCGCCTGGTCATTTGTATGGAAATCCATTCTCCAATAAGAACCTACGGTTTTGTTTGTATTGGCGTAATGAATAGCCTCGAAATGCTATATGGGTAACCATTTCGGATAAGATTAATAAGTTTATTTGCAAATGTTTTCAAAGAAATGTCATTAGAAATAATATCAAAGGTTTTGATATAAAAGTGTTTTAGTTATCATAAGGTAAAAACCCGTCCGTGTTTATGTGTGGGCGTGGTCTTATGAGATACTATTTATTTCAAAAGATTTTATCCAAAGGCTGATATATGACACTGTCATTTATTATTGAGTTTTTCTCACGCTGGTTTATCAAGCCTGATCCGGGTATTTTCAATACTTGGGTCAGATCCGAGTAGTTTCAGGATAGTCGAAGGAAGTTGAAGTTCCAGAGGAGAGCTGGAGATATTCATGGACGCATGGAGATATTCTTTGATCCGCTTTGCTTAGTGTATTTTGTTTGATGTTTGTCAGCAATTGTAAGGGCAGGTTTTATAACTGTCCAAGCTGAATCTAGGTTAGACTCTGATATTGTATTTTAAAATTTTCCGCTGTAAATATTTTTATTGAAATAATATATGTTATTCCATTCGTGTGAGATTCTGTTCTGTCTATTTTTCTTTATCACCCTTGATGATCCGTTTTTTCGTGCAATTTGAGTTGGACATGGGTGGTTTATTGTCGATTCAAAGGGTACAGGAAAACGGGCCGTCACACTTGGTATCAGAGCTGAAGGTTAAGCGAGAACCTTGGCTCTATTATGGGTAAATTCTCATCAGAGATAGGATTAGTAATATCCTAGGATGAGTAACTCATTAGAGATAGGGTTAGTAATGCCCTAGAATGAGTTATGAGAGTATTATATATATATGAGCGCGTATTTGTTAAATTTTACAAAATGATTTTGTTTTAAAGAAATTGGTAAATGAAATAATTTTACCTTGGGTTTATATTTCAATTATATTAAAAGAGATATTATTATCTTTTGGGTTAAGGATTGATTGTAATTTAGCTTAGTGAAACTAAAATATGAATATCTTGTGATTAGAATTGCACAATTTGACTATAAGATATTTCATATAGGATCAGTTAGTTGAAAGCTAGAATTTAAAACTGTAATCATATACCCTTAGATACTTGGTATTAAGAAATAATAATTAAGTGATTATCATAATGGATGGATTTAAAAGCTAAGTACAAATATATTGTGAAGTAAAATTCACAAAATTGATTATAAGATATTTGATGATAATATTGAAGCTAGAAGTGTAATTAGAGGAAGTAAAGTGAAAATTTACACTTAGAAAAAATTCTTGTCAATAAGATAGAAAAGATAAGCCAAAATTGAAATTTTGGGTTAATATATTATGAAAGGATAAGTTCTATAACTTATAAATGAGTTAAGGTAATTTGAAATTTAGACACTTTGATTAGAAACAAGAGGTATAAGAAATATCATCCTAATATAAAATTTGAAATAATGATACATTTAGGGTAATATTTTTAATTCAAAATGAAGTAAGATTAGAAGGAGGTAGTTTTGAATAATATGGTTAGTAGTTGAATGTTGGATGAAAATGTTTAAATAACAAATACCATGTGAATTAAGTTTCACAATTTGACTATAAGGTATTTGACGGATTTAAGGTTAAGAAATTTGATTTAGAAAATGGATAGGTAAATAAGTTAACTTTGTAAGAAAAGGACGTACATTTAGTAAAGTTGCCTTATTAAAATATGGATTAGATAAATAATATTAACTAAATGGAGACCTTAGGTAAAAAAAACTAGGGATTAAGTTTTATAACTTATTTATTTGGAATAATAGAATTCCACATTTGTTGAAGACGCTAATTAAAGTAAATGACGATTTGAAGATTTGGGATATGTATATATACTCTTAGGAAGTAAAGGTATATTATACAAGTTAAGTCATTTGTAAGCTTAAGTAATAATGGATTTAGAAGAAAGTAAATGGTTGTGAAATAAACTTGGATTAATAGAAGTTTTGGAAGAAATGTATTAAGTAAAGATAAATAAGTACATAAGTTAAACGTAGATCATTTTGGCACATAAATTTTGATCTAAGATTTGAGTACAAAACTTTGAGGTGTTTACACCAATCCGAAAAAGAATTTATCACTCAATTCTTGATGGCGAATATTGATGAGAGTTTGTGATTATATACACGAGTTTTCTATCATAGTTGAGAGCTATGCAAGGAAAGCAAGGGTTTGTGATCAAGAAGTCTGATCAAAGTCCGCAGTAGAAAATCGGGGGATCGATACTAGTTCGAAAGAAAAGTTGTGGATTTGAATAATAGATCGAATCAAATATCACATATAGTATGATGTGTTGGGTCTATCAACTTAGTAGTTCGATAGTTATCTTGAATAGAAGACATAAGAGATAATGGTTAGAATTATGTTTTGGTATGTATATATATAGACCTCAGGTGTAGTACATGCTTAGGTCAAAGGATGAGTTATGTGGTTGTATTCATTTATGTTGATATAGTATTAGTTTGGTTGTTTTTGGAGGTATAGTCTTGTTTGATAGTTGGATACATTATCTTAAGTGTGCAGTACGCACTAGGATGGGAAGGATAGAAGTTTGACTTGATGTATGTATATATAATTTTAAGAAAGTGATAAGTACTCAGCTTAGTGTGGGGAATCTTTATATATGTTTGGCATCATTTGTTTTAGTGTTGTTATGATATCGGCCTTCTTCTTTTCTATCATCAATAGAAATAAGTCAAAATTTTTTGAGGATATGAGTATGAGATAGATTCCTTTATCTAACTTTCATTTCGAGGACGAAATGCTTTTAAGTAGGGGAGAATGTAACGACCCGTATTTTCGCTACTTCGAAAATGAGAGATTTCGATCGATTTAAATTTAAAAAGGAGTTTAAATCTTAAATAATATGATATATATAATAAATAATAGTGAAGAAGTTATATATTCTTATAGTTAATAAATTAAAAAAAAGTATGAATTTGGATTTTAGAACAAATCGACAAAAGTTAAGTTTTGTTAATAATAATTAAAGGCTTAAATAAATGGATTTAAATATCTATTTAAAAAGGTAAATCTTATTTAAAACATCTAATAAAGATAATAAAAGTATGTTAAAAGATTTAAAAATTTGTTAATAATCGTTTTATAAAAATAACCAAAATTTGTCGCATTTTGTCAGTTTTGCATACACGGTAAAATTAGAGATTTTGATATTAATTAAATATGATTTTAGAATATAAAGAGACTTGTTTTAATTTATTTAAAGAAGTAAAAAGTTCATTTTTAAATTTGGTTTACTTCAATACATAGTTTAACTAAAACGTCAAAATGTGACCGTAAAACATTTCGTCGAAAAACGACGTTTTGTCAATTAAAAGTTGTCGCAACGTCGTCGCACCTTTATTTTCTTATATAGGAACATATATTCAAATAGTATAAGTATTAATTAATTCACTAATCAAGTTTACTTTTACTAAACATACTTAGAAAATTCTAGAATATAATTAAGAAAAGTAAGTAAGAAAAGTCAAAAGTAAACATCAAATCAACATCAAATCAAACCAAACATAATTATTACTTTACTTTACTTACTTCTTAAGTGAAAGTGACATAAAGCATGATTTGAAATGTGATGTTAAGTTAAAAAGTAAGTAAAGGGCATTTTGGTCATTTTACATAATAATATTTTATTTCAAACTTTTTCCTATAAATAGCCATGCATACCTCTTTCATTTTCACACAAATCTTTCTTTTCTTCTTCTTCCTTTAAGCTATTTTAATGGCTTCTCTCTTAAGAGAGGTAGGAGGGTTAAAAATAGTGGAGTGCTTAAGCACTAATCCACTTGTTACTCTCTAACCTCTTCTTAATTCACTTCTTCTTCTTCTCTTCTTAAAAAAGGCCTTAGGCCATGAGTTTGGAAGTTGATAAAGGAAGGACGTGAGCAAAGCAAGTAAAGATGGAGATGGTCGAGCACTTGGAAGCATGGTTATGATAAGGTTTAGTGAAGCGTTGAATTAAATGAATGTTGGTAGGAAGTTAAACGTTTGGTTTAAAGGTGAGAAATTCTCATCGCTTTTGAATTTATATTTTGATTATGTTATAACAATCATATTTACACCCTTATGACATATGAATGTTTATACCAAATTGATTGTTAATATGGATGATTTGAAAATTTGTAAATTAAGTGAATTGTGATAATATATCCCGTTATGATATTAATAGTGAATGTTAGATTTGAAATCATATGCATGTGATTTGTTGGATGGATGTTATGTTAGTAATAAATATGAATATTGGATATGTTCATTTTGATTAAGTAATCACTTTGATTAGTAAGACCATATTTTAGTAATATGAGGAATTGTGGAAAAATAAGTCTCTTTTCATTTAGAAGTGAAATTAAAGTTAAAATGAAAGAGAATTTGAAATTTGAAGTGAAACGGATTTGAAAAGAATAGCTAATTAGAAATTGAAATTTAGATGAATAGTGAAATTGAAATTAAAATCGATTTTGAAAAAGTGAAGTTTAGTTTGAGATTAAATTGAAATTTAAATTGGAATTAGATTTGAAATCTAAGTTTTAAATATGTTTAATTTGAGATTAGAATTGAGTTAAAATTGGGATTTAAAGTTTAATATTAAAATAATGGGAATATAATAATATTTTAATGTGGTAAGAGTGAAAATATATATTAAATACTTTAAAAAGTGAAAATATTGATTTAAAATGGTTTCTAATGATTTTCTAAGTGTTGAAATCCAAATTGAATAAATTATTTCAAATGTTGAAAAATAAGTTAAAACTAGACGCGTCGCGCAACGGCAGTTCGCGATTTCGCGTCGAAAAAGTTCAAATGAATGTGTAGAGTGGAATATTGCTCGGAATTCTTCGAGATAAGAAAATTCCGGACTATTATATCCATATCTTCTAAACGAAGAAAGAAAATCAAAGTTTCGATAAGTAGATCTTGAATTATGTCCAAATCAATTTTCTAGAAAAATCGCGCTAGTGCAGTTTAGTGACCATAACAGAAAATCTGTTCGAATGAATGTTTTTAATTATGGAAAAATATGGAATAAATTTGATAAATCTATTTAAATGATTTAAAAGAGATTTGGATTGGAAAATATGAATTATCGAATGTTTAAAAGTTGTTTTAATCAAATAAGCTTATATAGCACTTTCCGCAGCACTTTTATGCTGTGAATTCTATAACTTTTGGAATATGAGATTAAATGTAACAACGTTTCCAAGAATAATCGTGAATGTTTTAAAAAGGATAATTAAGCGTTTTAAAAAGATAATTTGGAATATTTGTAAGCAATTCCAAAATAAGTTGAAAATCTGAGTATGCGGAAACGACTAGTACATTTGTCCCGCCTGTGAGATCTGGGAAGATAAAACAAGGTGTTTAACTAAGGTTAGGGATGGAGCAACCAGTGCCCTGAACTTACCTGGCCTATGTTTTCTTTTCTTAGGCGAGGGGTGGAACAGATCGAAAGGAAAGCCCGGATGCTTCAAAATAAAAAGATTCTGTTAAGTTTTCCAAAATAAAAGAAGATTGGTATTACCCAAAAGTTAAGCAATCTCCAAGATGAATGATTTCTACGAACCTGTGAAGTTTAGAAAAGAATTTATAATGAATTTTAGGAATGAATTGGTAAATAAGAGTATTGGATTTTGACTTACAAGTGAGATATAAAAATGGAATTTATAAACACCGTTTTGTAAATATGAAATCAATTTAAATTGATAAGTTAAATGTGAAAGTTATTAAAGGAATTATATTCGCGATTTTGGACAGTGAATAATCCTTTAAATTAAATGGATGTTTTGGAAGGTGATATTATAAAGGGAATGTTTTCCTTAAGTTAAAAGTTAAGAAATTTGGATCAAGAATTAAGTAGAGAAATCTGAGATATTTTCCAAAACAAAAGAATGAATTACTTAGAATTATCCTAAGTTGAAAGAAAGAGAATTTCGAAATCATCCGAAGAGAATTAAAGTGAAAAGAGACTTAATAAATCCTATATTCTCATATTCACTTTTTATCGATGATTGGATTTCGAAGGAACCGGAGTCGGATTTGGTTAATTCCTATCCGAAAACCACTTCGAACCAATGTGTACGTTCGAACGTGAAGACATGTTGAAGATGGTGATTGAAGACCGTGGATCTTCCTAGCGTGAGGACTGCTTGTTGATTTGCTCGGGTCGCACCCAATTATAGAGTTATATATAGCAGTGGTCTCCTCGTGATAGAGATTTTGCGGATTGCAAGGGCTTCTCGCCTAGTAATGGCCGAGGAAAGTACCTTCGGTTTGTCCTGTTCCTGGACAACTTGTATGGACGTTTGTCTGACGTTGCATTTCTAAAGATTACGTACATTGGTTTTTACAAACGTACATCAGTGGTGGCGGAGAAGGCAACTTCTTTAGCTTAACACCCTTCTTGAGACATACGAGCTCAAGGGTTGTATTTTTGTGGAAGGCAATTAGTAGTTAACGGAAATGGCAATGTGGCATTCAAAGATTTGATATGTGCTTTGTGAAAAGGTAATCGTAGCCTTAAGCCTCATCAAACCGGAAATGACCGAAACAGGATTAGATGCAGCAGGGCTATGTGGGTCATTCCCATTAGGGTATGATCATCCCCTTCTAGATATATTTCTTCCCGCTATGACGTCGGGATGTTAATTAATGTGGTGTATGCTAGAGGGCCCTCGATAAAGGTCGGTAACGACCGGGGGGTGACATATTCGGTACCATCTAGTTACAGAGGTGGGCCGGTCTTGTGTTGGTAGAGGGCAGATGTTCTGTGCCTCGGGACATCCATCTAGAGGTGTACCCATTTCGGAAGGTAGATCCTGCGCCTGGTCATTTGTATGGAAATCCATTCTCCAATAAGAACCTACGGTTTTGTTTGTATTGGCGTAATGAATAGCCTCGAAATGCTATATGGGTAACCATTTCGGATAAGATTAATAAGTTTATTTGCAAATGTTTTCAAAGAAATGTCATTAGAAATAATATCAAAGGTTTTGATATAAAAGTGTTTTAGTTATCATAAGGTAAAAACCCGTCCGTGTTTATGTGTGGGCGTGGTCTTATGAGATACTATTTATTTCAAAAGATTTTATCCAAAGGCTGATATATGACACTGTCATTTATTATTGAGTTTTTCTCACGCTGGTTTATCAAGCCTGATCCGGGTATTTTCAATACTTGGGTCAGATCCGAGTAGTTTCAGGATAGTCGAAGGAAGTTGAAGTTCCAGAGGAGAGCTGGAGATATTCATGGACGCATGGAGATATTCTTTGATCCGCTTTGCTTAGTGTATTTTGTTTGATGTTTGTCAGCAATTGTAAGGGCAGGTTTTATAACTGTCCAAGCTGAATCTAGGTTAGACTCTGATATTGTATTTTAAAATTTTCCGCTGTAAATATTTTTATTGAAATAATATATGTTATTCCATTCGTGTGAGATTCTGTTCTGTCTATTTTTCTTTATCACCCTTGATGATCCGTTTTTTCGTGCAATTTGAGTTGGACATGGGTGGTTTATTGTCGATTCAAAGGGTACAGGAAAACGGGCCGTCACAAATATGATTCAAATTGGTTTCCAAAGTGAATGTAAGTTATATTGGGATTATAATAGAGTTAATAAGATTTTTAAATTGGAATTATTGGATAATTGAATAACGGGTTTAGTATGATTAAGAAATGATTGGTAAAATTTTATTTTATCATATTAAAGTTAGAATGATGTTGTAGAACTTTTAAAATCGAATTAAAAGTAAATTTGTGAAAATTGAATATTTTAATATTTAATTATCGACCGGAAAATAGCCAAATTTTGAATAGTCTCAGATTTGGACGAAACTAGTTCCATTGGATCCGTAATAGTTAGTTGTTATCGGATTTTAATTTTCGTAGCAATCGGAGTTGACGTTCGACCGTGGCAGCTCGAAACGCGTTGAAATTGTTTTAATATTTATTTGGCGAGTTAAAATAGTCATTTTTCAAACAGTCTCGGATTTCGACGAAACCAGTTTCATCGGATCCGTAATGTAATATTATTGTAAGATTTCAAATTTCGTGTCAATTGGATTTATCGTTTGTCTGGGGCAAGCCAAAACGCCTAGAAAATCGTTTAAATCGGTTTAATTTAAAATCGAACGTTTATTTCCTTAAATCGCGCATACGATGGAATTAGCTTCCAAAACCTGTTCCATTGTGTCCGGAACGCGGGATAAACCCTAGGAACGTCAGTTACCGCACGAAATTCAGAGTTTGGAAAAGCCGGATGGATAGTATTCGTCGTTTCCTATAAATAGCCCCTTTATTCTCAAATAAAAAAAAAGAAAAAGAACTTAGGGCTTCTTCTATAGCCGGCCGCCTCCTATAGCAATCAATGGTCGAAATGTTGTCATCTTCCCCCTCATTTTTCTCTCCATCCACTCAGTATTAACGAAAGTTGTCAACTGCAAACTCGAAGAGGGCATGGAGATCTAGCAAATCATACGGAGATGATCGAGTTTCGAGCAACGTGGGGTAGTAGGGGGGCCGCGACTTCCTGCCGTTCGCACGCGTTTCTAGGCCTTTGGGGGAGGCCGAGCTTCGTGGTGCTCATGCCGAAGGTAGAGGAGGTGATGGACTTCAATATGGGACGTGTTGATCGTCTTCAAAGTCAACGATGAGGGTGCGGCCTTGAACCCTAGTTCGTGAATTGGGTTTTAGGTTGCGTGTTTTTTTATCTGGAGCAAGAACGCGACTTGGAGGAAGAAGGAAATGCACGGCTTGGATCTGGGTCATAAGGGACGTGCAGCCCTGATTGTTTAGGGTTAAAAATAATTAAGGAAATTGTATATTAGTTATATTTAAATCGTTCAAACTTTGTAAAGCTATAATTTGTTCATACGAGGTCGAAAACGCACGAAACCAGTTGCGATGGAATCGTATGGACGAGCACTACGCTATGGAGCTGGATTGGAATCGTTTGGAGCTAGTGAAAATTTCAGGTAAAATTAAACGCTCGTTTGATTTTATTCGAAATAAAACGCTGGAACTACATTGAAATCAAGGTGAGTGTTTCATAACGCTCACAACGTACTAAATATCTTATGCTAGTTAAATTTGATATTATAAAGTGATATGAATTTTATTTGTCATTGTTTGATAGAATTTAATTTTCATATAGATTGTCATATGAATTAACCGTTAAAAAAATTAATTGACAGTTAAATTGGAATTGAAATTGAATTGCGACTAAATTACCTGACATTGATAACTATGAAATTGCCATGAATTGTATTGTCTATTGGATGATGTATTTCGATGGATGCTATTGGTTGATATTTGAATGTTGGATGTTTATTTGCTTATATATATCCTGTTATGCATACATATGATATTGTGATTTAATTTAAGTGATATATATTCATCCTTGACATTTAATTGAAATAAATAACTACTTGGCCATAGGATAGAAATTTTTTTACGGACACCGCGTTAGCTAAATTAATAAATTTTGAAATCGTCGATTTGAAATTTATTTAAATGTTTGATTTAAAAGTTATAAATAGAAATCAATTTATAGAAATCGAATTTATCGAAAAATTGAGTTTGGAATGTTGAAATAAATTTTGGTTAAAGGAATTAGTTAAATAATTTAAGTTGAGACTTTGAGATTTAAAATTTGGATATGATTGAATTTCGAAAATTTATTTGTTTTAAAGATTGAACATTACTTCGAGCTTTGAGCATTACTAAGTAAAAGCGATATAAAAAGATATTTTTAAATTGATCTTGAAATTGAATCATGTTTGTAATTGGGTTTTAAAACTTGAATATTGAAAGATAATTTTGTTAAGTGTTATAAATGGATATTTTGAAAAATCAAGCTCCGAATCGATATAAAATGAAATTGAATAAATTGAAGGTGAATATAGAATTGAATAAATTTGAAGTCAAAGTTGACATTGATTTGAATTGAAATCGAAATTGAATCGGTAAAATAGAAATTGAAATTGGTTTGAATTGGGAAGTTATAAATTGAAATGGATTGGTTTTGAAGCTGTTTTATTTTGCTTTCCAAATTACTCTGTTATATAAACCATTTTTGAATACTTAAACTATTTTAATCTATTTTAAATCTACTTAACCCAATTTAAATTATTTTAAACTAATTTATCTATTTGAAACCCATTTTAAGATTTTAAGTATTTTAACTATTTTTAATTATTTAAAACTACTTAAAACTATTTTCTAAAATTCTAAGCTGGTCAATAAAATGGAATGTTTATATTTAAATCTTGAATTTAAATACGAATTGAGTTAAATGAAGTTGCAACCTAAATTGAAATTCGAAATGATTTTGAAATCGAAATGAGATATTGATGCGAAAAAATGATTTTTGAAACGAAATCTTACATTTGAATAGATACGATGATATTTGAAATAGATTTGACTTTTGAAGCGAATATGATATTTTGATATCAATTATGAATCGATTTGAAATATAAAAGAGCCAACGGTGTAATAATACGTAGTTATTAAAAAGACCGGGATCGGATATGGACATACTCCCTGTCGATACCGAACACCACTTTAATAACTATTACACGCGGAGTGTTGATCCAGAATGAAGTGGATGGTTTGGTGAACGCGTTGACTGAAGAAAGAGAACGATATTGGATGACCCCTGACATGACTAAAACAGGAGCCGCGCCGGGCCATTGAGGTTCGCCACCTCTAGCGGACACGCTTCTTCGATTCCATTTCTATTACATTTGTAATGCGATTTGGGTGCACCCCTTGATTTGGGAGTGTTGTTTCGCAGTGTTGGGGTAGCTGCTGGCTATGTTCAACATCACTCCGGATCACGCAACTACTAGTATTCTAGTTGGTATCGCCTCATGTACCTTGTCATACTGATTGTCCTATTCGCGACCACTACGTTATGTTTTGTGTTATACCTATGGGATACCCTCTGATAACCACCAGTTTACGGTGGGGCTTACGGTGCTATATAGACTATGGCATTATAAAAATGTGTTAAGGGGGATTATGGTAACGCGTTAACGCTATTTTGATACTTTATATTACTGATAGGCATTATCTACTTAGCGTACATTACTACATAGTAGATAGTTTAACGGATCCTTAAGAGATGGAAAAATCCCGTAACATCTCTTGAGTTATTGCATGCACGTTGACACTGGATATGAGATGTCAAACCCCGTAAACATCTCTGACGTCGTTACACTCATATTTATTTACGATTGATTTAACCTTCATAAGGATATTTTAGTCCTGACTCGAGTGTTTTGTCTTTTCATTACGCTCGGGTCAGTCCTGAGTTTTTTAGATTTTTGAAGATCTATTCTGGAGGATGAAGACGAAGATTTGGTATACTATTACTATTATTACCCTCGCATCATGCTATCTGCTGCATTATTTTAATTGTTCTGTTGTATATGTATAACTCTGATAAATGTTGTATAAATAATTGTCAAAGTATAGTAAACAGCTTCATGAACTATTTATTTGACTATTATATTTTATCGTTCCGCTGCGAGATTCTGTGTTGTTCCATTTCCTTTATTTCTCTTTCTTTTCTTTTCTTATTTACCCCAATAACCATCTGCCCTTTTGAATGGTTTGGAATCGACATGTATATTTGATCGTCAGTTTAAACTGTCCAAAAAGGCGGGTCGTTACAGTTGGTATCAGAGCTTTGGTTTAGCGATAACCTTAGCTTTGTGGGGTATGGCTCTTTATAAGTAGGGTAGTAATACCCTATGATGAGTCGCTGAGTGAATATATATATATATATATATACATATATATATATATATATGAGAGCGTATTTGTTAGTGATATAAAATGTTTTATATTGTGTCGGTTGATTTGTTGAGTGACTTATGGATTCTGGTCAATACGAGTAATTAACGTCATTGATAGGGATCTCTAAACACTTAAACAGAACAATTCGACATAGTATTGTTTTGAAATTGGGTAAATGAAATAATTTTGCTCTTATTATATTTTATGTATAAAGAAAATTTTAAAAATTATTGTGACTTATCTAGCTTACCTGTTGTTAGGAATGATAATATTTGTTATTATCATTAATTGGATATTGTAATTTAATAAATAAGATGAACTACAAAATGCAAAGTGATAAAACAACTTGTGGAATATTTTAATAAAGTAAAATCCTATAAGAATATTTTATAAAGGTGACATATAAATTAAAAACAGATTGAAATTGGAAAATATTGAATTTAAGACCCGGAGATTTTGAAAAATGGTTTTCAAAGCTTTGAAGAAATATATAGTAATATTAGTTGGAAAATATATTTATGAGAAATATTTTGAAATGATTTTAAGAAGGAATGAATTAATTACTCCTCTCTTATGTCGCTGGAAAATAATTTCGGTGATGACTGCGCAGCATCATCGACGTTCATTTTCGAGTCTCAAAGTGGGGGAGACTTCTAAGAAGCTTTGCTTTTCTTCGAAATTATTTTGGGTAAATGAGTTTTGGTTTAAACTCCAAAGGTATGATTTGATATAAAAAAAAAAAGATATAAGTGTATATGCTTATTTCAAACAATTTGAAAAGAACCGGGCATTTAAATTTCTAAGTTCTGTTAATTAATAATTTTCAAATTATTTGAATGAAATGTGAATAACCAGAATTTATAAAATAAGAGGATTAAGATATCTAGGCTATTGTTTGGGAAAACTTTATAGTAGAAAGGTAAAGAGGATTTAAAACAAATTAAATTTGTGAACATTCTAATTAGTAAAATGAAATTCTATAAATTTGTATAGTACTAAATTTGCATTCTAATAACATATAATATGACTTACCAAATGTTAAAAGTTAAAATGATGTTTTGGATATGTAATGAGATATTGTATAAATAAACAGAACCTGAAAGTAATTGAAATATACAAGTAAGGAAAACTCAAAAGGGAATTAAAATGTATATAAATGGAAAATTTTGATTGTGATAAAACTTATATATACTTAGATATAACATGAAATGATAAATGGATAAATGGAACAAGTAAGTGAACTTAAGAAAGAAGACAAATGAATTGTATAATATCTTTTGTAAATTGGTTATAGAAAATAAATATAAATGGCATAGAAAAATTGAATTTGTAACTTTGAGATAACCGTAAACTAAGAAAGTCATATATAAGAAGTTAGACTTTTATGGAATGACTATACACTAAAGTGATGATTAATAGAATGTTCCACAAATAAATTTGTATTAACTGAAACTATGAATATGCAATAAATATAAACGAAGGAATTTCTTATAGCTAAGAATCAATTGGAAAATGAAATTGGATTTAGTTAAATTATATAGAATGTTTAAAATGAACTTGAGTAAGCAAATTCTATGATATGATGTTTAAGAAAAGATAATGTTAAAGAACATGCTATGTAAAGAAATGAATATACTAACTGAATAATAGATTGTGAATAATTAATTGGAAAAAAAAGAAGTCAATAAAATAATTTAGTATAGATAAATTGGATAGAAATCTATTGGAAGGTAATACGTGAGATTGTACATATATTATTTTATTTGCATGACGATTTGATCCAAATTCGAACACAAAATTTTGAGATGATTTATATCGATCCAAGTTAGGATTTTTCACTCGATTTTCGACGGCGAACCCTAGATATGGATTTCTAATTTAATTCTGGAATTCTCTATCATAGTATATGGCTATGCAAGGAGAGTAACAGTTTACAATCAAGGAACCAAATCTGAATCCGCACTAGAGAGTCGTGTGAACGATACTAGTTTGGAGGTGAAATTGTGTGATCGAATAAGTGATTAGATTGATATTGCTCACAGATGATATATGTATGGCTTACGGACTTAATTAAAGTTAATATTGGGAATTTAAGATGCCAAATATAAAATGATTCTTTTAAAACTATATAACAGGATATATATATGAAAGAGATAAACCAAATTGAATGTAAAATTAATAATTTGGTTATGTTGGGTATGGTTTGGTTGTTATATGATTGATAGTTGACTGTATGTAATTCATTAAGTGTTAATGAAATTGAAAGCTATAAATCATTGAAATCAAATTGAAAGTTAAATGAATTTAAAAGAATTTAATTTGATTCAAATTGGAAGTGAACTAATGTAAATATAAATTAGTGAATGTTAACTAATTGAATTGAGAATGAATGTTAGAAAAATCCAACGTTAATGAATCAACTGTGATTAAAATTGAAAACCAAGTCAATAAATATTAATGAGAAGTGAATTTATATTGATTGGTTATGGATTTGTTGGATGATAGTTGATTGATGGTTGCATTTGTTGTTTTGTTGCATTTGCTATGTTAGCACATGTAGTTGTTATGTTGCTATATTGTGTATATTGAGATTATTTTCATATATGCATGTTTCTCATGGTTTGTTGAGTGTTTAGTAGGTGCGGATTGCGCTTGCTTCACATTTGGAGCTCGCTTTCGCGCTATATTAGTCGTATATGCTCGCTAATAAAATATAAGGTACATGTTTATTTTGTCATTGGATTTGGTGATTTTTGATGAGCCACTTGGCTTTTGATTTTCTTTTGTTGGTTTGGTGCCCGTAGAGGCGTTTTGTAGCTGTACCGATCGAACCGCGCAAAGGAGACTCTGCCGAAATTTTCCGTAAATCCGGGTGTTAGAAATTTTTTTGAGTTTTAAATTTTTTTTTATATATAACTTGTTTTGATAACTAACTTTTAAAGTTAGAAGGTCGTTCAGGGTAACTTAGTGGAAGTGTAGTAATGACTTTATAAGTGGAATTACATTGTTTTATAAGTTGGTAACTTTGAATAAAAATATATCTAATGTTGAATTCTATACTTAGTTCCTTTTCCCTTCTTTTTCCTTTTTGGGGACGAAAAGTTTTGAGTGGGGGAGAGTGTAACGACCCGTAAATTTTCGATAATTAAAATAGCTAATTTAATAAGATTTCGTGATTTAATGTTAGAAAAAATTTGTAAGTCGTTTGGAACAATAATAACTGGAATGAATTACAACAATAATTATCCAAGTAATGAAAAATAAAAGCTACTTAGTGAATGCCTTTGCAATCAATAGTTGAATATGATAATAAATGTTGAATTCATTGGGTATAATAGAGTAATTGATTGATAAGTAAAATTTATTTAAAATCAAACATTGAATATTGAACAGGTAAATTGTTTAAATTAAATATTTAAAACTTATTGAATGATTGAATAACTGTAAAATGAAAATAGTATTCTAAATTGTGAATTGGTTTTAAAAGTTGAATCTTATAAGTTCGATTTCAATATTTCAAAAGATAATGAATTATTGGATAAGCGAAATTGTTTAAATTTAATATTTGGGATTTATTGAATTAATTGAATAACGGGAATTGAATAACTGTTTTAATGAAAATGGTTGTTCTATAATTTGAATTTGTAAAATTATATAAGTTCGTTTTGAATATTTCAAAAGATAGTGATTTAAGAATAATCAAATTTGTTTAAATTTAATATTACAAACATTGAATAATTAAATTTCGAATTTGGTACGATTAAATTGATATTGAAATTTGATATATGAAAATAGAGTGAATAATTGAAATTTGATTTAATATGATTCAAATTGGTTTCGAAAGTGAATGTAAGTTATATTGGGATTATAATAGAGTTAATAAAATTTTTAAATTGGAATTATTGGATAATTGAATAACGGGTTTAGTATGATTAAGAAATGATTTGTAAAATTTTATTTTATCATATTAAAGTTAGAATGATGTTGTAGAACTTTTAAAATCGAATTAAAAGTAAATTTGTGAAAATTGAATATTTTAATATTTAATTATCAACTGGAAAATAGCCAAATTTTGAACAGTCTTAGAATTGGACGAAACTAGTTCCATTGGATCCGTAATAGTTAGTTATTGTCGGATTTCAATTTTCGTAGGAATTGGAGTTGTCGTTTGACCGTGGCAGCTCGAAACGCGTTGAAATTGTTTTAATATTAATTTGGCGAGTTAAAATAGTCATTTTTGAAACAGTCTCGGATTTCGACGAAACCAGTTTCATCGGCTCCGTAATGTGATATTATTGTAAGATTTCAAATTTCGTGTCAATTGGAGTTATCGTTTGTCCGGGGCAAGCCAAAACGCCTAGAAAATCGTTTAAATCGGTTTAATTTAAAATCGATCGTTTATTTCCTTAACTCGCGCATACGATAGAATTAGCTTCCGAAACCTGTTCCATTGTGTTTGAAATGCAGGATAAACCCTAGAACGTCAGTTACCGCGTGAAATTCGGAGTTTGGAAAAGCCGGATGGATAGTATTCGTCGTTTCCTATAAATAGCCCCTTTATTCTCAAATAAAAAAAAGAAAAAGAAATTAGGGCTTCTTCTATAGCCGGCCACCTCCTATAGCAATCAATGGTCGAAATGTTGTCATCTTCCCCCTCATTTTTCTCTCGCTCCACTCAGTATTAACAAAAGTTGTCAACTGCAAACTCGAAGAGGGCAAGGAATCTAGCAAATCATACGGAGATGATCGAGTTTCGAGCAACGTGGAGTAGTAGGGGGGGCCGCGACTTCCTGTCGTTCGCACGCGTTTCTATGCCTTTGGGGGAGGCCGAGCTTCGTGGTGCTCATGCCGAAGGTAGAGGAGGTGATGGACTTCAATATGGCGCGTGTTGATCGTCTTCAAAGTCAACGATGAGGGTGCAGCCTTGAACCCTAGTTCGTGAATTGGGTTTTAGGTTGCGTGTTTTTTTTATCTGGAGCAAGAACGCGACTTGGAGGAAGAAGGAAATGCATGGCTTGGATCTGGGTCATAAGGGACGTGCGGCCCTGATTGTTTAGGGTAAAAAATAATTAAGGAAATTGTATATTAGTTATATTTAAATCGTTCAAACTTTGTAAAGCTATAATTTGTTCATACGAGGTCGAAAACGCACGAAACCAGTTGCGATGGAATCGTATGGACGAGCACTACGCTATGGAGCTGGATTGGAATCGTTTGGAGCTAGTGAAAATTTCGGGTAAAATTAAACGCTCGTTTAATTTTATTCGAAATAAAACGCTGGAACTACATTGAAATCAAGGTGAGTGTTTCATAACGCTCACAACGTACTAAATATCTTATGCTAGTTAAATTTGATATTATAAAGTGATATGAATTTTATTTGTCATTGTTTGATAGAATTTAATTTTCATATAGATTGTCATATGAATTAACCGTTAAAAAATTTAATTGACAGTTAAATTGGAATTGAAATTGAATTGCTATTAAATTACCTGACATTGATAACTATGAAATTGCCATGAATTGTATTGTCTATTGGATGATGTATTTCGATGGATGCTATTGGTTGATATTTGAATGTTGGATGTTTATTTGCTTATATATATATCATGTTATACATACATATGATATTGTGATTTAATTTAAGTGATATATATTCATCCCTGACATTTAACTGAAATAAATAACTACTTGGCCATAGGATAGAAAATTTTATACGGACACCGAATTGGCTAAATTAATAAATTTTGAAATCGTCGATTTGAAATTTATTTAAATGTTTGATTAAAAGTTATAAATAGAAATCAATTTATAGAAATCGAATTTATCGAAAAATTGAGTTTGGAATGTTGAAATAAATTTTGGTTAAAGGAATTAGTTAAATAATTTAAGTTGAGACTTTGAGATTTAAATTTTGGATATGATTGAATTTCGAAAATTTATTTGTTTTAAAGATTGAACATTACTTCGAGCTTTGAGCATTACTAAGTAAAAGCGATATAAAAAGATATTTTGAAATTGAGCTTGAAATTGAATCATGTTTGTAATTGGATTTAAAAACATGAATATTGAAAGATAATTTTGTTAAGTGTTATAAATGGATATTTTGAAAAATCAAGCTCCGAATCGATATAAATTGAAACTGAATAAATTGAAGGTGAATATAGAATTGAATAAATTTGAAGTCAAAGTTGACATTGATTTGAATTGAAATCGAAATTGAATCGGTAGAATGGAAATTGAAATTGATTTGAATTGGGAAGTTATAAATTGAAATGGATTGGTTTTGAAGCTGTTTTATTTTGCTTTCCAAATTACTCTGTTATATAAACCATTTTTGAATACTTAAACTATTTTAATCTATTTTAAATCTACATAACCAATTTAAATTATTTTATACTAATTTATCTATTTGAAACCCATTTTAAGATTTTAAGTATTTTAACTATTTTTAATTATTTAAAACTACTTAAAACTATTTTCTAAAATTCTAAGCTGGTCAATAAGGTGGAATGTTTATATTTAAATCTTGAATTTAAATACGAATTGAGTTAAATGAAGTTGCAACCTAAATTGAAATTCGAAATGATTTTGAAATCGAAATGAGATATTGATGCGAAAAAATGATTTTTGAAACGAAATCTTACATTTGAATAGATACGATGATATTTGAAATAGATTTGATTTTTGAAGCGAATATGATATTTTGATATCAATTATGAATTGATTTGAAATATAAAAGAGCCAACGGTGTAATAATACGTAGTTATTAAAGAGACCAGGATCGGATATGGACATACTGTCTATCGATACCGAACACCACTTTAATAACTATTACACGCGGAGTGTTGATCCAGAATGAAGTGGATGGTTTGGTGAACGCGTTGACTGAAGAAAGAGAACGATATTGGATGACTCCTGACATGACTAAAACAGGAGCCGCGCCGGGCCATTGAGGTTCGCCACCTCTAGCGGACACGCTTCTTCGATTCCATTTCTATTACATTTGTGATGCGATTTGGGTGCACCCCTTGATTTGGGAGTGTTGTTTCGTGGTGTTGGGGTAACTGCTGGCTATGCTCAACATCAGTCCGGATCACGCAACTACTAGTATCCTAGTTGGTATCGCCTCATGTACCTTGTCATACTGATTATCCTATTCGCGACCACTACGTTATGTTTTGTGTTATACCTATGGGGTACCCTCTGATAACCACTAGTTTACGGTAGGGCTTACGGTGTTGTATAGACTATGACATTATAAAAATATGTTAAGGGGGATTATGGTAACGCGTTAACGCTATTTTGATACTTTATATTACTGATAGGCATTATCTACTTAGCGTACATTACTACATAGTAGATAGTTTAACGGATCTTTAAGAGATGGAAAAATCCCGTAACATCTCTTGAGTTATTGCACGCACGTTGACACTGGATATGAGATGTCAAACTCCGTAAACATCTCTGACGCCGTTACACTCATATTTATTTACGATTGATTTAACCTTCATAAGGATATTTTAGTCCTGACTCGAGTGTTTTGTCTTTTCATTACGCTCGGGTCAGCCCTGAGTTTTTCAGATTTTTGAAGATCAATTCTGGAGGATGAAGACGAAGATTTGGTATACTATTACTATTATTACCCTTGCATCATGCTATCTGCTGCATTATTTTAATTGTTCTGTTGTATATGTATAACTCTGATAAATGTTGTATAAATAATTTTCAAAGTATAGTAAACAGCTTCATGAACTGTTTATTTGACTATTATATTTTATCGTTCCGCTGTGAGATTCTGTGTTGTTCCATTTCATTTATTTCTCTTTATTTTCTTTTCTTATTTACCCCAATAACCATCTGCCCTTTTGAATGGTTTGGAATCGACATGTGTATTTGATCGTCGGTTTAAACTGTCCAAAAAGGCGGTTCGCTACATAAAGTTTAAAATGCTTTATTTTCTGTTGTTGCTTTTTTGTATAATGTCAATTTTATAATGTTTTGGTTATAACACAAATTTAAATGTTAATTTTTGATTATTAATGGTGCTAGTGATTCCTTCTTTGGATATTTTATTATAGGGTATAACAAATGTGAGAAATGGTTACCTAGTATAACATCGTGAGATAGGTTTTTAATCATTATAAATGACATTTCTAAACAAATACCATTATTGTAGACATATGTCTTTTTAGTTTAATTAACTAATAATTTTCTACCATCTGCAACATTTAATATTTCTATGGACATAGAGAAATATTCTGATGGTACTAACCATTCATTGATGCAGTTTAAATCTACAACATAATCTATTATTGCTATTGTAGTAAAATAATATTCTTTGTGTACCATAATAGTAATTTAATATGCCATTTATGTGTAATTACTTTATCTACCATATTAACAAATATTAAGGAATGGTGCTAATGATATTAAATCACATGATAACCCACATGGTTCTTTTAGTAACAAGAGTGATGTTCATGATGCTAGAGAGGTAAAATTCAAGTGAAATTTAAAATTGTTTCGTTGATACCAGTGCCACTTAGCTTGATCATCATATAAAAAGGCTTATTGATAGGTATGTCAATGAAGATGCATATCTCAATCACAACTGTTTGTTTGACTATGCAATAAATGCAGTTACGATAAGTCGATCGAACTTGCTATTGTCATGATGAGCAATAGCCCGAAGGTGAAAGTCATTTGAAACTAAAAGCCTATTATGATTATAGAGGATTTTATTGGGAAGAGTGAGCATTCCTCAAACTTGGTCACGTATTGATATTCTAAATGGCAATATTAGGCACAATAGGGGAAATGAGTTTCTTATTTAGTGACCGAATGGGTGCATTATTTTTTTACGTATGTGAGATTGACTTGCCTACTTTTCTACTTAGTTGCTTCACTTATTTCGTTTGACAGTGTGCAACGCATGATGGCATAATAATACCGGCTTATAGAGTATTTTTATAAAACTATTTTGAATGAAATATATATTATTTTTGGATTTATCAGGTAATAATTAATTTTTAATGTTAGTTTACAACAATAGATCAAGTATTTTACCATCAAAAGATTTATGCTAGTTACTAAGGGCTGTTAAAAGAAAATATTCCTTTTATCACTTCTCATTAAAAAAATCCCTCCAGCTCATACAAGCTTGGATCCTTAAATCTATCGAAGAGGTTCGACCATGTTATGTCATATGCTTAACTATTAAAAACTAGGGGTACATCACACTGAAGTCTAAGGTGAATGAACTAAGGAACTTACTGCATGATCCGATATATGGAATGACCTTGAAAGTAAATTTAATAACCTCGTGAAAGATTGTAAATATTTTGTGGCTAATATCTTTGTACCCACAATCTTTTTTGTACAATAAAGACATTCTAAAACAACTTGGATTAAAAGGTTATTTGCCTATTACAACTAGTATTGAAGAAGTATAAAGACACCTGTATGCAAATGCACTCCTGGTAAATATGTATTTATATCTTCTATTTTCAATTTTACATATTAAGTATGCCTTCAACAACAAATACATAGTTCATCTGAATATTAACCTCACATGGATTTGCAATGGCCAACAGACCAATTCAGTTGAATTGGGTTGCCCAAATATAGAAAACTGAAGCGGGTTACAATGTTCATTTTTTGAGCACTCAGCGTTTCGACGTCCAAAAATGAAAATTCGACGCTTGACGCCCAACAAATGGACAACCAAGCGTTAGGGAGCTAAAAATTGGTCCCAACTCTAGTCGCTCAAAAAATGGACGTTTAAAGTTGAAAGCTCATTTAATGGACGTACAAACAAAAAATGTTCATTTTTTGGATGCTCTTTTGTTGGATGAAAATTGAGCATTCAAAGTTGGTGACACCCTAAGAAAATTATTGATCATGAAATTGCAATTTAAAATAACCCAATACGAAATATGTGAAAATGACACAATAACGAATTGATATTAAAAGAAGTGAAATGGATTTCGCACCTTATTTTTAAGTTTTATGCACCAAAAACCTTCATATAAACATATTTTGATTTACATCCTTATTTTTATTTTCGTTAAACTGTTTTATCATTTTTTTTTTGAAAATTAAATTTGAACTTTTTCACATGTTTGTATGTCCAAAAATAATTTTATTTTTATGATATTTTTGTGAAAACATGCAAATATTTGCATGGTAAATATTTTCCTTTTTTACGAGAAATATTTGCACTTTTTGAAAGTGTAAATATTTGCTATTCGGCTGAAACTAAAAACTGGGGTATTTTCTAAAACTTGTTTTTGAGAAGGGATAATCATGTATTATGAAACTTAAAATTAAGTTTATAAAGATTTCCTTTGAAAAATGCGTATTAAAACAGAAAGCATAATAAGCGAATATTGCACTAAAAAATTTGAAGAAAAAAATATTATGATTTTTTTACTAGAACTCGAACTTTTGACCTTGTATATGGATAGAAAATTTCAACTTAAAATAAGATTGACTATTTCCACTATTGAAAATCAAACTTTCTACCACGTGTATTGATCAAAAATTCCAATTTAAATAAAATTTATTTGTGTTGGATTAGACTCGCGTACTCATATATAGTTAAATATCTTAACTTAATAATAAAACTAATATTGTCACTCTTTCAGATCAAACTTGTGACCTTATGTGCACATCACTAACATTTTGAGATGAATATGGTAGATCAAATGTTGTAATTCTATTATAGTTATCAGTAACGGTATTTCCACATCGAATATTGAAATTATACAAATATTTCTATTATGAATAAAAAAGTTCATTGCATGGAAATTCCATCATTCTCGATTTTGACGTCTACAAAAATTAAATAAAGGACGAATTTTGCTTGTTTGAGAAAAAAAATCTATTTCAACTTTAGGCCTTGTTTAAAACTTATTACAAAATGATGGTCTATTTTTTTCCATATAATATTATTTTATACTTGCGCAATCCTAATTTGTGCAAACACAAATTTTTTTTAGAAAAAATACAAGTGCTCAATCCAAATTTATACCAGCATAATTTTTTTATTTACACTTGCGCAATTTAAATTTGCGCAAGCATAATTTTTTTTTAATTACACTTGCGCAATCCAAATTTGCGCAAGTATAATTTTTTTTTTAAAATTACACCCGCGCAATACAAATTTATGTAAGTGCAAATATCGACTTAGCGAAAACTAGATATATTTTCGTAATACAAGTTTTGTTTGAGGTCTAAAATTGAAATAAGTTTTTGTTGAGGGCTTATAAGCATAATTTGTCCTTAAATAAATACCCCTTTACTTTTTACTGAGAAAGATGTCTACAAAAATAAAATAAATATCCCTTTGATTTTTCTTGAGAAAGAATGAGTGGAAGGGAGAAAAGAAAAGTAGTTGAGAGGTCTTTTTAAGGATCATGAACAAAGTACTATACTTTATATCAAAAATGTTTTGACGTGTACATGTGCACATCCTGTGTGCACACAGCATGTGTGTCGATATCCTTGTTTAAATATAAGCCAAATTAGATAGCAGTTGATGGGTATATGTAGAACAATTCTACTATATGTACTCCTGTTTGAAATTAATCAATAGCTATCATTTTCTGGGTAGGAAAATTTCATTTGAATATCTCCATTTTGACGGGGCACTTTCAATGTTTTCCCAAAGGGAAACAATTAAAACCCATTCTTAATATAAAAACTAAAAAAAAATAATCGCAGCCTACAAACTTAAATTCCTTACTAGCCCAGGATTTGACTTTATTTTCTTTGATCTCTCTTATTCATGTTCCCTATGTGTAGTATGTATACTATAATATAAACACCACGCAAGTTAAAGCTTCTTTCAGAATTATCTCCTTTCATCATACAAAACAAGAAGTATTCTAATATCATGGTTAAAGAAAGCAAGAGTTAAAATTCTACGTTTGTACATATCACTACTCTGACCTCTCTAGTATGAATACAAATTTTGCTATCAGGTAGTTATTTATGAGCAACTGTTTTTATTGGACTACAAATCGAAGAAAGAACAAACAATAATGGGGTTTTATTTTTATTTTCGAATTTGTCTGTTCATTTCTCCAGATATAAATGAAATTTTGGCTAAACAGTGAAAATTCTGTAATGCTTAATAACTCAGATTTAGTAGCAAGTGGAATGTTATATACCTGAAAAGCAACTCCATTTTCCACATAGCACAAATGAGTTTCTTGATCTGCTTGTCTCCCCTGATGCCAACTATGAAGTTCATCAGAATATTTGATAAAATTCTCAGATGGCATGCAGGGAGCCAGGCAGATGATTCATTTCACTTCGAACTCCACTCCATTGCATGAAATCCTGCACAAGTCGAATTCAAAATCACACCATACACCATAGATCAAACAACAGACTCGAAATCTGAAAATAACAACACAAAACTTACAGCATTTGATCAGAAAATCATGAACAAAGAGAGAGAAAGAAGTATAGCAAAGATAGAACGATGAGAAGTGCATATATATAAACCAAAAAGGCCTAAGATGGAGATAGTAAAGAAAACAAAAGAAAGTCCAGAGAAAGCATGTGAGAAAATGCCAGTGGGACATACATTTTTATCATATACGTGATCATCTTTACACATAATTGAAAACAAAAAAAAGAATCACACTATAGTTCATCTAAGTACAGCCAAAGTGGCAGCCTGGGTTTTGCAGAACAATCACTTGGATTTTTCCTTTATTGAGAAGACATGTCACTCTTTTCTTCTGTTTTCCTTTTAGTCCTTTTGCCCCTTTGCAACTTTCTCGCGGATTCAGGAATCTTGTTTTATTTCTTGTACACCATCCATCCATCCATCCATCCATTCTCATTACTCCATTTTCCAAGCATATAAAAAGAAACAAGACTCAGGCACAAAGCCACTGTTATCCCTAGAATGTGCAGGACTACCACCACCACCTCCTCCTCCTCCTCCTTCAGTACCACTCTCTCCGACGATCTGAGGCTGGCTAGGTTTAAATATGAACAACCCATGCGTCATTCCAGGTGAACCAAATAGCCAATCATGCACGTCCCAGAATATTTGTACAGGCACTTGTTCCACAATCACAGTCTCATTCCCTCTAAACTTCCACTGCAAATTAGTCACATGAACCAATACAATACCATCAATACTAATCCACATTTCGGGCTCCTTCGGACCCGATATAGAGTTTTCAACAATAATGTCATGTTCTTTTTTTCGATCATCGAACTTTGCTCTTGTAGCAAAGCATTTTTTGCCGAAGACATTCTCACGTTTAGTGAGCAAAGTAGCATCTTCCAAAGAAGGGCGTGATTTAGTCTTTTTATACGCTTCTTTTTTGAAGTCTCCAAGGAGTAGTATGACTTCTTGATTGTAGACTAAGGCGATGTAGTAGCCCGAGGAAGGTTCAGGGCTCGTGCAGAATTTGGCTGAGCGAAGGTCCCAAAAGAGAGAGCATGTTATGTTGTTGTCTATGTCGAAGGTTTTGAAGCCTTTTTTACCCCAAAATGGCCATGGCTTAAGGTCGATTTTGTAGGTGAATGGGGTGTTGTTTGTAGTTGTTTTTTCTATGGAGATTGTGAAGGAATGGTTTATGAGGTTTTTCGACCAATGGATTGTTATGATGCGAGGGTTTTCGGCGATCTTTACTTGGTAGGTTGAGATTACTGAGCATTGTGCTGCTTTGTTGTGCTCTTCTGATGTTGAACTAGTGTTTTGATCCTCCATTTCTCTTTTATTGTGGAACCATTTTGTATGATATATTGCTGCAAAAACATAATGGATGTTACTTGTTGTATAGGCATGGAATCACATTACAAAAGAAAGAAATAGCTACCTCATATATGTCTATCAAAACTATGATAACCCTGGAATGATTTGGAAATATGATTTTATGTTTGATGGAAAAAGTGGTGAAGGATGAACAATTTTTTAAAAGGAAATCAGATTTATGATGCAGTGATTAGAGGATAGATGGTATAGTTTATTAGAAACAAGAAATTAATGCATAAAAGAATGTGATAGACATTGGAGATGGTGATTTTGAAAATTGTTTTCTATATTTAGAGATTTTGTTTTTGTTATAACAAACCAGAAACAATATTGCCTCAAATCAAGGTATGAACACAGATTCTAAACATGTAATGAGATGGTTCAAAGATTCAGATCAATGACCAAGTCTTAAATTAGTATGTAGCCTCACTTGATCCTTGCATATGACAATCCAATATTTATTGCTCAATTTTCTGACAATGTAGAAATTTGTATATTTACATATGTGAACAAATGAACAAGAGAGGAGGAGTGGGGGGGGGGGGGGGGGGTGGCTGGGTGGGTTTGTGCACACGTGTATATGTGTGTGTATTTATTTATTTACGATGACCATTGCTGCACTGTTTGTATGTGTGTCTATATATATATATATATATATATATATATATATATATATATATATATATATATATAATAATGTAAACAGTATTTTGGGGTTGCCAATTAGTAATGGGAACCAATATTGATACTAACAAGGAGACATCCATGCTAACCGGGGTGGCAGCTTAAATAGAAAAATGTTAGAGCTTGTACAATAACTTGAGGATTCATCAATGTGGGAAAGATATGTTTGGTATAAAAAATCAAAATAGTGCGTGTTGTCAATAGATTGAATGTATGTGCTATATAATTCCAAGTTTAGTCCTGTGCTGGAGCGGGAAGACCTGTGCATATAACATAATTATATTTACCGACTTTTGGTGTTGAGTGACCATCATTGTTCATTTGATAGACATTAAATTTTGTTAACTGATCATCTACAGCTACTATTCCAGAATGCTCCAAATTCATCATACCTGCCTGCACACTAAGTAGACCAGACCAGTGCACCAACCAATATAAATCCAGAAGAAAAAGACAAAAGAAGTTGTAACAATTTTTTTTATTTCACATTTCTTTCAAATGAATGAATTACAGCATGTACCCAATAGTTTAGGAGAATTTTCCAACAGTGGGTCAGTATCCAAACCCAAATTCAGCTTTCAGCAGTCGGTTCCAACAGTGGATCAATTTGGTTTTGTAACTGAAGGTAGACGCCAGTTAAACATAAACCTAAGTCTATAACAGTCTATGCCTAATGCAGCCATTTCTACTCAAAATTCACTTTTGGTCGATTTGAGCCCTTTTGGTCGATTTGAGCCCAACTTCACTAGAAAACTCGTTAGAGACGATCGAAGAAGCTTGTCAGAGGCCACCAGAGGGCGGAGTATGCCAAGACGAGGTGGTTGATGGTCATGGTGTTCAGGAATGTGTGTACATGTATGCACGAGTACAGTGTGCACATGTACACTACATTAGTAAAGTGGGCAAGATGCATTGGTGCGATCCATTCGGCTAATATAACTGTTGTGAACTGTTTGCTCATTTATATATGTGAGATTTACTCCTGTAACGATGCATGTTGAGAAAAATTGTAATGAAGAAACCTTATTTCATTTTTTCCCTCTTCTTGTTTATCTGTTGTGCATTCTTCTCAATTCACTTTTGTATTCTCTTCTTCTCTGATTAAATCTCCATTAACTACTTCACCTATCTTCAGCTACACTTACATTCTCACCCTTATCATCACAAACAGTCATTTCTTCTCCAACACAGAAGCAAAATCTCCTCAAACCCATCGTTGTTGCTATGGTTGGTTCAAGAACATCATTAAGAAGAAATTGCCTGCCAAAGTGGTATCAGAGCGAAATGACGAGTTGGAGACATCTCCTCATCATTCAGACGATCGTGAAATGACAATCAAGACGACAGCCACCTTTCTATGCCTGAGGTTGATGAAGATGCATACTTGTGGGCAGGGCAAGAGCAGATTAACAATAGAATTATACTAACATTGAGAAAGTTGCAAGAATCACAGCAAGAACTCCATCTTTTCCATCAAGAACTCAATCAAAGTTTGCAGACGAGATCACAAAAAGTTAAAAGCAAGCTTGATCGACTCTAATAGAGAATGAAACAAAACAAGACTGTATATTATTTGAGAATGCGGGTTGTAAGCGGGTAGTAGGTGTTTATGTTCTGGGTCTATCCGCAAGCCCATCTCTCGTATATTTACATATATAAATACGGTATGTGTATTTAACAGTATTCAGAAATAATACAAACCATATCTTTCTTTTACATGGTATCAGAGCAAATTTAAATTGCTTAACAACAAATTGATCAAATCTTTTGAAGACAGTTTGAATCTCATCAGAACAATTTCATCATTTGAGATTTCAGTTACACAATTTGACAACTGTGCAACAAATCTTGAAGTTATCATCACTTGGAATTGCCAAGAAGGGAGATATCAGAGACAAACTAATCATATATCATCCCTCTGGCTGCCACTACTTCATCAGTTCATCAAGATTCCGACCTGCTCATCTGAAGTGTCGTGCCTAGGACCACTTGTCAAATCTGGATCATCATCCAATTGAATCGGGCTGCACTTTATTTCTGATCTATTCGCCTTTCTTTTATTCCACTTTTTCATCATCCTCTTGACAAATTTTCATCATCATGTCAGAAGGAATGGGTGATAATACCAATTCACCTCATCAAGAATCAAGAACCACTCCGCAATAGTCCGATACCACCCAAGAACTCATCAAGTCTATCATCAAGCCACAACGTCGGATCATCACCATACAACTTGACGAATCCAACTATTTGCTCTGGAAATTTCAGATTGAGACTGCTGTTAGAGGATATGGGCTGCAAGAATATATTCTTAACACTCTCATCACTCCTCCAAGATTCGCTACAGATCATGAAGAAAAATTAGTAAGTAATTCTGAATACACAATTCATGAAAGACAAGATAGTCTAATCAATTATTGGCTATTATTATCTATCAGTGCCAGTCTATTAGCACAGTTAGTTGGATGCAAAACCGCACATGAAATCTGGCACACCATTCAACAAATATTCAAGTTCTCAATCTGCAGCCAGAATAATGCAATATAAAAGGCAGTTGCAAAATTTGAGAAAAGACAATATTAGCATGAGAGGGTATCTTTCTAAAGTCAAGACAATATGTGATCAGTTAGCCTCAGCTGGGTATAAGATGACTGACACAGAACAAATATTGTGCATCCTAAGTGAATTGGATGAAGAATATGAAGCAGTAGTTGCCATAATATCATCTAATGAAAATCTACCATCACTACAAAGTGTTCAATCTATTCTCATTGCCCATGAAGGGAGAACAGAGCAAAAGAAACAAGCAAATTGGAAATACAATGCTAACTATGTATCAGTAAATAAAAGTAAGAATCAAGAAAGAAATCAAGGCAATAGAAACCAACCAAACAATTCTCGAGGTGGTCAGTCAGGCAAATTCAGGGGAAGAGGTGGCAGATGGAATTTCAATAACAATAGCAAATCAAGATGCCAAATATGTGAGAAATATGGTCACACTGCCAATAAGTGTTATTTCAGATTTGACGTCAACTTTACACCAGCACAGCAAGACAACAATAACTCAAGATCCCAAAACCCCAATGCCATCATTGTCAGTGTACAACAAGAGTCAACAGCAGACAATACTAACACAGATATACCAAAATCGAAGACATACATAATGATAGTTGGTATCCATACTCTGGGGCAACCAATCATGTGAAAAATAACTTGGCCAACTTAAATCTTGGCAACGGAGAATACAAAGGTGCACAGTCATTATATATGGAAAATGGTAAATCTGTAAAAATTTCTCATACTGAAAATGCAAGCATTTATGGAACTAGATAGCTATATCTTCATAATATATTGATGGTTCCATTAATCAAAAAAAAATCTAATGAGTGTGTCACAATTTGTCAAAGACAATAAAGTCTACTTTGAGTTTCACTCTACATATTGTTTAGTTAAAGATAATATAACTAAAGAAGTTCTTTTGCAGGGTAAAGAACATAAAGAGCTATACAAATTTGATGTCCCAAATTCAAGAAATGTTGAAAATAATGAAAAATGGTGTCATGTTTCTGAAATTAAAAATTCTGAAAACTTTGATGTATGGCATTGTAAGTTGGGACATCCCAGTTTGAATATAATTAAACATGTCTTGAGCAGTTGTGATAGTACTCATATCAGTAAAATTTCTAATTCTTACACTTGCAAATTTTGCCAAATGGGCAAGAGTCACAAACTTGTATTTCCATATTCAAAGACTGTTTATAATAAACCTCTTGAACTTATTGCTACAAATTTATGGGGACCAGCCCCTATACACACTGATTACGGCTATAAGTATTATATCTCATTTATTGATGCTATTCTAGATATGTATGGATTTACTTCCTAAAATCCAAATCTAAAACTAAAGATGCAGTTTATTTCTAATGCAAAAAGGCAGACAAACTTTCAACTAAAAGTCATACAAACTGATGGTGGTAAAGAATTTTTACCCCTGAGAGGTTACTTTCAAATGAAGGGAATTACACAAAGAGTTACATCCATACACTTCAAAACAAAATGGTCTTATAGAGAGCAAACACAGGCATATAGTTGAAACTTGTTTGATACTGCTAGCATAGGCATCTCTACCATTGAAATTCTGGCCAGATGCCTTCTCTACTATAGTTTATCTAATTAACAAACTGCCTACAAAAATTATAAAGTTTGAAAGTCCAATAGAAGTGCTATTCAATGTCAAACTAGACTACCAAAGTCTGAAGACTTTTGGATGTCTATGCTTTCCCTATTTAAGACCATACAACACACATAAACTTGAGTATAGATTCAAACCATGCACCTTCTTAGGATATGCTACTAATCAGAAATGATATAAATGCCTTGATAGCAATGGAAAAATATATATCTAGACATGTTATATTCAATGAGCATGAGTTTCCTTTTAGCAATACAGCGATCAAAATAACTCAGAAAATATGCAATTCAAAACTTTCAATACCTCAAGTACTACCATCTCTAGAAGTTGTCATACCAATCAATAGCATTAGTCATCACGAAAGGGGCGCCATCAGTCCTCAACACACAGTGCCCACAAATGAACCAGGTCAAGAATATGCTGGTGCACCAGTAAGATCCAACAGTGTAATGCAAGATACAGGTCATCACCCAGACTGCTGTCAAGTACCGCATGACACGCAGTCATACAGTACTCAACCATAAGTTACTGAGGAAGACAGACATCCACCTGCACTTGTGAATACTGGACACCATGTGATGACAGGAGCAAAGTGTGGGATATTCAAACCGAAAACATACAGTATTGAGTACGAAATCACTGAGCCAAGCACATATCAACAAGCAATCTTGGATGATAATTGGAAAAATGCTATGAAAGAGGAATATAATGCACTGATAAAAAACAAGACATGGTATCTTGCACCACTACCAGTGAATAAAAACATAGTTGGATGCAAATGGACATTCAGATTAAAGAAAAATTCAGATGGCTCAATTCTTAAATACAAGGCAAGATTGGTGGAAAAGAGGTATTCACAACAAAATGGATTTGACTTTAATGAAACTTTTTCTCCTGCTGTGAAACCCACTACCATCAGAGTCATATTAATAATTGCCTTGCATAAGAATTGGCCCATCAAACAATTAGATGTTAATAATGCTTTTATTAATGGTGAACTGCAAGAGGAAGTATATATGGAGCAGCCACATGGGTTTACAAAAGGGGACAAAAATCAGCTAGTGTGCAAACTCAATAAAGCACTCTATTGGCTCAAGAAAGCACCAAGAGTTTGGTTTGACAAGCTGAAGACAACTTATCAAAACATGGCTACAACTCTACTAAATCTGACAACTCCCTATTCACTAACTTTTTTAATAACATGGTAACTTATGTAATAATTTATGTTGATGACTTTGTTATTACAGGAAATAACACATCATAAATCATGAATATCACTCATTGTGTGAAAGAAGAATTTTCAATCAACTACCTGAGGAAGGTGAACTACTTTCTTGGCATAGAGGTCAAAAGAACATCAACATCAGAAATCTACTTAAACCAAATAAAGTACATCAATGAAATACTAGTTAAAGCCAAAATGGACAAAGCAAATCCTTTTCCCACTCCAATGATAAGCAATGGTCATATTTCAAAAAACAGAGGCGAACCAATCCTAAATGACAAGAAACACAGAAGTATCATAGGAGCACTGCAATATGTTACTATAACCAGACCAGACATTTCATTCAGTGTAAACAATATGAGCCAGTTTATGCAAAAGCCTTTTGATGAACATTGGAAAGCAGTGAAAAGAATCTTAAGATATTTGAAGGGCACAATCAATCAAGGATTAATTCTACAAGCAAGTACTACTTTATGTATCAATGGCTTTACTGACTCAGACTTGGATATTGATCAGGATGATAGAAAATCCACTAAAGGATAGTGTGTCTATTTAGGCAAAAATCCTATATCATGGTGTACAAAAGAGCAATCAACTGTATCTAAATCCAGCATAGAGGCTGAGTATCGAAGTATTGCTAGTGCTACTGCAGAAATCATGTGGTTAACGTCACTACTTAATGAAATACAGATCAAACTAAGCGGCAAACCAACTATCTGGTGCGATAATCAAAGTTCAATTTCAATCTCAGCAAACCCAGTACTCCACTCTTGCACAAAGCACATCGAACTCGACTTATACATTGTGAGAGAGCAAGTAATAAGCAAAAACATAGAAGTTAGGTATATACCTTCAACTTACCAGAAGGCCGACATCCCGACCAAGCCACTCTCTCGACTAAACTTTATTACATTTAGGCGAGAGCTTAATGTGGACGAAACTGATAGTAATCTCAGATCTAAGGCTCCGATCTACTTTCCTGAAGCCTTTGAAGATGAAAAAAGGAATCATTGAAGACTCATCTAACAACTCAACTTAAACTGAAATCTCGTCTCACAAATTATAAATCACCTTCTATATTGTTTGAGTTCCTCAACTCAACCAAAGCTCAATAAAGGAAGGAAACTGCATTAAAGGAGCTGAAGGAGCCAATTTTCACTGGTGGCTCTCGTACTTGAGAATTTCATTTGCAAACCCTAACCCTAGGTATCTGAGCGGGCGTGATAGAGAATGAAACAAAACAAGACTGTATATTATTTGAGAATGCGGGTTGTAAGCGGGTTGTAGGTGTTTATGTTCTGGGCCTACCCTCAAGCTCATCTCTTATATATTTGCATATATAAATGCAGTATGTACTCTCTGTATTTAACAGTATTCAGAAATAATACAAACCGTATCTTTCTTTTACAGACTCTCTAAAGTTTTAAGCATACTGATTCAAGAAGTTAAAGGAAGCAAGAATCCCCTTCCTCAACAAAATTTAGACTAATTATATCCAACTAAGTCGACTTATGTGCCACCATATCAAATATTATTCCCCAGAAATCACTCAGAAGCCTTTTTCATTCATGATCCAAAATTTCCTACAATCGATAGGCACTCTTCAGGCTTGCTTCCTACTCCCATATTGTAACGACCCGTATTTTTACGGATCGAAGGATCGTAGAATTTTTTATTTTAGGTCGTTAGTGTTGTTAAGTCGTTTGGAGCTTAAGTCGTCCAGAGATGAGTCGTCCAGGGTTAGGTCGTGTCGTAGCATAAGTCGGTGGAACGACTTAGGGGATCAGAGCGACCTAAGGGAAGTGAGCGACTTAAGGATTGGGACGGCTTAAGGATAGTAGCGGCATAGGTGAGCGACTTAGGAGTTAACGACCTAAGGAGGGTAAGTCGTTCGAGCGACTTAAGGGTGATAGCTTAGGACGATGAAGTTAGGTGTGTAATGGTTAGGTCGTAGGTCGTGGGGAGTTTTAGGTCGTTGGGTCGGCAATGTTGTTAAGTCGTGAGTTGGTAGGTTGTTAAGTCGTCCAGACGACTTAGGAAGGAACGCGGCTTGCATGTTAGGTCGCGTGTGTGTTGAGCCGTGTTTGTGTTAGGCCATGAAGAGGTATGAGTCGGTAGGTCGTGGGGTTGATGAGTCGTAAGTCGTGGGGCCTTGTTAAGTCGTGACCGACCTAAGGAGGGGCGAACGACTCATAGGTTTGGCCTATAAATACACGGCCTTATCTCACTTTTTGGGATCCGGATTTTGAAGCGACGAAGTGCTGCCATTTTGAGAGCTCGAGTGCTACACTTCTTCACTTCTTATCTCTTCTCTAATCTAGTGCTTCCTTCCATACAAGATTGAAGATCAAATCGAAGATCCAAGAACCAAGATTAAAGATCTACATTCTTCAAAGAGAGACTTCATCGTTTGAAGCGGAATTTTGACGGATCAAGCTAGATCCTTCGCTGTCCAGATGTGAAGTGTGTTGTTTTTGAGGTGTTTAGGTGATTTGGTGAGTGGTGGTTATCTATCACACGGACCCAAAGGAGTATATTGGATCGGTGGCTTGTTTGTGTGTTAAAGATAGTGATTTCATGCATTTTCTTTAAGTCTGCATGTAGATCCATCGTTCATAAAGTTTTAATATCCACTTTACTACATGTTAACCTATACTAGTTCATTCATCAAGATATTACTTAGAGTTCATGCTTGTTAGATTTGGACTCTTTATTTACGAAATTGCCATTATTGTTAGAATTGTTTATTTAGGTCTTGTTTGAATGATTGATTACTTGGATTAATGATTGATCTGATTGATTGTTATAAATTAGTTGATTGATGATTTGATTTGGACAAGTTGGTCGAAGATGATTCAAAAGCTAAGTGGAAAGGCTCTTGAATAAGGAAAGCTGCTCGTGGCATATGAAGCGGATGATAAAGCTCATATGGATAGACTTGATAATGATGTTGAGATGGGACTTTGCTATGATGCGATGAGGCAAAGCATGATGTTGAGATGGGACTTTGCTATGATGCAATGAAGCAAAGCATGATGTGAGATAGCCTTGGTTTAATCCAGACGGGATCATCCCAAGCATGTTGATAACTCGGTGATATGGTTCGAGTTCGTTGATAATGGTTGGCTTGAGAGGCGCTCAACCTAGTATGAGAATAGTCGTCGAGGAGGATGACTAGAAGGCTGAGATCTCATCGTTGTTGAAGGTTCTAGCAGGCTCAAAGCAAGAGTATGCTGGGCAGATTCGATAGTCCCAATCAACTAATAGTTGATGGTCGAGTACTCTGGGCAGATTCGATAGTCCTAGGCACGGGTCACGACGACGTGTGGAGTTCTGTCTAGAACTGGGGTTACCATTAGCCCTTGACGGACGGATGAAAGAATGAGCCGGTCATTCAATTAACGGTGGTATCGAGGCAATGATAACAGTGATAGCCAGAGTCATGGATGTTTGGATGCTTTGGTTGTATCGTCATTCGGTCTCAAGAGCGATGTTTTGTGGGTGCTTATCTGATCTTGGTTTAGGCCTTGGGGGTTTGTACTTGGAAAACATCGACCTTGACTCGAGTGATAATTGCTTTACTTTAATTGTGTGTTTTGCTATGTTTGTTTCTGCTTAGTGTGTCTGGGGGCTATCGTTGTAGAAAGAGGTGGAGTGGGATGGTTGGGTTCCTATTCTTTTTTTTCTTTATGCTCTTTTGGTACGTTTGATAGTTGATTTACCGCTCACTAAGACTGTTGTCTGACTTAAGGTTTTATGTTCAACTCTTATTACCTTGGGCTGTTCATCCATTTTGGGATGGGCAGACTGGGTAGCAGGTGACAGGTACTGTTCTTAGTGACCAACGTTGTTGATGACGAAGACGAGCTGGAGGCTTTTGCATATTGTTTTTCTTACTATATGTACTGGATGTTCCGCTGCTTGTATGATTCTCTGAGTGTTACGTAGTGAGGCTTGATGTATTGACTATTCAGATGTTTGTATCAAATTGTTTTGTAGTGTATTGATGAGATTCTATTTAGTGAAGCTTCACTATAAATATTTCTCTATTGTATTTTATCCCTGCGCTGTGAGTAATACGATAGACTATTCTGTGTTTACCTTACCTTGATGATCGTCCATGGCAGCCGGGCACGCCTTTCAGCGCACTATCTCCTTGTTTAAGTGCAGGAGTCTTGGGCGGTCATCACATTTGGTATCAGAGATTTGGTTAATCGATTTTAGCCAACGCTCGCTAACGTAACTACGTATGAGAGACGTAATTGTATTTTGATGGATGATTACTATATATAATATAGTAGCTTAGAAGGATTTGAACCTCTTATGCAGTTGGTTCTCAAGGTGTACTAATCATTCTTTTATAGATATTAAGAATGAATCGAAGAGGGAGACCAGCTGCTAGGGAAGGCCGTGATTCTGAGGGGGCTGCTGATTATGCTGCCATGTTTGAGGCCATGATGACTTCGATCATGAGAAGGATGCCAGCTTCAGGGCCAATGGTAAATGTTGGATTTCAAGTTCAAACTCCAAAACAGGTGGATTTTTCTAAGCTGTGTAAAGACTATACTGCTCTTGGAGGAAAGGTTTTCTTGGGAACAGAATCAACCATAGAAGTCCAGAGATGGATAGATACTTGTAGAAGGATCTTTGGTGATTTGGGAATCGAGGATGTAACCAAAAGGAAGCTTGCATCAAGACAGCTTCAGGGAAGAGCTTCTGATTGGTGGAACTCTATCACCATTGATACTCCGGAGGAAGAAATTACTTGGGAACAATTTCAAGTCAGATTTGAAGCTAAGTTCATTTCTACAGCTCAGAAATCTATTCTGTTTAAGAAATTTGTGGAACTCAAGCAAGGTGGGAAACCACTTCTTGAGTATGTTTCAGAGTTTGAAGCCTTGTCCAAGTATGCTCGGTCATATATTGAATCTCCTTATCAGAAGAATGAGAAGTTTGTGACAGGCTTGGACACTTATCTTGGAAGACAGTTGGTGGATAATTTGGACGATCCGTTTGAGAAGCTTGTGGAGAAGGCTCTCAGACATGAGAATCTGTTTCCTAAGGAAGGATATGTTGTTGCTGTGACCAAAGAAGATTCTAAACCACAGCAGGGTGGAAACAAGAAGAGAAAGCAGCAGCAGCAGAAGGGTAAGGATGGCCAGAAGAAGCCGAAGGGTGAAGTGACCTGCTACAACTGTCAGCAGAAGGGCCATCTCTCCAGAGATTGTAAGAATCAGAGAGTGCCGGTGAAGTGCCACAACTGTGACAAGCTAGGGCATATCAGGAAGAATTGTCCGGAACCGCGAAAGGACAAGCAGATTGTGCAAGCTTATGCTTTGGGGGCTGTTCCATCATCTTCAAAAGCTCCGACTGTAGAAGAGAAAGGAAAGGGTGTGGTGGTTCAAGGTACTCTTTCCATTTGTGGTGTTCCAGTTAGAGTGTTGTTCGATACTGGGGCGTCGCATTCTTTTGTTTGTAATGAACTTGTAGGCCGGTTGGGTTTGGAACCGGATATTGTTGATAGACCATTGGTTGTGACTAATCCAGTTGGGGGTTCGTCTTGTTTGTGTATGATATGCCGTGGTCTGGTTGTGTCGAGTCATGATTGCTCTTTTGTTTGTGATTGTTTTGTTCTGAACTTTGCGGGGTTCGGAATTATTTTGGGTATGGACTGGCTTAGGAAGTATGCGGCAAGGGTTGATTGTAAGAGGCTGGAGGTGACAGTCGAGAATGTGAAGGGGCGAAGGGTTGTGATACGATGTAAGCATGAAGAAGGCGTCTTCATGAGCTTCATGTATTCGCTAGTTGTTCCACGGGATGGACTGTCATCGGTGCCTATTGTTAATGGATTTGAGGACGTCTTTGATGAGGTCAAAGGGTTACCGCCGCATAGAGAGATCGAGTTTCGTATCGATCTAGTTGAAGGAGCCAGACCTGTTGTGATGCCTCTTAGGCGAATGGCGCCTGGGGAACAACAAGAGTTGAAGGTGCAAGTTGATGACCTTTTACAGAAAGGATTCATTCGGCGTAGTGTGTCCGAATAGGGTGCACCAGTTGTGTTTGCAACCAATGCGGATGGATCGTTGAGGTTGTGTGTGGATTATCGTGAGCTGAATAAAGTGACTAAGAAGAACAAGTATCCATTGCCGAGAATAGATGACTTGTTTGATCAGCTTCATGAAGCCAAGGTGTTTTCCCAGATGGATTTGGCAACGGGATTTCACCAATTGAGAGTGGCAAAGGATAGTGTGCCCAAGACTGCTTTTAGGACACCATCAGGTTTCTTTGAGTGGCTGGTAATGCCGTTTGGATTGACCAATGCACCAGCATATTTTTGTGGATCTTATGAATAGAGTGTTCAGGGATCAGTTGAACAAGTTCGTACTTGTGTTCGTGGATGATATTTTGATTTATTCCAGAACTGAAGAAGATCACAAGACGCACTTGCGTATTGTTTTGGAGACCCTGCGAAAACATCAGCTGAAGGCTAAGTTTTCGAAGTGTCATTTCTGGAAGAGTGAAGTGAGGTTCTTAGGTCATATTATCTCTGGAAATGGAATAGCGGTTGATCCCGCCAAGGTGGCAGCAGTCCAGGATTGGGTTAGACCTAAGAATGCATTTGATGTGAGAAGTTTTCTTGGATTAGCAGGATATTATCGTCGGTTTATCAAAGACTTTTTCAAGATAACTGCACCATTAACAGGATTGACGAAAAAGAACCAAGTGTTCAGATGGGATGCTAAGTGTGAGCAAGCTTTCGGAATCCTGAAAGAGCGACTAACAAATGCTCCTGTTTTGACTATTCCAAGTGGAAATGATGAGATGGTGGTTTACACCGATGCATGTGGTACTGGACTTGGAGCGGTGCTAATGCAGAAGGATAAAGTTGTTGCGTATGCAAGTCGACAACTGAAGCCGCATGAAAGGAATTATCCGACTCATGATTTGGAGTTAGCGGCGATTGTATTTGCTCTGAAGATGTGGAGACATATCTATTGGGAGTCCGATTTGAGTTGTTTACAGATCATAAGTCATTGAAGTATCTTTTCTCCCAGAAAGATTTGAATCTTCGACAGCAACAATGGCTAGAGTTTTTAGCATCATATGATTTTGGTATAGCTTGTACTCCGGGAAAAGTAACGCAGTGGCAGATGCGTTAAGCCGAAGATACGCAGGAATGGGAGCCATGTTTTCAGAATGGAAGAGCCTTGAGTATTTGGCTGGATTTGACTTCAGGCCTAGATGTGAATTGGAACCTGAGATGTTGGCAAACTTATCGATAAGACCTACTCTTGTGGAAAGGATTGGCAAGAGCCAAAAGCGAGATAATAAGCTTGTCAAGATTATCCGTGATTTGGAATCTGGATTGGATCCAGAGAAGGATAAAGGATTCAAAATCGATCGAGAGGGTTGGCTTCGGAAACAAGGACGGCTGGTTGTTCCCGATATAGATGAATTGAGAAATGAAGTTATGAAGGAAAGTCATCACTCGAAGCTGACAATTCATCCAGGTGGAAATAAGATGTATCGGGATATGAAGAGAACCTATTACTGGGAAGGTATGAAGAAGGATGTTGGAAATTTTATTTCCAAATGTATGAACTGCCAGTTGGTAAAATCCGAACAGAAGAAGCCCAGTGGATTACTTCAGCCATTAGAAGTTCCTACGTGGAAGTAGGAGCAAATATCGATGGATTTATCGATGGGTTACCTAGAACCAGAGCAGGAAATGAAGGGATTTGGGTCATCGTAGATCGTTTGACTAAGAGTGCAAGATTCATTCCTGTTCGATCAACCAAGACTGCATCGAAATTGGCTGAGCTATATGTTAAGCGGATAGTTCGATTCCATGGTATTCCGAAAAGCATAGTGAGCGATCGAGACCCATTGTTCACTAGTGGATTTTGGAAGAGCTTCCAGGAAGTTTTGGGAACCGAGTTGTGTTTGAGTACAGCTTATCATCCCCAAATAGATGGTCAGACAGAGAGAGTCAACAGAGTTTTGGAAGATCTCCTCAGAGCATGTGTTTTAGACTTCGGAGGATCATGGGAAGATCATCTTCATTTGGTGGAATTTTCATATAATAAAAGTTACCAGTCAAGCATTGGTATGGCACCGTATGAAGCATTGTATGGAAGACCATGTAACTCTCCGATTGGTTGGAAACAGGAGAAAAGTTGATACTTGGGCCAGAAATGATTCGACAGACCTCTGATTGTATAGAGATCATTCGACGACGAATGAAGGCAACCCAAGACCGTCAGAAAAGCCATGCCGATAAGCGTTGTAAGGATTTGGAATTCGACCTAGGTGATATGGTTTTTATGAAGATTTCTCCACTGAGGAATGTTATTCGATTCGGGAAGAAAGGGAAATTGACTCCGAGATTTGTTGGACCATTTCCGATTATCGAGCGAATTGGAAAGCTCGCCTATAAATTGGAGTTACCAGAAAAGATGTCGGGTGTGCACAATGTTTTTCATGTATCGTATCTACGGAAGTATGTGCACGACTCGAATACAGTGGTTTCTGCTGATAGCTATGAAGATTTTGAGGTTGATCCAGTTGTTAGAAGACCTCGTAAGCCGCTTCATGTTGTGGAAACTGACACGAAACAGCTTAGGAGGAAGGTAGTCAGGTTGCTCAAGGTACAATGGAGTGATGATGTTAACGACTGTACATGGGAGGAGGAAGAGAGGATGAAGGCAGCTCATCCTAAACTCTTCGAGGTATGGCCATAAGGTGTCGTGACATCTCATGAATTTGTAACTTGTTCTAGTCTTAGAATTCTGCATGCTAGGCTAGTAATTGGATGCATGGTTTGTTGATTGCTATGGATGGTAGGCATGCAGAATAGTTTTGGTTGCTCTTGTTGTTTGGAATTTCGGGGGCGAAATTCCTAAGGGGGAGAGAATGTAACGACCCGTATTTTTACGGATCGAAGGATCGTAGAATTTTTGATTTTAGGTCGTTAGTGTTGTTAAGTTGTTTAGAGCTTAAGTCGTCCAGAGATGAGTCGTCCAGGGTTAGGTCGTGTCGTAGCATAAGTCGGTGGAACGACTTAGGGGAGTGGAGCGACCTAAGGGAAGTGAGCGACTTAAGGATTGGGACGGCTTAAGGATAGTAGCGGCATAGGTGAGCGACTTAGGAGTTAACGACCTAAGGAGGGTAGGTCATTCGAGCGACTTAAGGGTGATAGCTTAGGACGTTGAAGTTAGGTGCGTAATGGTTAGGTCGTAGGTCGTGGGGAGTTTTAGGTCGTTGGGTCGGCAACGTTGTTAAGTCGAGAGTCGGTAGGTTGTTAAGTCGTCCAGACGACTTAGGAAGGAATGCGGCTTATATGTTAGATCGCGTGTGTGTTGAGCCGTGTTTGTGTTAGGCCGCGAAGAGGCATGAGTCGGTAGGCCGTGGGGTTGATGAGTCGTAAGTCGTGGGGCCTTGTTAAGTCGTGACCAACTTAAGGGGGGGCGAACGACTCATAGGTTTGGCCTATAAATACACGGCCTTATCTCACTTTTTGGGATCCGGATTTTGAAGCGACGAAGTGCTGCCATTTTGAGAGCTTGAGTGCTACACTTCTTCACTTCTTATCTCTTCTCTAATCTAGTGCTTCCTTCCATACAAGATTGAAGATCAAATCAAAGATCCAAGAACCAAGATTGAAGATCCACATTCTTCAAAGAGGGACTTCATCGTTTGAAGCGGAATTTTGACGGATCAAGCTAGATCCTTCGCTGTCCAGATATGAGGTGTGTTGTTTTTGAGGTGTTTAGGTGATTCGGTGAGTGGTGGTTATCTCTCACACGGACCCAAAGGAGTATATTGGATCGGTGGCTTGTTTGTGTGTTAAAGATAGTGATTTCATGCATTTTCCTTAAGTCTGCATGTAGATCCATCGTTCATAAAGTTTTAATATCCACTTTACTACATGTTAACCTATACTAGTTCATTCATCAAGATATTACTTAGAATTCATGCTTGTTAGATTTGGACTCTTTATTTACGAAATTGCCATTATTGTTAGAACTGTTTATTTAGGTCTTGTTTGAATGATTGATTACTTGGATTAATGATTGATCTGATTGATTGTTATAAATTAGTTGATTGATGATTTGATTTGGACAAGTTGGTCGAAGATGATTCAAAAGCTAAGTGGAAAGGCTCTTGAATAAGGAAAGCTGCTCGTGGCATATGAAGCGGATGATAAAGCTCATATGGATAGACTTGATGATGATGTTGAGATGGGACTTTGCTATGATGTGATGAGGCAAAGCATGATGTTGAGATGGGACTTTGCTATGATGCGATGAAGCAAAGCATGATGTGAGATAGCCTTGGTTTAATCCAGACGGGATCATCCCAAGCATGTTGATAACTCGGTGATATGGTTCGAGTTCGTTGATAATGGTTGGCTTGAGAGGCGCTCGAGCTAGTATGAGAATAGTCGTCGAGGAGGATGACTAGAAGGCTGAGATCTCATCGTTGTTGAAGGTTCTAGCAGGCTCAAAGCAAGAGTACGCTGGGCAGATTCGATAGTCCCAATCGACTAATAGTTGATGGTCGAGTACTCTGGGCAGATTCGATAGTCCTAGGCACGGGTCACGACGACGTGCGGATTTTTGTCTAGAACCGGGGTTACCATTAGCCCTTGACGGACGGATGAAAGAATGAGCCGGTCATTCAATTAACGGTGGTATCGAGGCGATGATAACAGTGATAGCCAAAGTCATGGATGTTTGGATGCTTTGGTTGTATCGTCACTCGGTCTCAAGAGCAATGTTTTGTGGGTGCTTATCTGATCTTGGTTTAGGCCTTGGGGGTTTGTACTTGGAAAACATCGACCTTGACTCGAGTGATAATTGCTTTACTTTAATTGTCTGTTTTGCTATATTTATTTCTGCTTAGTGTGTCTGGGGGCTATCGCTGTAGAAAGAGGTGGAGTGGGATGGTTGGGTTCCTATTCTTTTTTGCCTTTATGCTCTTTTGGTACGTTTGATAGTTGATTTACCGCTCACTAAGACTGTTGTCTGACTCAAGGTTTTATGTTCAACTCTTATTACCTTGGGCTGTTCATCCATTTTGGGATGGGCAGACTGGGTAGCAGGTGACAGGTACTGTTCTTAGTGACCAACGTTGTTGATGACGAAGACGAGCTGGAGGCTTTTGCATATTGTTTTTCTTACTATATGTACTGGATGTTCCGCTGCTTGTATGATTCTCTGAGTGTTATGTAGTGAGGCTTGATGTATTGACTATTCAGATGTTTGTATCAGATTGTTTTGTAGTGTATTGATGAGATTCTATTTAGTGAAGCTTCACTATAAATATTTCTCTATTGTATTTTATCCCTGCGTTGTGAGTAATACGATAGACTATTCTGTGTTTACCTTACCATGATGATCGTCCATGGCTGCCGGGCACGCCTTTCAGCGCACTATCTCCTTGTTTAAGTGCACGAGTCATGGGCGGTCGTCACACATATTCTTTAAAAATACAAACATTAAACTAGATTTTCCTACATATTTAGGTGACCATATAGTAATGGGGTGGCATGGACAGGTGGTGCATGTTGATCAATTTGTAGAATGTGAAAGGATCTGGTTTTGAGGCACATAATCGCTGTCCTTAATGCAATATTTGACCCCACTCGTTTGGAATTTGCTAATGGATTGGTCGGCAAATTGCTTCCCAGGATACAAAAAACCTGAATCCAAAAATATAGCAATGTCTATGGATTCAATGGGATTTTATTATTAGGGGAAAAGACAAAACAGATATGTACAAAAACAGCGACTGGGGAGATTGTTATATAGAAGACAAATGGTGGCTTTGGCGAGGGACATGACCGTTGGAAAAGAGGCGTAACTGTTGTCCGAACAGCAGTTTATTTCCAGGAGGAAAAATTTAAAACTTGAAAAAATACGACTGTTGCCATGCAGCAGCCATACCCTTTCTGAATCCTCTCTCGCACACGTGCTAAGTGTTAAGTGCTTTCCACGCGTGCGTGTTATGGCAGTACCCCCTTTCCCTTCTCCGTAAGTCATTTCAATTAAATGAACATATGATGCTTCACATATATACTCAAATATTGAAACAACTTTCCTCGATGTGGGACTAATATACTTGCTCCCCCTTCATAAAACAATCTCCCTCAACAATCCCCCACTAGATTGTTTTATTGATGATGTTGAGTTTTATCTTAGCTAGAAGTCACACATCATATATGGTATCTATTCGGTTAAACCATGTACTAGTATAAATATCTAAGGACTTTAAAGAAAAGCTGAGTGGTCTTAACTTAAACTGTGTCTTCTCTGATTTATAAAGTCAGATATATTGCACATGCAACTTCAATTTACCAACAAAATTTCCCTTCCCATGAGCACCGTTATGGTCATGTGCTTTATCCCAACTTAATGAAGAGCAAACCCTATAAACTTTTGCTTAGAAGCGGTACCACCACCAAGTTCATAAAGGTAAAGTTCGTTTCCTTTTCAATGTTTCTGTTACTAGACTATCTAGAGCTTTATTAAGAGTTTCTCAACTCATCCTCTTCATACCTGTAACAGTTCACGCTAAATTGACTTAATGCTTTTCAATCATATGATAGTTTGTTGTTACCCATTAAACCTTAAAATTAAGCTAGTTAATATTAAGGTGGGGTTTCCGCTATCAGTGACTAACTGTCAATACAGGGTTTAAGTCCCATTCCAACTAACGTCGTCCTTACCATTTCTCTGGTCAAAGATTTTGTGAATAGATCTGCAAAATTATCACTGGATCTTATGTAGACAATAGTATTATTCCATCATTTATTATTTGTCTAACATATTCATGTCTAAGGCTTATATATCTTAATTTTCCATTGTATACCTTACTGTATGCTCGAGACATAGTTGCGTGACTATCGCGACGAAGAGATATAGCTGGCACTGGTTTCGGCCATATCTTGATATCCAACAACATATTTCTTAACCACTCTGCCTCTTTTCCTGCTGCAGCAAGTGCCATAAATTCTGATTCCATCATGGAGTGCGAAATGCAAGTTTGTTTCTAGATGCCCAAAAAATAGCACCTCCTCCTAATGTGAAAATCCAACCCAAAGTAGATTTATTATCGCTAGCGCTAGTTATCCAACTTGCATCAATGTATCCTTCTTATACACTTGGAAACCCATTATAAACAAGTCCTAGATTTTCGGTCCTTTTAAGATAACCAAGTAATCTTCCAATTTCTTTCTAATGATCTATGCAAGTATTACCGGTATATCGTGCAAGTTTACATGTTGCATGTGCTATGTCAGGTCTCGTACAATGCATGGCATACATTATACTTCTAATAGAGCTTGCATATTCGAGTTGAGCAATGCCCCTACCCTCATTTTTATTGAAATTGATACTTGAATCTATTGAAGGCACTGATATCTTTAATTTTTAGATGCTCAAACTTTTGAATTACTTTTTGAATATAATGTCATTGGCTTAGTACATATCCCCTACTATCTTTGCTAACTTTTATACCCAGAATTGTATCAACTTCATTCAAATCTTTCATTTTGAATTTTGAAGTCAGATATCTCTTGGTGTCTTGTACCCCTTTCATGTTAGTGCCGAATATTAATAAATCATCTACATATAAACAAATAATTACTCCATATTACTTAGTAAGTTTGGAGTAGATATATTTGTCTACACTATTATATGTAAAACCATTTTGAAGTATTATTGAGTCAAATTTTTCGCACCACTTTTTGGGTGCTTGTTTTAATCCGTATAACGATTTAGTTAATTTGTAAACTTTTCTTTCATTTCCAGGAAGAACAAAACCCTCGGGTTGTTCCATGTAAATTTCTACATTAAGTTCACCATTTAGGAAGGCTGTTTTAACATCCATTTGGTGGATATGCAATTGATAAATTGATGTTAAGGCTATTAATACTCGAATTGATGTAATTTTCACAAGCAGAGCATATGTATCAAAGAAATCAATTCATTCCTTTTTTCTGAATCCCTTGGGTAATAATCTAGCCTTGAAAGTTTGCACGATACCATCGCTGTTATGTTTTGTTCAAAATACCCATTTGCAACTAATAGGTTTTGACCCTTGAGGAGAGTCTACCAATACCCAGGTATTATTTGATAAAATTGAATCCATTTCATCGTTAATTGCTTCCTTCCAAAAGGCGGAATCTCTGGAAGTCATAGCTTCTTTGTATGTTTTTGGGTTGTCTTCTATATTCGACACTATAGGAATTATGTTAGTAAATTCATTTCTAGTTCCTTCTATAAGAAATGCTATTGCTTGAGAAGATATAAAATCTGGACCAAAATATTTCTTTTTCTGAATTCTTTGTGTCCTTTTTTTTCTATTTGTTCTTCTGCCATCTTTCTTTTACTGCTAGCAGAAGGTATAGAAGCATCTATTGGTCTTTGAATGACGTTGGGGCTTAATGACTGATTTGTAGTCGGATCGTCCTTGAATTTATTTTCCATAAACTCAACATCCCTTGATTCAACAATCGTGTTTGAGGATAAATCCAGTTGTCTGCATGCTTTAGAGTTTTCAGCATATCCTACAAATACACTTTTCAAGGCCCTTGGAACAAGTTTAGTTCGTTTCGGATCAGTCACCTTATAGAAGACAATACATCCCCACACCTTTAGATATCTTAGATTAGGTTTTTGACCATTCTATAGTTCATAAGGAGAAACTTTAGCTTTTGTGGAGGTGATTCTATTTTGCAAATGACATGCAGATAGTAATGCTTCACCTACAAGTTAAGTGGTAATTTAGCATTTAACAACATAGAATTTACCATATCAACCAAAGTTCTATTTTTCCTTTCTGCCAACCCATTTTATTGTGGCGTGTAAGGGGTTGTGTGTTGATGAATAATCCCATGTTTTTCATAGAAGTTAGAAAATTCAGTGGAGAAATATTTTCCTCCTCTATCAATACGTAGAATCTTTATTTTCCTACATTTCTGATTTTCAACTTCTGTTTTATAGCGTTTAAACATGTCAAAGGCTTCATCCTTATTTCTAGGCAAATACACATATGTGTATTTAGAAAAATCGTCAATAAAGGTAATAATATACATTTTTCCACTTCTAGTTAAAACTCCATTTAATTCACATATATCAGAGTGAACTAAATCCAAAAGTTCTGAATTTCCTTCAGCGCTTGGGATGGTTTCCTCATAATCTTGGCTTGTATACGTATTTCGCATTTATCGTGCATATTATTTGAAACAGGAATAAAAACATGTTTTGCCATATTTTTTAAAGATTTATAATTTAAATGTCCTAAACGTGCATGCCATAAACGTAAAGAATCAATGGTATAAGCAGAATATTCTTTCATTTTATTAATATTGAGTTTGAACATCCCATTACATGCATAACCTTTATCCACAAACTTTCCATTTTTGGAAAGAATCAAACTATCAGCCTCCAAGACTGTTTTGACACCACTTTTTTATAAGATTGATGCAGAAACCGGATTCTTTATAATATCAGGAACGTGGAGTACGTTAGTGAAAGTTATCTTCTTATTGGAAGTGAAGTGAATCTCTACATTTCCTTTTCTCAGAAGCTTTGCACCATTTCCATTTCCTATGAGCACCTCTTGTTGGTATGCAACCTCCATATAGGTTTTGAATAGGCCTCTATCGTTGCAAACATGAACCGTTGCACCAGAATTGAACCAACAATCCGAAGATTTTGTTTCAGCAATCGCCATGTTCAAGTCAGTTATCATGCTGATTTGTAAATCTGAAACCATAGCAATGATTTTTTAGTATTTCTTCGACATCAACCATACTTTCAGAGTTCCCATTTTTCTGTTTCGGAGGAGCTCTGCAGTGATGCTTAAAGTACCCAAGTTTGCCACAGTTGAAATATCCCTTATTCTTTTTGTCTTTTGGAATAGAGTCGCTTCCCTGCTTGCTCTTTTTGATTGGTTTGAAGTTCTGAGGTTTCCCTTTCTTTTCTTTCCAAAAGTCATGGTATTAATAATGGAAGAAGGAAAAACACCATCGTGAGTTCTGGTTTCTTCCTCAATTTGTATGTGCTTTTCGATCTTTTCCAACGTGAGTTCTTCAGTCATATGCAAGAGCTTTTTGCGATAGTTGTTCCAACTTGGTGGAAGTTTTGCTATTATAGCCCCAACTTGGACTGATTTCGGAATTTGCACCTTTAAGTCACCAAGTTTTCTAGCCAGAACTTACAAGTCATGCATCCGATCCATGACTGAAACATTGTCTTTCATTTGAAATTCAAAATATTAAAGAGTGAGAAACTTATCTGTTCCAATTTTCTCGGTCTTGTACTTTGTTTCCAGTGCATCACAGATTTCCGTTGGCAACTTCATTGGAGTGTAATGATCATATAAGTGGTATGATAAGGTGTTGAGAATGTGGCCTCGACATAACAGTTCATCTTCCTCGCGCTTCAGTCTTTGCTGCCTTAATTCGTCTGTCTTTTTCTGTTGGAGGAGGCAACGTGGGAAGGTTTTCATTGAGCACGTAGAAGACCTTTAGAGTGGTAAGTAGGAACTTCATTTTGTCCTGCCAACGTGTGAAGTTAGTTCCATCCAATCTGTCTAGCTTGAAAAAGTCCTGGTTCATCAGTTTGAATGCAGATTCTGATCCCTTTGCCATAGCGGATATTGTTTTAAGTTTGTTGATCAATTTGCAGAATGTGAGAGGATCTGGTTTTAAGGCGCGTAATCTATGTCCTTAAACAATATTTTCCCCCACTCGTTTGGAGTTTGTTAATGGGTTGGTCGACAAATTGCTTCCAAGGATACAACAAAACCTAAATCCAAAGATATAGCAATGTCTATAGATTCAATGAGATTTTATTGTTGGGGAAGAAGACAAACAGATATGTACAAAAGCACTGACATGGGAGATGCTTATATAGAAGACGAACAGTTCCTTTGGGAAGGGACGCGACCGTTGGAAAAGATGCGTAACTATTGTCCAAATAGCAGTTTATTTCCAAGGGGCAAAATTTAAAATTTGAAAAAAATACTACTGTTTGCAGGCAGAAGCCATACCCTTTTCTAAACTCTTCTCGCACACGCGCATGTGCAAAGTGCTAAGAAGTTTCCACACGTGCATGTTATGGCAGTGCCCCTTTTCCCTTCTCCTTTAGTCATTTTAATTAATTGAATATATGAGGCTTCACATATATACTAAAATATTGAAATAACTTTCCCAGATGTGGAACTAATATACTTGCTCCCTCTTCATAAAACAATCTCCTTCAATAATGCAGCTCTTCAAGTATCACCTTGCTTCTGAAGCCGAAAGGGTATAAACTTGCTCATTTCATCTCAAGCAAGAAGCACGATAATGGTACAAGTGCTTAACTAAGAATGCAAAAGATTATGAACAGTGGAGAGCCTTTAATGAGAAAATCGTTGTAAGGTTTGCACCATCAAAATTGAGGAAGCCCTTTAGGGAATTGGAAACCTCAAGTAGCACACCACTGTTCAAGCATATTTAAACAAATTTATACAGTTACAAAGCCTTATTGGTCATCTCCATCTTGAATATGTTTTTAACAAGTTCTTGAATGGGTTAAAGGAACAGGTTTGGTAGGATGTGGAGGCTTCAAGGTCAGTTGATTTAGGGAGGCAATAACATTGGCCATGATCTTTGAAAATAAGTTGAATAGTACCAAAAAGCTAATGAAACCCTCTCCTTACACCCAAAATACCTCCTCTTACATCAGGAAAAACCCTTAAGAAACCGTAAACTTACTTTGCAACCCACTTTCTAAAGCAAAGGTAATTCTCTGGAAATTTTGCTAGAAGTAAGGGGACGACTCCAAAAGAAATTTTGGACAAAAAGAAGGAAAAATTTATGTTATATGTGTAATAAGAACTGGCATGAGGGACACTAATGCAAGAAAAAACAAGTTTACTTTATTGAAGGCATATTAGATATAGACGGTGAAGAAGAAAGGGATGAAACCCTAAAATAAAACAACAAAGAACCACCAGAACCTAATGGTGATGAAGATAAGCCAACCATAAATTTCTATGCCATGAGTGGCATTCCTTTACACACCATTAGGGTTAATCAAGTAATTCAGGCCAAATTGGTATAAATGTTGATTGACTTATGGTCTACACGTAGCTTGGTTGATCGTATATTATCCAAGAAACTAAAGCTACATGTGGATGATTCAAGAATGTATGAAGTGGTGATAGCCAATGGTGGAAAGCTTTAGGGAGCAGGCACATATAAAAAGGTCAAGCTCAAATACACTACAAGTAAACGTACGATTTCGGACGGCCAGCTGTCGGTGGCCATCGGAAGCCGAAGCAAAAAACCATCGCAAGTGCTTTCATCGCCGCACAGTTTTTCCGACTGCTTCCAATAGCGTCCGTCATAATCTTTCTGGCGGTTACCAACAGAAGCCCGACGGCTCTAAATGGCCGTCGAAGACAAGTGGCCATTCAAAAGGGAGCAAAAAAACCGCCACTAGCCGTCGGATATTATCGACCTAAAGACCAGACCATCATCAGCTGACGGAACTGCTAAAGCTTTTTGCCAGTACTCTGTTGCGTTGTAGCCTAATATACACAATTCATAAACATAAAATAGTCACACACAAGCGCATGTTGAATTTAGATATTCAATATAATATCAAATCACACAAATATACTCAACTCACAAAAGAAAATTGAAGCAAGTGTAACTTGCATAAAATAAAACCAACCAACACTTCGTTAACATAATGTACTAACGTCATTGTAGAAAATATACACCGTCGAACACCAACTCCCCACAATCAACTCACAAATATAAAAAGTATCATTACCAAAGGTACCATCAAAAATATACACAATATCTCAAAGTATCTAACTCCACAAACTCAATGTATCATCAAAAAATACTGTACAATGATGCAAAATAAAAATACTTATCTATCATTCCTGTCAATCACCTCCAAAACCTCCGAAACTAGCTGAAGATGGAAAGCGATATCATACTGCTGTATGTACTCAGCAATACACTAGTCCAGCAGCTGTGTCATCTCAATGGCCTACCGAAGGTTCTGCTCCTCCGACTGCGCCACATTACCTCTTAATTCCTCGATCTCTACTAAATCGATCTGAACGCTGGTATGGCTGGATCTCCTCTACTTACCCTGTAATATTTATTTAATTTAATTTATTAAAGGTTCAATTGCTATAATCTTACTATCGATGCTGCAGCATAATATGTTAATTGTTATAACTTATCATTGAAACTAAAGCGATCTGAAGTTGTTTACAACTAAAGGATTACTAAATTGTTATATCCAAATATATTATTCATTACCACTTGATTGCCTAAACTGTAACGCTATTCCGTGAAGCGGATCCATGACTGACTGAAAAATGATGTCCTCCTCGTCTGTTGTCAGCTGCTCTTGACTAGTTTTCTCCAGATGTTTCTGCCTTTGTTCCAAAATCCGTTCCTGCATGAATAAATAAAAATACATTTAAAATTAATGGCAAGATATCTTCATTCATTATACTTTAATAATCAAAAAAATACTAATAGTATATAAACTAAAATATGCTTACATGGCTCATTCACGATTTATCGTCATGCCATGTATATGAAATAGTCCCGCCAGGATTTACATGCTTGACTGCATGATTATGGACAAATACATCTATGTACAATACGGGACTCTGCGCCTCCACTTCCTGAAATTGATTATTATGTACTATTATTGTATATTCAAAATTATACAACACAATAACCATTTACAATTCATATTTAATAAATCTATCAACTCCTGGCGATATCGTTAGAACGATTTAGACCCTCCTCGATGAGTGACATGATTTTTGTTCCTATTTGGAGAGTTTCTCTACGACTCTGCCTGTACATTTAAATAAATAATACATTATTGACTTACCAAATATTTTTTTGATATTTACATGTCAATCAAATAATTAATAACATATTAGTACACTTACTTTCACTTCGTCGCTATCCCAATGCGCTAGCCATCCTTTATATACACTCGCTCCCATCTAGTTCGAATTATCCCCTTTATGCTTCACATCCGACATAGAATTCCGGTAATTCTTCCCCGTCTTCTGCATCTAGTAGTGTTGTACCAGCTGCATGTCGTCTGCTTGGACGTCGACTAGGGCCTGCATTTTATGATAACAAGCGACAAATAATTAAACAATATAAGGTGAACAATAAATAAGCGGCAAAAAAATTAAGAATGAAAAGCAGAAGATTATACTTACACTGAAATCCGACCATATACACTCCATGATATGGGAAAGAAATTATCCCACTTGGGCCAACAAGCCGTCATCCTACTCTTATACGAATCTCTCGAAACTGATAAGACTACAGCTGGCGGCTGTAGGTCGAACCCCCTATGTTAAATATGATACAGATTATTATATCGTGCTATAATATTTACGATGCTGAAATTTTTTTTAACTTACCCCTCTGTTCTAGAAACCAGATGCACAGGGGGATGTTGTGGCGGCTGTGTTGGGCTGCTGTCATCGCCATCGGATGAATGGGAATAGCTCATCCTTCTGGACCACATGATACCCATCACAGACGCATCATTTTATAAGAGAATAATAGCATAATAATGAAATATATTGTAAAATAATGACATAAATGACATAAAATACACAAAGTGCAAAATATACCCGATTCACCAACGATAAGCAGAATATATGGCACTTTTAACATAAATTGCTAAACAAGTGACAGAAATGGTAATGATATAAATGACGATAAGTAGATTCAATTTCATAAATGACATAAATTACATAAATCGTAAAATAAAAGTCACCGATCACATAAATTACATAATACATCAGAACTCAACATAATATTTATATCAATCCTCATCGTATGATTCAGATTCGATCTCATATTCTACATTATTTTTCTCTCTACTCTCAATGCTTCTACCAAAACGTTTGATCCATCGTTCATAGGTCCAAAACAGTACAATCATTTATTGTTGTTATTTCGTCGCTTTGCTCAAGATCTGCCTGATAAGCTTGTTCGTTTGGAATATTCTTTCCATCAAACGTAAATCTTGCCTTTGTTTTAAAAACTGCTAACCAATCTGCTTTATATCTTTTTAAATACGTATAAGGAGCGTAATAAACTTGCAATGTTTATTTGTCTAGTACAAGAGGATCATACTTGTGATAATGCGATATGTGCATTATTTCAATAAGATTATAATTCTTGTGCACATTAATTCCAGAACCTGAAACATTGCTGAACCAATTGCATCTAAACAAAAAACATCCTCTGCAGATCGTAAGAAATATATCGGTTGCAAAATTTTGGTGAAAGCGCCATAAAAACCATTTATGTAACTTTCTTGATCATCACTACCTTTAACAAATATACCTATATTATTAGTTAATTTTCGGCACTGTATTCTTTGGTGTTAAATTTATATCCATTGGAGAAATATATTGGATATGTCTTGACATTTCTTTTTTGGTTCCGATGCAAGATGTTTCAATCCTTCATCGACCACACAATTTTGCGGTTCACATACGCACTATGAAAACCAATCAGAGATTTTTTACTGAGATGTTCACGTGGATGTGCTCTTCATAAATATTGCATATATGAATAGAATATTGCATTAAATTCTACATGATATGCATTATTGAAATGAATAAATCAAGAATTATTATTTCACATTACCTACCAAATGTTGCAAACTTACTCAATTAAGAAGAATACAAGTGTGTGCTACATGAAGATCTCTATCATCTAACCATACATCTACATATTTTCCAGAAAGTCGACTATGTTGTCTAAAAATAGATAACATTTTTTGGGAGGACTTTTGTTCGTCGCCTTAATCATTACGTTGAACACTTTCCGCGACGACCCAAAAATCCGTACCCATGGAATCGACAATAAATCACACATGCTCGACCCAAAAAGCACAGACTGACGGAAAGTCAAGAGAAAGAAAAGAAGAGAGAAGAAGAGAAGAGAAGAAAGAGAGAAGATAGAACCAAACGGAACAATACAGAATCTCACATCGAAGCGGATAATATATAATATCATATCAATGATCTTTACAAAACAGAAACTGTATATACATACATCAATCAGAGTTCAACAATCAATCAGAGTTATCAGCTTGAACAGTTATAATAACATGTCATCACAAATGCCGATAATATACAACAACAAACAAAGCTCAGCGGATAATCAAAACAATTACGTGTATACGAAAATGAAGATCTCCGGCTCTCCTGTTGAAGCTCCAAAAACATCAAATCTGGACCAATAAATATACTCGGTCTGACTCGAGCATTGAAAGAGAAGATCGCCCGAATCTGTCTGACTTGAGCATTGAAAGGGAAGATTGCCCGGATCAGTCTGGTAAACCAGTTGAGAAACACACTCAACTGAATTTATTAAGTTACCAAAACTTTTCCTTTATCAAAACAAAAGTATCTCGTAAGACAAGTCCACACATAAACACGGACATGTTTTTACCTTACGATAACTAAATCATTTCATATCAAACTCGTGTGATATTATACTAATGTCTAGTATACAAATAATATTCAAAATAGCCGAAATTGTTACCATTATTAAATTCTAGCATACTAGGCTCTACAAATAAAATGGCAGGTACGTATTGGAGTTTGGATTTCCATACAAATGACCAGGTGAAGGGACTACCTTTCGAAGGGGTACACCTCTAAATGGATGTCCCGAGGCACAGAACATCTTCCCTCTACCAATACAAGACCGGCCCACGTCTATAACTAGATGGTACTGAATATGTCATTCTTCGGTCGTTACCGACCTTTACCGAGGGCCCTCATAGCGTACAAACCATAATAATCAGATACACGACGTCATAGCGTGTAAAGATATATCTAGAAGAGGATGATCATATACTACTTGGGAATGACCCACATTTCCTTTTCTTCCTCGCATACATCCCCATGCTAAAAAAAACGCATGAACCCATTTACACGATAAACCCTAAATTGCTGAGCCTCCACGACGCGACCATAAGTCGATCGGTGGCCATCACATCGTGCGCCATGCTCCCCTATGCCAACGCCAAAGATCCGGCCCCACTCGGTTGCTTCTATTACTCGAAAAACATGCCTAAACGCGTGACGTTTAAACCCATTTTGTCGTGAATCCTAGCTCCATTTTCGATCACAGCCGTTGAAATGAAAGCTCTCGTCGTCCTCTACGAAGTTGTAGTTGAAGGTTTTCTCTAATTATTCACGGATTGGAAGCAAAACGAGGAAGAAGGAGGAGAATTTCTGACCATGGAAATTTAGGTGGCGGCTTGCCCTAGCTTGTTAGGGTTTAGTGAAAAATGAGAATAGTTTTGGCCTTTTATAGAAAATTTACGCGCACTATTCATCCGAAAATTTTCCAAACTTGAAACGAAGCATGCCGCCTGGCGTTTATAATGTTTTACCTCTATATCGAACGCAATGGAACATATATCGGGAGCCAATTTGATAGTATTTGAAAGATAGGTTTTCGAATCGACTATTTTAAATTTAAAATTCACTTAAACCTATTTTTACGTGTTTTAGCTTGCCCCGGACAAATCGTAAATCCGATTGATACGAAATTTGAAATCTTACAATAATATAACATTACGAATCCGATGAAATAAGTTTCGTTGAAATCTGAGACTGTTTGAAAAATGGCAATTTATACTCGTCAATTAAATATTAAAATATTCAATTTTTACAATTTGACTTTTAATTCAATGTTAAAAGTTCTCTAACATCATTCTAATTCAAATTTATACAATATTTTTATTCATGTTAAATCAAATTTCCAATCATTTATGCAATTTCAAATATTAAATTAACAATTTAATTGTCCAATTACATCTAGATATTCGAAAGATTATTTATTAAGCTTATAAACTTTACTTGTGCATATTTAAAATCAATAAAATATACGAATTTCAAATGACAAAAATTCTGGGTCGTTGCTTTCTCTCCTACTTAAAAGAATTTCGTCCCCGAAATTACCAAGTAAGAAAAAGTTATTAAATCCATTAACTTTTCAAAACAATTCGTTCAATTTAGATTTACCAAAATCACTTAAATGTTTAACTTTTTAACTTTTCCAAAAATCCATTAGTTAAACTTCTTATAAATCTTTTCTAAGTTTTCAAATCTACTTAGTTATCTTTTGAAAACCAACTACTATCGTTTAACTTTTAACTCAAAAACCAAAATTTTAGTTTTAACAAATTTTTCCAATTTTCCCAAAAAAAATCTAACGCCTTAAATTTTTAGAAAATTGCGCCAGCGTCTCCTTTGCATGGTTCGATCCGAAAAAAATAGCAATATATATATATATCACAAATATACATCTCATCATCAAGGATGAGGCATCCCGAAGGGGAAAAAGTGTAAAAGTACGATATGTAATCCGAGATATGTACCTTATATATTATTAGCGAGCAAATACGGCTAATATAGCACGAAAGCGAGCTCAAAAAGTGAAGCAAGCGCTATTCGCACCTACTATACACTCAACAACAATGAGAAACATGTATATATGAAAGAAATGTATATATGAAAATAATATCAATATACAACGCATACCACTACAATAACTATATATGCCAATATAGCAAATGCAACAATAGCAACAAATCCAATCATCAAACAACTATAATCCAACAAACCAAAATCTACATCCAATCAATCCATAACCAAATCAATACACTTACACTTCTCATTAATATTTATTGAATTGATTTTCAATTTAATCTTATTTGATTCATTAACATTGGATTTACTAGCATTCATTTATTCATATTCAATTAGTTTACATTCACTAATTCATATTCAAGTTTGTTTACTTCCAATTCAAATCAAATTCAATTCTATTTAAATTCACTTAACTTCCCATTTAAATTCGATTATTTAGCTTTCAATTTTATTAATTCAATTTCATATGATTTTTTTATACAATCAACTAACAACCATCTAACAACCAATGCATAACCAACATAACCAAATTTATTTACTTTACATTCATTCAATTTGGTTCAACACATTTAATTTCAAATTGTTTTAACATTCAATTGAATTTCATTCAATTATTTAATTCACAACTTCTTAACTTAAGTTTTATTCAATTCTTAACAACAACATTTTCTAATCCATGTTTATTCCCTAATTCACTTTTACAATTAAATTTGAATTTCATAATATAACTCAAGTTCATATTCATTTTATTTCACTTTATTAATTTACTTCAATACCAAAATCAACTTTATTCAACATTACTTAAGCTATATTTCATTTTATCTCTAAAGTCATTTTATTTAACTTAAGTCAAAATCATATCACCATTCAAATTCAAATTTTGTTTTACTTACATTTTCTCACTTCATAAGTTATACAACTTATTTATTCAACTTTCATAAATGTTTACCTTAGTTTACTTCCATTCACAAAAATCATTTTATAATTTTAAATGATTATACAATCATTTTACAACTTAGGTTTATTTAAACTTCCAAATTCATATTATAAACAATTACCACTTAGGTTTAATTTCATTTCACTTTAATAACTTATCTAATCTGGTCCAAATTATTTAACCTTCCTTAGTTAAATTTCAAATCGTATATTTAATTATGCTAACTCAAATTTTATTTCAACTTTACCAAAGTAAATTCTTACTTCATATTATAAATCCAAAACTCGTTTCACTTATTTTTATCAATTTTAACTTGGATTTTAAAATTCAAATTTGTTTATCATGACAAAACTTCAATTTTCAATTTACTATTGGTAGCAAATCCATCACACAGAAACTCGAAAATAATACTGATGATGATGTAGTTAGCACCCTTATTATTTTCCAGTAACAGTAGTGAATTCAGTGCTTTATATTCTTTCAAAATTCTTTTTATTTATAAATCACATTTTTAAAATCTTTTGCTTATATAATTTCACTTATTTTCTGTTTATAATAATATAACCTCTTTAACTTTGAAAAACAACTTCCAAAATCAACAGGATTCAAAAATTTCCAAATTCTTAGTTTAAACTCATTTTTTATTTATAACTCATATTGTTTCATTTCTTACATATATAAGATTATTTCACAATTGTAAATCGTATTAATTATAGTTCCATACTTATAATTCATTTTCTTATACAATGTCATTCTTTTACAATTGTTGTTTTTATTTAGATTATTCAAACAACCTTTTATTAACTTATATATATTTACATTTTCAAACAACGAAACAATTCATTTATATACACTTTAATAATTTTGAAAAATTATTACTTTATATATAAAATATAATAGAGGTAAAATTATTTCATTTACCCAAATTTAAAATGATACTATGTCGACTTGCCTCGTTGAAGTGTTTAGAAATCCCTATCGATAATATGGCATCCCACATACCGACCATAATTCACAAACAACTCAACGGATAAGTAAACACAATATAAAATATTTTATATTCACTAACAAATACGCGCTCATATATATAATAACTCAACTCAATCTAGGGTGCTACTATCCCTATCTATAATGAGTACATATCAAAGCTTAGGAATATACAAAATCTAAGCTTCGATGCCAGATGTGAGGACCCAAAAATTCATACCCTTGGAATCGACAATAAACCACACATGATCGACCCAAAAAGCACAGACTGGCAGAAAGTCAAGAGAAAGAAAAGAAGAGAGAAGAAGAGAAGAGAAGAAAGAGAGAAGATAGAACCAAACAGAACAATACGGAATCTTACATCGAAGCGGATAATATATAATATCATATCAATGATTTTTACAAAACTGAAACTGTATATACATACATCAATCAAAGTTCAACAATCAATCAGAGTTATTAGCTTTAACAGTTATAATAACATGTCCTCACAATTGCCGATAATATACAACAACAAACAAAGCTCAGCGGATAATCAAAACAAGTACGTGTATACGAAAGTGAAGATCTCCAGCTCTCCTGCTGAAGCTCCAAAAGCATCAAATCTAGACCTGTAAATATACTCGGTCTGACCCGAGCATTGAAAGGGGAGAACGCCCGGATCAGTCCGGTAAACCAGCGGAGAAACACAATCAACTGAATTTGTTAAGTTACCAAAACTTTTCCTTTATAAAAAAAAAAGTATCTCGTAAGACAAATCCACACATAAACACGAACATGTTTTTACCTTACGATACTAATCATTTCATATAAAACTCATATGATTTTATACTAATGACTAGTATACAAATAATATTCAAATTAGCCGAAATTGTTACCATTATTAAATTCCAGCATACTAGGCTCTACAAATAAAATGGCAAGTACGTAGTGTAGTTTGGATTTCCATACTAATGACCAGGTGAAGGGACTACCTTCCAAAGGCGTACACCTCTAGATGGATGTCCCGTGGCACAGAACATCTGCCCTCTACCAACACAAGACCGGCCCACCTCTATAACTAGATGGTACCGAATATGTCATCCTTCGGTCGTTACCGACCTTTACCGAGGGCCCTCATAGCATACAAACCACAATAATCAGATACACGATGTCATAGCGTGTAAAGATATATCTAGAACAGGATGATCATATCCTACTTGGGATGATCCATTCAGTCTTGCTGCATCTAACCCTGTTTTGGTAATTTCCGGTTGATGAGGCCTGACGAGGTAATGATTACCTTTCACAATCACATATCACATCACTTTGAATGCCACACGACCATTTCCGTTGACTACTAATTGCCTTCCACAAAAATACAACCCTTAAGCTCATACTTCTCAAGGAGGGTGTTAAGCTAAGAGAAGTTGCCTTCTCCGTCACCACTGATGTACATTTGTAAAAACCAATGTACGTAATTTGTAGAAATGCAATGTCTGAAAAACATCCATACAAGTTGTCCAGGAACAGGACAAACCAAAGGTACTTTCCTACCACATCCTGTCGGGAAATCCCTAGGATGAGTAGCGAATAGTCCTTATATTGGATATTTCATAATGTGAAGAGACCACTGCTAATGGATGTATATTGGGATTTTAACCCCAAATGATCAACAAGCAGTCCCCCACTATGAAAATCCGGAATATCAATATCATCACAAACAACCTACACAATCATCGCATATACGTTGGTCCGAAGTGGTTTTCAGATAAATCTAATCCCGGTCACTTCGCACCAATAATGCAAAAGCGTTTCTCAACCTCACACAGCAACTAAGTCTCATAGACTTATCACATTTCCAACTTTCAACTTGCTATCCTTCGAGCCAAGAAGAAAGCTCAATAAATTGGAGTAATACTCCGCACTATACGAATCAACATCCTCAACACAAATGATAATCAAGCCTACACAGAAGGCTACGTACTAAGTGTATGACTAAATAGTTCCCACATCAAGTCGAGGAACTAAAATTTGGCCAAGTCTGATAGCCGGTTATTTAACTATCAAAACAAACAAACAAATATTCAGCTCCATAACAATCACTAGGCCCTTTTAATTGATCTTTTATTAATTAAATCGCTTGTCAAATATTCATTTCGATTTATCTTTAAAAAAGATATAATCTCAAAACCATTTCAACTTTCTATATCGGAAAACATTTCCATATACTTATTTAATAATAAGTAATTCACAATTCAATTTATTTTCAACACTTGGAAAATATCACATATACTTAAATGACGTATTCACGTACCTGTATCTTCCACCGTCTTTTTCTGTTTTGTTCCTATCTATATAAATAAGCAATTTTAAGGACAGATTGTTATAACTGTCAAAGCTGATAATAGTTTAGTGTACTCAGATTTTGTGTACAATAAAGATGATTACTTTTTGTGTAGATCTTGTGTACATCATATTTTACTTGTCATGATGTGCGATTTTGTTATGCCTTTTCTTTCTTTCACCTTCCGCAATCTACCTTTTCAGCACTTGGATGCTCGGCACCTGAATAACCTGGATGTACTAGAGTCGATTTATAAGGGTCTAAAATAGGATTATTACAGGTTCAAACTAGTATAATTATATAATTAATTATATTAATGTTCTACATTTTTTTATCTTCACTTCTTTTTGTCTATCAACAACCGATGGTTAAATCGTTATTTATTCACCCATTTCTTTTTATAGTTTCATTTTCATGTGGATTAATCGTTAGTGTTTCTATGATTGGTGTAATTGACTTTGATTTTCAATTTTACATCAAAAAAATCCTAAGATTAATGTAATATGTAAGTCAATTTAGTTCATCTCATGTTCAAATTGACTTCATGTTAATGTTTGTAATGACTTGCATTTTTGACCCTCGAATGTCCATGTTAATACGTCCATGATATTCACATACCAAGCACCCATGTGCCGAAAAGTCGAATTATTTAGGTTATATAAAATAAAATGAAATAGAACAAGGAAGAAGGAACAAAATATTAGAATCTCACAACAGAATGATCGTATATAATATCAAAAGACAGTATAAACTATCATTCTAAGATATAAAGTTTTTCGAAGTTACAATAATCAACCTAGATATTTATAACAACGTATCCTCACAAAAGCTGATGATATATTAGTAATGTAGCGGAAATAAATACCAACGGCAGGAAATCATCCAGCTCATCTCAAGAAGCTCCAAGAGCCCACGGCTAAATCTGGAAATAAACACGGGGCTAACCCAAGAACTATAAGAAAATGACACTCGGATCAAGACGGCTGACTCAAGCATTATAAGAAAACGACACTCGGATCAATTTTTTTAACCAGCATAAGAAACTCAAGAAATATGAGTGACATGTAATAGTAACTATTGAGACGGTATGGATTCCCAAAACGATTTTCCCCCTAAAGAAACCAACCATCCATGAAGTTTAACATATAGTGGCATGATAGATAAAGAGTATAGCATATAAGTCATATCAAATAGTTGCTACGTTAACACGACAATAATAATAGGTATACAATGAATACCGCAAAAGAACATTCGTATATGGATGGTTATCCATGGAAACACCTATAGTAGACTGAAGCAGATCTCTATGACAATGATTAGAAACTTCTTTCTGAGCATCGTATATCTGTAGAAAGGATATACTCTAAGGTAAACATAACTGGCCCAATGGTGAATTGCATGGTCCAAGTGTCAACAACTCATGCGCGCAACATATCAATAAGCTTACTCTAGATATGGAGTTGATATACCCTCATGGGTAAGCTCAACCCGAGATTGTGCATCCTTCTCTAGTTTTAGTCATTTTTGATGTCAAGGCAATGTTCGGCATCTTTCACTCGAGTCTTTGTCACTTTAATAGCACACGAATCCCAAATTGGATTCTTTCAACAAGAAGCAAATATTAGTCCAGTTCAATCAGTAGTCTAATGAAAAACCAATAAGCATACCGTCATTAAAACAAGGCAACATGCTATGAAACTACATTGACAAACACCAACATGAGGCAACAAATGCTACTTAGAAGACAAATTCTAGAAACTAGCTAAGTACATGGATCGCTAGCGATCCATATATTACGAATTGCTAGCAATCAATGCATTCTCATCAGGTCGCTATGGTCTTTAAGGAACAAAGCAAAGGGAAGCAGACCAAGTCATAGAGTCACAATCGAGTCAAAAGCTATGGATCATAAGTGATCCTTTATCGATGGACCGCTAGCGATCCATCAGTTTAGCTCGGTTCACGACGAAATTTGTAGCGTGCCTTCCTATAGTCATTTGCAAGCATTTGACAAAAAGGCCTGGTCCAATAGCTCTCCAACCTCTATAAATACTCATCTGTCTGCAACATAAAGAGGATCCTCTGGACTGGTTGCATAAACTCTGCAGAAAACCTTCTTCACTCTTCTCCTCCCTTACAATAGTCATCCAAGGACTTTATTGTGATTCTCTAGTGAACTCCAACATTAGGGACTTAGTCTAATTAAGGATATTCAACAACTTTGTAATCTAATTCACCTTATAACAACAATCAGTCAATAATAGAAGCTGCAAAGTGTACATATGCTTCATTAACAGCCGAACCACTATAAATATCTTCTTGTCTTCTTTCTATTATGTTTCTTCTATATTTGTTCTCTACATAATTACTCTGTAAGAACATGGCTGGTACTTTCACGCTCAATCCTGGATGTTAATCCATTTTTTGGGTGAAAATTTTAGTACTTTTACTGAGAACCCAATTCAAGGTTTAGATCTAGATATCTACTTCGGATTAGATAGGCTCAGAAGTTAAATCCTCGATCTTTGCTCAAAAAATTTGTTTTTTGGAATCAAAGGCTCCGGGAAGGAAAAGAACTGCCTTTGGAAGATCCATAGAGGCAGTAATAGTCGGAGAGGAGATGAATCATCAGTAAACTGAAGTAAATTGCACCGGCGTAGGAGATCAAGTGCTAAGATCCTCCAATCAACGTGAAGTCATTACAAGAGATGAGTTGAATAAAATGGTTGATGAAATCAATCAGAAGATGGAAAGTAGTAAGAGCTCTAATGGATAAGCTTAAAGCCCTCTTGACCTTGCAGTCACATCCTTCTCAAAGAACTAGGCCAAATCTATGGCTGCCTTAGAATAAGAAAATTCTTCTGTTTCTGGTCTAAATAGAATAAATGGAAAGTGGCCGCAAATAGGGGTGATAACCGGACCATGGAAATCAACATGGAAGGAAACACAAGTACTCCACCAACCATAAGGCAACCAGCTATGAATTTGAACCAAGGAACGAAGACGCCGTAAAAGGATGTAGCCATGGGCCATTCCGACTCAGAAGATGGAGAGCAATTTAACGACGATAATTTGGAAGGAAATACCAATGCGCTCGTTAACACCAAGAATTTCCAAACTATTCCAATTAGGCTAACCGTAAGCCAACAGGATCCCTAGGGAGTGTCTCTCCCGAAGACATGAGATCCTAGGCTTTAGCCCACTCCCCAAAACTGTTTGCAAAGCCAAAAACTTAGTGTAGTGACTAATAGCTAACCCCAGGACTACCGTACAACAGAGGCATTTATCGCGGGTATGGTTAAGTGGTTGGTGGAAAAGGATAAGAATAGGAGAGAGATGAATAGGGATCCACTCCAAGTCGGACTCCCTTTACTAATGAGATGTTGAATGAGAAAAATCCAGAAAAGTTTAAGATGCCAACTATTCCATCCCATGATGGGACAAATGATTCGAAACCTCATCTTCATAAGTACGGTTGGTACATGGACGGAGCAAGTGCCTTGACGCTGTTCGGTGTAAACGTTTTCCCATTTTTCTAGAAGGAATTGCTTTCATGTGATTCACCAGACATCCTCGAGTTCCATCTTCGCTTTCGACCAACTAATAACAAGAATCCTCAATCAATTCGGGCTTTACACCGCGTAGCATAAGGATGTGATGTCCCTATCCGGACTATTCCAGGGACGAATGAATCATTGAAATCTTTCACAAACTGGTTCAACACCGCAGTGATAGAAGTAAGCAATCTAAACAAGGACATGGTTTTCATGGCTTTGGTCCATGCCATCCACCCCGAAGCTGAATTTGGAAAGTGGATCAAAATGAAGTAACCCACCATAAGGAAGGACTTCAATCATAAAGTCAATACTTGAGATTAGAAGAGGCAAGAGGTAGAAGAAGTATACTAGCGTGCAGCCGATGAATGTCGGGCAGAGTGACATGGTAATGTACCAGAACATAAACGCCTCCGGGAACACTGAAGCAAGTAGAGGGAAAGACGGAAACCCAAAAACCAAGAACCAAAAATCTAATAAAAGAAATGGTAACAATAAATGCTTTAAAGGTTTCAGGCCCGAGGATTACACCCCGCTCAATGATACTTTGGAAAACATCTATCTGGTGACATAGGAGACATAGGAATATAGAAAAACCACTAAGAAGGAAGCAATCGAACAACAAAAGTGCCCAGGGAAGTTCTATCGCTTCCACGAGATGCACGGTCACAACACAAATGAGTGTCGTCATCTAAAGAACTTGATCGAAAGGCTAATCTGAGAAAACAAGCTTCAGCAATATGTGAGGAAATCACAAAATCCTAACCAGCCCGTGGCTCCCAAAGCTGCAAGGGATCGGAGAAACCAAGCCGAAACTAGTAAAGAGGGATCAAAGCGAACTGACTAGAGACCTATCATTGGAAGGATATCCGAAGGACCACATCTCGTGCAGAGAAGTTGGGGAGAAATGAAGCGGTATGCGAGTTCGTTAAAGCAGGCTCCGAAGGAATCGTGTCTCACAATTGAAGATGGGGATTCAGCCAAGCAGTAGAAAACTTTAAATGATGACATAGTACTTCGAAATCGAGATACCGAAGGAATCAAAGCTCCATACTTCGATCTGATGGTGGTGACAGTAGGAATCGCGCCCGCTGTGGTCCGACGAGTATTGATTGACAGTAGCAGTTCTATGAACATTCTTTTCAAACGTACCTTTGAACAGATGAAGATCGGCACAAAAAACATATCTGCATGCCAAGAAAAATCCAAGGGTTCACTGGCGAACCCAAACAACCCATAGGGATGATCGACTTACCAGTAGAAGTTGGGGAGGGTGACCGAAGACTCACCCTCAATTAGAATTTCGTAATTGTGGATGAAACTTCTGCATAAAACACCTTCTTGGGATAGCCCACGCTGGAAAATTTCAGAATTGCTCTAGCCCAGTGGTACCTTAACATGAAGTTCCTACTGGCAAATGGAATCGAGATGGTCAAAAGAGATCAATGCGCAGCCAGGGAATGTTACATTGCAAAGCCACATGAATCTAAAAGAAGGGAAAATGGGAAGGATGTGGGGAGAACTCTCCACATTCGTGAAACTACCAAATAGCAACTACAATGCCGCCCACGACTTGGGACCATAGCCGATTTGACAAAGCTTTGGACCTTAGAAAGAAGAGTTCAGAGGAGGATCGGGCAACACCAGTAGAATTGACAGTGTCTGTCCCAATCGACATGGATGACCCAACGCGGGTCTTGAAAATTAGATCGTACCTTGGAAACAAGATGTGGTCGAAACTCACTAAATTTATTAACACCAACATGGATGTGTTTACTTGGACACATTTCGATATGTACGAGGTATCGCTAGAAATTACATGCCATGCACTCAACATTAATCCAAAGTTTACACTACTAAAGCAAAAGAGGCGCAGCTTGGGCCCTAAGCGGTCCAAGGCATTAAGAGAAGAAGTAGACAAGCTGATGGCCAACGGTTTTATCCGTGATGCGACTTACCCTGAATGGGTATCTAACCCGGTCTTGGTCAAAAATTCGAATGGGAAGTGGCGAACTCGCATCGACTACTCGGACTTAAACAAAGCTTGCCCTAAAGATAGCTTCCCTCTACCTAGATAGCCCTGTGAGAAGTCCAAGCCCCAAAGAACAAGAAGGAATTATAAAGCTTAAATGGGAAAGTTACAGCACTAGGACGATTTATCTCGAAAGCCACCGATAAGTGCACACCATTGTTTGATGCATTAAAGAAAGGAAGAAGAACTTCGAATGGAATGAGGCTTGTCAAACCACATTTGAACAATTGCCACGACCCTTGTGCGTTGAGCGCACTTCACGCGCTGATTGCAGCCATTGTGCGCGAAGAAGCAAAAATTTAGCGACCGATATACTACATTAGCAAGCTGTTTAGTGGAGCCAAGAAAAATTACCCAAGGTCGGAAAAGCCAGGGTACTGCTCTTGATCGCATCTAGGAAGTTACGACCATATTTCCAGGTGCACCCGATCAAAGTACCGATTGATCTACCTCTGAAGCAAATATTATACCGACTCGAAACTTCCAAGCAACTTCTTAAATGGAAAATTGAATTGAGCCAATATGATATCACTTACCATCCGAGAAAGGCAATTAATGGGTAAGCATTAGAAAATTTCATCATCGAGTTTACCATATAGGATGACGAAGAAGAAATATCATTGGAAGTAGAAAACATGATGAAACTCTTCGTTCACAGCGCATCTAACAACCTCTGCCGAGGCAGGGGCAGTGCTTGAAATCCCCGAAGGACAAGCCATTTGCTACGCCTTACGCTTTTAATTCTCTGCAACAAATAACAAAGCAAAATATGAATTATTGATAGCAGGACTAAAAGTTGTGAAAGAACTCAGAATAAAGTTCGTTCACATCTACAATGACTCTCAACTCGTCAACTACCAGGTGAAAGGCGAATACCTGGCCCGAGGGGAGAACCTTGCCCCATATATATCTAAGTATAAGAGTTTCTAAATGACCTCGAACACTATACCATAACTCACATCTCATGGGAGAAAAACTTGAAGGTTGACTACTTAACTAAAGTGGCAATTTTCGAAGAAGTTCAATCGTTGGAATTAGCTCCCGTTGAGACCCTGACTGCTCCGAGTATAAATGGAATGGATGTCGACTGGATTTGTGAAACCACCGTCGAACCAAAAATTTGGACGACACCATCAAAGACTACTTGCTCACAGGAACTCTTCCAACTGACAGGAATTAATGGAAAAAGCTTCTCCGGAAGGTGTCGCGATTCATAATAAAGGATGGAATACTCTACCGAAGGGGATTCTCTACCCCCTGCTTAGATGTGTGACCAACTATGAAGATCGATGGATCCTGAAGGAAGCTCACGAAGGCAAACACGGGGACCATACTAGGGGGCAAACCCTTGCAAAGAAAGTCCCTCGGTATGGATATTTCTGACCAACAGTAAACTACGATGCAGCAGACTACGCGAGATGGTGTGGTCGATGCCAAAGATTCAGCAAGATTAAAAGAACTCCCTCAACAGAGCTAACGTAGATGGTCAGCCAATAGCATTTGCACTATAGGGAATTGACTTGATTGGCATTATACCAATAGCTAAAGAAGGATCCAAATATGTTATAGTTCTCGTTGACCATTTGACAAAATGGGCCGAAGTGGAATAGATGGCCACCATTACCACATAGAAAATCATTAATTTTGTTAGTAAAAAAATATTTTTAGGTTTGGTGTGCCATAAAAATCGTCACCGTAATAGAACCCAATTAGAAAGCATCAATTTCAATGACTTTTGCAAATGCTTCCGAACCGAGAAGAGCTTTTCCGCTGTCGCTCATCCACAGGCAAACAGGCAAGTGGAAGCAATAAAGAAGATCATCAAGTGCACCATCAAAAAGCAACTAACTAAAGCAAAAGGGAGCTGGGTTAATGAACTTCCAGTCGCACCATGGGCTTATAGAACAACACACGAAGCAGCAACCGAGCATGCTCCATTCGCCTTGGCATATGGTTCAGAAGCAATGATTCTCGTCGAGCTAGAAGTTCCCTTTAGCCGAAGGAAAATTTTCAATCAAAAAACAAACGAGTAGCTCCTACTCGAGTCGCTTGACACAATTGACGAGAAGAGGGAAAAGATGAATTGAGGACTGGTGCTCACCAAAAAAGGGTTGCACACCACTTCAACTCCAGAGTTCACAACCAAACCTTCGAAGGGGGATACCTCATCATCAAACAAATCTATCCCGTAATGGGTGCTATCGGATCAAATTGAAAGGGGCTGTATATGTACAATCAAAAGCTAAGAAATGGAACTTTTAATGTAACGACCCCCCTTTTTGGATGGTTTAACTTGACAATAAACCACGCATGTCAAACTCAAACCATTTAAAAGGAAGGACTGTTATGGGGTAAATAAGAAAAAGAAGAGAAAGAAATAAGACAAACATAGAATCTCATAGCAGAATGACAAAATATAATAATAAAATAACAGTTCATGAAGCTGTTTTACAAATAACATTTGATTACACTTTTACAATACAGATCAGAGTTACATATAGCACAAATAAATAAATAATGCAGTGGAACAACATGATGCAGTAGTATAGATATAATCAATAGCATACAAATCTTCGTCGTCATCCTCCATAGATAAATTCTTCATACACTGAAAAGTTCAGACTGACCCGAGCGTAATGAAAAAGATAAAACACTTGAGTCAAAACTAAAAGATCTTATGTAAGTCAAATCAATAGTAAATAAATATGAGAGTAACGGTGTCAAAGATTTTTGCGAGATTTAATGTAACATCCCAAAATTTATTAATTTAAATTCGCTAACTTATTTGAACTTTTGGAATTTAATTTGAAAAGTTTCAAAATAATAAAATATTATTAATATTAAATATTACAAAAATATATGAATATAAATAAAGTATTTGGTAGTTTAAGCTTTAAATAAATAAAGAAAAAAAATATAAAAACAAGAATTTGTGTTAAACATAAATATATAAGGTAAGATAAACCATAAATAAATACATATGGAAATTCATGTGTGAATGCAAGACAAAGAAAAAAAAGTGAATTTTATATAAGCAAGGCAAAAGAAAAAAGAGAAGAAACAAAAAATATCTACAAATAAATCTAAGTACATACAAGTATAGGATAAGATGTAAACAAGAAAGGAAACATTGCATTAAATGCCATTTACTCTCAGCACAAAATAGGGTCATTCGAAATGTTAAAATCATTTCCATTTCTGAAAAAAAAGTCTTGCTTAGTCAAAGTGAGAAGGAATAAAAATCTGACCTAAAGAAAAAAAACTATACCAGTTAACACCTACCTCCCCTGTACGAAACTCTTCTCTATATATACATCTAGTCTTTGTTCGTTCATCATAACTTATCAAGCCTGAAAGAAAAAAAAAGTAAACATCTCCATTTTTACAAATTCAATTCAACAACAAAGCAAGAAGTTTCAAAGGCAGATTTAAAATTACAGGTTTTCAAAACAAAAGCATCTCTCTGTTCACAAACTTTTCAAGTGAGTAAACATTTAATTAAAAAGGTTAAAGTAATAAATGCTAGAATATGTGAATTCTAGATGATACTGTACTACATGATTATATATATAGATCAATATCTCTATGTATGTTTCATTTATATTTGATCTGTGTATGAATATGGTCATCTCTGTTGTTTTTTTTTCAAGTACAGAGTTCAATCAAGATAAAAATTTAAATTTCATCTTCACTAATCTCTGATAGGCCTAAATTTTCAAATAAATAAGTTATTTTAAACATAAATTATGATCTAAATTTTTTTTAAAGCTTAATAGTGAAGTTGTGACTCTGTAACATTCAGTTTTACAGTAAAAAGTTAATTTTAGGATAAATTCGTTATTGTAAAATATTAATTCGATTATATAGCTTGAATCAACATTCAAAAGCAAGATTTTTAAAACAAAAATGGTAATTTTTAGTGAAGTATTCTAAATGCAGTTCCAAGTTGAACCGAAAATGCTTTTTCACCAATTTCCATCGATCAAGGAATTATTGAATGTTAAGATTTTTGCTTGAAGCTTGCTTGGCCATTGATGGTTTCAGGAAAATTGTCAAACAAAATTCTATTGCAAGACTCGATAGGACGAGACAAATTTAGGTTTTAAGCTTGAGTTTTACAGTGGTCTGGAAACATGGTGATTTCGTCATCACGGGTTGATCGAGTTGCGTAAGCTTCAAGGAGATGGTAGAGTGGGGTATCGGTAACGTGAAGCCGGAGTTGTGGATTTTTTGATGAAAGGCGTGAGTGGGACGAGGCGTTTTCATTTTGGTGAGTTTGAGTTGCAGTTTCGAATGAAATGCTAAATTTCGATTTTGAGTTTTTGGCTTCAAATCGAGTTTGGATTTCGAGTGTGGGTGAGTTTTGCGACTTGCCGAAGGTCGTGAAGTTCGTCAGAGTAACGGTGCGACGCCGTACACGTGCACGACATCGATTTTGTGTCAGGAAGTTTTGGGCTTGGGAGGAACTCGAAGGAGTGCTCGAGTAGGAGATGGTTTGGCTCAGGTTTCTTACGTTCATGTGGAGTTGATTCAACAATTTAAACTTAAGTTTTAAAAAGAATGGAGAAAAAGAAGGAGCATACGTGAGGAAGAGAGACGGCTTCAGGGAAATATAGGTTGAATCTCGAGTGCTTACTCAAGTAAAACTTGGGAAGTACTCGGGTTTCAAAATACTTAGCTGAAAAAAATTTATGTTATTTCATCTTAAACAAAGTTTAAGTACTGATGGCCTAATTAATGAGTTCATTTAAGTTTTAATTAACTAAGTAAATATTTAATAATATTGTTTTTTTTTGAATCTTACTTAATATTTTAATTAGGTAGTTGATGTAAGGTAAGTGTTAAGGTTAATTAATATTAAAGTTTTTAAGGTTAGTAATAATTTGATTCAAAGTTATTAAAGAAGATTTTAAAATGTTAATTGAGATAAATTATTATTAATAAATTGTTTTAAAAAGCAATTAAGAATGATTAATCTATAATTTTAATTAAAAATTGGTTTACTAATAATTAAGTGTCTAATTTGTAATTAAGAATTGTTAATTAGATAATTTAAGTTGATTAATTTATAATTAGTAGTTAATTAAGATAATTAATTAAGGAATAATTAATTAATAAAGTTGATTAATATTTAAATAATTTATCATTAAGAATGATTAATCATTGATTTAAAATAATCAATAAAAATAGTTATGTGGTTAATTCACTTAAATCACATTCACCTTGATTGAAAATGATTAACTATTATCAAATGTTGTGTATTGGATTGATATTTCTGTTGTGATTATGATACTGTGTGATGTGAATTGCTTTGTGCTGAACTGTGATTTATGATTTGTTTCTGTATGTATGTGAAAACCCTTTTGTCTGTAAAACGGCATTTAAACTTTGATGCGACAGGGAGTCGGATTTCAGTTAGTTATCCAAAACCCACATCGAACCTTGAATGTGAATCTTTGTAATTGATACATCCACGTGTTTTAAAATTAAGCCTCACTATTCGGTTTAGCCGGGAAAGGACCTTTGTGTCATCTAAGCCATTCCGGATAGTGATTCGACGAAATGAATAGCATTTGAAGACGGTGGTGAAGACCGGGTGTCTTCGAAAACGATAGGATAACCTGTCGAATGTCTCGACATTGAGTTGCTCCGGTATAGAGATCTCCATATATGATAGGGAGTCCGATCGGGATTGTGGATACCCGGATTTACAAGGGCTTTTTCCTTTATTGGACGAAGTGCCTTCGGTTCTGTTCGAACCCGAAATGGACTTGTATGGTTGTGTGTCTGACACTACACTTTGAAATATAAAGCAGATTTCTTTCAAATACATATCTGTTGGTGGCAGGGAATTTATTCTCTTAGCTTAATACCCTTCTCTGAGACGTACGAGCTCATAGGTTATGTAGTTGAAGGTTATCAACGATATACTCCCAATTTGGTAATGTGGTGTGCTAAGTGCGGCTGTGTGTTGATGATCAGTTGTTTATCATTTGTGATCAAAGCATGGCTTTCGTGTAAAGTGTAGCTTTGTGGACGAGACCTCAGCGGACCTCACACGCCGAAAATGGTCGAAACGGGAAAGATGCAAGGGTCGCACCCTTTAGGGTATGTCATTTCCTTCTGGAAAAAGGCGGTATCATGGTATGGAGCCCAGATACTTTACCTATTTGATTGCTACAATCTCATTTACTATGTGGTTGTTGCTTTGTGATTGAGGGCCCTCGGATAAAGGTCGCAAACGGGCGGGGGGTGGCATACTCGAGTAGTAGTTACCTAGTTACAGAGGTAACCCGACCTTGTGTTGGCAGAGAGCCGGGTAGGTTCTCGGGACGTCCCTCCAGAGGCGTACTCATATGGCAGTAGGAAGTTCCTTAGCCTGACCATTTGTTGGAAACCTAAACAAAACACTACGAACCCAGTACGGTTTTAGTTGTAGAACCTTCCATTTAACATGGCAGCTATAGTAGGCATAGTATAATGGTACCTATGCTGGCTAAGATTAATACTATATTTTTGAAATGTTTTCACACTATGCACTAGTAATAATATCAAAGAATTTTTCTCGTATTAAGCATATTTGACTATCATAAGGGGCAATCTCCCCCAAGTGTGCAATTGCATTGTGTGTGTGTCGGGAGGCCTTATGGTAGTTTCATTTTCCAAAAGCATGAACGTTTTTCTTTTATAAAACTTATTTTATTTAAAAGCAACTATTTTTTTTTACTCATACTAGTCCCTTGACTGACCTGGAGTTTATTGTTTCTTCCTAAACTTTGAGTGCCCATAATTTCCACACGGGCAGCCTAGTAGCAGGTTTTCCATATTTTGGTATTAGCTGGATTTTGAAGTCTTTTGCTTTGGAGGCTATCGGTTTTTGGAGGCTTTTACCTTGGAGATATTTTAGAAGCTTTTGGATCTCAAGATGCTTAGTTTTTGGAAGTTCACTATCGTTTCATTCCTTTGAAGACTTTTGGTATATGATCACTTGTTGTTCTATTACGATGTTCTATTTGGAGTTGTGATATATGTATTATGATACTCTGATGTTGTAATGGACATTATGATGATGTTGTATCTGAGATGAAGGCATGATATTCATTTTGTTTCCGCTGTTTTATATTCATCTAATGTTGTTATAAGCTCCATTCGATTGGAGTTAGATGTTCGAATCTTTGGCAGTCGAATACAAGTGAGGTATTTGATGTCAATTTTTGAATATTGGATTTTGGGTCGTGACATTTAACATCTCCTATCTAGTGCCTAACATGTATGCAATAACTTAAGAGATGTTCGGCATTCCATCTCCTAAGGATTCGTTAAACTATCTATATACATAGCACAACATGCTATTGCAATAGTGTCTACAGTAAAGTATTAAAATAGCATTAATGTGTTAACCATATCCCCCTTAACACATTTTTTTAATATATTCTCGTAGTCTATACAGTACCATAATTCCTCCGTAAACTGGAGGCTATCAGAAAGCATTCCATAGGTACGGTACAAACCAAACTCGTAAAAGGCGCGATAGGGCATGTGACGAGGCACGCGAGACAACACCAGGGTAGGATTCTCCCATTTGCACTCTCAGGCTATTGGTAACGCATAATACCTACTACCGCCTATCTTGGAGAAAACTCCCATAATCTAATCGAGGGGTGCCACCAAATCAATCACAAATTCATGATATGATATATAATAAATGTGCCCGATCGGAGGAGCGACCTTACTTGGTCCGGTACAGTTCTTGTTTTACCCACATAAAGCTGTCTTGCGGGAGTTAGAGCTACCTAAATACCTCATACAGAATCGTTCGTCAAACCATCCTACTTCATTCTAGAATCTCCACCATGTACATGGTTGTTAAAGTGGTTTTCGGTGTTGGCAGAGAGTATGACAATATCTGGTCTCGGTCTCTTTAACAACCAAACGCTTAATTCACACTGGATGTGTAACGATCTGGAATTTTTGGGATCGAAATTAGTTTACTTATTTTTCAATCTAAGAGTTTGTCTAAATATATGTATATATAGAAAAGGTTTGGGAAAAATATATATAATTTTTTTTAAAATAGTTGATAGTCTATATAAAGTATGATTTTGGAAGCTATATAGATTGTTTTTTTATATTTGTAGCTTCAAAAGAAAAATATAATAAATATAGATATGTACATTTAAAATTCTAGATTTATTTTAAAATAATGGAATATTGTGATTTATGTGTTTAGTTGACTTATTATTTTAGTTACTAAAAGATTATTCAAAAGGAAATTAGTTTGAAATTTAATTATTCATTAAAATTTAAATCATTAGTTAAATTAAATTATTAAATGATGATTGATTGTTCAGACGTTAATAAAATCATCTAATATTTATTCAAGGGTCTTAAATCATGAAGAATCAAGTCAATTGGAGTGGGTTGCATAATCAAAATCAAAGGTGAGTTAATCTCACTCATCTGGTTGCTATTTAAATTTAAATGGTTAAATTTAAATAATTGGTTGAATGATTGAATTGTTTTGATGTGCTATATTATATATAGTAGTATATAGTATATATTGGAGTGATTGATATTCTGTGATGAATATTATTGGCAATTGGAATATTGAATGATGTGGTTTGCTTAAATATTTCGGTACCCTGAATTATCAAAATATATAAAATTGGACTTTTGAAAGAAAATATAAGGATAAATTTGGAAGTGAAATAATTATAGAATAAAAATAAGAATGAATTAGAAAGGAATAAAAGTAATATTTAAAAACTAAAGTTCAATTATAAAGTAGATATTCAAAACAAGTTCTAATCAAAGTTAAATCTGGAATTCAAGTTAGTGAATCTGGGTTTTTAAACAAATAAAGTTTCTAAATTTAAATTGTTTACCCAACTTGAATGTTTAAGTGCATTTTTAAATTGATTTGAATTTAAAAGTGAATTTGGTGTTAAATTGCTTTAAACTTCCTTTATAAAATGAGTAATTAATTTATTTATTGAAGTAAATAAAAAGATAGTTAATTACAGGTTGAGATTAATCAAGAGTGATTAATATTGTGGTTTAATTAATGTAATTAATTATAGATAATTAATTTGCGAAGTAATTAAAGATTAATTGCTGTTTTTGGTTAAGAATAGTTAATTTGTGTAATTAATTAAAGATAATTACTTGAATGTAATTGAAGGATAATTAATCCAGGGTGATTAATTAAGGAATGATTAATTTATTGATTTGAAATTAATTAATGTCAAGAGAAGGAATCTAAGTGATTTAGGTTAGTAATTCAACTAGAAGTGATTAAATTTATTTTGGAAGTGATCAAGTTGCTTATGGATGACTGAATGGTATTGGATGTCTTGAATGAGTTGATATCTCTGATATGGAATGATTTGCAGTATCATATGTTAGGGAGGACAGGATATTGTGGTTATCTATCAATGGCGAATTATTGTGTAAAGGAACATCCTGTATTTAAAGTTTGAAGTGTATTTCCTTTGGATAACTTGGGTTAGGATGACGTGAGACTTGAAGAGACCGGGGTCGGGTATTAGGAAATACCCGAAATCACTTCGAATTTTTATATATTGAACTATGAATTCAATAGTCTGGAATGAAATGATTTAAGTGAATTGGACTATATAATCTAAATTTTGATACTTAGAAAATTTATGTGTGAAATAAGTGATGTCTATAACAAATTGTGAATTTGTAAATTGGTACGAGCTACCCCGGGTTTTATATAACTTGTATGCTTTGTATTCCATGTTATATGGGTTTACTCACGCTGGTTTCCAGCCTGACCCGGGTGTTACTTTGATGTAATGCTCGGGTCAGACCGAGTATTACAGATTTTTAGGTAAGGACGTTTTGAAGCTCAGGAGGCGAGCTGGATGGCAAGAACATATAGAGTATTTCCGATGTATTATGTTATTGTATATCTGAGACATGATGATTGTGTATATCAGTGTTTGTGTATATGTATAACTTTGATGTATTATAAATGTAGACAGATACAGAATTTTTTTTGTAAACTGTTATTATTTGATATTATATTTTGATCCGCTGTGAATGTGAGAATCTTTGTTGTGTTTCTTCTTCTTCTTCTTCTTCTATCTCTTTCTTCTTTTTCCTAACTATCTGGAATTTTCGGGATCGAAATTCCGAGTCGTTATAGGATTGGTTCTTTTACATTTCCAAAATCAATTCATAACTGATATCAAAATATCATATTCTCAAAATCATATCACTTTCAAAATCATATTTACTTTCAAAATCATATCGCATTTGAAATCATATCACTTTCGAAATCATATCGCATTTGAAATCATATCACTTTCAAATCGTATTTACTTTCGAAATCATATCTCCAAATAGGTTAAACCCTCATTTTAAAAACGTCATATTTACTCAGAATATGTTATTTCTCAAGAAAATATTATTTCAAATTTCAACCTAGATTATAACATCATTTAACAATATTCGCTTTTAAGTCAAGGATTTAAATGTAACAAATTCAACCTTACACCGTTGAATTTGGAAATATAGTTTAGATAGTCGTAAATAGTTTAAATAATTTAAAATACTTTAAAAATAATATAAACTAGTTATAATAGTTAATATAGTTTTAAAATAGATAAAATATTTTTAAAATAGTTTAAAACAGTTTAAACAGTTTAAAATAGGTTAAATTATATTAAAATAGTTTTAAAATAGTTAAAATAGATTAAATTAGATTAAAATAGTTTAAACAGTTTAAAATAGATTAAATTAGATTAAAATCGTTTTAAAATAGTTTAAAATAGATTAAATTAGATCAAATAGTTTTAAATAAGTTAAAATAGTTTAAAATAGATTAAATATCTTAATATAGATTAAATTTGTTTACATGATTTAAAATAGATAAAGATTGGTTTAATATAGTTTAATAGTTTAACATAAAATGGTTTTATATAGTATATATTAAAATAAGTAATTTGAACAAAATGCCAAATTAAACCATTTCTTCCATTCCAACAAATCTGGACCATATCCAGCTTTCAAATTAACAAACTCAAATTTTCTCTTTCAATTTAGACTCTCAATAAAACCCTTTAAATCTATACTGTTTTCAAATCCATGTTTGAACTATAAATTATACTACATCAAATTTAGTAGATTTCAAATTTTTAATATTCAAACATTTCAATAACTCCATTTCGACAAATTTCATTTATATTTCAAGATTTTACTTTGAAATTTCAATTCAAATTCCTTTAAACAATTTATTTGGACCATTTTCAATTTCAATATTTAAAGCTTGGATTTTTGAAAATAATTCGGTATATATAAATCAAATTCTATTTCAAAATATCATTTAATTGAATTCAAAATTTAAGGATTAAAAAATCATTTAATTTATCCAATTCGGTGTCCATATATAATTTTCTACCCTATGGTCGAGTGATACAGATATATATCATTTGAACCCGCAACAATTTAAAATTTACGGATATATATCATTTCAACCCGCAATCCCGAATTTAACTTCAAATCCATGAAATTGCTCGAGTCTATCATTTCAACCCATAGAGATTTCTCCCTAATCTATCAGATCGTTCGGGTATGTTTCATTTCAACCCATATAGATTTTCTGGTAGTAAACTAAGGGAACATGCAGTGTGATATCAATATATAAAAATAATTACATCCACACATTCAATATCAACAATTAAACATCCATCATAATTATCATTTAAATCAACCAATAAATAATATCAATTAACTGGTTGTCATTAACAGGTATTTAACTAGCAAATTTAAAATTCAATATTAACTTAAATGGCAATTAAATTCGATAAAATTCAGATTAAACTGGAATGAAAAATTAAATATACCAAACAACAATCAATCAACTTTTAATCACATTATAAATTTAATTTAACTGACATAAGACAATTTAGTAGTTGTGAGTGGGTTAAAACACTCACCCTTGGTTTCAAATTTATTTTATCAACTATAGCCCAAAATTTGAAAAGTCTTAGAATTCGTCCAAACTAGTTCCATAATTTCAAGAATTTCGACACGGTCGTAGTGGAGAAAACCACACGTGATTCCGACCTCGTATGCAGAAGATACTAAGTTTTGAACTTATTCGATTTATGCTATAAAAATCAATGAAATAAATAAATAAATTTTCCACATCACCTGCTAACATCTCAACAGGGTCGAACTCTAATCCACCTTCAACATGCACGCAAGCCGCCACTGATCATCGAAGTTGAACACTACCGTGAGCGGTGCCACCGCCCACACCAGAGGTCGCCGCGACCTCCCCCACATCTCCTCGACCCCCTGCGATCGACTAAACCCCATCGATCCTCGTTGCCTTTTACCCAGCCACCGCCTTGATTAAAACCTAACCCAATTGTTGACAACGATCTAGCCACTAATCTTCCAAGAGAATACCACAAATGCACTCCCCACGTCACCCTCCACACTACCATACCCTTGAATCGACGATCCATCGCCGATCATCAACCATCAAAATGGATGGTCGAGAATGTTTTGGTCAATTTTGGACAAACCAAAAGTCGATTGCAAAAAACAAATAGCAGATATAGGTTGCGCTCTCGAAAGCATTCCAACGATATATAATTCAATATAGTTTTGAGGAGTTTGATTTTTCGATTTGATTTTGATTTGCAATTAAATCTAGGACTTAGGGTTTCTGCCATTTTAGATGGAAGAATAGACTGATGGAATTGTACGTACCATAATAAGAAATAAAAGGCTGCTAGGGTTTAGAAAAATCTATTTATATAGACAATGCCCGATAAGAAAGAATGAACATATCGAATCGGTTAGAAATGACAATAATGACCTGAAAAGCCTGTTCCACTTCCGAAACGAAACTAGGTCATCCTATATATTGAAATAGATGTTTTCGATATTTTTAAATTTAATGGAACATGTTTCAAGTCCAAATTCCATTGAATGAAGAACTTAGCTTTTAAAATCAGCTTATTTCAAATTGAATTCATTAAATTGAATTCTACGCATTTCTAACCCGCGCGATCAACGGATAAGTCCAATCGCTACGAAACTTGAAATCTTACAATAATTTACCGTTATGGATCCGATGAAACAAGTTTCGTCGGAATCCGAGACAGTGGTCAAAATGGCTATTATTACGTTAATTAACTAAATTATTTATAACGACCCAAATTTTTAGCCATTTGATTTTGAGGAAAATTAACTAATTTTTTTTATTTGGGATATTAGTTTTTATTAGTCGAATAAATAAAAAAATTGATATCTAAAATATATAAATCTATATATTGATTGAAAACAAGGTTAATTTTAAATATAATTCTAGATACGATAAATTTATATATAGATGTATATAAACTCCACCATTTAAATTTGCAATAAAATTTCCATAAATGTATGTGTGTGTGTGTGTGTGTGTGTGTACACAAGCTTTATGATGATTAAAATTATATATGTATGTAATTTTAGATGTACATGGTTATAAAAAATATAGCATATGAATATATATATATATATATATATATATACGTGAATGTATAAACTCCAAAATGACAAATTTCAAAACCTATGAATATATATCTATATATATGTAGGTATATATTTATAAAATATAGTGCATATGTGGATATATATATATGTATACACACGCTTCTATATATGTAAGTTTGACAATGTAAAAGTGTATATTGTATATGTATGCATATCCTTACCCATATATTTATACAAGTGTTTACGGTAAGTAAGTGTGTAAATATGTATATAAATATGTATATAATTTGATAATATCTATCAACATTTTTCTTAATAATATAAAATTTGGCAAGTTTAATTCTTTTGAAAATTTATAATATTTTAATTTGGAAATATTTATTTTGGCGATTTAAAATTGATATGATTTATTTTTCAAAGGCTAATCAAAAATACTTTCTATTTATAATATATATATATATATATATAATTGATATATCTTGTAAATAGGAAGTTTTTAAAAGCTAATATACTCAAACTGTAATACATATGAATATATATATATATATATTATGATTTGGTTTGCGTTTTAAAATTCAACACAGTAATTATCAAAACTAATGATCAAAAATGTTTTTCCATTTGAAATATATATAAAATTGTATATATTAGAAATGGGAAAATTGTATTGATTTGAATTTAATAAGTCTTTGCAAACTTTAATAAATATATAATTTGTAATTTGAAATGTTAATTTGATTTAATACTTCTGAAAATAATATTTGAGATTTAATTTTTTAATAACAAAGTTAATTCCTTATTTATTATAAACATATACTTTAAGCTTTTGTTTTAAATAAGATTTAATTTAAAAGTTCATTTGTTTTAGTAATCTTTCCTTTTAAAATTTTAACATAAGATAAGTTTGTTTTAAAAATTCTTATATATAGAGTTAAATTAAATTTCTCAAATTTATAAACACATGTTATATAGATTTAAACCAAAAGCATAAGTTCTTTGTTAATAAATGTTTATTTGAATTCACATGAATATTTATTGAAATCCAAAGCTTATTTATATAAATAAATTCACATTTTATAATTATCTAAATATTACATAAATACATGTATATAGCTTAAATGAATTATTAAAAAGAAAATAACATTTAAAACATTAATAAAACATAAAAAAATAACTTTCGTAAATATTAATTAAACATCATAACACTTGTAAGACATTAATTTAAACATAAGGACATTTGTAAATCAATATGCATAGGTGTAAGTTAACTAATGCATCATAGTAGACAAGTGTCAATTCTCTTTAATTTAAAATCTAAAAATAAAAATATGATAAAAGGAAGAGTTTTATTTTCAACAAATTTCTTTCTTCATTCTCAACCAAAATGTAAATCAAAACAAAGATCAAAAATGAATACAAATGCAAATAAAAGATATGAAAAAAGAAAAAAAAAGAAAGAAGAACAGGAAATGAAAATATGAAACAAGGAAGATGATCTGGAATCATGAAGTCAGAAAGCAAAGAAGTAAAACAGGAAAATTTAGCATGCAAAATTAGATTCAGATTCATCAGCAATTCAGATTAAAAAATACAACATGTAAACTGGAATCAATCAAGAAATTCAGGAAATAGAACATGCAGTGAAATTTAAAAAGGGCTGGAAAACAAAAAAATACAGTTTTGTCCTTTGCTTATAAAGGTGAGTAAATGGGATTTTAAAAATAGTTTAAAACCCGAATTTCTTTCATGTTCTTATGATGAATAGCATGATGTTGATGAAATACTTGAATTGAAAATTGATGCATGTATGGATATGATGTTTGAATGCCTGTTGAGTGTTAATGTAGTTCCTGTGTGATGATAACAGGATCCTTTTTCTTAATAAAATCAATAACTTCATGTTGAATTCAAATTTGCTTAAAATTTGTAAACAAAGATTGTTTGTAATCATGAAATCTATCATCTAAAATAGATATAGGATTTTAAAGTGAATGATTCACTCATACCTTTCAAATTTGCAGTAAAAAGAAATTTGGGTCAAAAATTTTTGAATTCAAATTTGAGTTTTGAATTTATAATCGAATTGCAAATAAGAAATCATGATTTTTAATAGTAGTATCATGATTTTTAGTTGGATAATTAGTGTGAATTCTTTGATTTTCTGTTTTGAACATTTCGACCAAATTGAGGCGAACGACGGCAAAATTGTGGTCGTGGTTGTGCTCGAAGGTGGAGGGGACAACGGTGACCATGGGAAAAATAGTTTGGAAATTTATTGTTAAGGAGGATGGCCGGGATTCGATCATGTAGGGTTTTGCAACCTGTTTTTTCCGATGATGTTCTTTGGGTTTTCACGGCGTCATAACGCAACTGGAGTTGATCGCGGTTGGTTCTGAAGATGTCGGGGAGTGAGGCGGAGCTAGCGTTGAGGTGGCGAGGTGTCTCGAGAGGGGGATGGTCGGCGGTGATCGTTTTTTCTGGTAGTAATGGTTTAGCAGTTTGGGTTAAAGGGTCATATTTCGATTTTCGATCAATGCTAGAGTTTTGGGTTTTACATAGCTTTGTAGTGGTCGAGGGTGACTTTCCGAAGCCACGACGATGATCGTGGGTGGTTAGGGTGACGGTGCATGATGCATGCGTGCAAATGGGTATCAGGCGATGATGGGTTTTTAGGTAGAAGAAGAGAAAGGGTTGGAGCTCGAAGCATGTACCGGGAGTATGATGTTCTGGCTCGAAGCAGGTTGTAGGTTAGGGGTGACTCGGGGTAAACACGGGGGATGTCAGTGGGTTGCTCGGGTTTTTTGTCGAGTAGCTTTGTTGTTCAGTTTTTTTTAAAATAAACAGTAATGTTTAAAAAAGATTTTGAATCAAAGGAAACTTGATTTTTGTAAATGATTAAAGTTAAAAACAAAGATTAAACAATTTTTTATTTATAAAACTAAATTTGTCTCAAAATTAAATTTTAAACATGTTTTAAATTATGTTTTAAATAAAATAAGTGGATTTTGAAATAAATTTTGTATTAAACTTTATTAAATAACTTTGGAAAAAGTTTTAAAAGATTTAAAAGTTAATTTAAATTGTGTTTAATTGGAAATCAATTATAATAAAGATTTTCTTAAGTAATTTAGAACTTTGATTTAATTTAAAGATAATCAAATATATAAAGATAATTGGAATACTTCAATTATGATTAATTATTAAAGTGTTTTGGTTAATATAAATAATTTAATTTAGATAATAGGTTTCTTAATTAAGAATCTTTTTAATATAGAAAATTAAATAATCATTTAATTAATTTAAATGATTAATTAAGTAATTAATTAAGTAATTAATTTGTGATTAATTAAAGATTATCACTCATGGATTAATTTAGTGTAATTACTTGGAAAGTAATTAAGTAATTGATTTCTGGAGGTAATTAAGTAAAAGATAATTACTTCATGAAGTAATTAAGTAGATGTGATTAAGGGTAATCACTTGTGTTATTAAATAAGAATTAATATATATAAGTAATTAAAGGTTTAAATTATTTAATTAATGAAAGGATTAAGAGTACTTAATAATGTGATTAATTACTTGTTAAAGTAATTAATTAAGAAAGAAGTTTAATTAATAGAAGTAATCATTAATTAATAGAAATAATTAATTAATTGTTAATTAATTAATTTATAATTAAGTTTTAATTACTAAATGTAATTAAAAGTAATTAATTAAATGTGATTAATTAAAAGTGATTAATCTAGAGTATTTAATTAAAATTAATTAATCAAGTATGATTAATTAGAAGGTGATTAATCAGGTATGATTAATTTTAAAGGGATAATTAAGAAATAATTATCAGATAATTAAATAATAATTAATCAAAGGATGATTAATTTAAAGGGTAATTAAGAGATAATTACTTGGATAATTAAGAAATAATTAATCAAGATGATTAATCGAATTTGTGATTAAGGAATAATTACTTAAAGTAATTAAGTAATAATTAATCAAGGGAGATTAATTAAGGTGAAAAATTAAGTGATGTTTAGTTAATTATTTTGTAATTAATTAATGAATATGTAAGCTGGATTAATGATAATCCAAGTGATTAAGTAAGGAATTAACTTGATTAAGGATTAATTAAATTAATTAAGTTTGGATCAAACCTTGTTATGGATGATGAATGATTGGTTGATAAGTATCATTGGATGAGTTAATGATATTGGATGATATCGTATGTCACTGGTTGATATGTGATGATATGAATGTGATATATCTGAGATGTGATATATATGCTGCTTTGTGATATGTATGGATGAATGTGATAATTGTGAATTATATATCTGTGTGTTATGAATCATCCATTTATGTTTAAGTGATATTCTGAATATCTACTGTTAAAAACCCTTAAGTACAACTTGGACATTAAAATGGCGTTTGGATTTGGTGAGACCGGGATCGAATTTCCATATTTGGATATCCGAAAACCACACCAATCCAAAATAAACGTTAGGCCGTGAATCCAAGTGGAGTGCAAGTGAAGACTCGAGGTGTAAGAACTATTCGTCAGTATAACTCTGGGGGTGATTCCGTAATGAGTTTGACGGAGATAGTACTTACATGCTCGAGATGGTGATTCAGAGTGCAGGGGCTATGGTCGTTGACTGTGAGGGTGATTCCAAAATGAGTGCAACGGCATAGTGCCTTCGGTTCCGTTCGAACCCGGAACGGACTTGTATGGATTGAATGCTTTCAGAACATCGTCAGGTGGACGATGAGCATTCTAAGATAGACGTGTCCTATAAAAGTAATCGCAGCCTCAAGCCTCATCAACCGGGAATGGCTAAAACAGAGGAGGTGTAGCAAGGTTAAGTGGGTCATGCCCAAGTAGGACGAGATTCATCCCTGTCTAAATGTCCCTTTTTATTTTGGCTTTGTGGGCAGTTGGATCTACAGCCTTAACGACCCAGAATTTCTATTATTTAAAATTTTAAAATTTAATTGATTTTTAAATATTAATAAGTGAAATTTATGAGTCGAATAAATTTTATTTCGAATAATTGGATTTAATTGGGAATTAAATCGATAATTTAATAATAGAGATTCCAGAAATAATTGAAAATTGTGTTAAATATTATTTAAATGACTTGTAAAATTTTATTTTATCATATTGAAGTTAGAATGATGTTATAAAACTTTTAAAATTGAATTTAGAGTAAATTTGTGAAAATTGAATATTTTAATATTTAATTATCGACTGTAAAATAGCCAATTTTTGAACAGTCTCAGAATTGGACGAAACTAGTTCCATTGGATCCGTAATAGTTAGTTATTATCGGATTTCAATTTTCATAGCAATCGGAATTTTCGTTTTGACCGTGGCAGCTCGAAACGCATCGAAATAGTTTTTAATATTAATTTGGCGAGTCAAAATTGCCATTTTTCAAACAGTCTCGGATTTCGACGAAACCTATTTCATCGGATCCGTAATATGATATTATTGTATGGTTTCAAATTCCAGGTCAATTGGATTTACCGTTTGTCCGGTGCAAGCTAAAACGCCTAGAAAATCGTTTAATCGGTTTAATTTAAAATTGAACGTCTATTGCTATAACTCACACAGATGACCGAATTAGCTCCCGAAACACGTTCCATTGTGTTCGAAACGCGGGGTAAACCTTAGAAACGCCAACCGACACGCTTCGTTTGGAGTTCGGAAATTTCGGGATGAATAGTGTTCGTCGTTTCTTCTATAAAAGCACCTCAACTCTTCACAATTGCAACCATTTGAAACCCTAACCCTAAATTGAAGCCAGCCGCCACCTCCCTAAACCAATGGCCAGAAATCATCTTCTTTTCTTCCTCAATTACTCCCAATCCACACGTTTTTAGCAAAAGTTTTCAACTAGGAAAATGTAGAGCACAATGCAATCTAGAGATCTATACGGAGTTGATCGAGAACGGGGCGTTGTGGTGGTCGCTAGGGAGGCACGTTCGGCTGCAGTTCGGCATGCATTTCAAGGGGAATTTGAAGGCCGAGCTTCATGCCCTTGGGACCGAAAGTGGAGCTAGTGGTGGCCTTCGACGTGGGGTTGCTTGATCGACGTGAAGATGAGCGTGGGTGGCGGCGAAATTAGGGCTAAAAGTGGCGGCTTGGGTAGTTTGAACGTGCGTTTCCTGATGTTGGGGAAGAGGATAGATGCGGCCACGATTTTGCAAAGGAAAAGCAATGGTCCAGATTAGCCTGTAGGGTTTTGAAATTAAAATTAAAATGTAAATTGATATGTAAATGTTTAAAATGATGTTTCTCTTTCATACGAGGTCGAAAACGCACGAAACCAGTTGCGTTGGAATCGTATAGACGAGCACTACGCGATGGAATTGGCTTGGAGTCGTTTGAAGTTAGTGAAAATTTCGGGTAAAATTAAACACGCGTTTAATTTTATTCGAAATAAAAGGCTGGAATGGAATTAAAATCAAGGTGAGAACTTCTCACTCAATCGAATCGGTTTTGATTTTAATTTTTAAATAGTTAGATTTAAAATTGCTTGATTGTATGTTTGAATGATGATGGTTATCTATTGATTGTTAAAATAGACATTATGCGCCGTTAGTAAGCGGAGGTTATTTATTAAAAACATATACCGCGAATATTTCATAAACAGTGAAATTGGTATTATTTATGTACTTGGAGTTGATTTCCCGCATTGTATAGCGGATGAGACCCTATTACGCCGTCTATTAAGCGGATAATATTTTATAAATCCCATATACCGCGATAATTCCGTACTGGAGCGGAATTGGTGTTGTGCTAACATCTTTGGATGCAGGGAAACAGGTTGGAGGGATCCAACTGGATTCCTCAACTGTATTGATTTATTTACAGATATTTTGATATTTGTTGATCATCATATCGATATATGATATTTGGATGTCGTGATTGACTATTTGGTGCTGCTGCATCATCGGATCCATTTCTGAAGTTTTAAAATAATGATTTTTGGTTTTAAAAGGAATTTTAAAGTGATTTTCAAAAGTATACGTTTTATTAAATTTTGAATTGTTAAAAATAAATAAACATTTTAATTTTATGGTTATAAAAGTTATATTTTTGGGAAAATAATACTTAAGTGTAATTTTGGAGTTATATAAGTTATAAATAACGTTTTGTAAATTAATAAAGAGATTGGTTCATTTAAATTGAGATTTTTGAATTATTATAAACGGTTTATATAAAAGATTTATAAAATTTATATTTAATAAGTTAAAGATATTGGAATTATAAAACGAGCTTTTATAAGTGTTAAAATAAAGTTGTACTTAGTTTTATAAGTAAACAAGAATTTTAGATTTATAAACAAATGATGATATAAAAGAATGGATTTGGGAATAAATGGTTTATAAGTAATTTACTTATAAACCGAATTTCGACATGTAAATGAAATTTACAGACATAGTTTATAAATTCGAAATCAATTGAATTCGATAAATTGAATATAGAAGTTTATGAAAGGTAATATATTCGCGATTTTGGATAGCGAATAAATTTTTGAAATAAAACGTGTTGTAAATATTGAAATTGGGTTAGTGAAGTATATTCACGATTTTGGACAGTGAATATGTTATTAAGTAAAATGGATATGTTTTGGGATAGCGATATTATTAAAAGAAGTTGATTATTTTAACGATGTTTTAAAAATGTATTATGAATCGAATACATAGATTTCAACATTCATTGTTGAAATAGACGTGTTCGAGAAATAAGGAAATGATGGACTATAACACTGTTGTTATAGTAAATGGTTTCCGAAAGGAAATGATTTATATAGTATTGGGATTTATATATCTATTTCAATTTTGAATCCCTATACTAGTGATTTTGGGTTGTCGTAACGGTGTTTTACGCAACATTCGTTTTGGTCCAAATAAATATGTTTAAGAAAATGATTTCTTAAAGAATGAAATATATACTTAATTTCGATTTAAGTATATTGGATATTTTCCAAGTGTTGAAAATAAATGGGTTTGTAAATTTCTTATTATTAAATAAGCATGGAAATGTTTTCCAATATGAAGTGAATGTTCTGGGATTTTATCTTTAAAGGATAAATTGAAAATGATTATTAGAAGTCGATTAGAAAATCGTATATTCATAGATATTTTGGAAATGTAAATTCACTATGGAATTTATAAATGAAAAGGGGAATTTGTTTAAAAATAAACGTTGATTTATTTTTGAAGTGTGGGAATTAATTTACAGATTTGGAACGTTAATATAAAGTAAATCGTTAAGGATTTATTTAATTGGTTTAAATGAACCATATTGAAATGAAAGAAATTCCGCGTAAGGAAAATGATTGAAATTTGTTTTCAAAAGTGATAAAGGTGAAAAGTGATTTGAAAATTTGTTTTCAAATGGTTGAAGTGTGGAAAATATATATCTAGTAAAGATATTTTGGAAAGTAAATAATTTGGGAAATTATTTGGATTTGGTGATGTTGAACACGCCTATTGATAGTTAAATAACCGACTATCAATATTTACCTTTAATTAGGTATTTGTTGTGATTTGCTTGAATTTGAATGCCACACATATTTTTGAATAAGCGCTCACTATTCGGGTTAGCCGGGAAAGGACCTTGGGGTCGTATAACCCATTCCGATTATGTGATACGTCGTAATGGATTGCATTTGATGACGGTGTTGAAGACCGGATATTTTTGAAAACGGAAGGATTACCGTTGAGTTACTTTGCATCGGCTGATCTCCGATATAGAGTTTTTATCACCCTTAGTGACGGGAAGTCCGGACGTGATTAGAAATTATCCGGAATGCAAGGACTTCTTTGTAAGTGCCTTCGGTTCTGTTCGAGCCCGGAACAGACTTGTATGGATTGTATGTCTGACATTACAAATTGAGATATAAAGCTGATTTCTTTCAAATATATTTCTATTGGTGGTGGAGAATTTATTCTCTTAGCTTAACACCCTTCTCTAAGACGTACGAGCTCAGAGGTTATATAGTTGAAGGTTATTAGCGATATACTCCCAATTTGGTAGTGTGGCACGCTGAGTGTTGCTGTGAAATGATCATTGTTTGATCATTTGTGGTATGATCATTTGTTTGATCATTTATCTTGGTGATCATTTCTATGATCATTTGATTGACCCAAAGCACAGCTTTTGTATAAAGCGTGGCTTTGTGGACAAGACTTCGTCGGACCTCACACCCCGGAAATGGTCAAAACAGGAAGGATGCGGCAAGGTTATTAGGGGGTAGCGCCCCTTTAGTGTATGTCATTCCTTCTGGATAGAGGCGGTATCATGGAATGGAGCCCAGATACTTAGCCTATGTGGTTACTGCATTATTATTCTTATGTGGTTGTTGGAAATCGAGGATCCTCGGATAGATCAGTTACGATCGGGGGATGACATATTCGTGTCAGTAGTTATCCAGTTAGGGGTAACCCGGCCTTGTGTTGGCAGAGATCCGGTTGGTTCTCGGGTCGTCTTTCCATAGGCATACCTATGTGGCAATGGGAAGTTCTTTGGCCTGACCATTTGTTGGAAATCCAAAGAACCAATACGATCTTGTACGGTTTTAGTTGTAGAACCTATCATTCACTTATGGTGACTCCCCACTGTTTGGATGGTAGCTATAGTAGGCATAAGTGCGGAATGCCTATGCTGGCTGAGATTTATATCTTTATTTTCGAAATGAATTTTGCCTACACTATGCACTAGTAATAATATCAAATGTTTCTTTTTAATGCGTACCAAGCATCTTTGACTATCATAAGGAGAAATCTCCTCCGATTCTGCGTTTGCATTGTGTGTGTGTGCGGGAGGCCTTATGGTAGTCTCATTTTTAAAAGCATTGCGAATTAACTTTAAAAATATTCTTCTATTTTGTTTTAAAGATAAACTGTTTTGAGTTCTCACACCAGTCACATGACTGACTCGAAGTTTATTGTTTTCCTTCCTAAACTCTTTGTGCCCACCAATTTCCACATGAGCAGTCAAGAGTAAGGTTTATCAGGATATTCTGGAATTCAGGAGTTGCAGGAGGCAAGCTGGATGGCATGACGTATTCACTAGTATATAGTATTTCTTTTCTGCTGTTTGTTTGTTGTTGTACACTCTGATGATGTAATGTAATGTAATATGATGAAATGTAATAACTGATATAGTTCTTTGTTTAAAGATTATTCATTTGTCTATTATATGTTGTTCCGCTGCGAATTGTGAGATTCTGATGTTGTTCTATTATTTCTTTCTGTTCTATTCTATTTTTTTCAGTCTTCTTCTACCTTTTCTTCTTCCTTAAACCCTAACGGTACGGTTTTTCGACTTTCGATTGCTCGGCAGTTGATACACTGGACGTATTGATGTCGGTTTTCGTGAACGAAAAATCGCACTCGTTACAATTTGGTATCAGAGCATATGGTTAAGCGACAACCATGGCTCTGTTGGGAATTACTCATTAGAGATGGAGTCAGTAGTACTCTAGAATGAGTGTGAGTGTAATAATAGCTATGAGCGCGTATTTGTTAGTGAATATAAATTGTTTTATATTGTGTTTGCTTATCCGTTGAGCTGTTTGTGAATTCTGGTCGGTGTGTGGAACGCCATATTATCGATAGGGATTTCTAAACACTTAAACGAGGCATGTCGACATAGTATTATTTAAATTGGGTAAATGAAATAATTTTACCTTGATTTTATTTTATATGTATAAAGGAATAATTTTTCAAAATTATTAAAGTGTATATGAATTGATTGTTTAGTTGTTGAATAAGTTAAATAAAACACCAATTTAAAAGAATAATTGTATATGGAAATAAATTATAAGTATGAAGTTATAATTAATGTGATTTACAATTGTGAAATAATCTTATATATAAGAAGTGAAATTATATAAGTAAAAAGATGTATAAATGTGATTTATAATCTGAAAATAAAATTCCAGAGAAGTGTTTTGAAAGGATATGATATTTTGGGAAATTGTTTTAGAGAAATTAAAGCTCTAAACTCTTTTTGGTTGCTGGAAAATAATTCCGATGATGATCGCGACATCATTGGTGTTCATTTTCGGGTTTCCAAAAGAGGGATTGCTGCCAAATTGTTTAAAAGAAAGTTGTTTGGAAAATTTGGATTTGATTTGGATTTGATAAGATGTTTGAAATGGAATATAACTTAAGTGATGTTGAATGAAGTTGATTTTTGGTGTCAAAGTAAATTAATAAGTGAATTAATGAAATGAAGTCATTAAGAATTTGAACTTGAGTTATATAAATGAAATTCAACATTATATTGCTAAAGGAGTTAGCAATTGAATTGAACTAATGGATTGAATGTTAATCAATTAAATGTAAATAATTGATATGAAATAATGTATTTAAGTATAAATTCATTAAAAGCTAATGTTATTGGAAGTTGAGTAAATTGAATGGAAGTCAATTTAATATGATCCAATTGGAATTAAAAGTGTTGAACCAAATTGAATGTAAATTGAATAAACGTTGGTTGTTATTTGATTGTTGATTGATTGTATATAATTCATTAAGTATTAATGAAATTGAATTAGCAAAATTGAAAGCTATGTAATTGAATTCAAATGGATAATATGTGAACTTGAATAGAATTGAATTTGATTTGGAAGTAAACCAACTTGAATGAAAATTAGTAAATGCAAACTAATTGAAATTGGATATGAATGAATGTTGATAAAATCCAATGTAAAAGAATCAAATGTGATTTAAATTGAAAACCAATTCATTGAATATTAATGAGAATATGAATGAATATTGATTTGGTTATGGATGATAGTTGGTTGATGTTTGCATTTGTTGTTTTGTTGCATTTGCTATATTGGCACATGTAGTTGTTATGTTGTTATATGTTGTATATTGATACTATTTTCATATATGCATGTTCTCATGTTGTTTGTTGAGTGTTTAGTAGGTGAGGATCGCGTTTGCTTCGCATTTGGAGCTCGCTTTCGCGTTATATTAGCCGTATACGCTCGCTAATAATATAATAAGGTACATATCTCGGATTACATACCGTACTTTTACACTTTTTTCCCTGCGGGATGCCTCATCACTTGATGAGATGTATATTTGTGATATATATACTATCATTTTTTTTCGGATCGAGTCGCGCAAAGGAGACTCTGACGAATTTTTCCGAAAATTTAAGGCGTTAGAATATTTTTGAAAAAAATTGAAAAAATTTGTGAAAACTAAATTTTGATTTGGAATTGAAAGTTAAACGATAGTAGTTGTTTTTGAAAAGATAACTAAGTTTGGATTTGAAAACTTAGTAAAGTTATGGTAAGAAGTTTAACTATTGAATTTTGGAGAAGTTAAACACTTAAGAGATTTAAACATCTAATTTGAACGATTGTTTTGGAAAGTTAATGGATTCTATAACTTTTCTTACTTGGTAATTTCGAGGACGAAATTCTTTTAAGGGGGGAAGTATGTAACGACCCAGAATTTCTATTATTTAAAATTTTAATATTTAATTGATTTTTAAATATTAATAAGTGAAATTTATGAGTCGAATAAATTTTATTTCGAATAATTGGATTTAATTGGGAATTAAATCGATAATTTAATAATAGAGATTCCAGAAATAATTGAAAATTGGGTTAAATATGATTTAAAATGATTTGTAAAATTTTATTTTATCATACTGGAGTTAGAATGATGTTATAGAACTTTTAAAATTGAATTTAGAGTAAATTTGTGAAAATTGAATATTTTAATATTTAATTATCGACTGTAAAATAGCCAATTTTTGAACAGTCTCAGAATTGGACGAAACTAGTTCCATTGGATCCATAATAGTTAGTTATTACCGGATTTCAATTTTCATAGCAATCGAAATTTTCGTTTGACCGTGGCAGCTCGAAACGCATCGAAATAGTTTTTAATATTAATTTGGCGAGTCAAAATAGCCATTTTTCAAAAATTCTCGGATTTCGACGAAACCTATTTCATCGGATCCGTAATGTGATATTATTGTATGGTTTCAAATTCCATGTCAATTGGATTTACCGTTTGTCCGGTGCAAGCTAAAACGCCTAGAAAATCGTTTAATCGGTTTAATTTAAAATTGAACGTTTATTGCCATAACTCGCACAGTTGACCGAATTAGCTCCCGAAACACGTTCCATTGTGTACGGAACGCGGGTAAACCTTAGAAACGCCAACCGGCACGCTTCGTTTGGAGTTCGAAAATTTCGGGATGAACAGTGTTCGTCGTTTTTTCTATAAAAGAACCTCAACTCTTCACATTTGCAACCATTTGAAACCCTAACCCTAAATTGAAGCCAGCCGCCACCTCCCTAAACTAATGGCCAGAAATCATCTTCTTTTCTTCCTCAATTACCCCCAATCCACACGTTTTTAGCAAAAGTTTTCAACTAGGAAAATGTAGAGCACAATGCAATCTAGAGATCTATACGGATTTGATCGAGGACGGGGCGTTGTGGTGGTCGCTAGGGAGGCGCGTTCGGCTGCAGTTCGTCACGCATTTCGAGGGGAATTTGAAGGCCGAGCTTCATGCCCTTGGGACCGAAAGTGGAGCTAGTGGTGGCCTTCGACGTGGGGTTGCTTGATCGACGTGAAGATGAGCGTGGGTGGGGGCGAAATTAGGGCTAAAAGTGGCGGCTTGGGTAGTTTGAACGTGCGTTTCCTGATGTTGGGGAAGAGGATAGATGCGGCCACGATTTTGCAAAGGAAAAGCAACGGTCCAGATTAGCCTGTAGGGTTTTGAAATTAAAATTAAAATGTAAATTGATATGTAAATGTTTAAAATGATGTTTCTCTTTCATACGAGGTCGAAAATGCATCAAACCAGTCGCGTTGGAATCGTATAGACGAGCACTACGCGATGGAATTGGATTGGAGTCATTTGGAGTTAGTGAAAATTTTGGGTAAAATTAAAAGCGCGTTTAATTTTATTCGAAATAAAAGGCTGGAATGGAATTAAAATCAAGGTGGGAACTTCTCACTCAATCGAATCGGTTTCGATTTTAATTTTTAAATAGTTAGATTTAAAATTGCTTGATTGTATGTTTGAATGATGATGGTTATCTATTGATTGTTAAAATAGACATTATGCGCCGTTAGTAAGCGGAGGTTATTTATTAAAAACATATACCGCGAATATTTCATAAACAGTGAAATTGGTATTATTTATGTACTTGGAGTTGATTTCCTGCATTGTATAGCGGATGAGACCCTATTGCGCCGTCTATTAAGCGGATAATATTTTATAAATCCCATATACCGCGATAATTCCGTACTGGAGCGGAATTGGTATTGTGCTAACATCTTTGGATGCAGGGAAACAGGTTGGAGGGATCCAACTGGATTTCTCAACTGTATTGATTTATTTACAAATATTTTGATATTTGTTGATTATCATATCGATATATGATATTTGGATGTCGTGATTGACTATTTGGTGCTGCTGCATCATCGGGTCCATTTCTGAAGTTTTAAAATAATGATTTTTGGTTTTAAAAGGAATTTTAAAGTGATTTTCAAAAGTATACGTTTTATTAAATTTTGAATTGTTAAAAATAAATAAACATTTTAATTTTATGGTTATAAAAGTTATATTTTTGGGAAAATAATACTTAAGTGTAATTTTGGAGTTATATAAGTTTTAAATAACGTTTTTTAAACTAATAAAGTGATCGGTTCATTTAAATTGAGATTTTTGAATTATTATAAACGGTTTATATAAAAGATTTATAAAATTTATATTTAATAAGTTAAAGATATTGGAATTATAAAACGAGCTTTTATAAGTGTTAAAATAAAGATGTACTTAGTTTTATAAGTAAATAAGAATTTTAGATTTATAAACAAATGATGATATAAAAGAATGGATTTGGGAATAAACGGTTTATAAGTAATTTACTTATAAACCGAATTTCGACATGTAAATGAAATTTATAGACATAGTTTATAAATTCGAAATCAATTGAATTTGATAAATTGAATATAGAAGTTTATGAAAGGTAATATATTCGCGATTTTGGATAGCGAATAAATTCTTGAAATAAAACGTGTTGTAAATATTGAAATTGGGTTAGTGAAGTATATTCACGATTTTGGACAGTGAATATATTATTAAGTAAAATGGATATGTTTTGGGAAAGCGATATTACTAAAAGAAGTTGATTATTTTAACGACGTTTAAAAATGTATTATGAATCGAATATATAGATTTCAACATTCATTGTTGAAATAGACGTTTTCGAGAAATAAGGAAATGGTGGACTATAACACCGTTGTTATAGTAAATGGTTTCCGAAAGGAAATGATTTATATAGTATTGGGATTTATATATCTATTTCAATTTTGAATCCCTATACTAGTGATTTTGGGTCGTCGTAATGGTGTTTTACACAACATTCGTTTTGGTCCAAATAAATGTGTTTGAGAAAATGATTTCTTAAAGAATGAAATATATACTTAATTTCGATTTAAGTATATTGGATATTTTCCATGTGTTGAAAATAAATGGGTTTGTAAATTTCTTATTATTAAATAAGTATGGAAATGTTTTCCAATATGAAGTGAATGTTTTGGGATTTTATCTTTAAAAGATAAACTGAAAATGAATATTAGAAGTCGATTAGAAAATCGTATATTCATATATATATTTTGGAAATGTAAATTCACTATGGAATTTATAAATGAAAAGGGGAATTTGTTTAAAAATAAACGTTGATTTATTTTTGAAATGTGGGAATTAATTTACGAATTTGGAACGTAAATATAAAGTAAATCGTTAAGGATTTATTTAATTGGTTTAAATGAACCATATTGAAATGAAAGAAATTCCGCGTAAGGAAAATGATTGAAATTTGTTTTCAAAAGTGACAAAGGTGAAAAGTGATTTGAAAATTTGTTTTCAAATGGTTGAAGTGTGGAAAATATATATCTAGTAAAGATATTTTGGAAAGTAAATAATTTGGGAAATTATTTGGATTTGGTGATGTTGAACTAGCCTATTAATAGTTAAATAACCGACTATCAATATTTACCTTTAATTAGGTATTTGTTGTGATTTGCTTGAATTTGAATGCCACACGTATTTTTGAATATGCGCTCACTATTTGGGTTAGCCGGGAAACGACCTTGGGGTCGTATAACCCATTCCGAATATGTGATACGTCGTAATGGATTGCATTTGATGACCGATGTTGAAGACCGGATATTTTTGATAACGGAAGGATTACCGTTGAGTTACTCTCCATCGGCTGATCTACGATATAGAGGTTTTATCACCCTTAGTGACGAGAAGTCCGGACGTGATTAGAAATTATTCGGAATGCAAAGACTTCTTTGTAAGTGCCTTCGGTTTTGTTCGAGCCCTGAACAGACTTGTATGGATTGTATGTCTGACATTACAAATTGAGATATAAAGCTGATTTCTTTCAAATATATTTCTGTTGGTGGCGGAGAATTTATTCTCTTAGCTTAACACCCTTCTCTGAGACGTACGAGCTCAGAGGTTATATAGTTGAAGGTTATTGGTGATATACTCCCAATTTGGTAGTGTGGCATGCTGAGTGTTGCTGTGAAATGACCATTGTTTGATCATTTGTGATATGATCATTTGTTTGATCATTTGTCTTGGTGATCATTTCTATGATCATTTGATTGACCCAAAGCACAGCTTTTGTATGAAGCGTGGCTTTGTGGACGAGACTTCGTCGGACCTCACACCCCGGAAATGGTCAAAACAGGAAGGATGCGGCAAGGTTATTAGGGGGTAGCGCCCCTTTAGTGTATGTCATTCCTTCTGGATAGAGGCGGTATCATGGAATGGAGCCCAGATACTTAGCCTATGCGGTTACTGCATTATTATTCTTATGTGGTTGTTGGAAATCGAGGATCCTCGGATAGATCGGTTACGATCGGGGGATGACATATTGGTGTCAGTATTTACCCAGTTAGGGGTAACCCGGCCTTGTGTTGGCAGAGATCCGGTTTGGTTCTCGGGTCGTCTTTCCAGAGGCGTACCTATGTGGCAATGGGAAGTTCCTTGGCCTGACCATTTGTTGGAAATCCAAAGAAACAATACGATCTTGTACGGTTTTAGTTGTAGAACCTATCATTCACTTATGGTGGAGCCCCACTGTTTGGATGGTAGCTATAGTAGGCATAAGTGCAGAATGCCTATGCTGGCTAAGATTTATATCTTTATTTTCGAAATGAATTTTGCCTACACTATGCACTAGTAATAATATCAAATGTTTCTTTTTAATGTGTGCCAAGCATCTTTGACTATCATAAGGAGAAATCTCCTCCAATTCTGCGTTTGCATTGTGTGTGTGTGTGCGGGAGGCCTTATGGTAGTCTCATTTTTAAAAGCATTGCTAATTGACTTTAAAAATATTATTCTATTTTGTTTTAAAGATAAACTGTTTTGAGTTCTCACACCAGTCATATGACTGACTCGGAGTTTATTGTTTTCCTTCCTAAACTCTGCGTGCCCACCAATTTCCACACGGGCAGTCAAGAGTAAGGTTTATCAGGATATTCTGGAATTCAAGAGTTGCAGGAGGCAAGCTGGACGGCATGACGTATTCACTAGTATATAGTATTTCTTTTCCGCTGTTTGTTTGTTGTTGTACACTCTGATGATGTAATGTAATGTAATATGATGAAATGTAATAACTGATACAGTTCTTTGTTTAAAGATTATTCATTTATCTATTATATGTTGTTCCGCTGCGAATTGTGAGATTCTGATGTTGTTCTGTTATTTCTTTCTATTCTATTCAAATTTTTTTCTGTCTTCTTCTACCTTTTCTTCTTCCTTAAACCCTAACGGTACGGTTTTTCGACTTTCGATTGCTCGACAGTTGATACAGTGGACGTATTGATGTCGGTTTCGTGAACGAAAAATTTGCAGTCGTTACAACAGCCAACTGCGGGGTGGTCTTGTTCGGGACTGTTCAGTAAGGATTGGTCTCTGCCTTGTGTTGTAGGGGAGCGGGCGTACTCCTCGGTATGGTGATCTAGGTCATGTACTGTGACGGGCGGTACCCCAGTTCCCTGCCATTGATGGAAACCCATTCTTCCTACGAGACCCTACGGTTTTGTTTGTATTACCCACTTTTGTGGCTAGTAGCTGGAATTTAATAGATGTAACAATTTCGGCTATTTCATATTTACTTGAAAACCCTAGACACTATTGTAATATCACTGGATTTCCTATCAAATGTTTTGGTTAGCGTAAGGTAAAAACTTTTTCATGTTTATGTGTGGGAAGTCTTCCGTGATACCTTTTCTTTTCAAAAGGATTTTCTAAAGTTAAGCAACTTTAAACCATTTACTCACACCAGACCCCTGTCTTACCCGAGTGTTTATTTTTTGTTTTATTAAACTCTTAGGTACTCATATTCTATATGAGTAGTCAAGTGATTCAGGTTTTCCTTGACGAATTCTGGAGGAGCTTTGGAAAACAAGGCTTCAGCGTGTAGATAAATAGTTAGAGTTTCCGCTGTGTGTTATTCTGTATAGTTGTTCTTCTATTGTATATTAGACAGAAATGTTATAACTGTCTAAATTGAGATGTATAGTTGTGTACTCTGATGTATATGATTCTATATATATGTTATATATTATAGTTCATTCGTTCCGCTGTGAGATTTCTATTGTGTTGTTGTTCTTTCTTCTCTTTCTTTTCTTCTTCTATCTCTTTCTTTCTTAAATAGTGATGCGACTTTTTAGTAATAGAAAATCGGGTCGCTACAATAAATAAATGTAAATATATATATATATATATATATATATATATATATATATATAAGATGACAAATATAGGTAAACATGTGAATATACATAGTAAATGGTGTAAATGCATATATCTACATATATGTGTATAAATGTTTATACATAAGGGAACATAACAATAAATTCATGATAAATTCAAGCACATAAAATGGCTAATCAACATAATAAATCAAATCAAGTCTTAAATCAAATCATCTTTTCATTCAAATCAGGTCTACATATTTTCAATTCAAAATAAACAAAAGAAAAATGAAATGAAAAAGAAAAAAATAGCCTATAAAGGAAGCATCGCCCACTCTATCTTCCACTTTACACTTCCACTCAATATATATATATATATATATATATATATATATATATATATGGACACACACACACACACACATATACCACTGCCTTGTTTTCTTTCATGTATACATCCTTGTTCACTCATAAAAAAAGAAACAAACTAAATAAGAATCAAAACAGTAAAACTTGAAGTTAGAAGTGAGATTAAACAAAAGGGGCAGTTCATCTCTGTTCAAAAACTATGAGTAAACCAATTCTTAAATTGTTGATAGGTTCTTCCTATATTATATATATTGCTATGAATATGATAAATCTTTGATTTGTAATCAATATGCATAGGATTGATATGTAAATGTATATGTGTGCTTGAACATGGATGTTTTCAACTGAACATCAAAAACCTGGACCTCTTCCTAAATTTAGCCTCTATTCTTTTTTTTCGAAAACAGTTTAAAACTTTCACCTTTTCAAAATCAATATCTCCATATCTAATTAAATTTGAGCTATGATTTCAAAATCGAAGTTCACTGTTTGTGAGTATAGAATAACTTAAAATTGGTTTCATGAAATTTCATTAAGCATAGAGGTAAGAAAACAATTTTCACAGCAAGTAGCTCAGATATGGTCAAATTTCGATCATCCTAATTAAATGATTAGATTATATAGACTTGTTCATATTTGGCAAATTTGAATTTTAGGCTTGGTTTCGAGGTTTTTAATGAAAAATGAAGGAAGAAAAGAGAAGATGAACGAAATTGGGCAATTCTTGAAATTTCGATCATCAAGTCGATTCGTGACTTGGAACTAGTCGTGGAGGAGGTTGGGTCGATGGAGAGTACATGAAAAATGGTGTGGTATTTTCTAGAAGGTTGTGGCATGGGGTTGTGATCATCTTAGCATTTAGGCCTTGCTTTTTTGGTTCGGTCTTGAGCAAAGGTTGGTGACAAGATGCAACCGGAGAGGTGGGTATGGAGGAAGGAGGAAGAGGAGGCAATGGCGAACGTTCTGGTATGGTTCGGTGGTAGATGGTGGTACGTGGTAGCACTGAGAGGTGTTTGAGTGGTGGTGGGTTCTGTACAGTTTGGGGTTGGCTGTTCGATTTTTGAAAGTGGAGTTTTGTCGAGCTTTCCGGTGGTGGAGCATAGAGTGGGGGTCGACGGCGACTCATAGAGATGGTCAGCGTCGAATGGCGGTAGTCGGAGGCAGCATGCATGTGTTCGTGCACAACTGTGTGCAATTGCTTGGAATTTGAATGAAGAAGAATAAGTGAGACATCGGGGAAAGAACGAGAAGATGGGAGTTGGGCCGGGTATGGGCCGAAAAAAAAGGAAAAGAAAGAGAGAAAGAAAAGGAAAAAAGGGAGGAAAATAAAAGAAAAAGGGAAGAAATGGAACTTATGTTTTCTTTTACATAATAAATTAAGTTATTAAAAACTCCAGTTCTATTTTCATTTAAATCCAAACCAACATGAATCTTTTTGTATCTTAATCCCATTACCCGGTATTATAAAATAGAATTATGGATTTTCGAAATTTAAAGTTCAATAATGTTTATAATTAAAATGAGTAATTAATTAATTATATTATTATTATTTGACTTGAAACTTTATGTAAATTAACAAATTAGATGTTACATAAGAGTGTTTAAATTTAATTAACTATAAATAAATTTGTCTTATAATTTCTTTAATTTGTAGTTCTTTTGGATAAAAATATAAACAGATTTGGTTAATTAATTAGTAAAACCTTGATTTGCAAATTGTTTAATATTGACCATTAATCGTTAAATTAGTTAACGATCTATATCTTGGCTTAACTCTATTGGATATTTATTTAAATTATTCTTGTCTGTGCCATCAAGTGGTCAGACGAGTATAAATAGTTAGCTTAAAATGATGATAAGTTTTATTTGAAACGAACATCTGTAATAAATTCTCATATGTAAATATAGTCACCCTAAATGTAAATTGTTTGTTTAAAATAAACTGGACCTTTTAATTTAATAATCATTTAAAAACCTTCATGGGTTGATTTTAGAGTTTAATATGCTAGGATTGGATAAATTCCAAATAATTCAACTATTTAAATAATTAACTGCACTTAGACATTATTATAATATCGATGGACTTCTGTAAAATTGATTCGGTCATAATCGGATAAAAACTCGTCGTGTTGTACAAGTGACCTTGGTTTTCAAGAGATTTTATAAGTAAAGTATTTCAAATTAAATGTGTTTACTAACGCTGGTTTCCAGCCTGACTTAGGTGTTACTTTATTGTAATGCTTGGGTCAGGTTGAGTATTACAAAATTTTAGGTTACGATGCTTGGAGCTCAGGAGACGAACTAGATGACAGAGACATATTTCACGTATTTGTTTATATTCCGTTGTGTACCGTAGGCTGTATATTCGGAAGTTAGGGACAAGTTATTATAACTATCCATATTTTTATATTGGTGATTGTACTCTGATAACCTACATGTATAATAACAGTTATAGCTTTCGTTTGTATAAATGTTGTTATTCTATATTATATTTTGTTCTGCTATGTATGTGAGATTCTGTGTTGTTATCTCTGTTTGCTTCTTCTATCTCATTTTCTTCTTAAACCCTAACAACCTGGTATTTTCGACACTCGGTTGTTCGGCACTCTATATAGTGAACGTATTAGTGTCGATTTTCGGGGGTTAAAAATCGCCCGGTAATTACACGTGGTATTAAAGTTGATGGTTAAGTGAGAACCTTGGCTCTAGTAGGGATTACTCATTAGAGATAAGGTCAGTAGTACCCTAGAATGAATTGAGTGTATTATATATGAAGGCGTACTTGTTATTTTCATATATAATGATTTTAAAAATAAGATTTTGTTTTGATATAAAATAAAATAATTTTTCTGAATTATTATAGTGTATTAAGGTGATCAGTCGTAACTATTATAATCAAATAAAATTATAAGATTTAAGTGGTTAAATATGTGTATAATCAAACAGGAATTTGGTAAGAATGAATTTTGCAAATAAGTTAAGCTAAAACTAGATTTAAACTAGAATTTAAATTCTGAAAAATTCAAAAGAGTTTTTCAAAGTGTTTAAAGACGAGATAAGTTTAGCCTGATTACACTTTATATATAGAAATAATTTTCCAGAAAATTATTATGGAATATGTGGTTTCTGGATATGATAATATTGATTATTATCGTAAAAATTGGTTGTTGTGTCTTAATAAAGGATGTTTATTACAGAATAAACAATGATGAAACAGTGTGAAATGTTTTAAAGAAGTAAAATTATATTAGCATGACTTATAATTTAAAATGGACCTAAATTATGGGGTTTTGAATCTAAGTCTCGAAAATTTTGAAATGTGTTTCGAAGTGGTTAAGAAAGCAATAAATAATGTTATTTAGAATATTTTTTAATATGTAAATTTTTGTTTTAAACAAGAGTTGGTTTGAAAAAAAATTCCTTTTTTGGATAGAAAACAAGTTTGGTTTAAATTTGAAGTATGAATTGATATTTAAATGGGATATATATATATATAAGTGCTTTCAAAGAGAATTGAAACAAATACTGGGTGTTGAATTCTAAAATCCCCCTTTGAATGAGAAGTATAACCCAGAGAAAAGTAAGCTTTTGAATTTATAAGTGGAAAGTGATATTTGTAAGAATTTAAATTTAGAGGGTAAAATATAAATTGGAAAGGATATGGGCTTGAATGACTTAGGAACTTAACTCAGACCAAGTTAAATAGTTTTGAACTTATAACCTGAATTGAAAATTTCAAGACGAAATTGAAATTTAACTAATGAAAGTTAAATGAATTAAATTGTAAAAGGAAAGGTATGGAACTAATAGGGGTGTAAAATAAGTTTAGTATGTATAGATGATTTCAAAATGATTTTTGAAATAAAATGAGTCTTGAATTTTGAAAATTTGTGAAGGGTGCCTTGGATTGATGTTTTAGATGATTTGGATGTTTATTTATTTGATATATCCTGCTATCATTATGTATGTTATTTACCGTATAGAGAACTGTAAATCGAATTATTGATATTAAATTAAGAAGTAGGTTGAAATGATATATATCCATCCCTAAAATTAAATAGACATTAAACTTTGATTTGGAACTATTTGAAAGATCTTGATCTTAAGAAATAAAATTAAATCAATTGAAATGGAATTATTTTTGAACTTAAATTTGAAATGTTAAAAATGAACTTGTCAACCGAAATCGTTTCAAAGAATTAGGTTTAAAATCTTAAAGTTATAATTAGGAAATAGATTAAATTTCGAAAATTGATTTGTTTAAAAAGATTTGAACTCTTACTCTAAACCTGAAATAAGTCCAAGTAAAAGAATGTTTTGAAATTTGGGCTTAGAATTGAATTATTTTAAAGACCTGGGTTATTAAATTAAATATTAAAGGTTAATCTGATTTAAGTGATTAAATCGGTATTTTGAAAAGCGAACTCGAATTTACACGAATCGAGATGGTTTAAAAATTGAGAATGGAATTTAAATTTATTCAAATTGAATTAGAATTAAATTAATTGGAATTGTAATCGAAATTGAATCAATTTGAAATCAAAATAGGAATTGATTTTAATTGAAATGGAAATCGAAGTTAATTCAAATTGAAACCGGGACTGAATCAATTTAAAAGGGTAAGGGAAACTGAAATTGATTTGAATTGGAAGATTGAAATTTGAATCAATTTGACTTTGAAACTATTTTCGAACAAATTATTTTAATATAAACTATTTAAAAATCTACCTTCTTAAATATGCAAATTATTTTGATTTTCCAAGCTATTTACTATATAAACCATTCTCTTTAAAACATAAACTATTTTATACTAACTATTTAACTATTTTACAACTATTCAAGCTATTTTCTAAATTCAAACTGGTTAAAGTGGAATTTTTTTATATTTAAATCATGGATTTACATACGAATTGGGATAAATTGAAGTATTAAATCAAATGGGAATTTGAAGCAATTCTAAATTGGAACCGAAATCAGAATATTTAGGAAAAAACGATTTTTGAAGGGAAATATTATATTTGAGTAAATATGATGATTTAAAAATGAAGATCTAATAGTTACTATAACTGAAATTTACTTATAATACGTAAGAAATGTGGCAAATAACTTGGTAAGTAATCGAACTAGGAAAAAGTTAAATTGGCATAAACAAGGTGATATATACTATTTATATATTTAAAATCCCTTGTTGAAATTATAACCGAAAGGAAATGATCCTTGAAGGATATTTGAAATGCTAAATAAAGTTTATATAAGTATGAGGCGGACTCAGAAATTATTGATCTGAAAATTATTCGAGTGGGAAAGAATAATTTTCCATGATATGGGAATTAAATTGAAAAGGTTTTGGAACCCATTGATTTTAAAGGACTTTTGATTGTGGCAAATAGTCAATTTTGGAAACTGGGTAAACCAAATTTGAAAACTATTGATTTTCAAGATATCGATTTTGTAAAGATAAAGTTTATTTGTGATACATATAAGGAGTATGCTTTGGGAGGTACTATATATGTATATAGTATGATAAGTTCTGAGAAAAGTATGGAAAGACACCTCCATGAAAGTCGAAACTTATAGTAGGAGATCCACTGGGTGGTTCTGCCTAGGAATCCAAAGGGTGGGTTCAATGAGAATTGGGATGCCAGAGGACATCTGGATAAAACTCAATGAGTTCCTGATGATCATTTGTTGGGTAGCGTAAGCCGAATGGTACTGATGCATATAGTTATATTAGGTTTTGCTGTGATGGCAACGTAACCTTTTTGTAACTGTGATCTATCGGAGTTCCATAGCGTAAGTCGGGTGGCATTGATTGCCTACAATGTGCGTTTGATTTTGCTGGGAGAGCAACGTAGAACCGGTGGATTATGATCTATGTGGTTTGGTTCTATAGCGTAATTCCGGTGGCAACCAGTCTATACTGGGTTCCGCTCGGACAGTGACGCAACCTTGTGTAGCCTGCGATCTATGTGGTATAGTTTTGTTTGACAGCGTAATTCGAGGGGAAGTGATTGCCTACAGACTACTTACAGTTTTTTTGTGATAGCAACGCAACCTTGTTGTAGCTGCGATCTGTGGTGTTCCCAGGGCAAAAGTCGAGAGGTGCGGATGTTGATGGTTTTCTTATGGTTTCGTCGGGATGGCGACGTAATCATCGGGTTAACTGTGATCCATGGTGGTGAAGGTGGAGTGATACTTTCCATAACATTTTTGAAAAGAGGTTTTCAAGTATTTTCACAGGGTTTTGAAAATGGGTCTACTAAGTACTTATAGATTTTCAGTCATATGCCTGATCAACATATGACTAAATTTCTGTAAGAACAACGTATGCCTAATCGAGTTGCTAAAAAGTATTTTTATCCAAACCTGCTTGGTAATACTATGTAATTTAAAGTGTTTTGAATTTTTTTATAACATAAGAGTTAGGGGTTAAATGTTAAAAGAAGATTTAATTAGTAACACGCATCAAAAATTAGAATTTCCCGCTTCGTTCCTTTTCGAGGACGAAAAGTTCTAAGAGGGAGAAATGTAACGACCCGAATTTCTAGCCATTTGATTTTGAAGAAAATTAACTAATTTTAATTATTGGGATATTAATTTTTATTAGTCAAATAAACAAAATTCGAATAAACAAAATTTTACGGTATCTAAAATATATGAATCTATATATTAATTGAAACTATATTAATTTTAAATATAATTATGGATACGATAATATATATAGATGTATATAAACTCCACCATTTAAATTTACGATAAAATATCCATAAATGTGTATATATATATAAATATATACAAGCTTTATGATGATTTAATATGTATATATATATGTGTGTGTATGTAATTCAAGATATACATGGTTATAAAAAAATATAGTATATGAAAATAAATGTATATATATGTATATGCAATTCAAGATATACATGGTTATAAAAAAAATATAGTAGATGAAAATAAATGTATATATATCTATATACGTGAATGTATAAACTCCAAAATGGAAAATTTCAAAACTCATGAATATATATCTATATATGTAGGTATATGTTTATGAAATATAGTGCATATGTGGATATATATATAAGTATGACAAAGTAAAAGTGTATGTTGTATATGTATGCATATCCTCACCCATATACATACATACATACATACATAGATATATATATATAAGTGTTTATGGTAAATAAGTGTATAAATGTGTATATAAATAAATGTAAATATATATAAGATGACAAATATAGGTAAGCATGTGAATATACATAGTAAATGGTGTAAATGCATATATCTACATATATGTGTATAAATGTTTATACATAAGGGAATATAGCAATAAATTCATGTCAAATTCAAGCACATAGAATGGCTAATCAACATAATAAATTGAATCAAGTCTTAAATCAAATCATATTTTTATTCAAATCAGGTCTACATATTTTCAAATCAAAATAAACAAAAGAAAAATAAAATGAAAATGAAAAAAATAGCCTATAAAGGAAGCATTAGCCACTCTAGCTTCCACTGTACACTTCCTCTCCCTATATATATGCACATGTATACATACCACTGCCTTGTTTTCTTTCATATATACATCCTTGTTCACTCATAAGAAAAAGAAACAAACCAAACAAGAATCAAGATAGTAAAATTTGAAGCTAGAAAGGAGATTAAACAAAAGGAGCAATTCATCTCTGTTCAAAAACTGTGAGTAAACCAATTCTTAAATTGTTGACAGGTTCTTCCCATATTATATATATAGCTATGAATATGACAAATCTTTGATCTGTAATAAATATACATAATATTATTATGTAAATGTAAATGTGTGCTTGAACATGGATGTTTTCACCTGAACATCAAAAACCTGGACCTCTTCCTGAATTTAGCTCCCGTTCTTTTTTTGGAAAGCAGTTCAAAACTTTCACCTTTTAGAAATCAATATCTTCATATCTAATTAACTTTGAGTTATGATTTCAAAACCAAAGTTCACTGTTTATGAGTGTAGAATTACTTGAAATTGGTTTCATGAAATTTCATTAAGCATAGGGGTAAGCAAACTTATTTTTACAGTAAGTTGCTCATGTATTGTTGAATTTCAATCATCCTAATTAAATGATTAGATTATAGAGACTTGTTTGTATTTGGAAAACTTGAATTTTAGGCTTGGTTTGGAGGTTTATAATGAAGTATGGAGAAAGAAAAGACGAGATGAACGGAATTGGGCAATTCTCGAAATTTCGACCGAGTCGATTTCGTGACTTGGAACTGGTCATGGAGGAGGTTGGGTCGATGGAGAGTACATTAAATGAAGTGGTATTTTCTAGAAGGTTATGGCGTGGGGTTTTGATAGCCTTAGGGTTTAGGCCTTGTTTTTTTTGGTTCGGTCATGAGCAAAGGGCAACGAAGAGATGCAACCGAAGGGATGCGGTATGGAAGAAGGAGGAAGAGGAGGCTATGGCGAATGTTCTAGCATGGTTCGGTGGTAGATGGTGGTACACGGTGGCAATGAGAGGTGTTTAAGTGGTGGTGGGTTCTGAACAGTTTAGATTTTTTTGTTCGATTTTCAAACGAGGAGTTTTGTCGAGTTTTCCAATGGTGGATCATGGAGTGGGGGTCGACGGCAACTCATAGAGATGATCTACGTCGAATGGCGGCAGTCGGAGGCAGCATGCACAGGTACGGGGATGATTGTGTGCAATTGTTAGAATTTGAATGAAGAAGAATAGGTGAGAAACTGGGAAAAGAAGGAGAAGGGGGAAGTTAGGTCGGGTATGGGCCAGAAAAAAAAAGGGAAAGAAAGAGAGAAAGAAAAGGATAAAAAGGGCAGAAAATAAAAGAAGAAGGGAAGAAATGGAACTTATGTTTTCTTTTACATAATAAATTAAGTTACTAAAAACTCCAAGTCTATTTTCATTTAAATCCAAACTAACATGAATCTTTTGTATCTTAATCTCATTACCCAGTATTATAAATTAGAGTTGTGGATTTCCAAAATTTAAAGTTCATTAATATTTATAATTAAAATGGGTAATTAATTAATTATATTATTATTATTTGACTTAAAACTTATGTAAACTAACAAATTAGTTGTTAAATAGAGTGTTTAATTTTTATTAACAAAAAATGAATTTGTCTTATAATTTCTTTAATTTTTAGTTATTTTGGATAAAAATATTAATGGGTTTGGCTAATCAAATTAATAAAAACCAAATTTTCAAATTGTTTAATATTGACCATTAATCATTAAATTAGTTAACGATCTATATCTTGGATTAATTCTATTGGATATTTATTTCAATTATTCTTGTATGTGCCATCAAATGGTCAGACGAGTATAACTAGTTAGGTTAAAGTGATGATACATTTTATTTGAAATGAACATCCGTAATAAATTCTCATATGTAAATATAGTCACCCCAAATGCAAATTGTTTTATTTAAAACAAACTGGACCTTTTAAATTTATTACATGGATTCGAAGAGACCAGAATCGTATAACAGCGTTATCCGAAACTGCTTCAATTTAATAATCACTACAGACCTTCACAGGTTGATTTTAGATTTTAATATGCTAGGATTGCATAAATTCAAAAAAAAATCAACTATTTTAATTGAGTAACTATACTTAGACATTACTATAATATCAATGGATTTCTGAAAAAGTGTTTCGCTTATAATCGGACAAAAACTTATCGTTGTACGAGTTACCATGGTTTTCAAATTATTTTATAACTTAAGTATTTCAAATTAAGTGTGTTCACTCACGCTGGTTTCTAGCCTATCTCGGGTGTTAGTTTATTGTAATGCTCGGGTCAGACCTAGTATTACAGAATTTCGAGTTAAGAGGCTTAGAGCTCAGGTGACGAGCTGGATGGCAGAGGCGTATTTCACGTATTTGTTTATATTCTGTTGTGTATCATAGGCTGTATATTCGGCAGTTAGGGACAAGTTATTATAACTGTTCAGATTTTTATATTGGTGATTGTACTCTGATAAACTATATGTATAAAAACAGTTATAGCTTTCTTTTGTATCAATTTTGTTATTGTATGTTATATTTTGTTCTGATGCGCATGTAAGATTCTATGTTGTTATCTCTGTTTGCTTCTTCTATCTCTTTTTCTTCTTAAACCCTAAGAACTGGTATTTTCGATACTCGGTTGCTCAGCATTCTATATAGTGAACGTATTATTGTCGATTCTTCGGGTTCGAAAATCGTCCGGTCGTTACATTACTATTAAATTGGTTAAATAACTTTTTAATTTCAAATTTTATAACCAACGATTTTCATCATTTCTAATTACACAGAAATTAATAATCTTTTTAAGACAAATTTCCGACGTTAGATTTCAATATTAAATATTGCACAAATTACAGCGTTCAAGTATAATTATAATAAATTCATGAAATTATAAATTAAAATCCATTAAGTTCACTTATTTTGATTTCGCTCTTATTATTTAATCAACTATTGCATTATGAGTATAATTGACATTACTTTACATTTTATTACATTCACATTTTACAATTACCATCTTAACTCATATTAAATCAATATTTAATTAAGTTTAATTGTAACCGATTTACAATTTAATTTCAACGGATTAAATAATGAAATGATAATTAAATAATAGTTACAACTTACCAATTCAAACAGATTTCTATGTTTATTGTTTACAAATCAAGCTAGTAAATTCACATGCCGATTAACCATTCTATGTTACCCAATTTCAATTAATTACGTATAATTTCTCTTTTTAACCCATCATTTAATTCATTTCCTTATTTTCAATTTATAACCAAATTTTAGATTTACAATCATTTCAATTAATTGAAATTGCATTAGAGTAGTTGCCAATTACCTTACACTAACATTATTACATTTCATTTTAGTTATTTTTTTCTCATTACAAAATCACAAGTTTTAATGTTTTCTAATATTAAACACCAACATCTTATTAATTACATACATTTTAATTATCGAAAATTACGAGTCGTTACATTCGAATTGACAACCATCGACGAAATCCAAATTCGCATGGAACAACAAATCGCCTATTTTATTTGAAACTATCTTATGTACATCCTATTTTTCAGCAAATAAGACACACCGAGATACAGGAAGCATTGTAAATTGGCAAAACTTGCCGAACTTTTCTTAATAAAATTGATTTGCTTTCTGAACCAATAAAATTGCGTTCATAGTAGTAGCCTACTAGGTCGAAGGGGTCAAATCGGCTCAAAACCATTCAATTGCTGCTTGAGACAGTGGAATCGCACTCAAGTACGTTGCACTTACCCGTTGAGTCGAGGAAGCAAATCGACTCGAACCGCTGGATCGACGAAACCCGATCCCTGCTTTCTAAGAACCGGTTTTTCTCCAAAAACATCGGGAAGTCTCAAATAAAAGCCCCGCATCCCACAATTCGTGCACTACCTTTCCGAGCCATGGAATCATGCTCTCAAAGCATAAACTCCTTACGTTGCAAGATTGGCAACGTCGAGAAGTTCCAAAACCATTTTGGATCGAAGGGTCATATCAATCCTAAAAGTCATGCATCCCATAAGCCGTGCACTACATTTTCGAGCCATGGAATCATGCTCTCAAAGCATAAACTCCTCACATTGCCGGAAGATTGGCAACATCGAGAATTTCCAAAACTGTTCTGGATCGACGAGTCATATCCCAAAAGCCACGCATTTGATAAGCCGCGCACACTTTTAAGTACCAAAATTTCCTCCGTGATACCAAGAAACTCGTTCATTGCAAGAATGAAAAGGGTTAATCTGCTCCCATTGTCAGGAGTAATGGGCATGAGTCTAACAAAAACAAAGTGCTATAAATTGGCAGAAAATTCTAATTGTTGACCAACAACTAATCTGTACTTTAGCCATTTAAATCATAAGTTCGGAAGGATGGGAAACACATAGTAAGCCTGGCGATAAAGAAGACAATAACAAATAAACATTCGGTTCAACTGATCATGTGTCAAATGTTTGAAGTAAACAGGCCTATGAACTGGGGAGCATACATCGGTACTCAAATAGAAATGCTCAAGAAAAAACACTTCACAAATCTGTTACTCTAAACAAGGAATTTTGGCAGTAATCACGTGACTAGATAAAATAAAATAGTAGCAAATAAAATAGATATAAGTAAACCAAACACAAATAAGATGACTGGTAAAGTTACAATCAAAATGTTAACAGCGTATTACTTATAAAAAGTACATACACTATAACAAAGGCAGTAAGTGCAGACCCTGCACTTGAACAAAAAAAAAACAAAATGGCTCAAAATTCATCTCCACTGCCATCCAGATGTCTCAACACCTCTTTCCGCTGCTCCCTTTCCCACCTTTGGTTGGAAGTTTCGGCTTATATTAGGATCCTAGCCAAGGGTAGTGTCGTTATCGGTGATGTCAACTATGTCCTTAGTGCCAGCTTCTCCTCCCTGCTCACCAATTCCCATGGAGAAGCAGGCAAATGAAGGGGTAAGGACGGACCTATAAGATAAAAAATGAAAGCGTTAAGTTCATCTTGCTCTTGCGGCATGAGTTGAAAATTCTCGAACTCAGGAGAAATAAGAAGGTTACCTACACTAGAGGAGTTACCGAGAGTCGATCTCATATTCACTGTCTTCTCCTTCCTTGGATGGTTACACAATCTGCGGAGAAGCTTCAGGCCCAGAACTTGCAATGGGTCATGAGGCTGCCTCGACGATTTGCCTGGTCCAAAAACAAGGGGCTCCGACAACATTTAGATAGTTGTTGCCATAGCAACCTCGACACTTCCTGTTCCCTTTCAGTTCACAGAATTTCCCCAACCTTCTATGAATGCTTTCTTTGATTCCTTAATTATATAGGCATTCTCTATCCCCCAGCTCAGTGTAGACGTCCCCGCTATCTTAGAATGGGTCAAAATTTCCTCCCAAACCACGGCGAGAGTGGGTGGGAACTTGGGGCCCAAGTAACCGAGACTCCCATGATGCAACAGGCACTTGATATAGAAGTCTAAGATGGTATTATCCATCTTTTCCATTTTCCTCTCAAAGGTGTCTTGTAGCTCTAAATGATTCATCATAACGGTGGCCATTCCAACCTTAACACGAGTTTTATCGGCGTTAAGTTGTGCAACTCTTTCTTAGAGTAGGGCAATAGTTTAGGCTTAATCGAAGACAATCTTATCATTAGAAATCACAATCCCTTCATACACTACGATCGCCTTGTTATGCCCTTCAACAATCTTGTCGTGTTCAACGATAGTCATCTTTAGATAACTGTGTTGCGAGCTTCGAATTACTCTTTCAACTTAACTTCTTCAGCATAAGTTTTCTTGATTTCATCCCGATAGACATTCTCTATTTCTTATGAGCCTCCTTTAGCTCCTTCAACAAGACGGTGCTATTTTTACTCTCCTGAAGCGCCGCATCCCTTTCTTTTACCACTCGTTCAATTTTGGCATTGTGCTTCACCAACGCTTTCTCAAAGTCATCCTTCTCCAATTCAAAGAAGAGGATTTCTTAGTAGTTATTACTATTTGTATCTGCCAGCTGTTTGCATAGTTTTTCCCATCCCTTAGATTTCACAAAATCACTTTGGATCGCTGGAATGTGGGGGCATATATGAATCTTTGCGAACTGGATGAAGATCGCAATCAAATTAAACCCTCTTAAAAACCACCCTTAGAGCCTTTCTCCATGCTTAGAAGGACCAGACGGTAGAACATAGGTCGATCTTCGGTGAGTTCATAAAGAACCAAGGGCAAGCACCACATGGGATGATTTAACTTGAGATGAAGATGGAACGTGAACAGAGGAAACTGTAACTGTGAGACCGACTGGAGCAGGAGCCGGGGGAAGGCCTGTTGCTTTGAAGAATGAGAATTGTGATTAATATTTGACTTTTTGGAATGTTCCTCTCGCTCATCAAAAGTCTTTCATTTCTCATAATCACATTTATACATTCGAATCCGTTCCCTCTCATCTCGGTGACGGGCTTCAATCTTTGAATCCTTCCGTCTTCTCTATTCCTTCTCTGTTTCATGAGGCCGATGATGGTTGCAGGATCGTCTCGACTAGCGTTGCAAATCGGTGAACTCCTCAATCGTTATAGAGACCGCGTCCTCTCATGGTACCTGACATGAAGAATAGATAAAGAGCTTTAGTAATGAAGAATAGGCTTGAATAATATGTATATAAGTGAGTTTGAACCTAAAATACGTGTAATGTGTCTAGGAGAGCCTAAAATGTTGTCACAAACCGAATAGGGCAACATTGTGGTAGAAATCAGATTGATTTCGGGTGCAACATGGCCTAGACAAGGAGAAGTCTCTTGAAATCTGAAATCTTATCCCATAAGCTCGTTAAAATCGATGTATACGTTGATCATATACTCGAAGTCCATGCTGGCATCTTTAACCAGGGAATCCCAAAGTTGCTTGACATTCGGGGCATCATCTTTATTTTGGGTATCTTGGGGAGGCGAGTTTGGAATAACAGGAGTCATCCTTGGAGTCCTGTCGCATGATTCGAAGTCTTCGTTAGCAAAACCCGCATCAAAATCATCATCACTCGATGAGGAATCATGGTTGTTGCTACTCTCGACTTCACCCTCCTCTTTTCCGTTGCCATTGCAGCCTTGCCTTCTCATTGTTTAAACTCTTCTTCCCCTTCATCTAGAATTGAGGGCATTCTGGCTGGACAGCTGGCTTCGATCATGACATCTCATCCCCCATGGGTCTCTTAAACCAAGTCACCAGACAAGCCTTCCTTTTCCTGAAAAACACCCTCCTAAGAACCGTGAGACGAAGAAGTAGAGCATGTTCATATTTTGGAAGGAAAAGGAGATAGGACCTCAAGCGCTATGGAAGATCTCCCCGAATGCTACAGTCCATACCGAAGCAAGTTTTTATCCGTCAACAAGAACTTAACTGATCTTTCCTCGGCATCTATAGCCTTCAGAGTATAGAAAGCTTGGTCAAGCAATCGGTCTTTATTTAATCTCGTAACAACGGCATAAAGTATTTGATTTGTTAGAAATCCTATAGCTACATATCGAAACTCAATAAGTAGAGAAGAGAACTTACCTCTCGTTGTCCAAAGGCGATTAAACCCTTTGAGACATCTAATTATGAAGTATCGAGTTTTGAATCGAGATAAATTGCTCTGTACTGCAACATGATTTTGCGATTCCTTTGATCCTCAATCACGACTAGAGATGGTCACTCATCTCTCCTTATAAAAGAGAGAAAATATCTCAGTTCATCAAAATTCGGAGCACGGTTGAATGTCCGCCAAAAAAGAACATTCAGGCAAGTTAGGATAGCATATTCGTTAAGGTGAATCTGGAACGGGGCAATTCCCAAGTTCAAAAGGGTTTCTCTCAAGAAGTCACTGAAAGGGGCACTGCTCCGTTCAAGCACATATATCGATGGCAAGCAGTATATCCCGAAGGCGGCATAAGGGCGAATTCATCCTTCTTCGGTAGGTGCACATCATCCTTTGGAATGCCATGTTGCAAGCAAATGTTGTGCAAAACTTTGGCGGAGATTATGGATGAAGCTCTCTTCGATGGGTTAAGAAGAACTCCGAAGCTTGGCGGAGTTCTTTCCACGACCGGACCAACTAGGACTAGTTGACCGTATTCAGGTCGCAAAGAGAAAACGGAAGTGGTGACAGACGATGATTCAACTTCTAAAAGTGTTGGGCTTCCTCTGCTAAACATATGGCGAGAAGATGGATACCTCATTCTAAACAACATAACTTGCATCCAAAGCAGTCAGGTAATTCTGTCTTTAACTAAAAACTCCTATATAACACTTGAATTTCGAAAGGATATCGACTCACGCCGACATGTCTGATTACAAGTATATACCGGGGCAAGTGCAGTGTGTTATCTATAAGGGGTAAGCTCGGCGTCATGAATAGTACAAACGCTCTATCCCTTGTAGATAGCTCACTTACAATGGAAAGGGAAAAGTACTTTTCTTATCATTTTTTTGAATTACTCCTGCTACACTTACCCGTTATTGATTAACGATCGATAACGGATCCGTTGTCTGGAGTGACGTGTAATTTCTTCCTAGTTTAGGTACACTAAGTGTGCAACAAACAAGACCAATTCGAATCCCCCAGAAGGGTAGAACTAATTCACGATGCGTCGTGCAGTATCGGCAATGTTACTTAGTACAAGTCAATTATGGTTCAATTGACGAAGATAGCAAAACATGTCATGCACTGGGGCAAGACCTGATTGTCATTCTGTGAAGAACTCAAGACTCGATGTACTATCTTCCTCCATTAAATTGCAATCAACTCAGACTTTTTTCTATAATCATAACTAGTACACTACGTCATCGATTGATAAATGAATGTTATAGTCGGCATAACCCACCTTTAACTAAGGATCAAAATGCAAAGATAGTTGGATTTTGCAACTCAGCGATCCATATACGGTGGATCGACGGTAATCCAAGGAGGAAAATAATGGAGTTAGGGTTTTTTTGATGGGGATCTAAAGGAAGCTTGGTTGAAATCAAGGTGGCGGTAAGTTCAGAACAATCAACAATGAAGGGCTTCGGTGGAAGATGATCGAGAGCGTTGATAGATTGGATGGATTTAGGGATTGGTCAAAGGTTGGATCGAGTCACAAGAGGTAGCTCGAATCATAGGAAGTAAGCTTGGTTCGAGGTGGAAGGTTTGAAATAGGTCGGCTCGAGGTTGTTAAATAAGGGATTACATGAGGAAAAATGACTAAGTCATTGGATCGCTAGTGATCCATCGGCAATGGATCGCTAGCGATCCATCGTACCTCGTACGATCAGGATCGAACTTATCTAGTGAGACCCACATGTTGCGTTAAGGAATTTTAGAAGTTATGAGGTAAAACTTGGTATGTTATGCCAAGCAACGATAGTTCAGGCCAAAACTTGGCAAGTAACAGAATAGCAAAGTCAAATTCATGTGGCCCTAACACGATTACTCTAAACTCGACAACAAGAAACTGGAAAGCCATTACTTCTAGAGCACGCCTTGTTTTCAACGAAGACACACTCTAGGGGGGAAATGTTATCCAGGTTTTTAAACCATCAAAATCCAATGGAAGTTGGAACAACTTGGTTGAGTCAGAATAGCTCAAGAGCCAACAAAAGGCTAGAACAGTAAGCCAAGAGAGGCCAAAAAAATAGAAAGCAAAACCACGCCAAGGCTATGGATCGCCAGTGATCCATAGCCTATGGATCGCCATTGATCAATGGTATTAGCTCTGGGGTCCATTGATCTACTTTCATCATGGCCCAATTTGTATTCTAAGAACAATGGCTAAGTTTGATGAGATTTCGAGCTATTTAAATCAAGAGGAAAACATCTATCCAGTTTAATCAGCAGTCCAAAGAAACCAGTAAGCAGATTGTTATTAAAGCAAGGCAACATGCTTCGAAACTACATGGACAACACTAACGCGAGAAAATAAATGCTACCTAAAAGACAAAGTCCAGAAACTGGCTAAGTATGTGGATTGCTAGCGATCCATGCATTCGCACCGGGTCGCTATAGTCTTAAAGGAACATGGAAAAAGGAAGCAGACCAAGTCATTGAGTCGCAATCGTGTGAAAAGTTATGGATCGCTAGCGATCTATAGCCGATGGATCACTAGCGATCCATCCGTTTAGCTCGGTTCGCGACGAAATTTGCAACATGCCTTCCTATGGTCATTTGCAAGCATCGGGCAAAAAGGCTTTGCCAAATAGCTCTTCAATCTCTGTAAATGCTCATTTTTCTAAAGACGATCCTCTAGAATGGCTGCTGAAACTCTGCAGAAATCCTTTCTCACTCTTCTCCTCCCTCACAATAGTCATCCAAGGAGTTTACTGTGATCCTCCAGTGAACTCGAACGTTGGGGACATAGTCTAATTAAAGATATTCAACAACTTTGTAATCCAATTGACCTTGTTACAGCAACCAGTCAATAATAAAAGCTATAAAGTGGATGTAGGCTTCATTAAATGTCGAACCACTATAAAAATCTTCTTGTCTTCTTTCTATTTCTACTACTTCTATAATAGTTCTCTATATTATTTGTCTGCAAGAATAGGGCTGGTGCTTTCATGCTCAATCGAGTGTGTTGATCCATTTTTTAGGTTAACAAAAATCCCACATGATAGCATCGTTTGAAATGTTAAAGCTGACATTTCCACTTTGCCTTAGGATGGACAATTCAATTATATAACATTCCACTTCACACCCGCTTCTAGAATATAGATCCTATATATGGTTTTGAAGTGGTTTCGGGTTCGAGTCATCTCATATAAGTACACTCTTCCCCACTGACCAAGCTCTTCAAAACCAATTGATGAATTCCCGATAAACTCAACCCTGCTTCTTTTGGAAATAAACAGACAGTACATAAGAGCGTAGATCACCTCCTAACCGTTTAAGTGGATGGATTTTCTTATCATTTGTCCTAGAAGAGCAAGATGAGTTTAGACATAGAGTATAACATCTCTGAAGATAACTATACCATATAACACTCATGTTTCTTTTGGATATTCCCAAAGTTATATTTGGACAATTTCGATAGTCAACTAATCGACTATCTGGTATAAGATGTTTGTTTATAAGTGGAAATCAAACTAGCATACTTTCCATAAACAAATGAACATATAAGGCACTATCAAGTCACGAAAGTTTTGTTAAGCTACTTAAGCAAACCCTGGTCGCTTTTATTTAATTAATCCATTTTATTTATTAAAAACTCCTTTATTAGTAAACTTCTTTTACCCAATAAACTTCTATCTTTATCCAAAAGATTTCATATTTATAATTTTCTTCAAAATATACATTTTAAGGATCTAAGTACTTTCATAAATCCATTCAAAAAATTTAAGACTAATGTTACTTAAACATTGTTACTACAAACCCAAAACCATTTTGCTTATGCTTATCTTTAAATCATTCTTTTAAGGATCTATTTACATCAACAAGTATAATAAAAAAGGGATAAAGAAGAATGTTATCAACACATTTTTAGAACAAATCCAAAACCACTCCATACTTGTAGTATCTTTATTTTAAAGATTCAAGTTCATATTTGACCAAGTTCAGCATTTAACAAGTTAACTCTCAAGTTCTAAAAATGATTGCTTATATAAATCACGATTTGTATGCTTAACTCGTTTCCAACATTCCAACTTAACCATTTCTCATTCAAAAGTAAAGCTAGGTAAGTTAAAGCACTATTAATCAAAGCTTTGTCTGGATACTTCATTCTTAGATCTCACAAGTGGATAAGTCTACCTCGTCGGCTTTTAGTGTTAAGTATAGTATTAATGATTTCAATAAACGATAAGAAGTCCACACAATTAACACATTTCTAACATTTTCCAACTTACTATTTCTCGGTCAAGAGGGAAGCCCGGTAGGTTAGAGCTCTATCGCTCCATTCCTACTCGACATCAATCATAAATCTCAAAAATAGAAAAGCCTTACTTCGTCGGCTTTTATTGTTAAGCATAATTAATTACTTTTTAAATAAGAAATTAAAAAATTTAACCGTTTGGCCCTTAAGAAATTACTAACCCCTTTCTAAACCATTTTTATACTTTCAAAACCCTTTAAAAGATATCTATGCATAGTAATTTATTTATAAAACTAGATATTAAATAAACAATTTCAAAAGATCCATAAGATATAAAGTAGTCAACATATTTTCTAAAAACTATATATGCTTTAAAATGCTTTTAAAATCCTTTATAGTACATATAATAGGTTTTAAAGCATTTAGCTAAAATATTATTTGAAAAAACAAGTTTATAAAATCCTTAAAAACTTGAAAATGACATGTTTCGTTGTATGTTTTAGCAAAATATCTCTTATTTAAAAATTCATAACTAGTTCTTTAAAATTCATAAAGATCTCAAACCACTTTTAAAGTATTCTAATAAGAGTCACTAAACCCTTGTAAAAAAATGAAACAAAATATTTAATTCTAAATATCTTTTCAAACCTTTTAAAGTCCAAAATCAAGGCTAAATAAGGCGGTTTTGCTGATGTTTTGGACACGTTTCGAGATGTTACTTGAACCTTTACTGTTCAAGCTTTTGATAGCAACAAGCATACATAAAACATTATAAATATGGCAAGAAAACCTTATAGATCTCTCTACAAAGTTCCATATTAATCGCCAAAAACAAGTCAATTACAATTGCATCTATAGTGATTATCGTTATAATTGTATTTTTAAATCCGAGTTCAATTTAAGCCCAAGTCCGTCTATAAGCTATATGCTTTGTTCAAGGTCTTGTCATAAGTTATACAAGTGCATTCAAGTCCATTCTAAGTTTGTGCAAGTCCATATACGTAGATCATGTATGTCACCTATTTTTAAAGTAAGAATTTTGACTAATGTTTTAACATCAGCTAACAACAATTCAATCGATATAAATGCAATCAAACACTAACATATATGTGTTACATTTTCATTCAATGTGAGGTTTAACTCATCTTTAACCTCTTAAACAACCAAGTTCCAAGAACCCAAGCCTAACCCCTTCCTTGCAACGACCTTCCTCCTTCTTTCCTTTGCTTTATCTGGCCTTTCCTCCCTCCTAAACTCTTAATGCTCACGGCCATCTCATGATGTGATGTTTTGGCTTTGCTTCTTCAACTTTTGGCATGGTGAAATGTTTTCAAATTTTATACTAAGCCTGGCAAAGTTTAATGTGGTTTGGAGTTGATTTTGCAACTATTTCATTTTAGAACATAAGAGAGGAAGAAGAAGAGAAGCCATTAGAAAAGCTTGGATTGGTTTTTGCGAATTTGTGAATGATACTAAGGTTATGCCCTCTCTTATATGGGACTTTCTAAGGGGTTATTACCGCCTTCTACCTTCTATGTAAGGTCACAATGGAGCCACCTTCTCTCATGCACCTTTATGTCACTTCTCCTTTATGCTAGTTACTATTATACCCTCATCATAAAAATACCCTTTATCCATTAGAACATTCTAGAACCTTCCAAGACCAATAAAGAGGGGTACGTGTGTGTTAATTAGTTTCTAATGTGTTCATATGATCATTATTCAAGTGCACAAAAGTTTGAACAACTTATGTCGATCAAAAAGCCGTTTACCGATAAACCGAATTTCGATCACATTATCGATTTCTCTTCGAAGACTATATTTTTATAAAAAAAATTGAAACAAGTTTACCATCATTAGTTATGATTTAAAAGGAGGTTAAAAATCTTATTAAATCATTTCAATAACATTTAATCCAAGATACAAATATTTAAATAATTCAGATATTTAAATACAAAGTATCCCAAATCTGGATCGTTACATTCTCCCCCGTTTAGAATATTTCATCCTCAAAATTCAGACACGAGCAAGAAAAGAGACAATCACACATTGGTACTTAATGTTAGAACCTCCGTTCTATAGTTTCATTGACAACAACTATACAATCGTATATATATCAAAAATCTTTATGCTGGGACAATTCACTACAAGCAAGAAGACAATTCTGAAGACATGAGGCAAAGCACGAGTATTAAGTTATTAGTATTTATATATATATGGTCGTAGAATAGGTATGTAAAATCTCATTAACTATATGTACACACAAATGCATAAAACTTTAAAAACATAGAAAAATGCCAGAGTCAAACGCCTGGATGCAGAACATCAAACGTCTGAGTTTTGTTTTTGGATTTTTTAAAATATACCAGGTCATACGTCTGACCTTCCTTACCAGACATCTGAAACTGGACTCATAATTTTTCAAAAAAACGCATAACTGTCAAATTTGAAAGGATGCTTCTATGTCTCTTCTCCAAAACGTTTTGTATCTGAACAGAAGCAACTCTAGAGCGTAAAATAGAGGGAAGCAATGATTTATCGCAACCTTTTACAACTATAAATATGTAGAACAAGATTGAGATGAAACCATCTAACTTATTCTCTCTATCTCTACATATAATTTCTTGCTTGTGCCTTCTTTCTTTCAAAGTATACAAAATTATATTTATTCTGATCAAAACTCCTCTATATTCTCAAGCACATACACGTTTACGTTACTCAGGGAAATTATAGGAAGAAACTGTACTTGTAGTCAAAATCAGTGTTACCTAGAACACACAATTGTCAATGAAATACTCTTGTATAAAAGCCTATTCCTCTGGACGAAGCGAGGGCAATTGGTTAGTGAATTTTCGATGGGGAGATTCGAGACTGGATGTAGGACGGGAGGTCTGAACCAGTATAAAAATTCTGGTGTGATTAATTTTAATTTTAGCTGCATTATTATTCTATGTGATCCACAACATTATACACTTACTTGTCATATACTATATATACATACAATCCACATAAACTTTCAGTTGATATCATAGCCAGGTTAGTTCAAATCATAGTAATACGTATTTGAAACCTGTTAATATGGCAAGTATCTTTCATGATGGTTAGTCAACTGCACATCCTCCTCTATTCACCGGATCTAATTGCATATTGATCAACACGTATGAGAATTTTTATGCAAGCAAATGGTTTAGAAATATGGTCAGTAACTCAAATTAAGTATGTAGCACCTAAAACAAATATTAACATATGGACAAATGCATAAAAAACCGCTACTTCTAATAATGCTAAAACTTTTTTGCTCCCTTGATAAAAATGAATTTTCGTGTGTTATATTATGTACCATATGGCGTACTTTACAAGTTACACAAGAAGGTACAACTAAGGTCAAACAAACAAAAATATCTATTTTACAAAATCAATTCTCATCTTTTAAAATGAAACAAAATGAGTCAATTGTTGATATGTTTCAAACTATGCAACACGACTTTATGGCACTAGGAGTCAAATTTACTGATTTTGATTTAGTATCTGGAATTCTCAACTCTTTAACAATTGAGTGGAAAAGAAAAGTATTAGCTATCAAAGAAGTTAACGAGCTTTCTGAACTCAAAGTTGAAGAGTTGATTGGAAATTTAATGTCGTATGAAGCTAACTTGTAGGCCAGAAAGGAACAAAACCAAAAAAAGAAGAACATAGCATTTCAATCAAGTAATGAAGATTCTAAATTGAATGAAGATGAAATTGTATTCATTGCCAAGAACTACAACAAATTTAAGAAATTCAAGAAAATGGCAAGATTCCAAAATGGAAGAAAATCAAACTCATCAAATCAAACTTCAACCAAATGCTTTGAATGTGATCAGTTCGAATACATGAAGAAGGATTGTCCAAAACTCAACAACGAGAAAAAGAAAAATAAATTTGAGAAATTTAAGAAAAAGAGAAAGGCATTCCAAGTCACATGGGATGACTCTGACTCTTCCTCTTCATCTGACAGTGACAGTGATACAGAGCAAGAAAATGCATGTTTCATGGAAAATATCGATGAGTTACTTTGTGAACCATCCTACAATGAATTAGTGGAAATTAGCGTCGAATTAGAAGATAAGCGCATGGAATAAAAAAATTAAATAAAGAATACTTAGGAAAATTAAATAGCCAAAATTAGAAATTAGGTTATTAAAAGATGAAAAGACTATTTTAGAAGAAGAATTAGATGTTGTGCAAAAAGATAATAAAGAGTTGTTAGCTAAAAATAGTCTTCTTTTATAAGAACTAGAAAATTTGAAAAATGATAAAGAAAAACTTGAAAAATATAAAATTAATTTACTAAATCAAGTAGAACACGAAAATATAGAAATCAATGAACTCTCAAACAAGTTAGATAAAATCACTAATAATGTTACAAAATTTAAAAAAGGAAAGCAAGACTTGGAGAATTTAATTAAAATTTATAAGCCATTCAAAAATCGAAATGGACTAGGATTTAAGGATAAGACAAAATCTACAGAATATAGTAAGATTTATACTAAGTTCAAAAAACTTCGCCCAAAAATGAGAAATTGATCTCGAATTCTAAAACGATTAAAATATGGGTTCCTAAAATAAATAATAACCTAATTAAATAGAAATATATATATATCTGTGTGTGTGTGTGTAATTATATAAAAGAAATAGTTCATAATAATAATTATATTTCAAAAGGAACCAGACCATCATGGTATGGTTATCCTCATCTACTAACACTTAGGATCCAAAAATAAAAAGGGTACCAATTTAAACATTCTTATTTTTGCAGATACCCAAATGAAAAAAATAAAGAGAAATTGATATTAGATAGTGGATGCTCAGAGCACATGACAGGAAATGCTCACACGCTATCAAATATAAAGTACATTGATGGTGGCATTGAAACTTTTGGTGATAATTCAAAAGGACTCGCCATTGGCATTGAAGAAGTCATCAATATCGGTATCTCTAACTCTCCAATTATTTGTAATGTTTCATTAGTAGAAAACCTAAAACATAATCTTCTTAGTATAAGTCAAGTGTGTGATACAGGGTTCGAAATAAAATATGAAAAGGATATATGTAAAATTCTTGATCAAAGCAAAAAATTTCTCTTTGAAGGATTTAGAAATCGTAATATATATATATCCTAAATATGAACTTTAAAAACAATTCAGGTTTATGTCTAACTGCAAATCATAATGATCCTTGGATTTGGCATAAACGTTTTTGCCATATAAATTTCAAATATATTAAACATGATCTAGTTAAAGGTCTTCCTAAAATTAACTATAAAATTAAAAATTTAAGTGACACATGTCAAATGGGCAGGTTAAAGAAAAATTCTCTCAAATCTAAAAGTAATATATCCACTAAGCAACCATTATAATTGCTTCATTTAGATTTATTTGGAACAACCTAAGTACGGTCAATAAATCATAACAAATATGTGTTCGTAATTGTAGATGATTTTTCAAGATATATTTGGATATTATTTTTAAAATATAAAAGTGACACTTTTGGAATGTTTAAAATCTTTGCAAAAAGAATTGCCAACTTAGTGGATTTAAAAATAAAAAATTTATGCGGTGATCATGGAGGAGAATTCGAATGAATTATTCACTGATTTTTGTAACAAAAAGGGAATTAGTCATAATTTTTCGTTTCCACGAACACCACAACAAAATGGTGTAGTTGAATGAAAAAACAGAACTTTACAAGAGTGTTCATGAACATTACTAAACAGTAGTGGTCTACCTAAACATTTTTGGGCTGAAGCTATTGTCAGTGCTTGCTATGTATTGAATCGTGCCACACTTCGACCTATGACTAAGAATACATGTTATAAAATGTTGTATGGAAAGAAACCAAAAGTTTCGTATTTTTTTTGGGCCAAAATGTTTTATTTTAGCAGGAAAATAGGCACAAGGACAAATATAGAGAAAAAAAATTGGCTAAAGCACAACAAGTTTGTTTTTTAACCTAAAGGACAATTCTATTTATAACTTGCATTTTGTATAGTATAAAACTAAATATAATGCTAGATGAAACTAGCATTTTGTATAGTGTAAAAGTTAAATATAATGCTAAGTATGATAGCATTTGTCCTTCAGCCTAAATATAAAACTTCATGTCCTTCAGCCTAATTTTTTTCAAAGTTTGTCCTTTTCATTAATTCCCTCTTATTTTAAATACTAAAGATAATCTTGGAAATTTTGATCCTAAAGCCGACGAAGGAACTTCATTGGTTATTCAAAATGTAGTAAAGCTTATAGAATTTATAATAAATGAAAAATATTGTAGAATAAAGCTTACATGTGCCTTTTGATGAAAATCTCCAACAAACTATTAAAGAAGATGAAGATGACATTTCAACTAAAAATCAAACGTAAAATACAAGTAATGTGAATGATTCATCCTCCGATAATAATGAAAATGTTTTAAAATCACCCACACATATATTGAAAAATCATCCTTTGGGTAATATAATTGAAGACTTAAATTCTCGAGTCATAAGAAATCAATTAAATCAAACGAGTCACATTGCTTTTATCTCAAATCCAGAACCTAAAAAATTATGAAGAAGCTTCTAAAGATGATTCGTGGATCTTAGTGATGCAAGAAAAATTAAATCAATTTGAACATAATAATGTATGGGAACCCGTTCCTGGACCATCAGATCAATCTGTAATAGGAACAAAATGGATTTTCAAAAACAAAGCAGATGAAAATGGAAATATTATTCGTAACAAAGCAAGATTAGTCGCTCAAGGTTATAATCAAGAAGAGGGAATTGATTGCGAAGAGACGTTTGCTTCCATAGCTCGTCTCGAAGCAATTCATACTCTACTTGCTTTTGCGTGTCATCGCAACTTTAAATTATTTCAAATAGATGTTAAATGTGCTTTCGTAAAGGGTTTTATCAAAGAAAAAGTTTATGTAGAACAACAACAGTTATTTATTCATGAAAAATATCCAGATCATGTCGTTAAACTTAAAAAGGCTTTATACGCTTTAAAACAAGCATCACGTGCTTGGTACTATCGACTAAAACCTCATCTACAAAATTTTGGATTCAAATAGAAAAAATAGACATACACTATTTATAAAACATAAATATAACGATATATTAGTTGTACAATATATGTTGATGACATCATATATGGATAACTAATGAAAGCTTATGTAATGAATTTTCTGAAATAATAAAAAATGTAACGATCGCGATTTTTCGTTGCCGAAAAATCGAACCGTTAGGGTTTTAGAAGAAGAAAGAGGTAGAAGAAGAAAGAAAAGAAAGAGAAGAGAAAACAGAAAAACAAGTAACAGAACGAGAAACAATAACAGAATCTCACAGTCGCAGCGGAACAACATATAATAGATAAATGAATATTCATTAAAACAAAGAACTATACATTTTATACATTACATCACATTACATTACATCAATCAGAGTGTACGACAACAACAGCGGAAAGAAATACTATATACAATAGATAATAGACTACGCTATCTGGCTCGCCTCCAGATCTGCACAGCAACTCCCGAATCCAGAATAACCTGACAACCTAACTCTAGACTGCCCGTGTGGAAAATAGTGGGCACCCAGAGTTTAGGAAAGGAACAATAAACTCCAGGTCAGTCATGTGACTGGTGTGAGAACTCAAAACAGTTTATCTTTAAACAAGCAACAAGAAAATTTAAATTTTTAAATCCGCAATGCTTTTTGGAAAATGAAACTACCATAAGGCCTCCCGGCACACACACAATGCAAACGCACACATGGGGGAGATTTCTCCTTATGATAGTCAAACATGCTTACTACGAGAAAAATTCTTTGATATTATTACTAGTGCATAGTGGAAAATATTTCGAAAGTATAATATAAATCCTAGCCAGCATAGGTACCATGATACTATGCCTACTATAGCTGCCATGTTAAATGGCAGGTTCTACAACTAAAACCGTACAGGGCGCGTATTGGATGAATGGATTTCCAACAAATGGTCAGGCTAAGGAACTTCCTACTGCCACATGGGATCGCCTCTGGCGGGACGTCCCGAGAACTAACGTTACGGTTAGATCTCTGCCAACACAAGGCCGGGTTACCTCTGTAACTAGGTAACTACTACACGAATATGTCATCCCCCGGTCCTTTGGGACCTTTATCCGAGCGCTCGATACCAACAACACCACACAGAAATAGATATAGTGTTTCCACATGAGTAAATATCTGGGCTCCATACCATGATACCACCCTTTTCCAGAAGGGAATGACATACCCTAAAGGGCGCGACCCTCATAACCTTGTCGCATATTCCTGTTTCGACCATTTCCGGGGAGTGAGGTCCTGACGAAGTCTCGTCCACAAAGCTACGCTTTGTGTAACAAAGCCATGCTTCGGGTCCACAGATGACCAAAGCAATAATCACAAAGATAAATGATCAAACAAATGATCATATCACAAATGACCAACCAATGATCATCACACAGCAGCACTCAGCATGCCACATTACCAGATTGGGAAATATCGCTGATAACCTTCAACTACATAACCTCTGAGCTCGTACGTCTCAGAGAAGGGTGTTAAGCTAAGAGAATAAATTCTCCGCCACCAACAGAAATGTATTTGAAAGAAATCTGCTCTATCTCTCAAAATGTAATGTCAGACACGTAACCATACAAGTCTGTTCCGGGTTCGAACAGAACCGAAGGCACTTCCAAAGAAGCCCTTGCAATCCGGGTATTCACAATCCCGATAAAATTTCCCATCACAAAGGAAATCTCCATATCGTAGCTAACGATGCGGAGACAATCGATAGGTCATCCTATCGTTTTCACAAATACCCGGTCTTCAACACCGGTCTTCAAATGCAATCCAAACGACGTATCGCATATTCGGAATGGGATATACGACACAAAGGTCCTCTCCCGGCTAAACCGAATAGCGAGCGCTTATTTTTAAAAATAAGTGTGCATTCAATTCCAAACAAACACAACCAATACCATCCAAGGGTAAATATTGATAGTCGGTTATTTAACTATCAATAAAGATGCGCCACATCATCAGATTCCAAATAAATTTCCAAAATTATTTAATCCCAAAAATATCTTCACAAGATATATATATATATATACACCATTTCCAAATAATTGCCCCAGTTATTTGTTTTACCAAAACCACTTCACGATAAAATTTTCCACACTTAACCAATTGAAAAACCAATTTTCAATTTACCTTTACCATTTGAAAACCAATTTTCAAATTACATTAACCATTTGCAAACCAATTTCAAATCACCTTAACCATTTGAAAACTAATTTCAAATCACCTTAACCATTTGAAAACTAATTTCAAATCACCTTAACCATTTGAAAACTAATTTCAAATCACCTTAACCATTTGAAAACTAATTTCAAATCACCTTTCATCCTTTATACCCTTTGAAAACAAATTTCAAATCATCAAATAAATCTTTACCGATTTAATTTAAATTTACGTCCCAAATCCGTAAATTCATTTTCATACTTCAAAATAAATCAATATTTATTTTTAAACAAATTTCCCTTCATATAAATTCCAACGTGAATTAAATCCCAAATACCCATTCATATTTGATTTCAAATCGATTCCAAAATATTCGCTTACACTTTTACCTTTAAAAGGTGAATTCACAAAAACGTTCCATTCCATATTGGAAAATCATTTCTAAACTTATTTAAAAAAATAAGTAATTCACAATTCAATTTATTTTCAACAATTCGAAAATATTCCATATGCTTAAACCATAGTTAAGTATTAATTTCATTCCTTTAAAGAAATATTCTTTTATTCACATTTATTTGGGTTAAAAACGAATGTTGCGTAAAACATCGTTACGACAACCCAAAAACACTAGTATATGGATTTGAAATTAAAAATAGATATATAAATCCAATACTATACCAATTATCCCCTTCTGTTTCTCGAAAACGTCTATTTCAACAATTAATGTTGAAATCTATGTTTTCAATACTCAATACATTTTAAAACACCTTTAATTCGTTTTAAATTCCATTTAAAACATTCCTTTCCCAAAAACAAACCCATTTTATTTAATAATCTATTCAATATTCAAAATAGTGAATATAGCCCACTTAACAAATTCCCATATTTCAATTATCAAATTTGATGGATTTCAAATTTATAAACATAGTTTATAAATTCCATTTCTATTATAAACCCCAATTTTATAAATTCCTTTATTAATCCGATGCAATTTACATAACCCAATTTCATACCCAAAAGCCATATTGTAAGTTAAATACTTATAATATTATTTATTTACCAAATCGTTCCTTTGAACTTCACCAATTTAAAATCTTATCACTTACAAGATTTCTTTATGGTTTATAATAATTTCAACTAATGAAATCTTCATTTATTAACAATTTCTATAAAATTCCCCTTTTTAATGCCCAAATCCATTTCTATAAGTTAATAACTTATAAAACTTCACTTCCCAATAACCATTCTTTTTATAAATTTCACAAATATATATCTATAGATTTATAATGAAATTCATGTTATACATCAACTTAACACTTTATAAATTTATTCTATAACTTCAATAATTTTTATTTAAAAACATCCATTTATAAAATCCTTTATATAAACCATTAATAATAATAACTTCCCAAAAACCAAATTTAACTATTTTATAAAACCTATTATTGTTAAAAATCTCTTTTAAGTTATATTTTATAAAGATATAAATTTTTAAAACATAAAATTTTGTCCATCTATTTATTTTAAAATTTAATCAATTCAAAATTCTTAATAAACCATATTCTTTGAAAAATCGATTTAAAACCCCTTTTTAAATTCAAAACCGTTATTTTAATTTTAAAAATTTGAATCCGATGATGCAACAACATCAGATGGTCAATCACGGGAATAAGTGTCATATATCAATATGATTATCAACAATCAACATAATATTTATAAACAAATAAATATGTGAGGAATCCAGTTGGATCCCTCCAACCTGTTACCCTGCATCCACAGACGTTAGCACAATACCAATTCCACTTCGAGGTGGAATATCGCGGTATATGGGATTTTATAAAATATTCCGCTTAATAACGGCGCAATAGGGTCTCATCCGCTATACGAGGCGGGAAATCAAATCCGATATATACATATGCCAATATATATATATCGCTATATATAGTATATATCCTAGTATATCTACTAACACAACCAATCAGCAATCAACAATCAACATTAACTATTTAAAATTTTAAACAAAACCTTTCAATTGAGTGAGGAGTTCTCACCTTGATTTTATTTCCGTTTTTCGCGTTCGTTTCGAATAAAATTAAACGAACGTTTAATTTTACCCGAAATTCAAACGAGCTCCAATCGACTCCAAACCAGTTGCATTGCGAAGAGCACGACGATACGATTCCAACGCAAAAAATCTCGTTCAATTTGGACCTCGCAGCAAAAAGATATCATATTTTAAAGTTTGAACGATTTATAATATAATAAAATCTACATCTCCTTTTATAATTTTAACCTTTTACATCACAGCCCTTGATTTCAAACTCCAGCAATCCAGGCCGCAACTTGCAATCATCTTCCCAAACGCACGTTCACTCCCAGGTACATGAACCCATTAGCTCAAAACTAGGGCTCCAATTTGCCACCAACACGATCAACTTCCTGACGATCAGACAACATCACCTCGGAGCCACATGCGAGCTCCACCCTCGGCTCGAGAACCAAAGAGCTCGGTTGCCACATTTGCCTAGAAAACGCACGCGAATGGCGCGACTTCCATCTCCGATTGTCGACAATCTGTGCCATTAAAAACGATCACTCCCGTATGGATATGTAGATCTCTTGATGCTCTTCGATGTTGTAGTTGGGAGAATCTGGAAATAGTGTGTGGATTCGAAGAAAAGAGGAGGAGAAGACAGGAGATTTTCGGCCATGGATTGAAGAGAGTGGCGGCCGAGCAAATAGGGATTAGGGTTTAGAGAGAAAATGTTAATATGTTATATGTTATTTATATTATTTAATAATAAAATCTCCAATTTAACACTTATGCAAACGACCTCCAATCTACGCGTTCCGACAGGCGACCCTAACGTTTTTCCGCGTTCCGGACACAATGGAACAGGTTTCGGAAGCTAATTCCATCGTATGTGTGAGATACGGCAATAAACGATCAATTTAAATTTAAACCGATTTAAACGATTTCTAGGCGTTTTGGCTTGTACCGGACAAACGGCAAACCCAAACGACTTGAAATTTGAAATCTTACAATAATATCACATTACGGATCCGATGAAACTGGTTTCGTCGAAATCCGAGACCGTTTGAAAAATGGCTATTTTAACTCGCCGAATTAAAATTAAAACGATATCGATGCGTTTCGAGCTGCCACGGTCAAACGACAACTCCGTTTGCTACGAAATTTGAAATCCGATAATAATTAACTATTACGGATCCAATGGAACTTGTTTCGTTCAATTCCGAGACTGTTCAAAAATTGGCTATTTTTCAGTCGATAATTAAATATTAAAATATTCAATTTTTACAAATTTACTCCAAATTCAGTTTTACAAGTTCTAAAATATTTCTATAACTTCAATATGATAAAACAAAATTTTCCAAATCATTTTCAATCATATTTAACCCAATATTTAATTATTTGTGGAATTTCACTATTAAATCATCGATTTAATTATCCCATTAAATCCAATATTCGAAAAATAAATTATTCGACTTAAAAATCCCACTTATTAATATTAAAAATAAATTAAATATTCAAATTTAAGTTATCAAAAATTCTGGGTCGTTACAATCTTCCCCCCTTAAAAGAATTTCGTCCTCGAAATTGCAAGTTAAGGAGAATAATTCATAATCCGTTTATTATTTTTCCAAAACTAATAGTTTTATCAACTTTCTAACACCAATCTTTTATTAAAGTTTTACTATCATTTCAATTAGCTTTCCAACTTCAATTATAGGTTTCAAACAACATTGTTTACTCAACAATTCAAATTTAAATTTAAATTCAAATTTCAAACTTTCAAAATTTCTCAAAATTTCTCTAACTCCCTAAATTTTCGAAAAATTTCGCCAGAGTCTCCTTTGCGCGGCTAGATCGGTACGACTACAAAATGGCACTACGGCCCCTCAGAATCAAAAGAAAAAAAGAAAGCCAAGTGGCTGGAGAAGGAAATCACCAAATCTCATATAAAAACTGAAATACGTACCTTTTTGTTGAGCAATTCAATTTAACTTCATAACCAAAATCCCAATTCCATTATATACCTGTATATCATACTAGTAATAGTATCCAATTCCAACATCAACATTCAAATCATTTTGCCAATTCAATTACAAAATTTCCAATACATGCTTCTTATACATTTTTGGTTTATTATTGAAGTTGCATATTCAATTCATTCGTTTCAATTAGTTACATTCACTAATTAAATTCACATTGGTTCATATTCAGCCCAAATCAAATTCAATTCTATTCAAATTCATTTACTTTACATTCAATTTGAGTTCAATCACATAGCTTTCATTTTCGCTAGATTATTTCCATTAACACTTAATGTATTTACATATAATCAATCAACAAACAAACAACATCTAATGAATATCCAATAGAGCCAAATTATTATTTTACTTACATTACATTCAATTTGGTTCAATAGTTTTAATTCGAATTGGTTTTACATTCAATTGACTTTATTTAATTATTCTACTATTTTCAAATGAATTTACACTTACATACATAATTTCATATCAACTTATTTATATTCGATCGATTAACTTTCAATCATACTTTAATTCAATTGCTAATTCTTTTTACAAATAAAAATTGAATTTCATTTATATATCACAAGTTCACATCATTTAACAATTTCATTTACTCACTTTATTCACTTACTTTGATATTAACATCAATTCTTTCAATATTACTTAAGTTATATTCCATTTCAACTCTATTTACCTCATTTAATTCACTTGATTATTTAACTTTGATACAAAGATCAATTTTTTTTATTCAACTTCACTTAAGTTATACTCCATTTGACATCATTTGTTCAAATAAACTTAAGCTTCAACTTATCAATCCAATTCGGATTTTAAATCCCAAAGTAAATCCTATTTAACTTTTACTTAAGTCAAATTCATATCAATATTCAAATTCATATTCCATTTTACTTAACTTAATTGTTTAACCACTTCAACAACTGGTTTCACTTACATTTTCCCATTTAATAAGTTATAAAACTTATTATTCAACTTCTAACTTATATTATAAGTTCAAAACCTTTTTCACTTATATTTATCAACTTCAAGTTGAATTTTAATTTTCAAATTTGTTTATTACAACAAAACTTCAGTTTTTAATTCATTATTGTAGCAAATCCATCACATAGAAACTCGAAAATGATACTGATGATGCTGCAGTCATCACCCTTATTATTTCCCAGTGACAATAGTGAAATCAATGCTAAATATTCTTTCAAAAAGTTCCTTTCTATTCATAAATCACTTTTATAACCCTTTTACTTATATAATTTTTTACTTCTTATATACATACATGATTATCTTACAATTGTAAATCATCATTAATTATTATTTCATCTTATGATTCATTGGTTTATACCATTATTCTTTTTACAATAGTTGCTTTTATTAGCTTATTCAAACAACTTTTAATTATTTTATATATATATATATCATTTACAACAACCAAGCAATAAATTATATACACACTTCAATAATTCCTGAAAAATTATTTTCTTTTTATATATAAAATATAATCGAGGTAAAATTATTTCATTTACCCAATTTAAAACAATATTGTGTCGAATTGTTCTATTCAAGTGTTTAGGAACCCCTTCGATTCAGTTTTCGAGGCTGCGCCGACGAAGGTTCATATACCACTCAACAAACCAATCATCACAATATAAAACAATTTTATACTCACTAACAAATACGCACTCATATCTATTATTACACTCACACTCATTCTAGAGTACTGCTGACTCTATCTCTAATGAGTAACACCCAACAGAGCAGGTTGTCGCTTAACCATAAGCTCTGATACCAAATGTAACGATCGCGATTTTTCGTTGCCGAAAAATCGAACCGTTAGGGTTTTAGAAGAAGAAAGAGGTAGAAGAAGAAAGAAAAGAAAGAGAAGAGAAAACAGAAAAACAAGTAACAGAACGAGAAACAATAACAGAATCTCACAGTCGCAGCGGAACAACATATAATAGATAAATGAATATTCATTAAAACAAAGAACTATACATTTTATACATTACATCACATTACATTACATCAATCAGAGTGTACGACAACAACAGCGGAAAGAAATACTATATACAATAGATAATAGACTACGCTATCTGGCTCGCCTCCAGATCTGCACAGCAACTCCCGAATCCAGAATAACCTGACAACCTAACTCTAGACTGCCCGTGTGGAAAATAGTGGGCACCCAGAGTTTAGGAAAGGAACAATAAACTCCAGGTCAGTCATGTGACTGGTGTGAGAACTCAAAACAGTTTATCTTTAAACAAGCAACAAGAAAATTTAAATTTTTAAATCCGCAATGCTTTTTGGAAAATGAAACTACCATAAGGCCTCCCGGCACACACACAATGCAAACGCACACATGGGGGAGATTTCTCCTTATGATAGTCAAACATGCTTACTACGAGAAAAATTCTTTGATATTATTACTAGTGCATAGTGGAAAATATTTCGAAAGTATAATATAAATCCTAGCCAGCATAGGTACCATGATACTATGCCTACTATAGCTGCCATGTTAAATGGCAGGTTCTACAACTAAAACCGTACAGGGCGCGTATTGGATGAATGGATTTCCAACAAATGGTCAGGCTAAGGAACTTCCTACTGCCACATGGGATCGCCTCTGGCGGGACGTCCCGAGAACTAACGTTACGGTTAGATCTCTGCCAACACAAGGCCGGGTTACCTCTGTAACTAGGTAACTACTACACGAATATGTCATCCCCCGGTCCTTTGGGACCTTTATCCGAGCGCTCGATACCAACAACACCACACAGAAATAGATATAGTGTTTCCACATGAGTAAATATCTGGGCTCCATACCATGATACCACCCTTTTCCAGAAGGGAATGACATACCCTAAAGGGCGCGACCCTCATAACCTTGCCGCATATTCCTGTTTCGACCATTTCCGGGGAGTGAGGTCCTGACGAAGTCTCGTCCACAAAGCTACGCTTTGTGTAACAAAGCCATGCTTCGGGTCCACAGATGACCAAAGCAATAATCACAAAGATAAATGATCAAACAAATGATCATATCACAAATGACCAACCAATGATCATCACACAGCAGCACTCAGCATGCCACATTACCAGATTGGGAAATATCGCTGATAACCTTCAACTACATAACCTCTGAGCTCGTACGTCTCAGAGAAGGGTGTTAAGCTAAGAGAATAAATTCTCCGCCACCAACAGAAATGTATTTGAAAGAAATCTGCTCTATCTCTCAAAATGTAATGTCAGACACGTAACCATACAAGTCTGGTCCGGGTTCGAACAGAACCGAAGGCACTTCCAAAGAAGCCCTTGCAATCCGGGTATTCACAATCCCGATAAAATTTCCCATCACAAAGGAAATCTCCATATCGTAGCTAACGATGCGGAGACAATCGATAGGTCATCCTATCGTTTTCACAAATACCCGGTCTTCAACACCGGTCTTCAAATGCAATCCAAACGACGTATCGCATATTCGGAATGGGATATACGACACAAAGGTCCTCTCCCGGCTAAACCGAATAGCGAGCGCTTATTTTTAAAAATAAGTGTGCATTCAATTCCAAACAAACACAACCAATACCATCCAAGGGTAAATATTGATAGTCGGTTATTTAACTATCAATAAAGATGCGCCACATCATCAGATTCCAAATAAATTTCCAAAATTATTTAATCCCAAAAATATCTTCACAAGATATATATATATATATATACACCATTTCCAAATAATTGCCCCAGTTATTTGTTTTACCAAAACCACTTCACGATAAAATTTTCCACACTTAACCAATTGAAAAACCAATTTTCAATTTACCTTTACCATTTGAAAACCAATTTTCAAATTACATTAACCATTTGCAAACCAATTTCAAATCACCTTAACCATTTGAAAACTAATTTCAAATCACCTTAACCATTTGAAAACTAATTTCAAATCACCTTAACCATTTGAAAACTAATTTCAAATCACCTTAACCATTTGAAAACTAATTTCAAATCACCTTTCATCCTTTATACCCTTTGAAAACAAATTTCAAATCATCAAATAAATCTTTACCGATTTAATTTAAATTTACGTCCCAAATCCGTAAATTCATTTTCATACTTCAAAATAAATCAATATTTATTTTTAAACAAATTTCCCTTCATATAAATTCCAACGTGAATTAAATCCCAAATACCCATTCATATTTGATTTCAAATCGATTCCAAAATATTCGCTTACACTTTTACCTTTAAAAGGTGAATTCACAAAAACGTTCCATTCCATATTGGAAAATCATTTCTAAACTTATTTAAAAAAATAAGTAATTCACAATTCAATTTATTTTCAACAATTCGAAAATATTCCATATGCTTAAACCATAGTTAAGTATTAATTTCATTCCTTTAAAGAAATATTCTTTTATTCACATTTATTTGGGTTAAAAACGAATGTTGCGTAAAACATCGTTACGACAACCCAAAAACACTAGTATATGGATTTGAAATTAAAAATAGATATATAAATCCAATACTATACCAATTATCCCCTTCTGTTTCTCGAAAACGTCTATTTCAACAATTAATGTTGAAATCTATGTTTTCAATACTCAATACATTTTAAAACACCTTTAATTCGTTTTAAATTCCATTTAAAACATTCCTTTCCCAAAAACAAACCCATTTTATTTAATAATCTATTCAATATTCAAAATAGTGAATATAGCCCACTTAACAAATTCCCATATTTCAATTATCAAATTTGATGGATTTCAAATTTATAAACATAGTTTATAAATTCCATTTCTATTATAAACCCCAATTTTATAAATTCCTTTATTAATCCGATGCAATTTACATAACCCAATTTCATACCCAAAAGCCATATTGTAAGTTAAATACTTATAATATTATTTATTTACCAAATCGTTCCTTTGAACTTCACCAATTTAAAATCTTATCACTTACAAGATTTCTTTATGGTTTATAATAATTTCAACTAATGAAATCTTCATTTATTAACAATTTCTATAAAATTCCCCTTTTTAATGCCCAAATCCATTTCTATAAGTTAATAACTTATAAAACTTCACTTCCCAATAACCATTCTTTTTATAAATTTCACAAATATATATCTATAGATTTATAATGAAATTCATGTTATACATCAACTTAACACTTTATAAATTTATTCTATAACTTCAATAATTTTTATTTAAAAACATCCATTTATAAAATCCTTTATATAAACCATTAATAATAATAACTTCCCAAAAACCAAATTTAACTATTTTATAAAACCTATTATTGTTAAAAATCTCTTTTAAGTTATATTTTATAAAGATATAAATTTTTAAAACATAAAATTTTGTCCATCTATTTATTTTAAAATTTAATCAATTCAAAATTCTTAATAAACCATATTCTTTGAAAAATCGATTTAAAACCCCTTTTTAAATTCAAAACCGTTATTTTAATTTTAAAAATTTGAATCCGATGATGCAACAACATCAGATGGTCAATCACGGGAATAAGTGTCATATATCAATATGATTATCAACAATCAACATAATATTTATAAACAAATAAATATGTGAGGAATCCAGTTGGATCCCTCCAACCTGTTACCCTGCATCCACAGACGTTAGCACAATACCAATTCCACTTCGAGGTGGAATATCGCGGTATATGGGATTTTATAAAATATTCCGCTTAATAACGGCGCAATAGGGTCTCATCCGCTATACGAGGCGGGAAATCAAATCCGATATATACATATGCCAATATATATATATCGCTATATATAGTATATATCCTAGTATATCTACTAACACAACCAATCAGCAATCAACAATCAACATTAACTATTTAAAATTTTAAACAAAACCTTTCAATTGAGTGAGGAGTTCTCACCTTGATTTTATTTCCGTTTTTCGCGTTCGTTTCGAATAAAATTAAACGAACGTTTAATTTTACCCGAAATTCAAACGAGCTCCAATCGACTCCAAACCAGTTGCATTGCGAAGAGCACGACGATACGATTCCAACGCAAAAAATCTCGTTCAATTTGGACCTCGCAGCAAAAAGATATCATATTTTAAAGTTTGAACGATTTATAATATAATAAAATCTACATCTCCTTTTATAATTTTAACCTTTTACATCACAGCCCTTGATTTCAAACTCCAGCAATCCAGGCCGCAACTTGCAATCATCTTCCCAAACGCACGTTCACTCCCAGGTACATGAACCCATTAGCTCAAAACTAGGGCTCCAATTTGCCACCAACACGATCAACTTCCTGACGATCAGACAACATCACCTCGGAGCCACATGCGAGCTCCACCCTCGGCTCGAGAACCAAAGAGCTCGGTTGCCACATTTGCCTAGAAAACGCACGCGAATGGCGCGACTTCCATCTCCGATTGTCGACAATCTGTGCCATTAAAAACGATCACTCCCGTATGGATATGTAGATCTCTTGATGCTCTTCGATGTTGTAGTTGGGAGTTTCTGGAAATAGTGTGTGGATTCGAAGAAAAGAGGAGGAGAAGACAGGAGATTTTCGGCCATGGATTGAAGAGAGTGGCGGCCGAGCAAATAGGGATTAGGGTTTAGAGAGAAAATGTTAATATGTTATATGTTATTTATATTATTTAATAATAAAATCTCCAATTTAACACTTATGCAAACGACCTCCAATCTACGCGTTCCGACAGGCGACCCTAACGTTTTTCCGCGTTCCGGACACAATGGAACAGGTTTCGGAAGCTAATTCCATCGTATGTGTGAGATACGGCAATAAACGATCAATTTAAATTTAAACCGATTTAAACGATTTCTAGGCGTTTTGGCTTGTACCGGACAAACGGCAAACCCAAACGACTTGAAATTTGAAATCTTACAATAATATCACATTACGGATCCGATGAAACTGGTTTCGTCGAAATCCGAGACCGTTTGAAAAATGGCTATTTTAACTCGCCGAATTAAAATTAAAACGATATCGATGCGTTTCGAGCTGCCACGGTCAAACGACAACTCCGTTTGCTACGAAATTTGAAATCCGATAATAATTAACTATTACGGATCCAATGGAACTTGTTTCGTTCAATTCCGAGACTGTTCAAAAATTGGCTATTTTTCAGTCGATAATTAAATATTAAAATATTCAATTTTTACAAATTTACTCCAAATTCAGTTTTACAAGTTCTAAAATATTTCTATAACTTCAATATGATAAAACAAAATTTTCCAAATCATTTTCAATCATATTTAACCCAATATTTAATTATTTGTGGAATTTCACTATTAAATCATCGATTTAATTATCCCATTAAATCCAATATTCGAAAAATAAATTATTCGACTTAAAAATCCCACTTATTAATATTAAAAATAAATTAAATATTCAAATTTAAGTTATCAAAAATTCTGGGTCGTTACAAAAAATGAGTTTGAAATGTCACACATGGGTGAATCAAATTTTTTCCTTGGATTATAAATAAAATAATTGGACAATGACATTTTTATAAATCAAGTAAAATATTGTAAAGATTTACTTATACGTTTCGGAATAGAGAACACTTCTAATAAACCAACTCCTATGATCACAACTTTATATTTAAACAGAGATGAAAAGGGAAAAGACTATGATCAAAAATCATATCATAGTATGATCTGCTCCATATTATACTTAACAGCTAGTCGACCCGATATAATGATTAGTGTCTATTTGTGCTCTCGTTTTCAAGCTCAACCTAAGGAATCACATCATCGAGTAGTGTTACGACCTGTCTTTTGGACGTTTTAAGCAGACAAACATGTCGAACTCAAACCATTCAAAAGGGCAGATTGTTATGGGGTAAATAAGAAAAGAAGAGGAAGGAAGAAACAAAACAGAATCTCGCAGTAGAATGACAAAATATAATAATCAAATAAATAGTTCATGAAGCCGTTTTATAAAAAAAATTGATTATACTTATACAACACAGATCAGAGTTACACATACAAGAGAATAATAAATAACGCAGCGGAATACATGATGTAATGAATTAATTATAGTAAATAATAATAGTACAAATCTTCATCTTTGTCCTCCAGAGATAAGGTCTTTAAATCCTGAAATGCTCAAGCTGACCCAAGCGAATTGAAAAGACAAACCACTCGAGTCAGAACTAAAAGATCTTATGTAAGTTAAATCAACGAAAAATAAATATGAGTGAAACGGCATCAGAGATTTTTATGGGTTTTGACACCTCCTATCCAGTGTTTAACTTGAGTGCAGTAACTTAAAAGATGTTCGGGATTCACATCTCCTAAGAATCCATTAAACTATCTGTTATGTAGTACAATACGCTATTACAATAGTGTCTACAGTAATGTAAATATTAAAATAGCATTAAGGCATTACCCATATCCCCCTTAACACATTTTTATAATGTCGTAGTCTATACAGATACTGTAAACACCACTCGCAAGTGGGCTATTATGGAGCACTCCATAGGTACGACACAAAACAAACTCGTAGAAGGCACTCTAGGGCATGTGAACATGGAACTCGAGGCAATGACAGGGTAGATATACCAATTGCAGAACCATGTTGGTGGTAACGCATAGCAGCTACTACCGTCCACCTCGGACACACTCCTAAATCAAAAATCAAGGGTGGCCACCAATTCAATCATAAAGTAACAGAATGTTATCGAAGAAATGTGCCTGATAGGAGGAATGACCTCACCTGGCCTAGGTGTAGCTTCTGTTTTTGAACCAATGAAATTTGAATATAAACATGTTCTCTTTACTTAGTCTGAAAATTTAGCAATTATTTTAAATAGCTATAAATAGTTAAAATAGTTATAACTAGTAAAATACTCTAGAATAGATTAATTATAGGTTAAAATACTTTTAAATTGATTTAAGATAGTTAAATAACTTTTGAATAGACTAAATATAATTAAAATATATTAAATAGCTCTAAAATAGATTAATTAGATTTAAAATAAGTTAAAATGGGTTAATTAGTTTAAAATAGATTAAATGGTTTAACATAGGTTAAAATGGTTTAATATAGATAATATAGGTTAAAATAGTTTAATAGTTTGAAAATCTTAATAATTAAACTTTTTAAAATAATATATTTTTAAAACAGTTTATAGTAAAATATGGGTTTGAAATTGATATTAAATTTAATTATTTATTTTACTTCAACATATCCGGACCATAAAATTCCAAGTCAACAATACCCAATTTTGAGTCTTCAACTCCAATTCTTTCTAATCCATGTTTGAAATATCAATTTAAATTGTTCCAATTTCAATACGCTTCAAAGTTATATTTCAAACCAATTCAATAACACAATTCCGATAAATTTCATTTAATTAAAATTTCAACTTTAAACCTTAAAGTAAATTCTTTGAAGCAGTTCCTTTAAACCAGTTCACATTTCAACGTAAAACTTGATATTCCCATAATAATTCAATTTATATAAATCAAATTTTATTCAAAATATCATTTAACTAAATTCGAGAAAATTCTAGGATTTAAAATCATTTAAATTTAACCAATCCGGTATCCATATATAATTCTCTACCCTAGGATCAAGTGATATGGATATTTACCATTTCAATCAGCAATTTAAAATTTACGGTTATATATCATTTCAAACCGCAATCCCAAATTAATATAAAAATCCATAAAATCGTTCGGGTCTATCATTTCAACCCATAACGATTTTTTTCCTAGTCTATAGATCGTTCAAGTATGTATCATTTCAACCCATAGGGAACTTACAATTATAACAATATAAATACAACATCCATTCATCCAGTACAAACAATCAGACATCCATCACAATTGTCATTCGAATCGATCAATAAACACCAATAGGTAACAGGTTATCATTTATAGGAAATTAACTGGCAATTTAAATCCTATAATAAACTAAATGACAATTCAATTCAAATTAAATTCAAATTAACTAGAATGATGATTTAACTATACCAAACAGCCAAATTACTAATCACATCATAAATTAATTTAACTAACATAAGAAATTTTAGAAGTTGTGAGTGGGTTAAAACACTCACCTTTGAATTTAAATCGAATTTATATCCAATTTAGGGCCCAAAATTCAATAGTCTCAGAATTCATCCAAACTAGCGTTAAAATGTCTGGAACTTCAATACGATCCTAGTAAAATGAACCACGAGTAAGTCGAACCTCGTACGTAAAAGTTATGGTGATTAGAACATTTGAAAGATAACATTAAATAAAATAAAATAAAATAAACAGAACAAAACACTACCTCTCTACTACTATACATGTCATCAAACCACGTAACCCTCCCTTCACAGCAATTTTCGCTTGCCCGAACACGAGATGCCACCTCTAAAACCCACTTTACCGCTCGTGCATGGCGCCACGACCCCCATCTGACAACGCCACTCACTTCTGCATGCTTGGTCGACCTCCCTAGTCACCCACGGCCCCACAACACTCGGTCAAAATCTCCCTGATGCAAAAAAATAATAAAGAGCAATCGCCATAAATCTAAACCCTAGGTCGAATTAATCTCGTCGATCCAACCATCAAAACCCTAAACGAAACACTCAGATACAAACCCCTTGGTCCTCTTTACAAAATGGTACCCTCGATTTGTCGATCCAACAAAGTTGATCTCGACGTGATGAATGGCCAAGAATAAACCCTCAAATTCTGGGCATACAGAAACCCAGATCGAAAACCTAACAGCAGATTTGACTTGCGCTCGTCAAGAGCTTCAAATCGATATATAATTTGCAATAGTTTGAAGGAGTTTGATTTTTGGATTTGGTTTTGAATTTGATTTGCAATTTGGAAATTAGGGTTTACAGCCATTGAGAAGAGAGAAACAGATGGAATTGTACGTATTGAAATCAAAAATAAAAGATAGCCTAGGGTTTATAACGATCTATTTATAGGCAGAGCAGAAAATAAAAGGAATGGATAAGGTGGATTTTAAACGATAAACGACCCGAAAATCCCGTTCTGTCTTTGGAACACAAACGGATAATCCCATATATCAAAATAGATGTTTTGGATATTTTTAAACTCAATGGAACATGTCTCAAGTCCTAATTCTATCGTTTGAAGAAGTTATGTTAAAATCAGCTTATTTTAAATTGATTTCAATTAAATGGATTTCTAGCGTTTCGAGTCCGTACATTCAAACGACAAGTCTGATCACTATGAAACCTGAAATCCGACAATAATTCACTATTATAGATCCGATGAAACTGGTTTCGTCGAAATCCAAGATAGTTGCCAAAATGGTTTTTCACGTTAATTAAATAAATAAATATTAAATTAGTTAATTCACTTTTTTAATTCAATATTTGTTAACTAACAAATTTCATCATTTTTGATTACTTAGGCGTTTATAACAGTTCAAACAAGTTTACACATCAATTCAGTGTTTAAGAATTCACTAATTACAATATTCAACTTCAACTATAATAAAATCCAATTTATTAAAATTTAATTTCAATAAATTGTTTAAATATGATTTCAGACTTTATATTCAATCAATTATTACTCAAATAACATAGTTAACATTTGTTTTACATTTCATTACACTAATATACTCAAATTTCCATCTTTATTTGTATGAACTACTATATTTCAATTTTATTAAATTTTTTCAATTTTACACATTTATTATAATTTTAAAATCCCAATAAATTTATTTATCTTGGTTTAATTTTTTTATTAATCAATTGTTACCTTATGAATAAAATTTACATTTCTATTCATTTTGTTACATTCGCAAATATCAGTTATTGTCTTAATCTCATTAATGTAACATTAAATTTCATTTAATTTTAATTGATTTCCTATTTCAATTTAATAGACTAAATAAACAGGCAACACATAATAATTGTTACCCTTTAACTTTTAATCACACTTGTAAGGGTTTATTATTTACAATCAACCATTATAATTACTTAGATAATATTGATTTTATTCAATCACCATTTATTATACTATTTCATTAATTAATTCCATATTTACATTTGTTGTCATATATTCAGTTTATAACCAAGTATAACCTTTACATTATTTCAATTAATTGAACTTCCATTAAAGTGTTATCAATTTCTTAATTTAACCTTATTCCATTTCATTCTATTTATTATTTTCCATTAATAAATCACAAATTTTATGTTTCTCCTAATATTAAATAACAAAATTTATTAAATTGACAAATTTTAATTATCGAAAATTTTGGGTCGTTACAAGCAGTCAAATGAATTTTGCATTACTTAACCAACACCAAGGATTACGGCTTACTCTATCCTAAAGGTACGGCTTTCGAACTCGTATCATATAGTGATGTAGACTTTGGAGGTTGTAAAAGACAGAAAAAGCACAAGTTGTATCTATCATTTTAGTGGTCAATCTCTGGTTTCGTGGTAGAGCAAAATGAAAAATTGCGTTTCACTCTCGACATGTGAAGCAGAATATATCTATGCCACCTTAACTTGTGCTCAAGTAATCTATATGCAACATACACTTAGAGATTTTGTTAAAATAATTGAAGAATCTCCAATATACTGTGACAATACTAGTGCTATCAATTTATCTAAAAATCCAGTTCCCATTATCGAACTGAACATATAGACATACAACACCATTTTCTTAGAGATGGTGTAGAAAAAGGAATATCACCCATGAATTTGTTAACACCGACAATCAAATTGCCGATATATTCACCAAACCATTAAATGAACAATCATTTGTAAAACTTAGACGTAACTTTGGAATTTGTTCATATAATGAATTAATAAACTAAACTATATATTCTTTATTATCCTCCTAAATGGTTGCTCAGAAAAGCTAACAAACAAAAACTTTCTTTACCCATCGTTTTGAAAACCTTCTGAACACCACAAATCATTTTAATAAAAACAAATGTTTTAACCATAAATTTAGTTAACTAACAAAACAACTTTTTTCCTCAATTAGAAAACACATATGTGTGTGAGTGTATGTGTATGTGTAAAATTTATTATATATCTCAAAAATAAATTTTTTATAAGCATATAATCTTTCACTCTCTAAAACATCTAATTTTTTATATAATGCCGTCTGACCACGATTTGACTTACTCATCCATTGATTTCTCCTCACCTTCTTCTGCAGTACATATACATCGCCTGCCAAAACAACAGAAAATCGTCTCCTTCCATAAACGTTATTCCTACTCCTACTCCTATGTACCGTATCGGCTATTCTCCGAAAGGAAAAAAGGCTAAATATGGTATTAATCTTGAAAATGCTTCTCTTTACGACAAAATGGACGAAGTCCATCATAATCAAAAAGAAATGATGGACGTTCAAAAAGAAATGTACTAACACAACGAAATCAAGGAGCTCATCTAAACTTTTTAGAAAAATGCATCCTTGCGATATATGGACATTCTCCTATCAAGGATTGTGTTCATGTACGATCTCCTCATGCGATAAAAACTCCTCCACGTGCTCATCGAATAACTCCCCGAAAATTATGGGGAGAACAAACATCTGAAGCCTAATTAAGTCCAATACCTTCTTCTTAGTCTCCGTTATGATCATTAAAAGAAGGTACGAAGGTGGAACCAAACTTATGGGAGAAAAAGCAATATTGTTCTTCTATCAAAAACTATATTTCGTATACATATTCTTGTTATAATAAGTTTAAAACTATTCAAGATTGTAAATTATATCTTGTTTTTAATAAAAATGAAAAAAATATGTAACGATACAAATAACAATCAGAAGTCTCTAATTAAAATCAAAAAAGTTATTATCACTATTCTATCAAAATCGGACGTTTGAGATATATAGCCAAACGTCTGATTTTCCTTCTTGGTTATCACAGACTCAAAGAACCAAAGTCCGACCCATCTTTCCAGACGTTTGGTTAAAGACTCGGCTTACAGTTCTGAACGAAAACAAATTCCGTTCTCTTTCTCGACAAACTAACCCTTTCATTTTTTATCCAATTTCTAAAAACCGTAAAATTGATTGTACTACCTCCCTCAATTAAAAAAAGAAGAGAAAAATGGCTCCCAAAGGAAAAAAGAACCGTCTCCAAGCATCGGAAGCAAGACCAACAATCTTCTTCACAGCCTCAACTAGTCACCGACAACCATATACAATAATGGCTTTACAATTGCAAAAATTCTACAAAGAGATTTGATGATCTGAAGGTAAAAAGGTTCCATCTTGGCCCTTTCTGCTCTTTTCAGTATCCACTATATCAAATGCTTGATTTGTGCGAACAAGCCAGGATTAAAGTCTAATCGCTTCTTCAGCAAATAACGTACCCATAGATCAACTTGCAATCTATCCATTTTTCACAAAATTTTGTAGTAGTGAAGTATGGGATCCGGAAAATGATGATGGTTGGCTTTGGTCTAGTGTATATGGTCATATCATTAAACAAACTCCGAGTTTGATTGGACGGTTCTTAACTTGTTCTTATTCTCACCGTACTCTTGATGAATTACCATACAATAGATTCAAACTGCGGGATGAAGTCACTCATCAATTCTAGGAAGATCATATACTAAAATGGTCTTCCAAATATCTAAGACCCCGGGCAAGACTGCTGAATAGAATGCTCATCAATACTATCATCCTGAGGCTTGGAAGTCATGAATAAATCTATGAACCCGAGCATAAAGCCATGTACGCTATCTTTGGTGGTATATAAATAAATTGGGCTTAGTTTGTTTTCGATGAAATCAAAAAAGTTTGGAATCGAAGTCGACCTACAATTCTATATCCTGTATATATAGTGCATATTCTCAAGCTCAAGGAGTGCCGTCGTATTTATCTGGCTTTGAAGAATTATTCATTAAGGATGGTGGGGACAAAGTTCTTCAAACTTATGCATTTATCCGACGAGCCACCAAATTTCATATCTTTTTAACAATGGAAATTATTGCAAGAAATCGAGCAACCGATACCGCCACCTCCATAACAATAATCAACTTCTCAACAACCTCTAGAGTATCATTCTGATTCCGACATCTTGGAAGCGCCTACTGAACCTAATCCAAACGAGTCGTTTCGGGATTTGTCTCTTCAGAATCAACAATTGCTTTCTCGCAATTAAGTAATTTTAAAAAAGAAAGTAAGCCGCCTTGAACACTCTTTTTCTACCCGAAGGACCAAAATGGAACAAACTCTCGAGAAGGTAGTATCAACTTTAGGAAAGATTATAAGGAAAGTCCTTGGGCGGTCTTCTTCTCGATCATCCTCATCTCTTTCTCCAACACCGCCACCAGCTCAATCTTCACTTCCATCACATAAAGCTGGAACTTCTATGCGGGTTGAGCTGCATTAGGGTGGAGATGATCATGGCGGTAACCTTTCTTAGTCTTGTTTTCTACCTAATGTTTAAAATTTTTGTTGTGTAATTATTTTGTAGGTTTTCTTGTGTGGGCTACTATTCTGTGAACTACTATTGTGTTATTATTTTGTGGGCTACTGATCTGTGAACTATTGTTGAGTTTTTTTTTATGGGCTATTTTTGGAATATTATTTTTTTGGTTTCGATATCCTGAATCATATATAATCTCTTATTATTTTTGATAATGCAAAAGGGGGAGAAAATTGTATATAAGATTCATTTATGAAGGGGAGTTCATAAAAGGAGGGGGAGATCGTCAATGCTTAAATACAGGGAGTATACTCAATTTTTTACATTGTATAGTTGTCGTCATCAAAAATGGGGAGAATGTTAGAACCTCCATTCTATAGTTTCAATGATAACAACTATACAATCATATATATTTCAAATATCTTTATGTAGGGATAATTCACTACAAGCAAGAAGACAATTCTGAAGACATGAGGTAAAGCACGAGTATTAAGTTATTAGTATGTATATATATATGGTTGTAGAATAGTTATCTAAAATATCCTTAAGTATTTATACACACAAATGCACAAAACTTCAAAAACATAGAAAAATGCCAAGGCCAGATGTCTAGGTGTAGAAAAACAGACGTTTGAGTTTTGTTTCTAGATTTATTTAAAATATACGGGTCAGACATCTGACCTTCCTTACCAGATGTCTGAAACTAGACTTGGGATTTTTTTTAAAAAGGCATAAATATCAAATTTGAAAGGATGCTTTTATGTCTTCTCTCCAAAACTTTTCATATCTGATTAGAAGCAACTCTAGAGAAGAAAAGAAATGGAAGCAATGATTTATCGCAACCTTTTACAACTATAAATATGTAGAATAAGATTGAGATTAGATCACATAATTATTCTCTCTATCTCTACATCTAACTTCTTGTTTGTGCCTTCTTGCTTTCAATGTATACAACCAAAATTATATTCTTTTTGATCAATACTCTTCTATATTCTCAAGCACATGCATGTTTACATTACTCAAGGAGATCATAGGAAGAAACTATACTTGTAGTCAAAATCATTGTTACCTAGAACATGCACTTTTCAGAGAAATATTCTTGTATAAAAGCCTATTCCTCCAGGCGAAGCGAGGGTAATTAGTTAGTGAATTTCCGAAGGGGAGCATCAGGACTAGACGTAGGACGGAAGGTATGAACCAGTATAAAAATTCTTGGTGTGATTACTTTTAATTTTACCTGCATTATTATTCTGTGTGATCCATACTGTCATACACGTACTTGTCATATACTATACTCTATATATATACACGCGATCCACATGGACTTTCACTTAATAATATCACGATCACTAGCAAACAAAGCTCACACTTTGCTCAAGTTCAAAAACCCATTCATCGCACAAGGATGATAAAGAACCTATTAAGCGTACCTTACGCTCAACATCTTTAGGTTATTGCTTGGACTATTATTCATGCTATCTCATAACAAATTAAAGAGTCGTCACCTAAACCCTCCATAAGCCAACAAAACATAATATGCAAACATACTACGATGCACATGGATCATCCGTACACAATATCCAATCTGAACACTTGCTTGGTTACATAAATTACACTTTCCAACTAGTATAGATCATTTGACCTCTCTAGTGCGGACTCTGATCAGGTTCCTTGATTAAAAACCTTCGTTCTTCTTACATAGCCATATATTATGACAGAAAACTTTGGGATAATATGAAGAATTTATATCAAGTGTTCGCTGTCAAGAATCTAGTGAAAATTCCTTGTTCGCGCCAGTGTAAACCACCTTGAATTCACGTACTCGAATACTTGATCAAGAAAGTCATGCGAATAAAACGATCTACGTATAACTTACGTATTCATCTTATTGGTTTCCTATCTACTCCAATTCCTTTTTAATTGCATACATCTATCCAAATAGTATGTTATTCAATACTAAAGTTATTTATGATTCATTTCATGAAAATCAAACTTTATAGTTTATAAACGTTTTAAAACTTAAGTTCATACTCGTATGATACTTCATTACATCCTAAGAGTATATACATAAATGTCAAATTTGTAACAAATATGTTTAAAAAATTTAGAACTTGTTTTAACTTGCAACCTTCTCAATTCAAATGTTATATAAACTCAACTTTATATTTTCCAGAACACTTAAACATAAGTTCTATAATGGTTCGAAAGTTCCCGACTGTCCAAAAACGTCAAAAATCCCATTTCATTTTAACAAATGGAAACTACTAAACAACATATTATATCATGATGCACATCCATATTTCCCTTATGCACTGGCTACATGTGTCCATGAAATAACTTAACAAGAAAACTTTAGAATTAACCATCGGTTTTCATTTCAAATCATTTTGAAATAATATACATATAACTTTGTATATCAAACCGTACTTTGGGATTAAATCAAACTCTATTTTACCAAAACAACTTTGCAGCATCTCACACTTAGAAACCCAAAAATGAGTACCGTTGATGTTGAAGTCATCACTGGAAATTTTTCAAGCGATAGGAGTGAGGTTAGTGCATCCAGTTCATGCCTTTTTAAATTTAAAAAAATCATTTTAAAATGGTATCAAATATTTCATAAATGTTACTATATACCATGATCTTAATTTCTTAAACCAATTTCCCAAATACTTACTTTCAAATAATATTACTATTTGTAACAGCCCGCAAATCCGTACCCCTTGAGTCAACACTTTTCTACAAAAATCAACTCAAGTTGTACAGAAATACGAACCATTTGGGTTAAAGAAGAAGAGGTAGAAGAAGAAAAATAGGAAACAACAACAGAATCTAACCACCGCAGCGGAATAAAATATAATAGATAATAAATATTCTTTACTCAAACTTAAATATCTCTGTTTATATATTACATCATCAGAGTACATAAATCACAGCTCAACATCAATAACATACAATGGATACACAACAACTCAAACAGTGGAATATATATATATATATATATATATATATATATATATAAAACAAGTACGAATGTATGTATCATCAATCCAGCTCGTCTCCTGAGTTCCACAGCATCATATTCTGTATCTTATAATACTCGGTCTGACCCGAGCATTACAGTTAAAAAACACCCGAGTCAGTCTGGAATGCCAGCGTGAGAAAATCACACCCAATTGATTATTAAAGTTTCAAAAATCCTTTGAAAACAAAAGCATCTCGTAAGACCACGCCACGAATAAACATGTCGGGTTTTTACCTTACGATAGCTAAAATAATTTTTATAGAAATCCTCTGATATTATAATAGGGTCTATATACAAATACTTATAAAATAGCCGAAATTGTTACATTATTAAATTCCATCTACTAGCCACAGAGTGAGTAATACAAACAAAACTCGTACAAGGCTCGTAGGGAGAATTGATTTCCAACTAATGACTAGGCACTGGGGTACCACCTGTCACAGTACGGGGCCTAGATCACCGTACCGAGGAGTACGCCCGCTCCCCTGCAACACAAGGCCGGGAGTACCCGTACTGGATAATCCCAAGTGAGATCATCCCGCGGTTGGGATCAGCAACCGCCCACTAAGCCGAAATAAAAAGGGACATCTAGACTGGAATGACCTCACCCTGCTTGGGTGCTACCCACCTAGCCTTGCTGCATATCCCCTGATTTTCAGTCATTCCCATTTGATGAGGCTTGAGGCTAAGCGTTACCTTTTTAGAAACATATTCCTTAGAATGCCCATCGTCCACCTGACGATGTTTCGCAAGCATTCATCCATACAAGTCCGTCCTGGGTTTGAACGGAACCGAAAGCACTATTCCTACTACATCCATTTTGGAAATATCCTCAGGATTAGTAGCGACTAGCCCTTGCACTTCACTGCTCCATCTTCGAATCCAAAATCGTTTTCACGGAACATACAAACCGGATCGAAGTGGTTTTCGAGAAATAAATCTCGATCCCGGTCTCTTCGAAACGATCAACGTATTTGTCCAATATTGATAGTCGGTTGTTTAACTATCAATTAATATTCACAAATAACCATCCAACAATAAATAATTTTCCAAATTATTTATTAACCTCAAAATATCTTCACAAGACATATTTCTATTTTCAATCCTCTGAAAACAGTTTCAAAACCATCTTTCTTTCCAGAATAACTTTCCCAAATATTTTCTATCCCCACTGAAGTTACCAAGCACAAACTAGATTTTTATTTTAAAAATAATTTTAAAACACTTTACTTTGAAATATATACTAAACATTTAAATTAAAACTATTTCAATAGTTGGTTAAAAATACATACTATATAGATATTTGAAAATATGGTTACTTTATAAAATATAAAACTAGGTTTTCACTTTTTAAAACAAATATTTAGTCACTCTTTAAATAATTATTGCTACAATAGATTAAAAAGGAAAGACTTGCTTTATAATTTAAATATTTAAAAAAAAATAAGTTTTCCAAACTTGCTTTTTAAATCAACTTAAAAACTTTTAACTTATATTTTAAAAACTTACTTTGAAAACGTACTTGGTTGTCCAGGGAGAAGATCAAACTTAAATCACTTAAATCAATTTCCCCGAATTGATTTCAAATTTATTCCATTTGAAACAATTTATTTACTTACTTAATTCATTTCAAAATTCATTTCAAAATTCATTAAGTATGGACTTAATTATTGTTGTTATTATTATTTTTCATTTGATTCAAGAACTTTTAACTGAAATATACAAATTCCAGATTTTCCCAATTTCTTCTATATTCTTCAAAAATTTAAATCTTAACTTTTAAATAAATGTTTTGTTCTTTTAAATAATAACACTGAATTTTTTTTAAAATTCATTAACTTTCTGTTTATTCAAATTTTCCTTTCTATACTCACAATTTGTTTATTAGAAATTTAAAGTCACTTTATTTCTTCTCCAATTCATTCTTAAATTTATTCAAATTTTCCTATAATTATTTTACTTACAATTTCACTTCTTTTATTTTCATAAAAAATCAAATTTATATTTTTGGTAATTCATTACACCCAATTATATCAACCAAGCCATAGCCTTCAATACTTACACATAATTCATCATAGAATATCAAATAATCAGAACAGAGAATATTAAATAATTTAAATAAAAGTTGAGGGGTCCAGTTGGATCCCTGCAACCTATTTTCCCTGCGTCCACAGAAGTTAGCATCACATAATATGCCAATTTCAAATTATATCATACTATATCACATCAATCAATTCAAGCATTCAAACAATTATTTAAATTTAATCATTTAAACTTAAATTTAAATTTAAACTGAGTGAGATTAACTCACCTTTGACTACGCATGCACCCATTCCAATCCGGCTTGTTTTCTTTTCAGATTTCAAACCTTGAATAAATAATTACATGATTTATTAACACTTGAACTAATCTGATGATTAATTTCTTATCGATAAATTTAATCAGTTAACAGTTAAATTCCAGCTAAATAAATTCCCCTTTTAAAACATCTTTCAGAGACTAAAACAATTTATATGATTCATCAATATTCGAAATAAAATCAAACAATTAATTCCCATTTTATAAATTTTAATTCAACTAATATATAAATAGTGAAACTAATGATTTTGTTTTAATCAACTTCCTTAATTAATCTCCTAGTAACTAAGATTTTGGTCTATTAAACGATACACCTCCACTATTTTTTAAAGTTAACTGGTAATGAAAAGAGGTATATATATTTTATTTTCTGACCAAACATGAATTTTATAACGACGTATATATATATATACCATAATCACTATCTTAAAATTAACAGTAAGCTAAAAATTAGTATATAGCTATATATTCCTATAAACATTCATACTACACTGTTTATTGAATCGAATTTCTATTTGAGAATTAAAATCGAATACCTCACCTTCATACGAACACGCGACTCGGACAAGCCACCATCGCTTGATACCTTGCTGCTCGCCGCTTCCATCCAATCAGCCGCTGCCCTACTCGAGCTCGAGCCTCCCTTTGTCGTCGCTGCCGCACGAACTGTTGACCCGAAAGCATCACGACCCCTGCGAAGCTCTTCCCCTCCTACAGCAATTTACTTGTGACTCACGCTCAAAGGAACAAACTCCTCGACATGGCCAACTCTGTCGCCCCTTCTCGTTCCCAAACTAACCCATCAACCCCTTTCCCAGCGTCGGCCCTCACCGCGATGCCGAAGCCACAAGATTCGCAGCCCCAAAATTGCGAGTACCCCTCTACCGATCGCGCAACCTAAAACTCGACACGGCGGCCTCACCTCCAAAGCCCCACCCAAAATCGCATCACCGACTCTCAATCCCAGAGCCTCGCGCGCGTACGACGAGTAGCTACCTCGGTACAACGAGACTCGTTTTTTTTTTAGAATATTTGATTCGAAAAGGGCAAGCAACCATTTTCTGATAATAGTTTGAATCCAACAAAAAAAAGAGGGTGTGAGATATGTTTAGAAGGATCGGCTTGTAAATAAAAGAGAAAGGAGGCGTATACAGGAAGATTTGACTATCGGTTTGATTTTTCTTTTATATGAATATTTTATTTTATTTTATAATTTTTTTTTCCGAACTGGGGAAATGAATTAGTCTTAGCTGATAAGGAAAGGAGGTGACGTGATAAATAAAGGAGATGGCGTATACAAGAAGCTTGAGCAACTAGATTATTATCAAATAAATTTTCAGCGCGTTTGCTTAACGTATAAGCACACAACAACTCCGAACAATACGAAATTTGAAGTTCGATAATAATTCAATATTACGGATCCAGTGGAACTGGTTTCGTCAAATTCCGAGACTGTGCCTCGGACTGCTATTTTTAAATTCAATTTAAACGATATTAAATTTCAACATTGAGCAATTCAGTGTTAGATTCAAATTTAACACTTCTATTACCTTCAATATTATCAATATGAATTTTACAGGCCTTAAAATTATTTTTAACAAGCTTAAAACTCCAGATTCAACATTTCACCCAACTTCAAGTTATTTAATTCAATAATTTAATTATCAAATAAATTGTGATATTCGCAATACAAGTTAAAATTACTCCTTTGAATATTTACAATCAATTAAATATTTTAATTTTAAATGCTCGAAAATTCCGGGTCGTCACACTATTATTTTCTTCTAAATTTTGAAAAACATTTTTAAAGATACCGGGATTTAAGTCCTTGGTTTTTCTATTCAAATCTTTTCGTTTATAAACCATGTTTATATAAAGTTGCTTTCTTATATAAATCGTTTCACAAATGTATATCTTCGTTTAGACTATAATAAATAATTCTTATTAAAATTGAATTTTAATATAACATTATCATCGAATGCCTTATAGTCAAACCGCGAAACTTAATTCATAAGGTGTTTGTGTTTAATGTTCGCATAAATTTACTATCTACCCAACCCTTGTTATAAGAAGGTAAATTCATTATAAATCAACAAATTATAGTAAACGCTCATAAATTGGCCGAGCTTATTAATCCAAAAATAAATGATAATAATTAAATATTATCATTTCCTAACAAACATATCATAAATAACTATATTAATTTTATGAAAATTATATATTTTTATATAAAATATATTCCTGGGTAAAATTATCTCATTTACCAAATTCAAAAACAATAATATGTTGTTTACTCTGTTCAGGTGTTTAGAAATCCTTATCAATACCATAGCATCCTATGTATCGAAGAATTCATAAACCACTTAACAGACCAATAAACACAAGACAAAACAGTTTTATAGTACTAACAAATATGCTCTCATATGTATAATATACTCAACCCATGCTAAGGCATTCCATTACCCTATATCTTATTAAGTCATACCCAACCGAAGCCAAGGTTCTCGCTTTACCTTCAGCTCTAATACCAGCTATAATGACTAACCTTTTCGACCTTCGAATGTTGATACCAATACATCCATGGTATTCAAGTACTGAGCACATAAGTGCAAGAAAGACGAATTTTTAGGGTTAAATAAAATAAAAGGAAATATAACAAGGAAGAAGGAACATATTATCATAATCTCATAATTGAATGATCATATATAATATCAAAAGATAGTGTAAATATCATTCTAAGATACAAAAAATTTCATAGTTATAGTAATTAGCCTGGACAGTTATAACAGCATGTCCTAATAAATGCTGATGATATAATAGTAATATAGCGAAAATAAATTGATCCATACTCTTAGGCATTGTCTATATATTTCAAAAAAGGAATCGAAGTTGAGTTTACCAAAAACTATCGCATGTTGATTCGAAGAGATTAGGATCAGATAAGTATGAATTATCTGAAAACTCCTTTGAACCACCCTAAGTGTTCGAATGGAAGAGATCTTGAATATTTTGAAATCAAAGATAGAGCTCTTTGAAGTGCAATGGCCATTTGCTACTACTTTTGAGGGTAGGTCTAAAATGGATGTGGTAGAAGTAGTGCATTTAGTTTGTTCTTACCTTGAACAACTTGTATGGATGAATGGTGACACTGCATTGCTACTTGGAGGGCAGTGTTGGCATTCCAAATGGGATTTCTATATGAAAGGTAAACCATATCCTTAAGCCTCATCAACCGAACCGAGAATGATTGAACATGGGATATGTGGCAGGGCTATGTGGATCGCACCCATTAGGATATTGTCATCACCCTTTTATATAAGGATTTTGTTGTGCATGAGAGCTCTCGGGAAAGGTTGCAAAGCAATCAAGATGATGAAATATTCCGTATTATCTAATAAGAGGTAGGCATGTCCTATGTTGGCGGGGGTTCATGCGAGGCCCTTGGCATATTTTTCTAGAGATGTATCATGATAGGTGATACCCCAGTAGCCTTGTCATTGTATGGAATTCATTCTCCAATAAGCATCATGTAGACTTAGTTGTGCCTAACTACGTTGGAACCTGAGATGTAAGTACCCCAGCAATATTCATGATTTACTTTAAACCCGTAGACATTACTATAATATCATTGGATTTTCAATAGAAATGGTTTGGTTATCATAAGGTAGAAACCCGTTCATGTTTATGTGCGGCGTAGTCTTAGAAGGTACCTTTTAGTTTTAAAGGTTTATAAGATATAAGAATCCATTTGATTGTGTTTCTTGTGTTGGTTTTACCAGACTGATCCAGACATTATTTTTCTTATAATGCTTGGGTTAGCCTGAGCATATTTTCCATATTTAATTGGACATTTTGGAGCTTTAGGAGACGAGCTAGATCCTCTAAGGCGTATTCACATATTTTATCTTCCATTGTTTGTTCTTGTTGTATTCATAAGAAATTCTAAGGACGGGTTGTTATAACTGTTCGGGGCCTGATGATAGGATATTGTACTCTGACTAGTGTATATATAAAAAGGTTTTATTTTTGCAAAGTTTATTGATATATTATAGATTACTCATCACATTGAAAGGTTCTGTTCTACCTTTTTCTTTTCTTTCATCCAAACGATCTGTCTTTCCAGCACTTGGATATTCAACACTTAAATGTCGTGAATGTATTAGTGTCGACTTTTGAGTATTAAAAATGTAGGATGTTACAAGACAAATATTAATGTAGGTAGTGAACAAGTAATGAGATAGAAATTCAGAAGGAAGGATGTTTGGATATTATATAAGGAAATGAGACTTTGAAAAAGGAGATACACTGAAGTTGGTTGCCTAATATAACCAACTTTAACTAATCTCTATTTATTATTTTTATGATTGCTTTAAGCTATATTCGTCTCCTTGATTTCTTTGGTTGGTTTAATTCCTCGTTAGTGAATTTCTAAAACTCCAAATAGTTGCCAAATTTTAATATATGTTATCGAAATTTTGATTATTGAAAGCTTGTTTTAAAATGTTGGTATATAATACATGTACACAACAATATAATATTGAAATTTTGTTAGACTCTTAATGATTCATTTAAATATAATACATGTACACAACAATAATGGGTTGTCAATGCAGAACAATGTTTTCATAATGAGATTTTGAGTCATATAAAGATGTAATTTATTTAAATTGAGTTTCAAACTCAGTTTTTTGTTGATTTTTAAACTCGGTTTTAAACTTAGTATTAACTAATATATAGAGTCAACTATGGCGTTTCAATTAATTTTATTATTGAAATCATTCATATGACTACGTTAATACAGTTTTCATTCTATAGCTTCTAGTGGAAGCAAATTTATATGTTTTAATGCTATCGTTTATATGCAGTCGTAAGACAATGACTCACAAAGTAATTTCAAAATGCAAATAAGTGCAAGTATATGAAAAAAGTAATCTGAGATAGTGAAATGCTCATTCAAAGTGTCAATGCAATTTAGCAAATAATAAATTAAATATTTTACTACTTTTTAAATATAACATGCTGATTTGTTGGAAATAGTTAGAAAAATCTTGGTTTAATAACTAAATGGAATTCCAATCCAAAGAATCAATGAAATGATGTCACTTTTCTTGTGTAGTGATGATTTAAACTAATATTATATCTACAATCTAGAAAGATGCAGCCATATATGGAGTGGCCATATCGTAAATTTTGAAAACATATATTGGGAAAATAGTACCGAGAGGAGGGGTGTTTTTTATAGGATTAATTTTGGAAATAAGAACACAAGTCTTTAAATTGCACGAAAATAAAATATTGAAAGCTAGAGATCTGCTCTTATGCTTCCATGTACCATCTGATTTATATATAGGGCTATATAACTACTATTTAAGTCTAATAAAGTTTCTAAACTAAATGTAGAAGTCAGAGACCCCATAAATTTAGATATAAACAAATTTTCCTGAACATAATGTCAAGTTTGGTACAAGAACCCTAAATTATGCAAATCTCAAGATCATCCAAAACAATCTGGAGTTTATCATTTATTGATTATGCAGATTTATTCATCAATTAATTTACATAAATCATCACACATGAAAATATGTGGAACATAAATTTCTCATTTATTGATTATGTAGATCAATTAATTTACATAAATCATCCTACGTGAAAACATGTGGAAAGTATCTGGCAACGTAGGTGAATACAACACAAGTTATGCATTCATAACATAACATAGTTTCTTTCCTAGGATAATACTTAGGAGGGTTAAGAATAATGAAACAGTGGCAATATATAGTTTGTCCATAACATATTGAATCAACGCTTGCATCTTTGTTCTTTACCCCAATGGCTGAGATGTGAATTTGTTGTGGCTAGACTGAAGTATGCATCGCGCCAAAAAGCAGGTAGAACTGGCTAGATGAGTGGAATGTAATCTTGTCGCATACTAGAAGACAGAGTAGAACAAAACCACAGAGTAGAACAAAACCAGCTAAAGCAGACAGTGCAATGAGGTGCTAAAGCTAAAGATGAAGTGTTTAATCTATTGTGCAATGCGGCCATTCAATGCATTATTGAGGTTGAAGTGCTTAAGTAGACAGTATAATATGAATTAATGCATTGCGGTCATTCTACTGTGAAGTGCTGAAGCATGCTGGACTGTTAGAAAGAAACACGGTTTGAGGCTAGTCTTAACGCTGTAGTGCAGGGCAGTACGTGATGCCAATTGATCCTGTCCGGCTTGGGCAAGATGCATCAGAATGTGAACCGTGGTCTGGGACTAGCAAACTGCAGTGTGCAATTGACTTCATGCAGTAGTATACATATGTAGTAGGCTGAGTGTACAATGTTAATTTGCCCTTGTTGATGGATCTATTAGTGCCTAATGATAAGGTTGTTGAGAAGAGGTGGTGTTCTTCTTTGTGAGTAGTTGTATCGAAGAATTTCCCTTACGTATGTTGTTAGCCGTAATACCTTTATATGTTTTAATTCTATCATTCATTGTATAGCTAGCTATGTTTGAATGAATTCATTTTAGTTGTGCTTTTATAATCTTGTTTTATTGATTATGATTATGCTTTGTGTGTTCAGACTTAATTTGCATTTGTTTGTCGTATTTTATTAATTAAATATATTAGCTTTGCATATGTGTGATTGTTTGTGATGATATGTATTGATTATATTGAATGCCTGCTACATCCGGTTTGAATTAATATGATAGTTCTGTTTGGTTTTCGGTTGAAGAAAGTGAATGCCATGCATTGTTGAAGAATTTGGTAGCAGTAAGGTGTCACAAATAGGTCCTTGAAATTTAGCAAAGGTTGGCGAAATTTTTTTTGCTTCACAATATAGGCGTAACAAAGGCATCGTTTGGCATCGCATGTTTTAGGGATGCCTTTGCAAGACATGTTTTGTATCAAAAACCAATCGTCGCAACTTAGTAACATTTATTTTTTATACAAAAATTCATTATATTCTCGTCGTTAAATTTTAACGACGCCACAACAACTTCAGTTTTGTGATGTTGTCAAACTATTTTATGACATCCATTTTTCTATCGAAGCTTATAGCGCCACCATGGCATAGCTAAAAAAAAATTAGTGACCTCAAAAACACATGTAATGACCAAACTTTTCGACCCTCAAACGTTGATACTAATACATCCACGGTATTTGTATACCGAGTACTCAAGTGCTTGAAAGATAAGAAGTTGGAGTAAAATAAAAGAAAATTAGAACCAGAAATGAAGAACACAATACCAGAATCTCACAACGGAATAGTAATATATAATATTAATGGAACAGTACAAAGAGTTACTCTGAATATAGAAATATCTAAGCACTAAAACCTAAGTACTATCATCAGCCTGGACAGTTATAATTGTCTATTCTCATAATGCAGATATATACAATACAGAAATGCAGCGGAAATAGCATACTATGGAAGGTAATCATCTAGCTTCTCTCCATAAGCTGCAAAGTGTTCGTAACTAAAATGAAAAAATACACGTGGCTGATCTGAGCATTACAAGAAAATAACACTTGAATCAGTTTGTTAGACTAGCATGAGAAACTAAGGAAATAATAGGGACATATAATAGCTCCTTTTGAGACCGTACAGGTTACCATAATGGTTTTCCCCTCCAATAAAACCAACGTTTCATTTAGTTTAACGTATAGTGGGGTGAAAGATAATGTCTAGTGTGTGGCATATAAATCATATAAAATATTTTTTATGTGAACGCCACAACAATAATAGGTATACAATCAATACTGCTAAGGTGCATTCATATATGGATTGTTTTCCACAAGGACATCCCCCCTAAACTGAAGCAGATTTCCATGACAAGAGTCATCGATCTTCGTATATCTTAAGGTAGGAAATACTCTACGGTAAACACTTGACCCAATGGTGAACTACATGGCATCAATTATAAAGAACTCTCGGGCCAAATAATCAAAAGCATACTCTAGATATGGAGTTGACATACCCTCATGGGTAAGCTAAACCAAGATTCTGTATCCTACTCTGGTTTTAGTCATTCCTAATATCGTGGCTATGTTCGATATCTCTCATACAAGTTCTCATCACTCGAGCAACATACGAATCCGAATCCCCAATTGGATTCCTTCATCCCAAACAGATCACGGATCACTACATAGATTTGAGCATCTTAAATAGATATTGAACCTCCATGTAGTTTCTATGTGTATGTCCTCTGATTAATGCTAATGATGTGATTTCCCTTGGAATACTCTTCAAGATAGATAGTCCATCACGATAGCATCATTTGAAATGATAATGCTGACCTCTCCCTTGGACTTAACCTTAGGATTGACAGCTTAATCTATAATATTTCATTTCTCAATAGCTTCGAAAACATAGATCGTATTTACTAGCTTTGAAGTGGTATTCGATAAGTAAAACACTTACCCAATCCCAATCTCTCCAAAACTAATTTGATGAATTTCTAGTAATCTCAATTCCTGGTCTTTCCAAAGTAAGCGAAAAGTAGAGATGTATAGTACTAATACTCCTTCCCGAGGGTTTTTATTGGTATAAAATTGCAAAGCCTTTCAGCAACTTCTTAAGTCAATATTAGGTCAAGTTCGATAATCAACTAATCGGTTATCTAATCAAAACAATTGTTATACAAATCACGATTCATACATTTAACTCATTTCCACTATTCCAACTTAATTATTCCTTGTTCGAGAGTGAAGCTAGATAAGTTAGAGCACTGGTTGCATCAATGCCTTTCCTAGACACTTCCTTCTTGAATCTCAAAATTGGATAAGTCTACCTCATCGGCTTTTAATGTTAAGTTTAGTATTAATGATTTCCGTAAACAATAAGAAACCAACACGATTAACATGTTTCTAACATTTTCCAACTTACTATTCCTCGATCAAGAGGGAAACCTACAAGTTAGAGCTCCATTGCTTCATCCCTACATGACATCAATCTTAACTCTCATAAATAGATAAGTCTCACTTCGTCGGCTTTTAATGTTAAACATAGTTAATTACTTTTCAAACAAGTAATTAAACAATCAACCATTTAGCCACTAAGCAATTATAACCCCTTTTAGAAGACATTTGAATAAACTTTTAAATATTTATAAATACTTATAATAGGTTTTAAAAAAATTATCCAAAATATCACTTGAAAATAACAAATTTACAACTTTCCTTAAACTTGAAAACGACATGTTTTCCCAAAAATAGCACTTCTTTAAAAATTCACAACTAATTCTTAGAAATTCATAAAGGTTTCAAACCACTTTTGAAATACTCTAATATGAGTTTGTAAACACTTGTAAAAAGACTGTAACAAAATACTTATACTTAAATATCTTTTCAAACCTTTTAAGTCCAAAATTCAAGTCTAAATGGGGCAGTTTTTGCACAAGCGAAGTTTTGGACACTTTTCAAGATGTTACTTAACCTTTTACTATTCAAGCTTTTAGTAGCAACAAACACACACACACACACACACACACATATATATATATATATAACATTTTAAATATGGCTAGAATATTGAAAAAACAAGGCAATTCCGAACTGCATCTACAGAGACTATCGCTATAAGCAAACTTTCAAATCTGAGTCCGATCAAAACCAAAGTCCATCTATGACCTATGTGCTTTGTTCAAAATCTTGTCACAAGTTATACGAGTCCATTCAAGTCCATTCCATGCAAGTTCAAGTCCATATACATGGACCACATCACTTACTTTTAAAGTAATTGTTCACACCAATGTTTTAACGCATGCCAACAACAATTCAAACAACTTAAACATAATCAAACACAAACATATATATGTTATGTTTTCATTCAAAGTGAGGTGTTAATTCAACTTTACCCTCACAAGCATCCAAGATCCAAAGTCCAAACCCAAGCTAGCAGCCTCTTTTCCCTTCCTCTTCTTCTTGCATTTGCCCCCTCCTTCTCCTATATTGCTCATGGCCTATCCCACTAGGGTGAGCATGGCATCACTTCTTTAAGTTTTGGCTTAGTGGAAGGTGTTCTAATATTGTACTAAGCCTTGTGGTAAAGTTTGAAGTGATTTGGAATTGATTTGCAAGAGTTTTCTTTAGAACATAAGAGATGAAGAAGCCATTAATTTTTCAATTCAAAGCATTGGAATGAATACCAAGTGTATGCCCCTCCATATATAGGCATGAGAATGGTACTCTTTAAGATTGCATTCACCTTACTACCATGCCATGGAAGCTTCAGCTCCCATCACTTCTCCTTTATGCTAATTACCATTATACCCTTCTCATAATACCTCTTATCTATATGGAAGCTTCTAGAACATTCCAAGCTTTATGAAGAGATGCGTATGTTAGTTAGTTGCTAATGTGTTAATTTGATCATTAGACAAGTGCCAAGGAGTTCGAACAATTATATCGATCAAAAGGTTGTTTACCGATAAACCGATTTTCAATCACATTATCGATTTTTCTTCAAAGAATATATTTTTTTAAACAAATTTCAAAAACTAATTCTTTATCATTATTCATTAATTGAATGATGTCTAACAAGGTTATAAAATCACATCTATTACACTTAATTATGTTTCAAAACTCTTTAATATTCGAAGACAAAGTAATCAAATTTCTAGGTCACCACATCTCTCCCACTTAGAACATTTTGTCCTCGAAATTCAAACAAGAATGATAATCCAAGGAGATGGAAAAATAATAAATACATGTATATGTATAGCATATTAACGAAACTAAATATACAGACTAGCAGCAATTGAACTGTCCAAAATCGCCGAAAATTCCATTTCGTTTTAACAAATGAAAAATTAACAAACAACGTATCATATTATACTATTCTAATGCGTAGGCTACATGTGTCCATGAAATAGCTTAAATGGAGAATTTTAGAACTAGACGCTTGTTTTTATTTCAAATCATTTTGAAATAATAGACATGTATAAATTTTGTATATAAAATCTTACTTTAGGATTTAAATCAAAATCCATTTTACCAAACAATTTTGTAGCATCCCATGCTTAAAAACCCAAAAATGAATATCGATGATGTTGTAGTCATCATCGAAATTATTTTCAAGCGATAGAAGTGAGTTTAATATATCCAAACCATACTCTCGGTACTCAACCAAAATCATTTCAGAGTGGTATAAAATACTTCGTATAATAATACTAAGTATCATGATCTCAATTTCATAAACCAATTTCTTAAATATTTACTTTCAAATGATACTATTATTATTTTAGCCACAATTTTGAAAAACATTTTAAAAAAATACCAGAATCTAAGTTCTTAAATTCTTTATTTAAACCCTTTTCATTTATAAACAACATCCTATAAACCATATTTATATAAAATTACCATCTTATGTATATCTTTTCACAAATATTTATTTCTAAATATTATCTTTCCCTTTTTTTGTAGAAGACATCTTTCACTAAATTCTAACTTCTAACCCAACACTATCACCAAATGCCTTATAGTTAAACCATGAAACTTAATTCATAAGATGTTCATTTAATGTATTCACAATTACTGTCTACCGACCCCATGATGTAGAAAGGTCAGCAAAAATTAACACCAAACAATACTCAATGTTCCTAACATGCCGAACCCGACAAAACAATCATGGTTACAGAATATGAAGCTATGAGAAGCACTAATATCAAACCAAACATGAATAGGTGAACCATAAACAAATAATATACCTTCAAGAGCCTGCTTTCCCTTCTTGTTTGTAGAAATTGCAAAGACCCTAGGATGCTCCCCTTCCCTGAGCATAGGATAGTCTCTAGCAATATAACTAGGTTGATGGCAATTATAACAACACTATGGTGTAAGTTATGCACCAAGTTTCGCTGCCTTAGCAATCAGTGCCTTCAATAATGGTGCCTTTGCTACTTGTCCTCCCCTTCTAGAACTACACTTATAAGAAAAATGACCCTTCTTCCCACTCTTGTAGCAGATGAGGATGGACCTATTCGTTGATGACTGAAACTTATGCTTGTTGTCCCTAACTGGTGTAGAAATAGATGGCTTTGGAGTTGAGGTCTCAAACCTCAGAGCCATGTTCACCAAACCAATAAAAGATCCCCTAATGTGATTAGTCATATCCCGTTGGAACTCAGGGTGCATACCCGCAATGAACATCTCGTTCTTCTTTAGAAGTGTTTCAACAATTCTAACCCGAACTGAGACAATTCAATGAAAAAGTTCTCACACTCCACCATAGTTATGCCCTCTTACTTTAGATCTAAGAACCTCCTAAATAACAAAGTCTTTCTAAGTTTTGAAACAAACTTCATCTCAAACTTATCTTTGAATTAGGCCTAAGAGAAGTCATTCTCTTGGTCATTAGAAGTAACATAAATTCACCAATCATGGTTGCATCTGTCAAATGTCGCGATGTCAACATAAGCTTCATTGTGTCATTTGGCTCTATATCTCCAAATATCCGTACGTAAAATTTGATCTAAATTTGGACTTCTATAATTGTCTCCGTACTGCTAAACCACATACCCCCCAGCGACTTATAATCATGGAAAAGTGAAGCAAAACTCATCTGAGGTATGATTTGCATGACCTCCCCTAGACATACTCCATCGGTTCCTCAACTGGAGCAACATCCCTTAGTGATCGATCCTTGAAATTCATGACAACACTACCCCGACCACCTCTAGCTCTACTTCCTTGAGCATTAAAGACTCCAGTACTCATAGTTCTTGTTATCCCGCCTTTTGGCAAGGCCAAGACATCAAGGAACTGATTGAAAACTAAGGATCATTCGTCCCGGATATTGAGTACGCATTGGTTCGTTATGGATATCGATGAATTTTGTCCGAGTCCAGATCAGGCTATAATCAGCAAGACATGACAAGTGATGCCGCGAATGCCAGTATTCCAAATTTTAAGTCAATCCGAGTTCGTATGCTCAAATTATGATCGGTGCAAGTTGAAGGGAAAAGCCATGTTTTCGTACCCATTAGTGAGCCATATTTCGAATCCATCAACTTCGCACCAACCAGTCTTGCATCCATCAAGAAGCCTCAGTTCGCACCGATCAAGTTGATATCCATCAACAGAGCATACATTTCGTATTAATCGGCTAGATCCTTTTCGTATCCATCCAGCTAGACACAGCTCGTATCCATGGTTGAGCCTCTATTCAAACCCACCGTCTTCGTATCGATCAGGGGTACAATACCCTCGTATCCATCTGTCTCGAATCCGTTAGTGCACAATCATTTGCAACCATCCAGTTCGAAACCATCAGTAAGTGAGTACTCGAACCCATCAGGTTCTGTTAGTTCGAATCCATCAGGCAACTGCTCTTCGTATCCAACAAATGACCTTGTTTAGCATCCATCAGACGATGACTACTTCGTGCCCATTAGGGGCTCTTGTTCGAATCCACGTCCAATGGCTAGTTCGTGTCCATCAAGTCAAATGAGCCTAGATTGACGCAACGGTCGTCGATGCAAACGAGGCGAGATTCATGGATGCGAAAGGGTCAACTCGAAGCAAAAAGTGGATCGATGCAAGGAATGCACACCGCGTCATCACAGAGGCACGTGCCTCATCGGTTCGAAGGGAATCGATTCGAAATCACGGATTCAAACCAGACAGCCACCGAGACACTCAAACTCGTATTGATCATAACTCGAGATCCACCGATCCAAATGCTATGAAATTTTCACGGAAGACTGCATGCAAGCTAAAGATTATTGTCGCCAAGTTTCACCTCCATTGGGTGCAATCTCGATCGACATGAATTGAGTGCGTATCGATCACAAAATGAGTCGAAACTCTCTAGGATCGATCGCGTGGGCCCCCTCATGTGCCAGAAGGAGTCTTCTGAAATTTGAGCGAAATATCAGCCTCCTACACCTATAAATAGAGCCCAGAGCCTATAGAAAAAGGACCTTTCGATTCTGAAGCGCCTAGACTCTACCGGATCGATATTTGCATCCCACTCTTGTTGTCGAAATCAAATTCTAAGCTGTAGTTTACTGTTTTTTGCTGTAATCACATGTAATCGTTGAAAGAGAATCAATAAATTCACAAAAACTTCATAGTGGACGTAGGCAACACGCAGAACCACTCTAAATTGTTTGTCTGTGCATTTATATTATTGTTTGTTGGAGTTTTTGTTAGATAATCCTCATTTTAAATTTATATTATTCGCTTCTATCTCTTTAAAAAAATTCGAAGAGTGTTGTGCCCATTTTTGGTACAAACAGCTCTTACTACTAATCAAAGCAAAACTTCTTTTAGGACACTTAAGGATACAATTATTTCAAAGAAAGAATTCTTAAGAACTAAAGAATAATTTTAAAATCTAGTTTTTAAAATACAAACGCGCCATCATATGTATAATACACTTGACTCATTCTAGGGTGTCGCATACTGTACCTCTAATGAGCCATGCCCAACCAAAGCCAAGGTGTTTGCTCAACCTTAAGCTTTGATACCAAATGTAACAACCCAACTTTTCGACCCTCGAATGTCAACACTACTACATCAACGGTACTTGTGTACCAAGCAACCAAGTGCCAAAAAGAAAAAAAGTGTAATGACTCCACCGCTATGCCCATATTATTAAAGTACATTATAAATAATGTTGTCTAATAATACAGAGAATATGACTTGTTAAAGGCGATCGACTATGAATATATCTTTAAACTAACATTGACGTGTCATACTTACGGTTTTTTTAATCTCTAAAATAAAATTGGACCTGTACAGTCTTAGTCCAATGTAATTACCAAAACGATTTCTCAGAATCAAAACAAAATATCACATAAATAATAATCACATATCACAACGGAATAATAAGCATCATATACATATAAAAACGAGAGTCTAGAATAACACTAGATTCACATAATATACATACGGTACAAATCTCTAAACTAAAATATACATCTCATAACCAAACACAAAATCCTAAATGAGATAAACTAAAAGTCAAAATTGCTTATCTCCTTTCTAGAACAATCATCAGAACGTCAACATGTCCTGTAACCTGAAAAGTCTATGCCTGACCCGAGCATTAAAATAACACCCGAGTCAAACTACTTCTATATATCCAATAAGGTGAGAACAAGACATAACACAAGCAAATGACATATATGTAAATCCAGAGGTCCGATATATATCAAGTCACAAAATTAATTTAATTTAGAATTTAGCTCAAGGCATAGAGTTATATATTCAGGTCAAAAACACAAATTAGTCACAAATACAAAATCAGTAAATAAATTACAATATTCCTAACGCAAAGAAACCAATTCCATACTGTTTTGCAAACAAATAATTGTGGTATCACTCATACCGATCTGATATCAAAGAGAGGATACACAAAATCTCGACACGATCACAATGATCAAGGAATGTAGAATCTCGACACGATCACAAGGATCGAGGAATACAGAATATCGACACGATCACAAGGATCAAGGAACACCAAATCTCGACCGATTAAGCTGATCGTGGCAGTCATGACCCGAAAAATCTAGATTATTCAGTATTATATATATAGTAAATAAATCCATGAGTATACCTCTTAAGGATCTATCAGTCCCACCGAACATCAAAAGATGGTAAATTTAAAGTGTCAAATACTATCACTTTTAGTAATCACAAGTACTTAACTAACACGCCTTATACTGCCTGGTGAAACTCAAGTATATACTAGAAGCTAGTAAATCTTGCTCACTATTGATACCATTGTAAAACCTAAACTATATTCTCCTAAGGATCTATCGACCCCACCAAATACCAAAAGAGTATACAACTCTAAAGTGTTAACTACTTCCTAATAGTAACCATAAGAATATAACAAAGGCATCTCATATTACCCGATGAAATTCAAGTATTCGTTAATTGGCTAGTAAGTACTATTCAAATATTCTATTTAATGAGTTGTACAATATTCGACAAAGCATAACTCGAGAGCATTTAAACCAACTAGTTATACTAAATCGATTATTATTACTCCCCATATTATATAACTAAGGCTCTCAAAACATTTTTCACTTTTGAGTTTATGATTTAGAAAGAAAATACTATAGTTTTCCATAAATTCCTTTATTATTTAACTTTATACAAATATTCACTATCTGACAAAATCATCCATAGATCTGAATTATTCCAAAATTACAACGATATGTATAGTTAGTTATCTCAAAGTTCCATATAGATATTTAGTTAAAAACTATGTTTCGGAACCCATATATATAAGTTCCTTTATTTTATAAATCCAAAGCTCATTCATTATTCAATACAAATATATATTTACTATATAAATAAAAATAAACTAAAATTCCAATATTTTCCCCAAACACTTTTATATATAATAGTTGTTCCAAATTGTTATTAAAAAGATCCATATATGTTAACCGTTTACTTTAGAAATCCATGAATGTTTGCATCATCAAATCCATAGCAGTATTCAAACAATTGTTTTTAATCAACTTTGATTTATATTTCCAAAACCAAATTCTAAAGATCCGTAAGCATGTTATAATAATAATATATATAAATAGATACTAAAAATCATTTGTAAAAGGAAACTTTAGATTGCTATAGAAAATTAGCTTGAAACATACATATTCTTGAGTAGATTTTCCTTTACAAATTACTTGTTTGAATGTGTGTGTGTGTAAAATTATAAATACGCAAAGTAATTAAATACCAAAACACAATCCGATTTAATTCATCTATTTAGAGAACTCAAACCCACAAATCGAAATAGTCAAAATCATTTGGAAATATCAAAACCAAGCAAACAATCATATGAACAAACAATGACACCATGAAGAACAGCAGAGGCCAGGAACTTGTGTTCTATGCTTTCGATCGATCAACTAGTGCCTTGTCGGCCATCTGGAACGCGAGTTCCAAGTGCCTGCAGGCCAAATTCGATGGCTAGTTTCTCCAATACGATTCCATTTCATTTCGATGAATTCTATTTACAGTACAAACTCTAATTTCAGGATGCAATCATCCAATAATATACTAAAGCAATCAAACATTGAAATAGCCTAAAAACTGATTTACAGTGAATAGAAATTTGATAGAGGTGAACAATTAAAGTTTATCGACTATAAAAAAACCGATTAGCAACCAAATTTCAACCATTCAACTAGAAATTACTAACATGCAATTAAATCTTTAGAGATAGGTGCATGAGAATTAACTCACCTTACTATTTCTTAATTCAACACTTAAATTATAGTCACGGCAGTTCCAGGCTGAGATAACAAACCCTAAAACTGGTTTTTCATAGTAAACGGTAAAAACCCAATTCAATTGTTACAGTTAAAATTACTCAAAATAAAGATAGATAAAGGGTTTCATCTTATCACCTTGCTTATTTAGCTTCTAAAAGGGTTTCCTTTGCAATGAAATAAGAAGTTGAGCTCTAGGTTGAAAGAGAATTTAGATTTTCTATTTGTTTCTCAACTTAAAGTAAAATGAATGTACTATAAATGAAAAGGAAGCATTTTTCTTTAGCAAACCATTGCGATTGAGCTTAGGGTTTAATTTAAAACCAATAAGAGATAAAATCTTATTTAATTTAAAAGAACCAATTTGTTTTAAAGATTTATACTTTTTTAACAAAGATAAACAAGCTAATAAAAACTCCAAAAATGCAGTCTTTTTACTCAAAAGTTATCTTACACAATTACTTTTTAATTATGTATAACTTATTCGCTGTTTAGTTTTACAACTAAAAATCCTTATTTTCTTATTACTTGAAAATCTGAACTATCTCCATAATATCTCATTCCATTTTATAATTGAAATAAATTAATTAAAACCAAAACAAGTTTAACTTTTCGAATAATGATTCATTATATTGTTAAAATCTCTAATAGCCAATTCAATAATACTTTAATTAGAATTGAAATCATCCCTAAGAAATGAGAACTCCTTTTCTTTTACTCAATTAATCCAATTATTAAAAACTAAGTCTAATTATATTTTTTAAATTTCAAAATCACAAACTAGAATTAATTATCCATAATTAAACTTAATTAATTAAGTAATTAACAACAGGGTTGTTATAGACTCCCTCTTAAGAAAATTGTGTTCCCACAATTTCCTTAATAAAAGAAATCTATAAATTAAAATTTCAAATTTTCTTTAGTCAATATTTTATTTTACAAACTCTCTCAAGGGATTTTAATTATAATTCTTTACTAAGCCAAGGTCACTACAACAAAATAACCTTTACGACGGGCAAAACCCATTGTAATAGGTGGTTCGCAATGGGCCAGCGCCCGTCTTATTATGCGACGTTGTCATAAATGTATAAGATTTTACAATGGACATAAACCATTGTTGTGGATAGTTGTAGCAGAGTATAATATAACGGACACATCCCGATGTAATGGGCCTCAACTGCAACATGCACGGCCATTGTTATATGAGTCAATTTGTTTGGGAATCATAATACTGCAACTAGCATGTACCATTGTAGTAGAATATATTATAACGGACTCAGCCCGCTGCAATAGATTTTAACTACAACATCGACTGTCCATTGCTATACGTCCCATCTGCAACCATCGCCGGTTATAATTGGTCCGATCTACGACATCCACGGCCCATTGTTATCTATATCTTTTACAACTATTTTGGCTCGTTGCATAATAAATAATAAATAAAAATAATAATTAGCTACGAGGTCCATACATACGCTTATAAAAATATTTAATAATTAATAAATATTATCATAAACTAACCAAAATCACACATAATATTAGACTATAAAGCTACATTCATAAAGTTTCAACACATTCCTAAAGGAGTATATAACTTTTTACATTTACAGTGATCTAACACATAACTAGTTACAAAATACATATTAAGTTCTAAGTACTAACTTACATAACCCATAAACCAAAATGCACATACATACTAGGCTAAGGAGATGAAATCTTTGGTCTACGTGACGCTTGAACTAACAATCTCTTTAATAATGGACAACTCTTAATTTGGTCTGAATAAAAAAGGTTCTGGTTCCACCGCTACATTCACCTATACCTTTCATGCATCAGGTCCAAGCTTTATGAACTGTACTGAAGAATTAGGATCGATGCTTACTATGGTTTCTTCTACAACTACATTTTTCTGCTAACTCCATAACTTGCACTGTCTTTTGACCAAATTTTCGAGGGTATCATGATTAGGACCCTGAAAATTATTGTTATGTGACTGCAAGCAAACAAAAAACAGTTAACACTTGTGATATGGCATAGGCAGTAGTGCTAGTATCATAAATCTCACACTACGTAACGAAAGAGGTGTTTGTAGCCAGGCGAAGTTTGCAATAGACTATACACACCCTAGAATACACACCAATTTAAATATGCACTCTGCAGATATAACTATAATTCTAAAGTGCATAGAAACAAAAGATAATGCAAAGACCAAATAGCAACAGAGAAAAACTAGTAAATCATGAAGATAAAAAAGGACCGTACAATGTGTCAAAAAACAGCATGTATCCGTAAAAGAATAAAATTAACACTTGTTCCATGGCGATCCTCATCTCATGACTCCCTGAAAAACACAAGAATTCATGCTAATGCCATTGACCGTTATTACACATCCGAATTTATCATCTTTATGGTCCTTGCTTTGGCTCTAAAAGACCGCTTCGTCTACACGGTTTGGGTCCGATCCCATCTGAAAAAGCAACAAAGATGGAAAGTATACTTTATTTATGTGTATGTATCCATATTTTATTCAGTCATGGCATGCATGCCTTTTGGAGAACTTGTTTAGATCCATTTCATCAGAGCCATACTTCTAAACCACACCTCAATATTTTATGGAGTAGTATAATATGAAATGGAATAAACATTACTGGCTGAAATTAACCATCCATTTGAATATTACTTTTGAACATATACTAATGTTATCCGACTAAACTCATTTTGTGAAAATAATCTTGAATCGTATATATTACATATCTATAAAATTTGGTCCATTTCCAATTATAAACATATAAATATAATAAAGTGTTGAAAATGATTCGTTACTGTTCTTATGCAATTTGCTGTTCCTTTGCTCTTTTCTGTGCATTTGACACACTGCATTTGGTTTGCATTTAATCTCACTGTTTATTCACCAATTTGCTGTTGATTTCACCATCTTCTTCAAACTAAGCAAATACAATCACCATCCCAATCTTCAAATTCACAAACCAAAACCATTTTTCACAATCTCCACCATAGAACTTCACCTTCCCCGCCATACAACATTCCCGTGCCAAAACAAGCCAAATCAGCAAACCACAAACAAATATAAACAAAACGGTCACCATCCCCACCTGCTATCCAATTTCGTACCCAAACCCACTCCCCCAATCCACCGCCTTAAACATCACCGCAATTTCACCGTCAAACCTACCCAGCCAAATCAACTCCACCACCTGAATCCAAACCCTCAATCCCACCACAATCTGCAAATCGTATCACCCATCCCTCCTCCACGGTCACCGAACCAACATACACCTTCGTGCGTCCCTTCCCAAATCAACAGGCAAACAATCGCAAATTATAAACAAAATTTTCTTCTTCTTCTTCCTTTTAGTTCTATCGCGCGCATTTCCTTTTTTTTCTTAAAGAAGAGGAAATGCAGGATTGGGGTATTTTGATTTCGTTTTTTCTGTAGTGGGCTTGTTTTTTAATAAAAGTTACGTAGTGGTGCATTGGTAAGTGGGATTAGTTGTTTTATTTTGGTTATTTTTAAATTTGAGTTGAGTTTTCTTTTTTTTGGAAAAACAAAAGAAATTTTAATTTGTATTGGCTTTCCAAAGTTGAGTTTTCTTCTATAATCTAGTTGCATTGCTTTGTTTTGGCTTTTTTTAAAGAATTTTTTTTTTATTCATTTTGCTTTGGGTAATCGGGCTTTTAGGTTTGTTGTGCTGTTTTTAAATGTTTATTTTTTAAAAGTGTAAATTCTGATTTTTCTTTTTAAAGTGTAAATTCCTCAAAAAAATAAGTTTCTTTCGTTTTCCCTTGCTTTTGTTTTATCCTTTTTTTTTATAAAAAAAAGTCCACTTACCTTTGATTTTGTTCTTTCTTACAAAAATCATTCTCAACACTTTTATAGGTTGTGAATTACAGAAAATAAGAATGAGAATGACTTAGCAAACTAAACAAGCTTTTACCGACGTGTTGATGTTAAATAGAATAACTACCTTTAAAGTGCAAAATCATAGTCAATAACCACTATTTGTAGCTACTCATGTTGATGGATATTTGGTGTCAGCGGATAATAATTATTGTAATAAAATTTTAATTTATGCTTCATGGTCTACTGCATGATCACTTACTTTAAGGAAGAAAAAAAGGTATTTGGTGTCGGATGATTCCACCAACCCGATTTTTTTAAAATGTACCGGACTACCACTTTTATATTTACCGCCTTTTTTCAACTTGATGTTTCAAAAATGGTCTTAGTAACATATTAAATGTGCAAATACTGTACCATATGCATGTCATTTATGAGTTTAGAAATTTTGTTCTAACTTAAGGCATCTGAGCATGAGGAATCTCTATATCCGCCACATTATCATTTTCTTTTCCATTCAATCTCTGTTAAAAGTACAAGACATGCACTTAGTAATTCATAAGCATATATCGCTATATTTGCACTTATATTTGCTAATGGCACTTAAACTCAAGCAACAACTGGCACTTATATTTGCGCAAAATCAAGCAATTAGACAGTAGCTAATTAAAATAACTTACCATCATCAGCAGTTTAGTCACCTCATCGAGTCTAGCCTTTAAGCGAGTTACTTGGTTTTTCAATGCATTCACCTTTTTTGAATTACTTGAATAAATAGAGAATTGAGATGGTGTAATATCAAAGCCTAATCCTCTCACTCTTCTCCTATGTTCGTTGCCAAAAAGCATTGACACTCCATCTGCACTTATCGATATTATTCCTCGGGAGTTATGAACATTACTATTGTGCTCTTTGATCTTGGTCTAAAATTAAAATAGATCCAATGTTAAGAAATAAAAAGGGGATAGAGACAGTATAAATAAAAACTTTGCTAGATTACAATTTCTGATAATTGTTCAAATATTCGTTCCCAGACTATGACGGTATACAGACAATATACTACCAGATTACAATCTCTGTACACAATTTCCGATGATAACAATTTCAAAAAAGGAAAAACTACGACGGTATACAGATAGTAAAGGGCACCAAATCGTAACGCACCCTTTGTTTTGATTTGGTTTAGCCATGAAAATAGTTAATTTTGGTACACCATCCATGGTAAAGCTGCGCTTCTAGTAGCAAGTGGACTTTTTGATGATTTTTTATGTTTAGTAGCAAGTGGATCGGCACCGTGAATTTCGGTCTTTTACAATGTGTCGAAAATACAAGTGTTAACCGGCTAATCAAGAAATAAAAAACCCTTACAATGCAATCAGCAACGATAGAATTCGGTTGGTCTCCATTTTTGTTGTTGTGTGCTTTGACCCACAACTCGTCTCTGCTAACATCTGATATTCTACCTTCCTTTTTCTGCAAATAATAATAATAGGAAGAAGAACCAAAGAAAAATATATAATCGATGTAAACAGACTTGCATTTCTTACCATATCTTTGGCTAATCTTACATAACCCTTCCTACTCATTTTGTGTGTAATTTTATTCTTCTCTCTCAATTCTTTGTATTTTTTGTTTAGTTTCCTACATAAGATAAATTCATTAAACTATAATTTACCTTCTAATATATAATGAATAAAATAAAATTTATTACCGCAAATTTCTCCGATAGTTTTTCTTTCACAAAGTCATTCCACTCTCGAACATTTTTGCATCGTCTGATGTAAGCATGGCTAACCTATAGGAACTGTCCAGACAAGTAGACGCTACTTTAATAGCGAAAACCAATTTTGACCTCAATTCTCTTCATCGTACTTCCACCATCTTAATCAACAAATTCTTGTATGCTTCATCGCCATGAATCTTGACTGCACAAAGTGTACAAAGTGGCAGTTATACTCAGTGTAGAGGATAACCATAATGACAGTTTTAAAGTAAATTAGATTACATTTTTCATGTGAATTATAAAGAAAAAGTTTCCCTTGAGGACTCGGCTATTATCTTAATAGTCTTTTCCAAGTGAAAATTTCTATGATCAACCAAGTTTGAGCACAAAGCGATATTGGATAAGATTGAGTAACACCAAAATACTACTAAGATACAAGTAAGTATTTATATAGAATTTATAAGTATTTATACGTGTTGTATACCTATACGGCTATACAAGCTCACAAACATGCCATATATACCAAATCATATTGTATTTCATTTCACATATATGTAAATTCTTTAAAAAAAATGGCACTAAAAGGCAATAAAAAATTAGTGTACCATAAAATTACTTTTTGCAAATGATCTATATGGTAGATAAGAGAAATCAATGGATAGTTAGAAAGACCAATGTGCACAAAAGATTAATAATGGAGATAATTTAAGATAAAAGAGGATTTTTTTTACATAAAGCATTGGATAAAACGAATCATAACAAGGACTTTAAGTCGGTAGAAATGACCAAGTAGTACTTCTCCATGAATTCCGATCTCGAGTATGGTAATAAATACAAGACATAGTAGAAACCCATACGGGTGATTTTTTGTACCTGCTTCAAGATATGATAATTGGTCAAAGAATTTTAACCTTGGGATAAACAATTTATACTGCTTATGTTTCTATTCTCGTACATAGGGAATGCGATTTAATCCCCTTACCGCAAATTTATAAGAAATTTTCTTTTACTGATCTAACTATCTAGCTTAATTCATCAACCCTACTGATAAATAAAAAAGAAAATATCCAATCAATCGCAATGGAGGTTAAAGAAGGTCATTTTCCTCATCATATTCTTTATATAGAAATCAGAGGCCAAAAGGAAATGCATTGCATGCATTAAGGCTATATGAGACAGATTTAAAGTAAGGCTTGCTATGTACATATAGAAATTTTCTAAAGAAGGATGTAACAATTGGAGTCCATTATCCACTATTGCTCAAGTGGTTATAACAAGAGAGCAATATGAGTAAATAAAATTTGAATATTCAAAGACTTTAATATCTCTATTTCTCACTAATGTTAATGGATATGAGCAACTTTTTTTTCCCCATGCCTTAGTAATCGGTCTTGTTTTGGTTGGAAACATTTAAAATCGTTAATATTTATGACCGATCTTATCTATTCATTGCTAAAATTTCACACTCATTTTCAAGGGATGATTTATGTTGATATATTGTTTAATGAAGGTAGTGTCTTGAATAAAACACATATATTGTTTATATTGGAATATTGGTATCATACCTGAATATAAGTCCATAAATCTTTCTTTAACTTCTTGTCAACTTTTTTCCACTTGGGAATAGTCACAGGTACCATCTCCCTTACTGAGGTACCAAGAAAAGACGACAAGTGTTTAGAATTGGAACCTATTGGTTGACCTCGATCATTGAATTCAACTTCAGCATTCTCTTTCGGCATCGTAGAAAACATTTTCATCATTTTTCCTCTTTTTTTCTTGACCAGCTCTAGTTGAGAATCATCATTAGGCATTAATGAAGAGTTGTTAGGGCATCCATGGTGCTGAGTGAGTCTGAGTTGATGGGAGTAATATTTGGAGAGTGAGGGACATTTGAAGGCTGATTTTTGTCGAGTGGAGACATCATTTCAATAGAATTTAAAATCTATAGAGTATGCTTCCGAGGAGATCTTCTAACAGTAGGCATTAAATTTTGAAGAGTACAGCAACTTCAAGTTCAACATCCCTCGTTTCATTGCTTTATGCACCGCCAGTCTTAGTTTTTGCACATAAAGTTGCAAGTTTAGCTAAACATTGCCACTTTGAGTGTCTTTTTGCTAGCTTTGATATTTGAAATTAGCAAATAGTTGTTAGTGAAATTAGTTAAACTTCTGATGTTATATTTGCATGATGGTTCAGCATGAAATAGAAGCATGCATGAGTGTATTGTTTAAATCACAGAAATGTAAAGTTCTCATGTTATATTTGTATGATGTTTCACCATGAAATAGAAGCATGTAAGCTTGAATTCTAGCTAGATGTGTATAAATCAGGTGATCAACATGCATCAAAGAAGTAAAAAGTGATGAATGAATTGGGATAGTTATATTTTGTCAGTTTTGTTGACAGTTGAACTGAAGTGTGTTTAATGCTAAAGTGCAAGCATATTTCATCCGACCGGGTTATACAAAGAAAATACTAAATTGAAATTAATTGAAGTCCTAAGTTAACTTAGTAAGCTATTTATACACAAAAGTTAAGTAGAATATAGACTGGATATGGAAATATATTCCATTTTCGAATATATAACGTACAATCCACAGATGCAATCATCTGAAAACAAAGTAAAACATGATGGAACAGAGATGTTCTAGAATAAAATTAACTAAACACCTACAAAATCCTTCAAACTTAAGATAATGATTATTTAGCATACCGATATCGATTACAGGAACTTGTTAGTGGAAATATGAAACTAATTCTACTTGGTGGTGAATATATTTAGTGCGAGAATGTTATGCAAAATCCAAATCACTCGTTGAAATGAAACTCATTAAATCTAATTGTATGTTTATTATAGCATTAAATTTAATCCAACGGCAAAAATTTCAAAAATAAATCTAAATGTATAATATTTTAGGTGATTTTCTTTATTATATGATGATGAAAATCTCTATCAAAACCAATTTGCTTTTGTTCTTTTTATTGGTTAATGGACAACATATCGTGTGGTGTTGACTCCAAATATGCAACAAGAGTATCTTGCAAGCCCGACTTCAATTCTAAGGGATAGAATCGATAGATACATGTAGCTTGAATACAGATATACATTAGAATATATTGAATATATTTGTTGAATCGTTTTCAAAAAACTGCTAATATTCCATATTGGATCTATTTATTAAAGTTAAGCTATGTTATATCCATTAGAATCATACTCATCATCTATATTTGTTGTCACCTTAAGATATACTTGCATGCATAAGAAAAGGAAAGAATCGATAGATGCATGCATGCATAGACATTACACATGGATAATGATTGTTTTCTTAGAGAATATATATTTGCAATACAAACGAAATTGCTTTCTATAAATTCACAATTGACCAGGTAAAGTTCCTATAAATAAAAACTGAACCATCCTAATATGTATAATAATATGAATAGAATATTCATATTAAAACTGCTAAATATAAAAATTTCATAACCTGAAATGATAAATATATAAAAAAAACAGGCAAATAAATATATAACATTAAATCTAATCTAACAACAAAAATTTCAAAAATAAATGTAACTGTTCGTTTATAATAGTAAGTGGAAGAAAATTAGAAGAGAGGAATATAAAGGTTAACCAAGCAAACCTACCAATCTAATAGTCCACCAAAAACAGAAGCTAAATAGAATAGATTTCATTTCAAATTGAAGAGATCTTCAGTTAGTTTACGTTAAATAAAATCTTTACATAAAATACATTCGCTATAATAAGAAATGAGTTATAGGAAATGTATTACAGAAAGTTCATATTAAATTACGAACCCACTCAATATTACATGGATGCTCAATCCTATTGTAGTTCTCTAATGTTTTAAATATGAATTCATAGAAATTTAATATGCTTCAATTTATAATATGTAGCAGATGTTATTAATAATGGAAAATAAAATTGTAAAACTGTAAAACATGATGAACTATTTTCACTTCAAGTCTTAAACATTAAATAGTAAAAAGTGATGAAATATTTAAGTATTGGGATAGTTATATTTTACCTTTCCTTGATCTTGCCGCTTTTTACCCATTGATGCTTCAAGTTCAACTGAGAAACCTAGAAAAAATCGTAATATATAAATAATTAAAACATCATACTAACAAATCATTATCGCAAAGTATAAAAATCCTAATATAAAATGGTAGTACTTTGTAAAAGAATGATTATTTTATTCTCAATTTTAGCAATCGGAATTAACGGTTAATTAATATAACTATGCATAAAACTAGGTATATTTACACACTTTACAAATATAACAATGTATAAAACAAATATCAATAAGGGGTGCTTATATCATACCAAAATACTATCGCAATCCTCCCATATATAACTTTCATCCTCATAGTCGACATCTCTATCATCAAGTAGTGACTCATTTACTGGTTTGCTAGTTGACTCATCCTCCTCGTTGTAGTTTTCTAATTTTTGAAAACCTCTAGGGGGTGCTCTTAGCACAACATACCAATTTGAAGAACTACTTTCTCTAAAAAAACACTTGTATAGCTTGCGTTGCTAAAATGAATGATTAACTAGTAAATTTATTTTGGAACTGATGTAAATTGACTAATGTAAATCCATCTTCGACCTTCACTCCACAATTAATATTTGCTCAATCACACTTAAACAAGGTAATTTGAAACTGGTGGTAGTTTAATTACAAAATCTCATGCAAAATCCCATAATATATTACTTTCTCTATGGACTCATCAACGCGAACAGTGCTTGCCTCAATGGAAACAACGCTGTTTTATGTAGACTTCTCGTGATCTTTTGGATGAAAACGCCGACCACTAATAATATAACCAGTATAAGAAATTACTTGAAGGTGTGGTCCATATGTAAGCCAATTTATTAGTTCGCTAACATCAGATGTTTTCCTATCATCTTTAACCTAGAAAATCATAATATTATATACAAAGATTGATCATTATTTTGTGTAGACTTTTATTGCAAACATATCCATCTTAAAACAAGATTCAATGCTATCAACCTTTTCTTTAAACCAATGACTAAAAGCCTCCGAATGCAGCTTTTAAAGTTCCACATCATCTCGTGATAGCTGGGGATGCAAACGTTTTAGCTTCTCGTTATGCATACTTTGTACGAAAATATACAAGTCAAAATCTAATTTATTTCACACATAATAGTTGAATTGAACTTATACTTACTTTATATAAGGCTCCACCTCTTCAGTATTAAACAACACATACCGATGAGTAGCATCAATCACCTCCTTAGTGACTACCTTAGGTTTTTCTTTGGAAATAAGACGCCCTTTTCTTTGTTCCACATCGTTTCTATTTTTTCTTTGCCCAATTTCTAATGCATCTATAATATATCCGGCACAATACTTCATGCATTCATCAATAAAATAGCGCTTAGATATGCATCCTCCAGGCTGTGCTTGATTGTTAACTTACCCCTTCAGCGTTTTCATATATCTATAATTAAGATACATACATAAATTACTTTCATAAGCACATAGTACTTTTAGTACTCATGCCAAATTTTACATCTCAAATGGATACATCCATCGATACTATATGATGCAGAACATACCTCGCAAGCGACATTGCGAAGTCACGAAACCCTAGATCGCGAATTCGAAGCCTCCCAGAGCGCGAGCGACCTAACAAAAGTCGCGAAATCACGCACTCCCTCCGCCTCAAATCGCGAGCAATGCTACCATATGTCGCGAGCTCCTTTCTCTGAGTCGCGAAGCAATAGGTCGCGAACCTCTTCCTTGAATCACGAAGCAGTAGGTCGCGGCAAACTCCAAATTAGGTCGTGGAAAACCCTAGGTCGCGAAGCGATCTTTGTTTAGGTCGTGTACAAGTTGAAGTTGCCAAGAAGAAGGTCGCGAACGACCTTATTTAGGTCGCGTACGACCTTCAATGCTCCACCATAAAGTCGCAAATGAGAGGAATATCACTGAAGCTTAAGTCGCAACTATTTTAGGTCGCTTGACCTTGTGCCGCTGGAAGATAGGTCACTGCTGTTTGCGTACTGTTGTATATAAGTTGAGTCGCTTGTTTCTTAAGTCGTAAGTCGCGTATGATGAAAAAATGTTGCACCGTGTGCTGTAATGTTTGTGTTGTGTTGTCTTTAGGTCGCAAATGACCTGGGTTATGTCGTAGGTCGCCAAACGACCTAGTGTGGGTTGTAAGCCCATAAATAGGCGAGTTGAGTCATTGTAAAGGTTGTTGAAATTTGAATAAAATTTTGTTTGTGAAGCTTTGTGCCTCCTTTAAATTGGTAGTCGAGTGTTAACTCCTATCTCCACTTCGGTATTCGAGTGCGCTCGAATCAACGAACGTTGAAGCCAATTCGCGGAATCAAGTGCGCTTGATCAACGCTCGAAGAATTGTAGATCTTTCTTCACGGAATCGTGCGCGATCAACGTGTCGAAAATTGCTAGAATCCGGTATCTTCGGGATCAACGGATTTAGGCCTTACGGTATTCATAACTCCATCGATTCTTCATTGATTCACCGATTATTTCCGCTAATCGTGTGAGATCCTGGACAGATTCGATTTAAATCGTCGAATTCGCTTCCCACGCTGCGTCAGTTTGGTATCAGAGCGAGATCACAAGGAGTTTGCATCATTTGGAGACTTGGGTTTTGAGAATTTGAAGTTTGGAGAACGGATTTGCAAATTGTTGAGAAGTTTGGTGTTCATCGTGTTCATCGTGAAGTTGCAACAAGTTGGGAGTTTCGATCCATCTCATTTAGGATCAAAGTTCGGAAAGTGTTTGAAATTTATTTTTGAGTTTGCTTGAAGATCAATCATGCCTCCGATACGAGCTCAACGTCATCGCAACATAATACTTTGTATGGAAGAGAAGAGGCCGATGAAATGGAACAACGAATCAACGAGAGTTTCACTGAGAAGTTGAATGAAGGAATTGGTTGATTAGAGAGAATGATGCTTGAAATGAATCAAAGTAGAAGAAGAGTTTCACCTGAATCGAACCATGGGGGAAGTAGAGCTTCGATACATTCAGATCGAGAGAGAAGAGAAGATCACGATCATAGAAGTGTTGACAATCGTGATAGAAATGTTGATCGAAGGAGTGGTAGCAGAGATGTTGGAGGTCGTGATCGACAACGATATACTTCAGATTTTGATGAGGAGTTTGATGGTGATAGGGGAAGCGTTCATTACTGAGATAGAGAACCAACACGACGTCAGTATCGAGATGTAGTGGATGATCGTAGATGGGAATCGGGAATGAAGATGGAAATTCCAGAGTTCAAGGATGGAATGGTTGCAGAAATTTTTTTGGATTGGCTGTCTAATGTTGAAGAGATCTTTGAATTCAAGGAGGTTCCGAAAGACCGTCAGGTGAAGTTAGTTGCTACTAGGTTGAGAGGGAGAGCTATGGCGTGGTGGCAGCAAACCAAACTTACACGAGAACGGATGGGAAAGTCGAAGATCTGTGGCGGAAGCACACCAAAAGGCGTTGGCTTGGGAGAAGCAGGGAAGGCGTGGAGGTGGTGTGTTTACTAATTCCAACAATCAAGTGAAGGGTATTAGTGGAAGTTCTAATGTTTCTAAACCTGTCAGTAAACCCGTGATAAAGGAGGGTGAGAAGGCGAAGGTTAACAATGGTTTCAAATACTACAATTGCCAGGAGATAGGTCGTAAAAGCAATGAGTGTCCAAAACCGAAGAAACGAGCTATGATGGCTGAGGTTGAAGTTGAGGATGTTGGTGAAGGTGATTCTAGTCCAGTGGAGGAAGATGAACAGGATATCGCATCGGGAGACGAAGGGTGTAATCTAATGATGAGGAGATCTTGTTTAAAACCGAAGCAAGAGGATGAAGCTAGTTGGTTAAGGAGTAACATTTTTCAGTCGACATGCACTATATTGGGGAAAGTTTGTAAATTTGTGATTGAAGCAGGAAGTTGTGACAATATTATTTCTACAGAAGCGGTGAGAAAATTGAAGTTGAAAACGGAAAAACATCCAAATCCTTATAAGTTAGCGTGGCTGAGAAAAGGAGGAGAAGTGAAGGTGGATAAGCGAGTTCGAGTTCCATTTTCTATTGGGAAGAAATATAAAGACGAAATCTGGTGTGATGTAGTTGAGATGGATGTTTGTCATGCTTTTGGGAAGACCGTGGCAGTATGATCGAGAAGTGCAACATGATGGTCGGACCAATAGCTATAGTTTTATGTTTGAAGGCGTTAAAATTATTTTAATCCCAAAGAAGAGACAGCAAGGTGAGGGCAAATCTGAGGAGATTGAGGAGCTGAAAACTCTATTGACTTTAAAAGAATTTGTTGAAGAAGTAGAGGAGAGTCCTGAAGTGTTTTTGTTGATTGGACATGAAGCTACTGAATCTGTTGAGATTCCAAAGGAAGTAAAACCGATATTAGAAGAATTCAGTGATGTATTTCCAGAAGAACTACCAAAGGAGTTACCGCCATTGAGGGATATTCAACATCAAATTGATCTTGTGCCAGGGTCAGTGTTACCTCACAGGCCACATTACCGGATGAGTCCGAAGGAGCATGAAGAACTGAGAAGGCAGGTGGAGGAGTTACTAGAACAAGGGCGTGTCCAGGAGAGTTTGAGTCCATGTGCTGTGCCAGCTTTGTTGGTACCGAAGAAGGACGGGACGTGGAGGATGTGCACAGACAGTAGAGCATTGAATAAGATTACAGTGAGATATAGATTTCCAATGCCAAGGTTGGATGATTTGCTAGATCAGTTGAGTGGGGCGACTATCTTTTCGAAGATTGATTTGAAGATCGGATATCATCAAATTCGTATTAGACCAGGTGATGAGTGAAAGACTGCTTTTAAAACCAGGGAGGGTCTATACGAATGGTTGGTTATGCCATTTGGGTTATCAAACGCGCCTAGTACGTTCATGCGGGTGATGAATCAAATCTTTAGACCATTCATTGGGAAGTTCGTGGTGGTGTATTTTGATGATATTCTGATATACAGCAGGAGTACGGAGGAGCATGTTCAACATTTGAGGGAAGTGTTGATTATTCTTCGTGAGGAACAATTTTATGCTGCTACGAAGAAATGCGTGTTTATGATGCATAGTGTTTTATTTCTAGGTTATTTTGTTTCAGGAGAAGGTATTCAGGTTGATTAGAGTAAAGTTGAGGCAGTCAGAAATTGGCCACAGCCCAAGACGATAACAGAAGTTCGGAGTTTTCATAGGTTGGCTTCATTCTACCGAAGATTTATTCCACACTTCAGTAGCGTGATGGCGCCTGTTACCGATTGCATGAAGGGTAAACAATTTTCGTGGTCAGAGGAAGCCGGGAATGCTTTTGGAAGGATCAAGGAATTGTTGACGTCTGCACTAATTCTAGTTTTACCAGATTTTCAGTTAGTGTTTGAGCTACATACTGATGCATCAAAGGTTGGAATTGGGGGAGTGTTGAGTCAGAGGGGACGTCCTATTGCGTATTTCAGTGAAAAGTTATCAGGGGAAAAGATGAGATATAGTACATATGATGTGGAATTCTATGCTGTTGTACAAGCCGTTAAGCATTGGAGACACTATCTATTTCAGAAAGAATTTGTTCTATATACTGATCATGAAGCATTGAAACTTTTACAAGGACAAGACAAGATTTCAGCGAGACATGCATCATGGATTGCCTATTTGCAGCAGTTTACTTTCGTTGTGAAACACAAATCAGGGGTGACAAATCGTGTAGCGGATGCTTTGAGCAGGAGAAATCACTTGTTGACAACGCTGAAGGTTGAAGTAACAGGATTCGATTTATTGCCCGAGTTGTTTGAGGAGGATCCTTACTTTGCAAAGTTTGTTGAGAAAGTTAAGGATGGGAATACCGATGAATTTGTATTGGTTGATGGATTTTTGTTCAAGGGGAATCGATTATGCATACCAGACTGCAGCTTAAGAATGAAGATTATCAAATAATTACATGAAGAAGGCCATGTAGGCAGAGATCGTACATTGCAGTTAATTTCTCAATCTTATTTTTGGCCATCAATGAGAAAAGAGGTAGAGAGATTTGTGGAGAGATGTCATATCTGTCAAGTGTCGAAGGGAACAGCTATGAATGCAGGATTATATATGCCGTTACCTGTGCCTTCTAAACCATGGGTTGATATTAGTATGGATTTTGTTTTGGGTTTGCCTAGAACTCAAAGGGGGAATGATTCTATATTTGTTGTGGTGGACAGATTTTCGAAGATGGCGCATTTTATAGCCTGTAAGAAGACAACTGATGCCGTTCGAGTAGCTCAATTATTCTTTAAAGAGGTGTATCGATTGCATGGTTTACCAGAATCTATTATTTTGGATCGAGATACTAGATTTTTAAGCCATTTTTGGTTGAGTTTGTGGAAGATGGTCGGAACAAAACTGAATTTTAGTAGCGCTTACCATCCGCAAACAGATGGGCAAAGAGAGGTGGTGAATAGATCGTTGGGAAATTTGTTACAATGTCTTGTGAAAGACAATTTGACGAGTTGGGATTTGAAGTTGTGTCAAGCTGAATTTGCTCACAACCATGCAATTAACCGAAGTACAGGTTTTAGTCCATTTCAGATTGTATATTCAAGCTTACCAAAGGGACCACTGGATTTGACAGTAGTGCCACAACCGAAAGGGACAGTTAAGCGGGCTGCCGATTTTGTTGATGGGTTGACAGAATGCCATAGAATCGTTCAGGAACGATTGGATAAGACAAATGAGAAGTATAAACAAATGGCGGATAAGAAACGAAGAAGTGTTGTCTTCAAAGAAGGAGATTTTGTATATGCAGTATTGACCAAGGATCGATTTCGTGTTGGTACTTACAACAAACTAGCCGCTAGAAAGATTGGTCCTTTAGAAATCATAAAGAAGATCAATGATAATGCGTATCAGTTAAGGTTGCCGGAAAATGTTCATACTTCTGATATTTTCAATGTCAAACACTTGATTCCATACCATGAAAATAAGCATGTCGAAGAAGAGGAAAATGTGAATTCGGGGTCGAATTTTTTTCAACCTGGGGAGGATGATGCAAAACATACCTCGCAAGCGACATTGCGAAGTCGCGAAACCCTAGATCGCAAATTCGAAGCCTCCCAGAGCGCGAGCGACCTACCAAAAGTCGCGAAATCACGCACTCCCTCCGCCTCAAGTCACGAACAATGCTACCATATGTCGCAAGCTCCTTTCTCTGAGTCGCGAAGCAATAGGTCGCGAACCACTTCCTTGAATCACAAAGCAGTAGGTCGCGGCAAACTCCAAATTAGGTCGTGGAAAACCCTTGGTCACGAAGCGATCTTTCTTTAGGTCGTGTACAAGTTGAAGTTGTGAAGAAGAAGGTCATGAACGACCTTATTTAGGTCGCGTACGACCTTCAATGCTCCACCATAAAGTCGCAAATGAGAGGAATATCACTGAAGCTTAAGTCGCAACTATTTTAGGTCGCTTGACCTTGTGCCGCTGGAAGATAGGTCGCTGCTGTTTGCGTACTGTTGTATATAAGTTGAGTCGCTTATTTCTTAAGTCGTAAGTCGCGTATGATGAAAAAATGTTGCACCGTGTGCTGTAATGTTTGTGTTGTGTTGTCTTTAGGTCGCAAACGACCTGGGTTATGTCGTAGGTCGCCAAACGACCTAGTGTGGGTTGTAAGCCTATAAATAGGCGAGTTGAGTCATTGTAAAGGTTGTTGAAATTTGAATAAAATTTTGTTTGTGAAGCTTTGTGCCTCCTTTAAATTGGTAATCGAGTGTTTACTCCTATCTCCACTTCGGTATTCGAGTGCGCTCGAATCAACGAACGTTGAAGCCAATTCGCGGAATCAAGCGCGCTTGATCAACGCTCGAAGAATTGTAGATCTTTCTTCACGGAATCGTGCGCGATCAACGTGTCGAAGATTGCTAGAATCCGGTATATTCGGGATCAACGGATTTAGGCCTTACGATATTCATAACTCCATCGATTCTTCATTGATTCACCGATTATTTCCGCTAATCGTGTGAGATCCTGGACGGATTCGATTTAAATCGTCGAATTCGCTTCCCACGCTGCGTCACTATACTAGCCCGCAAATTCTTGTTTCCCTTCCTAAATGCATTGTCAAGTGAATCATGATGTTAAAAAGGGAAGGAGGAAAGTGTCTCCCAAGATCGCATAGTGTTAATGCGATCGAATTCTCGTTGGTTTCTAATTTATTAATCACCCTTTGGCAAATGTCATTGTAAAACGAACATAGCCGTAGTAATGCATTTCTTGTCCCTTTAGGTAGAAATCCTCTTAGTGATACCGACAACAATTGTTAAATTAAAACATGATAATCATGGGACTTAAGATTTTAAATTTGCTTTTGTTTTTCAAAACAATTCCTAATGTTCGAGCTATACCCATCAGGTACATTCAAATTCATTCTATTATAAAAGATCTCCTTTTCTTGGTTAGTTAAGGTGCATGGCGTGGTTGGAAGTAAGGATTTGCTTCCTATGTCTATAGGATGTAACTTTTTCCTACTGCCCAATTGTAACATCCCGCCTTTTCGCACACTTTAAACTGACACACGTGCCAATTCAAAGCATACGCAAGGGCGGATTGTTATGGGGTAAATAAGAAAAACAGAGAAGAAATAAAACAAAATAGAATCTCACAGCGGAAGGATAAAATATAATAATCAATATACAGTTCATGATAACTGTTTACAAAATATTTATTTTACTTATACAATGAATATCAGAGTTACACATACCAATACAATCAATGCAGCGGAAATTTAGAGTGTGGTGCAATACTATAGATAATAATAATACGACTCCTTCGTCTTCGTCCTTCAAAGCTAAAGTCTTCGATCCTGAAACGCTCGGACTGACCCGAGCGAATTTGAAAAGACAAAAACACTCGAGTCAGAATAAAAGATCTTATGTGAGTTAAATTAACAGAAATAAATATGAGTACAGCAACTCAAGAGATGTTCGGGATTTACATCTCCTAAGGATCCGTTAAACTATTTACTATGTAGTATATTGCGCTATTATAATAGTGTCTATTTATAAAATAAACTTACTTTTAAATAGCGTTAAGGGGTTACCCATATAGCCCTTAACACAAATAATGCCAATAGTCTATACAGTACCGTAATACCTCCTGATCGGGAAGCTACCAGAGGATACTCCATAGGTACGACACAAATAGAAACTCGTAGTAAAGGCTCGGTATGGTAGGTGACACGGCACAACTAGGCAATGCCAGGGTAGATATACCAATTGCTATCCAGGCTGGTGGAAACGCGTAGCCGCAGTTACCGCCCACCTCGGACTAACTCCCCAAAATCAAAATATAGAAGTGGCCACTGAATCAATCCAAAATCAAAGTATAATATCGAAGAGGAGGGTCCGATCAGAGGAATGACCTCATTGGCCTGAGAATCGCTCCTGTTTTAGCCACCTTATGCCAACTCACGGGAGTCGGGTCCACGTATTTACCTTACAGGAAACGTCGCCACCACCTACTTCATTCTGGAATCTCCACCGCGTACACGGTTAGTCAAAGTGGTTTTCGGTATCGACAGAGAGTATGTCCATATCCGATCCCGGTCTCTTTGCCAACCCATCGTTATTATAACACCGCAGTCATTTAAAAATAGGTTATACTTTAAAAATCAGAATAAACATTCCATTTCATAACCATGAATACGATATCATTTCAAAACCCAAAACCATATTTTATCACTTATCCCAAATATAATTCTTTTCCAAAATCATAATGCTTTAACTTCATAACGTCTGAAAATCAAATATTTCAAAGCATAATATTTTAAAAATCATAATTTAAAACCATAACTTCTAAAAACTTGAATGGTTTGGACATTCAACGGTGTATGAATTAAATGGTTTAACTTAAATGTTACTTTGTAAAGAAAATAGTTCTCATGGCTTTACAAATACATTTCTTTATTAAAGTCTAAACCAAAATTTATATTATCTCTCTCAAGTTCCAAAACCACTTCAATTTATTTATATATACGTATATCCATTTTGAGTATCAATATTTCAAACTAAAGTCGGATTTTATGCTTTCAACAAATCAATTGTTCTATTAATTAGTCTTGAATATTCATATAAAATCCATAAATAATAAGACTTCAATTTCTAGTAATAAAATATATATATTTTTCCCAATTCAAATTATACTAGAATATTCATTTCAATTTATTTTGGGAAAAATCCAATTATAAATATCATATCTTAAAATTTCCAAACTTAACATTTAAACATATGATATAAATTATTAAACTCCATTTTCTTAATTTTCTTCCATTTTTAATAAAGATTTTTATACACCTTTTAATTTCAAAATTTTCAACTTCATATGTATATATATATGGAAGAAAAATATTTATACAATATAAAATTTAAGATTATTATAAACCGTATTCCATCCAAACCATAGAAATCACATTTAAATAGTTATATATATACCGCGGTGCCTGTATATAATTTTCTATCCTATGGTCAAGTGATACAGATATTTATCATTTCAATCCGCAATTTAAAAGATATAAAAATTTGCGGTTATATATCATTTCAAACCACAATCCCGAATGAAATGAAATATGCATGATAATTTGCAATTTAATGATATCCAATAAACATCCATTCATCAACATCATCCATCATCCAAATCGCAATCATCAATCAATATCAGTCAATAACAATATTATTTTTGGTACTACATAACAGGTAATACTGGCAATTTTATTCAAATTAAATTTAACAGCTATTAATCTACAGTCTATATTCAGAAATAAATTATATAACTGTTAACTAGCAGTTCATATACAAACAAATAAATTTTAACTGTAAATTTATACGCAATAAATGAATTAAATTAACAGTTAAATTTAATAAATGCATTTCAACAAATATGAGTGAAATAAACATGCCAAATACTCATAAATAAATTTCTATTCATTTCTAAAATTAATTTAACAAACATAAAAGCTTCTAGTAGTTGTGAGTGGGTTAAAACACTCACAACTAACATAAAAGCATAATGATTAGAAATTTATTTGTGAGTATTTGGCATTAACTTAAAAGCATATTTTTGGTAGCTTCCCGATCAGGAGGTATTACGGTACTGTATAGACTATTGGCATTATTTGTGTTAAGGGCTATATGGGTAACCCCTTAACGCTATTTAAAAGTAAGTTTATTTTATAAATAGACACTATTATAATAGCGCAATATACTACATAGTAAATAGTTTAACGGATCCTTAGGAGATGTAAATCCCGAACATCTCTTGAGTTGCTGTACTCATATTTATTTCTGTTAATTTAACTCACATAAGATCTTTTAGTCTGACTCGAGTGTTTTTGTCTTTTCAAATTCGCTCGGGTCAGTCCGAGCGTTTCAGGATCGAAGACTTTAGCTTTGAAGGACGAAGACGAAGGAGTCGTATTATTATTATCTATAGTATTGCACCACACTCTAAATTTCCGCTGCATTGATTGTATTGGTATGTGTAACTCTGATATTCATTGTATAAGTAAAATAAATATTTTGTAAACAGTTATCATGAATTGTATATTGATTATTATATTTTATCCTTCCGCTGTGAGATTCTATTTTGTTTTATTTCTTCTCTGTTTTTCTTATTTACCCCATAACAATCCGCCCTTGCGTATGCTTTGAATTGGCACGTGTGTCAGTTTAAAGTGTGCGAAAAGGCGGGATGTTACAGTTGGTATCAGAGCCAGGTTTTTAATTTATTTTTCTTCTAAATTTAATTACAACTTATTAATTTAACCAAATTAAATCCATAAAATCTACGGGTCATTACACCAATACTTCTAGATATTTGCGTGAATTAATGCCATCTTTTGATTTTCCCTTAATATTAAGTAACGTACCAAGAATACTTTCACCAATAGTTTTTTTTCAACATGCATTACATCTAGAACGTGACGCAAAGGAAGTACCTAAGAAAATTAAAAATGGAGTATAACTAATTAATAATAAAGTATTGATTACATAGATAGAAAAGAAAACGTAGTTTTGTTTCTAGTTAAATATTACCTGCCAATAAGGCAAATTAAAGAAAATATATTTCTTTTTCAAATTTGACTTTGTTTTTTCTTCTCATCTTCCCTTTTCCTTTTCCTTCTCGCTTTTTATTTCTCTTTATCTTCCTCAATTGGTTTTTTCCCATTCTTTACCAATATCTTTAGCAGTATCAAAGATGTGAGAACTGCTTTGTATTAGGGCCTTTGTCTATTCTGTATACAAGTATTTTTGTTGATGATATTCATGGTTAGGTTCAAGGAATTGCCTATGGCCTAAGTATGTACACTTCTTACTAAATGGTAGCAATATTGAGCATGTATTAATGCCACAAACTAGAAATGCCCTCTTACCCTTTACATTACAACTTGCTAAATTTCCATAAGCTGAAAAATCATTTACTGTCCACATCAGAATAGAATTTAACATGAATTTGCTGCGAGTGTATGTATCATACACCTTCACCCTTTTATCCCATAATTTTTTCAAATATTCAATAAGTGGTTGTAGATACACATTGATGCAGCTCAGACCCGGATTGAAGCATTGCAAACTAACAGTTTCCATGGCATGAGTCGTTCACAACCTAGCATGAGTCGTTCTCGTCTTAAGGAAGGAGAAGGCCTAGGTCGTATACAACCTAAGGAGAAGATGTTAGGTCGTCTACGACCTAAAGATCCACGAGAAAAGAAGCTGCGAGTTAATGGAAGCATAAGTCATTCATGTTTGATGAATCACATACGAGTTAACAACACAGGTTTAAGTCGTTCAGGACTTAACAGAGCAGAAGTTGTTGAAGGCCTAGGTCGTCCACGACCTAACTGGAGATCAGAGAAAGATGTTAACGAGTTACGAGTTACGACCTAAGAGTTTAAGTCGTTTGTGTCTTATGTCGTAAGTCATTAGGTCGTATACGACCTAAGTGTTGTGTCGCTTGTACCGATGAGTCGTGTACTGTTGGTATGTTCTTTAAGTCGCTGTTGAATGATGTTAGGTCGTTCACGACCTATAATTGAGTCTGTACATGTTTTGAGTCGTTTGTTATGATAAGTCGTGAGTCATGGTAGCTGATGAGTCGTGCAGTTTGTTAAGTCGCTGGGTTTTAAGCTGTGTGTTTTTGAATCGTGAGTCATAGGTCGTTGCCAACCCAGGATGAGTCGTAAGTCGTATACGACTTAAGGGGGGCCGGTTGTAACAAGCTATAAATAGGGCGTGTGTTGTACATTTTTGGTTGTTGATTTTGAAATAAAATTTCTTGTTGATTGCTTTGTGCTTTCTTCTCCAATTTGTAGTTGAGTGTAATCTCCTATCTCCACTTACGTCATTCGAGTGCGCTCGAATCCACGTTTGTTGAAGCCGATTCACGGAATCTAGTGCGCTAGATCAACGTACGAAGAATCGTAGATCTTTGAACACGGTATAGTGCGCTATCAACGTGTTTGAGATAGCTAGAATTCGGTATCTTCGGATCAACGAATTTGGGCATTTCGGTATCTTCATTCCATCGATCGCTACTTTCACCGATTGAAGTTTGTTTCGAATTATCCGCTGCGTCAGTTTTGGTATCAGAGCCATACTTAGCCAATCATAGCTAAGTTGATTCTTGGAGCCAAGTATTTGAAGTTGAAGTTTGAAGTTGTTCATCGTGTTCATATTGAAGTTGCAACAAGAGGAAGAACTTTCGATCCATTCCATTTTGGATCAAAGTGTTGAAAGTGTTTGAATTTGAAGTAGGCCGTGTATACTTGGGAAGTAGCCGAGCCTAGTGAAGTGTTTGAAGTATTGAGGCCGAACTAGTGCTTGGAGACCTTGAGCCGAACATAGTTGTGTTGAAGTGCGATTTGTTGAAGTGGTGGCCGAGTTAACTTGTTGCCGAGTTAGTGTTGAACCGAGCAAGTTAAGTCGTGTGGATTTGTGGTCGAGCTAAGGAGTTAAGCCGTGAGTTCACGCCGAGACAAGTATTTTAACCGAGATTTGTTGAACGTGAGTTAAAATTTGTGAAACTTGTGAAGTTTTGAAGTGTTTGAGTTTGTGAAATTTAATCATGCCACCAAGGAGAGCTAATCGTCATCAAAACGTTGAAGCTTTGTATCGAAGAGAAGAAGCCGAGCTTATGGAACAACGTATTAATGAGAAGTTTGATGAAGGCATTGGAAAATTGGAGAAATTGATGAATGATTTGAATCAAAGGAGGAGATCACCAAACTCGAACCATGGAGGAAACCGAGTTTCGCCATCGGTTACGGAAGCGAGGAGGGTATCACCACATTCTTGTAGAGATAGAAGAGAAACATCAATTTCATCACGACGAGATCCTCGTGACTATGCACATGAAGAGAGAAGAAGTCAACGTGAATTTGACAATGAAGCATATAGGGATGAAGAGAGACATAGTCAAAGAAGCATGCATGAACGAAGGGATGATAATGGTCGAGATCGATGTAGGCGTACCTTTGATTTTGTTGAAGAGGGTGATAGAGCTAGTATTCATTATCGAGATCGAGACCAAGTTCGAAATTCATTTCGGGAAGTTGAAGAGGATCGTCGATGGGAATCGGGTACGAAGACGGAAATTCCAGAATTTAAAGGAGGGATGGTAGCAGAAGAATTTCTTGATTGGATTTCTAATGTTGAAGAGATCTTTGATTTCAAGGAGGTTCCTGAGCATAGAAGAGTGAAGTTGGTTGCTACTAGGTTGAGGGGGAGAGCTTTGGCGTGGTGGCAGCAAACTAAACTTACAAGGGAGAGAATGGGGAAGTCAAAGATAGAATCGTGGGATAAGATGAAGAAGTTGATGAGATTTACTTTCTTACCTTACAACTATCAATCACTTATATACCAGAGGTTGCAGAATCTGAGGCAAGGGACGAAGTCTGTTAGTGATTATGCTGATGAATATTACCAACTCATTGCCAGAAATGATATTATGGAAACGGAAGAACAGCTAACTGCTAGATTCATTGGGGGATTGAGAATGCAGATCCAGGATATGGTTAATATGTTCGATCCTAGATCAGTGGCAGAGGCACATCAGAAAGCGTTAGCTTGGGAGAAGCAAGGAAGGCGTGGAGGTGGTGTGTTTACTAATTCCAATAATCAAGCGAAGGGTGTTAGTGGAAGTTCTAATGTTCCTAAACCTGTCAATAAGCCAGTGGTGAAAGAGGCTGAGAAGGCGAAGGTTAACAGTGTTTTCAAATGTTATAATTGTCAGGAGTTGGGTCACAAAAGCAACGAATGTCCAAAGCCGAAGAAGAGAACCATGGTTGCAGAAGTTGAGGAGGATGATGGTGAGGAGGCAGAATGTTCAAATGCACCTTATGTTGAGGAGGAAGAAGAATTATCTGGAGATGAAGGTTGTAATCTTGTGATGAGGAGGTCATGTCTTACACCAAAGCAAGAGGAGGATTGTAGTTGGTTGAGAAGTAACATATTTCAGTCGACCTGCACTATTCTGGGAAAAGTTTGCAAGTTCGTTATTGATGCTGGAAGTTGCGATAATATTATTTCTACCGAGGCTGTGAAGAAGTTGAACTTGAAAACTGAGAAACATCCTAAACCGTACAAGCTAGCATGGTTAAGGAAGGGTGGTGAAGTGAAGGTGTGTCGAAGGGCTTGTGTTAATTTTTCTATTGGGAAGAAGTACAAAGATGAAATTTGGTGTGACGTTGTAGACATGGACGTATGTCATCTATTGTTGGGCAGACCGTGGCAGTTTGATAGATCAGTTCAACATGATGGTCGTGCCAATAGCTACAGTTTCATGTTCGAGGGTACTAAAATCACTTTGGTTCCCAAGAAGCAACAACAGAAGGAGAGCAAGCTGGAGGAGATTGAGGAATTGAAAACTTTATTATCTTTGAAGGAGTTTGTTAAAGAAGTTGAAGAGGAACCTGAAGTGTTTTTGTTGATTGGGAGAGAGAGCAGTGAAGAGGTTGAAATTCCTGAAGAAGCAAAGCCAGTTTTGAAAGAATTTGAAGACGTATTTCCAGAGGAGTTGCCTAAGGAGTTACCGCCACTAAGACACATTCAACATCAAATTGATCTTGTTTCAGGAGCAGTGTTACCACATCGACCACATTACCGAATGAGTCCGAAGGAACATGAAGAGTTACGAAGGCAGGTGGAAGAGTTATTAGAACAGGGACGTGTTCAGGAAAGCTTGAGTCCTTGTGCAGTACCAGCTTTGTTGGTGCCGAAGAAGGATGGAACATGGAGAATGTGTACAGATAGTAGAGCTTTGAACAAGATTATTGTTCGTTACAGATTTCCTATGCCGAGGTTGGATGATTTGTTAGACCAGTTGAGTGGGGCAACTATATTTTCGAAGATTGATTTGAAGAGTGGTTATCACCAAATTCGGATTAGACCTGGAGATGAATGGAAGACAGCTTTCAAGACAAGAGAGGGGTTATACGAATGGTTGGTTATGCCATTTGGTTTGTCAAATGCACCTAGTACATTCATGCGAGTGATGAATCAAATCTTTAGACCATTCATTGGGAAGTTCGTAGTGGTTTATTTCGATGATATTCTGATATATAGCAGGAGTATGGAGGAGCATGTTCTACATTTGAGGGAAGTGTTGATTATTCTTCGTGAGGAACAATTTTATGCAGCCACGAAGAAATGTGTGTTCATGACGAGAAGTGTGTTATTTTTGGGATATGTTGTGTCTGAGAAGGGAATCCAAGTGGACCAGAGTAAAGTTGAAGCTATTAGAAATTGGCCACAGCCGAGAACTATCACTGAAGTTAGAAGTTTTCATGGATTGGTATCATTCTACCGAAGGTTTATTCCACACTTCAGTAGCGTGATGGCTCCAGTTACTGATTGCATGAAAGGAAAACAGTTTGTATGGACAGAGGAAGCGGGAGTTGCTTTTGAACGAATTAAAGAACTGTTGACGACAGCGCCAATTCTTGTTTTACCTAATTTTCAGTTGTTGTTTGAGCTACATACTGATGCATCAAAGGTGGGGATTGGAGGAGTGTTGAGTCAGCAGGGGAGACCTATTGCATATTTCAGTGAAAAGTTATCAGGGGCGAAGATGAGATACAGCACATATGACGTTGAATTCTATGCCGTGGTGCAAACAATTAAACATTGGAGACATTATCTATTTCAGAAAGAATTTGTTCTGTACACTGATCATGAGGCATTGAAGCATTTATAGGGGCAGGATAAGATTTCAGCGAGACATGCATCATGGATCGCGTATTTACAGCAGTTTACCTTTGTTGTTAAGCACAAATCTGGGGTGACGAATCGGGTAGCTGATGCGTTGAGTAGAAGGAGTCATTTGTTAACAACATTGAAGGTTGAAGTGACGGGGTTTGAATTACTGCCAGAGATGATTGAAGAAGATCCTTACTTTGAGAAATATGTTGAGAAAGTGAAGGAAGGGAGTACTGATGAATTTATGATGATTGATGGATTTTTGTTTAAAGGAAATCGGTTATGTATTCCTGAGAGCAGCTTGAGAATGAAAATTATCAAGGAGTTGCATGAAGAAGGCCATGTGGGTAGAGATCGTACGTTGCAGTTGATTTCTCAATCTTACTTTTGGCCGTCGATGAGGAAAGAAGTCGAAAGGTTTGTGGAGCGATGTCATATTTGCCAAGTTTCGAAAGGAACCGCGACCAATGCTGGGTTATATATGCCGTTGCCGGTACCGGCTAGACCATGGGTTGATGTGAGTATGGACTTTGTATTGGGATTGCCGAGAACGCAGCGTGGTAATGATTCTATATATGTAGTAGTTGACAGATTTTCTAAAATGGCACATTTTATTGCCTGCAAGAAGACAACGGATGCAGTTCGAGTGGCACAATTATTCTTTAAGGAGGTGTATCGATTGCATGGTTTACCAGAATCTATTGTGTCAGATAGGGATACTCGTTTTCTGAGTCACTTTTGGTTAAGTTTGTGGAAAATGGTGGGAACAAAGCTGAAGTTTAGTAGCGCGTATCATCCGCAAACTGATGGACAGACAGAAGTTGTAAACAGGTCATTGGGAAATTTGTTGCGATGTCTTGTACAGGATAATTTGAGAAGTTGGGACATGAAATTAGGCCAAGCAGAGTTTGCTCATAACCATGCCATGAATCGTAGTACGGGTTACAGTCCATTTCAGATTGTATATTCAAATTTACCCAGGGGACCATTGGACTTAGCGGTGGTACCACAACCGAAGGGGACGGTTAAACGAGCTGCTGATTTTGTTGAAGGATTGACGGAATGTCATAGAATCGTTCAAGAACGATTGGAAAGGTCAAATGAGAAGTATAAGCGGGCCGCTGATTTGAAACGACGAAGTGTTGAATTTAAGAAAGGTGATTTGGTTTATGCTGTATTGACAAAGGATCGTTTTCCTGTGGGTGCTTATAATAAGTTGAAAGCTAGAAAAATTGGTCCTGTGGAAGTTGTGAAACAGATTAATGAAAACGCTTATAAGCTGAAGCTGCCGGAGGATGTGTACACTTCTGACGTGTTCAATGTTAAACATCTTATACCATATTATGGAGATGAACAATCTGATGTGGAAGAATTTACGAATTCGAGGACGAATTTTTCTCAACCAGGGAAGGATGATGCAGCTCAGACCCGGATTGAAGAATTGCAAACTAACAGTTTCCATGGCATGAGTCGTTCACAACCTAGCATGAGTCGTTCTCGTCTTAAGGAAGGAGAAGGCCTAGGTCGTATACAACCTAAGGAGAAGATGTTAGGTCGTCTACGACCTAAAGATCCACGAGAAAAGAAGCTGCGAGTTAATGGAAGCATAAGTCGTTCATGTTTGATGAATCACATACGAGTTAACAACACAGGTTTAAGTCGTTCAGGACTTAACAGAGCAGAAGTTGTTGAAGGCCTAGGTCGTCCACGACCTAACTGGAGATCAGAGAAAGATGTTAACGAGTTACGAGTTACGACCTAAGAGTTTAAGTCGTTTGTGTCTTATGTCGTAAGTCATTAGGTCGTATACGACCTAAGTGTTGTGTCGCTTGTACCGATGAGTCGTGTACTGTTGGTATGTTCTTTAAGTCGCTGTTGAATGATGTTAGGTCGTTCACGACCTATAATTGAGTCTGTACATGTTTTGAGTCGTTTGTTATGATAAGTCGTGAGTCATGGTAGCTGATGAGTCGTGCAGTTTGTTAAGTCGCTGGGTTTTAAGCTGTGTGTTTTTGAGTCGTGAGTCATAGGTCGTTGCCGACCCAGGATGAGTCGTAAGTCGTATACGACTTAAGGGGGGCCGGTTGTAACAAGCTATAAATAGGGCGTGTGTTGTACATTTTTGGTTGTTGATTTTGAAATAAAATTTCTTGTTGATTGCTTTGTGCTTTCTTCTCCAATTGGTAGTTGAGTGTAATCTCCTATCTCCACTTACGTCATTCGAGTGCGCTCGAATCCACGTTTGTTGAAGCCGATTCACGGAATCTAGTGCGCTAGATCAACGTACGAAGAATCGTAGATCTTTGAACACGGTATAGTGCGCTATCAACGTGTTTGAGATAGCTAGAATTCGGTATCTTCGGATCAACGAATTTGGGCATTTCGGTATCTTCATTCCATCGATCGCTACTTTCACCGATTGAAGTTTGTTTCGAATTATCTGCTGCGTCACACATTGATATCATTCTCTGGTTGTTGTGGCCCAAGAATTAATAAAGATAATATTTTATTATCTTTGTGCATACAAAGACACAGAGGAAAGTTGTAAGGAACAAGAAACATTTGCCAACAACTATATGCACAGTTCCAATCACCGAAGAGATTAAATCCATCACTTACAAGGCCAAGCCTTAAATTTCATGGATCGAACGCAGAGGAAGGATATATTCTATCAATTGTAGCCTATTAAGAAGAATCTACCGGATGACGTAATTTACTATCTTAATTCTTATGATTGTTATGCCATCTTAATTGCTCTGTTGTTTCTGAGGACGTAAACATTATTTTCTGCCTTGTTATTATTGGCATGCATTTCAAGACCTTTATAGGTATTTTGACTTGCTTTCCATCTTCCTTTGTCTTGTTCTTTTTCCAACTAGATTTGCCGCATTTTGGACAAAATAACTAAGCGCAAGCTCTTTTATAAATAGACAACAATCATTTATACATGTATGTATTTGTTTATAACCTAAACAAAATGATTTAAGAAGCTTCGTTATTGCATATATTGAATCAGGAAGCCTGTTTTCCATAGGCAGCATAACCGTGAGAAGTTGAAGAAGTTCCGTAAATTCTATGTCAGATGCACCATTTCGAGCCTTCTGCTTGTAAAGAAGTATTGTAGCTGACAAATTTGTGTGGGTTGCACAACCAGGATGCAAATGAATTTCAGTATCTCTATTATTTCCTTAATTCCTATCACATGTCTTACATTAACATGATCTTCCATCTCTTCATTACATATTTATATGTCTATGTGCATTCTATATGTACCCATCACTTTGTCGCCTTCATTTTTTGAAGGGCGTGCTTCCCCATGAAAAATTCATACATCATATGTTGGGTCAATTCTATGACAAACCAAGTATGTTTCAACATCCCTTGGCGATTGGCGGATAAGATTCCTAAATTTTGAGAAAAGGCAAATAATTTTTTCTTGATTTCCCTTTCCTTCTGCATGCCCATATACAAAATTCTGAACAACTTGCTTATAATCTTCTGTTATTCTGTAAAACATGAAACAATCAATAATCCATCCTAAATAATAAAAATTATGAAACTAATATTTTGGGAAATCATAACTCAAGACCACTCAAATCAAAATCCCAAAGCACATTGGACAACAAGATCATGGTAAGAATAGCAAAGACAACCAATTAATAATCCGAAATCAATCACAATCTCCAAACAAGCAATAGATAATCAAAAAATAACAAAAAATAAATCACACACCGATTTATAGTGGTTCTACTAACGTATTGTTAGTGTACATCCAGTTTAAGAGAGCCTTATTAACATCAATGAAAAGAGTATAAGAGATTGATTACGACGATAAAATTCTAATAGAGTTGATTTATGGAGAAAAGAATTGAAGAAAATTAGGTATAGATAAACCCTAATCAATGGAGGTTAAACCCTAGATTAAACACTTGTTCTGCTTGCAGTCGTCACGTCTCTGAATCCTGAAAATATCATATATATGAGAGTATAAAACCTAGGCAAAGTTCTAGAATTGCCGATGCAAATATCAAAAATCTTCACAGCAAACCTCAGGTTGAATATAGGCCAAAAAACACAACAGACGTCTGTCCCTATGCGACAGACGTCTGTTCCTATGCGACAGACGTTTGTAACATACCCAGGGAAAACATTCCCTGACACTGCAAACATCTATCATAAAGCGATAAACATATATCCATATTCCCGGGACCCTGTAGTTACAGATGCTTGTCACTTTATGACAGACGTCGGTCGCCTGATGTTGGCTAAAGCACTTCACTTTCATTGCCATATCTACCTCCTCCGAGCTCCGATTTGCGAACCGTTTTCACTGCTATAAAGATACTTTTGACCTCTTTAATTTTCCATATAATGTAGCTAAAAGTCAACACTCTACCTCGGCACTATATCCATCTCGAACTCCAATGGTACCATACCATCATCAACAACTGATCGCACCAACTATCACCACTTCTATCTTCAACCAAACACGAATGCTTTCCCAATGAGCACCAGCAAAGCCACTGCTCATTGCACTCCATCAACAATCTTAGGAAAAGTCCCCACTCTAACGAAGTGTTGAAAACATCCAAATCCTAAACTATCTCACCAAAGACTAAAGTGCTAAAAGTGCTAAGGAGTGTAAACAAGCACTCACCAAGAAGATAGAATCACAATCTCTTACCGATACTCTTCATCATCCATAATCAAGCTCCTCCCTCAACCGTGCCATCTCGTGGCACCAAGCACTTCAACAAGCGAATAAAGTTCGAGCAATGCTCGAACTTCTCAACCAACAATGCCTTAGTGAACATATCTGCCATTTTACCCTTAGTATGCACTTTCCAAAGATATACTTGCTTATCTTCATCCATGGCTACTAGAAATGACTCTCTCACTTCAATATGCTTAGTCCGTGAGCTAAACGAAAAATTCTCATCCAAGTGAATAACACTTTGGCTATCACATCGAATATTGATACTGTCATGCTTGTATCCCAAGTCACACAACAATCGCCTCAAATAAAGTTCCACCTTTGGTGCCTCTACCATGGCTGTCAACTTCGCCTTCATAGTGGATAAAGAAACTACGGTCTACATTCTCGATCTCCAACATATGGCCGTACCACCAAGTGTAAAGACATATCCGGAAGTTGATTTTTTTCGATCCCTTTCACTGGTGTAACCCGAATCACAATAACCAACGAACTTGCAATTCATCCCCTTACAACGCCAAAAACAAGACCATGAGATGATGTACCTCTAAGGTATCACAATATAAGCTTCACCCTTCCCAATGCGATTTCCACAGATTAGCCATATACCGATTAACCATCCCAATGACTTTGCAATATCTGGCCTTGTACACACCATAGCATACATTAGACTTCCAACCACACTAGCAAACGACACCTTTTCCATATAAGCCATATCTTTCTCCAACATAGGTGATCCCTACTCGAAAGCTTCATATGCAAAGGTAAACGTGTATTTGATGCCTTTGCAATCTCTATGTAAAACGACAAAGCACTTTCTCAGTGTACTCCTTTTAAGTCAGTTTCAACTCAAAATGCTTTCGATCTCTTTCTATTTCCATGCACAATATCCTCCTTGCTTCTCTAAATCCTTCATTTCGAACTCCAATTTCAAATTTAACTTGTTGATTTCATTCTTATCCTTAGAAGCAATGAGCATGTCGTCCATATGCAAGAGTAGATACACCTATTAATCATTTTTCAACTTCTTGAAATATAACAAGCATCTTTGATGCTTCTATCAAAACAATTTTCAAGCGTAAAATGATCAAATCTCTTGTACCATTGTCTAGGTGATTGCTTTAAACCATATAGTGATTTCTTTAACTTGCTAACCAAATTTGACTTAACATCACAATAATACCTTTCGGATGCTCCATGTAGACGTCTTCATCTAAGTCACCATGCAAGAAGGCGGTTTTCACATCAAGTTGCTCCAACTCCAAATCCTGAATAGCAACCATGGCAAGTAAAATCCGGATAGAAGTACGGCACACCACTAGGTGCAAATATCTCATCATACTCCTTTCCTTTCGTTTTGAGGAAACCCTTTAGCCACTATCCTAGCTTTGCATCTCCCATTGTCCTTCACCTTGTATATCCATTTACACCCAATATAACGGTTTCCTTTAGGAAGTGAAACCAAATCCCAAGTTTGATTCTTCAACAATGGTTGCACTCTTCCTCCATGGCACAAATCCACTTCGAGCTATCACTCGACTCCATGACGTCATCAAGGTCCATCAGCTTATCTTGGACTACATGAAAAGCATAATCCAAATCATCACAAAATCTAAGATAGTTCCAATCAACATATCTTTTGGGTGACCTTATAGCATGACAACCTATCCAACTAGCAATACCATCACCCGAACTCCTTTCGGCCCCACCTTGAACAGAATCCTCTCTAGAATCATGTACATCACCAATACTACTAGAGGAACCCTATGGACTATGTGATGTTACATCAACCGCTTCCTCCTCACAAGTACCGTCAACTACTCTAGTCTCTCTACACCTTGGACAAAATATGGAAATAACTTCCTCCTTTGATTCACCGTGAACCAATTCTGAAACATCTGATGAGTTCTCATTCTCCTTGAACAAAGCTAACTCATCAAAAGTAACATGATGATAATTCACAGCCTTCTATGTTTCTGGATTTCAAATCCGATAGCCTTTTACTCCATCCGTATTTCCAAGAAAAATCCCCTTAAAAGCTTAGGTTCAAGCTTATCATTTTCTGGATCATGCACATAAACCAAACTACCAAACACATGAAGATAACTCAAGTCAATGCTCTTTCCCTACCATACTTCCTTCGGAATTTTGCTTCCAATAGTCGAGCATGGAATTTGATTACTAATATGCAGTGCGGCTGACAAAGCATTGGCCCAAAATCACTTAGACAAATCCGATGTCAATCTCAAGCATCGAGCTTTCTCAAGTAGAGTACGGTTCATTCTATCTACAACACCATTCAACTATGGATCTTCTGGTGTAGTAAAATGCCTCAAGTAGAGTACCCTTCATTTTCTCCACAACACCATTCGACTGTGGATCTTCTGGTGTAGTAAAATGCCTCCGAATACCAGGATGCTAGAAAACCCCATGAGCTCTCTGAAAACGTACTCTCCACCATTGTCGGACCTTAGAAACTTCAAAGACTTGCTAATATCATTCTCAACAAGAGCTTTCCATGCTTTAAACTTTGTAAATGCCTCCGACTTAGCCCTTATTACATACACCCATACCTTTCGAAAAAATTCATCAATAAAAGAAATATAATAGCAAGCTACCTCCAAAGAAGCTGTCAGTGCTGGTGTATACAAATCCACGTGAACATACTTAAGAACCCTTCTCGAATCAAGTTTTCCTTCACCGAATGAGACTTTTATTTGCTTCCCCATGACACATTCCTCAAAAAACTCTAGCTTATTGAAACTCTCTCCATCGATCATCTCCCTTTACCAAAGAATATCCAAACTCCTCTTCGAGACATGACATAACCTTAAATGCTACAACCTAATCGCATCCAAGCCACGAGAACTGTCAACTCCTATACATGTTTCACCTTCTATAGTCACTCCTTGAAGCAAATAAACACCACAAGTGCTAGCACCTTTTATCACTAGATGTGCACCCTTCAAAACTCGTAAGTTATCACTCTCAATAGTGATCTTACAACCTAAAGAATCCGGTTGCCACAAAGAGATAAGAAACTTCCAAAGTCCTAGAACATAACGTACATTAGCGAGAGTATGAATCACTCCGTCAAATATCTAAATTTGCACATGACCAATTCCTTTTGACTTACACGTAGCAGCATTACCCATAACAATTGAATTTTCTTCTTTGTTGACATAAGAAGAAAAACAATTTCTATTCGGCATTATATGATAAGACGCTCCCGAATTGATTACTCATTCGCTACCCAAAACATCTGGTGCTACCGTCGTCAACACGTCTACATCTCCCTCATCCACCACTATAGATGAAGATGTTACTTCCTTCTTTGCCTTCTCTTTGTCCGAACGCTCACTCTTCAATGATCAGGCTTCTTATAAATATAACACTTGCCCTTTCTTTCCTTCCACTTTCCTCTCCGACCATGGTTCCTTGATTTAGTACGCCCACGGTTCTCCTTCTATGCATATCTCTCCTTCTCCACAAATAAATCATGACCACAACTAGCACCACTAATTCCATCACCCAACTCCTTCGCTTGATCTTGAAACTTCTCTCTTAGAAGACCTGTTTTGGCATCATCTAGAGTCAAAGTATCCCGGTTATAGATCAAACTATTTAAGAAACTCCTATAACGGTTACACCACGAACACAACAATATCATCACCTTTTGCTCTTCCTCAATCTTCAAGTCTACCGCCTTCAGCTTCATTAGCAAATTATCAAAGATATCCAAGCGTGCCTTAATTGAAGCACCTTCCTTCATCTTATAGGTAAAGAACGTTCGCAACAAGATCAAATGATTAGTTAGTGATTTATTCATATACAACTCCTCCAAATTGTCCCAAATACCATTAGCGGTAGTCTCACTACTAATTTCAGAGATAACATTCTCTCTCATAGAAAGTGGAAGTGTAGTGAATGCCCATTCTTACATTTTCTCTCTCTCGACATACAAGATCTCCGCTAGCAACAAGTATGTGTCAAACACTACACGATGCACTCAATTCCGCCTAAGAACCGCTTTCATCTTCCATTACCACTTTTCAAAATCATAACAGCCATTCCCACTTGTCTATAACCAATTGTGATCCCAAAGCTATGTACGATCCATGTACATAAGGTGCTACATCACTTGGATTAACCATTGAGGAACTACCTGAGGTAGTGTCTGATTTTGACATTTCTACAGCCACCTACCAACACTAGCTCTGATACCAAATGTTGTAGGAAATTCTAACTTGAGACCACTCAAATCAAAATCACAAAGTATAGCAGAAAACGAGACCATGGTAAGAAGTGCAAAAATAACCGATCAATATCTCAATCCAAAACTCAATCCAATCCAAAACCAATCACAATCTCCAAACAAGCAATAGATAATCAAAGCAATAACGAAAAATAAATCACACATCTAGTGGTTCCACTAATGTCTTGTTAGTGTACATCCACTTTGAGAGAGATCCTTTATTAATACCAACGAGAAGAGTACAAGAGATTGATTACAATGGTCAAAATTCTATTTAGAATTGATTTGCGAAGAAGATAATTGAAGAGAAATTAGTTTAGATAATCCCTAATTGATGGAGGATAAACCCTAGATTAAACCCTTGATTTACTTGCAATCAACACATCTGTGAATCTTGAAATAGCTTATATAGGAGAGTAGAAAACCTAGGCAAAATTCCAGAATTTCCCTTGCGAATATCATAAATCTTAACACCAAAACCTAGGCTGAAAAGCGTCATAGACATCTGCCATTATGCGATAGACGTCTGTCCTATACCTCAGGAAAACATTCCATGACAACACAGACACTGTCATAAAGTGACAAACATCTGTCCTCATTCTCAGGTTCCAAAGCCTATGGCCGCAGTCGTAAGTCCACATTCTCGGGTTCCAAACCCTGTAGTCACAGATGTCTGTCACTTTATGACAGACGTCTGTCACCTGATGCTTGCCACAACACCCCTATCATCGCTATATCTTCCTCCTTCGAGCTCAGATTTACAAACAGCTTTTACCATTATAAATCTACTCTCGACCTCTTCAATTTTACATATGGGGTCGCCAAAATTCAACAACTAATGATCAAAATTGACGAAACCTTGGTAGGTGTATTAAGGCTTTGTCCTTCTTGGTAATCCTCTAATGTTACAACCTAATGAAAAGACGTTATGCCCAACAGAATTATGAGTTATTCTCATGATGAAATCTCTCTTTAGGAATTCCTCTTACCATATGTTTTTATGAATAGTACTCTTAGTGAACTATTATTATCACCATGATAACAAAAGTAACAATAATGCATTTGTCAGTTATTGATCGATTTTCACGTTCTGATGAAATTGAGTGTGATTGTATTACTCTCAGTGCCGGTGCAGGAGCATATCAGCTTGTTGTACCTCGAAAGCCATAATTTTCTCATTTTGTGTCAGTTATATTCGATAAATTTTATTTTGAAATTATTTCTTTCTCAATACTGATCATAATGATATCGATTCAAATCCTTTAATGTCCTTCCAGCCCAATCAAAATTCAATGTTCAGTTTAACAGGGCATGGAAGGAGGTTTCGATTTGGCAAAGAATTTCCTCGAATTAATTATTTAGAGCTTATAATGGATTTCTTTTTCAACCTTTGGTTCGGGTTTTGCAAAATGATTCCTTATATTATTTATATTTTCTTCAATTTGTTGTAATCGACTAAATTCTTCACTTTATGCCATAAAATATTTGTAGTGGGTAAGACGACTTAGGACATATGTGAAGTAAGGTTGTAATTTGGTATTTACTGCGAATCAATTAGTGTAGGTAAGGTTTCTTAACATTTTTTTGAAAAGAAGTCAAATTCTATTTAAACCATAATATTCATTGAGTGCATCCCAAAATAATTTAAATAATCTCATCCCTAAAATTACTAAGTTAACTAAAATGAAAATTCAAAACTCCCTCTCTACTTTTACATACTCTTTTCATACAACAAAACACTTTCATCTCCTTTCAAAGCCAAATGACTATTCCACTAAACCCAGTACAAATAATAGCTGAATATTATTGTATATATGTATATTTTATTTTAGAAAATTAAAGCCTCTTAAATTCATATACCCTATTCCACCACTTTTGTAGCCTTGGGCTAGGGCCAAACAGGGTTGTATTACATGTAAACTAACCTATCTTTTTTCTGACGTATGCAAGTCTATTCATAATATGAATATTATGATTATTTTTCATGGCGGCATAATTGGTCTTTTAGTCATTTCTATGTCTAATTGGACCTTGCAGAGATTAAAAAAAATGTTTACAATTTGTGAACTGTGATATTGGAAATATTTGCATTAAAAATATACAACCAATATATCTTTTTCTTAAGGATTCATGGGCACCCATACGGTAAGCTTTATTTTGCAACATTTACTTTCTTAAAGTTGCTGATATATATCATCATATCAATAAGTAAAAACAAAACATTACAAAGCATATGCACAGAACCAATTAGTACAAAACCTAAACAATGTATATTAACATCTTTTTGGTTGATCTGAGTGGCAGTTCCATTGGTGATTATGTATTATAATTTGGTGAGTTTTTTCCAACAGAAATATTGCAATAATATGGAACTAATAAACTAATTTGCTTTAAGGCCCATATAATCATACTTATCCTCACCACTATTTAATCAAAATAAGTGATCAGAGTAACTTACCATCTCTCATTTTTAGTCATAAAATAATTTACATGGAAATGTCATCCACGTGCATTCCTAATTTATCAGTTCCAACCATAATAAATAAAAAAAATATCCTTAACAAACTTATGTTTAAATCTTGTATCAAAGGAAACCATGATTTGCAATACAGAAATAAAGGCATGGATACAAAATTAACTCATCTTAATTGATTTTTTTGTTATACCTTGAGAAAAACCATAAAGATAAGCAAATTTATAGTGTTAACTAGAAGGACAATAACAATATCAAAATGCTTGAATGTACAATAGTACTCCAAAAAACAAAAAATTATGGCTTAAAATAAGCAAATGCTGCATTTTCCAGAAAAGATATTTACATAATTGTAATAAAAGTAACTGCAGGGTTCCCTAAATATGGTGTTTAGTTTGTTCCTAGGAAAGTTGATTAAATTGTTGTAGCTATTTTTTTCCTCATAAACATGTACAGAAACGTGTATTGCCAAAATAGTTTTAAGTATTTACTCAAAATTTCAGAATTACTAAAGAAAACCGATCATATTCTGTAATCTTAGAGCATAATTTTAACCAAATAATCAAACAATAGCTGTGAATTCGTACCACTACATCAACGTAGAAGCAGATGTCATCATAGATTGAAGTCGATCAACTCATCGATTTTGCTTAAACTCGATGCACGTATAGAAGAAGAAAGCTGAAGGTTCAAAATCGTCACTTGAAATCATCCATCGAAATTGAAGATACTTGAATGGTCCCTTTGAAATCGAAATTGAATTGAAGTCAAAATTCTTTGCTGACTTCATGTCGAAGTGGGTCAAAATCGAAGTAGAAATAGAAGGAACATCGACATATGGAGTTTTGGAGAAAGAAGCATTCTTTTTTCGTGAATTATGTCTAATGAATTGTGAAATGAGATGGCAATTGAACTGTAGGTTATTAGATTTAAGGTTTTCTATAAAGAAGGATATGTTGTTAAAGTAACAAATCTAATGGGTGAAAATTGTCAATAGCTTTATATTATTTAATTTGGTTTATAACTGTTTAAAGTTTAAGAATTAAGTATAATTTGAAAATAAAAATGGATATTTAATTCAATAGCGAACAAATATTTTTGGATATAGGTCGTGTCATATCCGCATTCGTATCAAATATGCTTTCACATATCGGATGTCCATATCCATGTTTTGAATATCGGATATTTTTTGCCTTTTAGGATACAAATACAGATGGATTCCGGATTTTTGAATATTCATTGACAGCCCTAATTACAGCTAACAAAAAGATTTGAAAACTGATATTTAGTACAGCAGGCCAAAAATAGTTGTAATAGACCTATATTACAACAGGCCAAAACCCTTGTTATAGAGCTGAGAATTGGAATCTATTACAATAGCAAAAACCATTTTCGTAGTATCATATTACAACGGGCCAGCTGATAACGTTGTAATAGGTATAACTGAAGATGAAAAATTACACCTATCACAATGGACTTAAGAAAACCATTGCAAAAGCTTTCTGTTACAACGTTTTTTGTTGGCCCGTTGTAAGAACCCAGAATTTTCGATCCTGAAAATTCCAGATAGTTAGGAAAAGAAGAAAAGAGATAGAAGAAGAAGAAACAGAAAACTAAACTCAGAATCTCACATTTGCAGCGGGTAAAATATATAATATCAATAGTATCAGTTTACAAAGGAAAACTGTACCAATCAATTACATTTTAATACATCAGAGTTACAACATTTCACAAACACTATACAGTTAATATCACATGTCCTAGACAATCTACAATATATATATAGCGAAGTACTCTCCATATGTTCCTGCCATCCAGCTCGCCTTCTGAGCATCAAAATGACCTTACCTAAAAATCTTTAATACTCGGTCTGACCCGAGCATTACATCAAAGTAACACCCGGGTCAGGCTAGAAACTAGCGTGAGTAAATTCATCTAACATGAAATACAAAAGCATACAACTTATATAAACTTGGGGTAACTTGTATCAATTTACAACTTCACAAGTTGTTATAGACATCACTTATTTTACTCACAATTTCTATGTGCCAAAACTTAGACTAAATGGTCCAATTCACTTAAATCATTCCATTTCGGCTTATTGATTCCACATATCAATTTATAAAGAATCGAAGTGGTTTTTGGGTATTTACAAATACCCGACTCTGGTCTCTTCGAATTCAATACCATCTTAACCCAAGTTATTCAAGTGAAACACAATTCAACTTTAAATAACAGATGTCACCTTTTTACACAGCAATTCATCATCGATAGTTAACCACATTATCACTGTCCACCCAACCATACCATATCATAAAACATTTCATATCAGAGATATTAACCAATCCAAAGCATTTAACATCATTTAATCATTCATAAGCAAGATCGATCATTTTCAAAATTAATTTAATTTATCTCTAATTAAATTAATTACTAACTTTAATCACTTAGATTACCTTTTCTTAACATTAATTAATCACAACCAATTAATTAATCATCCTTATCTTAATTAATCACTCTTGACTAATTATCCTTTAATTACAATAAGTAATTATCTCTTAATTAATTACACAAATTAATCAACCTTTACCCATCCATATTAATTACATTGATCCCTAATTTATTACTCAGATTGATTTCTTAAAATCACTTACCTTGATTAATTATCCTTAAATTAATCACACTTATTAATTAACTAACCCTTAATCAATTTCTTTAATTAATCAAATCTTTAATTAATTACACTAAGTAATTAATTCTTAATTACTTCCCTTAAGTAATTAACCTTTAATTGCTTTCATCAAGTAATTAACAACATGGGTTTTACAGAAAAGCCAGGGTAGAATAAAAGAAAAAGCATAGAACTAGAAAAGAAGAATACAATATCAGAATCCCATGACAGAACGATAATATATAATATAAAAGGAGCTGTATAGAGGGCTACTCAAATATCAAAGTGCTGAAACCTAAGTAATATCATCAGCTTGGACAATTATAACTGCGTGTCCATAAAATTCTGACATATACAATACAGAAATGAAGCAAAAATAAGAATAATATGGAAAGTAATCGTACGGATTCTCTCCATAGGCTCCAAAGCATCTGTAACTGAATTTGCAAATATACACGGGGTTGTCCCGAGCATTATAAGAAAATAACACCCAGATAACTCTAGTAAACTTGTGTGAGAAACACAAGAAATAAGAGCGACATATAATAACACCTTTTGAGACTGTATAGTTTACTATAATGGTTTTTCACTCCAATGAAACCAACCATTCATTTAGTTTAATATATAGCAGTATTGTCAAAAATGTCTAGTGTGTAGCACATAAATTATATCAAATAACTGCTATGTGAATGCCACAAGAAATATCACTATGCTGCGTTCATATATGGATTGTTTTCCATGGAGACACCTCCAGTAAACTAAAGCGGATCTCCATGACAAGGATCAGATACTTCCTTCTGAGCATCGTATATCTCTAGATAGAATGTACTCTAACGTAAACACAACTAGTCCAATGGTGAACTCTGTGGCGCCAAGTATAGCCAACTCTTGAGCCCAATGATTGAAAGCATACTCTAAATCTATAGTTGACATACCCTTAAGGGTAAGCTAGACCCAAGATTATGTATCTTACTCTGATTTAAGTCATTCTTTATGTCGAGGTTGCATTCGGCGTCTCTCACATGAGTCTTCATCATTCAGGCAGCACAAGAATCCCTAATTGGATTCCTTCATCTCGAACAGATAACGAATCACTACATGGATTTGAGCATTTTTAACATATCTCAAACCTCCACATAGTTTCCCTACATAGGTCCTTCGATGAATGCTAATGTCGTCATCTCTCTTGAAGTACTCCTAAAGATAGATAGCCCCTCATGATAGCATCGTTTGAAATGTAACCACTGACATCTCCCTTGCACTTAACCTTAGGATTAATAGTTTAACTCTATACATTTCACTGCACTACCGCTTTCAAAACATAGATCGCGTATACTAGTTTTGAAGTGGTATTCAATAAGTAAATACTTATCAATCCCGAGGTGTTAACTCACCTTTACCCTTACAAATAACCAGGATCCAGGAATCAAAGTCCATGCCCAAGCTAGCAACCACCGTTCCCTTCCTCTTCATCATGCTTTTGCCCTCTCCTTCTCCTATATTCCTCATGACTTATCCCAATAGGATGAGTGTGGCTTCACTTCTTCAAGTCTTGGCTTAGTGGAATGTGTTCTAATGTTTTACTAATCCTTGTAGCAAAGTTTGAAGTGATTTGGAGTCGATTTGCTAAAATTTTGTTTAGAACATAAGAGATGAAGGAGCCATTGATTTTTCAACTCAAAGATTTGTGAATTAGTGAATGAATAATAAAGGTATGCTCCTCCTTATATAGGCATGAGAATGGTGCTCTTTAAGCTTACATTAACCCCTCACCATGCCATGGAAGCTTCACAGCCCATCACTTCTTCTTTAAGTCACTTCTTTTTTATGTTAATTACCATTATACCTTTCTCATAATATCTCTTATTCATAGGGAAACTTTTAGGACCAAGCTTTATAATGAGGTATTGTTTGTTAATTAGTTGATAATGTGTTCATTTTATCATTAAACAAGTGCCAAAGAGTTCAAACAACTTATATCCATCAAAAAGCTGTTTACTGATAAACCAATTTTCGATCATATTATCAATTTTTCTTCGATGAATATATTTTAAAAAAAAATTGTAATAACAAATTTATTATCATTATTCATTAAATGATGTCTAACAGGGTTATGAAATCATACTAATAACAATAGTTATATTTCAAAATGTTTCGATATTCGAAGACGAAGTGATTGAATTTTCGGATCACTGCAGCACGTCAGAAAATGTAGATTTGTAGCGGTGGTATATAATTTTTGGGTTCTACTGATGATGTAATTCATGCAAACTTCAAAATAGTAAAATGAAAAAAAGGATTGATTATCATTTATTTTATTAAAATAATTTGAAATAAAATAACGAAATTGTTAAAAGTTCATTTTGGGCTTTTTTTGTAGTGGACCCAACTCTTCCATTTATCCACTCTATTATTGCCAATAATGTTTCTAGGTTGTTCAATCTTTTAATATTTTGAAAAACTAGTTTTATGTTTCTGTTTCTCCAACAAAATATTATAGTCTATAATTGCTTAATATATAAATTAACATTCTACAAATGCTGCAGTCATCTATAGTATTAGCTTTCGACAACAAAATACGGTAATATTAATTGTATCCATAATATCAGAAGAATATGAATATAAAACAAAACATAGATTCAAAAAAAAATTCTGATTACATTTCACAAAAACATGTTTCATATTTCATTACATAATCCCAATCGTTTCCCAGATTCAGACCAAATATAATTATTACATAAATACGTCAAGAGTGACATTTGAAGATGACCCCTTGGATGATCAGAGTACTATATAGACATAACAGACTTAATACAACACAACAGAAATAAAACTAATCAGCTCCTAAATATAGCTAGCATTAGCCTTTTACTCATCCCCGAAAGCTTTATTCATCCACCTACTAAACCCATAAACCCAAACTCTAAATATACTCAAATTAATTTTGAGCACCCGAAAGTTTAAGGGAAAATATAAACTTCGAGTCAGACATAAAGCCTAGTGTGAATAATACTACTACATCTCGGTTTACTGATATTAAGTGAGACCTTACCGCTTAACGGAATGGCTTTTCCGTCACTAATATCCCTTTAAAACATATCTTTTTGCAGATCCAAATCCTACAACCAAACTAGTTAATCAAACTGATTATATCAATAATAGAAAATATCGTATATGCTTAAAACATGTAATATACAGACCTGCTAATTACTAACCTTTGGTTGGCTCGGGCCTACCATACAAACTAAACAAATTATCCAAACTATTAAACCTACTTCTATATGGTCTGTCCTAAACTTACTTCTCTAAGGGTCACCTGATCCTAATTGTAACGATTCAGATTTTTGACACCTGTTATTAGAATAATTAACTGATTTTAGATATTGGAATATTAATTTTTATTGGTCAAAAGATAAATTTCTGATATATGGAATATTTTTGTATATATATATATATATTCTAGAGGCTTTGATATAAAAGTTTAAAAATCTAATTCTTGGAAATAATTAAATAAACTCCACATTTTAAATATAGAATAAAATAAATATGTATGTATATAAAAAGACTTATGATATAAAAATAAAAACAAAATATTAGTAATAAGAAGATAAGTAGATATAAGGGGATATATATATATATGTGTGTATGTTAAATGTAGTGTATATGTAATAATTTATACAAAGAAGTACAAACCTTAGGATGACAAAGATATGTAAGTAAGAAAACATGTACAAATGGTCAAAAGAGTTGTAGGAAAATATACATGTATTTATGTGATGTGCATGTGTGTATATATTATCACGGTCCAGAATTTCGGACATCCGAAAATCGACATCACTACGCCCAATATATTACATGCCGAACAATCGAATGCCAAAGATACCCGATCGTTTGGGAAAGAAGAAAGAGGAAGAAGAAGAACATAGAAATAACAACATAGAATCTGACAATCGCAGCGGAACAATATATAATAGATAGCAGCTGATCTTTATACAAAAATAACTGTAACTGTTATTTATACATTACATCATCAGAGTACAATAATCAACAAATCAATACTGGACAGTTACAATAACTTTTCCTCACCAGTGCTGAATATACAACCCATAATACACAACGGAATATAAATACCAAGTACGTGTAATACATCTTCGCCATCCAGCTCGTCTCCTGAGCTCCTTAGCATCCTATCTTGTATCTGTAATACTCAGTCCGGCTCGAGCATTATAACTAAACAACACCCGAGTCAGTCTGGAAAACCAGTGTGAGAAAACACTCTCAAATTGAATTATTAGAGTTATCAAATCCTTTGAAAATCAAAGGTATGTCGTAAGACCACGCCATAAATAAACACGACGGATTTTTACCTTAAGATAATCAAAACATTTCATATCAAAATCATCTAATATTATAATAGTGTCTAAGTATAAATACTTATTCAAGTAGCTGAAATACTTGCATCTCGCGTTTCATCATAGTTGGGCATAATCAAAACCGTACGGTGCTTATTGGAGAATGGATTCCAACTGAATGACTAGGCACTGGGGTACCACCAGTCACAGTACATGTCTAGGAACACTGTACCGAGATCAAACCCATCGATCCCTACCAACACAAGACCGGACTATCCCTGACCTGGATAGACCGAATATGCTATCACCCCAGGTGTTCCCACCCTTTTCGGGCTCCTTTCGCACGTAGTGATAATAACTAATGTTATCTAGAAAGGTGATAGACATACCCTACTTAGCTGCTACTCACTTAGCCTTGCTGCATCTCCCCTACTTTTCAGTCATTCTCGGTTGATGAGACTGGAGACTACGGTTACCTTTTTAGAAATATTCACTTAGAATGCTCATTTTCCTTCAATGACAATGTACTGATAGCATTCATCCATACAAGTCCATTCTCGGTCCGAACGGAACTGAAGGCACTATTCCTACTACGTCCATTTTGGAATCACCCTCAAGATTAGCAACGATTATACCTTGCACTTTACTGCTCCATCTTCGACTCGAAGCTCTTGTCTTCATTTCGAAAACGTACTCATTAGATCGAAGTGGTTTTCAGATAAAAAATCCGATCCCGGTCTCTTCGAAACAACGTCGTTATTTTTTGGTAAACTTAAGCTCGGTTCTTTATGAAATAAACAGACAAAAATAATATCAGAGATCACTTCCTAACCTTATTGGATGGATTTCCTTATCAACATCCTAGAAGAGCGAAATGAATTTATATGTACAGTATAGTACCTCGAACGGCAACTGTACCATATAATTCCCGTATTTCTTCTAGATATTTCCAAAGTGATATTTGGTCCAATTTGATAGTCAGTTATTTAACTATCAAATAAAATAACCAATTCAACCAAATACTTCACTTTCCATTGAAAACTGCAAATCTCATTTTAATTTAATTTTAATAAATTAAATCTCTTTATCCAAAATATATACCTATCTTATCGAGTTAAGTAAATTTACCAAAGTTATTCTTTCAAAGATATTTGGAAAACCTTTAAAATAATTTGGAAAGTACCAATGCGGTATCAAACCGGATCAAGACTCAATGGTTACGTCCCTATCCCAGAAAAATCTAAGTCTTAACTATGGGCACTCACTATCTCCGATTTACACCATGCGAGTATACCAATACTTCCCAAATTTCTATAGTAATTTTCCAAGTTAACTTTAGACAAAACTGCTTTTAAAATAAAACTATTATATTAATATTAATATTAATATTAATATTAAATAGTTTATCCTTTAAAAATAATAATACTAATTAATTCTTAAATAACAATTGACTTGTTATAAACTAGCTGAACCAATATTTAAACATACTTAAACAATTTTAAACAAATGAATAATTATTTTTCTGAAATATTCTTAAACACTTTTAAACTTCCTAGTTAATATGAAAAATCCTCCCTTTACAAAATAAACCAAACTTTTCAGGAAAATATATTCCAACTCCAATGTAGCCAGTCAAATCGTTTATAAATCCCTCTCGATTTATTTCCAGTTTAATCTACATTCCAATTCCATAAATTTCCTTTCTCATATTTCTAAAAATAAAACTATTATTTATTTCTAAAACGATTTACCGGTATCCTTATAAATTCCTTATAAATTCCCACCTTGAATTTATAATTTCAAATTATCCACTGATAATTACTTCACTTTATATTATACACTTCGTTTATAATTTTCCATAATCTCATTTCCCGTTTATCATTGTTTTCATGACACTTAATCGATTTTAAATCGATTCTCTAAATTAAATTACATTTTAAAAATTAAGTTCTTAGTTAACCCAAATTTATTCCAAAACCCCCTAGTTTCAGATTCACTTTCTTTTTATGACTTAAAAATCTAATTTAAATATGGAACATCAATTTCATATTTTATTTTCAAAATTCCCCTTTTATTTTCCCCAAACTATTTAAATTTTAAATTTAAAAATACATTCTTTTATACTTAAACAATATTGCTTAAGTTCTTTTTTTAAAACTCCTTTATTCATATTTATTCAAAAATCTCTATCTTTCCTTATTTCGGGGATATTAAATAGGATTTCAAAATCGAACTATTTATTTTCTTCAAATTCATTATTTTTTAATTTATCCAACTTTACTGTAAATATATTACTTTCAATTCCCTTTCTATTTTTCTCTAAAAATTCATTATTCATATTCTTTTGATACTTTAAAATTCTAAGGATCTATCCAACAATACCATAACATCCAATAAATTCAATTTTCAATATAATCTATCATAGATTATTCAAATAATTCATATAACTAGATATAGAAATAATTTCAACAGTTTTTTTGAGGAATCCAGTAGGATCCCTCCAACCTGTTTCCCTGCATCCACAGATGTTGGCACAATATAAAAATATCAATCCCACTTCGAGGGGGATATCGCGGTATATAGGGTCATCCGCTATTATGAGAGGCGCATAGGGTCTCATCCGCTATATATATTTGGAATTTCAATCACTCCAATACACACACACATATTATTATATATAATATCACATCCACTGATAATAATTATCAACTCTATCAATCAATCAATAACTAATTTTAACTATTTAAAATTGATTACGGAAATCTAAGTTAATTGAGGTTAACTCATCTTTATTTTCAAATTTGCTGATCAATCAAGTTTTTGCCTCTTCAAATAACCGAAGCCCCATACAACCCTACACCAAAAAACAAGCTCGACCTGCCCACCCCTTCTTTATTTTCCATTACTACTACTTGGCCCAAGGCCCAGCTTCCCAATAAAATCGACGAACCCGGCCTCACCATCTTTTCCCCTTTCTTTTATTCGCCTGCACATGAAGAAAACACTATCATGCATGCCTCTGACCTCACGATATACCCAATGATTCTTCGAACCAACCCTACCACCACACTCCACATCGCCAGTGCTTCGCGTCCATCACCAAAATTTATCACTCGAGCCTCTAATTAAATCGCAAACCATGCGAACCGCACTCAACTCCTTAAAATTGCACCACCCAATAACCTGACGGGAGCTACAGGAACTTAGGTGGGGGTACTATCTAACGTCTCGAGTCCCATGAAGCTACTGCCCTATCCTATCGATACTTGGATTGCTAATAGAACTCAACCCCAGGTGGAAACTGTCAAGCGACACATTGTTGTACTAAAAAATCGCACCTCTCGATTTCATATTAGGTGGAAAAAAAATACAGTCTTGGTATTTAGGATTTCCTTTAGGAAACTTTAATTGATTATCTAAGAAGATAATTTTTTTGAAGCTTTGAAGTTCTTTTTTGTTTAATTGTGTTCAACAATTCGAAAAGAAGAGGGGACGTGATATAAAGCATGGAACGTGATTTTGAAAGGGAGGTTGCGTGTTAGAAGAAAGCTACGGTGATTTGAAAAGGAGAAGGAAAGCTGATGTGAAAATATTGTCAAGTCAAATAAATATATATTTATTTAAATTTAAATCGTCTCGAATTCATAGCTTAAAATCTTGACCTCCTATCGAGGCATTCCACTAGGCATTTATAACGGTATACCCATATTCCGAACGAAATGGAAAAGATTTCAAATCCTAATTCGATCGTATGAGAAAGATAGCTTTTTTGGACCTAGTTATAACATTGAATTTCGATATAAATTCCAGCACATTTATATACCGTAGGATAAAACGATAATTCCAAACACTAAAAAATTTGAAACTAGATAATAATACACTATTACGGATCTAATGGAACAGATGTCGTCAAATTCCAGACTGTGCCCTGGAAGGCTAATTTTTAAATGTCAATTCAAACGATATATTTTTGAAACTAAACAAACCACTTTTAAATTCAAAATTTAAAGCTTTTGTTATCTTCGGTATTATCAATACTAATTTTGTAAGCCTTTAAAATTATTTTTGACATATTTAAAACTCGAGATTCAAAAATTTACTAAATTTTCAATTATTTAATTCAATAATTAAATTATCCAATAAATAGTGATATTTGAAATTCAAGTTAAAAATTAACTTTTAAATATTTAAAATCAATTAAATATTCTAACTTTAATTATCTAAAATTCCAGGTCGTTACGTACATACATGCATACATACATACATACATACATACATACATATATATATATATAAACACACACACACAAGGGAACATCATAATGAAAAATATCTAGTCAAGTACAAAATTAATCAAATCGTTCACTCAAAATTCAAACCAACTAAGAAAGTCAAGTCAAGCAAGTTTTCAAATCAAGTCACTTATTTTCAAATTCAAAGAAAAAAAGAAAAGGTGAAAACCTATACATGTGAATAGGCTTCAGCCTTTGTTTAAACTTGTTCCCTCTCCTCTCTCATATATACACCACTGCCTTAGCTATATAACACTCAAGCATAGAAAAAGAGAATAAACCTGCCATTAAAACATAAGGGACTAAGTGCTCAAAATCTCAGGAAGGAAAACAAACAAAAGTAGTGTGTCTCTTTTTCAAAAGCCAGTGAGTAAAACTTGAAACTTTTGCTTACTTTAACTATTATGCTTCTATATACCTGGAAATTTGAATGAAACTTTTGATTTTGTCAAGTATTCATGTGCTAATAGTATCTATGCTTTATACACGTATGTGTAGTCATGTTGTAATACCTGTAAACTTCAAAAGCCTGAACATCATCTCTTCTTTGCTTTTTTATTTGAAAAAGGGTTAGGATTTCTCAACTTTAGAAATCTTTACCTCGTTATCTAGTTAGTTTAAGACTGTGATTACAAAAGCAAAGTCGGTTTTTTTAGCTATATATTACACTAAGATTGAATTCAATTGATATTATGTGCAATTGGAAAGAAAAGAACTCAATTTACAGCAAACAACAAAGAAATGACCAAAATTCGAACTTCATAATTTAGTCTCTGGTTTATATGAATGGGTTTGTTACTGAAAATGATGATTTTTAAAAGTGGTTTGGTGATTTTTAATTGTATTTTGAGCGAGGTAGAGGGAGTTGATCGAAAAGTGGGTTTTTGTCAAATTCTGGTGGCTAAGGTGCCACGGTGGCTTGACGTTGGTTGTGAAGGTTTAAGTGATAGGGAAGCTAAGAAAAATGGTGCGGCATTCTATAGAGGTGTGTGGCTTTTGGTCGGAGGAGAAGTAGGGTTTTTGGCGAGTTTTCGGGTGGTTTTGGTTTTAGGTTGATAGAGGCGGCCAAGGGTGAACGGAGATGTGCTATAAGGGGTAACGCAAGAAAGGGATATGGTAGTCCTTGTGGTGTAGTTTGGTGGTAGATGGTGGTACAGGGTGGCACGGGGAGGGGTTTAAGTGGCGAAATGTTTCGTTCCAGCTGGGTCTATGTTCGATTTTTCAAAAACCATGGTGGTCGTGCTTTCTTCATACGTTATTGAGATGGGTTGAGCGTGGGCGAATTGGGGGAGTGGCCGACAATGAGTATTTGCTGATCGACAGCGTATGTACATGCACATATATGTGCACACAATGGTAAGGAAAAAAAGAAAGGAGAAGTGGAAAGTAGTAGGTGGAAGAAGAAAAAAAATTAAAGGGAAAGAGGTTAGGGACGATTTCATTGTCGCGGGCCAAAGATGATGAGCTGGCATTTGTCTTTTTATGGTAGGAGATAAACAAGTTTATAATATTTAAATAAATCTTTAATTCAAAAACATATTTCACTTTTTTTAAAACAACGCATATGATAATATTTGCAATATGATCCTATCACCAAGTATTTGAAGCTAAATTAATTTTGTTAATTTTCGGAAATATAAAATTAATTAATTACAATTATTAAAGTGAATGGATAATTAAATTCTTATTTGATTAGCCTTATGTTAATTAATAAATTAGTTATTAAATGACTTGTTTAATTTTAATTAACTAATAATAAATCGTTTTATAATTTCTTTAATTTATAAGTAATTTTGGATTAGAAAAATAAATGGATTCAGTTAATTGAAGTTAATTAAATCCTGATTGTGAATTGTTAAATATTAATTATTAATGGTTAAATTAGTTAACGATTTATGCTTTTGATTTATTGCTCTTGAATATTTATTATAATTGTTCTTGTCTATTCCATTAAGTTGCCAAACGAATTTAAAATGCTTAGAGTAAAACGTTGACACATTTTATTGGAAATAAACTTATGTAATAAATTCCAATATGTAGATGTTGACACCCTGAATATGAATTGTTTATTTAAAACAACTTGGCCTTTGAAAAATATAACGTTAGATTTGGCGAGACCGAGATCGGATATCAGTAATACTCGTAAATCACTTCGATCTAAAATAAGCGAACGAGTTGGCAAGATTCAAAGGAAAGATCCAGGATGAAGATTTCAAAGTACAAGGGCTATTTGTCACTAACTCTAAGTGTTATTCCATTAATGGGTATAGTGGAAAAGGTGCCTCCGGTTCCATCAAAACCTAGAACGGACTTGTATGGACGAATGCTATCAGAACATCGTCGTTGGAGGACAATGAGCATTCTAAGTCAATTTGTTCTTGAAAGGTAATCATAGATGGATTTAGGTTCTGGATTTCATCAGTTAAGGGTTGTTGAAGATAGTATCCCCTTAATTGCATTTAGAGACCCCGACTATTTCTTAGAGTGGCTGATTATGCCTTTTGGGCTAACCAATGCACCAGCTTATTTTGTTGATCTAATGACCCGTGTCTTCCGAGACGTTCTTAACAAGTTCATGCTAGTGCTCATCGACGACATTCTTATCTATTCTATATCAAAGGAGGAGCGTTAACATCATCTGGAAGTGTGTTGGAAACATTGAGAAGGCATGTCCTAAAGGCAAAGTTTACGAAGTGCCATTTTTGGCAATCGGAGGTAGTTTCTAGGGCACATTGTATCGGGAGATGGCATTTCAATAGACTCAGAAAAAGTGGCGGCTGTTCAGGAGTGGAAGCAACCACGGATTTCTATGGAGATTTACAGTTTCCTAGGTTTGGCAGGATACTACAGAAGATTTTTTCGATATTATTCTAAGATTTCCTCCCATTTGACCAAGCTAACTAAGAAGGAAGAGAAATTTGAATGGACTTCAAAGTGTGAAGAAGCATTTAAAGAATTGAAAGCGAGATTAACCAGTGTGCCAGTTTTGGCTGCTCCAGATGGAAACAATGAACTTGCAGTGTACATAGATGCTTGTGGGGTGGGATTAGGCATTGTTTTGATGTAGCATGGTAGGGTGATTGCCTATGCAAGTAGAAGGTTGAAGCCTCATGAGAAAAAATATGATACTCATGACCTGGAGTTACTGGCTATTTTTTTGCACTAAAAATGTAGAGGCACTACTTGTTGGGTAAGGATCCTTCTATTTCTTGTTCAGTTTCTTTTTTTAACTTCTAGAGAATTAGGAGTAAACTTCTTCCTTTAATTAGGTGAAAAGTTCAAGCTCTTCACAGATCATAAACCCCTTAAGTATCTTTTCACCTAGAAGGATCCAAATCTGAGACAACAAAGGCGGCTAGAGTTTCTAGTATCCTATGATTTGGATATTCTCTATAAACCAGGGAAGGCAAATGTGGTGGCAGACGCTTTAAGCAGGAATGCAGTCTTAGCTCTTTTAGAGGTTACCCCGACTCTTCAAGAAAGGATTATGAGTAATAAAAGGATAAAATTCTAGAAGAATTAATTCAAGGAGTTGAGGATGGTCAGTATTTGGATTTTGAGATAGATGGTCGAGGCACTTTAAGGATAAATAGATGATTGTGCGTTCCAGATATGAATGGACTGAGGCAAGAAGTTTTGTTAGAATGTCACAAATCTAGATTAGGTGTCCATCTAGGAGTGCATAAGATGTACAAAGATATGAGAAGGGTTTTCTGGTGGCCGAGAAGATATCTCTACCTTTGTTAGTAGGTATGCTTGCTGCCAGCAGATAAAAGGCGATCAGCAAAAGCCAGCTGGACTGTTACAACCTTTGGAGATTCCAAAATGGAAGTGGGAGATGATATCGATGGATTTCATAGATGGCTTACCCTGAACTAGAGAGGGGAATGGGGGAGTGTGGGTTATTGTAGACCATTAACCAAGAGTACTCACTTTATTCCGATAAAATCAACAAGAACTGCAGCTTCCTTGGCAGAGATTTTCACGAGGGAAATTGTCAAATTTCATGGAGTTCCTATAAGCATAGCATGCTATCGTGACCCGATTTTTACCAGTAAATTTTGGAAAGCTTTGCAAACAGCCTTAGGGACAAGGTTAAGTTTGAGCACTGCCTATCACCCTCAAACGGATGGGCAGACTGAGAGACTAAACCATATCTTGGAAGATATGTTGAGGGCCTACATTTTATACTTCGGTGGGTCTTGGGAAGATCTCCTACATCTGTAGAATTTCATTGTAATAATAGTTTAGGTAAGCGTAGACATGGCACCCTACGAAGCTCTCTATGGAAGGCTAGGCAGATCACTAGCCTGTTGGGTGTAGTCGGGAGATCGTTTAATCCTTGGTCCGGATATGATTCAGGAAGCGTCTGAGAAAGTCAAACTGATTAAGAAGAAAATGAAGGCAGCCCAGGATTATTAAAAAAGCTATGCCGATAAAAAGTGGAGGGATTTGGAATTTTCAGTTGGAGACCTAGTTCTTGTTAAGATTTCTCCGATTAGAGGAGCAATTAGATTTGGCAAGACTGGAAAGTTAGCTCCAAGATACTTCAGACCTTTTCGTATTCTCGGAAGGATTGGTTCTCTTGAGTATAAAATTGAATTACTAGTAAGGATGGCATGGATTCATAATGTATTCCATGTAGCTCATCTAAGGAAATACGTGTATGATCCATCATTGATTGTAGAACCATAAGTTCAGGAAGATTTGGAGACTAAACCAAACTTGGCCGTAGTCAAGCATCCGGTTCATATTGTTGAACAGAATGAAAAGAAGCTCTGGAATAAGGTGGCCTAGAGATTATACCTGGGAGACTCTAGCTAGTGTGAAGGATGCCTATCCAGGATTGATGTCAGAATAGCTAGTGTTAATATGTACTATGTATAACTGTTTGTTATGGTTGTAAGGACATGACTGATGTTTGTGCTTTGCGATATGAATATAAAACTTATTTTTACAAGTTGAATTATTTCTTTGCCTTTTAATTTTGGGGACAAAATTCTTTTAAGATGGAAGGCATGTAAAGATCTGAATTTTTGGCACCTATTATTAGAATAATCAACTGATATTAAATATTGGAATATTAATTTTTATCGGTCAAATAATAAATTTCTAATGTAACAAAGCGGATTTTTCGCGTTCGAAAATCGACATCCATACTTTACATCGCACTCGAATGCCGCAGATTCGACCGTTCAAATCCGAGTCGCTGGAGCTTATAACACAATTAAGTAAATAACACAGCGGAAGAAATAGAATATCAATATACAATGTCTGATACAACATCCTGATAGCAGATGATACAATAGATATCGATATACATCAGAGATATGATACAATAAAAAAGCAGTGGAAAGAAAATAGATAACACCTAGATAGTCTTCAAGGAAGAACTCCAAAACTGAAACTCCAACTCCAAGAACCAATCCAGAAATAGCTCGAACTCCCAATAACGATGCACTAAGACAAGCAAGACTCAGTCGTGTCCAAAGACTGAACTAGCTCCAGATAATCCACTGAACCTAACTATCTGAAAAACCCAACTCTAGACTGCTCATGTGGAAAATAGTGAGCACCCAGAGTTTAGGAAAGGAACAATAAACTCCGGATCAGTCATGGGACTGGTGTGAGTAACAAAAAAAGTTTATCTTTTAAAAACAAACAACAAGAGAATTTTTAAAATGAATTCGTAGTGCTTTTTGAAAATGAAACTACCATAAGACCTCCCGCCACACACACAATGCAAACGCGGACTTGGAGGAGATTTCTTCTTATGATAGTCAAAGATGCTTACTACGCAAAAAATTTCTTTGATATTATTATTATAAGTGCACAGTGCAGAAAACATTTTGAAAGTAGAATATAAATCTTAGCCAGCATAGGTACCATTATATTATGCCCGCTACAGCTACCCCCTGAGGAGGCAGGTTATACAATTGCAATCGTAAAAGGCTCATATTGTTTCTTTGGATTTTCCAACAAATGGTCAGGCCTACTGCCACATGGGATCGCCTCTGGCGGGACGTCCCGAGAACCTATCCGGATCTTTGCCAATACAAGGCCGGGTTACCTCTGTAACTAGGTAACTACTACTCGAGCATGCCACTCCCCGGTCCTTTGGGACCTTTATCCGAGGCGCCTCTAAGCAACAATCACACAGTAAATGAGATTGGAGCAACCATATAGGTTAAATATCAGGGCTCCATACCTAATATCACCCTTTACCAGAAGGGAATGACACACCCTAAAGGGCACGACCCTCATAACCTTGCCGCATCTTTCCTGTTTCGACCATTTCCGAGGTGTGAGGTCCTGATGCAGTCTCGTCCACAAAGCTACGCTTTATACAAAAGCCATGCTCTGATCACAAATGATCAACAAATGATCATCAACACACAGCAGCACTCAGCATGCCACACTACCAAATTGGGAGTATATCTCTGATAACCTTCAACTACATAACCTCTGAGCTCGTACGTCTCAGAGAAGGGTGTTAAGCTAAAAGAATAAATTCTCCGCCACCAACAGAAACGTATTTGAAAGAAATCTGCTTTATATCTCAAAGTGCAGTGTCAGACATGTAACCATACAAGTCTGTTCCGGGTTCGAACAGAACCGAAGGCACTTCCAAAGAAGTCCTTGCAATCTGGGTATTCACAATCCCAATCGGACTTCCCATCACTTAGGGAATCACTATACCGGAGCAACTCAGTGCAGAGATGATCGACAGGTCATCCTATCGTTCTCGCAAATACCTGGTCTTCAACACCGGTCTTCAAATGCTATCCATCACGTCGAATCACATATTCGGAATGGGTTATACGACACAAAGGTCCTCTCCCAGCTAAACCGAATAGTGAGCGCAACATTAAAACATATGGATATGGAATTTCAATTAAGTCACAACTTAATAATTCAAAACTTTCCTTCAAATGGTTTAAACAAATTACCATTTTCAAATCCTTTAAACAAAAGATTTATTTCACTAAGTTCACCCAGTTTCACAAAGATCCATTTATGGATTTCAAAACAATTCCCATTTTAATTGGATTAACTCATTAAATCTTTAAATTAAAGATTTAGCTTATAGCTTTCAAACTGTTTCCATAACTTGGAAAATCATTTTCATTATTTTTACTTGAAATCCTTTTAACACAAATTGGACGTTCACTTCCTATATGAAAGCTTTTTATTATTTGAAAACAAATGGTTTCGTTTCAGAAAGATCCAATTATATTTACATGAGTTAAAGCCTTTGAATTAAAATTCAAATTTCCAAATCAATTCCTTTAAAATAGTTTAACCCATATAAACTGGTATAACATCTTTAGTCCCTAGTTTCCAGATCATAGAATTCAATTTCAAATATTGAATTTAAATTAAAATATTTAAATTCCAAAACTCAATCAAGTTATCCAAAATAATTTCATCTTTGAAATTCTATTTCAAAAGCTTTTCACTTTAAACCCAATCCATTTCCCAAACATTTGAATTTAAATATTCAACTTTGGAAATCATTTCAGAATCCGTGACTTAATCGATTTCCTCGTGAAATCCATATTTGTGTGTGTATAAGTTTGGTCTAGGGGTTCAACACAATAGTGCAACATCATTCAATCATCACAGATTCGCAATCACCCAATATCGATAAGCGGTATATCCCAATAACGCTTCTCTATATACGCAGATTCACAGATAGAAAATATGAATGCATTATAAACAAATAAAATTACATTCATCATAGATCACACTGAAAACAATTCATAGCACAAAGCATAGCATCTCAGAAATATCAAACAGTTCAACAATCAATAGGGTTCAAACATCCATAAGTGAACTCAATAAATTATCTGATTAATTTAAATCAGATGGGTCATCGATCATGGTTAATTAATATTAATTGATTTCAAATCATTTGATTATTTGTCCTTTAATCATTTATGCATTTCAATTAATCAACCTTAAATTATTGAATAATTGACCTTCAATTATTCAATTATCTTTTAATTAATCATCTTTGTAATTAATTTTCATTAACAATTCTTAATTACAACTGATTTAGACACATTATTAATCTACCCATTAATTAATTACCAATTGATAAACCCCAAATTAATTAAAATTATACATTTAATCATTCTTAATTACTTTCCAAAATAATTAATTAATAATTCATCTTAATTAAAGTTTCAAAATCTTCTTTATTAACTTTGAAATTCAATTATTACTAACTACAAAACTTTAATGTTAGTTAAACTTAACACTTTCCTTACATTAACTGTCTAATTAAAATATCAATTAACATTTTAAAAACATCCTTGATTATTTACTTGGTTTATTATAGCTTAAAATAAATTTTATCTTAAATTGTTAAACGTTTACTAATTTAACAATACTTAGAACTTATTAAAATAATTCGCTTACTCGAGTAAACAACCCGAGAGAAAGCCCATACTTATTGGAGTAAACACCCGAGTCCTCTCCCTTCATTACCCGAGTCATTCTCCTTCCCTCTTATTTGTTTCTATATTTTTTTTCCAATTAATATCAAATTTAAGTTTAAACTAAATTAATAGTTCCCAGGCTCGCATGTTTCAAACTCAAGAATTTCACCTTTCAACCCAAAGCACGCTCTCCCTTTTCTCGACTGCTCGTTCGTTCCTCACGCTTTCCTTCTAACTCACGCATCACCTACTCTCTGGAACTCAAATACAACCCGAAGCAAACCTACTTCTCTCTCGAGTAAGAACTCGAGACAACCCACTTTCTCCTTGACGCAACACGCGAGCAACATGAGCTCCTGCACCTTCTTCTTCTCCAACCCTTCAACCAGATACATACACAAGCACGTACACGTGCACAAACGCCGTGACCAACTCCGGTCAATGCCACAGCCCCACCCAAGTCACCAACGACCATCCCAATCTTTTCGAGCCATCCACGATGCAAAATCATCACCGATTCAAAATCGAGCGAGTATAGGGCCAATTTTTGTTTTCCTGAACCCATTCGATCACCGAGATCTGCTTCGTCCCACCTCATGACGCCACCGGAGTTTATGCAAACCTGACCAAGCCTTCGCCCCTCACCCACGAGCTCATCCCCATAGGTGCGATCGCCCAGATTACTGTGATGATGACAAGATTTGCTCGTGAACAACAGCAAACCAAAACGAACCCAAAACCCTAGTTTTGATTTGAACCACAAATCCTCGCATTAGAAAATTTATTTAGCATTTTTCCCATACTCCTTGATCACGCCCGCATCTCCAGCCCCAGTCTCGACCCCTCCGATCAATGTGATCGCCCACGGCGACTCGAAAGGCATGAATCAGACAAACCCAAACTACTCTATGGTCCCAATTCTAAAAATTATGATTTTAACTTTAAAATTCATGTTTAAGTATAGGAATTCAAATTACGTACCAGAATTCGTAAATTAAGAAATTTAAATTTTGACTTATTTGAAGTTTGGTTCATATATCTTGATTTCCAGACACAATACTGAGTTATTTTGACCTAAATATTTTTTTTTTATTAAAGCCTATATCAAAACAATCAATATTTGTTTAAATACCAAATCTAAACACTGAGTAATTCAATGGAAATGATTTTATTTTATTTTTTATTTTATTTTATTTTAGATCAAAGCTCATGTTAAAGATCACATAACAGAGAGCATATGATCAACAGCCTGTATAATTACTTCCAGTATTCAAGAGTACCCAGAGAGTTTAAATGTAAATGTATATAAACATACTTGTCTAAACTTTAACTTGCAACAGATCCATTTTAAAAAAAAAGTACTAACCTGAACTTAGATTGGACAGAGCCTTCTTGTTTTGTTGATGATAATTGTTTTGATCTAGTTGTATCTTTTCTTTTCTTTCTCTTTATTGATGATGATTGTTTACATTCTTTTCTCTGGTTTTACTCAGCTTGAAAATGAACGAACTGGAATCAAAGTTGATATTGATATATAGGAAATGAATTTTACAGGTGATTATTTCTGTTTGTACATAGGGTGACATATTTTTGTTTTGTACAAATAAAATCAGAGATCTTTGTTTTCCAATGGTGGCTGATAGGATATTAGTATATACTAACATTAATTAGCTTTGGCTTATATAGGAAGCTTATACTTATCATCATTTTTTTTCATTTGTTTACTAGTGATACAACTTGCTATGTGTAATATCAAAGATATTTGGTGGCTGCAAATCTTTCTTTTGTGGGCTGAGTTAAAGATTGATGCATAAAACAAGAAGTTTACAGGATATCATTTTGTACAGGTGATATAAATTGTGTACAACACAATCAGAGATTTTTTTTCCTCATTGCATTTGTTAACCAAAAATTGTTTTTTTCTTTGGTGGCTGAAATGATTTACATTTTGGTGGCTGATATGAACTTGCATTGTGGCTGCATTAATGTTTTTTTTGTCTTCTTTAGCAAGTTAGTACACACACACATGTATATATATATATATATATATATATTTGTTTCATAGTTGAGTACATATATATTTCTTTCTTTTCATATGTTCATACTTATGTTTTGTTCATCTATGAATGTATTTTATTTCTTTGCTTTGTTCGAATACTTGATTATATTTTTATCTTTAATATGTTTGAATGCTTGACTATATCTTGCTGTCTTGTTTTGCAAGCCTTTCATATATATATTTCTATTTCTTTTGTCTTATTCTCCCTTTGCTAGATATTTATATATACGTATCTATTTAATTCTCAATTAATTCAAAATTTATATTAAATTTATATTAATTATCGATTACTTCACAAGTTTTATTCAGAAATGAAATTAATTATCAATTCATACTCAATTTAAATCCGGGATCGTTACATCTAATATACATAATATATATATATATATATATTCTAGAGGCTTTGATTTAAAATTTTAAACATCTAATTTCTGGAAATAATTAAATAAACTCCATGTTTCAAATATAGGATAAAATAAATATATATGTATGTATATACAAAAAATTATGATATAAATATTAAAATACAATATTAGTAATAAGAAGATAAGTACATATAAGTGGATATATATATATATGCTAAATGTAGTATATATGCAACAATTTACAAAGAAGTATAAACCCTAGGATGACAAAGATACGTAAGTAGGCAAACATGTACATATGGTCAAAAGAGTTGTAGGAAAATATATATGTATTTATGTGATGTGTATATATATACACAAGAGAACATCATAATAAAAATATCTAGTCAAGCACAAAATTAATCAAATCATTCACTCAAAATTCAAATCAACTAGAGAAATCAAGTCAAGCAAGTTTTCAAATAAAGTCACTTATTTTAAAAATCAAAGAAGAAAAAAAGAAAAGGGGAAAAGGTGAAAACCTGTACATGTGAATACGCTTCAGCCTTTGTTCAAACTTGTTCCTCTTCTCTCTCTATATATACCACTGCCTTAGCTATTCACGTATAACATGCTAGCATAAAAAAAGAGAAGAAGGCTGCTATTAAAACATAAGGAACCAAGTGCTCAAAATCTTAGGAAGGAAACAAACAAAAGCATTGTGTCTCTTTTTCAAAAGGTAGTGAGTAAAACTTGAAACTTTTTCTTATCTAAACTATGTATGCTTCTATATGCCTGGAAATTTGAATGAAGTTTTTGATTTTGTCAAGTATTCATGTGCTAATAGTATTTATGTTTTGCATACGTATGTCAAGTCATGTTGTAAAACCTGTAAACTTCAAAAGCCTGAACATCATCTCTTCTTGCTCTGTTAATTGAAAAGGGGTTAGGATTTCTCAACTTCAAAAATATTTACCTCATCATCTAGTTAGTTTAAGACTATGACTCCAAAAGCAAAGTTAGTTGGTTTTGAGTGTAGATCACTCTAGGATTTATTTCAATTGATATTATGTATCATAGGGAATGAAAAGCTCAATTTACAACAAACAACAAAGAAATGACCAAAATTTGAACTTCATAGTTTAGTCCCTGGATTATATGAATGGCGTTGTTACTGAAAATGATGATTTTTGAAAGTGGTTTGGTGAGTTTTTAATTGTTTTTTGAGTGAGGTAGAGGGAGTTGATTGAAAAGTAGGTTTTTTTCAAATTCTAGCGGCCGAGGTGTCGTGGTGGCTTGGCTTTGGTTGTGAAGGTTGCTTGGGTGATGGGGAAGCAAAGAAAAATGGTGCAGCATTTTGTAAAGGTGTGTGGCATTTGGTCAGAGGCGAAGTAGGGTTTTAGGCGAGTCTTTGGGTAGGTTCGGTTTTAGGTTGATAGAGGCGGCAAGGGGTAATCGAAGACGTGCATTAGGAGGGGGTAAAGCGAGAGGGTGATGTGGAAGTCCTTGTGGTGTAGTTTGGTAGCATATGGTGGTAAACAGCGGCCCAGCGAGTGGTTTAAGAGGCAACGTGTTTTGTTCCAGTTGGGTCTATGTTTGATTTTTCGAAAACTTTGGTGATCGTGCTTCCTTCGTATGTGATTGAGATGGGTTGGTTGTGGGGGAAGTGGGGGAATGGTTAGCGTCGAGTAATTGGTGATCGGTGACGTGTGTACGTGCACAGATATGTGCACACGATGGTCAGTAAGGAAAAATAAGGAGAAGAGAAAAGTAATAGGTGGAAGAAGAAAAAAAATTAAAGGGAAAGAGGTTTGGGCCGGTTTCGTTGTCGCGGACCAAAGATGATGGGCTGGCATTTGTTTTTTTAAGTAAGGAGATAAACAAGTTTTTTATATTTAAATAAATCTTTAATTTAAAAACATATTTCTCTTTTTTTTGAAACAACTGACATGATAATGTTTGCAATCTGATCCTATCACCAAGTATTTGAAGTTAAATTAATTTTGTTAATTTTCAGTAATATAAAATTAATTACTTATAATAATTAAAGCGAATAGATAATCAAATTCTTATTTGATAAAACCTTATGTTAATTAATAAATTAGTTATTAAATGAATTGTTTGATTTTAATTAACCAATGATAAATTGTTTTATAATTTCTTCAATCTATAAGTAATTTTGGATTAGAAAAACAAATGGGTTCAGTTAATTGTAATTATCAATCATTAATTAGTTAACGATCTGTGCTTTAGCTTTATTGTTCTTGAATGTTTATTTCAATTGTTCATGTCTGTTCCATTAAGTAGCCAAACGAATTTAAAATAGTTAGAATAAAACTTAGACATGTTTTATTGGAAATAAACATATGTAATAAATTCCCATATGTAAATGTTGACACCCTGAATATGAATTGTTTGTTTAAAAAAAATTGGTCTTTAAAAAATCTAATGTTTGGATTCGATGAGAGTGAGATTGGGTATCAGTAATATCCGAAAACCATTTTGGTCCAAAGCAAGTGAACTAGTTGGGAAGATTCAAAGGAAAGATCCAGATTGAAGATTTCATAGTACAAGGGCTATTTGTCACTACCTTTAAGGGTGATTCCAATAATGTATTTAGTGGAAATAGTGCCATCGGTTTCGTCAAAACCCAAAACGAACTTGTATAGACGAATGCTATCAGAACATTGTCATTGGAGGACGATGAGCATTCCAAGTGAATTTTTTCTTGAAAGGTAATCGTAATCTCAAGCCTTATGAACAACGAATGACTAAAATAGGGGAGATGCAGTAAGGCTAAGTGGGTCGCACCCAATTAGGGTAAGGTTATCCCTATCTAGAGTCCCTATTAATTCATGTATGCTTCAGTACGGTTGCTGATCCCAACCGAGGGGTGATGTTATTCGGTACTATTCAGGTTAGGGGTAGAGCCGCTCTTGTGTAGCAGGAGATCCCGGCGAGGTCCTCGGTGTTATTTTATCTTGAGATGCACCATGACAGTTGGTACCTTAGTAGCCCAGTCATTGTATGGAACCCAATTTCAAATAAATGCCATACATTTTTTGTTGTGCCCAAATATGTTGGAAGGTGAGATGCAAGCATTTCAGCTATGTTCTATTTATTTGAAAAACCCTAGACATTATCATAATATCACTGGATTTTCTATTAAAGTGTTTTGATTATCGTAAGGGAAAAACCCGTCCCTATTTATGTGCGACGTGGTCTTACACGATACCCTAGATTTTCAAATGGTTTACAATTTAAAGTAATTTAACTGTTTTACTCACACTGGACCCATGTCTGACCCATAGTTTATTTTTCTATTTTCCTAAACTCTTAGGTACTCAAATTTTTATAAGTAACCAAGTAATCCAGGTTTCGCGTGATGCATTTTGAAGGAGCCAGAGCAGGCGGCTTCAACCCTAGCTAGCTATTATTTATATTCGTTGTATTTGTATCTTTATTTTGGACATGACTGGTCGTTATGGCTGTTTGGAAATGATGCCTATATAATTATGACTCTGGTGTATTATATAATTCGTGACTATGTGATATATGTTATGTAATATATATTATTTTGTTATCTTGTGAGATTCTGTGTTTTGTTTAGTTCGTACTTTTCTATCCTTTTCTACCTATTTCTTTCTATATTATGAATCGTCTTTTGGAGTAAGAAAGGTGGGCCGTCACACTAATGGTTTTGCGCGCTCAATGATAACCTATCTCTATACATATATATTCCTTTCTATGTGTAACCATCATTTAATTCTTATCTGTGACTACGTCCTACACACTAGAATTTTGGACTAAATTAGCTAGGGGCTAAAAGCTAATGTATGTGGCGCGATCCTATACCAGTCCCATTTGGTATATAAATTTCTAAGTCATTTTACTTTGGGTTAACTACCCTTTAAATTTTCTTTGAAAACCTTTTCAAAATGATTTTACCCTTTAAATCATACTTATACAAGGAAAATAAACTATTTTCTTTACTTAAATCTCTTCGCCATGATATACGCTTTACTCAAAACATTGTTGACGAGCTCGTTCAAAAACTTTGCTTAATACTTTTAAATAGTCTTATTTGAAACCACCGAAAGTAACCCTTTTGAAACTATTGAAAGTACCTCTTTTTATATTGGAAAACTATTTTACTTAATAACCTTAGGCCTAAAGACCAAACATACTTTTTGAAAACATGGACAGTTGTACTTTCGGAACATTGAAAACAACTTCTTCGAAAGCTTTATAAACCTTAGACATCCTCTTTTAAAATCCTTTAAATACGCCTTTCGATAACGTTGGAAACCTTCCATATAAATAAACCTTTCGAAAATAGTGGAAATCATTCCTTTCGAAACTATTATTAGTTACCTTTCGAAAGCACTAAAATATACTTCTTGAAACAAGCCTTTCGAAAGCATTGGATTCAAGTTAAAATATATGAAAATACCTTTCGAAACAATTTAAAACTGTTTCTTTCGAAACCTATGGGTTAACTTTCTAAAGAACAAAAAGGTCATAAAACAACTATGCCGAAAGCACTCTTCCGAAAGTTATTTCCTAAGTAAAGAAGTGATGGTGTCAAAACAAACCCTTCAAAAGCATTGGAGAAGTGGCTCAGTTTTAAAAACAAGGTAACCCTTTCAAAGGCATTTCTTTGAAAGGTAAGATGAAGCAGCAAGTGGTTTAGGCCCTGTTGAAAGCCATTTTAAAAAAAAAAGGCGGCAACTTGGTTCGAATGCTATCTCATTTGAACGCAAGCAAGCGCGTTATCTTTTAAAAGCCAAAACAAATGTTCGACTCTTTCAGAAGCCTTATTTCGACCCTATACCTTTCGCCTATCTCCAATCCACTACAGTCAAATCGTTGGTACCCATGTGTATTGGTTTCGAATCAGTTGGAGGCGGAGGTATGTGATTAGAAGTTTGCTGGCAAAGGTAGCAAAACAACATATATTTACAAAAACTATTTTCTTTCCTTTTGAAGTAATTTCTTTCCAACTAAGACGCTTATTTGTCAAAATATGGCTAATTTTTTTTCAAAATCTTTTCTAAAGTTCTGCCGAATTCAGATTTTGTTTATTTACTACATTTACAAAATGATGCGTCTCCTATTTTAAACATACAAAACGTTTAAGTCCCATAACTTAAATAATTTTATATACTTAACAAAACACTTAGGAAAATTCTCCAAAAATTCCTTAAGTCATTTTTAATATTGTTTTCTAACATATTTAAATTTCTAACTCCTAGCCGTCATATAATGGCCATAAATAATTTTAAACCCAAAAATAGCATTTTCTTCACTAGAAAATTCATAATATGTCCGGAATAATTCAGAAAATTATAAAACCAGAAACCCATCTCTATAATATCATTTTTGACCATTTACTAAAATAGCGAGGTGTAAACTGATAGGTTCCCATAACATGTCATAAAATCAATATGAACAAGCATAATTCATCAACAAGCATATATATCTAAATATCAATCAAAACATGGCAATATACTTAGAAAATCATTCAGGACCAATCTTAGAAATCGAAACATCAATCTATGAGATGTAACATATTACTCACCTTTAGCTTATTGTTAAAGAGTTGAGATTTGATCTTGGGTTGAATTTTAATTAAGCTTTTCCTCTTGAACTATCTTTTCTTCACCTTACTCCTCATTAGTGGCGGTCAGCCTCTAGGTTTAGTGTTTAGATTGTGAACATGAAAAATATTATGTTACAACGGTTTAGGGTATAAGAATGTAGCTTATTCCTATATTGCCCTTTATCTAATTTCCCTTCCTTATTTCATTTTAAACCCATTTAATTCATTACTTAATTAGGCACGGCTACCCCTTATTTATTCAAATCTTAATCCCTTAACCATTTAATCTTTACATTATTCTATTAAATCTAGCTAATTAAATCTCCAGAATAATATTATCTAAAAGTAGCGGTGTTACATTGTTGCTATTACAATTTATGATACTGATTCTCATTTTTTGTTGTGACTTTACTTCTATTTTTGGAAACAAAATAATGGAAATGTAAAAAAATTGTAGTTCAACCTTCATGCTCTTGAATCGTAAGAATTCAAATTAAGGTCTTTTAAATCTATGTGTTATTATATGTGACGACTCGGATTTTTGGTTGTCTGTTAATCGAATAATCAACTGATTTTGTTAACGAAATATTAATTTTTGATGGGTCGAACAAATGAATTGTTGATAATAAAAAATATTAGAATGCAATCTAAGTGATGATACTTAAGCTTAAAATAAAAATATACGAATAAAAAATTCTGACTATTAAAATATCTCGACATATATAAATTAATTTGGAAACTATAATAAATCTTATAGAAAATATTTTATACTCCATTATTTAAATTAAGATGGAAAAATAAAAATGAAAATACATACAAACCTTATGATGATTGGGAATATATATATATATATATAAGTATATACATATACGAGTATATGAATGGAAGCTCATACGAAATAATATACATGAATTTGTATAAAGATGGGTAATTATATAGTGACAAAATGAACATAAGTAACGTTAGGAAGGATATGTGTGAACATAAGGGTATGTACATGTTATAAAAACAATTTTTATGGAGATAATATATATTCATACATATATGTTTAAACATTGCAAAGTAAGTTATAAGGAAGTTTGTAAAAGTATAAATATATATATATATATACACCTGATATCATAAACATACACAAGTAATAGGGATAGAGATATGTATAAGTGCAAATATACACGTACAAACAAATGAATAAGTATGTACATAAATTCACATAAAAATGCATGTAAACAAAGGAGGAGACAAGCATAGCACACTAGACATAAAATCAGGACAGTAAAAAAAAGGGAAAATCGAATCAACACTTTTTATAAAATCAAAAGTAGAAGTTTGCTGCGTACACCAAAGAGCAGCCTATATACCTCTGCTTTGCCTTCTTCATTTTTCTTTATTCGAAAGCAAGCCGAGTGAAAAACAAAAAGTACTGAGTCAAGCAACGAATACAACAAGGTTTCAAATATCAACAGCCTGATGTAAAATTCATTAAACAAGAAAAATTCAAGTCTGTAACAAGCCTGTAAAACAAAAATTGCTCTCGGTTCTCTGCTACTATAAGGTGAGTAAACAAAATAAATCTATTTAAATATAGATGCATGCAGTAATTCTTTAAAGTGAAGTATGATAAGTGTTAGCATGTTGTTTAGATTGGATTGATTGTATATGTTCATAACTGTGTCGATGTTCATATCTATATAACAAGCAGGTACTCTGTATATTTTGCAGGTTTCAAAATTCGAACTAAATTCAATATCTTCAAATCAAATCCATATTAGCCATGGGTATTTAAATGAAAATGGTTTTTAAATGTACGACGAAGATTATAAAATAGTTTCAAGACTTTTAAAATACAACAAATAAAGTTTAAAATTAAAATAACAGGGGAATTCATATTTATGATAAAAATCACTCAACTTAATTTTAGATTTGGATTGCATGATGGTGTTTGTAGTAGGAAATCTTGAATTTAGATAGTATAATCATGATTTTTAGTGTAGTATTCTTTGGGATATAGGGGAAGTGTGGTTTTGACATTTTTGTCGACTTGAGGTGATCGGCGGCAAGGATTCCAGCGATGGTTGGGCTAATGATGGACGGGGTGTCGATGCACTCGGGAAAAATACTAGAAGTATTTTTAATTGGCCAAGGCAAGTCGATTTTAACGAGCGAGGGTTTAGATAGGTTTTGTACTCGTCGTGGTTGTCGAGTAAATTCCGACGCAGGCGAAGGTTCGGGGGAAATCGCGATGGTGGGGAGAGTTGATGGAAGGTGTGACGAGGCTGCAGTGAAGAGGTCTGGTGATCTCGAGGTCAGAGGCGAAGGGGATGAGTGGTTTTCCGAAAAGTATCGTTTACTGATGGATGAGAATTTTGCTCGATTTCGTTCCAGTGGATTTTCATGTGATCTGGGTTCTTGCTTGGGGTCGCGTGGGATTTTGTGATGGTCGAGGATAGCCGTGTTGATCACCGGAGTTCGGCGATGTCGGTGCACGTGCATCGTGTGTACGACGAGTTTGGAATGTGGGGTTGTAGTGATTTGCTCGGGTGGTTCCCGTGTAAACGAAGGGATGACTCGAAGCTGATGGACGACTCGGGGCAGGCGCGAACTAGAACGTGGGTCTCTCGTATCAGAAGTTTTAGGCTTGAGTAGATGGGATTGTCTCGGGTAGGGGTTCGAGGAGGAAGAGGTTTTACTCGGGCTAATTTTCGAGTCGTACGTGGGTTGTGATAAACTGTAACAGTTTTAAATTTAATCAAGTAAAAAAAATAGAAAGGGGGTGGCTCGGGACTTAATTCGAAAACAAAACCTGGTTTGCCTCAGTCAATGATAGAGATTAACAAGTTTTTAAATTAAAACAAAATTCAAGTTTTAATAGTAATTCTTTTTTTCCTTTTCTGAAAAAAACGATTTCTCTTAATAATAATGGATTAGTTAAAAGACTGGTTCCGGATTGTTTGTGTATTAGACCGGGGTGTTGTTTGAAGTATCTATGGATTGGTCTCGGGTTGTGGTTATAATAGTTTTATAACATGGGGAGCAAGTGTTATCGGGTTTAAGTTAGATGACCAAAGATCTAAAATATGTGGAAATAAACAAGTTTCAATGCAAAGTGAACCCTAAGACAAGCTTTCGATGTTTTAAAATGTTGGAGATTGTTTATTTAAACTAATTATATAATAGGTTAATTTTTAAATGTTACAAAAGTGATTTAATTAATGGAATTAAATCAAGGAATAATTATTTACGGATGGTTAAATAGTTATCTAATCAGTTTAAGGAGAAACTAATCAATTTATTAAGATAATTAATTTAAGGTTGATAAATTTGTGTAATGAATTTTAAGGGTTGATTTATTAATGTGATAAGTTAATTAAGGTAATTCAAGATGATTAATTTATTTAAAGTTGAATTACTTAATGTAATTAATTCATGATAATTACTTAACTTAAGTAATTAAGGGGTTAATTTGTTAATGTAAATAATTAATCAAAGGATAATTAATATAATAATTTAAGGGATAATTAAGTTATTGAGGATAATTACTTAAGTTGGATAAGAAGGGATGATAAATTAATTTCATTAATTAAATTAAGAACTAAGGCCTGTAATTAATATTAGTCAAGTATGGTTAGGTAATTTATTTGATTTAAGTTAATTGTGTGGTTAATTAACCTTGCTTATAAATGATTGGATTGTATTAAATGCCTTAAATTAGATGATATCTATGATAAGAAATGTTTGTGGTATGATTATGTTGGATGGACAGTGATAATGTGATTATCTATCAATTATGAATTGCTGTGTAAATGTGTATCCGGTAATTAAAATTGAATTGTATTTAATTGAATAACTTGGGTTTAGATGACATTGGGCTCGAAGAGACCGGAGTCGGGTACTAGTAAATACCCGAAACCACTTTGATTTTTAATAAATTGATATGTGGAATCAATAAGCTGGAATAGAATGATTTAATTGAATTGGACCATTTAATCTAAGTTTGGTACTTAGAAATTGGAGTGTGAAATAAATGATGTCTATAACAACTTGTGAAGTTGTAAATTTATTCAAGTTACCCGGGTTTTTATAAGTTGTATACTTTAGTTAGATGGGTTTACTCACGCTGGTTTCCAGCCTGACCTGGGTGTTACTTTGATGTAATGCTCGGGTCAGACCGAGTATTATAGATTTTCAGGTAAGGACGTTCTAGAGCTCAGGAGGCGAGCTGGATGGCAAGAACGTATGGAGTGTTTCCGCTGTATTATATTGTTGTATATCTGAGACATGAAGATTGTATATATCCAGTGTCTGTATATGTGTGTAACTCTGATATATTAAAAAAGTGACAGATACAGTATTCTTTTGTAAACTGTTATTAATTGATATTATATTTTATCCGCTGCGAATGTGAGAATATGTGTTTTGTTCTGTTTCTTCTTCTATCTCTTTTCTTCTTTGTTCCTAACTATCTGGGATTTTCAGGATCGAAAATTCTGGGTCATTACATTTGGTATCAGAGCTGAAAGATTTAGCGAGAACCTTGGCTCTATTGGGATTACTCATTAAGGATAGGGTCAATGGAACCCTAGAATGAGTTGAGCGTACATATATATATATATATATATATATATATATATATATATGAGCGCTTACTTGTTATTTCCTTATATAAAGGTTTTAAATGATTTTATATAAAAATATATTTTGATATATATAAAGCAATATATCTTCCTAATAAATATTAAGGTAATTGGTCGTTAAATTATTGGAATTAAATTAAGTGGTAATGGCAATACAACCAAATTGAAATCAAATTAAGATAAGTTTGAAATGAATTCAAACTGAAATTAAAATCTTAAATTTGGAGAAGAGTTTTCAAAATAAGATAATAGTGAATTGGTTTCCAGTTGTAATAACCTTGGTTATTATCCTAAAATAATGAAAGGTTTTAAGGAAATAAACTTAGTTGAGTATAACTTGTGAATTAAAGAGGGTTTTAAATTGTGAAGTTTTAAAAACCTAAGTCTAGAAACATTTGAATTGTTTCAAAATGCTAAAAGAAATTTGTTTAAATTTAAAACCAAAGGTGGTTTAAAATTTAAAAGTAACCTGGCATGTAAAGGAAATAAATATGAAATAAACTCTAAGGTTGAGTTTTGAGTTTTCCTTGGAATGTGATGTGATACCCAAAATGATAAGTTTTTGAACTTATAAGTGGGAAGATTATTAAAGTGAAGTTTAAAATTTGAAATGGAAATTCAGATTGGGTAAAGTTGGCTGAATTAAGTTTAACTTTGGGAAAGTTAAATAGATTAATAAACAACCTGGTTTGAAAATTTCAAGATGAAATTTGAATTTAACTTAGGAAGCTAAATGGTTAATTTAATTAGGAGTTTGTGTAATCTCAAAATGGGTTTGAGATCTGTAAATTTGAAATGTATGGGTGTTTTAAAATAATTTGGATAATAATAATCTTTAAATTGTGAATTGGATTTGAATTATTATTTGAACCTTGAAATAGGTTAAAAATGGAATTTGGTATCAAAATTAAATGGTTTAAAGATATAAGTTGATTTGATTTAAAGGATTAAATCAACATTCAAAAGCTTTAACTCGAATTTATATAATTCGAGATGGTTTAAATTTAGAAATTCGAAATGAATTAGTTCAAATTAAATTTGATTTAAATTAATTAGAATTGTGATTGAAGATGGATAGGTTTAAAATTTTAAATTGGAAAATTTGAGTTGGATTGATTTGAAATGAAATTGAGGTTGAATGGGTTCAAATTAAAATGGGAAATGGGACTAATTCAAACAGGAATTGAGATGATTTGAAATTGAAGTGGGTTCAATTGATATTAGTCCAAATTGATTGGAATAATTTGGAATTGTAATTGAAATTGAGTAGATTTAAAATCAAATGGAATTTGATTTGAATTTGGAAAGAACTCAAGATTGATTTGAGGTTACTTCAATTTCAATAGAAATTGAAGTTATTTAAATTGGAATTGAGTCAAGTTAAATGGAAGTGGAAATTTAAATTATATTAATGGGGAAGTGAACAGTTTTACTTTGGACTATTTTCAATATAAATTGTTTTAATATAAACTTATTTTTCCAAGCTATTTAATATATACAACTTTTCTTTTTAAAACCAAATTATTTTATATTTATTTTGCAATTATTTATTAATTTTTCAACTGTTTTATAAACTAATTACTATTTTGCAACTATTTTACAAATTAATTACTATTTTACAACTATTTCGCAATTATCTAAAATTTCTGAAACTATTTAACTATTTTCCAATTATTTTACAATTAGTTAACTATTTTACAGCTATTTTGCAAACTAATAATTAATTTTAACAACTTATTTATTTTAAACTTTTCAAGCTATTTTCTAAATTGAAGCCGGTCAGAGTGCAAACTGTTTATGATTAAATTACCCAATTGAGATAAGGATTAAAGTGATAATTCAATGGAATTGAAACAATTGTGATTATATGGATAGAAATTAAAGGAAATGTGAATAGAAAGGGAAATTGATTTAGTTGATAACCAGTGAAGATAATTACGTAGGATATACGTATATTATTCTATTCGCATAGTGATTTGATCCAGATTCATGCATAGAATTTCGAGATAGTATTATCGATCCGAGTTGGAATTTTTCACTCGATTTTTGACGGCGAACCTGGATATAGATTGTTGATTGGTTCTGGATATTTTCTATCATAGTTATGGCTATGCAAGGAGAATGTCGGTTTCTGGTCAAGAAGCCAGATCTGAGTCCGCACTATGAAGTCGGGTGGACAATACTAGTTCGGAAGTGAAATTGTGTGATCAAGTGAGCGATCAGATTGGTATAGCGTACGGATGATATGTGTACATCATACGGGTTTAAATGAAATTGATAGTGAAAATTTGTGAATAAGAAAGTGGAATGATTTCTTTGAAATGAAAGTATATTTTGTGAAATATACAGTGGATAAAAGTGAAAGTTGGATATTTTTATAATGATAAGTAAGATGGAAACAACTTTATAAAAAGAAAAAAGAAAAAAAAGAAATCAAATTTGAATATTTGATTTTGAGTAAACAAAGTTATATATCTTTGTTATATAAGATAAATCTCCCCTTGTTGAATCTATTGTCGGAAAAAAGGATTTTGAAAGTGTTTGAAGTATAAAAAGAGTTTTATACAAGTTTGAAATGATCCAAAGTTTTTTTATAAAAATTATATATATCTATAAATATATATAAAGGATCTTGTGAGGATTTTGGAAAAAGGTTTTGGGAACCTTTGGATTTGGAAAGGCTTTTGATTTTTGGTTAAAATCAATATTGGAATTTGGAAAGCCTAATTTGAGAATTATTGATTTTGGGATAACTGATTTTGTGTAAAGGAGCTTTGTATGCAATCATACTAGGTGTATGATTTGGAAGATACTATACGTGTATAGTATAAAGTGTTTTGAAAATAGCTTTGGGGAAAAAGGCGCTCTCTTGAAATGAACTTCTCAGGAGTACCATAGGTTGGTACTGCCTTGAGGCTCTAAGGGGGAGGTTCTAAAGTTGATCCTGTGAGGAGTCCGGACAAAACTAGTTCGTGAGAATTTTGTGTAGTGTAGCGAAAGTCGAGGGCGTTGATGCCTACAGAGGCATTTGGATTATGCTGTGACGATAGTGTAACTCGATGTCACTGTGATCTACTGCAGACCATAGCGAAAGTCGTGTGTGCCGCTGAGAGCCAACAGTCTACGTTTGATTTTACATCGGTAGACTGCGACCTATGGTAGCATAGCGAAAGTCGTTGTGCCGCTGAGAGCCAACAGTCTGCACTTGATTTTGCATCAGTAGACCGCGACCTATGTGGGAGTGGAGGAATTTCATTTTTGATAGCAAAAATCAAGGGCGCTGATGCCTACAGTTACATGGACTTTTGCTGCAATGGCAACATAACCCTAGAATGTAACTACGATCTGTTGTGGGTTCCATGGCGTAATCGAGGGGCGCGGATTGCCTACAGTTACATGGACTTTTGCTGTGATGGCAACGTAACCCAGGATGTAACTGCGACCATGGATGAGGGTGATGATTTCCAGAGCATTCTCACCAAAGATATTTCCACTATTTTCAAAAATTGTTTTCTATATTTACAATAAAATTATTTCTCAAAATATCTTTACTAGATGTTGGAAATGGATCTACCAAACACTTATGGATTTTCAGTCGTACGCCCGATCAACGTATGACCGAATTTCTGTGAGAATAAGGATGGACTTGTCGAAACATTGAGTTATAAAGGTATTTGTATAAAAATTATTTTAGTAATATTATTTAGATTTCTAAAGTATTTTAAAATGATCAAAGAGAATTTATCTGATTTTAAGTATTTAATAAATTCTGGCTTCGTTCCTTTTCGAGGACGAAAAGTTTTTAAGGGGGAGGAATGTGACAACTCGGATTTTTGGATGTCTGTTAATCGGATAATCAACTGATTTAATAAATGAAATATTAATTTTTGATGGGTCGAACAAATTAATTGCTGATAATTAAAAATATTAGAATATAATCTAAGTGATGATACTTAAGGTTAAAATAAAAATATATAAATAAAAAATTCTGACAATTAAAATATCTAGACGTATATAAATTAATTTGGAAACTATAATAAATCTTATAGAAAATAGTTTATACTCCATTATTTAAATTAAGATGGAAAAATAAAAATGAAAATACATACAAACCTTATGATGATTGGGAATATATATATATAAGTATATACATATACGAGTATATGAATGGAAGCTCATACGAAATAATATACATGAATTTGTATAAAGATGGGTAATTATGTAGTGACAAAATGAACACAAGTAATGTTAGGAAGGATATGTGTGAACATAAGGGTATGTACATGTTATAAAAACAATTGTTATGGAGATAATAAATATTCATACATATATGTTTAAACATGGCAAAGTAAGTTATAAGGAAGTTTGTAAAAGTATTAATATATGTATACCTGATATCATAAACATACACAAGTAATAAGGATAGAGATATGTATAAGTGCAAATATACACATACAAAAAAATGAATAAGTATATACATCAATTCACATAAAAATGCATGTAAATAAAGGAGGAACACAAGCATTTAAAGCATAGCACACTAGACATAAAATCAGGGCAGTAAAAAAAAGGGGAAAATCAAATCAAAACTTTTTATAAAATCAAAAGTAGAAGCTTGCTGCGTACACCAAAGAGCAGCCGATATACATCTACTTTTCCTTCTTCATTTTTCTTCATTCGAAAGCAAGCTGAGTGAAAAACAAAAAGTACCGAATCAAGCAACGAATACAACAAGGTGTCAAAGATTAATAGCCTAATGTAAAATTCATCAAACAAGAAAAATTCAAGTCTGTAACAAGCCTGTAAAACAAAAATTGCTCTATGTTCTCTGCAACTATAAGGTGAGTAAACAAATTAAATCTATTTAAATATATAGATGCATGCTTTAATTCTTTAAAGTGAAGTATGATAAGTGTTAGCATGTTGTTTAGATTGGATTGATTGTATATGTTCATAACTATATGGATGTTCATATCTATATACCAAGCAGATACTCTGTAAATTCTACAGGTTTCAAAATTCGAACTAAATTCAATATCTTCAAATCAAATCCATATTAGCCATGGGTATTTAAATGAAAATGGTTTGTATGTACAATAAAGATTATAAAATAGTTTTAGGACTTTTAAAATACAACAAATAATGTTTAAAATGAAAATAACAGGGGAATTCATATTTATGATAAAAATCACTCAACTTAATTTTAGATTTGGATGGAATTATGGTGTTTGTAGTAGGAAATCTTGAATTTAGATTGTATAATCATGATTTTTAGTGTAGTATTCTTTGGGATATGGGGAGAAGTGTGGTTTCGACATTTTCATCAATTTGAGGTGATCGGCGGTAAGGATTCCAGCGAGGGTTGGGCTAATGATGGACGGGGTGCCGATGCAATCGGGAAAAATACTCATTAGCCAAGGCGAGTGGATTTTAACGAGCTAGGGTTTAGATAGGTTTTGTGCTCGTCGTGGTTGTCGAGTAAATTCCGAAGCAGGCGAAGGTTCGGGGGAAATAGCGATGGTGGGGAGAGTTGCTGGAAGGTGTGACGAGGCTGCAGTGAAGAGGTCTGGCGATCTCAAGGTCGGAGGCGAAGGGAATGAGTGGTTTTTAGGCAAGTATCGTTTATTGATGGATGAGAATTTTGCTCGATTTCATTCCAGTGAATTTTCATGTGATCTGGGTTCTCGCTTGGGGTCGCGTGGGATTGTGTGATGGTCGAGGATAGCCGTGTTGATCGCCGGAGTTCGGCGGCGTCGGTGCACATGCATCGTGCGTACGATGAGTTTGGGACGTGGGGTTGTAGTGATTTGCTCGGGTGGTTCTCGTGTGAACGAAGGGATGACTCGAAGCTGATGGATGACTCGGGGCAGGCGCGAACTTGAACGTGGGTCTCTCGTATCAGAAGTTTTAGGCTTGAGTAGATGGGATTGTCTCGGGTAGGGGTTCGAGGAAGAAGAGGTTTACTCGGGCTAATTTTCGAGTCGTACGTGGGTTGTGATAACCTGTAACAGTTTTAAATTTAATCAAGTAAGAAAAAAGGGCGGGTGGCTCAGGACTTAATTCGAAAACAAAACCTTGTTTGTCTCAGTAAATGATAGAGATTAACAAGTTTTTAAATTACAACAAAATTCAAGTTTTAATACTAATTCCTTTTTTTCCTTTTCTGAAAAAAAAAACGATTTCTTTTAATAATAATGGATTAATTAAAAGATTGGTTCGGGATTGTTTGTATATTAGACCAGGGTGTTGTTCGAAGTATCTATGGATTGGTCTCGTGTTGTTGTTATAATAGTTTTATAACATGGGGAGTAAGGGTTATCGGGTTTAAGTTAGATGACCAAAGATCTAAAATATATGGAAATAAACAAGTTTCAATGCAAAGTGAACCCTAAGACAAGCTTTCAAAGTTTTAAAATGGTGGAGATTGTTTGTTTAAAATAATTATAAAATAGGTTAATTTTTAAATGTTTCAAAAGTGATTTAATTAATGGAATTAAATCAAGGAATAATTATTTAAGGATGTATAAATAGTTAATCTAATCAGTTTAAGGAGAAATTAATCAATTTATTAAGATAATTAATTAAAGGTTGATAAATTTGTGTAATCAATTTTAAGGATTGATTTGTTAATGTGATAAGTTAATTAAGGTAATTCAAGATGATTAATTTATTTAAAGTTGAATTACTTAATGTAATTAATCCATGATAATTACTTAACTTAAGTAATTAAAGGGTTAATTTGTTAATGTAAATAATTAATCAAAGGATAATTAATATAATAATTTAAGGGATAATTAAGTAATTGAGGACAATTGCTTAAGTTGGATAAGAAGGGATGATAAATTAATTTCATTAATTAAAGTAAGAACTAAGGCCTGTAATTAATATTAATCAAGTATGGTTAGATAATTTATTTGATTTAAGTTAATTATGTGGTTAATTAACCTTGCTTATAAATGATTGGATTATATTGAATGCCTTAAATTAGATGATATCTCTGATAAGAAATGTTTGTGATATGATTATGTTGGATGGACAGTGATAATGTGCTTATCTATCAATTATGAATTGCTGTGTAAAAGTGTGATCCGGTAATTAAAATTGAATTGTATTTTATTGAATAACTTAGGTTTAGATGACACTGGGTTCTAAGAGACCGGAGTCGAGTACTAGTAAATATTCGAAACCACTTCGATTTTTTATAAATTAATAGGTGGAATCAATAAGCTAGTATAGAATGAGTTAAGTGAATTGGACCATTTAATCTAAGTTTGGTACTTAGAAATTAGAGTGTGAAATAAATGATGTCTATAACAACTTGTGAAGTTGTAAATTTATTCAAATTACCAGGTTTATATAAGTTGTATACTTTAGTTAGATGGGTTTACTCACGCTGGTTTCCAGCCTGACCTGGGTGTTACTTTGATGTAATGCTCGGCTCAGACTGAGTATTACAAATTTTCAGGTAAGGACGTTCTGGAGCTCAGAAGGCGAGCTGGATGGCAAGAACATATGGAGTGTTTCCGCTGTATTATATTGTTGTATATCTGAGACATGAAGGTTGTATATATCTAGTTTCTGTATATGCGTGTAACTGTGATTTATTAAAAAGTGACAGATACAGTATTCTTTTGTAAACTGTTATTAATTGATATTATATTTTGTCCGTTGCGAATGTGAGAATCTGTGTTTTGTTCTGTTTCTTCTTCTATCTCTTTGCTTCTTTTTCCCTAACTAACTGGGATTTTCGGGATCAAAAATTCTGGGTCGTTACATTGTACTTATAAATCCTTGTAAACTAAACAAAAGAATTCAAATTCCTATTATTCAACTAAAATAAAAGTCAAATGAAGATAGAATTTGATGTTAAATGTAAGAATAGGAAAAATGAATCAATTTTGCCATTAAAATAATTTACAGAACAATTTCAAATAATAAGATGCTTATGCATAATGAAATCAAAAGGACTCTTGCAAGAAATGGGGAATACCAAAGTCCTACCATACTAATTAAAACCAAAAATCATATGAGACTAAAAATTTGGATAGGGAATTTGAATCAAAGAGATGAAGTCATGGATATAGAAAAAATATCCAAAATCTAAAAGCAACCAATAGAAAAGCAAATACTACAATATGTGAATAAAGCAATTAAGGATAAAATAAAGGTGAAGAAATATTGAACAAATTATAATCATTTAAAATAATTTAAGATCATTAAATAAATTGTTTAGAACGATTCACCACTTTGTTTCGATTAAGAACTGAATATTTTTTGATGAAACTATAGAAGGGAAAGAAATAAAATTGCAAGAAGAGGAAGAATAAGGTGAAGTTGGAAGAAATAAGAGGTTTTTTCTTGTATTGAATTGAAAGTGTGAACAAGAGGGAAAAAATATTCGTTGAATTATAAAAGAATAAAGAATACAGATAGTGTGGTAGATTGAAATAAGAATGTTGTGAACCCAACTACGTTTTAGGATTTTATTATCAAAATTATGAGAACCAACTTTCTATGTAGTATAATAGATTAAATAGATATAATACATTCATTTATGAAATGATATCAAACATAGTAAAGAACAAATTTGTATAATCATAAGTTCTTTATCAGTGGGAGATATTCTCACATAAATTAACCCATACTTGTCGCACTTTAAGGTGGTTTCCTCATAGGTCATCTTGCAATAGGTCACTGATATAAAAGGATAACTAAAGAAATCTAAAGCACAAATTAGAAATTTCAATTATATTATGTTGAAATATATAACTATTCTAAATACTTGGGAACCAAATGATATATGCACAAAACATAATTAAATAGACATAAAAATATCACGAATTAGAACTGATGAAGAATTGATACAAAAATATTATAAATGATGATAAAATAAACTAATAACATGTGTACAGAAGTTAGCTTGGAAGTTGAACCAAACTCGCTTCTAATATCTTTACTTTGACATTTCAACGGATAGATTACCTGCAAAAGAAGATACGTAGTTATGGTACTTTTTTGAATAATAATATCATTTAGCTTGTTTTTCCAAATCAAACGATATTATACAAAAAGGCCACATGTTGGAAAATTGGTTTATTTTACGTATTAGTTTAAAAAAAGAAGTCATTTCTAGTTCTTATAAACTCAGTTTGATAGAAAAAAATATCACATTCCTAAAGCCATAACATATTCGATGAAGGGAGAGGGGAGATTCTATGACTCCAGCAAAAGCAATAAGAAAACACATATAACAAATGAAGCAAGCTTTTCTTTTTGTTTCAAAAGCAAAAGAGCACAAATAGATGATAATACATAATAATTTAAGACTAATTTTAAAATGAAGAAGAAAAAAAATGAAAGTAACAAAGAAAATTGAAAGTGGAAGATATATCTGAATGGCGAAAAAGAAAATGAAAAGGCACGTGTTTATTATCTGACAGTGGAAATTTTACTTTTATAACGACCTTGAATTTCCGATCCAATTTAAATTTTTTTAAATCAATTATTTTAGTATAAAATTTGAATTTTTTTACGATCTCAGTTAACGTCCAAACTTCAAATAGAAAATGCGTCTAGTTAGTTATAGATGTAAGAAAAGTTTCATCGCAAAATATCGAAGTAAATTCGTACACACTTTTATTGCGTATCAATTCATTTTGAAGTGCGCAATTTTCATCTTCCGAATCTAGATACTTTTACATTGTAATGTTGTAGAAAAATATCCGATCGAGACGTCACATTTCATTTTGTCTAATTTCACCATCTTCTGCTTCGTTTAAATTGTACCATTTTAATCGCCTTGTCATGTGGATCAGATTGGAATATTCATTTGTACAAATCGGAGTACGGCGTAAATTGTTGCACTAATTTAATCGTTCTAAACGGAACGGTTAAATAAATATTCAATCCATTTTCAGCCCATTCTAATTCACATTATTGTACCTATTTAATTCTTAATTGAAATAAAATTAATCTCTGCCCAAAAAAAATTGTCAGCCCATTTGCATTCGAAATTCTGAATATGTTTTGGCTGAATTGAATTAATTATTATAGTTGGTAGTTGATTTAATGAGCATAAAAAGTTGAACAACAGCTGATTAATGACATGGAAAATATACGGCACACCTCGTTACTCACCACCATTGAATATCTCTCGATTGGTCTCATCCATTCATTGAACTCCTGTCTTTATATTAATCAACTCGTATGCATCCATAATTTCGTTTGCAAATATATTCAATCAAGTAGAGAACGTGCCTCTCTGACGTCTCTCTTTCCTCTTCTCTTTTATATTTTTTTACTTATCTATCATGTTTTCAAAAAAGAAAACCGGCCTCCCCTCACATTCGCCTACATTCACTACCGCGCCTCCCCTGTTTCCCTTTGCCTTCGTTACCCTACACGTCACCACGCACCTCCGCCTACCCCCTGACGTCGCCGGTTACCACAGACCACCCTAGAACCGAGTTTTCCCCTTCTATGAAACCGATACCGAGCTGCTCCACCCAAGCCTCCACCACCGCTGACCTCTCCAACTTGCCATCGTTGGCTGAATCTGACTCCCCTTAAGTCGCCATCGCCAACACCTCCTAGTTCCAGACCCCCGAGCCACACTACAAGACCCGAACCACCCTTTCTCGTTAAAGCCGCCATACTTCCCCTCCCGTCAACGTGAACTGCGCCACTGACCCACCCTGACGCGTCAATCGATGCCAAAAAACCCATGCCGTAGTGCCACCATCCTTCCATGTGCATCCTTGTTGTTTTTGCATGTTTGATCATTTGCTTTACATATGAATATATATATATATGTGTGTGTGTGTGTGTGTGCGTATGTATATATTAATATGTGTTATAACCAATGATTTGTTGTTTCTCTATATTGAACAGCAACTATTTGAAGCTTTCCACCTTGCAGGAGCACTCTCTCTTATTTTCTCTCCCCTATCTTTGTTGATTGGTAATAACTTATGTGAGTGTGTATTAATATATATATATATATATATATATATATATATATATATATATATATATATATATATATATATATATATATGAACTATTATATTGGAAGTTGATGCTACTTCCTTCTTGTCAATTGTTGCAGCTTGTTTGATTGTTCGTGTTTAGTGTTTGTGTTTGAGTCGAGTTTATTCATGCCTCTTTGTGCCTTCGTCGTTCATTCTCTGTTAACCACTAAAGATGAAATAAATTTCATGGCTATATTATTATATAATGATAACAAAGTTTGATTTGATGCTAGTTATGATTTGATGAAGATATGTAATGATTGTTTGTGATGTTAGTATTGAAAATAAATATTGTTTACACATGAAGTGATAAGTTACATACATTCGAACTTGACGTATAATAGTTGAAATTATAAAGTTTGACATGTATAGGGTGAATTTGGGTGAATTTTGTGTAGTTATGGCCTTAAATTTTAATTTAGTCAACAAATGAAAATATAGTTAGCAACACTTTAAAACAATGTAAACTAATTGATTGTGTAAATAGGGATGTAGTGTTGATTGAATTATGTTAATAACAAATGTAGAATTACCTGAAATGATAGCGTAGTTTACTTGGAATAATCTTTAATCTACATGAAATGATAGTGTAGATTCTAGAAATAATTGTATTATTTTACATAAAATGAGGATGTAAATCAATAGCATTTTTTCGAGATTATTTGAATCAATTATATTGCGGTTGTTTAATTGTAGTTATTGCTTGTTTATTTACTTTGACACCATCCTAGTTATCACATTGCAAGTTCCCTCTACTATACCTCTCATTTTGAATTGAAATGGAATCAAGTTGAAATGATAAATACCCAAATAAATCACTTGACATATGATAGAGAATTAAATAAGAAACCCAATTGGTCAAACGATTTTAAAAAAATGAGATTTGAATTTAAAAAGAAATAGTGAATAGATTTAATTTATAATTAAAATCATAATTCTATCTGAATTTACAAAGAATAGATTGATGACTCTATTATGAATTAATTTATGATTTGATTTGAATTGAAATTCAAAAGTTGGAGATTTGATAATTGAAATTAATGTTAAGTAAAATGTTTTAACAAAAGCTGGGTGGTTTAAATTCAATGAATTATTGAATTGAGATTTGTGAACTTTATTTAATAACAAATTAGATTTGAAACTTGTTCATTTGAGAAATCTAACTTGTGATTATTTAACTAAATGATTAAATAAAGTGGAATAATATTTCTTTAAATAAGAATTAAACTCGATTTATTAAATGATTTAGATATAACCCTTTGACTGAAAAAATTGATATGTAGAACTTAAGTAAATTCAAATTTGTAAACTTTTAAATCAAATTTACATCAACTAATGTGAATGATTTAATCAATTTGAAATTTAATTGAATTCGATTCGATTGTTAACTTGACTTAAATTAAATGACTATTGAATGGAATTCATATATGAAATGAAATCGAGAATTGAATTGTTTTAAATTGAATTGAAAATGAATTGCGAAACCAAGTAGGAATTTGGAATGGGAAATTTGAAAATTTGAAACTTAAAGATGGAAATCGAATATTGGAAGTCAAATGGAATGTCGGCTTTCAAAGTTAATTAAAAATTTTGATCTAAATTTTGAAAGTTAATTTAAAGACCAATCGATGTAATAATTACGTAGTTATTGAAGAGTCCGGAATCGGTTATGAACATATTCTCTATCTAAACCGAAAACCACTTTAATAACTATTATATGCGATACGTGTTTCAGAATGAAGTGGTTGGAATGATGACGTTGCTTGATTTGAAGAAAGAAAATGATAATGGATAGCCTTGACACTTGTGTCAAAATTGGAAATGACTTAAACAGGAGCCACGTCGGGCCAATGAGATTAGCTACCTCTAGCGGACACACTTCTACGTAAAGTACTCATTACTTGTTTTTGATTGGTACGTACCCTTGAATTGGGAGTGTTGTTCCGTGGTGTTGTGATCGTTGCAGCGATGCATTTTCACTAGTCAGGATCACGCAAATGGTAGTTTCTCTACCTTGGGTATAGCCTCATGTGCCTTGTCATACTCGTATTGCTATTCGCGACTACTACGTTTTGTTTTGTGTTATACCTATGGAGTACTGCCTGATAGCTCACTAGTTTACGGTTGAGTTTACAGTGCTGTATAGACTATGAGGCTTATATAAAAGGTGTTAAGGGGGGATAATGGTAACGCCTTAATGTTATTTTTATATTTTATATTACTGATAGACACTATCTATTTAGCGTACACTACTATATATTGATATTTTAACGGATCCTAAAAGATGTTTATTCCATTCATTTTTGAGTTATTGATATTTCTCTCATGAGTCATATTATCTTGTATAAGAATATTTGTCCTGACTCGAGTGTTTTGTTTATGCTTATGCTCGGGTCAGTCTGAGGATTTCTGTTGTTGAGCTTCTTAGGAGTTGGAGCCTTTGAAGACTCTATCATTTATCTTTAGCGGTATTTCTCTATTCATTTTTGATGTACTTGTATTGGACATTTATGTACTTCTATTTCTGTCACTTTTGCTTTTAAGATATTGTGGTATTGACTTAGTAGCTTCATGAACTACTATTATGACATGTTGTATTTCCGGTGTGTTATTCTATTATTCTGTATCTGTCTTGGTCCGTGATTCTGTAATGGTTCTCATTTATATACATATATTCCATTAATGATTCTCATTTATATGCGTGTACTCCATTAATGATTCGTGTTTTGGATTATTTAAGTTGACATGTGTGGATTATTATCATTTTAAATTGTTCAAATATACATGTTGTTACAGTTGGTATCAGAGCATTTGGTTCCCGAAAACCTTAGCCTGTGGAGTTATAAAGCTCATTAGAGATAGGGTAGCAATACCCTAGAATGAGAGGAATCATTTCAGAATCCATACCCTTTTGATTCCATCTTCCTTATTGAATTCCTTTGATTTGAATTTCTTTAAGTTCAATAATTGCTATCTTTGATTCTATAGTCATTTTTGGTATTCTAGGATGCGTACCAAAAGGAATGCCAAAGGTGGGGTAGAGGAAATGCTCCCGCACCACGCGTCCCAGCTCTAGCAGTCAAGTTCACCACTCTTAGTAAAGAGTACACCCAGCTTGGTGGCACCAAATTTTCTGGATCTAAGAGCATTATTGGAGCTTAACAATGGTTTGAAGAGCCTAGAGAGGATCTTCACCAGTCCGGAGATTACTAATGCGCAAAAGTATCAATTAGCCGCTTGGCAGCTTCAGGATGCGGTACAGGATTGTGGGAGTCGGTCACCTCCCATACTACCGAAGAAACCATCACTTGGACTCAGTTTTGGGATTCTTTTTCGGCTCAGTGGATGCCAGCAGCCGGAAGGGCTCATCTTTATAGATCTTTTATGGACCTCAAGCAGGGTAGTATGACTTTTTCAGAGTATGAAGGGAAGTTTAATGTACTCTTCAAGTTCGGACTAGGTTTGATCGACATACCACTTCTGAAGAACAAGAAGTTCATTCATGGAGCATGTCCAGAGTACTATAATCTCCTCACATCCCTTGTTCATGGCACTTTCACCGAGTTGATGGACTTTGCCCTTAGATATGAAGGAAAGCTAAAGGGTGCATCAGCCTCCAAGGCACCAGGCATCCTCTAGTCAGCCTAGAAAGAGAAAGCCAAATTTTGAGCAGAAAAGGAAAAACTGGAAAAAGTCTGCTAGCTTGGCTACTCCCAGAAGAAACCCATTGACTTATTCTCCATCACATGCTTCAAATGCAATTAGAATGGCCATTATGCCAGTAGTTGCCATCCCCAGTAGGAGTTGTTATTCCGCCACCAGCTCAGATGGCCAAGAGGGATGTGTGCCACATTTGCCTTTAGCTAGGACATTTTAAGAGAGATTTCCCTACTCAGAAAAAGGGTACACCATCTGGAGTTTTTTCTATTACCACGCCTACCCCTATAGCTCACGATTGCCAAGGTACATTACAGGGCACTTTTATGTTGCATGCTTTACCTGTTAAAGTTCTATTCGATACTGGAGCAATACATAGTTTTATATCTATTGATTTGTGCAATAAACTTGAATTGGAACCTGTTCTTGCCTCAAGTTTCTTGTGTGTATTTAATCCTATCGGAGGACCTGCTAACCTCAAAAGGGTCTGCAAATATGTTGTGCTTATGTATGGTATGTATCATTTCACTTGGGATTTCTATGTCCTTGGATTCGAAGCATTCGATATCCTACTTGGTGTTGATTGGTTAAGAAAGTTCGATGCAGTAATTTCTTGTAAAGCTCGAACCATTTCTTTAGTCAATGCAAAGGGTGACCCTTAGTCATTGAAGGTAAATCGCCTTAGGAGTATGCTTGAAGTTTTATTCTCTCTCGACTCTCATCCTAGTGATCTAAGTTCTACTCCTATTGCTCAGCTCTTTTCCGATATGTTTAAAGAAGTCAATTCTCTACCACCTCATCGGGAAATCGAATTCCGCATTGATCTTATTCCAAATGCCCGAACCGTAGTTCTCCCTCACAGGAGAATGGCTACTAAAGAGAAGGCTGAATTAAATACTCAGATTGAAGATTTGTTTGCTAAATGTTTGATTAGGCATAGTCATTCAGAATGGGGTGCCGCAGTTATATTCGTTATAGAGAGCTAAACAAGCTCACACACAAGAACAGATATCCAATGCCCCGCATTAATGATTTATTCAATCAGCTCCATAGAGCTAAAGTTTTCTCTCAGCTAGATCTTGCTACTGGTTTCCACGAACTCTGAATTGCTGAGGAGAGTATTCCAAAAACAGCTTTCTGTACTAATAATGGTTTCATTGAATGGCTGGTTATGCCATTTGTCTTAACCAATGCTCTAGCTTATTTCGTAGATTTGATGAACAGTATTTCGCGATGTCCTTAACAACTTTGTTCTTGTCTTTATCGATGACATTCCCATCTTCTCCGAAGATGAGAAAGAGCATGAGACGCATTTGAGTTTTGTTCTTGAAACTCTTTTTAGGCATCATCTTAAAGCCAAGTTTTCAAAACGCCACTTTTCGAGGGATAAAGTATGTTTTATTGGTCATATGTTTTAGAGAATGGGATTTTGATTGATCCAGCAAAGATTGCCGGAACAAATGTAAGTTCTGTCCTTATTCATCGTTCTCTATTCGAACGATATTATCTCTTCTAAACTCCAGTCCTTTGAATTTACAGGATTGGGAACTCCAAAAACTCCTACAAATATTCATAGCTTCTTGGGCTTAGCCGGCTATTATCGTAGATTCATAGAGAATTTTACTCGGATTGCAGCACCTTTCACCACACTGACCAGGAAGGATGTCAAATTTAATTGGAATGAAAAGTGTGAATCGGCTTTCAATGAGATGAAGCGAAATTTGACTTATGCCCCTATTGTTACAGTTATTGACAGAAGCAAAGGTTTGACTGTCTATACTGATGCTTGTCATGATGAATTAGGTGTAGTTTTAATGCAGAATGGAAAGGTTATTGCTTATGCTAGTCGTCAGTTAAAGACCCATGAAGCAAATTATGCAACTCACGATCTAGAACTTCTTGTAGTAGTATTTTCTTTGAAGTTATGGAGGCATCATCTTTTGGGGACCAAGTTCGAATTATTTATAGACCGTAAGTCATTGAGGTATATTTCTCCCAAAAGGATTTGAACCAGAGACAAGTCTGATGGCTTGGATTCTTAGCTGCATATGAAGTTGACATCAACAATACACCGGGGAAAGCAAACGTTGTGGCTGACACTTTGAGTAGAAACAAGGCGATGTTATGTTGCAATCTTGTGGAAGGAATGTTATTCCAACTTGTTGTCTCCCCAGCTCTTATGGATCGCATCATAGCCAAGCAGTATGAAGATACCTTGCTTTATCGTATCAAAGAGATAGTCCTTGGTAGAGTCGGGAATGTCAGTAGTAAATTGGGTGCTGACGCAGCGGATTAATCAAAATAAACTTCAATCGGTGAAAGTAGCAATCGGTGGATTGATGAATACCAAAATGCCCAAATTCGTTGATCCGAAGATACCGAATTCTAGCTATCTCAAACATGTTGATAGCGCACTATACCGTGTTCCAAGATCTACGATTCTTCGCACGTTGATCTAGCGCACTAGATTCCGTGAATCGGCTTCTACGATCGTTGAATCGAGCGCACTCGATTGACCGAAAGAGGAGATAGGAGATTACACTCAACTACCAATTTAAGATGAAAGCATACAGCAATCAACAAGAAATTTTATTCAAAAATCAACTACCAAAAAGTTACAACTCACTCCCTATTTATAGAAGTTTTCAACCCCTGACCCTTAAGTCGTGACCGACTCATGCCTCACGACTCAACTAGGTCGTTGCCGACCTAATAGACACTATACGCCTCAATTACAACATAACACAAGCAACCGACTCAACAGATGACAACGACATACGACTCAGAACAGCGGCAAAAATAGACGACCTAAACATGAACGACTTATATACAACACGAGTCATCAGATACAAACGACATATGACTCATCATCACCATTAACGACTCATCACCAACGACTCATCCTCAGCAACTTAAGACTTTACGATATACGTCTCATCATACAAAGCGACTCAGGACACATCCATATTACAACGCATATAAGTCGGCAGCGACTCAATATACGAAGTCATATGACTTAACTAGGTCGTGCCCTTCCGCCGACTCAAGCCTTTAACAGTTGGAACCTTCTCCTTCTTCCTGATAAGTCGTATACGCCTTATAGATGTGTCGTTGAGTCGTGTACGACTCATCAGACTTGAACACCCCAAGTTCCCGTTGAGTCGTAGCCCTGTTTCATTAACCCGTATACGACTCAAGTGTTTATTATCTCGTGCCTCTTCTTCGTTAGGTCGTACCTCCCCTTCACTCGACCAGTTAGGTCGTTCACGACTCATAGCTGCTTGACTCGTGAACGACTTAAGTCCTAAAAACGATGCTTCCTTAACTCGAGAACGATCTTCCTCTTTAAGTTGCATACGACTTATCCCCCGAGCTGCATCATCCTTCCCTGGTTGAGAAAAATTCGTCCTCGAATTTGTAAATTCTTCTACCTCAGATTGTTCGTCTCTATAATATGGTACGAGATGCTTAACATTGAACACGTCAGAAGTGTAAACATCCTCCGGCAATTTCAATTTATAAGCATTTTCATTAATCCGTTTCACAACTTCTACAGGACCAATTTTTCTGGCTTTCAACTTGTTATAAGTGCCTACTGGAAAACGATCCTTCGTCAACACAGCGTAAACCAAATCACCTTCGTTAAATTCAACATTCCGTCGCTTCAAATCAGCAGTTCGCTTATACTTCTCATTTGTCTTCACCAATCGTTCCTGAACGATCTTATGACATTCGGTTAATACTTCAACAAAATCAACAGCCCGTTTAACCGTCCCCTTCGGTTGTGGTACCACCGCTAAATCCAACGGTCCCCTGGGTAAATTTGAATATACAATCTGAAATGGACTGAATCCCGTGCTACGATTCACTGCATGATTGTGTGCAAACTCGGCTTGGCATAACTTCATGTCCCAACTCTTCAGATTGTCCTTCACAAGACATCGCAACAAATTCCCCAACGATCGGTTAACAACTTCGGTCTGTCCATCCGTTTGTGGATGATAAGCACTGCTGAACTTCAACTTCGTTCCCACCATCTTCCACAAACTAAGCCAAAAATGACTCAAAAATCTGGTATCCCTGTCAGAAACAATAGACTCCGGCAACCCATGTAAGCGATAGACTTCCTTAAAGAACAACTGTGCAACCCGAACAGCATCCGCCGTTTTCTTGCAAGCAATAAAATGTGCCATTTTAGAAAATCTGTCAACCACTACATATATAGAATCATTACCACGCTGCGTTCTCGGCAATCCCAATACAAAGTCCATACTCACATCAACCCATGGTCTAGCCGGTACAGGCAACGGCATATACAACCCAGCATTTGTCGCGGTTCCTTTCGAAACTTGAAAAATATGACATCGCTCAACAAACCTTCCCACTTCTTTCCTCATCGACGGCCAAAAGTAAGACTGTGAAATCAATTGCAAAATACGATCACGGCCCACATGACCTTCCTCGTGCAACTCCTTAACGATCTTCACTCTCAAGCTACAGTCTGGGATGCATAATCGATTTCCCTTGAACAAGAATCCATCAATCAATACAAATTCATCCGTACTTCCATCCTTAACCTTTTCAACAAATTTCACTAAATAAGGATCTTCTTCAATCAATTCTGGTAATAATTCGAACCCTGTCACTTCAACCTTCAGCGTTGTCAACAAGTGATTCCTCCTGCTCAAAGCATCCGCTACACGATTTGTTACCCCTGATTTATGTTTGACCACAAAAGTAAACTGCTGCAAATAAGCAATCCATGATGCATGCCTCGCTGAAATCTTATCCTGTCCTTGCAAATGTTTCAACGCTTCATGATCAGTGTAAAGAACAAATTCTTTCTGAAATAGGTAATGCCTCCAATGTTTAACAGCTTGCACAACAGCATAAAACTCAACATCGTAGGTATTATATCTCATCTTTGCCCCTGACAACTTCTCACTGAAATATGCAATAGGTCTTCCATACTGACTCAATACTCCTCCAACCCCAACCTTTGATGCATCAGTGTGTAGCTCAAACAACAACTGAAAATCTGGCAACACAAGAATTGGTGCTGTTGTCAAAAGTTCTTTGATTCGTTCAAAAGCAACCCCTGCTTCCTCCAACCAAGAAAACTGCTTCCCTTTCATACAATCAGTAACCGGTGCCATCACGCTACTGAAGTGTGGGATAAACCTTCGGTAGAATGATGCCAATCCATGGAAACTTCTAACTTCAGTGATAGTTCTCGGCTGTGGCCAATTTCTAATAGCTTCAACTTTACTCTGGTCCACTTGGATTCCCTTCTCAGATACAACATATCCCAAAAATAATACACTTCTCGTCATGAACACACATTTCTTCGTAGCTGCATAAAATTGTTCCTCACGAAGAATAATCAATACTTCCCTCAAATGCTCTACATGCTCCTCTGTGCTTGCACTATAAATCAGAATATCATCAAAGTAAACTACCACGAACTTCCCAATGAATGGTCTAAAGATTTGATTCATCACCCGCATGAATGTACTGGGTGCATTTGATAAACCAAATGGCATAACCAACATTCGTATAACCCCTCTCTCGTCTTGAATGCGGTCTTCCATTCATCTCCAGGTCTAATCTGAGTTTGATGATAACCACTCTTCAAATCAATCTTCGAAAAGATAGTTGCCCCACTCAACTGGTCTAACAAATCATCCAACCTCGGCATAGGAAATCTGTAGCGAACAGTAATCTTTTTCAGAGCTCTACTATCTGTACACATTCTCCATGTTCCATCCTTCTTCGGTACCAACAAAGCTGGCACAGCATAAGGACTCAAGCTTTCCTGAACACGTCCCTGCTCAAGTAACTCTTCCACCTGCCTTCGTAACTCTTCATGTTCCTTCGGACTCATTCGGTAATGTGGTCTATGTGGTAACACTGCTCCCGGAACAAGATCAATTTGATGTTGAATGTCTCTCAATGGTGGTAACTCCTTAGGCAACTCCTCTGGAAACACATCTTCAAACTCTTTCAAAACTGGCTTTGCTTCCTCTGGAATTTCAACCTCTTCACTGCTCTCTCGCCCAATCAACAAATAGACTTCAGGCTCCTCTTCAACTTCTTTAACAAACTCCTTCAAAGATAATAAAGTTTTCAGCTCTTCAATCTCTTCCATCTTGCTCTCCTTCTGTTGTTGCTTCTTGGGAACCAAAGTGATTTTAGTACCCTCGAACATGAAACTGTAACTATTGGCACGACCATCATGTTGAACTGCTCTATCAAACTGCCATGGTCTGCCCAACAACAGATGACACACGTCCATATCCACTACATCACACCAGATTTCGTCTTTATATTTCTTCCCAATAGAAAAATTAACACAAGCCCTTCGACACACCTTCACTTCACCACCCTTCCTTAACCATGCTAGCTTGTATGGTTTAGGATGCTTCTCAGTCTTCAAGTTCAACTTCCTTACTGCTTCTGTAGAGATAATATTGTCACAACTTCCAGCATCAATAACGAACTTGCAAACTTTCCCTAGAATAGTGCATGTCGACTGAAAAATGTTGCTCCTCAACCAACTAGAATCCTCTTCTTGCTTTGGTGTAAGACATGACCTCCTCATCATAAGATTACAACCTTCATCTCCAGACAATTCTTCTTCCTCCTCAACATAAGGTGCATTTGAACATTCTGCCTCCTCACCAGCATCCTCCTCAACTTCTACAACCATTGCTCTCTTCTTCGGCTTCGGACATTCATTGCTTTTATGACCCAACTCCTGACAATTATAACATTTGAAACCACTATTAACTTTCGCCTTCTCAGCCTCCTTCACAACTGGCTTTGTAACAGATTTAGGAACATTAGAACTTCCACCAACACCCCTTGCTTGATTATTGGAATTAGTAAACACACCACCTCCATGCCTTCCTTGCTTCTCCCAAGCCAACGCTTTCTGTTGTGCCTCTGCCACGAATCTAGGATCAAACATATTAACCATATCCTGGATCTGCATTCTCAATCCCCCAATGAATCTAGCAGTTAGCTGTTCTTCGGTTTCCATAATATCATTCCTGGCAATGATTTGGTAAAATTCATCAGCATAATCACTAACAGACTTCGTCCCTTGCCTCAGATTCTGCAATCTCTGGTACATAAGTGATTGGTAGTTGTAAGGTAAGAAAGTAGATCTCATCAATTTCTCCATCTTCTCCCAAGATTCTATCTTTGACTTCCCCATTCGTTCACGAGTAAGTTTAGTTTGCTGCCACCATGCCAAAGCTCTCCCCCTCAACCTAGTAGCAACTAACTTCACCCTTCGATTTTCCGGAACCTCCTTAAAGTCAAAATTTTCCTCCACATTAGATAACCAATCCAAGAATTCTTCAGCTACCATTCCTCCTTTAAACTCTGGAATCTCCATCTTCATTCCCGATTCCCAACGTCGATCATCATCAATAACCCGATACTGACGTTGTCCCTGATCTCGGTCTCTGAAATGAATACTTCCCCTCTCACCATCAAACTCCTCATCAAAGTCTGATGCATATCGTTGTCTTTCACGCCCTCCAGCATCTCTACCACCACTCCTACTACCAACATCCCGTCTATCATGATCATCAACATTCCTCCTTCTTCGATTATCAACACTCCTAGGCCCTTGACTTTCTCTCCTCTCCCGTTCTGAATGTGATGACACTCTACTACCCCCACGGATGGATTCAGGTGAATTTCTTCTTCTACTTTGATTCATACCAATCATAAGCTTCTCCAACCTACCAATGCCTTCATCAATCTTCTCATGCATACGTTGCTCCATTTGGTCGGCTTCTTCTCTTCGATACAAAGCTTCAACGTTTTGATGACGATTAGCTCTCCTAGGTGGCATGATTGAAAACTTCACAAACTCTTCAAATCTTCTCAAATATTTCAACAGATCTTCAAAAATCTCCAACACAAGCTAAACAATGCACGGCTTAACACCACTAGCTCGCACAAACTCCTTGTCTCGGCTTGCTTTTCACGGCTCAATTCCTTAACTCGGCAACAAGTTAACTCGGCCTCCACCTTAGCTCGAAACAAGCTTCCAATGATCCTTCCTAGGCTCGGCTACTTCACTAGTATACACGGCCTACTTCAAATTCAAACACTTTCAACACTTTGATCCAAAATGGAATGGATCGAAAGTTCTTCCTCTTGTTGCTACTTCAATATGAACGCGATGAACAACTTCAAACTTCAACACTTGAAATACTTGGCTCCAAGAATCAACTTAGCATAATTGGCTAAGTATGGCTCTGATACCAAAACTGACGCAGCGGATTAATCGAAATAAACTTCAATCGGTGAAAGTAGCAATCGGTGGATTGATGAATACCAAAATGCCCAAATTCGTTGATCCGAAGATACCGAATTCTAGCTATCTCAAACACGTTGATAGCGCACTATACCGTGTTCCAAGATCTACGATTCTTCGCACGTTGATCTAGCGCACTAGATTCCGTGAATCGGCTTCTACGATCGTTGAATCGAGCGCACTCGATTGACCGAAAGAGGAGATAGGAGATTACACTCAACTACCAATTTAAGATGAAAGCACACGGCAATCAACAAGAAATTTTATTCAAAAATCAACTACCAAAAAGTTACAACTCACTCCCTATTTATAGAAGTTTTCAACCCCTGACCCTTAAGTCGTGACCGACTCATGCCTCACGACTCAACTAGGTCGTTGCCGACCTAGCGGACACTATACGCCTCAATTACAACACAACACAAGCAACCGACTCAACAGATGACAACGACATACGACTCAGAGCAGCGGCAAAAATAGACGACCTAAACATGAACGACTTATGTACAACATGAGTCATCAGATACAAACGACATACGACTCATCATCACCATTAACGACTCATCACCAACGACTCATCCTCAGCGACTTAAGACTTTACGATATACGACTCATCATACAAAGCGACTCAGGACACATCCATATTACAACGCATATAAGTCGGAAGCGACTCAATATACGAAGTCATACGACTTAACTAGGTCGTGCCCTTCCGCCGACTCAAGCCTTTAACAGTTGGAACCTTCTCCTTCTTCCTGATAAGTCGTATACGCCTTATAGATGTGTCGTTGAGTCGTGTACGACTCATCAGACTTGAACACCCCAAGTTCCCGTTGAGTCGTAGCCCTGTTTCATTAACCCGTATACGACTCAAGTGTTTGTTATCTCGTGCCTCTTCTTCGTTAGGTCGTACCTCCCCTTCACTCGACCAGTTAGGTCGTTCACGACTCATAGCTGCTTGACTCATGAACGACTTAAGTCCTAAAAACGATGCTTCCTTAACTCGAGAACGATCTTCCTCTTTAAGTTGCATACGACTTATCCCCTGAGCTGCATCAGGTGCACAAGTTGATAGTAATGGAGTTTTGAGGATCGACAACCGTATCTGTGTTCCAAATGTTGATGGTTTAAGACGGGAAGTGCTTAGAGAATACAATCAATCCTCGCTTTCATTTCATCTAGGAGTCACGAAATGTTTCAGAATATGAAGCGATTATATTGGTGGAGTGGGATGAAGCATGATATTTCTACTTACATCAGCAGATGCATAACTTGTCAACAAGTTAAGGCCGATCACAGAAAGGCGGCAGGATTGCTACAACCTCTAGAGATTCCAAACTGGAAACGGGAGCAGATTCCTATGGATTTTATTGATGAACTAACAAGGATCAGAAGAGGTAATGAGAGCATTTGGGTAATTCTTGATATGCTGACAAAATCTGCTCATTTTATTCCAGTTAAGACCACTCGTACTACTTCGAGTTTGGCCGAGATATATATGAGGGAGATTGTTAGACTGCATGGTATTCCGTCTAGTATCGTACGCGACAGAGATCCTATTTTCACCAGTAAATTCTGGAAGGCATTTTAGGATACCTTGGGCACTAAACTGAATTTGGGCATAGCTTATCATTCTCGGACAGATGGCCAAACTGAGAGGGTGAAACATATTTTAGAAGATCTTCTCCGAGCCTGCATTATAGATTTTGGTGGACCTTGGGAAAACCATCTCCATTTGGTTGAATTCACTTATAATAATAGTCATCAGATAAAATCAAATTTCAATTTGAATTGGAATTTAATTATCTTTAATAATCAGGTGAGTACTGGTATGGCGCCGTTCGAAGCTTTATATGGACGATCGGGTAAATCGCCATCTTGTTAGATTGAACCTTGGGATCGATTGATGTTTGTCCCAGAATTGATTATGGAAGCTTCCGAGAAAGTTGAAGAGATCAGAAAGAAGATAAAGACGACACAAGATAGACAGAAGTGCTACATTGACAGAAGAAGGAGAGATCTCAAATTCAGTGTGGGGGATGAAGTATTTCTCAAAGTGTCGCCTTTGAGGAATGTTATTCGATTTGGAAGGAAAGGAAAGCTTGCTCCTAGATTTGTTGGTCCGTTTGTGATTACGGAAAGGATCAGAACCTTGGCTTATAGAATCGCATTACCAGAGAAATTTGCGGGTGTGCATGATGTGTTTCATGTCTCACATCTCCGTAAAGTAGTACGCAATCCATCTATGACCGTCCACGCTGTTCAACTGGAAGAATTGGTTATCGAACCTGACTTGACTATTGAGAGGAAGCCACTTCGGATAGTCGACCGAGATACAAAACAACATAGAAGGAAGACGGTAAATCTCATCAAAGTTTAGTGGAGTTTGGATGACCGAGATTGCACATGGTAAACCGAGGATTGTATTCGGGATTCAAATCCCGAACCGCTAACTCCAGGTATAACCATTTTAAATCTATCTTAATTTTCTGCTTGTTTCTTTTCTGTTTCTTCCACCTCGTTCCTTTTCGAGGACGAAAAGATTTGAGCGGGAGAGATTGTAACGATCCTGAATTTCTGACCTAATTTAATTTTTTTTAATCAATTATTTTAGTATAGAATTTGATTTTTTTACGATCTTAGTTAATGTCCAAACTTCAAATAAAAATTGCGTCTAGTTAGTTATAGATGTAAGAAAAGTTTCGTCGTAAAATATCGAAGTAAATTCGTTCACATTTTTATTGCATATCAGTTCATTTTGAAGTGCGTAATTTTCATCTTCTGAATCTACATATTTTTACACAGTAATGTTATTGAAAAATATCTGATCGAGCCATCATATTTCGTTTCGTCAAATTTCGTCGTCGTCTGCTTTGTTTATTGTCGAACGAACAATTTAATCGTCAAAAGTTTTTGATTCTAATTCACATTATTTTACCCATATGATTCTGAATTGAAACAAAATTTATCTTAGCCCAAAAAAATTGTCAGCCCGTTTGCATTCAAAATTATGAATATCTTTTGGCTGAATTGAACTAATTATTATAGTTGGTAGCTAATTTAATAAGCATAAAATGTTGAACAGCAGCTGATTAATGATATGGAAATAAACAGCACACCTCGTTACTCACTACCATTGAATATCTCTGTCTATTGGTCTCATCCATTCATCGGACCCCTGTCTTTATATTAATCAACTCATACGCATACATACTTTCGTTTGCAAATATATTCAATCAGGTAGAGAACGTGCCTCTTTGACATCTCTCTTTCCTCTTCTCTTTTATATTTTTTTATTTATCTGTTATGTTTTCAAAAAAGGAAACCGGCATCCCCTAACATTCGCCTACATTCACAACCGCACGTCCTCTCTTTCCCCTTGCCTTCGCCACCTCACACCGCACTGTGTGCCTCTGCCTACTCCCTGACGTCGCCGATCACCGCAGATCACCCTAGAACCGAGTTTTTTTACCCCTTCCATGAAATCGATACCAAGCTACTCCACCCAAGCCTCCACCGCTGCTAACCTCCCTGACTCGCCTCTACCGACTGACCCTGACTCCCCTCCAGTCGCCATCGCCAGCACCGGCTAGCTCCAGACCCCCGAGCCACATTACAAGACACGAACCACCCTTTCCCGTTAAAGCCGCCGGGCTTCCCCTCCCATCGATATGAACTTTGCCACCGACCTCGATGCCACCAAACCCATGCCGCAGTGCCACCTGCCTTCCCTGTGCATCCTTGTTGTCTTTGCATGATTGATCATTTGCTTTACATATGAATATATATATATATATTGACATATGCGTATATATTGATATGTGTTATAATCAATGACGTGTTGTTTCTCTGTATTGAACAACAACTATTTGAAGCTTTCCACCTTGCAGCAGCACTCTCTCTTAGCTTCTCTCCTCTATCTTTGTTGATTGGTAAGAATTTGTGTGTGTATATGTTAATATATATATAAACGATTATATTGGAAGTTGATGTTATTTCCTTCTTGTCAGTTGTTGCAGCTTGTTGATTGTTCGTGCTAGTGTTTGTATTCGAGTCGAGTTTATTCGTGCCTTGTCGTTCATTCTCCGTTAAACACTAAGGGTGAATTAAATTTCATGACTCATATTGTTATACAATGATGACAAAGTTTGATTTAATGCTAGTTATGATTTGATGAAGATATATAATGATTATTTGTGATGTTAGTGTTGAAAAATAATATTGTTTACACATGAAGTGATAAGTTATATACATTTGAACTTGATGTATAATAGTTGAAATTATAAAGTTTGACATATATAGGGTGAATTAGTTTAAGTGAATTTTGTGTAGTTATGGCCTTTAATGTTAATTTAGTCAATATATGAAAATATAGTGGGCAACACTTTAAAACAATGTAAACTAATTGATTGTGTAAATAGTGATGTAGTGTTGATTGAATTATGTTAATAACAAATGTAGAATTACCTGAAATGATAACGTAGTTTACTTGGAATAATCTTTAATCTACATGAAATGACAGTGTAGATTCTAGAAATAATTGTATTATTTTACATGAAATGAGGGTGTAAATCAATACGATTATTTCGAGATTATTTGAATCAATTATATTGTGGTTGTTAAATTGTAGTTATTACTTGTTTATTTACTTTGACACCATCCCAGTTATCACACTGCAAGTTCCCTTTACTATACCTCTCATTTTGAATTGAAATGGAATCGGGTTGAAATGATAAATACCTAAATAAATCACTTGACCTAGGATAAAGAATTAAATAAGAAACCCGATTGGTCAAACGATTTATAAAAAAAGAGAATTGAATTTAAAAAGAAATAGTGAATAGATTTAATTTATAATTAAAATCATAATTCTATTTGAATTTAAAGAGAATAAATTGATGACTCTAATATGAATTAATTTATAATTTGATTTGAATTGAAATTCAAAAATTACAGATTTGATAATTTAAATTGATGTTAAATAAAATGTTTTAATAAAAGTTGGGTGGTTTAAATTTAATGAATTGTTGAATTGAGATTTGTAAACTTCATTTAATAACAAATTAGATTTGAAACTTGTTCACTTGAGAAATCTAACTTGTGACTATTTAATAAAATGATTGAATAAAGTGGAATTATATTTCTTTAAATGAGAAATAAACTCGATTTATTAAATGATTTAGATATAACTTTTTTACTAAAAGAAATCGATATGTAGAATTTAAATAAATTAGAATTTGTAAATTTTGAATCAAATTTACGTCAACTAATGTGAATGATTTAATCAATTTGAAATTTGATTGAATTTGATTTAATTGTTAAGTTAACTTAAATAAATGACTATTGAATGGAATTCATATATGAAATGAAATCAATAATTGAATTATATTAAATTGAATTGAAAATGAATTGCGAAACCAAATAGGAATTGGAATTGGAAATTTGAAACTTTGAAACTTAAAGATGGAAATCGAATACTGAAAGTCAAATGGAATGTCGACTTTCAAAGTTAATTGAAATTTTTGATCCAAAATTTGAAAGTTAATTTAAAGACCAATCGGTGTAATAATTACGTAGTTATTTAAGAGTCCAGAATCGGTTATGGACATACTCTTTGTCTAAACCGAAAACCACTCTAATAATTATTATACGTGGAATGTGTTCCAGAACGAAGTGGTTGGAATGATGACGTTGCTGGATTTGAAGAAAGAGAATGGTAATGGATAGACTTGACACTTGTGTCAAAATTGGAAATGACCTAAACAGAATCCGCGTCGGGCCAATGAGGTTAGCTATCTCTAGCGGACACACTTCTTCGTAAAATACTTATTACTTATTTTTGATTGGTGCGCACCCTTGAATAAGGAGTGTTGTTCCATGGTGTTGCGATTGTTGCAGCGATGCGTTTTCACCAGTCCGGTTCACGCAAACGGTAGTTTTGCTACCTTGGGTATATCCTCATGTGCCTTGTCATACTCGTATCACTATTTGCGATTACTACGTTTTGTTTTGTGTTATAACGATAGAGTACTGCCTGATAGTCCACTAGTTTACAGTGGAGTTTACAGTGCCGTATAGACTATGATGCTTATATAAAAGGTGTTAAGGAGGATAATGGTAACGCGTTAATGCTATTTTGATACTTTATATTACTGATAGACACTATCTATTTACCGTACACTGCTATATATAGATATTTTAACGGATCCTTAAAGATGTTTATTCCATTCATTTTTGAATTATTGATATTTCTCTCATGAGTCATATTATCTTGTATTAGAATATTTTTCCTGACTAGAGTGTTTTGTTTATGCTTATGCTCGCGTCAGTCTGAGGATTTCTGTTGCTGAGCTTCTTGGGAGTTGTAGCCTTTGAAGACTCTATCATTTATCTCTATCAATATTTCTCTATTCTGTTTTATGTACCTGTGTTGGACATCTATGTACTTCTATTCCCGTCACTTTTGCTTTTGAGACATTGTTGTATTTACTTAGCAGCTTCATGAACTACTATTATGACATGTTGTATTTCCGCTGCGTTATTCTGTTATTCTATATATGTCTGTATCTATGATTCTGTAATGATTCTCATTTATGTACATATACTCCATTAGTGGTTCGTGTTTTGGATTATTTAAGTTGAGATGTGTGGATTTTTGTCAATTTAAATGGTTCAAATATATGGGTTGTTACAACTGTCATATGGAAAATCATTATACCTATTACACAAAAGGAAATTACAGTATAATGCATTAAAAGTTTGGAAGATCATAAATCTTTTACATTAATTGTATTAAAAGTTAAGAATATATAAAAATGCATTAGTTATGTATGCATTAAAAAGAAGAAAATATCAAGGGAGTAAATGTAAAATTTCACCGAGAAATTTTAATATTTAAGTATTTAGAATTGAATGGATGAGGTAAGAGATAAGTTGCCGTCTTATATTCACTTTCTTCAATTTCATATATAATAGAATATGTGTGTGTGTTAGATATTAGATTTTTCTATGAAAGAAAATAATTTTAGTGAGAAGAGTATTTTAGTTTTTAATGGATGTGAGAAGGAAACAAAAGCATAGTGCAAATTGGAGGGCAAAAATATATAAATAGAAAAGTGTCATAAATGGAAGACCATTGAAATCTATGTCAATTAATCTGACATTGTTACTTTAAAGATTAATTTTGGTTCTAATATATATAATATATTTTCCTCAAGTAAGAAAATGATTTAAGTATAAAAGGTTAATGTATGTTTTAATGGATGAGAGAATGGATCATAAGCATGTAAATTATAAAAATATAAAGATATAAATTAAGAAAGTGGCATGAATAGAAGATCGTTGGTCTTTGTGGCAATTAATCTGACAATGTCAATTTAAAGGTTAAAATTCTTAGGACCATACTATAAAAGTAGTGAATGATAAAAGTAAACAAAAATACACTAGTGAGACACATCATCTAAAATGAGAAAATATCGAGGGAGTAAACTGTAAAAGTTAATAATGAAATTATAATAATTCGATTTCTTATATATTAAAATACTAAGTGTAAAACATAAATAGATATACATAATAGATTTGGAATGAGAATGAAAACTATTCGAGTAAGAATATTATTGTAGGTTTTAATGGTAATGAGAAGGGGATACAAGTGTATTGTCAATTTAAGGAAAAATTATGACAAAATTATGAAAGTGTCATAAATGGAAGGCTGTTGGTTTCTATAACAATTAATATGACAATGTTATTTTAAAAGTATAAATACTTTGGGACTCTAGTGTAATATTTATGCTTGAAATGAGAAAATAGTGAAATGAGGTATTCCAAAAAGTTGGTTTCTACAGTAGTTAATGTGACACTGTCAATTTAAAGGTCCGAGTGAGGACCGTATTGTAAAAAGTAGCAAAGATAAGAGTCTATAAAAATACATAGATATATCATTTGAAATGAGAAATTATTAATGGGGTAAAATGTAAAAGTTGCACAATAGACTTTGAATGAAAATGAAAATTATGAAAATGTCATAAATGGAAAACCATTGGTTTCCATGGCAATTAATGTGAAAATGTTAATTTAAAGGTATAAATGCTTAGGGACTCTAGCGCAAAATGTATGCAAGAAATGTTGATAAATCATAGTTTGAGATGAGACTTAATATGGTGAGAGATAAATATTGAATCCATATTTAGTTTCCTATAAATATACAATAGAGTTTCCTCAAGTGAGAATACGATTTGAATGAAAGATTATTGTAGGTTTTACTTGATTTGTGAAAGGGAGTAAGTGCAAACTAGAGGAAAAATAAAGATACAAATAAAGAAAGTGTCATAAATGGTTGTTTCTATATCAGTTAATGTGATAATGTCAATTTAAAGGTTGAAGTAGTTAAAAATAAGAGCATTCGGAAATACATTAGTGAGATATATCATCTAACATGAGAAAATATTGATGGGGCAAAATTTAAAAGTTCATCTAGAAATTGTGCAATTTTCTTAGTAGAAACCTGACATTAATGATTGGTAGATCAAAATTGATTGGGATTTTTTTCAGTTGAAGGCTACTTTATAAAGAACAACTTTTATGTTTATCATTTTTTGTGAATAAGTAGTTTACTGAGAGAAATTTGGGTTTGAAGAAAAGATAACCTCTGTGTCCTTTTTTTAAATTTTCATTGAAATATAGAAATTGTTTTGATCTTTACATTTTCATTATTAATCGTAATTCGATAATTCTTGAAGTTCTTGAAAGCTAGGATTCTATGCTATAACTTTCATGTTTTGTGTTTTACAAAATTTTAAAGTTTATATGATCGAAAAATCATTTCTTTGTTACTGTGTCAACGAAAAACAATGTTAATAAAGTTAAATCCGAGAAATTGTTTTGATCATATTTTTTATTTTCCTATTGGAATTTGATGAATCTTAATGTTTGGGAAAGCTTAGACTTTGTGCTACAACTTTAATGTTCTAAGTTTTGCAAAATTTTGAAGTTTAATTGTCAAAAAATTATTTCTTTTTTGTTTTCCTGTCAATGAAAGACAGAGTTAAAAAATTTAAATATGAAAATTATTTCGTTCATACCATTTGAACCATAGACCCAAACTAGATGATCTTTTTCTTCTTTGAAGTATGAGACTTTTATCTACAACTTTCATGTTTTAAATTTTGAAAAATTATGAGAGTTAAGTGGTCGAAACTGCAGATCTTTAGACCATAGATTTGAGTTAAATGAAATAAATAGATAAGCTTCATATACAAGTAATTATACGAAAGAGTAATTAAATATGGTTCTAAAATATGGTTTTGTAAATCATATAGCACGTGGCAATTTGAGACAACTTTGTGCATATATGTAAAATCTTGGAACAATTCAAAGTTATGGAATATTTTAGCAAATCTGTGAATATTTCTATAAAGTTAAATAATGAATGGATTTATGGAAAATTATATGAAGCGTTTTAAATCAAAAAAAAATTAAAAGATAAAAATGTTTTGAAAACAATAATTCTATAATTGGACGAGTACTAATAATCAACTTAGCGTCGTTGATTGGTTTAAATGCTTTCGCATAACGCTTCGTCGTATATGGTATAACTCATTAAAAAAAAGGGTGCTTGAGTGGAACTTACAAGCCCATTAGCGAATACTCAAATGTCACCGGGTAGTATGAGATGCCTTGGTTAAATTTGTGTGATAGCTATTAGGAAGTATTTTACACTTTAGATTTGTATTCTCTTCTGGTGTGCGACAAGTGGTTACTAGATCTTTAAAAGAATGTAGTTCAAGTTTTCTGATGGTATCCGTAATAAGTGATATTTACAAGCTTTTCGTAAATAATTGGATTTCACCATATGGTATGGAACGTATTGGTTAAGTTCTAGTGATTACTGAAGGTGATAGTATTTGGTACTTTAGAGTTTACTCTCTTTTGGTGCGGCAAGTGGCTGCTAGATCCTTAAGAAGTTTATTCTTTGATTTCTTTTCGAACATAATAATATAATAATATTAAATAAAAGTGGAGTTATCGAGTCAAGGTCTCTACGATCACCTTGATCGGTATGGACTATCCTACAGATCATTCTGTGATTCTATGTTACCGGTCTGAGTACGATCCTTGGTATTGGATGGGTTTGAGTGATACCAATTTGTTTTTTTTGTATGCCATAGGTTTTAGTATAATCATAGCGATTGTTTTGGACGATCATTTTGGATTAATATCTCCTAGATTCTGGACATTTGGATTCTGTGACTATTTTATGTTCGTAAAATAAATATATATTCTTGTGTGTTACGACCCGGAAATTTTAACATTTGAAATGGAATATTTAATTAATTTAAAATATTTAGAGGTTATTTTAACTTGAATTTCAAATATAAATATAAATTTGGAAATTTAGTTATTGAATTTAATTTAAGGAATTGGGTAAAAAAATTGAATCTTTAATTTTAAGCCTGTTAAAAATAATTTGATGGTTTAGAAAATTAATATTGATGATACTGAAGATAATGGAAGCTTCAGAATGAATTTGGAAATGCTTTGTTCAGTTTTGAAATTATATGACTTAAATTGATATTTAAAAATAGCCTTTTGAAGCACAGTCTCGGAATTCGACGAAACCAGTTCCATTGGATCCGTAATATTGAATTATTATCGGATTTCAATTTCCATAGCATTCGGAATTGTTGTGTGGCCATACGATATATAAACGCGCTAAAATTTATATTGAATCCAATTTAATAACTGAGTCTAAAAAGCTATCTTCTCCCTACGATCGAATTAGGGCTCGAAACTTTTTCCATTGCGTTCAGAATAGGTATTTAACATTATAAATGCCTGGCGGCATGCCTCGATAGGAGGTCGAAATTTTTAAGTTGCATTTATCGAGACGTTCGGAATTTTAAATAAAAATATTTCTAAATAAACCTACTCTCCAGCCGTAATTATTTCACATTGCAACTTTTTCCTTTCATTTCGAATTCACTGTAGCTGCATGTACAGTGTCTCCTCATCCCTTTTTCAATACGCAAGGCATCTTCCTCCATCTACTTAAAAGTTCACGCAGCTCGAAACAAAATCAAAACCCAATTCTCAGAGAAAGAAAAATAATATCATGGCCGCAATTCCTTTTAGTCTCGAAATCAAAATAAAAAAGAGGGAAATCAATGGCCCTCTCATTCGAAGCAATCGAGAAGTTCGATTTTTATTCGATCTTCATAAATTTGAGCCGATCCTATTTAGGGCTAGGGCTAGGGCTTGCACTCGCGTGCGTTAATGGTGCACAGGGGGCTCAACGTCAAGTCAACGAGGTGTGACGGCGCTAGGGCTACTGAAGGCGCGGTGTCGAATCGCGTGGAAGTGTGGCAGCAGCATTAGCGCGCATGGAACAGAGGTCAGAGCTCGTGGTCATGAGTCATGCCGAGGTTGAAGGGATTCAGCGACTTGTCGAAGCAGGTGAAGGGTTTGGATGGGGGCCATTGTCGTTCGCGAGCACAGAGGCTTCAGGCGATCATTGATGAAGGTGAGAGTTTGTAGGTTTTTTTTCTTTTCTTCTTCGATTTAATTTGTTCAATAATCCATATATATACAGTGAATATATACATATGTGTGTAATTTTTCAAATTTTATATATATGAAAAACAATATATAAATAAATAAAATAATAGATATATACACACACGCAAGTTTAAAGTACCGAGTTTAAACATAATATATATATATATATATGATTTGGGTAAATATAGGGATTTAAAAAAATGATATATAGAGTTTATAAAATAGATATGGTTTGGTTATAAATCTGTTTCATTAACCTATTTAATCATTTAACCACTAAAAATAATTTATTAAAATAAATTTAGTTTTAAGTTTAATTGTTAGTTAAATAAATTTATTAAAAGGAAATTTGTTTAAAACTAAAAGTATTAGTTTAAAGTCAAAATTGTTAGTTAATTAAATTTATTAAAGGAAAATGGGTTTAATAAATTTAATTATTAGTTTAAATTAAATAAATCTAATTAAATGGAAATTTATTATTCGATTTATTTCGAATACTAATCAATTGTATAAAATTGTCTATATAAGGTCTAATACTGTAAAGAAGACAAGTCGGGATTGGAAACGGATTGCAAATGATAAAATCAAAGATGAGATATTCTCACTCAATCAATATTGTTCTGATTGAAATTTTGAATAGTTAGATTTAAAATTGATTGACTGTGTGCTTGGATGATTGATTTATAATAATTATTCACTGGATGATATTATATATATAGTAGTATGTAGTATATATTGGGTGATTGACTTCCCGCATTATATAGCGGATGAGACCATATGCGCCGCATAATAGCGGATGATATTTTATAAATCCCATATACCGCGATATTCCACCTCGAAGTGTAATTAGTATTTAATTGTTATGCTAACGTCTGTGGATGCAGGGAAAACAGGTTGGAGGGATCCAACTAGATTCCTCAAATATTTGAATTAGTTTCAATATTGTGTGTTGATTATTTATTATCTGTGTGTGACTATTTGTGATTGAAACTGTTGAAAGCTATAATTTAGCCAAATATATTTTTGGTATCGTAGGATACCATAAACAAATAAAATTTGACTTTTGAAATTTTGTAGAAAATTTATAGTAAACTGATTTTAGAAAATTGAATAAATTTATAGAAGGAAATTGTTTTAAAAGATAATAAATTTGGTGTTGAAATAAATTTGAGAATCAATTTGAAATTTGATTTGGTGTTTTGAAAATAAATTAGAAAATCAATTTGATATTGATTTGGTAATAATAATAATAATTTGGGGATCGATTTGAAAATCGTATATCAGTTGATATTTGGAAACCTAAATTCACAATGGGAATTTATAAACGAAAGGGAATTTTGCTTTAAAAATAGACATTGGGTTATTTTATAATATTTTCATAACTAATATTTAAATAAATGTTTTTAAATGGTTTTATCTAAACATTTCCAAGTATATATTTTGGATAAGTGATTTAAAGTATTTTAAAATATTTGAACTCGACTGATTTTCAGTGGAAATGAATAAATATTTGGAAATATATTCCACGTAAGGAAATGCTTTGAAAATTTGTTTTCAAAGGATTGAAATGTGAATGGTGATTTGAAATTTGTTTTCAAAATATTAAAGTGATGAAAATATACCTTGCAAAGATATTTTGAAAATAAATAATTGGAAAAATTATTTGAATCTTGGTAATTGTTGTGAATGTTGATTAATAGTTAAATAACCGACTATCAATATTGGCCTTTTAAATGTCATTTGAATTTCGATGCAACCGTGGGTCGGATTCCAAATGGATATCCGAAAACCACATCGAACCTTTTGTGATTGTAATGGATCTTTTATTTAAAAGATCAATGTGGAAATTTTTGTGATTTGTTTGAAATCTGACTGAACATTTGTTTTTAATAAACGCTCATTATTCGGATTAGCCGACAGAGGACCTTGTGTCATAAAACCCATTTCGAATAATGATACGACGAAATGAGATTGCATTTAAAGCTGTGTAGTTAATTCCCCTCTATTTCCCCGCTATAATCCAGCAATATCTCATAGCGGATTTCTACCGCTACGATTTTTCCATATAGCCCCAAAATATAGCCTTTCCGCTTTAATCCCGCTATTTCCGCTATATCCCTTTATTCCTGCTATATTTTTCTATTTCCGCTATATCTTCTTTAATAAAATGAATTAAAAAATTGCATTTCTACATTATAGAAATTATGAAACTAATTTATTTGATTTAATTTTTAATATATTTTCAGAAATGAAAATACTCTAATATTTTACTAAACTCGGTTATGTTATATAACAGTTTTACGTTTATTTAAAGTATATTCGCACATGTTTTTTTTAAATCATTTATGTATTAATTATAATTCAATTGAATGATATTTTTCATTTAATTACCATTTATATTTGTAAAAACATTAAGTATGAGTTTTATATGGTATTTTAGAGCTAGCCGCTATATCCCGCTATATACTCGTTGTATCCCTGCTATGACTTTTTGCACCTCCACCGCTTTGAATCTGCCGAGCGCTTTAACTGCACGAATTTGAAGACAGTGTTGAAGACCGGGTATTTTCGAAAGCGAAAGGATTACCTATCGAATGTCTCTGCACCGGGTTGCTCCAGTATAGACATTTTATCACCTTTATGATGGGGATTCTGGACGTGATTTGTGAATATCCGGATTTGCAAGGGCTTCTTTGAAGTGGCTTCGATTCCGTTCGATCTCCGAAACGGACTTGTATGGATGTGTGTCTGACATTACACTTTGAGATGTAAAGCAGGTTTCTATCAAATACATTTCTGTTGGTGGCGGGGAATTTATTCTCTTAGCTTAACACCCTTCTTTGAGACGTACGAGCTCAGAGGTTATGTACTTGATGGGTACTAGTGATATATTCCCAAACTGGTAATGTGGCATACGAAGTGTTATTGATCATTTGTTGATCAAAGCATGACTTTGTGAAAAGTGTAGCTTTGTGGACGAGACTTCGTCGGACCTCACACCCCGGAAATGGTCGAAACAGGAAAGATGCGGCAAGGTTATGAGGGTCGCGCCCTTTAGGGTATGTCATTTCCTTATGGAAAAGGGTAGTATCAGGGTATAGAGCCCATATATTTTACCTATGTTGTTGGCGCAAATTTATTATACTTTGTGGTAGTTGCTTTGTGGTTGAGGATCCTCGGATAAAGGTCCCAAAGGACCGGGGGATGGCATACTCGAGTAGTAGTTACCTTGTTACAGAGGTAACCCGGCCTTGTGTTGGCAGAGATCCTGGTAGGTTCTAGGGACGTCCCTCCAGAGGCGTGCCCATGTGGCAGTAGGAAGTTCCTTAGCCTGACCATTTGTTGGAAATCCAAAGAAACAATACGCGCCCTGTACGGTTTTAGTTGTATAACCTGCCACGGAATGTGGCGGTAACCTACTATTGAACATGGTAGCTATAGTAGGCATAAGTGCAAAATGCCTATGCTGGCTAAGATTAATATTGTACTTTCGAAATGTTTTCCACACTATGCACTAATAATAATAATATTAAAAAGATTTTGTGTATCAAGTTTGACTATCATAAGAAGAAATTTCCTCCAATTCTGTGTTTGCATTATGTGTGTGGCGGGAGGCCTTATGGTAGTTTCATTTTCCAGAAGCATAGCGGATTCCTTTTTATTTTCTTTGTGAAAATAACTGTTTTTGAGATCTCACACTAGTCCCACGACTGACTTGGAGTTTATTGTTTCCTTTCTAAACTCTAGGTGCCCACAATTTTCTACACGGGCAGCCTTGAGTCAGGTTATCAGTTATTCGGGAACGAAGTCAAGAAGTTGCTATGGAAATCTGGAGGCAAGCTGGATGGCGAGACGTACCACTTATACTATGTAGTACCCATTGCGTCTGGGTTAGTGCAGGTTAAATTTTATTGTACACAAGTGACTAGTGTTTGTATCGTGTCGTTGTAAACTCTGATAATGTGATGTATAAACTGATATAGTGCTTTTGTTTCAAAGATACTCATTTATCTATTATATGTTGTCCCGCTGCGAAATGTGAGATTCTGTTATTGTTTCTGTTTCTTCTTCTATCTTCTTCTTCTTTAAACCCTAACGGTTCCGTTTTCCGGCATTCGACTGTGCGACATTGGACACAGTGGACGTATCGATGTCGATTTTCAAGTGTCGTAAAATTGGGTCATTACATTGTGCCTTGTATTCGTGAAATAAATATATATTCTTATGTCATGTGTTCGTTGAATAAATATATGTTCTTGTGTCTTATGATGGATATTATGTTAATTCTGTTATTTTATGTTAAGTGACTAGTCCGTGTTTTTGACTTAAACTTATAACTCTGTTTTAAGTTAATCATTGATATTTACAAGCTTAAAGTACTGTGCTTTGTTCTATTAATTCAATGTTTAGTGATTAATATGTGTTCGTGACTTAGATGCATAACCATGTCCTTTGTGAGTAACTCTAAGTTGAATTAATTCTCGTGACTCGTTATTTCATGGATATATTTATTTACTTATATGTTATTTATTCTTGTGTTATATTTTATTCTCACCCTATTGGATATTTAGAGATAGTCTGACCTGGGTGTTATTTTGCTCGGGTTAGGCCGAGACTTTTCTGATTGCAGGATAAGATGACCATAGGATGTTTGGGCTAGCAAGGAGATAAACACTTTTGACTTTTTAGTTTATCTCATTTAGAAAAATTTTGAATATGTTCATAAGTTGTACAATTGAGATTAGCGAATTGTAAAATTTGTGTAATAATTGAGTTTAGTTTTTTATTTCGTAATCTCAAAATTTGTATATGTATAAGTTGAGATTTATTCTGCTATGATCTATGACTGTAGTTTATATAATACATTGTTCTAATTATGAGAAATTGGTGTTTCTGTTACTTTGTGTTAATACTGTATACGTCAAATTCATTTTAGATATTAATTAAAAAAGGTATAAATGATATATCAGTGTTAATGTAAATACTTATTCACGTTCGATCACACTTAACAAGCCATATTCTCCGATTTACTAGACGACATTACTTGCAATGTTTTTCGCTAATCTGGGTATCGCAGTGGGGTCGTTACATATGATATCTCACATATCAATCAGAATCCTTAACATATTATGGACAAGTCAACATAATAAATAATCACAAGTTTATCTTAGTTATAATTTTTTTTTATTACTAACATCCGTGCATCCAATTTAAATAAATATACAACCAATCAACCAAACTAAATAGTCACTTTCGATGGAATAATTTTATATCAAAAATTCCATTACACAACTCTGATTACTCCTAGATCATTTAAATTTTTAAACTCATTTACTCAAATTTCCCAAATTCTCTATTTAAAAAATTGTTCATCTTGAATTTATTCATTCCAATTTATTTCTCTAAAATTTATTTCCCAATAATCCAAAATTTCTAAATTATAAATCATTTTAACACATCACCTTAACATTTGGATGTCACAAATTTCAATTTATCTAATTAAAATTTTAAATCTAAAATAAAACTTAATTAATTAAACCGATAATTAATTTATATTCCTATCCCAATATATATAATTAGTATAACTATCTACCACAGACCCCAAGGGACATGACTTTAAGTCTCACTAGATCTAGATCTGTGATATTATACATTATAATGTTCTAACATAATTCTAATACCAAACTGTAATGACCCCATTGCTATGTCCATATTATTAAAGAACATTAAAAATAATGTTGTCTAATAATACAGAGAATACGGCCTGTTGACCGCGACCGTCTGTGAATGTATCTTTAAACTAACAATAACACATCATACATATGGTATCTTCTAATCTCTAGAATAAAATATAATGTGTATTGTCCTAGTCCCAAGTAATAATCACAGCGGTTTCTTAGAATCAGAACATTTATCATATAAACAGTAGCCACAGATCATAGCAGAATAAGAAACACTAGACTCATATAATTTACATCCAGTACAAATATCTAACAAATCAATAAACTCAAATATACATCTCATAATCAAACATAAAATCCTAAATGAGATAAGCTAAAAGTCAAAAATGTTTATCTCCTTGCTACCACAACCGTCCCAAGGTTAACCTATCCTATAACCTAAAAAGCCCCGGCCAGACCCAAGCATTAAAATAACACCTAGCTCAGACTATCTCTAAATATCGAAAAAGGTGAGAACAAGATATAATAAATGAATAAATGGCATAGAGGTAAATCCAGATGTCCAATATATAACAAAGTCATGGTATTATTTTTCTCGGAATTTATCCCAAGGCATAGAGTTATATATTAAGGTCACAAACACATATTACTCACTAAACACAAAATTACAAAAAAAAAACTACAATATTCATAATGCAAAAAACAAATTCCATATCATGGCAAATAAAAAATTTATGGTATTAGTCGTACTGGTCTGATACCAAAGATTGGGAACACAGAATCTCGAAATGATCATAAGGATCTTGGAATATAGAACCTCAAAACGATCACAAGGATTGGGGAATAGAGAATTACTACTTGATCACAAGGATCGGGAACCCCAAATATCGACCGATCAAGACGATCATGGCAATCATGACTCGAAACTCTAGATTATTCAATATTGTTATAATATTGTAAAGAAATCCATAAGTATACCTCATAAGGATATATCTGTTAGGAACTGGAGATAGTGGTTTTGATAACAACAACCTTTGTAACTTATTTATTATAACTTATATACTAACACTATTGTCTAGTTATATATAGATGTTATTATGCAGAATATATATAACGTAGGTACTGATTATTGAAGACTGTATAGTATAAAGATCAAGAATGAAGAAATCAATTTTGAAGACTCATGAGTATCAAGATCAAGATTTCATGATAAGTGTATAGTTTTGTTAAAACTTCATAATAGCATGGGAATCTTCATTCCAAATTTCATTTGGGATGGAACACATTTCTACCTTCTTAGTGGCTTAAAAACCCATGACAAGTAGCTTACAAACCTACGACAAGTGGCTTACAAACCCGTGAACATCCTGATTTTGTACAAGTTCTCGAGTCCTGATGTGATGAAATATTCTGCAGGTAGAAGCTTGCAAAACTACTTCAAAATGGTTTTTCAAAATGATTTTCAAAACTTCTTTTCAAAATGGTTTAACTTTAAAAATTATCTTTTCAAATGATTTTCAAAACGGTGTTTTAGCCTTAAAATATTCTTTGTTTTTGTTTTTAAATAAACTATTGTTTTAAACTTCGTTTGTTTTAAAATTATCTTCTAATTTTTAGATAGTATTTATAATATATATACTTGAAATTTAAAATCAAATTTATATATATATATATATATATATATTCTAAAAATATTTTTTTGCTCTTCTTTATTTTAAAACATAGAAAAATTAGTTTATCTTACTCTAGAATCTTTTCATCTTGTTTTCCTTTCAATACCACTTTCAAAACAAATTTTACATTATTTTTAACTAAGGGATGTCGACATCATGGGATACCCCATGTCGACATGGTGGCCGTTAAATTCAAAAGTTTTAATTTTCAAAAGAAGTGTCTATTCGTTTAACCCTCTTCACGAATGACAATTACCGTTACTGGTCTATAAATAGCCTTCAAAAACAAATTTTTTAACTAACTATTTTCTTCACTCCTTCTCCACAAATCCATATTCTAAAATTTTCATATTTTTAAGATCGTGTCGAAATTCTGCCGAATTCTTAAATGAATCAAATTAGAATCTCATTCTTATTTGATTCTCTGCCCTCTTTTGAAGATCAATGTGCTACTCAGAGTTATAGGATCAATTTGTAATCAAAAGTATATCAAGTCTCTCTATAAGGTGTGGTTGGGCCTAGAAATCAGTTGGGTGATCTTGTGTCTCGTAAATCAAGAGAGTTTTCCCCAGACTCGAAGACGGGAGGGTACCTCAAGGCCTTTAGAAATTGAGGATTGTAATCTCGACATTGGTATAATAAAAATCTGTACGAGGTGTTTGCCTTGGTGCAGGACTGGATATAGGTTAATTCCAAACCAGTATAAAATCTGGCGTGTTCTTTCCTTTTACAGCTTTTTATTTACTTTCTGCATCTGTGTTTGATTCTGTGATTGTTCTATGATTAAGTTCTGCATTTGTTTATATCATAATTGTAATTTAGTCCGTATCTGTGTAGTTAATGCCCCGCTATTACCCCACTATAACCCCGCTATATCTCATAGCGGATTTCTGCCGCTATGATTTTTCCATATAGCCCCAAAATATAGCTATTCCGCTTTAAGCCCTGCTATTTCCGCTATATCCCGTTATTCCCGCTATATTCCACTATTTCCGCTATATCTTCTTTAATAAAATGAAATGAAAAATTGCATTTATACATTATAAAAATTATGAAACTAATTTATTTGATTTAATTTTTAATATATTTTCAAAAATGAACATACTCCAGTATTGTACTAAATTTAATTATATTATATGACAGTTTTACGTTTATTTAAAGTATACTCGCACATGTTTTTATTTAAAATTATTTATGTACTAATTATAATTCAATTTGAATGATAATTTTTCATTTAATTACCATTTATATATTTGTAAAAACATTAAGTACAAGTTTTATATGTTATTTAGCGTTATGCGCTATATCCCGTTGTATCCTCGCTGTATCCCCGCTATGACTTTTTGCACCTCCACCGCTTTGAATCTGCCGAGCGCTTTAACCACAGATCCATATAAGTCTTAGAATCCATTAAACACTATTCACCCCTTCTAGTGTTAAATTAGCCTTAAGATCCTTAATCCGCATTTCATTTCACTATCGGTCCCACCAAACACCAAAATATAGTAAGCTTTAAAGTTTTAAGTACTATCGCTTTTAGTAATAACCAAAATGTCCCATACCGCCTGCTGAAACTCAAGTATTTACTAGAAGATGGTAAATCTCACTCGTTACGGATACTATTGGAATACTTGAGCCATATTCTCTTAAGGGTATCATTTTCATTGAACAGTAAAAGAGAATACAATTCTAAAGTGCTAAATACTTCCTAAAAGAAATCATAAGAATTTAACCAAGGCATCCCATACTACCTGGTAAAATTCAAGTACTCGCTAATGGGCTTATCAGTGCCACTCAAACATTTTATTTAATGAGTTGTACAATATTCAATGAAGCATTACTCGAGAGCATTTAAACAAAATAGTAATACTAAATTGGTTATTAGTACTTTCCATATTATAGAACTAAGGCTCTCATAACATTTTTCTCTTTTGAGTTTATAGCTTAAAAAGAAAATACTATAATTTTATATAAGTATTCACTATTTGATAAAATCTTCCATGAAATCGAATTGTTCCAGAATTGCAATTATATATATACTTAGTTATCTCAAAGTTCCATATAAGATATTTGGTTAACAAACCATGTTTCAAAATGCATATAGATAAGTTCCTTTATTTCTTAAATCCAAAGCTCATTTATTATTCAATACGTACACACACACATATACATATATATATATATATATTACTATTTAAATAAAAATAAAATAAAATTCCAAATTTTTCCCCAAACACTTTTATATATAATAGATGTTCCAAATTATTAATAAAAAGATCCATATATGTTAACCGTTTACTTTATAAATCCATGAATGCTCACATTTCAAAATCCATAGGGGTATTCCAACATTTATTTATAATCAAATTTGATTTATATTTCCAATACCAAATTCTAGAGATCCACTACCATGTTTATAATAATATTATATATAAATAGATACTAAAAATCTTTTGTAAAAAGAAATTGCTATAGAAATTTAGTTTGGAATACATATATTTTACAATAGATTTTCTTTTACAGATTCATTGTTTAAATGTATATGTGTATACATAATTATATATACACAAAGTAATTAAACACCAAAACCCAATCCGATTTATTTCATATATTTAAAGAACTAAAACCCAGAAACTGAAGTAGTCAAAATCATTCAGAAATCACACAACCAAGCAAACAATGCTATGAACAAGAAGCAACATCATGAAGAGGAGAAGAAACCTAGAACTTGTGTTTTAGGTTTCCAACCGATCGATCGGTGCCTTACCGCCGATCGACCAGTGGGCCACCTAGAATGGGAGTTCCAAGTGCTTGCATGCCCACTGTCGACGACTAATTTCTCCTGATTCGGTTCCATTTTGTTCCGACGATTTCTATTAGTAATACAGACTCAAATTTCAACATATAATCATTCAGTAACATAATAAAGCAATCAAACATTAAAATAGAAAACAAATTTATAGTGAATAGAAATTTCACAAAGTTGAACAATTAAAGGTTATCGACTACAAAAAAGGATCAGCAACCAATTTTCAACCATTCAACCAGAAATTACTAACATACAACTAAGTATTCATTGATAGGCATGTGAGAATTAACTCACCTTGCTATTTCCTATTTCAACATTAAAATTATAGTTCCAGCGGTTTCAAGCTAATACAGCAAACCCTCGAACAGTTGTTTCACAATATACGGTAAAAACCCAATTCAATTGCTGAAACAATAAATTATTCAAACTAAAAAAGAAAAAGGGGTTCAACTTATTGTCGTACTTATTTAAGGGTTTCCATTGCAATGAAATTTGAATTCGAGCTCTAAGTTGAAAAAGAATTTAGGTTTTCTATTTGTTTCTCAGCTCACAATACAATGAATGTACTATAAAAGAGGTAGAAGCTTTCCAACTTAGCTTTACTTTGTTATTAGGATTGGGTTTTAATTTAAACCCAATTAAAGATAAAGAATTTATTTAGTTTAAAAAACCAACGTCTTTTAAAGATTTAACTTTGTTATCAATGACAAACAAGCTATTAAAAATTCCCAAATGCACTCTTTTTACTCGAAAATCAAATTTTACAAATTTAGTTCATAATTATATATAACATATTTACTATTTAGCTGTACAACTAAAATTCACATTTTCTTAGAAAATTTAAACACACTCCAAAATATCTCATTCAATTTTTTAATTGAAACAAATTAATTAAAACCAAAATAAATTTTACTTTCCAAATAATCATTCATGTTATCGTCAAAATCTCTAATAGTCAATTCAATAATATCGTAATTTGAGTTAAAATCATCCCTAAGAAAGTGAACTCTTTTCTTTAACTCAATTATTCCAATTATTAAAACTAAGTCTAATTACTTTTTTAAATTTCGAAATCACAAAATAGAATTAATTATCCATAACTAATTACGTAATTAACAACATGGATTTTGTAAAAAGCTGGGGTAGAATAAAAAAGTATAAAACCATAAAAGAAGATAACAATATCAGAATCTCACAATGGAAGGTTAATATATAATACCAAAGGAATAGTACAATGGGTTACTCAAATATCAAAGTGCTGAAACCTAAGTAATATCATTAGCCTGGACAGTTATAACTACATATCCTTAAAATGTTGACATATACAATACTAAATGCAGCAAAAATAAGAATATTATGGAAAGTAATCATCCAGATTCTCTCCATAAGCTCCAAAGCGCCTTTAGCTAAATTTGCAAACATGCATGGGGCTGACCCGAGCATTATAAGAAAACAACATGCAGATTAGTCTAGTAAACTTGCATGACAAACAGAAGACGTAAGAGTGATATATAATGGCACCTTTTGCGACCTTACAGATTACTATAATGGTTTTTCGCTCCAATGAAGCAAACCATTCATTTAGTTTATCATATAGTAGTATGGTAGATAATGTCTAGTGTATAGCACATAAATTATGTCAAATAACTGCTATGTGAATGCCACAACAATAATATGTTTACAATCAATACCACTATGCCACATTCGTATATGGATTGTTTTCTATGTAGACGCCCCTAGTTAACTAAAGCGGATCTCCATGACAAGGATCGGATACTTCATTCTATGCATAGTATATCTCTAGTTAGGATGTACTCAAAGGTAAACACAACTGGCCCAACGGTGAACTGTGTGATGCCAAGTATAGCCAACTCCCGGGCCCAATGATTGAAAGCATACTCTAAATCTGGAGTTGATATACCCTTAAAGGTAAGGTAAACCCAAGATTATGCATCCTACCCTGATTTAAGTCTTTCTGTATGTCGAGGCTACATTCGATATCTCTCACATGAGTCTTCACCACTCGAGCAACACACGAATCCCTAATTGGATTCCTTCATCTCGAACAGATCACGAATCACTACATGGATTTGAGCATCTTGAATAGATCTCAAACCTCCATATAGGTTCCCTACACAAGTCCATTGACAAATGCTAACGTTGTAATCTCTCTTGAAGTACTCCTCAATATAGACAGTCCCTCATGATAACATTGTTTGGAATGCTAACGCTGACCTCTCCACTGGACTTAACTTTAGGATTAACAGTTTGGAATGCCTAATCTAGCAACCTCCTTTTCCTTCCTCTTCTTCTTGCTTTTGCCCCTCCATATCCTATATTCATCATAGCCTATCCCAATAGGATGAGCGTGGATTCACTTCTTTAGGTCTTGGCTTAGTGGAATATGTTCTAATGTTGTAATAACTTGTAGAAAAGTTTGGAGGGATTTGGAGTTTATTTGCAAGAATTTTCATTAGAACACAAGAGATGAAGGAGCTATTGATTTTTCAACTCAAAGCTTTATGAATTTGTGAATGTATACTAAGGGTATGCCCCTCCTTTTATAGGCACAATGGTGCTCTTTAAGCATGCATTCACCCCACCACCACGCCATGGAAGCTTCACCTTCCATCACTTCTCCTTTAGGTCACTTCTTTATGTTAATTACCATTATATCTTTCTCCTAATATCTCTTATTCATATGGAAGCTTTTAAAAAATTCTAGACTTTAAAATGAGATGTTATGTGTTAATTAGTTGCTAATGTGTTCATTTGATCATTAGACATGTGCCAAAGATTTTAAACAACTTATATCATCGAAAATCTATTTACCGATAAATCAATTTTCAATCATATTGCCGATTTTTCTTTGATGAATATATTTTTATAAACAAATTTATTATTATTCATTAATTAAATGATGTATAACAGGATTATGAAATCATATTTATTACACTTAATCATATTACAAAACGTTTCGATATTCAAAGACTAAGTGTTCGAATTTTTGGATCACTACAACACGTTAGGAAATGTTGATTTGCAGTAGTGGTATATGATTTTTAGGTTCTATTGATGATGTAATCCATCCATACATCAAAATAGTAAAAAAGGATTGATTGCATTTGTCTTATTATAATTTTTTGAAATAAAATAACGAAATGTCAAAAGTTCAATTTAGGATTTTTTGTAGTGGATCCAACTCTACCATTTATCCACTCTATTATTGCCAATAATGTTTCTAGGCAGTTTGATTTTTTAGTATTTTGAAACACAAGTTTTTATTAAAATACAGTTTTTTCGAAATAATATTAATTATTAAAATAAAAAACTTTGTTAAAAAATTCCTAAATTTTTTCTATATGTTTCTGAAATGATATAATATTTTTAAAAATATAGAATTGTATTTTTAATGTAATAGTTATTTTATATGTAATAAACAATTCAAAATTTCAATAAACGTTAATTTAAAAATATGAATATATGTATGATAATTAATTTTCGAATTTTTTAATTCAAATTATACATAAATAAGTGTACTAAATTTTTTAAATCATATATATATATACACCTTATATATGCATATATGCTATTATGCGAGAGAAATACACACTAATATATATGTATATATATATGAATATATTAATAAATATATAAAGCAATTATTAATGATAAAAATCGATTTTGTACAGTAAACGGCATTTTTCTATACATAAATCAAATAGTATAATAAATAAATTATGCACATAACCAAACTGATTTGTGACAACCACGTCTACTTACAAAAATCTTACCTAACTAAACATATGGTAGCAATATATTTAAACAGAAATGAAATTGTTCATTATAGGATCATAAAATATAATTTAATTAATATAATTTAAGTTATGTCCGCAAGCATAGCTCAGCTGGTTGAGGACTACCTTGCAACTATGGAACAAAGTTCCTGGAGGTTGCGGGTTCGAGTCCCACAGCTGAGATATGTTTCCCTTATGGCCTTGAGCGGTATATCCTCAATAAAGCCGAACATGGTAGAGCATTAATGCTCTTGGCTGGGCTGGCTAAAAAGGGGGGTTAGTGTGGAGGACAACTATATCCCCTAGCTCTACTTTTCGGAGTAGGGTTTTAAAAAAAATATGAATTAAAATTACCAATTTAATGATGCCTTTTAATCCACGTTGAAGCAATGACTTCCCTTTCTTTTACTGTTCTTGATTCGTCAGATTGCAAGTCTGAAGTCACCTACCTCTAACTATCGAATAGTATTATTTTAATTTGAAATATATTTGATAATTTTGAAGTGGATTGAGAGGTATGTTTTAATCAGCAATGCAGACGGTAATGGCGGCTAAAAAGGTTCGTTGTTATTTTTATAGATACATACACACAAATATATATATATATATATATATATATATATATATATATATAAGGTTGTATTAGAGAGAAACGAGGAAAACCTTCTCACACATTCTCACTTGATCTCAACCTATTACCTTCAAGACAATTCCCTATGTTTTAGCCACCCATAGAATTCCCAAAACCAAAATTTTGCAGCCCTAATTATGGTCCTTAAACCCATCTAAGATCAAGCCAAAATACTATGCAATTAAATCTAATTTAATCGCTTGTCGATATTGTATATCGATCAATATATTTATAACTGTTATAAATATATATAAGATTACTTATTTCTCAAATCATATTCAAATTTCATAAGTAATATTTCATAAATATTAATTAATTTATAACAGTTATAAACTAAATAAATCGTTCGATCTTAAGGGAATTCATCATTTTGGCTGTGTAACTCTTAGGGACATCACGTAGCACGTGGTGTGACATTATGGCCAAACTTATCGCTTACTCATTTTCGGTAAAATCCAATTTTAGTTTAATAAGCTTTACCCAGTTGATTTGTTTGCACCAATTCTCTTCATCAAAACTATCACTTTGGACTTATGAAATTTGGTAATGGTCAAAATTCCAATCTCATCCACATTCAACTTTATAGTCCAAATACAAAGACTTTGGTTCATTAGTAACAATTATTAGTAACCAAAATGCTCTGGCCAGAGACTTTGACCTTGAGTTGACTAGAATTGACCATGATACAAACCACATATAACTGAGGAGATGGATTCTCTCTTGAATAGTGCATCACTTCCAACAATTCCACTCGACCCAACTATAGTCACTCAATGGATGTCATGCCATGATTTGGTTATAATCAAAGCGGAGCTTTCATATTGAAGATCCACAATGTTCTCTAGTCGAGAGAACCATGTAAATCAGTCACATCTATGTTTTATGTTTGACCTTAGTTATATTAACCAACATAAAGCTATCGAGTGAGTTGTTCCATAGTAATCCAATAACTATTAGTATATAATCCTTAGGTGCCCCAATAGTCATGTGTAATACACTGCCCAACATTTGGAGAGCGTTACATACTCCAGTCATAATGGATACATCGATATCCAGTCTCGATTCATCTTGACTAAGAACATTTAAAATGGTATATTTGTTTCGTTGTGATAAATTACTCACGGTTACAACACTTTGTAACTACTACCACAAAATATACCATTTATGGATTTTTCTATTAAATATACTTTTAATTAAGTTAATTAATTAATATAATCACATTATACCAAGCATATAATAGGAAGAAAATACCTTTTATTTCGAACAGGATTGGTCAACGAATTAGATATATGTAGCAAATTACATAATTGCCCTTAGGGCATACCCCTAACTCTATCGAATGCCCCCTTGGATGATCAGAGTAATATATAGACATAACACACTTAATACAATACATTGCGAATAAGACTAAACAACTCCTAAATATAGCTAGCATTAACCTTCTGCTCGTCTCCGAAAATTTTATTCATCCACATACTAAACCTGTAAACCCACACTCTCAATCTACTCAAATTAATTTTCAGGATCCATGAGTTTAAGGGGAAAAACATAAACTTCGAGTCCGACATAAGGCCTGGTGTGAATAATACTATTACATCTCGGTTTACTGATATTAAGTGAGACCAAGCCGCTTAGAGGAATGGGTTTTCCGACATTAATATCCCTTTAAAACATATCTTTTTGCAAATCAAAATATTGCAACCAAACTGGTTAATCAAACTAACTATATCAATAATAGAAAATATCTTATATTCTTAAAACAGGTAATAAACTGACCAGCTGTCCAAACAAAATGTAGTTTTGTTTGGCTAACTACTAATCTTTGGCTGACTCGGTCCTACCAGACAACATAAACAAAGTATCCAACGACTGTTAGACATTACTTCTGGATGGCCTGTCCTTAACTTACTTCTCTAAAGGTTACCTATTCCTAATGGTATTGCAGGCTCACCGATATCCTATCTCTATACATATATATTCCTTTCTGTATGTAACTATCATTTATGTCTTATCTATGACTAAGCCCAACATACTAGAATTTTGGACTAAATTAGCAAGGGTCTAATAGCTAGTGTATAGGGTGCAACCCTATACCAGTCCCATTTGGTATACAAATATATGAGTCATTTTACTTTTTCAAAATGATTTAACCCTTTGAATCATACTTATACAAAAAAATTAAACTATTTGCTTTACTCAAATTTCTTTGCCATGATATATGCTTTACTCAAAACATTGTTGATGAAAGCACTTGAAAACTTTGCTTAATACCTTTAAACAGTCATATTCGAAACCATTGAAAGTACTTCTTTTGAAACTATTAAGAGTACCCTTTTAAATATAGACAAATTACTTTACTTTATAACCTTAGGCCAGAAGGCCAAACATACCTTTCGAAACCATGGATAGTTGGCCTTTCGAAGCATTGAAAACACGTTCTTTGAAAGCTTTATAAACCTTAAACATCCTCTTTTAAAATCCTGTAAATATGCCTTTCGAAACCATTAGAAACCTTCCATTTAAACTAAGGTAAACCTTTCGAAATACTGGAAACCATTCATTTCAAACTATTATAAGATACCTTTCGAAAGCACCAAAGTATATTACTTAAAACAAGCCTTTCAAAAGCATTGAGTTCAAGTTAAAACATGTGGAAAAACCTTTCGAAACAATTTAAAATCATTTCTTTCGAAATCTATGGTTTTAACTTTCAATGGAACAAAATGCTCATAAAACAACTAAGTCAAAATCACTCTTCCGAAAGCTATTTTCTAAGTAAAGAAGTGATGGTGCCGAAACCAACCCTTCGAAAGCATTGGAGAAGTGGCTAAGTTATAAAACAAGGTAACCCTTTTGAAGGCGTTGCTTTGAAAGATAAGATGTGGCAGCAAGGAGTTTCGGCCTTGTCGAAAGCCATTTTAAAAAAAAAGGCGGCAACTTGAGTCGAAAGCTTATCTTTAAACCAATTACCCAAGTCGAAAGCCATATCATACGAAAGCAAGCAAGTGTGTTTTCTTTTAAAAGCCAAAACGAAGTTTCGACTCTTTCAGAAGCCATATTTCGACCCTATAATTTTCGCCTATCTAAAATCCACTACGTGCCAAGCCTTTGATACCATGTGTACTAGTTTCGAATTGGTTGGCGGCGGAGGTATGTGATCAAAAGGTTGCTACAGAAGGTAGTGAAACAGGGGGATACTTACAAAAACTGTTTCCTTTCCTTTTAAAGTAATTTCTTTCCAGCTAACTTTCTTATTTATAAAAATATAATCGGTTGCCAATTTCTTTTCCAAAATCTTTTCTAAAGTGCTGCCGAATTCAGATTTTGTTTATTTACACATTTACAAAATGCCCCTTCTCCTATTTTAAACATATAAAACATTTAAGTTCCATAACTTATGTAACGACCCGAAGTTTTCGACCTCGAAAAATCGACACTAATACGTTCACATCTGATAAACCGGATTTTTGGACATCTGTTGTCTAATAATTAACTGGATTAATTAGTAGAAACACTGATTTATAAACTAAACAAATAAATCTGATAGTAAATATTTATATCTGGGTATATATTTATTTGATATATATATATATATATGTATATGTATATGTATATGTATATGTATATGTATATGTATATGTATATGTATATGTATATGTATATGTATATGTATATGTATATGTATATGTATATGTATATGTATATGTATATGTATATGTATATGTATATGTATGCATTGTGGTTTGGAAGTTATATTTGAAATTTAATATAATAATTTTTCAAGAACTATTTAAGGGTTAAATTCTAATATATATATATATATATATATATATAATTAGTTTTAAGGGATGTATAAATATCTATAAAAAGAAATGCATTTAATAAAAATACAAAATATTCAAAACATAAGATTTATATATAAAACTAAATTGAAAACAATATAAAAATTGTATAAAACATATTAATACATGATAATTACCAATGTAAACATAGGTTCTTTCAATATAACAAATGCGAATCAATTATAACATGCAAATGACATTTGTAAGCAAATTTAACAAGTGTTAATATTTTCTTTTTATTTTTAAATCATAAATAATAGATAAAATAAGATATGTACATCTCTACTCCTTTCTCATTTCCCTTTTATCTTCATTACCAAAGAAACAAGTAAAACAAAAGCTGTAAGCAAACTTGAAAACTAGAAAATCATCAAACAACAACTAAGCATACCCATCTCGGTTTTAAACCTGAAACATCATAGCTGATCAAAGAAAATCCATCTCAGTTTTAAAAGCAAAATTGTCTCAAATTAAAGCAAGTTTCAAATTTCAAATAAATCAAGGCAGGATCAACTCAACTAAGCATTATCCAGTTTCCAGTTCAAGATCTTAGCATTCCAGTATTTTTTTCAAAATACAAAACCATTTCAAAAATCTTTGTTTAGTATTTTTTTCCAAGTGAGTAAACTTTCACCCTTTGACCAAATCTACTTATTTAAAACAATGCATGTGGTAAATTCTTGAAATATTGATGGTGAAATGTTTGCAAGAATGTTTGAACATACTTATATATATATATGAGTACTATGTGCATATCTGAGAACATGTCTCTGTTAAATTTCAACATACCAAAAATACTCTAAATCCAATATCTCTTCATATAATTTAAATTAGATTATGGTGTTCAAAGGTTTGTATTTACCTAATCTTGTTTTTAAAAATATTCATAAGTATAAATAGAAGGAAATTAACAGGAAATAGGAATATACAGTGAAATAAAAATTCAAGTCAAAAATTAAATTGTTAAATTCTCAAGTTTTGATTGTATATTTGGGTCTGTAATTCAAAACCATGATTTTTAGTATATATTTAATGATTTTTAACATTGGGGATGTTGAGAATTTCCTAGTTGATCAAAAATTGCATTTTGGCTAACCTCTGGCGAATGGAGGTTCTGGAGAGGTCGGGGTTTATACTGGAGATAGCTCGTAGATCGAGGTTGGTAGGAAAAATAGCCGGAGAGTTTATTAATCGTCGGTGAGGCTGGTCGATGGTCTACTAGGGTTTATATTATGGCTTGGGTCGTGTTTGATTTCAAGGACAATGCGGTGCCGACGTCGGGTCGAGTTGGGTCGGGGTTACGAGAAAGGGAATGAGGAACTTAGGCAGAGGTCCAGGTACGAGGCCGTAGCCTCTGATGGATGGAGATGGGAGATATGAGTTGATTGATGATCGAGTTTTCAGCCTGGATGGTTTGAATTCATTCGTTTTCTGTGAGGTGGTTCGAGATTCTCGGTGATCGATTGGGTCGGGATGATCATCGACGACTTGTAGATGCGGTGAGGTCGATCGGAACGATGGTGAACTTGCATGCACGTGCACAAGTTTTCGTGGTATCAGGTGTTCGCTGTGATTGTTGAGGCATCGGGGAAGATGGGCTTTGGCTCGAAGTAAATCTCGTATTTGATCGAGAGGGGAAAGATGAGCGGTAAGCTCGAGTCGTAGCTCGGGTATTTCCGTTCTAGGCTCAAGTTCGTTTATGTTAGCCGTATGTTAAAGTAGAGGAATGTATAAGTTCAAAGGTTTCAAAGCAAATGTTAAAGTGATTTCAAAAGCAAAGGGTAGAGATAAATTATCAAACATGTTTTCAAGATTTAAAATTTTAAGTCAAATGTTTTAGGATTTATTATTTTGATTGAATAAGTTTATATTAGGCCAATTATTTAAATTAAATTACTGAGTGTTTCCAAATATAATTTAATGGAGTAATTAAGTAATTGATAAGATAAATGTTTTATCTTGAATTTAATTAAGATTTTGGGTAATTATAGATTAAATAAATTGATGAAGTAATTAAAGTGAGATTAATTAATTAATGATTAAGGATTAATTAATAATTAAGAATTATAAATTAATAAATTAGAGTTTAATTAATTGGTGATTAATTAATGTAAGTAATTAGAGATTAATTACTTAAATGATAATTACTAAATATAAGTAATTAAAGGATTAATTTGTTAAGGCTTAATTAATTTAATTACTAATTAAAGGATAAATTAATTAATAATCAAAGGCTAATTAATTGAGGATAATTAACCAATGGAATAATTACTTGATGAAAGTAATAAAAGGGAAATTACTTAATGGAAGTTATTAAGGATTAATTACTTAGTGTAATTAATTAAAGTATTTGTTAATTAAGGAAATTAATTAAGGGTTAGTTAATAAATGAGTGTGATTAATTAAAGGATAATTAATCAATGTAAGTGATTATAGAATAATTAATTTGAGTAATTAATTAGGGATAAATATAATAAATTATTGTTAATTAATAAGTATACTTAAAGGTTAATTAATGTGAATGGTTGAAGGTTAATTAATTTACATAATTAATTAAAGGCTAATTACTTAATGTAATTAAATATGATAATTAAGGGATTATTAATTAATTGGTTTCTAACTAATTAATGTTGAGTAAGCAGGATTAAAGATGATTGAGTTCATTAATTTAATTTATTTAAATTAATTAGAAATGGCGTGACTAATTAATCTTGCTTATGGATGATTGAATGATATTGAATACATTGGATTATTTGTTATCCCAGGTATGTGATTGTGAAGCTACGTGAATATGTTACTCTGAATACGAATTGAATTATCTTCACTTAAACAACTTGGATTAATAATAACATTGGATTCGAAGAAACCGGGGTCGGGTATCAGTAAATACCATAAACCACTTTGATTTGAAATCTACAATGATTCTTTATAGATTTGATATGTGCAATCAACAGGCTGGAATGGAATAATTTAAGTAAACTAGACCATTGAAAATTATGTAGTGGTACTCAGGGATTGATTTGTGAAATAAGTATTGGTTTTTAACAAGTTAAGAACTCGTTGTGAGGTACGAGTTACCAGGGTTTTCAAATAAATTTTATACCTTTAAATTTCAAGTTAGATGGGTTTACCCACGCTGGTTTCCATCCTAACCTAGGTATTACTTTGATGTAATGCTCGGGTCAGACCGAGTATTGCAGATTTTCATCTTAGGATGTTCTGGAGTTCAGGAGGCGAGCTGGTTGGTAGGAACGTATGGAGTTTTTCACCGTGTAAGAGAGTTTTATTGATAGTAGTCTGGGACAAATTGTAAGACTGTCCAATTTATGTATAAATGATTGTACTCTGATGTATTGTTATAAATTGACAGCTACAGCTTTCTTTGTATAAACGCTATTATACGATATTATATTTAATCCACTCCGAATGTGAGATTCTGTGTTTTGTTTTTTGTTCTCCTTCTACGTCTTTCTTCTTTACCCTAACAATCTAAGATTTTCGACATTCGATTGCTCGTCACTTCTACGTTGAACTTATTAGTGACGAATTTTCGAGGTCGATCGTTACATTTTGGTATCAAAGCCGAAGGTTAAGCGAGAACCTTGGCTCTGGTGGGTTTACTCATTAATATAGGGTCAGTGATACCCTAGAATGAGTTGAGCGTATTATATATAAGGGCGTATTTGTTATTTTCTTATATAAAGATTTAAAAAAAATTAAAGGTAGTTTTTATAAACTTATATTTTGATATATTAAGTAATAGTTTATCCAATATATATTAAGGAAATTGGTTATTGATTATTGAAATTGAATAGGATAATAAGAATATAGGTTGGGATTCTATTAATTAAGTCTAATATAGGTTAGGGAGTTCCACTAATCCCGTTTTAGAGGAAGATGGCTAAGACTGAAGAATGGAAGGCTAAACGTAGAGAGCGAAGAGCAGCTGCACGTAAAGATCATGAAGAAGCAATTCAAGAGTATGAGAAACAGGTTGAGGAAAGGGCTGGACCAGGACCTTATGCTAATGTCACCTGCTACAGATGTTTCAATAAGGGTAATTATGCAGTCAAGTGCAATAAAACAATAGAGGAAGTAAAGGGTACATTCCAACGGTTTCGCTATGATATCTTGTGCTTTAAGTGCCATAAGAAAGGACATTTCTTAAACCATTGCCCTGAAGTGAGAAAGGTGAAGCGTAAAACTGTAGAACCTGTCAACGGGATGACTATTTGTTATCATTGTAAGAAGATGGGACACATCGCTAGGAATTGTCCAGAGAGACAGAAGAAGAATATGGAACGTCCTGCAGAAGGCGTGAAGGTTATCCAAATTGATGGAAGAGTAGAAACCATTGTGGTAAATGTTATAAGTGGGGACATCCTGTTGAGAAGTGTATGTTCGGGCTTTGCCCTCTGGAATGAAGTCTATAGAAAGGATTCATGTGTGAATACTAAGGCTCTGTTTTTTTCCAAACCCCTAGGTAATGGAGAAGGCATCTAGAAATATGACTACTGTAAGACTCTTATTTTGGATAAATGAATGTAATGTTTGAACTACTAGTGAGTAGTCTATTAATGTGTGGAATATTTTGTGGCAGTACAATCTAATATAAAATTATCCTTATTTATTTGAGAATTAAATGGGAATTAATTCGAAAGTGGAATTGTAATGAACTAATTGAAATTTGGAATTGAATTAAATTAATTAGGAATAAAATTTGATAATTTGGGTGTTTATTTTAGCTTATCCTGATATCATCATATTGTTATTAATAATCTATGAAACATAGAATTTGATTACTTTAAATAAATTAAGAAATGGGTTGGGGTAATATACATCCATTACGGAAATGAAATGGAAATAAAAACTTTGATTAGGAACTATTTAAATAATTTTGAATTTAAGAGATAAAGATTGAACATATGGAAATGAAATCACTTTGAACTTAAGAATTAAATGATACAAATATAAATTTGCAAACTGGAAATTGTTTAAGAAGTGATTTCAAAGTTTGAAGATAAGGATGGGTGATAATTTTGATCTTGAAGATCAAATTGTCTAAAAAGTTTTGAACTCTTCTTTGAACCTTGAGATAAGTTAAGTAAAAGTAATTTAAATGAATAATAAAAATTTGGACTCAAATTAAATTGTTTAAAAGTCTTAAATTATGAATAAAAGTTTAGAGGTTAATTTGATTTAAGAGATTAAATCAACATTTAAAAATGTAACTCGAATTTATATAACCCCGGTTGGTTTAATGTTGATTTAAATTAATTGAAATTGTGATTGAAGTTGAATGAGTTCAAATTTCAAATGGAAATTTATTTGATTTTGGGTTAGGAATTGAAGTTAATTGAATTGAATTAAAACTGAATCAATTTAATGAGATTGGAAATTAAAAGTTAATTGGAAATCGAGATTGGGAAATTGAACTGTTTGACTCTGAAATTATTTTCAAATATATTGTTTTAATATAAACTATTTTAAATCTATTTTCCTAGCTATTTACTATGCAACCTTTCTTTTAAAACCCAAACTATCTTAACTTATTTTACAATAATTTGAAACTAATTACTATTTTCAACAATTTTACATCTGTTTACAAATTAATTTCTATTTTACGACTATTTTACAACTAATAGCTATTTTACAACTACTTATCTATTTTAAACTTTTCAAGTTATTTTCTAAATCAAGTGGTCAGAGTGTAAACTGTTTATAATTGAAGTGATTGATGTAGTAGAATGACGAAATTGTGAATAAGTGAATAGATTAAAACGAAGGTGAATAAAAAAAGAAAATTGATTTAGCTGATGAATCAATGAGGATAAATACGTAGGATGTAAGTATATTATTCTATTCGCAGAATGATTTGATCCAGATTCGAGCACAGATTTCGAGAAAGTATATCGATCCGAGCAGGGATTTTCACTCGATTTTTCGACGGCGAACCTTGGATATGGAATTTTTGATTGATTCTGGAAATTCTTTATCATATAGGCTATGCAAGGAGAATGACGTTTTTTGATCAAGAAACCAGATCTGAGTCTGCACTAGGAAGTAGGGTGGACGATACTAGTTTAGAAGTGAAATTGTGTGATCGAGCGAGTGATCAGATTTGAAATTGCATGCGGATGGAATATGTACATCGTACGTGCTTGAATGAAATAGGTATTTGAAAGGAAAGGTAAAAATGATTTTGAAAATGGAAAGGTATATTTTGAGAAAATTTTGGATGATTAAAGTGGAAGTTGAATATCTTTATTATTGAAATTTACTTTTTGAAAAGTATGTATTATGGTGAATAAACTTAGAAGGAAAATCAAATTTGAATATTTGATTTGGTATAAATAAAGTTATATATATCTGTTATATAAGATAAATCTCTCCTTCTTGAATCTATTGCCAGAAGAGGTGATCTTTGAAAGTATTTGAAGTATAAAATAGGAGTCTATATAAGTGATCCAAAGATTATTTTCAAAATGGAAAGGATAAGTTCTATATATATATATATATATATATATATATATAATTTTATAAGAATGATTTTGGAAAGAGTTTTGGAAACTATGGATTTGGAAAGGCTTTTTGATTTTTGGAAAAATCAATTTTGGGATTTGGAAAGCCAAGTTGGAACTATTGATTTGGGATATCGATTTTTTGTAAAGGAGATTTTTATGGAAAATCATAAAGGATATGATTTGAAAGATACTATAAGAGTATAGTATAAAATGTTTTGAGATTGGCTCTGAGGAAAAAGGCGCTCCCATTGAAATGAACTTCATAGTAGATCCATGGGGTGGTTCTTCCTTGAGCCGTAAGGGGGTGGCTCTAAATAGAATCCTGGGAGGAAGTCCAGACAAATTGAAGTTCCTAAGGATTTTTTGTTGTGTGTAGCGAAAGTCGAGGCTGTTGATGCCTATAGAGACATTTGGGTTACGCTGTGACGACAGTGTAGCTCGATGTCACTACAATCTACTACAGACCATAGCGAAAGTCGTGTGTGCTGTGAGAGCCAACGGTCTACATTTGATTTTGCCGTGATGGCAACGTAACATCGGTATACTATGATCTATGAAGACATAGCGAAAGTCGGGAGGCTGTGAGAGCCTAAGGCTACATTGGGACTTGACTAATGTAGTCTGCGACCTATGTAGGAGCGGTGAAGTTTCATTTGGCAGAGAAATTCGAGGGTGCTGATGCCTACGGTTACATGAATTTTTGTTGTGATAGCAACGTAACCCGAGACGTAACTGCGATCTGTGGCAGGTTTCGTGGCATAATCGAGGGGTGCGGAGTGCCTACAGTTATCTATGGACTTTGATGGGATGAAAACGTAACCATCGGGTTAACTATGACCATGTAGGGGGGTAATGATTTCCAAAGCATTCTCACCAAAGATGTTTTCCCTATTTTCAAAACATTTTCTAAGTATTTTCACTGGGTTTTGAAGTGGGTTTACCAAGTGCTTATAGATTTTCAGTCCTACGCCTGATCAACGTATGACCGAATTTCTGTGAGAACGATAATGGACTTGTGAAAACATCGAGTAATGGAAGTATTTTTATAAAACTGTTTTGGTAATATTATATCGACTTTAAAGTGTTTTTAAAATTCTTAAATGAAGGATTTACGGTTAAAATAGTCAAAGATCAATATAAGAAGACAATAGGCATTTTAATAAAATTCTAGCTTCGTTCCTTTTCGAGGACGAAAAGATTTAAAGGAGGGAGGACTGTGATAACCCGGATTTTAGATATCTGTTATTTGATAATTAACTGGATTAATTAATAGAAACACTGATTTATAAACTGAACAAATAAATCTGATAGTAAATATTTGTATCTGGGTATATATTTATTTGACATATATATATATCTGTGTGTGTGTGTATGCATTGTGGTTTGGAAGTTATATTTGAAATTTAATATAATAATTTTTCAAGAACTATTTAAGGGTTAAAATTCTAATATATATATATGTGTGTGTGTGTGTAATTAGTTTTAAGCGATGTATAAATATCTATAAAAAGAAATGCATTTATTAAAAATAGAAAATATTCAAAACATAAGATTTATATATAAAACTAAATTGAAAATAATATAAAAATTATATAAAACATATTAATACATGATAATTACAAGTGTAAACATAGGTTCTTTCAATATAACAAATGTGAATCAATTATAACATGCAAACGACATTTGTAAGCAAATTTAACAAGTGTTGATATTTTCTTTTTATTTTTAAACAACAAATAATAGATAAAAGAAGATATGTACATCTCTACTCCTTTCTCATTTCTCTTTTATCTTCATTATCAAAGAAACAAGTAAAACAAAAGCTGTGAATAAACTTGAAAACCAGAAAATCATCAAATAACAACTAAGCATACCCATCTCAGTTTTAAACCTGAAACATCTAAGCAGATCAAAGAAAATCCATCTCAGTTTTAAAAGAAAAATCATCTCAGTTTAAAAAAGGTTTCAAATTTCAAACTAAATCAAGGCAGGATCAAATCAACTAAGCATTATCCATTTTCCAGTTCAAGATCTCAGCATTCCAGTTTTTTTTTTCAAAATACAAAACCATTTCAAAAGTCTCTATTTAGTATTTTTTTCCATGTGAGTAAACTTTCACCCTTTGACCAATTCTACATATTTAAAACAATGCATGTGGTAGATTCTTGAGATATTTATGGTGAAATTTTTCCACGAATATTTGAATATACTTATATATAGAAGAGTACTGTGTGCATATCTGAGAACATGTCTCTATTAAATTTCAATAGACCAAAAATACCCTAATCCAATATCTCTTCATGTAAGCTAAATTAGATTATGGTGTTCAAAGTGCAGCTGTTTGTATTTACCTAATCTTGTTTTTATAAATATTCATAAGTATAAATAGAAGGAAATTAACTGGAAATAGGAATATACGGTGAAATAAAAATTCAAGTCAAAAATTAAGTTGTTAAATTCTCAAGTTTCGATTGTATATTTGGGTCTATAATTCAAAACCATGATTTTTAGTATAGATTTCATGATTTTTAAAATTGTGGAAGTTGAGAATTTCCCAGTTGATCGGAAATTGCATTTTGACAAACCTCTGGCGAATGGAGGTTCTGGAGGGGTCGGGGTCCATACTGGAGATAGCTCGTAGATCAAGGGTGGTAGAAAAAATAGCCGGAGAGTTTATTAATCATCGGTGAGGCTGGTCGATGGTCAACTAGGGTTTAAGTTATGGCTTGGGTCGTGTTTGATTTCAAGAACAATGCAGCGCTGACGTCATGTCAAGTTGGGTCGAGGTTATGGGAAAGGGAACGAGGAACTTAGGCGGAGGTCCAGGTACGAGGCTGTAGCCTTCGGTGGAAGGAGATGGGAGATATGAGGTGATTGATGATCGGGTTTTTAGCCTGTAGGGTTCGAATTCATTCGTTTTTGTTCTGTGAGGTGGTTCGAGTTTCTAGGTGATCGATTGGATCGGGATGATCATTAACGACTTATAGAAGCCGGTGAGGTCGATCGGAACGACGGTGAACTTGCGTGAATGTGCATGAGTTTTCATGGCATCCGGTGTTCGCTGTGATTGTTGAGGCATCGGGGTAGATGTGTTTCGGCTCGAAGTAAATCTTGTGTTTTGATCGAGAGGGGAAAGATGTGACGCCCCACCTCTATACCCACGCTAGCCAAAAACATTACGGTGAATGCTGTCAACTAGCACGGAGAATAAGGCTGTTGAGGAGCGACCATCCGTGTAATTTCTTTGCGCGAGCACCGATATGTCATATAGTATAACATGCAATGCTTTATCCAGAGGAAATCCGACATACCGACACAAACTCAAAGCTACTACACAGTGGCTATAAATATCTTTGGAAAAACAAATATAGGAATAAACATAACATAAATCAGCCACAGAAAATTCATATCACAAAGGCGGAATAAGATATGAATACTACACATAAAAGTGTACATCAGAGTAGTGGTCAGAAAGATCCACAATATCACAAAAGAATAGTTACACGAACTACACAAAAGAATAAGTATACATTATGGAGTCTATATCTCTAACGTATACAACAAAAACTACTAATCTAAGTAGTCAACCAAAAGTCAGAGAAATCAATCCCAAGAGAGAAGTCAAGCTGAAGCACCTGTAACATCTCGGTCTGACTCGAGTATTATTTAATAAGAAAGTAATAAACGGATCAGTCTAACTATAAATATCAGATGAAACGATATAGAATCAGAGTTATGACAAACACATAATAATCACAAGGCCAAGCTGTGATATATAAGTAGTTGATAATCAACAAGAGATTAATCAATATCACAAAATCTACACAAGAATCAAAGAAGTGTCATACTCTTTATTTCGTTCATCAAACCACAAATATTGACGATAATATCAATGTCAATCACAAAAGGCAATGACGCACGAATTCCAGAAGACTACACAAGAAATCCAGAAATCACTAAAGTCAATGACACACAAATTCACCAATGCACAAATATCGATAAGGCTTATCAATGGAAATCACGAAAAATTGGTGAAACGCAAATTCTAGAAATCATCTCAAGAAATCCAGAAATCACAAAGGGGGGAGGCCTATCACAAACGGGAGCATAAAGCTCACCAACACGTGTATCACAAACGGAACGCTGATTCCATGGTCGCTAACCATCACAAATTGAGCCGAAGCTCCACAAACGGCCTGAAGACCATGGGTTGCTACCCCACCAAATTGAGTCGAAACTCCACAAAACGGGGTTTAGTCTCCCTCGCAGACAAAGAGACATCGCACATTGCTAGTCTAAATCACAAAGATGATCGTCATGATCAACGAGAAGTGTCAATTACACTAAGCTAGTAAATATATGAGTTTAGCTTCATGTCCCATAACCACTTGCTTAACTTAAATATTTAGGAACAAACTGTAAATCTCCACTATAAAATTGTCACAAGAGATTCAATCGAACAAGTCCAAGAATTAACCAACAAAGTAAACGCAAGCGTTTCATACCACTTGTTTTACTAAGTCGTTTAATTAGATTTCTCATACGAGTGAGGTAAAGGTTTGTATATACTAATAGATTGGAAAACGGTTTTATAAATGAATTTGGTATTAAAATAGTATTGAAATCGTTTAAGAAAAGAGTTTCGATATTTACTACTAGTATAGAAAACCTTTATATGTTTAAAGTGACAAAACACAAAGAAGACTGTAGGAACAATCAATCACTAAAATTCACACACGAAGATGTGAATAAAAATCCAACGAAACCGATAAAGAATCCATCGAAATGGATATTCAAAAATCCCTAAAAAGGAGTCATCAAAGTCATAATAATTGATAACAATCAATAGGAAACAACACGAATCGATTTAAGTTGGAAATTCAAGCAACAAGGCCAAGTAGGCAAAAATCATCAGGTCGGTCGGTCGGCATACAGTGTTCGGTCGACCGAACCTTGTATTGAAAAACTCCTCGGGCATCAGGTCAGTCGACCGAACAAGGGGGGTCGGTCGGCCGAACCAAAAACAGAGAAGTGCCCTGCACCCTTATTAGCAGGTCGGTCGACCGGACCAGGGGGGTCGGTCGGCCGAACCTACTGCTCTGCAATTTTATGCCCATAAATTTGATGTGCAACCACCATCAATTCGCAACCGAACGAGCACGGACGCAAGGGAATTATGCCTAACGGCTACCTGGCCCTATTGGCTCCTCGATGCATCACCAAAAACACATTTGATCCTCAAAGCTATGATTTTTAAGGATATGGCTTTCAAACACTAAAATTGGATTATTCTCAAAAGCAATCCAAATCCAAAGCAATTACACAGGAATAAGTGTTAGGAATTCATACCTAACAATCAAAGATAATTCATAGACCTAGATGTGAGATTAAAAATCTCACTTTTTCACAAAATCAAACAAGAAGAAGCTTGAAAGCAAATGGAGAATCACCCTCTCTTCAACACAACCCAATTGAGCTTGAATCTAAGCTCAAAAACAAGAACATTCACAAAATTAGGTTTAGGAATTTCTGAAATTGGTAAGAGAATAAGTTGGAGAAGAAGAAGAGAAGCTTACCAATGGGTTCTTCTTGAGTTTGGAGCTTGGAATTTGATTTGCAAGAGAAACTAGGGTTTTGGAGTTTTTATTTCCAATCTCTCCCACCATTAATGCTAAGAAAACTGAAAAGAGAAGAGAATGAGGGTGAATGGGGAAGAGTGGCTCAGATTTGAGCATAAGTAAAACATAGGGCTGAGCCCAAAAACCAAACCCAAAGTGAAAAGTAGCAAAAATCAACTTTCTCCAAACACATCGAAGCTTATACTCAAAAAGGTCGCAAACGACATTTTAAACTCAATGGGAGTGGTCCCGAGTCCTAATTCGACCGTATGCTAAAAGTAGCTTTTCGGACTAAAATCCGACCAACGATAAAATATTTAAATATAAAATCGATAAATATGCGGGTTGTTACAGACTCCCCTCCTTAAAGAAATTGCGTCCTCGCAATATTTAAGAAGAGAACATAAAGTAACAACCATAAAAGCATAATCAACACAAAAGAACTTTGAAATAAGAAGTTCACCTCAAAGAGCACGAGAAAGTAAGTCCGGATGTGTTCGCTCGATGTACTCTCTAGATTCCCAAGAACAATCCTTAGGATTTGAAGACCATTGAACTTTAACAAGCGGAACATCTTTATTTCGAAGTCGCTTGACCTCCGAAGCAATAATACGAATAGGATGTTGCTCATAAGTTAAATTAGGCGAAACTTCAATCTCTTCCACAACACCGGGCTCAAGAACAGAATCGGAATCTCGAAGACATTTCCGAAGTTGAGAAACGTGAAACACGTCATGCATAGCAGAAAACTGAGCCGGTAATAAAAGGCGATAAGCCATGGAACCAATACGTTCGGTGATAGGAAATGGCCCAATATATCGAGGCGCTAGTTTTCCCGATCGACTGAAACGTACAAAACCTTTCATAGGTGAAACACGAATGAACACAAGATCTCCCACAGAAAATTCTAACTTCCTTCTCCGGTTATCGGCATAGGATTTTTGTCTACTCTGGGCTTCTTTCATCCTATGTCGAATAAGTTCAATTTTCTCTGTGGAATCACGAATAAAATCTGGACCTAAAACCAGCTTCTCACCGGCCTCAAGCCAACAAGAAGGAGATCGGCATGGCCTTCCGTAGAGTGCCTCAAAAGGTGCCATACCAATACTAGATTGGAAGCTATTATTATAAGAAAATTCAACAAGAGAAATATGATCTTCCCAACTTCCACCGAAATCAAGCACACAAGCACGAAGAAGATCTTCAAGAGTTTAATTAACACGCTCGGTTTGTCCATCGGACTGGGGGTGATAAGCGGTGTTAAAATTAAGCTTCGTTCCTAAAGCTTTTTGAAGACTCTTCCAAAATCCACTAGTAAACAATGGATCACGATCACTAACTATAGAAGTAGGAACTCCATGTAATTTAACAATCTCTTTGATAAAGAGTTTGGCCAAAAGAGGAACGGTTCGATTAGACCGAACGGGAATAAAATGGGCAGATTAGTAAGTCTATCAACAATCACCCATAAGCTATCATGACCCGAATGAGAACGGGAAAGACCATCTATAAAATCCATGGAAATTTGGTCCCACTTCCAAATTGGAATTTCTAAAGGTTGCAATAGCCCACCGGGCCTTTGATGCTCGGCCTTAACGAGTTGGCAAGTCATGCAACGCTTAACGAAGTTAGCGATGTCAAGTTTCATTCCCTCCCAATAATAAAGTCGCTTCATATCCGCGTACATTTTACTACTACCGGGATGAATGGTAAATTTAGAATGATGAGAATCTTCTAAAATATCTTTACGTAGATTACCAATATTTGGCACGACAAGTCTACCAAATTTCCGTATGCCGCCACGAGAATCGATATCAAAGTCTTTCAAACCTTCAATATCAATTTTATCCTTAATATTTTGGCCAAGAAGAGCCAATTCAGGATCTAGCCTTTGAGCTTCAAGAATGCGGTCAAAAAGAGAAGGATGAGCCTCAAGGCTACATAAAACAAATGATGAGCATAAATCGGATACGCGGTCTCGAATCTCACAAGTGGATAAGATCTCGAGATCGTTCCATTCGGATATCATCATAGAAACAACTGCTTGTCGCTTACGGCTAAGAGCATCGGCGACACGATTACCCTTACCGAGGGTATAAAGAATATCAAGTTCATAAGGAGCAAGGAACTCGAGCCAACGTTGTTGACGCAAATTAAGTTCCTTTTGAGAAAATAAATATTTCAAAGATTTATGATCTGTGTAAAGAACAAATTTCTCTCCTAAGAGATAATGACGCCAAATTCGAAGAGCAAAGACAATACCCGCGAGCTCTAAATCATGAATGGCATATCTAGTCTCAGTAGGCTTTAATTGCCTAGAAGCATAAGCGATAGCATGTTCTTTTTGCATAAGAACGGCGCCCAAACCAACGCGACAAGCATCGATATAAACAACGAAATCTTGATTCCCCTCGGGAATAACGAGAATAGGAGCATCAGAAAGAAGTTCCTTTAGTTTCTGAAAAGAAGCTTCACATTTGTCCGACCAAATGTACTTAACACCTTTCTTCGTTAAGCTAGTGAGAGGCACGGCAATCTTAGAAAAGTCTTTGATAAAACACCGGTAATAACCCGCCAATCCAAGAAAACTACGAATCTCCGTCACACTCTACGGTCTCTTCCAATCTTGAATCGCTTCAATCTTTGAAGGATCCAAGGAAATTCCGGATTCGGAAATAATATGACCGAGAAACTTCACACGAGATTGCCAAAACTGGCATTTAGAAAATTTTGCCTTTAATTGATTACTCCTAAGAGTTTCCAACACAATCCGAAGATGTTTTTCATGCTCCTCCTCGGTTTTAGAATACACAAGAATATCATCGATAAAGATGAGAACAAACCGGTCGAGAAAGTCTTTGAAACCTCTATTCATAAGGTCAACGAAATAAGCCGGAGCATTCGTTAGACCAAATGGCATAACAAGCCATTCATAAGATCCATAACGAGTACGGAACGATGTCAAAGGAATGCTATCCTCTGCAATACGAAGCTGATGAAATCCAGTAGCTAAGTCTAATTGCGAAAAGACTCTAGCACCACTAAGTTGATCGAATAGATCATCAATCCGAGGTAGAGGATATTTATTTTTGATAGTAAGATCATTAAGCTTGCGGTAGTCAACGCAAAGCCTAAGTGTACCATCGGATTTCTTCACAAAAATAGCCGAAGCTCCCCAAGGTGAGGAACTAGAGCGAATAAATTGCTTCGTCTCCAATTCAGATAATTGTTTACGCATCTCCTCATTTTCTTTATTGGACATACGATACGGAGGACGAGTGATAGGTTGAGCTCCAGGAATAAGATTAATTCTGAACTCAATTGCTCGCTTAGGTGGTAATCCTAAAACGGGATCGAATATGTCGGAAAATTCACGAACGACGTGAATAAGAGAAATAATATCACCCTCATCATCATCATCGTCATCACGAGGATTTAAAGAATATAAAGATGCGACCAAGCTGGAAACTGAATCTTGAAGATTAATGGAAATCTGCTTAACAGATTGAGGATGTCGAAGATGAATAGTCCGCTCAGGACATAGGATATGAGCTTCATAACGGTTAAGCCAATCCATTCCCAAAATCATTTCAAAGCCTAAATAATGCATGACATGCAAATCGGCTAGGAAAGGAAAATCACACAAAATAATCTCGACATCTTTACACAATAAACTGATTGTTGCGGATCCACCAACCGGATTCGCAATTCTCAAAGAAGTCATTAAACACAAAACATCCAAAGAAAAAGTATCAACAAGTTCTTTTGATATAAAAGAATGGGACGCACCCGTATTAAAAAGAACTCGAATAGGATGATCACGAAATAAAATAATTCCATCCAGAATAGAATAAGAAATACCTTAGCCACGAGATGTGTTGCCAGGGGCTTGAGCAACATTAAGCCTTCCCTCCTTCTTGCCCTGAAGCTTGGGGCATGAAGATATAACATGACCGGGAACTTTGAAGTAGCGACAAGAGAGAGGCTTTGGGCACTTGTTCGCATAATGGTCCTTCGAACCACAATTATAGCATTCCCCACGACCAATGGAAGAAGTCTTTGCCACGGAGGTTGCTTGCTTCCCTTTCTTATTGGGATAATGGCCTTTGAATTTGTTTGGCCTCTTCTTGTTGTTGAAGTTTGGTTTGGAACCCACCACTTCAACATCATTCTCCCTATCCGCCTCTTCAAGACGAAGAGCGATATCAACGAGTTGGTCGAAAGAAACTTCTAATTTTAGAAGTAATGGCTTCTTGAGACTTTTGTTTAAGCCATAGACGAACCTCTGGTTCTTCTTTAAAGGGGTGTTGATGTATTCAACCCCATATTTGGAAAGCGACTCGAAAGAGGCGACGTAATCAGTCACGGATGACTCACCTTGAACAAGGTCTATAAATCGTCGAGCCAATGTCACTTTTTCTGCTTCTGGTACGAATTTTAACTCGAAGCGTTCTCGGAATTTCTCCCAGGTGAGATCCGCTTCATTAATCTCAGAAATAAGAAGCTCGTACCAGTCCAATGCTCTTTCTCGGAGCATACTAGAGGCCACCTGAACTCGGTGAAGGTCAATAAGATTCATGCGAGAAAAGATTCGATCGCATGACCTTAGCCAAGCCTGCACTTCAATAACAGTTTCGGAACCTTTGAATGGCTCCCCACCCAAATTAGTGTAATCGCTGCACAAGCGTGCAAATCCCGACTTTGGGTGAGTAGGTTCCGGGTTAGCTCCAGCTGCTTGAGCATTCGTCACTAAATCAAGAAGCTGTTGAGCAGTCATATAAACTCCATCCTAGGGCGGAGTGCTAGATGGCACGGCTCTGGGGCGGCCTGGTCTAGACATTTCTCTTCCTTTAGAAAGAAAGAAGAAGAAGAAATAGGTTATTCACCAAATTGAATATCAAGCAATCTTGATAGATAAACAAGGAATCATAAGGAAAATAGGATGAATCGGTACGAAGACTCGAATTAAATCCTAAAGCACGACTCCTAAGATGGACTTAGGACGATGATCCTTGTTATAATATTCCATATTGTTCCGAAGTTTGGCTCTGATACCAAGCTGTGACGCCCCACCTCTATACCCATGCTAGCCAAGAACATTACGGTGAATGCTGTCAACTAGCACGGAGAATAAGGCTGTTGAGGAGCGACCATCCGTGTAATTTCTTTGCGCGAGCATCGATATGTCAGATAGTATAACATGCAATGCTTTATCCAGAGGAAATCCGACATACCGACACAAACTCAAAGCTACTACACAGTGGCTATAAATATCTTCGGAAAAACAAATATAGGAATAAACATAACATAAATCAGTCACAGAATATTCATATCACAAAGGCGGAATAAGATATGAATACTACACATAAAAGTGTACATCAGGGTAGTGGTCAGAAAGATCCACAATATCACAAAAGAATAGTTACACGAACTACACAAAAGAATAAGTATACATTATGGAGTCTATATCTCTAAGGTATACAACAAAAATTACTAATCTAAGTAGTCAACCAAAAGTCAGAGAAATCAATCCCAAGAGAGAAGTCAAGCTGAAGCACCTGTAACATCTCGGTCTGACCCGAGTATTATTTAATAAGAAAATAATAAACGGATCAGTCTAACTATAAATATCAGATGAAACGATATAGAATCAGAGTTATGACTAAACACATAATAATCACAAGGCCAAGATGTGATATATAAGTAGTTGATAATCAACAAGAGATTAATCAATATCACAAAATCTACACAAGAATCAAAGAAGTGTCATACTCTTTATTTCGTTCATCAAACCACAAATATTGATGATAATATCAATGTCAATCACAAAAGTCAATGACGCACGAATTCCAGAAGACTACACAAGAAATCCAGAAATCACTAAAGTCAATGACACACAAATTCACCAATGCACAAATATCGATAAGGCTTATCAATGGAAATCACGAAAAATTGGTGAAACACAAATTCTAGAAATCATCTCAAGAAATCCAGAAATCACAAAGGGGGGAGGCCTATCACAAACGGGAGCATAAAGCTCACCAACACGTGTATCACAAACGGAACGCTAATTCCATGGTCGCTAACCATCACAAATTGAGCCGAAGCTCCACAAACGGCCCGAAGACCATGGGTTGCTACCCCACCAAATTGAGTCGAAACTCCACAAAACGGGGTTTAGTCTCCCTCGCAGACAAAGAGACATCGCACATTGCTAGTCTAAATCACAAAGATGATCGTCATGATCAACGAGAAGTGTCAATTACACTAAGCTAGTAAATATATGAGTTTAGCTTCATGTCCCATAACCACTTGCTTAACTTAAATATTTACGAACAAACTGTAAATCTCCACTATAAAATTGTTACAAGAGATTCAATCGAACAAGTCCAAGAATTAACCAACAAAGTGAACGCAAGCGTTTCATACCACTTGTTTTACTAAGTCGTTTAATTAGATTTCTCATACGAGTGAGGTAAAGGTTTGTATATACTAATAGATTGGAAAACGGTTTTATAAATGAATTTGGTATTAAAATAGTATTGAAATCGTTTGAGAAAAGAGTTTCGATATTTACTACTAGTATAGAAAACCTTTATATTTTTAAAGTGACAAAACACAAAGAAGATTGTAGGAACAATCAATCACTAAAATTCACACACGAAGATGTGAATAAAAATCCAACGAAACCGATAAAGAATCCATCGAAATGGATATTCAAAAATCCCTAAAAAGGAGTCATCAAAGTCATAATAATTGATAACAATCAATAGGAAACAACACGAATCGATTTAAGTTGGAAATTCAAGCAACAAGGCCAAGTAGGCAAAAATCATCAGGTCGGTCGGCCGGCATACAGTGTTCGGTCGACAGAACCTTGTATTGAAAAACTCCTCGGGCATCAGGTCGGTCGACCGAACCAGGGGGGTCGGTCGGCCGAACCAGAAACAGAGAAGTGCCCTGCACCCTTATTAGCAGGTCGGTCGACCGGACCAAGGGGGTTGGTCGGCCAAACCTGTTGCTCTGCAATTTTATGCCCATAAATTTGATGTGCAACCACCATCAATTCGCAACCGAACGAGCACGGACACAAGGGAATTATGCCTAACGGCTACCCGGCCCTATTGGCTCCTCGATGCATCACCAAAAACACATTTGATCCTCAAAGCTATGATTTTTAAGGATATGGCTTTCAAACACTAAAATTGGATTATTCTCAAAAGCAATCCAAATCCAAAGCAATTACACAAGAATAAGTGTTAGGAATTCATACCTAACAATCAAAGATAATTCATAGACCTAGATGTGAGATTAAAAATCTCACCTTTTCACAAAATCAAACAAGAAGAAGCTTGAAAGCAAATGGAGAATCACCCTCTCTTCAACACAACCCAATTGAGCTTGAATATAAGCTCAAAAACAAGAACATTCCCAAAATTAGGTTTAGGAATTTCTGAAATTGGTAAGAGAATAAGTTGGAGGAGAAGAAGAGAAGCTTACCAATGGGTTCTTCTTGAGTTTGGAGCTTGGAATTTGATTTGCAAGAGAAACTAGGGTTTTGGAGTTTTTATTTCCAATCTCTCCCACCATTAATGCTAAGAAAACTGAAAAGAGAAGAGAATGAGGGTGAATGGGGAAGAGTGGCTCAGATTTGAGCATAAGTAAAACATAGGGCTGAGCCCAAAAACCAAACCCAAAGTGAAAAGTAGCAAAAATCAACTTTCTCCAAACATATCGAAGCTTATACTCAAAAAGGTCGCAAACGGCATTTTAAACTCAATGGGAGTGGTCCCGAGTCCTAATTCGACCGTATGCTAGAAGTAGCTTTTCGGACTAAAATTCGACCAACGATAAAATATTTAAATAAAATATTTAAATATAAAATCGATAAATATGCGGGTTGTTACAAAAGATAAGTGATTAGCTCAAGTCATAGCTCGGGTATTTCCGCTATAGGCTCGAGTTCATTTTATGTTAGCCGTGTTTTAAAGTAGAGGAATGTATAAGTTCAAAGGTTTCAAAGCAAATGTTAAAGTGATTTCAAAAGCAAAGGGTAGAGATCAATTATCAAACATGTTTTCGGGATTCAAAATTTTAAGTCAAATGTTTTAAGATTTATTATTTTGATTTGAATAAGTTTATATTAGGCCAATTATTTAAATTAAATTATTAAGTGTTTCCAAATATAATTTAATAAAGTAATTAAGAAATTGATAAAGATAAATGTTTTATCTTGAATTTAATTAAGATTTTGGGTAATTATAGATTAAATAAATTGATGAAGTTATTAAAGAGATATTAATTAATTAATGATTAAGGACTAATTAATTAATTATTAATAATTATAAACTAATAATTTAGAGATTGATTAATTGGTGATTAATTAATGTAAGTAATCAGAGATTAATTACTTAAATGATAATTACTTGATGTAAGTAATTAAAGGATTAATTTGTTAAGGGTTAATTAATTTAATTAGTAATTAAAGGATAAATTAATTAATAATCAAAGGCTAATTAAATAAGGACAATTAACCAATGGGATAATTGCTTGATGAAAGTAATAAAAGGGAAATTACTTAATGGAAGTAATTAAGGATTGATTACTTAGTGTAATTAATTAAAGGATTTATTAATTAAGGAAATTAATTAAGTGTTAGGTAATTCATGAGTGTGATTAACTAAAGGATATTTAATCATGTAAGTGATTATAGAATAATTAATTTGAGTAATTAATTAGGGGTCAATGTAATAAATTATTGTTAATTAATAAGAATAATTAAAGGTTAATTAATGTGAATGGTTAAAGGTTGATTAATTTTTGTAATTAATTAAAGGCTAATTACTTAATAAAATTAAAGATGATAATTAAGGGGTTATTAATTAATTGGTTTGTAATTAATTAATGTTGAGTAAGTAGGATTATAGATGATTGAATTAATTAAATTAAATTAACTAGAAATGGTGTGACTAATTAATCTTGCTTATGGATGATTGAATGATATTGAATGCCTTGGATTATTTGTTATCCCTGGTATGTGATTATGATGCTATGTGAATATGTTACTCTAAATATGAATTGAATTGTCTTCACTTAAACAACTTGGATTAATAATAACATTGGATTCGAAGAGACCGAGGTCGGATATTAGTAAATACCCGAAACCACTTCGATTTGAAATCTACAATGATTCTTTATAGATTTGATATATGCAATCAATAGGCTTGAATGGAATAATTTAAGTAAAGTGGACCATTGAAAATTATTAGTGGTACTAAGGGATTGATTTGTGAAATAAGTATTGGTTTTTAACAAGTTAAGAACTCGTTGTGAGGTACGAGTTACTCAGATTTTCAAACAAGTTTTATACCTTTAAATTTCATGTTAGATGGGTTTACTCATGCTGGTTTTCCAGCCTAACCCGGGTATTACTTTGATGTAATGCTCGAGTCAGACCGAGTATTACAGATTTTCAGGTTAGGATGTTCTGGAGTTCAAGAGGTGAGTTGGTTGGTAGGAATGTATGGATTTTTCCGTTGTGTAAGAGAGTTGTATTGATAGTAGTCTAGGACAAGTTGTATGACTGTCTAATTTATGTATAAATGATTGTACTCTGATGTATTTTTACAAATTGACAATTACAGCTTTCTTTGTATAAATGCTATTATTTAATATTATATTTAATCCGCTGTGAATGTGAGATTCTATGGTTTTTTTTCTGTTCTCCTTCCATCTCTTTCTTCTTTACCCTGACAATCTGAGATTTTCGGCGTTCGATTGCTCAGCACTTCTACGTTGAACGTATTAGTGTCGAATTTTCGTGGTCAAATGATAATTTTATATACTTTAAAAAACAATTAAGAAAATTCTTCAAAAATTCCAATAAATCACTTTTAATATTTTTTCTAACATATTTAAATTTCAGACTCCTAGCCATCATATATTGGCCTTAAATAATTTTAAACCCAAAATAGCATTTTCTTCACTAGAAAATTCATAATAAATCTGTAATAATTCAGAAAGTTATAAACCTGAAACCCGTCTCTAAAATATCATTTTTGACCATATGTTAAAATCATAAGGTATTTGGATGTCATTTAATAGGTTTTTCAATACATAACATGTCATAAAATCAAAATGAATAAGCATAATTCATTAACAAGCATATATATATATATATATATATATATATATAATGTTAAATCAAAAACATGGCAATATACTTTGCAAAATCATTAGGGTTAAATCTTAGAAAGAAAACATCAAACTACGAGATGTAGCATATTACTCACCTTTAGCTTTGTTGTTAAGGAGTTGGGATTTGATTTTGGATTGAATTTTAATTAAGCTTTTCCTCTTGAATTGGCTTTTCTTCCCCTTACTCTTCTTTAATGGTTGTCAGCCTCTATGTTTAGTGTTTTAGATTGTGAATGTGAAAAATATTATGGTGCAAGGGTTTAGTGTATAAGAATGTATCATATCCCTATATTGCTCTTTATCTAATTTCCCTCTCCTATTTCATTTTAAACCCATTTAACTCATTATTTAACTAGGCATGGCTACTCCTTATTTATTCAAATCTCAATCTCTTAACCATTTAATCTTTACATTATTCTATTTAATTTAGCTAATTAAATCTCCTGAATTATGTTATCTAAAATTAGCAGGGTTGCAGTGTTGTTATTACTATTTATGATATTCTCATTTTTGTTGTGACTTTACCTCTACTTCTGGAAACGTAATAGTGGAAATGTGAAAAAAAATTTGTAGTTTAACCTTCTATGTTCTTGAATCAAACAATACTATTCCGTTAAGATGAACGATTTTGTATTTCACAAACTATGATTGTTATGAAGAGTTTCTAAAATCCTAGTACCGGTTTCATGTCCATACACACATAAATTGTTGAAGAGTGCAACTTCATTATATGCCTACAATTTTCAGCTTAGTATTTTTTTTACTTTGAGACACTATGTTTTCCTTTGTTTCACTATCTCATTATTCTTTTGTAAGACATAGCAATAACCATTTGAAAGATTTACTTCCTCGATCCAATTGCTGCTAGATCCGGGAACTTATGTTTCATGGTTCTTTTATGCTATTTTTGTTTCCTTTCTTAATTTTATGTCCATTAGTACACAAATTTTGAAATGTTGTACTTTTATTTGTACATGAAAAGAAAAGGAATGTCTTCTCTACTATTAATAATGAAAGTCCAATCAATATGATTTCCACCATGTCTTTTTAGATTTCAAAAATACCCTATATAACATCCCATTTTCGATGAATAATAGAGAAGTTATTAACATATTAGCCCGGACATTCTATTATTTGCATTACTAATGAATAATGGTCAATATAAATTGATATTATTGATGAATACCAGAGAATTCATTAACATATTTGCTTAAGCATTCTATTAGTTGTAGTACTAATGAATAACAAGTGCGAACCCGTGCTACACATATGGGGGTTCACCATATAATTTATTTAATAGACTACCTTTCAATATTTTAGTTATATGCAAGTTTATGGATTGTAGTTTACACTCATCCCTAAACAATGCCGACAAACAATTATTGTTAATTCTACTAAAGTAATCTCAAAGCACACGGTGTGTAACAAATCTTTATAAATTGGATGAATTTATACATCAAACATCAGTCGCCAATTAATTCTTACTTGCAAAGCATGACATTAATGAGCATGCCAAGTAACTTTCAAACATAAGATTGCATAAACATAACATTGTATCACCTTGTATATAACATATAAATCAAATATATACGCATTTTATGTGATAATGGTATTCTAAATATAGTATAGAAAAATCATGCTTAAAGTGAAATATTGTTTCAACTTTATTTTAAATTAGTAATAATCCAACATTTGATGCTTTTTAACAATATCTAACTAAATTAGAAAAATATTATTGTAGCACACGTCATATTTTCTAACAACTAAATCAAAAATGACATGAGAAATGTCAATGAAACATAAACTTTAGGTTGTTTAACTTTAGGAACAATCAAATAAAGTTTTGTCTTTACTTCAAATATGTGTCGAAATAATGATTGCACCAATATAAAAATTAAGCTAAGTCTAAGTGAAATCATGTGCCGCCATAAGAAAAATTATTTTTTGATACCCAAAAAAAAAATACTCGAACGGCAGTACATCGATGATAATTGTAATATCAAATACTGGAATAATCACAGTCAACGAAGTGAACAACCAATATAAAATGTAATTATAACCCAATATGATTATAGAAATATTTCTATTACTATTTATAACCCAACATTGTGCAGTATTATAATTACAACCTAATACAATTTATGCATATAATATTCTCTTTCAAGCATAAGTGAATGTGTCACAACATCATGTTGTCATTAAAGCGTAAGCATATATCACCTAACATTATTTTGTGAAATTTCATTGAAGGAATTATCAACAGATGTATATATTTTGTCTTAAATATTTTAATTTTTTACAATTATTTTATAAAAGTGTGGCAAAGAGTAAATAACGAGTTCATGCTTACTACTATGTCATGATACATATATTTCTTACAGTTAGAAAATATGTATTGACTTCCCATAATATTTGATGTGATGAACATCTAAAAAGTTGACGATAAAAGGGAATAACCAAAACAAATTTACATATTAATTTTATAACCGATTGCAAACTTTCCTTTTTGCTTCAAAAGCAAACGAGCACAAATATATGATAATAAATGACAATTTAAGATTATTTTTTAAAATGAAGAAGAAACAAAAATGGAAGTAACAAAGAAAATTGAAATTGGAAGATATTTCTAAACAACAAAAAGGAAAATAAAAAGGCACGTGGTTATTATCTTACAATGAAAATTTTTACCTTCACACAGAACAATATTATACCTTTTACACAAAAGAAAATTATAGTATGATGCATTAATAGTTTGGATGATCATAAATCTTTTGCATTAATTCTATTAAAAGTTAAGAATATATGAAAATACATTAGTAAAATAAGAAAATATCAAAGGAGTAAATGTAAAATTTCATCGAGAAATTTTAATAATTAAGTATTTGGAAATTAATGGATGAGGCAAGAGATAAGTTGCTATCTTATTTTCACTTTTTTCAATTTCGTATAATAGAGTAATATATATATAGCAGAATATATATATATATATATATTAGATAATAGATTTTTTATGAAAGAAAATAATTTTAGCGAGAAGAGTAATTTAGGTTTTAATGGATGTAAGAAGGAATTAAAAGCGTAGTGCAAATTGGAGGAGAAATATATAAATTAAAAAGTGTCATAAATGGAAGACCATTGAAATATATGGCAGTTAATCTGACATTGTTAATTTAAAGACTAATGTTGGTTTTAATATATATAATATATTTTCCTCAAGTAAGAAAATGATTTAATTTATGACGCGGCGGATAATTAACGAAACGATATAGATCGATGAAATGTAGCAAACGGTGGATTAAAGATACTGGAATGCCCAAATTCGTTGATCACAAAGATACCGAATTCTAGCTATCTTCGACACGTTGATCGCGCACGATACCGTGAAAGAAGATCTTCAATTCTTCAAGCGTTGATCAAGCGCACTTGATTCCGCAAATTGGCTTCAACAATCGTTGATTCGAGCGCACTTGAATAACCGAAAGGGGAGATAGGAGATTACACTCAACTACCAATTTAGGATGAAAGCACACAGCAATCAAACAAGAAATTTTATTCAAAATCAACAACCCGTTACAATCACACAACATGCCTATTTATAGGCTTTTACAACCCCCAGCACTAGGTCGTTCACGACCTTACAACACACACTAGGTCGCACGCGACCTAACACTAATACACGACCGACCTAAGCCATCACGACTTAACAATATGAAGCGACTCAACCTTAAACGGCATAACAAATACAACATGCGACTTTACACAACAACGACCTAAAATCAACGACATATCCATATATACACCACAACACATCCTCGCGACCTAAAAACATACGAGTTACGACCTATATGTACAACACTCTTAACTTCCTGGAGCGACTTAACGACCTTTCTTCCCAGCGACCTATACGTGAGCGACTTAAGTAGGTCGTCCGTGATCTAGCGGCCTTAAGGAGGTATGCGACCTAACCAAACCCGCTTCTGGTTCCCTTCACGCGACCCAAGCTTTATGCGACCTTGAGCCATAGGGTGCGGCATTGAGTGAGTCAACTCGTTAGGTCGTTCGAGTGTCTTCATGCTTAGCTCGTTAACTCGCGAGCGACCTTCGTTATGTTGCGAGACTCCACTAGGTCGCGAGCGACCTAAAAACTGTGTTGTTAACTCGCTGGGTTGGACCATTGCACTCATTAGGTCGCTTGATCGATCTTTCTTCACACTAGGTCGCTGCCGTCCTATCTCTTCTACCCCCACACTAGGTCGTGAGCGACCTAAAAATTCTGAGCGACCTAATACCATGGCCTCCTCCAAACGGCCTAAGGGTTTTGAACAACTCAACTTCCTTGAGTCTGTAGATCGCGCTGCATCATCCTCCCCCGGTTGAAAGAAATTCGACCTCGAATTTTCACCATCTTCTTCCACAACAAGTTCATTTCCATGAAACGAAATTAAGTATTTGACGTTGAAAACATCTGAAGTATGAACATCATCTGGTAATTTCAATTGATACACATTCTCATTGATTTTCTTCAAAATTTCGATTGGACCAATTTTTCGTGCCTTTAATTTATTATATGTTCCCACGGGAAAACGATCTTTTGTCAATACTGCATAAACCAAATCACCTTCCTTGAAATTCACACTTCTCCGCTTCTTATCCGCCAGTCGTTTATACTTTTCATTTGATGTAAGCAACCTGTCATGAACAGTTTTGTGGCACTCCTGTAACTCATTTATGAAGTCACTAGCCTGCTTAACAACTCCCTTTTGATATGGCAATGTAGCCAAATCCGACGGTCCTTTCGGAATTGCAGAGTATACAACTTGAAATGGACTAAATCCAGTACTTCGATTCACAGCATGATTATGAGCAAACTCGGCTTGGCATAACTTCATGTCCCAACTCTTCAGATTGTCCTTCATAAGACATCGCAACAAATTTCCCAACGATCTGTTAACAACTTCGGTCTGTCCATCTATTTGCGGATGATAAGCGCTGCTAAAGTTCAACTTCGTTCCCACCATCTTCCACAAACTAATCCAAAAGTGACTCAGAAAATGAGTATCTCTATCCGACACAATAGACTCTGGCACATGAAGTCGATAGATCTCTTTAAAGAACAACTGAGCAACACGAACAGCGTCCGCTGTCTTCTTACAAGCAATAAAATGTGCCATCTTCGAAAACCTGTCCACCACAACAAATGTAGAATCATTCCCCCTTTGAGTTCTAGGCAAACCCAAAACGAAATCCATGCTGATATCAACCCATGGTCTGTTAGGCACAGGTAACGGCATATATAATCCCGCATTCGTAGCTGTTCCCTTCGAAACCTGACAGATATGACATCTCTCCACAACTCTCTCTACCTCTTTCCTCATTGATGGCCAAAAATAAGACTGAGAAATCAACTGCAATGTACGATCTCTGCCTACATGGCCTTCTTCATGTAATTCTTTAACAATCTTCATTCTCAAGCTACAATCTGGTATACATAAACGATTCCCTTTGAACAAGAACCCATCAATCAACACAAATTCATCAGCATTCCCTTCCTTAATTTTCTCAACAAACTTTGCGAAGTAAGGGTCCTCCTCAAACAATTTTGGCAATAATTCGAATCCTGTCACTTCAATCTTCATCGTTGTCAATAAGTGATTCCTTCTGCTCAGTGCATCTGCTACACGATTCGTAATTCCCGATTTATGTTTCACAACAAACGTAAATTGCTGCAGATAGGCAATCCATGATGCATGTCTTGCTGAAATCTTATCATGCCCCTGCAAATGCTTCAAAGCTTCATGGTCTGTGTAAAGAGCAAATTCCTTATGGAATAGATAGTGTCTCCAATGTTTCACTGCTTGCACTACAGCATAAAACTCCACATCATACGTGCTATATCTCATCTTTGCCCCTGATAACTTCTCACTAAAGTATGCAATAGGACGCCCCTTCTGACTCAACACCCCTCCGATCCCAACTTTAGATGCATCAGTGTGTAGTTCAAACAACAACTGAAAATCAGGTAATACAAGAATTGGTGCTGACGTCAACAGCTTCTTGATTCGCTCAAAAGCAACCCCAGCTTCCTTCGACCAAGAGAATTGTTTCCCTTTCATACAATCAGTAACCAATGCCATCACGCTACTGAAGTGTGGAATGAATCTTCGATAGAATGACGCAAGCCCATGAAAACTCCTCACTTCTGTAATTGTCCTTGGCTGTGGCCAATTTCTGACTGCTTCAACTTTATTCTGGTCCACCTGTATACCTTCTCCGGACACAACATACCCCAGAAATAAAACACTCCTCGTCATAAACACACATTTCTTTGTTGCGGCATAGAACTGTTCTTCATGAAGCATAATTAACACCTTCCGCAAATGCTCTACATGCTTCTTTGTACTTCCACTATATATCAGAATATCATCGAAATATACCACTACGAATTTCCCAATGAATGGTCTAAAAATTTGATTCATCACCCGCATGAACGTACTAGGTGCATTTGATAACCCAAATGGCATAACCAACCATTCGTATAGACCCTCCCTGGTTTTAAAAGCAGTCTTCCACTCATCACCTGGTCTAATACGAATTTGATGATATCCGCTCTTCAAATCAATCTTCGAAAAGATAGTTGCCCCACTCAACTGATCTAGCAAGTCATCCAACCTCGGCATTGGAAATCTATATCTCACAGTGATCTTATTCAATGCTCGACTGTCAGTGCACATCCTCCATGTCCCGTCCTTCTTCGGTACTAACAAAGCTGGCACAGCACACAGACTCAAGCTCTCCTGCACTCGTCCCTGCTCAAGCAACTCTTCCACTTGCCTCCTCAACTCTTCATGTTCCTTCGGACTCATTCGATAATGTGGTCTATGTGGCAATACTGCTCCCGGAACAAGATCGATTTGATGTTGAATGTCTCTCAGTGGTGGCAACTCCTTAGGCAACTCTCCTGGAAATACATCCTCAAATTCTTTCAAAACTGGCTTCGCTTCTTCTGGAATTTCAAACTCTTCACTGCTCTCACGCCCAATCAACAAGTACACTTCAGGCTCCTCTTCAACTTCCTTAACAAACTCCTTCAAAGTTAACAGAATTTTCAATTCCTCAATCTCCTCTAGCTTGCTTTCCTTCTGTTGTTGCTTCTTGGGAACTAAAGTGATTTTAGTACCTTCAAACATGAAACTGTAGCTATTAGCACGACCATCATGTTGTACTGCTCTATCAAACTGCCACGGTCTGCCCAACAACATATGACACACATCCATGTCCACAACATCACACCAAATTTCATCTTTGTACTTCTTCCCAATTGAAAAATTCACACAAGCTCTTCGTCCAACTTTCACTTCACCACCCTTCCTTAACCATGCTAACTTGTACGGTTTAGGATGCTTCTCAGTTTTCAAGTTCAACTTCTTTACTACTTCTGTAGAGATAATATTGTCACAACTCCCAGCATCAATGACGAACTTGCAAACCTTTCCCAGAATAGTGCATGTGGACTGAAATATGTTATTCCTCAACCAACTGTCTTCCTCTTCTTGTTTCGGTGCCAAATAACTTCTCCTCATCATCAAATTACACCCTTCATCTTCGGACAACTCTTCTTCCTCCTCCACATAAGGTGAGTTAGAACGTTCAGCTTCCACATCCTCTTCTTCAATCTCTGCAACCATTGCTCTCCTCTTCGGCTTCGGACATTCATTGCTTTTGTGACCCAACTCCTGACAATTGTAACATTTGATACTGTTATTAACCTTTGCCTTTTCAACCTCCTTCACAACTGGTTTTGCGACAGCTTTAGGAACATTAGAACTTCCACTAACACCCTTCACTTGATTGTTGGAATTGGTAAACACACCACCTCCAACTTATCTTAAGGACTATTATATAAAATATATGCTGAAAATGCTAATAAATCACCATTTGAGATGAGTTTTATTTATGTTAAAACTATATTTTGAGTACCTGATTGGATTTATAAACATACTTCCATAAATTAATAAAGGACAAAAATCAACTTCAAAATTGCCTAAACCTTTTTAAACTTCTATTACAACTTATCTAGATAAGCATAAATGGATAATAGCTAAAAGTTGTTATAGTGAAATAAATAACAAAATCAATTATCTGAATTCATTTCATAAACTTAGAGTACGTGGTTGGATTTACAAAATGTGTTATATAAATTTTTTGTTCATACAAAAGTATTCATATAATTACCCCTAAAAAGAAAGTGAGCATAACTAAATATAAGAATTTATAAAAAAATGTATTGGATTAATAAATCTACTTTTTGTTATCAAATATAAGAAATTACAATAATCAAAATTATAAAAAAAATCCAAAGTAAATAAATTTAATAATTTAAACTTACCTTGAGATGTTCTCAAAGTACCGACTTCATTACTCAAAGTTGAAACATTGAAGGTTTTAGAAGAGAAATTTGATCTAGAAATTATAATAATTTAGTATTTGAAATGAAAATGAATGTGGTGAGAGATAAATTATTTGTATTATATTCAGTTTCTTATATATAAATTCAGTTCTTGTGTATAAGAATTGATAAAGTAGCAAGTAAAATTCATACATATATATAAACAATAGGTCTTCCCTCATGTAAGAAATTTATTTTTGTGAGAAGATTAATGAAGTCTTTAATGAACATGAAAAAGAAACATAAGTGTAGTATGGATTGGAGTAGAAATAGAAACAGAAATAAAGAAATTTTCATGGATCGAAGATTGTTGGTTTCTACGACAATTAATGTGACAATGTTAATCTAAAGGCACAAAATATTAGGGACTATTATGTAAAATATATACTAGAAATGCTAATACATCATCATTTGAGATGGGTTTTATTTATATTAACGCTACATTTTGAGCATCTAATTGGGTTTGTAAACATACTTCCATAAATTAATATAGGAAAAAATATCAACTTCAAAATTGCATAAACCTTTTTTAAATACTATTACAACTTATCTAGGTAAACATAAATGGATAATAGTTAAAAGTAGTTATAGCGAAATAAATAACAAAATCAATAATCTGAATTCATTTCATAAACTTAGAGTACATTGTTGGATTTACAAAAAAACGTTATATAAATTATTTATTCATATAAAGCTATTCATATAATTACCTCTAAAAAGAAAATGAGCATAACTAAATATAAAATTTTGAAAAAGCAAAAAGTATTGGATTAATAAATCTACTTTTATTGTTATTAAATATAAGAAATTAACAACGGCAATCAAAAATAAAAAAACCAAGATATATAAATTTAATAATTTTAAATAAATTAAATAATTTAAACTTACCTTGAGATGTTCTCGAAATATTGACTTCATTACTCAAAGTTGATACGTTGAAGGTCGTAGGAGAGAAATTTAGATTTTGAAATGATTTCAATTTTTTTTTGGAAGACCTAGAGAACAAAGTTTTGCTTCCAAACTCTAAGAAAGTATTCAGCGAACCAACAACACATACTTTAGATAGTTCACGGGGAGAAAAAGATTTATTGAATGCTAAATAATCATTTGAATTAAGAAGAAAAATTATGATATGAGCAGAGAATGAATATGGAAAAACAATGAGAGTTAAGAAGAAATGGGAAGATATGTACATAATAATAGATTTTATAATATCCTGAGATGAAATTTAAGAAGTAGGAATTAATATCTTTATGGTTTGAAGAAAAATTGATAACATATTGAGGGTTAAAATGAAAATTGATTCTATAACTAAATAAAATTGAGTATATTGACTTAGAATGAATGAGGGAGAAGAATACTAATGGTCAAATATTGAATTTCTTATACAATAGAATAGATGGGCAACATAGATCTAAATGTATCGAAGAATAATTAATATGTCATTAACATATTAGCTTGGGCATTCTATTAATTGCAACACAAATGAATAATGAGCAACATATATTTGACTGTATTGATAAATAACAAATAAGTTATTAACATATTAACTTGGGCATTCTATTAATTACGTTTCTAATGAATAATGGGCAACATAGGTTTGAGATATTATTTAGCATGTTTTGTTTACAAGAAAAGAGTTAGGTCCATATTTTTGATGTTGTTATAATAAAAGTCCTTGTAGATATAAATACGTAAATTTTGACCCTACTTTTAAAAAAATAGAAAACACAAGGTGTTTTGCATTTTTCTGACGAAAAATGCAAGCTAACTTGCAACTTTTTGACTATGATTTTTTTTTTGAAAATTCTGAAAATTTTGAAACTTTTGAAATTTTTAAAAAGCGCAAGTCAATCTGCGTTTTCTATTAGGAAAGAGCAAGCTAGTTTGTGCTTTTATTTTGAATTTTTTTGATATTTTTGAAAATTTTGGAAAATGCAATGGAAAGCGCAAGCTAGTTTATGCTTTCTGATTTTGAAATTTTTATGGAATTTTTAAAATTTTTGATAATGCAAGTTAACTTGCACTTTATATCAGAAAAGTGCAAGCTAGTTTGCGTTTTTTGATTTTGAAAATTTAAAAAATTTGAAATTTAAATAAAAAATTAAATTTTTGAAAAGCGCAAGTTAACTTGCACTTTTTATAAGAAAAGCGCAAGATAGTTTGCGCTTTCTGATGGACTTAATTTACATACTCATTATCATAGGGACATTTTTTTACAACAACATCAAAAATAAGGACCTTCGGTGAAAATTACCAATTCATAAACTGCTACTGTAATTTACATTATAACTCATAAACTACTACCATAATTCATAAATACTATTAAATGTGTATAAACTGCTACTACACTCAATGAAAACAATTACAATTAAGAAACTGCTACTACAAGCATAGTAAGTATTAAAAATAAAATAATATTAAATTTGTAGTTTTGATTACAAGTAAAATAAAATACAACAAACAACGTTGAACAAGTCTGATACTATATAGTATTATTTTATTCTTATTTAATTCAATTAAAAATATTGTTACAACTCGTAAAATACTACTACAGAATAGCATTGTAGTCTAAGATTACACATTCTACCTATAAAATGATATTACAAATCATAAAAGTACTACTACAAATCAAAAAATGTTAAATACTTCAAACCTGCAACTGTAGTTCACAAAACTGATACTACACAGTGGCACTATCATTCTCACTGACTTCTTTATCCAATTGCAATATTATATTGAAAAGTTTGTCCTTCTAACTAAAAAATTGACAACATGTCCTTGAAGCTAAAAAATTTGATGAATTTTGTCCTTCATACTATTTTTCTGCAATAAGTGACTCATTTCTAAAAAATGGATTTGAGACAACACAAGAGAATAATGACAGGTCAATTGAGATAAGATTTTATAATTTCTAAACTAAATGCGAATTTGATGATAAATAAATGGCCCTTTATATCCAACAACCGTTATCGATATACTTTAATGTTTGAACTAAAACTTTGAAAGAAAAATTGTGAAAGGACATTAAATGTGCAAAATTATTTATGAATTGAGATTGGTTAAAGAAAAATCATGTATTGAACATGTTAAATTTAGAGATATAAGAAGCATCACAGGAGAGAAAACATACAGTAATAGAGTAAATTAGGGTTTTTTCCTTCTAAAAGGTAAACCACCAAATGGAGTGAAACTAAAATTGGTAGAACAAAAAATTATAATGGGAAATAAAAATGAAACTTATTTGTATATCTTTGATAACTTGTAGGAAATTTAAAATAAAGTAGAATAAATTTTATCAAACATTTATCAAACCAAATCACAAAAAAATATAACAATCAAAATTAATAAAAGTGAAAAAAAATGATGAACAATGAAGAAAGATACCATACATGTTACGCCCCACCTCTATACCCACTCCAGCCAAGAACACTACGGGGTAATGCCGTCAACTAGCGCGTAGAATAAGGCTGTTGAGGAGCGACCATCCGCGTAATTGCTTTGTGCGAGCACCGATATGTCAGATAGTACAACATGCATCTGGTTTCAGGAGGAAATCCGACCTACCGATACAAACTCAAAGCTACTACGCAGTGGCTATATATATATTCTTCGGAAACAAATATAGAAATAAACATAACACAAATCAGTCACAGACATCCATATCACAAAGGCAGAAATAGATATGAATATATAACACATAAAGGTGTTCATTAGAGTAGTGGTCAGACAAGATCCACAATATCACAAAAGAATAGCTACAAGTGCTAGACAAAAGAATAAGGATACATCAATGAGTCTATAACTCAAATGTATACAACAAAAACTACTAATCTAAGTAGTTAGCCAAAAGTCAAGATGATAATCCCAAATGTGAAGTCAAGCAGAAGCACCTGTAACATCTCGGTCTAACCCGAGTATTATTTAATAAGAAAATAATAAACGGATCAGTCTAGCTATAAATATCAGATAAAATGATATAGAATAAGAGATATGACATAAACATGTGATAACCATAAAGCCATACTGTGATAAGTATGTAATTGAAAATCAAAACGAGATTAATCAATATCACAAGAATCTTCTCAAAGATAAAAAAAAGGAATGTCATACTCTATATTTTTATTCACAAAAAGATAATGACACACAAATTCACCAATGCACAAATGTTGATAAAACATATCAATGTAAATCACGAAAATTGGTGAAACACAAACTCTAGAAACCATCAATGGAAATCCAGAAATTACAAAAAGGGGGAGGCCTATCACAAAACGGGAGCATGAAAACTCACCAACACGTGTATCGCAAAATGGAATGCTATTCCATGGTTGCTAACCATTAATTTTGAGCCGAAGCTCCATAAAACGGCCCGAAGACCATGGGTCGCTACCCCACCAAATTGAGCCGAAGCTCCACAGAAACGGGGTTTAGTCTCCCTCGTAGACAAAGAGACATCGCACATTTGCTAGTCTAAATCACAAAAATAATCATCAACGATCATCAAGAAGTGTCAATTACAATAAGCTAGTAAATATATAAGCTTAGCTTCATGTCCCATAACCACTAGCTTAACTTAAATATTTACGAACAAATTGTAGTTCTCCACTTGAAAATTGTCATAAGAGATTCAATCGAACAAGTCCAAGAATTAACCAACGAAGTAAACGCAAGCGTTTCATACCACTTATTTTACTAAGCCGTTTGATTAAATTTCTCGTACGAGTGAGGTAAAGGTTTATATGTATACTAGTAGATTGGAAAACGGTTTAAGAAACAAGCTTTGTAGTAAAATAGGGTTGAAATCGTTTTGAAGAAAGAGTTTTGATATTTACTGCTAGTATTGAAACCTTCATATTTTTAAAGTGACAAATCACAAAAATGGTTGTAGAAACAAACAAATCACAAAAATTCACATTCGAAGACGTGGATAAAATCCAAAGAATTCGATTACAAATCCATCAAAGTGGAAATACCCTTGCGACTTAACAGCCACGACTTACGACTTAACCTAAGTCAACACAAAAAATCAGCGGCTCAAGAAATAGCATACGGCCTAACAGAGCAACTTAACATGGCACGACCAATAGCATGGTGCGACCTAAGAGAGCAAGCGACCTAACATGGTTGCGAGATAGCAGGTGCGACTTAATATGGTTGAGCTATGGGGTGGAACGACCTAATGGCCGAGCACGCGACCTAACAGAGCAAGCAACATAACATGGCCAAGCGACTTAGGGAGGAAACGACCTAAGGAGCTAGCGGCATAACATGGCCGAGCGACCTAAGGGGTTGCGACCTAAGTGGTTGCAAGATAAGGCAGGCCGACCAAAGTAGTGCGACCAAGTGGCGCGACCTAGCCGAGTGACCTAAGAGATGGCCGAGCGACTTAAGGAACTCGTGGCTTTAGGAGATGGGCGGCCTAAGGATGGTGCGACCTATACGCACGCGCGACTAAATGGGCCGAGTGACCTAACACGAAACGACCTAAGGGGTAGAAGAAGGCCGAGCGACCTAACGACCTATGGGTTGCGATCTATGGCAGGTCGACCTAACTGCAGGCCGAGAATCATCCATGTGCAGGCCGAGCGACCTAAGGGTTTGAAGTGCAAAAACTCACTCAATTTGCAACTGATCGAGCACGGACGCTAGGGGATTATGCCCATCGGCTACCCGGTCCTATTGGCTCCTCGATGCATCACCAAAAAGGTGTTCTAACATCAAAGTTAGGATTTTTAAAGATTTGAACCCAAAACACTAAAAATTGGGATTTTCACCGATTCAATCCAAACCAAAAGCAAATGCATATGAAAAAGTGTTAGGAATTCATACCCAACAATCAAAGATAGTTATAGACAAAGATGTGAGATAAAAATCTCACCTTTACACAAGATCAATGAAGAAGAAGCTTGAAAGCAAAGGAATAATTAATGGCTTCTCTTTGAATTTGGAGTTAGATGTTGGATTTGCAAATGAACTTGAGCTTGGAGTTTTAATTTCCCATTCCTTCCTCCATTTTTGATGAAGCTTGAGTGTTAGGAAATGAAAGTGAAGTTATGAAGGGAAGGGGGTTGAGCTAGAGTTAATAGTTTAGGCTAATGGGCTAAACCAAACCCAAAGCCCAAAGTGAAAAAGTGGCAAAATTCCCTTAACTCCAAACATATCAAAGTTTATACTCAAAATGATCGCAAACGGTGTTTTGGACCCAATGGAAGTGGTTCCGAATCCTCATTCGACCGTATGCAAAAAGTAACTTTTCGGACTAAAATCCGACTAACGATAAAATATTAAAATAAAATATTTAAATATTCAATCGTAAAATATGCGGGTTGTTAAAGACTCCCCTCCTTAAAGAAATTGCGTCCTCGCAATATTTAAGAAGAAAACACAAGGTAACAACCATGAAAGCACATCAACACAAAAGAAATTTTGAAATAAGAAATTCACCTCATAGAGCACGGGGAAGTAAGTCCGGATGTGTTCGCTCGATGAACTCCATAGATTCCCAAGAGCAATCCTTAGGATTTGAGGACCATTGAACTTTAACAAGCGGAACTTCCTTATTTCGAAGGCGTTTGACCTCCGAAGCAATAATACGAATAGGATGTTACTCATAAATTAAATTAGATGAAACTTCAATTTCTTCCACAACACCGAGCTCAAGAAAAGAATCGGAATCTCGAAGGCATTTCTGTAATTGAGAAACGTGAAACACGTCATGAATAGCAGAAAACTGAGCCGGTAATAAAAGGCGATAAGCCACGGAACCAATACGTTTGGTGATGGGAAATGGACCAATATATCGAGGTCCTAACTTTCCAGATCGACTGAAACGTACAACACCCTTCATAGGTGAAACACGAATAAACACAAGATCTCCCACAGAAAATGCTAATTTCCTTCTCCGGTTATCGACATAGGATTTTTGTCTACTCTGGGCTTCTTTCATCCTATGACGAATAAGGTCAATCTTCTCTGTGGAATCACGAATAAAATCTGGACCTAAAACCAGCGTCTCACCGGCCTCAAGCCAACAAGAAGGAGATCGGCATGGCCTTCCATAGAGCGCCTTGGAAGGTGCCATACCAATACTAAATTGAAAGCTATTATTATAGGAAAACTCAACAAGAGAAATATGATCTTCCCAACTTCCACCAAAATCAAGAACACATGCACAAAGAAGATCTTCAAGAGTTTGATTCACACGCTCGGTTTGTCCATCGGACCGAGGATGATAAGCGGTGCTAAAATTAAGCTTCGTTCCCAAAGCCTTTTGAAGACTCTTTCAAAATCCACTAGTAAACAATGGATCACGATCACTAACAATAGAAGCAGGAACTCCATGCAATTTAACAATTTCTTTGACAAAAAGCTTGGCCAAAAGAGGAACGGTTCGGTTGGACCGAACGGGAATAAAATGGATGGATTTAGTAAGTCTATCAACTATCACCCATAAGCTATCATGACCCGAACGAGAACGGGGAAGGCCGTCTACAAAATCCATGGAAATTTGGTCCCACTTCCAAATTGGAATTTCTAAAGGTTGCAATAACCCACCGGGCCTTTGATGCTCGGCCTTGACAAGTTGGCAAGTCATGCAACACTTAACAAAGTTAGCAATATCAGATTTCATTCCCTCCCAATAATAAAGTCGCTTCATGTCCGTGTACATTTTACTACTACCGGGATGAATGGTAAATTTAGAACGATGAGAATCTTCTAAAATGTCTATACGAAGATTACTAATATTTGGCATGATAAGTCTACCAAATTTTCGAATACCGCCACGAGAATCAATATCAACGTCTTTCAAACCTTCAATATCAGTTTTATCCCTAAAATTTTGGCCAAGAAGAGCCAATTCGAGATCTAGCTTTTGAGCTTCAAGAATGCGGTCTAAAAGAGAAGGATGAGCCTCAAGGCTACATAAAACAAGAGATGAACATAAATCAGAAACACGATCTCGAATTTCACAAGTGGATAAAATTCTGAGATCATTTCATTCGGATATCATCATAGAAACAACCGCCTGTTGCTTGCGACTAAGTGCATCGGCAACACGATTTCCCTTTCCGGGAGTATAAAGAATATCAAGATCATATGATGCAAGGAATTCGAGCCAACGTTGTTGACGCAAATTAAGTTCCTTTTGAGAAAATAGATACTTCAAAGATTTATGATCGGTGTACAGAATAAATTTTTCTCCCAAAAGATAATGACGCCAAATTCGAAGGGCGAAAACAATAGCCGCAAGCTCTAAATCATGAGTGGCATATCTGGTCTCGGCTGGCTTCAATTGCCTAGAAGCATAAGCAATAACACGTTCTCTTTGCATAAGAACGGCACCCAAACCAACGCGACTAGCATCGGTATAAACAACAAAATCTTGATTCCCCTCGGGAATAATAAGAATAGGAGCATTGGAAAGGAGTTCTTTTAATTTCTGAAAAGAAGCTTCACATTTGACCAACCAAATGTATTTAACACCTTTTTTGTTAAGCTAGTAAGAGGCACGACAATTTTTGAAAAGTCTTTAATAAAACGACGGTAATAACCTGCCAATCCAAGAAAACTATGGATCTATGTCACACTCTCCGGTCTCTTTCAATTTTGAATCGCTTCAATCTTTGAAGGATCCACGGAAATTCCAGATTCGAAAATAATATGACAGAGAAACTTCATACGAGATTTCCAAAAGTGGCATTTAGAAAATTTTGCTTTTAACTGATTACTCCTAAGAGTTTCCAACACAATCCGAAGATGCTTTTCATGCTCCTCCTCGGTTTTTGAATACACAAGAATATCATCAATCAAGATGAGAACAAATAGATTGAGTAGATTTTTGAAAACTCGATTCATAAGGTAAACGAAATAAGCCGGAGCATTCGTTAAACCAAATGGCATAATAAGCCATTCATAAGATCCATAATGAGTACGGAACGATGTCAAAGGAATGTTATCCTCTGCAATACGAAGCTGATGAAAACAGGTAGCTAAGTCTAATTGTGAAAAGACTCTAGCACCACTAAGTTGATCGAATAGATCATTAATCCGAGGTAAAGGATATTTATTCTTGGTAGTAAGATCATTAAGCTTGCGGTAGTCAACGCAAAGCCTAAGTGTACCATCAGATTTCTTCACAAAAATAGCCGAAGCTCCCCAAGACGAGGAACTAGAGCGAATAAATTGCTTCGTCTTCAATTCGGATAATTGTTTGCGCGTCTCCTCATGTTCTTTATTGGACATACGATAAGGAGGACGAGTGATAGGTTGAGCTCCAGGGATGAGATTAATTCTGAACTCAATTGCTCGCTTAGGTGGTAATCCTAAAACGGGCTCAAATATGTCGGAAAATTCACGAACAACGTGAATAAGAGAAATAATATCCTCCTCATCATCATTATCGTCATCATGAGGATTTAAAGAATATAAAGATGCAACTAAGCTGGAATCCGAATCTTTAAGGTCAATAGAAATCTGCTTAACGGATTGAGGATGTCGAAGATGAATAGTCCGCTCAGGACATAGGATTTGGGCTTCATAGTGGCTAAGCCAATCCATTCGCAAAATCATTCCAAAGCCTAAGTAGCGCATAACATGAAAATCGGCTCGAAAAGAAAAATCACACAAAATAATCTCGACATCTTTACACAATAAACTGATTGTTGCAGATCCACCAACCGGATTCGCAATTCTCAAAGAAGTCATTAAAGTGGCAACACTCAAAGAAAAAGTATCAACAAGTTCTTTTGATATAAAAGAATGGGACGCACCCGTATCAAAAAGAACTCAATAGGGTGATCATGAAATAAAATAATGCCATCAAGGATAGAATGAGAAATACCTTGACCACGAGATGTCTTGCCAGGGGCTTGAGCAACATTAAGCTTTCCCTCCTTCTTGCCTTGAAGTTTGGGACAAGAAGATAAATAGTGATCCGGGCTTTTGCAATAGCGACAAGCACGAGGCTTTGAACACTTGTTCGCATAATGGTCCTTAGAACCACAATTGTAGCATTGCCTACTACTAGAGGTAGAAGCCTTTGCCACCGAAGTTGTTTGCTTCCCTTTCTTATTGGGATAAGGACCCTTGAACTTATTAGGCCTTTTCTTATTGTTGAAGTTTGGTTTGGCACCCATAACTTCAACATCACTCTCCCTATCTGCCTCTTCAAGACGAAGAGCGATATCAATGAGTTGATCAAAAGAAACTTCTAACTTTAGAAGTAATGGCTTCTTGAGATTTTTATTCAAGCCATAGACAAATCTTTGGTTTTTTTTCAATGGGGTGTTTATGTACTCGACCCCGTATTTAGAAAGTGACTCAAATGATGCGACATAGTCTGCCACAGAGGATTTACCTTGAACAAGGTCTATATAACGATGAGCCAATGTCACCTTCTTAGCTTCTAGCATAAATTTTAATTCGAAGCGTTTCAGGAATTTCTCCCAAGTAAGATCCGCTTCAACTATTTTAGAAATAAGAAGCTCGTACCAGTCTAATGCTCTTTCTTGGAGCATACTAGAGGCCATCTGAACACGGTGAAGATCAATAAGATTCATGTGAGAAAAGATTCGATCGTACGTTCTCAGCCAAGCCTGGACTTCAATAATAGTTTCAAAACCTTTGAATGGCTTCCCACCCAAATTGGTATAATCGCTGCACAAACGTGCAAATCCAGACCTAGGGTGAGTAGACTCCGGATTAGATCCGGCTGCTTGAGCATTCCTTACTAGATCAAGAAGCTGCTGGGCAGACATAAATACTCCATCTTGGGGAGTAGCACTAGATTGACCGGCGCTGGGATGACCAGGTCTAACCATTTCTCTTCCTTTAGAAAGAAAGAAAGGAGAAGGATAAGGTTATTAACCAAGTGAATATCAAGCGATCTTGATAGATAAACAAGGAATCATAAAGAAAATAGGATGAATCGATAAGAAGACTCGAATTAAATCCTAAAGCATGACTCCCAAGATGGACTTAGGACGATGATCCTTGCTAGATTATTCTACATTGTTCCGAAGATTGGCTCTGATACCAAGCTGTGACACCCCATCTCTATACCCACTCTAGCCAAGGACACTACAGGGTAATGCCATTAACTAGCGTGGAGAATAAGGCTGTTGAGGAGCGACCATCTGCGTAATTGCTTTGTGCGAGCACCGATATGTCAGATAGTACAACCTGCATCTGGTCTCAGGAGGAAATCCGACCTACCGATACAAACTCAAAGCTACTACGCAGTGGCTATATATATATTCTTCGGAAACAAATATAGAAAAAAACATAACACAAATCAGTCACAGACATCCATATCACAAAGGCGGAAATAGATATGAATATATAACACATAAAAGTGTTCATCAGAGTAGTGGTCAGACAAGATCCACAATATCACAAAAGAATAGCTACAAGTGCTAGACAAAAGAATATGGATACATCAATGAGTCTATAACTCAAATGTATACAACAAAAACTACTAATCTAAGTAGTTAGCCAAAAGTCAGGATGATAATCCCAGATGTGAAGTCAAGCAGAAGCACCTGTAACATCTCGGTCTGACCCGAGTATTATTTAATAAGAAAATAATAAACGGATCAGTCTAGCTATAAATATCAGATAAAATGATATAGAATAAGAGATATGACATAAACATGTGATAACCATAAAGCCATACTGTGATAAGTATGTAATTGAAAATCAACAAGAGATTAATCAATATCACAGGAATCTTCTCAAAGACAAAAAAGGAATGTCATACTCTATATTTTTATTCACAAAAAGATAATGACACACAAATTCACCAATGCACAAATATTGATAAAACATCAATGTAAATCATGAAAATTGGTGAAACACAAACTCTAGAAACCATCAATGGAAATCCAGAAATCACAAAAAGGGGGAGGCCTATCACAAAACGGGAGCATGGAAACTCACCAACACGTGTATTGCAAAATGGAACGCTATTCCATGGTTGCTAACCATTAATTGTGAGCCGAAGCTCCACAAAACGGCTCGAAGACCATGGGTCGCTACCCCACCAAATTGAGCCAAAGCTCCACAGAAACGGGATTTAGTCTCCCTCGTAGACAAAGAGACATCGCACATTTGCTAGTCTAAATCACAAAAATGATCATCAACGATCATCAAGAAGTGTCGATTACAGTAATCTAGTAAATACATAAGCTTAGCTTCATGACCCATAACCACTAGCTTAACTTAAATATTTACGAACATATTGTAGATCTCCACTTGAAAATTGTCACAAGAGATTCAATCGAACAAGTCCAAGAATTAACCAATGAAGTAAACGCAAGCGTTTCATACCACTTGTTTTACTAAGCCGTTTAATTAGATTTCTCGTATGAGTGAGGTAAAGGTTTATATGTATACTAGTAGATTGGAAAACGGTTTAAGAAACAAGCTTTGTAGTAAAATAGGGTTGAAATCGTTTTGATGAAAGAGTTTTGATATTTACTACTAGTATTGAAACCTTCATATTTTTAAAGTGACAAATCACAAAAATGATTGTAGAAACAAACAAATCTCAAAAATTCATATTCGAAAACGTGGATAAAATCCAAAGAATTCGATTACAAATCCATCAAAGTGGAAATACCCTTGCGACTTAACAGCCACGACTTACGACAACACAAGAAATCAGCGGCTCAAGAAATAACATACGGCCTAACAGAGCAACTTAACATGGCATGACCTATAGTATGGCGCGACCTAAGAGAGCAAGTGACCTAACATGGTTGCTAGATAGCAGGTGCGACTTAATATGGTTGAGCTATGGGGTGGAACGACCTAATGGCCGAGCGCGCAACCTAACAGAGCAAGCAACATAACATGGCCGAGCGACCTAAGGGGTTGCGACCTAAGTGGTTGCAAGATAAGGCAGGCCGACCTAAGTAGTGCGACTAAGTGGCGCGACCTAGTCGAGCGACCTAAGAGATGGCCGAGCGACTTAAGGAACTCGCGGCTTAAGGAGGTGAGCGGCCTAAGGATGGTGCGACCTATATGCACGCGCGACTTAATGGGCCGAGCGACCTAACATGAAATGACCTAAGGGGTAAAAGAAGGCCGAGCGACCTAACGACCTATGGGTTGCGACCTATGGCAGGCCGACCTAACTGCAGGCCGAGAATCATCCATGTGCAGGCCGAGCGACCTAGGGGTTTAAAGTGCAAAAACTCTCTCAATTTGCAAACGATCGAGCACGGACGCTAGGGGATTATGCCCATCGGCTACCTGGTCCTATTGGCTCCTCGATGCATCACCAAAAACGTGTTCTAACATCAAAGTTAGGATTTTTAAAGATTTCAACCCAAAACACTAAAAAATTAGGATTTTCACCGATTCAATCTAAACCAAAAGCAAATGCATATGAAAAAGTGTTAAGAATTCATACCCAACAATCAAAGATAGTTATAGACAAAGATGTGAGATAAAAATCTCACCTTTACACAAGATCAATGAAGAAGAAGCTTGAAAGCAAAGGAAGAATTAATGGCTTCTCTTTGAATTTGGAGTTAGAAGTTGGATTTGCAAATGAACTTGAGCTTGGAGTTTTAATTTCTCATTCCTTCCTCCATTTTTGATGAAGCTTGAGTGTTAGGAAATGAAAGTGAAGTTATGAAGGGAAGGGGGTTGAGCTAGAGTTAATAGTTTAGGCTAATGGGCTAAACCAAACCCAAAGCCCAAAGTGAAAACGTGGCAAAATTACCTTAACTCCAAACACATCAAAGTTTATACTCAAAAAGATCGCAAACGGTGTTTTGGACCCAATGGAAGTGGTTCCGAGTCCTCATTCGACCGTATGAAAAAGTAACTTTTTGGACTAAAATCCGACTAACGATAAAATATAAAAATAAAATATTTAAATATTCAATCGTAAAATATGCGGGTTGTTACAATACATCATGTATAAATTCATTTTATTCCACACAATTACCAAAATAAAGAATTACAAAGGCATAACAATCAAAATTGACTAAAAGAGAATTCTGTGGGGATGCATTAAATTCAGAGACTCCTAAATATTGGTGATACCGAAATGAATAAATAAAAAATTACATTATCTTTTGAAAAGCACTTGCTTTGCAAAGAGATATTCATGTTTTGACCTTTTGAATAGTAATCAAATGATCTCATTTTGAAAACCAATTCAGATTAAAAATGTAGATCCTTAAATAGTTGTTCGTTTATCAAAGACACAAAAGAAGCCTGCAAAATATTTTTATTTAGAAGAATATTAACAATTACTTAGGCACAAAAGTTTTAATTTTCAGAATTAGAAAAACAAATTGAAACTGTGGTGGGTGAAAGAAGGGAAGAGACACTAACTGATATCACCTCTCGTTTTTTTAGAAACGAATTTAAGACAACTTAAGAGAATATTGAAGGATCAATTGAGATGAGATTTGCTAATTTCTAAACTAAATGCAAAATTAATAACAAATGAATGATCACTCATATCCACCAACAACTGTTAATGGTATTCTTTAATTTTTGAACTAAAACTTTGAAGTAAAACTAAGAAAAGAGGTTAAATATCAAAATATTTATAAATACAAATAGAGTAAAGAAAATATGTTGAGAATATGTCAAATTAAAAGACATGAGAAGCATTAGAGGAGAAAGAACATACTCTAGTAGAGTAGGTTAGGTTTTATTTCTTTTAAAATATAAACCAAATGGAGTGAAATTAAAAATGGTAAAAGAACAAATTATAAGGGAAAAAAAGAATGAAACTCATTTGTGTATTCTTTGAAAACTTAAAGGAAATTTAAACTGTAGTAAAAAAATTTGTCAAACAATTACCAAACCAAATAATCGTAAAAAAAATAACAATCAAAATTAACAGAAAAGAATAAATAGATGAATGATGAATGAAAGAATCCATACATCAAGTATAAATTAAGATTATTCCGAACAACTACCAAACTAAATAATTGCAACATAGTATAACAATAAAAATTGACTAAAAGATAATTATTTAAGGAATGTAGTATATTCAAAGACATGAGATGCATCGAAAGAGAGAAATAATACCTTAAGATATAAACCAGATGGAGTGAAACAAAAAAATGGTAAAACAATAAATTACAAGGTGCAAATAAGAATGAAACCCATTTGTATATTCATTTTGATAACTTATAGGAAATTTAAAATATAGTAGAATAAATTTATTTTAATGGGATTTAGGTAAAAAAAATGATTTCTACTAGTGATGGAAATAGGAAGAAGAATGGATTGGTTGTTACTAGTGTTTGGAAAGTGGAATAACAAAAGATGTTCTATTAAAATTTATCACTGGGACAACAAACACAAATCATGTGTCAATAAATGTTCAAATCACGCTGTGTAAGTTTCAAACTTGTGACCTCTCACACCAAATTCGAATCACTTAACCACTGGGACAATGGTGCTTGTATATTAAGGATGAAAAAATCATGGAAAGAGTATATAAAGAGTGAGATATTCTCTTTTGTATAGAACAGAATAGATTTTTGAAATTGAAACTGACATAAGAAATGGACTGCTAATTATAATCTCTTTGTATACAGTAACCATTAATGATGGATTTTCTTTGCAAGAATTATATGTTAATATGGTAATAATGATTAGAGAAATTTACTGCTTATGACATATGAATGGTTTATTAAGATATAAATGTACCTAAAAGGGTAAAATGAAAATAATGCTTGAACTAAGAAGAAATCATGATATTAGCTATGAGAGGATGAAGAAAACTAGCTATAATTCCATTTGTAAGTAGGTGGAAGACCTGAATTCATGGAATAGATTGAATAAAATGTTAAGAAGGTAACCAACACCACTATTTCAGTGGTTAATCACTCCGACTTTGGAGCAAGTGGTCACAACTTCAAAATTTACATAGCTTGATTCAAGCCGTTGGAAATATATTGACATATGTATGTTGTATGCTGCCTAAAATATGTAGTACTAATATGTACCACCATCTAGATACCTTATTTCAATAAAAGAGTGCTAGAAAGGTACAAGTTGCTGAACTCACATTTATGTTCATAACATATATATACACATAATAGAAATAAATGGAATAAATAATATGTATATAAGGGTAAATGAAATCTTTTGATATTACTAACAATTGAATTTCCAAATTTAATTGAAGGTGCCATGTTACAGCTTAAAAGAAAAGAGAAATGTTAGGGAAACGGAAATGAGAAGTTAAACTAATACATAATAGATAGAGGACACATCGCAGATGCTAAATCTTTTATAAAAGTGGAAGCGCAAGGACAAATGAATATGAACTCAACTTTCATATAATATAATAAGTAGAATCATAGGCATATACATGCTTACATATATATAAGCATGCATACATACACATACGTATGTAAGTACATACAGACGTACACACACATACTAGTATGTGTTATGATCGACCTTTTTTTAAATATACTATGGGATATTATACATATACACGTACGTACGTACACACACAAACATACATACATACAAATATATACATACACATATAAAAACATACATACATTCATACTTGTGTACACATACATACCTACGTACACATACTAATATAGGTTATTATCGACCTATGGGATATTAAAATATTTCAAGTGAATGCATATATCATTACTAAAGTTATTAAAATTCCTTATATAGTTGTATGTATATAAACGGAACTTAAAATTTGTAACGTTTCGAATTTTGCCCGCTCGAAAATCGACATCCATACTTCAAATCGTATTCGAATGCCATAAATTCGACCGTTCAAATCCGATTCGCCGGAGCTTATAACAACATTAAGTAAACAACACAGCGGAATAAAAGAATAATACATTGATATACAGCTTTGATACAATATCTGATACAACAGATGATCCAATAGATATCAATATACATCAGAGATATGATACAATAAAATAGCAGCGGAAAGAAAGTAGATAACATCTAGCAGTGAAACAATATAACTCTAAATAGTCTTCAAGGAAGAACTCCGAGAACTGCAACTCCATTTCCAAGAATCAATCCAGCAATAGCTCGAACTCCCAATAACGCTGCACCAAGATAAGCAAGACTGGTGCGCTCCAAAGACTGAACTAACTCCAGATAATCTACTAAACCTGACTATCTGAAAAACCCAACTCTAGACTGCTCGTGTAGAAAATAATGAGCACCCAGAGTTTAGGAAAGAAACGATAAACTCCGGATCAGTCGTGGGACTGGTGTGAGCAACAAAAACAGTTTATCTTTTAAAACATTCAAAGAAATATTTTTAAATTCAATTCGCAATGCTTTTAAAAGATGAGACTACCATAAGACCTCCCGCCACACACACAATGCAAATGCAGACTTGGAGGAGATTTCTTCTTATGATAGTCAAAGATGCTTGATACGCATTAAAAAGAAACATTTGATATTATTATTATTGCATAGTGTAGGGAAAATCATTTCGAAAGTAGAATATAAATCTTAGCCAGCATAGGTACCATTATATTATGCCTACTATAGCTACCATTTTAAATGGCAGGTTCTACAACTAAAACCGTACAAGTCTCGTATTGTTTCTTTGGATTTCCAACGGATGATCAGGCCAAGGAACTTCCCATTGCCACATGAGAATGCCTCTGGATGGACATCCCCGAGAACCAAACCGGAACTCTGCCAACACAAGGCCGGGTTACCCCTAACTGGGTAACTACTGACACGAGCACGTCATTCCCCGATCGTAAACGACCTTTCTCACGGGATCCCGATAACCAACAACCACAAAGTAATAAATTCGCAGTAACCACATAGGTTAAATATCTGGGCTCCATACCATGATACCACCTCTATCCAGAAGGAAATGCACATACCCTAAAGGGAGCTACCCCTCATAACCTTGCCGCATCTTTCCTGTTTTGACCATTTCCGGGGTGTGAGGCTCGACGAAGTCACGTCCACAAAAACATACTTTATACAAAAGCCATGCTTTGGGTCAACAAATGATCATAGAAATGATCACCAGGATAGACGATCAAACAAAAGATCCTATCACAAATAATCAACACAATGATCATTTCACAGCAACACTCAGTATGTCACATTACCAAATTGGGAGTATATCGCTGATAACTTCAACTATATAACCTCTGAGCTCGTACGTCTCAGAGAAGGGTGTTAAGCTAAAAGAATAAATTCTCCGCCACCAACAGAAATATATTTGAAAGAAATCTGCTTTATATCTCAACTTGTAATGTCAGACATACAATCCATACAAGTGTGTTCCGGGCTCGAACAGAACCGAAGGCACTTACAAAGAAGTCCTTGCAATCCGGATATTCACAATCCCGATCGGATTTCCCATCACTTAGGGAATCTCTATACCAGGAGCTACCCAGTGCAGAGACAATCGATAGGTCATCCTATCACTCTCGCAAATACCCGGTCTTCAACACCAGTCTTTAAATGCTATCCATAACGTCGAATCACTTATTCGGAATGGGTTATACGACACAAAGGTCCTTTCCCGGCTAAACCGAATAGTGAGCACGATATTTCAAAAACAAATGGATAATGGGATTCCAATTAAGTCACAACTTAATAATTCAAAACTTTTCTTCAAATGGCTTAACAAATTACCATTTTCAATCTTTAAACGAAAAGATTCATTTTCACAACCTTTAACGGTTTAAACAATTTTCACATTTTAATCTTTTAAACAAAAGATTCATTCACAGATTTTCCAAATCAATTTTCATTTCAATTTGATTAACTCGTTAAATCTTTAAATCAAAGATTTAACTTATAGCCTTCGAAACAATTTCATTTCAATTTGATTTAAACAAATCATCAATTTAAATCTGTTAAAAATAAACAGATTTAATTCATAGCTTTCAAAAAGAATTCATTCATAACTTAGGAAAATCATTTCTCTATTCAATCTTGAAATTCCCCTAATTAACTGGAATCTCAGTTCTTATCTAAAAGTGTTTATCATTTGAAAACAACAGTTTTCATTTTGGAAATCTGATTCATTTATACGAGTTGAAATCCTTGGGTTAAATTCAAATTCCCAAAACCATACCTTTAAAAATGGTTTAAATTCATACAAACCTGTTTATAATATCTTTAACCATAATTTCTAATTATCGAATTCAGTTTCAAATATCGAATTCAAATTTAAATTGAATTATTTAATTTCAAAACTTGATCAAGTAAATTAAAATAAATTTTAACTTGAAATTTCATTCCAAAAGCTTTTCACATTTATTCCGATTCCATTTCCAAAACATTTGAATTCAAATATTCAATTTTTATAAATCATTTCAAAATCTGTGACTTAATCGATTTCCTCGTGAAATCCATATTTGTGTGTGTATGGTGTGGTCCAGGGGTTATACACAGTAGTGCAACATCATACAATTATCACAGATCAGAATACAGGAATATAATTGATAAGCGATATAAACTATAACACTTATCTGTCATATACAGATCACAAATATATATACCACGGCTAGTAAATTACATCACAGATAATTTATCGCAGATCACAACATAAATCAGGATATATACAAAGCATCATAAATCAGGAATATCAAACAATCAAGTCATCCAATAGAATCCAAATACCCATAGGTAAGATCAATAAATTATCTGATTAATTTAAATCGAATTTATTTCTTATGAATTACTAATCCTGGTTAACTAACATTAATAATTTACAAATCATTTTGATTAATTATTCTTTAATCATTTATTAATTATCCATTAATAATAAATCAATTAACCTTTAATTATTAACCTTTAATTATTAAATAATAAAGCTTTAATTATTTAATTCACTATTTTATTAATTATTTTTAATTAATTACTTTGATTAATAATCATTCCTTAATCACCTTCATTTATTTATCAACCTTTAAATTTATTTAATTATCCTCAATTTACTTACTTTAATAAATTAATCTCATTAATTAATTATCCTTTAAATGAATTAACTTTTTAAACATTAATTCATAAATCTTAATTAAAAATCAATCGATCTTTAATTATTAAATAATTATCCTTTAATGTAATTACACTAAGTAATTATATGCTTAAGTAGTCATCCTTTAATTTTTCATTATTAATAAATTAACTCTTAACAAATTAATTAATCTGTAATCAGTACTTAATTAACCTTTAAATTATTAAATAATAAATCTTTAATTAATCACATTAATTTATTCAATCGCATAAATTAAATCTTTAATTAATAAATCCTTTTAATTAAATCTTTAAGTAAAACTTAATTAAATTAAAATAATTTACTTTTAAACCTTAAACCAATCCCATACTTTAATAAAACAATTATTTAAAAGAATGAGTTAAAAAATGTTTAAAACTTGAATTTTGTTTTAAAGTTTCAAAAACTGTTTTTATACCCACCCGAGTCAAACCCGAGAAAATCCACGTTCTACCCAAGCCCTGCTTCGAGTCTTTCCCCAAACCAACCCGAGACTCGTAAATTTCAAAATTTTTGTTTAAGTGTAAAAATTGACCCGGATACAACTTAAAACTACCCGAGCTCAAACTCGAGCCAGCCCTACGTTTCCCCGAAGACAACTTCGAGTCACGATGCTTCTTCCCCAAAACTTCGAATGCACAGATATATACATATGCACGTACACATGCACCAACACCACGACCAGCTCCGATCATCGCCATTGCATTGGGCAAAACATCGATCAACTCTAGACCAATCTCCAATCAACTAAAGTTCCCCCATCATCTCAAAAACGAATTCGAGTTTATTCTTGAAACCTGGAAACGAAAATACTCAAACCTGGAACACGCTCCTCACTATCCCTCAAACCTGGCATCGCCTCCCCTTCGCTCCTCCGTCCATCAGAAAAACAGCGGCTCCGTCAATCACTTCGACCATGTCAAAGCTTCAAATTCCCGAGCCCTCGTTGAACTCGATGCACCAGAGACCACGGGGTGATCTCATTCCTCCAGCCTTGCCAAACTAGGGTTAGAACCTAAAAAGAACCACCACTGCCGCCACCGAGCTCAGACCATCCACCTACCATTTTTCCCCTAGTCACCGGTCCTAATACCATCACCAGAAGAATTCTCAACATCCCAGACACTCGAGATCAACATAGACACCCAAATTTCTGTTTCCTGGTTAAACCAAGAATACTCTCCAATCCCTTAATTAAAAATAATGATTTTTGTTTTAAAAATCAAATTTTGATTTCAGTATTTGATTCTTAAACCTGAATCCATCAAACATGATAATTGATTTTTAACTTTGTTTAAGTTTCACTGTTATTTTATATTATTCCAAAGGCAAAACAATTTAGTTTAACCCAACAAATTTTTAAACCTAAAACTATGATGTAACTAACATATTTTGTTCAACATTTCGATCTTAACAAAACTTGGATTAAGAGCAAGTAATTTTTGATTTACTTTTGAGCCTAGAATTAAGCATCAGAGAAACAGAGACCAAACACATCTCATTCCTACAGTACACATACATATAGAAACAGGCACTTATATATATATTCACATCACAAACTCAATCCAGATAAAATCAAGCAACTTGATTGAACTTATATATGTTGTTACTCACCTTTTAGAAACAGAGCAGTTATTTGATGGTAACAGTTTTGAAAATGAAAACTGTAATGCCTTTGCTTATTTATTTATTTTTCTTTGAAAATGATTTGTAGTCTTGCTTAAAAGAAAAATGAGTTACAGGCATTATCACAGATATACACCCAATTTAAACTTCATTCAGTCAACTAGCATGCAACCCTAAATGAATATACTTAGGCATTTTAGAAAAGGAGTTACTCACAGATTCACAGCATTGAATTCAAGAACTGGTTTTAAAACTTAAAGTTGCTCACCTGTGGGATGAAGGCAGAGGACGAGCTTTCAAACTGGAGCTTGTATTTTTTGCTTACTGAGATCTTCTCTGGTTTTCATTAATTAATGTTTAAAATGAGTTGAGCCTTATTTGCTTGGAGTTCCAGGTTGCCTTGTTTCACCTTAAAACTAAATCTTGAATCTTTGCATTGCTGAGTTGATTTGTATTGTTATGTTTTGTTTTAGTTTTGTTTACTTCATTCATTTTTTTTTTCTTTTTGCATATGGGGCTGATATATGGAAGCAAGTTACAGGGTGATAAACTTATACAGTGTGATATCTTTGTATAATAGGCATGGCTTGGTATGCTTGCATTAAATGCATGAAGCATGTTGCATTAATTGCCTGATACCTTCCCTTTTATGCTAGAGATACTAGTATTTATTATTAAGTACTTGTTTATTTATGTATTTGTTTACTTGTTTCATTCCATGCTTATATTTGTACTTGCTTGTTTTCATATTTAAATGTTGTTTCTTTTCTTTTCTTTATTTTCTTTCACAAGCTTTTGCATCTATGTTTGTTTTAAGTGTTTATAAAAACATATTTTTGTTTTAGTCCTTTGTATTTTATTTGTTTGTTTTATTTTCGTCTACATTCTTTTCATATTTAAATGTATTTTATTTTCTTTAAATCTTCTTGTTTTGAAATATAAATAAATTTCTATTTTATTATGTTGTTAGAATTTAGCAAATGTTCTACTTCCTATTTTTATTAAAATTTATCTCATATTATTTTTCTATTTTTAGTTTAAATATTTATTGTTATCTTACTTTAATATTTATTTATGAGTTACTATATATATATATATATATATATATTCTTAATTTATTTTATAACTCAAATATTTATTAAACCATTCATCTAAGATTTAAATCCAAATCAAAAAAAAAAATATATATATATATACACACAAGATTTTATAATTTCAAATTGACTCATATATACCCAAATATACATATATATATATACATTCACATATATACATATATATACAATAATTAAAAATTTAAATGATTTATATAGAATATATTTGAACTCGGGGAAACTCACATCACTAAATCGATTAATTTCACCGTTTTCTTCAAAAATAGATTTTAATTATCATTTTAAATTTATATAAAAATCCGGGGTCGTTACAGACTTCCCCCCTTAAAAGAATTTCGTCCTCGAAATTCGCAGGCACGAAAACAACACAGAGATAGACAGATTCGATTTCCTATAATTCCTCAAACTTAAGATATGAATTCCAAACTCAAGTCGGAATATCTCAGGATATATACCAATTTGTCCCTCTTCGGACTTCAACCAACCCAACAAATTACAACAGAATTTCAAAGTTTGGTTTTAAACGAAATCGTTTTATCGATACAATTCAAATTATCCTTCATATTCTATTAATCAATTTTAACTCAATTTAAGATTTCTAATTTATTTAAAATTTCTATCTCAATTTTCCAATTTATATTCATTAAGGTTTAAATCAAAAACCGATAAGAAACTGATGAAAATACGAAGTACAGATTCTTCTACAACGATTCGTAGAGCATCAACGCACCGAACTTTTTTTTTCCGTACCTGTCACGAAGCAAATCAAAAGAAATTTGAAATGAATCAAAGGAGATTGATAGAGAAAGTTATTTCCACTGTTGTTACAGAGTTTCGACCATTTATAGTCGTATTTCCCTGTCCCCTATCTCGTTTTCTTCTTGCACTCATACTTACTATCAGTAGATAGTAAGAGAATTTACTGAGGCATTCAAACGGATATCTTAAGGATTACTCATTCTAGGATTTACTTCACCCTATCTCTAATGAGTTACTTAATGTGTTACACTCCTGAGCTAAAGTTCAACCCTTAGCTCTGATACCAAATGTAACGTTTCGAATTTTGCCCGCTCGAAAATCGACATCCATACTTCAAATCGTATTCGAATGCCATAGATACGACCGTTCAAATCCGATTCGCCGGAGCTTATAACAACATTAAGTAAACAACACAGCGGAATAAAAGAATAATACATTGATATACAGCTTTGATACAATATCTGATACAACAGATGATCCAATAGATATCAATATACATCAGAGATATGATACAATAAAATAGCAGCGGAAAGAAAGTAGATAACATCTAGCAGTGAAACAATATAACTCTAAATAGTCTTCAAGGAAGAACTCCGAGAACTGCAACTCCATTTCCAAGAATCAATCCAGCAATAGCTCGAACTCCCAATAACGCTGCACCAAGATAAGCAAGACTGGTGCGCTCCAAAGACTGAACTAACTCCAGATAATCTACTAAACCTGACTATCTGAAAAACCCAACTCTAGACTGCTCGTGTAGAAAATAATGAGCACCCAGAGTTTAGGAAAGAAACGATAAACTCCGGATCAGTCGTGGGACTGGTGTGAGCAACAAAAACAGTTTATCTTTTAAAACATTCAAAGAAATATTTTTAAATTCAATTCGCAATGCTTTTAAAAGATGAGACTACCATAAGACCTCCCGCCACACACACAATGCAAATGCAGACTTGGAGGAGATTTCTTCTTATGATAGTCAAAGATGCTTGATACGCATTAAAAAGAAACATTTGATATTATTATTATTGCATAGTGTAGGGAAAATCATTTCGAAAGTAGAATATAAATCTTAGCCAGCATAGGTACCATTATATTATGCCTACTATAGCTACCATTTTAAATGGCAGGTTCTACAACTAAAACCGTACAAGTCTCGTATTGTTTCTTTGGATTTCCAACGGATGATCAGGCCAAGGAACTTCCCATTGCCACATGAGAATGCCTCTGGATGGACATCCCCGAGAACCAAACCGGAACTCTGCCAACACAAGGCCGGGTTACCCCTAACTGGGTAACTACTGACACGAGCACGTCATTCCCCGATCGTAAACGACCTTTCTCACGGGATCCCGATAACCAACAACCACAAAGTAATAAATTCGCAGTAACCACATAGGTTAAATATCTGGGCTCCATACCATGATACCACCTCTATCCAGAAGGAAATGCACATACCCTAAAGGGAGCTACCCCTCATAACCTTGCCGCATCTTTCCTGTTTTGACCATTTCCGGGGTGTGAGGCTCGACGAAGTCACATCCACAAAAACATACTTTATACAAAAGCCATGCTTTGGGTCAACAAATGATCATAGAAATGATCACCAGGATAGACGATCAAACAAAAGATCCTATCACAAATAATCAACACAATGATCATTTCACAGCAACACTCAGTATGTCACATTACCAAATTGGGAGTATATCGCTGATAACTTCAACTATATAACCTCTGAGCTCGTACGTCTCAGAGAAGGGTGTTAAGCTAAAAGAATAAATTCTCCGCCACCAACAGAAATATATTTGAAAGAAATCTGCTTTATATCTCAACTTGTAATGTCAGACATACAATCCATACAAGTCTGTTCCGGGCTCGAACAGAACCGAAGGCACTTACAAAGAAGTCCTTGCAATCCGGATATTCACAATCCCGATCGGATTTCCCATCACTTAGGGAATCTCTATACCAGGAGCTACCCAGTGCAGAGACAATCGATAGGTCATCCTATCACTCTCGCAAATACCCGATCTTCAACACCAGTCTTTAAATGCTATCCATAACGTCGAATCACTTATTCGGAATGGGTTATACGACACAAAGGTCCTTTCCCGGCTAAACCGAATAGTGAGCACGATATTTCAAAAACAAATGGATAATGGGATTCCAATTAAGTCACAACTTAATAATTCAAAACTTTTCTTCAAATGGCTTAACAAATTACCATTTTCAATCTTTAAACGAAAAGATTCATTTTCACAACCTTTAACGGTTTAAACAATTTTCACATTTTAATCTTTTAAACAAAAGATTCATTCACAGATTTTCCAAATCAATTTTCATTTCAATTTGATTAACTCGTTAAATCTTTAAATCAAAGATTTAACTTATAGCCTTCGAAACAATTTCATTTCAATTTGATTTAAACAAATCATCAATTTAAATCTGTTAAAAATAAACAGATTTAATTCATAGCTTTCAAAAAGAATTCATTCATAACTTAGGAAAATCATTTCTCTATTCAATCTTGAAATTCCCCTAATTAACTGGAATCTCAGTTCTTATCTAAAAGTGTTTATCATTTGAAAACAACAGTTTTCATTTTGGAAATCTGATTCATTTATACGAGTTGAAATCCTTGGGTTAAATTCAAATTCCCAAAACCATACCTTTAAAAATGGTTTAAATTCATACAAACCTGTTTATAATATCTTTAACCATAATTTCTAATTATCGAATTCAGTTTCAAATATCGAATTCAAATTTAAATTGAATTATTTAATTTCAAAACTTGATCAAGTAAATTAAAATAAATTTTAACTTGAAATTTCATTCCAAAAGCTTTTCACATTTATTCCGATTCCATTTCCAAAACATTTGAATTCAAATATTCAATTTTTATAAATCATTTCAAAATCTGTGACTTAATCGATTTCCTCGTGAAATCCATATTTGTGTGTGTATGGTGTGGTCCAGGGGTTATACACAGTAGTGCAACATCATACAATTATCACAGATCAGAATACAGGAATATAATTGATAAGCGATATAAACTATAACACTTATCTGTCATATACAGATCACAAATATATATACCACGGCTAGTAAATTACATCACAGATAATTTATCGCAGATCACAACATAAATCAGGATATATACAAAGCATCATAAATCAGGAATATCAAACAATCAAGTCATCCAATAGAATCCAAATACCCATAGGTAAGATCAATAAATTATCTGATTAATTTAAATCGAATTTATTTCTTATGAATTACTAATCCTGGTTAACTAACATTAATAATTTACAAATCATTTTGATTAATTATTCTTTAATCATTTATTAATTATCCATTAATAATAAATCAATTAACCTTTAATTATTAACCTTTAATTATTAAATAATAAAGCTTTAATTATTTAATTCACTATTTTATTAATTATTTTTAATTAATTACTTTGATTAATAATCATTCCTTAATCACCTTCATTTATTTATCAACCTTTAAATTTATTTAATTATCCTCAATTTACTTACTTTAATAAATTAATCTCATTAATTAATTATCCTTTAAATGAATTAACTTTTTAAACATTAATTCATAAATCTTAATTAAAAATCAATCGATCTTTAATTATTAAATAATTATCCTTTAATGTAATTACACTAAGTAATTATATGCTTAAGTAGTCATCCTTTAATTTTTCATTATTAATAAATTAACTCTTAACAAATTAATTAATCTGTAATCAGTACTTAATTAACCTTTAAATTATTAAATAATAAATCTTTAATTAATCACATTAATTTATTCAATCGCATAAATTAAATCTTTAATTAATAAATCCTTTTAATTAAATCTTTAAGTAAAACTTAATTAAATTAAAATAATTTACTTTTAAACCTTAAACCAATCCCATACTTTAATAAAACAATTATTTAAAAGAATGAGTTAAAAAATGTTTAAAACTTGAATTTTGTTTTAAAGTTTCAAAAACTGTTTTTATACCCACCCGAGTCAAACCCGAGAAAATCCACGTTCTACCCAAGCCCTGCTTCGAGTCTTTCCCCAAACCAACCCGAGACTCGTAAATTTCAAAATTTTTGTTTAAGTGTAAAAATTGACCCGGATACAACTTAAAACTACCCGAGCTCAAACTCGAGCCAGCCCTACGTTTCCCCGAAGACAACTTCGAGTCACGATGCTTCTTCCCCAAAACTTCGAATGCACAGATATATACATATGCACGTACACATGCACCAACACCACGACCAGCTCCGATCATCGCCATTGCATTGGGCAAAACATCGATCAACTCTAGACCAATCTCCAATCAACTAAAGTTCCCCCATCATCTCAAAAACGAATTCGAGTTTATTCTTGAAACCTGGAAACGAAAATACTCAAACCTGGAACACGCTCCTCACTATCCCTCAAACCTGGCATCGCCTCCCCTTCGCTCCTCCGTCCATCAGAAAAACAGCGGCTCCGTCAATCACTTCGACCATGTCAAAGCTTCAAATTCCCGAGCCCTCGTTGAACTCGATGCACCAGAGACCACGGGGTGATCTCATTCCTCCAGCCTTGCCAAACTAGGGTTAGAACCTAAAAAGAACCACCACTGCCGCCACCGAGCTCAGACCATCCACCTACCATTTTTCCCCTAGTCACCGGTCCTAATACCATCACCAGAAGAATTCTCAACATCCCAGACACTCGAGATCAACATAGACACCCAAATTTCTGTTTCCTGGTTAAACCAAGAATACTCTCCAATCCCTTAATTAAAAATAATGATTTTTGTTTTAAAAATCAAATTTTGATTTCAGTATTTGATTCTTAAACCTGAATCCATCAAACATGATAATTGATTTTTAACTTTGTTTAAGTTTCACTGTTATTTTATATTATTCCAAAGGCAAAACAATTTAGTTTAACCCAACAAATTTTTAAACCTAAAACTATGATGTAACTAACATATTTTGTTCAACATTTCGATCTTAACAAAACTTGGATTAAGAGCAAGTAATTTTTGATTTACTTTTGAGCCTAGAATTAAGCATCAGAGAAACAGAGACCAAACACATCTCATTCCTACAGTACACATACATATAGAAACAGGCACTTATATATATATTCACATCACAAACTCAATCCAGATAAAATCAAGCAACTTGATTGAACTTATATATGTTGTTACTCACCTTTTAGAAACAGAGCAGTTATTTGATGGTAACAGTTTTGAAAATGAAAACTGTAATGCCTTTGCTTATTTATTTATTTTTCTTTGAAAATGATTTGTAGTCTTGCTTAAAAGAAAAATGAGTTACAGGCATTATCACAGATATACACCCAATTTAAACTTCATTCAGTCAACTAGCATGCAACCCTAAATGAATATACTTAGGCATTTTAGAAAAGGAGTTACTCACAGATTCACAGCATTGAATTCAAGAACTGGTTTTAAAACTTAAAGTTGCTCACCTGTGGGATGAAGGCAGAGGACGAGCTTTCAAACTGGAGCTTGTATTTTTTGCTTACTGAGATCTTCTCTGGTTTTCATTAATTAATGTTTAAAATGAGTTGAGCCTTATTTGCTTGGAGTTCCAGGTTGCCTTGTTTCACCTTAAAACTAAATCTTGAATCTTTGCATTGCTGAGTTGATTTGTATTGTTATGTTTTGTTTTAGTTTTGTTTACTTCATTCATTTTTTTTTTCTTTTTGCATATGGGGCTGATATATGGAAGCAAGTTACAGGGTGATAAACTTATACAGTGTGATATCTTTGTATAATAGGCATGGCTTGGTATGCTTGCATTAAATGCATGAAGCATGTTGCATTAATTGCCTGATACCTTCCCTTTTATGCTAGAGATACTAGTATTTATTATTAAGTACTTGTTTATTTATGTATTTGTTTACTTGTTTCATTCCATGCTTATATTTGTACTTGCTTGTTTTCATATTTAAATGTTGTTTCTTTTCTTTTCTTTATTTTCTTTCACAAGCTTTTGCATCTATGTTTGTTTTAAGTGTTTATAAAAACATATTTTTGTTTTAGTCCTTTGTATTTTATTTGTTTGTTTTATTTTCGTCTACATTCTTTTCATATTTAAATGTATTTTATTTTCTTTAAATCTTCTTGTTTTGAAATATAAATAAATTTCTATTTTATTATGTTGTTAGAATTTAGCAAATGTTCTACTTCCTATTTTTATTAAAATTTATCTCATATTATTTTTCTATTTTTAGTTTAAATATTTATTGTTATCTTACTTTAATATTTATTTATGAGTTACTATATATATATATATATATATATATATTCTTAATTTATTTTATAACTCAAATATTTATTAAACCATTCATCTAAGATTTAAATCCAAATCAAAAAAAAATATATATATATACACACAAGATTTTATAATTTCAAATTGACTCATATATACCCAAATATACATATATATATATACATTCACATATATACATATATATACAATAATTAAAAATTTAAATGATTTATATAGAATATATTTGAACTCGGGGAAACTCACATCACTAAATCGATTAATTTCACCGTTTTCTTCAAAAATAGATTTTAATTATCATTTTAAATTTATATAAAAATCCGGGGTCGTTACAAAATTAATTTTTTATTGTGTATACATACTAATTCCATATTCGATATACATATACATACATACATACATATATATATATATATATATATATATATATATATATTTCATATTTAATATATATATATATATATAACATACTTAACTGTACATAAATATCAACTTTTTTGTAATGTCTAAATTATATTTGTGTTCGTATAACACTCAGCTTAGGATTTTGCAGTGTACCGATTATGGAGGGTTTTGAGAGTACCAGTTTTGATAGTTAATGGTCATGGTAGTTTTGATTACTTTATCTGAAGTGTTATTATAACTGTTCAACACATTCTTAAGAGTTTAATACAATAGTTTTAAGAGTTCTTCGCAAAGGTATTCTTATGTATGTGGGTGTCCCTATATTATTTTCTAATTTATTTATGAACATGAAAATTGATTTTTCAATATGATTACCTATGGTATAAGCAAAAAATATCTATATTTGATTGGTTGAGAATTACCAACATAATTAGACAACATCGATTTTCAATGGTTTTGCAAGCGATAGGTATATGTGAGCAAAACTTACGATTATGTGTTATGACAACCTTTGAAATACCAAAGTCATCCAAAACTAATAGAAAAAACTCCCAAATGGAACTTAAGATGTCGAGGTTCCTTTGCATTGTCTATTTGCTCAAGTTCTTAGAGTTTTAATAATTGGAAAGATTTTTTCCAAATTGGAAACATGCTTTCCAACGAGATAATTTTAGTTTCTATCAACGGTGTAATTCATTCCAATTCCAAAGTAGTAAATAGTAAATAGTAAAAAGGAGATTGGTTTTCGTTGGTTTAATTACTATTTTGTGAAATAAAATAATGATAATGTCAGAAGTTCATTTTGTGATATATTTTCTAGTGGATCCTACTCTACCATTTACTCACTCTAGAACATTGCCATTAGTGCACACATTTCTAGATAATTTGATTTTTAGCATTTTTAAACATTAATTGTTATATATGTATTTCTCAAACAAAATATCAAAGTCTGCAACCTCTTTTGCATAAAATAACATTAATCATAACAAGCATTTCCTTGAAATTGTTATTATTACAGGAAGATATTGATTCTCATTTTTGTTGTGATTTACAAGCTACTTTAGGACATATATTAACGACAATGTAAAAATAAGAATTAGTCCAACCTTCCATGTTCTTGAATTGAACAATATTATTCCATTAAGATAAATGATTTTGTATTTCACCAACTGCGATTGTTACAGAGTTTCCGAAATCTTAATACCAATTTCATGTCCATGAACAAAAAAATTGTAAAAGAGTGCAACTCTATTATACGAGTGCAATTTTTAGCTTCGAAAGTATTTTCTTTTAATTTGAGATACGATTTTCACTATTACCGTGATTTTATAATTCCTTTGTGAGACATAGCAATGACGCTTTCAAAAAAAAATCCTTAATCCAATTGGTGGAAAATCCAATGACTTATGCTTCACGATTCATTTATGCTATATTTCATTGAACTTGGACCCCTTAATCTTAAAAAGCATGTGTTCGCCATTGCTAAGTTCAGAATTGATAGGTTTTAATGTTGCATGCTACTTCAATTGTTAAGACCTTTTATGAGACAAATACGTCATGTTACAACTATATTAATGGCACAAACAACACAACTTTGTAGTTTAATTTAATGAACTAAAAAGTTTCATCTATTTGATTGTGATCACGCTATCACAATCAAATAGATGATGATTTTCATGTGTATTTCATAAAAAAAAACTACAAACCTGAGTAGTTTGTGCCAGTAACATGGCAGTAACAGGATGTATTTGCTTCATTAAAGACCTTAAAATTGAAGTAGTATGCAATAGTAAAATCCATCAGCTTCGAACCTGGCAAAAATAGCAATGAATGCATGCTTCTTAATATTAAGAAGGATAGTGTTCAATGAAAAAGATAATTCGTCTTTAGAACTCCGTATGTTCTTATGGGCAGAGTTTCTGCCATTAAGCCACCAATTGGTGCGTGACTGATTGTGTTCTTAACAATATACGCGTGTTTCTAGTAACGATGCACAATTTTTGGATGAAAATCCTATTTTAGCCAAGTGGTATGGAAGAATTATATTGATCTTCTACTTTTAATTTGCATTGATTGTGCATTAAATGCAAATTAGTAGCATAATACGAATTGTTTAAGCCCGGTTGTTAAAGATGATCACTACCTCATATCTTTTGCTATTAGACATTGTAAAAAAAAACATATAGACTCATTAAAACAAAACTTTCCTCTAATCCGACAACAATATGTATTTTTAAGAACATAAAATAGGGCACATGGTGAAGTCATCTACGGTTTATGGCATTGTTTAAAACTCAAAATATTAAAGATGGAAGTGTAAATATTATATAAGGCTAAATCTAAAACAACTTCTAAACATCTTGTAAGTGGAACTTGATATCCAAGTTCCAAAAAACTTTAGATTTTGAATCATCATGTCGAATTCTGAATAAATTTCAAAAATTTTGACAAATCTATAAAGCAGTGAGCATCCTAAAAGTGCTAAATTTCGAAATCTTTTGCACGATTGCATATTAAAGCATATGTTTAATTACAAATTTTTATCTGCAAGTAGTGGTGCAGTGGTTGATACACTTGCCTCTTATTGACGAGATCGCGAGTTCGATACTCGTCTATCTTAACCCCCTCAAAATGTAGAGGTGAAATGTCACAAAACCACTCGTAGGGTTGGCGGACTCCCTAGGTAGGGGCTCTTCCCTTCGAAGTTGACCTTTTAAAAAAAAAAAAAATTAAGGAGAAGGGTGTGTACATATTTATTAGGGTTGTGAAATCCAAAAATCAACAGACATGCAAAATGAGAGTTGACAACTGAGGATTGTAAAAACAGGGTTTGAGAAGGTATCTGATTGGAGTTTTCATATAAAAAAGAGGAGAAGGGTGTGTACATATTTATTAGGGTTGTGAAATCCACTAATGATCAGACTGGCTAAGAAAATATAACAAGTTTTTGGTATGTTTTGATTACTTTATCATTTTATTCATACGCACCAACTTTAGCCTTCTTTTTTGTAGGTAAGCCTACGGTCACGGTTAACTAAATTACATATATATTACCAGTAGTGTATTATATTTCCTGCTTAGTATTTGCTTAATGAGGAAAGGATCATTAATGTACTCATATTTAACTGCGCTATGTAGTCTGCATTTACTAAGTTTGGAGTAGCTGAAAATAAACAAAATATGCTAAATAATATCTCAAACCTATGTTGCCCATTATTCATTAGAACCTTAATTAACAGAATGCACAAGCTAATATGTTATTGACATCTCTGTTAATCATCGATACTGTCAACTCTATGTTGCCAGTTATTCATTAGTAATGCTATTAACAGAGGATTTGATTCCTACTGTTTGTATTAAACTTAAATGATTTTTTTCCCCTTCCTTTATTAATTTTTTCATGGGTTGAGTCCTGAAACAAAGGTTATTAATTCAATTTCATCTCCCCATTTCAGGTGAATTTTTTTCTTTCACCTTTTCTACTTTGTATTGCGAGATTATGCTTTTTCTTGGCTTGGTTTTTGCTTTACATAATAATGCTTGAAATATTGTTGGAAGATTGCGTAGTTTATTGTTTAAATAATTTTTTATTTATGCATAGTCAATTATATTCCCTTGTTGATTTATGTTGGCAACTATGAATGTATTTTCGATTTTATTTAAGAATTGCCTCTTTTAGAAAAACCATCGTGTTTTGGGGAAAGGAGATTCATAACTAGTACAACCATATAAATTGTAAAATTTAGAAAAAGAAATATTGTTATTAATTTGCTTACTAGTAAATAAATTAAGTTCACACGTTACTTCTTGGAAAATGCAGAGTGGCTTAAATGTTTTAGGATTTCAAGCCGATTACATTCCAAGATAAAAGGACCTTTTCTTTTTTATATGTTACTAATGCATCACCTATGCATGTCCGTAAAGATATTTACTTTTTATATAAGAAATATTTAATATGGAAAATTAATTTTATAATAATGAAATTGTTTTTATTAAATATGTTACAAGTAAAATATCTTTGGCTGTCACAGACGTTTTTATTTTGAGCATTCTTAACGATGGTGAAGGATACAAATTGACAGTGAAATTCCATTAATGAATGATCATGAAAAGAATAATTGTGCATATTACAATCGGTAGTGATTTTCCATTGATAAGTAATAGAAAAAGAAATGATGTCCTCTTTTTCTCTGCCCACGCAAATAGGAATATCAACATTTGTGCACTATAGGCAATAAAATTGAGAAAGGAAACAAAAATAGCATAAAAGAACCGTGAAGCATAAGTTATTGGATAGAGGAAAAAAATCATTGAAATCGTCATTGCCGTCTCACAAAAGAATAATAACATCACCGTAACAATGGAAATCATCAAAGTAAAAGAAAATAAACGCTAAGCTAAAAATTGTAGGCATATAATGAAGTTGCACTCTTCAACAATTTTTCTGTGCAAGCACACGAAATTGGTATTACCATCTTAGAAACTCTTTACGACTATCATAGTCGGTGAAATACAAAATCATTCGTATCGTAATGGAATAACATCGTTCGGTTGAATAACGAATTTTCTTTCACATTTCCATTATTATATTTCCAAAAGTAGCAGTAAAGCCACAACAAAAATGAGTATCATAAACTGTAAATAAATAAATAAGTTCAAGAAAATGCTTGCTAAGATGAATGTTATATTGTACATATAGAGGTTGTAGACTACAATGTTTTGTTGGAGAAACACACATAAAAATTACTGTTTCAAAAGGCAAAAATCAAATGTGTACTAATAGCAATTATAGAGTTGATAAATGGTGGAGTAGAATCCACTACAAAATAAATCCCAAAATGAACTTTTGACATTTTCGTTATTTTATATCACAAAATTGTAATAAAACAGCTAATAATCGGTCACTTTTTTTCTATTTACTATTTTGAAGTTCGCATGAATTACACCATCAATAAAACCCAAAAATCATATACCATTACTACAAATCTAAAATTTTCTAATACGTTTTTGAGGTCGCTAATTTTTGTAACGATGTCACGGCAATGGTAACAACAGAAGCTTTGACATCATTGCGCACCCAATGGCTGCGAGAGTCATTAGCAATGTGCTGCATTCACTTCCTTCAAGTGCAAACCAAACAAAATTATCATATATAAATTCAGACCAGCTGTGCCAAAATTCAACGTAAACCGTCACAAACAATCATATATACACAAAGCTAATGTATTTAATCAATAAACTACAATAGACATATACAAATTAATTCTAAACGCACAATACATAACCATAATTAGTAAAACAAGATTACGAAGTCACATGACAACTACAAGGAATTCATTCACATATACCTAGCGATACGATGAATGATGGCATTAAAAGCAAAATGGCTAACCGCAGGTATGGGAAATTCTTTGATACAACTACTCACAAAGAAAGAAAGCGCTTCTTCTCGACATAATTACCATTAGGCACCAACAGATCGATCAACCAGGACGTATTAACATTGTGCACCAAGTCTACTACATAATGTATACTGCTGCATTAAGTACACTGCATACTGCAGCTTGCTAGTCCCAGACCACAGTTCTGTAGATCAGTTTCAATCTGATCCATCTTGCCCAAGCCGGGGAGGATCAGTTGGCATCACGTTCTGCCCTGTACTGCTGCGTTAAGACTAGCCTCAAACCACAGTTCCTGTCTAACAGTTCAACATGCTTTCAGCACTTCACGGTACACCAAAAGGTTGCATTTCACTAATTTATACTGTACTGTCTACTTGAGCACTTCGGCCTCAATAACGCATTGAATGACCACATTGCACAACAGAGTAAACACTTTATCTTTAGCTTTAGCACCCCATTCTACTCATTTAGCCTGTTCTACCTGCCTTTTGGTGTGATCTGCATACTTCAGTCTGGCCACAACAAATTCGCATCTCAGCCCCTGGCTAAAGAACAGAGAAGCAAGCATTGATTCAAGTAACTGTGCAGATACATTATAGAGAAACCGTTGCTACTGGTCATTATTCTTAACCCTACTAAGTATTTTCCTAGGAGAGAAACTATGTTATGTTATGAATGCATACCTTATGCTGTAGTCACCTATGCTGCCAGATATTTTCTACATATTTTCATGCAGGGCGATTTATGTAAATTACTTGATGAACGAATTTGCATAATCAATAAATATTGAAAAATTCCAGTATGTTTTGGATAGTTTTTAGCTTTGCATAATTTACAGTTCTTATACCAAACTTGATATTACATTCATGAAAATTTGTTTATGTCTACATTTTTATGGGGTATCTAGCTTCCATATTTAGTATAGAAAGTTTATTGGATTTACATAGTAGTAATATAGCCCTACAAATCAGATGGTACATGAAAGCATAAAACAGATCTCTAGCTTTCAATATTTTCTTGACCCAACCAAGTATTTTCCTAGGAGAGACTGTTATGTTATGAATGCATACCTTATAATGTAGTCACCTATGTTGCCAGATATTTTCCACATATTTTCATGCAGGATGATTTATTCAAATTACTTGATGAATAAATCTACATAATCAATAAATGAAAATTTCCAGTATGTTTTGGATAATTTTTGAGCTATGCATAATTTAGAGTTCTTATACCAAACTTGATATTATATTCATGAAAATTAGTTTATGTCTACATTTTTATGAGGTCTCTAGCTTCTATATTTTGTTTAGAAAGTTTATTGGATTTATACAGTAGTTATATAGCCCTATAAATCAAATGGTACTTGAAAGCACAAGAACAGATCTCTAGCTTTCAATATTTTCTTAACCCTACCAAGTATTTTCCTAGGAGAGACTATGCTATGTTATGAATGCATACTTTATGCTCTAGTCACCTATGTTGCCAGATATTTTCCACAATATTTTCATGCAGGATGATTTATTTAAATTACTTGATGAATAAATCTGCATAATCAATAGATGAAAATTTCCAGTATGTTTTGTGTTAGAGAACCACATATTATCACAAAACCAATTGGTTAATGTGATGGAAAATCTCTTAGTATTTATGCAGAATTCATATTGTAAATTCACCGATGTGGAACTAATCTCAACACGCTCCTGCACGTGTTGGGTATGATCATCCAAACACGTGGACATTAATTGAGGATGACTTGTAACACAATTAAACCCACTCTGATACCATGTTAGAGAACCACATATTATCACAATATAAATCATGCATAAATACTAAGAGACCTCCCTTCACATTAATCAATCGGATTTGTGATAATATGTGGTCCTCTAACATTTTGGATAATTTCTGAGCTTTGCATAATTTAGAGTTCTTATACCAAACTTTATATTATATTCATGAAAGTTTGTTTATGTCTAAATTTATATGGGGTCTCTTAGCTTCTATATACAGTTTATAAAGTTTACTGGATTTATACATTAGTTAAATAGCCCAATAAATCAGATGGTACATGGTAGCATAAGAACATATCTATGGCTTTCAGTATTTTATTTTTGGTGAACATTAAAGGTTTGTGTTCTTATTTCCAAAATTGATCCTTAAAAAACCTTCCCCCTCTCTGTACCATTTTCCCAACAGATGTTTTTGAAATTTAAGATATGGTCTCCATACATGGCTGCATCTTTCTCATCTGTAGATATAATATTAGTTTAAATCACTACATAAGAAAAGTGACATCATTTCACTGAAACTTCGGATTGTAATTTCAATTAGTTATTAAACCACAATTTTTTTTTAACTATTTCCAACAAAGTCAGTATGTTATATTTAAGAAGCAGTGAAATATTTAATTTTTGGATGATGTTCTCTGACTACTTTGAGAACTCTTCAGACAAACAATAAGTGATGTATATTATATTTAATCAATGAGTCTGTGCACACAAAGCAATCCATCATAGTACCAATGACTTCATAAAATATGAAATAAGATACGATCATGTTGTCGGACTAGGAATGTTAACAGAACTTCAAGATATGGTTCGACAATAATTTATTTAACATCAGGATAAATAAATGTACGTCCTCTAAAATAAAGTGTATGTCCTTCGAAATTGTGCAACTGAATAATAAAGTAACTACTTTCAAATTAATACAGTAACAGTTAACTATGATGAAAGAAGAACCTGCAAGCAAGATCCAACTATCGGATCAGGCCGTATAAAGTTATAGTTCATTCAAAATTCACGCTTGTATGTCAATACCGAATCACAATGTAAATATCAGGAATTATTTAATTTGCTAAGTTGCTGAATTTCAAGTTCTTTATACACACACAGACACATAAAATCTGAAGAATCACCCAGGAAGTTTCCACAATTCTAGTGTGTGAAATTAGAATACAACATCAGATATTACCTGCACCCATTGCTTCAGTCATATTGTTGCTATATGTCAGACTTTTCTTCTTGCTTATCAGTACAACCCTTTTCCACGCTAGCTGTATAACTTAAGCCTAAAAAGTTTGGATATCAGTAGGAAACAAATAGTAAAATCATAGTGTTTATTTAACTTAGTAAAATTATAGTAAAATCAGAGTAGCCTTGAAGATCAAGCATAACTGCTGGTTTAATGAGTAAACCCTCTGAAATGGCCCCTTTTAAGTATCTGAGAAGTCTCTTACTTGCCTCCCAGTGTGTGACTGTAGGAGTTTGCACAAATTGGCTCAGTTTGTTTACAATAAATGCAACATCTGGTCGGGTCAATGTCAAATATTGTAAAGCTCCTATAGTACTTCGATACACGGTAACATCATCAAATGGAATACCCTCTCTAAGAGACAATTTATGAGAAGAGCTAGTGGGATTAGAACAAGTTTTTGCTCCTTCAAGATGAAGTTTAACTAACAAATCGGTTATATACTTAGTTTGAGATAAGCACATACCAGTTGGTGTTCTATGGACTTCAACACCAAGAAAATAGTGCAGGGATCCGAGGTCTTTGAGAGAAAAGCAGGTGTTGAAATCAGATATTAGCTTGGAATGAGGTTAGTATTTGGACCAGTTACTAAAATGTCATCAACATAGACAAGAAGCACTAGGTTCTGTCCCGAGCCACAAACAAACAAAGAGTTATCAGCTCTAGATGTTGTGAAACCCCAGCCAAAAAGAGTATGTTTAAGTTTGTCATTCCATGCTGTTGGAGTCTGCTTAAGACCATATAAAGCTTTGTGCAGCATACACACATGACTTGGTTTTGAAGAGTCAATAAAGCCTTGAGGCTGCTGCATAAAAACTGTTTCATTGAGAGTACCGTCTAGGAATGCATTACAAACATCTAGTTGCTTGACATTCCAATTTAAAGAAACAGCCAATGTCAAAACTGTTCTAACCGTGGCTGGTTTAACAACGGGGCTAAATGTTTTTTCATAGTCAATACAAAGTTCTTGAAGGTACCCTTTAGCCACAAGTCTTGATTTGTATTTGTCAAGACTTCCATCTGCCTTGAGTTTAACTTGAAACACCCATTTATTGCGAATAAGATGCATGTTAGGATCATAAGGCACCAAAGTCCAAGTACCTTGATTAATGAGAGCATCATATTCTTCTTTCATGGAAGCAATCCACTTGGGATCCTTTAAGGCAGCTTTAGTAGTAGTAGGTTTGGAAGGTAGGAGTGACCGAGGAAGAGGATGTTGAGTGGCCAAGTAAGCTTTTGGTTTGTATATTTCATGTTGAGATCTTGTGATCATATGATGAGCCCTTGTAGTTGGAACATGTGGATCTTCAGATATAACAGCTGTAGTGTTAGACACAACTGCAGTAGGAAGTTGAGATGGACTTTGTTGATATTGATTAGTTGAAGATCCTTCTGGCGAGGGTGCTTCAAGGACATAATAACAGCTGTAGTGTTAGACACAACTGCAGTAGGAAGTTGAGATGGACTTTGTTGATATTGATTAGTTGAAGATCCTTCTGGCGAGGGTGCTTCAAGGACACAATAACTACAGTTTGATTAGGAAGCATCTCATCATTGGAGGTAGATAACTCAGGTGAATTTGATGCACCCGAATTTGCAGCAACAGGAACATCATTATTATGTGAACACACTAGTAGAAAACTGAGCTGTAGGAAACTGATGAGAGGTAGTATCAGTTACCTGATGCTCAGTTGGCGTTGTAGAGATGGAATATTAACTTTCATTAAACACCACATTGCGAGCAATAAAAATTCTTCCTGATTTATTATCACAGATATATCCTTTATGATGCGATGAACAGCCCAAAAAAATGCAAGCTTCAGACCTGAAACTCAACTTGTGATTATTATAGGGCCTTAAATAAGGATAGCAGATGCATCCAAAGGGCTTTAGGAAGTTGTAATCTGGTTCACGATGAAAGAGACACTCATAGGGACTAATATCATCCAAAATTGAAGTAGAAAGCCTATTAATGGAATAGAAAACACATTGAAATGCATGCCACCAATAGGACATGTCAAGACTAGATTGAGTTAATAAAGTAAGTCCTATTTCAGTGATGTGTCTATGCTTTCTCTGCTCTTCCATTTTGTTCATGTGTATGTGGACATGGATGTTGAAAATGAATACCTTAGTCATTTAAGTATCTTTCAAACCTTTTGTGCTCATCTTCCCAATCAGCTTGTATATTTTTTATAGATAAACCAAATTGCTTTTCAACAAGTGCCTTGAATTTAATGAACACCTCAAAGGCTTGTGATTTTAATTTTAGAGGAAAAATCCAAGTGAACCTACTGAAATCATCAAGAAAATGCACATAATAAATGAATCCATCTTTGGATGGAGTATGGGAAGGTCCCCATAAATCAGTATGAAGGAGTTATAAAGGTTGGTTAGCTTGACTTGAGCACAAGGAAAAAAGTAATCTACGACTTTTGCCTTTTTGACATGCATCATAGAATTTTAAATCTTTCATTGAACCTGAATTAGGAATTTTTGAGAGTATTTTGCAAGGTTCAAATACTGTTTTTCATTCCGGCCATCGGTAATTTTAAAATTTTCAATTTCATACCGGAAATTCTGGAAGTTCCGCTTTAATTCTGTTTTTCTAATTTTGGTACTCTTTTGCTTTAATTTGCTATATACCCTAATAAACATACAATATTGTCATAAATTTATAGTACATTTTATACGTTACATATAAAATACACACTTTAATTGAAAATCCATTGTGTAAGATTCTGTATTATTCATTTAAATTTTTATCAATTTTGAAAATTTTAAATTTTTTATTATGATTCGATGTAAATTAACAAAAGTATAACCGTTTTTTTATGAAACTATATGATTTCTTCTCCATTTATTTATTGTCCCGATTAATTTGTTTATTTTTTTTAAAATTATTATACACTTGTATTTTTTTTAATTTTTATAAGTTTTTTTTCAATGTTTGAAAAGTAAATCCGGAATTTTGACCGAAACCAGAATTTTGACCGGATTACGTTTCAGTTATGAGCGGAACCGAAACGGAATAACCGGAATTCCGCCGGAATTTCGAACCATGGTATTTTGCTTAAATTCTAGATGAATGATGACCAAGTTTGCAATGTCACACATTAACATCATTAGAAAGAGATGAAGTAAAAATTTGTGGATTAGAATCACAACTAGAAACAGATTCTTTATTCATTTGAAATTTATTACAAACATTTGACACGGTGTTTGAAAAACAAGACTTATTACAAGAAGACGCCAAAGCATCACAATGATGAAAAGAACCAGAAAATGACTCTGATGTGGTAGCTAAATGACATTGCATATCAGTGAAGGCTTATAAGAAGCATCTCCAAGCATGTAGAGACCATCCCTAACCTTCCCTTTGAGAATTACATTCCCGGATTGCTTGTCCTTGACAAAACAGCAAGATTTGTGAAATTCAAGAAAAACATCACTATCTTGAGTTAATTTGGATACACTGATCAAATTTTTAGTAATGGCAAAAACTTTTAAGATAGAATTTAAAGTACAGGAGAATTTGATGAAGAGGGAAGAACAGCATGACCAATATGAGAAATTAATAATTTCTTACCATTGCCTACTGTTAAAAAGTTCAGAACCAAAATAGAATGTAGCAGAATCCAGATTTTCCATGCCAAAAGCAACATGATTTGTTGCACCCGTATCAGCATACCACATAGAATCTTCAACAAAATCAAAAAAACTAGGCAAAGAATATGCTTGAGAATACAATTCAGTTTCATACTCAGTTAGATAGGCTCGAGGTTGAGCAGCGGCAGGTGCTTTTGGTGTGATAAAGCTCTTATTAAATTTGTAATGACAGATAGCAGCAGTATGTCCCAATTTTAGACAAACTTGACATAAAAATCTTGAGATAGAATGATTGGGGGAGCGACTATATAGTCTTAATCCAGTTCTTGATGTCATAAGAGATTCCTCTATTGTTATGGAGGTATGTAAGGGCCTGAATTGTTGAATCTTGAAGATCCAACTGTGAGATTTACAGAAAACATGGATGTGAGATCAGCAACACTATTGTGGCGCTCAAGTCTACATTCATGAGCCATGAGTAGAGCCTGGATTTCTTCAAGTGACTTACTACTAGAGGTAATTCCCGAGACAACTGGATCATATTCCGGACCAAGACCATTAAGAAGCTGGAGCTCAAGATCGTCATCGTTGACCATATAATCAGCAATAGCCTAATTATCACAAAGAGATTTTATCTTGTCAATATAGTCAGAAATGGTTAAATTACCTTTCTGAATATTACACAGTTGACCCTTAAGTTGTATCAAACGAGCCTTGGATTGACTGGAGAATCTATGTTCGAGAGCTTTCCATAGTGAGTAGGATGAAGTGTGTGAAGCTACCCTAGCAAGAACGCCTTCTGTCATTGAAGATCGCAACCAGGATAGGAGGAGTGATCTTTTCGCTTTCATTGGCTGTAAGCCGGATTTGGATCTCCATTGATCAAGAATTGAGGAGGTTTATCTTTACTAAACAGAAGATCATCAAAATTGTGGCCTATAACCGTAGGTGCCACTTGAGATTTCCACGCCAAAAAGTTGATTCGATCAAGTTTGATTGTCGGTGAAGAGGTTAAAGATTTAGAAAAAGGATTCCAAGATTGATTTGAAAAATTAACTGAACCAGAATTTGTCGGAGCAAGGTTCGTCGGAGTAGGGTTCCCTATTGTCGGACCTTCGTTACCATCTGTATCATATTGAGGATCGTTTGAAGAATTTGCCATGGACGTTTGTCAGATGGCTTTGATACCATATAACAGTTTCTAAAATTAGAGATCTATGTGAAAAACTTCAGAAAAGTTTCAAGAGAGAATTTGGGGAAAACCTCAAAACAAACTGAGGTAGTGTTTTCTTTTTATATGGAAGAATACGGTACAAGAAAAAATACTCTTACTACAGAATACAGTAATCAACCTCTTAATAGAAGAATACTAAAAGTAGTGAAAAAAACAAAACTACTAACTGACAGAATTACATTGGTTACCACAACTAGAACAAACTAGAGACAAATAACAAATCAGCATAGAGTAAATGAACTTTCATTGATCAAGGAAGGTATGCTGATACTAAAAGCTAATACCATTCTTTGATTTTTAACCAATATCCAAATTTATTTTGTGAATATCAAAATATACTCCATCAAATTATGTGAACAATATATACATGGTATGAACATGTATTTGTCGGTTTCAAAAGTGCAATAACGTAGTTCTTTATCTACCTATCCATAACAAGAAGTAAATGACAGCAGAAGTAATTGAACATAAACCAGCCTATGCAATAATTAGATGCTTGACCATTTAAGGCATAATAACAAACTTAGAAATGATTATCAATACAACTGACTGTTAATTAAAAAAGCAGAGAAATATGTTATTTACCGTGACCATTATCAATGTTATTCACTGAATAACTACCCTAACTGAAATACACTATCCGCCGCCCTATTATCAATGTTTTTTCTCAAGCGTTAAGAAGTAAATATCAGTAATTAATTTTTGATAACATAATAGTACTTGTAAGAGAATAACCAAAGCCTCCCACATCCAAAATTCATATTGAATAACTAGGAGACTACAAATTACTCACGGTGATTTAGGCTCTGAGCAGCACGGAAAGGAACTACGGTGAGGCACGACTGAGCTGGGTCGATGAGCGACTAAGCGGCCTCATGGATCGATCGAAGCGGCAAGCGGTGATGTAGGGTTTGGCGGTCAAATATTTCAGAATGGAAAACCGCTTCAGCTAATCATATTTCAGAATGTTTATTCAGATTTTTCTCAAAGATGTAGATGTATTAATATGGGACGGACGCGCGCCCTACGTTATCATATAAAATATTTTACTCAACCAGTCAGATGAAGGCTTTTTTGCAATGCCTAAATTAACCTTTGTGAAATTTAAAAAACTAAACGAGTTACTTTATCATTCTACTTTCCCCACGTATTCAACTTTTCCACGTTCGCATCCGTTTCTCCTCCCAAAATAGGTCATCTTCTTAAATAATATTTCATTATCTTCGTTTACAAAATTCAAATAACGGGACAAGGCGAATACATAAAAATCAAATCTGATTTCCGACTCCAAATCTCGGTCTTTTTCTAACAGTTCTTTCCTGATCTGGATTTGTCGTATGCTTTTTTGAACAATGATTGCAGCATGCGGTAGAAGGAACTTGTGGATTAAAATCTTCCTCATTTCCGATGATTTTTTGCTGAAAAGAGTACGTTTATTATTCGATTTCTTCTTTTTAATTTACTACATATAATTTATTTTAGTAGGATGATAAATTTATGGCACAAAAAATTCTAATTTCTCTGCTATTTTATCCTTTTCTGTTATAGATGTTTATATACTAAATTCTATTGAGTAATGCTGCTACGACAAGAGAAATGAGGGACAGGACATACGGGTTGAGAGCTTGACGGTGGAAACTAGCGAACGCCTTAAAATCACGCATGAAGATTTAGCCGGTTGGAATAGCAATACAACTGATTCTATGTTTTCTGCTTACTGTCCTTTTTTATCAACAATGCAAGGATACCAAATACTTTATCCGAGCTATTTTCTTATCATTAGCTCTTTGGCAATGATGGTAGCACAATAGTCATATACTATTTGATATGAATTCATATAAGTATCTATCTTTTGAATCAAATGTAATTATTGTTCGACTCTGTTTTGTTCAAAATTCTACTTTATCTCTAGGCTGGTATTTGCATGCATCAATCTATGATTAAATTCAACTATTTTCTTTCGCTGGATTAAATAACATAAACTACATTTGAGTACATGTTCTTCGCCTTCTAAGGATACGGTTTGGATGAATAGTAAGTAGATACCTGAATTTACTAGATTTGTAATTAATAGTTTTGTTGCTTATATCAACTGTTACAGATAGTTAAAACGTGGATGACAGTTACTCGCACAAAAGGTCATGTACATAAGTTGGTTGAGGAGGCTAATGCCATTATTCTGACGTTTGGTTGTTATAGATCAGGGGTAAGTATTTGCATATTCTCTTAGTTTTTCAAGCTAAATTTTCAGTATGTAATAATGAATTTTTTTAATTAATATAAACCGAAGGCTATTTTGATAGAAACATAAAGTCAACTTTGTGCTACTACTGCATAATGATGGTTTGATATCTGATTTGTGATTCGTATCTATCTCCATAGCTAACCTTAATTGTTTTATGAATTTAACAAAAATTTGCTTTATTCAATTACCCCTACCTGAAGCGGGGTGTTGTCTTTGCCATTGATTGATGTGAGGTGTATTATCGTCACCGGATTTGCTCATAAATGATGTGTGTAAGTTACTATGTTGTAGCAATCTTAAAGTTAAATAGCAAGTTCATCTTAAGTCGTCAATGTCTTTTGGTCATTTTATTCTACTTACGGTCGATTTTTGCAAGTTGCTAATTAAAAAAAATTGGCCATATTTTTTTGCAGGTTAAAGTCTCTTTCTTGGCTAAACTATTATATAGGAATCTTGGTCTGATTGCTTCAAACATTAATAATGCTTGGGTTCCAGATTATGTTATTCAAGTAATGTTGTAATTTGTGAGGTAATTGTTAACTTATTATTCTTTAGTCCTTAGTTAGACAGTTAATTTTATGTTCCACTTTAAAGTCTGGTCTCTTTTGCCACAACACGAGCCCTCCGATTTCACCACCAATGTGCTTAACTCCCACCTTTTTCTTACCACCCTCCTTGCCATTGTTGCTGTATAACTCCGAAGACAACATCCTTACTTTGCCCATAGCATACATGCTCTTAATCGAGTTTAATGCCTCTTTTCCTCCACATGCTGCTATGTACTGTTGCACTATGTATTTCGCCATGGACGCTTCCTATACATAAGTTTCGATTCTGAATAAAATCTTAGTAAATAAATGTACAAATGAAAGTGGTTAAAGAAGGAGTTGGTACAATGGGATCCTGCATGATAAGGCCTTTAGTGATGGAATGTTGAGAAATAACAGGGACAGGGACATGGGGGGCGCCTGTGACTCCTAACATGAGCTGCAACTCGGAGCCTCTACCGATAGGGGAAGGAGGGGGTTGTTTTTCGTCCGACTTCATCCATGAAAGCATGCTGCTGCATCCTTTTTTACTGTTTTTGTAGCCGTGATTTGTACTGGAGCTACAAGACATGAATATTTCTTCAGGGATTGGAACTTCTAAGACTGTGTCCAGGCCATCTTCTTTTTCAAGGTTGGGACATAGTTTCCTCATTTGCATTGTGTGGAGAAACTAGAAGGTGAGGTGAGGGATGTGTTTTGGTAATGAGAAGAAGAAGGATTGAAGTATTTGGAGAATTTGTAGCTGATGTTGTGGGTTCATGGTGTGCCATTTCAACTGTGGACCCACGTCTTTTGTCTCATAGCTTTGATCGTGTTGACACGCTCCTTCTCTGTATAATTGTTTCTCTTAAAACTATGCCCGCAATAATGTAAAGAGATTGTTTAAGGGATATTTTTGCTACGTGTGAATTTTTGACCCAGAAAATCACTTTATGCATGCTTGGTTTATATTACATGGTGTGTAATTACTGAACCTTAAACTTGGAACTTGTACTAAGTTCAGATTTTGGCCTTATATGTATTTTCGTGGTTGGTAAGGGAAAAATAGCGGTATATTTTTTTTAATGCGGTGGAGGTTTTTCGTAGATAGGAACATGACAATCCTCCATACAAATTTTCTTTCTAGGAACATGAAAATACTAATAGTAATGAATATTCATTGTAATACAATAAATGATTGGATGATTTTGGTAGTACCTGTTTATTGTTCTAACTATTTTTTTTACCCATACCTATACAGTATTACCTATTAAGACTATATATGCACTGAGCATGACTATATTTCTATTAATACTGTAATTTTTTTATTTGGCAAAGATTTATTTGTTTCACATATAGCCATGTTCTTAGTACAGTACATAATTACTAAAAGATATATATGGATATTTTATTACATTTTATGTGGTACATAATTCTTTCGCACCTCCCATAACAATATCTCTATAATAATTTTCTCTTTCTCACTCAGTCTTAACTTTGAACCATTCTGCCCATTTCTGTTTTGCAGCAAACTTCATTATCCATGGTATAATGACATGAGTTTGTAAGTTAGTTTTAAATTATAAGTACTCTCATATGCACAGTTGCAGAAGGCATGCGACTCTTTAATTGGGTTTTTGACTTACTGAAATTTCCTAACTAATTCATTGATTTGATATTTTGGTGCCTTAAACAAGACTTCTTCCATCAGCATATATTTAAAACGCAAGCGTGGATAAAAATGCAACTCAAATGTGGATATAGATCGTGATATAAGTATAAATTTGTTCCCAGGTTTTATTACAATCGGTACAAAATCATTCCGACTGAATGTCATTTTGTATCATGAAAAGTAAAAAACCGCAGTCAATATGTCATTTTGTTTCCTCCTCATCGCAAAATACTACCATGTCTATTTCAAATTAACTACTATATCTATTAAAGAAAATCTTCTATTTCTGCTAGGAATCAAAGTTGTTGTCTTGGATATGCATTAACATGCAAGGATAATTCATAATTTCACAGGTTTATTGCTGTTCTTTTTGGTTAAGTAAGGTTGGTCTAATCTAAAGCTTATTTCCATATTTGATACAAAAAATCCATGAACATGTCCATCAGATGTTGATGCTTGCTAAAAGTCAGTATCATTTATGTAACATTAGTACACGTCAAAGCCATTTTATAAATTCCAAAACAACCTTAGAAACAACGTTTAATACAAATTTCTCTTGCACACGTGCATCGCACGTGACAAAGTAATATATATACATACATACATATATATCGTTATGGCACGCGTTTTGCGCATGACAAAAACCCTGAATTAATATTTTATAAATTGTATTTGTTTAATACGTTCAAAAGAAAATGATTTCCACAAATATTTAGCCATATTTTTGTGTTCAATCATGCGTAGCTAATTTTTATTTTTATTTCAAGATTGCAATTCTATTTTTTCTAATTTTTATTTATATTATTAATAATATAAAAACAAACTTGTAAAGTAATTTATTTGAATCCGATTTTAAGTAATATGAAGACTTGGTAAATATTTGTAGAGGAAATTTTGAATTTGTGGAGGAAGCTTAATTATAAGATCATATTTTTAAGAGATGCTAAATCTAATAATAATAATATTTGTAAAGAGATATTTTTGGTATTTCATGTTGATACAAAAGAGTGCGAAGACAAATATATTACAACTTTAATAAAGAAATACATATAAGAGTATTTTTGGAACTTCGCGGTCGGATCAAAAATTTGCGCTTTAGGCGTGAATTGTTTTTCTATAAAGTGAATATGTTTAACATATTCAAAAAAATTGTTTGTTGTTAGTTTGAATTTTTGTTCTTCTAATTCTATTTTAGTCGCAACATCTACATTGGTGGTAGTTCGAATTTTTGTTTCTACTAATTTGTAAAAAAAGTTAATTTGTTAGATCTAATTTTAAGTAGTATTAAGATTTGGTAATATTTGTAAAGAGAAGTTTTGATTTTGTAAGAAAATTTATTTATTGCATACTATATTTAAGCAACACTAAGATTTAGTAAAATTTATGGAGGTTTATTTACTAAGATTTGATAATATTTATAGAGGGAGATTTTGGATTATATAAAAGAAATTGGATTCAATTTTTAAATGATATTAAGATAAAAGCATTTTTTTGTAGTTTACGCTGATGTCAAAAAAAGTGACATCAAAGATATTATCACCATTAAAAATGTGTTAATTATCTAGAAGAATCTTTTATTATCTAGATGTGCTTATTTGACCTATTCTAATTTTAGTGAACACGCAAACCTAGAAAAATATCCATTGAAATATTCAAGTTTTAACATGGTTTGAATTGTTCCAGTCCGACGTAGAAATAATATGTTAGAAATAACATAAGTTATTTTTTGTTTTAGGCGCGTGTAAAGGGAATGATATGGATAGTATTTGAATTATATATGAGTGAAGGGTATTTTGAAAAGTTCACGGTTGGACCAAAAGATTGCGCTTCCAAGCCAACTATTAATAAAGATACATATGGACCAGAATCTGCTACACCTCATTTCCCCTTTGATTTCTACCGCAATTTCTGATTTAAATAATAATACTTTCTACAGTGTAGTAGGAAAAGAGAGAAAATACCACTATTTAAATCAGAATTTGTGGTGAAAATCAGAGAGTTTAGAGATGTAGGCAAATTGAGGTGTAGCCGATCCTTTCTCTATAAATATGCATATACATGTTACGTAATGGGGGTCAAACCAAGCGTGGCCTCGTGTAACGACCCGCCTTTTTGGACCGTTTAAACCGACGATCAAATGCACATGTCGATTCCAAACCATTCAAAAAAGCAGATAGTTATTGGGGTAAATAAGAAAAGAAAAGAAAAGGAATAAAGGAAATGAAACAACACAGAATCTCGCAGCGGAACGATAAAATATAATAGTCAAATAAACAGTTCATGAAGCTGTTTACTATACTTTGACAATTATTTATACAACATTTATCAGAGTTATACATATACAACAAAACAATTAAATAATGCAGCAGATAGCATGATGCAAGGGTAATAATAGTAATAGCATACCAAATCTTGGTCTTCGTCCTCCAGAATAGATCTTCAAAAATCTGAAAAACTCAGGACTGACCCGAGCGTAATGAAAAGACAAAACACTCGAGTCGGGACTAAATATCCTTATGAAAGTTAAATCAATCGCAAATAAATATGAATGTAACGGCGTCAGAGATGTTTACGGGGTTTGACATCTCATATCCAGTGTCAACGTGCGTGCAATAACTTAAGAGATGTTGCGGGATTTTTCCATCTCTTAAGGATCCGTTAAACTATCTACTATGTAGTAATGTACGCTAAGTAGATAATGCCTATCAGTAATATAAAGTATCAAAATAGCGTTAAGGCGTTACCATAATCCCCCTTAACACATTTTTATGATGCCATAGTCTATACAGCCCCGTAAGCCCCACCGTAAACTGGTGGTTATCAGAGGGTACCCCATAGGTATAACATAAAACAAAACGTAGTGGTCGCGAATAGGATAATCAGTATGACAAGGTACATGAGGCGATACCAACTAGGATACTAGTAGTTGCGTGATCCGGACTGATGTTGAGCATAGCCAGCAGCTACCCCAACACCGCGAAACAACACTCCCAAATCAAGGGGTGCACCCAAATCGAATCACAAATGTAATAGATATGGTAACGAAGAAGTGTGTCAGCTAGAGGTGGCGAACCTCAATGGCCCGGCGCGGCTCCTGTTTTAGTCATGTCAGGGGTCATCCAATATCGTTCTCTTTCTTCAGTCAACGTGTTCACTAAACCATCCACTTCATTCTGGATCAACACTCCGCGTATAATAGTTATTAAAGTGGTTTTCGGTATCGACAGAGAGTATGTCCATATCCGATCCCGGTCTCTTTAGTAACTACGTATTATTACACCGTTGGCTCTTTACATTTCAAATCGATCATAATTGATATCAAAATATCATGTTCGCTTCAAAAATCAAATCCATTTCAAAATATCATCGTATCTATTCAAATGTAAGATTCGTTTCAAAAATCAATTTTCGCATCAATATCTCATTTCGATTTCAAAATCATTTCGAATTTCAATTTAGGTTGCAACTTCATTTAACTCAATTCGTATTTAAATTCAAGATTTAAATATAAACATTTCACCTTATTGACCAGCTTAGGATTTTAGAAAAATAGTTTTAAGTAGTTTAAAAGTAGTTTTAAATAACTAAAATACTTTAAAATCTTAAAACGGATTTGAAATAGATAAATTTAGTTTAAAATAATTTAAATTGGGTTAAGTAGATTTAAAATAGATTAAAATAGTTTAAGTATTCAAAATGGTTTATATAACCGAGTAATTTGGAAAACAAAATAAAACAGCTTCAAAATCAATCCATTTCAATTATAACTCCCCAATTCAAATCAATTCCAATTTCCATTCTACCGATTCAATTTCGATTTCAATTCAATCAACGTCAATTTTTACTTCGAATTAATTCAATTTTTCATTTACCTTTAATTTATTCAATTTCAATTTATATCGATTTGGAGCTTGATTTCTCAAAATATCAATTTATAACACTTAACAAAAATTTCCAACAATATTCAAGTTTAAATCCAAATTCCAAATATGATTCAATTCCAAACTCGATTTCAAAATATCATTTTTATATCACTTTTACTAAGTAAGATTCAAAGCTCGAATTAAGGTTAAATCTTTCAACAAATCAATTTTCGACATTTAATCATATCCAATTTCAAATTTCAAAGTCTCAACTTAATTATTTAACAAAATTTCTTTAACCAAAATTTATTTCAACATTCCAAACTCAAATTTTCCGATGAATTCAATTTCTATAAATCGATTTCTATTTATAACTTTTAAATCAAAACATTTAAATAATTTCAAATCGACAATTCCAAAATTATTAATTTAGCCAATTCGGTGTCCGTATATAATTTTCTATCCTATGGCCAAGTAATTATTTATTTCAATTAAATGTCAGGGATGAATATATCTCACTTAAATTAAATCACGGTATCATATGTATGCATAACAGGATATATATATATATATATATATATATATATATATATATATATATATATAAGCAAATAAACATCCAAACATTCAAATATCAACCAATAGCATCCATCGCAATACATCATCCAATAGGCAATACAATTCATGGAAATTTCATAGTTATCGATATCAGGTAATTAAATCACAATTCAATTTCAATTTCAATTTCAAATTTAAATGTCAATTTACTTTTCGACGGTTAATTCAAATGACAATTAAATTCTATCAAACAACGACAAATAAAATTCATATCACTTCATAATATCAAATTTAACTAGCATAAAGATATTTAGTACGTTGTGAACGTTATAAAACACTCACCTTGATTTTCCCATTTTAAATCAAATCGAACGACGTTCGATTTAATCCAAAATTTTCTCTAGCTCCAAACGGTTCCAATCTAGCTCCATAGCGTAGTATTCGACAAAACGAACCCGATGCAAGTCGTTTCGTTCGTTTTCGACCTCGTATGAAAAAGATATGATTTTACAAAGATTCTATACGAATTTTAATACACAATTAACAACTTTTATTTTTATTATTTACCCAAACTCATATCCACCGTTGATTTCACTCAGCAGATCAAGGTCGCGTACTAACACTTCTCCCCTACGCAATGCTTCCAGGTCGCGTTCGTCTCCAGGAATAACAAAGCCGAACCCATCTTCGTCCCAAAACCTTAATCACGCACCCCTCCACGCGCGACGAAACTTCATCACACTACCGCCAATTCGAAGCCCCCACCTTCCTCAACCTTCGGCCGCGACCCCCCTGAGCTCGGCCCCCCTAGCTTTCCAAAATCACGTGTGAACGGCGACACTTCGTGCTCGATTTGCCGACAAAATCCACCTCCATACTCGATCACAACCGTAGGGATTCGAAGCTCTCGATGTTAGCTACAACCTTTTAGTTGAAGACTTTTGGTAATTGTTTATAGATTGGGAGAGATTAAGTGGAAAAGGAGATAAAATTTCGGCCGTGGGTTCAGCTAATGGCGGCCACGAGAAAAAAAAACCCTAGCCCCTGTTTTTTTTTATTTTTAATTTGAGAATAAAGGGGCTATTTATAGGAAACGACGAATACTATTTATCCGGCTTTTCCAAACTCCGAATTTCGCGCGGTAACTGATGTCCCTAGGGTTTATCCCGCGTTTCGGACACAATGGAATAGGTTTTGGAAGCTAATTCGATCGTCTGCGAGAGTTACGACAATAAACGATCGATTTTAAATTAAATCGATTAAACGATTCTCTAGGTGTTTTGGCTTGCACCGGACAAACGATAAATCCGATTGACACGAAATTTGAAATCTTACAATAATATCACATTACGGATCCGATGAAACTGGTTTCGTCCAAATCCGAGACTGTTCGAAAAATGACTATTTTAACTCGTCAAATTAATATTAAAACAATTTCGATGCGTTTCGAGCTACCACGGTCAAACGACAACTCCGATTGCTACGAAAATTGAAATCCGATAATAACCAACTATTACGGATCCAATGGAACTAGTTTCGTCCAATTCTGAGACTGTTCAAAATTTGGCTATTTTCCAGTCGATAATTAAATATTAAAATATTCAATTTTCACAAATTTACTTTTAATTCGATTTTAAAAGTTCTACAACATCATTCTAACCTTAATATGACAAAATAAAATTTTACAAATCATTTCTTAATCATATTAAACCCGTTATTCAATTATCCAATAATTCCAATTTTAAAATCTTATTAACCCTATTATAATCCCAATATACTTACATTCACTTTGAAAACCAATTTGAATCATATTAAATCAAATTTCAATCACTCACTCTATTTTCATATATTAAATTTCAATATCAAATTAATCGTATCAAATTCGGAATTTAATTATTCAAACATTTGTAATACTAAATTTAAACAAATTGATTATTCTTAAATCACTATCTTTTGAAATATTCAAAACGAACTTAAAATTTAACTTTTGAAACGAATTAAGATTATAGAACAACCATTTCCGTTATACGGTTATTCAATTCCCATTATTAAATTATTCAATAAATTCCAAATATTCAATTTAAACAATTTCGCTTATCCAATAATTCATTATCTTTTGAAATATTGAAATTGAACTTATAAGATTCAACTTTTAAAACCAATTCACAATTTAGAACACTATTTTCATTTTACAGTTATTCAATTATTCAATAAGTTTTAAATATTTAATTTAAACAATTTACCTGTTCAATATTCAATGTTTGATTTTAAATAGATTTTACTTATCGATCAATTTCTCTATTATACCCAATGAATTCAACATTTTATTATCCTATTCAACTTTTGATTGCAAAGGTATTCACTAAGTAGCTTTTATTTTTCATTACTTGGATAGTTATTGTTGCAATTCATTCCAGTTATTATTATTCCAAATGAATCATAAATTTTTTTTCTAACATTAAATCACGAAATCTTATTAAATTAGCTATTTTAATTATCGAAAATTTACGGGTCGTTACACTCTCTCCCACTCAAAACTTTTCGTCCTCGAAAAGGAAAAAGAAGGGAAAAGGAACTAAGTAAAGAATTCAACATTTGATATATTTTATTAAAAATTATCCACTTATAAACAATGAAATTCCACTTATAAAGTCATAACTACGCTTCCACTAAGTTACTCCAAACGGCTTCCTAACTTTAAAAGTTAGTAATCAAAACAAGTTATAAATTTTTTTTTAAAAAAACTTGAAAAAATTTCTAACACCCGGATTTTACGGAAAATTTCGGCAGAGTCTCCTTTGCGCGGCTCGATCGGAAAAAAATTTAACAGTATATATATCACAAATGTACATCTCATCAAGTGATGAGGCATCCCGCAGGGAAAAAGTGTAAAAATACGATATGTAATCCGAGATATGTACCTTATATATTGTTAGCGAGCATATACGGCTAATATAGCGCGAAAGCGAGTTCCAAATGCAAAGCAAGCGAAATCTGCACCTACTAAATACTCAATAACTAAGTTAGAACCATGCATATAAAGATAGATCGATATACTTAGCCTACACAACATATATATAACATATTTAGCTTCAAAACTGAGATTCCAATTTCAGGACAGCAAACAAATCTTAGTTTTAGGACACCTAAACGATAAATTCGGCAACAGAATTTAAACAAAAGTTGTTGCATTCGTTTCAGGCTTTCCAGAATGTCCAAAATCATCGAATTCGGACCATACGTTCAAAAATTATGCCCGTTTTACTTGGAGGATACGCCTCAGCCTGGGCAATGAATTGCGCAGGTTAGCGACGTTCACCCACGTTTTCGACCTTCTAAACGACATCAAAACACAAAACACTTAAAACAAAAGTTTTAGCTTAAGTTCTTAGATTTCGAGAAAGTGCAAGATCATCAAAATCTGATAAACCAGTCAAAAGATATGGCGAAAATACTAAGGGTGTATACTACTGATTTTACTTATTTTTACACAGGACAGCGAGTAACATTCAAGTTTTTAACCTAGTAGACGAAGGAATTTTCTCAAGTTATCTAAACAAAAGTTGTGCTATAGTTTCTAAGATTTTCTAAAAGTTCAAGATCGTCGAATTCCGTTCAGCCATTTAAAAGTTATGGTTGTTTTCGTTTCAGCATATATTGGACAATTTTGGATTTTTTCCAAAATTTGCTTTTATTATTTCAAAGTACAAACCATCAAACTTCAAATTTTCTAAAGAACAATCATAAACACAAAGTCATTAATTTTCTTATTACTCCATGCAATAGGTTTACATTCTGTGACGCCCCACCTCTATGCTCACAATAACAAAGAGTATTAAAAGAAATACTGTCTGTTATTACGAAGAATAAGGCTGGATAGGAGCGACCATCCGTAATTAGTCCTTACACTAGTATTGGTTATCTCGATAGGAGTGGTATATATTTTTATTTTTCATCTCATATTTATTTACTCCCATCGACATACCCAATTCTAGTATAAAACGAACTACGATGGTTCATAATAGTTTAGGACAATATATATAATAATAACACAGATAAAGTAAATGCGGAACACAAATATAACAGAAAGTCTCATATATATATATAACTGATGTCAGTTGACATACACGTGATACAATACATATGATACAACTACACTGTCGACTCTGGAAGTTACATATACAAGTACATTATCGTGAATAATATACATGGATATACAACAACCTATACAAATACACTGACTACTAAACATGACGACGACTACTCCATAAGATATGAAGAGACTTCACAGCTCAAGCAGCAACTCAAAGTAAGATATCAACAACCTGTAAATACTCGGTCTGGCCCGAGTATTAAATTCAAAAGAAAATAATACACGGGTCAGTCTAATTCAAACTCAGTTATTAGTGCACAGAAGCAATAATAATTAAATATGAATAGATGACAGTCAAAGTAAATTCACCTATCCGATCCTTTAACAAAGAAATCGGATAACGGTGAATATAACACATAATAGTGTTAAACAACAAGTCAACAGATTCAAATCATCAACAATGAAGATAATTTAGAAAACATCAGAATTGCCTAAATGGCAATTAACAACAAAATCCAATTATTAAATAATAATTAGAGACTCAGAATCTAATTATCAAATAGATAATTAGATTACAACAAAATGATCAATTGAAACTAAATCAATTTAAACAATTGAAATATCACTTAAAAAACATCAATTCTAATTGGCTGCAGTACACGCTAACACGTGTACTGCCTCGCCAATACGACATATGAAATACGCAAAAGATCAATGGATCAAAAGTAATTGAAATATCAATAAAAGCAATACCGTGTGGCTGCAGTTCACGCTTGCGTGCGCTGCCTTGCCACTGCAGTGATGATGTACCCAATGAATACCGAGTGGCTGCAGTTCACGCTTGCGTGCACTGCCTTGCCACTTCAGTGATGATGTACACAAAAGATCAATGAACTAAAATCAATGAATTAAAAGCAAATGGCACCAACTCAAATCACAATGAACCAGATGGAACTGCAACAGATGCAAACTAATGCACAAAGTAAATGACACAGCAACAATAGAACCAACACACAAAAGTTCACAATTCGACACGACAACCAATACAACTTTAATGCAACCAGTCCAAGTGGACAATGCAAACATAGTCAAATGAATACAGTGAGGTACTACCTAATGCAACAACATGAATGGTCACTGGCATGACCACCCAAACATATATGCAGTTATGAATAATGCAAGCTAATGCACATGAACAGGATGGCAATCAGTTCAAGGCAACAGTAACAACTACATGAAACTGGAGATTGCAACTTAAATAGAAAATGCATATGAACTATGTAGAAAGCCCAAGGAACAGCAACCAAAATCAAGGCAAACAGTTCAAGTTGAAGGGAAGCCTACAAGATGAACCAGACTAAAAATGGTAACTGGCGACAAGTGATGTACACTTAAATGTAACAGTGCTTCACATACATGACAACCAGAATACATGAAACTGCAGCATGTATGCTCAAAGAAAATCCTAACCAAGTTTAAAAACAACTTAGTACAGCACCAATAGTCATAAACAAGTTATAAATGTAAAACAGACTGCATGCAATACAAGAACACATATATGACTTGAATAAACAACCTTCATTACTCATAGTGTCAAGGCATACTACAGGTTTGGGTAACATGAATGTTCGATCACACTTGTACAAACTTAACATGCAATGATATAAAACTAACTAATGAACACAGTGGCCAGTACATATACCCAGACTTCGATGCATTTACATGTAGGCAGTGCCAAAGTTAGGTAATGGTAAAGTCAAAGCCTACAGTGAACAACTACATAAGGCACAAGTATGCAAGTGAATTCAATGTGAACCAAACAATGCACTAGTAAGGTTAACAAGACTCGGCATGTACACAAGACACAGCATGTACACAAGACACAACAAACAGGTGCAACATAATGCAATAGTGGACATAAAAGTGTTGCAAGACCAGTGCAGTGAAATGGTTGACTACTGAACATTTTATAATATATATACTTGTGTTTTTAAGGCCAGAAATCAAGAAACATCTGCAACATTAACATGATAAGTCCATGCAACTGTGCAATTGGATCGAGCAAATGCAGACACGAGTGGTCGAGCAAATGCAGATACGGGTGATACAAGACTAAAGCCAACCTCAACAACAATTAAAATATAATGCTCATGAACAAAAATGAAACTACTATGAACACACACCTTCAGGAATTTTCCAAAACCAGTTCAATGTCGAAGAGACAGATTAAAGTCAAGGCCCAATGTTACAAAAATACAACTTGATTATCAAAGTGTATACATTATGAAGCAACCCAGTAAGGTGGCCGAAATCAGCAATTTACAGAGATTTAACTATATCAGGTTGTTTTTAAAACAACATCAAACGTTATCAATTAAGTGCAGACTACTACAAAAATCAAGTTCAAAATAGTCAAAGTAAATTCACCTTACAGCCAACATTAAACAAGTTAGAGATTAATCCCAGTATTAAAACAAAAATGGATTGGCCAAGATAAATCATCAACATCGAAACCCAATTGAAAAGCCGAAAAATCAAGCCATTCAAGTCAAAGCAAAAATCATCAACGTTTAAACCCAAAATCAAATGACCGAAGTCACCAAAAATCAGCAAGATGATTTAAACCAAATATCATACGAACCACCGCATTAGAACCCTACAAACCCAAGTCTGAACTGGATGTGAGTAAATTAATTTACTCACCTGGTTTTCGAATTCGAGAGCGGCCCCAAGCAGAAGAAGAGAGCATCAACGCTCGAGCACTAAGTCGAGGCCCTAATTTTTCTCGAACGAACGAAGAGATTTGATGCCGCCATTTTTTTTTCGTTTGCTTTGTTTCTAGGGTTACTGAACGAATGGAAATACAAAGGGGAATCGGGTATACTTGAGATAACACGGCATCAAACAAAAATATGGGCCAAGAGAATTTTAAAGCCCACCACTCTTTTTAACAAATTTTTTTGAATGAATTTAAACTTGATTTTCAAAAACTCCAAACAGCAATTAACAACTAATTAAATCGTCATTTGACGATAATCAATTGTCACGAATTCCTGGGTTGTTACAGACTCCCCTCCTTATAAAAATTGCGTCCCCGCAATTTTCATAATTAAGGTCGTCACTACAATAAATTTTCTAACATAAACTGATTAAGCTAGAAAATAAAAGTCGAGAATATAAACGCCAAAGAATATTTTAATTTCATAAAAGAAATTCAAATTCTCAACAAAATCTAATTATCAATTAGATAATCAGAATACAACGAAACTGGATAAATGCAATTATCAACAATATTCAATTATCAGTTAGATAATTTGAATACAGAAATCACAAAACATCAATGTCTAATCATCGATACGATAACTAGAAAACAGCAAAATCTAATTATCAACAAGGATAATTATAAAACCCAAACCACAAATCGCAAGACCGTAATTATCCAGTTACCAAAATGGTAATCAGAAAATAACAAAGGTCTAATTATCAAAAATGATAATCAGAATTCTCAAATCAACAAATATTTAATTATCTTAAGCGATAATTAAATCTTAAATCAATCAAATATTCAGTTATCAAAAACGATAATTAAATCTCAAAACAAGTATTTAATTATCTCGATCGATAATTAAATCTCAAAGCAATCAAATATTCAATTATCAAAAACGATAATTAAATCAACAAATATCCGATTATCAAAAACGATAATCAAATCTCAAATCAACTAATATTCGATTATCAAAAACGATAATCAAATCTCAAATCAACAAATATTCGATTATCAAAAACGATAATCAAATCAACAAGTATCCGATTATCAAAAACGATTATCAGAACTCTTAACATCAAATATCTAATTATCAAAAGCGATAATCAGAAACAACAAATATCCGATTATCAAAAACGATAATCAGAACTCATAACATCAAATATCTAATTATCACAAGCGATAATCAGAAACAACAAATATCCGATTATCAAAAACGATAATCAGAACTCATAACATCAAATATCTAATTATCACAAGCGATAATCAGAAACAACAAATATCCGATTATCAAAAACGATAATCAGAACTCATAACATCAAATATCTAATTATCACAAGCGATAATCAGAAACAACAAATATCCGATTATCAAAAACGATAATCAAAACTCATAACATCAAATATCTAATTATCACAAGCGATAATCAGAAACAACAAATATCCGATTATCAAAAACGATAATCAGAACTCATAACATCAAATATCTAATTATCACAAGCGATAATCAGAAACAACAAATATCCGATTATCAAAAACGGTAATCAGAACTCATAACATCAAATATCTAATTACCTGCAGATAATTAGATTCAACAAATATCTAGAAATCAATTAAGATACTCTAGAAAATCAACATAAAAGGTTGGATCGATCCCATCAGATGGCGAGTTTTAGCTACGCCGCACGTGCATCTCATATGGCCGAAGCCTACCAAGTACCCATCATAATTTTGGCGCCCATCATATGACCCGAAGGTCTGGTACTGGTATTTGACCCGAAGGTCCATCATATGACCCGAAGGTCCTCATAGTGGCTCGAAAGCACACGAAAATTATCATACATTCAATTAACGATTCCGAAATTAACCGAAATAGCAAATGCACATGTCCCGTACCACGTGTTTTACTAAATCGTTTGATTCTCTTCATCGTTTTCTTGAACGTGTAAAATCATCAAAATCATCAAACAGCAAATGTTTCAATTAACGAGTCCGGAATTAACCAAAATAGCAAACGCACATGTCCCATAACCACGTGTTTTACTAAATTGTTTAAATCTCTTCATCGTTTCCTTGAAAGTGCAAAATTGTGTATTCCAAAAATAACATTTCACATTCTCAAACGGACAAGTCCGGAGTTAAGCGAATCACTAAAAGAAAGGGGTCATAATCCTCGATTTTGCTGAAACGTTTAAATCGCTTCCTCATTCTTTTGAAAGCGCAAAATGTAAAACTTCTGAAAACAATTTCATTTATTTCATAAAAGTATTAATCTACATTCTCAAACGAATAAGTCCGGAATTAAGTGAATCAGTAAAAGAAAGGGTTCATAGTCCTCGATTTTGCTGAATCATTTAAATCTCTTTCTCATTCTTTTGAAAACATAAACTGAAAATTTTTGAAAACAAATTTTATTTTAAAACGCTTTTTATAATCACGTGATTAAAACAGCAACATAAGTAGCAATTTCAATAAGAAAATGGTAATTCTCAAAACAACATAAAACTAATCTCAAAATCAGTATTGCGGAATAACCGCTTGAAAATCCACTTTAAAATTTGACGGTTACTGAAGTCAAAGCGACAGTAATTTTTAAATGTCAAAATCTCATCAAAATAATCTGCATCAAAATAAAATATAAGTGAATTTTCATTCATTAAAAATGTCAACAAAACACCGTGCTTCAAAAATTTAGCACAAGTGTTAAAATCCCGTTATAAAAATAACGGCAACAAAACACGTTTCATAACCAAGCATCGGTTCAACGTAAAATTAATGTAGTAACGTGCAACTCATGTTTGCACGCACACTACAAAATAAACAAAGAAATTACTCAAATATATCTTCGATGAAAATATTTTAAAACAGCAGAAATCTAATCAAATATGATTAGCATCAAAGAAAACCAGCAAGAATTTCAACAAATCAGAACCACTGGTTAAACAACATAATGAAATTAAATTCATTTTCATATTTTGATTTTTAAATCAAAATAATTATCAGCTGTACTCAGCGAAGCAGTTTTACTGTTTCCGCTGCGCACTCTGATAAACAAAACACAATTCAATCAATCATCAAAACACAAATTCACTTTTATTTTTAAATAAAGCTATTTAAAAATTTCCATCATATTTTCAAAACTTTAGTTTTGACTCAAAACACAACTAAAACATCGACAAATAGTTGTAACACATGTTCCATCTAAGTTATGTTTTATATTATGTCCATAAACCCCAAGCTCTGATACCAACTATGACGCCCCACCTCTATGCTCATAATAACAAAGAGTATTAAAAGAAATACTGTCTGTTATTACGAAGAATAAGGCTGGATAGGAGCGGCCATCCGTAATTAGGCCTTACACTAGTATTGGTTATCTCGATAGGAGTGGTATATATTTTTATTTTTCATCTCATATTTATTTAATCCCATCGACATACCCAATTTTAGTATAAAACGAACTACGATGGTTCATAATAGTTTAGGACAATATATATAATAATAACACAGATAAAGTAAATGCGGAACACAAATATAACAGAAAGTCTCATATATATAACTGATGTTAGTTGATATACACGTGATACAATACATATGATACAACTACACTGTCGACTCTGGAAGTTACATATACAAGTACATTATCGTGAATAATATACATGGATATACAACAGCCTATACAAATACACTGACTACTAAACATGACGACGACTACTCCATAAGATATGAAGAGACTTCACAGCTCAAGCAGCAACTCAAAGTAAGATATCAACAACCTGTAAATACTCGGTCTGACCCGAGTATTAAATTCAAAAGAAAATAATACACGGGTCAGTCTAATTCAAACTCAGTTATTAGTGCACAGAAGCAATAATAATTAAATATGAATAGATGACAGTCAAAGTAAATTCACCTATCTGATCCTTTAACAAAGAAATCGGATAACGGTGAATATAACACATAATAGTGTTAAACAACAAGTCAACAAATTCAAATCATCAACAATGAAGATAATTTAGAAAACATCAGAATTGCCTAAATGGCAATTAACAACAAAATCCAATTATTAAATAATAATTAGAGACTCAGAATCTAATTATCAAATAGATAATTAGATTACAACAAAATGATCAATTGAAACTAAATCAATTTAAACAATTGAAATATCACTTAAAAAACATCAATTCTAATTGGCTGCAGTACACGCTAACACGTGTATTGCCTCGCCAATACGACATATGAAATACGCAAAAGATCAATGGATCAAAAGTAATTGAAATATCAATAAAAGCAATACCGTGTGGCTGCAGTTCACGCTTGCGTGCACTGCCTTGCCACTACAGTGATGATGTACCCAATGAATACCGAGTGGCTGCAGTTCACGCTTGCGTGCACTGCCTTGCCACTTCAGTGATGATGTACACAAAAGATCAACGAACAAAATCAATGAATTAAAAGAAAATGGCACCAACTCAAATCACAATGAACCAGATGGAACTGCAACAGATGCAAACTAATGCACAAAGTAAATGACACAGCAACAATAGAACCAACACACAAAAGTTCATAATTCGACACGACAACCAATACAACTTTAATGCAACCAGTCCAAGTGGACAATGCAAACACAGTCAAATGAATACAGTGAGGTACTACCTAATGCAACAACATGAATGGTCACTGGCATGACCACCCAAACATATATGCAGTTATGAATAATGCAAGCTAATGCACATGAACAGGATGGCAATCAGTTCAAGGCAACAGTAACAACTACATGAAACTGGAGATTGCAACTTAAATAGAAAATGCACATGAACTATGTAGAAGGCCCAAGGAACAGCAACCAAAATCAAGGCAAACAGTTCAAGTTGAAGGGAAGCCTATAAGATGAACCAGACTAAAAATGGTAACTGGCGACAAGTGATGTACACTTAAATGTAACAGTGCTTCACATACATGACAACCAGAATACATGAAACTGCAGCATGTATGCTCAAAGAAAATCCTAACCAAGTTTAAAAACAACTTAGTACAGCACCAATAGTCATAAACAAGTTATAAATGTAAAACAGACTGCATGCAATACAAGAACACATATATGACTTGAATAAACAACCTTCATTACTCATAGTGTCAAGGCATACTACAGGTTTGGGTAACATGAATGTTCGATCACACTTGTACAAACTTAACATGCAATGATATAAAACTAACTAATGAACACAGTGGCCAGTACATATACCCAGACTTCGATGCATTTACATGTAGGCAGTGCCAAAGTTAGGTAATGGTAAAGTCAAAGCCTACAGTGAACAACTACATGAGGCACAAGTATGCAAGTGAATTCAATGTGAACCAAACAATGCACTAGTAAGGTTAACAAGACTCGGCATGTACACAAGACACAACATGTACACAAGACACAGCAAAACAGGTGCAACATTGTAACGAATGCGGGTTTTGCCCGCTCGAAAATCGACATACATACTTCAAATCGTATTCGAATGCCGTAGATTCGACCGTTCAAATCCAATTCGCCGGAGCTTATAACAACATTAAGTAAACAACACAGCGGAATAAAAAGAATAATGCATTGATATACAATATCTGATACAACAGAATGTTACAATGAATATCAATATACATCAGAGATACAATAAAATAGCAGCGGAAAGAAAATAGATAACACTAGCAGCGGAACAAATAACTCTAAGATAGTCTTCAACGAAGAACTCCAAATCTGAACTCCAAGAACCAATCCAGCAATAGCTCGGACTCCCCACAACAATGCACCAAGCTAGGCAAGACTGGTGCGAACCAAGGACTGAACTAACTCCAGATAATTCACTGAACCTAACTATCTGAAAAACCCAACTCTAGACTGCTCGTGTAGAAAATAATAAGCACCCAGAGTTTAGGAAATGAACAATAAACTCCGAATCAGTCATGGGACTGGTGTGAGCAACAAAAATAGTTCATCTTTAAAAACAACAACAAGAGAATTTTAAAGTCAATTCGTAATGCTTTTGGAAAATGAAACTACCATAAGACCTCCCACCACACACACAATGCAAACGCAGACTTGGAGGAGATTTCTTCTTATGATAGCCAAACATGCTTACTACGCAAAATCAAATCATTTGAATTATTATTATTAGTGCATAGTGTAGAAAACATTGCGAAAGTAGAATATAAATCTTAGCCAACATACGACCATTATCGTATGCCTACTATAGCTACCATGTTCAATAGCAGGTTACCGCCACATTCCATGGCAGGTTATACAACTAAAACCATACAAGGCTCGTATTGTTTCTTTGGATTTCCAACAAATGGTCAGGCCAAGGAACTTCCCATTGCCACATGAGAACGCCTATGGAAGGACGTCCCCGAGAACCTAACCGGATCTCTACCAACGCAAGGCCGGGTTACCCCTAACTGGGTAACTACTGACACGAGTATGCCATCCCCCGGTCGTAACCAACCTTTATCCGAGATCCCGATAACCAACAACCACAAAGTAATAAATTTGCAGTAACAACATAGGTTAAGTATCTGGGCTCCATACCATGATACCACCTCTATCCAGAAGGAAATGAACATACCCTAAAGGGGCGCTACCCCCTAATAACCTTGCTGCATCTTTCCTGTTTTGACCATTCCGGGGTGTGAGGCTCGACGAGGTCACGTCCACAAAGCTACGCTTTGGTACAAAGCCATGCCTTGGGTCAACAAATGATCAAAGTAATGATCACCAAGATAAATGATCAAACAAATGATCATATCACAAATGATCAAACAATGATCATTACACAGCAACACTTAGCATGTCACATTACCAAATTGGGAATATATCGCTGATAACCTTCAACTACATAACCTCTGAGCTCGTACGTCTCAGAGAAGGGTGTTAAGCTAAAAGAATTCTCCGCCACCAACAGAAATGTATTTGAAAGAAATCTGCTTTATATCTCAAAATGTAATGTCAGACACACAATCCATACAAGTCTGTTCCGGGCTCGAACAGAACCGAAGGCACTTCCAAAGAAGCCCTTACAATCCGGGTATTCACAATCCCGATCGGACTTCCCATCACTTAGGGAATCTCTATACCGTAGCTACTCGGTGCATAGACAATCGATAGGTTGTCCTATCGTTCTCACAAATACCCGGTCTTCACCACCGGTCTTCAAATGCTATCCACAACGACGTATCACATATTCGGAATGGGATATATGACACAAAGGTCCTCTCCCGGTTAAACCGAATAGTGAGCGAAATAGTTCAAAAACATATGGATACTGGGATTTCAATTAAGTCACAACTTATTACCCAAAACTTTTCGCTAAATGGTTTAAAACGAATTACCATTTCCAATCTTTGAAACAAAAGGGTTTATTTCATAAAGTTCACCTAGTTTCTCAAAGATTTATTCCTGGATTTCAAAACAATTCCAATTCAATTGGATTTAATTCATTAAATCTTTAAATTAAGATTTAACTTATATCTTTCAAAGTTCGTTCCCAAATATTCTCTTTCAAAATTCGTTTCCAGATATTCATCTATAACTTGGAAGATTTTTTTCAGTTTAAACTTGAAATCCTGTTAATACAATTCAAAATTCATTTCTCCTATGAAAGTTTTTTTATCATTTAGAAACAACAGTGTTATTTCAGAAAAAACCTTATTTCATTTATACAAGTTATAATCTTTGGGTTGATTTAAATTCTCAAAAGAACAATAAAAAAAAATGGTTTGACTCATATATAACTAGTATAATATCGTTAATCCCTAGTTTCAAATCATAGAATTCAATTTCAAGTATTGAATTCAAATTTAAATCAAAATATTTAAATTCCAAATCTTAATCAAGTTATTCAAAATAATTTCATCTTTGAAATTCCATTTCAATTGCTTTTCACTTTAAACCCAATCCATTTCCAAAAAATTTGAATTCAAATATTCAAATATATAATTTTTTCAAAATCTATGACTTAATCGATTTCCTCGTGAAATCCATATTTGTGTGTGTACAAGTGTGGTCCAGGGGTTTAACACAATAGTGCAACATCATTCAATCATCATAGATTAAAACACAGAAATATAGTTGATAAGCGATATAAACATAACGCTTATCGCTCATTCACAGATTCATAGATAATATACAAATGTAAATAAATGAATAAATCATACACAGCTCAATCCACAGTACAAAATATCACAATCAGTTAGGACAATCAATTCAAGGCATCTCATACAACATAATTATTCATAAGTAAGGTCAAGTATTCAATGGTCATTTATAAGTAGGATTAATTGAATTGATTAATCCTAATTAATTTAATTTCTTTCTAAGTAAATTAATTTCTTATGAATTAATTATCAAATTCTGATTAATTGATCACAAATCATTAATTGCCATTTATCCAATGATTTTCTTAAATTAATTAACTTTAATAAATCAAAATATCAAAAATTAATTACAACAAGAAATAAATCCTTAATTACTCTCATTAAGTAATTATATTTAAACAATTTATAATTGATTATCTAAATTAATTACTCTAATTAATTATTTAAAATTAATCACCTTAATTAATACTTAATAATCCTTAGTTAAGTATCTTTATTAACTAATAACTTTTCTTAATTTCTTTTTAAATTAATCTCTAATTACAAATAAATCTAAATCATTAATTTAATAAATTTAATAAATTATCCTTAATTATCATATTAGTTAAACCACTTAATCACCTTAATTAATACTTAAGGCAATTCATTTCTTCTATGAAAGCTTTTTATCATTTATATTAAAGTGTAAAACATTTCACCTTCGAATTCAAATTTAAATTACATTTTTAATTTAAGATTCAAAATGATTATTCTTTTAAACATTAATCCGATTTAAAGTTCAATTTATAATCCTAAAAAAATATATGCAAATAACATTTATTACCTATATAAGAGAAACTTTTAAACCAAACTACTTAGTCTTTTATTTAGAAATTAAGCTTCCAAAATACATTTAATATTTTTAACTTGAAAATTCAAGTTAAAAACAAATCCTTTAACTTCCCATTTAAAATTAAGAAAACCTTTATAAAGGAATTTTATCCAAATCAAGTTAAATATTTGTTTTAAAACCTTGATTTGAAACTTTTAAGTTAAAATCCAAATTCCATTTTAATACTTTAAGATTCAAAGTTATTTTGAAATTATACTTCATACTAGATTTAAACTTTGTTTAAAATCTTACTCACAATTTAATCTTAGTTTAAACTTGCTTTAAAAAAAATTGAATTCAGGACTTAAACTTTTTGAAAACAGAACAGGTTTTGAAACCTGTAACTAAGCATCTACTCAGTGTTCTTCCTACCCAAACCCAAAGCTCACCAGCATATCAAAATGCACGGAGCACGGAGCACGTGCACAAACCATACCGACGACGTTTGTAACGACCCAGAATTTTTAGTAATTTAAATTTGAGTATTTAATTAATTTTAAATGTTTATAAGTGAAAATTTTAAGTTAAATAATTTATTTCTTGAATATTGGATTTAATTGGTCATTTAAATCGATTAATTAATAGTGAAATTCCGTAGATAATTGAATATTGGGTTAAATATGATTGAAAATGGTTTGGAAAATTTTGTTATATCATATTAAAGTTATAGGAATATTTTAGAACTTGTAAAATTGAATTTGGAGTTAATTCGTAAAAATTGAATATTTTAATATTTAATTATCGACTGAAAAATAGCCAATTTTTGAACAGTCTCAGAATTGAACGAAACGAGTTCCATTGGATCCGTAATAGTTAGTTATTATCGGATTTCAATTTTCGTAGCAAACGGAGTTGTCGTTTGACCGTGGCAGCTCGAAACGCATCAATATCGTTTTAATATAAATTCGGCGAGTTAAAATAGCCATTTTTCAAACGGTCTCGGATTTCGACGAAACCAGTTTCATCGGATCCGTAATGTGATATTATTGCAAGATTTCAAATTTCAAGTCGATTGGATTTGTCGTTTGTCCAGTACAAGCCAAAACGCCTAGAAATCGCTTAAATCGGTTTAAATTTAAATCGACCGTTTATTGCCGTATCTCACACATACTTCCGAATTAGCTTACGAAACCTGTTCCATTGTGTCCGGAACGTGGAAAAACCTTAGGATCGCCTGGCGGCACGCGTCGTTTGGAGTTCGTTTGCAAAAGTGTTAAATTGGGCATTTTATTATTAAAATAATATTAACATATATGTTATCTTCTTTTCCAAAACCCTAATCACTATCACCAGCCGCCTCCTATAGGTCCAATGGCCGAAATCATCCCATTTTCCCCTCTCAAAATCTCCAAATCCGCTCATCGAATCGAGAAACTTCCAACATGAAAGTTGTAGAGCATGGTGTGGACTACAGATCCAACGGTGGATCTCAGCTATCGTCGCCGTTTGGAGGCAGGATGGGGCCGCGTCTCCTGGGAGTTGCGCACGCAACTCGAGGCATGGGCAGGGGCCGAGTGTGACCGCACTTGGGTCGAAGGTGGAGGAGGTTTAGAGCTGCGTAATGGCGCTCCCTGATCGTGTTTTCGCGCATCGTGGTGGTCGTGGCCTTTAACCCTAGTTCTAGCTTGTATGGGTTCGGCTGCGTGATGATAACCTGGAGATGAAACGTGCGCGTGAAAGGAGAAGGGGGATTGCAAGTTGCGGCCTGGATTGCTGGAGTTTGAAATCAAGGGCTGTGATGTAAAAGGTTAAAATTATAAAAGGAGATGTAGATTTTATTATATTATAAATCGTTCAAACTTTAAAATATGATATCTTTTTGCTGCGAGGTCCAAATTGAACGAGATTTTTTGCGTTGGAATCGTATCGTCGTGCTCTTCGCAATGCAACTGGTTTGGAGTCGATTGGAGCTCGTTTGAATTTCGGGTAAAATTAAACGTTCGTTTAATTTTATTCGAAACGAACGCGAAAACCGGAAATAAAACCAAGGTGAGAACTCCTCACTCAATCGAAAGGTTTTGTTTAAAATTTTAAATAGTTAATATTGATTGATAATTGTTGATTGATTGTGGTAGTAGATATAATAGGACATATACTATATATAGCGATATATATATATTGGCATATGTATATATCGGATTTGATTTCCCGCCTCGTATAGCGGATGAGACCCTATTGCGCCGTTATTAAGCGGAATATTTATAAAATCCCATATACCGCGATATTCCACCTTGAAGTGGAATTGGTATTGTGCTAACGTCTGTGGTTGCAGGGTAACAGGTTGGAGGGATCCAACTGGATTCCTCGCATATTTATTTGTTTATGAATATTATGTTGATTGTTGATAATCATATTGATATATGACACTTATTCCCGTGATTGACCATCTGATGTTGTTGCATCATCGGATTCAAATTTTTAAAATTAAAATAACGGTTTTGAATTTAAAAGGGGTTTTAAATCGATTTTTCAAAGAATATGGTTTATTAAAATTTTGAATTGATTAAATTTTAAAATAAATAGATGGATAAAATTTTATGTTTTAAAATTTTATATTTTTATAAAATATAACTTAAAAGAAATTTTTAACAATAATAGGTTTTTATAAAATAGTTAAATTTGGTTTTTTGGGGAGTTATTATTATTAATGGTTTATATAAAGGATTTTATAAATGGATGTTTTTAAATAAAAAATTATTGAAGTTATAGAATAAATTTATAAAGTGTTAAGTTGATGTATAACATGCATTTCACTAGGATTTATAGATTAATAAATGTGAAATTTATAAAACGAATGGTTATTGGAAAATTTTAAGTTTATAAGTTATTCACTTATAAAAATGAATTTGGGGCATAAAAAGGGGAATTTTATAGAAATTGTTAATAAATGAAGATTTCATTAGTTGAAATTATTATAAACCATAAAGAAATCTTGTAAGTGATAAGATTTTAAATTGGTGAAGTTCAAAGGAACGATTTGGTAAATAAATAATATTATAAGTATTTAACTTACAATATGGCTTTTGGGTATGAAATTGGGTTATGTAAATTGCATCGGATTAACAAAGGGATTTATAAAATTGGGGTTTATAATAGAAATGGAATTTATAAACTATGTTTATGAATTTGAAATTCATCGAATTTGATAAATTGAAATATGGGAATTTGTTAAGTGGGCTATATTCACTATTTTGAATATTGAATAGATTATTAAATAAAATGGGTTTGTTTTTGGGAAAGGAATGTTTTAAATGGAATTTAAAACGAATTAAAGGTGTTTTAAAATGTATTGAGTATTGAAAACATAGATTTCAACATTGATTGTTGAAATAGACGTTTTCGAGAAACAGAAGGGGATAATTTGTATAGTATTGGATTTATATATCTATTTTTTAATTTCAAATCCATATACTAGTGTTTTTGGGTTGTCGTAACGATGTTTTACGCAACATTCGTTTTTAACCCAAATAAATGTGAATAAAGGAATGTTTTCTTAAAGAGAATGGAATAAAATACTTAACGGTAACTTAAGTATGTGGGATATTTTCAAATCGTTGAAAATAAATAAATTTGTGAATTACTTATTTTTAAAATAAGCATGGGAATGGTTTTCTAATATGAAATGGAACGGTTTTTGTTAATTCACCTTTAAGGTAATTGAAAGCAAATAACTTGAAATCGATTTGGGAATCGTATGCTAGTAGATGCTTGGAATTTAAATCCACTTTGGAATTTATAAATATGAAGGGAAATTTGTTTAAAAATAAATGTTGATTTATTTTTAAATATGAAAATATAATTTATGAATTTGGAACGTAAGTAAAATAAATCGGTAAAGATTTATTTGGTGGTTTGAAATTTGTTTCAAAAGGTATATATGGTTAAGGTGATTTGAAATTAGTTTTCAAATGGTTAAGGTGATTTGAAATTAGTTTTCAAATGGTTAAGGTGATTTGAAATTGGTTTGCAAATGGTTAATGTAATTTGAAAATTGGTTTTCAAATGGTAAAGGTAAATTGGAAATTGGTTTTTCAATTGGTTAAGTGTGGAAAATTTTATCGTGAAGTGGTTTTGGTAAAACAAATAACTGGGGCAGTTATTTGGAAATGGTGTATATATGTATATATCTCTCGTAAGATATTTTGGGACTTAATAATTTTGGAAAAATTATTTGGAATCTGATGATGTGGCGCATCTTTATTGATAGTTAAATAACCGACTATCAATATTTACCCTTGGATGGTATTGATTGTGTTTGTTTGGAATTGAATGCACACTTATTTTTAAAATAAGCGCTCGCTATTTGGTTTAGCCGGGAGAGGACCTTTGTGTCATATATCCCATTCCGAATATGCGATACGTCGTTTGGATCGCATTTGAAGACCGGTGTGAAGACCGGGTATTTGTGAAAACGATAGGATGACCTATCGATTGTCTCCGCATCGTTAGCTACGATATGGAGATTTCCTTTGTGATGGGAAATTTTATCGGGATTGTGAATACCCGGATTGCAAGGGCTTCCTTGGAAGTGCCTTCGGTTCTGTTCGAACCCGGAACAGACTTGTATGGTTACGTGTCTGACATTACATTTTGAGAGATAGAGCAGATTTCTTTCAAATACATTTCTGTTGGTGGCGGAGAATTTATTCTCTTAGCTTAACACCCTTCTCTGAGACGTACGAGCTCAGAGGTTATGTAGTTGAAGGTTATCAGCGATATTTCCCAATCTGGTAATGTGGCATGCTGAGTGCTGCTGTGTGATGATCATTGGTTGATCGTTTGGATATGATCATTTGTTTGATCATTTATCTTTGTGATTATTGCTTTGGTCATCTGTGGACCCGAAGCATGGCTTTGTTACACAAAGCGTAGCTTTGTGGACGAGACTTCGTCAGGACCTCACTCCCCGGAAATGGTCGAAACAGGAATATGCGGCAAGGTTATGAGGGTCGCGCCCTTTAGGGTATGTCATTCCCTTCTGGAAAAGGGTGGTATCATGGTATGGAGCCCAGATATTTACTCATGTGGAAAACACTATATCTATTTCTGTGTGGTGTTGTTGGTATCGAGCGCTCGGATAAAGGTCCCAAAGGACCGGGGGATGACATATTCGTGTAGTAGTTACCTAGTTACAGAGGTAACCCGGCCTTGTGTTGGCAGAGATCTAACCGTAACGTTAGTTTCTCGGGACGTCCCGCCAGAGGCGATCCCATGTGGCAGTAGGAAGTTCCTTAGCCTGACCATTTGTTGGAAATCCTTTCATCCAATACGTGCCTTGTACGGTTTTAGTTGTATTACCTGCCATTCACTTATGGTGGTCACCACTGTTTGGATGGTAGCTATAGTAGGCATAGTTCGGAATGTCTATGTTGGCTAGGATTTATATTCTACTTTCGAAATTGTTTTCTACACTATGCACTAGTAATAATATCAAAAATGATTTGATTTTCGCGTAGTAAGCATCTTTGACTATCATAAGGAGAAATCTCCTCCAATTCTGCGTTTGCATTGTGTGTGTGGCGGGAGGCCTTATGGTAGTTTCATTTTCCAAAAAGCATTGCGGATTTCGAAATTTAAATTTTCTTGTTACTTGTTTTCTGTTTTCTCCTCTCTTTCTTTCCTTTCTTCTTCTACCTCTTTCTTCTTCTAAAACCCTAACGGTTCGATTTTTCGGCAACGAAAAATCTCGATCGTTACATTTGGTATCAGAGCATATGGTTAAGCGACAACCTGCTCTGTTGGGTGTTACTCATTAGAGATAGAGTCAGCAGTACTCTAGAATGAGTGTGAGTGTAATAATAGATATGAGTGCGTATTTGTTAGTGAATATAAAATTGTTTTATATTGTGATGATTGGTTTATTGAGTGGTATATGAACCTTCGTCGGCGCAGCCTCGAAAACTGAATCGAAGGGGTTCCTAAACACTTGAATAGAACAATTCGACACAATATTGTTTTAAATTGGGTAAATGAAATAATTTTACCTCGATTATATTTTATATATAAAGAGAAAATAATTTTTCAGGAATTATTGAAGTGTGTATATAATTGATTGCTTGGTTGTTGTAAATGATATATATATATATAAAATAATTAAAAGTTGTTTGAATGAGCTAATAAAAGCAACTATTGTAAAAAGAATAATGGTATAAACCAATGAATCATAAGTTGAAATTATAATTGATAATGATTTACAATTGTAAGATAATCATGTATGTATATAAGAAGTAAAAAAATTATATAAGTAAAAGGGTTATAAAAGTGATTTATGAATAGAAAGGAAATTTTTGAAAGAATATTTAGCATTTATTTCACTATTGTCACTGGGAAATAATAAGGGTGATGACTGCAGCATCATCAGTATCATTTTCGAGTTTCTATGTGATGGATTTGCTACAAAAATGAATTTAAAATTGAAGTTTTGTTGTAATAAATCAATTTGAAATTAAAATTCAACTTGAAGTTGATAAGTATAAGCGAAATAAGTTTTGAACTTATAATATAAGTTAGAAGTTGAATAATAAGTTTTATAACTTATAGAATGGGAAAATGTAAGTGAAACCAGTTATTGAAGTGGTTAAACAATTAAGTTAAGTAAAATGGAATATGAATTTGAATATTGATATGAATTTGACTTAAGTAAAAGTTAAATAGGATTTACTTTGGAATTTAAAATCCGAATTGAATTGATAAGTAAAACTTAAGTTTAATTAGCAAATGATGTTTAAATGGAATAACTTAAGCAAAGTTGAATAAAAATTGATATTTGTATCAAAGTTAAATAATCAAGTGAATTAAATGATGTAAATAAAGTTGAAATGGAATGCAAGTTAAGTAATGTTGAAAGAATTGATGTTAATATCAAAGTAAGTGAATAAAGTGAGTAAATGAAATTGTTAAAGATGTGAACTTAAGTTATATAAATGAAATTCAATTTTATTTGTAAGAAGAACTAGCAATTGAATTAAAGCATAGATTGAATGTTATTCAATCGAATATAAATAAGTTGATTTGAAAGAAACTATGTAAGTGTAAATTCACTTGAAAATAATTGAATGAAAATCAACTAAGTGTCAAAACTAATTGGATGTAAGTAAAATAATAATTTGGCTCTATTGGATATTCATTGGATGTTGTTTGTTTGTTGATTGATTATATGTAAATTCATTAAGTGTTAATGAAATTAAACTAGCGTAATTGAAAGCTATGTAATTGAACTCAAATTGAATGTAAAGTAAATGAATTTGAATAGAATTGAATTTGATTTGGGCTGAATATGAACCAATGTGAATTTAATTAGTGAATGTAACTAATTGAAACGAATGAATTGAATATGCAACTTCAATAATAAACTAAAAAAATGTGTAAGAAGCATGCATTGGAAATTTTGAACTTGAATTGGCAAAATAGTTTGAATGTTGGAATTGAATACTATTACTAGCAGGATATACAGGTTATAAAGGAATTGGGATTTTGATTTCAAAGTTAAAAAATTGAATTGCTCGACAAAAAGGTACGTATTTCAGTTTTTATATGAGATTTGATGATTTCCTTCTCCAGCCACTTGGCTTTCTCTTTTCTTTTGATTCTGAGGGGCCGTAGTGCCATTTTGTAGTCGTACCGATCTAGCCGCGCAAAGGAGACTCTGGCGAAATTTTTCGAAAATTTAGGGAGTTAGTAAAATTTTGAGAAATTTTGGAAAGTTTGAAATTTGAATTTAAATTTAAATTTGAATTGTTGAGTAAACAATGTTGTTTGAAACCTATAATTGAGTTTGGAAAGCTAATTGAAATGATAGTAGATCTTTAATAAAAAGATTTGTTTGAAAAGTTGATAAAACTGATTAGCTTTGGAAAAATAATAAACGGATTAGGATCGTTCTCCTTAACTTGCAATTTCGAGGACGAAATTCTTTTAAGGGGGGAAGATTGTAACGACCCAGAATTTTTAGTAATTTAAATTTGAGTATTTAATTAATTTTAAATGTTTATAAGTGAAAATTTTAAGTTAAATAATTTATTTCTTGAATATTGGATTTAATTGGTCATTTAAATCGATTAATTAATAGTGAAATTCCGTAGATAATTGAATATTGGGTTAAATATGATTGAAAATGGTTTGGAAAATTTTGTTATATCATATTAAAGTTATAGGAATATTTTAGAACTTGTAAAATTGAATTTGGAGTTAATTCGTAAAAATTGAATATTTTAATATTTAATTATCGACTGAAAAATAGCCAATTTTTGAACAGTCTCAGAATTGAACGAAACGAGTTCCATTGGATCCGTAATAGTTAGTTATTATCGGATTTCAATTTTCGTAGCAAACGGAGTTGTCGTTTGACCGTGGCAGCTCGAAACGCATCAATATCGTTTTAATATAAATTCGGCGAGTTAAAATAGCCATTTTTCAAACGGTCTCGGATTTCGACGAAACCAGTTTCATCGGATCCGTAATGTGATATTATTGCAAGATTTCAAATTTCAAGTCGATTGGATTTGTCGTTTGTCCAGTACAAGCCAAAACGCCTAGAAATCGCTTAAATCGGTTTAAATTTAAATCGACCGTTTATTGCCGTATCTCACACATACTTCCGAATTAGCTTACGAAACCTGTTCCATTGTGTCCGGAACGTGGAAAAACCTTAGGATCGCCTGGCGGCACGCGTCGTTTGGAGTTCGTTTGCAAAAGTGTTAAATTGGGCATTTTATTATTAAAATAATATTAACATATATGTTATCTTCTTTTCCAAAACCCTAATCACTATCACCAGCCGCCTCCTATAGGTCCAATGGCCGAAATCATCCCATTTTCCCCTCTCAAAATCTCCAAATCCGCTCATCGAATCGAGAAACTTCCAACATGAAAGTTGTAGAGCATGGTGTGGACTACAGATCCAACGGTGGATCTCAGCTATCGTCGCCGTTTGGAGGCAGGATGGGGCCGCGTCTCCTGGGAGTTGCGCACGCAACTCGAGGCATGGGCAGGGGCCGAGTGTGACCGCACTTGGGTCGAAGGTGGAGGAGGTTTAGAGCTGCGTAATGGCGCTCCCTGATCGTGTTTTCGCGCATCGTGGTGGTCGTGGCCTTTAACCCTAGTTCTAGCTTGTATGGGTTCGGCTGCGTGATGATAACCTGGAGATGAAACGTGCGCGTGAAAGGAGAAGGGGGATTGCAAGTTGCGGCCTGGATTGCTGGAGTTTGAAATCAAGGGCTGTGATGTAAAAGGTTAAAATTATAAAAGGAGATGTAGATTTTATTATATTATAAATCGTTCAAACTTTAAAATATGATATCTTTTTGCTGCGAGGTCCAAATTGAACGAGATTTTTTGCGTTGGAATCGTATCGTCGTGCTCTTCGCAATGCAACTGGTTTGGAGTCGATTGGAGCTCGTTTGAATTTCGGGTAAAATTAAACGTTCGTTTAATTTTATTCGAAACGAACGCGAAAACCGGAAATAAAACCAAGGTGAGAACTCCTCACTCAATCGAAAGGTTTTGTTTAAAATTTTAAATAGTTAATATTGATTGATAATTGTTGATTGATTGTGGTAGTAGATATAATAGGACATATACTATATATAGCGATATATATATATTGGCATATGTATATATCGGATTTGATTTCCCGCCTCGTATAGCGGATGAGACCCTATTGCGCCGTTATTAAGCGGAATATTTATAAAATCCCATATACCGCGATATTCCACCTTGAAGTGGAATTGGTATTGTGCTAACGTCTGTGGTTGCAGGGTAACAGGTTGGAGGGATCCAACTGGATTCCTCGCATATTTATTTGTTTATGAATATTATGTTGATTGTTGATAATCATATTGATATATGACACTTATTCCCGTGATTGACCATCTGATGTTGTTGCATCATCGGATTCAAATTTTTAAAATTAAAATAACGGTTTTGAATTTAAAAGGGGTTTTAAATCGATTTTTCAAAGAATATGGTTTATTAAAATTTTGAATTGATTAAATTTTAAAATAAATAGATGGATAAAATTTTATGTTTTAAAATTTTATATTTTTATAAAATATAACTTAAAAGAAATTTTTAACAATAATAGGTTTTTATAAAATAGTTAAATTTGGTTTTTTGGGGAGTTATTATTATTAATGGTTTATATAAAGGATTTTATAAATGGATGTTTTTAAATAAAAAATTATTGAAGTTATAGAATAAATTTATAAAGTGTTAAGTTGATGTATAACATGCATTTCACTAGGATTTATAGATTAATAAATGTGAAATTTATAAAACGAATGGTTATTGGAAAATTTTAAGTTTATAAGTTATTCACTTATAAAAATGAATTTGGGGCATAAAAAGGGGAATTTTATAGAAATTGTTAATAAATGAAGATTTCATTAGTTGAAATTATTATAAACCATAAAGAAATCTTGTAAGTGATAAGATTTTAAATTGGTGAAGTTCAAAGGAACGATTTGGTAAATAAATAATATTATAAGTATTTAACTTACAATATGGCTTTTGGGTATGAAATTGGGTTATGTAAATTGCATCGGATTAACAAAGGGATTTATAAAATTGGGGTTTATAATAGAAATGGAATTTATAAACTATGTTTATGAATTTGAAATTCATCGAATTTGATAAATTGAAATATGGGAATTTGTTAAGTGGGCTATATTCACTATTTTGAATATTGAATAGATTATTAAATAAAATGGGTTTGTTTTTGGGAAAGGAATGTTTTAAATGGAATTTAAAACGAATTAAAGGTGTTTTAAAATGTATTGAGTATTGAAAACATAGATTTCAACATTGATTGTTGAAATAGACGTTTTCGAGAAACAGAAGGGGATAATTTGTATAGTATTGGATTTATATATCTATTTTTTAATTTCAAATCCATATACTAGTGTTTTTGGGTTGTCGTAACGATGTTTTACGCAACATTCGTTTTTAACCCAAATAAATGTGAATAAAGGAATGTTTTCTTAAAGAGAATGGAATAAAATACTTAACGGTAACTTAAGTATGTGGGATATTTTCAAATCGTTGAAAATAAATAAATTTGTGAATTACTTATTTTTAAAATAAGCATGGGAATGGTTTTCTAATATGAAATGGAACGGTTTTTGTTAATTCACCTTTAAGGTAATTGAAAGCAAATAACTTGAAATCGATTTGGGAATCGTATGCTAGTAGATGCTTGGAATTTAAATCCACTTTGGAATTTATAAATATGAAGGGAAATTTGTTTAAAAATAAATGTTGATTTATTTTTAAATATGAAAATATAATTTATGAATTTGGAACGTAAGTAAAATAAATCGGTAAAGATTTATTTGGTGGTTTGAAATTTGTTTCAAAAGGTATATATGGTTAAGGTGATTTGAAATTAGTTTTCAAATGGTTAAGGTGATTTGAAATTAGTTTTCAAATGGTTAAGGTGATTTGAAATTGGTTTGCAAATGGTTAATGTAATTTGAAAATTGGTTTTCAAATGGTAAAGGTAAATTGGAAATTGGTTTTTCAATTGGTTAAGTGTGGAAAATTTTATCGTGAAGTGGTTTTGGTAAAACAAATAACTGGGGCAGTTATTTGGAAATGGTGTATATATGTATATATCTCTCGTAAGATATTTTGGGACTTAATAATTTTGGAAAAATTATTTGGAATCTGATGATGTGGCGCATCTTTATTGATAGTTAAATAACCGACTATCAATATTTACCCTTGGATGGTATTGATTGTGTTTGTTTGGAATTGAATGCACACTTATTTTTAAAATAAGCGCTCGCTATTTGGTTTAGCCGGGAGAGGACCTTTGTGTCATATATCCCATTCCGAATATGCGATACGTCGTTTGGATCGCATTTGAAGACCGGTGTGAAGACCGGGTATTTGTGAAAACGATAGGATGACCTATCGATTGTCTCCGCATCGTTAGCTACGATATGGAGATTTCCTTTGTGATGGGAAATTTTATCGGGATTGTGAATACCCGGATTGCAAGGGCTTCCTTGGAAGTGCCTTCGGTTCTGTTCGAACCCGGAACAGACTTGTATGGTTACGTGTCTGACATTACATTTTGAGAGATAGAGCAGATTTCTTTCAAATACATTTCTGTTGGTGGCGGAGAATTTATTCTCTTAGCTTAACACCCTTCTCTGAGACGTACGAGCTCAGAGGTTATGTAGTTGAAGGTTATCAGCGATATTTCCCAATCTGGTAATGTGGCATGCTGAGTGCTGCTGTGTGATGATCATTGGTTGATCGTTTGGATATGATCATTTGTTTGATCATTTATCTTTGTGATTATTGCTTTGGTCATCTGTGGACCCGAAGCATGGCTTTGTTACACAAAGCGTAGCTTTGTGGACGAGACTTCGTCAGGACCTCACTCCCCGGAAATGGTCGAAACAGGAATATGCGGCAAGGTTATGAGGGTCGCGCCCTTTAGGGTATGTCATTCCCTTCTGGAAAAGGGTGGTATCATGGTATGGAGCCCAGATATTTACTCATGTGGAAAACACTATATCTATTTCTGTGTGGTGTTGTTGGTATCGAGCGCTCGGATAAAGGTCCCAAAGGACCGGGGGATGACATATTCGTGTAGTAGTTACCTAGTTACAGAGGTAACCCGGCCTTGTGTTGGCAGAGATCTAACCGTAACGTTAGTTTCTCGGGACGTCCCGCCAGAGGCGATCCCATGTGGCAGTAGGAAGTTCCTTAGCCTGACCATTTGTTGGAAATCCTTTCATCCAATACGTGCCTTGTACGGTTTTAGTTGTATTACCTGCCATTCACTTATGGTGGTCACCACTGTTTGGATGGTAGCTATAGTAGGCATAGTTCGGAATGTCTATGTTGGCTAGGATTTATATTCTACTTTCGAAATTGTTTTCTACACTATGCACTAGTAATAATATCAAAAATGATTTGATTTTCGCGTAGTAAGCATCTTTGACTATCATAAGGAGAAATCTCCTCCAATTCTGCGTTTGCATTGTGTGTGTGGCGGGAGGCCTTATGGTAGTTTCATTTTCCAAAAAGCATTGCGGATTTCGAAATTTAAATTTTCTTGTTGCTTGTTTAAAGATAAACTGTTTTGAGTTCTCACACCAGTCCCATGACTGACCTGGAGTTTATTGTTCCTTTCCTAAACTCTGGGTGCCCACTATTTTCCACACGGGCAGTCTAGAGTTAGGTTATCAGGTTATTCTGGATTCGGGAGTTGCTGTGCAGATGTTGGAGGCGAGCTTGGATAGCGTAGTCTATTATCTATTGGATATAGTATTCTTTCCGCTGTTTTATTGTTGTACACTCTGATGATATGATGTATTGTGATGTATATATAAAATGTATAGTTCTTTGTTTTAAATGAATGTACATTTATCTATTATATATTGTTCCGCTGCGATTGTGAGATTCTGATATTGTTTCTCGTTCTGTTACTTGTTTTCTGTTTTCTCCTCTCTTTCTTTCCTTTCTTCTTCTACCTCTTTCTTCTTCTAAAACCCTAACGGTTCGATTTTTCGGCAACGAAAAATCTCGATCGTTACAACGTTGATTGCCTCCGGTGACGTCAACACTCCGGCCATCATGCCAGCATCCACTCTTCATCTTACAAACGCATCAACAACCCTCAATACAAAATCGAGAAATGCAGGAGAACCAGGAAACCCACCCATCGCCAGAGAAAACTGTCACATCCACGTTCCCGACCATCTTACCCTCTGAAACCACTGCCGCACCTCCACAACCCTTCCACGAAGCCATCACCAAAACGCGGTACGACTCGATCACCCAGAGATTACGCATTTGCCTCAGTTAACGGTCTGACCAAAATTAGGTTTAGGAACACAAATTGGTTCGACGACGACGCCTCGATGGTCAGATGCTTGGCCGGTCATTTTTCCAAGACTCCCCACTCATTTCTCCACCTCCTGAGGAATCCCTAAGGCCTCTTCTCTCAGAGATCATCAGTAATTGCCTCGAAACCCATTTCTGGTCATCCTAGGATTTTACGAGAAATACTATACTATATTCTATGATTTTTAACTTAAAAATCATCCTTTCCAAAGATGTTTCCAGTTATAAAATTTGATTTTAAAATTTCGACACTTGATTTTTTTTTTCCTGTTATCAAGAATTTCCACTGTTTTTTTCTTTCCAGATACTAGCAATTTCCAACTTAAAGTGTTTGCTCTTATTTTTTTCTTCTTAGATTCAGTTTTAAACTTAAGTAGTCCGTTTGAATGCAAAGTTAATCAATGACCAGATACAAAGATTTGGAATTTTAACTTATGTTTTTAATCCCTATGTCAAGACAGGGAAGAACAAGTATTCCAGACAAGCACTGTATTCTTTTCCTTCTTTTTTTTTCTTTTTTTTTCTTTTAAACTTGTATTACATCATTATTATAAATTTCCCTTCAAATATCATACTTTATAAAGGTTTAAAGGGGGAGGTAAAATTATTTTTCTAAGCAGCCATGACCTTGTCAAACAGAAGTATGCAGATGTGTGCATACATGCAGTGATAAAGGAATTTGTATATTCAAACAACAGAGCATTTCAAGTTATCCATCATCATAGACTCAAGAGGATAAAGAAAATCAAGGTTTCAAAGTTTTCAAGAGGGTTAAACATTTGCTCACATCAGATTCATATTTTCAAATTTAACAAAAATGTTACTCACCTTTGAGAAGAGGAAGAGCAGAGCCTACTCATTATTTGACATAGCTTTGAAAATGCAACTGGAACTTCACTTGATCTTTTGCTTGATTGTTGCTATTGTTGTTGGTTTAAATTGAATTTTTGTTTCAGTTAAAGTTTGCCTCAGTTTTGAAATGAAGAGGCTGAGGTGAGGTTGATATATAAAAGAGAAGAAGTGTACAGGTATTAAAATTTGTACAGAGTGATATAAATGGGTTTGTCGTTTATTACGGTAAAGATTATTTTTTTTTCTTTCTTTTCTTCTTGCAGGCTAAGGAGGCTGAGGTGATCTTTGGCTTGTACTAGGGGTGAGGGAATTAAATGCTTTGGTTCCCATTCATGTTTACATATACCATTTCTTTATTTTGTATGTACAACTTATGTATATACTATTTTTTTCTTTTGTCTTATTACATTTTACAACTTCATGCATTCCAATATGTGTATATATGTGTCTCTAAAATTTTCTTAAGTTCATTTTATATTTTTACATAACCATAAATATATTTGAGAAATTTATCAATACTTATTTTTATCTTTATTTGTTAATGCATTTTATATAAATAAATCTGAAATAACCATTTCTATTTATGAAAAATCCATTTGTAAAGATTTTATACTTATTAATATTGTTTAAATACAACTCATTATTAAATTAAAACAATTCATAAACGAAACCATCTTTATATTAATAAATACATATTTTATTTGAATCGTAAAAAATTCAAATCGATTATCATTTAATTTCACAGTTTTTAAATAAAAATTTTAATTTAATTATCTATTTAAAATAAATTAAAATGCGGGATCGTTACAAACATAATGCAATAGTGGATATAAAAGTGTTGCAAGACCAGTGCAGTGAAATGGTTGACTACTGAACATTTTATAATATATATACTTATGTTTTTAAGGCCAGAAATCAAGAAACATCTGCAACATTAACATGATAAGTCCATGCAACTGTGCAATTGGATCGAGCAAATGCAGACACGAGTGGTCGAGCAAATGCAGATACGGGTGATACAAGACTAAAGCCAACCTCAACAACAATTAAAATATAATGCTCATGAACAAAAATGAAACTACTATGAACACACACCTTCAGGAATTTCCCAAAACCAGTTCAATGTCGAAGAGACAGATTAAAGTCAAGGCCCAATGTTACAAAAATACAACTTGATTATCAAAGTGTATACATTATGAAACAACCCAGTAAGGTGGCCGAAATCAGCAATTTACAGAGATTTAACTGTATCAGGTTGTTTTTAAAACAACATCAAACGTTATCAATTAAGTGCAGACTACTACAAAAATCAAGTTCAAAATAGTCAAAGTAAATTCACCTTACAGCCAACATTAAACAAGTTAGAGATTAATCCCAGTATTAAAAAAAAATGGATTGGCCAAGATAAATCATCAACATCGAAACCCAATTGAAAAGTCGAAAAATCAAGCCATTCAAGTCAAAGCAAAAATCATCAACGTTTAAACCCAAAATCAAATGACCGAAGTCACCAAAAATCAACAAGATGATTTAAACCAAATATCATACGAACGAAAATCACCGCATTAGAACCCTACAAACCCAAGTCTGAACTGGATGTGAGTAAATAAATTTACTCACCTGGTTTTCGAATTCGAGAGCGGCCCCAAGCAGAAGAAGAGAGCATCAACGCTCGAGCACTAAGTCGAGGCCCTAATTTTTCTCGAACGAACGAAGAGATTTGATGCCGCCATTTTTTTTCGTTTGCTTTGTTTCTAGGGTTACTGAACGAATGGAAATACAAAGGGGAATCGGGTATACTTGAGATAACACGGCATCAAACAAAAATATGGGCCAAGAGAATTTTAAAGCCCACCACTCTTTTTAACAATTTTTTTTGAATGAATTTAAACTTGATTTTCAAAAACTCCAAACAGCAATTAACAACTAATTAAATCGTCATTTGACGATAATCAATTGTCACGAATTCCTGGGTTGTTACACATTCAATTTGTTTCCGATTTATTCAAGTTTGTTTCATTCACATTTTAAATTCAAGTCAATTTGCTTCAATTTAAATTGAATTCAATTATATTTAATTTCACTTTGCTTCAAATTTGAATTTTTTTTTTTAAATTTTATTCCGTTTATTCAATTCCATTAACACTAATGTATTCTACTTAATCAATTATCATCCATCTAACAACCAATGCATATCAAACATTAACATCCATCCAAAATCTACACTAAATCAATTATACATTTCCAAGTCAATTTTAATTTCATACACTTCCAAGTTTATTGACATTTAGTTATATTCAAATTTAATTAGTTTCCATTTACCAATTTTATTTTTCATTAATTTTAAATTTTATTCATTCACTTATATATATCATTCATTTTATAGCTTAAATTTCTTTTATATTTACAACTATCAATAGATCTTCACATTTTATTATTCATTCTCACACTGGTATATTATTTCTCTACTTATCCTTATTAGCATTTTAACCTTTTAAGTATTTGGTAAGTTATAGTTATGCAAATAGAATGTAGTTAAACAACATACAACTTCTTTTCATTTAAAGTTGAATTTTCAATTAATTAATTCTTAAGTCATTACTTAAATTTCACTATAATTTAATTTCACATTTACATTCACATATAGTATTTCCATTTTATATTAACACAATTGGAATCACCTTTAAATGTTAATTTAAATTCCAATTATTTACTAACAATTTTATTTATATTTGCAAACTATTAATTAAATGCATATTTCATTATTCAAACCTATACTTGTATATTATCCAATTAACAATTCATATAACATTTTTGAACTTCTTAAATATTTTGGTAAGTTATATCTATGCTATAGAATGAAATTTAATACTATGCGAGTTTTACAGTTTCAATTTTATTTTAAGTTCATAATTTCCTAATTCTAAGGATTTCTACTTCAATTGATATTTTCACTTAGCTCTTAGGTTCATTTCTCATTTCACAATTCAGAAGTTCCTTAATGATTCAAGTCTAAATTCATTTCAATCATTTAAAAAAATCATTAATTATTAAAGGACTTAAGAATTCCAGTTCCGGTTTCATTTCAAATCAAGTTTTGAAATAATATATACTTATATAATTTATATATCAAATCATACTATAGAGAATACAAAATAAAATAAAAGTTGAATCAAAACAAGGTTTAGACAAGCTATTAAGTGGTCTCCCCCACTCGGACTCTCGAAAATAAACGCTGATGATGCGTGCACTCATCACCGAAATCATTTTCTAGCATCAAGAGAAGGGAATATAACACTTATCATAAAAAAAATCCTTCGAAAACAATTTCAATTCAATTGTACTATCATATAATACTCATATTATATTTTTCAAATTCTTGTAAGTCAATTTCAAACACCGGAATTTAAATTCCCAAATCCAAGTTAAAATTCATTTATATTCATTATCAATTGATTTCATTTTCCTAAATCCATTATTATTTAATCAATTTTTTTTGTAAATATTGACTGATCAAACAATAACGATAATAATCTAATATTATCATCTCCTAACAATCAATTCAATCAAAATTAATAAATATTCAAATAATTCTTTTATATAAAATATATTAAAAAACGATATTGTGTTGGTTTGTCCTATTCGAGTGTTTAGAAATTCCTATCGACGCCTTGGCGTCCCAAGTATCGACCAGAATTCATAAATACTCAACGGAACAAAGTTAACACTATATAAAACCATTTTATATCAAATAACAAGTACGCTCTCTCATATACACTCAACTCATTCATATAGTTTACCTCTATTTCAATGAGTTATTTCCCACTAGAGCCAAGGTTTATCGCTAAACCAAAGCTCTGATACCAACTGTAACGACCCGCCTTTTTGGACAGTTTAAACCGACGATCAAATGAACATGTCGATTCCAAACCATTCAAAAAGGCAGATAGTTATCAGGGTAAATAAGAAAAGAAAAGAAAAGAAATAAAGGAAATGAAACAACACAGAATCTCGCAGCGGAACGATAAAATATAATAGTCAAATAAACAGTTCATGAAGCTGTTTACTATACTTTGACAATTATTTATACAACATTTATCAGAGTTATACATATACAACAGAACAATTAAATAATGCAGCAGATAGCATGATGCAAGGGTAATAATAGTAATAGCATACCAAATCTTCGTCCTCCAGTATAGATCTTCAAAAATCTGAAAAAACTCAGGACTGATCCGAGCGTAATGAAAAGACAAAACACTCGAGTCAGGACTAAATATCCTTATGAAAGTTAAATCAATCGTAAATAAATATGAGTGTAACGGCGTCAGAGATGTTTACGGGGTTTGACATCTCATATCCAGTGTCAACGTGCGTGCGATAACTTAAGAGATGTTACGGGATTTTTCCATCTCTTAAGGATCCGTTAAACTATCTACTATGTAGTAATGTACGCTAAGTAGATAATGCCTATCAGTAATATAAAGTATCAAAATAGCGTTAAGGCGTTACCATAATCCCCCTTAACACATTTTTATAATGCCATAGTCTATACAGCACCGTAAGCCCCACCGTAAACTGGTGGTTATCAGAGGGTACCCCATAGGTATAACACAAAACAAAACGTAGTGGTCGCGAATAGGATAATCAGTATGACAAGGTACATGAGGCGATACCAACTAGGATACTAGTAGTTGCGTGATCCGGACTGATGTTGAGCATAGCCAGCAGCTACCCCAACACCGCGAAACAACACTCTCAAATCAAGGGGTGCACCCAAATCGAATCACAAATGTAATAGATATGGTATCGAAGAAGTGTGTCCACTAGAGGTGGCGAACCTCAATGGCCCGGCGCGGCTCCTGTTTTAGTCATGTCAGGGGTCATCCAATATCGTTCTCTTTCTTCAGTCAACGCGTTCACCAAACCATCCACTTCATTCTGGATCAACACTCCGCTTATAATAGTTATTAAAGTGGTTTTCGGTATCGACAGAGAGTACGTCCATATCCGATCCCGGTCTCTTTAATAACTACGTATTATTACACCGTTGGCTCTTTACATTTCAAATCGACCATAATTGATATCAAAATATCATGTTCGCTTCAAAAATCAAATCCATATCAAAATATCATCGTATCTATTCAAATGTAAGATTCGTTTCAAAAATCAATTTTCGCATCAATATCTCATTTCGATTTCAAAATCATTTCGAATTTCAATTTAGGTTGCAACTTCATTTAACTCAATTCGTATTTAAATTCAAGATTTCACCTTATTGACCAGCTTAGGATTTTAGAAAAATAGTTTTAAGTAGTTTAAAAGTAGTTTTAAATAATTAAAATAGTTAAAATACTTTAAAATCTTAAAACGGATTTGAAATAGATAAATTTAGTTTAAAATAATTTAAATTGGGTTAAGTAGATTTAAAATAGATTAAAATAGTTTAAGTATTCAAAATGGTTTATATAACCGAGTAATTTGGAAAACAAAATAAAACAGCTTCAAAATCAATCCATTTCAATTATAACTCCCCAATTCAAATCAATTCCAATTTCCATTCTACCGATTCAATTTCGATTTCAATTCAATCAACGTCAATTTTTACTTCGAATTAATTCAATTTTTCATTTACCTTTAATTTATTCAATTTCAATTTATATCGATTTGGAGCTTGATTTCTCAAAATATCAATTTATAACACTTGACAAAAATTTCCAACAATATTCAAGTTTAAATCCAAATTCCAAATATGATTCAATTCCAAACTCGATTTCAAAATATCATTTTTATATCACTTTTACTAAGTAACATTCAAAGCTCGAATTAAGGTTAAATCTTTTAACAAATCAATTTTCGACATTCAATCATATCCAATTTCAAATTTCAAAGTCTCAACTTAATTATTTAACAAAATTTCTTTAACCAAAATTTATTTCAACATTCCAAACTCAAATTTTCCGATGAATTCAATTTCTATAAATCGATTTCTATTTATAACTTTTAAATCAAAACATTTAAATAATTTCAAATCGACAATTCCAAAATTATTAATTTAGCCAATTCGGTGTCCGTATATAATTTTCTATCCTATGGCCAAGTAATTATTTATTTCAATTAAATGTCAGGGAAGAATATATCTCACTTAAATTAAATCACGGTATCATATGTATGAATAACAGGATATATATAAGCAAATAAACATCCAAACATTCAAATATCAACCAATAGCATCCATCGCAATACATCATCCAATAGGCAATACAATTCATGGCAATTTCATAGTTATCGATGTCAGGTAATTAAATCACAATTCAATTTCAATTTCAAATTAAACTGTCAATTTACTTTTCGACGGTTAATTCAAATGACAATTAAATTCTATCAAACAACGACAAATAAAATTCATATCACTTCATAATATCAAATTTAACTAGCATAAAGATATTTAGTACGTTGTGAGCGTTATAAAACACTCACCTTGATTTTCCCATTTTAAATCAAATCGAACGACGTTTGATTTAATCAAAAAATTTCTCTAGCTCCAAACGGTTCCAATCCAGGCCCATAGCGTAATATTCGACAAAACGAACCCGATGCAAGTCGTTTCGTGCGTTTTCGACCTCGTATGAAAAAGATATGATTTTACAAAGATTCTATACGAATTTTAATACACAATTAACAACTTTTATTTTTATTATTTACCCAAACTCACATCCACCGTTGATTTCACTCAGCAGATCAAGGTCGCGTACTAACACTTCTCCCCTACGCAATGCTTCCAGGTCGCGTTCGTCTCCAGGAATAACAAAGCCGAACCCATCTTCGTCCCAAAACCCTAATCACGCACCCCTCCACGCGCGACGAAACTTCATCACACTACCGCCAATTCGAAGCCCCCACCTTCCTCAACCTTCGGCCGCGACCCCCCTGAGCTCGGCCCCCCCAGCTTTCCAAAATCACGTGTGAATGGCGACACTTCGTGCTCGATTTGCCGACAAACTCCACCTCCATACTCGATCACAACTGTACGGATTCAAAGCTCTCGATGTTAGCTACAACCTTTTAGTTGAAGACTTTTGGTAATTGTTTATAGATTGGGAGAGATTAAGTGGAAAAGGAGATAAAATTTCGGCCGTGGGTTCAGCTAATGGCGGCCACGAGAAAAAAAAACCCTAGCCCCTGTTTTTTTTTATTTTTAATTTGAGAATAAAGGGGCTATTTATAGGAAACGACGAATACTATTTATCCGGCTTTTCCAAACTCCGAATTTCGCGCGGTAACTGACGTCCCTAGGGTTTATCCCGCGTTTCGGACACAATGGAATAGGTTTTGGAAGCTAATTCGATCGTCTGTGCGAGTTACGGCAATAAACGATCGATTTTAAATTAAATTGATTAAACGATTTTGTAGGTGTTTTGGCTTGCACCGGACAAACGATAAATCCGATTGACACGAAATTTGAAATCTTACAATAATATCACATTACGGATCCAATGAAACTTGTTTCGTCGAAATCCGAGACTGTTTGAAAAATGACTATTTTAACTCGTCAAATTAATATTAAAACAATTTCGATGCGTTTCGAGCTACCACGGTCAAACGACAATTCCGATTGCTACGACAATTGAAATCCGATAATAATTAACTATTACGGATCCAATGGAACTAGTTTCGTCCAATTCTGAGACTGTTCAAAATTTGGCTATTTTCCAGTCGATAATTAAATATTAAAATATTCATTTTTCACAAATTTACTTTTAGTTCGATTTTAAAAGTTCTACAACATCATTCTAACTTTAATATGACAAAATAAAATTTTACAAATCATTTCTTAATCATATTAAACCCGTTATTCAATTATCCAATAATTCCAATTTTAAAATCTTATTAACCCTATTATAATCCCAATATACTTACATTCACTTTGAAAACCAATTTGAATCATATTAAATCAAATTTCAATCACTCACTCTATTTTCATATATTAAATTTCAATATCAAATTAATCGTATCAAATTCGGAATTTAATTATTCAAACATTTGTAATACTAAATTTAAACAAATTGATTATTCTTCAATCACTATCTTTTGAAATATTCAAAATGAACTTAAAATTTAACTTTTGAAACGAATTAAGATTATAGAACAACCATTTTCATTATACGGTTATTCAATTCCCATTATTAAATTATTCAATAAATTCCAAATATTCAATTTAAACAATTTCGCTTATCCAATAATTCATTATCTTTTCAAATATTGAAATTGAACTTATAAGATTCAACTTTTTAAACCCATTCACAATTTAGAACACTATTTTCATTTTACAGTTATTCAATTATTCAATAAGTTTTAAATATTTAATTTAAACAATTTACCTGTTCAATATTCAATGTTTGATTTTAAATAGATTTTACTTATCGATCAATTTCTCTATTATACCCAATGAATTCAACATTTTATTATCCTATTCAACTTTTGATTGCAAAGGTATTCACTAAGTAGCTTTTATTTTTCATTACTTGGATAGTTATTGTTGCAACATTCCAGTTATTATTATTCCAAACGAATCACAAATTTTTTTTCTAACATTAAATCACGAAATCTTATTAAATTAGCTATTTTAATAATCGAAAATTTACGGGTCGTTACACCTCGCACATTGACGGAAGCGGCAAGGGATGATTTAGGTTTCGAGGGCCATATACCATTTAGGTTCAACGGTCAAATATTTAACAATGGAAAACTGTTTCATCTAAATGTATATAAAATCATTATTTAAGCAACATGTTTATTCAGTTTTCTCTCATACTTGAAAGATGTTTGAGAACAACTATTACAATATAAAATTAATATAATATATATGGGGTGCACGTACGTGCATACATATACATATATACATACATTTACACACACACATATATACATACACATATACATACAACACACACACGTGTGTGTGTGTATACGTGTGTGTGTGTATATATGCACACATATATATACATGTTATGTAATGGTAGTCGCACCAAGCTCTCCATCTCCAATACGTGACGTACACAGATGAGTTGGCACACACTTTATTATAATAAAAGAAATCCCCAATGTTATTTGCCTACCAATCCATATTTATATACCACCTCTCCAAGTTACTTAGAAATATGAAACTTTTCCAATTCCAAACCGTCGTTCCTACTTTCCATACACGAGATAACCCTAACAATCTTCCCCTTTGTCTCGTATCCCTTGGAGTGCTTTTGAGAGCGTTGTTTGTCTACATGGCCTACTTCACAACCATCAACTTTGATCTATAATATCACTCTATATAATATATTAAAGATTGTGAATATTTAATATAGTGTTGTCTTATACGCTATATATATATATGTATGTATATGTATATGTATATGTAATAATAAATTACTTGCATATTCCTTTGTTATTGAGCTATGCTTAGTATTATTAATATATTAAATAGACGAGGCAAGATAACTATATGTATTTGTTGAGCAAACTCAATGTACATATACTATACTTAGATCGTCAAGATATGGTAGGTACAAATGAATAATTTCATTTCGATTTGTTGAGAAAACTTAATGTTGAAGTGAAATTATGATAAGGTACCATGGGTTAGGAGTTTTATATAATACTATCGATAAGAAGTTATCCATTATCTATGGATCTATGACTTGTTAAGCTAACTCAAGATCGGAATTCCAAGACAAACGAGTCCTAACATCTAATAGTGAAGTCAAAAGACTTCTATGTTTTGACTTGGGGTTTGGCAAAACAAAAAAGACTAGTAGGTGTTTACTAGTAAAATGTTTCATCTTGCTAATATTATGAGGACATCTACTATAATATTGTCCTAATAATCCACTAATTAAAACTTGCAGAAAATGTCAACTCCAAAACTCTTTCCTAAAAGCGACAAATTTATCGGGCCTAACTATATCGATGGGCTAAGAGCTATTAAAATAATGTTGACTTATGAGATCTTTGGTCTTTCTATTACATGTGATACTAAAGAACAACCCGCTACCAATGTGGAGCCTGAACTTAGACTTGCTTACGAAAAATGAGTTTTGAAACCTGGAGATTGCCCAAGTTTTTGTATTGTCTTCGTTAGATAAGTTATCGTAGACGCGGCACGAAACATGTCTATCCATGAGATATTTGATAATCTTAAGGCCCCATTTGATGAACTTCATGTATTGTAAGGTACAAGCTTATAAAGAAACTATTCTATACCAAAATAACCAAATGACTGAAAGTGGATGATTGCTTACTGATGACAAAAGGCTATATTAATAGGCTTTCACAATTGGACATACAGATAAGTAATGTGTTGCAAGTTGATTTGATCATTGGTAATCTTACACCTTGGTATGAACCAATTGAACGTGAATCTCGTGGAGCTCCTCAATATGTTGAGGTTGGTTGAGTCTACATGCAAGGATCAAGGGAAGTTGTACTTGTAGTAAAGGGTGGTGCATCCTCTTCAAAAGGTTCGAAGAAGTAGAAAAGAGAAGGTAAGAAGAATGAGAAAAGTAAGAAGACTTATGATAAGGGTGAATTTCACCACTGCCATAAGAAAGGTTAATGGAAAAGGAATTGTCCTGAATACCTAAAGATTGTTACGGAAAGAAAGAAGAGCGATTCTGCAGCTCCATTGGGCATATTTATGATTCAAAACTTTTTTGCAATCAATAAAATGTTTTTGATTTTAGATACTGGATCTGGAACTCAAATATGTTGTTTATTACAGAGGCTTAGGAACTATAGTTGCATGACAAAAGGAGAGATGAGGCTCCAAGTTATTGATGGATCTATCATAGGAGCAACGACAATAGAAGATTATCATTTATATTTGCCTATTGGAGTAGTATTAATATTAAATAATTATTATTTTGTAAAGACTTTACTTTGTGGAATTATGTCTATTTCTATATTACCTGAGGCTGGATATATATTTCATTGCATGAATAATGTTATGCCATTAGTTTAAATGGAAACAAAGTCTGGGATGGTATTCTTGAAAATGGCATTTATGTGATCAATACAAATTATGTATGTTCTGTGAATAATTATTCTAACGATGTAAATGATAGTTATCTTTGACATTGTAGGCTAAGTCATATTAGTGAGAAACGATTATACAAACTGAAAACCGAAGCTTTTCTCCCGTCATATGATTGCGAATCATTTAACATGTGTGAGTCATTCTCAATGATAAAATGATCAAGCATCCTCAATGGGGGCAATGGAAGAGTTGATGAACTCTTAGACTAGAATATGTGTATCTTATGAAGAACAAATCTGATGTCTAGGCCATGTAGTCCTAAACTAATATACTGGGTGAGGTCGTTATTCATAAAGAAATGAGGCGCAAATCGTGACTAGTCTGACTTGACCTACTCGTTACTGTTCGACAATTGGAAACAGCCCCAGTGCATATTTCCTTGCCAATCTTGGTTGCATGAAATCTATGTCTCCTGGATCCTCGTTTCGCTGTTAGCATAGGTCAGGTGACTCCTCCACGCCTCTGTGATCCCTATTAATACTCCCTGAATGTTTATAATAGTTTGGGACTTGGTATACTAGGCGCCTCGTCAATCTAATAGATCGCCAAAGTTTATACTGGGTGCATATTTCCTCATCGAATAACCGATAGAAATCCCTGTTTGTTCGATCGATAAGCGTAAGATAGGGTTTTGAGCAGAGCTTTTTAGATCTCCCCCTCCCAGTATATTAATAGGGCTTCTATTGAAACTGCTGATTCTGTTTTCGGTTGGTTCAAAGGAAGGGACATTGTTCACAAGTTTGCTTTTTTGAATGGATTTCGTGGAGAAATTTTCTAAGTATAAGAATGTTGTACAAACCAAATAAGTCGCAATATTAAGGTTCTTCGATCTGATCGAGGAGGTGAGTACTTGGACAAAAACTCCAACAGTACTTAAAAGGTAATGGGATTATCTCTCGGATTACTCCTGTTAAAACCTCGTTATTGACTTTGATGATAACAACCTTGATAACAACAATATATATTCATATAATCTATAAATACTAATGTTTTGTCAAGTTATATAGTGTATAGTGCAGGATATTACACAGGTGTTGAATCTAAGCTTATACAGTATAAAGACTCAAGTAATGGAAATGAAGACTCATGAGTACAAAGACTAAGATATGAAGATCTGAAGACTATAATATAGTGTATAGAGTTATAGTATATTGTTAAAGTCTCTAGTAGCAATCTCTATCTCTTATTTTTTCCATCTTTTAGATTTTTAAAACAAAATAGATTTCAAAAATATTTTTAAAAATATTTTATAAAAGTCTTTAAAAATTCCAAATGTTTATAAACTATGTTTAAACTGTTTCAAATTATTTTACAAAGTATACGACTTTCAAAATGTTTTAAAAAGAAACAAGTTTTCAAATTCAACATGCATACATACATATTCCCAGATGATATATCGACAAGCATACCACCAATGGTTTTTTAATTTTTAAAAAGAAGTGTCTATTCGACTCAACTCTTCATTAATAGACACGTATGTTTATTTACTAAAAAAATGGGAGTTCAAACGTATATTTTGACAATTATTAACTTATTTTCTTCGCTCCTCTTACTCTCTTGAAAGCTCCATTAAAAATATACTCTATTCTCTTCAAAATCATATAGAATCAATTAAAACTTCATAGCATTGATTCACTACCAAGTTCTTACTATTTTAAAAACATCTCTCTCTCTCTCAAATCAAAGACAAAGTGCTGTCCAAGAGGCTATAAGGTCCATTTTATCCAAAGTTCAAGAAATTATCTTTGGAAAAACCATCAAACTCTATTCGCATTTGCTTGGGTGTGTCTGTAACCCATTCAAATCAAGTGGGTGTGCTTCGTAGCCTGAAAATCTAAGTGGATGTGCTTGTAGCCCGTCCAAATCAAGTGGGTGTAACCTTAGCCCAAAAAATCAAAAGGGGTGTCTCGTAGCCTCAAAATCGAGATTTTAATTAGGTTTGTCTTCTGCCTGTTTAAAGATTGGCATTAGAAAAGAAATATGTACAAGCAATTACTGAATGTAGGAGAAATCCGAACCAGTAGAAAATCTTGGTGCCATCTTTATAACTCTTTGCTTTACTTTTCTGTTTTTATTTTTATCTGTAATTGCATCTGTGACTGTTTAATAGTATAATTATGTGTTGTTAGTTTAAGACTTAATATCAAACATGAAAGAAATTTAGAAAGATTTACAGAAGTTAGAAAACATGATTCACCACCCTTTAGTGTTTAATTTTCCTTAAGTTACATAATTCTACAACCCATATTTGATATCAGAGCACTAGATTTTCAAAAACTCGTAATTTTATTTTTGTAAAGTTTTAATAGCTAGCAACACCATTAGCACATTTGTTAACACTTTTATCGAATGACAATCTACTGCTAGACCCCCATTTTTTAATGGCCGTAATTACACTTGTTGTTTATGTAGGATGGAGATTTATTTATAATGTAATGTTTTAGATATTTGGAATGTTAAACAAAAGGAGTACACTGAACCCAAGACAAATTTTGCACAATGGACTGCTGACCAAAAGGCACTAGCACAAAATAATTCTGAACTCATGAATATTTTATCTTGTTCCCTATATAAAAATGAATTTAATAGAGTATTTATTTGTAAGTATGCGTATGAAATTTGAAGATCACTACAAGGTACACATGAGGGCACTAGTAAATTTAAACAAATCAAAAATTTCCTTGCCAATTAATGAGTATCATTTGTTTAAAATGAATCCAAACGAGTCTATTCCGGACATGTACTATAGATTTCAAGATATAGTGCATTCTTTAACAGTATTAGATAAAAAATCTAAAGAGGACCAAGTTATAAAAATCCACAATTCACTCTCTTCGAGAGGATCAAAAGAAACCAACAATAGAAGGGGCGAGTGATATTAGTATTCTGAAAATTGAAGAATTAACAGGCAATTTAATGTCTTGTGAAGCATAATTCAAGGTAGAAATGAAAGCAATGTAATAGAGAAGAAATCCATTGTTTTTAGTGCAATAACTTACAATAACGATTCATACAAAGAGAATGATGAAGAAATTGCTTTCATGACCACAAAATTCAGAAAATTCTTGAAGTATAGAAAGACGAACAACTTTTGGAGACCTGAAAACAAAACTTTTGGAACTGGAACTGCAATTTGACGTTTCAAATGCGATGAACTCAGTCATCTACAAAAAGATTGTCCGCATCCTAATAAATCGAAGATCTCATTGGTTACTGATTCATCCAGAAAAAGAAAGTAGGATTATATAGCAACATTAGATGATTCAGTTACTTCCTCAAGCGAAAGTGAACTGGATTCTAAGGATGCAAACATGTGATTTACGACAATAGTTAATTAATAAAAACAGATGAAACAAAAGGAGCAAAAACTGTACTTTTTACATTTAGTTTTTATTTCATTTTTTGTTTTTGTGTATTTTTAGAAATAACATGAAAATTAATAATAATTAGATGAATAAGTATACGATATATATATAGAATTATTTTATATAGTTTTATTGTTGAAAATTATGGCTTATATGTCGACATTCATAGAACATATATGCCAACATACCAGCTAGAAATTTGAAATTGAAATTTCATTTCAAAATTCAAACTTCTCTCTCTTTTGCATTTATTCCCATGTTCGAAAAAGGCATCTTTTAATGAAAGAACATGACTCTTCACTCTCTATTAATTCAAACGTCTCTATCCATCCATTCACTCACTTTATTTCAAATTTCAAATATCTCTTCATTCTTTTATCTCCTCAGAATCTAAAAAATGGCCTCATCAAGTCAAACTCATAAAACCATAAGGCCCTCTAAGAGAACCAAAGGCTTTCTCTGTAATGAAAAATAATCCATTGATACCTATATGGAGCATGCTACTTTCGAAAAAGTTTTTCCTGAAGGATTTTCCAAATTTGATGATTTTTCCTCTTGTGGTCTTCAAGATCTTTACGCTCAAAATGAAATTTTTGCTTTAATTGACTCTTCTTAAAATGATCTTGTTTGTTATCCGGATTTGGCCAAAATATTTTATGCAAGTTTAAATGGAAAATTTTTTAAGGAGAAGAGGGATAAATTTGGGGTAGTGTAAATGACACTCGAATTGTTTTAAATTGTGAACTTTTGGCTCATATACTTGGTTACAAATCTAGTGGAATTGACCTCTTCACTTTTAAAATTAATAAAAAAATCATGAAGTTTTTCATGAAATTTTCTAAAGTGGTGAAGAATTTGATTTAAACACATGAATCTTCGACCAAAATCAAAACTTATGAGTCCCATCTTACAACAAAGTATCACTCCGAGGATGGGTAATTACAATAACCTTACTCAAAAAGTTCTTAAAGCTCTTTTCGCCATTTATAAAAACTACGACATCAAATGAGAACAAAGTCATCTTAAATGACTTTGTTCAAAAGAACATTTCTGGACATGATAACGTATTCTACCATGGTGTGTATCTTGCTAGAATTTTCATAAATTTGGTGTTGATTTAACAGGAGAGCAAGCTCTACCCATAAAGTTTTCCATAAGTAAAACATTTCTCTCATGCACATTCCACCTTATTTTGAAACATATGAAACTCTTGCCCAAAAATAAGAAATATTAGCATATGAAGCGGAATATGAAATCCAGCAAGAAGACAGGAAGAAGGTAACGAAATGGATATAGAGGAGGAAGAAGAGGAGGAGGAAGAAGTGAATACTTATTTAGAAAGTTTCGACACGCCATCCCACCCCTTCATCAAAGAGATTCTATAGAACCAAGAGAAGCTTCTTAAAAACCGAAGAATCTTACATGTTCCTTTAGTAATAAGTTTACTTCCATTTTCAACAAAGTGGACAAATACTTTGGGAAGATCAATTGCAAGCTTAGCGGAAATTCCTGATCAACATCTTTCTAAGTATATCTAGTTATTTCTTTATGATATGCGGCTTTGTATTCCTTAGCAATTTGTGTCTTTAGTTTAAATTCACGTCATTTTCAAGTATTTCATTTAAATCCATTTACTTTTCTATCATTAGCAATGAAATTTTGTTCTTCCTGTTAGACATAGTTCTAAGTCTCTAGAAGTTATAAATATATATGGTACAAGAAAAAACCAAAACTATAAATAAAACAAAAGTTTTGCAATTTCAAGTATGTATGTCGACGTACATACAATAGATAGGTCGAAATATATGAGCCCTTGGGCAAATTTTTTTATATTTTAAAACAAAATAATCATCACATATTCAATCTTTTCAAATGACTTTTAACTCCTATATAAGCCTATTTTTTATAGAAAAATCCACTTATCATTTTACTCTCTATTCTCTTTTTGTTTTCAAACATTTTTCCAACACTATGTCTTCTTCATACTAAAAACTATGTGAAAACCATGAACAAACACTTTAATCTTTCAAGGATATTCTTACTTTTATCTTAAGAAATCAAAGGCATTTAAGCTTAAGTCAAATGTAGGTGATCAAGGAGCAAGAAAAGCATTTCGATGCCCTTCGATGGATGATTTTTTCCTTAATCAAAGATGATGAAACCAACAACCTAGAGTACTCCATCAATAAGGATGATGAAGATTTTGATGCCATTAAAGCAGGTCCAACCTTTGGATCCGACGGTTAAGTTAAAGTACCTAAGATTGTCTAGTTTTCGATGTATATATTAGATTTGGATTTATTTGGTTGAATTTGTGTGATATATGTTAGATTAATACTCTTAGGATAGGATTTGATTGTATTAGCGTAAAGACCCTGATTTTTCTGTCATTAATTGGAATATTTAAATGGTTCTAAATATTGAAATTGAATTATAATTTGGTTTTCAATATGGAAAACTTGAATTTATTTAATAAAATAGGTTCAGGATTCAGATATAGTGATTTATTGGACAATTCAACTTTTGAGTTTAATAATTGGAATTTGTGAAAATTATTGAAATTTTGGGTTTTAATCCTGTTAAAAATAATTTGAAAACTTATAAAATTCATATTAATGATACTGAAGACATTGCAACTTTTAAAATTGAATTTGGAAGTGCCTTATTCAGTTTTGAAAATATATCATTTAAATCGACAACTTAAAATAGCCCTCCGTGGTACAATCTTGGATTTCGATAAAACCAGTTCCATTGGATCCGTAATATTGTATTATTATCAAATTTCAAATTTCGTAGCTTTAGGAGTTGTCGTGTGGCCGTACGGTTTGTAAACGCGCTTAAATTTATATTCAAAATTTAATATAATAACCGGGTTCAAAAGCTATCTTCTCCATACGATCTATTTAGGACTCAAAACCTTTTCCATTACATTCATAATATGGGTATAACGTTATAAACACCTAGCGGCATGCCTCGATAGGGGTTCGTGACTTTAAGCTATGTAAATCGAGACAATTTGTATTTAATTAATATATAAATTTAAATACCCTAGTCAACAGCCGAAATTCCCTTCCATCAGCCTGCTTCCTTTCACCATCAAATTTTTTGCCTTACATGTAGCAAACGAAGGCAGGCATACAAAAATCAAATTACTACTTCCCTTCCAACAATGAACAGAGAAAATCAAATTGCGTACATCTTTATAAATCAAACTTTCCATTCTCTTTTATAAATCACGAGGCTTCATCTTTCAGTCGATTTTGTATAAAAAAAGAGAGAAGATTAAAATTTGATCTAGGGAAAAAAAGAAAAAAATAATGGCAAGGCATCACGCGCGCGCAAGAAGATGACAGCCACGAAGGGAAGTCAAGCACGACATCGCGAGCGAGCAGGAGGTTTTGGGGCTTGGATTTGCGCGTCAGGTTGTTTGGGTTTACCGAGCACTACTGTAGGGGTTCCGACGTGGTCTGGCAGTGGTGGATCGAGATCACGGCGGCCTCAAATTTGTGCGCGTGTGGAACTAGTGGCAGCGAGGTATTCGATTCTTTTTTTTCAGTTTAAGTTTAATACTATATATGTGTTATACAGAGAAAGGAATTTTAAAATCAGATTCATAATTTTTACAAGTATATATGTATAAAAGACGAAATTTGTTTTACGGTAAAGAAATTACCGTTTTAGTTATTTACAGCAAAGAAAATATAAATATATGTAGAAAAAAACGTATATACATGTTTTAGCTTACTATTTATTTTAAAATGAAAAATGTGTTATGGTGATTAATTTGTTTAATTAACCTATTTGATTATTTTAGTTACTAAGAAATTATTAAAGGAAAATTAGTTTAAATTAAATCATTAGTTAATCAAATTTATTAAATGATAATTGATTATTCGATTTGTTTCAAATATTAATAAACCCTATAAATGTTTATACAAGGTCTAAAATCATGAATCAAGTCGAGATTAAAGTGGATTGCAAACAAAGATAAAGGTGAGATTTTGTCACTCATTTGATGACCTTATTTAAATTCAAATGTTAAATTTAAATTATTGGATGCCTGACTTGATTGATAAATTTATAGTTTATCTGTTGGATGATATTATATATATAGTAGTATATATATTGGAGTGATTGATATTCCCGCATTATATAGCGGATGAGACCTTATGCCCCACCCGCATAATAGCGGATGACCCTATATACCGTGATATCCCCCTCGAAGTGGAATTGGTATTTTATTTGTTGACTAACATCTGTGGATGTAGGAAAAACAGGTTGGAGGGATCCAATCAGGATTCCTCGAAAAATATTTATTATTCACATATATATATATATTGAGATACGATATGATGGATAAATTGATACAGTTTATGTGTGAATTGAATTATTAAATGTTAAATAGCCTGGGAATCGAATTTGGTAAATAATCATTTTGAAGGAATTTTAGAAAAGGAAATTGAATGGTAAGAATTTATATTGTAAATTGAATTTATTTTAAAGGGGATTAAGTGGAATAAAATATGTTAGCTAAAATTGGGCTATACCTAACCGTTCGTAAAATTGATTTAAGTAGATTTTTTTTGAAATAATTATATAAATAACTTGAAGGACATTTTGAAATTATGGGAAAAGAACTTAAGCAATAATTGAAATAGATTTGAAATAAATTGGAACTTATTAAGGAAGGAAACTAAAATCAGATTTTTAAATAAAATTGTTTTTATAAATAGATGAGAAGCTCAGGGGAGTTTATAAATTTATAAACGGGGTTTATAAATGAGATAGAGTGATATTAGTGGATATGTGGGAAATATAAGTTAAGGCATGAACTTATATCGAGTTATGAAAATTGTTTTGAATGGAAATAATGGAATATATTTTCGAATGTGAGAAAGGGCGATGTGATCAGTGTGGGACGAATCAAGAGGAACTTATGAATTGAATTGGTGAATATTGGATTTTCTAAAAATAGTTTTTTTAAGTAAATTACCATACTGTGTGACCTTTGAACTATTATTTGGATTTGGAATATCCCGAAGCGAGCTATTATATACTTGGTATTTATCGAACTGAATTCTAACTTTATAACCAATTCTGTAAATTAATTAATAACTGAATATGAACTTTTAATGCTTGATATTTTAGTTACCTAAAGCCATATTTTAAAAGTAAAAACATTATTCTTATTTTATATATAATTTTTAATATTTTAAACTCAATTATGAATCCTCTCGAGTTGTAAAGCGCAGTAAATTAAAAATGAATAAGATTTTAAGGGAAAGATCTTATAATGGTATTATGGAAATCTAAATAAATTTCTAAAGTACAAGATAAGAGAACTTCGAAAGGTGAAATAGAAATTCAAAAAAGAAGTAGAAGAAAAACTGGAATTTTAATAAACATAAACGACTTTGGAAATATTAAAGGAAATTAACTAAGGAATTTTGGAATTTATAGAATTTGTATAAAACAAATTGGAAGTTACAAATAAAGTTGTATATGATTTTTGGAAAAAGAAAAGGAGAATAAAATTAATATTATCCAAATGTTGAGTAACTAATGAAGTAAGAAAAATATTCTAAGTATTGGGAAAGGTTTGAAATTTGATTCCGCGGGAATAAAAGGGATTTGGAAATATTTTCAAAGTGTTGAATTATGGGAATGATATTTGGTGTAAATATTTTGAGATAAATAATTTGGAAAATTATTTAAGGCCTGATTTTGCTTATGGATGTTATATGATAGTTAAATAATTGACTGTCAATATTAGCCAATGCGTTGATCATTTCGAGGAGACCGGGAAAAGATTTAATTATCCGAAAACCACTTCGATCCGGTTTGAAACGTTTATGAATGAAGATGATGAAGACGGTGATTCGGTTTGTCCAGACCCAGTGCAACTTGTATGAACGAATGTTATCAGAACACCGTCAAGAGGACGATGAGCATTCTAGGTGAATGTGTTCTAAAAAGGTAACGCATAGCCTCAAGCCTCATCAACCAGGAATGGCTAAAACAGGGTAGGTGCAGCAACGTTAAGTGGGTAGCACCTAAGTAGGGTAAGATTTCCCCTGTCTAGATGTCCTTTTATGTTCGGCTGTGCGGACGGTTGTTAGCTCCAACCGCAGGGTGATCTTATTCGGACAATCCAGTAAGGGGTAGTTTCGGTCTTGTGTTGCAAAGGATCGAGAGTGGTCCTCGGTACTCTTATCTAGACCAGATACTGTGACGAGCAGTACCCTGGTAGCCCTGCCATTGTTTGGAAATCCAATCTGCCTTCGGACTTGTTTGTATGCCTATTATGATGGAATTTAATGAATGTAACGATTTTGGCTATTTGAATGAATATTTGTACTTAGACACTATTATAAGATTAGACGGATTTGATAAAAATGTTTTGGTTATCGTAAGGTAAAATCTCGGCATATTTATTTGTGGTGTGGTCTTATGAGATACCTTTGTTTCAAAGGCTTTTCAAAACTTTAATAATCCAATTGAGTGTGATTTTCTTACGTTGGTTTTCCAGACTGACTCTGGTGTTGTTTTATTATGATGCTCGGGTAGACCGAGTTGTACAGATCCAGGATAAGATGCTGTGGAGCTCAAGAGGCAAGCTGGATAATAGAGACATATCTCCATATTTGAATTACTATTTCCGTTGTATAAGGGTAGATAATATGCTATTCAAAGTGATGGATGATTGTTGTACTCTGATAATGGTATGTATATATAACAGTATAGATTTCTTTGTATTTAAAAGCTATTATTATACATTATATTTTGTTCCGCTGCGATTATGAGATTCTGATGTTGTTTTTATCTTCTTCTTCTTCTACCTCTTTCATCTTTTCCCTCACGATCGGGTTTTTTGGCATTCGATTGTTCAGCATGTAATATAGTGGATGTATTGATGTCGACTTTCGGAGGTCAAAAAACCGGGACGTGACAATTAGTATTTGGATTTGTTTTGGTTTGATTGGCTGCTTGGATTGGTAATATAATATGTATAGATTAAATTTAAATTAAAAAATAGCTTGTGTTATCTTGTTTATCATTTATATCATAATCATCATATAATTATCAAGCTTACAAATCATATAACATCATGTTTAGTAAGCTTCAATTATTTTACTACTTAGTTATTAGTTTTGACTCTATAGTTTCTAAATATTTGATTAAGGGGAATTTTTATTTTTCACCCATTTTTGTTAATGACAAAGTGGGAGAAAAATATGAAATATACATATGCATATATTCTGGGGAAGTTATATCATATTTTATATACATGAATATTTAATAGTTGTCATCATCAACAAAGGGTAGATTGTTAATGCATTAGTTATGGATTTTGATGATAATGACCTTGATAACAACAATATAAATTCATATAAAATATAGATACCAATGTTTTACCAAGTTATGTATTATATAGTGTAGGATATTAAACTTGTGTTGAATCAGAGACCGTAATGTTTAAAGACTCAAGGAAAGGACATGAAGACTCATGAGTACATAGACCAAGATATGAAGATCTCAAGGCTATAAGTGTATAGAGTCATAGTATTTTGTTAAAGTCCCTGGTAGCAATCTTTTATCTCTATCTCTTATTTTTCTATCTTTTATATTTTAAAAACAAAATAAGTTTTTAAAAGTGGAAATTAGCCACAAGGGTCTCTTTAGCAAATGCAATTAGTTTCTAGGACACACAACTAAAATAATTACTTTTAAGGACAAAATGCAAAATAATTAGTTTTTAAGGCCTAAAATCCTATGAAATTATGTCCTTGAAAGTAAGTGACCGCTGATGTTGTCCTTAAAAGTAATTATTCAGCCGACTTTGGCCTTAAAATTAATTTCTGTGGATGTGTGTCCTATAAACTAATTGGACTGCAAAGTTTGTTCTTCTAATGAAATGCCCCTTTTTAAAATATATTTAAAAATATTTTATAAATATTTTTCAAAGTTCAAAATGTTTGTAAATTTTGTTCAAATCATTTTACAAAGTATCGAATTATTTTACAAAGTTTAGGATTTTCAGAACATTTTAAAAAGAAACAAGTTTTCAAATTCAACATGCATATGTCAACATATTCCTAGATGATATGTCGACATACAAGCCGCCAAATAGTTTTTTAAATTTTGAAAAGAAGTGTCTATTCATAGTGACTCTTCATGAAGGGACAAGTATGTTTATTCACTATATAAATGGGAGTTCAAAAGAATTTTTTACAGTTATTAACTTATTTTCTTCGCTTCTCTTACTGCCTTGAAAACGCCATTATAAATATACTCTATTTTCTTCAAAATCATATAGAATCAATTTAAACTTCATTGTATTGATTCACTACTACACTTACTATTTTGGAAACATCTCTCTATCAAATCAAAGCTCAAAGTATTGTCCAAAATGCTATAGGATCCATTTTATCCAAAGTTTAAGAAATTGTCTTCGTAAAAACCATTAAATTCTTTTCGCATATGCTTGAGTGTGCCTCTAGCCTGTTCAAATAAAGTGGGTGTGCTTGGTAGCATAAAAATATAAGTCGGTGTGCTTGTAGCCCATCTAAACCGGGTGGATGTACCTTGAGCTCGGAAAATCAAGAGGGTGTGTCTTGTAGCCTCAGAATCGAGATTGTAATTGAATTTTCCTTCTTCCTGTTTAAAGATTGGTATTTGAGAAGAAATCTGTACAAGCAATTGTACGGGGCTGGATGTTGGAGAAATCAGAACCAGTATAAAGTCCCCGGTGCCATCTCTCTAACTCTTTACTTTATTGCTTTTATTTGTACCTGTGATTGCAACTATGACTGTATAATAGTATAATTCTCTACGTTGTTAATTTAAGATTCAATGTTAAACTTGAAAGAAGTTTAAAAATATTTACAAAAGTTAGAAAACACTCTTTACCCCCCTCTAGCGTTTAATTACCTTTAAGATCCATAATTCAGCAAGGCGAGATGACCATAGTGTTATATTGCTGAGCTGAAAGAGGCAAAACGACGGGCAAATGGAAAGATTGTAGAGAAAGCTTTCTGCATTATCAATTTGGATGCATAGAAATTAATGCTCAAGCCCTGGCTTGGGGGGCATAGAAAATTTTATATGTCTATGGATCCCATGAAGAAGTCAAAGGAAGTGCAAGTAGCGCCATCTAACTGATGATCAAGGATCGATGAGGACAATCCTATTGGTTCCTCAAAATCAGATCTCAACTTAGCGTGGGATTGAAGATGGAATTGGTTTTTTTTCCGAGGGAACCTAGATGTATTTTCTTGTAAACATTCGCGTATATAAGGTATATTACCAGAGATAATGTGTCATGCACTAAATGTAGACTAGTAGTACCTATGGTAAAGCAAAGAGTCGTAGTTTAGAACGGAGCGATCCATTGTGTTGAAGGAAGAAGTGGATAAATAGAAGGCAAACGAATTTGTCCACGGTGTTTTGTACCGTGAATGTGCATTCAACCCCGTGTTGGTCAAGAAAACAAATAAGAAGTGGTGGACATATATTGATTGTTCTGACAAGAGTAAAGCGTGCCTAAAGGACATCCCATTGTCGAGAATAGACCAGTTGGTAGACGAGACCACCAGACATAAGTTACTCTCTTTTATGGATGCTTATTTCATTTATAACCAAATATTGATGCATATTTCGGATCAGAATCACACAAATTTTATAATGGATTTGGGATTGTACTATTGCCGAGTAATGTCGTTCGGTTTGAAGAAATCTAAAGCTACCTACCAGAGATTGATAAATTCCATATTCAGGGACCAAATCAGACGAACAATGGAAGTATATGTGGATGATATGCTCGTGAAGTCATGGCTCTCAACAATCCACATGGTTGACGTTTCAGAAATGTTTGAAGTATCGTGGAAATACAGGATGAAGTTAAATCTGTTGAAGTGTTCCTTTAGAGTAACATTGGGTAAGTTCCTAGGATTTGTCGTGAATTTAAGGGGGCACTAAGGCTAATCCAGAGCACAATGGCACCTTGAAGAATATAACTGTGCCAACCATGAGGGGGGAGTTGCGAAGCTTGAACTGGAATTTTGATGTAGTGAGTAGGTACATCTTAAAGACAAATAATAAGCGTATACCATTCTTCAATGCCCTTAAAAAGGATAAAGGAAAATTTATGTGGATGAAGGCATGTCAGGATGCCTTTGAGAAATTATGGAGGCATATGGAAATTCCACCATTTTTATCGAAATCTTTGGATAGAGAGGAATTGTTCATCTATTTAGTGCTGTCTGCTCATGCACTAAGTGTAGCATTAGTACGTAAGGAGGAAAGGATTCAGATGCCAATTCAATACATCAGGAAGTGGTTTACCAGAGTTGAAAAGAACTAATAAAGCTAGAAAAGCTCGCTTACTTCTTATTGATAACATCGAGGAAGTTGTGACCATACTTCCATTCTCATCTAATAAAGGTGCTGACAGATCATCCTTTGAAGTAGGTATTGCATCAGCCCAAGAGTTCATGAAAGTTATTGAAATGGAATATCAAACTAAGTCAATACGACATCACTTACCATCCATGAAGGGCAATAAGCAGACAAGCATTGGCGGATTTCATCATTGAATTTACCACCTAGGATGGAAAAGAGGAATGCGATATGATCATACTTTCTCAATGGAAACAATTTGTAGATGGAGCTTTTAATGAACATAGTTTTAGGGTAGGAATGTTACTTGTGACTATGGAAGGACAATTGGTTTGGTATGCATTAAAGCTATAGTTTCCCATGATAAACAGCGAGGCCGATATAAAATGCTGATAGCGGGACTCAAGATAGCGATGGAACCAAAGGTAAGGATGCTACATATATTCAGTGACACCTAGTTGGTGGTTTGCCAGGTAAAGAAAAATTATAGGCGGACAAGCACCATTGTTCCAGCGATTCGACTTTGGTGTGAGTGGTCACAAGTACGAAACTTGCGTAGCATGATTTGGATATTTATTGATACATGATTTGTGGTTTGTTTTTCTAGTGACATATTGTATCTAAGTACCATTTCAAAAAAATAATTCCAGGATACGGGTTCGAGACTTGCCTTTTTCTTGGCTAAGACACTGGAACTACTGGATGATATAGATCATTACATGATTATGCACATCTCCAGGGAGGATAATACAATAGCTAATTCACTGCTAAGCTAGAGATGCGCAATTAATGGGATTGGTACCAGTGGAGGTTTAATCGGCTTCAAGCATCGACTAGATCTTAGAGCCCGAAGAGGAGAAGGAGTCATGGATGACTCCCATCAAAGATTACTTGCTTAAGGGAACTCTTTCGAAAGAGACGAATGAAGACAAAAACTCCTTCGAAAGGTGCCATGATTTATAATGCAAAAAGGAGTACTATACATTAGAGGTTTTTCAACCCCTTACTTCGATGTGTAACCAAAGATGCGGCTAGAAAAATTCAAATGAAAATGCATGAGAGTAGCTGTGGTGACCACGCCAAGAGCATACATTAGCAAAGAAGAAACTTCGCTTTGGATACTTTTAGCCAACGATAAACAAAGATACCATTGATTACACCAGACGGTGCGATCGATGCTAGAGGTTATGAAAATTCCGAAAGCCCCATCCATAGAGCATACGTAAATGGTTAGTCCACGGCCATTTACGATTTATGGAATTGATGTATTTGGTGTGCTACCGATGTTGAAAGGAGGGGATAAATATGTAATTGCGTCGGTGGATTACTTCATGAAGTGGGTTAAAGCGAAGCTATTTATCACGACCACTATGAGGGCACAAAACTTGAAGCAAAGATCTGAAATCATGAAATTAGAACACAAATAGAAAAATTCAACCTTAAGATATATGAAATGATGGATAATAAATTAAATATTGGTCCTTTAAATCAAGCTCAGTTGATCCACTATCCTAAGGTATTCTAAAGAATTTTAGATGATTTTTCATATAAATAACAGAATTAGAAGCAATGAGCGGTTATAAATACAATCTCTGTCAAACATGAATAAAATAAACAAAAAAGTAAGGTGGCTATAAAGTGAAGAACTAATGATGAATTATATTAAATTTTAGTCATTAAAAATTAAAGAGATATTAGTCAATGAAATTTTGGAGAATTTTTTTTAATTTGGTTCATGTTGAGATTCGATTTTTCTTCTTTTAATTGAATCATTGGTGTTGAATAGGAAAAGGGGAAGATATAATTTTTAAGGATGTGAAATGGGAAGGAAATAAACGTGAAGAATAGGAAGAGAAGCACTGTTAGATTTTTGAAGGATTAATTATTATGAGTTTATCGAATGAAATAAACTTGCAAAAAATACTACAGGTTTACCAATCATAGATTTACCAAGCATATGATGGTTCTATGGTATCCATGCATTAGTAAATCTATTAACCCTATGTGAAATATAAAGAAAAAAAAATCCATAATCATACAGATTGAAACAAAAATAAGATGAATATAAAAATTTTGGTTACAAAACTTAAAGAAAAGATCTGAATTCATGATCTTAGAACATGAAAAAAAATTAAGCCTCAAGTTATATGGAAAGATAGATAATAAAAATGAAAATTAAAACTGTAAATGATGTTCTCGATCCACATTACCAAAAGTTTTTTTTAGGATTTTAAATGGCTTTCCATGAAAATAATGTTAATACCTCAGTTATTAATTCTGATGACAACAACCATAAACAACCGTATACAATCATATAAAATATAAATATTAAATTTTTGCCAAGTTATATAGTATAAAGTAGAGAATATTACACAAGTGTTAAATCGAAGACTGTATAGTATTAAGACTCAAAAGGCAGACATTAAGACTCATGAATATAAAGACCAAAATATGAAGATTTCAAGATTATAATTATTATATTATATATAGCCATAAATTATATTGTTAAAGACCTTGACAGTAATCTTTGATCTCTATCTCCTATTTTCTATCTTTTATTTTTTTTAACAAAATATATTTAAAAATATTTTTTAAAAGTTTTTCAAAGTTCAAAATGTTTATAAACTATGTTCAAACTATTTTACAAAGTATAGGATTTTCAAAACAATTTATAGAAACAAAATTTCAAAATATACATACATATGTCGACATATAGGCAGATGTTATGTCGTACATGCTGGCAAGTGGTTTTTCAAATTTTGAATGGAAGTGTCTATTCGTGCAACTCTTCATAAATGGGCACAACTATTGATTTACTATATAAAGGTGAGTTTAAACAAATTTTAAAGCTTAGAATTACTTATTTTCTACCATTCTCTTGCTCTCTTGAAAACTCCATTGAAAATATACTCTATCTTCAAAATCACTTAGAATCATTCTTGCTCATTGTATTGATCCAATACTACTTTCTTACTATTTTGGAAACACCTCTCCCGATTCAAAGATCAAAGTGTTGTCCATGACTATATGATCCTTTGTATCATAGGTTCAAGAAATTGTCTTTGGAGAAAATATCAACTCTATTTGTATTTGCTTTGGGTATACTTATAACCCATTCAAATCAAGTGGGTGTGCTTAGTAGCCTAGAAATCTAGTGGATGTACTTGTAGGGTATTCAAATCAAGCGAGTCTATCCTATGCTTGAAAATTCAGGAGGGTGTATCTCGTCGCCTTGAAATTGAGATTGTATTTGGGTTTGCCTTTTGCTCGATTAAAGATTGGCATTGAAAAGAAATCTATACAAGCAATTATATGCGACTGCATGTAGGAGAAATATGAACCAGTATAAAATCTCCAATGCCATCTCTTTTACTCCTTACTTTGCTTTACTATTTTACTTTTGTCTGTGATTGCATCTGTTACTGTTTGATAGTATAATTCTATATTATTAATCTATTTTTTAATATTTAACTTAAAGAAATTCAAAAAGATTTAAATAAGTTAGAAAATACTATTTGTCTTCCTATAGTGTTTAATTGGCCTTAAGATCGATGACTCCACAACCCACAATTAGTACCAGAGCACTAGGTTTTCAAAAACTCATAATTTGATTTTTCGAATGATTTAATGGCTAGAAACATTTTTGGTACATTTGTTAACACTTTTGTTGAGGGATAATCTACTGTTGGACCTTCACTTTTTAATGGAAGTAATTACACTTATTGATCATGTACGATAGAGATTTATTTATAGTCTATATATATTTGGAATATTATAAAGAATGAGTACATAGAAACCCAATTAACTTTGCATAATGGTCTACTGACCAAAAGGCACATGCAAAGAATAATTCTAAAACCATGAATATTTCATTTTTCTCACTAGATAAAAATGAATTTAATAGATTCTCTACTTGTAAGTTTGCATATGAAATTTGGGGGACACTGCAAGTTACACATGAGGACACTAGTAATGTTAAACAAACCCAACTTTCCATGTTAATTAATCTGTTTTAGTTGATCAATCCAACTAGTTCTATTTCTGACATGTACTGTAGATTTTAGGATATAATGCATTCTTTAGTAGCATTAGGTAAAACTTTTCTAAAGAGAACCAAGTTAGAAAATTTCTCAATTCACTTTCTTCAGGGTGGGATTAAAAGACACTAATAATAAAGACGCTAATGAATTTAGTACTCTGAAAATTATAGAGTTAAAAGGCAATTTAATGTCCTATGAAACACAGTTGCAAGGAAGAAGAGAAAGCAAAGCAACATAAAAGAAATTCATTGCTTTCAATGCAATAACTGACGATTGGGATTCAGATAATAATGATAAAGAAAACAGAAATTTCAAAAAAATTCTGAAGTATAGACGGATGAAAAACTTTTGAAGACCTAAAAACAAGACTTTTGGAACTGGAACTGCAATAAGATATTTCAACTGCGATGAACCCAATATTTGCAAAGAGACCGTCCGCATCAGAATAAATCAAAAATCTCACCAGTTACTAATTCATCCAGAAAAAGAAAGAAGGCATATACAGAAATATTGGATGACAAAGATACTTCCTCAAGAGACAATGAACTAGATACAGAGAAAGTAAATATGTGTTTCATGACAATAACAGACTAGTTAGAACTAAACAACAGAAAGTGGTAAAATCAGTACATTTTATTTATTAATTTTTTTATTATTATGAAATCTAGGAATGAAATATAGATTAAAAATAATACCGGATGTATATACGTGTGCGGGTGTATAGGAATATTTTATATAGTTTTACTTTAATAAATTTATGGCCCATGTGTCGACATACATAGAGCATATATGTTGACATACCTACCAGAAATTTGAAATTTGACTTCAAATTCAAAATCTGAATTTCTCTCTCTTTTGTACCTATTCCTATGCTCTTAAAAGGCATCTTTTTGACCAAAGAACATGACCCTTCACTCTCTATTAATTTAATCAATCTCTATCCATTCATCCACTTACTTTATTTCAAATTCAAAAATCTCTGTCCTCTCTTATCTCTTTAATATCTCACAAATGGCATTATCAAGTCAAATTTATAAACCGCCAGGCTTTGAAAGAGAACCAAAGGCTTTCTTTTCACTGAAAGTATCCATTGTTACTTATATAGAGTATGCTACTTGTAGAAAAGTTTTTCCTAGAAGATTTGCTAAATTTGATGATTTTTCATCTTATTGTCTTCAAGATCTTTGCTTTCAAAATGAAATTCTTGGTTTAGTCTACTCTTCACCAAATGATTTTGTGTGTTATTCAGATTCGTTTACGCAAATCTAAATGGAAAATATTTTCAAGCAGAAGAGGGACAAATTTGGAGTAGTGTAAATGACACTCAAATTATTTTAAATTATGAACTTTTAGGTCACATACTTGGCTGCAAATCTAGTAGAATTTACCTCTCCACTTTTTAAATTGTTGAACAAAATCATAAAAAATTTCACGACATTTTCGAAAGTGATGAAGAATTTGATTTTAAACATAAAAATCTTAGACCAAAATCGAGACTTATGAGCCTCATTTTACAACAAAATATCACTCTTAGGATAGATAATTAAAATAATCCTGCTCAAAATATTGTTGGATTTGATACTTGGAACTCCAAATCAAGACGAAAATTTAAAGGATGAAGAAGTAGGGTCTTCAAACCCTAAGTGAAGGCCGAACCAGATTTGATGAAGGAGAGAAGCGTTTAGTGTTGAGAAAGAAGGGCTTTGGTCGTGACTGTCTGTTTTGGTGTTCATCTTTTATTTGTTCTATCTCCACGATCTAGTTATTTTCTACTGCATTGGGTTTTTATTCCCTTATATCGATCATCAAAAGGGATTTTCCCTAACAGTCTCGTATTAGAGCTACAAGGTTGATTGAGGAGTGTCAGACGCTATGGCAGAAGATGAAGTGATTCCAGTTGTTACAAGACCCTATAATAGAGGAATGTATATCGCTTCAGGATCACAGTAGGCAATTGAGAATTGGAATGGGGATAAAGACTTCAAAAAGTGGCAATGGAGGATGCAGGCTGTTCTAATGAGGAATGAAGTCCATCCAGTTGTGTTTTTCCTTGAGGAGTTGACGGCTAACATCTCAGTCGTGGAAAGGAAGGAGATGGAGAAATGGATGTTTACTACTTTACAACTAGCTACGAAAGAGAATGTTATCTCAGAGATTAGCAGTGAGACCACTGCTAGGTGTATTTGGACCAGTTGGAAAATCTCTACTTGAAGAAATCTCTGATTAACCATCTGATATTGTTGAAGACAATTTTCACCATGCGGATGGGATAGGGGACTTCAGTGAATGAACATCTTAATTTCTTTGATGATCTCATGATGAAGATGAAGACTATTGACTTAAAGATGGATGAGGAGCAAATGGAAATGGTTCTTTTGTGTTCTCTTTCAGAGCAATACACAAGTTTTGCTAGCAGCCTTATCTTCGCTAGAGACACATTGACAATGGAAGACGTGAAGTCAGGCCTTCTATCTAAGGGCTTAAGAGATCGGATGAAGGAGATAAGTGAAGGAAGTAGAGGTGGAAGTAGTATCATGGCCAATTTGTTGAAAGAGGAAGAGATGATAAGAAGAATTGGCACTCTAGAGGGTGTTCCAAGCCCAGGAAGCACGGTAATGGCAGGAGAGGAAAGTCCATGGATAGAAAGTGCTTTATCTGTAAGAAAACTAGTCATTGGAAAAAAGACTGTCCAGATTTGAAGAAGAAGGAAGAAGATGGATCTTCATCATCTACGGTGGAGAAGTCTGTATCGGACAATGTGTTGTCCGTAGCAGTGTCGGATGTTGTTTGCGCCAAAATTGGTCACAAACACCCAATAGTTAATAATTCACAAACACATATCTCAGATGAATAACAAATAAGTAGATCACTCAGAAAATTCAGAAGAAAGCAGTACACAACACAGAATTTATAGTGGTTCGGCGATCTTGCCTACGTCCACTCTGAAGCTTATGACTTTATTGATTCACTTGATGATTTCAATCAATTACAGAAGGTTACAGTAGATTATAGCTCTGAAGTTTGAATACAACGGTGATAGAAAGATGTAGAATTGAATCCGGCAGAGTCTGGACGTTGGATGGCCAAAAGACCCCTTTCATGTAGGCTTCAGGGGGCTATTTATAGGCGTAGGAGGCTAATATCGGGCTCAAACTTCGAAAGACTTCTTCTGGCACGTGAGCGGGCCCACGCGATCGACCCCACCAAGTTTCGACTCGATCTGTGATCGACACGAATCGATTTCGTATCCATCAAAAAATGATCCAATCGAGCTGAAACTTGGCAGGATTGATCTTTAGCATATACACAAGCTTCTGTGAAAATTTCGTAGCATTTGGACCGGTGGATTGTGTGCTATGATCGATACGAGTTGAAGTTTCTCGGTTGGCTGTTTGCTTCGAGTCAATCACTTCGAATCCATGTCTTCGAATAGATGGATGCTCGTAACAACGCGGCAACGTGGCGCACATATCTCGCACCATTTAACCATGTGCACCTCGTACCGATTTGCAGTACGTTTAGTTCGAATCGAGATAGATAGTTCAGCTCGCATCGATGGTAGATTGATGGATACGAATTGAAGCTACCTGATGGATTCGAATAAATGCCTCCTTCATGGGTACGAACTAGACATTGGTCGATCGATACGAAGTGTGTTACTGGTTGATGGATGCAGAGTTGATCGATACGAAACAGTTGCTTGAGTGCAAAATTGATCGATACGAAGTAGGGCCTATCGATGGGTGCGAAGCGGGATGGCTTGATTGATGCGAAGTCGATCAACGCGAAGTGGATGGATACGAAAATGTGGCCGTCCTAACCGACGCAAGGTCGATGGATTCGAACCGAGTAGGATGATGGATACGAACCACATCGATACGAATCGACGTGCATTGATGGATACGAAAATATGGCTTTTTCCTTCAATTTGCATCGATCATAACTTGAGCATACGAACTCGGATTGACTTGAAATTTGGAATGCTAGCTTCCATGACTTTGCTTGCCGTGTTCTATCAATTGTAGCCTGATCCGGGCTCGGACAAAATTCACCTATACCCATGGTTAAACAATGTATAACCAATCTTTGAGATGAACTGTCTTCGGTTTTTTATTGACCTTTTGGTATCACGGCCTTGCCAAAAGGCGGGATAACACTTGTCCCTCCAAAACATGCCTTGCGATAGGAAGGTGTGTTTTGTAATGCCATAAGCTGGATGTGCATATCCTGTCAACAACCTGGAAAGAACTCGATAGTTTCATATGACCTCGAATGACGATCATTCGAGACCGTATGCCATTTGAGGTGAAATGGGACTGTTCGCAGTCGAATGTCGTTCGCGACAAATGGTGGAATGGGACCATTCGCGGTTGGATGTCGTTCGCAGCAAATGATGAAATGGGACAGTTCGCGGTCGGATGCCGTTCGTGGCAAATGATGAAATGGGACCGTTCACGGTCGGATGCCGTTCGTGGCAAATGATGAAATGGGACCGTTCATGGTCGAATGCCGTTCGCGGTAAATGGTGACCGTTCGAGGTCGGGATACCGCTTCAAACGAAGGGTGGCTGTTTGAGGTTGGACGTCGTTCTAGACGATTTGCGATCGTTCGCGATCGGGCGTCGTTCTTGACGAATAGTGACAATTCGCAGTCGGGTGCCGCACGAGATAAAATGCGATCGTTCGCGATCGAATGTCATATTGGGTGGATTGCGATCGTTCGTGGTCGGGCGTCGTTCTTGACGAATTGTGATCGTTCGCGGTCGGATACCGTACGAGGCAGTGTGTGATCGTTCGCGATCGAATGCCCCACGAGGAAGAATGTGATCGTTCGCGATCGAGTATTGAGGGGGACTTAGCATTACTAGAGTCAGATATCACGTTCGGGTGAATTTATGAATTAGCAGCTTTGGCGGTTCATCGCCATATAAGTTGTGCTTGTGGACCGTTCGCGATCCAACGGATATACAAGTAAATTCTTTCACAGAATTGCAAATATTAAAGCAATGTTCACATGAATTCCATAACAGAAATGTCCAAACAAAGTCCAAATGTCCAAACAAAAACAAAATAGAAGCAAGATGTGGATGTCAAAGTGTAAACTCTTACTATGGTATGGTCAGTAGTCATTCAGAGCATGCCTGTGGATCGTTCGCGATCTCATACATGTGTAAATGATTTAACCATGTTAATGAGAAGTTTACGACTTGTTCATCATTATTTCAATCAATTGATAACCATACGGTGTCCCAGTTCAGTGTCACCCCTAGCTGATGTAGACGGTGGTCGCTCTGGCTCCACCGCTGGAGCTCGCCTCCTCACATACTGAAGTGGCCTACCATTCCTGATAGCCCTTCCACTTCGTCCTTCAGATGTCTACAATCGTTTGTGTTATGATCATTCAGTTCGTGGAATAAGCAATATTTGTCTGATTTCCTCTCGTCAACAGTTGGATCCCTTTGCATTGGTCTACGACAGGGAACTTGCTATCTGGTATCCTGATAGATTCGCTCCAAACTCTCATTCAGCTCAGAATAAGTGGTGAATCGCGGCTCCCTCTACGGCCGCTTTGACCTATCATCATTATTCTCACCCTTTCGTTTCCTTTACCAGTGTCCACACCCTTTCCTAGTGAATTTCTACCCTTGATTGCGTAAACGTCGATTCCTTCTTCTCTTTCTGCACTAGCATCTTCCAATCGTAAAAAAATTTCCGCCTCGTGGTAGAATTATCCTAGATCCATGGACGGATCTTTAGTTAATGAATTTTTGAACTTTGTGCCATCAGTTATTCCGGACACAGCTGCCATCATAACCATGGATGGATCTGGTCGATCCACCGATGCTGCTGCCACATTGAACCGCGTCAGAAAATTCCTCAAAGGCTCCCCAGCTTTCCGCTTTAAAGTTGACAAACTCATCACATTCTTGGGTCTTGCGATGTGAACCCTGAATTGCCTCATGAACTTCTCTGCTAAATCAGCCCACATTCCTATGGAGTTGCTCTCCAGCTGCCTAAAACATAGTGCTGTGATATCTGTCAGATACAATGGAAAGCACCGGGCCATGACTTCCTGTGATGCCCCCAGCACTTCCATGTGCCTCATATACTTTGTCAGATGGACCGCGGGGTCCGTCCTCCCATTGTACATCTCCATTGATGGTAACTTAAATTCTGGTGGGTTCCTAGCCATCCTAATCGTAGGAGAAAAAGGACTCATGTTCACGTCTTCAAGATCTCTATTTACTAATCCGCCCCTCATGGCTCGCCTGACCATCTCCGCCAATCTATCATTGTCTCCAAGATGTAGTCCTCGTTCATTGCTTTCGATCTGCCCCTGAGTCCGTGAGAGCTTTCAGGAATCTGCCCGCTGGCTGAGCGTTCATCCCTCTACTACCACCAGGTTGCTCGGATACCCCTGTCTCTCTCCCCGGGATTGGATCAACATGCTCCAAGTGTGTGCCCCCTAGTCCTGGTGCTATGTCGAATGGTCCTGCTCCATTCTGAACTCCATCTGCTCCTCGATTTTGCGCTCCAAGTTGCTTGATCTGTTGAAATAGATTATGGATCATCTCTTCTTGTCTCTTCATCATTGCCTCTATCTCATCCCTGGTGATGAAGACTAAAGCTTGGTTCGCTCCTGAGGAAGCCTTTTGACTCCCTTTGTGCTGACTTCTCTCTGGTCTTTGCCTTCTATTTGATTGCCTTGTCATAGCTCCTTAGATCTGAATTCTTAAATCTTCAAATTCAACTTCCAAGCGGTAGAATTCCTGGATTAGCCTTCTCAGTGAAAGCACCAAAATGTTTGCGCCAAAATTCGTAACAAACACCCAATAGTTGATAATTCATAATCACAGATCTTAGATGAATAACAAATATGTAGATCACTCAGAAAATTTAGAAGAAAGCAATAAACAACACAGAATTTATAGCAATTCGACGATCTTGCCTACGTCCACTCTAAAGCTTATGACTTCATTAATTCACTTGATGATTTCAATCAATTACAGCAGGTTATTGTAGATTATAGCTTTTAAGTTTGAATACAATGGTGATAGAAAGATGTAGAATCGAATCCGGCAGAGTTTAGACGTTGGATGGCCAAAAGATCCCTTTCCTATAGGCTTCAGGGGGCTATTTATGGGCGTAGGAGGCCGATATCGTGCTCAAACTTTGGGAGACTTCTTCTGGCACGTGAGTGGGCCCATGCAACCGACCCTACCAAGTTTCGACTCGATCTGTGATTGATATGAATCGATTTCGTATCCATCAAAAAATGATTCAATCGAGCTGAAACTTGGCAGGATTGTTCTTTAGCATGTACGCAAGCTTCTGTGAAAATTTCATAGCATTTAGACCGGTGGATTGTGAGTTATAATCGATATGAATTGAAGTTTCTCGTTTGGCAGTTTGCTTCGAGTCGATCACTTCGAATCCATGTCTTCGAATCGATGGATGCTCGTGACAACGTGGCGACATAGCGCGCATATCTCGCATCGATCCGCCTTTTGCTCTGGGTTGACCGCGTCGTATCCATGAGTTTCGCCTCATTTGTATCGAGTGCCGTTACACAGTTCGAACCATTCAACCATGTGCACCTCGTACTGATTTGCAGTACGTTTAGTTCGAATCGAGATAGATAGTTCAGCTCGCATCGATGGTAGATTGATGGATACGAATTGAAGCTACCTGATGGATTCGAATAAACGCCTTCTTCATGGGAACGAACTAGACATTGGTTGATTGATACGAAGTGCGTTACTGGTTGATGTATGTAGAGTTGATTGATATGAAATAGTTGCTTGAGTGCGGGACTGATCGATACAAAGCAGGGCCTATCAATGGGTGCGAAGCGGGATGGCCTGATCTATGCGAAGCCGATCGATGCGAAGTGGACGGATATGAAAACGTGGCCGTCCTGACTGATGCGAGGTCGATGGATTCGAACCGAGGCAGGATGATGGATACGAATCACATCGGTACGAATCGATGTGCACTAATGGATACGAAAATATAGCTTTTTCCTTCAGTTTGCATCGATCATAACTTGAGCATACGAACTCAGATTGACTTGAAATTTGGAATGCTGGCTTCCATGACTTTGCTTGTCGCATCCTACCAATTGTAGCCTGATCCGGGCTCGGAAAAAATTCAGATATCCATGGTTAAACAATGTATAACCAATCTTTGAGACGGACTGTCTTCGGCTTTTGATTGATCTTTTGGTATCACGGCCTTGCCAAAAGACGGGATAACAGATGTCTTAGACTATTAGGTGCTGGACTTAGGGGACATATGACGCCTAATAAGGATTACTTCAGTTCTTTCGTTGGAGAAGAGGGAAGCTCTATTCTTATAGGCAATGATGCTAGCTGTCGAGCAATGGATGATGGTATAGTGAGGATCAAGATGTTTAACAGAGTGATGTGCACTTTGACAGGTATTCAATATGTTCTAGGTCTTTGGAAGTCTTTAATTTCTTTAGGAAAATTGGCATCTTTGGGATGCAAGGAAACTATCGAGAAGGATAGTCTGAAGGTTTCGAGGGGTGCACTATTTTTTATGAAAGGAGGTATGTTCTGAAATCTGTATTTGTTGAAAGGAACCATAGTTCTTAGAGAGTCGTGTATTGGAGCAGACCATTCTCGTGCAATGGATGCCACAAAGCTTTGGCATCTCAAGTTAGGTCATATTTCAAAGAAGGGTTTAGAGTTGCTTCAAAGACGGAAGATGATCAAAGGAGAAAGCTTCAACAAGATGGACTCTTGCCATGAGTGTGTGTTAGGCAAGTAAACTAAAGTATCTTTTGGAGTTGGACTCCATAGATTGAGGCAAGTACTTGGGTACATGCATACAGATGTTTAGGGACAGGTTTCTACTCCTTCTCTTGGAGGAGAAAAGTATTTTATCTCTTTCATTGATGACTTTTCTCGAAAAGTATGGGTGCATGTGATGAAGGCCAAATTAGATAGTTTCGAGAATCTCAAAGACTGGAAAGCGCTTGTTGAGAATCAATCTGGTTCTAGGTTGAAGGTGTTGCGATCTGATAATGACGGTGAATTTGTCTCTAGGAAGCTCCTCTATTTTATAGACAACATGACATTCGGAGACATTTAACTACACTCGGTGATCCGTAATCCTATAGGGTTGCATAAAGGATTAATATGACTCTACTGGAGAAGGCTCGTTGCTAGAGATTAACGGTGGGCTTGTCTAGAGGCTTTTGGGCTGAGGCATTATCAACTGTCGCGCATATCATAAATCAAATTCCGTGCTCATCCATAAATGGGAAGATTCCAAAGGAGAAGTGGTGAGGTAAAGAAATGTATCTTGGTTACATCCGAATCATTGGTTGTCTAGTGTCACACAGGTGATGGCAAGTTTGAGGCTAGAGCATACAAGGGTATACTAATGGGATACACCGATGGTATCAAAAGGTATTGAATTGGAACCTTATTGATTGAAAAATTATTCGTTCCAGACATGTTAATTTTGACAAGTGTGCTATGTTCAATCCGGAGGAGAAGCTACCTACCACATCAGATTCTGATAAACCTAAGGAGATGGAAAAAGTTTCCTTGTTCCAGCTAAATAGTACAGTTGTTGTTGATGCTGTTGAGGAAAACACAGTTGATGAAACACCATAGGATAGTCCACAGGTACCTTCTTATAGTGCCGGTGATGTGCATGAAGCTAGAGCAGGTTCAGTTCAATCTGAAGCTAAAAGGAGTTTAAGCAAAGCAGTACCTACCTGGGTCAGTCGTTGGACTATTAGGCCGCTCAAAAGGTATGGTGATTGGAGGTTTGTGAACATTAGCCTTGATGATCAGTTTGACTATACCCTGCATGTGGTTCTTGAAGAGCCACTTGACCTTGATGAAGCTTTGAAGTCATGTGACAGTTCGAAGTGGATGTGCACTATGGAAGAGGAGTTAGAGTCATTCAAGAAGAAAAAGACTTAGGATTTGGTACCACCTCCTCAAGAAAGCCGAGCCATAGGTTGCAAGTGGGTGTTCAAGGTGAAGAATGATGGGAGATACAAGGCTAGACTAGTTACTAAAGGGTTTTCCCAAAGAATGGGATTAGAGTATGATGAAATATTTTCTCCAGTAGTGAGGCATACGTCCATCCGCATTTTGCTCGCTATCGTCGCGGCTTATGACTTGGAGCTGGAGCAACTGGACATGAAAACCGCTTTCTTACACGGAGACTTGGATGAGACCATCTATGTGAAGCAGCCAGAAGGATTTGTTGTAGATGGGAAAGAAAATTGGGTTTGCAAATTGAAGAAGTCTTTGTGTGGACTTAAGCAGTTGCCTAGAAAATGGTACAAGAGGTTTGACTCTTTTATGCTTTCACTTGGTTTTGATCGTAGCATCAAAAAAATTTATGTTTACTTCAAGTGTTTAAAGAATGGTAGAAGATTTTACCTACTCCTATACATGGTTGATATGTTGATTGATTCCAAGGATAAGGCTGAAATCGATTGTTTAAAGTGAAATCTAAAAGTGGATTTCGAAATGAAAGACCTTGGAGAAGTAAAGAAAATTTTGGGTATGGAAATCCAAAGGGATAGAAAGCTAGGACTTTTGAGCCTCACCCAAAAGGAGTACATTCGAAAGGTGCTTGCTTGGTTTAGCATGGAATAGGCAAAGGCAATCAGCACATCCATGCCTTTGCACATACAGTTTTCCAGTAAAGGCTCTCCGATCTCAAAAAAGGACAAGGCTTATATGATGAAGATCCCATATGCAAGTGCAGTTGGTAGCTTGATGTATTCCATAGTCTGCACTAGGCCTAATATAGCACAGGCTGTTCGATTGGTGAGTAGATTCATGGAAAATTCAGGAAAGATGCATTGAGAAGTAGTGAAGTGTATCTTCAAATACCTTAGAGGAACTCCAAACCATGGACTTGTCTTTGGCGACAGAGAAAGATATTTCAGTTTGTTTGGAGTTAGTGATTCCGACTATGCCGGTGATAGAGATCGATGAAAGTCAACCTTTGGATATATGTTCACCATAGGTGGGACAACAATCAGCTAAAGAGCGAGGTTGCAAACTATTATGGCTTTGTCTACTACAGAGGCAGAGCTCATAGTTGTGGTTGAAGCAGATAAAGTGGCGCTTTATTTGAGGCAACTGTTGTGTGATTTTGGCTTCGTATATGAAGGCATGGATGTGTACTATGATAGTCAGAGTGCAATTCACCTAGCTAAAAATTTGGATTTCAGCTCGAGGACGAAGCATATTGAGGTGAGAGAGTCGTTACTTGTCTCGATGAATGAAGAGAAGCTAGTTCGTCTTCAAAAAGTTCACACAAAGGAGAACGCAGCAGACATGTTTACCAAGTCATTGCCTGTTGCTAAGTTCGAGCATTGCTCGGACTTGATTCACTTAATGAAGTGCTAGGTGCCACGGGGTGGCATGGGGGGAGGGTTGAGATGGTTCAGGAAGACGTTTGTTTTCATAGCGGAGATTGATAGGTTCTACACGGACTAGGTAGCTCGAACAATTTTTTAACGGGCGGTGGCCTTATCGGAGTTCATTGATAGAGTGTAATGGGTGATGGCATTGCTGAAGCTTATTGGGTAGGTATCCATTGCTTGGAGCATGAAGGTGTAGAAAAAGTTGGAAGGCTTGTTTGGAATTCATTATCAAGGTGGAGATTGTTGGATTTGATACCTGGATCTCTAAATCAAGAAGCAAAGTTGAAGCATGAAGTAGAAGGGTCTTCAAAGCCTAAGTAAAGGCCAAACCAGATTTGATGAAGGAGAGAAGCGTTTGGTGTTAAGGAAGAAGGGATTTGATCGGTGAAAATACCGAACGAGAATTATCATTTGGGAATTAGGGCTTTTGAGCTATGCTGAACGAGATAAATAAAGCAGCAAAATTTTGGAGCGGTGGTGAGTTCAATTCGACAAAGTGGAAGTGACGAACAAAAAATCTCGTCCAGTGTTTTTTTTGGAGCGGCATTGGGGCATGCCGAATGAAATATTTTGGATGTCGGTCCACATTTTCGTTCGGCGTTTTGCCGAACCAAACTAGATACATGCCGTACCAAATCCCAGGGCTGCTATATAGTAGCTACCCCTCCTCATTTTCACTTTATAAATAGAGGAGCTTATGGATAACAATGGTAGCCGAAATTGAGAGCCAATTTCAGAGCCATCCTAGAGAGCTGAAACTCTCCCAAAATTTTGTTTGTATTGTAAACTTCTTATGTATAGCCTTCAAATGTGGATCAATCTTGTACCTCTAATTTTTCAGTGATTAATAAAATCACCTCTCCCCAAGTGGACGTACATTGCCTAGCAGTAGTGGAACCAATATAAATACTGATGTTATTTATTTTTCGGCATTGCATAGATCTATGACTGTCTGTTCTGGTATTCATCTTTTGTTTGCTCCATCTCACTGCAACGACCCAGAATTTTAGGCAATATCAATTTAATAATCTGTATTAATAATTAAATTGATTTGATAATTTTTCTTTATAATTTTAATTTAAATTGGTAAATTTAATCTTTTAAAGGATTAATAAATATTTAATCTGGAAATTGTGATCAATATCTTTTTTTACAACTTAATATTGATAAGATTTATTTTTCAAAGCTAATAAAATTTTATTCTATTTATAGTATATATATATATATTTGATATGTATTGTGAATAGAAGATCTTTTGTTTAAAATAAAGGATAAATTTTCAAATTGTAATATATATATATGTATGTATATGTTATTATTTGGAATTGTATTGAAAATTTATTTAAATCTATTGATAATTTATATATGAATGAATATTGTAATTTAAAGCTTTGTTTTAATTTATAATTTTCAAAAAAAATTAATTTAGATTTATTTAAAATTGTTTTCAAAAATATAAGATAACTATTTATTTTTAAATATGATAGTTTGAATAAAGCTTTATTTTGATTTCTTTAAAGTGTTAAATTTTAAATGGTTATAAATGCATATATGTATAAATGTTTTAGATTTGTAAATACATGTATAAGAAATATATTTGTATTATAATTAGTTTTATAATATTTTCTTTAAAGGGTAAATTTATATATTCATACACAAGTATTTATTTATAAAGTAAATTTATATTTACACGTATAAGTATTTAGTAATGAAGTAACTTAAATATGTAAGTTTTTATTTACATTTAAAATTAAATAAAAATTCAATTAAAAATATTTAATAACATGTGTAACTATGTTAATCACCTTAATAACACATGTAAGTCAATTAAAAGGTATAAGTGACAAGTGTCTTCATTTAATTTCTTTAATTTTAATAAATATAACATAAATTTAAACATATTAAGAAAATTTGTATTCTCTTTCATTTTTCCAAACTTTCTTTTCTTCTCAAATTCTTTTTCCTTCATTCTTTTAAAAATAAATGGAAAACCAGTAAACCTGAAATCTGCAAATTCAAAATCTGAGAAGTAAAAATATGCAACATCAATTAAAATCAGCAATTTCAAAAGCTGCAATTCAAATGGAGTTCAACCTGCAATTCAAAGGGGTTTTCAACAACTCAGCAGTTTCAACATTTAGATCAACAAATTGTAAGCATGCAAAGGGATTTTCAACAGCAAATCAAAGGCTTTTCAAATTTAAGAATCAAGTGCCTGGAAGTATTATAACTTGCTCTGTTTTTGTTCACTGCAATATTTGAGGTGAGTAAATAATTTTAAAAACAGTTTGATCTGGGTTTTATTTACATGCATGTGATAATCTGAAAATTCATCTGGATGTTACCTGAAAATCATTCAGTTTTTATTATTGAATTTATAGTTATGTTTATATATGTGTAAAAAAAACCTATGTACATAGGTAAGTACTCTGTCTTCTGTTTTTTTATAAGACCAGAATCCTCTTTTCAAAGAAAATTTAAAATCTTCCACTAAACATCATTATTTCACATTGATGATCAAATGAAGGTTGTGTATTAATGTTAGATAGAAATTTTAAAAATTGTTGCACTAAATTTAAATTCACAAATAATTTTTAAATTGGAAAATACGGTGAATTTTGATTCGCGAATCAATTGTTGGATCTGGGTTTATTTTGTTGCACGCGTGTGATTGAGAGATCGTGGTCGCTGGTCACGACGACCAGGTTTGGCCGGCGACGTTAGTACACGTGCACGCGTGTTATCGTATCAGCTGCAACGTTCGTGACTTGGGGAAGAAGGTTTTACTCAGTAACTTCACGTGTTTTCATCGTGTATGACTCGAAGTGGGAAGGGGCTGGAGGTTTCTCGGGGTAGCACGCGTGATGTTGCCGAGTTTGTCTCGAGTTTTAGGGTTGTGGTGTTTTTGTATGTACCGCATAAGGTTAAATTGTAGATTAACTTGTTATTTTCTTAAAAATGAAATCAAGCTTTAAAACTTATAAACAAGTTTTATAAATAAATAAACTTTCAAGTTAAAACTTGTTCTTTGAAAATGAAAAGTTAATCAACATTTAAAAATATAAATTTAATTTATATTTCAAATTTAAAAATGTTTTAAGATGATTGTTTTTAAAAAATAATTATCTAATTAAATTTTGAAGTTTAATTTAAAAGAATGTTTTCAATTTAAATATTGAATCAAAGTTTAAGTAATGTTTTAAAAACTTAAGTTTCAAATTTTATTTAAATGAATAAGTTTTTAGTTAGATAATTAAAGTGTTTTAAATTTCATCAAATTTGGTTTCTAAATGCCTTATTGTTATGATCTTGAAAACCAAATGAAATAGTTTGTTATTTAAGTTATTAAATTTGATTTAAATTCAAATAATTTATTTATGTAGATAATAAGGTTAAATTATTTGGATAATTAACTTAAGAATACTTAATTAAATATGATTTGTTTATAAGTGAGTTTAATTAAGAATAATGTTTTCTTAATTAAGTAAGGATTTTGAAATATAAGAAGTTAATTAATTAATTGTTTAATTAATTTTAAATAATTAGTTAATTGTTTATTTAATTTTAATAATCACTTAATTATTAATTAATTAAGTGTAATTACTTAATGCAGTAATTAATGGTTAATTATTGAATGTAATTAAGGAAAAGGGTAATTACTTATGGAAGTAATTAATAGAAGTAAGTACATATGGAGTAATTAAAGTTGAAGTGATTAATGGTTAATCACTATGATGTTATTAATTAAGAAATTAATTAACATATTTGTTTTGAAGTTAATTAATTAATCAATTAAGGAATTGATTAATTTAATTATTGAAGTTAATTAATTATGGAGTATTTAATTAATTTAAGTATTAAGAATTATTTAATGATGGAATTAATTACTTGTTATGGTAATTAATGAAAGTAATTAGAAGATAATTACTTATGTAAGTAATTAAGGGTTAATTACTTAATTAATTTAGTTAATTAATTAATGTGATTAATTAATTAATGAATGAGATTAATTTAAGATTAATTACTAAGTGTAATTAATTAAAATGTGATTAATTAATAAAGTAATTAATTAAGGATTATTTATTAACTTAATTGATTAATAATTACTTATTGAGGCAATTAAAGATTAATTAATCAAGGATTACTATAATTAATTAAGAAGTTAATTAATTATGATAAACAATTACAAATTGTTAATTACTGTTTATGATTAATGAAATGATTAATTACAATTTAATTATTATTAATTAATAAGGATCATGAGTTAATATAATTAGTTAATCAATGTTGATTAATAAAGTAATTAATTTAAGTGTGATTAATTAATTGTAATTAATTGAGATTTAATGTAATTAATTATAGTTAATTAATTTATGGAAGCAAATAAAGGATCGTTAATTATTGTAATTAATGATAGTAATTAAAGGTTAATTACTGAATATGGTAAGGATAATTACTTGAATGTAATTAAAAGAAAATTAATCAAGGAAGATTAAATAAGGAAGATCATTAAGAGATGATTAATTTATTTATTTGGAATAAATAAATGAAGAAGGATTTAGGTAATCTAATCGATTAAGAGTTAAATCAATTCTGTTTTGGATGATTGGTTAAAATGGATTGATTGATATTGGGTGAATGATATTGGATGATTGATATTGGGTGATTGGTTGATACTGGATGATTTGAATATCTCTGATATGTGATATGCTACTTTGTGAGATGAATGTTTGATATGAATTATCTATTGTGATAATGTGATTCATCTATCTGTTTATATAATCCTGAATATAAGTTTAAATGTTTAAAACCCTTAAAACAACTTGGACATTAAAATGGCGTTTGGTTTCGGTGAGACCGGGATCGGGTTTCCATATTTGGATATCCGAAAACCACATCGATTCCAATTAACTGTTAGGTCGTGAATCCAAGTGAAGCAAGTGAAGACTCGAGGTGTAAGGACTATACGTCAGTATAACTCTGTGGGTGATTCCGTGATGAGTTTGACGGAAATAGTACTGATAGTTTTGAGATGGTGATTCAGAGTGCAAGGTCTATGGTCATTGACTCTGAGGGTGATTCCAAAATGAGTGCAACGAGATAGTGCCTTCGGTTTCGTTCGAACCCGGAACGAACTTGTATGGATTGAATGCTTTCAGAACATCGTTAGGTGGACGATGAGCATTCTAAGATAGATGTGTTCTATAGAGGTAATCGCAGCCTCAAGCATCATCAACCGGGAATGGCTAAAACAGGGGAGGTGTAGCAAGGTTAAGTGGGTCATGCCCAAGTAGGACGAGATTTACCCCTGTCTAGAAGTCCCTTTATATTCGTTATGTGTGGGGCGGTTGATTGCAACAACTGCCGGGATGGTCTTGTTTGGGACTGTTCAGTAAGGAACGGTCCCAGCCTTGTGTTGCAGGGGAGTTAGGGTGGCTTCTCGGTACTGTGATCTAGGCCACGTATTATGACGGGCGGTACCTCAGTAGCCCTGCCATTGATGGAAACCCTTTCTTCCTACGAGACCCTACGGTTTTGTTTGTATTACCCACTTTTGTGGCTAGTAGCTGGAATTTAATGAATGTAACAATTTCGGCTATTTCTTATTTACTTGAAAACCCTAGACACTATTATAATATCACCGATTTGGTTAGCGTAAGGTAAAAACTTTTTCATGTTTATGTGTGGGAAGTCTTACGTGATACCTTTTCTTTTCAAAGGTTTTTCTAAAGTTAAGCAATTTTAACCCGTTTACTCACACCAGACCCCTGTCTGACCCGAGTGTTTATTTTCTGTTTTATTAAACTCTTGGGTACTCATATTATGTATGAGTAGTCGAGGGATTCAGGTTTGTTTGACGAATTCTGGAGGATATATGGAGCAGGAGGCTTCCACGTGTAGATGTATTATGGTTCCGCCGTGTTGTTAGACAGATGTTTATAATTGTCTAATATGTGTTGTATAAGTTGTGTACTCTGATGTAATATGATACTATGTAATATTTTATGTGATTTATTATATTTCATTCGTTCCGCTGTGAGTTATATGATGTTGTTGTGTTTCTTTTTTCTCTTTCTTTTCTTCTTCTATCCCGTTCTTTCTTCATTAGTGACGCGTCTTCCTGGAGATAGGAAGTCGGGTCGTCTCACTCACTACAATCATGATCCAGTTGTTTTCCACTGCGTTGGGTTTTTATTCCCTTAGACTAATCATTTGAAGGGATCTTCCTCAATAAATATTATATCTCTTTTCGCCATTTATGAAAACTATAACATCAACTGGGCATATGTCATCTTAGACGACTTTGTTCAAATGAATATTTCTAGACATGAGAACACAATCTAAATTTTCACATATTTTGGTGTTAATTTAAGAGGAGAATCAACTCTACCTCGAAAAGTTTTCCAATAAAGAGATTATAAAGAACCAAGAGAAGCTTCTTAAAATCCAAAAGAAGTACTCAAACGTTTCTTTAAAAAGTTCATTTCCCTCTCGAACAAAGTGCAAAAATACTCTGGGAAAATTATTTGCAAGCTTGGTGGAAATTTGTCATTATCATCTACATCTTTTTAAGCCTATCTAGTTATTTCCTTATGGTTTCTAACTTTTGTTTTGGTGTATTGTTCTAGGTTGATTCATGCTTTTGTGTTATGTATGATCTTTGCTTATTAATGAAAAGTTGTTACATGTTGTTCCAATAGTCCCTGGAAGTCATTAAAATAGAATGGAATGAAATGAAAACATAAACTAGAACAAAACATCAGTTATGTACTTTCAGGTATGTATGTTGACATACTTACATTGTTTATGTCCATAAATGTTAGCCTTTGGCAAAAATTCAAAATGTAAAAATAAAATAACTACCACCGATTCATTCTTTCCAAATGACTTTTAACTCCTATATAAGCCTATTTCTTCCAAACAACTGACTCAATATTTTATTCTCCATTCTTTTTTCATTCTTAAACATTTTTTAATAAAATTGTATTCTTCACACCAAAAATCATGTGAAAACCATAAACAAACACTTCAATCTTTAAAGGATTTTCTTACCTTTATCTTAAGAAATCAATGGCATTTAAAACTAAGTCAAATGCAGAAAAAAAAGTATTTCGATGCCCTCTATGGTTGATTTCTTCCTTAATGAAAATTTATCAAACAAAAAACCTAGAATGCTCTATCAATAAGGATAATGAAGATCGGGATGCCATCAAAGCAAATCCGATCTTTGGATCCGACGGTTGGGTTGAAGTTCAAAGGAATGTCTAGTTATTTGATTTGATCATAAACTTATTAATACTCCTGGATTTGTTTGGATTGATTAGTATTCTTAGGTTTTGATTTAGGTTGGTGTGTTTAATATGTATACTTGGATTGATATTTGATATGTATTGTTTGATTTTATTAAATAAAGATTATCTTACCTTATTTATTTAAAGTCTTAACAGATCAATTACATCATGTTTAATATGCTTTGATTATTTTAGTACCCAATTATTGGATTTTACTCCATAGTTTCTAAGTATTTTATTTATGGTGACTTTTTATTTTTCATCCATTTTTGTTGATGACAAAGGGGAAGAAAAAGAAAAAATATACAAGGCATATATTCAGGGGGTGTTATGTAACTTAGGGGGGGTTATATCATATTTTATATAAAGGAATATTTAATGGTTCTCAACGTCAAAAAAGGAAGATCGTTAATACCTCAGTTATTGATTTTGATGACAACATCTATAAGCAACAATATGAAATATAGATAATAATGTTTTTTCAAAGTTATACATATTATATGGTGCTAAATATTACACAGGCACTGAATCGAAGGCTGATAGGATAAAGACTCAAAAGTTAGACATGAAGACTCATGAGTACAAAGACCAAGATATGAAGATCTCAAGATTATAATGTAGTATAAAGAGTCATAGCTTATATTATTAAAGTCATTTATGGCAATCTTTGATCTTATCTCCTATTTTCTAGCTTTTATATTTTATATTTTTTAACAAAATATATGTTCAAAATATGTTTCCAAATAATTTATAAAACTTTTTTGAAGTTAAGCTGTTTATAAACTATGTTCAAACTATTTTACAAACCATCAACTTATTTTACGAAATATATAATTTTGAAAACATGTTAAAAGAAACAAGTTTTCAAAATATACATGCATATGTCGACATATAGGCAGATGGTAGTTGACATACATGCCGCCAAGTGGTTTTTTCAAATTTTGAATGGAAGTGTCTATTCATCGCAACTTTTCACGAACGGACACATCTATTGATTTACTATGTAAAGTGGAATTCAAACGAATTTTATAGTTTAAAATTACTTAATTTCTTCCCTCCTCTACTCCCTTGAAAACAACATTGAAAATGTACTCTATTCTCTTCAAAATCACTTACAATAAATTCGTACTTCATTTTATTGACTCAATACTACTTTTTACTATTATGGAAACATCTTTCTCTCAATTTAAAGATTAAAATGTTGTCTAAGAGGTCATAGGATCCATTGTATCCAAAGTCCAAGAAATTGACTATGGAAAACTATCAACTCTATTTTTATTTGCTTTGGGTTTGCTTGTAGCCCGTTCAAATCAAGTAGGTGTGCTTAGTAGCCTGAAAATCTAGTAAGTCTACCCTGAGCTCGAAATTCAAGAGGGTATGTCCTATCTGCGTGAAATCGAGATTGTATTTGAATTTGTCTTATGCTTAGTTAAGATTGGCATTTGAAAAGAAATCTATACAAGTAATTGTACGGAACATGATATAGGAGAAATCCTTACCATTATAAAATCTCTGGTTTCATCTCTGTAACTCTTTACTTTGCTTTATTGCTTTTATTTTTACCGTGATGGCATTTGTGATGGTTTAATAGTATTATTCTGTGTTGTCAATCTATGACTTAATATTTAAAAGAAATTTAAAAAGATTTATACAAGTTAGAAAACACTATTCAGCCACTCTATTATTTAATTAGATTTTAGATCCACAATTCTGCAACCCATAAATAATGGCATTTGAAGCAATGGGTAGACGCATAATCTCTACAAAAGATAAATAAAATAGAAAAAAATTAAGATGAATAAAAAGTAAAGAGCTAATGATGAATTCAATTAAATTATAGTGATACAAAAGAAAAGGAGGCTGATTAAATTTTAGTGGAAAAAATCTTTAGTTTGAATCATATTGAAAATAGATTTTTTTTAATTGAATAATAGGAAAATGGGAAAAGATAAATTTATGAGAAAGTGAATTGGGAGATAAAGAAATGTAGATAATGGGAGGAGAACCACTATTAGACTATAAAGCATTATTATGGGTTTATCATATGAAATGAATGTGTATTAAAGTGTGGGATCGTGTTTGTTACGTAATTGAAGATATGTCACAAATTGTTAAGTTAATGTTATCACTCTCTATGGAATAATGTTAATTTTTACAGGGGTAGGAAGGAAAATTATAGCTTAAATTAAGAAGAATGCATTATTCAATCTGAAATAATATATGGAAAAATTAATTAAGCCAAGAAGGTAGAAATATTCATAATATGTAGTGGATAGAATATAGATAATATGAATAATTAACAAATATTAACATGAAGTCAAATTGAACAGGAGATGAACCAAATTGATTTACATATTACATTAAATTTAGGATATTTCATTGTAAAATTGAAAATCAAAGTCAACTACACTAATCATAGAAAACACTCATGATTAATCCATATTAAAAATGAAACTACAAAAAGAAATGAGAGAATAATAATGATTTAATCATCAGTTGTTCATGGACATAAAGAAGATGTGAAGATAGAAAACAATGTAGAATATGAATATATATAATTATAGAATTATACTATACAAACATGTACTACGCACATTTGTTTCATAAATTAATGTAAAGTGTAATGTACTCAATCCATATTGTAACCTCACATGTCATATATAATTATAAATAGCCAAGCAGCATAAGTTGACATGAATTAATATTTTCAAGAACACTTTTCTACGAATCTATAAATGGCCTCAAAATCAATAATCTAAAGCCATCTTCTCATCTTGTTGTTTTGTTGAGTTTTCTTAAGATATTAAAATATGCTCATATAAAATAATTTACATAAACTATATTAACATAATCTTATATTTAAAACATACAAATTTAGTGTTTGATGTTTACGTATAATAGGGAAATCATACATTTAAAATATTACATCCTTTAAATAAAACTGCACAAATGGAATTTTGTAATAGGAAAATCTAGAAGATTGGATGATCTTATGATAATAGTTGATCTAATTTATATTCTTTCCTATAGATTTTGTTTGATAAGTAAGACTAAAGCAAGTTTCTAATTTTTCAAAAAACACGGTATCTTCTATATAAAATGATTTTGAGTTAATAAATTTTCATTAACAAACAAATTTGTTATATCATGTATAGAAATTAGAGAACAAAAATTAAGACCATTGAACACCCTTACACCAATGATGGTAAAAAAAATTCATAGAGTAGGTTAATAATTAATTTAAAAAAATTTGACAATAATGGGAATAACATAAGTTACGATGGAGTTTAATCTAAAATTTTGTACAAATGAGGAAACTGCAAAAGCTAAACAAAAATCTGCATGCTGCACGAATTCTACACCTATAAAAAGACCCCTTTATTACATAATTATCAATGATATTTATTTGACATAATACATAACCTATTAAGTAGTATATATTAAAGATTTCGAGTTCTAAATTACATTATAGTGTAGTGGTGATATGATGTTTACTGATTTTATAAAAATATTAATTCATAATTAGATGCCGTAAGGAATATAGATTGTAGTGTAATAATGAAATAAACTTAAGACTATTATTATTACAGTGTAATTATTTTATATATTCATGACTGTAGTGCAATTATAAAATTTATTTAAGGAGTATAAATGTTATAATTGAAAAAATGGACATGACTTTGTAATATTACAAATAACAGGATTGTAGTAATTGAAGAATAGAATAGAAGACTTGGTTGTAAGAATGAAGTAAATAAACAAAAGTATCTTACAGAAAAAAGGTAAACCATATAAAGAAACAAATCATATAACAATCTTAATGTAGGGTTATTATATTTGTTTTTGAAGTAGATAAAACATTCAATGTTTAGACCGCAAATAGATATAGATTTATTATATTTATTTTTGAAATAGGTAAAATATTCAATGTCCAGACCACAAATGGATGAAAAATACAGCATAAGTTTTGAGGATAACATTGTAAAGACCCGTAATTTCACTACTTCGAAAATGAGAGATTTTGTTTATTTTAAATTTAAAAGGAATTTAAAACTTAAATAAATATGTTATATATAATAAATAATTATCCATTCTTATAGTTAATAAAGTAAAAAAAATAAAGTTGGATTTTAGAACAAATCGACGAAACTTAAGTTTTGTTAAAAATAAATAAAGGCGTAAATAAATGGATTTAAATATTTATTTAAAAATATAAATCTTATATAAAACATCTAGTAAAGATAATAAAAGTATATTAAAAGATTTAAAAGTATGTTAATAATCATTTTACAAAAAAAACCAAAATTTGTTGTATTTTGGCAGTTTTACATACACTGTAAAAATAGAGATTTTGATATTAATTAAATATGATTTTTAGAATATAAAGAGACATGTTTAAATTTATTTAAAGAAGTAAAAAATTTCATTTTAAAGTTTGGTTTACTTCAATATATAGCTTAACAAAAACGTCAAATTTTGACTGTAAGATTTGTCGACAAAAACCGTTTTCAACCAAAACAAGTTGTCGTCAAGTTATTGTAACTTGATGCATTTTCTAATATATAAATACAACTTAACAAACTATGTTATATGTTACATTTAACAAATGCACTTTGAAAAGTCAAAGTTTACATAAATGATAAAAATAATGTAAATACGTGATTTAACAAAAGAGTGCAAAAGTAAAAAAATAAAACAACATCATTATACACACTTCTTTTCTCTTATGTAAGATGCGACTTATATACATAGAATTAAACAAAATAGAGTATGAAAAGAAAGTAACTAAAGGGATTAGTGACACATATGCTTACAATTAATGCAAATCAAATCAAAGCAAAAGTCTTCTCTTTAAAATACAAAATTCAAGAAAGAAAAGTAAGTAATCGTTCCTATCTTTAACATCACCATTAACGCATGTCATTAAGAGGTTAAATCAAGAGTAGAAAGGTTAATTTAAAGTCAAAAATTATAGAAGGGTATTTTAGTCATTTTCCATCTAAAGCTCAAACATAAATATGCATCCATACCTTTCAATTTTCACACTTCATTCTCCACCTTCCTTCTTCACTTTCTCCTTCTTCTTCATCTCCATTTCCATGGCTTTTCACCTCTCCATTCTCTTCCACCTTTAAGCTATTCACCTTCTACCACTTATTCTCCTCCAAAATACCAAAACCCTCTCCAGCCTCGGCCAAAACCACCCTACACGCCTCCAACAACCCATACCCACCTCCCAAACCCACGGCCAAGGCCATCACCACCAAGGACGAGCGTCCCTACCCTTTTTACCCACCTCCAAACCACATACACACCTCCACCTGGGCCGTACCCTCCTCCCTAGGCCATGTACCCCCTAGCTGAGCCATATGCCCTCCGCTCTTATAAAAAAATAAGAAGAAGAAAAGAAAAGGTATAAAAAAAGAGAAGGAAAGGAAAGCAATAAAGTCGAGATGCTTGGAAATAGCACATTAGTTCGTTAATCGTATGTAGGAAAATTCATCTAAAGATTGACGGAGTGGATATAAAGTGAGAAATTCTCTTCGCTTTTGAATTTATATTTTGGTTATGGTAAAACAATCACATTTATACACTTATGACATATGGATGTTTATTTGATTATTAATATGGATGATTTGATTGTTGGGTAGATAATTGAATTGTGATAATGTATTTCATTATGATATAAATAGTGAATGTTGAATTTGAAATCATATGTTATGTGATTGTTGAATGGATGTTATGTTAGTGATAAATATGAATATTGGTTATCTTCATTTTGATTAAGTGATCTCTTTGTTAATAAGACCATATTTTAGTGATATGAGATATTATGGAAAAATAAGTCACTTTTCAATTAGAAGTGAAACTAAAGTAAAAATAAAAGAGAATTTGAAATTTGAAGTGAAACGGATTTAAAAAGGATAGTTAAATTGAAATTGAAACTGAGATGAATAGTGAAACTGAAATTGAAATTGATTTTGAAAATTGAAGTTGAGATTAAGGATGAATTGAAGTTTAAATTGAAATTAGATTTGAATCTAAGTTTTAAATGTGTTTAATTTGAATTTAGAATTGAATTTGAATTGAAATTAAAAATTAAAATATAATATTAAGATAATAGGAATAAAATAATATTATAATATGGTAATAGTGAAAATATATTTTAAATACTTCAAAAAGTGAAAATATTGATTTAAAATGATTTGTCATGATTTTATAAATGATAAAATCCTATTTGAATAGATTATTTCAAGTACTGAAACATAAGTTAAAACTAGATGCGTCGCGCAACGGCAGTTCGCGATTTCGCGCCGAAAAATTCAAATGAGTGTATAGCGTGAAAAATAGCTCGGAATTCTTCGAGAAATGAAAATTACGGACTATTGTATCCATATCTTCTAAACGAAGAAAAAAAATCAAAGTTTCGTTGAGTAGATTTTGAATTAAGTCCAAAAAATTCTCTAGAAAAATCGCGCTAGTGCAATTAAGTGACAATAAGAGAAAATATGTTTAAATGAATGTTTTTGTTGTGAAAAAATATGAAATAAATTTGATATATCTATTTAAATGGTTTAAGGAAGATTTGGATTGAAAAATATGAATTATCGAATGTTTAAAAGTTGTTTAAATCAAATAAGCTTATATAGCACTTTACACAGCACTTTTATGCTGCGAATTCTATAACTTTTTGAATATAAGTTTAAAAGTAAAGATTTTTCTTAGAATAAATTGTGAATGTTTTAAAAAGGATAATTAATCATTTTAAAAGATAATTTCGAATATTTATAATCAATTCCAAAAAGTTAAAGATCTGAGTATGCGGAAACGACTAATACATTTGTCCCGCTTGTGAGATCTCGAAAAATAAAATAAGGTGTTTAACTAAGGTTAGGAATGGAGCAACCAGTAACCTGAACATACCTGGCCTATGTTTTCTTCTTAAGCGAGGGTTGAACAGATCGAAAGGAAAGCCCTGATGCTCTTAAATAAAAAGATCGTATTGAGTTTCCAAAATAAAAGAAGATTGGTATTATCCAAAATTTATGCAATCTCCAAAATAAATGATATCTATGATCCTATTTACACAAAAGGAAAAATGTTTGCTAAGACTTAGTTTACGGTTTATCGTAAACAGTGTCTTTAATAACATTGTTTTTAACCTGCCTAAAAGTTAAGGAATTTGGATCGAGAGTTAAATGTGAAAATTTGAGATATTTTCCAAAGCAAAAGAATGAATTGCTTAGAATTATCCTAAGTCAAAATAAAGATATTTCTAAATCAGCTAAAAAGAATTAAGTGAAAAGAGACTTAATAAATCCTATATATTCATATTCACTTTTTATCGATAATTGGATTTCGTAGGAACCGGGGTAGGATTTAGGTAATTCCTATCCGAAAACCACTTCAAACCAATGTATATGTTCGAATGTGAAGACATGTTGAAGATGATGATTTTGGAAGACCGTGGATCTTTATAGCGTGACGGCTGCTTGTTTATATGCTCGGGGTCGTACCCATTATAGAGTTATATATAGTAGTGGTCTCCTCGTTGTGGAGATTTTTCGAATTGCAAGGACTACTCGCTACTTATGATAGTAACAGAGTGCCTTCAGTTTGTCCTATTCCTAGACAACTTGTATGGACATTTGTCTGACATTGCATTTCTAAAGGCTTCGTATATTGGTTTTTACAAACGTACATCAGTAGTGGCGGAGAAGGCAATTTCTCTTAGCTTAACATCCTCCTTGAGATGTATGAGCTCAAGGATTGTATTTTTTTGGAAGGTAGTTAGCAGTTAACAGAAATGACAATGTGGCATTCAAAGATGTGATATGTGCTATGTGGAAAAGGTAATCGTTGCCTCAAGCCTCATCAAACTGGAAATGACCGAAACATGATTAAATGCAGCAAGGCTAAGTGGGTCATTCCCAATTAGGGTATGATCATCTCCTTCTAGATATATTTCTTCCCGCTATAATATTCGGGACGTAAATTAATGTGGTGTATGGAAACAAGCGCTCAGTTAGAGGTCGGTAACGATCAAGAGATGACATATTCAGCACTATCTAGTTACAGAGGTAGGCCGGTTTTGTGTTGGTAGAGGATGGATGTTCTGTGCCCTGGGACATTTATCTAATGGTGTACCCATTTGGAAGGTAGATCATTCACCTGGTCATTTGTATGGAAATTCATTCTCCAATAAAAGCCTGCGGCTTTGTTTGTATTAGCATAATGAATAGCCTAGAAATGCTATATGGATAACCATTTCGGATAAGATTAATAAGTTTATTGGCAAATATTTTCAAAGAATGTCATAGAAATAATATCAAATGTTTTGATATAAAAGTGTTTTAGTTATCATAAGGTAAAAATCCGTCCATGTTTATGTGTGGGCGTGGTCTTATAAGATACTCTTTATTTTTCAAAGGATTTTATTCAAAGGCTGATATATGACACTATCATTTATTATTGAGTTTTTGTCATGCTGTTTTATCAAGCTTGATCCGGGTATTTTCAATGCTCGGGTCAGATCCGAGTAGTTTCAGGTTTAGTCGAAGACGGTTGGAGTTTCCAGAGGAGTGCCGAAGATACTCATCTGCGTATGGACATATTCTATTCTCCACTGTACTTAGTTAGTTTTAGTTTTAGTTTGATGTTTGTCAGAAATTGTAAGGACGGATGTTTATAACTGTCCAAGCTGAATTTAGGTTAGACTCTAATATATGTATTTTAAAAGTTTTCCGCTGTAAAGATATTTGTTCAATATTATATGTTATTCCATTCGTGTGAGATTCTATTCTATCTATTTTCTTTATTACCCTTCATGTTTCGTATTTATGTGCAATTTGAGTTGGACATGTGTGGTTTATTATCGAATCAAAGGATACGAAAAAATGGGCCATGACATTTGGTATTAGAGCTTTTGATTGGGCCAACACTGAAGCCTGATAGGGGTAAGTCTTAACAGAGATAGGATTAGTATTATCCTAGGATGAGTAACTCATTAGAGATATGGTTAGTAACACCCCAGAATGAGTTATGAGAGTATTATATATGTGAGCGCGTATTTATTAATTTTATAAAAAATGGTTTTATTTTAAAGAAATTGGTATATGAAATAATTTTACCTTGGGTTTATATTTTAAATATCAAAAAATGGGGTATTATTATTTTTGGTTAGAAGTTAAGGGTTGTTTTTAATTTAGCTTAATTAAACCAAAATATGAATATCTTGTGATTAGAATTGCACAATATGACTATAAGATATTTCATATAGAATCAATTAGTTGAGAACTAGAGTTTAGAACTTTAATCAAATGCCCTTAGGTATTTAGTATTAAGAAATAATAATGATTAAGTGATTATCATAATGGATGCGATGGATTTAAAAGCTAAGTACAAATATCTTGTGAAGTAAAATTCACAGTTGGACTATAAGATATTTGATGATAATATTGAAGCTAGAAGTTGTAATTATAGAAAGTAAAAGGAAAATGCACACTTAGAAAAATTCTTATCAATAAGATAGAAAAAGATAAGCCTAAATCGAGATTTTGGGTAAATATAATATGAAAGGGTAAGTTCTATAACTTATAAAGGAGATAAGATAATTTGAAATTTAGACACTTTGATTAGGTTAAAAATCAAAATGAAATTTAGGAATAAGAGATATAAGAAATATCATCGTAATATAAAATTTTGAATTAGTGATACATTTAGGGTAACGTTGTAATTCAAAATGAAGTAAGATTAGAAGGAGATAATTTTGAATAATATGGTTAGTAGGTTAATTCTTGGATGAAAATGTTTAAATAACAAATACCATGTGACTTAAGTTTCACAATTTGACCATAAGGTATTTTATGGATTAAAGGTTAAGAAATTAGATTTAGAAAATGGTAGGTAAATAAGTTAAGTAATAATCATAGAATTAGTAAGGAAAAAATGTATACTTAGTAAAGTTGTCTTATTAATATACTGATAAGATAAATAATATTAGCTAAATTGAAACCTTAGATAAATAGAGCTAAGGATTAAGTTTTATAACTTATTAATTTGGGATAATAGTAGAGCTCCATATTGGTTAAACATCCTAATTGAAGTAATAATGATTGAAATTGGGGATACGTATATATACTCTTAGGAAGTAAAGGTGTATTGCACAAGTTTAAGTCATATTTGTATGCTTAAGTAATAATGTATTTAGAAGGAAGTAAATGGTTGTGAAATAACCTTGGATTAATAGAAATTTTGAAAAAATGTATTCGGTAAAAATGAACGTGAATAAGTACATAAGTTAAACGTAGATTATTTCGACACATAAATTTTGATCTAAGATTTGAGTACAGAACTTTGAGGTGTTTACAATAATCCGAAAAAGCATTTATTACTCGATTCTTGACGGCGAACATTGATGGGAGTTTGTGATTATGTGCTTAAATTTTCTATCATAGTTGAGAGCTATGCAAGGAAAGCAAGAGTTTGTGATCAAGAAGTTTGATCAAAGTCCACACTAGAAAATCAAAGGATCGATATTAGTTCGGAGGTAAATTTAAGGATTCGAATAATAGATCAAATCTAATAATGCATATAGTATGATATTTGGGTCCATCTATATAGTAATTGGATAGTTATCTTAAATAGTAGGCACTAAGACATAGTGGTTGAACTGATATTTCGATATGTGTATATATATAAACCATAGATGTAGTACATGCTTAGGTCAGGGGATGAGTTATATGGATGTATTCAATTATATTGAGATAGTGTTAGTTTGGTTGTTTTTGGAGGTATAGTCTTGTTTGGTAGTAGGATGTATTATCTTAAGTATGCAGGACTTGATGTGTACATATGTAACCTCAAGTATGTGATAAGTACTCAGGTTAGTATGGGGAATCTCTGTATGTATGTTTGCAATCATTTTTTTAGTGTTGATATCGACCCTCTTCTTTTCTATCATCAGTATAAAAAAATAAGTCAAATTATTTGAGGATATGAGTATGGATAGATTCCTTTATTTAACTTTCATTTCGAGGGCGAAAAGAGTTTAAGTAGGGGAAATGTAAAGACCCGTAATTTCGCTACTTTGAAAATGAGGGATTTTGTTTATTTCAAATTTAAAAGGAATTTTAAACTTAAATAAATATGTTATATATAATAAATAATTATCCATTCTTATAGTTAATAAATTAAAAGTTATAAATTTGGATTTTAGAACAAATCGACAAAAGTTAAGTTTTGTTAAAAATAAATAAAGGCATAAAGATTTAAATATTTGTTTAAAAGTATAAATCTTATTTAAAACATCTAGTAAAGATAATAAAAGTATATTAAATGATCTAAAAGTATGTTAATAATCGTTTTACAAAAAACCAAAATTTGTCGCATTTTGTTAGTTTTACATACAACGTAAAAATAAAGATTTTGATGTTAATTAAATATGATTTTTGAAATATAAAGAGACATGTTTTAATTTATTTAAAGAAGTAAAAAGTTCATTTTAGAGTTTGGTTTACTTCAATATATAGATTAACAAAAACGTCAAATTTTGACTGTAAAATTTGTCGACAAAGACACCGTTTTCAAGCAAAACAAGTTGTTGTCAAATTCTTGTAACTTGATACATTTTACAAAATATAAATACAACTTAACAAACTATGTTACATGTTACATTTAACAAATGCACTTTGAAAAGTCGAAGTTTACATAAATGATAAAAATAATGTTAATACATAATTTGACAGAAAAGTGCAAAAGTAAACAAATAAAACAACATCATTACACACACTTCTTTTCTCTTATGTAAGATGGGACTTATATAGAATTCAACAAAATAGAATATGAAAAGAAAGCTAACTAAAGGGATTAGTGACATATATGCTTACAATTAATGCAAATCAAATCAAAGCAAAAGTATTCTCTTTAAAATACAAAATTCATGAAAGAAAGTAAGTAATCGTTCCTATATTTAACATCACCATTAACGCATGTCCTTAAGGGGTTAAATCAAGAGTAGAAAGGTAAATTAAAAGTCAAAAAGTATAGAAGGGTATTTTACTCATTTTCCATCCAAAGCTCAAGTACAAATATGCATCCTTACCTTCATTTTTCGCACTTCATTCTCCACCTTCCTTCTTCACTTTCTCCTTCTTCTTCACCTCCATTTCCAAGGCTTTCCACCTCTCCATTCTCTTCCACCTTCAAGCCATTCACCTTTTACCATCTATACTCCTCCTCCAAAATACCAAAACCCTCTCCACCGTTTGCCAAAACCACCCTACATACCTCCAACAACCCATACCCACCTCCCAAACCCACGGCCAAGGCCATCACACCAAGACCGAGCCTCCATACCCCCTTTATCCACCTCCAAACCACATACCGTACCCTCCTCCCTACGCCATGTACCCCCTAGCCGAGCCATATAACCTCCTCTCTTATAAAAAAAGAAAAAGAAGAAAAGAAAAGAAAGAAAAAGAGAGAAGGAAAGGAAATCAATAAAGTCGAGACGCTTGGAAATAGCATGTTAGTTCGTTAGTTGTATGCAAGCAAATTCGCCTAAAGATTGACGGAGTGGATACAAAGGTGAGAAATTGTCATCGCTTTTGAATTTTAATTTTGGTTATGTTAAACAGTCACATTTATACCCTTATGACATTTGGATGTTTATTTGATTGTTAATATGGATGATTTGATTGTTGGGTAGATAATTGAATTGTGATTATGTATTTCGTTATGATATAAATAGTGAATGTTGAATTTGAAATCATATGTTATGTGATTGGTTGAGTGGATGTTATGTCAGTGATAAATATGAATATTGGTTATGTTCATTTCGATTAAGTGATCCCTTTGTTAATAAGACCATAGTGATATGAGACATTTTGAAAAAATAAGTCTCCTTTCAATTTGAAATAAAATTAAAGTAAAAATAAAGGAGAATTTGAAATTTGAGGTGAAACGGATTTAAAAAGAATAGTTAAATTGAAATTGAAATTGAAATTGAGATGAATAGTGAACTTGAAATTGATTTTAAAAATTGAAGTTGAGATTAAGGATGAATTGAAGTTTAAATTGAAATTAGATTTGAAATCTAAGTTTTAAATGTGTTTAATTTGAAGATAGACTTGAATTTGAATTGAAGTTGGAAATTAAAATTTAATATTAAAATAACAGGAATAAAATAATATTATAATATGGTAATAGTGAAAATATATTTTAAATACTTCAAAACGTGAAAATATTGATTTAAAATGATTTGTAATGATTTGATATATATTTTTCAAGTATTGAAAAATAAGTTAAAACTAGACGCATCGCGCAACGGTAGATCGCAATTTCACGCCGAAAAGTTCAAACAAGTTTATAGAGTGAAATATAGCTCGGAATTCTTCGAGATAAGAAAATTCCGGACTATTATATCCATATCTACTAAACGAAGAAAGAAAATCAAAGTTTCGTTGAGTAGATTTTGAAGTAGGTCCAAAAAATTCTCTAGAAAAATCGCGCTAGTGCAATTAAGTGACCGTAATAGGAATTCTGTTTAAATGAACGTTTTTATTATGGAAAAATATGGAATAAATTTTATAAATCTATTAAATGGTTTAAAGAATATTTGGATTGAAAAATATGAATTATCGAATGCTTAAAAGTTGTTTAAATCAAATATGCTTATATAGCACTTTCCGCAGCACTTTCATGCTGCGAATTCTATAACGTTTTGAATATGAGTTTAAAAGTAACGATTTTTGTTTTAAAAAGGATAATTAAGCATTTTAAAAGATAATTTGGAATATTTATAATCAATTCCAAAATTAAGTTGAAGATCTGAGTATGCGGAAACGACTAGTACATTTGTCCCGCTTGTGAGATCTAGGAAAATAAAACAAGGTGTTTAACTAAGGTTATGGATGGAGAAACCTGTGCCTGAACTTACCTGGCCTATGTTTTCTTTCCTTAGGCGAGTGGTGGAATAGATCGAAAGGGAAGCCCGGATGCTCTCAAATAAAAAGATCGTATAGAGTTTTCAAAATAAAGAAGATTGGTATTATCCAAAATTTAAGCAATCTCCAAAATAAATGATTTCTATGATCCTATTTACACAAAAGGAAAAATGTTTGCTAAGACTTATTTTAGGGTTTATCGTAAATGATATCTTTAATAACATTGTTTTTAACCCTCCTAAAAGTTAAGAAATTTGGATCGAGTGCTAAGTGTGAAAATTTGAGATATTTTCCAAAGCAAAAGATTGAATTACTTAGAATTATCCTATGTCAAAGTAAAGAGATTTATAAATAAGCCGAAAAGAATTAAGTGAAAAGAGACTTAATAAATCCTATGTATTCATATTCATTTTTTATCGATAATTGGATTTCGAAGGAACCAGGGTCGGATTTGGATAATTCTTATCCGAAAACCACTTTGAACCAATGTATACGTTCGATTGTGAAGACATGTTGAAGATGATGATTTTTGAAGACCGTGGATCTTCATAGTGTAAATACTGCTTGTTGATTTGCTTGGGGCCGCACCCATTATAAGGTTATATATAGTAGTGGTCTCCTCGTTGTGGAGATTTTTCGGATTGCAATGACTACTCGCTACTAGTGGTAGCAGGAGAGTGCCTTCGGTTTGTCCTGTTCCAAGATAACTTGTATGGACGTTTGTCTGACATTGCATTTCTAAAGATTTCGTACATTGATTTTTACAAACGTATATCACTGGTGGTGTAGAAGGCAACTTCTCTTAGCTTAACACCCTCCTAGAGACGTATGAGCTCAAGGGTTGTATTTTTTTGGAAGGAAATTAGTAGTTAACGGAAATGGCAAAGTGGCATTCAAAGATGTGATATGTGCTACGTGAAAAAGGTAATCGTTGCCTCAAGCCTCATCAAGCCGAAAATGACCGAAATAAGGTTAGATGCAGCAAGGCTAAGTGGGTCATTCCCACTTTGGGTATAATCATCCCCTTCTAGATATATTTCTTCCCTCTATAACATTCGAGGTGTAAATTAATGTGGTGTATGGAAACGAGCGCTCAGTTAAAGGTCGGTAACGATCGGGAGATGATATATTTAGTACTATCTAGTTACAGAGGTAGGCTAGTCTTGTGTTGATAGAGGGAAGATGTTCTGTGCCTCGAGACATCCATCCAGAGGTGTACCCATTCGAAAGATAGATCTTTCACCTGGTCATTTGTATGGAAATCCATTCTCCAATAAGAGCATGCGGTTTTGTTTGTATTAACGTAATGAATAGCCTCAAAATGCTATATGGGTAACCATTTCGGATAAGATTAATAAGTTTATTTGCAAATGTTTTCAAAGAATGTCAATAGAAATAATATCAAATGTTTTGATATAAAAATGTTTTAGTTATCATAAGGTAAAAATCCGTCTGTGTTTATGTGTGGGCATGGTCTTATGAGGTAATCTTTATTTTTCAAAGGATTTTATTCAAAGGCTGATATATGATACTGTCATTTATTATTGAGTTTTTTTCATGCTGGTTTATCCCAAGTATTTTGAATACTCGAGTCAGATCCGAGTAGTTTCAGGTTTAATCGAAGACGGTTGGAGTTTCCAGAGGAGAGCTGGAGATATTCATCTGCGTATGGACATATTCTATTATCCGCTGTACTTACATAGTTTTAGTTTGATGTTTATCATTAATTGTAAGGACAGACGTTTATAACTGTCCAAGCTGAATTTAGGTTAGACTCTAATATATGTATTTTAAAAGTTTTCCACTGTAAAGATATTTGTTCAATATTATCTGTTATTTCATTCGTGTGAGATTCTGTTCTGTCTATTTTTCTTTATTACCCTTCATGTTCTGTATTTCTATGCAATTTGAGTTGGACATGTGTGGTTTATTGTCGATTCAAAGGGTGCAGAAAAAACGGGACTTGATAAACATAGTATTATTAAAAACATGTAATAATTAACATGAAACAATAAAATACTCATGTTCCTCATCCCAAGTTGAGGTAACATCAATTATGCAGAAAAAGAGTAATTATTTGCAATGAGTTGTCCTATTATACTATTTCATCACATTAACTCCATTCTCTTTCCCATCACTCTTTTCAGCTTTAAGACCACCATCTATTTTAGTAATGTCGATCTTCTTCTCATTTTCACTTGTTTATTATATAAAAAAGCTAACTGATAAAAAAAATGACAACTTAGAGAAAATAGCAGATTACTATTTCATGTATGTTATAAATATGAAATGTTATTATCAAAAACACAAATACATTATTTTCAAGCTGTAACGATTTGCCTTTTCAACCCCCGAATTCGATAGTAATACAATCACGATATTCACCTGCCGAGCACCAAATGCTGAAAAGATGAAAAGTTAGGGTAAATCGAAAAAGAAAAAGAAGTAGATAGGAAAGGCGAGAACAAAACATCGGAACCTCACTGGTGGAATGATAACATATAATTTCATAGAAACAATTCAAAGGGTTACTCTGACATAGAAATTTTAAAGTTATAAAACTTAAGTACCATCATCGGCCTAGATAGGTACAACAAGCTATCCTCACAAATGCTGATATGTACAATATAGTAATGTAGTGGAAATAAGAATATTATGGTAGATGAAACATCCAGCTCATCTTTTCCAGCTCCAAAGAACATCAATGAAAATTTATCTTTCACAAACTACTCGAAAGTGCATGCAACGAATTTGTGAAAAACAAAAACTAAACGTCAGACATAATTCTAGTATGATAAAAATCAAAAAATGCAGTTAACATATAACAGTACTTTTGATACTGCATGGAACGCCATAACAGTTATCCCCTCAAAAGAACAACCATCTAATAAGTACATATGGTGATATAATAGATAATGTCCAGGGTGTAGAATATAAATATTATAAAATAGCTGGAATGGTTACTTTGGTTACATTTAGCGGCATATTAGAGGGTATAACCAAAACCAATAAGGCATGTTTGAATATTGGGTTTCTCCATGGAGATCCCTTCGATCGATGTCGAATCCAATCTCCTGCATAAGAGTCGAAAACTACCTTTGTAAATCTCTTTATAAATGTACCTCAAAGGAAAACATAGCCACTCCACGTCTAAATACATGACCGCAAATAACATTATCTCCTGCACGTAACATCGGTAAGCATACACTAGATATGGAGTGATAAAATCCTGTGTGGGTCGGCTAAACCTTTTGCTATGCCCCTACTATGCTTTTTGTCATATGTAATGTCGAGGTTTTGTTCGGCATCTTTTACATGAGTCTTCATCACTAGAACAGAAAATGAATCCCCAATTGGATTCCCATATCTCGAACAGATCTCGAAACCATGTATGGATTCCAGCATCTCGAATAGGTCCTCTTCCAAGAGATAAAATACGTATCTCAATCTTGAAGTGGTTTTCGATAAGTAAACACTTGTCAATCCCGGTCTCTTCAAGATTGAATCAACGAATTTGGTTATTCAATAATAATGAGCACAATCGCATATGGAAACCAAGTCTCATATACTTGTCACATCTTCAATATTTTTACCTCATACTATCCCTTGATCAAGGGTGAAACCGGTAGGTTAGAGCTCTATTGTTCATATCCCTGCACTAACATCAGTCTTAATTCCTATAGATAGCTTACTTCATCGGCTTTTAGTGCGAAGTATACGACTCAATATTTTCCATAATCGAGTAAACATACAAAGCACGACCAAGTTATAAAAAGCGCGATCAAGTCACATAAGTGACTTCTGATCCTTTTCTATTCAATTAATTTTTTATTAATTAAAACCTATTTTATCAGTAAAACCTCTTTTAGCTAATAAAACATCATTACTAATTTCTATTATTCATTTGTACTCTTTTCAATACTTCGAAAAGTATTCATATACTTATCTCAAATGGTATAAGTATATTCACAAATCATTAACAAGATTTCTTACTTTAATTGTTCTATACTTCAAAAAGTATCTACTACCTTTTCTTCTATAAGATTTCGTTCTTGTAATTTCCTTTAAAATATCCATTTTAAAGATCTAAATGCTTTCACAAATCTATTCAAAGGTTTTAGACTAATGTTACTTAAACACTGTCACTACAAACCCCAAAACCATTTCACTTGTGCTTACCTTTAAAACTTCTTTTAAAAATCAATTTACATTCATAAGTTTAATTAAAAAAGTTTAAAGATGAATGTTATTAACACATTGTCACAACAAACTCAAAATCAATTTGCTTTTATTATCTTTAAAAACATTCTTTCTAATGATCTAGCATAATATTTGGTTAAGTTTGATGGTCGATTAATGACTATCCAGTTAAAACAATTACTTATGCAAATCAGTGCTCGTATACTTAACTCGTTTTTGACATTTCAACTTAACCATTCCTCATTCAAGAGTGAAGCCAGATAATTTAGATCATTGGTTGCTTTAAAGACTTGCCTAGATCTTCATTCTTGAATCTCATAAATAGATAAGTCTACTTGTCGGCTTTTCGTGTTAAGTACAGAATTAACGATTTCCATAAACAAGTAACAAACAACATGATTAATTGGTTTCCAACATTTCCGACTTAACAATTCCTCGTTCAAGAGGGAAGTGCGGTAGGTTAGAGCTTTATTATTCTGTCCCTACTCGGCATCAATCTTAACTCTCAAAAATAGAGAAGCCTACTTCATCGATATTTAGCATTAAGCGAAGTTAATTACCTTTTTTAAAGCTTATATATACTTTAAATATACTTGTAAATAGGTTTTAAATATCGATGTAAAATATCACTTGAAAATACCTAATTTAAAATCTGATGAAAAATCAAGAAAAACATATTTTACATTTTGCAGCGCTTTACTTCAAAATTCATAAATAATCATTAAACTATATTTAAACTTCTAATCTTTTTTTCATTGTAATGACCCACCCTTTTGACGTCAGAATGTTGACACTAGTACATCAACGGTGATAACGTGCCAAGCACCCAAGTGCTAGATGGACAGAAAGTTAGGGTGAAACACAATGTCAAAATCTCAGAGCTGATCGATAATATATAATACAATGGGAACAATACAAAAGGGCTACTCCAATACAGAAATTTCAAAATTACAAAACCTAAGTACCATCATCATCCTAGATAGTAATTGCAAAATGTCCTAAAAAATGATGATATGTACAATATAGTAAAGCAGTGGAAATAAGAATGCTGTAATAGGTGAAACATCCAGCTCATCCTCTAGAGCTCCAAAGAACATCAATTAAAACCTGCATTTTTCAAACTACTCGAAAGAGCACTCAAGGAATTTAGGGAAAACAAATACCAAGTGTCAACCATAAGTCCGGTATGACAAACTCCATAAATATTCGGCCAATATATAGCAGTACTTTTGAGATTGCATGGAATGCCAAAATGGTTATCCCCTCAAAAGAACCACCATCTAATAGGTACATAAGATGATATAACAAATAATTTCTACGGTGCAGAATATAAATATAATAACATAACTGGAATGGTTACATTGGTCATATTTAACAGCATATTAGATGGTATAATCAAAACCGAATCAGGAACATTCGTATAATAGATTTTCCATGGAGATCTCTTTGATCAAGGCAGAATCAAATCCTAAGCACAAGGATCAGAAGCTACATTCGAGTGTCATATATCTCTAGATAGAATATACCATTAATGAAAACATAACAGGTCCACGTCTAAATACATGGTCCCAAATACCCGCACCTCATGTGCGCAACACCGATAAGCATACTTTAAAAATGGAGTGATAATGTCATATCTTGGGTCAGCCAAACTGCAAGCTATGCCCTACTCTGGTTTCTGTCAGTTTAGATGTCGAAGTCAAGTTCAGCATATTTCACACGAGCCTTCATTACTCGAACAGAACATGAATTTTGAATTGGATCCTCACATCTCGAATAGATCTTGAAACCATACATGGATTCCCATATCTCAACAGATCTCGGAATCCTACATGGATTTCCAAATCCTGAATAGACAACGAACAACTATATGTGTTCTAGCATCTTAAACAGAACTCGAATCTCCATATAGATTCCCATATCTAGAACCAATCCACTTCTAAGAGATAGAACACGTCTCTCAGCCTTTAAGTGGTTTTCAGTAAGTAAAACACTTACCGATCTTGGTCTCTCCAAGACAGAATCGACGAATTTGGTCATTCAATGATAATGAGAGCGATCACATACGGAAACTAAGTTTCACATGCTTATCACATTTTCAATGTCTTCGTCTCACACTATCCTCGATCAAATGTGAAGCCGGTAGGCTAGAGCTCTATCGCTCATATCCCTACATGAACATCAGTCTTAATTCCAATAGATAGACAAGCCTACGTCATCGACTTTTAGTGCTAAGTATACGATTAAATGTTTTCTATAAATGAGTAAACATACAAAGCACGATCAAGTCATACAAAGCACGATCAAGTCATATAAGTGACTTCTAAACGCCTTTTTGTTTAGTTAACGGCTTATTTATTAAAACCTCTTTTATTAGTAAAACTTCTTTATCTAATAAAACATCATTACCAATTAATACTATTAATTTGTACTCTTTTCAATAATTCAAAAAGTATTCGTATACTTATCTAAAATAGTATAAGTATATTCAAAAATCATTAACAAGATTTACCACTTTAGACCTTTCCTTTTTTGTACTTCAAAAGGTATTCATATACTTATTAAACGGTATAAGTATACTCACAGTTCATTTAACAAAATTTCTTACTTTAATATTTCCTTCAAAATATCCATTTTAAGGATCTAAGTACTTCAACAGATCGATTCAAAAGTTTTAACACTAATGTTAATTAAACATTATCACCACAAACCCAAAACCATTTCACTTATGCTTATCTTTAAAACATTCTTTCAAAGATCTATTAAGTTCATAAGCATGATCAAAGAGGGTTAAAGATAAATCTAATTAACACATTATCAAAACAAACCCAAAACCTTTCCACTCATGCTTATCTTTAAAACATTTTAAAAAATCTATTTACATTTATTAGTACAATAAAAAAGAATTAAAGACGAATGTTATTAACATATTGTCACAATAAACCCAAAATCTTTCTACTTATTGCTGCGTTAACAAACCTTTGTTTTAAAGATCTAAGTTCGTAGAAAGTCGAGTATAGTATGTACCAGTTAACTATCAGGTTCTCATGATGATTGCTTATACAAATCACGTTCGTATGTTTAACTCGTTTCCGACATTCCAACTTAACTATTCCTCACCCAAGAGAGAAGCCAGGTAAGTTTGGGTATAAGGTGATCTAAGCCTTGCCTAAACATTTCAGTCTTGAATCTCACAAATAGATAAGTCTACCTCATCGGCTTTTAGTGTTAAGTATAATACTAATGATTTCCATAGACAATAAGAAATCAACATGATTAACACATTTCCGACATGTTCCACTTACCTATTCTATGGTTAAGAGGGAAGCTCGATAGGTTAAAGCTCTATTGTTCCATCCCTACTCAACATCAATCTTAAATCTTGGAAATAGATAAACCTACTTTGTTGGTTTTTAGCGTTAAGCAAAGTTAATTAACTTTTTTAAAAAGCAATTAAATAACAAGATTAACAAGTTTTTGATATTTCAACTTATACTATTCCTTGGTCAAATGTGAATATAGGTAAATTTGGGCACTAGTTGCTCCAAGCCTTGCCTAGACACTTCAGTCTTGAATCTCACAAATAAACAAGTTCACTCGTCGCTTTTAGTTTTAAGCCTGGTCCATCACCTTTGTCAAAACTTATACATATAAGATAACACTTAAGAAATACATGTAAATGGGTTTTTGTTACCTATGCAAAATATTACTTGAAAATAACTAATTTAGAAGTATACAAATGAAAATTTTCTACATTAAAAAGTTCGTATCAAATCTCTTTCCAAAGAAAAACTTTAGAACTAAATACTTGAGTTTTATTTCAAATCATTCTGAAATAATAATACATACATATATCTTTTGTATAACAAATCATACTTTCCAAATTTAGATTGAAATCTATTTTACTAAATAATCATGTAGCATCCCCTATTTAGAAACCCAAAAATGAATGCCAATGATGTTGAAGTCATCGCCATAATTATTTTTAAGCGACAGGAATTAGTTCAGTTCAGCCTTTCAGACTTACCAAAATCATTTCAAAATGGTGTCAAATACTTCGTAAATATTACGAAGTACCAAGATCTCAACTTCTTAAACCAATTTCCCAAATACTTACTTTCAAATAGTACTACTATTATTTTTTCAAAATCTTGAAAAACATTTTCAAAGACACTAGGATTTAAGTTCTCAAATTCTCATTTCAAATCCTCTCTGTTTGTAAACCATGTTTTATAAACCATACTTATATAATTTATATAAATTATTTTCACACATGTTTATTTTACAAAATATCTTATATTCATTTGATTAAAATAAACATCTTTAACTAAATTCAACTTTTAACCCAACATTATCGCTGAACGCCTACAGTTAAATTAGGAAACTTGATTCACAAGATATTCGTTTCAATACACCCACCCACAATACTATCTACCCAACACATGCAATAAAAAGGTAAAAGTGCCCATAAACTGGTCGAGCACAAATCAAAAATCAACAAAAAATAGTTTATTACTATAAACTGGTCGAACATAACTAAACTAGTTAACAAGAGATAATAGATAAACATCACTAACCCCTACATTAGTTAAACTATACTTTGGAAATTCACTTATATAAGTTACCCTATATAAGATCTTTAATTTTAACAGTTATAATTACCACTAAGATATACATTTATAATAATTACAAATATGCTCTTATATCCATAATACGCCCAACCCATGCTAGGGCATTCTATTACTCTATATGTTAGTGAGTCATACCCACCAAATACAAGGTTCTCGCTTAATCTTCAGCTCTGATACCAACTGTAATAACCCACCCTTTCAACTCATCAATGTCAACACTAATACATCCTCGGTATTCACATGCCAACCGCCCAAATGGCGGAAGGACATAAAGTTAGGGTGAATAAAAGAAAAGGAAAATGAAAACACAATATCAGAATCTCACAGCGGAACGATAGTATATAATATCAAAGGAATGTACAAAGAGGTTACTCCAATACAGAAATTTTGGAATTACAAAACTCAGTACCATTATCAGCTTGGAGTATTATAACAACATGTCCTCAAAATACTGATATGTACAATTTAGAAATGCAGCGGATATAAGAATACTACGGTAGGTGAAATATCCAGCTTATCCTCTTCAGCTCCAAAGAATATCAACAAAAGCCTGCCCTTTTCAAACTACTCGAAAGAGCGTGCAAGGAATTTAGGGAAAACGAAAACCAAGCATCATACATAAATCCGATATGAGAAACTCAAGAAATATGTGGCCAACATATAATAGTACTTTTGAGACCACATGGAATGCCATAATGGTTATCCTCTCAAAAGAACCACCATCTAATAGGTACATAAGATGATACAATAGATAATGTTTAGGATGTAGAATATAAATATTATAACATAGTCGGAATGGTTATATTGGTTACATTTAATAGCATATTAGAGGGTACAATGAAAACCGATATGGAACGTTCGTATAATGGATTTTCCATGGAAATCCCTTCGGTTAAGCCGAAAATCAATCTCCTACACAAGGGTTAGAAGCTACCTCACATAACTGATCCACGTCTAAATATATGATTCCAAATACCATCACCTCCCGTGTGCAACATCAGTAATCATACTCCACATATGGAGTGATAATATCATGTCATGGGTCAACCAAACCCCAAGTTATGCCCCTATTATGTTTTCTGTCATTTTTGATGTCGAGGTCACATTCGGCATCTTTCACACGAGTCTTCATCACTCTAACAGAACATGAATTATAATTGGATCCTCACATCTCGAACAAATCTCGAAACCACACATGGATTCCTATATCTCAACAAATCTCGGAATCATGCATCGATTTCCACATCCTGAATAGATCATGAACAACCTCATGTGTTCAAGCATCTTAAATAGATCTCGAATCTCTACATAGATTCCCGTATCTAGAAACAATCCACTTCTAAGAGATAGAACATGTATCTCAGCCTTGTAGTGGTTTTCGGTAAGTAAAACACTTATCGTTCTCGTTCTCTCCAAGACTGAATAGACAAATTTAGCCATCTAAAGATAATGAGAGCGATCTCATATGGAAACCAAGTTTCATACACTTATCACATTTCTGATGTTTTCATCTCACACTATTGTCATGACAAACCCAAAACCATTTCATTTATGCTTATCTATAAAATATTCTTTTAAAGATTTATTTACATTCAATGGTATAATAAAAAAGGTTAAAGATGAATGTTATTAACACATTGCCACAACAAATCCAAACCATTTTCTTACTTGTTACTACCTTTACAAACCTTTGTTTTAAAGATCTAAGTTCGTATTCAGTCAAATTCAGTATGGAATGGTTAACCATCAAGTTCTAATGACGATTGCTTATACAAATCGCGATTTGTACGCTTAACTTGTTTTTAACATTTCAATTCAACTATTCCTCACCCAAGTGTGAAGCTATGTAAATTTGGGCACTGGTTACTCCAAGCCTTGCCTAGGTACTTCAGTCTTGAATATCACAAATAGATAAGTCTACCTCATTGACTTCTAATGTTAAGTATAGTATTAATGATTTCCATAGATAATAAGAAATAAATTCGATTAACACATTTCTGACATTTTCCATTTACCTACGCCTTGGTTAAGAGGGAAGCCTGGTGGGTTAAAGCTCTATTGCTCCGTCTCTACTCGACATCAATCTTAATTCTTAGAAATAGATAAACCTACTTCGTCGACATTAAGCGTTAAGCAAAGTTAATTACCTTTTTAAACAAGTAAGTAAACAACAAGATTAATACATTTTTAACATTTCAACTTATATTGTTCCTCATTCAAGAGCGAAGCCAGGTATGTATGGGAACTGGTTGCTTCAAGCCTTGCCTAGACACTTCAGTCTTAAATCTCACAAACAAACAAGTTTACTCATCAGCTTTTTATGTTAAGCCTAGTCCATCACTTTTGCCAAACCTTATATATATACAGTAATACTTTAGAAATACTTGTAACAGGTTTAAATTTCTATGTAAAATATTACTTGAAAATAATTAATTTATAAGTTTGATTAAAAACGTGTTTTATATTTTGCAGCACTAATTTCAAATTCAAAAATAATATTTAAAACTATATTTAAACTTCTATTTTTTCATACTCAACTACTTTTTATAAAAACTTCCATAAAAAGATTTTATAAAGAAAAGAATTTAGAAACAATTTAAATCATGAAAAACTTCGCATTTTAAACACTTAAAACAATAAACGACTTACTACAATATTTATAAATGCTGTTAAAAATCCTTGTTTAGACAACATCAAAAAGCACCACCTTTGCGACTAGTTTTAACCACTTGAACAAATAATTTAAGACTTGAAATTTTTATGGTAAGTACTACCGTTTGGGCACTTAAAAACAAAATAAAGAATTCCGAAGAATATCTTTCCATTTATTCATAAAATTCCTAAGGGATTCCGAAGTGCATTTATAATGATTATTCTCATTCCAAAACTTTCAAACTTACTTTAATTTAACACACAAGTTAAACAACCATTTAAACATTAAGTTAACGCCAGTCCACATGTTTAAGAGGGTAATAGAAGTGAGGTCATACAATATAAAGTTTTTAGTTGCTTCCAAAAGTAAGAGGGGTCCAAAGTTTATAACTTAGTTAATGTCTCTTTAACTTTATAATTTGAACATGACATATATATATATACATAATATATACTTAAGAGATAGTGAGATAACTCACTTAGATCCATAACTAACCCAAGCATAAAGCTATAAGAAGCGAAGAACAATCTCCTTTCATCAACACGGGTGTTAACAAGATTTCTTATCAACACCCCAAAATTATGCTAAAGAATGCGAATTATCCTTTATACAAGGAGTGCAAAAAAAGGTGTGAATCCTCCTAGAATCGCCTCTTGATTAAGCTTTAACAAGTAGGAATTAACTCAGGCAGACCTTTCGACTGTGTCAAAAGGGTTAGATTCTATGCTTAGTGACCTTTCGACTCTATTAGGATGGATTGGCCCTCCTTGAAAGCCTTCCTTTTAAATTGATAGAAGTATCTTAGAAAATTTTCCCTTGAAAGGTTTCGAACTTGTCGAGAGCCTTGAGGGTTGTTTTGCTATGACTTATCCCAAGAATCAGATATAAAGGCTTCGACATGATCAGAAGCATGGTGATCTTGATGATAAAGCTTGAACTAGGAAAATGGGTCTAGGTTCCGACCTTGTCAAGAGCTTTAGGCTTTAATGTAGTTTAGATTTTGGTTTGAGATCCTAAGTTGGGGGTCTCGATCTTATTGAAAGTTGTGCGTATAACCTCCTTGTGTTTGAATAAGTAATTTTAGGGTTTAGGGTTTATAAGATGGCTTCTACCTTATCGAAGGCTATGGATTAGAGGGAAGACAACTTAGAATTGTTTGCTAAAGTTACTAGAACTTAAAGAGGTTTCGACTATGTCAATATTAGCCTTTCAATGAAGACGAAACCTGCAACATCAAGGTGAATCCAACAAGAACCTTAATGGAACAGTAAACTAGTCAAAAGGGCTTACGACTTCCCTTTGTCTAGCTAAGGAAACTTTATTTTACTAAATCCCCAAATTAGCAATCTTGTAATTAGGATTATAATGCTTTACTTAAGAGTATATGCAACAACCCTGGTTTAAATGATACTTGTAAATATTAAATTATAACGATGGTTATTATTTAGTATTGTGAAATAAAATAAACTGGAGATTTAAAATTGTTTATTTTAAATAAATAATAGATTTAAAATGTGAAAATAAAGTTTTGAAACTTTATTTTTGTCTGTTTGACTTAAAATGAGCAAAATATGTTTTTAATTTAGAGAAATGCAATAATTTCGATAATTATTGCCAAATGTTTCTTTTATATATTTTAAAAGAAGCATTTGATTTAATTTGTGATTTATATTAAATAAATATAAGTAATGTGGTTTAAAAATAAGTTTTTGCTATAAAATGATGAAAATATGATTTGGAAAATTTAATCACACTAGAAAATGAATTTTATGTAATTTTGGAAGTTTAAAATGAAGTTTTAAGTAATAATTATGTATTTGAGCATTTTAGTTAAAATAAGAGTTTTAATTTATGAATAAATTTTTAAAGTTAAATAATCTTTTATTTTGATGTAAAATAAATTTTTGGTATATAAGAATATGTTGTATGATTTTATAAAGTGAAAACATTTTATGTATATAGTATAACTTGTGTGCATATTAGTGTAAAGGTGGATTTATGTGTTAATTTCTCTTTTAAGGCCAAATTAACTAATTTTTGGGCTTAGACCACTTAGAAACTTAACCGGATAGTTTGATAAACTTCCTTCTCAATGATATATACAGTATTCATCTTCTTCTTCCTAATAGAGAAAAAGAAAGAAACTAAAAACTCTTCTTCCTCTTTCAGAAACGAGGCCAACAATCTCCGACTTCTTACTGTAATTGTCAAAATAAAATCAATATATTTTAGCTAATCAATTCTAAACCTAATTCCTTCATCAGATTTCAATTTTTAATAGAGTTATATACTATAATTGAAGAATTGTGTTTGCATGGCTCTGTACATTTCATTCTCGGGTTGTTGAAGTCTTCTTGAAGCCATTTCAAATCAAAAGCCCATCTCTTTTCACCAATTTGATCTTGAAGCTCAGGTATTTTGAAGGTGAGTATCAATCTCACAAAAGCTATCTTATGCAATGCCAAAAATATCAAGCTAAAGTGAAAATTTGCTTACAAAAAATCGTTTTTTGAGTTGTTTTGATTTTCCGTGTAAATTTGCTCTGGGTAACATCATTGTGCAGTTATACCTCTCTATTCCAGTGATGAATTGTGGTCATATTTTCTCTAGTTTGTAGACCATGTTCTGCAGATTATGCATGTCAAATTTCAAGTCATTTCGATCTATGTAACTTATAGAAATATGCTGCCGAACTTTGATTCAGAGCATGTTTTTGCCCAGATTTTCACAGTGAAATCATAGCCTGGGTACAACTTTAGGACATCATAATTTTCTCGTACCTTATTCAAATTGCATGATTCTTTTTCTAGTTTAAATTATAGTTGTTGCACTTTATGCATGTCAAATTTCAGTTCATTCTAAACTATGTAGCCTATGCCAACAATCTGTCAAATTTTGAATCAGAGCATGTTTTGCTCTAGCTGTTTACGGTAAAATCCGGCCGTGAGTTCAAATTTGTGACATTGTATCTCTTCCGTTTCTTGTCTGACTGTATCCATTATTTTTTTATTTAAAGTAGAGTTATTGTGCTCTATGCCTGTAAAATTTCAAGGCTTTAAGACTTTTGCAACTAGTTGGAAACTTGCCTGGAACTTTGAATCAGAGCATGTTTTGCTCCAGCCGTTTACGGTAAAATCTAGCTGTGAGTCCAACTTTGTGACATTATATCTCTCCCGTTTGTTGTCCAATTGTATCCATTATTTTTTATTCAAAGTAGAGTTGTTGAACTCTATGCTAGCAAAATTACAAGGCTTTTAGACCTTTGTAACTAGTTGAAAATTTGTTTGAAACATCGAATCGGAACATGTTTGCTACAACTGAAAATTTCTGAATTGCTTTACATGGATTTCTTTAGAAGTTGTTTTTGAACGGGTTGATCCTCAGATGGAAGAGCCAATATTACCAGTTATTGATATTTTAGATTGGTGAGTTTTTAGGAGATTTTCATATGACGATTTTATGAATAATTTCATTGAATTTTTGTTGATATTTATGTTATTTCTTTGCACGTGCTTTCTAAACCTTTTTCAGAAGATGTTTTTTAAGATAGCTTTCGAAATAATTTTTTTTACAATGAATAATTATTTTAAAGATATTAAATTAAAATTATATACTCTTTGTAATAAGAGAAGTTCAAAGATTGTTTTCCAAAATGATTTCAAAAACTGTTTTGAAAAGCTAGTTTTCTCAAACAAATTATTTTCCATATAAAGTAAACGTTTTTGCACTATTCGAGCATACGAGAAGGACAATTAAATGGTTTAGTAAAAATTGGAACACGTGTGTTTACTTTATCGGTTAATTCTTGACTTGTCCGTTTGAATGTTTTGACCTTCGGTCGTATTTGCCGATGAGATAGGGCAAATATTTTTACTGCTTCTAGTGTGGCATTGACTAGCGGTAAGGAAACAGTTAGGTGAGAACGTGTGGTATGAGATGCGCCGTTACCACTTTTCGGGTTCCTCTCTGGGAGTTTGTGACACATTCATGAGTTATTGCCAGTACTTAGACTGTTAGGTCGCTTATTGGACTGCTGGGTCCTATGTGCATAAATATAGTTGTTAGGCTAACCATGGACTGTTGGGTCCTATTGAGATTGTTAGGTCTCCTATGCACTGTACTCGGCAGGTTGTTGGGCCATCTAATGGATTGTTGGGTCCTATTTATTTACAACTGTTGGGCTAAATTTTGGACTGTTGGGCCCTTTCTTATATTGTGATTTCTAGAATTTTGATGATGTCTGTATATGTTTTCACCATAATCAATGATACGAACCCCCAATCCTCTTGCAAATAAAACCCTTTTGATCATTTCTTCACATGTACCTGCAGTTGCATTCAAGAAATATTGGCTAGTGATTGTGAAGCCCCAATTCTTGACTGGAAGGAACACCAAAGGCCTCTGCCCTTCCCTATCTATCCAAGGGAGGGAAGAGCAGAGATTTTGGTTTTTTCCATGTTGTCAAATAGTTGAACAATGAAAATAGATGGCGAGTGCCTGATTGAATTGATCAGGTCATGTAGGAACAAAGTTCAAATCTCTCGGTCTATTAGAATGCCTCAGTTGCATACGTCAGTGCACTTCCACTTGACACCTATCGCAATGATAAACGGCTCGTCTCACCGTAGACTTATGAAATGAATTTTATCTAAAGAACAACTTCTTTCTATAGATTTTTTTGAGTCATTACATCGACTCATTGAAATTGAATAATTGATGATCACATTGTTTTTACTCAAAGAAACCTTTTATTTAGCTTGGGATTAAATCGTCGTTGTTATCTAAGGGCGTTACTTGAATTCAACCGCAGGTACATGTGAAGAAATAATTAAAAAGGCTATATTTTCCAGAGAATTGGGAGTTCCAATCATGTCGGCTTATTTATATAGCCTGAGTGCTATGGCATTGACTATATGGTGATTACATTTGATGTTTTGAACTCGAAGTAGAGTTCTATTTATATTGTGATTCATAAGGCTATTCTTTGTGGTTTCGAGACTTATATTCTCCTATTTAGGAGATGTAGTTAATAGAAATCCATTATATTGGCTATCGATTTTGCCGATCATATGAGGCATGTATTGTGGATACTTGATGTTATTATTGAATTTGTTCTCTTTAGAGAAACCCTTACGACCTTTGGCTCTTATCACATAGCTTATATTACTTCTTATTATATGAGAAAAGTTGTTACCCTCTTTATCCTTATACCATGCTTCATCTTATATGCTAATCGATTGTTTAAGCTAGATTGACCCATGTATTTTATGTACTCAGGTAAGACCGAATTGCAGGTTAGGTTTTGTGGGCTTTTACATAGCTGTTCCTTTGGATTATTCTATCGACTTTTGGATTAGTTACATAGTTTTTATGTAGCTCCCTTTTGTTGCATATCATTCTTATATATATTCTTTTTGTGGGACTGACGTATATATATTATGGTTGTATATCACTTCTGACGCTATGTGTTGTATTTGATGTATATGTATATGTATGTATTCAGTGTTTTTTGTTTTGTGATTTATATTATCATTTATATTGTGTGTTTTGAATAGATCCTTTAGCCACCATAGTTTTGTATTAATCATTTATTGAATATGTCCATCCACTTAACAAAGAAATAAAAATGAAAAAATGGAGCACCAAATCGACGTATTTAATAGATGTTTAAGATAAAGCCGTGGATGGTCGCTCCTAGCCAACCTTATTCTCCGCATTAGCAGACATCATTACTCAGTAATAATCTTTGGTAATGGGGGTCTTGGGGTAGGGCATCACAACTTGGTACCGGAGGTGAATTCAGAACAAAATGTAATAAACACAGAACAGTATACATGCTGTTGTACATAAAATATAATATGAGTGAAAACATCATCCCTAATCGAAGTCGATTCTAATCTCGACCTTAACCTTTCATGTCCTTTAGGGGTAGATAAGTGGGAATATGTCTAGGAATATAATTTTCAAATTCTATAGTATTGCTTATTTAATGGAATTAATTGATAATATCTACCCCTGTAAATGATCTAATCTTATCTTAAATTTCAAACCATGGCTGGAAAAGAAAGAGGTCGCACTTCGAAGGCGGGGCCGTCCAGCGGCTCTTGTCCCGAAGGTGTTTATATGTCGACCGATCAGATTCTCGAGCTTATTAGGAGCGCTCAACCCCAACTCCAGCTTATTCCTCTCTTCCGTGCAAATCCGCATTTGTGCGTATGTGTAGCGACTTCACCCATCTTGGAGGCAAGGCTTTTAGAGGCTCCGAGTAATTTTATAGGTCCAAGCTTGGATTCGTACATGCGAGTGCATCTTTGCTCGCATGGAGATTTCTGGTCAACACCGTGTTCTTGTAGCATCGAGTATGTTGTAAGATTGTGCATACGAGCTTTTTATTGCCGAGATGGACGAGTCCACCATTACTTGGCAGCAGTGTAGAGAGCAGTTTGAGCTCAAGTTTGTGCCTGAATCTGAGAAGGCATTTCTAGCCCGTCGCTTTCTTGAGTTGAAGCAAGGGAAATCATCTGTTTCTAACTATGTTTCTTCTTTCGATTCCTTATCCAAATATGGGCTCGAGTTCGTTAGCACTCCTTATAAGAAGAATTTGAAGTTTGTTTTTGGATTGAAGAAGTATTTGAAAAGTCGCTTATGCCCCAGCTTAATCTCTTATTCGAGAAGCTTGTTGACTCGGCGCTTCACCTCGAAGCTGTCGAAAGAGAAAGGGATAGTAGTGGTGAGTCCGAGGTTCGAAAGAAACCAACTAAGAAGAAACTACCCTTTCAGAGATCGAAATCCTTTTCTCCTCCTCCTCCGAAGAAGCCTCATTTTCTAGTTCTCATTCTGGTGCAGCTCCTACTCACAAGTCTTGTTTCAATTGTGGTGCATATGATCATTTTATTCGGGAGTGTCCTAAGCCAGTTATTTTCCGCCATTGCAAGAAAGAAGGACACCGGTCTTCTAAGTGCCCTAACTTTTCTAAGGTACTCTTTCTAGAAAGCTCAGTGTAGTGGAAGTTTTAGGTGGATCTTCTCAGCCCAACGATATTACTCCTTCTATTCTTGAAGGCTCTATAATATTTCATGATCGACCTATTCGAGGCCTTTTCAATATGGGTGCATCGCATTCATTCGTATGGAAGGAGCTCGTCGATGCTTTACAATTGGATGTTTCATGCTTAGTTACTTTTTTGAGGATTACAAATCCCATCAGGGGATCCGCAACCCTTAGCATGCTTTGTGAGAATGTCGAGATATTTATTTGTGGTCTTATTTTCCATGCGAATCTGCACGTGATTCATTTTCTTGGCTTTGACATGATATTGGGTATGGACTGGCTAGTTCGATATGATGCCAGAATCCTTTGTTCTGAGAGAGTCTTATACCTTCAACATCCCGACTCGCCTGCTCAGTTGTCTCTTATTCTTCGAGAAGTTGATCACGATTCTGAAGTATCTTTATTTTCTCTCAAATATCGAGATGATAATGCTGATGCATCTCAGATTCTAGTAGTTTTTGACTTCCCTAATATATTCGAGTCTGTTTTCGGTTTTCCACCCAAGCGGGCCATCGATTTTCGCATCGATCTCATTCAATCCATGAAGCCAGTTAGTCGTCCTCCTACGAGAATGTTTACAAAAGAGAACGAGGAACTCAAGAAGTAGCTTTTGGGCTTGAAGTTAAGAAGTTCATTCAGTCTAGTCCATCACCATAGGGAGCCGCGGTGGTATTCATGAAGAAGTTTGATGACACTCTTAGGTTTTGCATCGATTACTGCAAGCTTAACGAGTTGACCATCAAGAACAAGTATAATTTTCCCAGGATCGACGATATGTTCAATCAGTTGAATGGTGCTAGATCTTTTCCTGGCTCAACCTCGCTACAGGATTTCATCAGCTTCGAGTGACGGAAAAAACATACCCCTCATAACATTTCGCACTCAATATGGATATTATGAGTGGCTTGTCATGCCATTCGGTTTGACGAACGCTCCTGCTTACTTCGTCGACCTTATGAATCGAGTATTCCAGGCATATCTCGATAAGTTCGTCCTTGTGTTTATCGACGACATTCTTATTTATTCTAAGTCTAAAGATGATCATGCACATCATCTGTGAATTGTTTTGAGTACTCTTCGACGGCATTAATTCAAAGCAAAATTCTCTAAGTGACATTTTTGGGAAAGGCAAGTTATGTTCTTAGGCCATGTTGTATCTTCTGAAGGCATTTTGGTCGACCCATCTAAGATCGAAGCCATCCAAAATTGGAAGAGGCCGGAGAATGTCATAGATATTCATAGCTTCCTTGGATTAGCATGCTATTACCATCGATTCATTCAAGAATTTTTGCACACCGTGCTTCCCTTGAATAGCTTTACTAGAAAAGACGTCCGATTTATCTAGTCTGATAAGTATGAAGCTTCTTTTCAAAAATTGAAGGAGCTTCTCACTAATGCTCATGTTCTTGTGGTTCTTGAAGGGAATCAGGATCTTGTTATAAATACCGATGCCAGTCATTGTGGCCTCGATGTCGTTCTTATGCAGAGAGACCGGTTAGTTGCCTATGCTTCAAGGCAATTACGTCCGAACAAGGTTCGGTACGCTACCCATGATCTAGAGCTTGCCGCCATCGTCTTTGCATTGAGGATATGGGCCACTATCTTCTGGATGAACACTTCATTCTCTACACTGACCACAAGTCACTTAAGTATTTGTTCACCCAGATAGAGCTCAACATGCGACAGCAGCATTGGCTCGAATTTCTTGCTTCTTATGACTTCGATATTCAGCATACCTCGGGCAAGGGGAATCGAGTTGCTGATGCTTTGAGTCAAAAGCAATCACCTATTGTTTCAATGATGCTTATAGAATGGAAAGCTGTAGAGACTCTATCTTTGTGTGATATCCAAGATCGTGCTTCCACTTCAGACTCTCATATTATATTGTATACCATGGACGCTCGTCCTACTCTTTTATATCAGATTGCCGAGGCTCAACGGAAAGATTCTGATATCTCTGCTCTTATTCAGGAGTGAAGTATGAATCCCAGGATGATATCGAGATAAGGGATTTCAGCATCTATATTTATGGGTGTCTTCGTAAGAAGAACCGTTTGGTCGTGCCTTGTGATCCTAAGCTTAGGCAGGACATTCATGATGATTGTCACCGTTCTAAGTATACTATTCATCCAAGAATTAGCAAGATGTATGCTGATATGCGTCATTTATATTACTGGGAAGGCATGAAGCAAGAAGTGGCAAGTTATGTGAGTAATTGCATGATTCGTTAACTTATTAAGGTCGAGCATCAGCGTCCCAGTAGTCTCCTTCAGCCTTTAGAGGTCTCGTTGTGGAAATGGGATCAGATCTCTATGGATTTCATCGATGGCTTACCTCGTTTGAGATAGGGCCATAGCAACATCTGGGTTATTGTGGACCGTCTTACAAAGTCTGCATATTTCATTCCTATTAAATCTAATAGGACAACTTCTCATCTAGCCAGGCTATATATTAAGGAAATCGTGCGATTACATGTCATTCCTAGTTTAATTGTTTGTGATCGTGATCCACTCTTCATAAGTCATTTATGGCAAAGTCTTCGGCAAGCTTTGGGTACAAAGCTTAATTGTAGCAAAACTTATCATCCATAGTCTAAGGGACAGAGTGAACGAGTGAATCATATTCTGAAGGATTTTCTCCGTGCTTGTATTCTGGATTTTGGTGGTAGTTTGGAGTACCACCTACCACTTGTCGAGTTCTCCTACAACAACAACTTTCAGTCCAATGTCGGTATGGCTTCTTTCGAATCCCTATATCAAAGGCCATGTCGATCATCTTCTTATTGGTTCGAATCCGGGGAGAAACTGATTTTAGGCCCCAATTCGATTCGTGAAACTTTAAGATTACTCTTATCCGTTAGAGAATAAAGGAGGCACAGAGCCGTCATAAATCTTACGCGGACAATAGTAGGAAGCCTCTTGAGTTCTCTATTGGTGACCTTCTTTGTCTCCGTGTATCTCCACCGAAAGGGGTAATGCGTTTCAGTAGGACTGGGAAATTGGCTCCTCTCTTTATAGGACCATTTCCTATTACTGAACGTATTGGCCCTATTGCATATAGAGTTTCACTTCCATCGCATTTATTGGCATTCATGACGTGTTTCACATCTCACGGCTTTGGAAGTGCCTTCGAGATTTTGATTCTGTTATTGATTCACCTAATTTGCAAGAGCTTGAGATATCACCGGACTTATCTATCAAGCAGCATCGTATTCGTGTTCTGGCTTTGGAAGTGAGACGCCTTTGAAACAAGGAGTCCCGCTTATGAAGGTTCAATGGTCTGCTAATCCTAACGACCGTACTTAGGAAACCATAGAATCTATCGAGCAGTCTTATCATGGATTCCTATCTTCTTTTATCAGTGGTGAGAATTTATAAACTCAAGCTTATTTAATTTCTATTGCTTGATAAAGTGATTTTATTTAGTACAGCTCCTCTAGAAATTGCGAGGGTGTAATTTTTATAAGGTGGGAGTCTGTAACAACCCCGATTTAGATGATTACCTGTAAATATTAAATAATAACGATGGTTATAATTAATAAAATAAATTAAAGATTTAAAATTGTTTATTTTAAATAAACAATGGAATTAAAATGTGAAAATTAAGTCTTGAAACTTTATTTTTGTTTATTTGGGTTAAAATGAGCCAAATATGGTTTTAATTTAGAGAAATGGATAATATTGATAATTATTGCCAAATGTTTCTTTTATATATTTTTAAAAGAAGCATTTGATTTAACTTGTGATTTATATTAAATAAATATAAGAAATTTGGTTTAAAAAAAGTTTTGGCTGTAAAATGATGAAAATATGATTTGGAAAATTTAATTACACTAGAAAATGAATTTTATGTAATTTTGGATGTTTAAAATGAAGTTTTAAGTAATAATTGTGTAATTTGAGCATTTTAATTAAAATAAGAGTTTTAATTAACGAAAATAAATTTTTAGAGTTAAATAATCTTTTATTTTGATGTAAAGTAAATTTTTGGTACAAAAGAATATGTTATATTATTTTATAAAGTGAAAACATTGTACGTAAATAGTATAACTTGTGCGCATATTTCTATAAAGGTGGATTTATGTGTTAATTTCTCTTTTAAAGCCAAATTAATTATTTTTCGGGATTAGCCCACTTATAAACTCAATCAAATAATTTGAGAAACTTCTTTCTCATTTTGATACGTACAGTATTCATCTTCTTCTTCTTCCTAACAGAGAAAAGGAAAGAAATTAAAAACTCTTCTTCCTCTTTCAAAAAAAAGGCCAAAAATCTCCAACTTCTTCCTACAATTCCTAAATTCAAATCAGTATATTTGAAGTAATAAATTTCTAAACCTAATTCCTTCATCAAATTTCAATTTTGGAAAGAACTATTTACTGTAATTGAAGAATTGTGTTTGCATGGCTCTGTACATTTCATTCTTAGGTTGTTGAAGCCCTCTTAAAGCCATTTCAAAGCAAAAGCTCGCCACTTTTCACCAATTTGATTTTGAAGCTCAGGTATTTAGAAAGGTTAGTATCAATATCACAAAATCCAGCTTATGCAATGCCAAAAATCGCAAGCTGAAGTGATAATTTACTTACAGTAAATTGTTTTTGAGTTGATTTGATTTTGTGTAAATTTGCTCCGAGTAGCATCTTTATGCTATTTTAACTCTCTATTCCGGCAATGAAATGCTACCGAATTTTCTCTGGTTTGTAGAGCATATTCTGTAGATAATGGATGCCAAATTTTAGATCATTTCGACCTATGTAACTTGCAGAAATATGCTGCCGAACTTTGATTTGGAGCATGTTTTTGCCCAGATTTTCGCAGTGAAATCATTGCCTGGGTACAACATTGAGACCACATAACTTTCTTATACCTTGTTTAAACTATGTGATTATTTTTACAGTTTAAAGTATAGTTATTGAACTTTATGCATGTCAAATTTCAGGTTGTTCCGACCTCTGTAGCCTATAGAAACATGCTGTCAAACATTGAATCAGAGCATGTTTTGCTCCAGCCATTTACAGTAAAATTTGGCAGTAAGTACAAATTTGTGACATTATATCTATTCCGTTTATTTTCCGATTGCATCCATTATTTTTTTATTTAAAGTAGAGTAGTTGAGCTCTATGCGTATAAAATTTCAAGGCTTTCAGAACTTTGTGAGTAGTTGGAAACTTGTCAGGAACTTTGAATCAGAGCATGTTCTGCTCCAGCCGTTTATGGTAAAATCTGGCTGTGAGTCCAACTTTGTGACATTATATCTCTTCCGTTTCCTATTCGATTGTATCTTTTTTTATTTAAAGTAGATTTGTTGAACTCTCTGTCAGCAAAATTACAAGGCTTTTAGACCTCTGTAACTAGTTGAAAATTTGCCTAGAACTTTGAACCGGAGCATGTTTTGCTCCAGCTGAAAATTCTGAATTGTTTTATATGGATTTCTTTCGATGTTGTTTTTGATCGACTTGATCCTAAGATGAAAGAGCCAATATTACCACTTATCCGTATTTCAACTTGGTAAATTTTAGGAGATTTTCCTATGATGATTTTATGAATAATTTCATTGAACTTTCGTTGATTTATTTTGTTATTTCTTTGCATGTGCTTTCTAAACCCTTTTTGGAAAAAAAAATTAAGATGGCTTTCGAAGTAAATATTTTACAATATTAATAATTATTTTGAATCTATCAAAATTATACATTCTCTATAACAAGAGAATTTCAAAGATTTGTTTTCCAAAACGATTTTGAAAATTGTTTTCAAAAGCTTGTTTTCTCAAAAAAAATTATTTTCTATATAAAGTACACGGTTTTTCACTATTCAAGCGTATGAGAAGGAGAATTAAACGGTTTAGTAAAACACGTGGTATTGGACATGTGAGTTTACTTTATCGGTTAATTTCTGACTTGTCTGTTTGAATGTTTTGACCTTCAGGTCGTATTTGCCGATTAGACGAGGCAATATTTTTACTGCTTCTAGTGTGGCATTGACTAGCGGTTAGGAAACCGTTAAGTGAGAATGTATGGTATGGGATGCACTGTTACCACTTTACAGGTTCCTCTCTGGGAGTTTGTGATACATTCACGAGTTATTATCAGTACTCAGACTGTTGGGTTGCTTATTGGACTATTGGGTCCTATGTGCATACATATTGCTGTTGGGCTAGTCATGGACTATTGGGTCCTATTGAGATTGTTGGGTCTCTTATGCACAGTACTTGGCAGGTTGTTGGGCCATCTTATGGACCGTTGGGTCCTATTTATTTACAGTGTTGGGCTAAATTTTGGAATGTTTTGTCCTTTCCTACATTGTGATTTCTAGATTTCTTATTGATTGATTTCAAGAATCTTAATGATGTTTATACATATTTTCACCATAATCGCCTTTGTCGGCTTATTTATATAGCCTGAGGGTTATTGCATTGATTATATGGTGATTTCATTTAATGTTTTGAACTCCAAGTCGAGTTCTATTTATATTTCGATTCATGAGGCCAGTCTTTGAGGTTTTGAGGCTTATATTCTCCTATTTAGGAGATGTAGTTGATAGAAAGCCATTACATTGGCTATCGATTGTGGCGATGATACGAGGCATGTAATTGTGGATACTTGGTGTTATTATTGAATTTGTTCTCTTTTGAGCAACCCTTACGAACTTTGGCTCTTATGACATAGCTTATATTGCTTCTTCTCATTTGAGAAAAGTTGTTACCCCCTTTATCCTAATACCATGCTTCATCTTATATGTTAATCGGTTGTTTAAGCTAGACTTCCTAATGTATATCATATACCTGGGTCAGACCGAGTTGCATGTTATGTTTTATGGGCTTTTACATAGCTGTTCCTTTGGACGCTTCTATCGACTTTTGGATTAGTTGCATTGTATTTGTGTAGCTCCCTTTTGTTGTGTATAATGCTTAAGTATATTCTTTTTTCGGAACTGAAGTATGTATGTATATACTGTGGTTGTAATTCCACTCCTAACACTATATGTTATATTTGATGTATATGTATATGTATGTATTCAGCTGTGTTTGCTATTCCATGATCTCTATTATCATTTATATTGTGTTTTGCTCTGAATAGATCCTATAGCCACCATAGTTTTGTATTAATCATTTATTGAATATGCTGATCCACTTGAAGAAGAAAGAAAAAGAAAAAAATGGAGCACCAAATCGACGTATTTAATAGATATTTAAGACAAAGCTATGGATGGTCGCTTCCAGCCAGCCCTATTCTCCACATTAGTAGACATTATTACTCAGTAATACTCTTTGTTAATGTGGATCTCCGAGTGGGGCGTCACAATATACAAATTGAGAATGAGAGGAATAGGATCCCCAAAAACGTGACCCCTTGGGCCTTATTTATAGACGCAGCTCAGCACCTTTCGATCTCAATGCTTTCGACTAGGTCGGAAAATGGCTGTTGAGAGAATTAAGCATGTTGCTGCCTTTTTCGAAAGGCATGGTGGTGCTGCTCTTCTTTGAGTTGTCTTGTGAGTGCTTCCAGCTTTGTCAATCCCCCTTCCCATTAGTTTCGATGATATTGGTTACGCCTTATGTTCCCATTTATGATCTGATGTGGAACCCTTCTTGGACCATATTGGTTTCGACCAATTCGAAATGCTTACTATAGCTTTCGAAGGGGTTGCTCATGTAGGATCTAGATTAACCCTAGAGGGGGGGGGGGTGAATAGGGTTATAGCAAATTTTCTCGAATTAAACACAGAAATATAATAGCAGAAATAAATATGCTGAAAAGTAAATCACACACAAAATTTACCCAGCTTCGGCATCCCCTGCCTACTGCTGCATTCACAGATTTCTATTAGAATTAAACAGTATCATGCTTACAAACACTCTACTAGACTCGCAGACCCTTTTGCTCCCGCTCACAAACACTCTACTAGACTCGCACACCCTGCTCCCGCCTATAGAGTTTCGCTTACTCGCAAACACTGCTCCCGCCTATAGAGCTTTGCAAACTCGCACACCCTGCTCACTGAACTAATTCAAAATAGACAATCTGACACTACCTAAACCTAGGTGGTGATTTACTACTCCTTTGACTTGAAAAGAAAAAACAACTTCAAAAATACAACCTGGAGCAAAAAATTAAAATATGAACTTTGGACACGTAATTTTTGCTCAAACTAAAAACCCCTAATATAAAATTAAAAACTAAAACCCCTATTATAAAATTAAAACCCCTCCTTTTAATAATAAGGCCGGCCCAAAAAAATAAATAGTATTTTTTAATTCCCCTTTTGATAAACTTCGGCCCGTTCCTTTTTCTCTTGATAATGGTGGCCGTTTCTTTCTTCGTTCCTTCGATCTGAGATATTATGAGAGGCGGCTTTGTTTCGATGCTCTTTAATCTTGGCTATTGCTCAATCTTCGTTGCTCTTGAATTCACGGCTTCGCTTTGTCGTGGTACTGTGATTTAGGGTTTATGGATTTGGGGATTCGATCCCTTGAGTGCTCTGCTTGCGAATTAGGGTTGAGATGATTATCGGATTGGCTTGGCTTCGCTTTGGTGAGTTCGACTTTTCTTCAGGTAAGATTTTTAGCTCTGTTCCTCTTTGATTTTCATACTCGAACTCACACTTATGCCGATGATGATTTGGGGCTTTTATATGCGTTCGTATTCCTTGAATTACGTTTGTTTGAATTCGTCAATTTACCTGCTCTGGCCGCTTGATTTCACTTTGATGATTGAGATTGTATTGACTTGTTCATAAACGTATATACTTCGATTGCTTGACATTCACGGTTTTGAATTTCAACTCCTTGGTCATCACGTTGTTGACTATGGCTTTGACTTGATCGGCTTCTTGATTGCTACTGCTTCGGCCTTGACTTGTTCATCTTGAAATTGTTTGCGTCTGCATTGAATTCGAACCTAGACTTGTTTATTGCTTTCCTGTAGATGCATTCACTTCATGTTTGCATTGTTGACTTGATTACTGAGCTGGTGCCATCTGGTACTTGTTTGCATTGTTGGTTGCATTGTTCATCTCGACTTGTTCGACATACTGACTTGATTCAATTGTGGACTGGATTTTGTTTTCTTTGCTCAGACTTTTAGTCACATACAACTATGAATATAAATGCTTTTGACTTTGGTATGTTCGACCTGTCGATTTGTTTGCATTGCTTAATGGTGTCACTGTGTTTGACATGGTCTTTGTAGTACTTGAGATTGGTTCCTGTTCTATTTTTGTATACTATTGACAATCATGTTGGGTAGCTTCATCAAGACTTGTTGTTGGCTACTGGTCGTCTACACCTCTGCATTCATTGTAGTGTATCCTCAGTTGTTTGTAGTTGCACTGCACTGTTGATTGAGTATTATGTCACAGCAAACTGCATGTTATATTTCTTGATCATGTTGGCCATTTGGTCGAGCTGTAACATTGTTCCATGTACACTTTGAGTTCTTGCAGTTGATTTGGTTGTTGTAGTTGTTGCTTGGGTTTGTACAGTGTTGTACTTGTTGTCTTGTACTTGAAGTCTTCATTTGCAGCCTTGACTTTGGTTGACGGAGTTGTAACTGTTATATCACTTTGGATTGCATTCACTTGAGCATATTGAAGTTGCTGTTATCTTGTACGACTTTGTGCATGCTGTACTACTTTGGTTCATTTTCATGTTTGTTGCAGTCCATATTCTTTTGTGTCTGCACTTGTGAACTTTGTGGTTGTACTTCATGTTGTATTCATGCAGCTTGTTTTCAATATACACTTGAATGTTGCAGTCCATGTTCTTCACTGTTTATTGTTTCACTTGCATAGCTGAACTTCACTGTTGCACTTTTGTGCTTTGAGTCAGTTTCATTGTTGCTGTACTGATCCTATGTTCATGTTCTTGCAGTCTTCATGACTGTACTGTTGCAGTCGAGTTGTATTCATGTACACTTGTGGCTTGAACTTGATTCACTTCATGTTGTTGTTTGGACATTTGCATTTGTACACTCCATACTTGGTCGTGCTGGAGTCTTCAAGCATGTTGCTGTTGCATTTGTTAGTGGCTTTAGTCTTGAACTGTTTGTAGTCAATTGCTTTTTCTATTCATTTGCCTTGAGTTGAACCTATCTTGGGTTTGACCTTGTTTTTGATTTCTGTGCTTTTGTTTGATTTTTGCACACGAGTTGGCGAGGCAGTGCACACGTATACAAATGTACACGTGTGTACTGCAGCCACTTATAATTACCTGTCCCTGATAAAAATACTGATATGCACATATATTGCACAGTCAAAAATGATGACGAACAACCCAAATAACTGAGGCAAACAATGTTTTCAAAATCATCGTTTCTTTCAAATTTCAAAAATATTTCTCTTTCAATTTTACTGCGTTTGAGAATATTTTTGCAGATTACTCAGATGCTGGATTCAAACCGGAATGCAGTTGAAGACAAAAACACGAGTGTGAGTGATATGTAGTGAGGTTAACTGTAAATGTGAAATGTGATGTGATTGTAATCAAAAATGTATATGCATAGTGTGAGCATGAAATTGTACTATTTAAAATTGTAATAAATATTAGTTTGAATAAAATTTCTGTTTGAATTCAAATTCTGTGTCAATTAATTTTATTCAGCAAATATTTATTTATTCTATGAAAAATAAAATAGTATATTAACAAATACATTTAAACGAATGTATATATGTTTATTATCATCAAAAAAAAATCATATAAGCGCAAAGCGCATATTCAACAATCTCCCCCTTTTGATGATAACAAACATATATTTAAGATTTTGAATGTATTAAATGTATTTGATCATTCAATTTGCTCCCCCTATTTGAATGCTCCTCTCTACATAATACCCCCCCTACATATATGCATACAAATAGAAATATATAAATGAGCCTATATGCAAAGTGAAAATTATTTGACCTTTGCTTGATTCTATTTGACAAAATCTTAACTTTTCTCTCCCCCTTTTGTTATCAGCAAAAGAATAACAGTGTTATAAAAATAGGGATGAAGTGATAGACATGAATCAAACATTTAACTCAATTAAATATAAATATTAAATTTCAATAAAACTCAAACAAAAATCATAATTATCCTTGTCAAGCGCATATTCCACTTTCAGAAGTGATGGGGATAAAATCATCAAAAATCATACAATTCTGTCTATTTGTGGTATATTTATTTCAGGAAATTTGAATATCTACTAACCATGCATAACCGTTAGGACTTTTAAATGAGATTAGTAGTATTCACAATTTTTTTAAAAAATGAAATCAAGTATCTTCTAATCACGCATGACCGTGAGGACTTTTAAATGGGATTAGAATCAACTTGTCTATTTGGATCAATTAATTTTGATATGCGTTCCATACATGCATAACCGTGAGGACTTTTAAATGAGCATGGAAGCACATAATCAAAAATCCAAGTAATTCACCCATGCATAACCGTGAGGACTTTTAAATGAGAGTGAATACTTTGGATATTTATTTTTATTGCTAAATATAATAAGTTGAAGCACAAATAATTTCCTTCACAAATTTAAAGATATTGAAGAACAAATGATTTCCTTTGTAAACTACCACAAATTTACATACTAAATATGATCTTGATGAGTGATGGTCGATAGAAAGATGATAGAAATAGAAATGGTCATGGAATTATTACCCAACAAAATGTTTTTATAACTCTTGTTATGAAATTCTAAAGAAATTTTCTAATTATACTTTCTCGAGTTATAATATATGATAAATATCAACACTCATTACTTTTTCAATCACTATTCATCTTTTCGATAATCAAAGGGAGTCAGATTAGTCAAAATAGTCATTTAAAATCAAATTCAAAAAAAATTATAAAATCAATTTTTCAAAAATGACTAATCTGTAAATATGGTCAAACATGATTTTCTCGAGGGGGTTTTATAAGAAAATTTTCTGCTATTTGAAAATTATTTCAAGTGAAAAATATGCAGATATTTTCTTTGAAAAAAACGATGCAGCAAATGAATGTTTCAAAATAATTAATCACGTTACACTTAGTAATTTTTCTATCAACCATATTACTAGTGTAATCTGCATCTGAATTTAAATTTCACTCAATATCACTCGTTGAATTTGATTGACCAAAACATGAAGTGTGCACCAAGAATTTCAAACTTAACATCAATTTAAATGACATTCTTTTGAATTTGAATTGAAGCCGTGTTAACACTCAAACACATATCATGGTGTTAATTTCAGAAACCATAGGATAAACAAGTTCATGAGTAATCAACAGTCAATCAACATCATAATTATTTCAAAAACAATTTCTTAAGGTTTCAACAATTTTTAAAATCCTTTTTCACATGAATTTGAAATCATGCAAATTTACAAGCAGTGACCAAAAAATATTTACGTGTAGCATGAGTAATCAAATACCATCATTTGACCGAACAAATTTATATGGATTAGTTCAAAGTTGAAAATCTGATTGGTCATCGATTAAGCACAAATCAATGTCATAAATAAGAACTAGTCAAAAATTTCTTAAAATCCTTTTTACAATTTTTTTTAAAAATAGAATTCATTAGGATTTTAAGTTGAAGCCATGTAAATAGAAGAAACCATGAATATAGATTTAGCCAAAAATATTATCGACAATCAATAAAAGCACCATCAGCAATCCAAATTAATCGATATAAAGTATTTCAAGGATTGTAGTGTTTTTGGCATAAAAGCATAATTGGCCAACCATTTTGAAAAAAAATCAGAATCAAAATCATCATCTTTTATTTATCTCAATATTGGCTGATTTTAATTTAGAATATGGTGCAGATATCATATTTAATATATCGTTCAAAACAAATTTACCTGTTTTACCTTTACGATAAATTTTTCGTGATTGCCCATTGTGATTCTGTCACCTTTGAACTAGGCTAAGGAACTTTGCTTTGTCGCCCGTTGTGTTTCTGGAACAGCCGAAATCCAGAGAACACTGTTGTTGTTCCTTAGCCTGCCACCACACCTACACGATAAAAGATTTATGTGACCTATTTGTTTTTATAGGTCCATTGTTGTTAGTGGCAGAATATGAAAAATATGTTTTTGGAGACCCAAAACTATTTATATATGTTCCTTTTGGCACCCAAATTTGTTTGACTTTCAAATATTTTATATTTGTGCCTTTCGGAACCCAAATTGGTATAGTTTTCACGTGTTTGGGTCTATACCAACAATTATTTCGATTATGCCCAGATTCTCTACAAAACGTGCTCATTAAATTGACTTGATTAAATCTTGTGTTCCTATGACTATGATTTTCAACATGATTTCCAATTATTTCAGATCGAGCGAAAACACTTTTACTTTTTGCATTATCATCATTTTGTGATTTCCCAAAGCCTAGTCCTTTTCTATTGTTAGCAAAAATTTGATTTCCCAATAGCATGTTGAAAGATTTTTCGCCTCTTGAAAAGTTATTCAAAGATTTCTCAAGATTTTGGACTTTGGTTTTTAATGTTGTATTTTCAGTGACAAGTGAGGTGCATCGATTTATAAAATCCTTTTTCCTAGTGTCGATGGTTTCCTTAAGATTCAAGTTTTCTTTTTCAAGATTCTCAGAGTTATTCTTAAGTCTTGTCAATTCTGAATCTAAAACTTTACATCTTTTACATTCTAGGTTTTGAATATTTTCAAGTTCAGTTTCTAACCTAAAATTTTTACGAGCAAGTTCTCTCCCATCAGTTTTTAGTTTTTCAATTTTAGATTCAAGAGCATCAACTACTTTAGTAAGATCAGAACACATAAAAACAAGTTCTTTATAGGAAAACTCACCTGCCTCACTAGATTCGTCGGAGGTTGCTTCTGATTCTGATTTTGCCATGCAACACAAGTTAGCCTCCTCTGAGCTGCTATCCGAAGCTTCCTCTCCTTCTTCATCATCCCAAGTCGCTGCAAATACCTTCTTCACCTTTTTCTTTTCTTTGTTGTTTTTGAGAAGTGGACATTTTGGTTCGATGTGGCCAGGCTTGTTGCAGTTATAACATGTCAATTCATTATCGGAATTTTCAGAGTCTTTTGTCCTATTGCCCTTTGTTTTCTTCTTGTGTGGCTTAAATCTTGATGAGTTTCTAAGTTTATTGACAGCCATTGCAAGCTCTTCAATTGGATCTTCTTCATCGCTTTCTTCTTTGCTCTTTAAGGCAATCGTCTTCTTCTTTGGTTCGGAGTTGTTGCGTTCTTCCTTTGCTTTTAACTCAAGCTCATATGTCATCAAGTTGCCAATCAACTCCTCCATGCTTAGTTTGCTCAGATCTTTCGATTCTTGGATTGCTGTGACTTTTGCCTCAAAGTTCATTGGTAAAACTCGTAGCACCTTCCTCACAAGCTCTACCTCAGTGAAGACCTTCCCAAGCGCTCTAGCGTTGTATACCAAGGTTGAAAATCGTCCAAACATGTCTTTTATGCTCTCGCCTTTGTCCATCACAAAGTTTTCGTATTCGTTGCTGAATAGGGCTAGACGAGACTCCTTGACTTGAGAAGTTCCTTCGTGTGTCACCTCCAAAGTATGCCATATTTCCTATGCTGTTGTACAATGAGAAATTCTATTAAATTCGTTTTTATCAAGAGCACATATCAAAGCATTCATGGCTTTAGCATTTGTCGTTTTCAATTTCTTATCGTTAGCATCCCACCTATCCTTAGGTTTAGGAATCTCAGCATCACCAACGATTATAGTGGGAGGTTTATAGCCAGTTTCAATAATATCCCAAACATCATAATCAACTGAACTAAGATAGATACCCATCCTAACTTTCCAATAAGCATAATCGTTCCCGTTAAACATGGGTGGCCTAGCAATAGATTGCCCCTCAGAAAAAGCATTATTTTGTAGACTCATGACTCTAGAGTTAAAAAAAATATACCGGGCTCTGATACCACTTGTAGGATCAAGATTAACCCTAGAGGGGGGGGGGGGTGAATAGGGTTATAGCAAATTTTCTCGAATTAAACAGAGAAATATAATAGCAGAAATAAATATGCTGAAAAGTAAATCACACACAAAATTTACCCAGCTTCGGCAACCCCTGCCTACTGCTGCATTCACAGATTTCTATTAGAATTAAACAGTATCACGCTTACAAACACTCTACTAGACTCGCAGACCCTTTTGCTCCCGCTCGCAAACACTCTACTAGACTCGCACACCCTGCTCCCGCCTATAGAGTTTCGCTTACTCGCAAACACTGCTCCCGCCTATAGAGCTTTGCAAACTCGTACACCCTGCTCACTGAACTAATTCAAAATAGACAATCTGACACTACCTAAACCTAGGTGGTGATTTACTACTCCTTTGACTTGAAAAGAAAAAACAACTTCAAAAATACAACCTGGAGCAAAAAATTAAAATATGAACTTTGGACACGTAATTTTTGCTCAAACTAAAAACCCCTAATATAAAATTAAAAACTAAAACCCCTATTATAAAATTAAAACCCCTCCTTTTAATAATAAGGCCGGCCCAAAAAAATAAATAGTATTTTTTAATTCCCCTTTTGATAAACTTCGGCGCGTTCCTTTTTCTCTTGATAATGGTGGCCGTTTCTTTCTTCGTTCCTTCGATCTGAGATATTATGAGAGGCGGCTTTGTTTCGATGCTCTTTAATCTTGGCTATTGCTCAATCTTCGTTGCTCTTGAATTCACGGCTTCGCTTTGTCGTGGTACTGTGATTTGGGGTTTATGGATTTGGGGATTCGATCCCTTGAGTGCTCTGCTTGCGAATTAGGGTTGAGATGATTATCGGCTTGGCTTGGCTTCGCTTTGGTGAGTTCGATTTTTCTTCAGGTAAGATTTTTAGCTCTGTTCCTCTTTGATTTTCGTACTCGAACTCACACTTATGCCGATGATGATTTGGGGCTTTTATATGCATTCGTATTCCTTGAATTACGTTTGTTTGAATTCGTCAATTTACTTGCTCTGGCCGCTTGATTTCACTTTGATGATTGAGATTGTATTGACTTGTTCATAAACGTATATACTTCGATTGCTTGACATTCACGGTTTTGAATTTCAACTCCTTAGTCATCACGTTGTTGACTATGGCTTTGACTTGATCGGCTTCTTGATTGCTACTGCTTCGGCCTTGACTTGTTCATCTTGAAATTGTTTGTGTCTGCATTGAATTCGAACCTAGACTTGTTTATTGCTTTCCTGTAGATGCATTCACTTCATGTTTGCATTGTTGACTTGATTACTGAGCTGGTGCCATCTGGTACTTGTTTGCATTGTTGGTTGCATTGTTCATCTCGACTTGTTCGACATACTGACTTGATTCAATTGTGGACTGGATTTTGTTTTCTTTGCTCAGACTTTTAGTCACATACAGCTATGAATATAAATGCTTTTGACTTTGGTATGTTCGACCTGTCGATTTGTTTGCATTGCTTAATGGTGTCACTGTGTTTGACATGGTCTTTGTAGTACTTGAGATTGGTTCCTGTTCTATTTTTGTATACTATTGACAATCATGTTGGGTAGCTTCATCAAGACTTCTTGTTGGCTACTGGTCGTCTACACCTCTGCATTCATTGTAGTGTATCCTCAGTTGTTTGTAGTTGCACTGCACTGTTGATTGAGTATTATGTCACAGCAAACTGCATGTTATATTTCTTGATCATGTTGGCCATTTGGTCGAGCTGTAACATTGTTCCATGTACACTTTGAGTTCTTGCAGTTGATTTGGTTGTTGTAGTTATTGCTTGGGTTTGTACAGTGTTGTACTTGTTGTCTTGTACTTGAAGTCTTCATTTGCAGCCTTGACTTTGGTTGACGAAGTTGTAACTGTTATATCACTTTGGATTGCATTCACTTGAGCATATTGAAGTTGCTGTTATCTTGTACGACTTTGTGCATGCTGTACTACTTTGGTTCATTTTCATGTTTGTTGCAGTCCATATTCTTTTGTGTCTGCACTTGTGAACTTTGTGGTTGTACTTCATGTTGTATTCATGCAGCTTGATTTCAATATACACTTGAATGTTGCAGTCCATGTTCTTCACTGTTTATTGTTTCACTTGCATAGCTGAACTTCACTGTTGCACTTTTGTGCTTTGAGTCAGTTTCATTGTTGTTGTACAGATCCTATGTTCATGTTCTTGCAGTCTTCATGACTGTACTGTTGCAGTCGAGTTGTATTCATGTACACTTGTGGCTTGAACTTGATTCACTTCATGTTGTTGTTTGGACATTTGCATTTGTACACTCCATACTTGGTCGTGCTGGAGTCTTCAAGCATGTTGCTGTTGCATTTGTTAGTGGCTTTAGTCTTGAACTGTTTGTAGTCAATTGCTTTGTCTATTCATTTGCCTCGAGTTGGGTTTGACCTTGTTTTTGATTTCTGTGCTTTTGTTTGATTTTTGCACACGAGTTGGCGAGGCAGTGCACACGTATACGAATGTACACGTGTGTACTGCAGCCACTTATAATTACCTGTCCCTGATAAAAATACTGATATGCACAGATATTGCACAGTCAAAAATGATGACGAATAACCCAAATAACTGAGGCAAACAATGTTTTCAAAATCATCGTTTCTTTCAAATTTCAAAAATATTTCTCTTTCAATTTTACTGCGTTTGAGAATATATTTGCAGATTACTCAGATGCTGGATTCAAACCGGAATGCAGTTGAAGACAAAAACACGAGTGTGAGTGATATGTAGTGAGGTTAACTGTAAATGTGAAATGTGATGTGATTGTAATCAAAAATGTATATGTATAGTGAGAGCATGAAATTGTACTATTTAAAATTGTAATAAATATTAGTTTGAATAAAATTTCTGTTTGAATTCAAATTTTGTGTCAATTAATTTTATTCAGCAAATATTTATTTATTCTATGAAAAATAAAATAGTATATTAACAAATACATTTAAACGAATGTATATATGTTTATTATCATCAAACAAAAATCATATAAGCGCAAAGCGCATATTCAACAGCTCAAGATAATACTTGATTCCTAGCTGTTTGAATAAAGGCGAAACCATTGGTTTTAAAGCTCTTCGTCTAATTGAAAGGTTGTTAATGTAGGTGGAAAGTTTCTTTCGACTCCTTTATCTTTTTCGAAAGGTAAGAACCCTATGGATATTGAATGGAGAAACCTTCTGACACCTTCAAACGGTCTTGAAGCTTCCAGTTTTGATGGTAGCATCCCTTCGAATCCTTCGAAAATTTTCGTTGCTTCACTTCTCACTTGTTCTTTGATTAAAGAGATTTTAACTTAGTTGAAAGGTGAATATTTGGAGTAACATTTGCCCCCTTTCGAAAGGATGCTCTTAACTTTCCAAGTCAAATTTGCCGAATCCTAGAAGCTTCTCGCCTCTTACTCTTCCTGTGTGAATCTGGACTGTCCATTCAAATCTGATCTAGCAGCTGATAACTTCGGATGACTTTTCTTATAAAGTACATCTTTCTTCTGCTTCCTCTTTTGCTTTTCTTTAATCAAAATTCCAAGGGTGAGTAAAATAGTTCCAAAAATTCTCAAACTTCCAGTTTACTTCCAGAAATCAAAGCAATCATCAAATCTAATTCGTAAGTTTATATTCAACTTTATTTTTGCTAATTTTAATCGAATTCAACCCTTCCTTATTTCAAAATTGAAATTCGATTTTTTTTAAAAGCTCGAATTTCAATTTTCTAAAGGTTGATTTGAATTGATTCACTGACAAACTTTTTCTACTTCAGTTTTAGGAATTTTTAGAGTTTATTTTTCGTTTATGATTTTGGAATTGACGGTGGATGATATTGAAATCCATTCCATTATCGGGTCTCGATTATCATTTCCAAATTAATTATTTTTTGTTCTTCATTAATAAATCTAGATTTCCAGTTTGATCATGATTTTGTTCCTTTGAAATTGATAATGATTACTCTCAATTAACACTCATATAAGAAGTTTTATTTATTTGATTTTTAAGAAATTTTGGAATCTTGGGTTTTTAATCGGGTTTGGGGAAGATAGTCGATCTTGTTTTCTTCACCTGGTAGTTTCAAATATGTAGATGAAAAATTGGTGCCACAAAATGACTTTTCTACCCCTTCGAAAGGGATTGATATAGCAACATTATTTTTTCTTCCCTAGCCCATTTCGATGGAGTCGAAAGGTATTGTAATGTCATCTTGATCAACCTTATCGAAAGGGCATGTATTTAAGTAAAGAGACCTTTTCGATTGCAAAACGTTTCGAATTAGGCAAATCCCTTTTGTTTTGATTGCAGTCCATTTTCCTTGGTTAATTTTTGGAATCATTAGATCCCTTTGACCCCTTTGACGCAACCTTTATCTACTAGGTCGAAACCACCCTAGAAATGTTTTTGTCCGGCTTTATCGAAACATCCTAAGTGCATATAACTTAGAACCTTTCGACTTTAATGAGTATGTTAGGTTTCGACAACATTAGTATTATTGGCTCCGACAGCATCGATGGGTCTTCTTACTTGGTTTATTGAATATTTGTAGTGTATATTTTTGTTTAAGTTTTTGAGTTGATCTTATTTATCTCCCTTTAACAATTTGATTCCTTTGAAGCTTTAGACACTGTTGAAAAACGATAATTAAACAAATATTTTGTCTTATCCTTTCGACCTTGTCGATAGCTCAAGGAGACATTTATTTAGGCCTTCGACAATGTCAAGATGTACATTGTTAAGTGTTGATGTTCTTTTTTCCTTTCGACTTTGTCGGAAGCATAATGTCTTTGATTATTAACTCAAACTTTTACTCAATTTTGAAGTTTTATATATTTTTTTATGTTTGGTTTATCTAAGTAGGTTTCTTTGACTTATTCTTGAAGATATGCTAAATTCATAATTGATCAAAAAAATTAACTGATACGCTTTCACCTGGCAAAGTCATTAGTTCCCCAAAGAGGGCTGAAGCTATCTCCAAGCATTCCTAATATCAACTCAGGGTGAATACGATGCCATCCTTAATGACTTCGGCGTCACTAGTATTGAAGCCATCCCTCCAAAGGAGACTGGCACCATCAACTACCCTTTTGAAGGATTTTTTGCCTATTCCGCCATCCATATATGGAATGGGGATTTTTGCCCTTTTCGGAATTTTTATCTGCATTCCTCTCTCATGTTGGGATTGCCAAATCCAACTGTCACCAAATGTTTACAGTAATCTCTTGTCCTTAGTAACAATGGCATTGGAATCCGGACTTCCTCCTCTCAACGCTAAAGTGATGAACTACTTGATCTGTCTAGTCGAGTTGAGCAATCTCAATAATCAGATATGTAGAGCCAATCCCCGATTAGATGGGGTTAATAAATTTATAGACTTGGAAAACTAGTTTTTCTTCGTCAAATATTTTCCCAACATCCAGGAACTTTTGCTTCACCTCCTAAGTCTTTCTTTTTTACATCTTTCATTACTTAATGATTTCTCTTGCCTAATCTCTGCTTTTATCAGGTGTCTCTTGAAAAGAGCTTAATGATGACGATAAGAGAACAATTGAATCTCTAATTGTAGCATCGAGCCAAGTTGGGAGCAGACAGACGCTACCGTCTCCCACAAATCAATGAAAGAATTTTCTTCTGCCAAAAGATCTTTGGAACTCCTCCATCTTTCCAACATACTTCCCGCGGAAAATGTTTTTTCCGCTATGAGACTTATCAACTTTTTCTCCCATGTCTCCCATTTGTACTGACCGTTCTGGTATGTTATAGGCTTAGTATTTGTTTTCTATCCTTGGCGTCCTCTGAATTATTTTTACCGACTTTTAATATTCTCGAACTTTTTCCAGCTACTTTTCAAGTCATAATGCATGTTAGTGGTGCTGCACCTCTTCCTTCATCTTCTGGAGTGACATCAACTATTGAATCCTCTGCTAAATCTAAGAAAGATTTTAAAAGAGGGTTGATGGAACTGACTGAGGAAGAAACACCAAAGAAGGTTGCAAAAATTGTTAATATAGAGAAAGTGGGGGATTCATCGCTTGATGAAGCTTCAATAAGTCCCATCATTGAAGCTCCTAAGGAACAACCGGAGCTCCAACCGTGATCGACTCTCTTTCCCAAAATTCCATTTCTGACTAGGTGCACTTCAACAAATGCAATTAGCTTTGGAGGTGTCTCCTTCTTTAAAGTAATTCCTTCAAAACCATTATTTCTACTCCTACTTCCGCTAATTTTAAAGAGTTGGTTTAGGCCGTCCTATATTCTAAATCTTTCACCTCTATCCATCCCCCTTCAACTCTCCCTAATTTGGGCGGACACTACTGCTCTTTGATTGAACAACAACTTCTGGTAAGTTCAATTTCAGCTAACTTTATCATCAATGGTTTTCTCTAAATCACTAACTCGTTTTACATTTCTCTTGTCAGATTTCTAGGAGTTGGCATCTTTAAACGAACATGCAGTGAAATCTACTATCGAATCCTCCCAATTTTAGGAGGAAAATTCTGACCTTAAATACCAAGTTTCTTCCCTCTCCGCCGCTTAAGATGAAGCTTCTTTAGAGTTAGAACGATTAAAGGGTTCTCTTGCCTAAGAAGAAAATGATCTCGCGATAGAAAGAAAAGCTCATCAACTTCTTGCTAACAACAAATTTGCCACAAAGATTACTTTAAAAGACTTTAAAGACAAGAAAACCCATTTGGCTGCAAAGAACATTTATCTAAAGGAAAAGTTCAAGAAGACCAGGGCTTTATTGAAACTTGCTGTAAATACTATTACTGACGTTAAGTAGCAAGTATCTCAATTTCTCGTCATTGCACTTGGACAAATGCTGCTAAAACCTTATGAGGAAGCCCTCATGCTTGTATACACCGACAACTACAAGAAATGCTCAGACTTTGGCTTCCCTTCGCTTGATTCTGCCCTAGTCGATAGTGTGATGGGCAAAATTAACCAAATGAAGCAGGGGATTGAACCTGCAGATGAAGAAGAAATCAATGCCTCTGAAATCCTCTCTTTTGATGTCCCCTCCTTTCAAATCGAGTAAGACTTCAAGGATGAGGGTGACAAAGAAGATGCCGTTGGGAAGGAAGGCAATGATGATGATGACGAGATGATGATGATGATGGTAATGATGATGATGACCTTGCTGGTGGCCAAGGTTTTGATGGAGATAAAGCGGGTCCTTCTATATCTTCTAAGAAGGATGGTGGTGACAACACCGAATCTCTTGAAAAAGTGCCATCTCCCCAAAAGGATGTTCCACCCACATCCTCTGGGCCTTCTGCTGCTCTAGAGGATGAGGCTGCTCCTGTTCATGCTGAAGATCCAAATGGAAAAGAGCAGGCCTCCCAAGCTTCTATCCCAGTTTCTTAGGTATGGGATTTTCTATTTAAATAACTTTCACTTTGAAGATAATAATTAGTGCAAAATCATTTATTTTAAATGAGAAGGAAGTCCACCCTTCCCTATAGGAAAATGCTTGAAAGAAAACAAGCCGAAATTAACAAGTTATCTAAGGAATTATACAAACAGATAAAGGATCATAATGTTCTCTCCGAAAAGTATCATAGTCTTAATAGGACTGCCTCGATACTGGTCTCTTTTAAACATCAGAGGGCTGCTCCTACTAAAGAGAGCGTGCCTTCGATATGACGCTCTCTTAAAGGAGAAACATGAGTTACTCACTTATTTTGGATGTTGATTGAAGAGAGAGACAACTTAGTTAACTTTTTATACAAATATTTTTATAGACATTCAATCATAGACTTTTCTTACGTAGGCGAATTCAGCGGGGGTCTAATTAGACGTTTTCACAAAAGATACTTAGATGAATTAGGATCTGACCCGCATCTTGGAGCTTATTGGAATTTACCACGGGTCGGGTCGATTCCTCAATATCTCCCCATTGAAAAGCTTAAGTACTACAAAGATAAATTTGTCTCTGAATTGTTCTCTAAGTCTATTTTGTATGAACCGGATGAATAATTGTAAATATGTAACAGTTTATAGATTTACAAATATATGTTTTAGCCTTACTTTCTATGCTTAACTTCACTTTATTTTATTATTTCAGAATTACTATTCATTAGATAGCCTTGTCTCTAGAGACAATTTAAGCTAATATGTCAAATTGAGATGATTTTATCTCGAAAATGCATCAAAATTAAAATCTTCAAAATACTAAGATACTGCTTCCTCAGAGATTTACATAAACTTTACTTGGAATATCCTCGACTCCAATTTGATATTCTCGGTGATGAGAACGAGACTTTCCTTAAACAAATCAGGACATTTTACAAAAAATTAATTTGTGGCCATGATAGTCTTCCAACTGGGAAGTGGGACTATAACAAATGTCCCCCAGTGTTAACCACGGAGGGACTATATATCCCTTTTGATTCTATAGTTAATCTTTCTACTAATTCATTAAACAAAGTTAAAAATGTAGTTTCTAAACTTTAGATGTCAATCAATTGACTATTGTATTTTTTTCTTTTGACATTGTTGTTGTTTGAATTGTAATCCTTTGTTGTAATAATAAAGAAAATTTCATTCTGGTTTTGACTCTATTTTATTTCTTTTGCTTAGATAGGAGCTACAGTTGTCTTCATCTTCTCTTCCTTATAATTTATTGTCACGAATTGATGCTCATAGAGAGAAGTAGTTGCCAAAAAGTAGAGGAATTGTGCTTAGCGATGATATCTTATTAGAACGCTTTGGTGGTAATACCAAAGTTGTGAAATGGCACAAAATATATTTTATTCATAAAACCATCGCCAGTGACCAAAAATATAACATCGCCTATCTTGAGGCTGAAATTAAAGGTAAAGATGAAATGATTACCATTCTTAAGCGACAAGTGAAGACAAACCCCTCAATTGACTTTGATCATAAGATGTCAGAGCTTGTTCAACAAATAAGTGACTTGGAGCTGAAATTAAAGTATAGTCAGGCAAAATGTGCTTCTTTGGAATTCATTATGAGGGATGAAATTCAAGTACTGATTTGCTGGTCCCTCACTCTACACCTTCGGTTGCTAAACCAACAAGGTTAAAGCTTCTTGCAGCCCCAGAAATTGTCCGCTATGCTCAACCCTCCCCCGAGCTTAGACGACAACACCGTGGGTAACTGGGGCAAGAGAGTCAATTTTGAAATAGTAAGCATTTTGATGAACAACATAGGGTGTAATATTCTCAAAACATAAATGGGTATGCCACCAAAGTTCAAAAGCTCGAACAAGACAAATACTTCCTCCAGAAGCATGCCGCGGAGCTAGAATGGGATAAAAAACTGCAAACAGGGCTTTTAACCTTGTTTTTAAGATTACAATTAATGCGGTCGATGACGAAAATAGAGATAGGAAGAAAGAAAAGAAACTCAAAAAGGTTCTCAGTGTTGTAATTTGTCGTGTAGTGGATCCTTCAGCCGCTAAGACTCTTGACAAGGCGGCCAAAGACTTGCAATGTATTTATATATTTTATTTGAATAAATTTGTTTTATTTAAAGATGTGATTATCTTAAAAGTTCTGTAAATTATCTCATGACTTATGTAAATTATATAAATTTAGAAAATATCACCGTATTTGCAATCTTTTTCTGTGATGTCACTTCTAAAATGTTTTTTGATCGCTCCTTCATTACTTCCAAATTTGCTGAATCTTTTATTTCACTTTGCCGTGCTGATTTCTCTGAAAAGTATGAAGCAAATGATATCTCAAATTGTTATCTTGAAATTGGCATACCAGTCTATGTATATTATTTGCTTAAATTAACAAATCATCTTGTTAACTGCATGGGAAATAATCAATATCAAACTTTTAAATCACATCTTCAATTGTGTGAGAAATGCTTGAGAATTTAACTTCAACCATTTGGCTAGAATATCTAAAATTTTATGGTAGAAAATCCTACCTTATTACAAGGGCATGAATGTTGGAATGTAACCTTTAAGATTTATTTAATAAAGAACTAAATTCAGAAATCGCCACCTAAATTTTGGAAGTAGAAATTCTTCGAACCATTCCTTGACATTAATGGGGTTTGGTAAATTAGAAATACAAACCTCAGATTCGAAAACTCTTTACAGTGATCTTCATGACAACAATCTTTGACCAAAATTCAGGCATTTGCGATAGAAAAATAGAATTCCATTATTGAAATTTCACACCCAGATCAGTGTTCAAATGAGTAATTGTCTCGATATTCAAATTCAGATATATTAAGATAATCATTGACCGAGAGGGATCCAAAGCTCGGACTTAGGTATTAATAAATAAAGCCCTGAAATAAACATCTTAAAACCCAAACTCGGGTATTAGTAAATGAGATTTAGTAATGAAAGAGCCGAAACCCAGATTTGGGTATTAATAGATGAAATTCCAGTATTAGAGACCCGATATCTAGATTTGGATATTAGTAGACGATTTCTATAAATGAAAATCATGAAACCTACATTCGGTATTTTTAAGTCGAGCTCTGTTCTACTTCTTTGACGTGTGAACCCTTCGGTCTTATGTAAAAGCAATTTTTCTAGTTGGCTTTTGAGCTTGCACTTCTTAGTCCATGATCTGATGAGCCTCTTCTTGGGATTAGATATCTTAGTCCATTTCTGAATGTGCCTCCTCTTGGGCTTAGATGTCTCAGTCTATTATAGAATGTGCCTCTTCTTAGGCTTGGACATCTTAGTCCATTGTTTAACGCGCCTCTTATTAGGCCTGGATGTTTTATTCAATTGTTGTCAGGTGCTCTTGGTTAGCTCATCTTAGAGACTAGAACTAAGGACGTATCTGATTTCCCTCTAGAAGGCACTGTGCCCTGGACATTTTGTAGCGTGGACAGGCGCTTGTTCGGTGCTCTACCTGGTCATCTTATGGTTCGGACAAATGCTTACTCCATCCTCCCTCTAGGTGGTGCCTTACCCTGACCCTTTTGCGGTTCGGATAAGGGCTTGTTCGATGTTTTGCCCAGGTCGTCTTATGGGACAGATAAAGGCTTACTTCTCCTCCCTCCAGGAGATGCCTTGATCTGACCAAAGGCATGGCCAAGGGCTTGTCCAGTCCATCAACCTGCCTATCTTATGGTGCAGCTAAAGGCATACCTTCCCTCTCTCTAGGAAGTGCTCTGCCCTGGCCATCTCGGTGCGAATAGAGGCTTTTCTACCAGCTTAGGTAGACTACCATCTTAGGTAGTATCCAAATATAATGAGCATTTCACTCCCAACCATGTAGATTTTTATTTGAATAGAAACTCTTTATTGACTCTTTCTCAAATTTTCTTTACATATTCTTTGATCTTTCCTTATTCAAGGAAATTTATGATCATCCCCTCCAGGGCTCTACAATAGTTAGTTCCGTGATCATTCACCATATGATAATGACAACAGGATCCTCCATAGTTTCTTTCATGTTTTGGCCTCGTTTTCTTTGATGGCCAATAGTTAAGCTCACCCTTTGTAAGAAAGTAGACATTCTCCATGGAAGTTGACGAGTTGCACTCTTTTGGAAGTCTAGACTTGTATCTTGATTCTTGCGGATGGCCTTTTGACTTTTTATTTCTTGGCCTTATTATTTCACATTCTTCAATTGCTTTTCTTTTTACCACCTTTTGAATTCCTTGAGTTGGAAGTGCTTTTGCTATAGTTGGTTGCCACTTATGTGCAAAGGCATTGTAATCATCCATTATCTCTTTCTCAAAGATGGTGCCTTTGGAATAATGTTGGATTGTTCTTCCCATTTGATTGAAGATATTATCACTTCCACTTGTTTACTTTCCTAGTGCAAAGATAGGGGTGGGGCCAACATAAAAAGGATTCCGGCTTCAATTCTCAAGATCATAAGATTCCACTTTCTTCTTGTTTATAATTCTAAAAGCTTCATGCCTCGGTCTTTGCTCTTCATCTTGATTTGAGTTCTTGATGAACCTTGAAGGGAAATTTATCTCGTGGGGGTCAAAGGATCCTTGTTTTGATCTTATGATTCTTTTAGCCATGATTTACCAAAGTAGATAAACTTGAAGTAGGATTGAACTAAGCAGGGTTAGGGAGCACCGGTGTTGGGGTTTATCCAAGTTGGAGGTTCAAGCCCCCCTTCTAGCACTAAAAATGTTAACAAGATTTCTTATCAACACCCCAAAATTATGCTAAAAAATGTGAATTTTCCTTTATATAAGCAGTGCAGAAAAGAAGGTGTGAATCCTTTTAGAATCGAATCACCTCTTGATTAGGCTTTAGCAAGTAGGAATTACTCAAGCAGACCTTTTGACTATGTCGAAAGGTTTACATTATGTTCTTATTGACCTTTCGACTCTGTTGGGATGGATTGATCCTCCTTTTTGAAAGTTTTCCTTTCGAATTGATAGAAGTATCTTAGAAAGTTTACCCTTGAAAGGTTTTGAACTTGTGGGAGCCTTAACGGTTGTTTTGCTAGGACTTATCCCAAGAATCTGATATAAAGGCTCCGGCCTTGTCGGAAGCGCGGTGATCTTGAGGATAAATCTAGAACTAGGAAAATTGATTTGGGTTCCGAACTTGTCAAGAGCTTTTGGATTTAAAGTAGTTTAGATTTTGGTTTGAGATCCTAAACAGGGGTCTCGATCTTATCAAAAGCTATGGGTATAACTTCCTTGTGTTTGAATCAGTAATTTCAAGCTTCAGTGTTCAAGATGGCTTCGACCTTGTTGAAGGCTATGGCTTAGAAGGAATATAGCTTATAATCGTTTGCTAAAGTTATCAGAACTTGAAGAGGTTTCTACTATGTCGATAGGATCCTTTCGATGAAGATGAAACCTACAACATAAAGGTGAATCTAATTAGAACTTTAATGAAATAGTAAAGTAATCAAAAGTTCTTAAGACTTCCCTTTATCCAGCAAAGGAAACTTTATTTTACTAAATCCCTAAATCAAAAACTTTGTAAATAGGGTTATAATGCTTTTCTTAAGAGTATAAAAGTTGAGAATGAGAGGAACTGGATCCCCAAAAACGTGACCCCTTGGGTCTTATTTATAAATGCGGCTCAGCACCTTTCGATCCCAATGATTTTGACTGAGTTGGAAGGTAACTGTTGAGAGAATTAAGCATGTTGCCGCCTTTGTTGAAAGGCATGGTAGTGCTCCTCTTCTTTGAGTTATGTTGTGAGTGCTTCTGACTTTGTCGATAGCCCATGCTCATTGGTTTCGATGATGTTGGCTACACCTTATGTTCTCATTTCTGATCTGATGCAGAACCTTTCTTGGACCACATTGGTTTCGACCAAGTCGAAAGGCTTACTATAGCTTTCGAAGGGGTTGCCCAAGATAATACTTGCTTCTTAGCAGTTTGAATGAAGGCGAAACCATTGGTTTCAAACGATTTGGCGTATATTCAAAAAGCTATGCTTCATTGTCTTCGAAAGGTGTGGCTTCGACATGATCGAAAGGTCTTCACCTAATTGAAAGGTTGTTAATGAAGGCGAAAGGTTGCTCTTGACTCCTTTACCTTCTTCGAAAGGTAAGAACCCTCTGGATATTGATTGGAGACACCATCCAATACCTTCGAAAGATCTTGAAGCTTCCAGTTTTGATGGCAGCATCCCTTTGACTCCTTCGAAATATTTGGCTGGAACTCTTCTCACTTATTCTTCGCTTAAAGACGTTTAGCTCAGTCGAAAAGTGAATATTTGGAGTGACAATGGGCCTAAATGTCCAAATATCAGCACTTCCAAACCAAAGCTACCTTCCTCCTCCTCCTCCACGCTTATGGCATATCCAAGCTCCCCCTCTCCTTCTCACCTCCTTCCACTTCTTACTCGCTAATCATGCTTCCCATGAACGCCTAAATCCAAAGTTTAAAAGAGATTAAATAAGATTTGGTTAACCTTTGAGAAATTTAGGGAGTAATTAGTGGATTAATGCTTAAGCACTTCCACATTTTCAACCCCCCTACTTCATCTGAAGCTTAGAAATTTATTTGTGATTAATTCCTTAGGGTGTATCCATCTTTATATAGCCTTAGAAATGTAATATGAAAATACCAAAACCCTTCAAAATCCTTATGACAACTTTACACCACATAGCTTAAGTGTTAAGAAATTTCCTTATTTGCTCATTTTTGAAATATATCATCTTCACCGCATTATCCTCTTCACACCTAACTAGATAACCTGAAGAACCTTCTTATAGTTTTAGTGAAAATATTTTTATTTCATTAAATTGATTTCCTAAGCAAATAAGCGTATGTAAAAAGAAAAATCTGAACAACTTCTGACGGTTAAAAAGCTACTTACCAACAAAATAATTTTCCATCACATAATCGATATATTTTCAAAGTATTTATATTTTTAAATATTTTTTCAAAATAATTTTTCCATATGAGGTTAAAAGTCTTGTCAAATCATTTTAATAACATTTAATCTAAGATTCAAACAATTAAATAATTCAGATATTTAAATACTAAGTGTCAAAAATTTCAGATCATTACATTCATACTCAAATACATCTTATTAGAACTTCCATAAAAAGGTTTTGTAAAGTAAAGAACTTTAAAGCCATTTAAATCACAAAAAACAAGTCAAAACGTCGCATTTTAAACAATTAATACTATAAGCAACTTACTACAGCATTTATAAATGCTATTAAAAGTCCTTGTTAAAACAACATTGAAAAGCACCAACTTTCACCGGTTTTAACCACTTAAAAAATGATCTAAGAATTGAAATTTTTACAATAAGTACTGCCCTTACATTACTTACATACCATAGAAAGAAGCTCTAAAACCGTTTTTCAATTTATTTATAAAAATTCTCGAAAACTAGCAATATTTACATAGTGTATTTATAATCATATTTTTGTTCTAATTTTCGCAACTATTGTTCACCATTTATTGAACTTTTCAAATCATTTATTTACTGTTCAATACACCAAAATATGTTTAAAGAACATCCGACCTAAATTATCTAAAGTTAAGATCTTAAATATCCAATTTACAGAAGTTATAGTTAAGGGATATCGAAGTGCGCTAATACTGACTATTCTCATTTTAAACACTTTCGAGCATACTTCAATTTAACACACAAGTTAAACAACCATTTGAACATCAAATCGAGGCCATGCCACATGTTTAAGAGGGTAATAGAAGTGTTTTTACAATATAAAGTTGTCATTTGCATTCAAAAGCAAGAGGAGTCCAAAGTTTATAACTTTACTTAGTTAATATCACTTTAACTTTATACTTTGCACACAACATATATATACACAATATATACTTATAAGATAGTGGGATAAATCACTTAGATCCAAGTTAATAACCAAACCAAAGCACGAACCAAGGCAACCCTTCCTACCATCACCTCATCACCAAAGCAACCACCTTTGCCTCTAAAATCTCAAAACAATGCCTAACCCATCATTGCTCATAGCCAAGATAGGTTCCCGCTTATACTCCATTATTCCTCAATTTCTTATATAGTAAACCATGTTCTAATGATATTCTAATTTATTTAGGAAAGCTTAGTTGTAATCCGAGTTGGTTTGAATAAAATTTAAGAAAGTTAGAGAGGAAAGGATGGAGAAGGAAGCCATCAAATGACTTAATTTTCATTTGTGAATTTGTGATCAATTCCTAAGGGTATGCCTCTTCTGAAGGAACTAGACTAGTGCGCAACGGAAGAAGTGGGTGAATTTCAAAAAAATTACCATTTTGGATTAATATGCCTATGAAGTCTAAATATACTTAGAACTTTTCTAAGTGTTCTTCTAAATAAAATCTTTATTTTATATAGATTTAGAAATAAAGTTTAAAATTTAATTTAAACATGTATGTTACATAATGAATGTATTAAATACATTCATGTTGTGAAATATAAGTGTAACATATAGGAAGTGTATATTTGTGTAACTAAGCATGAGAAATTTTTAGAGAAGGAAAACTGTTGGTTTTCTTTCTCTTGACATATGTATAATAAATTTAGATAAGATGAGGCTCAAAATGTAGAGCGAGAAACCCTTTCATTTCACTCTCTCTCCCTAATCACATTGGACGTGTTAAATGAAATTTGTAATAGAATTTGTATATGCCTTTGATGTCCAAGTTTTTTTTATTTTTAATAAAATATACATGTATAATAATTGATAAGGTTATACATATGCATGTTGAAATAACTTTTCCTATATATATAAATACATATATACGTACATAAGTTTGTCAAGACAAGAATTAACGATTGTAACGACGGTTTCAATTAAGGAAGAGTTTGAATTAAATTTTACAATTTCACACAAAAGTCTGTTTTGACTTAGATTAAAATAGCACAAACACACACACACACACACGCACACACGCACACATATATATATAAATAATTGCAAGTTATTTATTAAGTTTAAAATAACACACACAAACACACATAGGTACACACACACACACACACACACACACATATATACATATTTGTGTGTGTGAATATTGCAATTTAAGTAACATATATGTTTAAATTTAATGCTAACGAAATGATTTAATCTTTTAATGTTAGATATGAAATAAAAGTCTATAACTTTACGTAAATGAATACTTGTGAATTCTAAGCAAAAAGACAACTTTTACTTTTATGACTAAATAAAGTAAAAAGAAATCATTTTGGAAAGTTATTATGCAACATTGGAAATTAACTTTAATTTAGTTTTAAATAGCCAACAAAAATATTTTATTAATGTCTATGTATACAAATGTTACAAAATTTTATGTGCAGCATAATAAAACATTTTCAAATTTTCTTTCTGGTCACAATGATGAAAAAAGAATATCGGACAACTTGGGCATATATAAATTTGTTGTATAATAAATAAAATCTGATAATACAAAGGGACAAACAGTAAAAGAAATAAAGGATTTGAACCATGTTAATCATAACAAACATATAGTCAATGACTATGTAGAAAAGAAGAGACTCAAAATTAAATATACATGATGATCATATAATCAAATGATATTTACAGAAGGAGATCCGATTTATATTACAAGATGAATACATAAGATAGAAGAGATATAATATGAATAAATCTAAACCATTTAAATATGATGAAACAGAAAATACATAATATGAATAAATCTGAACCATTTCAACTTTATGAGTATGCAAATAAATGAAATTAGAATTACCAAAAATGAAGTCAATGATTTACACATTGAATGATGAATAAAACCCTAATTCGCTTGACTAGGCCTCTAGATTTTGCAAGGATCTAGAGACAAGAACCACCTTCAATTTGTTTGTATTATTTAATTTTTTTTATGGAATTTTATTTTTCATAGAAGCCGTTAAGGGAGAGGCGGAGAGTTTGAGAAAAAAATTTGTCTTTTTGAAAAAAGAACGTGTAAAAGAACGAGAGAGAGAATATGTTTTAAAGGAAACATTAAAACATTTTCAATTTCCTCCTTTTAAACCTTCCTCAGTTAATTCCAAAATTAAATCACCATATCCTCTTCCGTCCTCTTCATATTTTCCGTAAAAAAAACTAAAACAAAGAGAAAACCACAAAGTTCATTTCATAAATGATATTTAAGTGATCATAAAGTGGAGATTAATTTCTTTATTTTTGTTAACGATAAGAATGGTTTTAACGCTAACACCCGGTGTATCTCGTGATGAAGTGAAAGCACCACCCGTTTATATGGGAAACAAAGTAAAAAGAAAAGTCGCAGAAAAGTAAAAGAGACAGAGATTTTTATAGTGGTTCGGCTTCTAGTAAGCCTACATCCACTTTACATTCTTCATTATCTTCTTTGTACATACTTTTACAAGATTACAACACTTTTACAGCATGATCTCTCGATTACAACACGATCTTACAATTACAACATGAACAGAGAAAGAAGTTAGAACGTTGATGGTGAATTGCTCTTCGAATCTCTCTTAGATGAAGTAAATCTCTTGATGAAGAATCTTCGATGGTTGAGGTGCTCGGAGAGTCCAGAAATCAGTAGAGTGTAGGCGCCTTTAAATCCAGAAAAGTCCACTCCTAGTTGGAGTAAACGGAGTATTTATAGGAGAGCTCGGAGTTAGGTCGGCTGGGTTTAGGTCGTGAGCGACCTAAGGTAGGTCGTAGGTCGTGTCGGAGATTTGGAGTTAGGTCGGCTGGGTTTAGGTCGTGAGCGACCTAAGGTAGGTCGTAGGTCATGTGTTGCCGAGTTACGACCTAAGAGGATGGGTTCGCAAGTGGCTTATCATGCTGAGGTTCCAGGAGCGACTTACGGTTTAGGTCGTGAGCGACCTATGGGTTAAGGAAGGAAGGTAATGATTTATGGAGTTGGCAGTAGGTCGTTAGCGACCTAATCATTAAGAGGGGCACGAGCTAAAGGAGTGGCGACCTAACTGAATAGTCGCTAGGTCGTTATGAGCTACCTTAAGTCGTGGACTCTTTAAGTCGTCCCACTTTTAGGTCGTCCCACTTTTAGGTCGTGATATCTTTTAAGTCGCTGCACCCTTAGGTCGTGACTTCCTGTGAGTTGTTAAGTCGTTTAGTTTTAGGTCGCTGGACCACTTTATGCCTTAAGTCGCGGAGCTGCTTGAGTCGTCATGCTTTAGGTCGCGAGGTCTTCGTGGTGGCTTAGGTCGCGAACTCCTTCAAGCAGTTAGGTCGCTGGAAGCTCTAACCCGTTAACTCGCTGAAAGCTTTAGCCCGTTGGAGACTCCATGCTCTAAGTCGCATACCGTTTTGGATGGGGCGCTGCCCCGCACCCCGCCGGGGGCGCTGCCCCCTGGACCCTTGCGACCGGTCCGTAGCGGTGGCGTTGCCCCCACACCCCCATCTTGGGGGGTTGGCACCCCCCTGGACCCCCCCTCCGTAGGGGATCTTAGATGAAAAATCATTCAACAGAACTTGCTTTATTGAGATGTTGAGTTGACCGATCTTTGAGACGAGCCATCTTGCTTTTCTCGGTCGATCTTTTGATATCACGGCCTTGCTGAAAAAGGCGGGATAACAATTTTAATTTCTCATTTAGATATTAAAAGCTCATTTGAAAACTCTCCCTTTGTTCGTCATGCATGTGGGCCTCACAAAAAAATTCCAAAAACATTAGCAAGTGCTGTGACATTTTGGTTATCGCTTACACGTCTTTTGAAAAATATCCTATTTTACTTACTATAAATGATATCGTAGTGATAATTATTTACACCAATTCTTTTCGTCAAAACTATATCATTTTGGATTTATGGAATTTGGTAATGGTTAAAATTCCAACATCTTCCAACTCTATAGTCCAAACATAAATTTTGGTTCAATGGTAACAATTATTATTAACTATACTACTCTGGCCAGAGTTTTGACTTTGATTTAACTTGAGTTGACCATAATACTAACCCCATTTTACAGAGGAGACGAATCCTCTCTTGAATAGTGCTTAACTTTCAATACTTCCAGTCGACCCAACTATTGTCACTCGATGAAAGCTATGCCGTCATTTGACTATAATAAAAGAGGAGCTTTCATATTAATGATTACTAGTATTCTCAAGTCGAAAGAATGGGGTGAATTATTCGCATCGATATTTTTTGTTTGACCTTAGCTATATTAACAAATAAAAGACTATCGAACGAGTCATTCCACAGTTATCCAATAACTATTAGTACATAACCCCTAGAAGTCCTGAGTGGTCATGACTTATACACTGCCAACATTTGGAGAGCGTTACATACTCTAGTCTCAATGGATACATTGATATCCATTCTCAATGCATCTTGACTGGGAACATTTGAAATGGCATATTTAATTTTATTGTGACAAATTACTCTTTGTTATAACACTTTGTAACTACTATCACAAAAATATATCATTTATGGATTTTTTTTATTAAATATATTTTTATTCAAATTTATTACAACATTATATGAAGTATATAATAGAAAGAAAATATTTCTATTTCGAATAAGATTGGTCAATGAGTTAGATATATGTAACAAATTACATAATTGCCCTTCGGGCATACCCCCAAACTCTATCAATCTCCCACTTGCACTTGGGATCAATGATGGAATCTTACTCCAACTTCTCTAATTAGTTTTCTCAAAACCAATTGGATCAATCCCTCTATGAACGGGTATGCTGTTATATTACATTTATCTACTCTGTCAATCAACCTTCTCCGATGGTGATAAACTATTTTATCATGTAGAACAATTTGGAGTATGTCTCTCGACTTCTAGCGAGCTCTAAGATATGTTACGAACTATATCATGACATTGTTATCATATAACAATGTTATGACATTCTCAACATTTGGAATCGGCTCAGTTATAAATTTTCGCACTTATATTTGTATATACAATGTTTTATTGCGGTGCTATTCTAGGAAATGTACTTAGCCTTTTTCATTAAATATTGTGATCTTTCATTTGGAACATTTCTAACTTAAATTTTTTAATTTGAATTTATTATTGACATATTATACTCAATATCACTTATGAAGTTTGAGCCTGAACACTCATTTATAAGATGTTTTAGTTTCTGTATATAATTCTCTACTATTTCAGGAATACACTAGAACACTTCAAACAACCATTTTGTGATATCATTTTTAATTTGATATTTGCTTCATATGTCAAATATAACATGTACGATAATTCCTATTGCCAATACGTAAGGAACTCACCTCACATGTTCCATATTAAACAATTTAGCAAGATGTCTTTGCATATCGTTTTGAGATAATCCCAGTATCTTTTACACTCACTATAAAATACATCATTTACAATCCAATATTGAGCATTAAAACAACTAAAGTTGACTTTAACACAAGTACATCGTATAAAATCAACAACGTGTTGTTTACTTATAGTTCAATGTACCTCTTAATGTTTTTTCTTATGAATACATTCTTCATTAGCATTTTGATTGACAATCAAACTATTTAATATTTCTATCAAAATATTTGTTCAAACTTTATGCCTATAAAATGATACTTTCTATCATTTCTTGGATCTTATCCACAGGCGCACACACTTAATATCTCTCCCACCGGCTTCGAGACATTTTAGTTATTATCTGTAAATAATTTACTTTGAATCATTATTTAAAATTTTCTATTTCAATACATACATACCAAACACAAAGCCATTCTAAGTGGTAATTTTGTGAGTAAATTTGAATTAACTTAGGCATGTCGAATACTGAATCTATTACACTAATTTCAACAACTAAAATTTGTGATATTATTCTTATCAGCATTGCTCATTTTAGTCCAACTGTATTAGTCTTGCTCATAAAGACACAATCACAACCAATGGATCACATCCCTTCGATTACGACTACCAGAATCATATTTTGATAGCATATTTGGAATTCTTTAATATTTGTCCATCATACCATATCACAGAGTTAACACTCTTGATGGTTTAAACAATCAAGGATTATATATTTCCGACATTGATAAGAAACTCATAGTTTCTATTCAATATGCGATAGTACTTACTAGACACTCTAATGCATTGTGTTCATTTAGGTTAGTTAATTTCATTTTATCTCATCTAATCAGTTCTATCTACGTATCATATCTAATTCCATTTTACTACCAATAATTTCTTATGGAAAAGTTGGTATTTCTTGAAACAACAACTGTTTCTCAGTGCAATAGAATAGGTATTCGTAAACATTTTATAAAAAAATTATTTATAAAATTGATTTGGTTTTAATTTACAAAACTTATGTTCAAAACATAAATATGTTATCCAATGATAGTCTTCCAAAAATTCTTTTGGGGAGATTCATACAACAAATCTTACGAACAATTATTACGTGTAATCTTTCAACTCACACAACCTGCCAACTCATTGGCCTAGGATATGTTGAGATTTCTTATAAACCAATATCTTGCATGATCTTGTAAATTGTTATTTACATGAGATAATATTAACCTTGGGTACCACTCTTAAGTACATGTAGAAAGAAACTAACTCAACTTCACTCACAATTAATTGTACTTTATCCAACAGAGTTCGACTACTTCTTATCGATGCATCATTATGTATCACATAGAGGACTAACTTTTGAGATTGAATCTTTATTTTTTTTAGGTATGTTCGGAACCTTTTCCAATATACTCACTCATTCGATCAAATTGAATCATTTCTATCGCATGTCATTTTATTTACTTCTGTTTTATACTCTATGAGTTTACCTACATATACTATATATGTATCAAATGCACAGGTCCATGTTGATGATAACTCATTAGTGAATATGACGAAGTATGTGTAACTGTTTTGCTATTAATTGACTTGTGATTGCATACATCAATATGTGTCAATCTGAAGAGTTCAATAACTCTATTGATGCTACCACTAAATGGGTGCATAGCCCTTGATTATTTGAAATATAATTAACTAGGATCATATGTTTCATAATAACATAACAATACCATCTCTCAAAACTACGGCTTAGTCAATAAATCCAAAATAATTGTAAAAAATATTAGATGCTTCTATATTTACTAATGCATCACTTTTTTTATGACAAAAATACCATATTATAATTTCATTCCATAATAAATATTTATATTGAAATATAGCTATGTCTACTATACAGTTGATAATGAAAAATAGTCACTATTTCACAAATAATGTGTGGTAAATTTTACGACAACAATTTTCATGCTTTGATGCAATTAATAAGTGATATAAGGCATGCTTCCAATATTTCCACCATTACTGTAATAGTGTACTTGATTTGGAGGTTCATTATTCACTTAATATAGAGTATTTATTTCAGATACTGTAACTAGTTTACAGTGGAGAGTTCTTTGATCAACTATCTTCAACCCATAGAAACTAATCGCATAAAAAACAATTTTCTATACAAAAATGCATTTCGAAGTAGAAATCATTTTTCTTATTCCAATATTAAGTATCTTTTATTACTATTACAATTCTTGTCTTCGATATTTCTTTATGTAGCAAAAGGGACCATTCACTTTCTTCACCCCAACTATACTTTAAATCACATCTACTGTTGTGCACTCATTAATCTTTTTAAATGGTCAAAACATTCAAAAGAAAAACCTTTACTACAATATCATAATGAACTCTTTACAAAAGTGCATTTGATTATCCTTAACTTTTAAAGACATTAGACATGACGTGCTTTGTGTAAATTGATCAAACTGACATTTCAGTTATTGAGTTCTTATATTTATATTATAGTTTTAGTCTAGTATTACATTTAACATGATACGATCCTTTTGTAATCAATCGATTTGATTACTAAATCTCGCACTAAGGTTTATTTGATTTTTTGGATGAACTAATTTCATTAAAACATTGTACATTATAAATTTTGACCGTTCACCATATAACATTTGTAAATGGATCAAATATCCATAATCATGTATTTATTTTAGAGTTTAAAACTCATAGAATGCAATACATGATCTCAAACAAATAAACCGTATGCGACCAAATTATAAAAGTATCAAGTAGCTGTAAAACTAGGCACTTGCATGGGTATAGAAATGCTCACATGCAATAATTATTTGTTAGTAAGGATATGTCATATTTCTATTTGTCAATTTTCGATTCAATTCATAATTGATAAATATTTTATCAATCATTTTTAAATGCATAAATTTATCATTGTAGATTATTATAATATTGTATAGCTTATGTTCTTACAATATTAGAAAAGCTAAATATTATCATTTCATTTTCCTAATAAGGCCTCTACTAGTCTTTTATGTTTCACCAAACCCTAAATGAAACATATAAGTCTTTTGACTTCACTAGTGGATATTAGGACTCGTTTGCTTTAGGATTCTGACCTTAAGAAAAGCTCAACAAACCATAGACTCGCATGCGATGGATAATTCATTATCGGTTGTATCATATAAAACTCCTAACCTTTGGTACCATGTCCTAAGTCTGCCTTTACCTTTAGGAAAAGTCAACAAGTAAAGTGGGACTATTCACTCAAAGACCTAAGTATAATGCTTATACCTTGAGGAAAGCTCAACAAATATATGTAGTTATCTTGCTTCGTCCGTTCAATATATTAATAGTACTACATATACATCCCTAACTTGAGGAAAGCTCAACAACTAAGGAGTATGCAAGCGATCTATTATTATATAAATAATAGAGGACCACTTTATATTAAATATTCTTAATCTTTAATATATTATATCGAGTGACATCGACTTATGGAATAATGTATTTCTTATGAAATACTCTCATGATTCAAGTATCGAACACATAGGAAATCATGGTATACCCTTAGTGTTCCACCTTTAGTTTATACATTTATATCATATAAGTTTTATTATTGTATAACTTGTATATTTCATATTACTCATATAATATTCTTTTGTATAATATTTCATAAATTAAATCTTATTTAACTAATTTTAATCAATCAACTCTTTAATTAATTTTATATTAGTATTCCAATATAACTTTTATATTGGACATATCTACTACAACCTTTATATTGTATACTAAACCTTTATAGTATAATACATATATCGTATATTTGCATATTTTTAATTTAATAAATTAACCTTTAATCAATTTATTCAATTAATTAACCTTTAATTCAAATTAAATCAAATAATTTTAATTAAATTATATTAATTTTAGAATTTATCTTTTATATACATATATGTATACTTATGTTATCTTAAACATTTTAAAATAACATAACATATATCAATATAGAACACATGCATATAAGTATTAATTAATTGACTTTGTTAACTAATTTATTTTATCTATCTTATTAATGAATTTTAGATTTTAAATTAATATTAAATAGTTCCAAACATTTTGAAATTTTCATTATCTTTTCAAACACTTTGAAAACTTATCTTATTATAACCTTTCATGATAAACTTGTTTGCTTTTTAAATTTAACTTTTAAATTTAAAATCTTGTCTTAATTTTCAAAAAAAATTTGAAAATTATCCGAAGGCACAATTCAAATTGGGTTTTTCTATTAGGGACAACCTTTGGGCTTACTTCATCTTTCAGGTCAGGTTGGTAAACAGGTAGGATAAGTTACTTGATTATCCAATTTCAATCTTAGACATTACCTTTCTAGATACCGTACTAAGTGGACAAGTTTAATTAATTAGCCCTAACATGACTAATTTAGCTGCATATTAGGATCTGATATCATTGAAGGAACTGGGCCAGCACACAGCAGAAGAAATGAGTGAACTTTAAAAAATTACCACTTTGGATCTTTAATAGGCCTATGTAGTCTAAATATACATAAAATTTTTCTAAGTTTTCTTTTAAATAATTTTTTATTTTATTTAGACAAATAAATAAAGTTTAAAATTTAATTTAAATATGTATTTAATGTAATGAATGTATCAAACATATTCTATCCTGAAATATAAGTGTAGCATAAAAGAAGTGTACATTTGTGTAACTAAGCATGAGAAATTTTTAGAGAAGGAAAACCTTTGGTTTTCTTTCTCTTGGGATGTATAATAAATTTAGCAAAGATGGGTGTAACGATCCAGAATTATAGTCATTTGAATTTGGAATATTTAATAGATTTTAAATATTGAAAAGATATTTAATAAGTTAAATAATTTGAATTTAAAATGTAGCGATTTATTTGATAATTTAATTGTTGAATTTAATTTTTGGAATTCGCTTAAATAATTAAGTCCTAAATTTAATATGAATAAAAATGATTTTGAAAGTTGATTAAACTCTATTTAAACAAGAATGAAGATAGTAAACTTATAACTTAGATTCAAAAGTGATATATTTGGTTTTTAGAATAATTCATTTTAATTAACATGTAAAAATAGCCTTTCGAGGCACTATCTTGGATTTCGACGAAACTAGTTTCATTAGATCCGTAATAGTGAATTATTGTATGTTAATGAATTTCACTGCGATTGGAAGTTTTGGTTGGTTGTGCGAGTTCGAAACGCGTAGAAACTAATTTTAGAAGTTAAATATAATAACAGGTTTGAAAAGCTATCTTCTATATATGATCGAATTAGGTCTCGAAACAAGTTCCATGTGTTCAAAATAGAGGTATTACATATAGAAGCTAGACGACACGTCTCGTTTAGAGTTCGAGATTTTTTAGACGTTTAAAGGCTTGATATTTTTAATTTTAAAATAATATATATACTGTTTCTTTGCCATACCCTATGCAATGGCTGCCCATTACATCCACATACAAGTTGATACCTATCTCTAATTTATATCTTACAGATTCCCCCTTTTCACATTTTTCAAACTAGAGAAGCAAGAAAAATGAAGAAGAAAAATTAAACTAGATCCAAACTTTGGATATTTCAAACAAAATTATTTGGCCTCGTCTTGCTGAGATCTACGTATTGGTAAGCAAGATTTGGGCTACGACTTCATTTTTCTTTGAACTGTAGGAGTAATATTGAGCAACGTGATGCTTTAGAACTTAGGTTCGACTTTTAAAAAAAATGGGGATGGAGTTTGGTTGTATGGTTGTCGTTTGTAGGTAGAGGAGATCGAATGGCAGTTGGCGGCACGATTTGGTGGAGCCTGGCATCATCTAGGCCATCGTTATCATATGGTCAAGGCTATAGTGTAGGGGAAGTCGTGATTTGTTTCGGGAAGGCGGAGATGAGATGGTGGTAATAGGTAGGTGTAGTTCTAGGAGAGAAGATCGTTGGAGTCGTCGGATTTGAATTTCAACAACCGGAGCTGCGTATCCTAGGTTGGATGCACGACCATGCATTGGGTTTCATGTGCAGGTTAGAGAAGGTGGGTTACTTTAAGGGAAGAAGGAGGATTTTGTATTGTACTGGTAATTAGTTTATTAATTAATGTGATTAATTTAAATAAATTAAAAATTAAAAATGGTAAACTCATTAAATTTATAACTAGTCCATACGAGGACCAATCGAGACGTGGATTTTTGCATTGAGCTCGTAATGACAAAAGCTTGGCGATGGAATTGGTTTGGACGGGTTTTGAAGCAGTTGAAATTTGAGCTAAAATGGGACGTTGTTCGATTTTAGTACCAAATGAAAAAGCATCAGCGATAACAGAAATTTCGATGAGTTAATCTCACCTTTTTGGTTAACTAGTATGATATAAAGTTGATAAAAATTGTTGATTGCGTGTTTTTATTATATACTATTTTATTAGTTGGTTTGGTATATTCCTGCCCCTGGAGCAAATGAGATCCTATTACGTTCCCATGTAAGAGCGAATAACCCTTTGTATACGAATCCCGCCTCGAAGAGGTTGATTTATAATATTTAGTTATGCAGGGAGACAGGTTGGAGGGATCCAATAGGATTACTCATCATTGTTGATTTAATTTCAATAACAATGTTGTTATATGATTATTGGATATAAAAAACCTTATTTGTTGGCCTTATTGAATTTGACATTGTATATGTTCAACATAAAACCCGTAGTGGTAGAAATCATTAACAATGTTTGTTAAGTGATAAGTTAAATTAGGATTGATGTTAATAATAGTAATTAACTTAGTTAATTAAATAACCAACTATCAAAATCTTGGCCTAAATATGTCTTCTTAATTTTGATGGTATGGAAATATTCGCTACTTAACACCGAAGGATTTTAACTCTGAAAATATCTTCGAGAAACACGAGAATTACATAGTACAGTTATCATCGGTGGTGCTATACTGTGCATATAAACTCGTTTTGTTCTTCTAAGATAAATGATGAAGAGATCCATCAACCTAAACGGTTAGGGGGTGATCCCCGCTCTTGTGTATTGTCTGATTATTTACTAAGAACTAGTATTGAGTATTCCGAAAAATCAACGATTGGATTTTAGAGCGCCAGGGAAGCGGAAAAGTATACTCGTAAGAGATGACTCGAAAACCGTAAACACTCTAAAAACAAATGCAGTTCTATAGAGGCATTTCATGATATATTTGGATGTTGGAATTCATGTGTGGTTTCGAGACCCATTGGGGTATGAGAATCCATGTAGGATTTTGTGATCTATTTTGGTGGCGGTGCATGAGTTGGAATGTCAAACGTAGCCTCATCGGCGGTAACGACTAAAACCAAAGGTAGGAGGCATGGCCAGTAGGGTTGGCAAACCCGTAGGGTATAGTCGGCTCCATCTAGAATTACTTACAGTTGTTATGCATGCATGGGGTGATGCACTTGGTCTTACCGAGACCAGCCATGTTTTTCCTATGGTACATCACTAAGGATGTATGCTGCTTTAGAAGGATATCTCTGATCCTTGTGCATGAGGACCGTTTCTCGAAGTACTAAGGGCACCTCCATGGAATACTACATAATTAGCGAAAGTGTCTTATCAGTTTTGGTTATATACCTAGTATTATTGTGATGTACACTCACAAGCATCACACCTACTTGATTATTATTATTTTCACATCAATGGATTTTTTATACAAAAGGTCTTGGTTATCGTAAGGTGAAAACTCGTCCGTGTTGTACGCGGTGTGGCCTTACGAGATACTTTGGTTTCAAAGATTTTAAAACATTAAAATTCAACTAGGTGTGTTTTTCTCATGTTAGTTTTTCAAACTGACCCAGGTGTTATTTTATTATAATGCTCAGGTCAGATCGACAATATTACAGAATTAGTTTGGATGGGAGCTTCAGGAGATGAGTTGGAGGCCCAGAGACGTATTCACATATATGGATATTTTTCCACTGCATCCATTATTATTTTTATCAACAATTATAAGGACAGGATGTTTTAACTGTCCAGGCTGAAATAGGTTAGTATACTTAGATTGATGTCTCTGTGTGTGTGTGTATTACAGTTTTTCTTTTGTGCAAAGATTTGTTGTATATTATAGATTATTCATTCCGCTATGAGATCTACGTTGTTGATTGTCTCTCTCTTGTTTTCTTTCTTACTTCTTCCTTCTTTATTCTTTCTTTTCCCCTAACAAATATGATTTTGACATTCGATTGCTTGGCACACAATACAATGGACATATTAATGTCGATTTTAGAGAGTCGAAAATCCCGATCATTACAATGAGGCTATAAATATTGAGAGAGAAACCTTTTTGTTTCTCTCTCTAATTACATTGAATGGCATACTAAATGCAATTTATAATAAAATTTGCATATGCCTTTGTAGTCCAAGTTCTTTTTCTTCTTTTTAATTTAATTAATAAAATATATACGTATAATAGTCGATAAGTTTACACATGTACATGTTAAAATAAGTTTTCCTATATATATATATATATATATAATCGTCAAAACAAGAATTAACAATTATAACAATGATTTCAATTAAAGAAGAGTTTGAAATTAAATTCTAAAATTTCACACAAAAGTCCGTTTTGATTTAGATTAAAATAATATAAACACATGCATATTTGTATGTCTGTGCGCCGCATGCATGTGCATGCGTATGTGTGTTATTTTAGAAAAGAACCACCTTTAATTTATTTGCTTTGTCTAAATATGTTTTGTAGAATTTTATTTTTTATAGAAGCCATTAAGAGAGAGGAGGAGAGCTTGAGAAAATTGCCCATCTGAAAATGAAAGCTCTAAAAGGATAGGAGTGGGAATATGTTTTAAATGAAATATTAAAAAATTTCAATTTTATCCTTTAAAACCTTACCTATTTAATTCCAAAATTAAATCACAAATCCTTTTCCATCCTCTTCATATTTTCAGTAGAAGAAAATAAAATAAAGAGAAAAGGACATGTTCATTTTATAAATGACATTTAAGTGATTCACAAAGAGGATATTTATTTCCTTCTTTTAACTCTTCCTTTAGATATTCAAATCTCATTTGAAAACTCTCTTATTTTCATCATGCATGTGGGCCTCAAAAAAAATTCCAAAAACACTTAGCAACTAAACTATTAAATCCAATTTAAATATTTTATTGATATTGAATATCAATACGTGCATTTATAGTTTTATAGACGCTGTGAGGACCCGCAAATCCGTACTCCTTGAATATACACTAATCTCCGTAGATTAACTCAAGATGAACAGAAATATGAATGCTCAATGTTTAAGAAAAAGAGAAAGGGAGAAGAAGAGAGAAAAAGATAGAAAATAGAGAGAAAAGAAAAAAGAAAATAGAACGGAATAGAAAACAACAGAACAATAATAGAATCTCACAATCGCAGCGGAACAACATATAATAAATAAATGAATAATCTTTAAACAAAGAACTATATCAGTTATTACATTACATCACATTACATTTCATTACATCATCATCAGAGTGTATAACATCAAACAACAACAAACAGCGGAAAAGAAATACTATATACTAGTAATACGCCATGCCATCCAGCTTGCCTCCAGCAACTCCTGAATTCCAGAATATCCTGATAAACCTTAACTCTTGACTGCCCGTGTGGAAATTGGTGGGCACCGAGAGTTTAGGAAGGAAAACAATAAACTCCAAGTCAGTCATGTGACTGGTGTGAGAACTCAAAACAGTTTATTTATCTTTAAAATCAAAATAGAGGAATATTTTTAAAGTCAATTCGCAATGCTTTTAAAAATAAGACTACCATAAGGCCTCCCGCACACACACACAATGCAAACGCAGAATCGGAGGAGATTTCTCCTTATGATAGTCAAAGATGCTTGATACGCATTAAAAAGAACATTTGATATTATTATTAGTGCATAGTGTAGGAAAAATTTATTTCGAAAATAAAGATATAAATCTTAGCCAGCATAGACATTCCGCACTTATGCCTACTATAGCTACCATGTTCAATAGCAGATTACCGCCACATTCCATGGCAGGTTATACAACTAAAACCGTACAAGATCGTATTGTTTCTTTGGATTTCCAACGAATGATCAGGCCAAGGAACTTCTATAACGATACGAATTTTGCCCGCTCGAAAATCGACGTCCATACTTCAAATCGTATTCGAATGCCATAGATTCGATCGTTCAAATCCGATTCGCCGGAGCTTATAACAACGTTAAGTAAATAACACAGCGGAATAAAAGAATAATACATTGATATACAGCTTTAATACAATATCTGATACAACAGATGATCCAATAGATATCAATATACATCAGAGATATGATACAATAAATAGCAGCGGAAAAGAAAATAGATGACATCTAGCAGCGGAACAATATAACTCTAAGATAGTCTTCAAGGAAGAACTCCAAAACTACAACTCCATCTCCAAGAATCAATCCAGCAATAGCTCGAACTCCCAATAACAATGCACCAAGCTAGGCAAGACTGGTGCGATCCAAATACTGAACTAACTCCAGATAATCTACTGAACCTAGCTATCTGAAAAACCCAACTCTAGACTGCTCGTGTAGAAAATAATGAGCACCCAGAGTTTAGGAAAGAGACAATAAACTCCGGATCAGTCGTGGGACTGGTGTGAGCAACAAAAACAGTTTATCCTTTAAAACATTCAACAAAAGATTTTCAAAGTCAATTCGCAATGCTTTTTAAAAATGAGACTACCATAAGACCTCCCGCCACACACACAATGCAAACGCAGACTTGGGGGAGATTTCTTCTTATGTTAGTCAAAGATGCTTGATACGCATTAAAAAGAAACATTTGATATTATTACTAGTGCATAGTGTAGAACAAATCATTTCGAATGTAGAATATAAATCTTAGCCAGCATAGGTACCATTATATTATGCCTGCTATAGCTACCTCCTGAGGAAGCAGGTTCTACAACTAAAACCGTACAAGATCGTATTGTTTCTTTGGATTTCCAACGAATGATCAGGCCAAGGAACTTCCCATTGCCACATGAGAACGCCTCTGGATGGACGTCCCCGAGAACCAAACCGGATCTCTGCCAACACAAGGCCGGGTTACCCCTAACTGGGTAACAACTGACACGAGTATGTCATCCCCCGGTCCTTTGGGACCTTTAACCGAGCGCTCGTCACCATCATCACACAATCATAACAAAGTGTTTTCAACATGAGTAAGTATCTGGGCTCCATACCATGATACCACCCTTTTCCAGAAGGAAATGCACATACCCTAAAGGGAGCTACCCCTCATAACCTTGCCGCATCTTTCCTGTTTTGACCATTCCGGGGTGTGAGGCTCGACGAAGTCACGTCCACAAAAACATACTTTATACAAAAGCCATGCTTTGGGTCAACAAATGATCATAGAAATGATCACCAGGATAGACGATCAAATAAATGATCCTATCACAAATAATCAACACAATGATCATTTCACAGCAACACTCAGCATGTCACATTACCAAATTGGGAATATATCGCTGATAACATTCAACTACATAACCTCTGAGCTCGTACGTCTCAGAGAAGGGTGTTAAGCTAAAAGAATAAATTCTCCGCCACCAACAGAAATATATTTGAAAGAAATCTGCTTTATATCTCAATTTGTAATGTCAGACATACAATCCATACAAGTCTGTTCCGGGATCGAACAGAACCGAAGGCACTTACAAAGAAGTCCTTGAAATCCGGATATTCACTAATCACGTTCGGACTTCCCATCACATATGGAGTCTCTATACCGGGGCCATTCGATGCAAAGACATTCGACGAGTTGGCCTTACGTTTTCAAAAATATCCGGTCTTCAACACCGGTCTTCAAATGCAATTCATAACGACGTATCACATATTCGGAATGGGATATATGACACAAAGGTCCTCTCCCGGCTAAACCGAATAGTGAGCGCAATATTTCAAAACATATGGATATTGGGATTTCAATTAAGTCACAACTTAAAACCCAAAAACTTTCCTTTCCAAATGGTTTAAACCAATTACCATTTCAAATCTTTATATTACAAAAAGATTTATTTCACAAAGATCAATTCATAGATTTCAAAACAATTTCCATTCCAATTGGATTAACTCGTTAAATCTTTAAATCAAAGATTTAACTCATAGCTTTCAAAATTCGATTAACTTGTTGAATCTTTAAATCAAAGATTCAACTTATAGCTTTTAAATCGTTTTCATAAGTTGGAAATTTTCTTCATTTTCAAACTCGAAATTCTTTTTAACACAAATTGAACGTTCATTTCTCATGTGAAAGCTTTTATTATTTGAAAACTAACAGTTTTCGTTTCAGAAAAATCCCATTATATTTACACGAGTTAACGCCCTTGAATTCTATTCACATCCCAAATCAATACTTTTAAAATAGTTTAACCCATATATAACTGGTATAACATTTTTAATCTCTAGTTTCAAATCATAGAATTCAGTTTCACATTTTGAATTTAAGTTCAAATCAAATTATTCAACTTCATACTTTATCGAGTAATTCAAATTAAATTTCATCTATGAAATTCCATTTCAAAAGCTTTTTACTTTAAACCCAATCCATTTCCAAAACATTTGAATTCAAATATTCAAATTTAAAACTATTTCAAAAATCTGTGACTTAATCGATTTCCTCGTGAAATCCATATTGGTGTGTGTGTATAAGTGTGGTCCGGGGGTTTAACACACTAGTGCAACATCATTTCAACCATCACAGATCAGAACATAGAAATATAGTTGATAAGCGATATAATGCTTATCTTCCATTCACAATTCACAGATAATATGCAGATGTAAATAAATGAATAAATTATACATGGCACAATCACAGAACAAAGTGTCACAGATCAGATAGGATAATCAATTCAAGGCAACTCATTTAATACAATCATTCATAAGTAAGGTCAAATATCGAATAATCATTTATAAACAGGATTAATTTATCGTTTAATCCTAATCAATACAATTTATTTCCAAGTAAATTGATTACTTATGAATTTAATTATCCACTCCTGATTTATTTTACAAATCATTTGATATAAATTTATTTATCTAACACTTTAATTAATTAAATTATTCTTAATTAATCATATTAATTAAATCAACCTTTTAACCCAATTACATAATTAATTAACTTTAATAAATCAAAATATCCAAAATTAATTACAATAAGTGATTAATCCTTAATTACTCTTATTAAGTAATTACATTTAAAACAATTTATAATTGATTATCTAAATTAATTAATCTAATTAATTATCAAAATTAATCACATTAATTTAGTTACTTAATAATCTCTAGTTAATTTATCTATATTAACTAATAACATTTCCTTAATTACTTTCTTAAGAAATTATCTTAGATTAATTATTACTAAACATCCCTAATTATAAATTAATCTAAATTATAAATTTAAAATCAAATAAATCATTCTTTCATTACCATATTAATTAAATTATTTTAATTACCTTAATTATTTCTAAGATAATAAATTTCTTTATTAATGATTTCATTAATCATTTAAGTGTAATTTAAACATTACACTTTTAAATTTAAATTTAAATTCCATTTTGAATTTAGGATTCAAAATGAACATATATTCAAACATTAACCAATTTAAATATCAATTTATAAGTATGTTTGGAAAAATTGATCTTCGAATTTATTTTAATTTAAATCCCAAGATTCAAATTGAACCCCAATTTATTGTCACTAAAGTTTAAATTAATTTCCAAACTTTTAAGTTTACATGTTAAAGAAATACTTATCTTTTAAAGGGAAAGTTAAAAGAGTTCTAAAACTATATTCAATTTAAATCAATTAAAATACATTTTAAATATTCAAAGTTGTTTTACAATATTTTAAATTCAAAAACTTTATTATATTTCAAAACTAGGATTCAATTTAAGCTTTTGAATCTAGATTTAAATTTAGATTTAATCTGTGTTTAAATATTAAATTTTTAGATTCTTTAAAAACATTTTTTTTTAAAACACTTTAACAAATTTTAGTTGTAAAAAAAAGACATTCCATTTTTATGAACTTATTTATTTAAATTTAAACTCGTTTTGAATTTAGATTTTATACTTGCTTCAAAACCTTTGATTAAAACTTGTCTTTCGGTTTTGAATTCAGTTTAAATTTTAAAAAGAAAAACTTAAACACTGTTTGGTTTTTTTTACTAAAACCTGTAGCTATTAAAAACTAGGTACACAACTAAACAAACCCGAGACATCATCGTTCCCTTCTCGAGTACAACTTCGAGTAAACACGCGAGAGTAAGCTCTATTCTTCCCAGGCAAAAGCAAAACAAATTTCCCAGATGCACAACATTTCTCGCGTGCATGTGCACCGCTCCATCGCCTCCCTCCGGCCATCGCCACTAGGTCGAGCAAGTCACCGACCCACCTCAGACTATCCTCCGATCATCTGAACCTTCCCCGACATTCGAAAGACAAAAATGAGAGTCAGGTTGAAACCTGGAAAACACGAACAGGGAAACCACCCCAAACCTGGAACGGCGTCGTTCGCAACGCCCCGACCACCAGAATTCATACGACACCGGCTACGACCTCGTCGACATCTCCCCCACCATCTCCCAGAGCCGCATAACACTCGATCATCCCTAGACGATGAACAAAGCGAAAACCCAACCTTTGACAAAACTAGGTTTAGAAATTTCAGAAGCTCGCCGACGCCACCACGTTGAACTATCCACTATGCCGACGCCACCACGTTGAACTATCCACTATTCCAATATTTTTCATAGCTTCACCTATCACTCCTCCACCTCCAGGAGGAAACTCCTCCCCTCCAATCAATGGGATCACCCACGGCGACCCAAAATGCCCAAAATGATCGAACCCAAACTGCTACTTCAATGCTTAACTAAAAATAATAATTTTTGTTTCAAAAATCAAGTTTTAGTGTTAGCTTTTGATTCATATACCTAAATTCATAAACTGATACAATTTATTTTTGACTTAATTAAGTTTATTATGTATTTCATATTTCCAGATACAATTTTAAGTTATTTTAAATTGAACAAGTTTTTAAACTAAAATCTATGATCTGACAAGCATACTTGGTGCAAGACTTATGACTCAATAAGGTTTGGACCAAGAGCAATTGAGTTTTGATTAAAAAAAATTGAGTCTGGAACTGAAGTCAGAGGGAAACACAGAGATGCTCATCACTATATTTATACATAACACAGAGAAATACTAAAATCACACAAACAAAGTGAATTCCAGAGGGAACATGCAACAGAACAATGTACTCGAACTATTTTGATTGTAATGTTACTCACCTGTCATGGTTGAACAGAGACAGTGCTTTTTGTTTTTAACCTGAAAACTTTGAATCATTGCTTGTATATTGTTGTTGAAGTTTTGTTTTAGTTTGAAAGGATATTTGCCTCAGTTTTTTTTTTTTTTTTTAGTTTTGAAGATGGACAAAATGAGATTGAGGAAGGCTGGGTATATAAGAAAATGAGTAGTACAGGGATGATATCTTTGTTTACACATAGGTATGGGTGATATGCTATGTTATGGTGGCTGAGATGTTTTTAATAAATGCTTTGGTACTTTATCACTTTTCCTTGTTTTGTTTAGTATAAAAGGCATGGCTGGTATGCTTGCTAATAAATGTTAGTGTGTGTGCTGATAGGATCCTGTACATGCAAGACAGTAAATGCATTAAATGTAAGTATGTTTGAAATGTTTATTTGCTCCCTTGCATTCTTACAGCAATCTTACTTTATATATATATATTTTTTATTTACCTTTTTTTTCTTGGTTTACTTACAGCACATATGCTGTTAACTTTGTTTTGTTTTGTTTCTTTTTTTATGCCTTTGTTTGCTTATACTTTTGTTTTTGTATTTGTTTTAAGTGTACATACTTATGTTATTCTATTATGTATGTACAGTTTGTATATTTGTTTGTTTGAGTTGTAGTTTGTTTTGTTTATGCTTATATTTGTATTTGTCTGTATGCATACATTTGTTTCTATTTTCTTATTTGACTTTATTTGGTATATGTGTTATTACTTCTTTTGTCTTCTATTTCTTTTGTGTTTCTATTGTTAGTTTAAATATTTATCATAAATTTTACTTTATAAATTATTGTTTTATATTTATCTATATACACATACATATATAGTATTTAAATTCAAATCAAATATATATATATCTATATATATATATATAAAATTTTAAATTTACTCATATATGCTCAAATACATATATACATATATATATATATGTATATATATATATATCTCATCTATATACATATATGCAAATTTTCAAATAAATTTGACTTAATATATTTTCTATTTGAATCGGGGAAACTCGCATCTCTTAAATCGATAAACTTACAATTTTAATTCAAAAATTCATTTAAATTATCAATTTAAATTCATAAAAATTTGGGTTCGTTACAAACTTCCCCCCTTAAAAGAATTTCGTCCTCGAAATTCGCAGGCACGAAAACAACACAGAGATAGACAGGTTCGATCTCTTATAATTCCTCAAACACAAGATATGGATTCCAAATTCAAGTCGAAATATCTCAAAATACATACCAATTTGTCCCTCTTCGGACTTCGACCAACCCAAGAAATTACAACAGAATTTCAAATTTGGTTTTAAACGAAATCGATTTATCGATACAATTCAATTTATCCCTCATATTCTATTAATCAATTTTAACTCAATTTAAAATTTCTAATTTATTTAAAATTTTCAATCTCTAATTTTAAATTCATATTCATTAAAGTTTAAATCAGAAACTGATAAGAAATCGATAAAGATAAGGATTTTCTATAACGAATCGTAGAGCCACCATCATATCGAAACTGCTTCTGGAGCTGTCAGGAAGCAATCAAAAGAATTGAAATCGAATCAAAGAAAATTTGATAGAGAAAGATTGTTTCCACTGTTGTTACAGAGCATTGACTAATTATAGTCGTATTTCCCTATCCCCTATCTTGTTCTCTTCATGCACTCATACTCGCTATCAACAGATAGAAAGAGAATTTACTGAGGCGTTCAAACAGATATCTTAGGGATTAATCATTCTGGGGATACTTCACCCTATCTCTAATGAGCTACTTAATGTGTTATACTCCTGAGCTAAAGTTCAACCCTTAGCTCTGATACCAAATGTAACGATACGAATTTTGCCCGCTCGAAAATCGACGTCCATACTTCAAATCGTATTCGAATGCCATAGATTCGATCGTTCAAATCCGATTCGCCGGAGCTTATAACAACGTTAAGTAAATAACACAGCGGAATAAAAGAATAATACATTGATATACAGCTTTAATACAATATCTGATACAACAGATGATCCAATAGATATCAATATACATCAGAGATATGATACAATAAATAGCAGCGGAAAAGAAAATAGATGACATCTAGCAGCGGAGCAATATAACTCTAAGATAGTCTTCAAGGAAGAACTCCAAAACTACAACTCCATCTCCAAGAATCAATCCAGCAATAGCTCGAACTCCCAATAACAATGCACCAAGCTAGGCAAGACTGGTGCGATCCAAATACTGAACTAACTCCAGATAATCTACTGAACCTAGCTATCTGAAAAACCCAACTCTAGACTGCTCGTGTAGAAAATAATGAGCACCCAGAGTTTAGGAAAGAGACAATAAACTCCGGATCAGTCGTGGGACTGGTGTGAGCAGCAAAAACAGTTTATCCTTTAAAACATTCAACAAAAGATTTTCAAAGTCAATTCGCAATGCTTTTTAAAAATGAGACTACCATAAGACCTCCCACCACACACACAATGCAAACGCAGACTTGTGGGAGATTTCTTCTTATGTTAGTCAAAGATGCTTGATACGCATTAAAAAGAAACATTTGATATTATTACTAGTGCATAGTGTAGAACAAATCATTTCGAAAGTAGAATATAAATCTTAGCCAGCATAGGTACCATTATATTATGCCTGCTATAGCTACCTCCTGAGGAAGCAGGTTCTACAACTAAAACCGTACAAGATCGTATTGTTTCTTTGGATTTCCAACGAATGATCAGGCCAAGGAACTTCCCATTGCCACATGAGAACGCCTCTGGATGGACGTCCCCGAGAACCAAACCGGATCTCTGCCAACATAAGGCCGGGTTACCCCTAACTGGCTAACAACTGACACGAGTATGTCATCCCCCGGTCCTTTGGGACCTTTAACCGAGCGCTCGTCACCATCATCACACAATCATAACAAAGTGTTTTCAACATGAGTAAGTATCTGGGCTCCATACCATGATACCACCCTTTTCCAGAAGGAAATGCACATACCCTAAAGGGAGCTACCCCTCATAACCTTGCCGCATCTTTCCTGTTTTGACCATTCCGGGGTGTGAGGCTCGACGAAGTCACGTCCACAAAAACATACTTTATACAAAAGCCATGCTTTGGGTCAACAAATGATCATAGAAATGATCACCAGGATAGACGATCAAATAAATGATCCTATCACAAATAATCAACACAATGATCATTTCACAGCAACACTCAGCATGTCACATTACCAAATTGGGAATATATCGCTGATAACATTCAACTACATAACCTCTGAGCTCGTACGTCTCAGAGAAGGGTGTTAAGCTAAAAGAATAAATTCTCCGCCACCAACAGAAATATATTTGAAAGAAATCTGCTTTATATCTCAATTTGTAATGTCAGACATACAATCCATACAAGTCTGTTCCGGGATCGAACAGAACCGAAGGCACTTACAAAGAAGTCCTTGAAATCCGGATATTCACTAATCACGTTCGGACTTCCCATCACATATGGAGTCTCTATACCGGGGCCATTCGATGCAAAGACATTCGACGAGTTGGCCTTACATTTTCAAAAATATCCGGTCTTCAACACCGGTCTTAAAATGCAATTCATAACGATGTATCACATATTCGGAATGGGATATATGACACAAAGGACCTCTCTCGGCTAAACCGAATAGTGAGCGCAATATTTCAAAACATATGGATATTGGGATTTCAATTAAGTCACAACTTAAAACCCAAAAACTTTCCTTTTCAAATGGTTTAAACCAATTACCATTTCAAATCTTTATATTACAAAAAGATTTATTTCATAAAGATCAATTCATAGATTTCAAAACAATTTCCATTCCAATTGGATTAACTCGTTAAATCTTTAAATCAAAGATTTAACTCATAGCTTTCAAAATTCGATTAACTTGTTGAATCTTTAAATCAAAGATTCAACTTATAGCTTTTAAATCGTTTTCATAAGTTGGAAATTTTCTTCATTTTCAAACTCGAAATTCTTTTTAACACAAATTGAACGTTCATTTCTCATGTGAAAGCTTTTATTATTTGAAAACTAACAGTTTTCGTTTCAGAAAAATCCCATTATATTTACACGAGTTAACGCCCTTGAATTCTATTCACATCCCAAATCAATACTTTTAAAATAGTTTAACCCATATATAACTGGTATAACATTTTTAATCTCTAGTTTCAAATCATAGAATTCAGTTTCACATTTTGAATTTAAGTTCAAATCAAATTATTCAACTTCATACTTTATCGAGTAATTCAAATTAAATTTCATCTATGAAATTCCATTTCAAAAGCTTTTTACTTTAAACCCAATCCATTTCCAAAACATTTGAATTCAAATATTCAAATTTAAAACTATTTCAAAAATCTGTGACTTAATCGATTTCCTCGTGAAATCCATATTGGTGTGTGTGTATAAGTGTGGTCCGGGGGTTTAACACACTAGTGCAACATCATTTCAACCATCACAGATCAGAACATAGAAATATAGTTGATAAGCGATATAATGCTTATCTTCCATTCACAATTCACAGATAATATGCAGATGTAAATAAATGAATAAATTATACATGGCACAATCACAGAACAAAGTGTCACAGATCAGATAGGATAATCAATTCAAGGCAACTCATTTAATACAATCATTCATAAGTAAGGTCAAATATCGAATAATCATTTATAAACAGGATTAATTTATCATTTAATCCTAATCAATACAATTTATTTCCAAGTAAATTGATTACTTATGAATTTAATTATCCACTCCTGATTTATTTTACAAATCATTTGATATAAATTTATTTATCTAACACTTTAATTAATTAAATTATTCTTAATTAATCATATTAATTAAATCAACCTTTTAACCCAATTACATAATTAATTAACTTTAATAAATCAAAATATCCAAAATTAATTACAATAAGTGATTAATCCTTAATTACTCTTATTAAGTAATTACATTTAAAACAATTTATAATTGATTATCTAAATTAATTAATCTAATTAATTATCAAAATTAATCACATTAATTTAGTTACTTAATAATCTCTAGTTAATTTATCTATATTAACTAATAACATTTCCTTAATTACTTTCTTAAGAAATTATCTTAGATTAATTATTACTAAACATCCCTAATTATAAATTAATCTAAATTATAAATTTAAAATCAAATAAATCATTCTTTCATTACCATATTAATTAAATTATTTTAATTACCTTAATTATTTCTAAGATAATAAATTTCTTTATTAATGATTTCATTAATCATTTAAGTGTAATTTAAACATTACACTTTTAAATTTAAATTTAAATTCCATTTTGAATTTAGGATTCAAAATGAACATATATTCAAACATTAACCAATTTAAATATCAATTTATAAATATGTTTGGAAAAATTGATCTTCGAATTTATTTTAATTTAAATCCCAAGATTCAAATTGAACCCCAATTTATTGTCACTAAAGTTTAAATTAATTTCCAAACTTTTAAGTTTACATGTTAAAGAAATACTTATCTTTTAAAGGGAAAGTTAAAAGAGTTCTAAAACTATATTCAATTTAAATCAATTAAAATACATTTTAAATATTCAAAGTTGTTTTACAATATTTTAAATTCAAAAACTTTATTATATTTCAAAACTAGGATTCAATTTAAGCTTTTGAATCTAGATTTAAATTTAGATTTAATCTGTGTTTAAATATTAATTTTTTAGATTCTTTAAAAACATTTTTTTTTTTAAAACACTTTAACAAATTTTAGTTGTAAAAAAAAAGACATTCCATTTTTATGAACTTATTTATTTAAATTTAAACTCGTTTTGAATTTAGATTTTAAACTTGCTTCAAAACCTTTGATTAAAACTTGTCTTTCGGTTTTGAATTCAGTTTAAATTTTAAAAAGAAAAACTTAAACACTGTTTGGTTTTTTTTACTAAAACCTGTAGCTATTAAAAACTAGGTACACAACTAAACAAACCCGAGACATCAACGTTCCCTTCTCGAGTACAACTTCGAGTAAACACGCGAGAGTAAGCTCTATTCTTCCCAGGCAAAAGCAAAACAAATTTCCCAGATGCACAACATTTCTCGCGTGCATGTGCACCGCTCCATCGCCTCCCTCCGGCCATCGCCACTAGGTCGAGCAAGTCACCGACCCACCTCAGACTATCCTCCGATCATCTGAACCTTCCCCGACATTCGAAAGACAAAAATGAGAGTCGGGTTGAAACCTGGAAAACACGAACAGGGAAACCACCCCAAACCTGGAACGGCGTCGTTCGCAACGCCCCGACCACCAGAATTCATACGACACCGGCTACGACCTCGTCGACATCTCCCCCACCATCTCCCAGAGCCGCATAACACTCGATCATCCCTAGACGATGAACAAAGCGAAAACCCAACCTTTGACAAAACTAGGTTTAGAAATTTCAGAAGCTCGCCGACGCCACCACGTTGAACTATCCACTATGCCGACGCCACCACGTTGAACTATCCACTATTCCAATATTTTTCATAGCTTCACCTATCACTCCTCCACCTCCAGGAGGAAACTCCTCCCCTCCAATCAATGGGATCACCCACGGCGACCCAAAATGCCCAAAATGATCGAACCCAAACTGCTACTTCAATGCTTAACTAAAAATAATAATTTTTGTTTCAAAAATCAAGTTTTAGTGTTAGCTTTTGATTCATATACCTAAATTCATAAACTAATACAATTTATTTTTGACTTAATTAAGTTTATTATGTATTTCATATTTCCAGATACAATTTTAAGTTATTTTAAATTGAACAAGTTTTTAAACTAAAATCTATGATCTGACAAGCATACTTGGTGCAAGACTTATGACTCAATAAGGTTTGGACCAAGAGCAATTGAGTTTTGATTAAAAAAAATTGAGTCTGGAACTGAAGTCAGAGGGAAACACAGAGATGCTCATCACTATATTTATACATAACACAGAGAAATACTAAAATCACACAAACAAAGTGAATTCCAGAGGGAACATGCAACAGAACAATGTACTCGAACTATTTTGATTGTAATGTTACTCACCTGTCATGGTTGAACAGAGACAGTGCTTTTTGTTTTTAACCTGAAAACTTTGAATCATTGCTTGTATATTGTTGTTGAAGTTTTGTTTTAGTTTGAAAGGATATTTGCTTCAGTTTTTTTTTGTTTAGTTTAGAAGATGGACAAAATGAGATTGAGGAAGGCTGGGTATATAAGAAAATGAGTAGTACAGGGATGATATCTTTGTTTACACATAGGTATGGGTGATATGCTATGTTATGGTGGCTGAGATGTTTTTAATAAATGCTTTGGTACTTTATCACTTTTCCTTGTTTTGTTTAGTATAAAAGGCATGGCTGGTATGCTTGCTAATAAATGTTAGTGTGTGTGCTGATAGGATCCTGTACATGCAAGACAGTAAATGCATTAAATGTAAGTATGTTTGAAATGTTTATTTGCTCCCTTGCATTCTTACAGCAATCTTACTTTATATATATATATTTTTTATTTACCTTTTTTTTCTTGGTTTACTTACAGCACATATGCTGTTAACTTTGTTTTGTTTTGTTTCTTTTTTTATGCCTTTGTTTGCTTATACTTTTGTTTTTGTATTTGTTTTAAGTGTACATACTTATGTTATTCTATTATGTATGTACAGTTTGTATATTTGTTTGTTTGAGTTGTAGTTTGTTTTGTTTATGCTTATATTTGTATTTGTTTGTATGCATACATTTGTTTCTATTTTCTTATTTGACTTTATTTGGTATATGTGTTATTACTTCTTTTGTATTCTATTTCTTTTGTGTTTCTATTGTTAGTTTAAATATTTATCATAAATTTTACTTTATAAATTATTGTTTTATATTTATCTATATACACATACATATATAGTATTTAAATTCAAATCAAATATATATCTATATATATATATAAAATTTTAAATTTACTCATATATGCTCAAATACATATATATATATCTCATATATATACATATATGCAAATTTTCAAATAAATTTGACTTAATATATTTTCTATTTGAATCGGGGAAACTCGCATCTCTTAAATCGATAAACTTACAGTTTTAATTCAAAAATTCATTTAAATTATCAATTTAAATTCATAAAAATTTGGGTTCGTTACAACTTCCCATTGCCACATGAGAACGCCTCTGGAAGGACGTCCCCGAGAACCAAACCGGATCTCTGCCAACACAAGGCCGGGTTACCCCTAACTAGGTAACAACTGCACGAGTATGTCATCCCCCGGTCCCATTGGACCTTTAACCGAGCGCTCGTCACCATCATCACACAATCATAAATAAAGTGTTTCAGCATGAGTAAGTATCTAGGCTCCATACCATGATACCACCCTTTATAGAAGGAAATGCACATACCCTAAAGGGAACTACCCCTCATAACCTTGCTGCATCTTTCCTGTTTTGACCATTCCGGGGTGTGAGGCTCGACGAAGTCACGTCCACAAAGACATACTTTATACAAAAGCCATGCTTTGGGTCAACAAATGATCATAGAAATGATCACCAAGCTTTGGGTCAACAAATGATCATAGAAATGATCACCAACATAGATGATCAAATAAATGATCCTATCACAAATAATCAACACAATGATCATTTCACAGCAACACTCAGCATGTCACATTACCAAATTGGGAATATATCGCTGATAACATTCAACTACATAACCTCTGAGCTCGTACGTCTCAGAGAAGGGTGTTAAGCTAAAAGAATAAATTCTCTGCCACCAACAGAAATATATTTGAAAGAAATCAGCTTTATATCTCAACTTATAACGTCAGACATACAATCCATACAAGTCTGTTCCAGGCTCGAACAGAACCGAAGGCACTTACAAAGAAATCCTTGCAATCCGGATAATCTCTAATCACATCCGGACTTCCCATCACATAGGGAGTCTCTATACCATAGCTACTCGGTGCAAAGACAATCGACGAGTTGTCCTTTCGCTTTCAAAAATATCCAGCCTTCAACACCGGTCATCAATGCTATCCATTACGTCGTATCACTATTCGGAATGGGTAATCCGAATAACGAGCGCAATAATTTAAAAATAAGTGTGCATTCAAATTCAAGCAAATCACAACAAATACCTTTCAAAGGTAAATATTGATAGTCGGTTATTGAACTATCCATGGATATCCACACATCACCAGATTCCAAATAATTTTCCAAATTTTATTTATTTCCCAAAAATATTTTTACAAGATATATAATTTCAATACCTCAAAAATAAATCAATATTTATTTTTAAAAGAATTCCACTTCCTTTTATAAATTCCATAGTGAATTTATATTCCAAAATATCTATGAATATACGATTTCAATTATTCATTTCAATTTATCTTCAAAAAGATAAATTCTCAAAATATTCACTTTATATTGGAAAACATTCCCATACTTATTTATTCATAAGTAATTCACAAATTTTATTTATTTTCAACCTTTGGAAAATATTTAATATGCTTAAATCGAAATTAAGCATATATTTCATTCTTTAAGGAAATCATTCTCTTAACCATATTTATTTGGGCCAAAACGAATGTTACGTAAAACATCGTTACGACAACCCAAAATCACTAGTATAGGGATTCGAAATTAAAATAGATATATAAATCCCAATACTATACAAAACATTTCCTTTCGGAAATCATTTACTATAACAACAGTGTTATAGTCCACCATTTCCTTTTATTTCTCGAAAACGTCTATTTCAACAATGAATGTTGAAATCTATGGTTTCGAATCTCAACACATTTAAAACATCGTTAGGTCGTTTTAATTCTGTTTAAAATATCACCTTCTAAACATTTTCTTTAACATATTATTCACTATTCAAAAACGTGAATATACTACGTTAACAAATTTCATCCTTTTATAAATCTATTCAATTTATAACTCAATTATATAACAAAAGTTCATATTATAAGTTAAATGCTTATAATTTATTTGTTTGCAAAAATCGTTCTTTTGAACTTCATAATTATAAATCCTATAACTTATAAGATTCAATTATTTATCCAAAACCATTCTTTTAACAACTTTATGAATTTCATAAACCTACTGCTTATAAAATTCCATTTATAACTTCACCGTTTATAATTCTATAAATTTCATTCATTTATGAAATTCATTCACAATTCATTCTAACACTTGTAAAAATTCGTTTTATACTTCAAGTATTTTAATTTATAAATATTAATTTATAAATCCCTTATATAAATCAATTTATATTATTATTTCAAAACATCTTCAAAGTTCTTTATAATTTCATCATTTTTGATTTATAAAATAATCAAATTTCATAAATCCTATATTTAAACTTTTATAATAAATTCAAAAATCCCGATTAAACTATTTTATAAAATCATTAGCCTTATATTTTCAAAAATCATCCTTTTACTATATTTCTCAAAAATCATAATTTTTATAACATTAAAATTATATCGTTTATTTATTTAAAATGAATCAATTCCAAACATATAGTATATTTTCAAAAATCACTTTAAAAATCATTTTTAAAATTCCAAAGTTTGGTCCAATGATGCTACACACCAAATAGTCAATCACGACAATAATGATATCATATATCGATATGATAATACATCAAATATCAAAATATCTGAAATCAAATAAATACTGTTGAGGAATCCAGTTGGATCCCTCCAACCTGTTTTCTTGCATCCACAAACATTAGCACAATACCAATTCCATTCCAGTACGAAATTATCGCGGTATATGGGATTTAAAATATTATCCGCTTAATAGACGGCGCAATAGGGTCTCATCCGCTATACAAATGCGGGATATCAATAACTGCAACATAGACATATGTCAATATATATATATATATATATATATATTGCTATTATATATAATACCAATTTCACTGTTTATGAAATATTCGCGGTATATGTTTTTAATAAATAACATCCGCTTACTAACGGCGCATAATGTCTATTTTTAACAATCAATAGATAACAATCATCATTCAAACATGCATTCAAATATTTTAAATCTAACTATTTAAAATTAAAATCAAAACTGATTCGATTGAGTGAGAAGTTCTCACCTTGATTTCAATTTCGTTTTAGCGATTTATTTCGAATAAAATTAAACGGACGTTTAATTTTACCCGAAATTCTCACTAACTCCAAACGACTCCAATCCAATTCCATAGCGTAGTGCTCGTCTATATGATTCCAACGCAACTGGTTTCGCGCGTTTTCGACCTCGTATGAAAAAGATACGCATATTTGAAGTTACATGAATTTTTATATAAATAATTTACAACTTAATTTATAATTTTAAACCATCAGCTCACATCTGCCGTTAGATCCATTGCCCTCACATCAAGACCGTCCCCTCCTTCTTCCCAACACACGCGCTACCTACAGGTAACGGCCGTAACTTGAACCCATCTATGCCCAAATTAGGGTTTATTTTTGCTCCTCCAACACTCGACGATAATTCGAGCAGGAACTTGCATCACGAAGAGCACGACACGAGCTACTCTCGGCTATAACCTTGGTGAACTCGGCTCCACCCTCACCCTCGAAATGCGTGCGCAACCATGCGCCTTCATCTCCATTTTCCCATTGATTCGTAGCTCTAATCTCGATCTCCACCGTTGAACACGAAGATCTCGCTGCCCTCTACAATATTGTAGTTAAACGTTTTTGATAATTTTCGACAGATTGAGAGATCGGAGGGGAAGAAATTGGAAAGAGTTCGGCCATTGATTGTTGGTGGCGGCTGTGCATTGCAAATTAGGGTTTAGTTTTTTTTTATCTTATTTTTGTGAATTTAGGCCCTATTTATAGGAAAACGAACGACACTATTCATTCCGGAATTTCCAAACTCCGATTTACGCGCGGTGACCAGCGTTTCTAGGGTTTACCCCGCGTTCCGGACACAATGGAATAGGTTTCGGAAGCTAATTCGGTTATCTGTGCGAGTTATGGCTATAAACGTTCAATTTAAATTAAACCGATTTAAACGATTTTCTAGGCGTTTTAATTTGTACCGGACAAACGGTAAATCCGATTGACACGAAATTAACCTTACAATAATATCACATTACGGATCCGAAGAAACTGGTTTCGTCGAAATCCGAGACTGTTTGAAAAATGGCTATTTTAACTCGCCAAATTAATATTAAAAACAATTTCGATGCGTTTCGAGCTGCCACGATCAAACGATAACTCCGATTGCTACGAAAATTGAAATCCGGTAATAACTAACTATTATGGATCCAATGGAACTAGTTTCGTCCAATTCTGAGACTGTTCGAAAATTGGCTATTTTCACTAGTCGATTTAATATTAAAATATTCAATTTTCACAAATTAACTTTTAATTCGATTTTAAAAGTTCTAAAATATCGTTATAACTTCAATATGATAAAATAAAATTTTACAAATCATTTTCAATCATATTTAACTCAATTTTTAATTATTTCTGTATTTTCACATATTAAATTATCGATTTAATTATTCAATTAAATCCAATTATTCGAATTAAAATTTATTCGACTTATAAATTCACTTATTAATATTTAAAATAAATTAAATATTCGAATTTTAAATAATAAAAATTCTGGGTCGTTACATACTTCCCACCTTAAAAGAATTTCGTCCTCGAAATTACTAAGTAAGAAAAGTTACAGAATCTATTAATTTCCCCAAAATTTATAGTTAAACTTCTTATAAAATCTTTACTAAGTTTTCAAATCATACTTAGTTATCTTTTCAAAAACAACTACTATTGTTTAACTTTCAATTCTAAATCAAAGTTATAGTTTTCAAAACTTTCCAATTTTCTCAAAAATATTCTAACGCCTTAAATTTCCAGAAAAATTCGCCATAGTCTCCTTTGCGCGGCTCGATCCGAAAAAAAATGACAGTATATATATCACAAATATACATCTCATCAAGTAATGAGGCATCCCGCAGGGAAAAAATTGTAAAAGTACGATATTTAATCCGAGATATGTACCTTATATTTTATTAGCAAGCATATACGGCTAATATAGCGCGAAAGCGAGCTCCAAATGCGAAGCAAACGCGATCCGCACCTACTAAACACTCAACAAACAACATGAGAACATGCATATATGTAAATAGTATCAATATACAACATATAGCAACATAACAACTGCATAATATAGCAAATGCAACTAAACAACAAATGCAAACATCAACCAACTATCATCCATAACCAAATCAATATTCATTCATATTCTCATTAATATTCAATGGATTGGTTTTCAATTTAAATCACATTTGATTTATTAATGTTGGAATGTTTTTACTAACATTCATTTTCAATTAGTTTACATTAACTAATTAAATCCAATTCACATTCAAATTTATTTACTTTCAATTTGAATTCAATCACATAGCTTTCAATTTTGCTAAGTCACTTTCATTAATACTTAATGGATTATATACAATCAACTAACAACCATATAACAACCAATGTATATTAATTACAACCAAATTCCTTTGCTTTCAATTGGTTTAATTAAATTGATCTTCATCCAATTATTCAACTTCCAATAACATTAGATTTTAATGAATTACACTTATATTCATTATTTCATATCAATTATTTAACCTTCAATCCATTCATTCTATTCAATTACAAAAGTTGAATTTCATTTAAATAGCTTAAGTTCATATCCATCACTTAACTTTATTAATTTACTTTGATACCGAAATCAACTTACTTCAACACCTCTTAAGTTATACACATTTTTTAAACACCACTTGGTTTTACTTAACTTAAATTCCCACTTATAAATAAATTCAGATTCCAATTCTAAAGTAAATTTCCATTTAACTTTAAATTCATTTTTATTTACAACTCATATTCATAAATATATTCATATAGTTTCACTCCTTATATATATAAGTTTATTTCACAATTGTAAATCACATTAATTATAATTCAATTCTTGTAATTCATTTTACTTATACAATTATTCTTTTATTTAGATTATTCAAACATCTAAATAATCCACTTATATACACTTTAATAATTCTGAAAAAAAATGCCTTTATATATAAAATATATCAAGGTAAAATTATTTCATTTACCCAATTTAAAACAATACTGTGTCGAATTGTTCTATTCAAATGTTTATAAACCCCTTCGGCATAGGTGTACAGACCGTGCTGACGAAGGTTCATATGCCACTTAATAAACCAATCATCACAATATAAACCAATTTTATATTCACTAACAAATACGCTTTCATAGCTATTATTACACTCAAACTCATTCTAGAGTACTACTGACTCTATCTCTAATGAGTAATACCCAACAGAACCATGGTTGTCGCTTAACCATATGCTCTAATACCACCTATGAGGACCCGCAAATCCGTACTCCTTGAATATACACTAATCTCCATAGATTAACTCAAGATGAACAGAAATACGAATGCTCAATGTTTAAGAAAAAGAGAAAGGGAGAAGAAGAGAGAAAAAGATAGAAAATAGAGAGAAGAAAATAGAAAATAGAACGGAATAGAAAACAACAGAACAATAACAGAATTTCACAATCGCAGCGGAACAACATATAATAAATAAATGAATAATCTTTAAACAAAGAACTATATCAGTTATTACATTACATCATATTACATTTCATTACATCATCATCAGAGTGTATAACATCAAACAACAACAAACAGCGGAAAAGAAATACTATATACTAGTAATACGCCATGCCATCCAGCTTGCCTCCAGCAACTCCTGAATTCCAGAATATCCTGATAAACCTTAACTCTTGACTGCCCGTGTGGAAATTGGTGGGCACCCAGAGTTTAAGAAGGAAAACAATAAACTCCGAGTCAGTCATGTGACTGGTGTGAGAACTCAAAACAGTTTATTTATCTTTAAAATCAAAATAGAGGAATATTTTTAAAGTCAATTCGCAATGCTTTTAAAAATGAGACTACCATAAGGCCTCCCGCACACACACACAATGCAAATGCAGAATCGGAGGAGATTTCTCCTTATGATAGTCAAAGATGCTTGATACGCATTAAAAAGAACATTTGATATTATTATTAGTGCATAGTGTAGGAAAAATTTATTTCGAAAATAAAGATATAAATCTTAGCCAGCATAAACATTCCGCACTTATGCCTACTATAGCTACCATGTTCAATAGCAGGTTACCGCCACATTCCATGGCAGGTTATACAACTAAAACCGTACAAGATCGTATTGTTTCTTTGGATTTCCAACGAATAATCAGGCCAAGGAACTTCCCATTGCCATATGAGAACGCCTCTGGAAGGACGTCCCCGAGAACCAAACCGGATCTCTGCCAACACAAGGCCGGGTTACCCCTAACTGGGTAACAACTGACACGAGTATGTCATACCCCGGTCCCATTGGACCTTTAACCGAGCGCTCGTCACCATCATCACACAATCATAAATAAAGTGTTTCAACATGAGTAAGTATCTGGGCTCCATACCATGATACCACCCTTTCCAGAAGGAAATGCACATACCCTAAAGGGAGCTACCCCTCATAATCTTGCTGCATCTTTCCTGTTTTGACCATTCCGGGGTGTGAGGCTCGAAGAAGTCACGACCACAAAGACATACTTTATACAAAAGCCATGCTTTGGGTCAACAAATGATCATAGAAATGATCACCAAGATAGACGATCAAATAAATGATCCTATCACAAATAATCAACACAATAATCATTTCACAGCAACACTCAGCATGTCACATTACCAAATTGGGAATATATCGCTGATAACATTCAACTACATAACCTCTGAGCTCGTACGTCTCAGAGAAGGGTGTTAAGCTAAAAGAATAAATTCTCCGCCACCAACAGAAATATAGTTGAAAGAAATCAGCTTTATATCTCAACTTGTAACGTCAGACATACAATTCATACAAGTCTGTTCCGGGCTCGAACAGAACCGAAGGCACTTACAAAGAAGTCCTTGCAATCCGGATAATCTCTAATCACGTCCGGACTTCCCATCACATAGGGAGTCTCTATACCGTAGCTACTCGGTGCAAAGACAATCGACGAGTTGTCCTTTAGCTTTCAAAAATATCCGGCCTTCAACACCGGTCATCAATGCTATCCATTACGTCGTATCACTATTCGGAATGGGTAATCCGAATAACGAGCGCAATAATTTAAAAATAAGTGTGCATTCAAATTCAAGCAAATCACAACAAATACCTTTCAAAGGTAAATATTGATAGTCGGTTATTGAACTATCCATGGATATGCACACATCACCAGATTCCAAATAATTTTCCAAATTTTATTTATTTCCCAAAAATATCTTTACAAGATATATAATTTCAATACCTCAAAAATAAATCAATATTTATTTTTAAAAGAATTCCACTTCCTTTTATAAATTCCATAGTGAATTTATATTCCAAAATATCTATGAATATACGATTTCAATTATTCATTTCAATTTATCTTCAAAAAGATAAATTCTCAAAATATTCACTTTATATTGGAAAACATTCCCATACTTATTTATTCATAAGTAATTCACAAATTTTATTTATTTTCAACCTTTGGAAAATATTTAATATGCTTAAATCGAAATTAAGCATATATTTCATTCTTTAAGGAAATCATTCTCTTAACCATATTTATTTGGGCCAAAACAAATGTTACGTAAAACATCGTTACGACAACCCAAAATCACTAGTATAGGGATTCGAAATTAAAATAGATATATAAATCCCAATACTATACAAAACATTTCCTTTCGGAAATCATTTACTATAACAACAGTGTTATAGTCCACCATTTCCTTTTATTTCTCGAAAACGTCTATTTCAACAATGAATGTTGAAATCTATGGTTTCGAATCTCAACACATTTAAAACATCGTTAGGTCGTTTTAATTCTGTTTAAAATATCACCTTCTAAACATTTTCTTTAACATATTATTCACTATTCAAAAACGTGAATATACTACGTTAACAAATTTCATCCTTTTATAAATCTATTCAATTTATAACTCAATTATATAACAAAAGTTCATATTATAAGTTAAATGCTTATAATTTATTTGTTTGCAAAAATCGTTCTTTTGAACTTCATAATTATAAATCTTATAACTTATAAGATTCAATTATTTATCCAAAACCATTCTTTTAACAACTTTATGAATTTCATAAACCTACTGCTTATAAAATTCCATTTATAACTTCACCGTTTATAATTCTATAGATTTCATTCATTTATGAAATTCATTCACAATTCATTCTAACACTTATAAAAACTCGTTTTATACTTCAAGTATTTTAATTTATAAATATCAATTTATAAATCCCTTATATAAATCAATTTATATTATTATTTCAAAACGACTTCAAAGTCCTTTATAATTTCATCATTTTTGATTTATAAAATAATCAAATTTCATAAACCCTATATTTAAACTTTTATAATAAATTCAAAAATCCCGATTAAACTATTTTATAAAATCATTAGCCTTATATTTTCAAAAATCAGCCTTTTACTATATTTCTCAAAAATCATAATTTTTATAACACTAAAATTATATCGTTTATTTATTTAAAATGAATCAATTCCAAACATATAGTATATTTTCAAAAATCACTTTAAAAATCATTTTTAAAATTTCAAAGTTTGGTCCAATGATGCTACACACCAAATAGTCAATCACGACAACAACGATATCATATATCGATATGATAATCCATCAAATATCAAAATATATGAAATCAAATAAATACTGTTGAGGAATCCAGTTGGACCCCTCCAACCTATTTTCCTGCATCCACAAACATTAGCACAATACCAATTCCATTCCAGTACGAAATTATCGCGGTATATGGGATTTAAAATATTATCCGCTTAATAGACGGCGCAATAGGGTCTCATCCGCTATACAAATGCGGGAAATAAATAACTGCAACATATACATATGCCAATATATATATATATATATTGCTATTATATATAATACCAATTTCACTGTTTATGAAATATTCGCGGTATATGTTTTTAATAAATAACATCCGCTTACTAACGGCGCATAATGTCTATTTTTAACAATCAATAGATAACAATCATCATTCAAACATGCATTCAAATATTTTAAATCTAACTATTTAAAATTAAAATCAAAACTGATTCGATTGAGTGAGAAGTTTTCACCTTGATTTCAATTTCGTTTTAGCGATTTATTTCGAATAAAATTAAACGGACGTTTAATTTTACCCGAAATTCTCACTAACTCCAAACGACTCCAATCCAATTCCATAGCGTAGTTCTCGTCTATACGATTCCAACGCAACTGGTTTCGCGCGTTTTCGACCTCGTATGAAAAGATACGCATATTTGAAGTTACACGAATTTTTATATAAATAATTTACAACTTAATTTATAATTTTAAACCATCAACTCACATCTGCCGTTAGATCCATTGCCTTCACATCAAGACCGTCCCCTCCTTCTTCCCAACACACGCGCTACATACAGGTAACGGCCGTAACTTGAACCCATCTATGCCCAAATTAGGGTTTATTTTTGCTCCTCCAACACTCGACGATAATTCGATCAGGAACTTGCATCACGAAGAGCACGACACGAGCTACTCTCGGCAATAACCTTGGTGAACTCAGCTCCACCCTCACCCTAGAAATGCGTGCGCAACCGTGCGCCTTCATCTCCATTTTCCCGTTGATTCGTAGCTCCAATCTCGATCTCCACCGTTGAACACGAAGATCTCGCTGCCCTCTACAATATTGTAGTTAAACGTTTTTGATAATTTTCGACAGATTGAGAGATCGGAGGGGAAGAAATTGGAAAGAGTTCGGCCATTGATTGTTGGTGGCGGCTGTGCATTGCAAATTAGGGTTTAGTTTTTTTTAATCTTATTTTTGTGAATTTAGGCCCTATTTATAGGAAAACGAACGACACTATTCATTCCGGAATTTTCAAACTCCGATTTACGTGCGGTGACCAGCGTTTCTAGGGTTTACCCCGCATTTCGGACACAATGGAACAGGTTTCGGAAGCTAATTCGGTCATCTGTGCGAGTTATGGCTATAAACGTTTAATTTAAATTAAACCGATTTAAACGATTTTCTAGGCGTTTTAATTTGTACCGGACAAACGGTAAATCCGATTGACACGAAATTTGAAACCTTACAATAATATCACATTACGGATCCGATGAAACTGGTTTCCTCGAAATCCGAGACTGTTTGAAAAATGGCTATTTTAACTCGCCAAATTAATATTAAAAACAATTTCGATGTGTTTCGAGCTGCCATGATCAAACGATAACTCCGATTGCTACGAAAATTGAAATCCGGTAATAACTAACTATTACGGATCCAATGGAACAAGTTTCGTCCAATTCTGAGACTATTCGAAAATTGGCTATTTTCACTAGTCGATTTAATATTAAAATATTCAATTTTCACAAATTAACTTTTATTTCGATTTTAAAAGTTCTAAAATATCGTTCTAACTTCAATATGATAAAATAAAATTTTACAAATCATTTTCAATCATATTTAACTCAATTTTCAATTATTTCTGTATTTTCACATATTAAATTATCGATTTAATTATTCAATTAAATCCAATTATTCGAATTAAAATTTATTCGACTTATAAATTCACTTATTAATATTTAAAATAAATTAAATATTCGAATTTTAAATAATAAAAATTCTGGGTCGTTACAGACGCGCTTGATTAAGTGTTAATGTTATTCAAACAAATCTAATAAAGTTTAATAATTAACATTTTATAAATATTAATTAATTTAATTAATTTACAACAATCTATAAATTAATAAATCATGTGTTTCATTCAAAGTACTCGTAATTATGGTCGTGCGACTCAAAGGTGTAAATTTATTCAGCGATTAATATCGAACTATTCAAATATTATTGTTCACACGTTACTAAGCAGGTTGTGTGACAATTTGGATGAATTTATCGCTTACATATCTTTTAGTAAAATCCCATTTTGCTTAGTATAAACAGTACCCGATAGAGACAATTATTTACATCAATTTTATTTGTCAAAACTATATCACTTTGGATTTATAGAACTTGGTAATGGTCAAAATTACAACATCATCCACATTCAACTCTATAGTCCAAACACAAAGTTCTTGGTTCAATAATAACTTGTCATTAACCATACTACTCTAGCCAGAGCTTTTGACTTTGGTTTGACTTGAGTTGACCGTGATATCAACCCCATATAACCGAGGAGATGAATCCTTTCTTGAATAATGCTTCACTTCCAATACTTACACTCACCCAACTATAGTTACTCGATGGATGTTATGCCATGATTTGATAATAATCACAGCGGAGCTTTCGTATTGAAGATTTACAGTATTCTCAAATCGAAAGAACTATGTAAATTATTCATAATGATATTTTATATTTGACCTAATTTATACTAACCAATAGAAAACTATTGAATGAGTCATTCTTAATTATCCAATAACTATTTGCAAGTAATCCCTAGGTGACCCCAACAGTCATGAGAAATATATTGTCTAATATTTGAAGTGTGATATGTACTCCAGTCTCAACGGATATATCGATATCCAGTCTTGATGCGTCTTGATTAGAAACATTTAAAATGGTGTATATAATTTATTATGATAAATTACTCTCGGTTACATCACTTTGTAACTACTATCATAGAACATACCATTTATGGATTTTGTATTAAATATACATTTAATTAAATTAATTAATATAACCACATTATATTAACTATATAATAGAAAGAGTACATGTTTATTTCGAACAAGATTGCTCAGTGAGTTATATATATGTAACAAATTAAATAATTTCCTCTAGGGAATACCCCTAACTCTATCACCTTCTTATACTGGATCAAAATGATGTTGCATAAGCTTGCATTCAACCCTCCCTTCCCCCTCCCTCTGGCCACCATGCCATGGAAGCTTACCTCCCATACTTCTCCTTTACGCAAATTACATTTGTACCCTTACCATGATAATATCTATTATCCTAAAGGAAGGTTCTAGAATGTTTCATGCTTTATGAAGAGGAATGTGTGTGTTAATTAGTTTCTAAGGTGTTCATTTGATCATTAGACAAGTGTATAAGAGTTTAAATAATTTATATCGGTCCGAAAGCTGTTTACCAATAAACTGATTTTCGGTCACACTATAGATATTTTGTCAAAGTACTTATTTTTATAAACATTTTTCTAAAACAAGTTTACGATCATTCCTTATGATTTAAAAGGTGGTAAAATAGATTATTAAATCATTATAATAACATTCAATCCAAGAATCAAAGATTTAAATAATTTAGATATTTAAATAGAAGTGTCGGAAATTCCGGGTCATTATAAAGTTATCATTGAAATGATGCATATAAGCAAGGAGTGCAAACTTAAACTTATTTTGCATTATTTCTTGCTCTATCGATTTTGAGCAAGATATTTAAAGCAAAATATCTTCTGTGGTATAGAGTAAGTAACATAATCTCGTATGTTTAAGTTCGATGTTGGCATTGTTGAAAAGCTTTTCTTATGGAAATAATAACGTGATAAAAGATTGTAAAGTAAACTTGAATCTAAGATCAAAACTGTTAACCCACCTTTTGGCAAGGCCGTACACAGATGAATTTAGCTAAATCGGTTGCTCGATTTTTGAGACTGAAATACGATGGGTTTTAGTTAATTGGATGGACAGACGATCAATCACAAATGATAATCATGATTATGAAGCCGGGATTCAGCATATTTGATGGACAACAGTCGTGGAATACTCGAAATATGAGTTTCAGCAAAAGTCGAGTCGTCGTGAGTCACCCGGAGTTTATTTAGAGTCACACTTAGGTCTGCTTTGAGTTTTCATGGCGTTTGCTTTAGGTCCCAGTGAGTTGTGCCTCAAGTCACTTGGGGTCGGTAGGAGTTCATTGGATCGGCATTTGAGTCTGTCGGCGTTGGAGTGGATCGACATGTGAGTGGGTCGGCATTGGTGTGGATCGGCAAGGTAGTGTGGATCGGCATGTTGGAGTGGATTAGCATATTGAAGTGGATTGTTATTATGAAGGCGTAGGGTCGGTACAATCTCGCTTCGAGCTTTGGAACTAACTACTTCGGGTGGTTAGGAGTTCATGAGTGGGTCGACATAAGGTAGTGGTTGGGTATGCTTTAGGTCAGTTGGGCAGAGACACTGAGTCGGTGTTGTGAAGGCTCTAGATCGATAGGAAGGTGGTTCGGTCATGATGAAGTGGATCGGCATGGTTGAGTGGATTGAGGTCGGCAAAGGATTATACTCGGGCCAACACTCGAACATGCTTGGGTCGGTGGATTAGTTTTCGATCGGTGGACGTGGATTAGCATAGGAAAATTACCTTGGTCAACAACTATCTTTGCTCTAGATCGATATGCTAAAACTCCGAATCCGCTACATACTTTCTCCAGGTCGGCCATTTATGGGCTCTGGGTAGGTATATCAAAGGAAAGGGGATCGACGTGTTTGCTGCTTCGAGTCCCAGCTTCATTTACTTCGAGTCGTGGATGATCGTGGTTCGGGTCAATGTTATGTTTACTTCGGGTCGAGAAAACTCCAATGGCGGATCGGTTGTAGTGGTGGGTTTTGGATTAGCTATGGCCTTGATGGGCCTGGACCACTCATGAAGCCCAATAACTCAGGTTTTTCTATAAATACATTAGGCAGGTTTTTCTATAAATACATTAGGCAGGACAACAATTTGAATAGAAATAAAAAAATCAATCCCGAATAAAGATGAAACAAAATTAGTTGACAATGAATAAAAACAATCCTTTGACATTTTAAGAATGACAAAATAAAATTTATATAAAACAAACAAATGGTAGGGGTTAAGTGATATTAATGGTATGCTTCGAACATTAGTAGTATTATCAATATCATGCTTTCCAGCATTAAGTATATATACAGTATATTTGATATCAGTTTTGTAAGGTCGATAAACTTCCTGTTAACAAATTTCTTTATTATTCCCAAAAGTGTAAGGAAAATAAAGTTAATCAAGGGAGGCTAAGGCAAGACCAAACTAAGTCGTTAGGAGGAAGCACATTTGATATCAAGTCCATAGCAATTTCGACATGCATTCAATATCAAACCAAAAACCATGTTGAATATCAAATTTGAACAAAGTAGATATGCAAGTCACAAGTCAAGTCAAGTCAATATGCAAGTGTTAAACGTTGATATGCTATGCAATGGTTCAATATTCAATTCCTTATGTGTACAATATTTGAGTGCAATGATTGGCAAAAATCCCTAAATCAATTTAGGGCTACAAAGTTTAAATTGTGATGAGTGAGACAAGAAGTAATCGAACCCCACTTCATAATCCCTAAGTTTGTATATATATGGGTAGGAAAGTGGCATGGCATGCAGCGTGCTGGATTTCTACAGCATAATGTTGCAATACGCTAGGCTTTGTTAATTGATGACAAAGAGGAACTTTGATGCCTCCCTAGTAGCAATGGCTTTTGAGATGCTCTTGATTGGTTATTGGCAATATCAGTTGAAAGCGGTGTGAAGCATTGATGAGAAGTGACATTAATATAAAGTAGAATATAAAAAGAGCAGTTTCGTTGTAACGACCCAGAATTTCTGTCAATGTAAAATTCGTATATTTAATTAATTTTAAATATTCATAGGTGAAATTTATAAGTCGAATAATTTTATTTCGAATAATTAGATTTACTTGGATAAATAAATCGATAATTTAATAGTTGAAATTACAGAAATAATTGAAAATTGGGTTAAATTTGATTAAAATTGATTTGTAAAATTTTATTTAATCATATTGGAATTATAACAATGCTTGTGAACTTTTAAAGTTGAATTTAAAGTTTATTTGTGAAAATTGAATATTTTAATATTTAATTATTGACTGAAAAATAGCCAATTTTCGAACCGTCTCAGAGTTGGACGAAACTAGTTCCATTGGATCCGTAATAGTTTGTTATTATCGGATTTCAATTTTCGTAGCAATTGGAGTTTTCGTTTGACCATGGCAGCTCGAAACGCATCGAAATTGTTTTAATATTAATTTGGCGAGTTGAAATAGTCATTTTTAAAACGGTCTCGGATTTCGACGAAACCAGTTTCATCGGATCCGTAATGTGATATTATTATATGGTTTCAAACTTCGTGTCAATCAGATTTACCGTTTGTCCGGTGCAAACTAAAACGTCTAGAAATTTGATTAACCAATTTAATTTTAAATCGATCATTTATTGCCGTAACTCGCACAGATGATCGAAGTAGCTTTCGAAACCTATTCCATTGTGTTCGGAACGTGGGATAAACCCTAGAAACACCTAAACCCTAGAAACACCAGTCACCGCGCGAGATTTGGAGTTCGGAAAATCCGGAATGAATAGTGTTCGTCAGAATTTCTATAAATGCACCATACTCTTCACAAAATTGCAAAACCCTAAACCTAATAGCCAGCCGCCACCTTCATTTTGAACGGCCGAAATCATCTCGTTTTCTTCCTCAAATTCCTCTCGATCCGTAAACATTTATGAAAACTTATCAACACGAAAGTTGTAGAGCGGAGCAAGACCTTCGAAGCCATATGAATATGATCGATTATAGTGGAAGAAATCATCGGCAAAACGCGTGGGAAGTCGCGCCGTTCGTTCACGTCGTTCGAGGCCAATAGGAGACCGATTGTGGCCGCAATTTGGGCGTGGGTGGTGCTGGCTCGCGCGTGCGTGGTGGAAGTCTCTGATCAATGTGAAGGCGAGCGTAGTGAGGTGCGTTCAAAACCCTAGGCGGCCAAAAATGGGTTGTTTTGTTGAACGCGTGCGTGTTCTTCGACCTGGGAAGAAGAATAGAGGAGCGATCTTGATTGCGTGCTGTGAGATCTACGGCCAGATGATGATTAGGTTATAAAATTATAAATAGATTTGTAAATTTATATGTTTTAAAATCGTGTAACTTTAAAAATGATGTAACTTTTTCATACGAGGTCGAAAACGCGCGAAACGAATTGCGTTAGATTCGTTTCGTTGAGCACTACGCAGTGGAATTGGATTGGAGTCATTTGAAGCTAGTGAGAATTTCGGGTAAAATTAAATGCACGTTTAATTTTATTCGAAATAAAACGCGAAAACGAAATTGAAACCAAGGTGAGAACTTCTCACTCAATCGAATAGTTTTGATTTAAATTTTAAATAGTTATATTTAAAATTTCTTGATTGTATGTTGAATGATTATTGTTATCTATTGATTGTTAAAATAGACATTATACGCCGTTAGTAAGCGGAGGTTATTTATTAAAAACATATACCACAAATATTTCACCGTATAGTGAAATTGGTATTATTTATGTACTTGGAGTTGATTTCCCGCATTACATAGCGGATGAGACCCTATTGCGCCGTCTATTAAGCGGATAATATTTTATAAATCCCATATACCGCGATATTCTGCTTTGAACGTAATTTGTATTGTTCTAATGCTTGTGGATGCAGGGAAACAGGTTGGAGGGATCCAACTGGATTCCTCACCAGTAATTGATTATAGATATTTTGATGTTTGTTGATTATCATATGATGATATATGATGTTTGTTGTCGTGATTGACTATTGGGTGCTGTTGCATCATAGGATCCATTTTTGAAGTTTAAAAAAAATTATGATTTTGATTTTAAAAAGAATTTTAAAGTGATTTTTGAAAGTATACGTTTTATTAAATTTTCGAATTGATTCAGTTTAAATAATTAAAACATTATAAATTTTTATGTTATTAAAAATTATGATTTTTGAAAAATATAACCAAATTGAGATTTTTGAAATAAATAGTTATTAAATTATAAAATGGTTTAATTTGGAATTTTGAATCATTATAAAGGATGTGTATAAAAGATTTTTAAAATTGATATTTATAAATTAATAATATTGGAACTATAAAACGAGTTTGTTAAGTGTTAAAATGAAGTATAAAATGGATTTTTAAGTGAATGAAATTATAGACTTATAAATTGAGAAGTTATAAAATGAATAGATGTTGTAAAATAAAAGATTTTAAGTAATTAACTTATAAATCGGATTTTTGCATTTAAGTTGAAATCTTTGATGAGGCATAAATGGTTTATAGGTGAGATTTATAAGATATATATTTTATAAATCGAAAATAATGGAATTTTAAAAGGAGTTCTGTTAATGTTGAAAATAAGGCTATAAATAAAATCTTATAAGTAATAAGATTTATAATTTGTGAAGTTTTAAAAAGAAAGATTTTGTAAATAAATGAATTATAAGTATTTAACTTATAATATGGACTTTTGGTATATATTTGAGATATATAAATTGAATCGGATTAATAAAGGAGATTTATAAATCGAAGTTTATAAATAGAAATGGAATTTGTAGACATTGTTTATAAATTCGAAATCAATGGAATTGGATAAATTAAATATAGAAATTTATTAAAAGAAGTATATTCGTGATTTTGGATAGTGAACTATTCTTTATATAAAATGTGTAGAAATATTGAAATTTGGTTAGTGATGTATATTCACGATTTTGGACAGTGAATATATTATTAAAGAAAATAGATATGTTTTTGGGAAAGTGATATTATGAAATGAAATTAATCATTTTAAAGTTGTTTAAAAATGTATTGACTATAGAAACCATAGATTTCAACATTCATTATTGAAATAAACGTTCTCGAGAAATAGAAAGAAATTGTAGACTATAACACTGTTGTTATAGTAGGTGATTTCCGGAAGGAAATGTTTTATATAGTATTGGGATTTATATATTTATCTTAATTCTGAATCCCTATACTAGTGATTTTTGGTCGTCGTAATGATGTTTTATGCAACATTCGTTTTGGCCCAAATAAATGTGTTTAAGGGAACGATTTCTTAAAGAATGAAATATATACTTAATTTCGATTTAAGTATATTGAATATTTTCCAAGTGTTGAAAATAAATGGATTTGTGAAATACTTATTATTAAATAAGTATGGAAATGTTTTCTAATATGAAGTGAATGTTTTGAGATTTTATCTTTTAAAGATAAATTGAAAATGAATATTAGAAATCGATTTGGAAATCGTATATTCATAGATATTTGGAATTTTAAATTCACCATGGAATTTATAAAAGAAAGGGAATGTGACGACCCGCCTTTCTAACCCCAGAAAGACGTATCATCATTAAGAAAGAAAGGGATAGAAATAGAAAAGAATAGAAAGGAAGAATAACAACATCAGAATCTCACAGCGGAATGGAACAAAATATAATACATCACATAACTATTACATAGTTATACATACATCAGAGTTATGCAATATCATATAACAGGACTGTCATATACATATATGTCCATACATCCAAAATACATCATACACTAACTACACAGCGGACTACATATATAGATATGTACATCTGGTCTTCTTTCCCAAAATAGCTCCTTCAGAAAATCGACACTCCCAAATACCTATCACTTGGCTACTCATAAAAATTTGAGTACCCAAGAGTTTATGAAAACACACAATATAAACTCCGGGTCAGACATGGGTCTGGTATGAGTAAACAGGTTAAAATTGCTTAACTTTGAAAATCATTTGAAATAAAGGTATCACGTAAGACTCCCCACAAATAAATACGGGTAAGTTTTTACCTTACGCTAACCAAAACATTTTATAGGAACTTCGGTGATATTATAATAGTGTCTAGGGTTTTCAAGTAAATAGAAAATAGCCGAAATTGTTACATTCATTAAATTCCAGCTACTAGCCACGAAAGTGGGTAATACAAATCAAAAGCGTAGGGTCTCGTAGGGAAAATGGGTTTCCAACAATGGCAGGGCTACTGAGGTACCGCCCGTCACAGTACGTGTGATGACCCGGAATTTTCTAGCAATATCAATTTAATAATCTGAATTAAATATTAAATTGATATGATATATTTTTGTTAATTAAATCTGAATTTGATACTTTTCTTTTAATAAATATCTAATGGATAAATTTAATCTGTTTAAAATTAATTGTTTGTTTTCTATTTATAAATGGATATATTTGTATACATTGCAAATAGATGAGATTTGTTTTAAAGCTTAACTAATAAATTATGTTTTAAATTCCAATATATATTTTAGTGGATTAGAAATTGTGTTTTATTAAATATAAACTTTTCAAAGATAGATAAATACAAGGTTTTAAATACATAAGTAAATGTTTAAATATATTGGAAACTTATTTGAACTTAAGTTTAAAATTAACATTTATTAACAAAATGATTTGTTTTCTTTTATTTTTAGTATAGTTTGATTTAAAAATATATATGAGTTATATATAATTGTGTAAAACAATACATTAATATACATTAATAAATATGTAGTTTATAATAAAAAGATAATTTAATTTATTTACCATTACAAATTGATAAATAAGTTACTTTTAAATAATGTTAATAAATATAAATACATGATTACAAGATAATTGGGAAAAATATAAAGTAATTACATTAACTACATTATAATAACTTAACAACTATAATTTATTTAGTTTGCAAATAACAAAACAAACATAATAACATTTATATGCATTTTAAAATTCAATAAGACAACAATAAAACTAGAAACAAAGGAACTTTCAAAACTTGTAAACTTTCATAAATGAACTGCAGCATATATGTATATGTTTAAGTATTAAGACAAACAAAATTCAGTAACAAAAGAATGATATCTGGAAATGAATGACAGTAACAAAAATAAAATACATGTCTTACAAACAAAATGAAGATATGAAGATATATATGTGCAGGTCAAAATGAATGAAAACATATTAGTACAACAAGCAAATCAAATATAGGTGCAGGCTAGTGAACAATTCAAAAGTGTGCAGGCCATATATATATGTGTACAGGCTGAAGCAAAATAAACAATTGTGTATATATGTATGAAGCTTGTGAAGGAAGATATTGTTAAATATCTTAAGCTAACAAACAAAAGTAATTAATGAAAGATCTCTTTAGTACATTAAGTATTTATATCAGCCACCCTAAAACAAATATCTCTGGAAACATTTGTACAAACAAAGATTATGCACATATTTGTTTCAGTTTTATGAAACATAATTATACCCTGTCTACATAAGCTCTGTGTATTTGTTTATAAATTAGCTTCATCTGCATATTAGTTCGAACTAGGTAAAATCTAGAATAAACTTCATTTTAAAAATAAAACAAAGCTTCAGTTTAAACAACAATCAAAATTCAAGAAGCAAAGCAAAATGAAGTTCCAGTGTATTCAAGCCTGTAAATTTCAAAGTCTGCTTCAACAAAAATGCCTCTGTTCTTCTCTGAAAATAGGTGAGTAACACTTTTATAAATTTCCTATGTTTTAATCTGTTGCAACCTAAATTTTTGAATGCTTAACATAATTGTGTGCATCTGTACATGTTTCTTTTCTGGCAAATTGCAAAATGAATTACTGCATATTGAGTTTCCTGTGAGTAACATAACAAATTAAATAGTTTAAATGTAAACTTCTGTTGCATACTCATCTATAAAGATATGTTAGTGATGCATATGTATGAATAGGACCCTGTATATTTATGTGTGAAGTACTGTTATTCTGTTGTGCTCTGAAATTGTTTCTCAGGCTCAAGATGTTAACTATTATTCCCTTCCACTTGGCCTTGCTTATGATAAAAATCTGTTTAACTAACCAATATTGTTTGATTTAATTTAGATTAAGGTTTAAATCTAAGATTAGTTAAATTTTGAGCTGTTTGTCTCGGGAACTAATAAAACAACTGAGTATACTAATTTCAATTGAAAACTCAAACCTGTAAAAATGTAATTCCAATATTATAAAGTGAATATTTAAATCAAAATATGATTTTTAAGAACAAAAGCTATAAATTTTAGTAAGGGGTTAAGGTGTAATTCTGGTTTGAGTATTATATGCAAATCTGTGATCTTGGGGTGATCTAGTTGAATATGGGAATCGAGTCTCCTTCTGGAAGAAGAAGAGTAAGTGGGGATTGGTGGAAAAATCTTTGATGATGATGAATTGCACCAGGGAAGTTGCGGTAGTGATTTTCACTTTAGAACCCTAATTTTGCTGCGCGTAAAGACTCAATCACCACTGCCTCTATAGTGGATCGAGTGTTGCGTGCTCTTGAGGGGAGGTAGAGGAGATATAGACGTGATGATGGCCGGAATTGTGGCGTCTCTGGTGAACGAGGTGGGGTTGACGGCGAACTTCCAGGATTGGGTTTGGGTTGTCTGTGTTTTCTGATGGGAGCTCGAACCCTTCTTTTTGATTTCAGGTGGGATTGGACATGTTGATGGTTGCGAAGGGGTGTTGGGGTGATGGATGGTGTGGTCAGATCGCCAACGATGGTCTGCGTCGACCATCGGCATCGTGCATATGCACGGTGCACTGTGGTGCCTGAAGGTGTTGTGAAGCAGGGGGGGGTACTCGGGGTTTTAGGGATTTGACTCGGGAATTTCTGTATGTAAACTCGAAGCTTTCCCGTTGTTGACTCGGAGTAGAGATAGGGGGGGACTGGATTAGTTGTTACAGGGTAATTAAAAACCTGTAGTGTAATATTTTTTTAAAACTGGGTTTTAAAAATGAGTTATAGATGTTTAAAATAGTTATTTAATCAAGAATAAGTTTGGATTAATAGAAGCTTGAATCTCAGATGCAAAATAAAATAAAGTTTAAAATTTTAAATTATTTGAAATAAAGGAAATTCAGTTTGGGTTTGTTGCTCAAGTTTCACTCGAGTGATTCGAGTGTCGGACTCGAAGAAATGCGGGGTTATGCTCGTAAAAATAATTGTTTAACTCGGATATTTTTTAGCTAGGGGTTTTAAACGTGTAAGTTGATTTCATTTTTTAAAAACCGGGCTTTTAAATAAAAAAATGCGTAGTTAAAACAAAGTTTAAAATCAAGATGAGTTTGGATTCAAAACGTAGTTTGGATCTCAGCCTTTAAATAAATAAGATTTTTAAGTTTAAAATTTGTTTAAACGAATTTGAATGATAAAGAGAATTTTTAAATTTGATTTGAATTCAAAATGGAATCGTGTTTAAGTTCTTTTAATCTTCTAATTAAGATAACAATTCTTTAAGTTGTAAAATGAAGGGAGTTTGGAATTGATAGATAAATTTAATTTCATTTTCAATCTTAATTTAAAATGAAGTTAAAAGTAAATTTAAATTAAATTGATTAAATACCCTATTAATGATAAATGGATCATTAAATAGAAAAGGTTTAAAACTTAAGAATTGTAATTATCAAATTAACTAAATGGATAATGAATGACTAAAATTAATTAACTCAGAAATTAAGAGTTTAATTTATTTTAATAGGATGTAAGTTAAAGGTAAATTAATTGGTAATTAGGAAATCATTGGTCTAATATCAAATTAATGATTAGTAATAAATTAACAAGTTAATAAAGAATTAATGAATGAGTTATTAAGGCTAACTTAAAATCGTAGTTAATTACTTAGGAAAGTAATTAAAGAATTATAATTAGTTTATGAAGGTCATTAACTAAAAATTATGAAATAATAAATTAATGGGATTATTTTTAATAATTAATTAAATTATTTATTTAAGATAAGCAATTGTGAACTGTTAAGTATAAATTACTTAACGGAAGTAATTGAGGAATTAATTACCCATTATAATTAATTCGATTTAATATGAATTGTTTAAGTTAATTAATTAAGTTTAGTTAATTTAAATAATCATTTGTTGATGTGATGAGTATAAATTACTTAGGGAAGTAATTAATGATAATTACTGGATGTAATTACCCAGAATTGATTTAATAGTGAAAGTAATTGGAAGATAATTACTTGGTATAATTAATCAAAGGATTAATTAGAGATAATAAATTATGGAGTAATTTATTTATTTGATAAAGTAATTAAGGGTAGTTAATTACTGAATGAGGTTAATTAAGGGTGATTAACAATCTGGTTTAATTGAAGATTAATTACTTAATGTAATTAATTTAAATAGAAAATGTAATTAGAGATCATTAATTATTATAATTAATGATGTAAATTAGAATAGATTATTTGGAAATAACTAATAAATGAATTGATTTACTAATGCAATTAATTGGGAAATAATGTAATTAATGTTAGTAAATTCAAGGTTAAATTCTGTGTTTAGTTAAAGGAAATTAATTTGTGAAATAATTAAAGGATAATTACTTAAATATAATTAAAAGTAAATTAATCAAGGACGATTAATTAAATTGAATAATTGAGTGATAATAAATAAATTGATTGGTAATCGATTAATAGTGATATAAGCAATGAAATGGTTAAGTAATTAATTTAATTCACTTTAAGTTAATTAGAGATGTAGGTAATTAATTTAATTCATTTTAAATTAATTATAGCTGAAGTGATTACTTATATATTGATTGATGATATTGTTTACCCTGAATGGTTTGAGATCTCAATATGAGATTAATGATGCTATGTATGCTTTGTTTTAAGTATGATGATAAATGAATTATCTGTTATGATGATAATATGCATTATCTGTTTGAAGTGATAATATTGGTTATCTGTTTATGTTGATGTTGACTATCTATTATGATATTGTGATTTATCTATCTGTGTGTATGTTGAATTATTTTGAATTAAACTGTTAAGACTAAATAGACAACTTGGCCCTAAAAGACACGTTTTGGATTTCGATGAGACCGGGATCGGGTTTTCCGCATTAGGAACATCCGAAAACCACAACGTTTCCAAATTAACGTTAGGTCGTAAATCTGAAGTGAAGATGAAGATTCAGAATGCAAGGGTTATCGTCGTTAACTCTGAGGGTGATTCCAAAACGAGTGTAACGAGATAATGCCTTCGGATTCGTTCGAACCCGGAACGAACTTATATGGATTGAATGCTTTCAACACATCGTCAGGCGGACGATGAGCATTCTAAGAAATATGTTCTATAAAGGTAATCGTAACCTCAAGCCTCATCAACCGGGAATGGCTAAAACAGGGGAGGTGCAGCAAGGTTAGGTGGGTCATGCCCAAGCAGGACAAGGATATTCCCCTGTCTAGATGTCCCTTTTTATTCGGCTTAGTGGGCGGTTGGTCTGCAGCCAACTGCGGGGTGTATCTTGTTCGGGACTGTTCAGTAAGGAATGGTTCCAGCCTTGTGTTGCAGGGGATGAAGGGAGTAATCCTCGGTACGTTGATCTAGGCCACGTACTGTGATGGGCGGTACCCCAGTAGCCCTGCCATTGTATGAAATCCACAATCCAATAAGTGCCAACGGTTTTGATTGTATTACCCACTTTTGTGGCTAGTAGCTGGAATTTAATAATGTAACAATTTCGGCTATTTTCTATTTACTTGAAAACCCTAGACCTATTATAATATCACTGAATTTCCTATCAAATGTTTTGGTTAGCGTAAGGTAAAAACTTTTCCATGTTTATGTGTGGGAAGTCTTACGTGATACCTTTTGTTTTTCAAAAGACTTTCAAACTTAAGCAACTTTAACCTGTTACTCATACCAGACCCATGTCTGACCCGAAGTTTATTTTGTTTTTCATAAACTCTCGGGTACCCAAATTTTTACGGGTAGCCAAGGGATTCAGGTTTAGTTTGACGAATTCTGGAGGAGCAATGGAGCAGGAGGCTTCAGCGTTGTAGATATATATATAGTTCCGCTGTGTGGTATCTCTGTGATGTAATGTGTATTGAGTTGTATAACTAGACAGGTGTTTATAACTGTCTAGTATGTGATGTATTATCTGTGTACTCTGATTGATGTATATATATTATGTAAATACTTATGTGATTAATATATTTTATTCGTTCCGCTGTGAGATTCTGATGTTGTTGTTCTTTCTTCTCTATCTTTTCTATTTTCTCACCTCTTTCTTTCTTATTAACGATACCTACTTCCTGGGAGTAGGAAGTGGGGCCGTCATAGTGGTATCAGAGCGCTAGGTTGAGTGAATACCTAGGCTCGTAAGTGATTTCTTTCCTGAGAGAGCGTATTTGTAATTTTAATATATAGATATATATATTTATTTCTATCTATTTGTTGGATTACCTGTTCAGGTTTTCCAGTATAAGTATAAGGATAGATTGAGTAGTGGTGTGTGTAACACGACTACCTGTGGTTGGAAGTATATTTGACGAGACTGTAGACCTAATACCGTCTCGAGTAAATTTGTGGTGTAAGGATTTCACCAAGTCTCTTGAGGAACCTGTTAAGATTTGAAGTCCGTTTTGTTGTACAAGTTTGGATGAGTAGAATTTGGATTTTTGTCAGTTGAGCCGAAGCTAGAAAGATTATTTTGGTAACTCAAGACGTAGTAGTTGTGGGTTAAGATACAGTAGTGATGGTTTGTTTCCGCAGAAGTTCTCAAAGATCTTTGGATAAGAAAATGTGTCTGCCTTAGTTTTGAGGTTGAGTTCAGCTGAATGTTGTGTTTGGCTTTGAGGCCTGAGTTTTTTTCGAAGAATTTTGGATTAAGGAGTTTTGGCATCAGCAGCAGTGTTGCAGCTCAGATTGTTCTGCCGGCACGCGAGAAAGTCAAATTGTCAGCAGTTCTTTAGAGGTGAAGTTCAGAGGCAGTTTTGTGAATCCATTTCTTCAATGGATTGGCTGAATAAGCTTAAGCTGTTCAGAATTGGTAGGAGAGAGCAGTTTTCTTTGGATATTAGCATGAGTTGGTCGCAAAAGTGACTTTCGATAGTTAAGTGATTCTCTGGGATGGCAGAATTTTTCTGGATATCTTTGAAGAAGTCGGTGGTTTTCCTTAGCATCTGAGGAGTTGAGTTTGGTATCGATTGGATTTCAGAAGTAGTGCCGATGGTTCAGCTTAATAATAGAATGGTTTCTAGAGAGAGAGAATTGGTTAAGCAACTCAAATTTTGAAGGGACTTCCGAGTTTTATTTTGGATCTGCTGAATCATATTTTTGTAATGTGTTGTCCAGTTTGTGCTTGTGTGCATCATCAGCATTTTCATCTACTTCAGATCAGAGTTGTGCAGCGGAAGCAGTTGGGAGTGCATTTGTTTTTCTTTTCTGGAAAAGAGAAGTTGTTTTCTACTGAAGATAGTAAAGGTTGAGTTCTTGGTTCTGGTTGATCATTCTCCTGGATTGTTTTTGAATTCAGATTATTGTAGGAGTTATCAGCATAAGGTTGAGCTGATCAGTAGATTGAAGGCAGCTCTGAATTGTCAGAAGTATTTGGTGGATAAGAGATTAAGGAATTTGGATTTGGGAGTCGGAGATTTCATTTTGTATAAATTTTCTCTGATCCAAAGGAGTTCTGTAGATTAGTAGTATAGGCTGTTTGGATTCTATAGATCGAGTATTCCGGTATTATACTGGGAAACTCTAGGGAACTCTACCCAGAATTTTATCTGGATAGTTAGCTTTGCGGATTGAGTAGATTGGTTGTGATGATTGTTAACATATGATTGATATATGCTTATGATTTGAAATTAAATAAAATCTTAAATATATTATTAAATTACCTTTGCTTTTAAATTTCGGGGACGAAATTCTTTTAAGGGGGGAGGAATGTGATGACCCGGAATTTTCTAGCAATATCAATTTAATAATCTGAATTAAATATTAAATTGAGATGATATATTTTTGTTAATTAAATCTGAATTTGATACTTTTCTTTTAATAAATATCTAATGGATAAATTTAATCTGTTTAAAATTAATTGTTTGTTTTCTATTTATAAATGGATATATTTGTATACATTGCAAATAGATGAGATTTGTTTTAAAGCTTAACTAATAAATTATGTTTTAAATTCCAATATATATTTTAGTGGATTAGAAATTGTGTTTTATTAAATATAAACTTTTCAAAGATAGATAAATACAAGGTTTTAAATACATAAGTAAATGTTTAAATATATTGGAAACTTATTTGAACTTAAGTTTAAAATTAACATTTATTAACAAAATGATTTGTTTTCTTTTATTTTTAGTATAGTTTGATTTAAAAATATATATGAGTTATATATAATTGTGTAAAACAATACATTAATATACATTAATAAATATGTAGTTTATAATAAAAAGATAATTTAATTTATTTACCATTACAAATTGATAAATAAGTTACTTTTAAATAATGTTAATAAATATAAATACATGATTACAAGATAATTGGGAAAAATATAAAGTAATTACATTAACTACATTATAATAACTTAACAACTATAATTTATTTAGTTTGCAAATAACAAAACAAACATAATAACATTTATATGCATTTTAAAATTCAATAAGACAACAATAAAACTAGAAACAAAGGAACTTTCAAAACTTGTAAACTTTCATAAATGAACTGCAGCATATATGTATATGTTTAAGTATTAAGACAAACAAAATTCAGTAACAAAAGAATGATATCTGGAAGTGAATGACAGTAACAAAAATAAAATACATGTCTTACAAACAAAATGAAGATATGAAGATATATATGTGCAGGTCAAAATGAATGAAAACATATTAGTACAACAAGCAAATCAAATATAGGTGCAGGCTAGTGAACAATTCAAAAGTGTGCAGGCCATATATATATGTGTACAGGCTGAAGCAAAATAAACAATTGTGTATATATGTATGAAGCTTGTGAAGGAAGATATTGTTAAATATCTTAAGCTAACAAACAAAAGTAATTAATGAAAGATCTCTTTAGTACATTAAGTATTTATATCAGCCACCCTAAAACAAATATCTCTGGAAACATTTGTACAAACAAAGATTATGCACATATTTGTTTCAGTTTTATGAAACATAATTATACCCTGTCTACATAAGCTCTGTGTATTTGTTTATAAATTAGCTTCATCTGCATATTAGTTCGAACTAGGTAAAATCTAGAATAAACTTCATTTTAAAAATAAAACAAAGCTTCAGTTTAAACAACAATCAAAATTCAAGAAGCAAAGCAAAATGAAGTTCCAGTGTATTCAAGCCTGTAAATTTCAAAGTCTGCTTCAACAAAAATGCCTCTGTTCTTCTCTGAAAATAGGTGAGTAACACTTTTATAAATTTCCTATGTTTTAATCTGTTGCAACCTAAATTTTTGAATGCTTAACATAATTGTGTGCATCTGTACATGTTTCTTTTCTGGCAAATTGCAAAATGAATTACTGCATATTGAGTTTCCTGTGAGTAACATAACAAATTAAATAGTTTAAATGTAAACTTCTGTTGCATACTCATCTATAAAGATATGTTAGTGATGCATATGTATGAATAGGACCCTGTATATTTATGTGTGAAGTACTGTTATTCTGTTGTGCTCTGAAATTGTTTCTCAGGCTCAAGATGTTAACTATTATTCCCTTCCACTTGGCCTTGCTTATGATAAAAATCTGTTTAACTAACCAATATTGTTTGATTTAATTTAGATTAAGGTTTAAATCTAAGATTAGTTAAATTTTGAGCTGTTTGTCTCGGGAACTAATAAAACAACTGAGTATACTAATTTCAATTGAAAACTCAAACCTGTAAAAATGTAATTCCAATATTATAAAGTGAATATTTAAATCAAAATATGATTTTTAAGAACAAAAGCTATAAATTTTAGTAAGGGGTTAAGGTGTAATTCTGGTTTGAGTATTATATGCAAATCTGTGATCTTGGGGTGATCTAGTTGAATATGGGAATCGAGTCTCCTTCTGGAAGAAGAAGAGTAAGTGGGGATTGGTGGAAAAATCTTTGATGATGATGAATTGCACCAGGGAAGTTGCGGTAGTGATTTTCACTTTAGAACCCTAATTTTGCTGCGCGTAAAGACTCAATCACCACTGCCTCTATAGTGGATCGAGTGTTGCGTGCTCTTGAGGGGAGGTAGAGGAGATATAGACGTGATGATGGCCGGAATTGTGGCGTCTCTGGTGAACGAGGTGGGGTTGACGGCGAACTTCCAGGATTGGGTTTGGGTTGTCTGTGTTTTCTGATGGGAGCTCGAACCCTTCTTTTTGATTTCAGGTGGGATTGGACATGTTGATGGTTGCGAAGGGGTGTTGGGGTGATGGATGGTGTGGTCAGATCGCCAACGATGGTCTGCGTCGACCATCGGCATCGTGCATATGCACGGTGCACTGTGGTGCCTGAAGGTGTTGTGAAGCAGGGGGGGTACTCGGGGTTTTAGGGATTTGACTCGGGAATTTCTGTATGTAAACTCGAAGCTTTCCCGTTGTTGACTCGGAGTAGAGATAGGGGGGACTGGATTAGTTGTTACAGGGTAATTAAAAACCTGTAGTGTAATATTTTTTTTAAAACTGGGTTTTAAAAATGAGTTATAGATGTTTAAAATAGTTATTTAATCAAGAATAAGTTTGGATTAATAGAAGCTTGAATCTCAGATGCAAAATAAAATAAAGTTTAAAATTTTAAATTATTTGAAATAAAGGAAATTCAGTTTGGGTTTGTTGCTCAAGTTTCACTCGAGTGATTCGAGTGTCGGACTCGAAGAAATGCGGGGTTATGCTCGTAAAAATAATTGTTTAACTCGGATATTTTTTAGCTAGGGGTTTTAAACGTGTAAGTTGATTTCATTTTTTAAAAACCGGGCTTTTAAATAAAAAAATGCGTAGTTAAAACAAAGTTTAAAATCAAGATGAGTTTGGATTCAAAACGTAGTTTGGATCTCAGCCTTTAAATAAATAAGATTTTTAAGTTTAAAATTTGTTTAAACGAATTTGAATGATAAAGAGAATTTTTAAATTTGATTTGAATTCAAAATGGAATCGTGTTTAAGTTCTTTTAATCTTCTAATTAAGATAACAATTCTTTAAGTTGTAAAATGAAGGGAGTTTGGAATTGATAGATAAATTTAATTTCATTTTCAATCTTAATTTAAAATGAAGTTAAAAGTAAATTTAAATTAAATTGATTAAATACCCTATTAATGATAAATGGATCATTAAATAGAAAAGGTTTAAAACTTAAGAATTGTAATTATCAAATTAACTAAATGGATAATGAATGACTAAAATTAATTAACTCAGAAATTAAGAGTTTAATTTATTTTAATAGGATGTAAGTTAAAGGTAAATTAATTGGTAATTAGGAAATCATTGGTCTAATATCAAATTAATGATTAGTAATAAATTAACAAGTTAATAAAGAATTAATGAATGAGTTATTAAGGCTAACTTAAAATCGTAGTTAATTACTTAGGAAAGTAATTAAAGAATTATAATTAGTTTATGAAGGTCATTAACTAAAAATTATGAAATAATAAATTAATGGGATTATTTTTAATAATTAATTAAATTATTTATTTAAGATAAGCAATTGTGAACTGTTAAGTATAAATTACTTAACGGAAGTAATTGAGGAATTAATTACCCATTATAATTAATTCGATTTAATATGAATTGTTTAAGTTAATTAATTAAGTTTAGTTAATTTAAATAATCATTTGTTGATGTGATGAGTATAAATTACTTAGGGAAGTAATTAATGATAATTACTGGATGTAATTACCCAGAATTGATTTAATAGTGAAAGTAATTGGAAGATAATTACTTGGTATAATTAATCAAAGGATTAATTAGAGATAATAAATTATGGAGTAATTTATTTATTTGATAAAGTAATTAAGGGTAGTTAATTACTGAATGGGGTTAATTAAGGGTGATTAACAATCTGGTTTAATTGAAGATTAATTACTTAATGTAATTAATTTAAATAGAAAATGTAATTAGAGATCATTAATTATTATAATTAATGATGTAAATTAGAATAGATTATTTGGAAATAACTAATAAATGAATTGATTTACTAATGCAATTAATTGGGAAATAATGTAATTAATGTTAGTAAATTCAAGGTTAAATTCTGTGTTTAGTTAAAGGAAATTAATTTGTGAAATAATTAAAGGATAATTACTTAAATATAATTAAAAGTAAATTAATCAAGGACGATTAATTAAATTGAATAATTGAGTGATAATAAATAAATTGATTGGTAATCGATTAATAGTGATATAAGCAATGAAATGGTTAAGTAATTAATTTAATTCACTTTAAGTTAATTAGAGATGTAGGTAATTAATTTAATTCATTTTAAATTAATTATAGCTGAAGTGATTACTTATATATTGATTGATGATATTGTTTACCCTGAATGGTTTGAGATCTCAATATGAGATTAATGATGCTATGTATGCTTTGTTTTAAGTATGATGATAAATGAATTATCTGTTATGATGATAATATGCATTATCTGTTTGAAGTGATAATATTGGTTATCTGTTTATGTTGATGTTGACTATCTATTATGATATTGTGATTTATCTATCTGTGTGTATGTTGAATTATTTTGAATTAAACTGTTAAGACTAAATAGACAACTTGGCCCTAAAAGACACGTTTTGGATTTCGATGAGACCGGGATCGGGTTTTCCGCATTAGGAACATCCGAAAACCACATCGTTTCCAAATTAACGTTAGGTCGTAAATCTGAAGTGAAGATGAAGATTCAGAATGCAAGGGTTATCGTCGTTAACTCTGAGGGTGATTCCAAAACGAGTGTAACGAGATAATGCCTTCGGATTCGTTCGAACCCGGAACGAACTTGTATGGATTGAATGCTTTCAACACATCGTCAGGCGGACGATGAGCATTCTAAGAAATATGTTCTATAAAGGTAATCGTAACCTCAAGCCTCATCAACCGAGAATGGCTAAAACAGGGGAGGTGCAGCAAGGTTAGGTGGGTCATGCCCAAGCAGGACAAGGATATTCCCCTGTCTAGATGTCCCTTTTTATTCGGCTTAGTGGGCGGTTGGTCTGCAGCCAACTGCGGGGTGTATCTTGTTCAGGACTGTTCAGTAAGGAATGGTTCCAGCCTTGTGTTGCAGGGGATGAAGGGAGTAATCCTCGGTACGTTGATCTAGGCCACGTACTGTGATGGGCGGTACCCCAGTAGCCCTGCCATTGTATGGAATCCACAATCCAATAAGTGCCAACGGTTTTGATTGTATTACCCACTTTTGTGGCTAGTAGCTGGAATTTAATAATGTAACAATTTCGGCTATTTTCTATTTACTTGAAAACCCTAGACCTATTATAATATCACTGAATTTCCTATCAAATGTTTTGGTTAGCGTAAGGTAAAAACTTTTCCATGTTTATGTGTGGGAAGTCTTACGTGATACCTTTTGTTTTTCAAAAGACTTTCAAACTTAAGCAACTTTAACCTGTTACTCATACCAGACCCATGTCTGACCCGAAGTTTATTTTGTTTTTCATAAACTCTCGGGTACCCAAATTTTTACGGGTAGCCAAGGGATTCAGGTTTAGTTTGACGAATTCTGGAGGAGCAATGGAGCAGGAGGCTTCAGCGTTGTAGATATATATATAGTTCCGCTGTGTGGTATCTCTGTGATGTAATGTGTATTGAGTTGTATAACTAGACAGGTGTTTATAACTGTCTAGTATGTGATGTATTATCTGTGTACTCTGATTGATGTATATATATTATGTAAATACTTATGTGATTAATATATTTTATTCGTTCCGCTGTGAGATTCTGATGTTGTTGTTCTTTCTTCTCTATCTTTTCTATTTTCTCACCTCTTTCTTTCTTATTAACGATACCTACTTCCTGGTAGTAGGAAGTGGGGCCGTCACAGTGGTATCAGAGCGCTAGGTTGAGTGAATACCTAGGCTCGTAAGTGATTTCTTTCCTGAGAGAGCGTATTTGTAATTTTAATATATAGATATATATATTTATTTCTATCTATTTGTTGGATTACCTGTTCAGGTTTTCCAGTATAAGTATAAGGATAGATTGAGTAGTGGTGTGTGTAACACGACTACCTGTGGTTGGAAGTATATTTGACGAGACTGTAGACCTAATACCGTCTCGAGTAAATTTGTGGTGTAAGGATTTCACCAAGTCTCTTGAGGAACCTGTTAAGATTTGAAGTCCGTTTTGTTGTACAAGTTTGGATGAGTAGAATTTGGATTTTTGTCAGTTGAGCCGAAGCTAGAAAGATTATTTTGGTAACTCAAGACGTAGTAGTTGTGGGTTAAGATACAGTAGTGATGGTTTGTTTCCGCAGAAGTTCTCAAAGATCTTTGGATAAGAAAATGTGTCTGCCTTAGTTTTGAGGTTGAGTTCAGCTGAATGTTGTGTTTGGCTTTGAGGCCTGAGTTTTTTTCGAAGAATTTTGGATTAAGGAGTTTTGGCATCAGCAGCAGTGTTGCAGCTCAGATTGTTCTGCCGGCACGCGAGAAAGTCAAATTGTCAGCAGTTCTTTAGAGGTGAAGTTCAGAGGCAGTTTTGTGAATCCATTTCTTCAATGGATTGGCTGAATAAGCTTAAGCTGTTCAGAATTGGTAGGAGAGAGCAGTTTTCTTTGGATATTAGCATGAGTTGGTCGCAAAAGTGACTTGCGATAGTTAAGTGATTCTCTGGGATGGCAGAATTTTTCTGGATATCTTTGAAGAAGTCGGTGGTTTGCCTTAGCATCTGAGGAGTTGAGTTTGGTATCGATTGGATTTCAGAAGTAGTGCCGATGGTTCAGCTTAATAATAGAATGGTTTCTAGAGAGAGAGAATTGGTTAAGCAACTCAAATTTTGAAGGGACTTCTGAGTTTTATTTTGGATCTGCTGAATCATATTTTTGTAATGTGTTGTCCAGTTTGTGCTTGTGTGCATCATCAGCATTTTCATCTACTTCAGATCAGAGTTGTGCAGCGGAAGCAGTTGGGAGTGCATTTGTTTTTCTTTTCTGGAAAAGAGAAGTTGTTTTCTACTGAAGATAGTAAAGGTTGAGTTCTTGGTTCTGGTTGATCATTCTCCTGGATTGTTTTTGAATTCAGATTATTGTAGGAGTTATCAGCATAAGGTTGAGCTGATCAGTAGATTGAAGGCAGCTCTGAATTGTCAGAAGTATTTGGTGGATAAGAGATTAAGGAATTTGGATTTGGGAGTCGGAGATTTCATTTTGTATAAATTTTCTCTGATCCAAAGGAGTTCTGTAGATTAGTAGTATAGGCTGTTTGGATTCTATAGATCGAGTATTCCGGTATTATACTGGGAAACTCTAGGGAACTCTACCCAGAATTTTATCTGGATAGTTAGCTTTGCGGATTGAGTAGATTGGTTGTGATGATTGTTAACATATGATTGATATATGCTTATGATTTGAAATTAAATAAAATCTTAAATATATTATTAAATTACCTTTGCTTTTAAATTTCGGGGACGAAATTCTTTTAAGGGGGGAGGAATGTGATGACCCGGAATTTTCTAGCAATATCAATTTAATAATCTGAATTAAATATTAAATTGATATGATATATTTTTGTTAATTAAATCTGAATTTGATACTTTTCTTTTAATAAATATCTAATGGATAAATTTAATCTGTTTAAAATTAATTGTTTGTTTTCTATTTATAAATGGATATATTTGTATACATTGCAAATAGATGAGATTTGTTTTAAAGCTTAACTAATAAATTATGTTTTAAATTCCAATATATATTTTAGTGGATTAGAAATTGTGTTTTATTAAATATAAACTTTTCAAAGATAGATAAATACAAGGTTTTAAATACATAAGTAAATGTTTAAATATATTGGAAACTTATTTGAACTTAAGTTTAAAATTAACATTTATTAACAAAATGATTTGTTTTCTTTTATTTTTAGTATAGTTTGATTTAAAAATATATATGAGTTATATATAATTGTGTAAAACAATACATTAATATACATTAATAAATATGTAGTTTATAATAAAAAGATAATTTAATTTATTTACCATTACAAATTGATAAATAAGTTACTTTTAAATAATGTTAATAAATATAAATACATGATTACAAGATAATTGGGAAAAATATAAAGTAATTACATTAACTACATTATAATAACTTAACAACTATAATTTATTTAGTTTGCAAATAACAAAACAAACATAATAACATTTATATGCATTTTAAAATTCAATAAGACAACAATAAAACTAGAAACAAAGGAACTTTCAAAACTTGTAAACTTTCATAAATGAACTGCAGCATATATGTATATGTTTAAGTATTAAGACAAACAAAATTCAGTAACAAAAGAATGATATCTGGAAATGAATGACAGTAACAAAAATAAAATACATGTCTTACAAACAAAATGAAGATATGAAGATATATATGTGCAGGTCAAAATGAATGAAAACATATTAGTACAACAAGCAAATCAAATATAGGTGCAGGCTAGTGAACAATTCAAAAGTGTGCAGGCCATATATATATGTGTACAGGCTGAAGCAAAATAAACAATTGTGTATATATGTATGAAGCTTGTGAAGGAAGATATTGTTAAATATCTTAAGCTAACAAACAAAAGTAATTAATGAAAGATCTCTTTAGTACATTAAGTATTTATATCAGCCACCCTAAAACAAATATCTCTGGAAACATTTGTACAAACAAAGATTATGCACATATTTGTTTCAGTTTTATGAAACATAATTATACCCTGTCTACATAAGCTCTGTGTATTTGTTTATAAATTAGCTTCATCTGCATATTAGTTCGAACTAGGTAAAATCTAGAATAAACTTCATTTTAAAAATAAAACAAAGCTTCAGTTTAAACAACAATCAAAATTCAAGAAGCAAAGCAAAATGAAGTTCCAATGTATTCAAGCCTGTAAATTTCAAAGTCTGCTTCAACAAAAATGCCTCTGTTCTTCTCTGAAAATAGGTGAGTAACACTTTTATAAATTTCCTATGTTTTAATCTGTTGCAACCTAAATTTTTGAATGCTTAACATAATTGTGTGCATCTGTACATGTTTCTTTTCTGGCAAATTGCAAAATGAATTACTGCATATTGAGTTTCCTGTGAGTAACATAACAAATTAAATAGTTTAAATGTAAACTTCTGTTGCATACTCATCTATAAAGATATGTTAGTGATGCATATGTATGAATAGGACCCTGTATATTTATGTGTGAAGTACTGTTATTCTGTTGTGCTCTGAAATTGTTTCTCAGGCTCAAGATGTTAACTATTATTCCCTTCCACTTGGCCTTGCTTATGATAAAAATCTGTTTAACTAACCAATATTGTTTGATTTAATTTAGATTAAGGTTTAAATCTAAGATTAGTTAAATTTTGAGCTGTTTGTCTCGGGAACTAATAAAACAACTGAGTATACTAATTTCAATTGAAAACTCAAACCTGTAAAAATGTAATTCCAATATTATAAAGTGAATATTTAAATCAAAATATGATTTTTAAGAACAAAAGCTATAAATTTTAGCAAGGGGTTAAGGTGTAATTCTGGTTTGAGTATTATATGCAAATCTGTGATCTTGGGGTGATCTAGTTGAATATGGGAATCGAGTCTCCTTCTGGAAGAAGAAGAGTAAGTGGGGATTGGTGGAAAAATCTTTGATGATGATGAATTGCACCAGGGAAGTTGCGGTAGTGATTTTCACTTTAGAACCCTAATTTTGCTGCGCGTAAAGACTCAATCACCACTGCCTCTATAGTGGATTGAGTGTTGCGTGCTCTTGAGGGGAGGTAGAGGAGATATAGACGTGATGATGGCCGGAATTGTGGCGTCTCTGGTGAACGAGGTGGGGTTGACGGCGAACTTCCAGGATTGGGTTTGGGTTGTCTGTGTTTTCTGATGGGAGCTCGAACCCTTCTTTTTGATTTCAGGTGGGATTGGACATGTTGATGGTTGCGAAGGGGTGTTGGGGTGATGGATGGTGTGGTCAGATCGCCAACGATGGTCTGCGTCGACCATCGGCATCGTGCATATGCACGGTGCACTGTGGTGCCTGAAGGTGTTGTGAAGCAGGGGGGGTACTCGGGGTTTTAGGGATTTGACTCGGGAATTTCTGTATGTAAACTCGAAGCTTTCCCGTTGTTGACTCGGAGTAGAGATAGGGGGGGACTGGATTAGTTGTTACAGGGTAATTAAAAACCTGTAGTGTAATATTTTTTTTAAAACTGGGTTTTAAAAATGAGTTATAGATGTTTAAAATAGTTATTTAATCAAGAATAAGTTTGGATTAATAGAAGCTTGAATCTCAGATGCAAAATAAAATAAAGTTTAAAATTTTAAATTATTTGAAATAAAGGAAATTCAGTTTGGGTTTGTTGCTCAAGTTTCACTCGAGTGATTCGAGTGTCGGACTCGAAGAAATGCGGGGTTATGCTCGTAAAAATAATTGTTTAACTCGGATATTGTTTAGCTAGGGGTTTTAAACGTGTAAGTTGATTTCATTTTTTAAAAACCGGGCTTTTAAATAAAAAAATGCGTAGTTAAAACAAAGTTTAAAATCAAGATGAGTTTGGATTCAAAACGTAGTTTGGATCTCAGCCTTTAAATAAATAAGATTTTTAAGTTTAAAATTTGTTTAAACGAATTTGAATGATAAAGAGAATTTTTAAATTTGATTTGAATTCAAAATGGAATCGTGTTTAAATTCTTTTAATCTTCTAATTAAGATAACAATTCTTTAAGTTGTAAAATGAAGGGAGTTTGGAATTGATAGATAAATTTAATTTCATTTTCAATCTTAATTTAAAATGAAGTTAAAAGTAAATTTAAATTAAATTGATTAAATACCCTATTAATGATAAATGGATCATTAAATAGAAAAGGTTTAAAACTTAAGAATTGTAATTATCAAATTAACTAAATGGATAATGAATGACTAAAATTAATTAACTCAGAAATTAAGAGTTTAATTTATTTTAATAGGATGTAAGTTAAAGGTAAATTAATTGGTAATTAGGAAATCATTGGTCTAATATCAAATTAATGATTAGTAATAAATTAACAAGTTAATAAAGAATTAATGAATGAGTTATTAAGGCTAACTTAAAATCGTAGTTAATTACTTAGGAAAGTAATTAAAGAATTATAATTAGTTTATGAAGGTCATTAACTAAAAATTATGAAATAATAAATTAATGGGATTATTTTTAATAATTAATTAAATTATTTATTTAAGATAAGCAATTGTGAACTGTTAAGTATAAATTACTTAACGGAAGTAATTGAGGAATTAATTACCCATTATAATTAATTCGATTTAATATGAATTGTTTAAGTTAATTAATTAAGTTTAGTTAATTTAAATAATCATTTGTTGATGTGATGAGTATAAATTACTTAGGGAAGTAATTAATGATAATTACTGGATGTAATTACCCAGAATTGATTTAATAGTGAAAGTAATTGGAAGATAATTACTTGGTATAATTAATCAAAGGATTAATTAGAGATAATAAATTATGGAGTAATTTATTTATTTGATAAAGTAATTAAGGGTAGTTAATTACTGAATGGGGTTAATTAAGGGTGATTAACAATCTGGTTTAATTGAAGATTAATTACTTAATGTAATTAATTTAAATAGAAAATGTAATTAGAGATCATTAATTATTATAATTAATGATGTAAATTAGAATAGATTATTTGGAAATAACTAATAAATGAATTGATTTACTAATGCAATTAATTGGGAAATAATGTAATTAATGTTAGTAAATTCAAGGTTAAATTCTGTGTTTAGTTAAAGGAAATTAATTTGTGAAATAATTAAAGGATAATTACTTAAATATAATTAAAAGTAAATTAATCAAGGACGATTAATTAAATTGAATAATTGAGTGATAATAAATAAATTGATTGGTAATCGATTAATAGTGATATAAGCAATGAAATGGTTAAGTAATTAATTTAATTCACTTTAAGTTAATTAGAGATGTAGGTAATTAATATAATTCATTTTAAATTAATTATAGCTGAAGTGATTACTTATATATTGATTGATGATATTGTTTACCCTGAATGGTTTGAGATCTCAATATGAGATTAATGATGCTATGTATGCTTTGTTTTAAGTATGATGATAAATGAATTATCTGTTATGATGATAATATGCATTATCTGTTTGAAGTGATAATATTGGTTATCTATTTATGTTGATGTTGACTATCTATTATGATATTGTGATTTATCTATCTGTGTGTATGTTGAATTATTTTGAATTAAACTGTTAAGACTAAATAGACAACTTGGCCCTAAAAGACACGTTTTGGATTTCGATGAGACCGGGATCGGGTTTTCCGCATTAGGAACATCCGAAAACCACATCGTTTCCAAATTAACGTTAGGTCGTGAATCTGAAGTGAAGATGAAGATTCAGAATGCAAGGGTTATCGTCGTTAACTCTGAGGGTGATTCCAAAACGAGTGTAACGAGATAATGCCTTCGGATTCGTTCGAACCCGGAACGAACTTGTATGGATTGAATGCTTTCAACACATCGTCAGGCGGACGATGAGCATTCTAAGAAATATGTTCTATAAAGGTAATCGTAACCTCAAGCCTCATCAACCGGGAATGGCTAAAACAGGGGAGGTGCAGCAAGGTTAGGTGGGTCATGCCCAAGCAGGACAAGGATATTCCCCTGTCTAGATGTCCCTTTTTATTCGGCTTAGTGGGCGGTTGGTCTGCAGCCAACTGCGGGGTGTATCTTGTTCGGGACTGTTCAGTAAGGAATGGTTCCAGCCTTGTGTTGCAGGGGATGAAGGGAGTAATCCTCGGTACGTTGATCTAGGCCACGTACTGTGATGGGCGGTACCCCAGTAGCCCTGCCATTGTATGGAATCCACAATCCAATAAGTGCCAACGGTTTTGATTGTATTACCCACTTTTGTGGCTAGTAGCTGGAATTTAATAATGTAACAATTTCGGCTATTTTCTATTTACTTGAAAACCCTAGACCTATTATAATATCACTGAATTTCCTATCAAATGTTTTGGTTAGCGTAAGGTAAAAACTTTTCCATGTTTATGTGTGGGAAGTCTTACGTGATACCTTTTGTTTTTCAAAAGACTTTCAAACTTAAGCAACTTTAACCTGTTACTCATACCAGACCCATGTCTGACCCGAAGTTTATTTTGTTTTTCATAAACTCTCGGGTACCCAAATTTTTACGGGTAGCCAAGGGATTCAGGTTTAGTTTGACGAATTCTGGAGGAGCAATGGAGCAGGAGGCTTCAGCGTTGTAGATATATATATAGTTCCGCTGTGTGGTATCTCTGTGATGTAATGTGTATTGAGTTGTATAACTAGACAGGTGTTTATAACTGTCTAGTATGTGATGTATTATCTGTGTACTCTGATTGATGTATATATATTATGTAAATACTTATGTGATTAATATATTTTATTCGTTCCGCTGTGAGATTCTGATGTTGTTGTTCTTTCTTCTCTATCTTTTCTATTTTCTCACCTCTTTCTTTCTTATTAACGATACCTACTTCCTGGGAGTAGGAAGTGGGGCCGTCACAGTACGGGGCCTAGATCACCGTACCGAGGATCACTTCCGACCCCTTACAACACAAGGCCGGAACCATTCCTTACTGAACAGTCCCGAACAAGATAACCCCGCAGTTGTGGCCAACAACTACTCACACAGCCGAAATAAAAACGGACATCTAGACAGGGGAATATCTTGTCCTGCTTGGGCATGACCCACCTAACCTTGCTGCATCTCCCCTGTTTTAGCCATTCCCGGTTGATGAGGCTTGAATCTGCGATTACCTTTATTGAACATTATTCCTAGAATTCTCATCGTCCGCCTGACGATGTTTTGAAAGCATTCAATCCATACAAGTTCGTTCCGGGTTCGAACGAAACCGAAGGCATTATCTCGTTACACTCATTTTGGAATCACCCTCAGAGTTAACGACGATAACCGTTGCATTCTAAAACACCATCTTGATCACCACTTGATAAGTCACGACCTATCGTTTAATTTGGATCGATGTGGTTTTCGGAGAATCAAAATTGATTCTTCTGATCCCGGTCTCATTGGAATCCAAACGCCAATTTAAAGGCCAAGTTGTCTATTTAACTTAACAATTCAATTTAATATCAGAATTAACATAACAGATATAACAGATAAATCATACACAGTTATCACATATATCACAATATATCACAGAAAAATCATCAAACAGATGTTAAAGTCAATCAAACAGAATTATCAATGCATACCAAACAGTTTGGTCTACTTAACTTAATTTATTACTTAAGAATAAACTACTTTATTCTGTTTAATTAATCATTGATAAATTAGCTTATTAATGATCAATTAATTAATTAGTTAATCATTAATTATTAATTTATTTGTCATCTATTCTTCAATTAATTAATTAATTACTAAACTTTTATTCATTAACTGTTACTTAATTACTCAGTTAATTAATTTATTTTTAATTGTTAATTAATAACTTACTTATTAAAAATTAATTACTTATTTAATTATCACAAATTACTTCAATTATTATCAATTTAATTAAGTATATAGTCTTTAATTAATCACTTAAGTTAATTATCATTTATTAATTAATTAACCTTAAGTAATTAATTTAAAATTTCTTAAGTTAAACTAATTTAAACACAAAATTATTCTCTAATTACAAATTTAATTAAAAGTTATTGATTTAATTTTATGTCTAAATTAATTTGTATTCTAGTTACTTTATATTCATTAACTATCTTTACAGACTCTTCTTAAATAAACTTTTAAATTAAATATTAACTTAAAGCTAACTAACTTACTTTGTTAACTTTGTATTTCAAAAATACTTAAAGTGATCAGGCGAGATTACGGACCCGATGTAAACACCATACCCCTTCGCGTAAAACTCGAGTACTCCTCTGTTTTTTCCCCGAGCTCTCTCTCTACTTTACCCTCTTCTTCTCTTTCCTGTTTCTTTCTTCTTCTCGTTATTTTTTTTAAGTAAAGGTTATAAATCATCGGCAGCAGCCACTCACGTAAACGACCCGAAGTCAAGTTCGAAGCAACCACCCAAATGTCACAAGCACGCGCACGCGACCGCCCAGGGTAACTCGCCAGACACCTCTTCACCACCGTGCACGTGCACGTGCACGGTGGTTCGTTTCGCCTTCGGCAACTCACAACAGCCCCCACAAACCCCAAATCGTCCACTCATACGAATACATCACTCAAACCATCACGATTCAGTCAAAGGCAAAAAAAATGGCATGTAGCTCGAACATGCGGCACAACCCCCACCGAAAATTCCCTCGTGCGACCACCATCCATCACCGTAGTCCAAGCCCCTTTCCCCACGCCATGGCCAGACCTTCCTCGGCCTCTGCCCCGAAACCCAAGCGAGTCGATCAACCAGGTGAGTCGTAAACGAAAATTACAGAGCTGTGTAAAACTCATGTTCAAAAGCCCTACTTTAATCACAATCTCAAAATCTATGCATTTGAAAATTATTTTGACATTTTTCTGGAGTCAAATGGATTACAAGCTTACTTCATATCAATTTACAAAAATTAAAATTAACTCAATCATCCAGAATTGACAAAAACCCATTTTAGTTTCATTTTTAAACATCTCTTCATACCCTTACATAAAAATCATAATTTTTATGCTAAAAATCTTAATTATGTGTATGAAATCTAAATATGCTATTGAATTTACAAACTTAAACACTCGAATTTTGATCCTTGATTTCTTTTTACCTGTAATTTGAAATAGTATTTATAACATGCTGCTAAACTCTAAAACAAGTTTGCAGGCCTATGTTTAAGATAAACAACTTCTGTAACGAACGCGATTTTTCGACGCTCGAAAACCGACATCAATACGCCCACTGTATCAACTGCCAAGCAATCGAAGGCCGGAAAACCGTACCGTTAGGGTTAAAGAAGAAGAAAGAGGTAGAAGAAGAGAGAAAAGGATAGAACAGAACAGAAAGAAACAACAGAACAATATCAGAATCTCACAATCGCAGCGGAACAACATTTAATAGATGAATAAATAATCTTTAAACAAAGAACTATATCAGTTATTACATTACATCATATTACATTACATTACATCATCAGAGTGTACAACACAAACAACAACTAACAGCGGAAAAGAAATACTATATACTAGTGAATACGTCATACCATCCATCTTGCCTCCAGCAACTCCTGAATTCCAGAATATCCTGATAAACCTGACTCTTGACTGCCCGTGTGGAAATTGGTGGGCACCTAGAGTTTAGGAAGGAAAACAATAAACTCTGAGTCAGTCATGTGACTGGTGTGAGAACTAAAACAGTTTATCTTTAAAACAAAGAACAGGATAATTTTAAAATAGACTCGCAATGCTTTTTAGAAAATGAGACTACCATAAGGCCTCCCGCACACACACACAATGCAAACGCAGAATCGGAGGAGATTTCTCCTTATGATAGTCAAAGATGCTTGATACGCAATAAAAAGAAACATTTGACATTATTACTAGTGCATAGTGTAGGAAAATTATTTCGAAAGTAAAGATATAAATCTTAGCCAGCATGGGCAATTCGCACTTATGCCTACTATAGCTACCATCCAAACAGTGGGGCGCCACCATAAATGAATGATAGGTTCTACAACTAAAACCATACAAGATCGTATTGTTTCTTTGGATTTCCAACAAATGGTCAGGCCAAGGAACTTCCCATTGCCACATAGGTACGCCTCTGGAAAGACGACCCGAGAACCAAACCAGATCTCTGCCAACACAAGACCGGGTTACCCCTAACTGGGTAACTACTGACACGAATATGTCATCCCCCGATTGTAACCGATCTATCCGAGGATCCTCGATTTCCAACGACCACAAAGCAATAAATTTGCAGCAACAACATAGGTTAAGTATCTGGGCTCCATACCATGATACCACCTCTATCCAGAAGGAATGACATACACTAAAGGGGCGCTACCCCCTAATAACCTTGCCGCATCCTTCCTGTTTTGACCATTTCCGGGGTGTGAGGTCCGACGAAGTCTCGTCCACAAAGCCACGCTTTATACGAAAGCTGTGCTTTGGGTCAACAAATGATCAAAGTAATGATCACCAAGATAAGTGATCAAACAAATGATCATATCACAAATGATCAAACAATGATCATCCCACAGCAACACTCAGCATGCCACGCTACCAAATTAGGAGTATATTACTAATAACCTTCAACTACATAACCTCTGAGCTCGTACGTCTCAGAGAAGGGTGAGAATAAATTCTCCGCCACCAACAGAAATATATTTGAAAGAAATCAGCTTTATATCTCAACTTGTAATGTCAGACATACAATCCATACAAGTCTGTTTCGGGCTTGAACAGAACCGAATGCACTTACAAAGAAGTCTTTGCATTCCGAATAATTTCTAATCACGTCCGGACTTCCCGTCACTAAGGGTGATAAAACCTCTATATCGGAGATCAGCCGATGCAGAGTAACTCAACGGTAATCCTTCCGTTTTCAAAAATATCCGGTCTTCAACACCGGTCATCGAATGCAAATCCATTACGACGTATCACATATTCAGAATGGGTTATACGACCCCAAGGTCCTTTCCCGGCTAACCCGAATAGTGAGCGCTTATTCAAAAATAAGTGTGGCATTTAAATTCAAGCAATCACAACAAATACTTATTTAAAGGTAAATATTGATAGTCGGTTATTTAACTATCAATAGGCGTGTTCAACATCACCAAATTCCAAATAATTTCCTAAATTATCTACTTTCCAAAATATCTTTACAAGATATATATATTTTCCACACTTCAACATTTGAAAACAATTTTCAAATCGCTTTTCACATTTACCACCTATGAAAACAATTTTCAAATCATTCCCCTATACGAGATTACTTTCATTTCAACATGGTTCATTTAAAACAATTAAATAATTCCTTACTGATTTACTTTTTATTTACATTTCAAATCCGTAAATTAATTCCCATACTTTAAAAATAAATCAACGTTTATTTTTGAACAAATTTCCCTTTTCATTTATAAATTCCATAGTGAATTTACAATTCCAAAATATCTATGAATATACAATTTCCAAATTGATTTCTAATATTCATTTTCCATTATCTTTAAAAGATAAAATCTCAAGATATTCACTTCATATTGGAAAACACTTCCATACTTATTTAATAATAAGTAATTCACAAATCCATTTATTTTCAACACTTGGAAAACATTCAATATACTTAAATCAAAATTAAGTATATATTTCATTCTTTAAGGAAAACATTCACTTAAACACATTTATTTGGGCCAAAACGAATGTTGCGTAAAACATCGTTACGACAACCCAAAATCACTAGTATAGGGATTCGAAATTTAGATAGATATATAAATCCCAATACTATATAAAACCTTTCCTTTCGGAAACCATTTACTATAACAACAGTGTTATAGTCCACCATTTCCTTATTCCTCGAAAACGTCTATTTCAACAATGAATGTTGAAATCTATGTATTCGATTTATAATAGATTTTTAAAACATCGTTAAAAAGATTAACTTCATTTGATAATATTCATTTTCCCAAAACATATCCATTTTGTTTAATAATATATTCACTGTCCAAAATCGTGAATATACTTCCTTTAATAAGCTATAATAATTAACTTATCAAAATAAATCGTTTTTGGATTTATAAACAATGTCTGTAAATTCCATTTCTATATTTTACAACAACTTCGTTTTATAAATCTCCTTTATTAACCCATTCTATTTATACTCCATTTACATGTCGAAATCCGGTTTATAAGTAAATTACTTATAATTCATTTATTCACATATCCATTCTTTTATATCGACAATAATTTATAAATCAAAAATTCTTATTTACTTATGAATCTAGGTTCAAACTTTATTTTAACACTTATAAAAGCTCGTTTTAAACTTTCTATATTTTAATTTATAAACATCAATTTTTATACAACTTTCATATAAATTGTTTATAATAATTCAAAAATCCCAATTTAAACTATTTTATAAATTTATTAACTACTTATCTCAAAAATCACCTTTTGGTTATATATCACAAAAATCTTAATTTTTTATAACATAAAAATTATAACGTTTTAATTATTTAAAATGAATCAATTCAAAATTTTAATAAAACGTATACTTTCAAAAATTACTTTAAAAATTCTTTTAAAAACCAAAATCATTATTTTAAAACTTCAAAAATGGATCCGATGTTGCAACAACACCAAACAGTCAATCACGACATCCAAATATCATATATCGATATGATAATCAACAAATATCACAATATCTGTAAATAAATCAATACAGTTGAGGAATACAGTTGGATCCCTCCAACTTGTTTCCCTGCATCCAAAGATGTTAGCACAATACCAATTCCGTTCCAGTACGGAATTATCGCGGTATATGGGGTTTATAAAATATTATCCGCTTAATAGACGGCGCAATAGGGTCTCATCCGCTATATAATGCGCGAAAATCAACTCCAAGTACATATATAATACCAATTTCACTTTGCAGTGAAATATTCACGGTATATATTTTTAATAAATAACATCCGCTTACTAACGACGCATAATGTCTATTTTAACAATCAATAGATAACAATCATCATTCAAACATACATTCAAGAATTTTAAATATAACTATTTAAATTAAAATTGAAACCGATTCGATTGAGTGAGACGTTCTCACCTTGGTTTCAATTTCGTTTCCGCGCTTATTTCGAATAAAATTAAACGGACGTTTAATTTTACCCGAAATTTTTGTTAGCTCCAAATGACTCCAATCCAGCTTCGTTGCGTAGTGCTCGACGAAACGAAGACAACGCAACTGGTTTCGTCGAATTCCGATCTCGTATGAAAAAGTTATCAACTTTTAAAGATCGTTTATAATGTAAAACAATTTACAATTTTCTTTATTTTTATTTTACAACCCCTCTCACTTCTGACCGTTGATCGCGCAAGACAAGATCCAAGCCTTCGTTCCTTTTCTTCCTTCCCAGGCCATCACGCGTGCAAAGAAACCACAAGCACGATCAAAACCCTAATACACGCGACTTTCCCGAGCCCTTCCACCTCGATCAGATGATGCCATCTTGTAGCCCGGTCCTTCATGCTCCACCGCCTTGAACAAAGGCGAGCTCGGCTGCTCCATGCTCCCTGGAATCACGTGCGAACGGCCGGGTTTCGAGCGTCGATTTCCGCCAATCTGTAACTCTAAAAACGATCTTGACCGTTGAGAATGTAGAGCTTGATGTTCTCTTCAACATTGCAGTTGAACATTTATCGAATAGGTTGATGGATTTGGAGAAAGTGGAGGGAGAAAGAGAATTGATTTTCGGCCATTCACCGAAGAGGGTGGCGGCTGGAAGCAATTAGGGCTAGGGTTTGGGAATTTATGAAGAGTATGGTGCTTTTATAGAAAATATTCAAAATACTATTCATTCCGGGTTTTCTGAACTCCGATTTACGCGTAGTAACCGGCGTTTTTAGGGTTTATCCCGCGTTCCGGACATAATGGAACAGGTTTCGGAAGCTAATTCGATCATCTGTGCGAGTTATGGCAATAAATGTTCGATTTAAAATTAAATCGGTAAATCAAGTTTCTAGGCGTTTTAGCTTGCCCCGGACAAACGGTAAATCCGATTGACATGAAATTTGAAACCTTACAATAATATGACATTACAGATCCGATGAAACTGGTTTCGTCGAAATCCGAGACTTTTTGAAAAATGGCTATTTTAACTCGCCAAATAAATATTAAAACGATTTCGATGCGTTTCGAGCTGCCACAGTCAAACGAAAACTTTGATTGCTATGAAAATTGAAATCCGATAATAACAAACTATTACGGATCTAATGAAACTAGTTTCGTCCAATTCTGAGACTGTTCGAAAATTGGCTATTTTTCAGTCGATAATTAAATATTAAAATATTCAATTTTCACAAATTAACTTTTATTTCAATTTTAAAAGTTCTAAAATATCGTTCTAATTCCAATATAATAAAATAAAATTTTACAAATCATTTTCAATCATATTTAACTCGATTTTCAATTGTTTCAGAAATTTCAACTATTAAATAATCGATTTAATTATCCAATTAAATCCAATATTCGAAAATAAATTATTCAACTTATAAATTCCACTTATTAATATTTAAAATTAATTAAATATACAAATTTTAATTAATATAAATTCTGGGTCGTTACAACTTGAATCGGCACAACCCCAAAGTTCAAACAATTATATGAATAAGTATTTATAAATTTCTTTGCTTTGCTTATTCAGATACTCAAATATCTCTGAAGAACAACTTCATATAGTACAGAGCAACAGGAAGTACTCAAGGTTTAATATTCAAGCAGATGTCAAAGCACATATCTTTGTAAGTTAAATATACAAATTTTAGATTGAAAAAAAATAAGTTTACTCACTTAATAACTGTTGAACAGAAAGTAAGTGTTGTGTTGAAGCTGCAGTTTTGAATTCCTGAGAATCTGTTTTTCCTTGATGTTGAATCTTGCTTGAGTTTGTAAAATAAGATGTTTATCTTCCTTTTTTTTATAAACTCAGTTTTGAATTGATGAACGAAAGAAGATACAAGCTACGATATATATACAAAAAAAATGCAGGCTGTAAGATTTGATGTAAGATTTTTGTTTGAACTAAGAACATTTCATAAGGTTGGCCGGAGATTTTTTTCACAACAAGATGGTGGCTGAAAAGATGAAAAATGTGGCTACATTTATTGATTTTGTCTTGTGTAATTTATCATCTTGTACTATATTATTTTTTTCTTTCTTTCAGGTTGATACAACCTGGTTTAGAAATCTAATGAGCATACATATGTTACTTTGTTCATTTCTTACTTAGCATATATATATTTTTCAAGTGTAGCCTGACTTTGTGTTTCATGAGCACGTATAATCTATAATCTGTCTTATTTCATTTTATACTTAGCATCATTTCTTTGTTTTGTGAGCATATATATATATATGTGTACAGCTTGCCTTGTTTTCTTTGCATTATTCATTTGTATATACAGGTTATACTTTTCAAACTTTCTCATATGTATGCTTAAAAGTTATTGTTAGCATATTAGTTGTATTCTATTTGTTAATTAAATTTTCAAACATTTGATTTATGACATATACTTGTATTTATATATTTTATATTTATGTTTACCTCTTATATTTTATATTTAATACTTATATCTTTTTATATTAATATTGAAATATTGGTTGGATTTCTTATTCTAAACATTATTACTTAGATTACCCTTTTATATGTATTATATTAAATATTGATAATATACAACTTTTGGTTTTATTGAACAATACATGATTTATTTTAGATTTTCAAATCAAAATTTCATTTACAGACACATAGATAACTGGCAAATATTCAAAGATCTTATTTATTTATAAAATGAAGAGCTTGTATTTTATTTAAATTAGATTAAATATTTATTAAAATATATTGCTAAAATTCCGGGTCGTTACATTCCTCCCCCCTTAAAAGAATTTCGTCCCTGAAATTTAAAACAACAGTTAATTCAAAAGCTTTTATATTAACAATTCAAACATACATATCATTCATACAATAACACAATCAAACAGTCTACTTTAACAAACATCACTAGTTATCCGAACATAAATTCGGATAAGCGTTCCTGAAACTATCGAGAGTTTCCCAGGTACAATCTCTGGGATCCTTACTCCATTGCACCTTGACGAGTTTCACCACTTTGTTCCTGAGTTGCTTCTCGTCTCGATCCACAATCCGAACTGGATTTCTGACTACAATTAAATTGGGTTCAACTTCCAAATCTTCTTGAATTACTAGTCCTACACCAGTGATGGATCATGAACAAATTTCCTCAAATGCGATACATGAAACACATTATGAATCCCAGACATCCGCTCTGGCAATTCAATCCTGTAGGCTACAGCTCCAATTCTTTCCAACACTCGAAATGGTCCAATGTATCTCGGAGCAAGTTTTCCTGTCTTTTCGAGTCTTATAGCACCTTTAATTGGGGAAACTTTAACAAAAATCAAGTCTCCGATCTCAAATTCCAATGGCCTTCGTCTTCTATCAGCATATTTCTTCTGACGATCTTGAGCAGCTTTCATCCTTTTCTTGATAAGCTCAACCTTCGCAGAAGCTTCACGAATAAGATCGGGCCCGAGCACAAGACGATCCTTCGATTCAATCCAACAAGATGGGGATCTACACGGTCTTCCATATAAAGCTTCATAAGGAGCCATCTTAATACTCGCTTGATAACTTTTATTATAAGAGAATTCCATTAGATGAAGATGGTCCTCCCGAGATCCTCCAAAATCTAAAACACAAGACCGCAGCATATCCTCAAGAATACGATTAAGCCTCTCAGTCTGTCCGTCCGTTTGGGGATGATAGGCTGTACTCAATCTTAAATCTGTTCCCATTGCTGATTGCAGAGCTTCCCAAAATTTGCTAGTGAAAATAGGATCACGATCACTTACTGTGCTGACTGGGACACCATGCAATCTAACTATCTCCTTCAAGAAAATTTCCGCCAAAGAAACTGCAGTACGGGTTGCCTTTACTGGTATAAAATGGGCACTCTTAGTTAAACGATCCACAATAACCCATATACCATCATTCCCTTTCCTGGTTCTAGGCAAACCATCGATAAAATCCATCGAAATCATTTCCCATTTCCAATTCGGAATTTCCAGAGGTTGCAATAATCCGACAGATTTCTGTTGATTACCTTTAACTTGTTGGCAGATGGCACAACTGTTCACAAAAGCAGCTACATCTTCCTTCATGCCATTCCACCAAAAGACTCTCCTCATGTCCTTATACATTTTCGAGATTCCCGGATGAATGTTCAATTTGGAGCAATGACTTTCAGACAACATTTCTTGCCTCAACTCCTTATCATTCGGAACATAGATTCTTCCGTTAATCCTTAGTGTTCCTTGGTCATCGATTTCAAAATTGGGACACTGGCCTTTCCTGACTCTTTTGATGATCCTCCTCAACATCTTATCAGATTCTTGCTTGCTTGAGATCCTTTCAATAAGAGATGGAACCACTTCCAGAAGAGATAGAACTGCGTTCGTGCTAAGAGCATCAGCTACGACATTCGCTTTCCCCGGGGTGTACAGAATATCCAAATCATAGGATGCAAGAAATTCAACCCACCGCTGCTATCTCAGACTAAGATCTTTTTGAAAGATAGATATTTCAAAGGTTTGTGATCCGTGAACAATTCGAATTTCTCTCCCAATAGATAATGTCTCCAAATTTTCAAAGCAAAAACAATGGCTAGCAATTCAAGATCATGCGTAGCGTAGTTCTTCTCGTGTGGCTTCAACTGTCGACTAGCATACGCAATAATCCTTCCGTTCTGCATCAGAACTGCTCACAAACCCACTATACAAGCATCAGTGTAAACCTCGAATTTGCTTTTCCCATCCTGAATAGCAAGTACTGGTGCACTTGTTAGCCTTAGCTTCAATTCCTGAAAAGCTTCTTCACACTGAGGTGTCCATTTGAATTTTTCTCCTTTTCTGGTCAGCTTCGTCAGATGTGAAGAAATTTTGGAATAATCCCTGGTAAATTTCCTGTAGTAGCCAGCCAATCCTAGAAAACTGCGAACTTCCGTCGATGTCCCTGGCTGTTTCCTTCTAGAATAGTTTCAACTTTTGCTGGGTCTACAGAAATGCCTTCACCTGAAACAATGTGCCCTAAAAATTTAACCTTCGATTTCCAGAAATAACACTTCGAAAACTTCACCGTCAACACATGCTTCTTCAGAGTCTCCAATACAATCCTCAAATGCTCCCTGTGCTCTTCTACGGGTTTGGAGTAGACCAAGATATCATCAATGAATACCAGCACAAACTTATTCAACACATCCCTAAAGACTCGGTTCATGAGGTCAACGAAGTAGGCAGGAGCGTTAGTTAGTCCGAACGGCATAACCAACCACTCATAGAAACAATTTGGTCCTCTAAATGCAGTCAAGGGAATACTGTCTTCAGCTACCCTCAACTGATGGAAACCTGAAGCTAGATCTAATTGAGAAAAGATAGAAGCACCATGCAACTGGTCAAAAAGATCATCGATGCGAGGAAGAGGATATTTGTTACGGATAGTCACTTTGTTCAATTCTCTATAATCCACACAGAACCTCAGTGATCCATCCGATTTAGTCACAAACACTGCCGCCGAAACCCAACAAGAAAAACTGGGTCTAATCAACCCTTTTTTCAAAAGATCTTGAGTCTGCTTAATCAACTCTTCTCTTTCCCTATGAGCCATTCTCCTACTGGGCTGAATCACTGGCACAGCTCCTGGAATCAAATCAATACGGAATTCTATTTCTCGATGTGGTGGCAGACACTTAACTTCTTCAAAAACATCAGCAAAATCTTGAACCACATCGATGTCTTCAACTCTCTCTTCAGAAGTCTCAATTCCATGCAAAAGACTGCTCAAGTGAATTCCAGAATTATCACACGACACTCTGGCAATTCTACCCAGATTAGTTTCCAACGAAACTGTTCTTTCATCACAATTCAAAACGGCTTTGTACTTATCCAGCCAGTCCATTCCCAAAATAAGATCAAATCCCTTAAAATTAAACACATACGGGTCATAAGAAAAGCTGTGGGATAGATAGGAGATCTTCAAGTCCTTACAGATGGTGTCTAATTTGGTCACCCCTCCTATAGGATTTGATACCAAGATAGGACTGTCTATAGAACTAGGGGTAAGAGAGAACTTTTCAACTGAGTCCAAAGAAATAAAACTCAAGGAAGCACCCGAATCAAACAAAACTCTAATATATTTTCCATCTAAAAGTAAAGTACCTTCTAATACTCCTTTGCCCATCGAAGAAGAAGATGGTCCGGCTTCCAAAGCAAAAACTTTATTATGAGGTGCCCTTTGCAGAAGTGGACAATTCTTGATCATGTGTCCTGGCTGATGACAATTAAAGCACAATGATTTCTGAACCATAGCTGATCCTGGGCCACTCTGATGTGGTTGCTGCTGCTGCTGGAATCCTTTCCTAAGACATTTATTTGCCAAATGCCCTTCCTGTTGACAAATGTAGCACTTTCGAGGTCCGTTGTTATTTCCAGGTTTCTTCTTATTCGGCTTTCTCCATTTGGGATCGAACTTTCGCTTATTCGAATTAGTGAAATTCCCACCTGAAGCTGCAACTGGAACCACCGGTTTCTTACTCATCAAACTTTCATATCTCAATGCCATATCAATCAAATCAACAAAAGATCCCTTCAAAAGCACCGTCAATTGTCCATGGAATTCAGGCCTCAACCCTTGCACAAATTTCTCATTCTTTTTAAGAGGAGTATCGATGAGTCCTGACAAGAGAGCTCGTTGAATCTAGTTTCATACTCCGAAATAGACATGCTACCCTGCTTCAAATACAGAAAATCCTGATACAATTGGTTCTTCCTGCAGTTGGCATAAACTTCTCTTCAAACAATTCCTTAAATCTGTCCCATGAAATGTCATCCTTAGAAATATTTGCAATGGTTGAATCCCACCATGCTGCTGCACCACTTTGCAATTGCCACAATGCCATATGCCTCTTACGCTCATCAGACAATTTCATGCTCTTGAAAATACGTTCGCAAAAGCGTAGCCAGTCTTGAACTTCAATTATTGACTCAGAACCTTTGAATGGTTGGCCTCCGAGATTTTTGAAATCGTTGCATAAAGCTGCAAAACTAACTTGAAGCAGTACTGGATTGACAGCCTCACTAACATTTTGACTCCGTCCATTGTCTGTTGAAGTATTGGCCCTAATTCTACCTCTTCTTCCGGAACTCATGTCGGTCACCTGAACAGGTAACTCAACAAATTTAGATAGATATATATAATTATATGAAAATACAAATACGCACTCTCAGGATAAATATAACACAAGAGCCTAGGTACTCGCTCGACCTAACGCTCTGATACCAACTGTGACGACCCGCCTTTCTAACCCCAGAAAGACGTATCATCATTAAGAAAGAAAGGGATAGAAATAGAAAAGAATAGAAAGAAAGAATAACAACATCAGAATCTCACAGCGGAATGGAACAAAATATAATACATCACATAACTATTACATAGTTATACATACATCAGAGTTATACAATATCATATAACAGGACTGTCATATACATATATGTCCATACATACATCCAAAATACATCATACACTAACTATACAGCGGACTACATATATAGATACATACGTCTAGTCTTCTTTCCCAAAATAGCTCCTCCATAAAATCAACACTCCCAAATACATATCACTTGGCTACTCATAAAAATTTGAGTACCCAAGAGTTTATGAAAACACACAATATAAACTCCGAGTGAGACATGGGTCTGGTATGAGTAAACAGGTTAAAATTGCTTAACTTTGAAAATCATTTGAAATAAAGGTATCACGTAAGACTCCCCACAAATAAATACGGGTAAGTTTTTACCTTACGCTAACCAAAACATTTTATAGGAACTTCAGTGATATTATAATAGTGTCTAGGGTTTTTGTGACGACCCGGAAATTTTAACGATTTAAAATGGAACAATAAATTGATTTTAACATTTGAAAGGGTAATTTTAGCTTGAATTCCAAATATTATTATTTATTAGACAATTAAGTATTGAATTATATAATTGAAATTGGGTAAATTGTTGAATTTGAGATTCTAAGCCTGTTTAAAATAATTTGAAGGCTTATAAAATCTATAATGAGGATACTGAAGATAATAGAATGGTTGAAGTTTAATTTAAAGATAATTTGTTCAATTTTTATAATATATCGTTTAAATTGGAACTTGAAAATAGCCTTTCGAGGCACAGTCTCAGAATTTGACGAAACCAGTTCCATTGGATCCGTAGTAGTTAGTTATTATCGGATTTCAATTTTCGTAGCAATTGGAGTTGTCGTTTAACCCTGGCAGCTCGAAACGCTTAGAACTATTTTAATCAATTAAATTTTAAATTTGATCGTTTACTTCTGTAACTCGCGTATATGATCGTATTAGCTTCTGAGACATGTTCCATTGTGTTCGAAATGCGGGTAGAACCTTATAAGCGCTTGTCGGCATGTCTGATTAGGGGTTCGGGATTCACGGTATGCAACATGAGATATTTTCAATTTTCGATTTTATAAAATCAATTCATAGTCTAAAATTTAATCACCCTAGTCACGTGGTTGGTCTAGCTTATACTTGAAGCTTCGTTAAGGAAAATATCTCTTTGTTGTAGCCAGAAAGATCAAGGAAATCTCCAGAACGAAAAAATAATAATATAAATAATGGCCGAAGCCAGAGGAATTTCAAACCGACCTCGTCTCCATTTATTCCATCGTTAAAAAAAAATAGGAAGACGATTCCATCTATATTTCTTTGCCGCATCTCAGTTCAAATAGGGGCTTCCATTTTCTCGCTTGAGCAAATTGATTAAAGCTAGATTTCGATTATATTGGGCCGCGCCTCTTTTCTGGTGACCGATACTAGGATCGCTCGAGATTTGGACTCGAGGCCTTTGGGTAGCGTTGCGTTCTTGAAGCACCTGCCTTAGGGGATCGTGCGCACTGATTGAGAGTTGGCGAAGTCGTGTCTTCGAGTGGGTTTGTCGCGATCTTCCGGGCCAAGTTTGGAATTCGTGAACCCTTCAAGTCGCGACGTTGTCGCGAGTGCCGAGCCGAGGGGTGCTATCGCGGCCTTCTGGGGTTTCGATCTCATATCTAGCAACGAGGCAGGGTAGTTGAAATTTCGGCAGGCGATTTGGAGGTTGTGCGAGATGGTTGTAGACGGTGATGAATGGGTTCAAAGCAGACGCATTGTTCGATGGGGCGGTAAGGTATATTTGTAGTTTGTGTATTCATAATTTTTGTTTTTTTATTTCAATGTTAATAGCATAAATTTGTATCAAAATATATAATAACGATGCGTTTTATAAACCGATTCATTTTTAGCTATAGATTTATATGTATATAGGAATACATGCAGTAAGAAGATTTCTGCTGTTATTAAAATAATAATATTTCGACTAGCTTATTTATTTATCTTAGTGATAAAAGAATTTTGGAAAAGAAAAAAAATTTCGTTTAAATATAATGAAATATAAATACTGGAACTTACTGTTTGGGTTTAAAATTTTAAATGTACTTACACATCCCTATTCTAATTTAAGTATATATATATAAAGTTTAATGTTTATCTCGAATGTTAATAAATTTTATGATGTTTACAAGGTCAAAATTTTGATGAAAACAAGGTCGAGATCATAGGGGATTGCAATTAAAAGCAAAGGTGAGTAAACCTCACTCTGTTGGATTTCTATTTAGACTTAAATGGATAATTTTAAATAATTGGATGCTTGTTTGAGTTGATTGACTGTGTGCTGAAGTTTTTGGAACTTTGCTTTTGGTTGGTTCTCGAGTTGATTATTGTTTGACTCAAAGCACCTGAGGTTTAAAATGGTTCTAAACTTAAACCGTAAAAAAAGAAATGGTTCAGATTAAAATCAATAAAGATTAATAATTGGTGATTCATTAAATAAATGGGATAATTTAATGAATACTTAATTAATTAAACTAATGTATGATTTTGTTTAATTAATTGGATCTACATTAGTTAGAATGAGCATTGGGAGATTTGATAAATAATTGCGTAATGAAATTAATAAAAATGTAACTACCTTGTGGAATTAATCTAGAGATAAATTAAAATGATTAATTGAGAAGTAATTGATTTATTTAATGATGGAACTAGAAGATAGATAATTTCGGTTGAGATAAATCAAGAATGATTAATACTTATAGTTTAATTGATGATTAATTATTTGGTGTAATTAATTTAGATTAAAATAAATTGAAATGTAAATGAGGACTCATTAATTTATAAAATCAATGATGTAAATAGAGATTGATTAGTTAAGAAAATGAATTGATATAAGTGACTTATGAGAAGTTAAATTAATACAAGTAATTATTGACTAATATAATGTAAATAGTTAATTAATTCCTGAGGTAATTAAGGTTACTTGTTGATTTTGGGTTTTGGGTTAAGACTGATTATTTCGTGAAATGAATTAAAGATAATTACTTGAAAGAAATTGAAAGATAATTAATCCTAGGTGATTAATTAAGATGGATGAATATGAAAGAATTGATTAATTAATTGGTATGGAAAAAAGTCAATGAAGAAATCTAAGTAATTGGGGTTTGGAATTCAATTAGAATCAATTGAATTGGCTTGTATGAGATTAAACTCTAATTATGGATGATTGAGTGGTATTGGATGTTTGAAATAAGGTGATACCTCTGATATGAAAGTTGTGTTTTTCATTTGAATGACTTGGGACAGGATAGCATGAGTTTCGAAGAGACCGGGGTCGGGTGTTGGAGATACCCGAAACCACTTCGAATTTTATAAATTGATTTGAGAAATCAAAAGGCTGAAATGGGATGAGTTAAGTAAATTGGATTGTTTTATCTAAGTTTGGTACTTAGAAATTTATATGCGAAATAAACGTTATTTATAGCAACTTGTGAATTGATATAAGTTACCTGGGTTTATATAAGTTATTTGTCTGGTATTCCTTGTTAGTTGGGTTTACTCACGCTGGTTTCCAGCCTGACCCGGGTGTTACTTTGGTGTAATGCTCGAGTCAGACCGAGTATTACAGATTTCCAGGTAGGTACGTTCTGGAGCTCAGAGGGCGAGTTGGATGGCAATAGCGTATAGAGTATATCCGATGTATTTATATTATTGTTAATCTGAGACAGAATAATTGTAAATATTCAATGACTGTATATATGTAAAACTCTGATGTATATAATTGTAGTCGACTGATATAGAATCCTTTTGTAAGCTATTATTATTTATTATTATATTTTATCCGCTGCGATTGTGAGATGTTTGGTGTTTCTGTTCTTCTTCTTCTATCTCTTTTTTCTTTTTCTTAACTACTTGGAATTTTCGGGTTCGGAAATTTCGGGTTGTTACAGTTTTCAAGTAAATAGAAAATAGCCGAAATTGTTACATTCATTAAATTCCAGCTACTAGCCACGAATACAAATCAAAATCGTAGGGTCTCGTAGGGAAAATGGGTTTCCAACAATGGCCGGGCTACTGGGGTACCGCCCGTCACAGTACGGGGCCCAGATCACCGTACCGAGGATCATTCCCGACCCCCTACAACACAAGGCCAGAACCATTCCTTACTGAACAGTCCCGAACAAGATAACCCCGCAGTTGTGGCCAACAACTGCTCACACAGCCGAAATAAAAAGGGACATCTAGACAGGGGAATATATTGTCCTGCTTGGGCATGACCCACCTAACCTTGCTGCATCTCCCATGTTTTAGCCATTCCCGGTTGATGAGGCTTGAAGCTGCGATTACCTTTATTGAACATTATTCTTACAATGCTCATCGTCCGTCTGACGATGTGTTGAAAGCATTCAATCCATACAAGTTCGTTCTGGATTCGAACGAAACCGAAGGCATTATCTCGTTACACTCATTTTGGAATCACCCTCGGAGTTAACGACGATAACTCTTGCATTCTGAAACACCATCTCGATCACCACTTGATAAGTCACGACCTATCATTTAATTTGGATCGATGTGGTTTTCGGAGAATCAAAATTGATTCTTCCGATCCCGGTCTCATCGGAATCCAAACACCATTTTAGAGGCCAAGTTGTCTATTTAACTTAACAGTTCAATTTAATATCAGAATTAACATAACAGATATAACAGATAAATCATACACAGTTATCACATATATCCATAATATATCACAACATATCACAGAAAAATCATCAAACAGATGTTAAAGTCAATCAAACAGAATTATCAATGCATACCAAACAGCTTGGTTTACTTAACTTAATTTATTGCTTAAGAATAAACTACTTTATTCTGTTTAATTAATCATTGATAAATTAGCTTATTAATGATCAATTAATTAATTAGTTAATCATTAATTATTAACTTATTTGTCATCTATTCTTCAATTAATTATTTAATTACTAAACTTTTATTCATTAACTGTCACTTAATTACTCAGTTAATTAATTTATTTTTAATTGTTAATTAATAACTTACTTATTAAAAATTAATTACTTATTTAATTATCACAAATTACTTTAATTAATCAATTATTATCAATTTAATTAATTATATAGTCTTTAATTAATCACTTAAGTTAATTATCATTTATTAATTAATTAACCTTAAGTAATTAATTTAAACTTTCTTAAGTTAAACTGATTTAAACACAAAATTATTCTCTAATTACAAATTTAATTAAAAGTTATTGATTTAATTTTATGTATAAATTAATTTGTATTCTAGTTACTTTATATTCATTAACTATCTTTATAGACTCTTCTTAAATAAACTTTTAAATTAAGTATTAACTTAAAGCTAACTAACTTACTTTGTTAACTTTGTATTTAAAAAATACTTAAAGTGATCAGGCGAGATTACAGACCTGATGTAAACCCCATACCCCTTCGCGTAGAACCCGAGTACTCCTTTGTTTTTTCCCCGAGCTCTCTCTACTTTACCCTCTTCTTCTCTTTCCTGTTTCTTTCTTCTTCTCGTTATTTTCTTCTTCTTTTTTTAAGTAAAGGTTATAAATCATCTACAGAAGCCACTCACGTAAACGACCCGAAGTCAAGTTCGAAGCAACCACCCAAATGTCACGAGCACGTGCACGCGACCGCCCAGGATAACTCGCCAGACACCTCTTCACCACCGTGCACGTGCACGGTGGTTCGCTTCGCCTTCGGCGACTCACGACAACCCCCACAAACCCCAAATCGTCCACTCATACGAATACATCACTCAAACCATCACGACTCGGTCGAAGGAAAAAAAATGACCTGTAGCTCGAACATGCGGCAGAACCCCCACCGAAAATTCCCTCGTGCGACTACCATCCATCACCGTAGTCCAAGCCCCTTTCCCCACGCCATGGCCAGACCTTCCTTGGCCTCCACCCCGAAACCCAAGCGACTCGATCAACCCGGTGAGTCGTAAACGAAAATTACAGAGCTATGTAAAACTCATGTTCAAAAACCCTACTTTAATCACAATCTCAAAATCTATGTATTCGAAAATTATTTTGACATTTTTCTGGAGTCAAATGGATTACAAGCTTACTTCATATCAATTTACAGAAATTAAAATTAACTCAATCATCCAGAATTGACAAAAACCAATTTTAGTTTCATTTTAAAACTGCTCTTCATACCCTTACTTAAAAATCGTAATTTTTATGCTAAAAATCATAATTATGTGTATGAAATCAAAATATGCTATTGAATTTACAAACTTAAACACTCGAATTTTGATCCTTGATTTCTTTTTACCTGTAATTTGAAATACAGTATTTATAACATGTTGTTAAACTCTGAAACAAGTTTGCAGGCCTATGTTTAAGATAAACAACTTGAATCAGCACAACCCCAAAGTTCAAACAGTTATATGAATAAGTACTTATAATTTGCTTTTCTTTGCTTGTTCAGATACTCAAATATCTCTGAAGAACAACTTCATATAGTACAGAGCAACAAGAAGTACTCAAGGTTAAATATTCAAGCAGATGTCAAAGAACATATCTTTGTAAGTTAAATATACAAATTTTAGATTGAAAAAAAATAAGTTTACTCACTTAATAACTGTTGAACAGAAAGTAAGTGTTGTGTTGAAGCTGTAGTCTTGAATTCCTGAGAATCTGTTTTGCCTTGATGTTGAATCTTGCTTGAGTTTGTAAAATAAGATGTTTATCTTCCTTTTTTTTTATAAACTCAGTTTTGAATTGATGAACAAAAGAAGATATAAGCTACGATATATATATAAAAAAATGCAGGCTGTAAGATTTGATGTAAGATTTTTGTTTAAACTAAGAACATTTCATAAGGTCGGCCAGAGATTTTTTTCTCAACAAGATGGTGGCTGAAAAGATGAAAAATGTGGCTACATTTATTGATTTTGTCTTCTGTAATTTATCATCTTGTACTATATTTTTTTTTCTTTCTTTCAGGTTTATACAACCTGGTTTAGAAATCTAATGAGCATACATATGTTACTTTGTTCATTTCTTACTTAGCTTATTTTTTTTTCAAGTGTAGCCTGACTTTGTGTTTCATGAGCACGTATAATCTATAATCTGTCTTAGTTCATTTTATACTTAGCATCATTTCTTTGTTTTGTGAGCATATATATGTGTATAGCTTGTCTTGTTTTCTTTGCATTATTCATTTGTATATACAGGTTATACTTTTCAAACTTTCTGATATGTTTTCTTAAAAGTTATTGTTAGCATATTAGTTGTATTCTATTTGTTATTAAATTTTCAAACATTTGATTTATAACATATACTTGTATTTATATATTTTATATTTATGTTTACATCTTATATTTTATATTCAATACTTATATCTTTTTATATCAATATTGAAATATTGATTGGATTTCTTATTCTAAACATTATTACTTAGATTACCCTTTTATATGTATTATATTAAATATTGATAATATACAACTTTTGGTTTTCTTGAACAATACATGATTTATTTTAGATTTTCAAATCAAAATTTCATTTACAGACAGATAGATAACTGGCAAATATTCAAAGATCTTATTTATTTATAAAATGAAGAGCTTGTATTTTATTTAAATTAGATTAAATATTTATTAAAATATATTGCCAAAATTCCAGGTCGTTACAGGGAAATCTGTTTCAAAATGAACATTGATTTATTTTTGAAGTGTGGGAATGAATTTACGGATTTGGAACGTAAATATAAAGTAAATCGGTAAGGAATTATTTAATTGGTTTAAATGAACCATTTTGAAATGAAAGTATTTCCGCGTAAGGAAAAAGATTGAAATTTGTTTTTCAAAAGTGGTAAAGGTGAATCTATTTTAAAATTATCCTATTCTTTGTTTTTAAAGATAAACTGTTTTAAGTTCTCGCACCAGTCCCGTGACTGACTCGGAGTTTATTGTTTTCCTTCCTAAACTCTGGGTGCCCACCAATTTCCACACGGGCAGTTAAGAGTTAGGTTTATCAAGATATTCGGGAATTCAGGAGTTGCTGGAGGCAAGTTGGATGGCATGGCGTATTCACTAGTACATAGTATTTCTTTTCTGATGTTTGTTGTTGTTTGTCGTTGTACACTCTGATGATGTAATATGATGTAATGTAATAACTGATATAACTCTTTGTTTAAAGATTATTCATTTATTTATTATATGTTGTTCCGCTGCGATATGTGAGATTCTATTATTGTTTCTGTTGTTTTCTTTTTCTTTCTCTCTTCTTCTATCTTCTTCCTCTTCTTTAACCCTAACGGTACGGTTTTCCGGCCTTCGATTACTTGGCAGTTGATACAGTGTATGTATTGATGTTAGTTTTCGAGCGTCGAAAAGTCGCGTTCGTTACATTTGGTATCAGAGCATTATGGTTAAGCGACAACCATGGCTCTGTTGGGTATTGCTCATTAGAGATAGAGTCAGTAGTACTCTAGAATGAGTTTGAGTGTAATAATAGAAACGAGCGCATATTTGTTAGTGAATATAAAATGTTTTATATTGTATTTGCTTATCCGTTGAGCTGTTTGTGAATTCTGGTCGGTAGATGGGTCGCCATATTATCGATTGGGATTTCAAAAAACTTAAACGAGGCATGTCGACATAGTATTATTTAAATTGGGTAAATGAAATAATTTTACCTCGATTATATTTTATATATAAAGGAATAATTTTTCAGAATTATTAAAGTGTATATGAATTGATTGTTTGGTTGTTGAAAATGTAAGATATGTGCAAGTTAATAAAAGTTATTTGAATAAGTTAAATAAAAACATATTGTAAAAGAATGGATTGTATAAGCAAATGAATTATAAGTATGAAATTATAATTAAAATGATTTACACTTGTGAAATAATCTTATATATAAGAAGTGAAATTATATAAGTAAAAGACTTATAAATGTGATTTATAATCTGAAAATAAAATTCCAGAGAAGTGTTTTGGAAGGATTTGATATTTGGAAAATTGTTTTGGAGAAATTAAAGCTCTAAACTCTTTTCGATCGCTGGAAAATAATTCTGATGATGATCATGACATCATCGGTGTTCATTTTCGGGTTTCCAAAAGAGGGATTGCTGCCAAATTATTTTAAATGAAGTTGTTTGGAAAATTTGAGTTTGGGTTTTTAAATTCAAAGGATATTTGAATTGTTTTCAAAAAAAATGGTTTTGAAAGGTTGAAAAGACTCTGGAATCCTATTTAAAAATTTTATGGGAATGATAAATGAGTTGATAACTTATACAATTTGAATTTTTGATAGAAAAAAATCTAACTTAAAGGGTGGAGTTAAATTAAAGTAAGTATAAGTAAATCAATAAAATCCAAGTGGTAATTGTTGAATATAAGTTGTATAACTTATGAAATGAGAAGATGAAAGTGAAACCAATTATTAAAATGGTTAAACAATTTGTTAAGAAAGACAAAATCTGAATTTGATGGTGATAAAGATAATAAATTTGACTTGCTAAAGGTTAAATAAAATTTTCTTTAAAATTGAAAAGTGAATATTTGAAATTTGTTTCAAATGGTTAAGTGAGGAAAATTATATATATCTTGTAAAGATATTTTTGGGAAATTTGAACAATTAGTTCAACTTGAAATTTTTCAAAAGATTGAATCTTGAGTTAAATTGAGTTTAACTTCGACACCAAAAACAATATAAGTTGAGCTTTGAATTTCGGATAGTCGATTTGGATTGTATGTCTAACATTATGAATCGGTGACATAGCAATTGATCTCTATTAAATATATATCTGTGGTGGCGGAGAATTTATTCTCTTAGCTATATCCACCCTTCTTTGAGACGTACGAGCTCAGAGGTTATATATCGGTAGACATCAATTATGTGTTGAGAATTGACGATGTAACGTGAAATCCAAATTGAATGTGAAGTCGATAATAAATTGGATTATGAATGTGAATTGGGTTTGAGATAACCTTAAATTTTCAAATCGATTTAGAGGAAAATTTTAAATTGGTAACGATATGGAAAATTTAGAAATCCTCTATTTGTTATGGTATGGGATATTGTGGTTTTCGGAACTTATATATGAGATATGCAGTAAATTCGAAAACCATCAGTTTGGAAAGTCATTATTATGAAAATCCTATGTAAGTTTACATAGGTATGATAAGTACGAAATGTGAAATGAAGTACTATGTGTATATGACATTATGTTTTCTAAACTGAGGATATGGACAAGTACCTTCCATTTAAAATTTGTGAAGGTGTTGGAACTCGGTTTGAGTGTCCATTTGAAAATCGTAGCTACGTAGAATTTCCATAAGTTGGAGTGTCCATTTGGATTAGAATCCCTCATGATGGATCATCGTGATGGGATCATGTGAATTGATGATGATGTATGCTAGCGTAATTCGTGGGGCATGATGCCTACAGTTACAAGCGATTCCACTGGGATAGTGGCGCAACCGCTGCGTAAACTGCGATCTATAGGCCAAAGCGTAATTTGAGGGGCGAGATGCCTACGGTCACGAGCGATTCTACTGGGATAGTAGCAAAACCGCCGTGTGAACAGCGATCTATGGCAACAACCATGGCGAAATTCAAGAGATGTGAAATCTACAGATTACAAGCGATTCTACTAGGATAGTAGTGTAACCGCTGGGTAAAACTGTGATCCATGGGGGAACGTGCTTTCCATATCCATTTTTAAAAGATTTTAAGTATTTTCACTGGGAGTTGAAGCAATTATATCTAGTACTTGGAGATTTTTAGTCCTGCGTCTGGCCAGCATATGCCTAATGTCTGTAGGAACGACAATAGACTTGTTAAACTTCGAGTTAGCAAGTATTTTCAAAACTTTAGATAGTAAATCAATGATCTGAAATTAAAATTACATAATTCCAACCTAATGAACTAAGGAAGAAGATCTTTAAAATGTCTTAAAGGTCCACAGCTTTGGAAAAGATATGATATGCAAATTTCTAACATGAAGAATTTCAAGTTTAAATCTGAGTTTTGTAAGTCGAAAATTTTGGTAAAAGACTTTTGCGTCTTGATTGTAGAAATCAATAAACAAAAGGAGATAATGAAAAAAGCTAGTGAGGTAAAACAAATGGAATGTTAATTAATTGGATGTAAATAAATTGAAATGAAACAACGAATATAAGTGTTAATTCATTAAATGCCAACGTAATTGGAAGTTGAAAAATTGAATGAAAATCAATTTAATTTAAATCAATTGAAAGTAAAAAAGTGTTGAACCGAATTAAAAGTAAATTAAATAAATTTAGTTATGTTGAAAGTACATTGGTTGTTAGTTGATTGTTAATTGATTGTATATAAATTCATTAAGTGTTAATGAAGTTGAATTGATAAATTTGAAGTTAAGTAATTGAATTCAAACTTAAAGTGAAGTAAATGAATTTAAATAGAATTTAATTTGATTCAAATTGGAAGTGAACTAATGTAAATCTAAATTAGTGAATATAAACTATTTGGAAATGAATAAATGAATGTTGATAAAACATCCAATGTTAATGAATCAAATGTGATTTAAATTGCAAACCAATTTAATGAATATTAATGAGAATATGAATGAATATTTATTGGTTATGGATGTTAGTTGAATGCTAGTAGGATGATAATTGGTTGATGGTTGAATATATTGCTTTTACTGCATTTGCTATGTTGGCATATATAGTTATTACGTTGTTATATGTTGTATATCGATACTATTGTCTATATACATGTTTCTCATTTGTTTGTTGAGTGTTTAGAAGGTGCGGATCGCGTTTGCTTCGCATTTGGAGCTCGCTTTCGCGCTATATTAGCTGTATATGCTCGCTAATAAAATATAAGGTACATATCTCGGATTAAATATCGTACTTTTACACTTTTTTCCCTGCGGGATGCCTCATCACTTGATGAGATGTATAATTGTGATATATATACTGTCATTTTTTTTCGGATCGAGCCGCGCAAAGAAGACTCTGGCGAATTTTTTTGAAAATTTAAGGCGTTAGAAATTTTTTTGAGAAAATTGGGAAAATTTGTGAAAACTATAATTTTGATTTGGAATCGAAAGTTAAACAATAGTAGTTGTTTTTGAAAAGATAACTAAGTATGATTTAAAAACTTAGTAAAGTTATTGTAAGAGGTTTGACTTTGATTTTGGAAAGTTAATGGATTCTGTAACTTTTTCTCACTTGGAAATTTCGAGGACGAAATTCTTTTAAGGGGGAAGTATGTAACAATCCAGAATTTCTGTCAATTTAAAATTCGTATATTTAATTAATTTTAAATATTAATAAGTGAAATTTATAAGTCGTATAATTTTATTTCGAATAATTAGATTTAATTGGATAATTAAATCGATAATTTAATAGTTGAAATAACAGAAATAATTGAAAATTGGGTTAAATATGACTAAAATTGATTTGTAAAATTTTATTTAATCATATTGGAGTTATAACAATGCTTATGAACTTTTAAAGTTGAATTTAAAGTTTATTTGTGAAAATTGAATATTTTAATATTTAATTATCGACTGAAAAATAGCCAATTTTCGAACCATCTCAGAATTGGACGAAACTAGTTCCATTGGATCCGTAATAGTTTGTTATTATCGGATTTCAATTTTCGTAGCAATAGGAGTTTTCGTTTGACCGTGGCAGCTCGAAACGCATCGAAATTGTTTTAATATTAATTTGGCGAGTTAAAATAGTCATTTTTCAAACGGTCTCGGATTTCGACGAAACTAATTTCATCAGATCCGTAATGTGATATTATTATATGGTTTTAAATTTCGTGTCAATCGGATTTACCGTTTGTTCGGTGTAAACTAAAACGCCTAGAAATTTGATTAACCGATTTAATTTTAAATCGATCGTTTATTGCCGTAACTCGCACAGATGACCGAATTAGCTTTCGAAACCTATTCCATTATGTTCGGAACGCGGGATAAACCCTATAAACGTCGATCATCGCGCGAGATTTGGAGTTCGGAAAATCCGGAATGAATAGTGTTTGTCAGAATTTCTATAAATGCACCATACTCTTCACAAAAATTGCAAAACCCTAAACCTAATAGCCAGCCGCCACCTTCGTTTTGAACGACCGAAATCATATCGTTTTCTTCCTCAAATTCCTCTCAATCCGTAAACATTTATGAGAACTTATCAACACTAAAGTTGTAGAGCGGAGCAAGTCCTTCGAAGCCATATGAATATGATCGATTATAGTGGAGGAAATCATCGGCAAAACGCGTGGGAAGTCGCGTCGTTCATTCACGTCGTTCGAGGCCAATAGGAGACCGAGTGGGGCCGCAATTTGGGCATGGGTGGTGCTGGCTCGCGCGCGCGTGGTGGAAGTCTCTGATCAACGTGAAGGCGGGCGTAGTGAGGTGCGTTCGAAACCCTAGGCGGCCAAAAATGGGTTGTTTTGTTGAACGCGTGCGTGTTCTTCGACCTGGGAAGAAGAATAGAGGAGCGGTCTTGATTGCGTGCTGTGAGATCTACGGCCAGATGATGATTAGGTTATAAAATTATAAATAGATTTGTAAATTTATATGTTTTAAATTCGTGTAATTTTAAAAATGATGTAACTTTTTCATACGATGTCGAAAACGCGCGAAATGAATTGCGTTGGATTCGTTTCGTCGAGCACTACGCAATGGAATTGTATTGGAGTCATTTGGACCTAGTGAGAATTTTGGGTAAAATTAAACGCAAGTTTAATTTTATTCGAAATAAAACGCGAAAACAAAATTGAAACCAAGGTGAGAACTTCTCACTCAATCGAATAGTTTCGATTTAAATTTTAAATAGTTATATTTAAAATTTCTTGATTGTATGTTGAATGATGATTGTTATCTATTGATTGTTAAATAGACATTATACGCCGTTAGTAAGCGGAGGTTATTTATTAAAAACATATACCACGAATATTTCACCGTATAGTGAAATTGGTATTATTTATGTACTTGGAGTTGATTTTCCGCATTATATAGCGGATGAGACCCTATTGCGCCGTCTATTAAGCGGATAATATTTTATAAATCCCATATACCGCGATATTCCGCTTTGAACGGAATTGGTATTGTGCTAATGTTTGTGGATGCAGGAAAGCAGGTTGGAGGGATCCAACTGGATTCCTCACCAGTATTTATTTGATTATAGATATTTTGATGTTTGTTGATTATCATATGATGACATATAATGTTTGTTGTCGTGATTGACTATTGGGTGTTGTTGCATCATCGGATCCATTTTTGAAGTTTAAAAAAAAATTATGATTTTGATTTTAAAAAGAATTTTAAAGTGATTTTTGAAAGTATACGTTTTATTAAATTTTCGAATTGATTCAGTTTAAATAATTAAAACGCTATAAATTTTTATGTTATTAAAAATTATGATTTTTGAAAAATATAACCAGATTGAGATTTTTGAAATAAATAGTGATTAAATTATAAAATGGTTTAATTTGGAATTTTGAATCATTATAAAGGATGTGTATAAAAGATTTTTAAAATTGATATTTATAAATTAATAATATTGGAACTATAAAATGAGTTTGTTAAGTGTTAAAATGAAGTATAAAATGGATTTTTAAGTGAATGAAATTATAGACTTATAAATTGAGAAGTTATAAAATAAATAGATGTTGTAAAATAAAAGATTTTAAGTAATTAACTTATAAATAGTATTTTTGCATTTAAATTGAAATCTTTGATGAAGCATAAATGGTTTATAGATGAGATTTATAAGATATATATTTTATAAATCGAGAATAATGGAATTTTAAAAGGAGTTCTGTTAATGTTGAAAATAAGGCTATAAATAAAATCTTATAAGTAATAAGATTTATAATTTGTGAAGTTTTAAAAAGAACGATTTTGTAAATAAATGAATTATAAGTATTTAACTTATAATATGGACTTTTGGTATATATTTGAGATATATAAATTGAATCGGATTAATAAAGGAGATTTATAAATCGAAGTTTATAAATAGAAATGGAATTTATAGACATTGTTTATAAATTCGAAATCAATGGAATTGGATAAATTGAATATAGAAATTTATTAAAAGAAGTATATTCGTGATTTTGGATAGCGAACTATTCTTTATATAAAATGTGTAGAAATATCGAAATTTGGTTAGTGGAGTATATTCACGATTTTGGACAGTGAATATATTATTGAAGAAAATAGATATGTTTTTGGGAAAGTGATATTATGAAATGAAATTAATCGTTTTAAAGTTGTTTAAAAATGTATTGACTATAGAAACCATAGATTTCAACATTCATTGTTGAAATAAACGTTTTCGAGAAATAGAAACAAATGGTAGACTATAACACTGTTGTCATAGTAGATGATTTCCAGAAGGAAATGTTTTATATAGTATTGGGATTTATATATTTATCTTAATTCTGAATCCCTATACTAGTGATTTTTGGTCGTCGTAACGATGTTTTACGCAACATTCGTTTTGGCCCAAATAAATGTGTTTAAGAGAATGATTTCTTAAAGAATGAAATATATACTTAATTTTGATTTAAGTATATTGAATATTTTCCAAGTGTTGAAAATAAATGGATTTGTGAAATACTTATTATTAAATAAGTATGGAAATGTTTTCCAATATGAAGTGGATGTTTTGAGATTTTATCTTTTAGAGATAAATTGAAAATGAATATTAGAAATCGATTTGGAAATCGTATATTCATAGATATTTTGGAATTGTAAATTCACTACGGAATTTATAAAAGAAAGGGAAATCTGTTTAAAAATAAACATTGATTTATTTTTGAAGTGTGGGAATGAATTTACGGATTTGAAACGTAAATATAAAGTAAATCGGTAAGGATTTATTTAATTGGTTTAAATGAACCATTTTGAAATGAAAGTATTTCCGCGTAAGGAAAAAGATTGAATTTTTTTTTTCAAAAGTGGTAAAGGTGAATCTATTTAAAATTATCCTATTCTTTGTTTTTAAAGATAAACTGTTTTAAGTTCTCACACCACTCCCATGACTGACTCGGAGTTTATTGTTTTCCTTCCTAAACTGTGGGTTCCCACCAATTTCCACACGGGCAGTTAAGAATTAGGTTTATCAGGATATTCGAGAATTCAGGAGTTGCTGGAGGAAAGTCGGATGGCATGGCATATTCATTAGTACATAGTATTTCTTTTCCGATGTTTGTTGTTGTTTGTTGTTGTACACTCTGATGATGTAATATGATCTAATGTAATAACTGATATAACTCTTTGTTTAAAGATTATTCATTTATTTATTATATGTTGTTCCGCTGTGATATGTGAGATTCTGTTATTGTTTCTGTTGTTTTCTTTTTCTTTCTCTCTTCTTCTATCTTCTACCTGTTCTTTAACCCTAACAGTACGGTTTTCCGGCCTTCGATTACTTGGCAGTTGATACAGTGTACGTATTGATGTTGGTTTTCGAGCGTCGAAAAGTCACGTTCGTTACATTCGTCCAATATAGCGTCCGCATTGATGACTCTCAGCACAGTTGGCTTCGATTAGTTCTATGGACATTGACGATGTTCACCATCAACATCGCATATATAGCTCCTATAGACATTGAGGACATTTGTCATCAGCGTTGTGGAATGACGGCATTGATCATTGGTGTCACTAATGATGGGTGGCATGGATGAAGAGCGACACCAATGGATTATTTCCATCGGTTAAAGTTGGAATCAATTGGATGCAGCATCCATGAAGCGGTTGTAGATTATGTTTTTATAACATTGATGGACTACAGTATATGTCATGCTTGGTTCCATTACTTTCTTTGATAACCTTCGACGTTGATTCCATTTCGCATCGCTTTGTGACATGAGTACATCCAACCCTATGGATGATAGGTGGCACTGATGTCATCTTGGACTTTGGCTTTGTTGATGATATGCGATGACAATGTTGATGAGGGTCTATAACGTTGGTGCTGGCACTAATTTGTTTTCATTCCTTCCTCTTCTTTGAAGAGATGCGTCACTGATCATATGCGATGTTGATGACTGAGGATATTAGTGGAGTGCAACCCTGATAATAAGCAGCGTTGGAGAGGAGCTATATTGATAATGAGTTGTATCGATGAGGTGCATCATTGATGAGAGGCGACATCGATAATCCGCCTTCGGGATTAATGCTTGCCTATTTTCTTAATGTCGGCTTTATATGCTTTATAATGGTTCCTATTATAAAGGCTTAGATCTCCTTCTGTAATGAGGTTCGATGTCATCTCCTTAAAGCTTTGAATTCGATATCATATTTGTGACAACCCAGAAATTTGACGTTATTATTTTAATAAGGATTTAGACTAATTAATTAAAATATAGACTTATTTTTTTGAAAACAGATATATATGCATGTAATTATGGGAGAACTATGAAATTAATATAAGTATAAAACTAAATAATAAATAAGCAATTAAATGTTGATAGCTTAACTTTTGAAAGAAATAAGAATAAGTATTTATATTAGCAATGAATAATATCTGAAATAAATTTATGGTTAAGTAAACACATGAATGAACGTAAGTTCATTCTAGAACAGTATATATATATACACACACACTTTAAGGGACATGGAAGACAAAAGAAACAATATAAATAGATGCATGTTGTACATAATGTATATATATCTTTGAACATGGATTACTTTGTAAACATGAAACAAGACAAGCATCATTAATGAAGCACAAAATTGGTATCATATCAGCCTCCAAATAGGAAAGATCTCTCTGACCAAAATATACAAATCTTGTACCTAAATATACTTCAGCAGCATATTTCTTTTCATAGGTCATCTCAGCCAATTCGTTCATCAAATAAGTACATCTTATTTAACATAAATATTAAACTTAAGTATACAACAATATAAATGGTTATAAACATAAACATACAAAACATAAGTATAAAATATAATTATGAATATAAGATGTAAATACTAAATATACAAATAGAATGTTATAAATGAATGTTCGAAATTTAAATAAATAGAATAAAGTTTAGAAACTATGCTAACAATACTATAATAACTATGCATGAATATGTAAGATAAGTTAGGAAAACAATAAACTGTAAAATACATTTGTACAATACATAATTTTTAACAAAAACGATAACAAAGATGCTATGTAAATCTGGTATGCAAAGAAGACAAGTATTCACATCATATTCAAAAATATCTTTGTACCAAAAACAAACAAAGATAAGTATCAGCCAATATCTTTGTACAAATATGTAAATATCAGTAAACAATAATTATGTGTGAACTAAATAAGAAAACAAATGTACTTACTAATATCTTCTCATCCGAAATAGCCTCCAGTCAAAAAAAAATATCTTAGTCAAAAATTGTAGGCTAGAAAGAAAGCAAGAAAAAAAATCTAATCTTAAAGGAGAAGCTGGCCAGATAACACCTTCCTTGTTGCAACCTGTTATTTTCTATATATGTGTCCATTTTTCTATTGAAATTCGTTCAGTAACAATTTAGCAAAACCAGAGAATAAGAGAAACATCTTCATTCTTCAAAACTAAAAAAAACATCACTCAACTCAAACAAGAACAGGAAGAACCCAGAGCAGATCCAAACTGCAGTTTTATAATATGGAAAGTGTTCTTTGTTCACAGTATCTTCAAGTGAGTGAAACATCTGGTTTTAAATTTATGTATTTGCTTGTTTTTATGGTATGTGTTTGCTGTATAATTTAAACAAACAAACTCTATGAATTTTCTGTTGCTCTGGAAATCCCTGAAGACCTGTTCTTCCATATGTTTAGTACAAAGCAAAGAACGGTAGGGAATTTTAGTGTTTCTTCTTACAAAACACTTTAAAACTTAGGGTTTAAATTTAATAAATTTGATTAAAACTAAAATCAGGGATGGGGTTTTGTTGTGAAGGTTGACAGAGAGTATTGATACTATAAATTCAAAGTTCACAGTAAGAAAAAAGGGAAAGCGATCATATGATTAAATTTCGAATATCTTAAACTGATATTTTGATTATATATCTGGAATACACATTCAAAAATAGGATTTTTAGAGCAAGACTGATAATTTTTAGTTTGGAAATGTACGAGTAGTTTGCAGATGAACAAAAATTACATTTTCATCAATTTTTGTTAATTCAACAAAGTTTAGAGGTTGAAATTCGTAGAGAGGCTAGTTTGATGATCTACGAAGTCAAGAAAAATATTCGTTTAATTTTCTATTGTAGTAAGTGATGGATTGAGGCAACAATAGGGTTTAGCACGCGATTTTGAATATGATCGGAGACGAAGTGATTTCGCCTCCCTTAGGTGATCGAGTGGCACGGTATGCGAAGGAGTGTCAGCGTGGAAGTTAGGGTTGTCACGGCCGGAGTTTCAAGGCCCCTGGGTGGTTGTCGTCGCCAGAATGTGGAAATAGTTACCGCAGCTTTTAAGGCCTGGAAGCTCGAATTGATCAAATCTCTATTCGCAAGTTCGTTCAGGGAATGGGTGGTCTCGATCGATACAGTGATCAATGGTCGACTTGGGGGTGTTCGTCTCAGGCATCGGAGAGTTGACGGCGGCGCGTGCAAGTGCACGGTGGTCGCGTGCACGAGTGATGATCTGGTTTGGGTTTTTGATGAGACACTCGTGTATATGATGTTGCTGCGTTGGGTTCGAGTGCGAGTTACTGATACTTTTGATCTTTACTTAACGTTTTGAACTTAAACTTGTATAAAAGAAAAACAAATAGAAGAAGACAGATACGAGAAAATGAGAGAGGGGAGTCGGGGTTATGGGTGAGACATTGGTAGTACTTCTCGAGCAAAGCAAAGGGGAAGTCTTCGGTTTTTTTTCTAACTACAGTATTGTTGTATATAAAAAATGAAGCTAAGTAGAAATGTTTCAACCGTAAGTTAAGATTTTAAATCAAGTTCTAAATTGTCTTAATTAATGCCTAACGATGTTTTGAACTCCTATCATTTTAATAATTAAGTAATTAATTTAATTTAAAACAATAAATAAATTATTAACATTAAAGATTTGTAGTTAATAATAATTTAATTTTCAAAGCTAAGGAAGGATTCTTTTTAAAAGGTTAGTGAAGATGATTAATAATTCAATTAATTATTTTTAGAAAGCAATTTAGAATAATTAAATTATAATTGTAATTAGAGTTTGGACTAATAAATGATTAGTTGATTAATAAATATGTAGTTAACTACTTAAAGTAAATTAACGAATGATTAGTAGTTAGGTAATTAAGTGATTAATTAACTAATGGCTAATAATTGATTTAACTCGTAAATAAGGAATACTTAATTGGTAATTAAGATGTGTTAATCAAGTTTATTATATAATGGTAAAAAAAAATTAATCTGCAATTAAGGTTTATTAATTGGGTTTAAGGGTAATCAAGGGATGGGTTACCCGATTGAAATTAAATTGTTGGTTAATTAAAGGTAATCTCTTGGAGATTAATTTGATGAGGTTAGTGAAGAAATTCATATTTTACAAGACGTAATAAATTAAAAAGAAACTACTTAATGGAAGTAATTAAAGGGAATTACTTGGGTAAGTAATTACAGAGAGGTAATTACTGTTTATGAGTAATTTGGGTTGGCTAATGGATGCAATTAATTAAGTTTAATTGATTAATTAAGGATAAACCTTTATGGAGTTTGGTTAAGTATAATTACTTAAAGAAAGTAATTAGACACTGATGAAATTTTTAGCGTAATGGAAGGATAAGTAATCAGGGAGGATTATCTAAGATAAATGGTTTTGGAATGGTAAATTAATTAGGTTGTAATTAATAAACAGGACCTAAAGGTAATTGATTTAATTCAATTGTGGGTAATAAAATTATTCGAAATGGTGTGATTGGTTATCTTACTTATGTATGATAAGTGATTGTTTAAAATGCCTGAATTGATTGATACCCCTGATATGAAATGGTTCGTGATATGATGTATTGGATGGGCAATGATAATGTGGTTATATTAATAATGAATTGTTGAATAAAAGGTGACACCTTTATTTAAAATTGAATTACATTTCACTTGAACGACATATGTTAAGATGAACTAAATTCGAAGAGACCGGTGTCGGGTATTAGTAAATACCCGAAACCACTTCGATTTTCTGTAGATTGATATGTGAAATCAACAGGCTGGAATGGGATGATTTAAGTAAATTGGGTCATTTAATCTAAGTTTTGATATTTAGGAATTGATGTGTAAAATAAGCAATGTCTATAGAAAATTTTGAATTTGTAAATTGAGACGAGTTACCCGGGTTTTAAGTAAGCTTTGTTCTAGTATTTTGTGTAAGATGGGTTTACTCATGCTGGTTTCCAGCCTGACCCGGGTGTTACTTTGATGTAATGCTCGGGTCAGACCGAGTATTACAGATTTCCAGGTAGGTACGTTCTGGAGCTCAGGAGGTGAGCTGGATGGCAAGGGCGTATAGAGTGTTCTGCTGTATTTCTGACATATAATAAATGTAATTATTCAATGACTGTATATATGTGAAACTCTGATGTATATTAATGTAATCAACAGATATAGTATTCTTCTGTAAACTATTATTTATTATTATATTTTATCCGCTGCGAATGTGAGATGTTTGGTGATCTTGTTCTTCTTCTTCTTCTATCTCTTTCTTCTTTTTCATGACTATCTGGAATTTTCGGGTTCGAAAATTCTGGATCGTCACAGTTGGTATCAGAGCTGAAGGTTAAGCGAGAACCTTGGCTCTAGCGGGAGTACTCATTAAGGATAGGGTCAGTAGTATCCTAGAATGAATTGAGTGTATATACATATGAGGGCGTACTTGTATTTTCTTATATAAGAGTTTTAAATGATTTTATATAAAAGTATAGTTTGATATATAAAACAATGAATATTATGTTAGAAGGTTGTTAAGTTAATAGAATTAAGTTAAGAAGTAATAGAAGTGCAAATAAATTAAAAATTAAATATAGATAAGTTTGAAATGAAATGTTGTAAGGAAGTAAAAACATTTGGGTAAGTATAACTTAGGAAATAGAATTGAAAATACCTAAATGGTAAAAAAATTGAATCTAGGTCTAGAATTTGAAATTTTGTTTCAAAGTGCTAAAAGAAATAATACATAAGTATTATTTGAATAAAAGAGACTTGTTGCAGACAATGGGTTGTTTGGAGATTTGAATTTAAAACCAAAGGTGGTTTAAAATTTTAAAATATGGCAGGGAGGGCCAAGAAATAAATATGTATAGATGTATGGATATACATGGTATCAAATATAATTTGAAAAAAAAACTCTAAGGTGTTGAGTTTTGATTTTCCCTGAAGTGTAATATAAAAAAAACCAGAGTGATATAAGTCTTGAACTTATAAGAGGAAAATAATTTTGAAATTTGAAGTGGAAATTAAAATTTAGTAAGATCGATTGGATATTGTTATTAAATAGAATTACTTTGTGTAATTAATCAAGAGATTAATTAAAATAACAAATTACGGAATAATTAATTTATTAATGAAGTAAATAAGAAGATAGTTAATTACAGGTTGAGGGTGATCGAGAATGAAGTGGATTGCAGGATTTTAGAGGGGCAAAGGTGAGTAAACCTCACGCTTCTGATCTTTTATTTAAAGTTAAGTGGTTAAATTTAAATGATTGGTTGAATGGTTTTATTGGATTGATGTGCTATATTATATAGCACTATATAGTACATACTGGAATGATTGATATCCTGTGATGAATATTTTTAGTAATTGGATTGCTTGAATATTCGGTACTCTGAGTTATCGAAAATATATAAATTGGATTTTTTTTTTAAAAATGATTTGGGTTGATTAATTTAGAAATTAAGGATTTGAATTAATTAATGAAGATTTAAGTAAATTAATGAAGTGAAAATTGACTTAGAATAATCATTGGGTGGTTTAATAAGTAATTTCTTAATGTAATTAATAAAACAGAATTCCAGAGAATATTTGAAAATAGAGTAAGATGAAAAATCTCAGAGTAATGTTTAAATATGAATTGGATGGATTGAGAATTTGGAATTTTTGGAGAAATAATAGTATTATTTCTCCAATATTTTTGGTGCTGAATTTGAAATCTGGAAGATTTGAAAAAATGTTTTGAAAGAGATAAAAGTATTGAACTCTTTCAGTCACTGGAAAATAACGTCGGTGATGACTGCAGCATCTTCGATGTTCATTTTCGAGTTTCTAGAAGAGAAATTGCTACCAAATTGTTTAAAATTTGAATTGTTTGTGAATTGGGTTTGGTTTTGAAATTCAAAAGGATAATTGAATTTGCCAAAGATTTTTGGATATAGTTGAATTCTAAGGTGGTATTGAAATTTTGGAAATTGGTTTAAACTCTGGAATCTTGATTAAAATGTGTATGAAATAATAAAATATATTGGTTAAATAAAATGTATAATTCCAAGTTAAAAGCAAAGTGTGAATGTAATTGATTTTAAATAGAAGTTGAAAATTTTAAATTATAATTAAAGTTGTACAAGTTTAAAATTCAAATGGGAAATTTGTATCGGATTAACTAGAAAAGGGTATTGAACTCAAAAAGAGTTCAATCGATATTAGTCCAGATTTATCTGAATAATTTGGAATTGTAATTAAAGTGGAATTGGTTTAAGATCAAATGGAATTTGATTTGAAGTTGGAAGGAAATTGAGAATCAATTCAATTTGAATTGGGTGTAACGACCCAGGATTTTTAGTAATTAAAATTTGAATATTTAATTTGTTTTAAATATTAATAAGTGAAATTTATAAGTCGAATAATTTTAATTCGAATAATTGGATTTAATTGAATAATTAAATCGATAATTTAATATGCTAAATTATGGAAATAATTGAGAATTGGGTTAAATATGATTGAAAATGATTTGTAAAATTTTGTTTTATCATATTGAAGTTAGAACGATATTTTAGAACTTTTAAAATCGAATTAAAAGTTATTTGTGAAAATTTAATATTTAATATTTAATTATCGACTAGTGAAATAGTCAATTTTGAACAGTCTCAGAATTGGACGAAACTAGTTTCATTGGATCCGTAATAGTTAGTTATTATCGGATTTCAATTTTCGTAGCAATCGGAGTTATCGTTTGATTATGGCAGCTCGAAACGCATCGAATTGTTTTTAATATTAATTTGGCGAGTTAAAATAGCCATTTTTCAAAAAGTCTCGGATTTCGACGAAACCAGTTTCATCGGATCCGTAATGTGATATTATTGTAAGGTTTCAAATTTCGTGTCAATCGGATTTACCGTTTGTCCGGTACAAATTAAAACGCCTAGAAAATCGCTTAAATCGGTTTAATTTAAATTGAACGTTTATAGCCATAACTCGCACAGATGTCCGAATTAGCTTTCGAAACCTGTTCCATTGTGTCCGGAACGTGGGGTAAACCCTAGAAACGCTGGTTACGGCGCGTGAATCGGAGTTTGGAATTCCCGGATGAATATTGTTCAAAAAAATTTCCTATAAATAGCCCATAAATTCACAAAAATAAAATAAAACTAAACCCTAACTTCAGAGCCGCCGTCCATTTTGTTCAATGGCCGAGAATCTCTATCGTTCCTCCCTCATTTTCTTCAAATCCATAAGCAATTAGAAGAAATCACCAACTACAATCTTGTAGAGCACGTCGAGATCTCAAGATCCAACGGTTGTGATCGTCATAGGAGCGACAATGGAGGCGCAGCTGGCCAGGGAAGACGCGCCGTTCGCGTGCAAATTAGGGGAGCTAGGCTCGACCGAGCTCGATGCTACTGGGGGCGTGGGTGGTATTCATGGAGGCGCATCTGTAGGTGGTGCCTGATCGTGGTGGAAGCAAGTGTGGTGGCCAAATTTTCAAACCCTAGTTGGGCATGTTGGGTTCGGCAGTTGCAGGAGTTCACGCGCGTGAGTGGAGAAGATGGAGCGCACGGCTGTGATGTTGGAGGGGTTGGATCCTACGGCTGTAGTTGATTTAGGTTATAAAATTATATATAAATGTTGTAAATTTTATATAAAATTCGTGTAAAACTTTGAAAATTCATAACTTTTTCATACGAGGTCGAAAACGCGCGAAACAGGAAGCGTTGGAATCGTATGGACGAGAACTACGCGATGGAATTGGATTGGAGTCGTTTGGAGTTAGTGAGAATTTCGGGTAAAATTAAACGTCCGTTTAATTTTATTCGAAATAAATCGCTAAAACGAAATTGAAATCAAGGTGAGAACTTCTCACTCAATCGAATCAGTTTCGATTTTATTTTAAATAGTTAAATTTAAAATATTTGAATGCATGTTTGAATGATGATTGTTATCTATTGATTGTTAAAATAGACATTATGCGCCGTTAGTAAGCGGATGTTATTTATTAAAAACATATGCCGCGAATATTTCATAAACAGTGAAATTGGTATTATATATAATAGCAATATATATATATTGGCATATGTATATATTGGAGTTATTGATTTCCCGCATTTGTATAGCGGATGAGACCCTATTGCGCGTTATTAAGCGGATAATATTTTAAATCCCATATACCGTGATAATTTTGTACTGGAGCGAAATTGGTATTGTGCTAATGTTTGTGGATGCAGGAAAACAGGTTGGAGGGATCCAACTGGATTCCTCAACAGTATTTATTTGAATTCAGATATTTTGATATTTGATGGATTATCATATCGATATATGATATCGTTGTTGTCGTGATTGACTATTTGGTATGTTGCATCATTGAACCAAATTTGGAATTTTAAAATGATTTTAAAGTAATTTTTGAAAGTATACGTTTATAAAATATTTTTGGGAATTTATCCATTTTAAATAAATAAACGTATAATTTTTAATGCTATAAAAATTATGATTTTTGAGAAATATAGTTAAAAGTTGATTTTTGAAAATATGGGTTAATAACTTTATAAGAAGAGTTTAAATTGGGATTTTTGGATTTATTGTAAAAAGTTTAAATATAGAATTTATAAAATTTGATTATTTTATAAATCAAGAGAATGGTGAAACTATAAAGGAGATTAAAGATGTTTTAAAATAATAGTATAAATTGATTTTATAAAGGATTTATAAATTGATATTTATAAATTAAAACATTTGGATTATAAAACGAGTTTTTATAAGTGTTAGAATGAATTGTGAATGAATTTCATAAATGAATGAAATTTATAGAATTATAAACGGTGAAGTTATAAATAGAATTTTATAAGCAGTAGGTTTATAAAATTTATAAAGTTGTTAAAAGAATAGGTTTGAATAAATAAACGAATCTTATAAGTTACAAGATTTGTAATTATGAAGTTCAAAGGAACGATTTTGCAAACAAATAAATTATAAGTATTTCACTTATAATATGAACTTTGGTTTATAATTGAGTTATGAATTGAATAGGTTAATAAAGGAATTTATAAACGTCGTTTTATAAATTCGCAAACGACTTATTTTGATAAGTAAATTGTTGAAACCTATTAATGGAGTTATATTCACGTTTTTGACTGTGAATAATCCTTTGAAATAAAATGAATAAAAGGATGAAATTTGTTAACATAGAATATTCACGTTTTTGAATAGTGAATAATATGTTAAAGAAATTGTTTTGAATGTGATGTATTAAATAGAATTAAAACAAGTTAACGATGTTTTAATTGGGTTGAGATTCGAAACCATAGATTTCAACATTTATTGTTGAAATAGATGTTTTCGAGAAATAAAAGGAAATGGTGGACTATAACACTGTTGTTATAGTAAATGATTTCCGAAAGGGAATGTTTTGTATAGTATTGGGATTTATATATCTATTTTAATTTCGAATCCCTATACTAGTGATTTTGGGTTGTCGTAACGATGTTTTACGCAACATTCGTTTTTGTCTAAATAAATATGTTTAAGAGAATGATTTCATTAAAGAATGAAATATGTACTTAATCTCCATTTAAGTATATTGAATATTTTCCAATGGTTGAAAATAAATTAAATTTGTGAATTACTTATGAATAAATAAGTATGGAAATGTTTTCCAATATAAAGTGAATATTTTGAGAATTTATCTTTTTGAAGATAAATTGAAAAGGAATATTGAAACCTATTGAAAATCGTATATCAGTAGATATTGTGAATATAAATTGACTATGGAATTTATAAAAGAAAGGGGAACTTGTTTAAAAATAAATATTGATTTATTTTTGAAGTGTGAAATTATATATCTAGTAAAGATATTTTGGAAAATAAATAATTTGGAAAATTATTTGGAATCTGGTGATGTGTGCATATCCATTGATAGTTCAATAACCGACTACCAATATTTACCTTTGAAAGGTATTTGTTGTGATTTGTTGAATTTGAATGCTACACTTATTTTTAAATTATTGCGCTCGTTATTCGGATTACCCATTCCGAATAGTGATACGACGTAATGGATAGCATTGAAGATCGGTGTTGAAGACCCGGTATTTGCGTGAGCGATAGGATGACCTGTCGATTGACTCTACACCGAGTTGCTCCGGTATTGAGTTCTCCATATGTGATGGGAAATCCGATCAGGATTGTGGATATCCGGATTGCAAGGACTTCTTTGTAAGTGCCTTCGGTTCTGTTCGAGCCCGGAACAGACTTGTATGGATTGTATGTCTGACGTTACAAATCGAGATATAAAGACGATTTCTTTCAAATATATTTCTGTTGGTGGCGGAGAATTTATTCTTTTAGCTTAACACCCTTCTCTGAGACGTACGAGCTCAGAGGTTATGTAGTTGAAGGTTATCAGCGATATATTCCCAATTTGGTAATGTGACATGCTGAGTGTTGTTGTAAAATGATCATTGTGTTGATTATTTGTGATAGGATCATTTATTTGATCGTCTATCCTGGTGATCATTTCTATGATCATTTGTTGACCCAAAGCATGGCTTTTGTATAAAGTATGTTTTTGTGGACGTGACTTCGTCGAGCCTCACACCCCGGAATGGTCAAAACAGGAAAGATGCGGCAAGGTTATGAGGGGTAGCGCCCTTTAGGATATGTGCATTTCCTTCTGGAAAAGGGTGGTATCATGGTATGGAGCCCAGATACTTACTCATGTTGAAAACACTTTATGATTGTGTGAATTGATTACGAGCGCTCGGTGAAAGGTCCCAAAGGACCGGGGGATGGCATATTCGGTCAGTTGTTACTCAGTTAGGGGTAACCCGGCCTTGTGTTGGTAGAGATCCGGTTTGGTTCTCGGGGATGTCTTCCAGAGGCATTCTCATGTGGCAATGGGAAGTTCCTTGGCCTGATCATTCTTTGGAAATCCAAAGAAACAATACGAGACTTGTACGGTTTTAGTTGTAGAACCTGCCATTTAATATGGTAGCTATAGTAAGCATACTATAATGGTACCTATGCTGGCTAAGATTTATATTCTACTTTCGAAATTGTTTCCTACACTATGCACTAATAATAATATGAAATGTTCTTTTTAAATGCGTATCAAGCATCTTTGACTAACATAAGAAGAAATCTCCTCCAAGTCTGCGTTTGCATTGTGTGTGTGGCGGGAGGTCTTATGGTAGTCTCATTTTTAAAAGCATTGCGAATTGACTTAAAAAAATATTCCTCTATTTTGATTTTAAAGATAAATAAACTGTTTTGAGTTCTCACACCAGTCTCATGACTGACTCGGAGTTTATTGTTTTCCTTCCTAAACTCTGGGTGCCCACCAATTTCCACACGGGCAGTCAAGAGTTAAGGTTTATCAGGATATTCTGGAGTTGCTGGAGGCAAGATGGATGGCATGGCGTATTATTATGTATAGTATTTCTTTTCCGCTGTTTGTTGTTGTTGTTGTTGTACACTCTGATAATGATGTGATGTAATGAAATGTATAAATGTAATAACTGATATAGTTCTTTGTTTAAAGATTATTCATTTATCTATTATATGTTGTTCCGCTGCGAATTATGAGATTCTGATGTTGTTCTGTTGTTTTCTGTTCTGTTCTATTCCATTCTATTTTCTATTTTCTCTCCTCTCTCTATTTTTCTATCTTCTTCTTCTCTCTTCTTCTAGCTCTTTCCTTTTCTTAAACCATAACATTTCGGGTTTCCGGCCTTCGATTTCTCGGCAGTCGATAAAGTGAGTATCGATGTTGAATTTTCGAAAGTCGAAAATTTCCGGGATGTTACATTTGGTATCAGAGCATATGGTTAAGCGACAACCATGGTTCTGTTGGGTATTACTCATTAGAGATAGAGTCAGTAGTACTCTAGAATGAGTTTGAGTGTAATAATAGCTATGAGAGCGTATTTGTTAGTGAATATATAAAATTGTTTTATATTGTGATGGTTGATTTGTTGAGTGGTATATGGATTCTGATTAATACGAGTAATTAACGTTGTTGATAGGGATCTCTAAACACTGTACAGAACAATTCGACACAGTATTGTTTTTAAATTGGGTAAATGAAATAATTTTACCTTGATTATATTTCTATATATAAAAGAAAATAATTTTTCAGAATTATTAAAGTGTATATAAGTTGATTGTTTAGTTGTTTGAATAATCTAAATAAAAGAAGAATTGTATAAGCAAATGAATTATATAAGAATTGAATTATAATTAATGTGATTTACAATTGTGAAATAAACTTATATATATAAGAAGTATAACTTAATTGATGATAGAATTAAGTTGATATGAAATAATGAATATAAGTGTTAATTCATTAAAATCTAATGTTATGGAAAGTTGAATAATTGAATGAAAATCAATTTAATTAAACCAACTGAAAGCAAAGGAATTTGGTAATAATAAATATACATTGGTTGTTATATGGTTGTTAGTTGATTGTATATAATTCATTAAGTGTTAATGAAATTGAAAGCTAAAGTAATTGGAATTCAATTGGAAGTTAAGTGAATCTTAAATAGAATTGAATTTGATTTGGAAGTGAACCAACTTGAATATGAATTAGTGAATATAAACTAATTGAAAATGAATGTTAGTAAAAACATCCACTGTTAATGAATCAAATGTGATTGAATTGAAAACCATTTCATTGAATATTAATAAGAATATGAATGAATATTTATTGGTTATGGATGTTAGTTGGATGATAGTTGGTTGATGTTTGCATTTGTTGCTTTAGTTTCATTTGCTATGTTGGCATGTATAGTTATTATGTTGCTATATGTGGTATATCGGTACTATTGTCTATATACATGATTCTCATGTTGTTTGTTGAGTGTTTAGTAGGTGCGGATCGCGTTTGCTTCGCATTTGGAGCTCGCTTTCGCGCTATATTAGCCGTATATGCTTGCTAATAAAATATAAGGTACATATCTCGGATTACATACCGTACTTTTATACTTTTTTCCCTTCGGGATGCCTCATTACTTGATGAGATGTATATTTGTGATATATATACTGTCATTTTTTTCGGATCGAGCCGCGCAAAGGAGACTATGGCGAATTTTTCCGAAAATTTAAGGCGTTGGAAAAATTTGAGAAAATTTGAAAAATTTTGAAAAGTTTAACTTTGATTTGGAATTGAAAGTTAAAACAATAATAATTGTTTTTGAAAAGATAATTAAGTATGATTTGAAAACTAAGTAAAATATTGTAAGAAGTTTAATTATGGATTTTGGAAAGTTGATAAATTCTGTAACTTTTCTTACTTGTTAATTTCGAGGACGAAATTCTTTTAAGGGGGGAAGATTGTAACGACCCAGGATTTTTAGTAATTAAAATTTGAATATTTAATTTGTTTTAAATATTAATAAGTGAAATTTATAAGTCGAATAATTTTAATTCGAATAATTGGATTTAATTGAATAATTAAATCGATAATTTAATATGCTAAATTATGGAAATAATTGAGAATTGGGTTAAATATGATTGAAAATGATTTGTAAAATTTTATTTTATCATATTGAAGTTAGAACAATATTTTAGAACTTTTAGAATCGAATTAAAAGTTATTTGTGAAAATTTAATATTTTAATATTTAATTATCGACTAGTGAAATAGTCAATTTTTGAATAGTCTCAGAATTGGACGAAACTAGTTTCATTGGATCCGTAATAGTTAGTTATTATCGGATTTCAATTTTCGTAGCAATCGGAGTTATCGTTTGATTGTGGCAGCCCGAAACGCATCGAATTGTTTTTAATATTAATTTGGCGAGTTAAAATAGCCATTTTTCAAAAAGTCTCGGATTTCGACGAAACTAGTTTCATCGGATCCGTAATGTGATATTATTGTAAGGTTTCAAATTTCGTGTCAATCGAATTTACCGTTTGTCCGGTACAAATTAAAACGCCTAGAAAATCGCTTAAATCGGTTTAATTTAAATTGAACGTTTATAGCCATAACTCGCATAGATGTCCGAATTAGCTTTCGAAACCTGTTCCATTGTGTCCGGAACGTGGGGTAAACCCTAGAAACGCTGGTTACGGCGCGTGAATCGGAGTTTGGAATTCCCAGATGAATAGTGTTCAAAAAAATTTCCTATAAATAGCCCATAAATTCACAAAAATAAAATAAAACTAAACCCTAACTTCAGAGCCGCCGTTCATTTTGTTCAATGGCCGAGAATCTCTACCGTTCCTCCCTCATTTTCTTCAAATCCATAAGCAATTAGAAGAAATCACCAACTACAATCTCGTAGAGCACGTCGAGATCTCAAGATCCAACGGTTGTGATCGTCATAGGAGCGACGATGGAGGCGCAGCTGGCCAGGGAAGACGCGCCGTTCGCGTGCAAATTGGGGGAGCTAGGCTCGACCGAGCTCGATGCTACTGGGGGCGTGGGTGGTATTCATGGAGGCGCATCTGTAGGTGGTGCCTGATCGTGGTGGAAGCAAGTGTGGTGGCCAAATTTTCAAACCCTAGTTGGGCATGTTGGGTTCGGCAGTTGCAGGAGTTCACGCGCGTGAGTGGAGAAGATGGAGCGCACGACTGTGATGTTGGGGGGGGGGGGGGAGGGGGTTGGATCCTACGGCTGTAGTTGAATTAGGTTATAAAATTATATATAAATGTTGTAAATTTTATATAAAATTCGTGTAAAACTTTGAAAATTCATAACTTTTTCATACGAGGTCGAAAACGCGCGAAACAGGAAGCGTTGGAATCGTATGGACGAAGACTACGCGATGGAATTGGATTGGAGTCGTTTGGAGTTAGTGAGAATTTCGGATAAAATTAAACGTCCGTTTAATTTTATTCGAAATAAATCGCTAAAATGAAATTGAAATCAAGGTGAGAACTTCTCACTCAATCGAATCAGTTTCGATTTTATTTTAAATAGTTAAATTTAAAATATTTGAATGCATGTTTGAATGATGATTGTTATCTATTGATTGTTAAAATAGACATTATGCGCCGTTAGTAAGCGGATGTTATTTATAAGAAACATATACCGCGAATATTTCATAAACAGTGAAATTGGTATTATATATAATAGCAATATATATATATATATATATATATATATATTGGCATATGTATATATTGGAGTTATTGATTTCCCGCATTTGTATAGCGGATGAGACCCTATTGCGCCGTTATTAAGCGGATAATATTTTAAATCCCATATACCGCGATAATTTCGTACTGGAGCGAAATTGGTATTGTGCTAATGTTTGTGGATGCAGGAAAACAGGTTGGAGGGATCCAACTGGATTCCTCAACAGTATTTATTTGAATTCAGATATTTTGATATTTGATGGATTATCATATCGATATATGATATCGTTGTTGTCGTGATTGACTATTTGGTATGTAGCATCATTGAACCAAATTTGGAAATTTAAAATGATTTTAAAGTAACTTTTGAAAGTATACGTTTATAAAATATTTTTGGGAATTTATCCATTTTAAATAAATAAACGTATAATTTTTAATGCTATAAAAATTATGATTTTTGAGAAATATAGTTAAAAGTTGATTTTTGAAAATATGGGTTAATAACTTTATAAAAAGAGTTTAAATTGGGATTTTTGGATTTATTGTAAAAAGTTTAAATATAGAATTTATAAAATTTGATTATTTTATAAATCAAGAGTGTAACGACCCAGAATTTTTATTAATTAAAATATGAATATTTAATTTATTTTAAATATTAATAAGTGAATTTATTAGTCAAATAAATTTTTATTTGAATTATTGAATTTAATTGGATTTTTAAATCGATAATTTAATATGTGAAATTATGGAAATAATTGAAAATTGGGTTAAATATGATTGAAAATGATTTGTAAAATTTTATTTTATCATATGGAAGTTAGAACGATATTTTAGAACTTTTAAAATCGAATTAAAAGTTAATTTGTGAAAATTGAATATTTTAATAATTAAATCGACTAGTGAAAATAGTCAATTTTTGAACAGTCTCAGAATTGAACGAAACCAGTTCCATTGGATCCGTAATAGTTAGTTATTACCGGATTTCAAATTTCGTGTCAATCGGAGTTCGGAATTTCCGGGATGAATAGTGTTCGTCGGTTCCTTATAAATAGCCCCTACTCTTCATAATTTGATAAAAAAAAAAAAAAAAAACATGTAACCCTAGCCGCCACCCCCCCCCCCCCTGAACGGCCAGCAAGTTGTTTCGTTCTTCCTCAATTTGCCTCAAATCTACAAACAATTGCTAAAAATCATCAACTACAAAGTGATAGAGCACAACACGAACTAGAGATCCAACGGTTATGATCGTAAATGGCGTGACGGATTGGCGGCAAATCGAGCTTGAAGGATGATAGTTGCGCACGCGTTTCTATGCAGTATAGGGGGCCGAGTTCACCACTGTTCAGGCCGAGCATGGAGGTTGGGGAGGCGCACGTAGTGATAGTTCCTGATCGAATTCAAGTCGAGTGTTGGAGTTGCTAAAATTAACCCTAGTTTTCTAAATGGGTTCGGCTATTGAGAAGGGGGGGACGCACGCATACTGAAGAGGAAGAAAGGGGGGACGGTCATGATGCGTGGGAACCAGATCCAAAGGCCTGGAATTGTTGTGGGTTATAAATTTATTAATTAAGTTGTAAATTTGTAAGTTTAAATACGTGTAAACTTCAATAATTCATAACTTTTTCATACGAGGTCGAAAACGCGCGAAACCAGTTGCGTTGGAATCGTATGGACGAGCACTACGCGATGGAGTTGGTTTGGAGTCGTTTGGAGTTAGTGAGAATTTTGGGTAAAATTAAACGTCCGTTTAATTTTATTCGAAATAAATCGCTAAAACGGAATTTAAAATCAAGGTGAGAACTTCTCACTCAATCGAATCAGTTTCGATTTTATTTTAAATAGTTAGATTTAAAATATTTGAATGCATGTTTGAATGTTGATTGATATCTATTGATTGTTAAAATAGACATTATACGCCGTTAGTAAGCGGATGTTATTTATTAAAAACATATACCGCGAATATTTCATAAATAGTGAAATTGGTATTATATATAATATCAATATATATATATTGGCATATGTATATATTGCAGTTGTTGATTCCCCGCATTTTTTTGTTTAGCGGATAAGACCCTATTGCGCCGTTATTAAGCGGATAGTATTTAATAAGAACATATACCGCGATAATTTCGTACTGGAGCGAAATTGGTATTGTGCTAATGTTTGTGAATGCAGGAAAACAGGTTGGAGGGATCCAACTGGATTCCTCAACAGTATTTATTTGATTTCAGATATTTTGATATTTGATGGATTTTCATATTGATATATGATATCGTTATAGTCGTGATTGACTATTTGGTGTGTAGCATCATTGGACCAAATTTTGGTATTTTAAAATGATTTTAAAGTGATTTTTGAAAATATACTATATTTTTGGAATTGATTCATTTTAAATGAATAAACGTTATAATTTTTAAAGTTATAAAAATTATGATTTTTGAGAAATATAGTTAAAAACTGATTTTTGAGAATATGATGCTATTGAGTTTATAAAATAGTTTAATCGAGATATTTTAGAATTTTTGTGAAAAGTTTAAATATAGGATTTGTAAAATTTAATTATTTTATAAATCAAAATGGTGAAATAATAAAGGAGATTAAAGAAGTTTTAAAAGAATAATATAAATTGAATTATATTAAGAGATTTATAAATGGATATTTATAAATTGAAATATGGACATTATAAAACGAGTTTTTATAAGTGTTTGAATGAAGTGAAAATGAATTTCATAAATGAATGAAATTTATAGAATTTTAAACAGTGAAGTTATAAATGGAATTTTATAAACAGTAGGTTTATAAAATTTATAAAGTTATTGAAAGAATGAATTTTGGATAAATAATTGAATCTTATAAGTTATAAGATTTTTAATTATGAAGTTAAAAGAACGATTTTTGTAAAGTAATTGTTTTATAAGTAATTAACTTATAATATGAACGTTTAGTTTATAATTTAGTTATAAACTGGAATAGGTTAATATGGAAATTTTAAAAAGGAAGTTTTTATAAATAAATAGAAATGGAATTTATAAACGTTGTTTTGTAAATTCGCAAAAGACTTATTTTGATAAGTAAATGGTTATAACTTATTTATGGAGTTATATTCACATTTTTGACTGTGAATAATCCTTTGAATTAAAATGAATAAAAGGATGAAATTGTTAATGAAGAATATTCACGTTTTTAAATAGTGAATAATATGTTAAAGGAAATGTTTTGAATGGGATGTTTAAATTGAATTAAAACGATCTAACGAAGTTTTAATTGTGTTGAGATTCGAAACCATAGATTTCAACATTTATTGTTGAAAAAGACGTTTTCGAGAAATAAAAGGAAATGATGGACTATAACACTGTTGTTATAGTAAATGATTTCCGAAAGGAAATGTTTTGTATAGTATTGGGATTTATATGTCTATTTTAATTTCGAATCCCTATATTAGTGATTTTGGGTTGTCGTAACAATGTTTTACGTAACATTCGTTTTGGCCCAAACAAATATGTTTAAGAGAATGATTTCCTTAAAGAATGAAATTTATATACTTAATTTCGATTTAAGTATATTGAATATTTTCTAAGTGTTGAAAATAAATAAAATTTGTGAATTACTTATGAATAAATAAGTATGGAAATGTTTTCCAATATAAAGTGAATATTTTGAGAATTTATCTTTTTGAAGATAAATTGAAAAGAAAATTGAAATGAATAATTGAAATCGAATATTCATTGATATCTTGGAATTATAAATTCACTAAGGAATTTATAAAAGAAAGTGGAATTTGATTTAAAAATAAATAAATGTTGATTTATTTTTGAAGTGTTGAAATTATATATCTAGTGAAGATATTTTGGAAAATAAATAATTTGGAAAATTATTTGGAATCTGGTGATGTGTGCATATCCATTGATAGTTCAATAACCGACTATCAATATTTCCCTTTGAATGGGTAATTGATGTGATTTGTTTGAATGTGAATGCAACACTTATTTTTAAATAAGCGCTCACTATTCGGGTTAACCGGGAAAGGACCATGGGGTCGTATAACCCATTCCGAATATGTGATACGTTGTTATAATTGCATTGAAGATCGGTGTTGAAGACCTGGTATTTGCGAGAGCGATAGGATGACCTGTCGATTTACTCTGCACCGAGTTGCTCCGGTATAGAGTTCTCCATATGTGATGGTGAATCCGATCAGGATTGTGAATATCCGGATTGCAAGGACTTCTTTGTAAGTGCCTTCGGTTTTGTTCGAGCCCGGAACAGACTTGTATGGATTGTATGTCTGACATTACAAGTTGAGATATAAAGCCGATTTCTTTCAAATATATTTCTGTTGGTGGCGAAGAATTTATTCTTTTAGCTTAACACCCTTCTCTGAGACGTACGAGCTCAGAGGTTATATAGTTGAAGTTATCAGCGATATATTCCCAATTTGGTAATGTGATATGCTGAGTGATGCTGAAATGATCATTGTGTTGATTATTGTGATAGGATCGTTTATTTGATCGTCTATCTTGGTGATCATTGTGTTGATCATTTGTTGACCCAAAGCATGGCTTTTGTATAAAGTATGTTTTTGTGGACGTGACTTCGTCGAACCTCACACCCCGGAAATGGTCAAAACAGGAAAGATGCGGCAAGGTTATGAGGGGTAGCACCCTTTAGGGTATGTACATTTCCTTCTGGATAGAGGTGGTATCATGGTATGGAGCCCAGATATTTAACCTATGTGGTTACTACGAATTTATTACTTTGTGGTTGTTGGTTTTCGGGATCCCGTGAGAAAGGTCGTTTACGATCGGGGAATGGCGTGCTCGTGTCAGTAGTTACCCAGTTAGGGGTAACCCGGCCTTGTGTTGGCAGAGTTCCGGTTTGGTTCTCGGGGATGTCTTTTCAGAGGCATTCTCATGTGGCAATGGGAAGTTCCTTGGCCTGACCATTTGTTGGAAATCCAATTCCCAATACGAAACTTGTACGGTATTAGTTGTAGAACCTGCTATTCACTTATGGTGGTCACCACTGTTTGGATGGTAGCTATAGTAGGCATACGATAATGGTCGTATGTTGGCTAAGATTTATATTCTACTTTCGAAATGAATTTTTCCTACACTATGCACTAGTAATAATATCAAATGTTATTTTAAATGCGTATCAAGCATCTTTGACTATCATAAGGAGAAATCTCCTCCGATTCTGCGTTTGCATGTGTGTGTGTGCGGGAGGCCTTATGGTAGTCTCATTTTTAAAAGCATTGCGAATTGATTAAAAATATTCCTCTATTTTGATTTTAAAGATAAATAAACTGTTTTGAGTTCTCACACCAGTTACATGACTGACTTGGAGTTTATTGTTTTCCTTCCTAAACTCTGGGTGCCCACCAATTTCCACACGGGCAGTCAAGAGTTAAGGTTTATCAGGATATTCTGGATATTCAGGAATTGCTGGAGGCAAGCTGGATGGCATGGCGTATTACTTATATAGTATTTCTTTTTCCGCTGCACTATTTGTTGTTGTTGTTGTACACTCTGATGATATGATGTAATGTAATGTATAAAATGTAATAACTGATATAGTTCTTTGTTTAAAGATTATTCATTTATTATTATATGTTGTTCCGCTGCGAATTGTGAGATTCTGATGTGATTCTGTTGTGTTCTGTCCGTCCTATTTTCTTCTGTTTTTCTATCTCTTCTCTATTTTCTCTTTTCTATTCCATTTTCTAATTTTCTGTTTTTTCTTCCCTCTCTTCTATCTTTTTCTCTTTTCTTTTCTTAAATTCTTTTTAAAACCCATAACTATTCGGTTTTTCGGCAACGAAAATCCGCGTACGTTACAAAGAGAATGGTGAAATTATAAAGGAGATTAAAGATGTTTTAAAATAATAGTATAAATTGATTTTATAAAGGATTTATAAATTGATATTTATAAATTAAAACATTTGAATTATAAAACGAGTTTTTATAAGTGTTAGAATGAATTGTGAATGAATTTCATAAATGAATGAAATTTATAGAATTATAGACGGTGAAGTTATAAATGGAATTTTATAAGCAGTAGGTTTATAAAATTTATAAAGTTGTTAAAAGAATAGGTTTGGATAAATAAACGAATCTTATAAGTTACAAGATTTATAATTATGAAGTTCAAAGGAACGATTTTGCAAACAAATAAATTATAAGTATTTCACTTATAATATGAACTTTTGGTTCATAATTGAGTTATGAATTGAATAGGTTAATAAAGGAATTTATAAACGTCGTTTTATAAATTCGCAAACGACTTATTTTGATAAGTAAATTGTTGAAACCTATTAATGGAGTTATATTCACGTTTTTGACTGTGAATAATCCTTTGAAATAAAATGAATAAAAGAATGAAATTTGTTAACATAGAATATTCACGTTTTTGAATAGTGAATAATATGTTAAAGAAATTGTTTTGAATGTGATGTTTTAAATAGAATTAAAACAAGTTAACGATGTTTTAATTGGGTTGAGATTCGAAACCATAGATTTCAACATTTATTGTTGAAATAGATGTTTTCGAGAAATAAAAGGAAATGGTGGACTATAACACTGTTGTTATAGTAAATGATTTCCGAAAGGGAATGTTTTGTATAGTATTGGGATTTATATATCTATTTTAATTTCGAATCCCTATACTAGTGATTTTGGGTTGTCGTAACGATGTTTTACGCAACATTCGTTTTGGCCCAAATAAATATGTTTAAGAGAATGATTTCATTAAAGAATGAAATATCTACTTAATCTCCATTTAAGTATATTGAATATTTTCCAATGGTTGAAAATAAACTAAATTTGTGAATTACTTATGAATAGATAAGTATGGAAATGTTTTCCAATATAAAGTGAATATTTTGAGAATTTATCTTTTTGAAGATAAATTGAAAAGGAATATTGAAACCTATTGAAAATCGTATATCAGTAGATATTGTGAATATAAATTCACTATGGAATTTATAAAAGAAAGGGGAACTTGTTTAAAAATAAATATTGATTTATTTTTGAAGTGTGAAATTATATATCTAGTAAAGATATTTTTGGAAAATAAATAATTTGGAAAATTATTTGGAATCTGGTGATGTGTGCATATCCATTGATAGTTCAATAACCGACTATCAATATTTACCTTTGAAAGGTATTTGTTGTGATTTGTTGAATTTGAATGCTACACTTATTTTTAAATTATTGCGCTCGTTATTCGGATTACCCATTCCGAATAGTGATACGACGTAATGGATAGCATTGAAGATCGGTGTTGAAGACCCGGTATTTGCGAGAGCGATAGGATGACCTGTCGATTGACTCTACACCGAGTTGCTCCGGTATTGAGTTCTCCATATGTGATGGGAAATCCGATCAGGATTGTGGATATCCGGATTGCAAGGACTTCTTTGTAAGTGCCTTCGGTTCTGTTCGAGCCCGGAACAGACTTGTATGGATTGTATGTCTGACGTTACAAATTGAGATATAAAGCCGATTTCTTTCAAATATATTTCTGTTGGTGGCGGAGAATTTATTCTTTTAGCTTAACACCCTTCTCTGAGACGTACGAGCTCAGAGGTTATGTAGTTGAAGGTTATCAGCGATATATTCCCAATTTGGTAATGTGACATGCTGAGTGTTGCTGTAAAATGATCATTGTGTTGATTATTTGTGATAGGATCATTTATTTGATCGTCTATCCTGGTGATCATTTCTATGATCATTTGTTAACCCAAAGCATGGCTTTTGTATAAAGTATGTTTTTGTGGACGTGACTTCGTCGAGCCTCACACCCCGGAATGGTCAAAACAGGAAAGAAGCGGCAAGATTATGGGGGTAGCGCCCTTTAGGATATGTGCATTTCCTTCTGGAAAAGGGTGGTATCATGGTATGGAGCCCAGATACTTACTCATGTTGAAAACACTTTATGATTGTGTGAATTGATTACGAGCGCTCGGTGAAAGGTCCCAAAGGACCGGGGGATGGCATATTCGGTCAGTTGTTACTCAGTTAGGGGTAACCCGGCCTTGTGTTGGTAGAGATCCGGTTTGGTTCTCGGGGATGTCCTTCCAGAGGCATTCTCATGTGGCAATGGGAAGTTCATTGGCCTGATCATTCGTTGGAAATCCAAAGAAACAATACGAGACTTGTACGGTTTTAGTTGTAGAACCTGCCATTTAATATGATAGCTATAGTAAGCATACTATAATGGTACCTATGCTGGCTAAGATTTATATTCTACTTTCGAAATTGTTTCCTACACTATGCACTAATAATAATATGAAATGTTCTTTTTAAATGCGTATCAAGCATCTTTGACTAACATAAGAAGAAATCTCCTCCAAGTCTGCGTTTGCATTGTGTGTGTGGCGGGAGGTCTTATGGTAGTCTCATTTTTAAAAGCATTGCGAATTGACTTAAAAAAATATTCCTCTATTTTGATTTTAAAGATAAATAAACTGTTTTGAGTTCTCACACCAGTCTCATGACTGACTCGGAGTTTAGTGTTTTCCTTCCTAAACTCTGGGTGCCCACCAATTTCCACACGGACAGTCAAGAGTTAAGGTTTATCAGGATATTTTGGAGTTGCTGGAGGCAAGATGGATGGCATGGCGTATTATTATGTATAGTATTTCTTTTCCGCTGTTTGTTGTTGTTGTTTTTGTACACTCTGATGATGATGTGATGTAATGAAATGTATAAAATGTAATAACTGATATAGTTCTTTGTTTAAAGATTATTCATTTATCTATTATATGTTGTTCCGCTGCGAATTGTGAAATTCTGATGTTGTTCTGTTGTTTTCTGTTCCGTTCTATTCCGTTCTATTTTCTATTTTCTCTCCTCTCTCTATTTTTCTATCTTCTTCTCTCTTCTTCTAGCTCTTTCCTTTTCTTAAACCATAACATTTCGGGTTTCCGGCCTTCGATTTCTCGGCAGTCGATAAAGTGAGTATCGATGTTGAATTTTCGAAAGTCGAAAATTTCCGGGATGTTACATTGGGAGTGAATCAAGTCCAATGGAAATTGGAGTAAATTAAATTGGGATTGGGTTAATTTAAATGGAGTGAAAATTTAAATTGAATTGTTGGGAAAGTGTACAGTTTTGACTCTAAACCATTTTCAATGTAAATTGTTTTAATATAAATAGTTTTAAATCTATTTTCTTATCTATTTACTATACAACTTTCTTTTTAAAACCTAAACTATTTTGTACTGGTTTTGCCACTACTTTTGGAACTCTTTAACTATTTTACAACTGTTTTATAAACTAATTACTAATTTTCAACTAAGTTACGAATTAATTTCTATTTTACAACTATTTCGCAATTATTTAAGATTTCTATAACTATTTAACTATTTTCCAACTCTTTTACAATTAGTCAATTATTTTACAACTATTTTGCAAACTATTGATTATTTTTCAACTACTTATATATTTTCAAAATTTTCAAGCTATTTCCTAAATATAAACTGGTCGGAGTTCAAACTGTTATTGATTAAATACCCAACTGGGATAAGAATTGAGGTGATAATCCAAATGAGGATTAAGGCAAATGTGAATAAGTGAATGGAAATTTAAGTGAATGTAAATAGAAAGAAAATTGATATGGGAAAGAGTAATCAAATGTGAATATTTGATTTTGGGTAAACAAAGTTATATCTTTGTTATATATTCTTCCCTTGTTGAATCTATTGCTGGAAGAAAAGGATTTTGGAAGTGTTTGAAGTATAAAAGGAATATTATACGAGTTTAAAGTGATCCAAGGTTTTAAAAAAAATTATATATATATATAAAGGATCTATGAGGATTTTGGAAAGGGTTTTGGGAACCTTTGGATTTGGAAAGGCTTTTGATTTTGGATAAAATCAATATTTGAAATTTGGAAAGCCTATTTTGAGAATTATCGATTTTGGGATAATCGATTTTGTGTAAAGGAGCTTTGATAAAATTCATACTAGGTGTATGATTTGAAAGATACTATATGTATAGTATAAAGTGTTTTTGATGATGGCTCTGGGGAAAAAGGCACTCCCTTGGAATGAACTTCTCAAGAGTGCCACTGGGTAGTGCTGCCTTGAGCCCCACGGGGGGGGGGGAGGGGGGGTTTCTAAAGTTGATCCTGTGAGGAGTCCGGACAAAACTAGTTCCTGAGGATTATGAGTAGTGTATACCATAGTGGGAGTCGTGTGTGCCGCTGAGAGCTAACAGTCTACGTTTGATTTTATATCGGTAGACTGCGACCTATGGTATAACATAGCGAAAGTCGTGTGTGCCGCTGAGAGCCAACAGTCTGAGTTTGATATTATATCGGCAGACTGCGACCTATGTAGGAGAGTAGAAGTTTCATTTCGATAGCGAAAATCAGAGGCTGCGGAGAGCCTGCAGTTGCATGGACTTTTGCTATGACGGCAACGTAACCCTGGATGTAACTGTGATTTGTTGTGTGGGATCCATGGCGTAATTGAGAGGCCGCGGAGAGCCTGCAGTTACATGGACTTTTGTTGTGACTGCAACGTAACCCTAGTATGTAACTGTGGCCATGGATGGGGGTGATGATTTCCAGAGCATTCTCACCAAAGATATTTCCTCTATTTCAAAATGTTTTCTATATTTTCAATAAAATTATTTCCCAAGTATTTTCACTGGGTGTTGAAAACGGGTCTGCTAAGTACTTATAGATTTTCAGTCGTATGCCTGATCAACGTATGACCAAATTTCTGTAAGGACAAGGATGGACTTGTCGAAACATCGAGTTATAAAAGTTTTTATAAAAATTATTTTAGAAATATTATATTGATTTTTAAATTAGTTTAAATATGATCAAAGAGAATTTATATGATATTAAACATTTTGGTAATTCTAGCTTCGTTCTTTTCGAGGACGAAAAGTTCTAAAGGGGGGAGGAATGTGACAACCCGGAAATTTAACGTTATTATTTTAATAAGGATTTAGACTAATTAATTAAAATATAGACTTATTCTTTTGAAAACAGATATATATGCATGTAATTATCGGAGAACTATGAAATTAATATAAGTATAAAACTAAATAATAAATAAGCAATTAAATGTTGATAGCTTAACTTTTGAAAGAAATAAGAATAAGTATTTATATTAGCAATGAATAATATCTGAAATAAATTTATGGTTAAGTAAACACATGAATGAACGTAAGTTCATTCTAGAACAGTATATATATATACACTTTAAGGGACATGGAAGACAAAAGAAACAATATAAATAGATGCATGTTGTACATAATGTAAATATCTTTAAACATGGATTACTTTGTAAACATGAAACAAGACAAGCATCATTAATGAAGCACAAAATTGGTATCATATCAGCCTCCAAATGGGAAAGATCTCTCTGACCAAAATATACAAATCTTGTACCTAAATATACTTCAGCAGCATATTTCTTTTTATAGGTCATCTCAGCAATTCGTTCATCAAACTAAGTACATCTTATTTAACATAAATATTAAACTTAAGTATACAACAATATAAATGGTTACAAACATAAACATACAAAACATAAGTATAAAATATAATTATGAATATAAGATGTAAATATTAAATATACAAATAGAATGTTATAAATGAATGTTCGAAATTTAAATAAATAGAATAAAGTTTAGAAACTATGCTAACAATACTATAATAACTATGCATGAATATATAAGATAAATTAGGAAACAATAAACTGTAAAATACATTTGTACAATACATAATTTTTAACAAAAACGATAACAAAGATGCTATGTAAATCTGGTATGCAAAGAAGACATGTATTCACATCATATTCAAAAATATCTTTGTACCAAAAACAAACAAAGATAAGCATCAGCCAATATCTTTGTACAAATGTGTAAATATCAGTAAACAATAATTATGTGTGAACTAAATAAGAAAACAAATGTACTTACTAATATCTTCTCATCCGAAATAGCTTCCAGTCAAAATAAAATATCTTAGTCAAAAATTGTAGGCTAGAAAGAAAGCAAGAAAAAAAATCAAATCTTAAAGGAGAAGCTGGCCAGATAACACCTTCCTTGTTGCATCCTGTTATTTTCTATATATGTGTCCATTTTTCTATTGAAATTCGTTCAGTAACAATTTAGCAAAACCAGAGAATAAGAGAAACATCTTCATTCTTCAAAACTAAAAAAAAACATCACTCAACTCAAACAAGAACAGGAAGAACCCAGAGCAGATCCAAACTGCAGTTTTCTAATATGGAAAGTGTTCTCTGTTCACAGTATCTTCAAGTGAGTGAAACATCTGGTTTTAAATTTATGTATTTGCTTGTTTTTATGGTATGTGTTTGCTGTATAATTTAAACAAACAAACTCTATGAATTTTCTGTTGCTTTGGAAATCCCTGAAGACCTGTTCTTCCATATGTTTAGTACAAAGCAAAGAACAGTAGGGAATTTTAGTGTTTCTTCTTACAAAACACTTTAAAACTTAGGGTTTAAATTTAATAAATTTGATTAAAACTAAAATCAGGGATGGGGTTTTGTTGTGAAGGTTGACATAGAGTATTGATACTATAAATTCAAAGTTCACAGTAAGAAAAAAGGGAAAGCGATCATATGATTAAATTTCGAATATCTTAAACTGATATTTTGATTATATATCTGGAATACACATTCAAAAATAGGATTTTTAGAGCAAGACTGATAATTTTTAGTTTGGAAATGTACGAGTAGTTAGAAGATGAACAAAAATTACATTTTCATCAATTTTTGTTAATTCAATAAAGTTTAGAGGTTGAAATTCGTAGAGAGGCTAGTTTGATGATCTACGAAGTCAGGAAAAATATTCTTTTAATTTTCTATTGTAGTAAGTGATGGATTGAGGCAACAATAGGGTTTAGCACGCGATTTTGAATATGATCGGAGACGAAGTGATTTCGCCTCCCCGAGGTGATCGAGTGGCACGGTATGCGAAGGAGTGTCAGCGTGGAAGTTAGGGTTGTCACGGCCGGAGTTTCAAGGCCCCTGGGTGGTTGTCGTCGCTAGAATGTGGAAATGGTTACCGCAGCTTTTAAGGCCTGGAAGCTCGAATTGATCAAATCTCTATTCGCGAGTTCGTTCAGGGAATGGGTGGTCTCGATCGATACAGTGATCAATGGTCGACTTGGGGGTGTTCGTCTCAGGCATCGGAGAGTTGACGGCGGCGTGTGCAAGTGCACGGTGGTCGCGTGCACGAGTGACGATCTGGTTTGGGTTTTTGATGAGACACTCGTGTATATGATGTTGCTGCGTTGGGTTCGAGTGCGAGTTACTGATACTTTTGATTTTTACTTAACGTTTTGAACTTAAACTTGTATAAAAGAAAAACAAATAGAAGAAGATAGATACGAGAAAATGAGAGAGGGGAGTCGGGGTTATGGGTGAGACATTGGTAGTACTTCTCGAGCAAAGCAAAGGGGAAGTCTTCGGTTTTTTTTCTAACTACAGTATTGTTGTATATAAAAAATGAAGCTAAGTAGAAATGTTTCAACCGTAAGTTAAGATTTTAAATCAAGTTCTAAATTGTCTTAATTAATGCCTAACGATGTTTTAAACTCCTATCATTTTAATAATTAAGTAATTAATTTAAGTTAAAACAATTAATAAATTATTAACATTAAAGATTTGTAGTTAATAATAATTTAATTTTCAAAGCTAAGGAAGGATTCTTTTTAAAAGGTTAGTGAAGATGATTAATAATTCAATTAATTATTTTTAGAAAGCAATTTAGAATAATTAAATTATAATTGTAATTAGAGCATGGACTAATAAATGATTAGTTGATTAATAAATATGTAGTTAACTACTTAAAGTAAATTAACGAATGATTAGTAGTTAGGTAATTAAGTGATTTAATTAACTAATGGCTAATGATTGATTTAACTCGTAAATAAGGAATACTTAATTGGTAATTAAGATGTGTTAATCAAGTTTATTATATAATGGTAAAAAAAATTAATCTGCAATTAAGGTTTATTAATTGGGTTTAAGGGTAATCAAGGGATGGGTTACCCGATTGAAATTAAATTGTTGGTTAATTAAAGGTAATCTCTTGGAGATTAATCTGATGAGGTTAGTGAAGAAATTCATATTTTACAAGATGTAATAAATTAAAAAGAAACTACTTAATGGAAGTAATTAAAGGGAATTACTTGGGTAAGTAATTACAGAGGGGTAATTACTGTTTATGAGTAATTTGGGTTGGCTAATGGATGCAATTAATTAAGTTTAATTGATTAATTAAGGATAAACCTTTATGGAGTTTGGTTAAGTATAATTACTTAAAGAAAGTAATTAGACACTGATGAAAATTTTAGCGTAATGGAAGGATAAGTAATCAGGGAGGATTATCTAAGATAAATGGTTTTGGAATGGTAAATTAATTAGGTTGTAATTAATAAGCAGGACCTAAAGGTAATTGATTTAATTCAATTATGGGTAATAAAATTATTCGAAATGGTGTGATTGGTTATCTTACTTATGTATGATAAGTGATTGTTTAAAATGCCTGAATTGATTGATACCCCTGATATGAAATGGTTCGTGATATGATGTATTGGATGGGCAATGATAATGTGGTTATATTAATAATGAATTGTTGAATAAAAGGTGACACCTTTATTTAAAATTGAAGTACATTTCAGTTGAAGGACATATGTTAAGATGAACTAAATTCGAAGAGACCGGTGTCGGGTATTAGTAAATACCCGAAACCACTTCGATTTTTTGTAGATTGATATGTGAAATCAACAGGCTGGAAAGGGATGATTTAAGTAAATTGGGTCATTTAATCTAAGTTTTGATATTTAGGAATTGATGTGTAAAATAAGCAATGTCTATAGAAAATTTTGAATTTGTAAATTGAGACGAGTTACCCGGGTTTTAAGTAAGCTTTTTTCTAGTATTTTGTGTTAGATGGGTTTACTCATGCTGGTTTCCAGCCTGACCCGGGTGTTACTTTGATGTAATGCTCGGGTCAGACCGAGTATTACAGATTTCCAGGTAGGTACGTTCTGAAGCTCAGGAGGTGAGCTGGATGGCAAGGGCGTATAGAGTGTTTCTGCTGTATTTCTGACATATAATAAATGTAATTATTCAATGACTGTATATATGTGAAACTCTGATGTATATTAATGTAATCAACAGATATAGTATTCTTCTGTAAACTATTATTTATTATTATATTTTATCCGCTGCGAATGTGAGATGTTTGGTGATCTTGTTCTTCTTCTTCTTCTATCTCTTTCTTCTTTTTCATGACTATCTGGAATTTTCGGGTTCGAAAATTCTGGATCGTCATAATATTCTCTTGGGAAATTATGTGGTTAACATTTTCTCCCTCCCTTCCCTCTTGGAGTGTAGTAGAAGCATTGACTTACCAAATCAATAACATCAAACATATTGATTGAAGCTTATTTATTCGCTCATTCAAATTTGATCTGACGACATTCCTCTTTTTCCTACGATTCATACTCCAGCAAAGAAGATTTCTATATTCTTAAAATCATTTAAAATCTCAAATTTCAAACATTCGAGCTAATACTAACATAGTGTATTTTTAATGAATTATCGTTAAGGTTTTATTCATTATAATATCGACACCCTATCATTCTTATAAAGGAGTTAACTTTAAATTTTTATGCCACTGAAAATCTGTTAGATTACTTAGGGTTAGGCGACATCAATTTGGAAACCGAAATGCTTCTAATTTAATGATGACGTGATCAGTTTACCAAACTTAAGCCGAAATGCTTCTAGTTTAATGATGACGTGATTAGTTTACCAAACTTAGTACCCAATATTGCTCTGTTTTACATTAATGCTCCATGATATTGTTATTTTATTTTGAGATTGATGTTATGAAATGATGTTCGGTGTCCAGTAAATTTTCTCTTGGTTTATTATCTTAGTAATCAAGTCCAAGGTTTATTTCGTAAATGACTAAGAAGAAGTGTGATAACTTATTTTAGGCCACTTTAAAAATTACAATCCAATTATTTCAACACTGTTATTTATGATATAATTGTTATAGTAATTTCAGAATCTACTCATGCATTTGGTATAATAAAAGCATTACTAGACCATGCCAACATTCACTTATTGGTGTCGGCAATCTCGTTATTACGACACTGATCATAATCGAGGCAATATATTCTTGTTTTGTAGTGCAACCATTACAACAAAATAATCTTTTTACTATAGGCAAAACCCACTGTAATAGGTGTTTCATAACGAGCTGGCACCCGTTTTATTATGTAGTGTCGTAATAGATTTAAAGATTTTACAATGTCATAAACCGTTGTTTTGAACCATTGTAAATATGTTTCAATTTCTTTGAAAAACATGAATTGCAACCAGCACGGATTGTTGTAGTAGAGTATAAAAAAATTAACCCAGCCTATTGTAATAGGTCTCAACTACAACATCCAATGCCCATTGTAATAGGTTTTAGCTACAATGTCTACTTCCCATTGTAATTGGTCTCAGCTAGAACATCTAAAGCCGTTGTCCTTTTATCTTTTGCAACTACTTTGGCCCGTTGTAAAATAAATGAAAAATAAAAAAATTAGCTGCAACTTCCATATAATACACCTATTGCAATATTTAATGATTAATAAATATTATCATAAAACAATAAAAATCACACATGTTATAAAGCTACATTCATAAAGTTCCAACACATTCCAAAAAGAGTAGATAAGTTTTTACATTCATAAAGGTCTAACACATAACAACTAGTTACAAAATACATATCAAGTTCCAAGTACTAACACATAACCCATAAAACCAAAATGCACATACATACTAGGCCAAGGAGATGAAATCTTTGGGCCATGCGATGGGTAATCCAACAACCTCTTTAGTAGTGGACATCTCTGAATTTGGTCTAAATAAAAAAACTTCTGATTCCACCGTTGCATTCGCCCATACCTTCCACGCATCAGGTCAAAGCTTTATGAAATGTATCAAAGAATTAGGATTGGTTCTTACTATGGTTCCTTTTGCAACTACGTTCTTTTTTCGACTACATAACTCACACTTTCTTTTGACCAAATTTTCGGGAGTATCCTGATTTTGTAGATCATTATGCAAATTGTTAATATCGCAGTGTGACTGCAAGCAAACAAAATACACTTAATACTTGTGACATAGGAATTAAGAGCGTACTTAATCCTCGGTTAGTTTTTTGTAACAAACTGATATAGGAATTAGGAGTCACTTACTATTACAACCTAACCTACCCATTCCTTCAATCCTAATCTCTACTGTATATTTGACCGAATACATTTAACCGGTGATATAAATAGCACTATTGTACAACGGTATATAGTGCTACATACATCTTTCTTATATTTAATCACATGAATCACAACTAAGTATATAGAATTATGGTAATATAAGCGGTGAAACGAAAGTCAAATAATAGCTAACTGTGATCTGAGAGTTAGAAAAAGAAGGCAAAATTCATGTCAGGTTAATATTATGTGTACATTTGACATGAGCTTTAAGAAGGGTGAAAACACGCATTAAGAATGCATCTTCCTGAGAGTAACTACTATAATACATGCCTTGAATAATAGAAATAAATAATGCATCATATTTCGCTCACATTTTAAATATTCAATACATGTAGAGGTATGTATTTTATGTTCATGTTGCCTACAACAATTCATTAAGCTACATATGCTATGGGAAAAAATGCATCAACCGATAGGTATGCTCCACTGTCTGACTGCATACCTATCTATCATTAAATCCCATGCAGTTTCATTGCACATCAAACTGTAGGTATGCCTTGTCGTCTGATATGCACTAACACAAAAAAAAAACCATATATTGTTGGATGTTATGGTATCATTTCTAGAATTTCCTATTAGACAACATATAAATATTGACTGATATGAATAATTATTCATGGAATTAAATAAATGAATCGCGGTTTTATTTAAACAAGTGTTGTATTTCAAATCAAATTCAAATATAATACGACTTTCACTATCACTCTACTTGCATTTTCAAATACAATACAACTTAAATTTACTTACACTCACTCGAGTTTGTTTTGAGGTTGATGTTGATTTGCTTGCTCCAGTTTGTGTCCAGCCATCTCCTATATCTTTTAAATAAATAACAACGTAGTAAACTTGAAAGAGAAATAAACTTAAACTGCAAAAATAAAATTGAATTTGATATTAAATATTGCCTAAATTTATGGGTTTGTTCTTTTCTTTTCTTTTTTAGACAGGGAAAAATATATATATGCGTGGACAACTTATGATATACATAGTGTATCATTGTGAATATTGCAAGGTCAATCCTTGATTCAATCACATGGACAGTTGCAAAGGTCAAGCCCGAAGGCTCAACTCAATGCAAACGTACAAATTCAAGCCCAAGCAAGCTCATATTCGACACAATAGTTTAATTCAGCTCAAAATAGATCAGCAAACTTAGCAAAGCCAAGGTGCACAAACAAGTACAATGCACATGGAGATGCGCAAAGTCGAGCACTAGCAAACCAGATTCATGGCAGTATCAAGCATGGTACATAATGATAGAGAACTAAGTGCACAAATAGCACAAACAAAGAACAGTAGGTATGAATTTACAAAAATACTGCCACTTGCATCTCCTATAGTGAGCAACACACATATACGCATATGTATATACATGTATTCGTGTATATATGCAACATATGTCAAATGTGGCCAAGAAGTGCCACAAACAAATAAAAAACAGGTAGTTCCACAAACAAATGCAGCTAGGAAGTACGTAAGTTCAAGATAGGAAGTACAAACTAATAAACAGAAATCAAAAGAACATTCACATAGGAATCAAATGAGTCAAGTAGTACATGGAGCTCAAGGCAATGCACATTGCCTTGTTCAAAACAAAAAATTCAAGAATATGAAAGGTGATCAAGCTATGGACAAGAAACCAAAGCATATGAAAGGGATTCAACCAATGTTAAGGTAGTGCACTACCTTGATCAAGGCAGTGCACTGGCACTGCCTTGATAAAGAAGTTCAGTGCCTTGAACAAGGCCGCGTTCAAGTACATGGACAAGGCCACAATGCAATATATGAACAAGGCCAACAACATGAACTAAGGTAAAGCAAAAACAAGATTGCAATAACTAGGAGACACAAATATGGAAGTTCAAAGCAAAAACATGGTAATATTTCACACATATATACATACATATGTATGTATGTTTATACATGGAAGATATTTCACAAACCAGACTAAAAGGCTAACAACATGTCGGTAATGATACACATGCATGATACAAGTGAAACCAGAGCAGGGATTCCACTAACCAGTTCATAAATGGTACAACATATGCACATAGTAAATGAATACAAGCACAGTCAAAAGGTAATTGAATAGAACAAGGCAGAGTTCAAGCCATTCAAGGTTCAGGCAAGGCACACTCATAAATCCATCAAAAATTTAAAACCATCCAGAGTTCAAGCACACTACATACATACATACATATATATGCATGTATGTATGTATGTATACACATGTAGATTTGTATGTACATGTTGATAGGTATATACATATGTGTGCAAGTACATGGACAAGGTCAACAATGCAACAAGGTAGTGCCATAAATTAAAACAAAGCAGCGTTACAAAAGCAAGTGCCACAAATTAAAACAAGGTAGCACTACAAATTAAAACAAGGCAGTGCCATAAATTAAAATAAGAGAGTGCCAAAAATATTCACACACATATAAATAAATTTGTATGTGTATATATACATGGAAGTTCCCAAAATCGAACGATGAAGTGAAAAAATCACAAGTGCAAGGGGAAACAAAACAAGCAAGGGGCAACCAGCGAAACAATGAACTTAACAAAGTTGACAGTAAGGTGAACAAGGAAAGAAACTCAAAATCGAACACTAAAGTGAACGTGAAGTGAACAATGGTTCAAGTTTAAGTTCATGGGCAAAAAATAAGTGCACAAATAAGTCTAGTGCGCACTGCCTTAAACAACCAATTCAACAACCAAATAAGTGCTGGTGCTTTGCACAACTCTCACATCACCAGCAAATTTAACAAATTCAAGTTAGATATACAAATTCATGTGAACAAGGCAGAAAGCTCGAAATCAATATATTCAACTAAGTAAAAATATATTTGAGTACATCAGAGAACTCAACAACTGAACGAGTCAAGGCCATAAAGCAGAAAATCAAAAAACAAAGCGGTCAAAAATATATGAAAGAATACAAAATCAACATCCAAAGTTTAAAATCCAAAGTCTTAATCAAAAATAAAGGAAATAAATTCCTATATAAACCTATTTCATCATTGGCTCTTAAAATCGAGGTCGATATCAATAAAAAATCGAAAGGGGCAAAAATCATACCATATATCAATCGAAGAACACTCGAAAAATTGAAGAAAGCTTGAATGAACGCGACCATAAAATGGAAACCAATTTCTTTATCAATCGTTGTTGTTGAGAGGGGGGAAGTATAGACAAAGTGCTTTCATTATCAAGCTGATCTGAAACCCTAATTCCAAAAGACGAGTTGAAGATGGGTGAAGATGAGTTTAAGTTTAAGAGGAGGGATAGGCGATGAGGAAAATAATTGAAGGAACAAACGACATTTTTTTCTCCAGAAACAAAAGTAAGAGGAGAAAATAATTGAAAGAACGCGGCCATGAAATAATCTAAGTAACATAAAGAGGAAACTAGAATTTTGATAAGGAGCCAAAATGAAATTTTTGATAATTTTAATCAAACAACAAATAAAATACTGTCTGAATGGCATGTATGAAATCTCAATAGAACAAAGATTTCACAAGCTATGATACACAACAGATGGTTTTTCCATGTATTGTGTGAAACAGTGGTAAATATTGGGATAACAGCAAATCTACCTTATGTTGTGTGATTGCTATTGTTAGATTCACTTTATGACATAGTGATATTCTAGTCATCTGTGATTAACTGTGCCATAAAAATAGTTTAAGTAATAAAAAAAAATTCGAGTAAACTTTTAGCTCACTTTTCCTGTCAAGAATCAAAAGGAAAGAGGCAAAAAACATATATATCCATGGACTAAAGAAATATAACCTACAATTTGAAGTTGCCATATGAAATTGGAATTGTTGAATGATAATTGCCTAAATAACATAAAAAATTGCTGAAATCGTTTTTTCTTCAAAGTTCTAACTACTTTCATAAATGAAAATAAACTATTCTGTTCTCATTCCATACCTATTTGTTATAATTTTTGGACCAAACAAGGTATTAATAAACTAATAGACTATCATTAATATAGAAATCTGTAACATTTCAACTTGCTTATGTGACACATTAATATGTTTATGAACAGTTTATACGTGGACATTAATATGATGGTTTGTTTTTCAAAATTTTCATGTTTTGAGAACTTTTCATTATTTGGCCATTGCTATTCATGATTAAAAAAGGTTATTTAACATGTAAATAAGGTGATTTCCAAAGGATTTAAACAATCCTTTCGCACTTGACTATAAATGGTGCTAGGATCAGACTATAAATATATATAAAAGAAATTGTATATATTTTAAGTCGTCCACACGAAAGCAAATAGCAATTAACCAAAAAAATATAAGAGTTTCCTAATACTATGTTCTCGTGGCCATGCGTAAGTCTATATGTCAAACTGTCGACACAACCCATCAAATTACGAACTATATTACATATACATATTAGAGTAATATTATATTCAACCTATAATCTTCAATGTATTAATTAGTGTCTACATGGTTGCAGTGTAATGGAAACAACTCAATTGTTTAATCTTCTTTCCACTTTGGATTATCACAAACTTTGAAACCAATTCAAATTTGGGTATGACAGATCTGGACCAATTAAGATTTGGCCCTAGCTAAACAATGCATAACTTAGTTTTGAAACCAGATGACTGTACCCAAAAAAAAATTTAAGTGATGGTAAACATGTATGGGCCCAATTAAATTTGTAGATTAATTGGAAGTGGTTGAAGGAGCCTAGTCTAGTGGGATATTATCAGTTTCTATATTTCAAAATAGCTAGCACATCTAAAACTACTACAGATTACTTCTACCTTACTATTTCAAGGGTAGTACTACATGCGTGTTTTAACAGACCCAACTTTGAAATATCATACTGTTATTGTGTAACTAATAATAAGCTTGGGTTTGCTTAAAAATTTTTCATTTTTAAACAAGTATTCTACTTGTTTTATCGAGCAGTGTTTAGTTATCACCCTTTCTCCCTAAAATCACTCTACTTAATAAATTATGAGATTATTCGGTGTATTAGGGGCCTAACAAATGTCCCTAACTTAGCAAATAGGCAGTGCAAGCAACTATTCAAACAGGCAATGCAGTGTAAAGTATGCCTTCAACTAAACTTACTACCTATGAATATAAAAGATTGAGAGAGGCATTTTTTCTATCTGAGGCATATGAGCACAAGGAGTCTCCATATCCACCATATTATCATTTTCCTTTCCATTCAATCTTTGTAAAAAGTACAAGACATGCACTTAGTAAATCATAAGCATATATCATTATAATTGATCCTTTTTAGCACCTATATTATATGATCAAAATCAAGCAACTATTGACACTTGTATTTGCATAAAATCAAGCAATCAGATAATAGCTAATCAAATGTAAACTTACCATCATTAATAGATAAGTCACCTCTTCGAGTCTAGCCTCCAAGTGAGCTACTTGGTTTTCCGATGCACTCACCTTTTCTTGAATTACTTAAGTAAATAGCAGTTTGAGATAGTGCAATACCAAAACCTAGTCCTCTCACTCTCCTCTTATATTCAATGCCAAAAAGCATTGACACTCCATCTCCACTTACCGATGTTGTTCCCTGGGAATTCAGAGCATTGCTATTGTGCTCTTTGATCTTAGTCTACAAATTAAAATAGATCCAGTATTAAGAAATAAAAAAATACTACACATATTACCATTTGGAGACAAATAGTTTGCGTAATAATTCTGACTACTTATTAGTTTCTGTAATGATTCTACCACACAGCAATCTAATACATTTTTGGTAATCTAACATGCAGCAATCTAACATGGTAAACTAACCAAAATTAACCATTACGGTAATAAAAAACCCTTAAAATGTAATCGACAAAGACAAAATTCGGTGGGTCTCTATTTTTTTTGGTGTGTGCTCTGACCCATAGCTCGTCTCTACTAATATCTAATATTCCTCTTTCTTTTTTGTGCAAATAATAATAAGAAGAAGAAGAACCAAAAAACATATATATAATCGATGTAAACTGACATGCATTTCTTACCGTATCTTCGGCTAATCTTGCATAACCCTTCTTGCCATTGTGTGTGGAATTTCATTCTTATCTCTTAGTTCTTAAATTTTTTTGCTAGTTTCCTACATAGGAGAAGTTCATTAATAAACTATAATTTACCATTTAATTTATAATGAATAAAATACAATCTACCACCAATTTCTCTGACTGTTTTTCTTTCACAAAGTCATTCCATTCTCGTACATTTTCTACATTGTTTGGTCTGAGCTTAGCTAATCGAGATGAAAAGTCGAGACAAGTAGATGCAATTATAATAGCGGAAACCAATTTTGACTTTGATTCTCTCCATCGTACTCCCACCATCTTAAGCAACAAATACTTGTATGCTTCTTCCACCGTGAAACTTGACCGCACAAAGTGTACAAAGTGGCAGTTCTACAAAGTGTAGAGGACAGCTATAATGGTAGTTTAATTAAACAAATTAAGATTTATTTTTAACACGTTCAATGTGAAGTTTAGGGATATAAAGTTTGATCACAATTGATGTAATTTTATGACTTGTATACATGAATCAAATTGGAAAGATTAACCGGTATACATTAATATAAATACATTAATTAACTAAGTCAATAATTTTGAGCTAATGTGATCTCCAATTTCTTCATATTTGGGAAGGAAAAAAATCATCAAATAACATGCCAGAGCATAAAATCATAATTAATTTTGACGTAAGGAACCTGCAAAGCCCTTTACATGTGTTATATTTAACAGGGGAGTCGCTTTGTATAACTATTACTGAATACATGTACAAGCTCTTTACATGTATAAGTAATAGTTGTAATAGGACACATGTGCAAGCTCTTTACCTCAACCAACTCTTTTATTTGTAATACCCTAGACTTCATTTTCAGTATGAGGATATTGTTAAAGTTAGATATGAATGAAATATTCTTTAGCCTCACGTTGCCAAAAATGAAAATAGAAATGAAGTATATCAATAGCCTTCTCATGAGGAGGTTAGGGCCTAGGGGCACCCAAATGTATACTTCGTTGTGAGGAGGGAGGCCATGCTTCACCACCACACGCGCACGTCGCCGCCGCCGTCCGTCCGACTGACCGAACCGAACCGGGCCGGGCTCGGGTACGGGTCTAAAATGACCATTATTTTTGCTAGGCCATTGTTTAACGGTTTTGGGCTTCGACTGAAACTGGGCTGGGCTTGGAATTTGAAAAGAAGCAGGCGGGTGAAGATGGACATGGGTTTTGGACTGAGGAGGCACGACTTCTAAAGTAGGCGCAAAAACGAACAGGTGCGACCTGTTTATGAAGAAGCATAGATGCGACCAGCGGACGCATTTTAATTTTTGGCGAACGAATGCGTCCTGTTCAAAATGAAGGGGCGCAACCGATAAACAGCAGAAACGGGCGTGGCCGTTTGGATAAACGGGTGCAGACGCGACCGTTCGAAGGGGTACGAACCAACTATAAATAAAGAGGAAGACTGATCACTTTCCTCACTGAATTTTCTTATCTCTTCTCTTCTAATAACTACTGTTCTTATAATCAAAATCACAGAGTGATATACTCATTACAATCTCGAGCAGAATACGTCTGTCGTATCTTGGGAGAATTTTGAAATAAAATTCTTAAGGAAATCGTTACGACGAGCCTCAGACATAATCCGGTTAGAATTCTAGTCTGATTGTATATTTATATACATTATTCTATATTCTTTCCGTTATTCTGGTTATACTATTTGTTCAAAATAGTATAACGCTGTTGTTGTAATTTGTTTACAACATTCATATTGTTATAATAATTACTATAGAATTCCAGTGTAGTGGAAATCTGAGTTATAAACTTGTGCGACGAGTTTATAATTGATTATTCTCTGTTTTGGTATACTAGACGTATAACATCTTAAGAATTATACTATTTTCTTACTAAAACAGAGATGGCAACAGTAGAATTTTCAAAGAATACTACTCACAACAGACCTGAACCATTCAAAGGAGATTGTGATGATTTCTTGACATGGCAGAATCAGATGTTGTTTTATCTCAACACACTCGGTCTGCAAAAGTACCTCGAGGAGGAGGAACTGATTCCTGCACCAGGCAAGGAAGCAGAGGTGAATACGTGGTAGCATTCCGATTTTTTATGCAGAAACTATATTCTAAATTGTCTCGAAAAGGTGCTATACAAAGTATATCAGCCTTCAAAGACATCAAAAGCATTCTGGAATGCACTTACCACAAAGTACAAGACGTAGAATATCAGTCTTAAGAAATTCATTGTAGACAAATTCATGGACTACAAGATGGTTGACTCCAAACCGGTGACTGCTCAACTACATAAACTGCAAATCATCATTCATGAACTCGAGGCGGAAGGTCATAAGGTTGGGGAATCGTTTGGTTGAAGCCATCATGGGAAAACTGCCGCCGTCATGGAGAGATTACCGCAACTATCTAAAGCATAAGAAGAAGGAAATCTCTTTACAGGATCTCATAGTCCGATCAAAAATTGAGGCAAACAACCGTGCAGTTACAAAACCAAGCGAGGAGGCATTTGTGGCTGAAGGGTCAAAAACCAAAAACAAAACGAAGAATTTCCAAAAGAAAAGGAAAGCTCAAGACAACAAACCAAAAGACAACAAACAAACCAAGAAATTTAATGGCGAATGTGGGTTTGTGGAAAAGTTGGACATGCCGCTAGAGATTGCAGACTCAAGAAGGAATGCAATAAGAGGCAAATATAGTGGATAACATGGAAGTAGATGAGTCCAACTTCTCGGTCGTGGTATCTGAATGCAATCTGGTTCAGAATCCTAACCAATGGTGGGTAGATACAGGCGTTACTCGTCATGTTTGTTCTGACAAATCCATATTTTCTACCTATCAGAAATTCGATCACGAAGAAAAACTCTACATGGGTAATTCTGCAGTTTCCATGATCGAAGGCAGTGGCGCAGTAATCCTCAAGTTTACTTCTGGAAAAACTGTTAAGTTGAATAACGTGCTCCACGTTCCAGACATACGCAAGAATCTCATCTCTGGTGCAGTCCTATCAAAGAAGGGATTCAAGATGGCGTTCGAGTCGGACAAGATGGTTCTGTCCAAGGCTGGAATGTATATAGGAAGGGGATATTTATGTGATGGCCTATTTAAGGCAAATGTAGCCGTTGTCGGCAACAAAAGTATGTATTCTGATTATGCTATTAATAAAATTGAAGTTTCTTATTTGCTTGAGCATGAAATTTTACTATGGCTGATAGATTGGGATACATAAATTTTCGCAAAATGAAAACATTATCAAACTTGGGATTAATTCCAAGTAGATAAGAACTACAAATGTGAGACATGTGTAGAAGCAAAAATGGTCAAACAACCATTTAAATCTGTTGGCAGAAGCACCGAACCATTAGGTTTGGTACATACAGATTTATGTGATTTTAAATCACTACCTACAAGAGGTGGGAAAAAGTATTTCATTACTTTTATTGATGATTATACGCGATATTGCTATGTATATCTTTTAAATAGTAAAGATGAAGCAATAACAGCGTTTATAAAATACAAGGCTGAGGTAGAAAATCAGTTAAATAAAAAAATCAAGATATTAAGATCTGATCGAGGTGGAGAATATGAATCACCATTTGAACAATTCTGTGTCGAAAATGGTATAATTCATCAAACAACAACTCCGTATTCACCACAACAAAATGGTGTAGCCGAGAGGAAGAACAGAACGTTAAAAGACATAATTACTGCCATGCTTTTAACTTCTGGTCTACCGACGAACTTGTAGGGGGAAGCCTTAAATATGTCTAATCACATATTAAACAAAGTTCCTCACAATAAAACGGGAACAATTCCATATGAGATATGGAAAGGACACAAACCAAGCTTTAAATACCTCAAAGTGTGGGGGCTCTTGGCAAAAGTTCCAGTTCTGCCTCCCAAGAGAGTCAAACTTGGACCAAAAATAGCAGATTGTTATTATCTTGGGCCAGCCCAAAATAGTAGTGCCTACAGATTTTTGGTATTCAAGTATGATATAATTGATATTCATGTAAATACAATCATGGAACCAAGAGATGCCTCATTCTTTGAAGATGTGTTTCCGCACAAAAGGAATGAAGGAAATAATGTCCCAAAAAGGACAAGGGAAGAATCAAACGATTCGCATGAAGATGAAACTCATCATGAAATTGAGGATGCTGAACCAAAAGGAAGTGTAAGGGCTAGAACTTCCAAAACATTTGGTTCGGACTTTTTTACATATGTACTAGAGCACGAACCTCAAACGTACAAGGAAGCAATGTCATCTTCTGAGTCCTCATGTTGGAAAGAAGCAATCCAAAGTGAGATTGATTCAACTCTAAGTAATAAAACTTGGGAAATTGTTGATATTCCACCAGGAATAAAACCAATTGGCTGCAAATGGATTTTCAAGAAGTAAATGAAAGCAGATGGCTCTATCGACAAGTATAAAGCCAGATTAGTAGCCAAAGGATATCGTCAAAAAGAAGGAGTAGACTTTTTTGATACATATTCGCCGGTAACACGAATAACCTCTATAAGAATGCTAATAGCAATTGCATCCATCTATAATCTAGAGATTCATCAGATGGATGTAAACATGACATTCTTAAATGGAAATCTCGATGAGGAGATTTACATGGAGCAACCTGAGGGATTTATTTCCAAAGGAAATGAAAACAAAGTCTGTAGATTAGTCAAATCATTATATGGACTAAAACAAGCTCCAAAGCAATGGCACGCAAAATTTGATAGTGTCATGATGAGAAATGGTTTTCATATAAATGAATGTGACAAATGTGTTTATTATAAACAACTTGGACAATTATATGTGATGATCTGTCTATATGTGGACGATATGCTAATATTCGGTCCAAAACTCGGGTAATTGAGACCATAAAGAAAATGTTGATCAACAATTTCGACATGAAAGACGTGGGTGTTTCAGATGTTATTTTGGGAATAAAAATAATAAGAACACCTAATGGAATTGAGTTATCTCAATCACATTATGTAGAAAAAGTGATTGAAAGATTTCAAAATTTTGGAATTAAAGGAGTAAATACACCTTTTAATCCATCAGAAGTACTGCATAAAAACACTGATGAGAGTGTAATGCAACTGGAATATTCTCGTGTAATAGGATGTCTCATGTATCTCATGAATTGCACAAGACTAGATATAGCTTATGCAGTAAGTCGATTGAGCAGGTATACGAGCAATCCAGGAAAGGAACACTGGGAAGCACTAATGAGAGTGCTTGGATATTTAAAAAATACCATTACCTATTCCTTACATTATGGAAAATATCCTGTCGTCTTAGAAGGATATAGTGATGCAAACTGGATTGCAGATTCAGAAGAATCAAAATCAACAAGTGGTTATGTCTTTACCTTAGCAGGGGCAGCAGTGTCATGGAAATCTACTAAACAAACATGCATAGCTCGATCCACTATGGAATCAGAGTTCATCGCATTAGATAAAGCAGACAAAGAAGCAGAATGGCTTCGTCATTTTTTAGAAGATATTCCATTTTGGCCTAAACCTGTACCGGCCATATGCATACACTGTGATAACCAAGCTGCGCTAAGTAGAGCGCACAACTTTGTGTATAATGGAAAGTCATGACATATTCGTCGACGCCATAACACAATTAGGCAGCTACTCTCAAATGGAACAATTTCCATAAATTATGTGAGAACAAATGATAATCTAGCGGATCCATTTACTAAAGGTTTATCAAGAGAGAAAATTGACTGCGCATCGAGGGGAATGGGTTTAAAAGCCTAAACCACAAAGAGTTATCTTATACGGAAACCTATCCTAGCGACTAGAGATCCCACGGACTAGGATCAATGGGCAAACCAGTTCTGAATAACTCAAGACGTAATGCATTTACATGGACATAGTCCAACTCCATTCCTATGGTGCACAACATAAATGCATGCCTACAGAAATATTTAAAGGTTAAAACTTTGTTTTTTAATGATGACCATATCTTGGAAATAACAAGTGGGGTATATGTAGGATACTCTTAATGGTTGTGATCACCTATGTTAGTGTGAGCTGGGTCGGCTCTATGAGAATATTAAAAGGCTTTTATTCTCTAAAACACTCGCAGAACCGAAAAAAAATTATTCAGGACCAAAATGAACACAACCAAGAGATTGGATGAGAAGGGAATCAATGCTTCATAAAGCTTATTGTCTGGATATACAATAAAGGCCGACGGTTCAAGATGAAATAATTCACCGATTAGCCAAGTAAATCCGATAAGTTTTAACTAGGGAAAGTTCAAAGTGAAATATCTACTTATCCACGATAAAGCATTAATTCCATATATACTCTATGATATTCCACTTTGTGTGGGGGAAAGAATATTATCATTCATGTGGGGGATTGTTAAAGTTAGATATGAATGAAATATCCTATAGTCCCACATTGCCAAAAATCAAAATAGAAATGAAGTATATTAATAGCCTTCTCATGAGGAGGTTGGGGCCTAGGGGCACCCAAATGTATACTTCGTTGTGAGGAGGGAGGCCATGCTTCACCATCACACATGTGCGCCGCCGCCGCTGTCCGTCCGGCCGACTGAACCGAACCGGGCCGGGCTCGGGTACGGGTCTAAAATGACCATTCTTTTTGCTAGGCCATTGTTTAATGGTTTTGGGCTTCGGCTGAAACTGGGCTGGGCCTGGAATTTGAAAAGAAGCGGGCGGGTGAAGATGGACGTGGGTTTTGGACTGAGGAGGCATGACTTCTAAAGCAGGCGCAAAAACGAACAGGAGCGACCTGTTTATGAATCAGCATAGATGCGACCAGCGGGCGCAGTTTAATTTTTGGCGAACGGATGCGGCCTATTAAAATGAAGGGGCGCAACCCATAAACAGCAGAAACGGGCGCGGCCGTTTGGACAAACGGGTGCAGACGCGACCGTTCGAAGGGGTACGAACCAACTATAAATAAAGAGGAAGACTGATCACTTTCCTCACTGAATTTTCTTATCTCTTCTCTTCTAATAACTACTGTTCTTATAATCAAAATCACAGAGTGATATACTCATTACAATCTCGAGCAGAATACGTCTGTTGTATCTTGGGAGAATTTTGAAATAAAATTCTTAAGGAAATCGTTACGACGAGCCTCAGACATAATCCGGTTAGAATTCTAGTTTGATTGTATATTTATATACATTATTCTATATTCTATCTGTTATTCTGGTTATACTATTTGTTCAAAATAGTATAACATTGTTGTTGTAATTTATTTACGACATTCATATTGTTATAATAATTACTACAGAAATCCAGTGTAGTGGAAATCTGAGTTATAAACTTGTGCGACGAGCTTATAATTGATTATTCTCTGTTTTGGTATACTAGACGTATAACAGATACAAGTTCATTACCCAACACTTGTACATGTACAAGTCTTTTATTTCTTTACTCCAGTCTCCATTTTGTGGACTTTATTCTGAATTATGTTTATATGCAAGCAACTATGTCAAAATCCAAGTAATTTTTTTCAGATGAAGAAGATGTAAGATGTTAATTCTTTCATACCTGAATACAAGTCCATATATCTTTCTTTTACTCCTTGTCGACTTTTTTCCACTAGGGAATAGTCACAGGTAACATCTCCCTTGCTATGGTACCAAGATAAGACGACAAGTGTTTAGAATTGGAACCTATTGGTTGACCTCGATTGTTGAATTCAATTTCAGCCATCTCATTCGGCGTCGAAAAAATTATTATCATCATCATCTTTCCTTTTTTTATCTTGACCGGCGCTAATCGAAAATCATCATTTGGAAAATCGGAAGAGTTGTTCAGGGCATCCATGGTGTTGTGTAAGACTGAGTTGATGGAAGTAATATTTGTAGAGTGAATGACATTTGGAAGCTGATTTTTATTGGGTGGAGGTGGCATTTCAATAGTGTTTAAACTATGCATAGGAGGAGATCCGCTAACTGTAGGGATTAAGTTATGAGGAGTACGAGCGACTTCAACTTCAGCATCTCTTGTTTCATTGTTTTGTACACCACTAGTCTTATCTGTTGCACACAAAGTTGCAGCTGCAGCTAAAGATTTCCACTTTGAGTGTCTCGTTGCTACATTTGATATCTGAAACTAGCAAAGATTTGTCAGTGAAATTAACTGAAGTTCTCATGTTATATTTGCATGATGGTTAAACATGAAATAGAAGCATGTATGCTTGTATTATGGTTTAATATTCATAAACCAAACATTTTTTTAATATTTATAAAATTATATCATTGAAATAAGGACTGTTTTTCTTTAAGTAAACCGTGTTTTTACAGGAGAGTGAATTGCCTCCAAAGAAGGCATACTAATCTTAAAATCAACAGGCTAAGTGTAGTTTGAAGTTTCAGCTATTTTTCCTTTTTTCAATCCTTTGATTAATAATTGTATCCCAAGCTAAAGTATTTAATAAAATTATGTCAACCTTATTTTTTTATAAAATCTTTTGAGTAACACATGGATGCAATTATCTTAAACGATAAAATAATATCTTCTTGTGCACAAATATTAAATAAATCTAACTTGTATTATTTAACTTATGTCAGAATTTAGATCAGTTAATTTGAAGTCAATTTTGAATATGTACTTAACTCTATGACCTATTTGTTTACATTAGTTGCATTTACCTATTTTGTACTTGACTATGAATTGGAAATAAAGTGGGTTGCTTAGTCCAATGCAAAATAATTCAAAATTTATGTGCTAATTAATTTAGGTAATTGTCATACGTTGACATTCAATATATTTCAAGTTTTAGAACAATGACTTAATTATGGGGGAGCAGTCAACGCTTTATTATCTTAATAAATATGATTTATTTCGAGTTTCTAGGGTCATGCTAATTTCAGGTTACTTTGATAAAAATAATTTGTTTCACTCCTTCCCAAATATGTATTTTTTTATTTAAGCTGTTTTATTCATAGTTAATCAAAGTTAGAATACCGTAGCTCATCTACATTATATGTTGATTCCTTTTATAACATTTAAGACAATTGACACTAAGTTAACATAATTGTGCATGTAATTAATCGAAAAGGGAAATTAGCTAAAGTTATGTCAGTTAAATTAGCTAAAGTTCTCATGTTAGATTAGCAAACACTTGTCAATGAAATTAGGTGATAAAATAATGAATTCTTACATTGAAATATTAAATAGTTTAACTCGTAAAACATGATTCGAGAAGAAGTTATCTTAAGTAAAATGCTTTCCGTTGTGATTGAACCAAAAAGTTGAAAATGATAACTTTGTTATCTAAAACAATATAGAAGATTAATTACAAAACATAAAAACTTCATATCTGAATGGAAATAGGCAATAAACTATAGTGGACATAAAATATTTCAGTATTGGGATAGTTATATTTTACCTCTCCTTGGTCTTGCCGCATTTTACCCATTGATGCTTCGTGTTCAACTATCTCCTACTAAATGAGAAACCTAGAGAAAAAAATCATAATATATAAATAACTAGAACATCAACTAATTAGTCATTATCATAAAATATAAAAATCCTAATATAAAATGGTAGTAATTTGCAAAAGAATGATTATTGTTTTTCCAAGTTTACTAATCGGAATTGATGGTTAATTAATATAACTATGCATAAAACTAGGTATATCTACTCTTTTTATGGATATAACAATGTATAAAACAAATACCAATAAACGATACTTATATCATACCAAAATACTATCACAATCGTCCCTTATATAACTTTCATCCCTATAGTCGGCATCTCTATCATCAAGTAGTGACTTATCTACTGGTTTAATAGTTGACTCATCCTCCTCATTATAGTTTTCCAACTCCTAAAAACCTCTATGTGGTGCTCTTAGCACAACATACCAATTTGAAAAACTACTTTCTCTACAAAAAAATACTTGTACAGCTTGTGTTGCAAAGATAAAAGGGTCGCTTGCAAATTGATTTGGAACTAATGTAAATCCATCATTGACCCTCACTTCACGATCAATATTTGCCCGGTCGCATTTAAACAAGGTAATTTGAAACTGTTGGTAGTCTAATAACAATATCTTACGCAAAAACCCATTATATATTACTTTCTCAATGGACCCATCTAGGCGAACAGTACTTGCCACAATGGAAACACCACTATTTTACATAGACTTCTTGTGAACTTTTGTATGAAAATGCCGGCCATTTGTAATATAGCCAATATAATAAATTACTTGATGACGAGGTCCATATGCAAGCCAATTTATTAGTTTGCTAACATAAGATGTTTTTCAATCATCTTTAACCTGGAAAAACATAATATTATATATAAAGACCGATCACTATTTTGTGTAGACTTATATATCAAACTAATCCATCTTAAAAGAAGATTTAACGCTATCAACCTTTTTTTAAACCAATAACTAAAAGTCTCTGAATGCATCTTTGAAAGTTCCACATCATCTCATAAAAGCTAAGGATGCAAATGTTTCAGCTCCTCATTATGCATCCTACATAAATATACATGTCAAAATCTAATTTATTTCACATATAATAGTTTGATTGAACTTGTACTTACTTTATATAAGGCTCCACTTCCTCGGTATTAAACAACACATACCGATAAGCAGCATTAATCACCTCATTAGTGACTACCATAGATTTTTCTTTAGAAATAGGATGTCGCTCACTTTGTTCCACTTCATTTCTATTTTTCATTTGTCCAATTTCTAATGCATCTTTAATATATCCAGCACAATACTTCATGCATTCATCGGCAGAATAGCGCTCGGCTATGCACCCATCAGGTTGTACTTGATTTTTAGCATGCCCTCTAGTGCTTTCATATATCTATAAAAGGATACATACATAAAATACTTTCATAAGAACATATACTATTAAGTACTTTAAGTACTTATGCTAAATTTTACCTCTCAAATAGGTACAATTACCGATATTATATCGGCCCTCAAATTCTTGCTTCCCTTCCTAAATGCATTATCAAGTGAATCATGATGTCAACAAACGAAGGAGGAAATAATCACTCAAGATCGCATCGTGCTAATGCGACTTGATTTTTGATGGATTCTAATTTATCTTTATCAAGCACTCTTTGGCAAATGTTGTTGTAAAACAAACATAGCCACAGTAGTGGATTCCTTGTCCCTTTAGGTAGAAGTCCTCTCAGTGATATAGGAAACAGTTGTTGCATCAAGCTTGATAATCATGGGACTTAAGACTTGAATTTTTTTTGTTTTGCAAAACAATTCCCAATATTCGAGCTATACCCATTAGGTACTTTCAAATTCCTCATTCTATTATAAAATATCTCCTTTTCTTGGTTAGTCAAGGTGCATGTCACAGCTAGAACTAACTTTTTGCTTCCTGTGTCCATAGGATATAACCTTTTCCTAATACCCGGTACTTCTAAATCTTTGCGTGAATTAATGACATCTTTTAATTTTCCTTAATATCGAGTAACGTACCAAGAATACTTTCAGCAATATTTTTTTCAATATGCATTACATCTAGATTGTGATGCAAAGTAAGTACCTAAGAAAATAAAAAATGGAGCACAACTATGTAATAATAAAGTATGGTTTACATAGATAGAAAAGAAGAGGCAATTTTGTTTCTAATTAAATATTACCTGCCAATAAGGCTAATTAAAGAAAATAGATTTCTTCTTCCACATTTGACTTCCTTTTTTCTTCACATCTTCCCTTTTCCTTTTCTTTTTCACATTTTCTTTCTCATTATCTTTCTCTTCCTCAATTGGTCTCTCCGGTCATTACAAATATCTTTAACAATATCAACGATTTGAGAACAGTTTGTACTGGAGGCTTTGGTTTTTTCTTTATGGTTCCATTGAATAAATTTTTTTATAATGATATTTATGGTTAGGTTCAAGGAATCACCTATGGCCTAAGTATGCACACTTCTTACTAAATGGTAGCCATATTGAGCATGTATTAACGCCACAAATAGAACATGCCCTCTTACCCTTTACAGTACAACCTGCTAAATTTCCATAAGCTGAAAATCATTTATCGTCCACATCAAAACAGCATTTAATCTAAATTCGCAGTGAGTGTATGCATCATACACCTTCACCCCTTTATCCTACAATTTTTTCAAATCTTCAATAAATGGTTGTAGATACACATCGATATCATTTCCTGGATGTTGCGGCCTAGGAATTTATAAAGATAACATCATATTATCTTTGTGCATAAAAAGCCATAGAGCGAAGTTGTAAGCAACAAGAAACACCGGCCAACAACTACTGCAAATTTCCAATCACCAAAGGGATTAATCCATAACTTGCAAGGCCAAGCCTTCAATTTCATGGATCAGATGCAATGGAAAGATACACCCTATTAACTGTAGCCCATTGAGAAGAATCTACTGGATGACATAATTTACCATCCTCACTCTTATGATTGTTGTGTCGTCATAATTGTTCTTGTATTTCTGAGGACATAAACAATTTTTCAATTTTGTTATTATTGGAAAGTATCTCAAGACCCTTGCAGGTATTTTGGCTTACTTTCCATCTTCCTTTATCTTGCTCTTTTTCCAAAAGATTTACACATTTTTGGACAAAATTCACTATGTGCAAGCTCTTTTCTAAAAAGATAACAATCATTTACACAAGCATGTATTTGTTTATAGCCTAAACCAAACGATTTAAGCAGCTTCTTTGTTGCATATGTCGAATCAGGAGGCGTGTTTTCCACCGACAGCATATCCATGAGAAGTTGAAGTTTTGTAAATGTTGTGTCAAATAAACCATTTCAAGCCTTGTGCTTGTAAAGAAGTATTGTAGCTGATAACTTTGTATGGCTTGCACAACCAGGGTACAAAGGAATTTCGTCATTCTTCATTATCTCCTTAATCCATATCCGAAGTCTTACATTAGCATGATCTCCCATCTCTTCATTACAAATTCGTGTGTCTAATTACATTCTATATGTATCCGCCACTTCATCACACGCATTTTCTGAAGGGCGTGCTTCCCCATGAAAAACCCATACATCTGTTAGGTCGATTCCAAAACAAACCAAGTGTGATACAACATCGCTTAGCGATTGGCGGATAATATTCCTACGTTTTGAGCAAGGGAAAATAATTTTTTCTAGATTTCCCTTCTTTTCTGCATGCCCATATGCAAAATTCTGAATGGCATGCATGTATTCTTCAGTCATTTTATGAAGCATGAAGAGATTAATAATCAATCCTAAATGATTACAAGTATGAAACTGATAATCAAAATTGACGAAATCTTGGTAAGTGGATCCACGCTTTGTCCATCTTGATAATCCTATAATGTTACAACCTAATGAAAAGACATAATGCAACTTCAACTACATGAACCGTTAGGGTTCAAAGATGTAAATCCCATTACTGTAAGGTCAAAATATTCAGAGCCGCTAGATCATTTTTGTCTCCACTATCAAGTCGGCCAAATTTAAATCCAAATGTATAAAAAGTGGAATTGTTTAAGTTGACTTTTACTACAAAACAAATTTTGGAATATGTTTGTTCACCCGAATTTTAAAGAAAATTACAATGAGTGCACAATTTTATAAATTCACGCATAACAGTTTCGAAATATGTGTGTTCGCCTGAATTTTATTTTTATAATGCATGTATCACATTAAAAATTGTTAATTACTACATGCAAAATTAGACAAATCAATGTGGCTCAATATGAAAAATTAGATAAAATTACTACATGCACATACACACAAACCTGAATTTGGAATTCGCTTGGGAGTTCGCCTTGGAGTTCGTTCACGAGTTTGCCTTGGAGTTCGTCTACGAGTTTGCCTTGGAGTTTGCCCCCTTGGGTTTGGATTTTATATGCCCTAGTTTGGATTTGGAAGAGAATATAATGTTTACTTATGATTAAGGTGAAGTAAGGTAAAGTTAATTTTAGCGAGGCAAGTGAAATTTTATTTAGCGGGCAGTGATAAAAAGTAAAGTCGTTGTTTGATATGAGTGCAATTCAATTATCATTTTATAGTATTCATAAGTTTTGCATATGTTTTACAAGCCCGCTCAAATTTTAAGACCGTACCTAGCTTTCCGTACGTACATTTACATATTTTGAAAATTAAAAAACATGATGTTAGTAAACATGATAACACGGTTATAAACTAAATATAATTCACATTCTATTTCATAGACAGTTATATTTAATAATTAATAAAGCTAATGTCAAAAAAGGTTTTAAACTACAATAAAATTGACCTTTGGTGACTATATCGACCCTATTTGTAAAGTACCGGTTACTGTAGTAGAAATATCAATAAAACACCAAATAAATAATATTGTCTTAGAAATTAAAAATGCTGGTTAGAAATCTACTTTTGTTGAATAGTATATTAGGATGCATGTTGAAAAGTATACTTGTAACGCTTTCGATTTTTCGTTGCCGAAAAACCGAATAGTTATGGGTTTTAAAAAGAATTTAGGAAAAGAAAAGAGAAAAAGATAGAAAAGGTAGAAGATGGAAAAGAAAACAGAAAATTTTATTATTTCAAAATAGAAGAAAAAGAGAATAGAATATAGAGAAAAACAGAAGAAACAAAACAGAACAACATCAGAATCTCACAATTCGCAGCGGAACAACATATAATAATAAACGAATAATCTTTAAACAAAGAACTATATCAGTTATTACATTACATCACATTTCATTACATCATATCATCAGAGTGTACAACATCATACAACGAACAGTGCAGCGGAAAAAGAAATACAATATAGTAGTATACGCCATGCCATCCAGCTTGCCTCCAGCAACTCCAGAATATCCAGATAAACCTTAACTCTTGACTGCCCGTGTGAAAATTGGTGGGCACCCAGAGTTTAGGAAGGAAAACAATAAACTCCAAGTCAGTCATGTGACTGGTGTGAGAACTCAAAACAGTTTATTTATCTTAAAATCAAAATAGAGGATATTTTTAAATTCAATTCGCAATGCTTTTAAAAATGAGACTACCATAAGGCCTCCCGCACACACACACATGCAAACGCAGAATCGGAGGAGATTTCTCCTTATGATAGTCAAAGATGCTTGATACGCATTTAAAATAACATTTGATATTATTACTAGTGCATAGTGTAGGAAAAATTCATTTCGAAAGTAGAATATAAATCTTAGCCAACATACGACCATTATCGTATGCCTACTATAGCTACCATCCAAACAGTGGTGGCCACCATAAGTGAATAGCAGGTTCTACAACTAATACCGTACAAGTCACGTATTGTTTCTTTGGATTTCCAACAAATGGTCAGGCCAAGGAACTTCCCATTGCCACATGAGAATGCCTCTGGAAAGACATCCCCGAGAACCAAACCGGAACTCTGCCAACACAAGGCCGGGTTACCCCTAACTGGGTAACTACTGACACGAGCACGCCATTCCCCGATCGTAAACGACCTTTCTCACGGGATCCCGAAAACCAACAACCACAAAGTAATAAATTCGTAGTAACCACATAGGTTAAATATCTGGGCTCCATACCATGATACCACCTCTATCCAAAAGGAAATGTACATACCCTAAAGGGTGCTACCCCTCATAACCTTGCCGCATCTTTCCTGTTTTGACCATTTCCGGGGTGTGAGGTTCGACGAAGTCACGTCCACAAAAACATACTTTATACAAAAGCCATGCTTTGGGTCAACAAATGATCAACACAATGATCACCAAGATAAACGATCAAATAAACGATCCTATCACAATAATCAACACAATGATCATTTCAGCATCACTCAGCATATCACATTACCAAATTGGGAATATATCGCTGATAACTTCAACTATATAACCTCTGAGCTCGTACGTCTCAGAGAAGGGTGTTAAGCTAAAAGAATAAATTCTTCGCCACCAACAGAAATATATTTGAAAGAAATCATCTTTATATCTCAACTTGTAATGTCAGACACACAATCCATACAAGTTTGTTCCGGGCTCGAACAAAACCGAAGGCACTTACAAAGAAGTCCTTGCAATCCGGATATTCACAATCCTGATCGGATTCACCATCACAAATGGAGAACTCTATACCGTAGCTACTCGGTGCAGAGTAAATCGACAGGTCATCCTATCGCTCTCGCAAATACCGGGTCTTCAACACCGATCTTCAATGCAATTATAACGACGTATCACATATTCGGAATGGGTTATACGACCCCATGGTCCTTTCCCGGTTAATCCGAATAGTGAGCGCTTATTTAAAAATAAGTGTAGCATTCACATTCAAACAAATCACATCAATTACCCATTCAAAGGGAAATATTGATAGTCGGTTATTGAACTATCAATGGATATGCACAACATCACCAGATTCCAAATAATTTTCCAAATTATTTATTTTCCAAAATATCTTCACTAGATATATAATTTCAATACTTCAAAAATAAATCAATATTTATTTTTAAACAAATTCTCCTTTCCTTTATAAATTCCTTAGTGAATTTATAATCCCAAAATATCAATGAATATTCGATTTCAATTATTCATTTTCAATTTATCTTCAAAAAGATAAATTCTAAATATCACTTCATATTGGAAAACAATTCCATACTTATTTAATAAGTAATTCACAGATTTTTATTTATTTTCAACACTTAGAAAATATTCAATATACTTAAATCGAAATTAAGTATATATTTCATTCTATTAAGGAAATCATTCTCTTAAACATATTTATTTGGGCCAAAACGAATGTTACGTAAAACATTGTTACGACAACCCAAAATCACTAGTATAGGGATTCGAAATTAAAATAGATATATAAATCCCAATACTATGCAAAACATTTCCTTTCGGAAATCATTTACTATAACAACAGTGTTATAGTCCATCATCTCCTTCTATTTCTCGAAAACGTCTATTTCAACAATAAATGTTGAAATCTATGGTTTCGAATCTCAACACATTTTTAAAACATCGTTAGATCGTTTTAATTCAGTTCAAAATATCACATTCTAAACAATCTCTTTAACATACTATTCACTATTCAAAAACGTGAATATACTATGTTAACTAATTTCATCAATTCTATTCTTTTTAATTTAAAGGATTTTTCACTATTCAAAAATGTGAATATAACTCCATTTATAAGTTATAACAATTTTACATATCAAAATAAGTCGTTTGCGGATTTATAAAACAACGTTTATAAATTCCATTTCTATTTATTTATAAAAACTTCCATTTTATAAATTCTTTTATTAACCTATTCCAGTTTATAACTTAATTATAAACTAAAAGTTCATATTATAAGTTAAATACTTATAAAACGATTATTTTACAAAATTGTTCTTTTTAACTTCCCAAATTATAAGTCTTATAACTTATAAGATTCATTCATTTATCCAAAATCATTATTTTAATAACTTAATAAATTTTATAAACCTACTGCTTATAAAATTCCATTTATAACTTCACCGTATAAAATTCTATAAATTCCATTCAATTATGAAATTCACTTTCACTTCATTCAAACACTTATAAAAACTCGTTTTATAATGTCCATATTTCAATTTATAAATATCCATTTATAAATCTCTTAATATAAATCAATTTATATTATTTTTTAAAACGTCTTTAATTTCCTTTATTATTTCACCATTTTGATTCATAAAATAATCAAATTTTATAAATCCTATATTTAAATTTTTCACAATTATTTCAGAAATCCCAATTTAACTATTTTATAAAGTCATTAATTCCTTATTTTCAAAAATCAGCTTTTAACTATATTTCTTAAAAATCATAATTTTTATAACTTTAAAAATTATAACGTTTATTTATTTAAAATGGATCAATTCCAAAATTATTTTATAAAACGTATACTTTCAAAAATCACTTTAAAATCATTTTAAAATCCCAAAATCTGGGTCCAATGATGCTACACACCAAATAGTCAATCACGACAACAACGATATCATATATCGATATGAAAATCCATCAAATATCAAAATATCTGAAATCAAATAAATACTGTTGAGGAATCCAGTTGGATCCCTCCAACCTGTTTTCCTGCATCCAAAAACATTAGCACAATACCAATTTCGCTCCAGTACGAAATTATCACGGTCTATGTTTTTATTAAATATTATCCGCTTAATAACGGCGTAATAGGGTCTCATCCGCTAAACAAAAAATGCGGGAAATCAACAACTGCAATATATACATATGCCAATATATATATATTGATATTATTTATAATACCAATTTCACTGTTTATGAAATATTCGCGGTATATGTTTTTAATAAATAACATCCGCTTACTAACGGCGTATAATGTCTATTTTAACAATCAATAGATATCAATCAACATTCAAACATGCATTCAAATATTTTAAATCTAACTATTTAAAAATAAAATCGAAACTGATTCGATTGAGTGAGAAATTCTCACCTTGATTTTATTTCCGTTTTAGCGATTTATTTCGAATAAAATTAAACGGACGTTTAATTTTACCCAAAATTCTCACTAACTCCAAATGACTCCAAACCAACTCCATCGCGTAGTGCTCGTCCATACGATTCCAACGCAACTGAGTTTGCAATTTTTCGACCTCGTATGAAAAAGTTATGAATTATTGAAGTTTTGTACACGATTTAAATAACATAATCAACATAACTTTAATATTTAATCATACAATCAACATGGGCCGTAGGATTTTGCTCCAGCCCATCAGAGCCGCACATTGCTTCTCCCCAACCCTTCGTTCACGCCTCCAGGTTGCAAAAATGAGGCCGAACCCAATTCTTGAATTAGGGTTAAATAATACTCCTCAATCACACGATGAAAATTCGATCAAGACGTGCCGTTGCGAAGCCCCCAACGCAAGCTATCCACGGCCAGAAGCATGTGGAGCTCGGCCCCACCATTCATCTCGTGTTGCGTGCGCAACATAGGGCCGACGGCCCCCTCTAACCTCCTCCACGTTGCACCAAAATCCATCATATCCGTATGGATTGAAAGCTTTCGCCAAGATCTTCATTTTTGTAGTTGATCACTTCGCTTGATTGTGAATGGATTTGGAGAGATTAAGGAATGAAATTGGGACAATTCTGGCCATTCATATAAAAGAGGCGGCTGTAGTATGAAATTAGGGTTTAGGTTTTATTTTTTTTTTTAATTTAGAGAGAGATAGGGGTCTATTTATAGGGAACCGATCGACACTATTCACCCGGAAATTCCGAACTCCGATTTACGCGCCGAAACTGACGTACCTAGGGTTTATCCCGCGTTCCGGACACAATGGAACAGGTTTCGAAAGCTAATCCGGAAGTATGTGCGAGTTATGGCTATAAACGTCAATTTAAATTAAACCGATTTAAGTCGATTTCTAGGCGTTTTAATTTGTAACGGACAAACGGTAAATCCAATTGACTTGAAATTTGAAACCTTACAATAATATCACATTACGGATCCGATGAAACTGGTTTCGTCGAAATCCGAGACTTTTTGAAAAATGGCTATTTTAACTCGCCAATTTAAAATTAAAAATAATTCGATGCGTTTCGAGCTGCCACGATCAAACGATAACTCCGATTGACACGAAATTTGAAATCCGGTAATAACTAACTATTATGGATCCAATGGAACTGGTTTCGTCCAATTCTGAGACTGTTCAAAAATTGGCTATTTTCACTAGTCGATTTAAATATTAAAATATTCAATTTTCACAAATTAACTTTTAATTCGATTTTAAAAGTTCTAAAATATCATTCTAACTTCCATATGATAAAATAAAATTTTACAAATCATTTTCAACCATATTTAACTCAATTTTCAATTATTTCCATAATTTAACGTATTAAATTATCGATTTAATAATCCAATTAAATCCAAAAATTCAAATAAAAATTTATTTGACTTATAAATTCACTTATTAATATTTAAAATTAATTAAATATTCAAATTTTAATTTCTAAAAATTCTGGGTCGTTACAATACTAGGATGCATTGACTACAAAATTGTTCTTAAAATATTTTCATGGCAATAAACTCATGTTGAAAAGTATACTAGGATGCATTTTATAACTAATTTAATAAAAAACTCATAAATTTGAGAAAATATTTCTTTCAAACTTTAGTTAATATATTATCCTATTAAATAAAATTAATGTTAGTGTTATTTAATAACACTGCTAAAATTATTACGTAAACATAATGTTTAAAAAACTTGAGTTTCTCAATTTTGTATTTTATTTTGAAAAACTTTTAATAAATTTATGTACTAATAATTGTAAAGTAAAATTAAATCTATTAGAATACCAATTAATTCCTACTACGACATCTAAAATAATCGAAGGTAATATTAGTCATCGGATAAGAGTTGTTGAAAATTGGCATCTGTTACAATGGACAGAAGAAAATAGTTGTAATAAGCATCTATTACAACGGGCAAATAGAGATGAAAACTGGTATCTAGTACAATGGACCGAAAACCATTGTAATAGGACTTTACTACAACGGGCCAAAAACCGTTGTAATAGGAGCATTGGATGATAAAAAGTTGCACATATTACAATGGGCTTAAGAAAACCATTGTAAAAGATTTTTACTACAATGGTTGTTTATGGCCCATTATAAAATAGGCATTGTAAAAAGATACTTTTTGTTGTAGTGAACTCATATGGAATTTACTATTAAATTACTCACTTGACATGGTTTTATTGATACAACATTATACTTAGGATACTTTATGTTAACTTTCATTTAAGTTTCTTGCAACGTACCCATAACTTATCTTTTATCATAAATTTAGCATTTGTGTTCTTTTAGTAAACCTAGAACTTTGTGTTTTTTTTGTGAATTCGAAATTGGTTATTCAATGGTCATTGATTTGTCATAAAGAGTAGTATTTTGAACTTTAAACTTTTTAATGTTTAGATAATATGCAAATCACTTAAAAGCTCTTAATAATGAGCATTTAAATTTGGAATAATATTACTTGGTAGGAAAATGGGGGGGCTAAGCGAGAAATCCTTTCAGAAGACTAGTATGGGCTCTAAAGCTTCTCCCCTTGATTTAATTCTTCTTTGTTTGTCAGAGGTCGGCTTTCAATATTGAGTCATTTGCAAACATTTAAATCAAAATCCTTTGTTATTCGACTTTCTATTCCTAGTCTCCTTAGTATAATTCTTGTCTCCAGACCTGAGATTACATTGAATAGGTTAGCAATTTAAGAAATTAGAAATTCATCTGACGGAAAACAAGAAAAATATCCAGTATAATTTTGAAGAAAAGGTTAGAAAACTGTTTGACAATAAGAAGGATAGGATTTCAATTTTTGATAATAAGAAATCCAGAATACCATCTGACAATAAGAAATCCATAATTCCATCTTCTGGAAATAAGAAACTCAAAATTCCATCTAATAATAAGAAATCCAGAATACCATCTTCTAGCAATAAGAAACCAAGAATTCCATCTGATAATAAAATATTCAGTATACTATCTTCTGGCAATAAGAAACCTAGAGTTCCATTTAAAAGTTAGAAATCCAGACTACCATCTTTTGGCAATATGAAACCCATAGTTCCATCTAATAATAAGAAATCCAGAATACCATCTAATAATAATATGAAGGCTAGAATTCCACAAGAAAACTAGAAATTCAATAGGAAGTCCAGAAAACCACTTGAGAAAACTAATAACATATTAACAAGAAAATCAGAAATCCATTTGTCAAGAAAATTATAAATTCAATCGAAAGTTAGTCAGAATTTCATTTGATAATAATAATAAGCTTAGAAGTCCATCTGATCAGAAAATCATCCAGTCATAATAATTCGAGTAGACCAAAAGCGAAAGACCCGTAGTTCTATCCGACACTAATTTTATAGCCTAGACACTTCAGTCTTGAATCTCACAAATAGACAAGCGTACTTATCGGCTTTTATTATTAGGTATAGTATTAATGATTTCCATAAACAAGGTACAAACAACATGATTAACCTATTTTGGTGTTCTAAACTTAACTATTTCTCATTCAAGAGGGAAGCCCTGTAAACTAGAGCTCCATTTCTCCATCCCTACTCGACATCAACCTTAACTCTCACAAATAGATAAGCCTAATTCGTCGGCTTTTAGCGTTTAAAAAGTTTATTATCCTTTAAAAAAATAAGTAAACAACAAGATTAAAACATTTTTCATTCCAACTTAACTATTCCACATTTAAGAGAGAAGCCCGGCGGGATAGAGCATTATTGATCCATCCTTACTCGATATTAATCTTAACTCTCAAATTAGATAAGCGTACTTCATTAGCCTTTAACATTAAGCAAAGTTGATTACCTTATAAACAAGTAAGTAAACAACAAGATTAAAATGTTTCCAGCATTCCAACTTATATATTCCTCATTCAAGTGGGAAGCCCGATAGGTTAGAGCTCTATTGCTCCGTCCCTACTTGACATCAATCTTCTTTATTTTTCTAAAACTTATATATAATTATTAAAAATATATTTAAATATCAAACAAACTTTATGACAATTAAAAATGTGTTTGAAAACATCTCTAAAAATATTAGGAAAAATACCAAATTTAAATATCATTTTTAAACATTTAAAACCATAAATAACTTACTACAGCATTTATAAATGTTGTTATAAAAGTCCTTGTTAAAAACAACATTGAAAAGGATGATCTTTATGACTATTTTTACCACTTTAAAAAATGATTTAAGAATTCAAATTTTATAGTTTTGGTACTTAAAAACCATGGAAAGAATGTGCTAGTAATATATTTCCATTTATTTGTAAGAATTCCCGAAAATAAGGGATTCGGAAGTGCACTTATAACGACTATTCTCGCTTCAAACACTTTCAAACTTACTTCAATTTAACATGCAAGTTAAACAACCATTTAAACATTAAGTCAAGGCCATGCCACATGTTTTAGAGGGTAATAGAAGTGATGTTATATAATATAAAGTTATCGTGTGGTTTCAAAAGCAAGATGGGTCTAAAGTTCACAACTTTACTTAGTTAATGTCACATTAACTATTATACTTTGCACATAATACACACATACACATAAAAAATATGTACTTATAATATAGTGAGATAACTCACTTAGACCCATACCAAACCCAAGCACAAAGCCACAATAATCAAAAAACCACCTCCTTCCATCACCACAAGCCTAAAGATCCAACTTTTAGCACTTCCAAACCAAAGCCCATCTCCTCTCCTCCTTCATGCGCATGGCCCCCCTTGGATCCTCTTTTTCCTCTAACCTACTCCTACTTTATACTTGCTAATCATGCCTTCCATGATGTTTTAGGCCTAAAGCCAAAGTTCAAAAGAGATTGGAGATGACTTGGTTAAGACTTAAAAAGGTTAGAGAATAATTGGTGGATTAGTGCTTAAGCACTTCCACCATTTTTAGTTCTCATATTTCATATCAAGCTTAGTAAATTATTGATTTATTATATAAGGTATGCCTCTCCTTATAGGATTTTATATTATGTCATAACAACTTCTTACCTTCCATGAAAGATTACAAAAGAGCCTCCTTTTCACATGTTAACTTTACACCTCTCTTCTTTTACATAAAAGTTAAGCATTACCATAATAGGTTATTTCCTAAATATATTTAATGATATCACCCATGATATCATCCAAAAAGTTTCCATAAACGGAAAAAAGTTTTTATTTCATTTTCTTTCATTTCTAAGAAAATAAGTGTATTTAAAAAAAATCTGAACGTCTGATGATCAAAAGCTGTTGATCGATAAAACGATTTTTCGTCACATTATCGACATTTTTTTCAAAGCATTTATTTTTGTAAATATTTTCCATTTACTGTCATTAATTATGATATCAAAGAGGGTTTCAAATCTTATTGAATCATTTTAATAACATTAAATCTAAAATTCAAAAATTTAAATAATTTAGATATTTAAATATGAAGTGTCTAAAATTTCGGATCGTTATAAAACATTAGATTGCGGTATATTAGCAATGTGAGCGGAGTGGAATGATTTAGAAGCATTGACTACTTGTAGGGTGTAACTAAGATCGGTGGCTAGTTCAAGTCGGCATACAACCATGTTTTCTTTTTTAGAAGTTCAACCAACAATGATCGGAAGGATTACTTCTAAATAGAAAGATGATTCATTAATAGCTGAATGAATTTGAAGACTCAAAGGTGGAGTTGATATGGATATTTTGAAAGATTTCTGTCTTGACCAAAATGAATTATTGAGGAAGAAGGGACGGTTATGTGTTCCAAATATGAGAGACCCAAGGAAAGAAGTTCTTAGGAAGTATCATTGATCAAAGTTTACCATTCAACTTGGAGGAACTAAGATGTACCATAACATAAAGAGAAGTTTCTTCTAGGAAGATATGAAAATGTATATTGGCTTATGAGTAAAATAATGTTTAAATTGCCAACAAGTGAAAGCCGAGCATCAGAAGCCAAGTGGATTTCTTTAGACTTTAGATATACCGGTGTGGAAATGAGATTCTATATCTACGGATTTCATTAATGAGTTGCCAAGGTCGAATAGAGGAAATGAGCGTATCTGGGCTATAGTGGATAGACCGACTAAGAGTGCAAATTTCATTCCCGTTAAGTCAATAAGGATGGCATCTGCTTTGGCCAAGTTATTTATAAAGAATATTATCTGAATGTATGAGATTCCTAGTAATATAGTCAGTCATAGAGATTCTTTATTCACTAGAGAATTCTATATAAGTCTATAAGAGGTTTTGGGCACCAAGCTCAAGATGAGTACCGCTTACCATCCACAGACAAACGGGCACACAGAAAGAGTTAACAAAATCTTGAAAGAGTTGTTAAGAGCTTATGTGCTAGATTTTGGAGGATCGGGAAAAGACAATTACACTTGATTGAATTGTCCTATAACAAATTAACAAACTAGTATAGGGATGGAGCCTTTTGAAGCTTTCTATGGAAGGCCATGTAAATCACCCGTATGTTGGTTAAAGACTAGAGATAAACTAATTCTTGGTTTAGATTTGGTAAGAGAAGCCATGGAAAAGAATGAATTGATCCAAGCAAGAATGAAGGAAGCTCAGTCTAGGCAAAAAAGTTACACGGACAAGAGTCGTAAGGATTTGGAGTTCTCGATTGGAGACCATGTTTTTGTCAAAATATCATCGATGAAGGGTGTGGTACGATTTGGAAAGTTAGGAAAATTGGCATCAAGATATGTTGGACTATTTTCTATTACACAAAGGATCCAAAAACTCTCTTATCGGATAGAGTTACTGAGCAGTCTGGTGGGAATGCACAATGTTTTTCATATTTCTCATCTTAGAAAGTGTGCTCTTGATCCAGAGACTACATTCCAAATGCTTGGAAGACTTAGTGATGGAACCGGACATGATATTTTTAGGCACACGGTTTGTATTGTGGCTAGGGAAGAGAAGAAGTTAATAAATAAGAAAAGTAGACTAGTGAGGGTCCAGTGGAGTGGCAAAGAGAGGCTGTACTTGGGGATAGAGGACAGAATTAGAGACACTTATCCTAATTTATTTTGATGGTACATTTTATACATGTATTACATGTTTGTTGTATACCTTATTGTAATTTCAAGGATGAAATTCTTTGAGTAAGGGAGTCAATAACCCCTAATTTTGAGTAACATTATCTAGGATATTTAATTATATAAATTAAATCAAATAATAATAAAGAGAATGAGATTTGAAAATTAAATGAGATCATGCCTAAATTAATTAGTTAATTGGGTTGTTTATAACTTAAATAAGAAGGAGAAATTCGTGTCAAGGGAAAATGGGAGTATGCCATATTTCATAAACATAAACCCTTACATTTTCTTCTCCTTCATTTACATTCACCCAAACACTATAAAACTCAAGACCGACCATTATTAAGGAATTCAAGAGGAGAAAACGATAGGAAATAAGAGGAAACAGGGAAAATCAAATATAAGTTCAAATTTTATTTCTCTTCATCAGATTAAGGTGAACAATGATTACCCATCTTACTATTATTTGTTTATTTTGTTTTTATGCCTATACCTAAGTCATATGTTGTTGTTATTTCATGTTATGATTGAATATTTGATTATATGTTTGAAGGATGAATTGTTGGATTTATTATGGAATTACTTAATAGGTTTTAAGAGTGCAAACCTAGTTTATGACATCCATTTGATTTGAAATTTATATATGATGTTAAAAACATTATTTTAGAAGTGAGTCTTTAATTTCATAATTTTCTAAGCAGGTATAAATATTTTACGAATTTTCTAAGTTAGGAAAATAATTTATTTTGGATTTTAATTATTAAAAATAATTAAATAATGTTCTTATTCCTAAAATTTTGATATGTAAAGAATATGTTAATTTTGATTTGTTATGATTTTTTGGGATTTTTGCCAAATGTTTATGAATTCTTATGAATTATTAGGCTAGAAAAGCTTAATAATTATATTAAAATAATAATACAAAATTATTGGTTTGCAAAATTATTTTGGAAATGATAATTTTGACAATAACAACTTTTCGAAAAGGATTTGATAAAGAAGTTTATTATCCAATAGCAATTTGGCAAAAGGATTAGAGTTGGTGAAAAGAAATTGTTTTTTAAAGAAATAAAACAGTTTTTATGTTAATTAGGAGATTGCCACGACGTTATTAATCAATGCCAATGTGCATCTATACCGCAGCTATTAACATTGCATATTTTATATCAGCTATAATAATGTCGCTAGTGTTGCTTTAAAGATAAAGGTATTATGACAATAATGTCGCATATTTTATATCAGCTATAGTAATGCCACAAGTTTTCACTGTGATTTTAAACAATGCTGCATGCTCCATATTTGACACCATAGCTTAAGGCAATAATACCGCAAGTAGTAGTTTCGATATTAATTACTTTAGGCGGTAATGTTGCGTATAAACCTTACTTTCGACATCGATATAAATGATAATGATGTCGTCGGTTTTCTATATCGACATAAACGATATTAATGATTCTGTGATATTAATGCCGAAGGTCATCAATGTCGTCATTCTCGTATTTCTAAGTTTTAAAGCTTTATCCTCTGCAAACCAAAGACAATGACGCTTATATTCGGCAACCTGTATATTTTTGTTATGCAACATAGATGATTTGCCCTTAATCCGTATGCTTTATTAAATCAGATGTTTTAACATAATAACGATATAGAGGTGTGCGACAGCCACAGCGGCTGTATTAATGTCGCACTTTATCAATTCAAATGGTTTGTTATATATGGCTTCATAGCCTAAGGTTTTGAGGTGTGACAACCTTTGAATGATTTTGAAGTTTACTAAAGCTATTTTATAAAAGCATATATCTTGGCTTAATATTTTGGATAAAATAAATGGCTATAATTTCCTTGTTTTAAGTATGGTTTCAAAGGTTAAATCATTAATAAAGAATTATGGTTTCAAGGAAATAAAGAGGGTATTTATACCAGAATTTGGTTGGTAAAATTATTGTTATTATCACCATTAGATACATTGATGGGATAAATCGACCCAAGGATTAGAGAATAGAGAATGAGACTGGTGTAGAGTAGCATCCTATACTTCAACTTTAGCCCCTATTATTAGTCCACAATTCCAATGCATAGGACTTTGTTAAGTGTAAAACTAAAAGTAGGTTACGCATCTAAAGGAATCTATAATTTAAATAGGTTATTGGTTGGCCTGCAAAACCACTAGATTCATAGTGAGCTAGCAAAACCATAAGATTGACAAACAGTCAAGATAACACTAAGATGATTGTGTTTGAACGGACAATCCAATTTTTTTCTAGCAGTGAGTTAAATAATTTGGTAAATCTAGTAGGCTTGAGTCAACCTATAGGTTTGTAGTAACCCTGAGAAAACTATGAATTAGAGACAAACAGTCAATTAACGAGACAGATTGGTCAGGTTCATCCATTTAGCATGCACACATATGATTGTTCATGTTTATTTAACCATCGTGAATGTAAAGGCACGTTTGCGATTGATACATTTTCAGAAGATACTAGTGAGGAAAAAACTCGTTTCACTTAGCGGCATGGTCTCATTAGATAACCAAGATGGCATGTTATTATTCATACCAAGTTTTTATTTGACCCAGAGTTTTTGTTTTTCCTCTTTAATTCTTGGGTAATCGTTTGAGTAGTTCTACAGTAAGATTTTCAGGTCTTTGATTTGATGAATAAAGACTCTGATCACGTGTAGGAGGCAGAGCTAGCTATATATGAGTCTATTTATGTCCACCGTGTTACCATTTTGTTTGAATGTATGTAATGGCAGAGGTTGTATCTATCTAGTAGCAAATTCTAATCAATCGAGGGGGCTTCTTCATATGTCGCTCTTGTAGTATTTTGTAATAATTATAGTATATTTAAACTTGACAACGTTTTGAGCTTATGTAATGCATATGGAAGTTATCAATGAAATGTGTTTAAAAAAAATTCACATTTCTATGCTTCCGATGTTAACGATACCATTAACTGATCTCTTTCTGTCTCTGAAGAGTAATACTATTAATGACTGCAGCATTAGTAGCATATATTTTCAAGCCTCGGAATAGGGAACGTTAGATTGCCTCATTTTCCACCTCAGACAACATTAAATATCAAATTTAGATCTTAGTATCTGGCACATCTAGCATAGTATATTTGAGCTTATTATATAAAGCATGTACTTTTTATTGAACTACGTACCATTAAAAATAGGTATACATTCAACAAGCTTCAATCTCACTATGCAAGAGTAGGTATAAGTGAGGTGCACGATCCTCTCGTTTATAAGCTATGTACCATTTACAATTAACAATGGAAGCATGAGTTGTTATTGTTCTTTAAGCATCATTTATTGGTTTTGTATTATATTTTTTTTTTCAAATTGTTTTATTTTGTATACAAGTTTTCTCTTCTTCATTATTATTTTCCTCCTGTGGTCATTTATGTTTTATTATGATCTTTACATCATTAACCTTATAATCATTATGTGCAAATAATATCATTTATCACTTTGTTTCTGTATACCTCCAAATTGTTTGCCATAGGTTATAAATAAGATGAACAACATATTAAGCTCTATTTGTTTATTAGTTACACTCTATATAGAATGTTACGATTTTTACTCTTTAGATATTCCAATAATTATATGCTTTATAATGTGATCTTAACTTATTATTTCTTTTTTCTTTTGTTGTGTTGTTGCATAGATTTTAGTACTTAATGTGTTACAATTTGTCTATACATGCCTCATTCTCCAATCTAGTCTCTTTTAAGATTCATTCAATTTATGTAATTTAAACCTAGAAATTAAAATCCCCCAATTCTAAGGTTTTGCAAATTAGGCTTGATTTAAAAGATGGAAAACTTAAATGCAGAAGGATCTAGCTCTACAGCCCTTATTCATAAAAGAAAAATAGTGGGAAGAAGTAGAAAGGCTTTTGGTGGCGACGATAGTGGATTTGGAGTGGGTGTAGACCATGTGATTTTACTAACATTCCCGTTTAGGTCGGTCATAATGCTTAAAGAAGGCATTCATCATATTTTCATAAACGGAAAAGAGCTCATGGTATATCGTTTATTATCATTTTGTGTTGTTAATGCATTAATTTATTTTATATATCACTAATTTACATTCAACTCGTGTTATAAATAGAATCGCGATAGAATAAGATGTCATGGAGCTTTCACAACAATGTTAAATTGGTGGACAAAGCTAAATGTACATCCATAGATTAGAGATCTAGTTGTGAAATTATTTGATAGATTTATGGATATTGAGTTGAAAAACTCAAAGAATAGATGTATACATGCAATAGTCGAGCGATGTGTGGCCGACCACAGAATCATTTTTATTTTTGAATGCGGAGATTGGTTTTACGCCATTAGATTTTACGATGTTGACATCCATGCCAGTTGTTGAATACACTATGTATAACACATGATGAGAATTGGATTCGATTTGGTAACACTAGTCAATTTTTACCACTTCTTATTGAGAATGATATCAAGATTGAAAATGTTGCGATATCCCATCTGGTTAAATATTTTGCTGAAGACTATATAACAACTAATTTGAATAATCTCAATCATATTGCTAGAATATTCATGTTATATACGATGGGGACTCTTTTTTTTCACAACAATAAATGATACAATTAATCTTGGGTATTTTCCATCGATTATGGATTTGGAATTAGCTCAGGGATATAACTAGGGTTCAGATATTCTGGGATATTTGTATCAAAGCCTTGATATAGCTGTAACCAAGAAAGGTCGTATCACCAGATTTGTCGAGCTGTTGCAGGTATATTTACTTATCGTATAATTGATTTTTTTTATCATACTTGCGGAAGTGTTTAATGTTTAACATAAAAAAATTATGATTAGCAGTACCGACTCTTCGAGTACACGACCTTTCATGGTTATATCATAAAAGAAAGTGCGAAGCAGTCATCTTACCCTAGATTGAAAGCTTGATGGAAAGGAAATATAACCAAAACACGTGATGCTACAGCCCATTATCTTATCGATCATCGATAATCAAGTCATGTAAATTGGAATCCATAGAACATTTCAAATGCATCTGACTTAAATGAGGCTCTAGTTTATCATAATTTGTTGATGAAATGATTGCCTCTGTTCGTTCCTCCAAGAGAGTTTTATGAGTTATTTTTAGGAAAGCGGTGTTTTCGACAGTCGACCGGCCAAACTGTAATCCCTTTAGATCCACCTGTGCACATGACATGTATCATGACATCTTGTACCTATGTGGAAATATGACAAGCCCTATACAAAGATGACTACCAACAGTATTTCTATCGGGGCCAAGACATTGACTACAACACATATTAGAGGTTGACTGCTACAGATGTTGGTCCATTGCTAAATGCAGCAATCCATATTGGGTATATGGATCCCCTTCTGCTTTGAAGTTAGGTATTCAAGCCTACATCATTATGTCCTCAGAAGTTAATTATTCATCGCGGTTTTATCCACCTCCCCACCAAACAAATTGGTCAGAAGATCCTGGATGATATATGCAATGGACAGGGAGATATCCATTACCTATCCCTTATTTTCCTGACTTACATCCAGTCATGTCGCACTATTCAATTGATAGTTTATAGGGGATGAACATAGATATGCAGCAATTAGGTCTTCAAGAATCGAAGTATTACAAAATGGATTGTGGAGGATAAATGACGTGGTAGATGATTTTGTAAGTTATTAATCTCTAATTTCATAAATGTTGTACGCTCCTTTGCTTACTGTTTCAAACTTATGTTATTTTTTTAATTTTTTCTTATAGAACATGGAGATTATGATGGAATCTCGGTTGTGTCCACATTCTAAAGAAATGGTAGCTCCAAATCTCGCAAAAAACAGAAAACAATCCATCAATTGCATCATGATGAGGAAGACGAGAATGAAGATAAAGAGGATGATGAACAGGACGATGAAGACGACAAAGAGGGCGACGACGATGACAGAGGCAACCATGGGGCTATGTGCACAACCAGATATGGATCAAGTTCAAAAATATGACCACTTAGCTTCTACTCTAGGAACTATAAGTTCTACAAATAAATCAAATGTGCTTTATATATATGACTATAGACTTTTTTAAATACAGGTTCAACCATGGTAAGGGTATAGATAAAGGAAAAAAGAAGAGTGGTAGAATTATAAGCAAGGTGACATCTCTATTTATAGGGAAATCGAGCAAGAATTGAAAGAATAAGAGTCTATTGGGTTTGGAGGATTTTTAGTGGATATTGCTTGATATTTTCATTTTGGTGTATGTTTAGCTATGTATGAGTTGTTAGCAAGGTGAAATTAGTGTATTTTAGCTGTATAGGTTTTTTAGCGAGAAAGGTATGTTGTTTCCTATCTGTGTCTGAATTGTGGTTGATTAGTCGTGTATGTTGATGTGTATTGATTTCAGTCATGCTCTTCTTGCTGTTGTATGTCTTTTGTACATCATTGTTGCATATCGGCCTTGTGCATGTTGCTTTGTATAAAAAAATAATCCTTTAAAGAGTAATTTGTTTACCGTTTTAGGTTCAAACGGGTTTCTATTTCCCGTTTAGAGCTTAAACGATAAACAAATTACCATTTACAAAAAGGGATTTTAAAACCCCGTATAAATAACATGAACTTTCTAATTGAAAAATTAAAATAAAATAGAATAAGAGCAAAAAAAATATACAAGTACTCATATAAATTCAAATTTTCATAGCCGTTTAAATTAAAATTAAATTAAATATTATAGCCGTTTTAAATTATTTGACGAATTAAAAAATATAAAATTCAAATAAAGTGATAATTGTTTAAACTTTGCAGCTGTCACGACCCGAAATCCGGTACTCAAAAATCAACATCTATACCTCACTTGTATTCGAATGCCGCAGATTCAAACGTCGAACTCTAGTTCGAATGGAGCTTATAACACATTAAGTATAACAATACAGCGGAAGAATACAATATCATTGATATACAATATTCGATACAATAATTTGTGCAAATGATATCAATATCAGAGCTACAATAATGGAAAGATAAGCATCAGTAGAGAAACTCTAAAAGAGAACTCCAACATCAAACTGCAACTCCATAGCTAAAGCTCCAAACCACGAACCCGAACCACCATCAAGTTGAAGTTAAGAAAATGCGATCCCGAACGCGATTTGCAAGCCAAAGGCTTTGAAGGGTATTGAATCTACATCTATTATTTGATTATCTAAAAACCTCAACTCTAGACAGCCCATGTGGAAAATTAGGGGCACCCAGAGTTTAGTAAGGGAACAATAAACTCCAGGTCAGTCATGGGACTAGTGTGAGCAAATAAAAACAGTTTATCTTTAAAACAAACAACAAAAGAATTTAGAATTGAAATCCGCAATGCTTTTTGGAAAATGAAACTACCATAAGGCCTTCTGGCACACACACCATGCAATCACACACTTGGGGAGATTTCTCCTTATGATAGTCAAGCATGTTTGATATGCGAAATCCTTTTTGATAATATTATTATTAGTGCATAGTGCAAAAAACAATTTCGAAAGTATAATATAAATCTTATCCAGCATAGGTACCATTATATTATGCCCGCTATAGCTACCACCCGAGGTGGAAGGTTATACAACTGTAATCTTAAAGGACGCGTATTGGCAATTGGATTTCCAACAAATGGTCAGGCTAAGGGACTTCCTATTGCCACATGGGTACGCCTCTGGAGGGACGCCTCGAAAACCTACCCGGTTCTCTGCAACACAAGGCCGGTTTATCCCTGCCCGAAAGTAACACCTACAAGTATGCCATCCCCGGTTGTTTGCGACCTTTATCCGAGAGCTCTCAACCACAAAGCAACCACAAACTAATAAATTTGCAGTGACCACATGAGTTAAGTATCTGGGCTCCATACCATGAGACCATCCTTTTCCAAAAGAAATGAACATACTCTAGGGCCGCCACCCCTAATAACCTTGTCACATCTTTCCTGTTTCGAACATTTCCGGGTTGTGAGGTCCTGATGCAGTCTTGTCCATAAACCTACGCTTTAGACAAAAGCCATGCTTCGATCAACAAATGATCAGCAGCATTTCGTATGCCACATTACTAAATTGGGAATGTATCACTAGTAACCATCAACTACATGACCTCTGAGCTCGTATGTCTCAGAGAAGGGTGTTAAGCTAAGAGAATAAATTCTCCGCCACCAAACAAAAATGTATTTGATAGAAACCAGCTTTACATATCAAAGTGTAATGTCAGACACATATCCATACAAGTCTGTTCCAGGCTCGAACAGAACCGAAGGCACTTCCAAAGAAGCCCTTGTAATTCGGGTATTCACAATCCCGATCGGACTCCCCATCACATATGGAGATCTCTATACCGTAGCTACTCAGTGCAGAGTCATTCGACTGGTAATCCTTTCGCTTTCGAAAATGCCCGGTCTTCACCACTGGTCTTCAAATGCAATCAATAACGTCTATCATTATTCAGAATGGATTATATGACACAAGGCCCTCTTGCGGCTAAACCGAATAATGAGCGCAATATTTAAAAATAATATGGATATGTGGATCTCAGTTAAGTCACAACTTATTATCCAAAACCTTTCTTTTAAATGGTTTAAACCAATTACCATTTTCAAATCTTTAAACAAAGAGTCACTTCACAAAGTTCACCCATCTTTCACAAAGATTCATTCATAGCTTTCAAACAATTTCATTTCAAATTGGATTAACTCATCCAATCTTTAAATCAAAGACTCAATTCATAGCTTTCAAAACCATTTCCAAAAGATTCATTCATAACTTGGATAACCATTTCACTTCAAACTTAAATTCCTTTCAACACAAATTGGAAATCCTTTCCTTATATAAAAGCTATTATTAATTGAAAAAAAATAGTTTTTGTTTCGGAAAAATCCGATTGCATTTGTACAAGTTAAAGGCCTTGGATTAAATTCAAATTCCCAAAACAATACTTTTAAAATGGTTTAAAACCCATATAAACACATTTATAATTTGTATAACCTTGTTAAACCATAATTTCCAAACATAGAATTCAATTTCAAATTTTGAATTCAAATAAATCAAATTATTTAAATTTCAAAATTTTATCAAGTTATTCAAAATAACTTTTATCTTTAAAACTCCTTTTCAAAAGCTGTTCATATTTAACCCAAATCCATTTCCAAAACCATTTGAATTCAAAATTCAACTTTGAAAAATAATATTTAGATTTCAAAATATGTGACTTAACCGATTTCCTCGTGCAATCCATATTTGTGTGTGTATAGTGTAGTCTAGGGGTTTCACACAATATGCAACATCATCAATCATCACAGATTCAAACACATCAATATCAATAAGCGGTATATTCCCATAACGCTTATTTTCCATTCACAGATCCACAGATAAATAATATATATTCATCACAAATAAAATGAATTACATTCATCATTGCTCGAATCAAAATAACTCATATCACAAAGCATCACACATCAGGGATATCAAATAATACGAAGTATTTCATACAATTCAAACATTCATAAGTAAGATTAATTTATTCATCTAATTAATTTAAATCAGATGATTACTCATGAATAAATTACTAATCCTGGTTAATTAATCACTAATTAATTACAACCCTTAATCATTAATTAATCTTTAATCATTTATTAATTAACCTTTAATATGAATTAATCAACTTATAATAATTAATTAATCAACCTTTAATCATTAGATAATTAACTTTTAATTATTTAATTATCCTTTAAATTAATTACCCTTAATTAATTAATTAATTAACTAACTAATCAACCCTTAATTAATTACCATTTAATTAATTATCCTTAATTAATTACAATAGGTGGTTATCCCTAATCACTTTCATTAACTAAATCTTTAATTAATTAATTATCCTTAATTAATTATAATTCACACACATTAATTATCCTTAATTAATTATAATATGTAATTATCCCTAATTACTTAATTAACTTTAACCGTTAATTACTTTTAACTAAGTAATTATCTTTAAGTAATTAATTACCTCTAATTACTTACATTAATTAATCTTCTAATTAATTATCCTTAATTATGAAATTAATTAACCTTAATCAATCTTTGATTAAGTAATTATCCTTAAAAAAAATCTTACATTAAGTAATCATCTTTAATAACTTAAATCAAGTAATTAATCTTTTAATCACTTAAGACTTTAATCAAATCAAAAGATAATCCCTTCATCTTAAATTAATTGCTTTAAATACCAAAGGTTATTTTTAAATATAAAAAACACTTTTTAAACTTAATAAATTTTAAAATAATTTATATTTAAAACCTTTAATTAATACAAAAATAAACACGTATTGAATAAAAGAATTTGTTTAACAAATTCGTTAAAACTTGATTAAACTTTATAAAACTTGTTTAAAATTTTATACTTTAAAACTGTTTTATACACAAACACTCAAACCCGGGCCAATCATTAGTTTTCCCGAGTAAAACTTCGGGCTTCACCAAATCTTCACCTACTTCGAGATATTCATGCGAATCACTCGAGCACAAACCCGAGCGTATCATTGTCTTCCTCAAAACCAATATTACCTCCAGATGCACAACTTCACGGGCATGAGCACGGCTAATCGCTGGCCCTCCGACCATCTTCCCTACCACCTATACATCATCGATGATCATATCGATTAACCCGGGCATCCAGAATCACCAGACTTGCCTGAAATCGAAATCGGGTATACCCAGCCCCATCTATAACTAACCCCAGTCACCGAAAAACACCCTATGCCGTCTCCTCGGACCATCGTAGACCCTACGACCATGTCCAAAGATTCGCCAGAACCTCCTCTTCTTGTTCCCCCAGGTCTGATGCCCTTGAATTCACCATCGATGCTGCAGTAATCACAGAAACCCAACCAACCCCAAATGTAAATCGAACCTAGTTCGACCTCAGCCCACCGCCACGTTCAAATGCAATCCGTAACCTCGTATCATTATTCAAAATGGGTTATATGACACAAGGTCCTTGTGACAGCCCACAAATCCGTACCCCTTGATTCAATACTATTCTACATCAATTAACTCAAGTGGAACAGAAATATGAACCATTAGGGTTAAAAAGAAGAGGTAGAAGAAAGAAGGAACTAAACAATATCAGAATCTAACCATCGCAGCGGAATAAATATAATAGTCAATAATAGAGCTTTAACAAGAATGAAAACTATATCTGCTTATATATTACATCATCAGAGTATCACAAACAAACAACATTTACCAGTCAGACAAATTTATACAATCACAGCAGCGGATATATATATACAAGTACGGATAATACGTCTCGGACTCCAGCTCCTCTCCTGCTCCAAAGCATGCTGTCCTGAACATATAATACTCGGTCTGACCCGAGCATTATAATGAAATAACACCCGAGTCAGTCTGGAATACCAGCTGATAATAATGCACCCAAATTGATTATTAAAGTTTCAAAAATCCTTTTGAAAACAAAAGCATCTCGTAAGACCACGCCACAAATAAACATGTCAGGTTTTTACCTTATGATAGCAAAAACACTTTTTATAAAATCCTCTGATATTATAATAGGGTCTATATACAAATACTTATAAAATAGCCGAAATTGTTACATGATTAAATTCCAGCTACTAGCCACAGAGTGGGTGATACAAACAAAACTCGCAAAAGGCTCGTAGGGAGAATGGATTTCCAACTAATGACTAGGCACTGAGGTACCACTTGTCACAGTACCTGGTCTAGATCGGTGTACCGAGCACCACGCCCGATCCCCTGCAAGACAAGGCCCGGATTAGCCCTTACTGGATAATCCTGAGTAAGATCACCCCACGGTTGGGATCAGCAACCGCACTACTAAGCCAAAATAAAAGGGACATCTAGACAGGAACGACCTTACCCAGAAATGGGTGCTGCCCACCAAGCCTTGCTGCATATCCCCTGATTTTCAGTCATTCCCGGTTGATGAGGCTTGAGGCTAAGCGTTACCTTTTAGAACGTTTCACTTAGAATGCCCATCGCCCACCTGACGATGTTGCGAAAGCGTTCTTCCATAAAAGTCCGTCCCGGGTTCAAACGGAACCGAAGTCACTACTCCTACTACATCCATTTTGAAAATATCCTCAGGATTAGTAGCGACTAGCCCTTGCACTTCATTGCTCCATCTTCGATTCCGAACTCGTTTTCCCACGAAAACGTACAAACCGGATCGAAGTGGTTTTCGAGAAATTAATCCCGCTCCCGGTCTCTTCGAAACGATCAACGCATTTGTCCAATATTGATAGTCGGTGATTTAACTATCAATTAACATCCATAAGCATCCATCACACAATAAATAAGTGCCCAACTATTTATTTCCTCAAATATCTCTTACAAGATATATTCTCATTTTCAAACCTCTTTTGAAACAGTTTTCAAACCCAACTCTTTACATGGAATAAATTTCCCAAATTGTTACTTCCCTTGAAAACATCCAAGTACCAATCCTTAAGATTTAAAATAATTTAAATACCTTATTCATGAAAATACATTAAAACATTCATATTAAAACTTCTTACAGAATTGATTTAAAATATATATACCTTTAAAATAAATATCTCGAATAAATTGCTTAATAAAATATAAACTATTATCTTTAAAATAAAGTTAAGTCGTACTAGATTTTTAAACTAAAGCTATGAAATTCTATACAAGTTTCAAATAAAACTTTAACTAATTATCTTTAAAATAGAACCATTTTACAAACATAAATATTAATAACATTCCTTTAAAACGTAACGCCATTTGTCACTTGGATAATTATTACTATAACTAATTAGTAGATAATTACTGTTGAAATCTTTGCAACCTACATAAGGATTTTCTTAAAACATTCTTTTGAAATCAAATTTAAAACCCTTTTCTTTTACTTAGAAATCTACGTAAAAGTACTTGGCTTTCCGGGAATTACTCTTCCATTTAGGATAACCCAAGGAATTATTTTTATCAATCCAACATGATTTACCCAATTCAATTTTTACGTTCATCCCGTAAAATTCCTTTCCATACTTTAAAATAAACTCCTTTTATTTTTAAGGACATTACTATTTCCTGGAAATCATTTCAGATATACGTTTAAAATATTTAAATAAAGCTTCTAGAAATTATTTAATTGAAAATAATACTTAAGGAAATATATAAGGGTTTCCTTAGTACTTTAAGTCAAATTTAACTCTTAAAAGGAAAGTTATTAAATCAGATATTGTTACCATAATTTGCTTTAAAGAACTTAATACTGCATTACTTTCTTAAATAATTAAATACCATAATTACTTACTCAAATATTTGCTTTCACTTAAAAATATTTTTAAATAATATTTCTTTCTAAAATATTCTTAACATACTTAAACTACAAATTTAAAATTTGAAAGCTTCCTTAAAAACAAAATAAAATTTCCAAGAGAATGCACACTTCCCATTCTTTAAAAATAAATCTCGTTATTCTTTTAAACAATTCACATTTCCTTTATAGATCACACTTTCAAACATTTCAAATTATCAACTCAATTACTTGATTTTAATTCCTTTTTAAATTCTTTACTTAAGAATTTCTTTAATTTTCTTTAAACCCAATTTATTTATTTATATTTAAATTTCCAGGTTGTAATCACCCAATTATAGCACAATCACAATTTAATTTCAGTTTAATCTATCTCAGTATATAAATGCAACACAACATAACAAGATCTAAACTAATTTATCACCGAATATACATGAGATATATTACAGAATATAAATAAATTTCTATTTGTGAGGGATCCAGTTGGATCCCTCCAACCTGTTTTCCTGCATCCACAGATATTAGTACAACAAATAAATATCGATGCAATCCGATAATAATTATCATACTCAGCTAAAAAACTAATCAACCATTTAAATATTAGTTATTTAAATTACTAATATCCAGATGTGAGTGAGAATAACTCACCTTGGGTTTTCGACAAGCGGTCAAATTTAAATTAAATCGAACGGCATTCGATTTAACCCAAATTTTACTTGCTCCGGATGATCCCAGAATTGCTCCACTGCGTAGTATGCGTCTTTGCGATTCCGGCGCTACCAAATTCGTCCGATTATGCCCTCGTACGAGAAAGATATGTTATTCCAAAGTTTTCAATTTATAATTAAACCAATCTTCTTTTAAATTTTAATTTTAATTTACAAACCTAAGATCTGACCGCACGATATGGAAACAAAAAATCCTGGCCGCAATCCTCTTCTTCCCCCTTTTCTCGTTCGTGCACATCAGGGTTGAAACGAAACCCTCGTCGCCTTAAGTCGTGAATTATCGCGACGACTCCGGTGCCCTTCACCTCGATCGGAGACAACCACTACGAAGCCCAACGTCATCTCCATCCCTGGATGCGCAACGGCGAAGTCCGATCCTCCTAGCCACCTTAAAAACGTGCTCGCACGACCGCGAACGGAGGAGTTTATCTCACCGTCCATCTCGTCAAACGCCACTTCGACCGTATGGATTTATAGATCGTGGCACCCTCTTCGACTTTGTAGTAGAAAACATTTGATAATTATGCTTGGATGGAGAGAGAAGTGAGAGGGAAGATCGTCCATTATTGACCATAGAAAATTTAAGCGGCGGCCGGTAAAGAATAACTAGGGTTTCCTTATTAAACGTGCATTATAAACGTTAATTAATATTATTTTATTAGTAAAATTTCCAAATAACAAGCTTATACAAACGAACTCCAAATCTCACGGGCCGCCAGGCGTTCCTAAGGTTTTATCCATGTTTTGAACACAATGGAACATGTTTCAGAGGCTAATTTGGTCGTATGCGCGAGTTACGGAAATAAACAATCAATTTAAAATTAAATCAATTAAAGTATTTTCTATGCGTTTTAAGTTGCCAGGGTCAAACGACAACTCCGATTGCTACGAAAATTGAAATCCAATAATAACTAACTATTACGGATCCAATGGAACTGGTTTCGTCGAATTCCGAGACTATGCCCTGGAAGGCTATCTTAACTCGTCGATTAAATCGAGCGATTTTCAAAATCGTCGAAATCACTTAAAATTTCACTTTTAAAATTTTACTAACTCTATTATAACTCGCATAAAATTTATATTCACATTAAAAATCATTCTGATTCAGTTTAAATCAAAATCTGGTTATCTTATAATATATTATTAAATTCCATTATTAAATTAATATAAAATTCCAAATTTAATCTGTCAACTTCTAATTTCATCCAATGGCCCAATATATAATTCAAATCCAAATAGACTTAAAATAAATTTTAGAATCTATTTTTATATCTATTTACACCCAACATCATCAATTATTCCAATTCTAGTATTAAATTACTATTATTCAAATTTTCAATTGAATTACCGTATTTGAAATTTAACCAATTTTATTAATTTAACCAATCTTAATTTTAAAATTTAAATTATAATACATATTCAACATTTAAAATGAATTAAATGTTCAAATCTAGCGACCCAAAATTCCGGGTCGTTACATTCCTCCCCCTTATAAAAATTTCGTCCCCGAAATTTGCTAAGGTAGAAGAATGTTCCAAACCCAAAAGCAAAACCTACTTAGTGAAAATCTCAAATTCTCTTTGCCTAAATTGTTTAGTTTCAAATCGAAACTGCTAGTTTCAATTCCTATCCCAAAATCCTTTTTATTTAATTTTAAATTTGAAATCAATTTGTCGTTAACGAAACATTTCAGAATTTTCCAAAAATTTTCTAACTCCCAAAATTTCCGATTTTTTTTGGCAAAGTCTCCCTTGTACAGAGGAGCTTTTGTAAACTCACAATAGATATAAATATATATACATCGACCCACACAGTCGGAAAAACCAAAAACAGTTCATATTTCCTATTTTTATTGCGTAGGCGTACCTTTTATTAGCATTTTAATAGCAAGCAGCTAATAATATAGCATATACGCACTCCAACTCTATCTACTGCCTCCCGTACCTGTACTTACTCAAACAAACACATCAGTTTCCAATAATATGAGAATTTAATAACATTCCATTCATTAATATTAACCAAACATATCAATTTCATAGTTTAACCAAGCAAACCTCATAATTTAACAATGTTATCCATATTTTTATCAGCACTTCATTGATTTCAATCATCATTTTAAATTTCCTGACAAATCCAACTTCATTTTATTTCACTTGAATTATTTATATTCAAGTTCACTATATACCATTCATATTTATTACAACCAATTCATTTCCACTTCAATATGATTAACATATGCCTTGGTTACATCTCTTTACTTCAATTCAATTCCAATTTGATTCACAATCAAATTTTTACTTTTAAATTTGATATACTTGTATTTTGTTTATGATTCACTTGTATTAATATACAAAATCGCTTAATAAAATTTCAATCCATTCCAGTTTGATTCAAAAACCAATTCCATTTGCTTCTTTAAGCCAATTAAATTTTTGTTTACAACAGAACGACCAATTTCGATGCAAATTTTAATGTTATCCAAGCAAGTAACAATTACTTAAGCTTATAGCCATTTAAAATTTATTCCAACTTATATTTATATGAATTTTATTTCATTTGGAATTTTCACAATCCCAAATATTCTTATTTCCTTGCAATTTTTAATTCAAATCCTTATTCTCACTTCAAACTTATCATCCAACTTAAGTTTTATATTCATATCATCCCATTCTGTAATATTTACAACTCATACATCTTTAATTTATCACAAAAATTAATTAAAATTCTTTTCACTTGCATTTCAATGTTTATTATCTAAACAAATTTCATTCAAGATCACTTATAAAGCTCGACCACAATCATTTTTTTCCCAATTTGCTTAAGTTCTTTCACACTATTTTATTTCTTCTTAAATCAATTTTATTTTAGTTTCATTTGATTCTTATCCAAAACAAATTCCAACTCATTTACAAATTTTAATTCAATTTGTTTATTTATTCAATCCATTTTAAAGTTATTTTATTAACAATGAGACCACTTTAAATTATTCCACTTATTTGAATTTATTTATAATTCAAACCACCATTATCATAATCTAATTCCATTATTCATCCACACTCTCAGCTTTTATTGCCAAAATTAAATCCCATACTAGAACTGGCTTTTTATTTTCTTTTTATAATTTCCTTATCAAACCACCAAAATTTCATCCATGCCAATACAAATTCTATTTAATTTAGTTTACATTAAATTCATCTTCAAGCTTCTTTTTATTTAATTTAGCTTATGCTAAATTCATTCTCAAACAATTCCTTTGAATTTAGTTGATTTAGAATTTAATTTATTCAATGTCATTCTTACTTAACTTACATTCCACTTAATTTAATTCTTTTCCCGAATTTAATTCAAGTTTAACTAAATTTATTCAGCCAACTTAAATACATGTTATTACCTTTACCATTGTATTTAAAACAAGCCCTTTGGATTTTGTTGAGTTAAAAATTTTATTCATACAATATCCTTTCAACTTAATTAAATTTCTTTCAATTCAATTCTTTTCCAATTCTAATTCAAGTTAATTCATACCGTTTCCTTTACTATCTTAAATAAGAATTTAATTTTACTCAAAATTATTTGTAACATAACTGAATTTTGACTTTAATTCATTCCAAATTCAACTCAATTCCATTTAATCGAAGTTAAGTCCAATTCAATCCAAATTTAATTCCCCATATACAAGTTCAAAATTTATTTACTGACTTAAGTTCGTTCACATCTCTTATATTTTATACTCTCTTTGCCTTATTTGGATTCACATTTCATTTGAGAATAGATTTGAATTCACCATACCATTCAACTATTTCCCATTAGTGATTATAATTCCATTTTCTATTTATAAGTTCACCAAATTATTTACTTAAAAGTTTATATTGCTCATTTGAGTTATTTTCATCTTATAATTATAATTCCAGATTATCTATATTTATATCACTGAATTTCTTAAGGATACAAATTTTCCTTCAATTTAATTCTTTGCACAGTTTTAAAACCACAATTTTAGATTATAAGTATAACACTTAATAGCTTATGAGTAAAATTCATTACACAATGACCCACAATTACAAAGTCATTTTACATTTCAATTTAATTCAAAACAATTTAATTCTAAGCCCAATTTATTTAACTTATCCCAAGTTAAATTCAAATTTTCTATTCACTTCCATATACTCAAGTTAAAATTTAAATCCAAGAGTGAAAATTTCATTTCCTTCTTATTAATATCAACTTCACTTAATAAATTCAATAGTCGATTCATTTTAACTTTACACCTCATTTAAATAGAATTTTCCAGAATTCAATTACCCGGTTTTATTTCAAAACTATTTTGAAATAATAATCAACTCATACCTACTTGGTATATTAAATCAAATCTCCGGATTTCCAAGCAACTTGTTTTTATCAAACAAATTTTCCCTTTTTAAATTTCAAAAACAATTGGTATGCTCAGCAAGTCCAAACAATATCATAACTAATCACTTTGGTATCAATCCATCACTTTAGAAACTCGAAAATGAATTCTAATGACGTGGCCATCATCATCAGGATTATTTTCCAGCGACTGAAGTGAGTTCAGTGCTTCCTTACTTCCCTAGATTCATTTCAAAACAGTTTCCATTCAAACATATTACCCAAAATAATATTCCATCATTGCCTTCAAACACTTTGGAGACATTCCCAAACATTCTCAAGATTTTAAATTTCCAACCTTTGTTTCCATCATTTAAAACACTTTTCCAAATTTTCGAGATTTAAATTCTGGTTTAATTCAAATTTAGTTATTCTTCTTTTGTATAATTTATACTCATAGAATTTTATTTGGTTATAACCATTTCAAATTATAAATCAAATTTTGGATCCTTAGTAGATTAAGATATCCACATCCAAACAAGCAAATATATATAATAATTTCAGAAAATTATTTCTTTTACATCAAAATATAATTTTAGGCAAAATTATTTCATTTACCCTCTTTAAAAACAATACTATATCGGTTTATCTTGTTTAAGAGTTTAGAAACCCCTAACGATACGGTTGTACTTCCCGAACCGACCGGAATTCATAAACACTCAACCGATAAATCAACACAGTATAAAACCAATTTTATATTCACTAACAAGTACGCTCTCATATCTATTAATACGCTCAACTCATTATAGAGTACTACTGACTCTGTTTAATGAGTAATTTCCCACCAAAGCCTAAGTTGTCGCCAACCTAAGCTCTGATACCAAGTGTGACAGCCCGCAAATCCGTACCCCTTGAGTCAATACTATTCTACATCAATTAACTCAAGTGGAACAAAAAAATGGACCATTAGGGTTAAAAAGAAGAGGTAGAAGAAAAAAGGAACTAAACAAAATCAGAATCTAACCACTGCAGCGGAATAAATATAATAGTCAATAATAAAGCTTTACACAAAAATGAAAACTATATCTGTTTATATATTACATCATCAGAGTATCACAAACAAACAACATTTACTAGTCAGACAATTTCATACAATCATAGCAGCGGATATATATACAAGTACGGATAATACGTCTCGGACTCTAACTCCTCTCCTGCTCCAAAGCATCCTGTCCAAAGGAGAAATCGACTCGGAAACATCAACAGTCAGTTTCAACCCAAAACCCTAATACGACCCTTTCCAATCATCACAAATCCTGAAAAATCATGATCGTATTTTTCCCATGATCTACAACATCCCCTTTTTATTCAAGCTCAACAACGACGACCAATTCGCCGTTGAACAACTGGAATCAACCAATTCGTCTAAAATGAACAACTTGAGAATACACCCAAAATTTCAAACTAAATATTATGATACGCATTCCAAAAATCATGATTTCCTATCTCTATTTCATACATGCAATCCATCCTTAGAATTGAATTTATAAAATTGTTGACCAAATTTACAATCTTACTGTGAATTATAAAATTTCGAACCAAATTCAATTCCTGTAATTATTTTTAGCAGGAAAGTTACCTGTTTGCAAACATCTTTCATTTACAAACCAAAGGCTATCAAAGATTAAATGATGAGGTCTTGGATTTTGACAGAAAAACAAAAGTTGTAGTTCTTAACAGAGCATATTTTCAAACTGCACAATCATTAAATATTCACTCATTCATTTCAATTTAAATTCTCTGGCTAACAAATGGTTTCATATTCAGATAACATAGAAATTTTAGGTTTTACTACTGTTTTTAAAATTGTTTACTCACCTGACCAAAACTTAAACAGAGAACAATTTCTTTTAAGAACTTTACTGTTATTTCTTATTTCCTCATTTTAATTTAATATTTTCTCCTGAAATTTTTTTTAGAAATGAAATTGCATTACCTTGATCAATTTTCCTTTTAAAATTCTTGTTTAATATGGTCTGTATATAGAGAAATTAGGATTTAAAAATTAGATTTATAAACCTGTATCAAGTATCAGAGGTTTATAAATACATACAGGGCTACTTGCTTAATAACTGCATATCAATCCACCTACAGACATATCATTACCATGCAAACAAATTTCCATAAGTTATGTCAATGATAAGTCACACACATCATTGTTATCAAGTGGAAGCATAAACAATAGCAGTAGTTTACTCACGAAGTTAAACTTATGAATTCATTCACAAACTTACTTGCTTCATAGATGATCATGCAACATAATGATTTACTTAAACCTTTTAAACTGTGAGGTTACTCACTTGCATATGCCTAGAACAGAGAACCTTTGATTTTTGACAACAGCTTTAGGATCTTAAAAATTGAGTTGTTGGAAAAGTGTTTTTCTTTGATTTAAAATCTTGCATGCTTGCTTCTGAAATTTGAAAACTGAGTGGTTGTAGCTGCTTATCAAACTGAAATGCTGAGATGTTGAAAATGAATTGCAGGCTTGTTTATAAGTGTTTTGAGGATCTACATGTTTTGATTAACAGATTTTTGGATCTCAAAAAAATGAATTCAGGCTTTGAGAAGAAAAGTCTGGTTTTCCTAGAAATGAATGCATCCCTTTTTTTTCCTTTTACACATTCATTATACAAATTCCTCCAAATTAAAGAGGTAAGTGCCACTTGTCCTTTCATGTAATCTTTAGCTTACAAATGTTCAAATGCCTATTTTAAATGTTTACTCTTGTAAACGTTGTATAAATTTATATATATTTTTTACATATTATATTTGTGTCCTTATTATTATTATATATATATTTTATACCCTTATACATATACAACTTGTATATTTATTTAAAGAAATTATTAATCTTTGTTAAATCCTTTTTAAACTTAAGCTATGAACTTAATTTTATCATTAGAGTTTTAGATTTTTTCATATATATATATATATATATATCATAAATTTATACTTATACTTCTCCTTAATTTGCCCTTATATAACTTTTAAGAACAAAATTTTGATACTAATTTATACATTAATAAATTATCACATTCTCAAGATGTTATTTTGAATTTTTAAATCCAATTTCACTTATAAACCATAAATATATGTATGAAAATAGAATAGCTATCATATGATAAGTTTTTGCATATATCTATTAATAAAAGATGAATTCTGCTAAAATGGATTATTATAAAAGAAAATCAATAAACAAATATCATCAAATTTCAATAATTATATTAGGAGACTATTAATGAATATTTATCCCGATATTTATAATTTATCATTTATTATAGTTCTAATTCATCTATATACATATCCTATAAACTTATTATCAGATTTATTTGTTTAATTAATAAATTAGTGTTTTAATAAATCAAATTCTTTTAATTACAAGTTAACAGCTGTCCAAAAATCCGGGTTATCACATTCCTTCCCCCTTTTGAATCTTTTCATCCTCGAAAAGGAACGAAGCCAGAATTTATTAAATATTTTAAAACCAGTTAAAATATTCTTTGATCATTTTCAAACATTTAAAATTTATATAATATTGCCAAAATAGTTTACTTTTATCACTCGATGTTTCCACAAGTCCATCTTCGTTCTCACAGAAATTCGGTCATACGTTGATCAGGCGTAGAGCTGAAAATCTATAAGTACTTAGCAGACCCATTTTCAACACCCAGTGAAAATACTTTAGAAAATAATTTTATTGAAAATATAGAAAACAGTTTTTTTTTAAAATAGAGGAAATATCTTTGGTGAGAATGCTCTGGAAATCATCACCCCCATCCATGGTCGCAGTTACATTCCAGGGTTACATTGCCGTCACAACAAAAGTCCATGTAACTGCAGGCTCTCCGCGGCCTCTCGATTACGCCATGAATCCCACACGACAGATCGCAATTACACTCCAGGGTTACGTTGCCATCGCAGCAAAAGTCCATGTAACTGCAGGCTCTTGGCGGCCTTTGATTTTCGCTGTCAAAATGAAACTTCTCCACTCCTACATAGGTTGCAGTCTACCTATATAAAATCAAACGCAGACTGTTGGCTCTCAGCGGCACACACGACTTTCGCTATGTTATACCATAGGTCGCAGTATACCGATATAAAATCAAACGCAGACTGTTGGCTCTCAGCGGCACACACGATTTTCGCTTTGGTATACTTTACTCATAATCCCCAGGAACTAGTTTTTTCCGGACTCCTCACACGGTCAACTTTAGAACCCCCCTTGGGGTTCAAGGCAGCACCACCTGGTGGCACTCCTGAGAAGTTCATTTCAAGGGAGCGCCTTTTTCCCTAGAGCTACCATCAAAACACTTTATACTATACACATATAGTATCTTCAAATCATACACCTTGTATGATCTCATACAAAACTCCTTTACACAAAATCGATTATTCCAAAAAACGATAATTCTCAAACTAGGCTTTCCAAATTCTCATATTGATTTTACTCAAAAATCAAGAGCCTTTCTAAATCCAAAGGTTCCCAAAACCTTTTCCAAAATCCTCATAAGATCCTTTACATATATATATATATATATATACAGATATATATAATTTTTAAAAATTTGGATCATTTCCAACTTATATAAAACTCCTTTTATACTTCAAACATTTTCAAAAACCCTTTTCTTCTGGCAAAAGATTCAACAAGGGGAGTTTCATTTTATAAAACAAAGATATTTAACTTTGTTTACTCCAAATCAAATGTTCAAATTTGATTACTCCTTTAAATATCATTTTCATTCAAATTCGTACGATGTACACATATCATCCATATGCTATACCAATCTGATCGCTCACTTGACTACACAATTTCACTTCCGAACTAGTATCGTCCACCCGACTTCCTAGTGCGGACATAGATCTGGTTTCTTGATCAAAAACCGTCATTCTCCTTGCATAGCCATAACTATGATAGAGAATATCCAGAACCAATCAACAATCCATATCCAGGTTCACCGTCGAAAATCGAGCGAAAAATCCCACTCGGATCGATATAACTATCTCGAAATTCTATGCTCGAATATGGGTCAAATCACTATGCGAATAGAATAACATACGTACACCCTACGTATTTATCTTTATTGGTTATTAGCCAAATTAATTTCATTTCTATTCACATTCACTTTGATTTTCATTCACTTACTCACAATTACTTCAATCTATTTGGATTATCGCCTCTATTCTTATCTCGATTGGGTATTTAACCAATAACAGTTTGAACTCCGACCAATTTATTTAGAAAATAGCTTGAAAATTTTTAAAAATATATAAGTAGTTGGAAAATAATTAATAATTTGTAAAATAGGTGTAAAATAGTTAGAAAATAGTTAAAATAATTATAGAAATTTTATATAATTGCAAAATAATAGTAAGATAGTAATTTTATAAAATAGATGGAAAATTGTTAAACAGTTTCAAAAATAATTGTAAAACAAGTATAAGATAGTTTGGCTTTTAAAAGAAAGGTTGTATATATAATAAATAGCTTGGAAAAATAGGTTTATATTAAAACAATTTATATTAAAAATAGTCCAAAGTCAAAACTGCTCACTTCCCAATCTCCATTCTCATCAATTCAATTTAAATTTCCACTTCTATTTAAATTGACACAATTCCAATTTAGATAACTTCAATTTCCATTGAAATTGATTTAACCCAATTCAAGTTGAATTAACCTCAGTTTCATCCCAAATTCAACTTTATTCAACCTTGATCTCAAATTCTACTAATTCAACTTTAATTACAAATTCCAAATTATTCAAATAAATTTGGACTAATTTCAAATTGAGTCCACTTCAATTTCAAATTGTTTCAACTTAATCCAATTCAAAATTTTCATTTGAACTTTATACCTATACATCTTCAATCACAATTTCAATTAATTCAAATCAAATTCAATTTGAACTAATTTCAATCCAAATTCCAAATTTAAACCATCTCAAATTATATAAATTCGAGTTAATACTTAAAATGTTGATTTAATTCCTTTAAATCAATTTACCTTTAAAGTTTTTAAACAATTCAATTCACAGTTCAAACCGAACATATTATACCACAAATCAAATTAACCTTTAAACAATTTAATTTAGAGTCAAATTCTCAAAATTCCGTTCTAAATTATCTTTACTTAACTCATTACATGGTTCAAGTAAGAGTTTCAAACAATTTAATTTACAATTTTATTTCTTAACATTCAAATCTTAAGTTCAAAGGAATTACATATCTTAATTAAATTTAAGTTAAATTTTATTTATTTCTATAATGGATATATTACCACACTTCACTTCTCATTCATTTAAATAAATCCATTTCACAATTTAAAGATTATTAATAACAATAGGATGATATCATCCAATTCATTTTAAAATATCCATCAATTTCCAATTTCCATCTTGAAATTCCCAAATCAGGTTGACCATTCCAACTTATTTAACTTTTTTCCCAAGTTAAACTCAATTCACTTAATCCAGTCAACCTTACCCAATTTGAACTTCCATTTCAAATTTTAAACTTCACATAAATAATCTTCCCACTTATTAAGTTCAAAAGCTCGTAACTTTTGGCTATCACATCTTATTCCAAAATTAATACTCAATATTTAGAGTTTATTTCAAACCAACTTTGATATTATGTATATCCACACATATATACATATTTACTTCTTGGCCCACCAAGCCAAATTTTAAAATTTAGACCACCTTTGTATTAATCCAAAACAAATTCTTTTAAAGTTTACAAACAACTTCTTATTATAAATTAAGATTACATTCAAAATAGTTTGAATAATATTATTTCCTTTAACATTTTGAAAACAAGTTTCAAATGTTAAATTTAGAATTCAGATCTTCACAGTTTGAAACCTACTTTAATTTACATGTCTTACTTATTTGAAGATTACCCTCTTAAAACATTTCCTTTTTAGCTTACTCATTAATACCTTTTATTATTAAATACAACAATTATTTATAATAATAACCCAAATTATCATAACCGAATTCCAATTTATTATTATCTTATTCTGAAACTCTTTCCCAAATTCACGAATTAAATTTCAGTTTGAATCCATTTCAAACTTATCTTTATTTCATTTCAATTTGGTTGTATTCCTACTACTACTTAATTTAATTCCAATAGTTTAACAACCAATTACCTTAAAGAAATATTGCTTTATATATCAAAGTATAATCTTATATAAAATCATTTAAAATCTTTATATAAGAAAATAACAAGTACGCTCTCATATATATATTTACTCAACTCATTCTAGGGTACCACTTACCCTATCTTTAATGAGTAATCCCACCAGAGCCACGGTTCTCGCGTAACCTTCAGCTCTGATACCAAATGTAACGACCCGAAAATTTCGATTCCGAAATCTCCAGATAGTTAAGAAAAGGAGAAAGGAGAAAAAAGAAGAAACAGAAATTCAAACTCAGAATCTCACATTCGCAGCGGATAAAATATAATATCACATAAATAATAGTTATACAAAGGAAAACTGTACTTGTCAAATTACACTTTAATATATATCAGAGTTACAACATATTTACAAACACAGGACAGATAAATCAATCTGTTTTAGATACTATAATATATTACTGCAGCAACTCTCCATACGTTCCTGCTCTCCAGCTACCCTCATGAGCTCTAGAACGTCCTTACCTGAAAAGCTATAATACTCGGTCTGACCCGAGCATTACATCAAAGTAACACCCGGGTCAGGCTGGAAACCAGCGTAAGCAAACCCATCTAACAAGGAATACAAAAGTATACAGCTTATATGAACCCGGGTAACTTGCATCAATATACAATTTCACAAATTGTCATAGTCATCACTTATTTCTCACATCAATTTCTAAGTACCCAAACTTAGATTAAATGGTACAATTCACTTAAATCATTCCTCTTCAGTCTATTGATTTCACATATCAATTAATAAGGAATCAAAATGGTTTCGGGTATTTACTAATATCCGACTCCGGTCTCTTCGAATTCAGTACCATCTTAAGACAAAGCTGTTTAAGCTTCAAGCATTTCCATATATACCCATAGTAACAGATTCACATAGCAATTCTATTTCAGATAGATAATCCATATCTAACGCCCTAGCATCACAATCACCTGCCAAGTATAACAACAATCCAAACAACCAATAACATTCAGCCATTCATGAGCAAAGACTTTAATCACGCTATCTTTAAATAAATTTTAAAATAAATTAAATTAATTCCTTCCATTACTATAATCCTGCGTGTTTAATCCTTAATTAATTACAGCAAATTAATTAATTATTCACCAATTACCCATCTTAATTAATCACCCTCGATTAATTATTCTTTAATTACATTAAGTAATTAACTCTTAATTAATTACACAAATTAATTACCTCAAACAATTTCATTCATTAATCAATCCTGAATAGTCACATTAGTAATTAACTTCCCTTAATTACTTATGTTCATTAAATCAATCCCTTAATTAATCTCATAAATAAATCCTTTTATTTACACTGAGTAATCACTACTTAATTACTTCCCTCAAGTAATTATCCTTAGTTACTTCTTTAAGTAATTTCATCGATTAATTAACCTTAATTAATCAACCTCTAATTATTAATTAATCTATCATTAATTAACTTATAATCTTGAATTATTTGTTTAATGCTTCCAGTCAATTACCTGAGAAATTCATTGATTAATGTCTAATACATCTAATTAAGCACTTACTAAATTAATTTATTGGAAAGACTAAGGATTCAACTCAATTAATTAACTTGATATAGTATCTTCAAATTAAAACAAAATTTTGAAACTTATAAAAGATTTACTTTGAACTTGTTACTACAATCTTAAATTTAATCAGGTTAACAAAATAAATTCTGCTGCAAAACCTTATCATCTTATTTCCTTAGTAAAGAAAACTTGTTAAAAGTTTTCGTTCATCAAAGTTTGATAAAAAAAACCCCGAGCCAAAATCCAGACTCCACGAACCCAACCTGAGAAAAATAACGAACCCAAATCTTCGAGTCTAATTCTAATTTACTCCAGCTTTCTCCTGTGCAATTCCTTTCTCTCCTAAATTTCCACACCCCAGACACACTGACAACAACGTGTACGTGCACACATGGTCGGTGTGCCTCCGACCTTCATCGCTAACTTCGGCAAGTCAACGTCGTCACTCTCATGCGATTCGATCATCAGAAACACCGAAACAATCTCCTGAACCAAAATCGAACAGAGACGAGAACCCTCAGATAAACCCAATCCAAAGCTTCGCCAATCACCATTACCTTAGACCATTTGAAAACTCGCCATCGAGCCCTAACGTTCACCAGAATCCCATACTCCATCTCCCCTCACTCCGATTGAGCATGATGCCACCGTTCAGGAGAAATCGATTTGGAAACATCAACAATCAGTTTCAACCCAAAACCCTAATACGACCCTTTCTGATCATCACAACTCCTGAAAAATCATGATCGTATTTTTCCTATGATCTACAACATCCCCTTTTTATTCAAGCTCAACAACGACGACCAATTCGCCGTTGAACAACTGGAATCAACCAATTCGTCCAAAATGAACAACTTGAGAATACACCCAAAATTTCAAACTAAATATTATGATACGCATTCCAAAAATCATGATTTCCTATCTCTATTTCATACATGCAATCCATCCTTAGAATTGAATTTATAAAATTGTTGACCAAATTTACAATCTTACTATGAATTATAAAATTTCGAACCAAATATTCATTTCAATTCCTGTAATTATTTTTAGGAGGAAAGTTACTTATTTGCAAACATCTTTCATTTACAAACCAAAGGCTATCAGAGATTAAATGATGAGGTCTTGGATTTTGAGAGAAAAACAAAAGCTGTAGTTCTTAACAGAGCATATTTTCAAACTGCACAATCATTAAATATTCACTCATTCATTTCAATTTAAATTCTCTGGCTAACAAATGATTTCATATTCAGATAACATAGAAATTTCAGGTTCTACTACTGTTTTTAAAATGTTTACTCACCTGACCAAAACTTAAACAGAGAACAATTTCTTTTAAGAACTTTACTGTTATTTCTTATTTCCTCATTTTAATTTAATATTTTCTCCTGAATTTTTTTTTTAGAAATGAAATTGCATTACCTTGATCAATTTTCCTTTTAAAATTCTTGTTTAATATGGTCTGTATAAAGAGAAATTAGGATTTAAAAATTAGATTTATAAACCTGTATCAAGTATCAGAGGTTTATAAATATATACAGGGCTACTTGTTTAATAACTGCATATCAATCCACCTACAGACATATCATTACCATGCAAACAAATTTCCACAAGTTATGTCAATGATAAGTCACACACATCATTATTATCGGGTGGAAGCATAAACAATAGCAGCAGTTTACTACGAAGTTAAACTTATGAATTCATTCACAAACTTACTTGTTTCATAGATGATCATGCAACATAATGATTTACTTAAACCTTTTAAACTGTGAGGTTACTCACCTGCATATGCCTAGAACAGAGAACCTCTGATTTTTGACAACAGTTTTAGGACCTTAAAATTTGAGTTGCTGGAAAAGTGTTTTTCTTTGATTTAAAATCTTGCATGCTTGCTTCTGAAATTTGAAAAGTGAGTGGTTGTAGCTTGCTTATCAAACTGAAATGCTGAGATATTGAAAATGAATTGCAGGCTTGTTTATAAGTGTTTTGAGGATCTACAGGTTTTGATTAATAGATTTTTGGATCTGAAAAAATGAATTCAGGCTTTGAGAAGAAAAGTCTGGTTTTCCTAGAAATGAATACATCCCTTTTTTTCCTTTTACACATTCATTATACAAATTCCTCCAAATTAAAGAGGTAAGTGCCACTTGTCCTTTCATGTAATCTTTAGCTTACATATGTTCAAATGCCTATTTTAAATGTTTACACTTGTAAATGTTGTATAAATTTATATATTTTTTTACATATTATATTTATGTCCTTATTATTATTATTATTATTATTATTATTATTATTATTATTATTATTATTTTATATACCCTTATACATATACAACTTGTATATTTATTTAAAGAAATTATTAATCTTTGTTAAATCCTTTTTAAACTTAAGCTATGAACTTAATTTTATCATTAGAGTGTTAGGTTTTTTCATATATATATATATATATATATATATATATCATAAATTTATACTTATACTTCTCCTTAATTTGCCCTTATATAACTTTTAAGAACAAAATTTTGATACTAATTTATATATTAATAAATTATCACATTCTCAAGATTTATTTTGAATTTTTGAATCCAAATTTCACATATAAACCATAAATATATGTATGAAAATAGAATAGCTATCATATGATAAGTTTTTGCATATATCTATTAATAAAAGATGAATTCTGCTAAAATGAATGATTATAAAAGAAAATCATTAAACAAATATCATCAAATTTCAATAATTATATTAGGAGACTATTAATGAATATTTATCCCGATATTTATAATTTATCATTTATTATAGTTCTAATTCATCTATATACATATCCTATAAATTTATTATCAGATTTATTTGTTCAATTAATAAATTAGTGTTTCAATAAATCAAATTCTGTTAATTATAAATTAACAGCTGTCCAAAAATCCGGGTTAGCACAAGTGTACCAAGGACCACGCCCGATCCCCTGCAACACAAGGCGCGGATTATCCCTTATAGGATAATCCCGAATAAGATCACTCCACGGTTGGGATCAGCAACCGCACCACAAAGCCGAAATAAAAGAGACATCTAGACAGGAACGACCTTACCCGGAAATGGGTGCTGCCCACCAAGCCTTGCTGCGTTGTTGAGGCTTGAGGCTAAGCGTTGCCTTTTAGAACGTTTCACTTAGAATGCCCATCGCCCACCTGACGATGTTCCGAAAGCATTCTTCCATACAAGTCCGTCCCGGGTTCGAACGGAACCGAAGGCACTACTCCTCCTACATCCATTTTGGAAATATCCTCAAGATTAGTAGCGTCTAGCTCTTGCACTTCATTGCTCTATCTTCAACTCCGAACTCGTTTTTCTACGAAAACGTACAAACCAGATCGAAGTGGTTTTTGAGAAATTAATCCAGATACCGGTTTCTTCGAAACGATCAACGCATTTGTCCAATATTGATAGTCGGTGATTTAACTATCAATTAACATCCATAAGCATCCATCACATAATAAATAATTGCCCAATTATTTATTTCCTCAAATATCTCTTATAAGATATATTCTCATTTTCAAACCTCTTTTGAAGCAGTTTTCAAACCCAACTCTTTTCATGGAATAAATTTCCCAAATTGTTACTTCCCTTGAAAACATCCAAGTACCAATCCTTAAGATTTAAAATAATTTAAATACCTTATTCATGAAAATACATTAGAACATTCATATTAAAACTTCTTACATAATTGATTTAAAATATATATACCTTTAAAAAAAAATATCTCGAATAAACTGCTTAATAAAATATAAACTATTATCTTTAAAATAAAGTTAAGTCATACTAGATTTTTAAAATAAAGCTATGAAATTCTATACAAGTTTCAATAAAACTTTAACTGATTATCTTTAAAATATAACCATTTTACAAACATAAATATTAATAATATTCCTTTAAAACATAATGCCATTTGTCACTTGGATAATTATTACTATAATTAATTAGTAAATAATTATTGTTGAAATCTTTGCAACCTACATAAGAATTTTCTTAAAACATTCTTTTGAAATCAAATTTAAAACCCTTTTCTTTTACTTAGAAATCTACCCAAAAGTACTTGGCTTTCAGGGAATTACTCTTCCATTTAGGATAACCCAAGGAATTATTTTTATCAATCCAACATGATTTACCCGATTCAATTTTTACGTTCATCCCGTAAAATTCCTTTCCATACTTTAAAATAAACTCCTTTTATTTTTAAAGACATTGCTATTTCTTGGAAATCATTTCAAATATACGTTTAAAATATTTAAATAAAGCTTGTAGAAATTATTTAATTGAAAATAATACTTAAGGAAATATATAAGGGTTTCCTAGGTACTTTAAGTCAAATTTAACTTTTAAAAGAAAGTTATTAAATCAGATATTATTACCATAATTTGCTTTAAAGAACTTAATACTACTTTACTTTTAAAATAATTAAATACCATAATTACTAAATCAAATATTTGCTTTCACTTAAAAATATTTTAAAATAATATTTCTTTCTAAAATATTCTGAACATACTTAAACTACAAATTTAAAATTTGAAAGCTTCCATAAAAACAAAATAAAATTTCCAGGAGAATGCACACTTCCATTCTTTAAAAATAAATCTCGTTATTCTTTTAAACAATTCACATTTCCTTTATAGATCACACTTTCAAACATTTCAAATTATCAACTCAATTACTTGATTTTAATTCCTTTTTAAATTCTTTACTTAAGAATTTCTTTAATTTTCTTTAAACCCAATTTATTTATTTATATTTAAATTTCCAGGTTGTAATCACCCAATTATAGCACAATCACTGCTTAATTTCAATTTAATCTATCCTAGTATATAAATGCAACACAACATAACAAGATCTAAATTAATTTATCACTGCATATACATGAGATATATTACAGAATATAAATAAATTTCTATTTGTGAGAGATCCAGTAGGATCCCTCCAACCTGTTTTCCTGCTTCCACAGATATTAGTACAACAAATAAATATCGATGCAATCCGATAATAGTTATCATACTCAGCTCAACAACCAATCAACCATTTAAATATTAGTTATTTAAATTACTAGTATCCAGATGTGAGTGAGAATAAGTCACCTTGGGTTTTCGACGAGCGTTCAAATTTAAATTAAATCGAATGGCGTTCGATTTAACCTAAATTTTACTTGCTCCGGATGATCCCAAAATTGCTCCACTGCATAGTACGCGTCTCTGCGATTCCGGTGCTACCAAATTTGTCTGATTTCGCCCTCGTACGAGAAAGATATGTTATTCCAAAGTTTTGGATATATAATTAAACCAATCTTCTTTTAAATTTTAATTTTAATTTACAAACCTAAGATCTGACCGCACGATATGGAAACAAAAGATCCTGGCTGCAATCCTCTTCTTCCCCCTTTTCTTGTTCGTACTCATCAGGGTTGAAACGAAACCCTCGCTGCCTTAAGTCGTGAATTATCGCGACGACTCCGCTGCCCTTCACCTCGATTGGAGACAACCACTGCAAAGCCCAACGTCATCTCCATCCCTGGCTGTGCAACGGCGAAGTCCGGTCCTCCTAGCCGCCTTAAAAACGTGCTCGCACGACAGAGAACGGAGGAGTTTATCTCACCGTCCATCTCGTCAAACGCCACTTTGACCGTATGGATTTATAGTTCGTGGCACCCTCTTCGACTTTGTAGTAGAAAACATTTGATAATTATGCATGGATGGAGAGAGAAGTGGGAGGGAAGATCGGCCATTATCGACCATAGAAAATTTAAGCGGCGGCCGGTAAAGAATAACTAGGATTTCCTTATTAAACGTGCATTATAAATGTTAATTAATATTATTTTATTAGTAAAATTTCCAAATAACAAGCTTATACAAAAGAACTCCGAATCCCATGTGCCGCCAGGCGTTTCAAAGGTTTTACCCACGTTCCGAACACAATGAAACATGTTTTGAGGGCTAATTTGGTCGTATGCGCGAGTTACGGAAATAAACGATCAATTTTAAATTAAATCGATTAAAGTATTTTCTATGCTTTTTAAGCTACCAGGGTTAAACGACAACTAAATATTCGGATCCAATGGAACTGGTTTCGTCGAATTCCGAAACTGTGCCCTGGAAAGCTATCTTAACTCGTCGATTAAATCGAGCGATTTTCAAAATCGTCGAAATCACTTAAAATTTCACTTTTAAAATTTTACTAAGTCTATTATAACTCGTATAAAATTTATATTCACATTAAAAATCATTCTCATTCAGTTTAAATCAAAATCTGATTATTTTATAATATATTATTAAATTAATATAAAATTCCAAATTTAATCTATTGACTTCTAATTTCATCCATTGTCCAATATTATAATTCAAATCCAAATAGACTTAAAATAAATTTTAGAATCTATTTTTATATCTATTTACACCCAACATCATCAATTATTCCAATTCTAGTATTAAATTAGTATTATTCAAATTTTCAATTAAATTACCGTATTTGAAATTTTAACCAATTTTATTAATTTAACCAAAGTCTTTTATTTTAAAATTCAAATTATAATACATATTCAACATTTAAAATGAATTAAATGTTCAAATCTAGCGACCTAAAATTCCGGGTCATTACAGTCATCTTGCGGCTAAACCGAATAATGAGCGCAATATTTAAAAATAATATGGATATATGGATCTCAGTTAAGCACAACTTATTATCCAAAACCTTTTTTTTAAATGGTTTAAACCAATTACCATTTTCAATTATTTAAACAAAAAGATTCACTTCACAAAGTTCACCCATCTTTCACAAAGATTCATTCATAGCTTTCAAACAATTTCATTTCAAATTGGATTAACTCATCCAATCTTTAAATCAAAGACTCAATTCGTAGCTTTCAAAACCATTTCCAAAGATTCATTCATAACTTGGAAAACCATTTCATTTCAAACTTGAAATCCTTTCAACACAAATTGGAAATCCTTTCTTTATATAAAGCTATTATTAATTGAAAACAAATAGTTTTTGTTTCGGAAAAATCCGATTATATTTGTACAAGTTAAAGGCCTTGGGTTAAATTCAAATTCCTAAAACAATACTTTTAAAATGGTTTAAAACCCATATAAACAAATTTATAACTTGTATAACCTTTTTAAACCATAATTTCCAAACATAGAATTCAATTTCAAATTTTGAATTCAAATTTTAATCAAATTATTTAAATTTCAAAATTTTATCAAGTTATTCAAAATAACTTTTATCTTTAAAACTCCTTTTCAAAAGCTTTTCATATTTAACTGTAATGACTCGGGGTTTTGCACCAGTGAATTATCGTCATTAGACGATTAAATTTGCTAGCTATTTGCTATTGCGAGTTTTAATCGGGTTGAGATTCTTTTAAAAATCTGTTAAGGGTTATGTGGGCTTTAAATAAAATCTTGGCCCACGTTATTTTTATTGGTGTTGTGTTGTATCAAAGGAAGATGTTGTTTCCTCCTTTTCCATTCATTTTCTCTTCACAAGCCTTAACGAAATAAAGGAAAAAAATGGCTGCTAGGGTTTCGAAATTTCTCGAAGCTTGGTCGGGCCGTGCAAAGGCGAGCTGAAGGGGGGAAAGGGAATTTCGACTATTGGATTTGCGCTCCTTGAGATAAGGTGAGTGATTTTCACTCACACCTCTAATTCAATACTGTGCTTCGACCATTCGATTATGTTTGGATGTTGATGATTTCTCTGACTTTATCAATTTTTTATAAATTGATACTTGCTTCTCACGGTATTGATTTTTGACTGGTTCATTTATACGGCTTTGATGATTTTTGAACTGTTCGAACTCCTTGGTCATTACGGCTTGATTTTCATTTGACTTCGGTCTTGATTTTGTGTATGCGATTCCATGACTTCGGTCAGTAGCTCACGGCTTCAACTTGTTTTGGTATTACCAGACTTTGACTTGATTTTTTTATCACTTGACTTCGAGTTTTGTAACTCTGTTGCTTCTGGCTTGATACACTTGACTTTGTTATAAAGTTGAATCTCTGTCATTTGTTGATTTCGGCCACTTAACTTGGTTGCTTCATCATGTATACACTTTGATAATCATGTTGTATTATTTGTGACATGGTACTCGACTATTGAACTTGGTGGTCTTGTGCCACTGCTTACTGTCATACTTGTTGATGTCTTTGTATTGCTGTTAGCTTTGTGTTTGTTGTATATATAAACTTGGTTCATATGTATGCTGTGCATTTGTCTTTGGTTTCGTCTTGAACTGTGCAGTATGACCCTGCCCTTCAGCATAAGGTTGAAGTTCCATGATCATCACTTTCCTTTCTTCTACCTTTTACTCCCAAAAGTTTGATTGATCACATTCTGCTTTGTATTGCGCTTCGAGTTCAGAGTTTACCTTGTTGAGTTCTTGGATTTGTTCATCCTTGTCTTTGAGGGTTTGTGAGAACTTTGCCATAAGAGTGGATGTGATTTGCATCTGGTTTTCATTGATCTTTTCATGTAGTTTGTATGCTTGCTGTCTGGTCTGGTTCATCTTGTAGTCTTGTTCATTGTTTCATTAGGTATGCCTTTATTCACTGCTGTGTTACAGTTTGCATTGTCTCGAGTCAGTGCACTCGAGTGTGATCTGTGCATTTTTGTCATGCTGTATTGCCTTATCTTTGGTGCTTTCACCTTCATTCTGATGTGACTTTATGTAGTTTGTACCACTGCCTTTGTGCATTGTTTGGTCTGATGCTACAAGTTGCCACCTTTGATCAGTTGCATTTGCTGCCTTCATGTATTTGCAGTTTTTAGTTGTTTCGAGTTACTGCAGCTTCATTGTAGCTGTCTTGACCATTTGAAGCAGTTTGGATATTTGTTTCATGTAGTTGCTGTGTATCACTGTCTTTGAGGGTTTATGAGAACTTTGCCATGTTTTTTTATTTTTGCCTCCTTGTGATGATTACTTCTGCATTGTATATGTTGTATATATATGAACTTGGTTCATATGTATGCTGTACATTTGTTTTCAAGTATAGTTGCAACGTGTTGTGGTTGCAATTTGTATTAGCTGGGCCACTTGTGTACCATGCCTTGGTCTTTGAGCGTTGCTGATTTTGTTTCTTTTTACTGTTGCATTTGTTTTGGTATATCTGCCCTTGTGCACTTTGATTTATATAGCTATGTATACATGCGTTTTGTAGCGTTGATTACCACAACGCGCTTGCTGAACTTTACGCACTTAGTTGTGTGATTGAGTTAGTATAAATATTTGGAGTTGTGATGACGTCATATGCTGTAATGGCGAGACAGTGCACGTGAGCGTGTACTGCAGCCAATCAGAATTGACGTTTTAATTGATAATTTCAATTGCTTGAATTATTTCGTGTGTCCAATTCAATATTTTGAAATTGTATTTTGATTTGGTTTAATTTGATTATTTAGTTGTTATCTAATTATTTATTTAATAATTAGATTATGTGTTTCTAATTATTTATTTAATAATTAGATTTTGCTGTTAGTTGTTGTTTATGTAACCCTATTATTTCCTAATTATCTTCATTGATAATCCTTCTATTTATCTTTGTTGATGATTTGGCTTTGCTGATTCGATGTTTAATGTTGTTACGTGTTATATTTATCGTTATCTGATTTTCTTATTAAAGGATTGGATATGCGAGATTTATTGTGATTGTCATCTATTTGTTATTTAATTGTTATTGCTTCCGTGTATTAATTACTGAGTTTGAATTATACCGACCCTCGTATTATTTTCTTTTGAATTAATATTCGGGTCAGATCGAGTTATTACAGACTTTGGATATCTCGCTTTGGGATATTGCTTGAGCTATGAAGTCTCTTCATATCTTTGGAGTAGTCAGTGTTATTTTATAGGATGATATCATGTATATTATTTACAATAATGTACTTGTGTATGTAACTTTCAGTGTCGACAGTTGTAGTTGTATCACACGTATTATAACTAACAGTTATATATATATATATGAGATTTTATATTATCTATGTTTTGTGTTTAGCATATCTGAGTTATTGTTATATATGTTGTCCTAAACTATTATGAACCATCGTAGTTCGTTTTATACTGGAATTGAATATGTCGATGGGAGTAAATAAACAAAGAGATGGAAAAAAAGAATATAGGCATATAGATACCACTCCTATCAAGATAACCAATACTAGCGTAAGGCCTAACTACGGATGGCCGCTCCTATCCAGCCTTATTCTTCGTGATAACAGACAGTATTTCCTTTTAACACTCTTTGTTATTGTGAGCATAGAGGTGGGGCGTCACGTTAACCCAAACCCATTTCCAAAACCATTTGAATTCAAAATTCAACTTTTAAAAATAATATTTAGGTTTCGAAATATTTGTGACTTAACCGATTTCCTCGTGCAATCCATATTTGTGTGTGTATAGTGTAGCCTAGGGGTTTCACACAACAGTGCAACGTCATCAATCATCACAAATTCAAATACATCAATATCGATAAGTGGTATATTCCTATAACGCTTATCTTCCATTCATAGACCCACAGATAAATAATATATATTCATCACGGATAAAATGGATTACATTCACCACAGCTCGAATCAAAATAACTCACATCACAAAGCATCACACATCAGGGATATCAAACAATACAAAGTATTTCATACAATTCAAACATCCATAAGTTAGATTAATTTATTCATCTGATTAATTTAAATCAGATGATTACTTATGAATAAATTACTAATCCTGGTTAATTAATCAATAATTAATTACAACCCTTAATCATTAATTAATCTTTAATCATTTATTAATTAACCTTTAATATGAATTAATCAACTTTTAATTATTAATTAATCAACCTTTAATCATTAGATAATTAAATTTTAATTATTTAATTATCCTTTAAATTAATTACCCTTAATTAATTAATTAATAAACTAATTAATCCTTAATTAATTACAATTTAATTAATTATCCTTAGTTAATTACAATAGGTGATTATCCCTAATCACTTTCATTAACTAAATCTTTAATTAATTATCCTTAATTAATTATAATTCACACACATTAATTATCCTTAATTAATTATAATAAGTAATTATCCCTAATTCTTAATTAACTTTAACGGTTAATTACTTTTAACCAAGTAATTATCTTTAAGTAATTAATTACCTCTAATTACATATATTAACCAATCTTCTAATTAATTAATTATCCTTAATTATGAAATTAATTAACCTTAATCAATCTTTGATTAAGTAATTATCCTTAAAAATTTCTTACATTAAATAATTACCTTTAATAACTTAAATCAAGTAATTAATCTTTTAATCACTTAAGACTTTAGTCAAATCAAAAGATAATCCCTTTATCTTAAATTAATTGCTTTAAATACCAAAGGTTATTTTTAAATATAAAAAACACTTTTTAAACTTAATAAATTTTAAAATAATTTATATTTAAAACCTTTAATTAATACAAAAATAAACACATATTGAATAAAAGAATTTGTTTAACAAAATTCGTTAAAACTTGATTAAACTTTATAAAACTTGTCTAAAATTTTATACTTTAAAATTGTTTTATACACAAACACTCAAACCTGGGCCAATCTTTAGTTTTCCCGAGTAAAACTTCGGGCATCACCCAATCTTCACCCGCTTCGAGATATTCACACGAATAACTCGAGCATAAACCCGAGCGTATCATTGTCTTCCTCAAAACCAATATTACCTTTAGATGCACAACTTCACGGGCACGAGCACGGCTAATTGCTGGCCCTCCGACCAACTTCCCTACCACCCACACATCATCGATGATCATATCGATTAACCCGATCATCCAGAGTCACCAGACTTGCCTGAAATCGAAATCGGGCATACCCAGCCCCATCTGAAACCAACTCCAGTCACCGAAAAACACCCTGTGTCGTCTCCTCTGACCGTCGTAGACACTACGACCATGTCCAAAGATTCGCCAGAACCTCCTCTTCTTGTTCCACTAGATCCGATGCCCTTGAATTCGCTATCGATGCTGCAATAATCACAGAAACTCAACCAACTCCAAATGTAAATCGAACCCTAGTTTGACCTCAGCCCGCCGCCACGTTCATCTAAAAATGCTTCCATTATTTTTCCATGAATCCCCCTACTCACCAGCTAGCTTTGACAGAAAGCTTGACCATGGAATGTCGCCTATCGATGGAATTTACACAAAACAAGTTTTCTGTTCAACTCTAAATTTCGCACAAATCCCAAATTTAAAAATCGCAATATATTGTTAAAATTGGCATTTTCGAATGCGAATTCCATTATAAAATCAAAACGTAGTAATTTAATACTTGACTTTTTGCCTTAAGTTGATTCTTCACTTTAAATATTTTTCTTTGAATAATTACTGAGTATAAACACTTGAAATAAATTTTAAAAATAATGTTGCAGTCTTATGATCATTTTCTATTTGCAAATCAAAATCTAAAATTGATTAGAAAAGTTGCAGTTTGAATTTTCTTTAGTGGCCTTAAGTTTGAGCTTCAACAGTGCATAACATATGTATGGATATACATACATACAGACATGCAAACACACAGAATAGTAAAGCATTTTGCACAGAAACTTAAAGCATTCATCACAACATCAAATACATAAACAGATTCGACTTAAAATTGGCTAATTTGTTCACCTGTAAGTATGAAGAATAGAGAGGAACAGAGGCTTGAAACTTGAACTAGAAAATGATTTGCCTTAAATCTGAAACTTGATATTGATTTTCACTATGATCTGCTTTGGTCTTAGTTTGTTTTAGGTTGAAGTTGTAAATCTTAAACTGCATGTTGCTTTGGTGATTCTGCTTTGATATTTATCTGCTTTTTATTTTACAGGTTTTTGATTCTCAGATTTATAATTTTTCCTTGATTTTTCTTTTGATTGTATCTTCTCAGATTTTGATCTGAACTTCCTCTCAGGTTTGTTTTGTAGTTTTGTTCTTCTGTTCTGATTTCAGAAAGTGGAGATGAAAGAATTTAAAAGAAAAATTTTCTTTACTGCAAACAGCCGGGTTTCATTTTCTCAAATTTATTTTTATAAAATTCAAATAAAAGGAAAAAAACACTTGCTTGCCACTTGTTACCATAAATTAACACTTGTTAAATTTTCATAATAAAATGCTTACACTTTTTTAAAACAAGTAAATTTATGTTTAAAACCTTTATTCACATTAATTTATAATTTATAGTTTAAGTCCTTACTTTAATTAGTTTTTAAAAATTTAGTCTTAAAACCTTGTTAAACTTTTATTTTAATTTATAAAACATGTTTTATGTTTTTAAACCTTTGTTTTATTTTTATTTATTTACATAGATTTAAGTTTTTATCAATTATGTTTATATTTGTACATTTTCCATTATTTATTTTTATACAGCTTTTTAAAGAAATGGTTTAGAATGTAATTATACACAAATTACAAATGATATATGCACATTTATTAGTTCTTTAAAATATAAAGATTTTTAACTTCGATTTATAAAATATTTACTTTTGAATTCCAAATCAATACACACACACACACACACACCTATATATACATTATAATATTAGAAAGCAAATTTTTATTAATTTTAAAATATGGAGTTTTCAAATCTAATTTATTTTTCAAATATATTTACTTTGAATTTCAAATCCAAATTCTGTTTTACAATATATTTTATTTTAAACTTCCCAGATTAAAATTCTTTTTACAAATTTTACTTTCGCAATCTACTATATGTTTTTATTCCCAAATATTCAAATTATTTCTCAAATAAATTCACAAATAAATCCAAACCAAATATATTAATCAAAATATTTATTTCTGAATTTCCTATTAGAAATTCTATTTAAAATCATATTTATATACATTTATATTAATAAACAAACAAATTTGGAAAATACCAAATTAATTCACAATTTAATTTCAAAATTAAATTAATTACCAATTTAAATTTAGCTTAAAAATCGGGATTGTTACAGATTCCCCCTTAAGAAAATTTCATCCTCGAAATTTGTCAGGGAGACAACAAAGGATGGATACACAAAGATAGAGAAATAGTTTCCCAAATCAAACTGAATATCTATTCTGCATTTGGTTTACCAAATCAGAATATCATCAATAATCATGGGAACAAACTCATTCAATACTTTACAAAATATTTGGGTCATCAGTTCTACGAGATATGCAGGGCATTGGTTAGTATGAAGGGATAACTAACCATTCGTAGAATATATTGGGACTCAAAAGAACAAACAATGGATACTTAATTCAGGTTGAAATATCCCAAAGTATATACTAGCTTGTGCCTTTTTGGAACATAAGAAACAAAATTCTCAAATTTGGTTTTAAATGAAATTGTTCTATCAATACAACTAATTTTTAACTTCATATTTCGTTAACCCATTTATTTCGTTTTTAAAATTTCAAATTCATTAGAGTTTAAAATGCAAGGCTAATAGGTATCTGATGAAGAGAATACGAAATAGGAGTTTTCTACAACGAATCGCAAGGCCACCATCACACAAAAGCTTCTTCCCGGAGCTGCCACGAAGCAAACAAAGGATTGATATCATATCAAAGGAGATTGAGAAGAATTGTTTCTCCTTGTTATTTCAGGATATTGATCATTTGTGGTGGTATTCCCCTATCCCCTATCTCGTCCTCTTCTTGCACTCATATTCACTATCAGTTTATAGTAAGAGAATTTAATGAGGCATATGGACGGATATCTTAGGGATATACTCATTTTAGGACATTTGTAACCCTATCTCTGATGAGTTACCTAATGTGTTATACTCCAAAAGCTAAAGTTCAACCTTTAGCTCTGATACCACTTGTCACGACACGAAATCCGATGCTCGAAAATTGACATCCATACCTCACCTGTATTCGAATGTCGCAGATTCAAACGTCGAACTCTAGTTCAGATGGAGCTTATAACACACTAAGTATAACAATACAGCGGAAGAATACAATATCATTGATATACAATATTCGATACAATAATTTGATACAAATGATACCAATATCAGAGATACAACAGCGGAAAGATAAGCATCAATAGAGAAACTCCAAAAGAGAACTCCAACATCAAACTGCAACTGCAACTCCATAGCTAAAGCTCCAAACCACGAGCCCAAACCACCATCAAGTTGAAGTTAAGCAAATGCGATCCCGAACGCGATTGGAAAACCAAAGGCTTCGAAGGTTATTGAATTTACACCTATTATTTGATTATCTGAAAAACCCAACTCCAGACTGCCCGTGTGGAAAATTGTGGGCACCCAGAGTTTAGGAATGGAACAATAAACTCTAGGTCAGTCATGGGACTGGTATGAGCAAACAAAAACAATTTATCTTTGAAACAAACAGCAAAAGAATTTAGAATTAAAATCCGCAATGCTTTTTGGAAAATGAAACTACCATAAGGCCTCCCGGCACACACACCATGCAATCGCACACTTTGGGGAGATTTCTCCTTATGATAGTCAAACATGCTTGATAGGCGAAATCCTTTTTGATAATATTATTATTAGTGCATAGTGCAGAAAACAATTTCGAAAGTATAATATAAATCTCAGCCAGCATAGGTACCATTATATTATGCCTGCTATAGCTACCACCTGAGGTGGCAGGTTATACAACTGCAATCGTAAAGGGCGCATATTGGTGATTGGATTTCCAACAAATCGTCAGGCTAAGAAACTTCCTATTGCCACATGGGTACGCCTCTGGAGGGACGCCCTAAGGACCTACCCGGCTCTCTGCCAACACAAGGCCGGGTTACCCTTGCCTGGAAGTAACACCTACAAGTATGCCATCCCCGGTCGTTTGCGACCTTTATCCGAGAGCTCTCAACCACAAAGCAACCACAAAGTAATAAATTTTCAATGACCACATGAGTTAAGTATCTAGGCTCCATACCATGATACCACCCTTTTCCAAAAGAAATGGACATACTCTAAGGGCGCAACCCTTAATAACCTTGTCGTATCTTTCCTGTTTCGACCATTTCTGGGTTGTGAGATCCTGATGCAGTCTCGTCAATAAGGCTATGCTTTACACAAAAGCCATGCTTCGATCAACAAATGATCAGCAGTACTTCATATGCCACATTACCAAATTAGGGATGAATCACTAGTAACCATCAACTACATAACCTCTGAGCTCGTATGTCTCAGAGAAGGGTGTTAAGCTAACATAATAAATTCTCCACCACCAAACAGAAATGTATTTGATAGAAACTAGCTTTACATCTCAAAGTGTAAAGTCAGACACAAATCTATACAAGTCTGTTCCAGGCTCGAACATAACCGAAGGGGCTTCCAAAGAAGCCCTTGCAATCCGGGTATTCACAATCCCGATCGAACTCCCCATCACATATGGAGATCTCTATACCATAGCTACTCAGTGCAGAGTCATTCGACGGGTAATCCTTTCATCTTTGAAAAATACCCGGTCTTCACCACCGGTCTTCAAATGCAATCCTTAACGTCGTATCATTATTAAGAATGGGTTATATGACACAAGGTCCTCTCCCGGCTAAACCGAATAATGAGCGCATTATTTAAAAACAATATGGATATATGGATCTCAGTTAAGTCATAACTTATTATCCAAAACCTTTCTTTTAAATGGTTTAAACCAATTACCATTTTCAAATCTTTAAACAAAAAGATCCACTTCACAAAGTTCACCCATCTTTCACAAAAATTCATTCATGGCTTTCAAACAATTTCATTTCAAATTGGATTAACTCATCCAATCTTTAATCAAAGACTTAATTCATAGCTTTCAAAACTATTTCCAAAGATTCATTCATAACTTGGAAAACCATTTTCATTTCAAACTTGAAATCCTTTCAACACAAATTAGAAATCCTTTCTTTATATGAAAGCTATTATTAATTGAAAACAAATAGTTTTTGTTTCGAAAAAATCCGATTACATTTGTACAAGTTAAAGGCTTTGGGTTAAATTCAAATTCCCAAAATAATACTTTTAAAATGGTTTAAAACCCATATAAACACATTTATAACTTGTATAACCTTTCTAAACCATAATTTCCAAACATATAATTCAATTTCAAATTTTGAATTCAAATTTAAATCAAATTATTTAAATTTCAAAATTTTATCAAGTTATTCAAAATAACTTTTATCTTCAAAACTCCTTTTCAAAAGCTTTTCATATTTAATCCAAATCCATTTCCAAAACCATTTGAATTCAAAATTCAACTTTCAAAAATAATATTTAGATTTCAAAATATATGTTGCTTAACGATTTCCTCGTGCAATCCATATTTGTGCGCGTATAGTGTAGTCCAGGGGTTTCACACAATAGTGCAACATCATCAATCATCACAGATTCAAATACATCAATATCCATAAGCGGTATATTCCTATGACGCTTATCTTCCATTCACAGATCGTAGATAAATAATATACATTCATCACAGATAAAATGAATTACATTCATCACAGCTCGAATCAAAATAACTCATATCACAAAGCATCGCACATCAAGGATATCAAACAATACAAAGTATTTCACACAATTCAAAATCCATAAGTAAGATTAATTTATTCATCTGATTAATTTAAATCAGATGATTACTTATGAATAAATTACTAATCTTGGTTAATTGGTCATTAATTAATTATAACCCTTAATCATTAATTAATCATTAATCATTTATTAATTAACCTTTAATATGAATTAATCAACTTTTAATTATTAATTAATCAACCTTTAATCATTAAATAGTTAACTTCAATTATTTAATTATCCTTTAAATTAATAACCCTTAATTAATTAATTAACTAACCCTTAATTAGTTACCATTTAATTAATTATCCTTAATTAATTACAATAGGTGATTATCCCTAATCACTTTCATTAACTAAATCTTTAATTAATTAATTATCCTTAATTAATTATAATTCACACACATTAATTATCCTTAATTAATTATAATAAGTAACTATCCATAATTACTTAATTAACTTTAACCATTAATTAATTATTTTTAACTAAGTAATTATCTTTAAGTAATTAATTACCTTTAATTACTTACATTAATCAATCTTCTAATTAATTAATTATCCTTAATTATGAAATTAATTAACCTTAATCAATCTTTGATTAAGTAATTATCCTTAAAATTTTCTTACATTAAATAATTATCTTTAACAACTAAAATCAAGTAATTAATCTTTTAATCACTTAAGACTTTAATCAAATCAAAAGATAATCCCTTCATCTTAAATTGATTGCTTTAAATATCAAAGGTTATTTTTAAATATAAAAAAACACGTTAAAATTTAATAAATTTTAAAATAATTTATATTTAAAACCTTTAATTAATACAAAAATAAACACGTACTGTATATAAGAATTGGTTTAACAAAATTCGTTAAAACTTGATCAAACTTTATAAACCTTGTTTAAAATTTTGTACTTTAAAACTGTTTTATACACAAACACTCAAACCTGGGTCAATCTTTAGTTTTCCCCAGTAAAACTTCGGGCTTCACCCAATCTTCACCTGCTTCGAGATATTCACGCGAATAACTCGAGCACAACCCGAGCATATCATCTTCTCCCTCAAAACCAATATTACTTCCAGATGCACAACTTCACGTGTGCACATGCACGGCTAATCGCTGGCCCTCCGACCAACTTCGCTACCACCCACACATCATTGACAATCGTATCGATTAATCCGAGCATCCAGAATCACTAGACTTGCCTGAAATCAAAATCGGGTATACCTAGCTCCATTTGAAACCAACCCCAATCACTGAAGAACACCCTGTGTCATCTCCTCTGACCGTTGTAGACCCTGCGACCATGTCCAAAGATTCGCCAGAACCTCCTCTTCTTGTTCCCCCTAAGTCCAATGCCCTTGAAATCACCATCGACACTGCAGTAATCACAGAAACTCAACCAACCCTGAATGTAAATCGAACCCTAGTTCAACCTCAGCCCGCCGCCACATTCATCTAAAAATGCTTCCACTATTTTTCCATGAATCCCCTACACACCAGCTAGCTTTGGCAGAAATCTTGACCCACGGATTGTCGTCGATCGACGAAATTTACACAAAACAAGTTTTCTGTTCAACTCCAAATTTCCCACAAATCCCAAATTTAAAAATCACAATATTATCGTTAAAATTCGTCATTTTCGAATGCGAATTTCATTACAAAATCAAAACGTAGTAATTTAATACTTGACTCTTTGCCTTAAGTTGATTCTTCACTGTAAATATATTTTTTTGAATAATTACTGAGTATAAACACCTGAAATAAATTTTAAAAATAATGTTGCAGTCTTATGATCATTTTCTATTTGTAAATCAAAATCTAAAATTTATTAGATAAGGTGCAGTTTGAATTTTCTTTAGTGGCCTTAAGTTTGAACTTCAACAGGGTATAACATATGTATGGATATACATACATACAGACATGCAAACACATAGAACAGTAAAGCATTTTGCACAGCAACTCAAAGCATTCATCACAACATCAAATACATGAACAGATTTAACTTAAAACTGGCTAATTTTCTCACCTGGAAGTATGAAGAACAGAGAGGAACAGAGGCTTGAAACTTGAACTGTTTGAACTGGAAAATGATTTGACTTAAATCTGAAACTTGATATTGATTTGCACTATGATCTGCTTTGGTCTTAGTTTGTTTTAAGTTGAAGTTGTAAATCTTAAATTGCATGTTGCTTTAGGATGATTCTGATTTGATACTGATCTGCCTTTTATTTTCCAGGTTTTTGATTCTCAGATTTATAATTTTTCCATGATTTTTGTTTTGATTGAATCTTCTCGGATTTTGATCTGAACTTCCTCTCAGGTTTGTTTTGTAGTTTTGTTCTTCTGTTTTGATTTCAGAAAGTGGAGATGAAAGAATATGAAAGAAAATTTTTCTTTACTGTAAATAACTTGGCTTCGCTTTCTCAAATGTATTTTTATAAAATTCAAATTAAAAGGAAAAGAAACACTTGCTTGCCACTTGTTACCATAAATTAACACTTGTTTAATTTTCATAATAAAATGCTTACACTTGTTTAAAACAAGTAAATTTATGTTTAAAACCTTTATCTACATTAATTTATAATTTAAATCATTAGTTTAGTTAGTTTTTAAAAATTCAGTTTTAAACCCTTGTTAAACTTTTATTTTAATATATAAAACATGTTTTATGTTTTTAAACCTTTGTTTTATTTTTATTTATTTACATAGATTTAAGTTTTTGTCAATTATGTTTATATTTGTACATTTTCCATTATTTATTTTTATAAAACTTTTAAAGAAATGATTTAAAATGTAACTATACACAAATTACAAATGATGTATACACATTTATTATTTCTTTAAAATAAAAGACTTTTAACTTCAATTTATAAAATATTTACTTTTGAATTCCAAATCAATATATGTGTGTGTGTGTGTACCTATATATACATTATAATATTAGAAAGCAAATTTTTATTAATTTTAAAATATGGAGTTTTCAAATCCAATTTATTTTTCAAATATATTTATTTTGAATTTCGAATCCAAGTTCTGTTTTACAATATATTTTATTTTAAAATTCCCATATTAAAATTCTTTTTACAAATTGTACTTTTGCAATCTACTAGATGTTTTTATTCCCAAATATTCAAATTATTTCTTAAATAAATTCACAAATAAACCAAACCAAATATATTATTCAAAATATTTATTTCTGAATTTCCAATTATAAATTCTATTTAAAATCATATTTATATATATTTATATTACAGGAAATTATTGTCAAGGACAAAATTTCACAGCTTTTTAGCCTCAAGGACAGACCTTCAATATTTTATCCTGAAGGACAAATTTCTGTAGGTATCAGTTTTTAGTTGTTGATAGCAGTTTTTAGGTATCAGTTTGTAGTTATCTATAGCAGTTTTTAGGTATCAGTTTTAGCTCGGTAGCAGTTTTGTTGTCCTTATAAATAATTTTGGAAAATGTTTGTCCTTGTGAATAATTTTTAGAAGAATGTTTGTCCTTATGGCAAAATATTGAGGTCGTGTCCTTGAGGCAAAAAATATAGAAATCTTTGTCCTTCAAATTAATTCTTCCTTTATATTAATAAACAAACAAATTTGGAAAATACCAAATTAATTCACAATTTAATTTAAAAATTAAATTAATTACCAATTTAAATTTAGCTTAAAAATCGAGATCGTTACAATAGCCCCTATAAAAATGGTTATAAACGGTTATATTTTCTCCAATAAATTCTTCGCAAATCAAACACCTTCAATCAAATAGCCCTATTTTAAAAAATGTCACAAAATAGCTTAATGATAAAGAAGTTATGAAAATATAGATTTCAACCGCCCCATCAGTAATAGCGATAACAGTATGAAGGAAAGTCAGACTGATTCTAATGAAGAAGACAAGCTATATAAACTAAGAGATTTCTTCAATTGTCATCAGACACCGCTACTGATAGTGATGAGTTAGAGTTAATGATGCAAGCTATAAACGTCTATCAACAAAGGGTCCAAAAATTCATACCGGAAGGATCTTCTAGTGTAACTCATGGAGGAGATGTATTTGGCAGTATAGACAAAAGGAAGACGCATGATCATAAAGAAGGAACTGCTAGATTATTGAAAGACTATTTCAATACCCCTTGTAACTACGATTGTAAAGATTTTCATCGTCAATTCCGAATGAGTAAGAATATGTTTATGCATATTTCTAATTGAGTTGTCGACATGAGAATTATTTTGTTAAAAAACGTAATAATGTCGCTACCTTAGGATATTCACCTTATCAAAAAATTATAGGAGCATTACATGTTATAACTTATGGGATAACCATTAATATATTTGATAAGGTGGTCTGAATGGGTGAGAGTACGATTAATTTAAGTTTAGAATGGTTTTTATAGCCATATGGTGCATAATGTTTGCGATATCCAACATAAAGCAATGTCAACAAACTCAAAACGCTAGGAGCTAAAAAAGCTTTTCCTGGACTGTTAGGTAGTCTCAACTGTATGTACTAGCAGTGGAAAAACTGTACACGTACTTCGGATGCCCTAGTTCCTTGAATGGTATTAAAATGTTACACCAATCACATCTATTTAAGAATCTAGCACACAGAAATGCCTCTGCATGCAATTTTAGTATTTTTGCAAATTCCTATGACATGGGATATTATTTAGCGGATGACATAGTTCTATCATGGGGTACCCTAGTCCAAACAATTCCAAATCTAGAAATAGAGAAAGAGAACTATTTTGCTCAAAGGCAAGAGGCTGAAAAAAGACATAAAGCGAGCTTTTGTGTTTTACATGTAAGGTTTGCGATTGTAAAAAATCCTATTAAACTGTGGATGCCAAAGGCATTAAGCAATGTGATGCGGGCATGTATTACACTACATAATATGATCATAGAAGAAGAAAGAGCTGCATTTCCATCTTATTTAGGATACGATCTGGATGACACGACTATGGTTGTTGTGGGTAGAGATCCATACGCTATTGAGGTTTTCTTAAGACGTTTGCATAGAATTAGATCTAGAGAAATGCATGAAAATCTTCAAGATAGCCTAGTTGAGCACTAATGGCATTTGAAAGGAAATCACCTATGTTGTAATGGTTATTGTACTAGTTGTATTGTGAAATAGTCTGAAATATCATAGTATAGATGGCATTCATGGTATGTTGTAATAATTATTGTACTAGTTATGTTGTAATGGTTATTGACATTCAAACATATCCTGTACAGTTTAGTTAATTCAACTTATAGTTTTTATGGTATGTAATATCCAATCTCCTTTATGGACAGTGACTAGTCCTATCAAAATATCTGCTGTTTGTGCAATATTTTAGCTACTTTAGTTTTCAAAATGCATTAACTGGAGTATGTATGAGTATACTCACTAAATAACATCCCTTTATTTCTAATTTACATCAATACAGAAGTTTTTCAACAACGATGGATCCTAGTCACATTTTTCTTCCTTCATCATATGACTATGAAGGTCCCTTTGAGCATCCAATGCCTTCCAATCCATCATCACTTGAAACTTATATTGATTTCCACATTGAAATGCAAGTTTTACACTACAAAGATTTGCGAGAGCATGAACGTGAATAAGAAGAACTTCAAAGACAAGTGAGGGAACATAGACATTGTAAAGAAAGACTAAGTCGACAACAACGACACGCTTCAAGGCATCGACAACAACAAATCATCCTTTCAAAAATCGAATAAAAAGTTGACTCGCCAATTATAATATATGCATGTTGATACGCCGTTGTAGAAGAGTTATTCAAAAAGGAAATGATATTGTTCATCATTATTTCAAATGCCACATACATCCAAGAGGTTGTGGGTTTTGGCAGTGGACTGATGATCCTTTTCCTCAACGAGCCGCTGACTATGCTAACGAATTAGTGTATCGACTAATAACATTGCAAATTCAATTTTTTGGTGGCAAAATGAAATCAGTAGACTTCACAGTCAGTTTTATGGACTAAATATTAGCAAACAAAATTAAGTTATTACGCCTAGTGTTTTTAATAATGTTAGATGATGATGCATGACATTGTATCACTACTTGAGCACTGTTATTGGTTTCTTCGAAAACAGATTAATATTTCGATATATAGCTCATACAAATGTTATAGAATACAAATAGTGATAGATAGATATTTATTGTTAACAAACACTCATGAGGTTGTTAGTTAAATTGAAACATATAGTTGTTCCATAGCTCTTATGCATCATGCCCCACAAAGCTTGAACGATATTCGAAGAAGTAACGTAAGTCGAAGGTTGAACGTGACAGTTGAAAAATGTCTTCCTCTTTCACTTCAACCATTATTTTGCAATACTTCATACATGACTTACTAAATATCACAAACGTACTTCTTGTGTCAAGAATCCTCCTTATGAATCTACAATCTGAATTATTGTTCTATGCTTCATTGAGGGTAACCAAAAATCTTGATAAATCTCTTCTACCATATGAAGAGGATGTACGCTTTTATCAATAATAAGTAATCCGCCAAAATCCATGCTTCAGTTGTCATTTTGAAATTTAATAGCTCAAAACAGATTCGACATTCATATATATAGTAGAAAAAATATTAAAGAGCAAAGAAGCATCAAGTGAACACATTTCATATGCTTACTACTCTCAAAATAGTTTTGCATTAAATGCTATAAAAAGTTGACTAATTCTTACACAAACAAATAATTTTTATCTACAGTTGATTAGGCCAGATACCCTAAAAAACAGGTTGAGTTGATTGGACACGACGAAAAATAGGTAATAGGACTAGACAATTCCAAAAATAGATGATTAGACCAGACAGTACGAACATTATTTTCGTGATAGTTGATAATACATGCAATAATCAACTATGTTTTCCAGATACTGCAAAAACCGACTAATAAGACTACATACTACAAAAAATAGGTGATAAGACTAGAATGCCAAAAATAGATGATTAGATCAGGTACTACAAACATTATTTTCACGATAGTTGATAAGAAATGCAATATTCCGCTATGTTTTCTAGCCATCGCAAAAACAAGCCAATAAGACTGCACACTACAAAAAACTGGTGATAAGACTAAACATTATAACTATGAGATGAGAAGACTAGTCAATGAAAAAAGCAATTTGCATCAAATTATATATATAGTGTATAACATATTGCATATAGTCTTCATACTTAAACAAATCTATCTCTACTAAATAAAAGAACAAACAAATTAATGGCAAACTCAAACAACAAAAATGTTGATGAAATGAACTTGTATGACGATAGTCTCACAAACTTTACAAGTAAACTAACGCAGTCTGAAGCTTCACAGGTGATGCCGATACAATTCTTCACTCCACAGCAAAATCAGTTTCTTAGCCAACTTAATTTAGCACAACAGTTTGGTAACTTGATTAATCAAATCCCGCTAAAGCCTAATATGTATGGTGGTTTACAACCGATAATTCCTCCCACTGAAGCTGTGACACCCCACCTCTATACCCACGCTAGCCAAGGACACTACGGTGTAATGCCGTCAACTAGCACGGAGAATAAGGCTGTTGAGGAGCGACCATCCGTGTAATTGCTCTGCGCGAGCACCGATATGTCAGATAGTATAACATGCATTTTATTTCAAGAGGAAATCCGACATACCTATACAAACACAAAGCTACCACACAGTGGCTATAATAATCTTCGGAAACAAATATAGAAAAAAGCAGAGCACAAATCAGTCACAGATAATTCATATCACAAAGGCGGAAGAAGATATGAATATATAACTAACACATGAAAGTGTATATTAGAGCAGTGGTTAAAAAGATCCACCATAATACAAAAGAATAGCAACACGTGCTATACAAAAGAATACATCTATGAGTCCATATCTCAAGTGTATACAACAAAATAAACTACTAATCTAAGTAGTTAGCCAAAAGATCATATGATAACCCCAGAAGAGAAGTCAAACAGAAGCACCTGTAACATCTCGGTCTGACCCGAGTATTATTTAAGAAGAAAATAATAAACGGATCAGTCTAGTTATAAATATCAGAAGAAATGATATAGAATAAGAGATATGACTAAACACATAATAATTACAATGCCAAGCTGTGATAAATAAATAATTGAAGAATCAATAAGAGATTAATCAATATCGCAAAGATCTTCTCAAAGATAAAAATGAATGTCATACTCCTAATTTCATTCACCAAGCCACAATAAATGACATATATATCAATGCCAATCGTAAAAGTTGGTGAAACATAAATTCCAGAAATCATCAAATAGAAATCCATAAATCACAATAAAAGGATGTCCAATCCTATAAATTGGACATCGACGCACCTAGAAAGACACGCCCCATGCACAGTCGAACATCGACGCACCTAGAAAGATACGCCCCCATGCTCTAGCATCGACGCACCTAGAAAGATACGCCACATGCATAAATAAACATCGATGCACCTAGAAAAATACACCCCATGTAATGTCTAACATCGATGCACCTAGAAAGATACACCCCATGCAAAGTCAAACATCGACGCACCTAGAAAGACATGCCCCATGCATAGACGAACATCGACGAACCTAGAAAGATACGCCCCATGTCCCGACTTATTGAGCCGATTGCTCCACGAAGTAAACAAACATCGATACACCTAGAAAGGTACACCCCATGCATAAATAAACATCGACGCACCTAGAAAGGTACGACCCATGTGTAAACAAACATCGACGCACTTAGATAGGTACGACCCATGCAAGAAATGAGACGAAGCTCAATAAATTGAGGAACAGTCCTCCACATAAACAAAGAGACATCGCACAATGCTAATCTAAACCATAAAATGATCGTCATGATCACCGAGAAGTGTCAATTACAGTAAGCTAGTAAATATATGAGCTTAGCTTCATGTCCCATAACCACTAGTTTAACTTAAATATTTACGAACAAATTGTAGATCTCCACTAGAAAATTGTCACAAGAGTTTCAATCGAACAAGTCCAAGAATTAACCGACGAAGTAAACACAAGCGTTTCATACCACTTGTTTTACTAAGCCGTTTAATTAGATTTCTCATACGAGTGAGGTAAAGGCTTGTATGTACTAATAGATTGGAAACCGGTTTGAAAAAACGAGCTTTGTAATAAAATAGTGTTGAAATCATTTGAAGAAACAGTTTTGATATTTACTACTAGTATAGAAAACCTTTATATTTTTAAAGTGACAAATCACAAAGAAGATTGTAGGAACAATCAATCACTAAAATTCACATACGAAGACGTGAATAGAATCCAAAGAAATCGATACCGAATCCATCGAAATGGGTATTCCAAGAATTCTCGAAGAAAATAAGTCATCAAAGTCAATAATACATGATAACAACAAATAGGAAACAACACGAATCGATTAGAGTTGGAAATTCAAACAACTAGGTAAAATAGGCATAGTTGGCAAATAGCAGCAAGTCGGTCAACCGGACTCCCTGAGTCGGTTGACCGAACCAGAGGTTGGAAGTGCTCGGGGCACCAGGTCGGTTGACCGGCCCAGGGGCTCGGTCGGCCGAAGCCTGTACCCAGCACTTCCAAAACAGAGGCAGGAAGTGCCTGGGCTATAGGTCGGTCGGCCGAACCTGTTGCCAGCACTCCCATGCCTTATTTCAAATGAGGTGCAAATCTCGATCAAATTGCATTCGCTCGAGCAACGGCGCTAAGGGTTTATGCCAATCGACTACCCGACCCTATAAGCTCTTCGATGCATAATCAAAAACACATTCAAACATCAAAGCTATGATTTTTAAAGAATTGAACCCAAAACACCAAAAATTGGAATATTCACCAAATCAATCCAAACCAAAAGCAAATGCACACGAATAAGTGTTAGGAATTCATACCTAACATTCGAAGATAAATATAAGCATAGATGTGAGATAAAAATCTCACATTTGAACCCAAATTAATGAAGAAGAAGCTTGAAAGCAAAGGAAGATCAACCACACTTCAATCTTAACACTAGAAGCTTGAATCTAAGCTTAAAAGATAAACATTTTCTAAATTAGGTTTAGCAATTTTCTGAAATCAAAGAGAGAATGAGTTGGAGAAGGAGAAGGAGATGCTTACTAATGGGTTATCTTTGATTTTGGAGCAAGAACTTGAGCTAGCAAGAGGAACTAGGGCTTGGAGTTTCTAATTCCCTTTCCTTTCCACCATTTTCAGTTGGAGCTTGAGTTTGAGGAGTGGGAATGAGTGAATGGAGAGGAGAGGGCTAAGTTAGAGTATAAGTGGGGTTAATGGGCTGAAACCCAACCCAAAGCCCTAAAGAAAAAGTAGCAAAATTCAACTTACTCCAAACATATTGAAATTTATACTCAAAAAGGTCGCAAACGGCGTTTTGAACTCAATGGGAGGGGTCTCGAGTCCTAATTCGAATGTTTGCAAAAAGTAGGTTTTCGGACCAAAATCCGACGAACGATAAAATATTTAAATATACAATTGATAAATATGCAGGTTGTTACAGACTTCCCTCCTTAAAGAAATTGCGTCCTCGCAATACTTAAGAAGAAAATAAGAAGTAACAACCATAGAAGCATATCATTACAAACAAAAAAATTTGAAATAGGAAGTTCACCATAAGGAGCATGAAAGTGTAAGCCTGAACGGGATCGCTCGATGAATTCTCAGGATTCCCAAGAACAATCCTTAGGATTTGAGAACCATCGAACTCTCACAAGAAGAACATCTTTATTCCGAAGGCGCTCAACCCCCGAAGCAATGATGCGAATGGAATGTTGCTCATAAGTCAAATCTGGTGAAACTTCAATTTCATCAATAACACCAGCTCGAGAATAAAAATAGGAAACTTAAAAGCATTTTCATAGTTAAAAGACGCAGAAAACGTCAAGAATAGCAGAAAATTGAGCCAGTGCAACGGCATAGTATAGAAACAGTACGCCCGAGAAACTAGAAACTCAAATAATTTGGGACATCAGCGTAGTACAAAAACGGTACGCCAAATGAACCAAAGCCCGAATAATTTCGGAACACCGACGTAGTACAAAAATGGTACGTCCAATGAACCGATAAATCGGAACAACGATGTAGTATAATAACAGTACATCCGACGAACCGAACACCATAAAAGAACATCGGACGCTAGTCCATAAAAAAATGAGATAAAGCTCAATAAAAAAAGTATATCAAAACATTCGATGAACTTGATAAAAAGATAATTTCATTCAGACATCATCAAAGAATCAACACCTTGTTGCCTACGACAAAACGTATTGGCAACATGATTTCCCCTTCGGGAATAGAAAGAATATCCAGATCATAAGATGCTAGGAACTCGAGTCAACATGAAGTTCCCTATGAGAAAATAAATATTTCAAAGATTTATGATCGAGGTAGAGAACAAATTTCTCATCCAAATATGATGATGCCAAATTCCAAAAGTAAAAACAATAGCCGCGAGCACTAGATCATGAGTGGCATATCTAGTCTTGATAAACTATAATGATTTAGAAGCACAAGTGTTAGCACGTTCTCCTTTGCAAGAGAATGACATCCAAACCAATACGACTAGTATCGGTACAAATAGCAAAGTCTTGGTTCCCCTTCAGGAATCACAAGAATAAGAGTATCGAAAGGAAGAGTTCTTTTAAATAATCCTCTTTTTTCATGAAAAGTTAAAACTTTCAAAAGTACATTTATCTTTATGTAATAATCTTTCTAGAAAAATTTACATTTTACAAGTCAATATATCGTGTCAGATTGTCTCATCAAAGCGTTTAGGAAATTCCTATCGATAACGTTGATCAAGCGCATCGACCAAAATTCTTAAAACACTAAATGGGCAATACAATCACAAAATCATCTTCTATATGACAAAAATGTTTCTCAAAAACTTTTAAGAATATTCTTTGCTTGTTTAAGAGCAAATCAAATTGTACTTATAAATAAATCTTATGAAAAAGATTTGCAAAATTTTAAATTTCAATTTTTATCCAAAATCAATAAATACAAAGATGGAGTCATCGAGATATTCGTAGAATACTCGATTTATAATATGGATGAAACAAGATGGGCAAATTGAATGACATAATAATTCATTCATAGAATCATAACGAGTGCGGAATGCGGTAAGTGGAATGCTAACTCCCGCAACTCGTAGCAAATGAAAATCGGTGGCAAGGTCGAACTAAAAAGACCTTAACACTACTCAAAAGATTGCCTAGGTGACAGTCCTAAGACAAACTCAAAAATACCGGAAAAGTTTCACAAATTATTTAGATAAGAGAAATAACACTTTTCTCATCTTGAGGGCTTAAAGAATAAAATGATGCCTTCAAAAATTTGAAATCGGAATCATAAGAAAAAATAGAAATCTGCTTAATAGATAGAAAATGTCGGAGATGAATAGTCCACACGGAAAATAGGATATGGGCCTCACAACGATTAAGCCAATCCTTACAAAAATCAATTCCGAAGCCTAAGTAAAAATATCGGCTCGGAAAGAAAAATCACATAAAATAGTTTCGGCATCAATAGAAAGCAAATTGAGTGTTGCGGATCTACCATCCGGATTCACAATCCTCAAAGAAGTCATCAAACCCAAAATATTCAAAGAAAAAGAATCGACAAGTTCTTTTGATATAAAAATAATGAGATGAAACCCATATAAAAAAGAACTCGAATAAGAAGATCACGAAATAAAACAATGCCATCAAGGATTGAGTGAAAAATACCTTGACCAAGAGAAGAGTTGTTAGAGGCTTGCACTGCATTGAGCTTTCCCTCCTTCTTACCTTGAAGTATGGGACATGCAGTTATATGGTGACCCGAATTCTTGCAATAGCGACAAAAGAGGGGTCTCGGACACTCCCTTGCATAATGGTTCGTGGAACCACAATTGTAGCATTGACCACGACTAGAGGTAGGAGTCTTTGCTACCGGAATTTGTTGCTTCCCTTTCTTATTACAATTGGGGCCCTTGAATTTGATAGGCCTCTTCAAGTTATTGTCGAACTTCTGTTGGGTACGCACAACTTCAACATCACCTTCATTATCGGCCTCTTCAAGACGAAGAGCGATATCAATAAGCTGATCGAAAGAAACTTCCAATTTTAGAAGTAATGGCTTCTTGAGATTTTTGTTCAAGCCATAGATAAATCTCTGATTTTTCTTCATCGGGGTATTAATATACTCAATCCCGTATTTAGAAAGAGATTCGAAAGATGCGACATAATCTATCACAGAAGATTCACCTTGAACAAGGTCGATAAAACGCCGGGCCAAAGTTACTTTTTCAGCCTCCGGCACAAATTTCAATTCGAATCTTCTCCGGAATTGCTCCCAAGTAAGATCCGCTTGAATGATTTCGGAAACCAAGAGCTCATACCAATCTAATGCTCTTTCTTGGAGCATGCTAGAAGCCACTTGGACTCGATATAGATCAATAAGGTTCATGCGAGAAAAGATGCGATCACATGATTTGAGCCAAGCCTGAATTTCAATAACACTCTCGGATCCCTTGAATGGCCTTCCACCCAAATCGGTGTAGTCTCTGCACAAGCGTGCAAAACTGGATCTAGGATGAGTAGGCTCTGGATTGGGTCCGGCAGCTTGAGCGTTCTTAACAAGATCTAGAAGCTGTTGGGCAGACATAAAAACTCCATCTTGGGGAGTAGCACTAGATTGACCGGCGCTGGGACGGCCAGGTCTAACCATTTCTCTTCTTTAAGAAAGAAAGAAAGAAGAGGAAAAAGTTATTCTCAAAATAAATTTCAATCAAACTTGATTGATAAAACAAGAAATCATAAAGAAAATAGGATGAATCGGTACGAAGACTCGAATTAAATCCTAAAGCACGACTCCTAAGATGGACTTAGGATGATGATCCTTGTTAAATTATTCTACATTGTTCCGAAGTTTTGCTCTGATACCAAGCTGTGACGCCCCACCTCTATACCTACGCTAGCCAAGGACACTACGTTGTAATGCCGTCACCTAGCACGGAGAATAAGGCTGTTGAGGAGCGACCATCCGTGTAATTGCTTTCCGCGAGCACCGATATGTCAGATAGTATAACATGCATTTTATTTCAAGAGGAAATCTGACATACCGATACAAACACAAAGCTACCACACAGTGGCTATAATAATCTTCGGAAACAAATATAGAAATAAGCATAATACAAATCAGTCACAGATAATTCATATCACAAAGGCAGAAGAAGATATGAATATATAACTAACACATGAAAGTGTATATCAGAGTAGTGGTCAAAAAGATCCACCATAATACAAAAGAATAGCAACACGTGCTATACAACAGAATACATCTATGAGTCCATATCACAAGTGTATACAATAAAATAAACTACTAATCTAAGTAGTTAGCCAAAAGATCATATGATAACCCCAGAGGAGAAGTCAAGCAGAAGCACCTGTAACATCTCGGTTCGACCCGAGTATTATTTAAGAAGAAAATAATAAACGGACCAGTCTAGCTATAAATATCAGAAAAAATGATATAGAATAAGAGATATGACTAAACACATAATAATCACAATGCCAAGCTGTGATGAATAAATAATTGAAGAATCAATAAGAGATTAATCAATATCGCAAAGATCTTCTCAAAGATAAAAATGAATGTCATACTCCTAATTTCATTCACCAAGCCACAATAAATGACATATATATCAATGCCAATCGTAAAAGTTGGTGAAACATAAATTCCAGAAATCATCAAATAGAAATCCAGAAATCACAATAAAAGGATGACCAATCCCATAAACTGGACATCGACGCACCTAGAAAGACACGGCCCATGCACAGTCGAACATCGACGCACCTAGAAAGATACGCCCCATGCTCTAGCATCGATGCACCTAGAAAGATACGCCCCATGCATAAATAAACATCGATGCACCTAGAAAGATACATCCCATGTAATGTCTAACATCGATGCACCTAGAAAGATACACCCCATGCAAAGTCGAACATCGACGCACCTAGAAAAACACGCCCCATGCATAGACGAACATCGACACACCTAGAATGATACGCCCCATGTCCCGACTTATTGAGCTGATTGCTCCACGAAGTAAATAAACATCGATGCACCTAGAAAGGTACACCCCATGCATAAATAAACATCGACGCACCTAGAAAGGTACGACCCATGTGTAAACAAACATCGACGCACCTAGATAGGTACGACCCATGCAAGAAATGAGACGAAGCTCAATAAATTGAGGAACAGTCCTCCACATAGACAAAGAGACATCGCACAATGCTAGTCTAAACCATAAAATGATCGTCATGATCACCGAGAAGTGTCAATTACAGTAAGCTAGTAAATATATGAGCTTAGCTTCATGTCCCATAACCACTAGCTTAACTTAAATATTTACGAACAAATTGTAGATCTCCACTAGAAAATTGTCACAAGAGTTTCAATCGAACAAGTCCAATAATTAACCGACGAAGTAAACGCAATACTAAGCCGTTTAATTAGATTTCTCATACGAGTGAGGCAAAGGCTTGTATGTACTAATAGATTGGAAATCGGTTTGAGAAAACGAGCTTTGTAATAAAATAGTGTTGAAATCATTTGAAGAAAGAGTTTTGATATTTACTACTAGTACAGAAAACCTTTATATTTTTAAATTGATAAATCACAAAGAAGATTGTAGGAACAATCAATCACTAAAATTCAAATACGAAGACATGAATAGAATCCAAAGAAATCGATACCGAATCCATCGAAATGGGTATTCCAAAAATTCCCGAAGAAAATAAGTCATCAAAGTCAATAATACATGATAACAACAAATAGGAAACAACACGAATCGATTAGAGTTGGAAATTCAAACAACTAGGCAAAATAGGCATAGTTGGCAAATAGCAGCAGGTCGGTCAACCGGACTCCCTGAGTCGGTTGACCGAACCAGAGGTTGGAAGTGCTCGGGGCACCAGGTCGGTCCACCGGCCCAGGGGCTCGGTCGGCCGAAGCCTGTACCCAGCACTTCCAAAACAGAGGTAGGAAGTGCCTGGGCTACAGGTCGGTCGGCCGGCCCAGAGGCTCGGTCGGTCGAACTTGTTGCCAGCACTCCCATTCCCTATTTCAAATGAGGTGCAAATCTCGATCAAATTGCATTCGCTCGAGCAACGACGCTAAGAGTTTATGCCAATCGACTACCCGGCCCTATAAGCTCTTCGATGCATAATCAAAAACACATTCAAACATCAAAGCTTTGATTTTTAAAGAATTGAACCCAAAACACCAAAAATTGGAATATTCACCAAATCAATCCAAACCAAAAGCAAATGCACATGAATAAGTGTTAGGAATTCATACTTAACATTTGAAGATAAATATAAGCATAGATGTGAGATAAAAATCTCACCTTTGAACCCAAATTAATGAAGAAGAAGCTTGAAAGCAAAGGAAGATCAACCACACTTCAATCTCAACACTAGAAGCTTGAATCTAAGCTTAAAAGAGAAACATTTCCTAAATTAGGTTTAGGAATTTTCTGAAATCAAAGAGAGAATGAGTTGGAGAAGAAGAAGATGCATACTAATGGGTTCTCTTTGATTTTGGTGTAAGAACTTGAGCTAGCAAGAGGAACTAGGGCTTGGAGTTTCTAATTCCCTTTCCTTTCCACCATTTTCAGTTGGAGCTTGAGTTTGAGGAGTGGGAATGAGTGAATGGAGAGGAGAGGGCTGAGCTAGAGTATAAGTGGCGTTAATGGGCTGAAACCCAACCCAAAGCCCTAAAGAAAAAGTAGCAAAATTCAACTTACTTCAAACATATCGAAGTTTATACTCAAAACGGTTGCAAACGGCGTTTTGAACTCAATGGGAGGGGTCTCGAGTCCTAATTCGACTGTTGGCAAAAAGTAGGTTTTCAGACCAAAATCCGATTAAACGATAAAATATTTAAATAAAATATTTGAACATACAATTGATAAATATGCGGGTTGTTACAGAAACCATCCAAGGAACCCCTTTAGAAGCAGTTACAAGTGACAAAGGGAAAGGCAGGGCATAAAGACCTTACAACACAAGAAAGCCTAATCTTCAAATCCACTAAATCCGTTGATACAAGCGTCGATAGTGGTAAGATTTAGAGAGCACATGGCTATAAGGTGTTGGTCAATGCATGGGTTAAGGCATCTGTAGTTCTGTCAGGACGTTCCACTATAAGGTTCTTCTATTTGAAACTAAATGAGATCTACAACCAGGACCTGGAATGCCAAAAAAGCAATCTTTTGAGAGCAAAAGACAACATGACAATAACTTGAATAATATGTGTACCAACTACAAAGATACAATAGTACAACGAGAAAATAGACTAAGGAGTGAACAATCATTCATAGACTTGAAAGACAATTATAATAAGATATATCATGATATTTACAATAGTGATTTCAAGGCTTATGAAGCATTTGAAATTCTTTCATTAAAGCCATGGCGGGCAACTCTCAATGTAGAAGAGGATGCTAGTGAGAGGGAGACCGAAGAATTTAATATAATAAACGTAGCTTCAAGAATGTCCACGGATTCATCCCTTTGCAATTCAAATGAATCTCCTGTGTTAGTGGACGCAGAGGGCAATGATTGTAGTCCATCGACTCCTACTTCAGGAATGCTGTATGTCGAGTTGTAGGCCGCCCTGAAGGAATAAAATCAAGCAAGAGATTGTTGTTGTGAAACAAGGAAGCAAGTGACTTGGTAGTGGTTAGTGACAAGCTAACTTCACTTCTAAGTGATATTTCAATTGTATCTGCCTCAAAAAAGTGGAACGATTGAAGCTAAAAGAGCAGAAGTTAAGGATCGCAGGTTCAACAAGATGCAGATAGAATAAAAGTTCTATGAGAAATAACATTAAGATGGCCGGTGAAAGACATTTACGAGAAAAAGAAGAGGAAGATTATTTGGCTAAAGATGTTTCTCATTTATTTGAAGAGTTTGTGGAATACATTTTGGTTAAAAAACACAATTTTCCAAGAGTGTAATAATAAAGGTATCAAGCCAAAGAAGAAAGTTACGGGATGTAGAAGAACTGCAACGACATTGTTTGTATCACTAATTTAGTGCTTTCTTATTTCAATTTCGGTGCTTGACTGTGAGTTTGTAGGTTTATTTTGAGTTTATTGAATGATTAAGTGTCTTTATTTATTAGATTATGTTTCTGAATTTGATTAGTGTTAACCTTATATATAAATACTTGTATATATGTATGTGCGTAATCTATAAACAATAAAAAAACAAATAAACAAATAAATATTATTTTCAAGAGTTTGCTTATCAACTTAAAAGCAACTTAAATATACCTAATTTCATATAAATAAATAAAAATGTAAACAAACAAACAAATAAATTCATAAATAAACAAGTAAAAAAAATAGAAAAAAAAAACCAAAAATCCTAAACTAATAAATATAAAAACTAAGGTAGCGTTTGCTTTGTTATTTTTAGTTGGGTTTTCGTCCATACAAAAATGCATATGATGCATTTATGTTGCTGAAAATGACCAATTTGAAAAACGAAGTTAACATACAAAATAGAGAACATTTTATTTTTTATATTTTTCGCGTTTTGAGAAATAACACAAGCACGTGAAATAATTCATTCTTCCACCGTCACTCTATCTCATTCGTCATTCCATCCGTTTCTCTTTCATTCCTTTCATCGTTCCTTCATTCTTTTGATATTTGACATACATATTAAAAACCGAAAACACAAAATTTCGTTTTTAAACCAAACACTACATAAACTGATCAAGTAAATGCATAAATAAACAAGTAATAAAAACCAAAAAACTAAACTGATAGATATGAGAAACCAAAAAACTAAACTAATCAAAAAAAACAAAAGAAAGCATGAACAAATTTAATGGAATTTCTAAATCCCTTTAGGCTAAAAACCTCAAAATTCAACCCCTCCTTTCGGCTATAAACGGATTTCTATAAACCCTTAAAGAGAATATTCGGTCAAGACCCGATTAGGATTGTTGCAACTTGCAATCAGCCTCTCCTTATTTTCCGAGTAACAGTTTCTTCCAGCTAGGGTTAGGGTTTTAATCACCCAATCGAAAACCTCAAAATTCAGCCTTCAAAATCCTAATTTTGTAAAATAAAATCAAACTAATGGGTGGATCTCGAAGAAAACTGAAGAAGAATCGCTCGAAAGTTCGCATAGGTCTTCCGAAAAAGAAACCAGGCGTGTTCAAACCTGCATTCACAGTCCCGAAAGAACTCCAACAATTATCTTCCGGAAGCGAATGGAATGTAAGAGGAAGAGTGGTCGGAAACTACAGATCGTTTGGTGTTGTGTCGAACCCAAATTTACTCAGCGTTCGTGCAACGACGCCACAGATAGTGGAGTGTTCGTCGCTTCTGATTCCTTCTCATGATGAGCAAATTCGTTTAGACGATGATTTGGCCTACGGAAGTGATCGTGAGACCGATGGTAATCTTTTTTTCCCGTTTGTAAATTTGTAATATTTATTCAATTTATGTAAACCTTGTATGATTTTAGGCTGTTAGATTTTTAAGTTAATTATGAAGCTGTTATTATAGTATACTTGGTTCAGAATCAGGAAAAATTTGGCTGCATTTGTCTTGGTACTGCCAGAGAGCATGACCTCAGTTTCAATTAACTTCTTTGGATAATTGTATATAAGTTGCAATCATGAAATGACTCAACGTAGGTAGTTGTGACCTATTGAACATAGAAGAACGAATCAATTCAAAGAAATATGGTATGTGTAAACTATTGACTATTGACAGATTAGTGCAGATGAGAACTTTGTTATTTATTTGGCGAAACTGTGAATTTAGCTTCGTCTATGACAAGTAAATATTGGAGTATCAATGGTCTAGAATTCACATCAAGCTATGTGAGGTATAAAGACTCGGGGATAGATCTTGACAGACATATGTCTGTCCCTGATATATACTTTAGGTATTTCAAGGGTATGGTTTATGCTGTCACCATGGCTTGAACATTGCACAATTTTCTTGGTACTCTGGTAACTTGACCTTCAAGCCCCCCGGGGGCTAGCTATTGATGTGCGCTTTTCTAATGCAAAAACTACAATGAAATTACAAACATGGTTCGCATTTAGAGCGTCTCCAACCCATATATATTTTCGATGTAAAGTGAATGCCACATAGATACTAGACATTGTGATTTTATTTTTAATCTCTAATGCTAAAGTAATTAGAATGTGGAATATGATATGACATGATTTTTGTTAGACACTGTGAATTGAAATGTCTACTTCTAGACATTGTAATTAACAATATGAAAGGGTAACTACCAGTAACCTTTTGCCACACAAGCAATTTTCAATACGTAAAAATGTTTGCATTGGAGAATATTAATTTATTTTATTGTAATATAAAATCACATTAACTTAACATTGTCTAACTACTTGTACCACATAGATATCTCATGAAATTACATTGTCTAAGATTGGAGATGCTCTTATATCACCTAGCAGATATCAATCAACTTCAAATTCTATTGATAAATCTTAAGTTGAGTGCATATATGAATCTTAGAAATAAGTCTCATATGAATTTGAGAAATGAAGAAGCATGCAAAGTATTGTTGACAAAGTCTTATGTTTGTCACTAGTATTTTGCATGCTTTTATTATTATTTTTACGATGGATAACTTTATACTAAATTATCGGTAATTTCTAACATTATCATGAGTGTTGCCTCGATTTTTCGTTGCGATCAACACCCAAGAATTGAAAGCTTTACTACAATCAGTTGAACAAGTTTCAAGGGCTTCAGTAGGTTGTTACAGGATGCTATAGGTAGTAACCAGAGTGAAAGTGAGTTTTAAGAGTTAATAGCGAAAGTAAATAATCAGTCAACTCAAAAACTAAAGCAGTAAATAAAGTACACATCGGTATTTGTAGTGGTCCGGGACAAATTCCTACATTCAATTTGTTCTTTTTTTCTTTAGTGACTTATATCGAAGTCGAAAGGCTTTTACAGTGCTGAGCTGACATAATCTAACATTAATGAGTTAAAAAACTCTAATATAGGAAAGTACAATTATTTTATCACTTAGTATCCGAATTATTCGTCTTTTGCATTGGGATATGCGTCTATTTATACTAACTTGGAGAGGGCGCATATCGATCTTGTGGCTTGTATAGTTGAGTTGAGACGCTGGATTGCTAACACTTGGCTTACTTTGAGTATAGCTTGCAGATTGATAACATTTACTTTTTGGATGCCTTTCTTTTAACTATATCTGATATATACACGTGGACGATTGGTGTTTCATAATATCGTAGTACTATTTGTACATCTTTTTTAGGTCGATTCCTACTACTTTAGTCATCTAGAATATTGCATCCTTCGATCTTTGATTTCTACATGATAGTCTGTACTTACAAACAACTAAACATAGCATTTTATTATATTTGACCTTTTGGTTAAGGCTTTTGGGTTCAGTCATTTGGAAAATATGTTAGTCCTTTAACATAATCCCTTCAGTACGGGCTTTTTATACCTTCGGGCTTAAACTTTATAGCTTTCTTATGACCACTTTGGGCTTTGGATTCTTTTAGGTAGATCATCATCTTTTGGTTTGGTTCGTTTTATTTGGGAATGGATTATCCATAAACCATTTGGCAGTGGCGGTATGTACTATAAGTCCTTCGGCGTTATGACACATTCCTAAGGCCGAAAGGTCCATGGATAGCTCATTTGTAAAAGAAAAATGAACCAAACCGAAAGAGAACGGTCTACCTAAAACCCCATGCCCAAGGTAGTCATGGGAAAATTACAAAGTGTAGACCCAAAGGTATAAAAGCTAAAGGGCTATGTACCGAAGGGATAAACATAGTAAAGACCTAACTTTCTAAAGGATAGGACTTGGAAGTTTAAACCGGAAGGTCAATATAATGTAACGCCGTGTTTAGTTGTCTATGGGTACAGACAATTAGGTAGGATTCGAAGATTCTGAAAGACTAAAGCTTTAGAAAAGAACCTAAAAGGATGTGTAGCAATAATATGAAATCTCAATCATATATGTGCGCATCTCGGATATAACTAAAGGTTAATACATTCACAAAGTATGTTTCATCAACCCGCGGGCTATACTCAAACCTAGCTAGATCAACGCAAGTGTCAGCAATCCAACGTCTATGCTCAATTGTACAAGCCACATCATCGATCTTCATCCTCTCCAAATTGCTATAATAATCCTCTCCAAATTGCTATAATAGATGCAGATCCCAATGCAAAAAGAGGACAATTTAGATATTAAGTGGCAAAATAATTGTGCTTTTCTACATTGTTGTTTTTTTAAAAACTCGTTAATGGTCAGTTATGCCAGCTCAGTGCTATGAAAGTCTTGCAGCTTCGATATAGGTCTCTAAAAAGGAAAAAAACAAAGCGAATGTAAGGATTTGTCTCAAACCACTATGATTTCGATGTCTACTTTATTTGCTGCTTTCGTTCTCGATTTGACTGGTTACATTTACTTCTGGCATTAACCTCTAAAACTCATTTTCACTCTTGGTAACTGCCTATAGCCTTGGGTAACCGGCCTATCGAAGTACATGAAACTTGTTCAACTAATTGAACCAACAATGAGCAATAAAGATGTTCGATTGACATGATATATAATCCTAAACTAAGTTATGTTCATGCAATACAAGCACATGGTATTTCAAAAGCAACTAATTTTCTAAGCTTTTATACAAGTATAGATACTGTAACATTTCTTGCAAAATAAGTTACAGATATGCAATCACTTGAGTATTCCTGGAAATGAGTTATTAATAGTTATTAAAGCCCTCGTCTAGACGCCAAAAAGCCTTAGGCGTCAGCATGGGTTTTTTTTACCTTTCAAAGCACCGACGATGCTTAAGACGCTAAAAAGCCCCAAAGGCGCCAAAGCGCTCGACTTGTGAAGCTCTAAAAAGGCACGCCTTGTGCAGCATTATTGAGGAGAAAATAAAATTTTAGTATTTGGCTCAATTTGGAGCCCGATTGCATATCGAAATTCAACCGCAAACCCAAAAAAAGCATTCTTTATCGAACATAAAATACATCGTTCTCGAACAGAACAAAAACCCTAGATTCAAAATCGTTGCCGTCGCCCGACTTTCGCCACTGCTCGACTTTGAATGACTTTGTGCCTTCTTTGTTTGATTTATGATAACCGAATGATGTTTTATTCTCAATATTGTATTTATATGCAATTTTTTAAAGTCAAAAATTGAGTTTTAGTGCATTTTCGAAGTACAGTTTTTTCTTCTTCTGAAAAACAAAAAAATGATGCTCAAAGCGTCCAAAAAAGCCCTAGGCGCAAAAAAGCGCCAGGCGAGAGCCCTGGGTCTTTTTCGCCTTGACAGCTATGGTTATTATGATTATGATGTTTATATTAACTAGATATATCATATATGGTTCTTGTGTCTACATGTTTTCCCTTGCACACTTGTTACTTTTCAGTATGCCAGTTAGTTTCAATCAGAAGCCGAAATTGATTAGTCCCCATAGTTAAGACCTTTTGCAATATCATTAGATGCATACCATTACATCATGGTGTCAATTTGAAGTGGAAACAGGCTATGGTTATATCAACAGCTGTAACCCTGTATTTGACTTACCATGCAAGAGAATAATAAGGCAATGACTCTTAGGTAAGACCGCAAGAGTAGATGGCTTCATCCTATTGAATATTTCAGCAAAGCAAATTCACTTCCCCTTTGTCGATAGTATTATACACCAATATGACTGTATGCCATTTGTTCATATTTTCTTTCCTAACATCCTTTGATTTGAGCTGTTTACATGTTGTGTGTTGGTTTATCTATATCTCCTTTTCTATCGTCTGAATCTGTTAGCAACTTTAGCTTTTTTAATGTAGCCTAGATTAAATGGTTGCAACAATAAACATGTTCTGTGGACATAAACTGCTTTAATTAGGCTAAATAGCATTAACATTTTTTAGAATTGGGGGCAACGTTACTATGATAGTCTAAAACTGTTTTTTATTTTCTTTTCTTTTTTTAGTAGAAATATTATTACATAACACTAACTACGTTTTAGGTAAAGCACTGCAAATATTAGTATATCGTGTTGTTTGCGAATATAGTTAAGGGAATGGTATGTCTTACATACTGATTTTATGTTTGTTTATGAACCATGGTCGACAATATATAAATTTCTTTTGAAAATGTGTGTGTGAATTTCAGATGTAAGAGCTGCTCTTGGGAAGAGGAGGAGGGATGGTAAGGCCGCGCCTCTGCGATCATTGACTACTATGCAACGTGTTTACATTGGCCGATTAATTGAGAAATATGGTGATAATTATGAGGTAATGGATTATTTCATATATATCTTTTTCCTTGTGTATCTCTACAGGCTGTTCCTTTTCTCAGTTCGTTCGCCTTACACGATATTTTTCTTTCCTAGGCAATGTTTATGGACACGAAGCTGAATGCTATGCAACACTCACTAGCTACCCTGAAAAAACTCTGCCAAAGATATAATGCTACCGGAAAGAACTATATCAACGACAAGTAGAATCGTTCTTGTGACGTACTTATGCCTACATTGGTACTATCCTGCTTTTGTTCGACTTCTTCGTATTATATATTTTCTGGGGACTGAAATTTATATCTTTTTCCTGGGAGCTTGGTTATTTTGATGGTACAACAGTTTTCTGATTACCAAGCCCTGTTAAGATAATTTATTTGCTGCCACTGATTTACTTTTATTACGTAAAAAATGTAGGTTTCTGTTTCTTGTTATTTTTGGGTAACAGGATGACTATAATACAGTGTTTATGTACTGAGCTAGTTGAACAAAAGTTTAATCTTCATATCTTTACACGTGGAAACAAAAATTTTCTTTATTAGTTACTTTATCTCGTAGTTTATGAGAAGTAGCAAACTTATGATATATCAGAACTAAATAAACATTTTCTTTTACGTGCAAAGAGATTCTGCATTTTTTTTCGAAGTCATAATCTTTGAATATTCAAATAAAATGAAATCCAAGTTTCAAAAAAATTAGTTTCAAAATTTAGAAGAAAAAAAATACTGAACGTGCATAAAGTTTAGATCTTAAGAATTTAGACTCTAATTTTTTTTAAAATTATTTAATGTATAGAAAACTCATGTTCTTGTTTGAACTCGGCTAAAATTCGAATTCATTAATATTTTTTATTTAAAATATTCATGTTTTACAGAATTTCATCTAATAGTGTAGATTTTAAAATTTCTTTATAAAGATAAATCAAAACTTCAAACTTGTAGATTTTAAGAAATTAAAATTTTAAACAACTCACAATAGGGAAATTAAATCTTAAAAATCCAAACCTTAGAGAACTCCTTATTTTAATTTTAACAAGAACGGTTTTTTAAGTATACATCGGGTTTGAAGGAAAGAACTATAGCAACAACTCGTGTTATTTTGGATCGTAGTCAAAATTGAAATGCCATAGAGGTTGAATCCTGAGTGATGTATGCATGTTCCTAACATACTTTTGGATATTTCAGTGTTGTGTTTTGGATGGTGAGCGTGGTTTGAACCTTTGATGCCTGGCCATTCGATCATCATTAGGGTTTCAAAGACTTCAGATTGTGAATTCTTTTTTAAGGTCAAATTTTTGTACATTCAAATTATTTTTTCTTTTTGAAAATTATCCTTCAAATTTGAATTTGCAATTTTATAGTGGGAAATTTGGTTCGGACGTCACAAGGACCTGTAAAAAAACAATGTTTTACTGACATCATAAGCAAGATAACGTTGATACTCCTTTTCACTCAAAAGCAAATCCACTTTCTTCACCTAAAGTTATCACGCACACCAAATCAAATATTATGAATTGATCATCGGTTTAATCAATACAAATTCATTAATTGATCTTCTTCAAAACCAAACGTTAGAATTTTTCCCAATAAATTTAGAGATTGATGTTAAGGACCGCTAGCTAATTGGTCAATACATTTTAGATTTAAGTTCTAGAGATCATGACTTTGAATTCTTGAAACATCAAAATAAATGTAGTGCTTGAATAAAGGTACCAATTTACTATTAAAAAAAATAATCTTGAGTATGATTGTTTGAAGTTGAAAAAAAAAAATTCATTTTTGGATGCATTCTTTTATTTTTTTAAATCCACGTTTTTTCTTAAAGTAGGTTAAACTTGATTTGCATTTATCTTTATGAGTGTTTAGTACGTGCATTGTGCACATGGATATAAGAAACGTGGAATGAATATTTTAAGTCTTTCTATACACACACATACATGAGCGTTACTGCATGCATTCCGTGTGATTTGTTTTTTTATAAATCGTATATCTTAACACGCTTAAGAGAAATGATTCGTAGAAATATTTAGTCATATTTTTACGATGAAATCATGTGCGGTTAGTTTGAATTTTTATTTTTATGTTGCAACAATATTTAGTTAGTTTGAATTTTTTATTTTTATGTTGCAACAATTTTTTGTCTGTTTGAATTTTTAATTTTATTATTAATCAACAGAGAATAAATTTGTAAAATAAGTTTATTTGTTAGATCGGGTTTATTCATTGGATATTATTTTTAAGTGATACTAAGATTCAGTAATATTTGTTATATCCTATTTTTAAGAGATATTAATATATGTATGGATGCATGCATGCTCTAAGACATCACTCTATAGCAATTTTCTGCTTGCGACCTAATCTAGTGGTCCTTGATTTAGTATATACTAAATTTGAATCCGTGCGTGGCACATGCAGTGTCGTAAGAGTATAACTAACAAAAATATAAATGCTGTAGAACATTTCTACCTAAAATTCGATCAATTTATAATCATTAATTTACACAAATATATACATAAAAAGGTAAAGTTTATGATCTCTGCTGCAAATTTAAGTTTACGGATTGCTTGTTGTTACGATAGCTGAAATTAGCTCGTGAGAGCCATAATAATATAGCATTGGCTTTTATGTTGAATTTAGTCAGTATTAAGTATTCAAACGTGCCATGAACTGATTTACGATTTGTGTAACATTACGTTCTTCTAAAATATGTAGTTGCCACAATTGTACAACTGGAAGTGTAACAGTATTATACAGTATCATTGTTTTCGATTTTATTACCATTGTTTATTTGTCCATATCCATGTTTAAGCATGTATATTCATAACATATTTTACTCATACTCGAGGAATATGCAGACCTCAAAATGCGTACTTTAGTTAATTAGCAATGGACACAACTCAAAATTACATAATTAGGTATTGTAGTTGAAATTCAACATTTGCACTTTTTCTTTGACATCTCAATTGGATAATGTACATATTGTTTTATTTTTTGAAATTTCATATATTTCACAATAAAGATAAAAAGCTAGATAAAACTCAAAAAATGCTATAAATAATATATGAAGGCCCAGAACCATGCGTGATGAATCAAATAAATTAAGTGTGACCATCAAATAAATCAAAATAAACTTGCAATTGTGTAGAGTTATGGAATGTTATCATGATCACTAAGTAAATCCAATAAATTCACCTAATGATCTAAAAGTATGGCCGTTGATGTCAAAAATCTTAAAATTTTGCATTTAAATCCCGAATCAAATCGAATCTTCCTCTTAATGATTCGATTTACATTTCAATTCAATCTTTTTCAAAACTGCAAATAAGAAAACATTCAACTCATGGTAACATATTTAATATACTTATTTAGATTGACATTTCTAAATATAATAATGTTTCAAAACAAAATAAAAATGGCATAAGAGAGAAAATTGAGCTTTATTTTAATTGTCGAAGTTCAAATATCAAAATCAATTTCAAACTTGTGCAAATCTTAAAATACGAATCTTTTGAATCTATAATTTACAATTTGAATTCCGTTTCAATTTTTAGTTTGAACTTTATGATTTACGATTTAAATCCCGTTTTGAAAATATTAAGCGTGACCACTAAATTAAGTCAAATAAATTTATAAGGGTACAATTATGCAGAGCAAGTAACCATAAATTCTTGCGGTTGTGTAGAACTATTATGGTATGTCGATTTGTTATTATGAAAAACTAGTGATGCAGTTATAGTGTCTATTCCAGTATGAATATATTCTGTACCAACATAATGATTTTCGTTAGAAAAAGTAGAAAATAAGGATCCGTTTGGTTTATTTTTATGTTCTGATTTTTGGATTTTCAACATTAATTACAAAATATGAAAAGATTGAAGGGATGACGGATTGGTGGAAGGAAGATGGAGGGGACGAGAAATGAAATGGAGAAACGACGAAAGAATGAATTGTTGAACGTTCTTCTGTTATTTTTCAGAAAACGAAAAATAAAACGTTTTCTATTTTGTATGTTAACTTCATTTTCTAAATTGGTTGTTTTCACAAAATACATACGTTGTGTGCAACGGCTAGCTCGTTCGAATGGTGATCTTGGTGTTCAGGTTCAAGTGTGGAAACAGCTTGAGAGAAATGCTGCGTACATTATCAACATTCACAAAGTCCGCTATCATACGAGAGCCTCGTGTATTGTCTTTCACATTTTTACATATGGTATGCGCAATTTTGTATGAATGAAAATTCAAAATTAAAAAGGGTAAACTAACCGCAATAGTCTTATGGTATAGGGCTCCTTGAAGGTGGCGTTCAAAAAATACAACACCCGGTAGTCTTATGGTTCAAGATCAATATTTTAACGTTGCAGGATGCATAATTAATGTTCAATTGAATAACATAATAATCGGAATGGTCTTAAAGATTAACTTGATAAATGAGTTTACCTAAGTTTGTAAATAATATGATAGAATTTTGCATGACTTCCCTCTTCGTACCACTCGTTTTGCACTGCTTTCATACTTGAGCCATAAGGTTTAAATGCTAGAAAACTGTGAAAAAAAAGGTCCAAATATGCATATTAGGACATTCAAGATTCACATTCATATAAAATTTATGTTTTTGGAAAAAGGTCCTTATTTCAAAGCCTATAGACAAAAATTCTCTGTAACTTTGATCTCTGTTTTGCTATTTATTATCAAATTGTTCCCTTGTGGAAAATTGGTCCAACATTGAAAACAGATGCAAAAAACATCATAAATTAACCAAAACCTACGTAACTTTTTAGAAATGGGCTTTTCTTCCATATCTTTGAAACTTGACAGCTATTCCTGGTATAAAATTCTATTTTCATCGAGAATGTTAGTACTATTTCTGTTTTGAATATTATTTATTTTCCGTTTTTTTCCATTATTTTCTGCTTCCTGAATATTCTCACGTCATAAGGTAGATTAACTAGGGGTAGGCATAAATCGCGCCATTATACGGAAACCGTCCGCACCGGATCGCGAAAAGCAGTACGGAAAGCCGCACCGAATCTTCTAACCAAAGCAGATACCCCAAACCGGACCGACCCGCATCGATACGGTTCGATTGCGGTTTGGACGATTGAACCAACCATATTAAAGCGGACCGAACCGAAAATTTAAATTAGTAATTTTGTGATAAAAATATAAGCAATTCCCATCTTATTTTAGATTCTAACGGTTTACATTCTATTTTTAGCGTATGTTATTGTTATATTAATAATAATCGCTGATATAAAGGAAGAGGTTATAGTTGGTATAATATTTTTCATCTTTTTTTTTTTGAATAAATGCTAATTATAATCTTATTCTGGTCATTTTCCTTAATGATTATGCATTGATTAATGTTGATGTTTGTTTGATCTACCAAAAAAAAGTCTCACTTGTAGGTAAATGTCAAATTGAAATATTCATATAATTAAGAGCTAATCTTTCATTTCAGTATAACATTGTGTGTTTTAACCTTTAAATGTTAAAGTTTCACACGGTTGCCTTTGTAAATTGATTGTTGATGAAAGTAATTCTTTTGTTTCATATTTAATATGGGTTCAAACCGGACCGGACCGAAACCGAACTGTATTACATTCAAACCGGACCGAAACCGAACCGTTTAAAAGATTGGTATAATGATTTGTATTTTTGATTAATCATTTGATGCGGTGCGGAAGCGGTTTGGACTCCAAACCGTACCAAACCGACCCACGCCCACCCCTAAGATTAACCTTGCATCCCTTGTCGGAAACTTGGTATCAAACCTCTCAATCATCATTACTGCCTAAAATACTTCAAATTGATTTCTTTTAAAGTTAAATTTTTATATATTCAAATCAGTATTATTTTTTTATGAAAATTTAGCTTTAAATTTGAATTTGCAATTCATAACGAGAAATTTTGGGTTGGAGTGCTTCCAATTAAATTTCTTACCATATAAGAACTATATAAAACTCAATGTTTTATGGACAAAATAAACAAAATGACGCTGGTTTTCTCTAAAATAGATCAACTTTCTTCAACGAAAGTTATCACACGATACTGCCATCAAATCAAATGTTACGAACTGATTATTAGTTCACTTAGTAGTAATTCATTAGTTAATCTTCTTTAAAATCAACGGTTCGACTTTCCCCCCATAGATTTTGTTTGATGGTTGGAGGATACAAAATCATTTTTGATTACGTCGGCCTTTTTGAATCTGTCTTCTCTAAAACGAGTTAAGCTTGAATCAAGTTGAATTTAGCTTTACAGAACGTTTGACACGTATGATGCACGTGGGTATTTTTAGAAGAAAAATAATATTTTATTCAAACAGAGCAGTCATTTGGATACCTTGGGGGTTCGAATCAAGACATCGTGTCTTACTATTCGAGCTAGTCGTCTTTGACTTAGTACAGGTTATATAAAATATGATTAAAGCCATTAAGTTTATTCCAAAAAGCTGTTTTAAAATAAATTGTTAGAATTAATACATGGACAAATTAACGTTAAATATGTTAAAACATGGCATTTCAATTGGAAATAAATTTTTTGTGTTTTATTGTTCTGTGGTTTTTGTAACATGTTAATTTGTTTCACGATTGCTTTTGGAATCTTCTCAAAGTTTTTAGTTTTATAAGTTAGATTAATTCTTACTTCATGCACGTACCTTTCTCTTTTCATTGTGAATGTTATTAGCGTTTGTTTTGAATATGATTTATTTTCATCTTTTTTCTTTATTTTTCGCTTATTGAATATTCTCAAATTTTACAAGGAATAATTTTTGAAGTTACATTTGATATGCTTCAGGGACAATTACATTATTTGTTCATATAACTTATTTCTTATGGTATATCATGTTCGAATGAAAATCTTTTCATTTTATTTTCTATTTATACGCTATTATGTTGGAATATAAATAATGTTTTAAATAATTAAATATATACAAGTAGAAAATTATTAGGAAATCGTGTGCAATCACGAATGTACTCGTAATCGTTAGTATTTTGAATCATGTAAATAAATACTTGTCCTGAAATGTATCTAGTCAACATATCGAGAATGGGATATCAATGTCCATTGAGACTAGCATATGTAACACTCTCCATATTATGGATGGTGAATTACTTATGATCGTGCAGAGCACCAAGGAGTTACGTACGTGTAGTTTTTTGGAATAATTATAGAATGACTCACGAGAGTCTTCTATAGGTTAAAAGTCAAATAGAAGATCTCACGTGATGATATGCGTAGCCTTTTGACTCGATAATGCTGTGAACCTTTTAAGTGTTTAAACTATACTTTCATTATGGTCAAGCACACAACAACGATGATCGTTTTAGAACTGGGCCAGTCCAGAACGAAGAAGTCATTAGATAAATTTCAATTGTTTGTATGTATTTGCATTTTTAATGTTCCTATGCAGTCTAGTTCATTTAGAACTTTTTTAAATTTTCCGTTAAATAAAATCAATATTTTATTTAAATTTTATAAACAAATTGTATTTTATTTAATTTGTATTATATTATATATGTGTATCATATACACATGTGTGTGCAGGTGCACCTGCAACATTACATGTGCATATGGTTTAACATGGCCGTGTATATGTGTTGAGATTTACACTGCAACGGACATGTAAGCCACTCTTGTATTTGATTCGATGTCTAAATGTGTGTGTATATATGCATCAAAATATTATGTATATAAATATAAATTACAAGCGTGTATTCACTTTTACACAAATTAAAAGAATAAATGTGAACAATTTATGTAAGACTTTCGTGAAACTATGTTTATATGTGTATGTATTTTAAAGTCTTAAAAAAATAATTTTTAATTATATATATATACACACAGAAGTATAATATAAATAATAATAATAAGTATTATATTTAAATATTAACTTAATTATACTCTTGGCCTAGATCTAATTTTTTTTAAAATTGTATTCTCGGTTTTAAAATTGAAATGTTTATATTAACTATTAATTCCATATGGAATTAATTATAAAATGAATAAAAAAATATTTTTAACTCCATAAATGTGTAATCAAGTTTTCATAAAGCACAAAATTTAATATTATATATCTAAACATATGTTTATATATTCATCTATATAATCGATTTAAGTTACATAAATAATTATATATGTGTATTTGTATTATATATATATATATATATATATAATTTATTTATTTTATTTCTTTTGTTGCCGAATCTATATTTTATGTAAATAAGTTTTATAGTATTTAAAACATGTAATATATTATTTATAATCTTTAGAAATAATTACTAGTTTATCAAAATTGATTATAATAATATTTTATTTTTATTTTTATTTACTGTCCGTGAGCACTAAGTATGATAAACATTCACAAAATATTATGCAATAATATACACAACCAACCAATTTGTGACAACATTTCGATGTAGAAGCTTACATCCTATCACATAAATAATATATCATATAAATACGATAATAAAGATAAAACAAAGATTTACTTTTCACCAAAGTCCTTGCGTACACATTGAAATGTTGAATTGGTCCTTTTGAACCCATTCACAAATCAGAAGCTGCTAGCTCTCGAACTACCTTAACACCAACAATCGAATCGAAGTGTTTTAATGTAATTTTATACTTGGATTTTTGGGGATTAGAGAAGGAGAGTGTTGGCTGAAAAATGCAGAGAGAATAGGGAAAAAAATGTCAAATAAAATGGTGTAAAAGGCCCCCTATGAAAAGAAAATCCAGGGAGTGAAAATTGGATCACATCCTAATATCTTTCTCTTACCATTTCCATCCTTTTAACCATTCAAATCCCTCCATATTTTCCATCACACGTCTGGTGTGACGACCCAGAATTTTTAGACATTTGAAATGAGAATATTTAATTAATTTTAAATATTCGAAAGTTAATTATTAACTTTAATTTCAAATAATCAATATTTATTGAATAATTAATTATTAAATTTAATTATCGGGATTGGGTAAAAATATTGAATCTTGATTTTAAAGCTGGTTAAAAATAATTAGAAGGCTTATTTAATTTATATTAATAATACTGAAGACGATAGAAGTTGTAAAATTTAAATTAACGATGGTTTGTTCAGTTTTAAAATTTTATCGTTTAAATCGATATTTAAAAATAGTCTTCCGAGGCACAGTCTCGGAATTCGACGAAAACAGTTCCATTGGATCCGTAATATTGTTTTATTGTCGGATTTCAAATCTCGTAGTAATTGGAGCTGTGGTTTGAGCATACGATACATAAACGCGTTGGAAATTTTCATCGAAAAATTCAATTTAAATTTATATTTATATATTACATATTAAATCACCATTAACCTATTATTTTTCCTTTATATCAGAGTTTTGTTCCCCCTTTTCAACTTCGAGTACGACAACGTCTATTCTTGTTCCCTCCTTCCCTCTTTTGGAAGCCAAAATCGAGCAGAGACTTTAATAAAAAGAAAAGAAAAAGAGAAACCGAGATTCCCCTTCCCCCTTTAATTCCAGATCGCTCGAAAGAAATGAAAATAGAAGCCGTGCTGTTCGAAAATCCCACTGCCTCTCTCTCTCTTCTTTGATTTAAATCGAAACCATATAAAAATAAATAAATAAATAAATATGCGAACGAACGGAATTCGAAGTCGTTCGAATCAAGCAAATAAAGGGAAGGGGGGAGATGCGCGTAGGGCTCGAGATTAGGGCAGAGACTTGGTCAGGGTCGCGTAATCGATAAGCACGACGATGATGAAAGGGGAGAGGCTCGGACATCTTCGTTCGCCACTTTGATATCGCGTCGAGAGGAGTAGGGCGGCAGGCGAAGCTCGTGTGTGCGAAGTAGGGTTCACGTACCCTGTTGGAAGAAGGCGATGGCTGGGTCAATCGCTTTCGAAGCTGCAGTGCATCGCGTCTGGGTTTCTTGGTAAGGCTGTTGATCCGATTTCTGTATTGTAGTTGTTGATTAAAAAAAAAAAAAAAAAGACGAGAAAATAATATTGATATGAATACATATATGCATGAATTCCCATACCTGTTTTAATATACTTGGATAAACATGAAAAAGGGGGAAAAAGAAAGTTTTGCAGTAAGGAAATTTACTATCTTGGTTATTTGTAGTAAAATGTGTGTATATATATGATTTTGGAAAATATAAGAACCTGGAATTGACAGTGAGATAAAAAGGACTTTTGAATGGAGTTTATCGTTTTTAAGATGCTATGGGTTTTAAAATAAATTTATCGAAAGAACTTTGTTTAAACCAAATCCATTAGTTTAAAATTTAAAACAATAATTAAATAAAAAATTATAATGGAAATTGAGTATTTGATTATTTCGGAATATTAATAAAATCATCTAATATTTATTCAAGGTCCATATTTGTAAGAAAACAAGTCGGAATGGAAGTGGGTTGCAAAACAGGAATCAAAGGTGAGTTAATCTCACTCAGTTTAAATTTAAATTTAAATAATTAAATTTAAATAATTGTTTGAATGGTTGAAATTGATTGATTGATGTGCTATAGAATGATATATTCTGAAATTAGTAAATAATGTTGTGCTAACATTTGTGGATGCAGGGAAACAGGTTGGAGGGATCCGACTGGATTCCTCAAATTTATTAGATTATTTAATACTCTGTGCGATGAATATTTGATATCCTGTGATTGTTTTATGGATAATTGGAATATTTGATAGTATGGTTGGATGGAATAACTCAGTTTAAAGAGTTACCAAAATCTATGGAATTGGATTTTTGAAAGGTAATAAAAGAGTAAAATTTTAAGTAAATAATTCTAGTAAATTGGAATAAATTGAATAATGAAGTGAAAATAAAATAAAATAGAGTGATTTCTAAAATCTAACAAAATATGGAATATGAGGAAATTGAATTAACAAAGGAATAATAAATTCTGGAACTTAAGTGAATAAAAGTCATTATTTTAAATGTAAGGATTAAATTTAAAGGTAAAGAAAGGGAATTGAGGAATCTGAATTTGGTATTTTTCAGTTTAAAGATTTTAAAACATAAATTGGAAATTAAATCTAAAGTTAATAAATTTTGAAATAAATGAAGTAAGAGAATTTATTTCATGGTAAAGTAAATGGAAATCAATTGTAAAATTGATTTAAGTGTTGAAATTTAAATTTAAAGTGAAGAGAGATTTTGGGACTTTATGACTGGGTTATAAAGTGAAATAAAATGTCGGTGGATATTTTATAAATTCAAGGTAAGAATTTATTAAAGGATTGGGGATTTGTTTAAAAATAAATGGTGATGTATTTTGAAGAAATGGGAAAGAGAATAGGATTTTCCTGGATAGCCAAGTATGGTTTTCAAAAAAATATTTAAAGTTTTTAAATTCGTTTTAAAAAGCAGGTTTTGGAAAGTTTATTATTTCTAAATCTAAATTTTTAAAGCAAGTATATTTTTTCTAAATCTATTATGTGAAATAACTATATAAAGTAACTTGGTATTGAGTTTAAAAGAGGAAATTTAGTTTATATTTCATAAATTGTCATATACAAAATATTTTGTTAGTATATTTATTTTAATAAAATATTTAAGTTATAATTTTAAAAGTTATAAGTATATTTTATAAAAAAATGTTTTTAAATTATTTTAAACTTAAGTGTTTGTACTTGGCGTTCCAATGGAAATAATAATTGGGAATGTACCCTGGGAAGGGAAAACGGGTTTTGAAACTGTTTTCAAAAGGGGTTGAAAATTTGAAATATATATCTCGGGAAGATATTTTGGGATTAATAAATAATTTGGGAAATTATTTATTGGTTGATGGATGTTTGTGAATATTAATTGATAGTTAAACAACCGACTATCAATATTGGACAAATGCGTTGATCGTTTCGAAGAGACCGGGATCGAGATTTATTTCTCGAAAACCACTTCGATCCGGTTTGTACGTTTCGTGCGAAAAACGTGTTCGGAGTCGAAGATGGAGCAGTGAAGTGCAAGGGCTAGTCGCTACTAATCCTGAGGATATTTCCAAAATGGATGTAGTAGGAATAGTGCCTTCGGTTCCGTTCGAACCCGGGACGGACTTGTATGGACGAATGCTTGCGAAACATCGTCAGGTGGGCGATGGGCATTCTAAGTGAAACGTTCTAAAGGTAACGCTTAGCCTCAAGCCTCATCAAATGGGAATGACTGAAAATCAGGGGATATGCAGCAAGGTTAGGTGGGTAGCACCCAAGCAGGGTGAGGTCATTCCAGTCTAGATGTCCCTTTTTATTTTTCGGCTTAGTGGTGTGGTTGCTGATCCCAACCGCGGGGTGATCTCACTCGGGACTGTCCAGTAAGGGATGGTTCCGGCCTTATGTTGCAGGGGATGAAGGGAATAATCCTCGGTACGGTGATTTAGGCCCCGTACTGTGACAGGTGGTACCCCAGTGCCTAGTCATTAGTTGGAAATCCATTCTCCCTACGAGCCTTGTACGAGTTTTGTTTGTATTACCCACTTTTGTGGCTAGTAGCTGGAATTTAATAATGTAACAATTTCGGCTATTTTATAAGTACTTGTATATAGACCCTATTATAATATCAGAGGATTTCTATAAAATTGTTTTAGCTATCGTAAGGTAAAAACCCGACATGTTTATTTGTGACGTGGTCTTACGAGATGCTTTTGTTTTCAAAGGATTTTTGAAACTTTAATAATCAATTGTGTGTGATTTTCTCACGCTGGTAATCTAGACTGACTCGGGTGTTATTTAACTGTAATGCTCAGGTCAGACCGAGTATTATAGGATACAGGATATGATGCTGTGGAGCTCAGGAGACGAGCTGGATGACGAAACGTACTCTCGTACTTGTATATTGATATACGTATTCCGCTGTGTTGAGTTGTTGTGTACCCATTGTATGATATTGATGTTGAGTTGTGACTGATGTATTCTGATGATGTAATGTATGTACAGATATATTTGATTTTGAGTAAAGATTATTTACTATCTATTATATTTTATTCCGCTGCGATGGTTAGATTCTGATGTTGATTTTGTTTTCTCTTCTTCTACCTCTTCTTCTTAAACCCAAATGGTTCGTATTTCTGTGCAACTTGAGTTAATTGTTGTAGAATAGTGTTGACTCAAGGGGTACGGATTTGCGGGTCGTTACATCTGGCCTAAACATTCCCTTCTACATTCGAAATAGCATGCAACCTCAAATTCGGTCAAATCTGAACAATATCCAATGTAATTTTAAATCTTATTTAAACGTGTGTCGATATCGTATATCGATCAGTTATAACTATTATAAACACACTATTTAATATTGTACAACCTAAATCAAATAAAATATTTCATGAATATTAATTAATTTATAATAATTTAATTAATTTATAATAATTTAATTAATTAAATAGGAATATTCAATGTTTCGGTTGTGTGACTCTTAAATGTAAATTTGGTCAGCGGTTAATGTTGAACAATTCAAGTATTAACATTCATATGTTACCGAGCAAGCAATTTGTGTGACTTTATGGCCAAATTAATCTTTTATTTGATTTCGTTAAAGTCCAATATTACTTTATTAAGCTTTATCCATTAGAGATAATTATTTACACCAATTTTCTTCGTTAAAACTACATCACTTTGGATTTGGAATTTGATGATGGTAAAATTCCAACATCCTCCATATTCAACTCTGTAGTCCAAACATAAAGTCTTGGTTCAACCATAATAATAATTATTAACTGAACTACTCTAGCCAGATATTTTGACTTTGAATTGACGCCAGTTAACCGTGATACTAACCTCATATAATGGAGGAGACGAATCCTCTATTGAATAGTGTTTCACTTATCATACCTCTATTCGACCTAGCTATAGTCGTTCATTGGACGTCGTGCCACGATTTGACTATAATCAAAGCAGAGCTTTCATATTGAAGATTAATAATATTCTCAAGTCAAGAGAACTGTGTAAATTAGTCACATCGATATTTTCTGTTTGACGTTAGTTATATTAATCAACAAATAACTATTAAGCGAGTTATTCTATAGTTATCCAACAACTATCGTACGCAATCCCTTGGTGCCTCGAGCAGTCATTATGTGATATCACGGAATTTTTGACAATATCAATTTAATAATCCGTATTAAAAATTCAATTGATTTGACAATTATTGTTGATAATAATTTGAATTGATTTAATAATCTTCTTTAATAAATATTTAATTGGTTGATTTTATCTTTTAAAACTAATAAATTGGTTTCTATTTATAATATAAATATATAGTTTATATTGTAAATAGATTAGCTTTGTTTTAAATTTAATAAATAAAGCATATTTTCTAATTCTAATATTTGTAGTAATTTGAAAATTTGTTTTTATTTAATATAGAGCTTTTCAAAGTTATTAAATAAATAATCTTGGTTCAAGTTTAATAAATGAATCTTGATTTAAAATTCTAATATATATATTAATAATTTGGAAATTTTGATTTAATTTAACATTAAGTTTTTCAAACCTATTTAATAAATAAGTATATGATTTTAAATTGTTAAGAAAGATGTTTAAATGTTTAAAATGATTTTGGCTTAAGTTTTAAATTTAAATTAATTAACAAAAAGGTTTGTTTTGTTTTCTTTTTAAAATATAGCTTAATAAAATAAGTAATTTGTAAGTAAAGAAATAATTTCTTTTATAAATTGTTTAAAATTAGCAATTAATTATTTTCAAACAATAATAGATATGTGTTATTTTTATAAATAGATTTTAAAGAAAATTGAGTTGTTATTTTCAAATTTAATATATTGTTAATTTTAAATTGGGTTTTGACTTTAATTTGAATTTGGATTTGGATTTTAAATTCAAAAGTTATATTTTAAAATATTTTGGATTTAAAAATATGTGTGTATTTTATTTTATTTTATTTTATTTCCTCTAAGGAAATTCATATACATATATAGATAAGCATTTATAAATAATAAAGTAAGTATAAAACCCTTTATTAACATTTCAAAATTAAATAAAATTACTTAAGGGACAAGTGTATGAATATTAAGATACATGATAACAAATGTTATTTAATAAACTAAGGGAATTGACAGATGTTAAAATTTTGTACAAATGTCATTTTCAATTTAGTATTTTCTTTTATTTTTATTTAATCATACTTTCATCTTATAAAAAAATGCCTCTTCTCTTCGATTTTGTTTTCCTTTTCAAAATCAAAAGTTAAGAAATTTAAAGCTTGAACTCAAAACAAATCTTCAAAACCAAAATCAGTTTATAAACTCTTCATATCAAAATCTAAATTCCTGAAAATCACTTCCCTGCAAATCTAAAACCTGTTCACATGCAAATCAAACTCCTCATATCAAAGATCAAATCCCTGTAAACAAATCCTCAGTTTAAACATGCAATCCATTTTCCTGTAATTCACTTCAAAATGCAATCTGGAATTGATATTGCATGCAAATCTACACATCTTCAAACCAAACCTGCCTGCACTCATTCTTTCAACTTGGGTATATCAAAAGGGAGTCTGCAATTCAAGCTTCAATTTCAAAACAAGTTGAATCTGGAAATCATTGGAGTTGTCTGCAGGTTTTTAAAACAAGCAATTTAAGTTTTAAACTAAAATCAAAGGGGCAACTGCAGTTTTAAAAGTTTCAAAAGCTTTTCAAATGGAGACTCTATCTTCTTCAAAAATAGGTGAGTAACTTTTAGAATTTAAAAATAAATTTGGTTGCATGCTGGTATGGTTGAATATAAGTATCACATGTGTATAGAGGTAAAAATCTAATGTGAATATGTATTTGTGTGCATGCTGTTTATAATTGCTCTGTTCTGTTTTGTTTTACAGGCTCAAATTTTTATTTAAAATCCTTATCTTTTAATTAGTTTCTGATAGGATGTAATTTATAAATCAAATTTGTTTGATTTATCTTAAGTTAATATTTAAAATTTTTAAGTAAGTCAAAAATGAAGCTTGTTGTCTCTGGAAACATAAAAATATCTGTGCATGTCAGATAAAATAAAAACTCAAAACTTTTAAATTGTAAATCCAGTATTATAAATTGAATACATCAACTAAATCATGATTTTTAAATCAAGAATCATAGTTTATAATTTAGGGATGAATGTACAGTTCTTGTTTGAACTGAATATGAACTTCTGGGATTTTCTGGTGATCTATGTATCTGGAGGGTATGGGTTTCTTCCTGATGATGGAGGGGTGATCAGAGATGCTAGGAAAAATACGGGTTGGTGTTGTATTTCATGGTGGAAGTTGCGGCAGTGAAATCACTTCTGGAACCCTAGTTTTAACTAGGAATGATGAATCGATCACTACGGGTTGTTTCAGTGGATCGAGTGCTTCAGGGTTTAGAGAGATGGAAGCTTGGACATATACAAGGTCATGGCCAGAGATGTACTTCTGGTGGTCGGGGGATAAACGGCGAAGCATTTCCAGGTTTGGGGTATTTGTTGTTCCAATGTTCCCAGGTTTGGGATTTAGCTCTCGAATTCAATTTCGAGAATTTGAGTTCAATCTGATGATCGAGTTGGGGTGATTGAGCGATTTTGGATGTGGGATGATCATCGCTGATGATCGGAGATGACTGGCGGCAACGTGCATGAGCACGGTGCCCTTGTTGGGAACTGAGTTGATGATGTTTTGATGACAACAACCTTATATAGTTATTATACTTTACTTTATAAAATATATACTAACATTTTCATATATATATATATATATATAGGAAGTATATGCTGGTATTATCGAAGACTGATCAGTATAAAGACTCAAGCATCAAGATGAAGATTAGAGATTCAAGATTCAAGACTCTAGAGAATCAAGATCTCAAGATAAGTGTCTAGTATTTTGTTAAAACTTCATAATAGCACTCTCATCTTTCTTCCAATTTTCTTTTGGGATGGAACCCAATTTCTATCGAAACCAGTGGCTTACAAACCCACGACAAGTAGCTTACAAACCTACGACAAGTGGCTTACAAACCCACGAAAATCAAAATCATTTAAACTACTTTGTAGAAGTTCTCGAGTCCTATGGAGGAGCTCTGTAGGAAGGTTCTTGCAATTTCAGTTTGAATAGATTTTTCAAAATGTTTTTAAATCTGTTTTCAAAATGTTTTAGCTTTCAAAATCATGTTTTCAAAAATGTTTTCAAACTTTGTTTTAGCCTTGAAATATTCCTCTATTCTGATTTTAAAAACTTCTATTTTTAAAACATCAAAACTTGTTCTGATTTTAAATATTACTTATATAATTGACGGTCTATATCAATTATATATATATATTTAAAATAATGTTTTATATTCATTCTCTATCTCAAAATATTGTTTAAACACTTTACTTTGCTTCAGAGAAGTTTCAACTTATTTTAAGTTCAATTGTCTTTACAAGACAACATCTCTACAATTTTGAACTGAGGGATGTCGACATATGGGGATACCCCATGTCGACATGGTGACAGTTGGATTCAAAATTCAAATTTCAAAAGAAGTGTCCATTCGTTCAAAAACCTTTCGCCAATGGTTATGACTGTTGTGCATCTATATAAAGGCTTCCAAAACGAATTTTTTTAACAACTACTTTCTTATTTTCTTCACTCTTTCTTCTCCACCATTCCATATCCATAAAACTTCATATTTTCAAGATCGTGCCATCATTCTGCCAAATTCTCAATAGGAAATCATTTAGATACTCTCTCTATTTGATTCTCCATCATTCTACTAAAGATCAAAGTGCTATTCAGAGTTATAGGATTAATTTGTATTCAAAAAGTCCATAGAGTCTATCCATTCAAAAGGATTGTTATTAGAAAGTATTAGGGTGATCTTGTGTCCCGTAAATCAAGAGAGTTTACCCCAGACTCGGAGATAGGAGGGTTCCTTAAGGCCTTAGAAATTGAGGGTTGTAATTTGGATATTGACTTATAAAAATCTGTACAAGGATATTGCCTTGGTGCAGGACTGGATGTTGGAGGATTCCGAACCAGTATAAAATCCGGTGTGTTCTTTCCTTTTACTTGCTTTACTTTACCATTTGCATTTGTTATATGTTCTGTGATCATTCTGTGTTAGAATCCTTTTTAGATTTGTGTTGAAAGTTTTAATTTAGTCATATAATTCATATATTCTTTAAAACACTATTCACCCCCTCTCTAATGTTATTTCTGCCTTAAGATCCTTAATCCGCATCCCCAACAATTGGTATCAGAGCGTTGGTTTTCATTGTTTTCATAATCTGAAACTTGAAAAATATAATAATGGCATTTTTGGAAAATTGTGTTAAAACTGTTTTGAATCTATGCATTTCATCAAAGTATCATAAGTCTGCATATAGTTATTTTGAAAAATCAAGTTATCTACCGAATTGGTGTGTTATGCAGGAACAGACATTGTACACTCATTGATTGCTTTAGGAAAGGGTTTCTCGGAAGAAGATCAAGTCAGAAAAATACTCAATTCACTCACTCCAGAATGGGATCAAAAAACACTTACTATTGAAGAGGCAAATGATGTTAGTCAAATGAAGATTGAAGAGTTAATCGGTAATCTAATGTCTTATGAAGTTCAACTACAAGGAAGAAAAGAATCTAAGGCAACGAAAAAGAAATCGATCGCATTCAAAGCAACAACTGGAGATTCAGAACAAAAGAGTGATGAAGAAATTGCTTTCATGAGCAGAAATTTCAGGAAATTTCTGAAGTATAGAAAGATGGATAACTTTAAAAGAAATGATCAAAGAAATTCCAGAAATACTTCGGAGAACTACAACAACAACAATAATAGTGATAGACGCTATAACTGCAACAAAATAGGGCACTACAAGATGGATTGTCCATATCCAGACAAACAGACATTTCAACCAAACAACGAGCAACCAAAGAAAAGAAAGAAGGCATATGCAGCAACTCTTGATGATTCAGATTCATCCAGTGATGACGAGAAGAAAACTGGTAATTCAAATCTGTGCTTCACAGCTATTCTCGAAACGGAAGACGATCGGAGTTTGGATCTAAAAATAGGTACGCATTTATTTTGATTTTATTAGATGCTTGCTTGCTTTGATTTTGTTTGCAATTCCTTGAATTTTTAAATTCAAAATCACCCTTTGAAATTTGAATTTTTAAATTCAAAATAATATTATTTTAATAATATTTTAAATATTAAAATATTTTAATATTATTATATTTAATATTATTACTGGAATTATATATAGATATAGAATATAGATTAGTTTTCTTAGAATTTTAGGAATTTATTAGATTTTAGAAATAGACACCTCCTTTCAAATTCAACAGGCACATGTCGACATGCCATGATACCCCATGTCGACATGCCTCTCAGAAATTTGATTTCAAAATTTGAATTCATACTTTTGAATTTCCCTCCACCTTTTCACTTACTTCAAAACTCTGAAAAGACACCTCTTGACCAGAGAACATGACTTTAGAGAATCTATTTAATATACTTCTCTTATCATCTCTTTTCACTTTATTCTCATAATTCAAACTTTCTTCATTATCTTCTACTCCTCTCAAACACTCAACAATGGCTTCCTCAAGTAACCCATCAACTATGAGGCTGCCCAAATCCATCAAAAATGATCTTTTCAATGACCCGGAGGCTATCAAAGCTTAAATAAGTTATGTAAACTATGGTAAAGTCAATACGGGAAAATTTTCTATTTTTGATGATTTTTCTTCTTATGAAATCGATCAACTTTTTGAAGAAAACTCCATTCTTAGCTTAATTGATAACAAGCAAAATGATTTCGTTTGTTATCCAAACCTTATCAAAATGTTTAATGCAAACCTAAACCGTGGATTTTATAATGGAAATGAAGATCAAATTTGGAGTAGTGTTAAAGGAACACTTATTGTTTTGGATTCCGATATTTTGGGTACTATTTTGGGTTGTAAATCTACCGGTATGAATCTCTCGGAATTTTAAATCAATGAAACCGATCGAGAGACTTTTCATCACATTTTTGAAAGCGATGACCACATGGATTTTAAGAATCGCTTTTTCCGCCCAAAAGCAAGAATTGTTAACCTTCTTATTCAACACACAATTATACCTAGGTCGGGAAACTACAATAATCCCACCTCAAAAGTGTGTAAAGCTCTTTTTGCTATTTTTTGGAAAATATGATATTAATTGGGCACAAACAATTTTGGATGAGTTAAGACCCAAAATTTTTAATATGGGAGAAAACACTCTTTATCATGGAATTTACCTTACTCGGATTTTCAATTATTTTGGTGTGGATGTTAAAAAGGAAGAGTTTGTAAGTAGAGAAGTGTTCAATCATGGGAACATTTCTCTTATGAAAATCCCACTTATGTTTCAACCATATGAAACACTTGCCGAAAAGGAAGAGAGACTTGCTCATGAAGAGATGGAAGAAGAGGAAGAAGAAGAGGAAGAAGAAGGGGAAGGAATGGAAATTGAAGAAGAAGATGAAGACGAAGATACCTCTTTGGAAAGTATAGAGTATCCACATACACCCGCCAATCCATCCAACAAAACCATACTCAAAAACCAAAAGATACTTGCTCAAAACCAAAAGGTTCTTAAGAGATCTATTAGCAAGAAAATGGATAAAATCTCCACCAAGATCGACAAGTTATTTGGGAAGATAGGCAGGAAACTTGGCTTATCTTCATCATCATCTTCATCAAACTAATCCTAGCCATTATCTCTCTAGCTATCGTTTATCTATCTTTGTATTTTCTACCTTTTTAGTTAAGATTATGTAATGTTAACTAATATAAGTAATGCTATCTTATTCTCTGTTTTCCAGCTTTATATATCTCTGATAGTTATTTATTTTAAGTTTATACAAGTCCACTAGTATAAAAATAAACTTAAAAATCAAAAAATAACTCAACTTGGTCATTCTGTCTAGACCATGTCGACATGTCCCATCCCCCCATGTCGACATATAACAGTCAGAAAGTAGTTACAATTTCTAACTTCAAATTCTTGTAACTACCAAGTGACAATTCATTTTGAACGACCAATAACTCCTATAAATACCTATTTTTTCTAGAAAAACTTCTCAACCTCCATTTCTATTCATCTCCTCTCATACTTCAACTTATTTCTTAAATTATGGCTTCTCCAGTTAAGAATTTAAGTGAAAATCTTGAAGAAACTCTTACTTATTTCAAGAATATTCTTTCTTTTATACTTAGAAATCAAAGGCACTTAGAATTAAGCCAAATGCAGATGATCAAAGAGCAAGAGAAACACTTCGACGCACTTCGTTGGATGATCTCAAGCCTTAGCAAAGACGAACCCGAAGCAAATCCACCGGTCACTCTCGACAAAGATAATTGGGATGTTATCAAAACTGATCCTATTTTTGGAGAAGATGGATGGGTGGAAGTCCCAAGTAATGTCTGATCATTATGTATGTTTGTTTGTTTGTTTGATTTGATTTAGATTTGATTAGGATTTGATTGAATTGTTTACTTAAGTTTGATTTGGATTTGGTTTGTATATAACTTCATATACTATACATGATTGGTTTGCTATGTATGATATTGATTTGATTGTCAAGTTACACTTATATATATGCTAACACACTTGATCACTTACACGTTCACTTTACACTTTTATTCTATATATACTTGATTATCTTAGAACAGGTAAATCTTTTATTCTTTTTGTTGATGACAAAGGGGGAGAAAGTTATAAAAATATATGTGCTTGGTGTAAGGGGGAGTCATGGAATAAAGGGGAGTTGTTGTTTTAAGAAGAAGTCACGGAGTAAGGTGGAGTTATGGGGAGTTATGCTATGGTAAGAATATTTTATAAATAAAGGTTGTCATCATCAAAAAGGGGGAGATTGTTGGAAACTGAGTTGATGATGTTTTGATGACAACAACCTTATATAGTTATTATACTTTACTTTATAAAATATATACTAACATTTTCATATATATATATATATATATATATATATATATATATATAGGAAGTATATGCAGGTATTATTGAAGACTGATCAGTATAAAGACTCAAGCATCAAGATGAAGATTAGAGATTCAAGATTCAAGACTCTAGAGAATCAAGATTTCAAGATCTCAAGATAAGTGTCTAGTATTTTGTTAAAACTTCATAATAGCACTCTCATCTTTCTTCCAATTTTCTTTTGGGATGGAACCCAATTTCTATCGAAACCAGTGGCGTACAAACCCACGACAAGTAGCTTACAAACCTACGACAAGTGGCTTACAAACCCACGAAAATCAAAATCATTTAAACTACTTTGTACAAGTTCTCGAGTCCTATGGAGGAGCTCTGTAGGAAGGTTCTTGCAATTTCAGTTTGAATAGATTTTTCAAAATGTTTTTAAATCTGTTTTCAAAATGTTTTAGCTTTCAAAATCATGTTTTCAAAAATGTTTTCAAACTTTGTTTTAGCCTTGAAATATTCCTCTATTCTGATTTTAAAAACTTCTATTTTTAAAACATCAAAACTTATCCTGATTTTAAATATTACTTATATAATTGACGGTCTGTATCAATTATATATATATATTTAAAATAATGTTTTATATTCATTCTCTATCTCAAAATATTGTTTAAACACTTTACTTTGCTTCAGAGAAGTTTCAACTTGTTTTAAATTCAATTATCTTTACAAAACAACATCTCTACAATTTTGAACTGAGGGATGTCGACATATGGGGATACCCCATATCGACATGGTGACAGTTGGATTCAAAATTCAAATTTCAAAAGAAGTGTCCATTCGTTCAAAAACCTTTCGCCAATGGTTATGACTGTTGTGCATCTATATAAAGGCTTCCAAAACGAATTTTTTTAACAACTACTTTCTTATTTTCTTCACTTTTTCTTCTCCACCATTCCATATCCATAAAACTTCATATTTTCAAGATCGTGCCATCATTCTGCCAAATTCTCAATAGGAAATCATTTAGATACTCTCTCTATTTGATTCTCCATCATTCTACTAAAGATCAAAGTGCTATTCAGAGTTATAGGATTAATTTGTATTCAAAAAATCCATAGAGTCTATCCATTCAAAAGGATTGTTATTAGAAAGTATTAGGGTGATCTTGTGTCCCGTAAATCAAGAGAGTTTTCCCCAGACTCGGAGATAGGAGTGTTCCTCAAGGCCTTAGAAATTGAGGGTTGTAATTTGGATATTGGCTTATAAAAATCTTTACAAGGATATTGCCTTGGTGTAGGACTGGATGTAGGAGGATTCCGAACCAGTATAAAATCCGGTGTGTTCTTTCCTTTTACTCGCTTTACTTTACCATTTGCATTTGTTATATGTTCTGTGATCATTCTGTGTTAGAATTCTGTTTAGATTTGTGTTGAAAGTTTTAGTTTAGTCATATAATTCATATATTCTTTAAAACACTATTCACCCCCCCCTCTAGTGTTATTTCTGCCTTAAGATACTTAATCTGCATCCCCAACATCCCTGTATCTGATGAAGTTTGCTGTGGTTGGTTTAGGCTCGAGTAAATTTGTGTTGAACTCGAAGTTGTGGGGTAGTTTGCTCGGGAAAGTTGGGTCGTATACTCAAAGCATTTTGGGGGCGTCTCGGGTTTAACAGATGTTACAGGTTTTTACAGTAACCTGTAATGTTTTTTTTAAATTTAAAAAAAAAAACTGAAGTTTTTAAATGAAAGCTAGAGTTAAACTAATTTTAAATTCAAGTTTGAAATCTAGAATTCAAGTTTAAGATTTAATATCATTTTTAAATTAAAAAAATGTATATATATAAAAGTTTTAAATTTAAATTGTTAAACTACTTTAAAATGGTAAGTAGTTTGAATTTTTAAAAAAAAAGAAGTTTTAAAATGTGAGTAAGTTTTAAAGTGAAGTTTAAATCTGGAAATCAAAGATTAAACATGAATTTCAGTTTGAAATAAAAGATGTTTTAAATTTTGAAAAAAATTAAACAACTTTATATGTTAAAGTGTATATTTAAATTGTTTGAACTTAAATGAATTTGGTTTAAACTCTTATAAATTTTCTTTTATGAGACAAGCATTTCTTTGCCATGTAATTTAAAAGGGTTTTTAAATTGTCTAAACTTTGCTAAGTTAAATTGTATTCATTTTAAATCTCACATTTGAAATGAAATTTTTAAGTAAATTCAAAAGTAAATTGTTTCAAATGTATTTTTTAATGACAAATTTGTCATAATTTAGAAATGTTTTTATCTTAAAATTAAATTAAGATTTAATGATTTGAAATTAATTAAATTAATGAGGTAATTAAGGAATAATTAGTTAATTCAATTAATTAATTGATTAGGGATTAATAAATAATTGATTAAGGTTAATAAATTGGTAATTAAGATCATTAATTAGATAATTAAAGATTATTAATTAATGATTAAAGATTTGTTAATTAAGCAATTAAGTTATAATCAAGGTTAATTAATCAAGTAATTAAGGATTAATTAAGTTACAGTTAACACTTAGTTAATTAAATAATTAGAGATTAATTAATGAATAATTAAAGATAAATTAATTTGTAATTAATAATGGTTAATCTAAGTTAATTACTTAAGGAAGTAATTAAAGAATGGTTAAAGAAGGTCATTAACTTGGATTGTTTAACAATTAATTAATGTGGTTAATTTTTAATAATTAATTAGATTAATTAATTTAAAGATAATCAGTTGTGAATTGTTTAAGTGTAATTACTTAATGGAAGTAATTAAGAAATTAATTACTTAATGTAATTAATTTAGTTTAATACGATTGTTTAAAATTGATTAATTAAGTTTAATTTAATTTAAACACTAGATGATTTGATAATAATTACTTAATGTAATTAATTGAGTTTAATGTGATTAGTTTGAATTAATTAATTAAGTTTAATTAATTTTAAACGCTGAATGATTTGATGATAATTACTTAATGTATTTAATGGATTGGAAATTACTTAGTGAAGTAATTAATTGATAATTACATAATGTAATTAATTAAAGATGATTTAAGTAATTTGGATTAAATTACTTAGTAATTAATCAAGGGATTAATTAAGAAATTAATTAAGGAGTAATTAATTTAGTTAATGAAGTAATTAAGGTTAGTTAATTACTGAATGTGATTAATCAGGAGTGATTAATAATTGTGGTTTAATTAAGATTAATTACTTATTGTAATTAATTTAAATAAAGTAATTAATTAAAATGTAATTAAGGATCATTAATTAATACAATTAATGATGTAATTAAAGTTTATTAATTAAGATTAACTAATCAATGATAAGTGATTAAAGGTAATTAATTAATGTAATAAATTAAGGATTAATGAAATTGATTATAGTTAATTAATTAATTGAAGTAATTAAAGATTAGTTACTGTAAGGGGTTATGAATAATGAAATTGTGAATTAATTAAAGGACAATTACTTGAATGTAATTAAAGGATAATTAATCAAGGGTGATTAATTAAGGTGATTAATTAGGGGATGTTTAATTAATTAACTTGTAATTAATTAAATGGTTAAGTAAGCAAGTTTTAAAATGATGTGGTAATTAATTTAATTTATTTCAAATTAATTAAAGATGAAGTAATTAATTTAATTCACATTAAATTAATTAGAGATGAAGTAATTAATTTAATTCACTTTAAATTAATTACAGACGGCGTGATTAAGTAAATCTTTGCTTATGTATGAATGAATGATATTGATTGCCTTGAATAGTTTGTGATCTCAGAAATGAGATAAGTAATGCAGTGTGTTATGAATGCTTTGGTTGCATTTTGACGATAGTATGGATTATCTGTTTATAATGGTAATGTGGATCATCTGTTTATTATGATAATGTTGATTATCTATTGTGGTTTGTGAATTATCTATTTGTGTGTATATAGATACTGAATTGAATTGTTTTAAACCTTAAAACAACTTGGCCTTAAAAGACACGTTTTGGATTTCGACGAGACCGGGATCGGGTTTCCAAATTTGGATATCCGAAAACCACATCGATCCAAATTAACGATAGGTCGTGAATCTCAAGTGAAGATGAAGATTCAGAGTGCAAGGGTTATCGTCGTTAACTCTGAGGGTGATTCCAAAATGAGTGTAACGAGATAATGCCTTCGGTTTCGTTCAAACCCGGAACGAACTTGTATGGATTGAATGCTTTCAAAACATCGTCAGGTGGACGATGAGCATTCTAAGTGAATTCTATAAAGGTAATCGTAGCCTCAAGCCTCATCACCGGGATGCAGCAAGGCTATGTGGGTCATGCCCAAGTAGGACGAGATTTTCCCCTGTCTAGAGGTCCTTTTTATTTCGGCTGTATGAGCAGTTGTTGAGCTCCAACCGTCGGGGTTGTCTTGTTCGAGACTGTCCAGTAAGGGATGGTTCCGGCCTTGTGTTGCAAGGGATTGGGAGTAATCCTCGGTACGTTGATCTAGGCCACGTACTATGACGGACGGTACCCAGTAGCTCTGCCATTGTATGGAATACAAAATCCAATAAGTGCCATCGATTTTGATTGTATTACCCACTTTTGTGGCTAGTAGCTGGAATTTAATCATGTAACAATTTCGGCTATTTCATATTTACTTGAAAATCCTAGACTTATTATAATATCATCGGATTTCCTATAAAATGTTTTGGTTAGTGTAAGGCAAAAAATTTTCCATGTATGTGTGGGAAGTCTTACGTGATACCTTTTGTTTTCGAAGGTTTTTGAAAGTTAAGCAACCTTAACCTATTACTCACACCAGACCCATGTCTGACCCGGAGTTTATCTTCTGTTTTTCTTAAACTCTTGGATACTCAAATTTTTACGGTTAGCCAAGGGATTCAGGTTAGCTTTGAAAAATTCTGAAGGAGCAATGGAGCAGAAGGCTTCTGCGATATAATTATATATAGTATTCCGCTGTGTTGGTTTCTCTAAGTAGTTTCCTTATATTGTATTGTATTGAGTTATATAATTAGACATGTTTTTATAACTGTCTAGTATGTGATGTATAATCTGTGTAACTCTGATAATGGTTGTAAACTATGTAATATTTATGTTATTAATATAATTTATTCATTCCGCTGTTGAGATTCTGATGTTGTTTCTTCTTTCTCTTCTTTCTTTTCTCTTTTCTATCCCTTTATTTCTTCAAGATGATGCGATTTTATGGGGTGAGAAAGTCGGGACGTCTCATTTGGTATCAGAGCACTAGGTTGAGCGAATACCTAGGCTCTGGAGTGGTGTCTATCTTGAGACAGCGTATTTGTAATTTTGATATATATAAATATATTTATTTACTCTACCTATCTATTGGGTTACCTGTTCAGGTTTTCCAACATAAGTTATAAAAGGTAGATGGGGTAGTGGTGTTGGTAACACGACTACCATTGGTTGGAGTTTGAATGTTTGAGGTTGGAAGTGTATCTGTCGAGACTGTAGACCTAATACTGTATCGAGTGAGTTTTGCAGTGGTGTAAGGATTTCATCGATCTCTGAAGGAAACCTTTTAAAGGTTCGGAGTCTATTTTTGAAGTTGGATGAGTAGAGTTTGGATCTGTCGGTTGAGCAAAAGCGAGTGATAATATCTTGATACCTCAGGAAGTAGTAGCTGCGCGATGAGATGTAAAGACTATGGATGTTTCTGAAGAAGTTTTCTTTTGAACAAGTTTAAGGAAGTAGGTCTGCATCGGTGTTGTGGTTTTGTTCAGCATGGTGTTTTTGTTTAGTTTGAGGTCCGAGTTTCTCGAAGAGCTTTGTATTAGGAAGTCTTTGGCATCTGTGTCAGCAATGCAACTTGGAGTGTTCTGTATGTCGGCAGGGAATCTTCTGGCTTAGCAGTTTCCTAGAGGAGGAGTTCAGAAGCAGTAGAGTAGATCCTTTTCTTCGATGGATTGGCTAGTTAAGTGTAAGCTGTTCTGTTTGGTAAAGGGAGAACAGTTTTCTTTGGATTTGGTCTGGATTGGTTGCAAAAGTGACTTGCGATTGTTTGAGTGTTCTCTTGGGTTATCAAAGTTTTCCCGAATGTCTTCAGGAGAGTTAGAGGTTTGTCAGCATCTGGAGATTTCGTTTTCTTACCGACTAGGATCCCAGGAGTGGTACCGGTGGTTCGGCTTAGTAGAAGGATGGTTCTTAGTAATAGAGTTTGATGAAGCAGCTGAGGTTTTGGTGGAACTTCTGAGTTTTCTTATGGATCCGATGAACCATATTTCTGGGATGTGTTGTCCAGTTTTTGCTCGTGTCCCTCATCAGCATTCTTATCTATTTCGGATCAGAGTTGTGCAGCAAAAGCAGTTTGGGTGTGCATCTGCTTTTCTTTTCTGGACAAGAGAAGTAAGTTTAGTCTTCTGACATTTGAGGAGTTGAGTTGGTGTTCTTGATCTTGGTTGATCTTGAGGAGATCATTTTGTTGAGTTGATTGGTTTTGTTTGTTTCTAGAGGCATCAACAAGGGTTGAGCTGATCAGTAAAGATGTAGGCATCCCATGATCGTCTGAAGAATTTTATGGATAAGAGACGGAGGAATTTGGATTCTGGAGTCGAAAATTTGATTTTGGATAAGTTTTCTCTGATCAGAAAGGGAGCTATAAGATTGGGTAAGGCTGGGAAGCTAGCTCTGAAGTGTTTTGGATCTTTTCTATGTATAAGTGTTTTGGTCTACAGGATTGAATTGCCAGTTTGGATAACTGGGATTCGATGTGTTTCACGTACCTCTGAGGGAGTACGTGTACATCTGGTTGTGGAACCAACAGTTCAGGAGTTTTGGTTGTTGAGTCAGACTCGTCTATAGTCTAATATCCTGTCTAGTGTTGTAGATCTAGATGAGTAGGAGCTCTGTAGCTTAGTAGTATGGAATGTTTGGATTCTGTAGAGCGAGTATTCCGGTATTTACATTTGGGGAAACTCGAGGAAATTCTATCCAGAATTTTGTCTGGATAGTTAGATTTGTTTGATTAGATGAATTGATTGGTATGGTTGTTAGCATATGTTTGATATATGCTTGTGTTTAAAAAATTAAAATCTTTAATGAGATTATTAAATTACTTTTGTTTTAAATTTCGGGGACGAAATTCTTTTAAGGGGGAAGGATTGTGATATCCCGGAATTTTTGACAATATCAATTTAATAATCTGTATTAAAAATTAAATTGATTTGACAATTATTGTTGATAATAATTTGAATTGATTTAATAATCTTCTTTAATGAATATTTAATTGGTTGATTTTATCTTTTAAAACTAATAAATTGGTTTCTATTTATAATATAAATATATAGTTTATATCGTAAATCGATTAGCTTTGTTTTAAATTTAATAAATAAAGCATATTTTTTAATTCTAATATTTATAGTAATTTGAAATTTTTTTTTTATTTAATATAGAGCTTTTCAAAGTTATTAAATAAATAATCTTGGTTCAAATTTAATAAATGAATCTTGATTTAAAATTCTAATATATATATTAATAATTTGGAAATTTTGATTTAATTTAATATTAAGTTTTTCAAACCTATTTAATAAATAAGTATATGATTTTAAATTGTTAAGAAAGATGTTTAAATGTTTAAAATGATTTTGGCTTAAGTTATAAATTTAAATTAATTAACAAAAAAGTTTGTTTTGTTTTCTTTTTAAAATATAGCTTAATAAAATATGTAATTTATAAGTAAAGAAATAATTTCTTTTATAAATTGTTTAAAATTAGCAATTAATTATTTTCAAACAATAATAAATATGTGTTATTTTTATAAATAGATTTTAAAGAAAATTGAGTTGTTATTTTCAAATTTAATATATTGTTAATTTTAAATTGGGTTTTTGAATTTAATTTGAATTTGGATTTAAATTTAAAGTCGAAAGTTATATTTTAAAATATTTTGGATTTAAAAATATGTGTGTATTTTATTTTATTTATTTCCTCTAAGGAAATTCATATACATATATAGATAAGCATTTATAAATAATAAAGTAAGTATAAAACCCTTTATTAACATTTCAAAATTAAATAAAATTACTTAAGGAACAAGTGTATGAATATTAAGACACATGACAACAAATGTTATTTAATAAACTAAAGGAATTGACAAATGTTAAAATTTTGTACAAATGTCATTTTCAATTTAGTATTTTCTTTTATTTTTATTTAATCATACTTTCATCTTATAAAAAAATGCCTCTTCTCTTCAATTTCTTTTTCCTTTTCAAAATCAAAAGTTAAGAAATTTAAAGCTTGAACTCAAAACAAATCTTCAAAACCAAAATCAGTTTACAAACTCTTCACATCAAAATCTAAATTCCTGAAAATCACTTCCCTGTAAATCTAAAACCTGTTCACATGCAAATCAAACTCCTCATATCAAAGATCAAATCCCTGTAAACAAATCCTCAGCTTAAACATGCAATCCATTTCCCTGTAATTCACTTCAAAATGCAATCTGGGATTGATATTGCATACAATCTACACATCTTCAAACCAAGCCTGCCTGCACTCATTCTTTCAACCTGGGTATATCAAAAGGGAGTCTGCAATTCAAGTTTTAATTTCAAAACAATTTGAATATGGAAATCATTGGAGTTGTTTGCAAGTTTTTAAAACAAGCAACTTAAGTTTTAAACTAAAATCAAAGGGGCAAATGCAGTTTTAAAAGTTTCAAAAGCTTTTCAAATGGAGGCTCTGTCTTCTTCAAAAATAGGTGATTAACTTTTAATTTTAAAAATAAATTTGGTTGCATGCTGGTATGGTTGAATATAAATAAGTATTACATGTGTATAGAGGTAAAAATCTAATGTAAATATGTATTTGTGTGCATGCTGTTTATAATTGCTCTGTTCTGTTTTGTTTTACAGGCTCAAATTTTTATTTAAAATCCTTATCTTTTAATTAGTTTCTGATAGGATGTAATTTATAAATCAAAGTTGTTTGATTTATCTTAGGTTAATATTTAAAATTTTTAAGTAAGTCAAAAATGAAGCTTGTTGTCTCTGGAAACATAAAAACATCTGCGCATGTTAGATAAAATCAAAACTCAAAACTTTTAAATTGTAAATCCAGTATTATAAATTGAATACATAAACTAAATCACGATTTTTAAATCAAGAATCATAGTTTATAATTTAGGGATGAATGTACAGTTCTTGTTTGAACTGAATATGTACTTCTGGGATTTTCTGGTGATCTATGTATCAAGAGGGGATGGGTTTCTTCCTGATGATGGAGGGGTGATCAGAGATGCTAGGAAAAATACTGGTTGGTGCTGTATTTCATGGTGGAAGTTGCGGCAGTGAAATCACTTCTGGAACCCTAGTTTTAACTAGGAATGATGAATCGATCACTACGGGTTGTTTCAGTGGATCGAGTGCTTCAGGATTTAGGGAGATGGAAGCTTGGACATATACAAGGTCATGGCCGGAGATGTAGTACTTCTGGTGGTCGGAGGATAAACGGCGAAGCATTTCCAGGTTTGGGGTATTTGTCGTTCCAGTGTTCCCAGGTTTGGGATTTAGCACTCAAATTAAATTTTGAGAATTTGAGTTCGATCTGATGATCGAGTTGGGGTGATTGAGCGATTTTGGATGTGGGATGATCATCGCTGATGATCGAAGATGACTGGCGACAACGTGCATATGCACGGTGCCCTGTGTCTGATGAAGTTTGTTGTGGTTGGTTTAAGCTCGAGTAAATTTGTATTGAACTCGAAGTTGTGGGGTAGTTTGCTCGGGAAGGTTGGGTTGTATACTCGAAGCATTTTGGGGGTGTCTCGGGTTTAACAGATGTTACAGGTTTTTACAGTAATCTGTAATGTTTGTTTAAAATTTAAAAAAAAACTGAAGTTTTTAAATGAAATCTAGAGTTAAACCATGTTTTAAATTCAAGTTTGAAATCTAGAATTCAAGTTTAAGATTTAATATCATTTTTAAATAAAAAAATGTATATATAAAATTTTTAAATTTAAATTGTTAAACTACTTTAAAATGGTAAGTAGTTTGAATTTTTTTTTTTAAAATAAAGTTTTAAAATGTGAGTAAATTTTAAAGTGAAGTTTAAATCTGGAAATCAAAGATTAAATATGAATTTCAGTTTGAAATAAAAGAAGTTTTAAATTTTGAAAAAAATTAAACAACTTTGTATGTTAAAGTGTATATTTAAATTATTTGAACTTAAAATGAATTTGGTTTAAACTCTTATAAATTTTCTTTTATAAGACAAGCATTTCTTTGCCATGTAATTTAAATGGGTTTTTAATTTGTTTAAACTTTGTTAAGTTAAATTGTATTCATTTTAAATCTCACATTTGAAATGAAATTTTTAAGTAAATTCAAAAGTAAATTATTTCAAATGTATCTATTAATGAAAAATTAGTCATAATTTAGAAATGTTTTTATCTTAAAATTAAATTAAGATTTAATGGTTTGAAATTAATTAAATTAATGAGGTAATTAAGGAATAATTAGTTAATTTAATTAATTGATTAGGGATTAATAAATAATTGATTAAGGGCTAATAAATTGGTAATTAAGATCATAATTAGATAATTAAAGATTATTAATTAATGATTAAATATTTATTAATTAAGCAATTAAGTTATAATCAAGGTTAATTAATCGAGTAATTAAGGATTAATTAAGTTACAGTTAACACTTAATTAATTAAATAATTAGAGATTAATTAATGGATAATTAAAGATAAATTAATTTATAATTAATAATGGTTAATATAAGTTAATTACTTAAGGAAGTAATTAAAGAATGGTTAATTAAGGTCATTAACTAGGATTATTTAACAATTAATTAATGTGGTTAATTTTTAATAATTAATTAGATTAATTAATTTAAAGATAATCAGTTGTGAATTGTTTAAGTGTAATTACTTAATGGAAGTAATTAAGAAATTAATTACTTAATGTAATTAATTTAGTTTAATGTGATTGTTTAAAATTGATTAATTAAGTTTAATTTAATTTAAACACTAGATGATTTGATAATAATTACTTAATGTAATTAATTGAGTTTAATGTGATTAGTTTGAATTAATTAATTAATTAAGTTTAATTAATTTTAAACACTGAATGATTTGATGATAATCACTTAATGCAATTAATGGATTGGAAATTATTTAGTGAAGTAATTAATTGGTAATTACATGGTGTAATTAATTAAAGATGATTTAAGTAATTTGGATTAAATTACTTTATACATAATCAAGGGATTAATTAAGAAATTAATTAAGGAGTAATTAATTTAGTTAATGAAGTAATTAAGGTTATTTAATTACTGAATGTGATTAATCAGGAGTGATTAATAATTGTGGTTTAATTAAGATTAATTACTTATTGTAATTAATTTAAATAAAGTAATTAATTAAAATCTAATTAGGAATCATTAATTAATACAATTAATGATGTAATTAAAGCTGATTAATTAAGATTAACTAATCAATGATAAGTGATTAAAGGTAATTAATTAATGTAATAAATTAAGGATTAATGAAATTGATTATAGTTAATTAATTAATTGAAGTAATTAAAGGTTAATTACTGTAAGGGGTTATGAATAATGAAATTGTGAATTAATTAAAGGACAATTACTTGAATGTAATTGAAGGATAATTAATCAAGGGTGATTAATTAGGGGATGTTTAATTAGTTAACTTGTAATTAATTAAATGGTTAAGTAAGCAAGATTTAAAATGATGAAGTAATTAATTTAATTTATTTTAAACTAGTTAAAGATGAAGTAATTAATTTAATTCACATTAAATTAATTAGATATGAAGTAATTAATTTAATTCACTTTAAATTAATTATAGATGGTGTGATTAAGTAAATCTTTGCTTATGTATGAATGAGTGTTATTGATTGCCTTGAATAGTTTGTGATCTCAGAAATGAGATAAGTAATGCAGTGTGTTATGAATGCTTTGGTTGCATTTTGATGATAGTAGGATTATCTGTTTATAATGATAATGTGGATCATCGTGGTTTGTGAATTATCTATCTTTGTGCATATAGATACTGAATTGAATTGTTTTAAACCTTAAAACAACTTGGCCTTAAAAGACACATTTTGGATTTCGATGAGACGGGATCGGGTTTTCAAATTTGGATAGCCGAAAACCACATCGATCCAAATTAACGATAGGCCGTGAATCTCAAGTAAAGATGAAGATTCAGAGTGCAAGGGTTATCGTCGTTAACTCTGATGCATAATCTGTGTAACTGTCTAGTATGTGATGCATAATCTGTGTAACTCTGATAATGGTTGTATAACTAGACAGGTGTTTATAACTGTCTAGTATGTGATGCATAATCTGTGTGACTCTGATAATGGTTGTAAACTATTTAATATTTATGTTATTAATATAATTTATTCGTTCCGCTGTTGAGATTCTGATGTTGTTTTTTCTTTCTCTTCTTTCTTTTCTCTTTTCTATCCCTTTCTTTCTTCAAGATGATGCGATTTTTTGGGGTGAGAAAGTCGTGTCGTCTCACATTAGTAATATACTGCCCTACATTTGAACAACGATATGTACTCTAATCTCAGGGGATACATTGATATCTAGTCTCGATGCATTTTGACTAGGAATATATAAATTGATGTGTTTATTATATTGTGATGCAATACTCATTATTACAACTATTTGTATTTACTGTCATAAACATACTATTTGTGGATTTTCTGTTAAATATAATTTAATTAAGCATTCAACTATTTATAAAACATTATAAATAATATACGACAGAATGAGAACCCCTTTATTACGAACGAGAATTGATTGCAGAGTTAATAATTTGCAATAAATTATAGAATTGGTCGTAGGACATATCCTTAATTATATCAGTCTTCCACTTTGACTTAGGCCAGTTATGGAATCTTTGTCCTTATCCTTCGGTCAACTTCTCGAGAGTCAACGGAGCAAGACCCTTAGTGAATGGATTTGCTCTGTTGTCCTTGGTATCTACGCCATTGTATCACGACCTTTCTTCTTGATGAATTCTCTAATGAGGTGGAACTTTCGAAGAATATGCCATGGCTTTTCATGTGATCTGAGATACTTTGTGATTTGCATCGCTGCATTATTATCACAAAACAATGTTATTGGATTCTCGATATCAGAAATCACTTCGAGCTCACTTAAAACCTTGCGCATATAGAATGCCTCTTTAGCTGCTTCATTAATGGTGATGTATTCCGTATTCGGCCTTCATCGTTAAATCAGCTGTTGCTCTTATTTGAAACTTTTCCAATCGACGGCTCCGCCGTTAAGCGTAAAGACATAACTAGACATTGATATACTATCATTAATGTTACTATAATAGCTTGAATCTGTATACCCCTTCATAAGGAGGTCTCCATTCCCATAAATGGAGAACAAATTCAGAGTGTTTCTTAAATACTTTAGTATACATTTTATAGTCATCCAACACTTTTCTCCAAGATTCGATTGATATTTTCTTACGCATTCTACTGTGTATGCCGCATCCGATGTAGTACATAGCATAGCATACATTATGGATCCTATGGCTGAAGCATAAGGGATCCTCTACAAATACTCTTTCTCCTCATCGGTATGAGGAGCATCCTTCTTAGAAAGGACGATTCCAAACTGCATTGGAATGCTTTCACACTTGGAATTCTTTATACTAAACCTCTTCAGTATGGTATAACGTGCAGGGATTGAGACAATCCCTACAGCCTTTTAGATCTATCTCTATAGATTTTATACCTAGTTTATGCGCTGCTCCTAAATCCTTCATGGAGAAGTTCTTAGATACTCAAGCTTTCGTTGATTGCAATAGCCAATCAATAGAAGATCGTCGACATATAGGACTAAATACGACAGTGTTGCTTCATTCCTTTCTATATATATGCATGCTTCATCTGTGTTCTGTTAAAAACCAAACTGTTTGATTAACTTATCAAAACATTCGTTCCAATTTCGTAAAGCTTGTTTAAGTCCATAAATGGACTTTAACAACTTGCAAGCCCCGCCCTCACTCTCATTGACCACAAAACTCTCGGATGGCGACATATAGGCGGTTTCTTCTAAATCATCATTTAAAAATGCCATCTTTACATCCATTTTTCATATTTCGTAGTCATAGAATGCAATAATAACCAACATAATCCGAATGAACTTAATCATGGCTATAGAAGAAAATGTATCGTTAAATCAACACCTTGAATTTGATGAAATCTTTTTGCAACCAGCCTAGTCTTATAAGTCTCTACTTATCTATCTGCATTTAGCATTTTCTTATAAATTCATTTGCAATAGCATGCATTTTTAATAGTAGGATATTTAAAAATAATAATTTAAATACCGAATCGTTAATTAATTAAATGTCCAAAATATCAATTTTTGCATACAGTCGAATTAGGACTCAAGACTACTTCCATTGAGCCCGGATCGACGTTGCGAATCAAAATGAGTATAAATGTCGCTATATTCGGAGTCACTGTATTTTATGATTTATGTATTGTTATACGTATTTTGCAAAAATACGTGTGTAGTCAGGTTTAGTGGGATCTCAACCGATGACTTGTGACTCTAGGATGAGAACTCCATTATGAGATGAATGGTTGAAGTAATTTTGGAATCAAACGATCCGATGGCTAGAACAACTTCGAAATACATGAAATCATCATACCGAGGCACCGTCTCAGATGATGAAGAAATTTATACCATCTGGACCAGATAAATGAGGTGATGTGCACCGATGATTTTCATGGTGATCTGATGCGTTGTTTGATCTTCCGAGCTCAAAAGGTGTGGTGATTTATTTGAAAAGTTAAATAAAGCATATATATTTATTATATGTATACACAACCATTACGGCCTATTTTTCCTATTTCATTTTCTTTCACATCAAAAGATCTTTTACGAGTCAAAATAGAGCAGATTTCGGGCTTGCTCTAGGTGAGGGAGCTATAGACAACAATTAACATCGAGATCAGATTCGTTGGACTCGTGAAGAAGAGGGCTTCACATCCATGGAACAAGGTAGGGTGCATTGTCAATTGGTGGAGGATGACCGGTCTCTTGTAGCCGTCACTTAATGTTGGTGTTGTTTGATGATGGAGGAGATGATGGGTGAAACGAGGTGAACCGCCGTACTTCTCTCGGCGTTGCGCGCCTAACGGTATCAATGACCGAAGCTCTGGCCTTGGGGATGACGTCGCGACATCTTGGAACAGCAGACAGAGGCTTTAGGTCGTGATCTTCCTAGGGGGTGCGGACTTAAGATGAGGTGCGCCATGGCGTTCATCGTCATTCAACGTGAAGAATGGAAGTGGCGGTGGCCGACTTCGTCGACTGTAGCTCTTAGGAAGGAGGCAAACGTTGTAATAACCCTGCTTTCTACGCATTACAAATAAATGAATTTGATTAAAATAAAAGTGTTCGAATTCGATTTGTAATAATTAATATTTTAAAAATATTTTTTTAGTTATTTAAATTCTATTTAATAAAGATTTTGATTTAATACCTTGAACTAAATTAATAAATTCTTTTTCGATAATTTATTGAACTGAATATTATATACTTTTAACGTGTAACTAATTTTTATAAGATTGAAATAGTTGAAAAATAAATTTATTTTGTAACAGTGCAAGGCGTGATTAAATAAAAATAAGCGGGCATCAAATTAAATAAAATCGGCTAATTATCGAAATATATCTTGTAACATGAAGTATAAATAGATTAAAATTAAATTGAATAAATTTGCAAATAAATTGAAGGAGTTGTTAAAAAGAAAATAGTAAATAAATGGATAATGTAAACCAATTAAAACTGGCCCACATCAAAGCCTAAACCCATTTTCTTTTTCTCCTTGGTTCTAGAAATCTCCTTGCTCCATTATCCTAGCTAAAACTGGACCCCCTTTTTATCATTTTCTACCCTAAAATTCCTCTAATCGAACCGTGTCTTAAAAAAACAAGCACGAACAGGCTCGTTCTGGCATCGACAATCGTCGCCGATAGAGGGAGGAGGCCACATAATTTTAGACGCAATGGGCACGATGCTTGGTCGCGATTAGTGCTGGTATCGATCCCAGGTTTGAGTCGCGACCTGGCACATGAACTAGATGTGGATGCTGGCGATGAGGTCACACAAAAATTCGAATCTAGCATTGTTAGAGGGCTGCGATGTGGGGTTTTGGCAGTGGCGAAGGAGCATTTGCAATGTGCTGCAGGCAATAGTATTGAGGGCACGCAATAGAAGGGCTGGCAATCAGTTGTGGCTGAGGCGATGCTGACGACCAATGCAGGTGAAGGAAAACTCGAGTTTGGCTATGGCAGGGGATGTATCGCGTGACGTCGAAGGCGAGGTCAGGGTTGTACTTGTTGGCAGTTGCGACTATTGGCTGAGATGGGAGCAGTGACATCAATGATAGTGAAGACTTCGCTTGACAATTTAGTGAGTTATTTTTGATAACTCACAACTATGATCTATATCCTATTTTCTACTCTCTCATTAATTCTTTGGTAGATGAGTTATGGATAAATTGGGGATTGTTTGGTACATTGTTTGGTACATTGTTTGGGATTGATTGATGTTTGGATAGTTGGTTGATTGCATTGGATGGAAGTGTCAATTTGCAAATGGAACCGTATGATTGCGAAATCGAACTTCACATATCTGAATGTCGTTGTATGCGCATCAGCAGATGTTATATCCATTTTACTTGTTTTAAATGAGTATTGAAAGTTTTGGAAAATTATTTTAAGGGTTTAAAATTGTTTTAAAAGCATTTTATAAATAATTTACCAAAACTTTATTCAGTTTAACCAATTTTTGATATTTTAGAAATCTATATTAATTATAAATATAGTGTTCTTTCGACCATAAAACCCTTCAAAATCACTATTATAATTATTATATTTTAATTCCGAGAATGGTTTTCAAATTATTATATAGAATTACACATTATTTGGAAAATATGAAATGATTTCTAAAATGCATTTAATTAATTTTAAGGAGTATTTTCAATAATTTTGAATGTAAATAGGAGTTCTTAGTTAATACTATATAGTTTGGAATAAATATATTTTGTAGACTATAAATTTATTTGAAAATATTTTGTAAATATAGGAAATTACAAAGTGACTTTTAAATGTTATTAAGCGATTTTACTATAGTTATAAATGATTTTGAATATATATAGTGAAGGTTTCAATTATATTTATGGTTTGAAATGCAAAAAAATCATTTTGGAAGTTATTTAATTTATTTTAAAGCAATATTAAATTATAGAAAATTTGGAAATGACTTCTATAATTATATTTGACATATAAAGTGATTTTGAAGTTTCGAAAATACTTATATAAGGATTTAAAATAGATTATAGCATTTAATCTATATTTTGGAATTATATTCAAGGTTAATGTATTATTGATAATAAATATGAATATGTCTTAAATATTCAATTAATGAAGTTTATTCTACTTCTCTAATTTCTCAGCTTGTTTATATTGATTTTGGATGTTATGGATGATTCACCTTTAGATACTGTTTTGATCAGTTGCTTTTGATATGATTTTGTGCGTTGAAGACATCTTTCTATATGATTTTGCAATATTTTAATTTCGTGTAATAAGAAATATGAATAAATGGAGTTATAATACTGTCTGGGATGTGGTGTTCGGTAATGTTTCTCTGGTTATTGTTTGGACTTACTATATAGAAAAGGATGAGAGACGAGTGTATTTTATAAGCATTAAGCGAACGGGTGAACATCTCAGGATGGTATGGAATGCCCATGTCGATATTGTCTGATTGCTTTATGTGAGTAGATGTCACTCGAACGGGGTTAAGAACATGGGTTACACACACACACATACATACATGCATATATGTGTGTGCGTGTTGTAAACCGAGGGTAAGTAGGCCAAGGGCCAAAGAGTGTCTATTTGTGTACTGAGATTATTCCTGTTATAATGTGTGGAGTAAAAGCAGATCAAGCAGTGTCCATCCTAATGGCCTGATTGTGGGGTCGCTCCCTGAATCAAAGATATATCCATTGTTGTGCATGGCTGAGGGTTGTTGCCTCAGTGTTACATAGATCAATAGCCTTTTACCAATGAGGCACTTGCAAGGTCGCGATCATGACATATCATATTCTTTCGCTACATGGATATTGGGTCACGATGGCCGTCGTGGTAACCGAAGAGTATAGGAGTAGCGCCGATAGCTTATGAGGAAGGCTCTTAGAGCAGGCTGAGAGCTATTAGTCTCCCATCTAGTCCCTGGGTAGCATAGTAGACGTACACTCTTATGATATTTATGGATTGTGACTGAGTCGATAAGATTATTTCTAAGACCAAGGGTTCATGAAATAATCAACCCATGGATATTGATTGTGTTATCATTGGGAGGGTGATCCTTAACACTGCTTTGAGTAGTGTGTTGTATGCTTATACCCCGTGCTCTTCTTGTCGATATAAACTTAGCCGACAACTAAGTTATGCATAATAGAGAGCACGCCATATTCCTTTTATGTGTATTTGTCTTGGATGATTGTTGTTTATTTCGTATACATATGTTGAGTATGGCAGACCTCAGGTTTGTTTACTTTATGATTATCTGAGAGATAATCTTGGGCATTGCTGGGAGCATGTCCTATATAGTTTGTTTTTTATTATAGTGATATTTGGATGCATGGATTACTTAATCCATTTGACACTCACACTTAGCATGTAGTTTGACTTGACTTATATGAGGGTGATATTACTTGTCTATAGTTTTGTAATGTGATGTTATTGTTGAGATATATTAACACCTACACTATAGGTATATTTTGACCCATGTGTTATTTATATAATATTCGTGTTAGTCCGAGACATTACAGTTTCAAGGACAGATGATCAGTATGTGGACATTAGGTATTGATGGAGGATTGGATATTATTACATATCTGTAACAGCCCAAAAATTTTAGCAATATTTTATTCTTTATTTATAACTCTGGGGTTTTATTTTACGAATATTGAATTTCTAAATTTAATTATAAATAATCACCCAAGATTTTTAACTATGTGGATATTTTGAAATTTTATTTTGGTTAAAATTTAACATTTATTGAAGTTATAAATCTTTAAATTTCTAAATTTTCAAATCTTTTAATTTAATTGAATATACCCATAACAACGTATTATTGCACTATTGTTCTAAAAAAAATGGATTATATACTTTTAAAAGTCAAATAATTTATATTGTTACTTATATACACTTTTGTAATAGATTTTTGAAATTGGTAAATGAATAAAAAAACCCAATGTAAACGAACCATATTTTATTTAAGTAATAAATTTCAAAATTTATGTATAAATAAACTGTTTAATTACGCGTTTAAAAAGGCGCGTTATTTGATAGAATAAATAACGTATAAAATTGAAACCCATTATTTTCGCTAAATTTTGGGCAAAAATCACTGCGTCTGTTGTACGCATTCTAAACATATTCACTTTCCTTCTACTCTCCTGATATAATAGGAACGTTATTTACAAATTTTATAACCGTTCACCTTTTTAATTTCTTTCCATTGTTCCCATCAATGCGGGCTTTAATTTTAAACGCATTCAATATTGTTTAAAAATCTTATTCCAAAATCTAATCTTAGCTGACCGTTTCTTCTGCTTTAATTTCGAAACCCATTTGCTTAAAATAGGAATAGAGCCAAGGGTCGTGTATAACAAGTAATAAAATCTGTGCTAAATCAACTCATGCTCTTTTTAAATATCGATATTTATATTCTTCCTGCCTATAACTGCTCATATAAAATCAACGCACGTTTACGCACGTTTCTCTTGAAATGGTATCTTGGAGCAATCAAATTTCTTTCACGCATTTAATTTTTTTTCCAACCGTTACTTGAAAATTTGCGCACCTTATAAGTAACGAGACCTCACCTTAAATATTCTTCACACGTCAAAATTTTTACATCACCTAGAGCTTCCCTTCTCTTCTTGCTTGCGTATGCTGAAGGTATGGCGTCCGTCCTTTATTTTTTTATTTTATTTATTTTGTTCCGTGCTTTTCACGTTGCATGCTTTGCTCCTTCTCCTCTCTTATTTCTTCTTCGGTTTTCCTTTTATTTTTCTCCTTGTTCCACCATACTCGGCTACTCCGCCTCTCAAGTATGTTGTTGCCGTCCCTGACTAGTGCACATCTCCTCCCCCCGATTTATATTGCCGTGCATGTCAAGTAGATATAGGAGTCATAAGTATTTTTCATTTGCATCTCTGGAGAAGAAAGAAAAAAAAATGTGCCTGTAGCTTTTGTGGCCACGTGAAATGGCATGCGTGAGTCACTTTGAAAATGTTAACGAAATAGTGTATTTGGAGCCAAATCTGGAATACTTTGTGATATATTAGTTTGCGTGCGAAGTAAAGCCCACGGCCGTGTCATGCATTCATTTTACAAAGTATTTTTAAAAATCTGTAAATCTAATAACATTTGTAACCACTGTTTCATAAGACTCAGCCTATTTTATTAACAAGGCATTTTTAAATTTTTTATAACAAAGCATTTTTCCCAAGCATTTAAATAACAAATTTGGAAAGGGACGAGAATAGGAGATGTTGAACAGGTTGTGTGGTGGGGTGGCCGAGCTGCGGGTGTCAAAAATCTTTTAATTTAAATCTCGTTCCGGTTGTTATTAAATTTTGCTTTGATCTTTACATATTCGTGTAATTTATTATTCGTTTATCTTTTCAGGATCGAAATCGGGGTGTCACATCTGCTGGAAATTGATCGTGCCTTCTGTTCTTTTCTTTCGGGATAGATATCGTTGTTTGGTTTGAATCGTCAGCAGCGAAAAGGTGAATATTCTCACCTGACAAACGTACTTATATATCTGTAAATTTAACAACAAGTGTAATTGTAAAATAATTTTATTTAATCTTTATTTGCCTGTGATATAAATCTATGATGTTAAAACCCTATTTTTAAATTGACACATCATCAGTCGTATTATCTACTATTTTATTTATGCAGTTATACTATTTATTTATTTGCTGTCTAATCACACTGCAAGTTCCCTGTAGAATAGAAATCGTTTCGGGCTGAAATGATAGGCCTGGACGATATTTATATAATTATTTATTTAGATATTTATTTAACTTGGGATTGTGGGTTTGAAATGATAGAACCCGGATATTCTTTGTAAATTACGGATTGAAATGATATATTATCCGTACCACTTGACCTAGGTAGAAAACATTATACAGACCCGTGGTTATATATATATAGTTTTCTCAAAAAATTCAAGTATTTTAAATTTGTATATTATACCATTGCTGATTTGAATTGAAAAAAAATGATTTTTAGTGATGTTATACGATTAAATATATATAAATAAAGGATTGATTTGGAATTTGAATATAAATTCATTTTGGAATGTAATTTTTGTAAAGGAACGAAATAAAGTATATTTGATAAAACTGAAATTAAATGATAAATAAGGTGGTGTGTAATTTTCCTATAAATTAAACGGTTAATAAAGTAAGTACCAATAATAAAAATTGGAATATATCTTAATTTAGAAAAAGAGAGTCTAGTTTAAGAAATGGGCAAGTTAAGAAAATGTGGACAAAATTATATTTTGGAATAATAATTAAACTTAATTACTATGTAAATTTTGAATGCGAAGGATAGAAAATATTGATTTGACTTTAATAAGTGAACATAAGAAGTTGATGTGCAATTATGAAATTTACCTCATATAAATCATATATTTGAAATTTAAATGACTATTGTTAAAAGTGGAAATATAGTTTTATAAGTTAAATGAGTTTAATCAAAGTTTAATTATTTATAAACTTATATCTGGAATTTTGTTTACTTAAATTCTATTGTAAAGGATATTACCGCACTTTGTAAGTGCCGTAGTTGATGCGAATGAACTTAAGGCTGAAATTAATTAAAAGTTGTTGCAGTGCTTGATAAGTGCTGTGATTGCGGAACTTAAACTAAACCCGAATAAATAAAAGGGCTACAGTAGAACTTGTTAAGTGTTGTCGTTGGCCGAAATGAGATTTTGAATGTTGATTTGAAACTTTACTAACTTCACTTTTGAAAGTTAAACGAAGTATTGAGATTTAAAAATAAACTATTTTGAAATGTATAACCACGGGCAATAATAATAACGATTGGTTGGCAAAGAGACCGGGATCAGATATGGGCATACTCTCTATCGATACCGAAAACCACTTTGACAACCGGGAACGCGGTAGAGATTCCAGAATGAAGTAGGATGGTGGTGACGTTCTATTGAGGTATGTACGTGGACCCGACTCCCGTGAGTTGGCATAAGGTGGCTAAAACAGGAGCGATTCTCAGGCCAGGGGGGTTAGCGCCCTTTATCGGACACTCCTCTTCGATACTATACTCTGACTTTGGATTGATTCGATGGCCATCCTTATTTTTCTTGATTTTGGGGGAGTTTGTTCGAGGTGGACGGTAGCTGCGGCTATGCGTTTCCACCAGTCCGGATAGCAATTGGTATATCTACCCTGACATTGTCTAGTTGTGCCGTGTCACCTAGCGAGTCTTATACGATTTTGGTTTTATACCATACCTATGGAGTGCCCTCTGACGACGCCCAGTACGAGGGAGATTACGGTACTGTATAGACTATGGGAATATATTATGTGTTAAGGGCTATATAAGTAACCCCTTAACGCTATTTAAAAGTAAGTTTATTTTAATATAGACACTATTATAATAGCGAAATTATTACTACATAGTAAATAGTTTAACGGATCCTTAGAGGATGGGCGGTCCCAAGCATCCTTTATGTTACTTTCTCTATATTATAGTACACTTGAATTAGCTTACACCGTATAAGTATGTATGTCCTGACTCGAGTGTTTATGTTTTATTTTACGATCGGGTCAGCCTGAGTTGCAGTTCAGTCTTCATTTCGGAGCTAGGACTTCTGCAGATCACCTTTCAAGCTGCCGGCAAACTTTCCTTTCAGTTCTTTATCTTAAATTATGTAATCAAGACTATTGGATATTGAGATTGGCTATGGTTGTTTCAAACTATTTTGGGTTTAAAGACTGTGTAAAATTTTGTTTGTTTTGAGGCTATTGATTGTAGCTTCATGAACCACTAAGTTATCTTTAAATTCTGCTACGAGTATTCTGATTTCTGTGTCTGTGATTCTGTGATTTGATTTGATTTGCTCCAAATTTATTTACAATCTATTGTTTTGAACTGTTCAAGTTTGACAAGTTTTAATCTATCGTCAAATTGAATGATACAAATAAGTGGGTCGTTACAGTTGGTATCAGAAAGGGGTTTAACCATAGCCTGAGGAGCAAAAACTCATTAGAGATAGGGTAGCAGTGCCCTAGAATGAGTGAAGTCAAATCTTAGAATCCTTTCCTTGTGAGAGAATGTATTTTAAAAAGTATAAAATGATTTTCAAAAAGTTTTTTTTTTCAAAGAAGTATTTTGATATAAACCTTCTTGTTTTGAAAATTAGATTTTTCCAACTACTTTCCCTTTTCTCCATCTTATATAAATTAGGTCCTTTGTTGAATGCCTTTCAGTTAACCTTATCTTATCTAATCTATATTTGCCTCTATATTTTCCTCTGCCCTTAAATTCATTCTTGATTTCTCAGGATGAATCGAGGAAATACCAGAGGTATGTGACAAGCTGCTGCCCCAGCTCCTCCACCCGCTGCCCCAGCTCCTCCACCCGCTGCCCCTGTTAGATTTACTAAGTTGTGCAAAGATTATACTGAGCTTGGTGGCACCAAGTTCACGGGTTCTGAAACCATGATAGATGCTCAACAGTGGTTGAGAGACTTGGAGAGAATCTTCTCCTGTCTCGAAGTCACTAATGCCTAGCAGCGGCAATTGGCGGCCTGGCAGATGAAAGGAGCCGCTTTGAATTGGCGGCTGTCAGTTACTGCTCACACTGATGAGTTTGACATCACCTGGGAGCAATTTAGGGAGGCCTTTCTTGTCAAATGGATTCCCGAAGCAGACAAGTTTCAGCTATACCGAGACTTTATGGATCTGAAGCAGGGTGATATGTCCTTTACCGAATACGAGAGGAAATTCAATGAGCTCTCGCAGTAGGCCTTAATCTGATAGACACCCCGCTTAAGAAGAATGAGAAATTTATCGCTGGTGCTCGCCCCGAGTATTACGATCGCCTCATTATCCACGTGCATGGTACGTTCACCGCTCTGATGGATATGGCTATCCGGTATGAGAACCCTACCTCCAGAGCTCCTTCTGCTGCCCAGTCTGCCCCATCTCAGTATTCTGGAAATTCAAAGAAGAGGAAGCCCCATTTTCAGCAACGCCAGAAGAATAGGAATAGGACTCCAGGGCTAAGATCGTCGTCTTTTGCATCTCAGAGGCCGCCTGTAGACCTTTCTACCATCAGTTGCCATAAATTCCACCAAAAGGGACACTAGGCAAATAGATGTCCGATCTTGGGTGCTGCTATTCCACCTCCTTCCCAGCTTGATAGACGAGACCTCTGCCACATCTTCCTCCAGCCGGGACACTTCAAGAGAGACTGCCCTACTTAGAAGAAGGGCAAGGCATCAGGGATTTTTGTTGTGACATCGGCATCTTCTCCAGCCCCTGCACCGGCACCTGCTCCCGCTCCTAGTGACTCTCAAGGTACACTTCAGGGTTCTTTTACTTTGTTTAAATCTCCTGTTTGTGTTTTATTTGATACCGGAGCTTCCCATAGTTTTATTTCTTCGGACCTCTGTAATAAATTTGAGCACCTTCTTTCTCCCGAGTTCGTCTTATACCTTTATGTGTTTCTAATCCTATTGGAGGGCCCGTAAATCTTAATAAAATTTGTAAGCAAGTAAAGCTTCTCCATTTCGAGCACTATTTCACGGGTGATTTTTATATCTTGAGTTTTGACGCTTTCGATCTACTGCTTGGGGGTGACTGGTTGGATAGGTAAGATGCCCGTATATCGTATAGTTCTCGAACTGTTGCCCTCAAAGACGATCTTGGTAATTCCTTAGAGATTCAGTGTAGTTTACCCCAGGAGTTCGCTGGTAGCTTCGTTTATTCTCTCGACACTTTTCATGGTGATATTGAGTCCACCCCTGTAGTTAGACTATTTCCTGATGTATTTGGTGAAGTCATCTCTCTACCTCCGAAGCAGGAAATTGATTTCCGTATCGATCTCATTCCTAGAGAACGACCTGTAGTTCTTCCACCTAGAAGAATGACACCCCGGGAGAAGATCGAATTAAGGAATCAAATTGAAGACTTGTACTCTAAAGGTCTTATCAGAACTAGCTTCTCAGAATGGGGAGCAACCGTGGTTTTCGTCACCAAATCGGATGGTTCTCTCCGGATGTGTGTTGATTATAGGGAGCTAAACAAGCTCACTATGAAAAACAGATATCCTATGCCCCGCATCAATGGTATGTTCGATCAACTCTATGGAGCGACTGTTTTCTCTCAACTTGATTTAGCTATAGGTTTCCACCAGCTTAGAGTTGCCGAGGAGAGCATTCCCAAGACTGCTTTCCGTACTGAGAACGGGTTCTTTGAATGGCTTGTTATGCCATTTGGCCTGACCAACGCTCCTGCCTTTTTCGTCGATTTGATGAATCGTGTCTTCCGCGATGTGCTCAATAAATTTGTTCTAGTCTTCATTGATGATATCCTTGTGTTCTCTAAGTCCGAGGAAGAACATAAATCCCACTTAACTATGTTTTGGGGACCCTTAGAAGTCACCAGTTAAAAGCTAAATTCTCTAAATGCCATTCTGGGATGAGGAAGTCCGATTCCTCAGACATATTGTCTATAGTGAAGGAGTTTCTGTTGATCCAGTCAAGATCACTGCGATCAAAGATTGGGAAGAACCTAAGACTCCAACTGATATTCGCAGTTTTCTAGGCCTTGTCGGTTACTATCGGAGGTTCATTGAGACTTCGCTCGGATTTCTGCACCTCTCACCGCTCTAACTCGGAAGAATGCTAACTTTATATGGAGCAATAAGTGTAAAGCAGCATTCCAAGAGTTGAAGGACAAGCTTACCTCCGCTCCAGTGCTTACCATTCCAAGTGGAAACGAGAGATTAACGGTATTCACCGATGCTTGTCGAGAGGGTTTGGGAGCGGTATTAATGCAAGACAGGAAGGTGATTGCCTATGCTAGTCGTCAGTTGAAGAACCATGAGGCTAATTATGCTGCCCATGATTTGGAATTGCTGGCTGTTGTTTTTGCTCTGAAGCTTTGGAGACATCATCTCTTGGGGGCTAAGTTTGACCTCTTCACTGACCATCAGTCTTTAAAATATATCTTCACCCAGAAGGATTTGAATCAGAGACAAGTTCGGTGGCTCGAGTTTCTTGCTTCTTATGATCTCGACATCAACTATACCCCTGGGAAAGCAAATGTAGTGGCAGATGCGTTGAGTAGGAAGAAATCTTTGTTGTGCCAGCTTATTGTTTCTTCTCCTCTTGTGGATCGTATTAAGGCTAAGCAGGATGAAAACGAGATGCTTAGGCGTATGAAGGGAAGTGTCCATAGCAGAGAGGGAATAGTAGTATTGATGGTAGTGGAGCTCAGCTTAACGATAAAGGGATTTTAAGGATCAATAATCGGATTTGTGTCCCAAATGTTGATGGTTTGAGGCAGGAGTTACTTCGGGAACATCATCAATCCCGACTTTCCATTCATCCTGGCATAGCGAAGATGTATCAGGATTTAAAGAAACTTTACTGGTGGAAGGGTATGAAGCGCGATGTCTCTATATTTGTTAGTAGGTGTGCGACTTGTCAGCAAGTCAAGGCGGAACATCAGAAGACTCCGGGTTTATTGCAGCCTCTGGAGATTCCGGATTGGAAGTGGGAGCAAGTTTCTATGGATTTCATCGATGGTTTACCGAGATCTAGGAGGGGAAATGAGAGCATCTGGGTTATTGTGGATAGACTGACCAAGTCCGCTCACTTTATTCTGGTCAAATCTACCGTACAACTTCGAGCTTATCTGAGATTTATATGAGGGAGATTGTTCACCTCCATGGGGTTCCCCTTAGCATAGTTTGTGATCGAGACCCTATCTTCACCAGCCAATTTTGGAAAGCTTTCCAAGAATCCTTGGGTACTCGTCTGAATCTGAGCATTGCTTACCACCCACAGATTGACGGTCAAACAAAAAGGGTGAATCAGATTCTAGAGGATCTTCTCCGTGCTTGCATTTTAGATTATGGAGGATCTTGGGAAGATCATCTCCATCTTGTGGAATTCACCTATAACAATAGTTATCAGGTATAAATTTCAATCCTCTGTTCTTGTCTTATCTTAATCCCCTATCTATCTCACTCTATCTTTTCAGGCTAGTCTTGAGATGTTCCCTTTTGCTGCTTTTTACGGGCAACCTTGTAGATCTCCATCCTGCTGGATTGAATCCGAAATTCGCTTAGTTCTTGGGCCCGATATGATTTTGGAATCCTCGGAGAAAGTCGAGGAGATTAAGAGAAGGTTAAGAATTACTCAGGACAGGCAGAAGAAGTACGCTGATCGTCATAGAAAAAGCTTGGAGTTTGCAGTCGGTGATTTAGTTTTTCTTAAGGTCTCTCCCTTAAGGAATGTGGTTCGGTTTGGGCGTAGAGGGAAGCTTGCTCCTAGGTTCATAGGTCTATTCCGCATCTTGGAAAGGATTGGGTCTCTTGCTTATCGACTGGAATTGCCCGAGAAATTTGCTGGAATACACAATGTATTCCATGTATCCCACTTTTGTCGCTGTCTTCATGATCCATCTCTTTTTATCCAGCCTTCTGCTCTTGATAGTTTGGACATCGCGCCTGACCTAACTATTGGAAGAAAGCCGCTTCGTATCGTTGATCGAGGTACGAAATAGCTAAGAAGAAAAACTGTCCGCCTGGTCAAAGTAGAATGGAGCACTGATGAACGGGATTGCACCTGGGAGACGGAGGAAAGCATTCATGCTTCGAATCCGGAATTATTTGTTTCAGGTACTTTGCTCTTTTATTTTATCATCCTTTGTTTTCCTTCCTTCGTTCCTTTTCGAGAACGAAAAGTTCTGAGTGGGGGAGAGTGTAACAGCCCAAAAATTTTAGCAATGTTTTATTCTTTATTTATAACTCTGGGTTTTATTTTACGAGTATTGAATTTCTATATTTAATTATAAATAATCACCCAAGATTTTTAATTATATGGAAAATTTAAAATTTTATTTTGGTTAAAATTTAACATTTATTGAAGTTCTAAATCTTCAAATTTCTAATTTACAAACCTTTTAATTTAATTGAACATACCCATAACAATGTATTGTTGCACTATTGTTCTAAAAAATGGATTATATACTTTTAAATGTCAAATAATTTATATTGTTACTTATATACACTTTTGTAATAGATTTTTGAAATTGGCAAATGAATAAAAAAACCCAATGTAAATGAACCATATTTTATTTAAGTAATAAATTTCAAAATTTATGTATAAATAAACTGTTTAATTGCACGTTTAAAAAGGCGCGTTATTTGATGGAATAAATAACGTATAAAATTGAAACCCATTATTTTAGCTAAATTTTGGGCAAAAATCACTGCGTCTGTTGTATGCATTCTAAACATATTCACTTTCCTTCTACTCTCCTGATATAATAGGAACGTTATTTACAAATTTTATAATCGTTCACCTTTTTAATTTTTTGCCATTGTTCCCATCAACGCGAGCTTTAATTTTAAACGCATTCAATATTGTTTAAAAATCTTATTCCAAAATCTAATCTTAGCTGACCGTTTCTTCTGCTTTAATTTCGAAACCCATTTTCCTAAAATAGGAATAGAGCCAAGGGGCCGTGTATAACAAGTAATAAAATCTGTGCTAAATCAACTCATGCCCTTTTTAAATATCGATATTTATATTCTTCCTGCCTATAACTGCTCATATAAAATCAACACACGTTTACGCATGTTTCTCTTGAAATGGTATCTTGGAGCAATCAAATTTCTTTCACGCATTTAATTTTTTTTCAACCGTTACTTGAAAATTTGCGCACCTTATAAGTAACGAGACCTGACCTTAAATATTCTTCACACGTCAAAATTTTTACATCACCTGGAGCTTCCCTTCTCTTCTTGCTTGCGTATGCTGAAGGTATGGCATCCGTCCTTTATTTTTTTATTTTTTTTATTTTGTTCCATGCTTTTCACGTTACATGCTTTGCTCCTTCTCCTCTCTTATTTCTTCTTCGGTTTTCCTTTTATTTTTCTCCCTGTTCCACCATACTCGGCTACTCCGCCTCTCAAGTATGTTGTTGCCGTCCCTGACTAGTGCACATCTCCTCCCCCCCGATTTATATTGCCGTGCATGTCAAGTAGATATAGGAGTCATAAGTATTTTTCATTTGCATCTCTGGAGAAGAAAGAAAAAAAAATGCGCCTGTAGCTTTTGTGGCCACGTGAAATGTCATGCGTGAGTCACTTTGAAAATGTTAACAAACGAAATAGTGTATTTGGAGCCAAATTTGGAATACTTTGTGATATATTAGTTTGCGTGTGAAGGAAAGCCCACGGCCGTGTCATGCATAAGTGCATGCATTCATTTTACAAAGTATTTTTAAAAATCTGTAAATCTAATAACATTTGTAACCTCTGTTTTACAAGACTCAGCCTATTTTATTAACAAAGCATTTTTATATTTTTTTATAACAAAGCATTTTTCCCAAGCATTTAAATAACAAATTTGAAAAGGGACGAGAATAGGAGATGTTAAACAGGTTGTGTGGTGGGGTGGCCGAGCTACGGGTGTCAAAAATCTTTTAATTTAAATCTCGTTCCGGTTGTTATTAAATTTTGCTTTGATCGTGTCATATTCGCGTAATTTATTATTCGTTTATTTTTTCAAGATCGAAATCGGGGTGTCACATCTACTGGAAATTGATCGTGCCTTCTGTTCTTTTCTTTCGGGATAGATATCGTTGTTTGATTTGAATCGTTAGCAGCGAAAAGTTGAATATTCTCACCTGACAAACGTACTTATATATCTGTAAATTTAACAACAAGTGTAATTGTAAAATAATTTTATTTAATCTTTATTTGCCTGTGATATAAATCTATGATGTTAAAATCCTATTTTTAAATTGACACATCATCAGTCGTATTATCTACTATTTTATTTATGCAGTTATACTATTTATTTGTTTACTGTCTAATCACACTGCAAGTTCCTTGTAGAATAGAAATCGTTTCGGGCTGAAATGATAGGCCTGGACGATATTTATATAATTATTTATTTAGATATTTATTTAACTTGGGATTGCGGGTTTGAAATGATAGAACCTGGATATTCTTTGTAAATTACGGATTGAAATGATATATTATCCGTACCACTTGACCTAGGTAGAAAACATTATACAGACCCATGGTTATATATATAGTTTTCTGGAAAAATTTAAGTATTTTAAATTTGTATATTATACCATTGTTGATTTGAATTGAAAAAAAATGATTTTTAGTGATGTTATACGATTAAATATATATAAATAAAGGATTGATTTGGAATTTGAATATAAATTCATTTTGGAATGTAATTTTTGTAAAGGAATGAAATAAAGTATATTTGATAAAACTGAAATTAAATGATAAATAAGGTGGTATGTAATTTTCCTATAAATTAAACGGTTAATAAAGTAAGTACCAATAATAAAAATTGGAATATATCTTTACTTAGAAAAAGAGAGTCTAGTTTAAGAAATGGGCAAGTCAAGAAAATTTGGAAATAGTTATATTTTGGAATAATAATTAAATTTAATTACTATGTAAATTTTGAATGCGAAGGATAGAAAATATTGATTTGACTTTAATAAGTGAACATAAGAAGTTGATGTGCAATTATGAAATTTACCTCATATGAATCATATATTTGAAATTTAAATGACTATTGTTAAAAGTGGAAATATAGTTTTATAAATTAAATGAGTTTAATCAAAGTTTAATTATTTATAAATTTATATCTGGAGGTTTATTTACTTAAATTCTATTGTAAAGGATATTACCGCACTTTGTAAGTGCCGTAGTTGATGCGAATGAACTTAAGGCTGAAATTAATTAAAAGCTGTTGTAGTGCTTGGTAAGTTCTGTGGTTGCGGAACTTAAACTAAACCCGAATAAATAAAAGGGCTACAGTAGCACTTGTTAAGTGTTGTCGTTGGCCAAAATGAGATTTTGAATATTTGATTTGAAACTTTAATAACTTCGCTTTTGAAAGTTAAACGAAGTATTGGGATTTAAAAATAAACTATTTTGAAATGTATAACCACGGGCAATAATAATAACGATTGGTTGGCAAAGAGGCCGGGATCGGATATGGGCATACTCTCTGTCGATACCGAAAACCACTTTGACAATCGGGAACGCAGTGGAGATTCCAGAATGAAGTAGGATGGTGGTGACGTTCTATTGAGGTATGTAGGTGGACCCAACTCCATTGAGTTGGCATAAGGTGGCTAAAACAGGAGCGATTCTCGGGCCAAGGGGGTTAGCGCCCTTTATCGGGCACTCCTCTTCGATACTATACTCTGACTTTTGATTTATTCGATGGCCATCCTTATTTTTCTTGATTTTGGGGGAGTTTGTTCGAGGTTGGCGGTAGCTGCGGCTATGTGTTTCCACCAGTCTGGATAACAATTGGTATATTCACCCTGTCATTGCCTAGTTGTGCCGTGTCACCTACCATAGCGAGCCTTATACGATTTTGGTTTTGTGCCATACCTATGGAGTGCCCTCTGACGACGTCCAGTACGGGGGAGATTACGGTACTATATAGACTATGAGAATATATTATGTGTTAAAGGCTATATGGGTAACCCCTTAATGCTATTTAAAAGTAAGTTTATTTTAATATAGACACTATTATAATAGCGAAATTATTACTACATAGTAAATAGTTTAACGGATCCTTAGAGGATGGGCGGTCCCAAGCATCCTTTAAGTTACTTGCTCTATATTACAGCACACTTGAATTAGCTTACACTGTATAAGTATGTATGTCCTGACTCGAGTGTTTATGTTTTATTTTACGCTCGGGTCAGCCTGAGTTGCAGTTCAGTCTTCATTTCGGAGCTAGGACTTCTGCAGATCACCTTTCAAGCTGCTGGCAAACTTTCCTTTCGGTTCTTTATCTTAAATTATGCAATCAAGACTATTGGATATTGAGATTGGCTATGGTTGTTTCAAACTATTTTGGGTTTAAAGACTATGTAAAATTTTGTTTGTTTTGAGGCTATTGATAGCGGCTTCATGAACCACTAAGTTAGTTTTAAATTCCGCTGCGAGTATTCTGATTTCTATGTCTGTGATTTTGTGATTTGATTTCATTTTCTCCAAATTTATTTACAATCTATTGTTTTGAACTGTTCAAGTTTGACAAGTTTTAATTTATCATCAAATTGAATGGTACAAATTAGTGGGCCGTTACAATATCATCGTATGTTGTATTATCCCATGCTTGTATGATATTGCATTGTATTAGACATACGTGTATATTTTTGAGATAGTGGAAGTTTGACCTATTTTATATTCCACTCAGATGTGTGTGTGTGTGTGTGTATCGGTGTTATATATTATCGCTATGTTTTTGACTCTATGTTCTCTGTCATTTATTTATCATATATTATGTATTGTTCTATCTTTGAGGCACATGTGTTTATTCCTTTATACCGAGACTGTGTACTTCTGTGGTAAATCTTATATGATTATTGAGATATGTACCGGTGTTAGTCCAACGGAATATTTACTTTTGTGCCCCCATATAGCCTCATTCTCCATAGTATCTGGTGGTATTACCCTGTAATACTCTTAGATAGTATAGATATAGAGGCGAAGTGTTACAAACCTGCACTGTGATTTGGGTTCATGCACGGCTAGTACATAAGGAATTGATTTGGAGATGATAAGGTAGTTAAGTTAATTAATTATTTTAATTAATTGGATTCGTATTTAGTTCATATCTTTTGCATACAAAGTCCAGATGAGACATGATCTTTGTCATTACACTCATAGTGAGATTATTTATGACATGGTATGAGCTTGGACTGGATTTAGACACTTGAGAAATTACGACTCAGGTGAGTGGAATTATAACTCCGAATCTATGTTTTAGTATAATTCCTCGTAATTTTATCCATTGAAAAATATTATCTAGAAGAGGTAGAATAATATAAATAAGTAATTACTGCCCATTTGATGGATTGGTTTGTGTAGAAATTTTGGATAATTGAGTAAGGTCCCGTATACATATATTGTCTGTTAAATTTGTACTGAATAGAGTTTGATGAAGTTGATATTGATTTATAACATGGTTATAAATTAATCAAACTCAAATTTGTAGTTATATCAGAAATAGAAATATTATTGTATATTTCATTTAGATATTCGGGATAATTGATTAAGATCCCGTATGCGTGTGTACGTGTATGTATAGTGTCCTATGTATTGACTGGAGTTTGATGGAGTTGATATTAATTTAACATTGTTATAAATTAATTAAACTCCAATTTCTAGTTATGTTATAAACATAAATATTATTATATATTTTACTTCAGATATTCAGGATAATTGATTAAGATGTCTTGTATATAAATATTGTATTATGTTTGTATCGAATAGAGTTAGATGGTGTTGATATTAATTTATAACATGGTTATAAATTAATTAAACCCATGTTTTTGGATATATTAGTGATAGAAATATCGTTGTATATTTTACTTCTATTCAGGGGTTAAAAGTATAACCTTCAAAGTAAGTTGTAAGGCTAAAATAATGAATTAGGTAAGTTGGAACTTATATTAAATGGCTTTAAGTTTATCTGGCCTTGGTATAGGTTTATTATAGTGTAAATCAAGGATTAACTAACTAGTGGTTAAATTCATTGTACCAATTAGACGACACGACCTTTAGACGTGGTTCCGAAGTAGGGGTGGAGAGAGATGAGGATGCTAGTGTTGTGACATGACCTACAAGCCAACTTCTTTTGAGCTGTTGGCTTTCAGGGAGTCCACAAGTTAGTTGTGGCTCTCGATGTGTCTCTTTGGTAGCTAATGGCAATTCGGTGATGATATTATTTTATAAAATAAGTTTGAGGCTTCTGTGAAATAATAGGAAGAAGATATAATTGTTAGATTGATTATTTAAGTAAGATGCATTTATGTTAAATTGTTTCTATGATTGTACGTTGAATCATGATAGATTTGTTACTTTGGTTATGTATTGTGCCTTTGTGTGTGAATGTGCACGATATGTGTTTATTAGTTCCATATAGTTAGGTTGGTACTGTATAATGATCTGAATTTTCGACCCTCGAATGTCGACACTAATACATCTATGGTATTCATGTGCCAAGCACCCAAGTGTCAGAAAGATAGAAAGTTAGGGTAAAAGAAAAGAAAAGGAGAATAGAACAAGAAAAGAAGAACATGACATCTGAATTTCACAATGGAATGGTAATATATAATATCAAAGGAACAATACAAAGGGTTGCCCTAAATACAGAAATATCAGGATTATTATAACCTAAGCACTATCATCAGCCTGGACAATTATAACTGCCTGTCTTCACAATACCGATATATGCAATACAGAAATGCAACGGAAATAAGAATATATGTAAGTTAATCATCCGACTCTTCTCCATAAGCTCCAAAGCATCTATAGATAAATCTATAACATACACGGGGCCGATCCGAGCATTATAAGAAAATAACACCTGGATCAGTTTGGTAAACCAGCGTGAGAAAATTTAGGAAACATGAAATAGGTAAAAGTAACCATTGAGACCATACAGATTCCCGTAATGTTTTCTCTCTCAAAGAAACCAACCGTCATTAAGTTTAATATATTGATACGATAGATAATATCTAGGGTGTAGCACATAAACCATATCAAAAAACTATGATGTATACATTTATTACAGCATAACATATTTAGGGTACATTCAAAATTGATATGTCACATTCGTATATGGATTTTTCATTAAACACATCTCTAGATAGACTGAGGCCATCCTCTTAACAAGTGTCAGAAAGTACCTTCCAGTGCCATATATCTCTAGATAAAATATATCATTAAGGTAAACACAACAATCTCATGCACAAACCTATAGAACCACATGGAACAAAGTACCATCCACTCCCGCTGGCCAAAATCATAAGTATCTCTAGATATGGAGTTGATATACCCCGTCGTGGTTTAGTGAAACCCTAGGCTGTGCGTCTTAGTCTATTTTATGCCATTTCACATATCGATGTTACGTTCGACATCTTTCATACGAGTCTTCATTAGTCAAACATGACATAATTCCCCAAATGGATTCCCATATCTTGAACAAATCACGAAGCGCTACATGGATTCGAGCATCTCGAGCAGATCTCGAACCTCCTATAGGTTCCCTACATAAGTCCTCTAATGAATGCTAACATTGTCCTCTTACTCGGAATAATCCTTAAGATTGACTTTCTAACTCGATAGCATCGTTCAAAGTGTTAACACTGACCTCTCCTTTGCACTTAACCTTAGGATTGATAGTTAAATTTTATAACATTTCACTGCATAACTGCTTATAAAACATAGAAATTGTATCCTAATTTTGAAGTGGTATTCGACAAGTAACACACATACCGATCTCAATCTCTTCAAAACCGATTTGATGAACTTTCGGTTAACTCAATTCTGGTTCTTTCAAAAGCAAGCGAAAGCTAGAGACATTTTGTACCAATGATCCTTCCCGAGAGTTCACATTGATACAAAATCGCGAAGCCTTTCGCTAACTTCTTAAGTTATATTTGATCAAGTTTGATAATCGAATAATCGATTATATAGTTAAAACAATTGCTTATACAAATCATGATTCATATGCTTAACTTGTTTCTAACATTTCAACTCAACCATTCCTCATGCAAGATTGAAGCCAAACAAGTTAGAACACTGGTTGCATCAAAGCCTTGCCTAAACACTTCATTCTTGAATCTCACAAATAGATAAGTCTACCTTGTTGGCTTTTGGTGTTAAGTATAGTATTAATGATTTCCATAAACAAGAAGAAATCAACATGATTAACGCGTTTCGACATTTTCCAACTTACTATTCCTCGGTCAAGAGGGAAATAGGTTAGAGTTCTATTGCTATATCCTTACTTATATCAATTTTAACTTTTTTTTGGCAAGGCCGACGGGTTAGATGGTCCCCGACCATTTTATTACGGCACCAAAGAGAAACTTACAAACACAAAAGTATAAGAAAAACAGAGGGGAACAAAGTGCCACAAACACAACGGGAGACAAGAATGTAAAGAAAAAAAAGAAACAAATACAACACAGCACCAAGGAGACTTAGGTTGTAAAACACTGAAGAATTCCAGGATCATAAGAGAACTGCAACATTCCCAAGTCACACTTAATTTGATGCATAACCCATTGCTCAAGCATAGAACTGCTCTTCGAATTAACTTGGTGAAAGACTTTGACATTACGTTCAGTCCAGACCGCCATGATAAAACTCTTCAACACAGCAGTAGATAGTTTCTTCAACACCTAATTGCACCCTGTGCTAGCATAGATATGGTTCCGCTCATCCAGATTATGATTAGCAACATTACTATTCCATAACTTGTTCTTCACTGCAGTCCAAATCACTTTGATAACGGGGCATTCAAAGAACAGGTGCTCAACAGTTTCAGGGTGATCAATACAGTAAGTACAGTCGATGTTAACATTCATACCCATGGCTACGAGTTTGGCTCTTGTGAGGATGGCACGATGCAGAACTTTCTACAGCAACAAATTCTCACGCATGCTACAATCCTTGTTCCAAGTACGTTTCCACCACTTCCACTATGGCAGAATATTATTCTTCATCAAGAACTCATAAGCTACCCCAATTTTGAATTTACCTTTTTTCTCTCCGCAAACAAGTTCAACAGCAGACATGTTGAGAGGAACAAAGTGTCTGATCATGCTCCAGAAATTCTGAATTCTCGAATTAGAGGAGAATAATCTAAACCTTAAGTTATCATGAAGCACATCCTTGAGCTTAGCCATGGGGTGAATACCAGATTGCATCAATTCACTGTGAGTTAATTGCCTCCTAAGAATCAGGCCCTTTTCAAGCCATGGATCATCCCAGAATTTAGTGTTATAATCAGGGTTAGTGTTCATACATATGATAGGAAGAAAAGTCTCCTTGAGTTTAAAGATACACTGCCAGGTTCATACATATCAATTTTAACTTTCATAAATAGATAAGTCTTACTTTGTCGGCTTTTAGTGTTAAGCATAGTTAATCAATTTTCAAACAAGTAATTCAATAACTAATCATTTGACCACTAAGAAATTCTTAACCCCCATTTGAAAACACCTGTATATAATTTTAAAATGCTTGAAAATACTTATAATAGGCTTTAAAACATTTATCCAAAATGTTATATTAAAGTAACAAGTTTATAAAATTCTTTAAAACTTGAAAAGAACATGCTTTTAACAAAATATATCTTCTTTAAAAATTCACAATTAATTATTGAAAATAAAAAGGACCTCAAATCACTTGTAAAATACTCTAATATGAGTTAGTAAACATTTATAAAAAGAATGAAACAAAATACTTAAATTTAAATATCTGTTCAAACCTTTTAAAGTCCAAATTCAAGGCTAAACGGAACAGTTTTGCACAAGTGCAGTTTGGTCATTTTTCAAGATGTTACTTAACTTTTTACTATCCATGCTTTTAGTAGCCATAGACATACATATAAAATATTATAACTATGGCAAGAAACCCCCAAGAATCTTTCTACAAAGTTCCATACCAATCATCGAATACTAGACAATTCACAACTGTATCTATAGCGACTATCGCTATAAGTACACTTTCAAATCCGAGTCTGATATAAACCAAAGTCCATCTATAACCTATGTAATTTATTCAATGTCTTCCACAAGTTATACTAGTCTATTCCAAGTTCTTTCAAGTCTATATACGTGGATCACATGTCACGTACTTTTAAAGTAAGAATCAAAACCAATGTTTTAACATATGTCAACACAATTCAAACAACATAAACACCATTCAAACACAAACATATGTTGTTATATTTTCATTCAAAGTGAGGTGTTGACTTTCTTTTAACCTCACAACAACCAAGATCCAAGAACACAGGTCCAAACCCAAGCTAGCAACCATCTTTCTTTCCTCCTTCTCCTTGCTTCACCTTGCTTTTGCCTCCAAACCACCCTAACAGCTCTCAATCGATCCACTTATGGAGTGCATGACTTTGCTTCTTCAACTTTTAGCATAGTGGAAGGTGCTTTAATATTGTACTAAGGCTTGTGTCAAATCTTGAAGTGATTTGGATTTGTGTTGCAATTTTTTTTTAGAATATAAGAGAGGAGGAGGAAGAAGAAGCCATTGAATTTCTCATATAAGCTTTGTGAATTTGTGATTCTAACTCTATGGTATGCCTCTCCTTATATAGGCACAAAATGGTGCTCTTTAAGCTTGCATTCACCATCCACCATGCCATGGAAGCTTCACCTCCCATCACTTTTCCTTTACATCACTTCTCCTTTATGCATATTACACTCGTAACCTTCTCATAACAATATCTCTTATCCATACGAAAGATTGTGGAACATTTCAAGCTGTATGAAGAAGTGTGCATATTAATTAGTTGCGAATGTGTTCATACAATCATTAGACAAGTGCATAAGGGTTCGAACAACTTATACCAATCGAAAGTTGTTTACCAATAAACCGATTTTCGGTCGCATTATTGATTTTCCATTGAAGAATATATTTTTATAAAAATATTTCAAAAACAAGTTTCTTATCATTATTCATTAATTAAATTATGTTAAACAAGGTTATAAAATCATATTTATAACACTTAATTATATTTCAAAACGTTTCGATATTTGAAGACAAAGTGTTCGAATTTCTAGATCGTTACATTCTCCCCCGCTTAGAACATTTCGTCCTCGTAATTCAAATAAGAACGATAATAAAAGGAGATAGACAAAATAAGATACATATATAGAGTACTGATGAAACTATATACAAGATAAACTGCAAACCAAAATGCATATTAGATGACTCCACCTCATGCGGTGAGTACACCATAAAAGATACACGACACTAAGATAAGAAGAAATCCCTAGTTTATAAGCACTTTGGGTAGAACTCCTTCAAACTATCCGCTGTCTTCTTTGTACCATTCCGAGCATCCTTGCCTCATGGCACTTCTAACCTTAACAAGAGAATAAGCACACAAATACTCAAATAGCATTCACAAGACTAACGGCCATTGCTCTTTTCTTAGGTTCAAAACTCTCCCATCTCCAAGGACGACAAATAATCTACTAAGCATACCTTACACTCAACAGTCTCAGTTCATTACTTAGATGATTATTCATGCGAACTCATAATACATTGAAGAGTCATTCCCCAAAATCTTCATAAGCCAACATAACACTCTTACAAATGTACTAAAGCCCGTACGATGTATATAAACCATCCATACACAATATTTGATTTGATCACTTGCTCGATCACATAGATTTCACTTCCAAACTAGTATAAATTACTTGACCTCTCTAGTGCGGACTCTAATTTAGTTCCTTGATTAAAAACCTCTATTCTCTTTGCATATCCATATGCTATCATAGAAAACATCGGGATCTTATCAAGAACCTATATCAAGTGTTCACCGTAAAGAATCGTATGAAAAATCCTTGTTCGGACTGGTGTAAACCACCTCGCAAACATGAACTCGAATAATGGATCAAGAGCAATCATGAAAATAAAAAGGTCTACATACAATTTACGTATTTATCCTATTAGTTTCTTAACAGTACTAATTTCTTTTTAATCACATTCATTTATATAAATAGTATGCCGTTCAATTCCAAAACTATTTCAGAATCATTTCATAAAAACCTAACTTCAAGTTTATCCACATTTTATAACTTAAGTTCATACTCATATAATACTTCATTACATCCCAAGAGGATATACCAAAACATCAAATTGTAACAAGTATGTTTAACCATTTAACACTTGTTTTAACTCACTACCTTCTTAATTCAAGTGTTACATTGACTTAACTTTATATATTCAAATACACTACGTTTTAAATTCTATAACAATTCGACCATCCAAAACCGTCGAAAAATTCCATTTCATTTTAATGAAAACTGCCGAACGACATCTCATATCATGATGCACATTCCTTTAATGCATAGGCTATATGTGTCCATGAAATAACTTAATAAGAAAACCTTAGAACTAAACACTGGTTTTTCATTTCAAATCATTTTGAAATAATATATACATATACTTTTTGTGTATCAAAATCTACTTTGGGATTAAATCAAAATCTTTTTTGCCAAAACAACTTTGCAACATACCACACTTAGAAACCCGAAAATAAACGCCGTTGATGCTGCAGTCGTCACTAAAATTATTTTCAAGCGACAAAAGCGAGTTCCATACATTCAAACCATACTTTTGATATTTAACCAAAATCATTTAAAAGCGGCATCAAATACGTCGTACAGTAATACTAAGTATCATGGTCTTAATTTCCTAAACCAAATTTTCAAATATTTACTTTCAATAATACTATTATTATTTTCTCTACAATATTGAAAAACATTTTCAAGGACACTGAAATTTAAGTTCTCAAATTCTTTATTTAAACCATTTTAGTTTATAAACCACATTATATAAAATCACTTTCTTATATAAATCTTTTCATAAATATTTATTTCAAAATAATTCTATCTTTCTCTTTTATTTATAGTGAACATCTTTTACTAAATTTTAACTTCTAATCCAACATTATCACCAAACGCTTTATAGTCAACCCATGAAACTTAATTCACAAGGTGTTTTTTCAATGTATCTACAATTACTGTCTACTCAACCCCCATTTTAGAAAGGTAAAATTGCTCGTAAACTAGATGAGCACAAATCAAAATCAAATAATAGTCAACGTTCCTGACATGCCGCGCATGACTAAACAATCAAGGTTACATGATATTAAACTATAAGAAGCATTAGAGTCAAACAATCATGAATAGGAAAGCTAGATAGTATTCCCTCAAGAATCTGCTTTCGCTTCTCAGCTGCAGAAATAGCTAAGACCCTAAGCTGTTCCACTTTCTTGAGCATGGACAATCTCTAACAAAATGGCCAGGATGATGGAAACTGTAACAACTCCTTAGTACAAACTATGGTACCTCCCCTGTTGATGCCATTACCATCTGCCCTCTTCCTCCCTTCTTATAGTTTTTAGTAAAGTGGCCCTTCTGCCCACACGGATGGCAAACAAGGTTGGACATACAATTCGACTGCTAAAACTTTCTCTTATTGCTCCCAACTGGTATAGAAGCAAGAAGCTTTGGTGCAGAAACAACAAGCTTCGGTGCCAAACTCTCGAACGTCAAACCCATATTCACCAAATTCATAAAAGACCCCAAAATGTGATTAGTTATATGCCGCTGGAACTCAGGGCACATACCTACAATGAACAACTTGTTCTTCTTCAATGGCGTGTCGATCAATCCTAACCCGAACCCAGACAATGCAACGAACAAATTCTCATACTCCACCATGGGTCATGGCCACCTGCTTCAGATCCAAGAAGCTCCTACATAACAAAGTCTTTCAGAGTTCTAGAACAAACTTCATCTCAAACTCATCTTTAAATTTGGCCTAAGAGAAGTCTTTCACTCGTACATCTGCAGTGGTGGAACTTTACCAATCCATGGCCGCATTCGCCATATTTCGTGACACAACTTATGCTTTATCGCATCATTTAGTCCCATATCTCCAAATATCCGATCATGCAATTTGATCCAAATCTGGACTTCTAGGATCATCTCCATGCCACTAAATCTCTTACCCCACAGCATTCATAACCACAATAGAGAGAAGCAAAAATCATCCGAGGCCTGACCCGTACAACCTCCTCTATGACATTCACCCTTGGTTCCTCAACCGGAGCAATATCCTTAGTGATCAGTCCCCGCCATTCGTGATAGTACTACCTTGACCACCTCTTGCATTGGAAGCTCTAGTATTCTTAGTTCTTACTACCTAATCAAAGGAAGAACTTCTTTAGGGAACTAAATGATAGAGTTATTTCAAAGAAGCAGTTACTAGAAGGAGATACCCTTAAGGAATAATTTGAAAGTCGAGTTTTCAAAATTACAAATACGCTCTCATATGTATAATACTCTCGACCCATTCTTATATGTCGCTTACCCTATCTCTAATGGGCCATACACAACCAAAGCCAAGGTATACGCTAAACCTTGAGCTCCGACACCAAATGTAACGGCTCACATTTTTTAGATGGTGACTAAAATGGTAACCCCGTTGCTGATTTTACTGCTAGCCTCTCGACTTCCATACCAACCCATAAAGGGACATATAGGGGTAAGACAAAAAGCTTCGTCACGCATTCACTAGTGTAAGAAAAATTCTACAGTATGAAACATGTAATGTAACCATTTAGACGGTACGGATTCCCATTCTCATAAAATAAACCAACCATTCATTAAGTTTAATATAATGATATGATAGATAATGTATAGGGCGTAGCACAGAAATCATGTCAAATAGTTGTGCGCTTACATTAGTCACACCATTACATATTTAGAGTACAATCAAAATCGATAAGGCACGTTTGCATATGGTTTTTGCACTGGAGACATCCCTACATAAAATGAGGCCAACTTTCTAAGAAGGGTTAAAAAGTACCTTCCGAGCACCAAATATATCTTGATAAAATATACTAATAAGCTAAACACAAGTAGCCCATGCATGAACCCGTAGAAACACATGGAACAAAGTATATACACATGAAAGTCGAGTTTTCAAAATATATATGTGTATATATTTTACTTTATTTTTCCATAACTTTGCAAATATTTTTTCATGGCATGGAAGCTAATAGAGAAGAGCTATAAAGTGATGAAGAATCTTAGGAATTTATGAAAAATGAAGTGAAGATCGAGGATGGTATTTATAGGAAAATTTGTGAACTAAATTATCATGATATTTATGTGTATATACATCACCATTTCATCAAAATCACACCTTCCTCCTCCATCACTATGCGCGATCGAACACCCTCCCATGTGTATAGCCATATGTGTGAACTGATATATGTAAGTGTTTGACTTTGGTTTGCTTAAGGATGAAGTTTATGTAAAAATTTCTTAGATCTATTGTAACATACATACATACATACATACATACATACATACATATATATATAAGTGTATATGTATATTTGTATATATATGTGTTCACATATATGATAGGGTGTGCATGTGTATGTTATATATGTGCACATGCATAAAACAAAGGTTGCAACAACTTTTAACAACTTCAGGTCGTTAAACAGTTTAAAATCGAAAAGCCGATTCTCGGTCACATTTTGACGTATAAATTAATCTATATATAAATGTTAAAAAAATTAAAAACTAATTTTCTATCATCATTAATTAATTAAAATGATCTTATTTGAATTATAAAACCATATAAATTAATACTAAATAATTGTTTTACAAAAAGTGCTGTTATATCGGTAAAGTGATATCAATTTTTCTTATAATTTCAAATCAAATATATCCCTTTATAAAAGTCTTATAAATGATTTATTATCATTTCATAACTAATTAAAATGAATTATTATCATTTAAAAACAATTATTTGAATAATTATATTAATGATTAAATCATTAAATCTCAATTTAAATTCATAAATCAGTTATTAAATATGATATAATTATTGATGATGTCATAAATACATTTTATTTTCCAAAAACAAAATAAACAATTTTATTTCATACTCTTGTTTAAACGGATTAATAAGTGAATGCATCCAGCTCCATGCATGACTTTTGGTAATTATAGAGCTGTTTATTGATATAAGTTTTTGGTCGTTTTATCGATATTTTTTTCAAAGTATTTATTTTAAAAATAAGATTACCGTCATTATTTATTATTTAAGACAACATAATCTATGCCAATGTAATGATCCAGAATTTTGGTCGTCGTTTTTGAACGTTTTATTTTTAAATGTTGAATTTGAATTATTAATTGCTTTTGAATATGGAGATTTTGGTGGAATTAGTGAAATGGTTTAGAATTTCAAATATAGCGATTAACGAATTCATTAAATGGTAATTTAACATTTGAAAATTGTGTAAATATGGGAATCTGGAGTTAAATGTGAATAGAAATGATTTCTAAGTTGATTTAAAACTCAATTGGATTAGAGTGATGGTAATAGACTTTTGAATGGAATCAAAAGTCGATAAATTTAAAATTGGAATTTATATATTAATTTAAGAAAGGAAACTAATATATAGTATTAGCGTGAATAATTGAATCAGTAAGATTTGAAAATTCGAATTTCAAGCAATTCCATTAATTTTGAAAGTCGCTCGATCTAATCGACGCATTAAAATACCCTTTTAGGGCATATTCTCGAAATTCGACGAAACCAGCTCCATTAGATCCATAATGGTGTACTATTATCGAATTTCAAATTTCGTAGCAGTTGGAGTTACTATTTGGTCGTAAGGGATAGAATCACGTTGGATTTAAAATCGAAAATTTAACATTTTAATTCGATTCGAAAACTATCTTCCATATATGACCGAATTAGGCCCCGAAACATAATCCATTATGTTCGAAATAGGGGTAAAACATTATAAATTCCAGGTGGCACGTCTCGGTTGGATTTAGTTTGGAAAAGCATGTAAAAAATTGGAAATAATATTAAAATAATTCGTATACACATATATACAGACATTCCAACAGTTAAACCCTGGTAGAAATTTTCCCAGCCGCCCCTTTTAATTCAAAGGCTGAAATCACTTGAAACTTTCCCACTTAATATCTCAAAATCCATCTACTATTATTAGAAACTTCCAACTGAATTGTTGTAAAGCCTGATGTGCTCTATAAATCCAGCGGAGGATTTGTCATATAGCACGACGATTGAGGCGAGATCTACTCGCGTATGGGCGACGGTTGAGAAGGTTTTATGAGTGTTACAAGGGACCGAGCTTGTCATGCCTCTAGTCAAAGGAGGAGGACGTGGAAGGCTTCGATATGGCGGTGGTCGATCGTCCTCTTGATGGATGATGGTAGAGCGAGGTCGAGCAAAAAAATAGCGAATTGGGTTTGTTTTTGGCTTGAGGAATGATGAAGGAGAAAGAAAAGGGCAGCCATGGTTTGCTAATCAGAAACATGCGGCCAGATCTGTTTTTGGTAATAAAAGAAGGGGAAAAAAGAAATTTACTATTACAAATTATATTCGAATCTTTAAAACCTTGTATCTTGGTTATATGAGGTCGAAATTGGACGAAACAAGCGACGATGGAATCGTGGTGACGAGCACTATGCTCTAAACGTTTGGAGTGAGATAAAATTTTAGTTTAAATGGAATGTGTTCAATTTAATTTAAAATTGGAACGTTTGGCGAATTAAAACTCAAGGTGAGTTAATCGCACTAAATTTTGGATTTCCATAATTAATTTTAAATAGTTAAAATTAATTGTTGATTGATTGATAGAGTTAATATATTATTATTAGTTGAATGTGATATTATATATAGTAGTATAGATATATTGGAGTGACTGATATTCTATATATAGAGGATGAGACCCTACGCCCCGTATAATAGCGAATGACCCTATATACCACGATATTCTACCTCGAAGCTGAATTGTTATTTTTATACTGTGCTAACATCTGTGGATGCAGGGAAAACAGGTTGGAAGAATCCAATTGGATTCCAAAAAAATGTTGAATTTAATTTCATTTATAGTGATATATTTTTGTTGGAATAAACGGTGATAGATTATTGTGTGATTTGAATTGATTGGATGCTATGGTAGGTTTTGACCTAGATTTTGGTATTTTAAAATACCAACAATATATGTTTTGAATTAGAAAGATTTTTTAAAGGGATTTTTGAAGTAAAAATATTTATCTAGAAATTTGGGTTAATTGATCTGATGAAATAATGGTTTTGAAATTTGTACTTAACAGATTCTGGATATTGTAAAAAGGGATTTTGGAATAAAGAATATAAAAAGGATTTTTAAATAATAAATGCTTAAGTGGTACTTGTTAAAATAAAAAAGTTTGAAAATTGAGATTTTTAATATTTTTGGAAGGATAGAAGTGAATTTGGGAATAAGTATAAAATTGGTTATACTGGAACTCATGTAAGATTTCCAAATTTACGAGATGAAATTAGAATCGAGAAATGGGGCTTGTTTTAGAAAGAGGATTTTTAATTATTAACAAGGTAAGTTTTTTAAAAGTGTTAAAAATATTTAGGAAACTAGTTATTTGATTATTTTAAATTGTTTAGAGCATATTAAATTATTAATTAGTTACTTTATAATGATTGTTAAAGATTTATTATTTAAGAACTAGTCAGCATTTTTGTTTTAAAAGATAAATTATTAAATACTAATATGGCTTTGCATAATAACTTTTATCTAAGTATATTTGCCTAGATTAAACTCCGAAATTTATTTTAGAACTTATAAGCATTATTTTGAGATAGTTTTTAGATAAAGTTTTCGAAAAGTAATGGTATAATCGCATGGCGTAATTAGAGACAGTGAGTGCGTACAGTTAAGTTTTGGATTTCTCTGGGATAGAGACGTAACCATCGAGCCATGAATCTATGGTTTGATACCACAGTGGTGCATTCCACATTATTTTAACAAAGTTTTCTTATGTTTTTGAAAAAGATAATTTGTGAATATGCTAAATTCGATAAGTACATACTTTTGGATAAAGAGATTTAATTTTATTAAAATAAAATTAAAAGAGATTTAGTGTTTTCAGTGGAAATGGAATATTTAGTTGAATGATTGTTATTTGATAGTTAAATAACTGACTATCAAATCTAGACTCAAATATAACTTTGGAAATATTTATAAGAAGCATGAGAATTATATAGTACAGTTACCGTTCGAGGTGCTATACTGTACGTATAAACTCGTTCGATGATAAGAAAACCATCCACTAACCGTTAGGAGGTGATCTCCGATCTTACTTCGTTTGTTTATTTCCTAAAGAACCGGGTGTAACATTCCTGGATTTTTAAGCCTAATTTATTGGATAATTAATTTAATCTTTGGAATTAAATTTTGAAATAAATGGTAATTAATATAAAATTTTGGATTTAATTGTGAAATTTATTGTGAAGTAATATGAAATTCCAGAATAAAGAAAAAATATGTATATTAAATAGAATATTGGGAAGTAAAATTATATTGTAAATAGAATTTTGGGTTCGAATTCAAAAATAAGCATTTTATAAATAAATAGGATTTAAAGTTTTTATTTTAAAATTAATAAAAGTTTTTTTTCTAATATATATATATATATATATAGAAGTTATTGATTTAAAATTTATGTAATAATTTAAATCTCTATATATTTGAAACTAATAAAAAGGTTAATATTCTTTTCAAATCTTATATATGGTATAGATTTAGTTTACATATATGTATACACCATAAAAATATAAAACATAGATTTTATAAAGGGTTCATTTCTTTTGCTTTCTTTTAAAATAAACATAGTTGTACATATAAATCATATTTTTATAAAATTAAAATGTATACATGTATAAAACATAAATACTTAAATTTAAAAGGTTTGAACATATTTTTTAATTTAAATAAGATGAGGATTTAAACATAATTTAATCTAAAGTGGCATTTGTAAATTGATAATGTCATGCTTTTACAACTGTGAACATAAAAACAACAAGGGGCATTTAATTCTCTTAAATTTTTATTAATATGTACTAAAAGAAAAGAAAGAAATGGAAAACCGAAAAATAGTACTTCAGTTCAAAACCAAACTTTGTATTCAATTCTTTAAATCTGAAACTTAACAAATCAGTAAAACAAGTTCATTTTAAAACCCGAATCAAGTGAACAACCAGAGCAAAATTAGGAATCTGGAAATTAAAATGAAATCAACCAACAGTTTTTCAAAACCTGGAAAATCTAAGCAAAGCAAGGTTTCAAGCCTAAAAAAAAAATTCAAAAATATGAAGTATGCAAATGCATCACAAAACAAGCAAGTTAAGGGTTCGGATTTAGGCAAGAATTCAAATCAAATAAAAAGATTTTCCAGATTTAAAAGCTCAAAGAATCGATCTCTGTTTTCTAGTTCAAGGTGAGTAAGCTCTTAAAACCCTGATTTAATTTGAAATTAGCAAGTAATAATCTTCTAAATTTTGATATGGAATGTGATTTGTATGTTTTTTAAAAATGATTGCATGCATAACATCTGTATATCTGTTGTGAATAAACAAAAATATGCCTCTGGTATATATAACAGGCTCTTAAAACCTATTTCAAAAATTCATATCAACCAAACGAATAAATATTTGGCTTTGATCTTAAAATAAAAAATGATGGTAATAATGTAAACTCATTTTTAAAAATGGTTTAGATATTTATTTATTTATTTATTTATCATGTAATCATTTCAGAAAATTAAAATTTACAGTGACCACAAATTTAAGTTCAAAATCATATATCTGGATTTTGAATTCTGATTATATAAATGGATTTGTGTTGCGAATCCATGAATTTTGATGCAAGTTTCAAGATTTTTAGGTTATTAAATTGTGAGAAAATGCTAGTTGAACGGAATTATCATTTTTCGTAAAATTCTGGTGATCGTCAACGTTTTATAGATCGGGCTTTAGGTCGAAGATAGCCTAAAGGATGCAGATTGATGGAAAATTGGTAATGGATTTTTTAGATGAACAACGTGGTTGATCGAAGGTGATTTAGGGTTTTAGTCTGGGTTTTAGTCATAGCGTTTCTCGGGGTATTTCCGGCATCGATCGGTGATCGGAATCGATCGCGAGATGATGGACGATGCATCGCGATGTGGCGAAGGTTTGGGCTTGGTGGCCCGTGCCCAGGTGGTCGGAATTGTGGTGGCGAATGGTTTTGGTTGAGCAGATCAGGTCCCAGTTTTGAATCGAGAAGCTCGATTTTGATACATGGTGAATTTGGAGGTTCTGGAGGGTAGGAGCATACGTAGAGAGGATCGCCAACTTGCTGATAACATTGGAGATGATCGGTAATGGCTCTGATGATCGTGTACGTTCATGCATGGAATTTGGTGCATATGGGATCGTTTTGGATTGGGAAGAAGAGGAGGACTCAAGTTCAAGCTCGAGAAAATGTGAGTTCGACTCGAAGCAAGTAAAAATATGGGTAACTCGAGTGATTGCTTAGGGAAAACTGTTTGGGGCTCAGGTAAGGACTCGAATCATCTCGGCTCAGCACAATGATGCCTATACAGGGTTTTAAATTTTTAAAAACAAATCAACTTTGAATTTAAATTGTTTTTGAAATAATGATAAGGCAAATTATCTTATTAAATCTCTATTTTGTTTTCTAAAACAAAATAATGTAATTTAGAAAGTGATTATTGTAAGTGTAATAAACTTTAATTAATCAGTATTTTGGTATAAAATGATTTCAAGCATTTAATTTAAATGATGTAATTAAGTAATGAATTTAGATAAAAAGATTTATGCTTAATTAATTAAGGTGGATAATTAAAAGAACAATCAATTGATTAATAAATTAAGGTAAATTAATTAATGATTTAAAGATTTAGTAATCAAGTGGTTAAGGGTTAGTTAATTTAAGGATAATTAATTAATGTAATTAAGGTAATTAATTTAAGAATAATTAATTAATTAAAGGTTAGTTAAATTAATAAAAGTAATTAAGGAATGATTATTAATTAAGGATTAATTAATTTTTGCAATTAATTAAGGATAATTAATCAAAGAATTAATTAATAATTAAAGGTTATTTATTTAATAATTAAAGATTGATTTATTTAGTAACCAAGGTTGATTAATTAATAATTTAAGGTTAATTAATCAGTGAAGGTGATTAAGGAATGATAACTAATTAAAGGCTAATTAATTGATGTGATTAATTAAGGGTAATTAGTTAATTAAATGTTAATTTTTTTAGCAAAGCTAAGCGGGGTTGGCTTGCCCTTACCAGTTTGTTGCAAACACAATAAAAGTAATTTGCACCATAACAAACCTACGACATAAAGAAAAAAAGAAACAAAGAATAAAAGACCACAAAATAACAAAGGAAGCAAAACCGAGACAACAAAATCACAGCTAGTTCCACATTCCATAGGTAATATTCCCAAAGTCATACATGCTATTTCTCACACCGTCTCTGATTGAGTTAATAAGCTGGTTCATATTTCAATTTCACTTTTGTTCTTTCCATTGAAGACTCTTTCGTTTCTTTCTCTCCAAATAACCCAGATGAACTTTTTTAGGGTAAGCAGCAATATCATATTTGTCTCATTTTTCCATATTGTGGCTCTGTATATATTGCACCACTCAAAGTTACTATTTCTGGATCTGCTACAATGTCCAAGTAGTACCAAGATCTTATCCCATAATCTATGCACAAACTTGCAGTTGAAGAATAGATGAAGGTTAGTCTCATTTTCATCAGCACAGAAACAACAAGACACATCGATGGCCATACCAATGCAGAGCAGTTTGTCTTTGAAGTTCATGGCATTTCTTAGCACTTTCCAGAGAAGAAGTGTAACGTCCCGCCTTTCGCTCGCTTTAAATCGACACACGTGCCAATTCAAACCTTACGGAAGGACGGATTGTTATGGGGTAAATAAGAAAAACGAGAAAGAAATAAAAGAAAACAGAATCTCACAGCGGAAGGATAAAATATAATAATCAAATATACAGTTCATGAAGCTGTTTACAAAATATTTAATTCTTCTATGTACAATAAATATTAGAGTTCACATACCAATAAATATCAATGCAGTGGAATATAGTGTGTAGTGGAACCATATCTCTACTACTAATAAAGAAAATTCGTTGAACTAATTTACTTCGTGTCCTTTTGAAATTCCAAAAATGCCCATACTTTCCATTTACATATTTACGCTCAAACAAATATCAACGTAAACAACGACACAAACAGGCCGTGTGCGAAGCACGAGCCCATACTAGTAATATAATAATAATAATAATAATGAAATCCTCATCTTCGTCCTCCAGAAATAAAGTCTTTGATCCTGAAATGCTCGGACTGACCCGAGTGAATTGAAAAGACAAAACACTCGAGTCAGAACTAAAAGATCTTATGTAAGTTATATCAACAGAGATAAATATGAGTGCAGTAACTCAAGAGATGCTCGGGATTTACATCTCCTAAGGATCGGTCAAACTATTTACTATGTAGTATATTTCGCTATTATAATAGTGTCTAATTGTAAAATAAACTTACTTTTAAATAGCGTTAAGGGGTTACCCATATAGCCCTTAGCACAAAATATATTCCCATAGTCTATACAGTACCGTAATCTCCCCCGTACTAGGCGTCGTCAGAGGGAACTCCATAGGTATGGTACAAAACAAAATCGTATATGTCGCGCTAGGGTAGGTGACATGACACAACTAGGCAATGCTAGGGTAGATATACCAATTGTTATCCGGGCTGGTGGTAACGCATAGCCGCAGCTACCGACCACCTCGAACAAACACCCCCAAAATAAAAAAAAGGTGGCCACCGAATCAATCCAAAGTCAGAGTATAGTATCGAAGTGATGTGTCCGATAAAGGGTGCTACCCTCTTGGCCACCGAATCTCCACCGCGTACACGGTTGTTAAAGTGGTTTTGGAGTTGGCAGAGAGTATGACAACTTCCGATCCTGGTCTCTTCAACAACCAAACGTTATTATAACACCGCGGTCTTTTAAAATAGTTTATACTTTAAAAACCAGAATAAAGTATTCATTTCCAAAACCATATAAATACGATATCATTTCCGTTTAAACCCAAGTCAATATGATATCACTTTATTTCGAAAATATATCCTTTCTAAAACCATAAAATTTCAAAGTTATAATATTTCTAAATCAACGCTTGAAATACAGCCTTTCGAAACATAAAACTTTGATTTTATAACTTTAAAATATAACCACACCACTTAAATGGTTTAAATATTAAATTACTTTATAAAATAAAACAATTTATTTAATTTCACAATTAAATTCCAAATATCGATTTGATCCTCCAAATAAACCATTTCTTATTCAACATTTTCAAAGCTTAAAATTCAATATTTCAAAACTATTTTTTTTATTCATATATATATATATATAACACAATTTCACTTTCTATTATTTAGTTTGAAATATTTACTTAAAAATCTAGTATCCTTTTAATAAAACTCCAAATTTCAAAAATTGAACATTCCTCAATTCATTAGACTTGATATATTTACTTAAACCACCTTAACCCCAAAATTTAGTTTTAAAAACCATATTTTTTTGTTCATCTAAGTTTCAGTATGTTCTAATGGATTTTTATTAAGTAAAATTTTTAATTAAATAAAATCTCAATTCCATTTCAAAACTATTTTCTCACACCTGATTTATAAAAATCAATATAAAAATATATTATTTAAGTAACTACTTCCCTTATTATAATTTAATAAAATCAACTTTATTATTAAATTTATTTATACTTTACACAATTTTATACATAGCTTAAAACCAAAAATTTTACTATATATAAAATAACCGTTATCAAATATCTGAATCGATATTTCATAAAACCATATATATTTCTTTACGAAACCATATAAAATCAATTCAAAATAATTATATATATATATATATATATATATATATATATATATACTGCGGTGCCTGTATATAATTTTCTATCCTATGGTCAAATGATACAGATATTTATCATTTCAATCCGCAATTTAAAATAAAAATACAGTTGTCTATCATTTCAAACCGCAATCCCGAATGAAATGAAAATGCATAATAACTTGCAGTTTATAACAATATAAAATGCAACATTCATTCATCTAATATCAACCATCAACCATATATCACAATCATCATCCAATTAAATCAATAACATTAATATATAACAGAAAATAAACAACAGGTATTAAATAGCAGTTTAATACACTAATAAATTTAATAACTGTTTAACTGGCTGTTTATATGCAATGAAAAATTAATTAACAATTTTAACTGGGAGTTTATATGCAACGAATAATTAATTAAAATTTTTAACTGGCAGTTTAAATGCAATGAATAAATTAAATAGCAATTTAATTTCAATAAATGCGATTTAACTGAGATGATTAACAAAAATATTTCAAATAGTCATAAATGAATTTCTACTCATATCATAAATTAATTTAACAAACATAAGAAATTTTAGAAGTTGTGAGTTGGTTAAAACACTCACCTTTCGAATTTAAATTGAATTTAAATTCAATTTAAACCCAAAAATTTGACCGTCTCAGAATACGTCCAAACCAACGTCATCAAGTCCATAATTTCAATACGATCCTAACAAAAGAAACCGCGCGTGAATCTGACCTCGTATGCAAAAGGTACGTTGATTAGAACATTTGAATTAAAAAAAAAGCACGTACATACTTCTCCCTTATTCACGAAAGAACGCAACCCATCAATCTACACGCCTCCATCACAACGCACGCACCGACTTTTGCTTGGAGCCCGATCAAGGACTTCCATCGTGTGCGCCGCATCTATCTCCGCTTATGCCAGGGGTCGCGCCCCTCCTGCCTCCGCCGTTTGCGCGAAAATCAAGGAAAAGACGACGACTTCAAGTCCCGATTCTGGCGAATTCGAGAAGTTATAGTGCAAACCAACCATTGAATGTGTAGAGCACGTCGAGCTCTACAACTTTGCTTTTGTAAGCTTATGATTTCGATGCATGGATTGAAAGAAATCGACATGAGAAGATGGATAAGTTTCAGCCATTGAAAAGAGGAGAGAGTGGCGGCTAGGGTTTCAGGATAATATATTATTATTTTATTGTTTTTCGTGCCGTATTTATAAAGTGAGGTCCAAAACGGCCCGAACTCCAAACGAAGCGTGCCGCCTGGCGTTGTTAATGTAAAAAGGCCTTACGAATCCAATGGAACTAGTTTCGAGGCTCAATTCTATCATTTTCGTAGGTTACTGCTAAAAGTCGCGTTGGTTTGAAAAGACAAAAATTCCCCGAAATGCCCGTTTCGACTACGGAACGAAAATGGGTCAACCCATATATCAAAATAGATGTTTTTGAATATCTTAAACGCAATGGAATAGGTTTCAAGTCCAAATTCCATCGTATGAAGAAGTTATGCTAAAATCAATATTATTTCAAATTGATTTCAACTGATTTATTTCAAGGCGTTTCGAGTCCGTACGATCAAACGACAAGTCTGATCGCTACGAAACTTGAAATCCTACAATAATTCACCATTACGGATCCGATGAAACTAGTTTCGTCGAAATCTGAGTCTGTGGCCAAAATGGCTATTTTTACACTTTTTAAATAAATTAATAATAAATTAATTAAACCCATTTTTAAATTTCAACTCTAGAATTTACTATTTAATCATTTACAACGATTTAAACAAATTTAAAGGTCAATTTAACGTTGATTCATTCATCAGTTTCAGCGTTAAACTTCATTTTCCTTACATTCAGAAATAAAAATTAAATTTACAATAATTTCAATTAATTTACTTTTCATTATGTTATGCACTGAATTGCTATCAAATGGAAAAAATTTAACATTGGACTCAGACTATTACATAAATATCTCCAAATTTAATCTAAATTTTTATTAGCGTAAAATTTTAAAATGTTAAATTTCATTCATTTGCAATTAATTCAATTTATTGAATTTTCTCTCCAATTAAATAAATAAATCTTGTTTTCTATTCCTTAAATCAACTAATGGTCATATTATAAATAGAATTGGAATTAATTACATCTTATAAAAATTCCCCTTTTCAATTACAAATCACATCTACTCCAACTGCACCAATTTAGTCAATTAATTGTAATTGATTTCACATTAGATGTTATTAATTACAAATTGAAACCTTCATAAGTTTGTTTATTATTTTAAAATCTTGCTATTCAATAAATTGACATTTTGTGGGTATAATTAACATTGAATCATATTACACTTCATTAATGTATTTATTAATTTATTTCCAATTAACGTGCTACATAATTTCTCTTGATTGCAATTTATTTCCAAATTTTATTTAATAGACTGAATAAATATGTAGCTCGTAAAATTTGATACTATTAACTTTTTATTTCATAAAAAAAAGTTTATTGCTTATGAAAAATGTTACCCTTCTTATTAATTATTATTTCCAAATATATTGAAGTTGTCACTTAAATACATTTGTTAAAATTAGAAACCCAATTAATTCATATATTCATACAATACTTGCCTTTATTTACTAAAATAAAATCTCATTCCCAAATATAATAGTTACAACAAATTAATAGAAAAATTAAATAGTCTTACGACCGTTACTATTTCTTTGGTTCATTAATTATAATTAATATCCTCAATAAATTCATTTACTTGGTCTCATGCATTCTATTACACAAATTTCCACCTTATACATAAATTTTACGTTACTATTTAAATTTGCATTCACTCTTTCCGTTATTATATTAATTTTATTCCATTCTAGTTAATATTTTTATTAATGATTCACTAATTCAACATTTTCATTTGTTGCTTATATTAAACCTATAACCAAGTAAGACAATTTACATTATTTTCAATTAATTTAAATTTTATTCTAAATTGTAAATTTTAATTACAATTGCTACATCTAATTTCTAACATTGTATCACATTCCCATAAATGTAACATTTGATATATTTTTTTTCTAAAATTTATTTCCAATTTCATCCACAAATTAAACATGTAACTTATAGTAATTATAACATTTGTACCCAAGTGCATAATTTACGCTATTTCACTTAAATTGATTTTACTTCAATTGTCAACAATTGGTTGCTACCATTCATCCTTAAACTCTTATTTCGATATAAATTTATAAAATTTTATTTCTTTTCTAAGATTTAATTACAAAATCCAATTAAATTAACTCATTTATTTACCAAAATTTACGGGTCGTTACACTCTTCCCCACTCAAAACATTTCGTCCTCGAAAAGGAAAAGAAGGGAAAAGAATTAGGAAATCCATATATCTTACTTGAAACATTTAATTTATAGACAAATACACCTTTCAAGATTAATTAATTTGAATAAAATATACAAATTTATAACCAATATATCTTTTTATACTTAAATTAATAAAGTTGGGAAATCATTTTCAAAATATTTTCTAAATCCAAAATTTACGTAATTTTTTGGCAAAGTCTCCTTTGTACGGAGAGGCTCGGGAGAAAATATAAAACCAATTATACAATATATAACATAGATTTTTCAAAATAATATATATCCCAACATGGGAAAAACAATATAATAGCGCTATAAAACCGTAATCCGAAAACGTACCTATTTGTCGGGTATTTAACGCTTAATTATGAAACCAAAAGCAGTAGCTATTGCTTCCATAACCTGCCCTTAACTTATATAATCCAAAAGAGTAAATAATTATATAAAATGAAATATTTAAGGTTTTTTTCAATTACAAACAAACAATTCGATACAATCAACAATCACTTGCAACAAGACATACAACCATCACATAGAATCCATACAAATCAATCTATCATACAAACAAAACAAATAGTTGTTCGGGTTCAACTTTAAATTGTACAGAGTGGAAAATGAACTACTTAACGCATCATTTACTCAACAGTCTTAGATGAACTAAATAGATTATTTATTCATCCCAACAACTTTAAAGTATCCTTGCCCAAACAACCATAAACCAAAACAACAATCAACCAATTCAGGAAATAGATTAAATTCATTCTTAAACATTTCTTCTCATACATTTATGGTTTGATTTCCTTTATATTCAATTTATTTTTATCTATTTAATTAGCCCTTTTATTTCTTATAGTTTCATTTACTTTTATTTATTTCTAGCAAAGTCCTATTTTCACTTATTCATATCATGAAATGTTCTTTTTATTTTATTACACTCATTTATTACATTACTTTCTACTTATTTTCAAAATAAATTACTTCAATCATTTACTTAAGTCTATAATTACTTACTTAAGTATATAACAATTATAACCTCAATTCTCATTAATAAAAGCAATTTATTGAACACTTCATTACATACCTTTACTAGTAAAATACTTATTACATTTTCTTATTAAATATTTCAACTTTTAAAATTTGGTAAGTAATATATATGCATTTTAAGAATGTATTAAAACATACAAGTTTCTATTATTTCTTTTAATTAATTAAATGTTCAATAATTTAATCTTTTGTTTTATATATTACAATTTCAAACTTCCTTTAATTTCATTTATAACTTAGCATTAAATCACTTATTTTAATTAAAGGTTTCAATTATTAATTAAATTCCATTTCACTATACTAATTGAAGCTATTAATTAACGGAAACTTAAGAATTTAATACCGGGTTTTTATCCAAGAATCATTTAAAATAATAGATAAATATATACTTATAATTTATATATCCAATTATAATTAAAACAATTTAAAAATTAATATTTGGTTTATCAAAAAATATCTGTAGTAAACTACTACAATGGCCTTCCCACTTCGAAACTCGAAAATGGATATCGATAATGCGTGCACTCATCACCAAAATTATTTTCCAACGACGGAGAGAGGAGTACAAAAACTAATTATTATTTTCCAAAATTTCTTTTTAGCAATACTTTCAAATTATATTGAAATATTTATATCATAAAATACTTCTAAATAATATTATTATACTTCAAAATCCTTTGAAAGCAATTTTCAAAATCTCGGACTTAAGTTCCAAAATTTCCAAATTTTAATTGATTTTATTTTCTATCTCATTTCACCTATTATTTTTAAATTCATTACCTAACAACCAATATATTGCAACCAAATATATATATTATTTATAAAATTTTATTTTATATATAGAAAATATAATAGGCAAAAAAATTTCATTCACCTATATAAAAAAAATATTATGTCAGTCTGTCCTATTAAGTGTTTCGAAACCCCTATTGATGTCACAACGTCTCATGCACCATCCAGAATTTTTAAACACAAAACGGAACATATTAACACAATATTAAAACTTTTTATGACACTAACAAATACGCTCTCTCCTAAATATACGCTCAGCGACTCCCATAGGGTATTACTACCCTATTAATAAAGAGTCAAACCCCACAAAGCTAAGGTTTGCCGCTAAACCAAAGCTCTGATACCAGATGTAACGTCCCGCCTTTCGCACGCTTTAAATCGACAAGCGTGCCAATTCAAACCATTCGGAAGGGCAGATTGTTATGGGATAAATTAGAAAAACGAGAAAGAAATAAAAGAAAACAGAATCCCACAGCGGAAGGATAAAATATAATAATCAAATATACAGTTCATGAAGCTATTTACAAAATATTTAATTCTTCTTTATACAATAAATATCAGAGTTCACATACCAATAAATATCAATGCAGCGGAACATAGTGTGTAGTGGAACCAAATCTCTACTATTAATAAAGAAAGTTCGTTGAACTATTTTACTTCGTGTCTTTTAGAAATTCAAAAAATGCCCATACTTTCCATTTACATATTTACGCTCAAACAAAATATCAACGTATACAATAACACAAACAGCCCATGTGCGAAGCACGGGAACATACTAGTGATATATAATAATAATAACAATGAAATCCTCATCTTCGTCCTCCAAAATAAAGTCTTCGATCCTGGAAATGCTCGGACTGACCCGAGCGAATTGAAAAGACAAAACACTCGAGATAGAACTAAAAGATCTTATGTAAGTTAAATCAACAGAGATAAATATGAGTGCAGTAACTCAAGAGATTCTTGGGATTTACATCTCCTAAGGATTCGTTAAACTATCTACTATGTAGTATATTTCGTTATTATAATAATGTCTAATTGTAAAATAAACTTACTTTTAAATAGCGTTAAGGGGTTACCCATATAGCCCTTAACACAAAATATATTCCCATAGTCTATACAGTACCGTAATCTCTCCCGTACCGGGCGTCGTCAGAAGGCACTCCATAGGTATGGTACAAAACAAAATCGTATAAGACGCGCTAGGGTAGGTGACACGGCATGACTAGGAAATGCCAGGGTAGATATACCAATTGCTATCCGGGCTGGTGGTAACGCATAACCGTAGCTACCGCCCACCTCGAACAAACACCCCCAAAATCAAAAAAGTAAAGGTGGCCACCGAATCAATCCAAAGTCAGAGTATAGTATCAAACAGATGTGTCCGATAAAGGGTGCTACCTCTTTGGCCCGAGAAACACTCCTGTTTTAGCCACCTTATGCCAACTCACGGGAGTCGGGTCCACGTATTTACCTCAAAGGAAACGCCACCACCATTCTACTTCATCCTGGAATCTCCACCGCGTACACGGTTGTTAAAGTGGTTTCGGAGTCGGCAGAGAGTATGACAACTTCCGATCCCGGTCTCTTCGACAAGCAAACGTTATTATAACACCGCGGTCTTTTAAAATAGTTTATACTTTAAAACCAGAATAAAATATTCATTTCCAAAACCATATAAATACGGTATCATTCCTGTTTAAACCCAAGTCAATATGATATCACTTTATTTCAAAAATATATCCTCTCTAAAAGCATAAAATTTCAAAGTTATAATATTTCTAAATCAACGCTTGAAATATAGCCTTTCGAAACATAAAACTTTGATTTCATAACTTTAAAATATAACCACACCACTTAAATGGTTTAAATATTAAATTATTTTATAAAATAAAATAACTTCTTTAATTTCACAAATAAATTCCAAATATCGATTTGAACCACCAAATAAACCATTTCTTATTCAACATTTTCAAAGCTTAAAATTCAATATTTCAAAACTAAATTTATGTATATATATATATATATAACAATTTCACTTTCTATTATTTAGTTTGAAATATTTACTTAAAAATCTAGCATCCTTTTAATAAAACTCCAAATTTCAAAAATTGAATATTCCTCAATTCACTAGACTTGATATATTTACTTAAACTACCTTAACCTCGAAATTTTGTTTTAAAAACCATATTATTTTTTCATCTAAATTTCAATAAGTTCCAGTGGATTTTTATTAAGTAAATTTTTTAATTAAATAAAATCTCAAGTCCATTTCAAAACTATTTTCTCACACTTGATTTATAAAAATCAATATAAACTCTATATAAAAATATATTATTTAAGCAACTACTTCCCATATTATAATTTAATAAAATCAACTTTATTATTAAATTTATTTATACTTTACACAATTTTATACATAGCTTAAAACCAAAAATTTTACTATATATAAAATAACCATTATCAAATATCTGAATCGATATTTCATAAAACCATATATATTTCTTTACGAAACCATAGAAATCATTTAAAAATAATTATATATATATATATATATATATACACATACCGCGGTGCCTGTATATAATTTTTTCTCTTATTGTCAAGTGATACGGATATTCATCATTTCAATCCGCAATTTAAAATAAAAATGCGGTTGTATATCATTTCAAGCCGCAATCCGGAATGAAATGAAAATGCATAATAACTTGCAGTTTATAACAATATAAAATGCAGCATTCATTCATCCAATATCAACCATAAACCATTTATCACAATCATCATCCAATTAAATCAATAACATTAATATATAACAGAAAATAAACAACAGGTATTAAATAGCAGTTTAATTCACTAATAAATTTAATAATTGTTTAATTGGAAGTTTATATGCAATGAAAAATTAATTAACAATTTTAACTGGCAGTTTATATGCAATGAATAATTAATTAAATATTTTAACCGGCAGTTTAAATGCAAAGAATAAATTAAATAGCAATTTAATTTCAATAAATGCGATTTAACTAAGATGATTAATAAAGATATTTCAAATAGTCATAAATGAATTTCTACTCATATCATAAATCAATTTAACAAACATAAGGAATTTTAGAAGTTATGAGTGGGTTATAACACTCACCTTTCGAATTTAAATTGAATTTAAACCCAAAAATTTGACCGTCTCAGAATTCATCCAAGCTAGCGTCATCAAGTCCGGAATTTCAATACGATCCTAACAAATGATACCGCGCGTGAATCGAACCTCGTATGCAAAAGATATGTTGATTAGAACATTTGAATTAAAAAAATAATAAAAAAGCACGTACATACTTCTCCCTTATTCACGAAAGATCGCAACCCATCAATCTACACGCCTCCATCACAACGCACTCACCGTCATTCACCTGGAGCCCGATCGAGGACTTCCATCGTGTGCGCCGCATCTATCTCCGCTTATGCCAAGGGTCGCTCCCCTCCTGCCTCCACCGTTTGCACGAAAATCAAGGAAAAACGATCGACTTCAAGGCCCAATTCTGGCGAATTCGAGAAGTTACAGCGCAAATCAACCATTGGATGTGTAGAGCTCGTCGAGCTCTACAACTTTGCTTTTGGAAGCTTATGATTTCGATGCACAGATTGGAAGAAATCGACACGAGAAGATAGATAAGTTTCAGCCATTGAAAAGAGGAGAGAGTGGCGGCTAGGGTTTCAGGATAATATATTATTATTTTATCGTTTTGCGTGCCGTATTTATAAAGTGAGGTCCAAAAAGGCTCGAACTGCAAACGAAGTGTGCCGCCTGGCGTTCCTAATGTAAAAAGGCCTTCTGAATCCCATGGAACTAGTTTCGAGGCTCAATTCTATCATTTTCGTAGGTTACTGCTAAAAGTTGAGTTGGTTTGAAAAGACAAAAATTCCCCGAAAAGCTCGTTTCGACTCCGGAACGAAAATGGGTCAACCCATATATCAAAATAGATGTTTTTGAATATTTTAAACGCAATGGAACAGGTTTCAAGTCCAAATTCTATCGTATGAAGAAGTTATGCTAAAATCAATATTATTTCAAATTGATTTCAATTGAATTATTTCAAGGCGTTTCGAGTGCGTACGATCAAACGACAAGTCCGATCGTTACGAAACTTGAAATCCTATAATAATTCACCGTTACGGATCCGATGAAATTGGTTTCGTCGAAATCCGAGTCAGTAGCCAAAATGGCTATTTTTACACTTTTTAAATGAATTAATAATTAATTAATTAAACCCATTTTTAAATTTCAACTCTATAATTTACTATTTTTATCACTTTTATATTTCTTAATCATTTACAATGATTTAAACAAATTTAAAAGTCAATTTAACGTTGATTCATTCATCAATTTCAGCGTTAAACTTCATTTTCCTTACATTCAGAAATAAAAATTAAATTTATAATAATTCCAATTAATTTACTTTTCATTATTTTATTCACTAAATTGCTATCAAATGGAAATTTTTTAACATTGGATTCAGACTATTACATAAATATCTCCAAATTTAATCTAAATTTTTATTAACATAAATTTTAAAATGTTAAATTTCATTCATTTGCAATTAATTCAATTTATTGAATTTTCGCTTCAATTAAATAAATAAATCTTGTTTTCTATTCCTTAAATCAACTAATGGTCATATTATAAATAGAATTGGCATTAATTAGATCATATAAAATTTCCCCTTTTCAATTACAAATCAAATATACTCCAACTGCACCAATTTAGTCAATTAATTGTAATTGATTTCACATTAGATGTTATTAATTACAAATTGAAACCTCCATAAATTCATTTATTATTTTAAAATCTTGCCATTCAATAAATTGACATTTCGTGGGTATAATTAACATTGAATCATATTACACTTCATTATTGTATTTATTAATTTATTTCCAATTAACGTGCTACATAATTTCTCTTGATTGCAATTTATTTCCAAATTTTATTTAATAGGCTAAATAAATATGTGACGCCCCACCTCTATACCCACGCTAGACAAGAACATTACGAAGTAATGCTGTCGACTAGCACGGAGAATAAGGCTGTTGAGGAGCGACCATCTGTATAATTGCTTTGTGCGAGTATCGATATGCCGGATAAAAATATAACTTTTCATCTCAAGAGGAAATCCGACATACCGACACAAACTCAAAGCTACTACACAGTGGCTATAAAGGTCTTCGGAAACAAATATAGAAATAAACATAACACAAATCAGTCACAGATAATTCATATCACAAAGGCGGAAATAGATATGAATACAACACATGAAAGTGTACATCAGAGTAGTGGTCAAACAAGATCCACAATATCACAAAAGAAAAGATACAAGTGCTACACAAAAGAATAAGTATACATTATGGAGTCTGTATCACAAATGTATACAACAAGAACTACTAAACTAAAGTAGTTAACCAAAAGATCAGGTGTAGACGGATAAGGAGTCAAGCAGAAGCACCTGTAACATCTCGGTCTGACCCGAGTATTATTTAATAAGAAAATAATAAACGGATCAGTCTAGCTATAAATATCAGATGAAATGATATATAATAAGAAATATGACTAAACGCATAATAATCACAATGCAAAGCTGTGATATATAAGTAACCGAAAAATCAACAAGAGATTAATCAATATCACAAAGATCTACTCAAGATAAAAAGGAATGTCATACTCCTAATTTCATTCACCAAGCCACAATAAATGACATATATATCCATGCCAATCGTAAAAGTTGGTGAAACATAAATTCCAGAAATCAACACACGAAATCCAAAAATCACAATAAAAGGATGGCCAATCCCACAAACTGGACATCGACGCACCTATAAAGACACGCCCCATGCACAGACGAACATCGACGCACCTAGAAAGATACGCCCCATGCTCTAGCATCGACGCACCTAGAAAGATACGCCCCATGCATAAATAAACATCGATGCACCTAGAAAGATACACCCCATGTAATGTCTAACTCCGATGCACCTAGAAAGATACACCCCATGTAATGTCTAAAACCGATGCACCTAGAAAGATACACCCCTTGCTAAGTCGAACATCGACGCACCTAGAAAGCCACGCCCCATGCATAGACGAACATCGACGCACCTAGAAAGATACGCCCCATGTCCCGACTTATTGAGCCGATTGCTCCACGAAGAAAATAAACATCGATGCACCTAGAAAGGTACACCCCATGCATAAATAAACATTGACGCACCTAAAAAGGTACGACCCATGTATAAACAAACATCCATGCACCTAGAAAGGTACACCCCATGCATAATAAAACATTGACGCACCTAAAAAGGTACGACCTATGTGAGAAGTGAGACGAAGCTCAATAAAATGAGGAACAGTCCTCCACATAAACAAAGAGACATCGCACATTGCTAGTCTAAACCACAAAGATGATCGTCATGATCAACGAGAAGTGTCAATTACAATAAGCTAGTAAATATATGAGCTTAGCTTCATGTCCCATAACCACTAGCTTAACTTAAATATTTACGAACAAATAGTAGATCTCTACTAGAAAATTGTCACAAGAGATTTAATCGAACAAGTCCAAGAATTAACCAATGAAGTAAACGCAAGCGTTTCATACCACTTGTTTTACTAAGTCGTTTAATTAGATTTCTCATACGAGTGAGGTAAAGATTTGTATATACTAATAGATTGGAAAACGGTTTAAGAAAACGAGCTTTGTAATAAAATAGTATTGAAATCGTTTGAGGAAAGAGTTTTGATATTTACTACTAGTATAGAAAACCTTTATATTTTTAAAGTGACAAAACACAAAGAAGATTGTAGGAACAATCGGGCATAAAATTCACATTCGAAGACGTGAATAAAATCCAAAGAAATCGATATAAAATCCATCAAAGTGGATATATCTAAAATTCCCAAAGAAAAGGTCATCAAAGTCGATAATAAATGACAACAACAAAAGGGAGACAACACGAATCGATTAAAGTTGGATATTCAAACGGATTAGCAAAATAGGCTAATCTGGCAAAAATCATCAGGTCGGTCGACCGGACTCCCTGAGTCGGTCGACCGAACCAAAGGCTGGAAACCTCTCGGGACAGCAGGTCGGTCGACCGAACCCTGAACTCGGTCGACCACACCTTAAAACAGAAAGTGCTTATGCACTTGGAAGCAGGTCGGTCGACCGGACCAGAGGGGTCGGTCGGCCGAACCTGTTTCCAGCCTCTTCCCTGCCTATAACAAATGAGGTTCAATCTTGACCAAATTGCATTTTCTCGAGCAACGGCGCTAAGGGATTATGCCAATCGACTACCCGGCCCTATATGCTCCTCGATGCATCACCAAAAACATGTTCAAACATCAAAGTTAGGATTTTTAACGAATTGAACTCAAAACACTAAAAATTGGAATATACACCAATTCAATCCAATCCAAAAGCAAATGCACACGAATAAGTGTTAGGAATTCATACCTAACATTTGAAGATAATTCATAGACTTAGATGTGAGATTAAAAATCTCACCTTTGAACCCAAACGAATGAAGAAGATGCTATGAAGCAATGGCAAGAACAAGCACTCTTCAATTCCAACTCAACAAGCTTGAATCTAAGCTTAAAGGAGAAACATTTCCTAAATTAGGTTTAGGAAATTTCTGAAATTGAATGGAGAAAGAGTTGGAGAAGATGAAGGAGATGCTTACCAATGGGTTCTCTTTGAATTTGGAGCAAGAACTTGAGCTAGCAAGAGGAACTAGGGCTTGGAGTTTTAATTTCCACTTCCACTGTCCATTAACATAAAAGCTTGAGTATTAGGAAAATAGAAAAGAAGTGAATGAAGAGGAGAGGGTTGGAACTGAGTTAAGTGGGGTTAATGGGCTCAGCCCAAACCAAAGCCCTAAGTAAAAAGTAGCAAAAATCAACTTTCTCCAAACATATCGAAACTTATACTCAAAAAGGTCGCAAACGTCATTTTGAACTCAATGGGGGTGGTCTTGAGTCCCAATTCGACTGTTTGCAAAAAGTAGCTTTTCGGACCAAAATCCGACGAACGATAAAATATTTAAATATAAAATCGATAAATATGCGGGTTGTTACAAAATATGTAGCCCGTAAAATTTCATACTATTAACTTTTTATTTCATAAAAAAAAAGTTTATTGTTAACGAAAAATGTTACCCTTTTTATTAATTATTATTTTCGAATATATTGAAGTTGTCACTTAAATACATTTGTTAAAATTAGAAACCCAATTAATTCATATATTCATACAATACTTGCCTTTATTTACTAAAATAAAATCTCATTCCCAAATATGACAGTTACAACAAATCAATAGAAAAATTAAATAGTCTTATGACCGTTACTATTTCTTTGGTTCATTAATTATAATTAATATCCTCAGTAAATTCATTACTTGGTCTCATGCATTCTATTACACAAATTTCCACCTTATACATAAATTTTACGTTACTATTTAAATTTGCATTCACTTTTTTCGTTATTATATTAATTTTATTCCATTCTAGTTAATATTTTTATTAATGATTCACTAATTCAACATTTTCATTTGTTCCTTATATTAAACCTGTAACCAAGTAAGACAATTTACATTATTTTCAATTAATTTAAATTTTATTCTAAATTTTAGATTTTAATTACAATTGCTACATCTAATTTCTAACATTGTATCACATTCCCATAAATGTAACATTTGATATATTTTTCTAAAATTTATTTCCAATTTCATCCACAAATTAAACATGTAACTTACAGTAATTATAACATTTGTACCCAAGTGCATAATTTACGCTGTTTCACTTAAATTGATTTTACTTCAATTGTCAACAATTGGTTGCTACCATTTATCCTTACACTCTTATTTCGATATAAATTTATAAAATTTTATTTCTTTTCTAAGTTTTAATTACAAAATCCAATTAAATTAACTCATTTATTTACCAAAATTTATGGGTCGTTACAAGAAGGTTGTCATTTTCTTTACAGTGATGATTCCATACTCTTTTTTCCCAGGCAAACCTAGGCGTCGCCGTGCCATGGTTAATGCACTCATAAATTTTGGAGATGGAATGTTCAACAAGATCAGTAGACCACATAACCCTATCAATAGAATCTACAGGGTATTGTTGCCTGCTGATCTCCTGCCATAACTGACGAATAATTTGATTGCTTGAGTAAGGCATTGTGATTGTACCATCGCATATGAAATCTTTAGATTTGGCGTTAGTAGGAATTCCAGTTTGGAGTTTTTGATTGTATGTCATTTTTTGCTTAGAATGAGCCCAGACCTGGCCCATGGGTCATTCCAAAAACTAACGGTTCCATTAGGGGAAGCTATGTGTTTAATGTGGGAAAGCAACATGGGTCTGAGATTAATGATGGATTTCCACGTCCAACTGCAACCATGCGGGATGTCCATGCACCAGAAAGAATTGTAGCGGAGGTTGTACTTCTTAGTCCAAGACACCCAAATATTGTTTTTTGAATTAAGAAGATTGTCCAGATGCGTGCTGAAGGCAGCAGTATTCCATTGTCGAATATTAATGACGCCTAAGCCTCCCATGCTCTTTTTAGTTTCAACCTTGCAAAAGCTAATAGGCTTAAGACTGTTAGAGTGAATTCACCCATTCCAAAGGAAATTACACATCGCCTTCCTGATCATGTGGATAAGCTTCTTGGGAAGGATGAAGGTTCTACTCCAGTAAGTAGTATATGAGAATATGACTGATTTAATTAGGGTGAGTCTTCCTGCCTGAGAAAGAAATCTATTTACCCAAGCATTCATGGTGAGAGTGATCTTGTCATAAAGTTTCATACACTGGGTTGTGGAAATTTTGGAGGAGGTCATGGGGATCCCGAGGTAAGTGAGAGTTTCAGAAGCCTGGGGAAGGTGGCATAAATTGATAAGAGAATGGGTAGAAGAGGCAGAAACTCCAGCAATTTTTATCAAGGATTTGTCATAGTTAATGGCAAGGCCACAGAATTTGTGGAAAGCATTGAGTACTTCCATTATGTTGCTGATAGATTGAGGTGTTGGTTTGGTGAAAACTATAAGGTCATTAGCAAACATAAGAGTAGAAATTAAGGGGTCTTTACACTTGGGATGGATTAGAATTCTTTTGCAGGAGACCTCATGGTTTATCATAGTTGTAAGAACTTCCATGACCAGGATGAATATGTAAGAGGACATAAAGCAACCTTGTCTGATTACTTGCCTGCTCTTGAAGTAACCCACAATTTTGCCATTGAAATTCAAGGTGGTGAACTGATGAGATGCATGTGTAAATCCATGAAGCAAAATGGGAGGGAAAATTCATTTTGGCAAGGATCCTGGAGATAGAGGTCCATTGAAGAGAGTCATATGCTTTCCTTATATCAAGTTTTAACATGGCTCTTGGGCTTATTGAGGCTTTGTTGCCATCTTTAAGACGTTCATGAGATAGGAGCAAATTGTCAAGGATACTTCTCCCCTATAGGAAAGCGGCTTGGTTGGGGGAGATGAGGTGGTGAAGCACAGTCTTTAGCCTAGTAGCAATTATTTTGCAGAGGCACTTATACGTGGTGTTGCAGCACGAGATTGGTCTGTATTCAGAAACACTGATATGTTGGTCAGTTTTGGGTATTAACGCGATGTTGGTTGCATTAACTCCAGAGAGCATTTTATTATGTTTGAAGAAGCTGTTCACTGCACGGACAAAATCTCTTTTGATTATTTCCCAACAACTAGTAAAAAAGTTAGCGTTGAAACCATCAAGGCCTCCACAAGAATCCTTGTTCATATCGAAAATGCTTTGCTTTATTTCGTCTTCCTTCACTAAGGAAGATACAAAGGCAACATGTTCAGGGCTAAGACATGGTAGTTTCAGTTCATCGATGATTGAAAGACCAGGCTGGAAATTATCATCATTTCCAAGTAGGTTTGTAAAGTAGTCAAGGAATGCATTATCAACATCAAGAGGAGATGAACATAACTTCCCAGATCGGTCAGTTATGCAATGGATATTGGATTTGGAATTTTTAACTTTAAGGCTACCATGGAAAAATTTAGTATTCCTATCACCAAGATTATTCCACTTAAATCTGAGCTTCTTTCTTCTCATATCATTCTCAACTTCAAGAGCTTTTTGGAATTGGTCTTGTAGCTTGTATTCAATGTTGGCAAATTCGGCGTTGTCCGGGGATTGCATTTCTTGAGTTCTGGCAGTTGCCAAGGAGATTTCAATTGTGGAAGAAAGGAGGTCACCTTTGCCAAACCTGCTTCTGGCCCATGTTCCAAGTGCTCTTTTCGTGTTCTTCAGTTTTTGCTGCAAAACAAACATAGGAGTGCCAAAATCGTTAATGCTCCAAGCCTTTTTAACAATAATAAAAAAATCAGGCTCTTTAGTCCAAATGTTAAAAAATTTAAAAGAGGACTTTCTTATCAGGCTACCAGATTCCATTTGAATGATTTGGGGAGAGTGATCTGAGAGAAGAGGAGGAGGGAGGAAGGTTGATAATTTAGGCCACGTGGTAATAGATGTAAGGTTGCAAAATGTATGATCAATTTTACTATAGATTCTTTTTCCAGACCTACTTCTATTGTCCCAGGAGTATCTGGCACCAGCAAAAGGAATGTGAATGAGGTCAGCGGAATTTATGGACGTGTTTAGTGGTGATATATCTTTCAAAGTAACAACATTCCCACCATTTCGATCATTGTTAGAAAAGAGGCAGTTAAAGTCCCCTGAGACTATCCATGGATGGGTGTTTTGGGCTGGATGTGGAAGGTAATTGTGGAGGGATTGTCTGCTTTGCACACAATTATCTGCATACACAATAGTAAGATACATGGATTTGGTTGTAGGTTTATGAAGGAGGTGAGAATGGATGAATTGTTTGTAAGATAGAATCGGGGTTAGAGAGAACATGTTTGGGTCATAGAGAATCAAGATTCTTCCATAAGGTGCTTCCAATAGGTTGTGACAAGTTTTCCATAGCGGGTTGACGATTTGCACCGCTTTTAAGCTTAGTTCAAGATTAAGTTTGGTTTCTAAGATGGCAATGAGACTGAGATCATATTTAGAAATGATATTTTTGACTTGGTTAATTTAGTTTCAAGATGCGCTCCTCTAATATTCCACACACCAAAGGTTTGTGTCATTGATGTAAACCGTTTAATATGGAATTCTGAATTGTCTTGCTTTTGGTTGCAGAAGAGGGGCTGTCACTTGATTCAGGAAGTATTCTGGTGGTTGAGGTTATTTTGGAAATGTTGAGATCATTACTGGATTTATTTGCATGGTGGTTGCTTCCTCTTAATTTGAATTTGGTTTTGGATTTATGGTGTTGAGACTTTGAGGATGAGGAAGATGGATTATTGGATGAGGCAGGCATGTAAGAGAAGCCAGGTGGTGCTGGAATGTTGGAATATGGCCCAGGAGAAGTTGTTAAAATGTTGAGGACAATGTCATCAAATTGATTATGGGGTGGGGTTGTATTAGTTTGTTTGGATTTCAAGATGGGAAGCGAGTGAGTTTTGGTTAATTGGTTTGTTTGCTGATCATTTTTGTGTGCACATGACATATTCATGCACACAACAACTATGCATGAGTTGTTTCTTTCAGAATTACTCACTGTATCTTCCATGCTTGTTGCATCCCCCTCTACACCATTCTCTTCCAATGCTAACAACGCTGTAAATCTATTATGCTCTGTGTTGCCACACAGATCGGATTCATCATTAATCATCATCGAAGTTTCTGTGATTTTTTTGACTGCATTTACCTCATTTGCTTGGGCTTCTTGCAATTGAGTAGTGCAATTTTCATGGGGCGTTTGCAAGTGAACCAAGTTTTTGCTCGAAGCAATTGCAATGTACTCAGAAGTTTTCTCTGGGAGCATGCATACATCACGTTGCAGCAAAGTACTTCTTTGTGTGTTGGACACCAATCTTCTAATCTGTGTTTCGCTGTTCTTATAAGCCTGCTTCCTCTTTGCAATCTTCTTCCTTTGATGTGTTCCTACATAATTTCCTTTTTTATGATTTTTACTTTCTTGCATATTTTTTTCCTGTTCTTGGATGGGAGGCTCCACATGCTCTTGCTCCAGTTTGACATCACACAAATTCGTTAAGTGACCAAACACATTGCAGTGTGAACAAATCTCAGGCTTCCATAGGTAGTTTACATGAACGTATTGTTCACTTCCATCCAAAAGCATGACTGGAAATTTCTTAACTAGTTCTTTTCCTGGTGTCATTTCAACTAGACACCTGGCATAGTTTATCCTATCAAGCTTTTCAGTAGTTTCATCAAGACATATCACTTTACCAATTCGATTTGCCAGCCAATTTATTCCAAGATGTGACCAGGCATAGATTGGGATGTTGGATAGCTGTAACCAGACCGGTACTGCTCTGATGTCGCCTCTAACATCACCAAGCTCAGGGGTCCATTGTTGAATTATGAAAATCTTGTTTCTAAAAAATAATGGGTCACTTCACAAGATCCTACATCTATCCTCTTCACACGAGAGTTGAAAAAGGAATAAGACACCATCGAACTTGACTTTGACTGTTCCTTTCAATTTCCATATTCTTTTGAGATATTCAACAACAGTTATGAATGACAGAGGACTATCAAGGAAGAATCCAACAATGTGATCTTGCCAAATCTCCTAGCCCGCCGCCATGACATCTAAAGGGGGAACTATGGCCTCACCATTGAATTAAAGGTTGATGTTGATAGGAGAGTAAACACCGGCATTGTGTGGCTTGGTTTTGAAGAGATTTGACCAGGCAAGGCCTGAAGTGGAAGATTGAACAGGCTGTGCGTTAGGTTGTGTCAGGTCAAAGGAAAGGTTGGAGGTGAAGGGCAGAGGAATAGTTGGAGTTGATGGCACAGTTGTTGATGACGGCACAGGGATTGATGGTTCAAGAATGCATGGTAAGGTGAGGATAGGCGATATGGGTATGTCAGGAGACATGGCATAGAAGGAGATGGGATTGGTCAAAAGAAAGTGGAGAGAGGGAAAACGACTGCCATGAAAAAAGAAAGTAATGAAAAGTTGAAAAAATCACAATGGTTAATTAATGAAAAGTAATGAAAAAAGAAAGTAATGAAAAGTAATGAAAGGTTAATTTATTGATTATTAATGGTTAATTAATAAATGATTAGAGAATAATTAATCAAAATGATTTGTAATTAATTAATGATAATTAACCAGGATTAGTGATTTATTCATAAGTAATTAATCTGACTAATCAGAAAATTATTTAACCTTACTTATGAATGTTTGGCTTACATTGAATACCTTAAATTGTTTGATATCCCTGATGTGTGATGCTGTGTGATACAAATTGTTTTGATTTAAGCTATGATGATGTAATTTATTTATCTGTGATAAATGAATTTATTTATCTGTGATGAATTTATATCATCTATCTGTGATTCTGTGAATGAAGATAAGCATTATAAGAATATACCGCTTATCGATATCGATATGCTTGAATCTGTGATGATTAAATAATGTTGCACTATTGTGTAAAACCCCTGGAGTACACCATACACACATAAATATGGATTGCACAAGAAAATCGGTTAAGTCACAGATATTTGAATTAAATATTTTAAAATGATTTTAAAGTTGAATTTTGAATCCAAATGGTTTTGGAATTGGATTGGGTTAAAAGTGAAAAGCTTTTGAAAAAGATTTTTAAAGACAGAAATTATTTGAATAACTTAATAAAGTTTTGAAATTTAAGTAATTTGATTTTGAATTTGAATTCAAAAATTTGAAATCAAATTCCATGTTTGAAAATTATGGTTTAAAAAGGTTATACAAGTTATAAATGTGTTTATATGGGTTTTAAAACCATTTTAAAAGTGTTGTTTTGGGAATTTGAATTTAACCCAAGATTTAGAATTGAAGAGCTTTAACTCGTGTAAAATGTAATCGGATTTTCCTGGAACGAAAACTAATTGTTTTCAAATAATAATAGCTTTCATATAAAGAAAGGATTTCCAATTTATATTGAAAGATTTCAAGTTTGAAATAGGATTGAAATTGAAAGCTATGAATAAATCCTTGTGAAAAATGTTTGAACTTTGTTTGAAATTAAAGTAGATTTTGAATGGTGTATCTTTTGTATAAAAGATTTGAAATGGGAATTGCTTAAAAGAGTGAATCTTTCGAAATGGTTTTGAAAGCTGTGAATTAAATCTTTGATTTAAAGATTGGATGAGTTAATCCAATTTGAAAAAGAAATGGGTTTGAAGGCTATGACTTAATCTTTGTGAAAGATTGGTGAACTTTGTGAAGTAAATCTTTTTGTTTAAAAGATTAAAATGGTAATTTGTTTAAACCATTTGAAAGGAAAGTTTTCGCTTTTAAAGTCATGACATAACTGAAATCCCATCATCCATATGATTTTAAAATATTGCGCTCATTATTCGGTTTAGCCGGGAGAGGATCTTTGTGTCATATAACCCATTCCGAATAGTGACATGACGATATGGATAGCAATTGAAGACTGGTGGTGAAGACCGAGTATTTTCGAGAATGATAGGATAACCCGTCGATTGTCTCTGTACTGAGTCGCGTCGGTATAGAGATCTCCATATGTGATGGGGAGTCCGATCGATATTGGGAATTCTCGAAATTACAAGGGATTCTTCGGAAGTGCCTTCGGTTCTATTCGAACCCGGAGCAGACTTGTAGGGATGTGTGTCTGACATTATACTTTGAGATGTAAAGCTGGTTTCTATCAAATACATTTCTGTTTGGTGGCGGAGATTTATTCTCTTAGCTTAACACCCTTCTCTGAGACGTACGAGCTCAAAGGTTATGTAGTTGATGGCTATTAGTGACACATTCCTAATTTGGTAATGTGGCATACGAAGTGCTGCCGATCATTTGATGATCAAAGCATGACTTTGTGAAAAAGTGTAGCTTTGTGGACATGACTTCGTCGAGCCTCAGTACTTGGAAATGGTCGAAACAGGAATGTTGCGGCAAGGTTTTTAGGGGTCGCTCCCCTAGGGTATGTCTATTTCCTTCTGGATAAAAAGTAGTATCATGGTACGGAGCCCAAGTATTTACTTATGTTGATTTTGAAAGTGGTATCATGGTATGGAGCCCAAATACTTTACTGTGTGGTTGGTGTCGAGGCCTCGAATAAAGGTCGGTAACGACCGAGGGTGGCTTACTTGAGGGTTACTTCCGGGCAGGGGTAACCCAGCCTTGTGTTGGTAGGGAACCGTTTGGTTCTTGGGGGCGTCCCTCCAGGGGCATTCCATTTTTAAGGAAGTTCCTTAGCCTGACCATTTTTTGGAAATCCAATCATTCAATACGCTCCTTGTACGGTTTTAGTTGTAGAACCTGCCATCTAATATGGTAGCTATAGTAGGCATACTATAATGGTACATATGTTGGCTAAGATTAACATTATACTTGCAAATGTATTCTGCACTATGCATTAATAATAATATCAAATGATTTTCACATATCAAGAATTTTTGACTGTCATAAGGAGAAATCTCCTCCAAATGTGCGCTTGCATTGTGTGTGTGGCAGGAGGCCTTATGGCAGTTTCATTTTCTAAAAGGCATTGCAGTTTTCGACTTCTAAAATCTTTGTTGTTTGTTTTAAAGATAAAACTGTTTTGTTTGCTCATACCAGTCCCATGACTAACCTGGAGTTTATTGTTCCCTTTCTAAACTCTGGGTGCCCACAATTTTCCACACGAGCAGTCTACAGTTGGGTTTTTCAGATAGTTGAAGAGTAGAAGTAGAGTCGATAGCTTTCAGCCTTTGGATTTTGGCGATAGCATTTCGGGATCGCAATTGCTTAAGTCAACTTGAGGGTGGTTCGAGCTAGCTTTGGATTGGAGATGGAGTTTTTGGAGTTTGGCATTGAAACATTGTCTTTCCGCTATTGTTGTCTCTGTTATTGTCTTGTTCCTATCTTGGATATATTGATAGTCATTTGTATTTGATATTCCGTTGTATCAGATATTGTATCAATGTTGTATATTAATATATTTGTTCTTTCTTCTGCTGTGTTGTTATACTTAATGTGTTATAAGCTCCGGCAAACCAGATTCGGCGTTTGAATCTACGGCATTTGAATACTGGTGAAGTATTCGGTGCCGATTTTCGAAGTTTGAGTCAGGGTCGTTATACCGGGTTCGAGTTTACTCGAAGTAGCGAATGTTGTTTCAAAGAAACCGGGATTAGATATGTTATTTGAAAACCACTTCGATCTAATGAGTATATTTTTGATGTAAAGACAAGAGCATGGAGTCGAAGATGGTGCAGTGAAGTGCAAGGGCTAATCGCTACTAATCCTGAGGGTGATTCCAAACTGGATGTAATAGGAATAGCGCCTTCGGTTCCGTTCGGACCCAGAACAGACTTGTATGGATGAATGCTATTAGTACATTGTTATTGGAGGACAATGAGAATTCTAAGTGAAATTCCTTAAAAGGTAACCATAGCCTCCAACCTCATCAACTTGAAATGACTGAAAAGTAGGGGAGATGGAGCAAGACTAAGTGGGTAGCACCCAATTAGCATATGTTTATCACCATTCTAAATACCCTCGGATATTATTACTACGATTTATGGAAGGAGCTTGAAAAGGGTGGGAACACCCTAGGTGATAGCATATTCGGTTTATCCAGGATAAATATAGTCCGGTCTTGTCTAGTAGGGGATCCCGGTGTGGTCGTCGGTGTGTTGTTATAGACGTGTACTTTGATTGGTGATACCCCGATACCTAGTCATTCGTATGGAATCCATTCTCCAATAAGAGCCGTATGGTTTTGAGTGTGGCCAACTTTGCTGAAACATGAGATGCAAGCATCTTAGCTATTTGAATAAATATTTGTAGTTAGAAATTATTATAATATCATAGGATTTTGGTATGAAATGTTTTGGTTATCATAAGGTAAAAACCCGTCGTGTTTATAAGTGGCGTGGTCTTAGGAGATACCTTTGATCTTCAAAGGATTTTGATAACTTTAATAATCCAAATTGAAGTGTGTTTTCTCATGCTGATTTTCCAGACTGACTTAGGTGTTGTTTTATTATAATGCTCGGGTAAGACCTAGTATTACAGGTTTAGGTTAGGGTGCCATGGAGCTTAGGAGACGAGCTGGAGACCAAGACGTATTTTCGTATTTGATTTTATTCCGCTACAGCATTTGTTGAAATTATCAGCAACTGAGAGGGCAGGTTGTTATGACTGTCCAGGCTGGTAATTATTGATTTATGTACTCCGGTGTGAGTTATGTATATCATAGTTTTGGTTTGTGTAAAGAACAATTTATATTGTATGTTATTCAGTTTACTATGAGATTTTTTTGTTAGTTTCTTCTTCTTCTACCAATTTTCTTTTCTTTCAATAATCTTTCTTTCTAGCACTCGATCCTTCGGCATATAATACGATGAGCATATTGGTGTCATTTTTTCGAAGGTCGAAGGGGTGGGTCGTAACAGTTGGTATCAGAGCTTAAGATGGCGATATACCTAGGCTTTAGTGGGGATTACACATTAAAGATAGAGTCAGAAGTACTCTAGAATGAGTTTGAATGTATTAATAGATATGAGCGCATATTTGTTAGTGAATATAAAGTGTTTTTATATTGTGTTGACTTAGCGGTTAAGCGTTTATGAATTTTGGTCGGTACGCAAAGTACAACAGTATCTATAGGGGTTTCTAAAGTCTTAAACAAGGTAAACTGACACAATATTGTTTTAAAGTGGGTAAATGAAATAATTTTACCCAAAATTATATTTTGATATAAAATAAATAATTTTTTGAAATTATTATATTGTATATGCTTGGGATGTTTGGTTCTTAATATTATAATCGGGACAAATTATAAAATTTGAAATATATATATATATAATATATATATATATATATAACCAAAAAGAAATTGTATAAGAATGATTTATGCAAAGGAATGTAACTAAAATTTGATTCAAACCAGAATTAAAATCTCAGAACTCTTGGGAAATGTTTTAAATGAATTTGAACCAAGTGTTTGAAATTTTAAAGTCTTGAGAATTTTGGAAAATGTTTTAACTTGGATTTGAACTAAGATTTGAGAAATTTTTAAATCTTAGAGATTTTTGAAGTGTCTTCCAAAATATTTGAAAGGGAGGATAGTGATATTACTTTGAAGATATTTTCTAAAAAGAAATTGTTGTAAGATGAATTTTGGAAGCAAGGAAGCACTGAACTCACTTTTGTTGCTGGAAAATAATTGTGGTGATGATGGCCACATCATCAGTATTCATTTTTGGGTTTCTAAGTGATGGATTTCTACCGTGGTGGTTGACTAAGATTATTTGCTTTGGTTTGTTAATAAACAAGTTTTTTTAGAATTCCAAAGAGAAATTATATTTGGGGAAAAACCAAGTTGTTTAAGATTTCGAAGGTATGGTATGATATACATAAAAAATAAATGAATGTATATTTATGATTTCAAAATGATTTGAAATAAAGCCGGGTGATTAAATTCTGGGATTTCAATTTAATGATTTGTGAAGTCATGATAAAATCAATATTGAACTTATAATTTGAAGTTGATATAGATAAGGAAGGAAAATGAAAATTTTATTCCTGGAATTGAAAATTTAACTTGAGTAAACTAAAGTGAAATAGATAGGTTGGAATTTAACTTAAGATAAGTTGAATAAAATAGAAATTGGATTTGAATCGAATGGAATATAAAGTTGAAATGTAAAATGGTTATGTAATTGTAAGTTATAATTATTGGATGGAATGGATTCTCTTAAGCTATAAAGTGAGATATATATATATATATATATATATACATATATATATATATATATATATAAAATCTAGAGTTATGATTATAAAATGTAAATGGATTCAAGTAAGTAAAATGGGATTTTAAGTAAATAAGTCTTCGAACTTATGAATTGGAAAATTAAATGGTAAAATCTAAAAGAAAATGGTTTGGTATTATGGTAAAGAAATATGAATTCGAAATTTGAATTTTAAATGGAGGGTGAATTGAAATTTAATAAATTGAATGTAAATATGAATTGTGAAGTGTTTATATAACTATAGGTTATAAATATTGAATGTGAGTAAACTTAAGTGGAAATTCAAGGAGTTGTGAATAAATAAGTTGTATAACTTATTAAACTGAGAAAGTGGAAAAAAGTACAACCAAGTCAAATGGTTAAGTAATTGATAACAAGAAACGAATTCAATTTAAGATTGAATGAATTAAATATGATTTTAAAATATTATTTTGGAGTATAAATGGGGTATGAACTTAAGTTTTAAAGCTGAATATAATAAGCAGTAATATGGAATGTCGATAGTAAACCTTAGAAATAATTTTGTGAAATAGGTTATAAATAAATTAGCATGAAATGAAATTCCGTTTACTTTAAAATGAAGTGAATAAATCAATGTTTAGTAAATGAAAGTGAATGGAAAAGAGGTATTACAAGTTAAGTTAATAGAAATGCAAGTGCATGAACCTGAACAAAATTGTTCTAGAATCGATTTATATGAAATAGTTCCCCAATGATATAGTATAAATTGGATATACTAAGTAAATGAAAGCAAATAAGTTGAATGAAAATCAATTTAAAGGAGAAATGGAATTTGGTTGCAATGGAAACTTAACTTAAGTGATTGTTATGAAATGAATTCATTAATAAAATCAACATGGACTAGAATGTGATTTAAACAACATGTAGAGAACAAAATTTGGTGAAAACACGAACGACAACCAATGAAAAATAGAAAAATTGATTTAGGGTCGATTTAAAAAGGAATAGACTGAAATTGATAAAATGGATTTGCATATAATGAATGTGAATAATGAATGGAATGCAAATAAATTTATTGTGAATCAATTTGAAATTGAATAAAAGTGAATTTATGCATGTAAAACATATACAAATCAATTCGGAATGGATATGAGTTGTTGCGGTAAATATGAATTGAATGCAATAAATTTGGTTGCAAATCGTTTCGAATTGAATGAAATGATATATGGATCCTTGAAAAGAAATTAAATTAATGTTGGAACCTTAAATTTCTTGTAATATATGATGAGCATGTTTGGGTTATGAAGTTTATATATTTAGATAGTTAAATAAATGAAATGTTATAAAATTTCATGTTTATGAAACTTATGTGCTTATTTTGAGTAAATATAGGTGCAGGGAGCTGTTGGATAGATTTTGGGTTGCGTAAATGCATATTAAATAAACCGCTCGCTTAATAATGATAAATAAAGGTACGCCTACGTAATAAAATAAAGAAATGATGATATATTATTATATTTTGTTGTTCGACCGGGTGGTTCGATGTATATATTTTTATCTCTTTTATGATATTGTAAAAGGATGTCCGTACAAAGGAGACTCTGTCAACAATTTTCGAACATTTAGGGTGTTAGAATGATTTTGGAAAATTTTTGTTAACTAGAAAAGTTGAAATTTGAACTATATTAGAAATCAAGGCTTTTGAAATAGAAATGAAAGCTAAGTGTTTGGATAAAATCTAAAGGGTTTAGAAAAGTGAATCTAGGATTTTAATTAAATGAGTTTGGATAGGTAGATGGGTTCAGGAGCATTTTTCCTACCTTAGCAATTTCGAGGACGAAATTCTTATAAGGAGGGAGGAATGTAATGACTCGGAGTTTTGGTCATTGTTTTTGAACATATAATTTTTTTGAAATGTTGAATTTGAATTATTAATTGATTTTGAATATGGAGATTTTGGTGGAATCAGTGAAATGGTGTAGAATTCCATGTATAGCGATTAACGGATTTAGTAAATGGTAATGCAATATTTGAAAATTGAGTAAATATGGGAATATGGAGTTAAATGTGGATAGAAATGATTTCTAAGTTGATTTAAAACTCTATTGGATTAGAGCGATGGTAATAGATTTTTGAATGGAATTAAAAGTCAATAAATTTGAAGTTGGAATTTATATATTAATTTAATAGTGGAAACACTGCATCTTCCTCTCCAGGACTCCGAAAAGGTAAAAGCCTTTTCTTTAGCAAAATCAGTTTCTACGGGAAATTCAAAAAGTTTTTTTGTTCGACCAATTTATATATAGTAATAGTGTAAATAATTGAGCTTTGATTTAAAATGAATCAAAATGATTTCAAACATAGATATAAATTCTATTTGAATTATAAATGAGTCAGTAAGATTTTAAAATTCGAATTTCAAGCAATTCCGTCAATTTTGAAAATCGCTCGATTTAATCAACGTGCGAAAATAGCTTTCCAAGGCATAGTCTCGAAATTCGACGAAAATAGTTCCATTGGACCCTTAATGGTGTACTATTATCAGATTTGAAATTTCGTAGCGTTTGGAGTTACTATTTGGTTGTGCGGGATAGAAGAGCGTTGGATTTAAAATCGAAAATTTAATATTTTAATTCGATTCGAACAACTATTTTCCATATACGATCAAATTAGGCCTCGAAACATTTTCCATTTTGTTCGGAATAGGGGTAAAACATTATAAACACAAGACGACACGTCTCTGTTGGATTTCGTTCGAAAAAGCATGTAAAAAATTGGAAATAATATTAAAATAATTCATATATGCGTGTATACACACATTGCAACAGTAAAACCCTAGCAGAAATTTTCACATCCGCCCCTTATAATTCAATGGAAGAAATCACTCAAAACTTTCCCCCTTAATATCTCGAAATCCATCTACTATTATCAGAAACTTCCAACTGCATTGTTATAGAGCTCGATGTGCTCTATAAATGCAATGGAGGATTTTTCGTATGGCACGACGATTGAGGAAAGATTTGCTCACGTATAGGCGGTGGTTGAGAAGGTTTTATGAGTGTTACAAGGGACCAAGCTTGCCATACCTCTGGCCGAAGGTGGAGGATGTGGAGGGCTTCGATATGGTGGTGGTCGATCGTCCTCTTGATGGATGATGGAAGAGTGAGGTCGAGTAGAAGAAATGACGAGTTGGGTTTGATTTCAGCTTGAGGAATAATGAAGGAGAAAGAAAGGGGTAGCCAAGATTTGCAAATCAGAATTGTACGGCCAGATCTATTTTGGGTAATAAAAAGAGGAAAAAAGAAATTGATTATTATAAATTATATTCAAATCTTTAAAACCTTGTATCTTGGTTACACGAGGTCAAAATTGGACATAACAAGCGGCGACAGAATCATGGTAACGAGCACTATGCTTTGGAACAGATCTGGGAATATTTGGAGCGAGTTAAAATTTTAGGTTAAATCGAACATGTTTGATTTAATTAAAAATTGGAACGTTTGGCGAATTAAAACTCAAGGTGAGTTTATCCCACTCAATTTTGGAATTCCAGAATTAAATTTAAGTAGTTAAAATTAACCGTTGATTGACTGATAGAGTTGATATATATTATCAGTTGAATGTGATATTATATATAGTAGTGTAGATATATTGGAGTGATTGGTATTCCCCTATACATATATATATAGTGGATGAAACCCTATACGCCCCGTATAATAGTGGATGACCCTATATACCACGATATTCCGCCTCGAAGTGGAGTTGGTATTTTTATGTTGTGTTAACATCTTTGGATGCAGAGAAAACAGGTTGGAGGGATCCAACTGGATCCCTCAAAAATGTTGACTTTGATTTCATTTGTAGTGATATATGTTTTGTTGGAATAATCGGTGGTAGATTATTGTGTGATTTGATTTAATTGGATGCTATGGTAGGTTTTGACCTAGATTTTGGTATTTTAAAATAGCAGTAATATATGTTTTGAATTGGAAAAGAATTTTAAAGGGATTTTTGAAGTAAAAATATTTATCTAGAAATTTGGGTTAATTGATTTGATGAAATAATGGTTTTGAAATTCGTACTTAACAAATTCGAGATATTATAAACAGGGATTTTGGAATAAAGAATATAAAAAGGATTTTCAAATAATAAATGCTTAAGTGGTACTTGTAAAAATAAAAAGGTTTAAAAATCGAGATTTTAAATATTTTTGGAAGGATAGAAGTGTATTTAGGAATAAGTAAAAAATTGGTTATACTGGAACTCAAGTAAGATTTCCAAATTTACGAGACGAAATTAGAATTGAGAAATAAGGCTTAGAATGAGGATTTTTAATTATTAACAAGGTAAGTTTTCTTAAAAATGTTAAAAATATTCAGGAAATTGGTTATTTGATTATTTTAAATTGTTTAGAGCATATTAAATTATTAATTAGTTACTTTACAATGATTGTTATAGATTTATTATTTAAGAACTAGTCAGCATTTTTTTTTAAAAGATAAATTATTAGATACTAATATGGCTTTGTATAATAACTTTTATTTATGTATATTTGCCTAGATTAAACTCGGAAATTTATTTTGTAACTTATAAGCATTATTTGAGATAATTTTTAAATAAAATTTTCAAGAAGTAATGGTATACTCGCATGGCGTAATCGGAGGCAAAGAGTGCATGTAGTTAAGTTTTGGATTTCTCTGGGATAGAGACGTAACCATTGAGCTATGAATCCATGGTTTGATACTGTAGTAGTACTTTCCATGTTCTTTTAACAGAGTTTTCAAATATTTTTGAAAAAGATAATTTGTGAATATAATGAATTCGATAAGATAAATACATACTTTTGGAGAAAGTGATTTAAGTTTATTAAAATCAAATTAAAAGAGATTTAGTGTTTTCAGTGGAAATGGAATATTTAGTTGGATAATTGTTGTATGATAGTTAAATAACCGACTATTAAATCTAGACCTAAATATAACTTTGGAAATATCTATAATAAGTACGGGAATTATGTGGTACAGTTACCACTCAAGGTGCTAAACTATACGTATAAACTCATTTCGTTCTTTTGGGACGATGATAAGGAAATCCATCCACTGACAGTTAGGAGGTGATCTCCGTCTCACTTCGTCTGTTTATTTCCTAAAGAACCGGGATTGAGTTTAAAGGAAAGACCGAACGTTGTTTTGAAGAGACCGAGATCAGATAAATTATCCGAAAACCACTTTGATCCAATGAGTACATTTTCGATGTGAAGACAAAAGCAAGGAGTCGAAGATGGAGCAGTGAAGTGCAATGGCTAATCGCTACTAATCCTGAGGGTGATTCCAAAATGAATGTAGTAGGAATAGTGCCTTTGGTTCCTTTCGGACCTAGAAAAGACTTGTATGGATGAATGGTATCGGTATATTGTCGTCGGAGGACAATGAGCATTCTTAGTGAAATTCCTTTAAAGGTAACCGTAGCCGCTAGCCTCATCTACCGGGAATGACCGAAAAGTAGGGAAGATGCAGCAAGGCGAAGTGGGTAGCACCCAATTAGGGTATGCTTATCACCTTTCTAGATACCCTCGGATATTATTACTATGATTTATGGAAGGAGCTCGAAAAGGATAGGAACACCCGGGGTGATAGCATATTCGGTCTATCCAGGTTAGGGATAGTCCGGTCTGGTGTAGCAGAGGATCCCAACATGGTCCTCGATACGCTGTTCTAGATGTGTACTATGACAGATTATACCCTAGTACCTAGTCATTCGTATGGAATCCATTCTCCAATGAGTGCTGTACAGTTTTGAGTGTGCCCAACTATACTGAAACGTGAGATGCAAGCATTTCAGCTATTTGAATAAGTACTTGTACATAAACACTATTATAACATCAGCAGATTTTGGTATGAAATGTTTTGGTTATCGTAGAGTAAAAACCCGTCATGTTTATGTGTGGCATAGTCTTACGAGATACCTTTTATTTTCAACGGATTTTTATAACTTTAATGATCCAAATTGAGTGTGTTTTCTCACGCTGGTTTTCCAGACTGACTCGGGTGTTATTTTATTATAATGCTCAGGTCAGATCGAGTATTAAGGTTTAGGTTAGGGTGCTATGGAGCTCAGGAGACGAGCTGGAGATGGAGATGTAATCTTGTGTTTGATTTTATTCCGTTGCAGTGTTTTTTGAAATTATCAGCAATTGTGAGCGCAAGTTATTATGACTGTCCAGGCTGGTAACTATTGATTTGTGTACTCCAAAGTGAGATATGTATATTACAGTTTTGGTTTGTGTAAAGAACTATTTATATTGTAAGTTATTCAGTCCGCTATGAGATTCTATTTTTGTTTAGTTTCTTCTTCTTCTACCTAATTTCTTTTCCCTCAACAATCTATCTTTCCGGCACTCGATCATTTGGCATATAATACGATGAGCATATTTATGTTTTTTTTAGGGTCGAAGGGGCGGTTCATGAAGGTTAAGAAGCCTTATATTTGAATATTTAAAAATAAATATAATTTATAAAATCGATAAATTTGCAGGTCGTCACGTACTCCTCCTTTAAAAGAATTTCGTCATCGAAATTACAAAGCAAAACCAATGGTGTTTTCCTAAAATATTTATTTTTAAACTTAACTTGTATAACGCATATAGATTATACGTACGTAATATCTGATTCGATCTACTATTTGAATATACTACTTTATTTTTGAACTAGCACTGATCCCTAGATCCTCTATTATGTAATCCTATCAGGCTTAGAAACTTCTATTTTCCTTGCATAGCCCTCAACTATGATATAAAATGTAAGGATCCGACTATAAATACTCGTCAATGTTTGTCCTAAACCATCGAGTGATAAATCCTTTTCGGATATCAAAATCCTATATTCAAATCTTTAGGCGAAATTTGTCTTATGAAATAATTCATGCAAAATACATATACTTTTTATCTTTTCCAGAAATATTTAGAAATTTTTAGTTTAAGTTTTTAAACATTTCATAAAGAAATAGTTTTATTCTTATGAAATTTTCTTAAATGGTTTGTGTATTTACATTTGAACAATGTCATAAACATAGGACATAATTATATTATACATGCTTAATATTTTATATGCATCCTTATCTTACACACATCATTTCTCCTTACATACTTAAACCATTCTTAAGTCTTTCTAAACATACTTGGTTTTTAATAATACCAATACAAACATAGCTACCTTACATGCCATACATATATATGCTACTACATAATATTAATACTAGATAGGTGTTTCCAAATCTTCCAATCTCACATCATAATCACCCTTCTGAGTCCAATGTTTACGGTCCATGTCCAAAATCATACAAGACTTCTCCATTGACATCACCATCATCTTGTTCGTTATCATCTTCGTTTCTTTCCTTAATCCGTGGTATCACATCCACTTCATATGGTAGCCAGCGCTGATTCCATGGCACATGCCCAAATCCAGCTGGGACTTCTTATATATCTTCTCCTTATTCTAGTTCTTCTAAATTTGCACTTCTTCTTCCTTAAGATCCACAAATTCTTCCTATGGACCACAAATTCTTCCTCTTCGTCCTCCATGTTGTCCCAATAAATAGGGGAATTTGATGACTCCTCGGGTCATGGTCACTGTCCAACACCCATACGACGTTACTGTCTTTACTGTCGTTGTTGATTCAAGGGATATCATAATGTTCGGGTTCTCTTCAGGTTCAAATTCTTCTTCCATCGGTTCCTCCTCAGGAATTTCTTCTTTTGGTTCAAGTTCTGAATTTACTGGGTCAGTGATCCACATTCCTTTTGAGGCCTAAGGGGTCTCCCGTCACTAGACACTAAATAAGTTCTGGAGTCCGGGAATATATAGGCATTTCGTCCATAGGGTAAATGTCTTTATCTGTCTAGTGTATGGATCTTATTCTCCTTTAATAATGGGCATAATAATGCTAAGTGGTTATTTCTTGGGTTCTTCCTCATCACTTGAAAGAATAATTAGATCATTCTTCTCACCCAATTTGCTTTTGGGGTCTATCCCTTCCAATACTTTCTCCTGTAACTTCAGGGTTTCTATAATTATCAATAACAAACACTTAGATACTAAACATTTTAATTTTATTAACTAAATGTAATGTTAGGCTATAAATATAAGTATATCCAACATAAATCCATTTTAGCTGTACAATGTTAAGGGTGATAGCTTGCTAAGCACATGATATTGTTTCTCCCAAACCAACACTTAGAATATTTCGAATAAAAATCCTTTGAAAATTCTCTTCCCAAAAACCCTCTTTAGATAAAAGTTCTCATTATCAAAGTCTTTTCCAAAGTATTACTCTTAATCTTCTTTGTGTTTTTAGTAAACATCTTATAGTCAAACTATGAAATTCTAATCATAAGTTGTTTATACTTAGATTTTACTAATCTTGATTTCAAACTATCATTCAAGTTATAACATATATGATCGTATATTTTTCAAAATATATTCTTTATATCCAAAATATAATCCTAGATAAAATTATTTCATTTGCCATATTTTTCTAAAACAAGAATCATTTGTGTATCATTAACAAATACACGCTCTTATATAATATACTCTCAACTCATTCTAGGGTGTCGCTTGCCCTATCACAAATGAGTTACTCATCCTAGGTTATTGCTAGCCTTATCTCTGATGAGACTTTATCCCTATCAAGCTAAGGAGTTGCTCATCCTAAGCTTTGATACCAAATGTGATAAACAACCTCCTTGACCCTTAGAAATCGACACTACATCCTCGGTATTCACCCGCCGCAAATCCAAGTGCCGAAGAGGCAGATTATCATGGAATAAAAGAAGATAAAGATAGAACATAATCTTATACGAATGGAATAGAATATATTATTTATATAAATATATTTTTATTTATATATCTTTGCATCGAAAATTTTAAATACATTTATTTGAGTCTATCCTATAAATCGGCTTGGACAGTTATAAACTTTGTTCTTGTAAATGCTGAATACAATTGGTAAACTAATGCAACGGAAATTGAGAACTATCTATAAGAACATCTTCAGCTCCAAACTTCAAGCTCCATCACAATGCTCCAAGTTAAACTTGACTACTTGGCTGCCCCAAAAAATAGGGCACCAAGAGTTTATGAGAAATGAAAATAAACATTGGGTTACTCATGGGACTGGTGTGAGAAACTCAAAATATAGATGTTTGAAAACGATTGGTATCTTATAAGACCACGACACACATAAACATGGAACTGGATTTTACCTTGTGATAACCAAAATCTTTACTACGCAAAATCTGGTAATATTATTTTTATTGACATGCTTTTCTAGAACACTTTTCAAATAAACTTATATAATTTTAGTCAAAATTGTTGCATTGACTAAAGTCCAATATAATAGGTTCTACAATCAAGTCCGAAGGCACTTATTGAAGAATTGGTTTTCATACAATGACAGGTAAGGGACTACCTTCCATATAGTATGTCTCTAAAGGGATGACATGAGGATCAACATCTTTGAAACTTCTGCACCTAGCAAAACCGGCCTGCCCACAGACCCATCTGGTGGCGGATAGAGCCGAATATGACACCACCCTGGCTGTTCCCGACCCATCTGAGAGCTCTCTTAGCATACATAATATACCCAATATATAGTGTGCTATCTAGAAAGATGATGACCGTACCCTAATGGTTGCGAACTACATAGCCTTACGACATGCCATGTTTAAGTCATTTTCGGGTGATGAGGCCCAAGGTAATGATTAACTTTCACATAGCACATTCCACTTTGAATTCCACATTGCCAATTCCATCACACACTATTGATTTCCATAAATGTACATCCTTTGAGCTCGTATGTCTCAGAGAAGGGTATTGAGTGTAAGAAAGTTACTTCCTACAGCACCAAACATATGTATGTTTGTAAAAATAAATATATGTACATTTCAGAAATACAATGTTAAACATTCGTCCATACAAGTTGTCCAGGAATAGGACACACCGAAGGAACTCTCCTACTACATTTTATGGGAATTACCTCTAGTATTAGTAGCGAGCAACACTTGATCGAAGACAAAATGAAGATACTACCGCCACATATATATGATATGAGAAATTTCTCCCAAGGGTCAGTGACAATATCGCTTCATTCCATTTTATTATCATCCCATGTCTTCAGTTCCAACTCGTATATTGGTTCGATGTGGTTTTCGAATAGGAATCATCCAAATTCGATCCTTCTTCCTTTGAACCAACCATCGACAAAAAGATGTTAAGTAAATAGGTTCTTATCGTTTGATTAATTACTTTCTCTTTATCAAAAATATCTTCTAGAGATATATATCTTTGAAACATTTCTTTCCATTACGGAATCATTAAACCTCTCATTTACTTTGGAAATACCAAATCATTTTCATAAGTCATATTGGAAAACATTATTGAGTTAAAAAGGGTTGATAAAAATTATAACAATTCTATTTAACATTAATTTCTGTATTCAACCTTTACTATATGTTGAATAACGGAGAAATCACCTTTTAAATTCACAAGGATATTATGGGTTCCCTCCTCAAAAATTGATACAAAGTATAAAAAGATTATTTCTATACAATCCAAGTTGTATTAAATTTGAAAAATTAAATCTTTTGTACTTGCCTCTTTTCCAACATTTCAACCTTATCTATCCCTCGCCCAAGAAAGAGGCCAGGTGAGTCAGGGCACTGGTTGCACCTGAACATCTCCTTAGTTTAAGCATCTAACATCCGGATCTTACAAATAGAAAAATTCAGCGTACTCATTGGCTTTTAGAACCAAGATTATTTCACTTAACTATTACAGCTTTTCTTTAAATTATTTATTTAAACTCTTTAAAATAAATTATGAAACCTCCAAATTATCTTTAAAATAGTTAATAAAAATTTGGGAAAGAATATTTAAGTTTGAAGCCATATTTCAAAAGTTATTAAGAGTGCAGCAAAAAATGCCGTGAATAGTTTTTAAGGCTTTTTTGAACAAAACAACTTTTCGATCATTTGAAAATTATTTTTTATAACAGGAATATCGTTTAACACATTTTAAAATATTTAAAGAATTTATTCCATATTTTTAAAGAATTAAAAAATATCATTTTTGAAGAATTTATTGCTTTGGTTTTCGAACTGCCAAACTATGACTATTTTGGTAACTTGTTTTGCTCATATTTCAAATTCTATTAAACGAAATCTCGACCTTTTTATTTTCTTCACAAACTATGATTAAAATGTTTGGAAAATTCTTATTCCAAATAATTCCTACTCCAAATCCATCGTATAAATGGATTTAACTTTCTACAGCGCGAAATCGTGAACTACCGTTAAGCAATGCGCTTATTTTTCACTCAACTTTCATAACTTGTCCAAACTTCACCGAATTGGGTTTTATTGTTTATAAAATATTCATGAACCATTTTAAAGAGGTTTAACCATCTCATATACACCATTTCATTTATTAAATGAAAGTGATTTCCATTGGATATTCGACATGTATTAAATGTGAATCATTTCAGCATCAAAATAAACATATAATCATATCGAGACACAGTTCACAATCATCACAACCAAGCATAACCAAACATATATATCATCCAAAATTTCATAATATAAATAGAGTTCCTCACCTTCATTGATTTCTAACTTTATGAAAATTGGCTATAGCTTCACTATGATCGAATCAAAGCATATAGAGTCGAGCCTTGGACCTTTGGTTTTGAGGTGAAATTACATGGTATATAGATATGCCATGGTTTTGATGTGGAATGACATGGTACATATATGTTTATATATTTAACTTTATTTTTCCATAACTTTGCAAATATTTTTCAATGCCTGAAAGCTATTAAAGAAGAGCTATAAAGCGATGAAGAAGCTTAAGAATTTGCATAAAATAAAGTGAAGATTGAGGGTGGCGTTTATAAGAGAATTTGTAAACTAAAATATCATGATATTCATATGCATATACATCACTATTTCATCACCACCACACCTCCTCCTCTATCACTATGCATGACAGAACTCCCCACATGTATGTAGCTGTGACGACCCGGTATTTTGGCAATATTATAAGCATTTAATCTAGTTAAATAAAATACAAACTTATCATTTTAAAAATGAATAAAACTTTAGGAAATTTGCCATATATATATATATATATATATGCATGTTTTGGAAGGAAATTATGATTTGAAAATTTAAAATAAAATCTTTCAAAAATATTTAAATTAAAATCTATCTTATTCAATTTAATTAATGCTCTACATTATTAACATTTAATCTAAATATATGTATATGAATGTAATATAGATAATAATGTTTAAAATAAAATAAATCTTATCAATACTAAATATAAGTATAAAATAAAATATATGGATATAGGTTAAGTATCGATAACTTAAACTCAAAATATATGTGAAAGAATAGAAATAAAAAGGTATATAAGTGGTTATCGTGTGAATGCAACAAAAATTAAATTTTTTAACAATAACTATAACAACCTTATAGTAGGCACATAAGGCATAAAGCAAAACCAGGCAAATAATATATGTATGTGAATTTATATATGCAGTGAATAAAAAAAAGAGAACCTATATGTACATACAAAATCAATGGGATAAGTATGTAGTCATGTAGAAACTTGCATTTAATGCTATCAATTCTAGCACAAAAAATGTCAATTTGAAATGTGTATAAATCATTCAGCTTCAAGAGAAAAAAGATTAGCTGACCAAAGAAGGAAACAAAATCTCTGACAAAAGAAAATTTTGTTCTCGTAAATACCTTTCCCTATAAAAAAAAACTCTTCTCTATATATGTACATCTACTCTTATTCCTGTTGGTTAAAAGAAACCGAGCAAACAAAAAAAAGAAAAAAAAAAGAAGCTAGGAGCATTTCTAGGTTTCATTATCTCTGCCTTCTGAGACAGGTGAGAAAACATCACTTTTGAATGATTATGGTTATGAATACGGTCACATGATTAATATCTGAAACATGTATGTTCATATATATATATATGTATATATATATATATAAGGTTGTATTTTTGGATGTATGGAATGCATGTTGATTCATCAGAGTACTCTCTGTTATAGCTTCAGTTTTCATGTATTAGTTTAAATTCAAAACCTTTTGATTTTGACTAGATTTAAACTTAAGATGTAAATGAAACTTGTTTGTTCCATCACAAGCTTTAGATTAAAATTATACTTAAGTTAAATAATAGAGAAATGTCTTTGGAAATTATCTGGAAATCAAATTGACTGAGTATATTTAATATAAGTCAAAACCCAAATTTAGTAGTTCATTAATTTAGGATTATAATCTTAATACATAAACAAAAACATGATTTTTAACACGAGAATCATAATTTTTAGTTTGGGATGAAGGGATCAGTTCTGGGTTGAACAAAATAGGGGGCAATGGGGTTTTCTGGTGATCCAACGGTTTTGGAGGCGTCGGGGTTCTTCCTGATGATGGAGGAGTGATCTTAGTTGATTGGAAAAATGGCTGATGGTGATGCAATTCATCGAGGGAGTTGCGGCAGTGGATTCATTTATGGAACCCTAGTTTAACTAGGTTAGGTAGTTCGATCAACCACGGCTTATACACTTGATCGAGTGCTACTAGATTTTGGGTGACAATAGCTTGGTCGTTGACAAAGTCGTGGCCGGAGTAGCAGATTTTCTGGTGGCTGGAGTTTCGTGGTCGAGGCATTGCTAGGTTTGGGGGCAGTGGACTCTATTTGCTTCCAGGTTTGGGTTTGAGCCACGATTTTGATTTCGAGATGACGACGACGATCTGATGATCGTGGGATGCTGCGTGGATGGTTGCCGACATGATGAAGCCTTGGTGAATGGCCGGAGTAGATCAGAGTCACGGTGCATGTGCACCGTGCACTTTTGTTTTATGGTGAGATTTGGGTTGAAGCAGGAAAAGTTTACTCAAGTTTTCTCGAGTAGTTCTTGTGTTTTGCTCGGAGTGGTTTATTTTTGGACTCGAAGCGGTTGTTGTTGGCCTCGGGTCATTTGCATTTGTTACAGGTTTTTGTAAAACCTGTCTGTTTATATGTAAACAGAATTTTGGAATTTGAAACCAGATTTTTAAATAAGTCTAAAATCAGATTTTGAGGTATGGATCCGAATTTACTTTTGTACCCTAGCTTTGAATGTAAATTTTGAAAAAAAAATCAAAATGTTTGAATAAGTTTAAATGTTTAAGATATAAAGTATATTTTAAAATGTTTTGAATTTGTTTGGTTTAAACTCTTATATAATTTCTTTTATAAAGGTAAGTGCTTTACAACATTTAATTTTAAAAATAATTTTAACTTGGCTTAATTTTTTCAAGTTAATTTGTATTTATTTTGAATCTTTATTTGAAATGAAATTTAAAGGTGAATTTGAAAGTAAATGTTTTCAAATGTGTTTGAGAATGGTAATTAAATCACTTATAAAAATGATGTTTTCATCTTAAAGTTAATTAAGATTTAATGATGGTAATTCATCGAATTTTTAAGGTAAATTAAATAGTTAAATTAACAAGTTAATTAATTAATGATTTGGATCAATTAATTAAGTTATTAAGGGTTTGTAAATTAATGATTTGGATTAAGATTACCAATTTAGGTTAAAAGTTATTTGAAATTAAGAATCATTATTTAAATAAGTTTAGATTGTTAATTAATGATTAGGAATTAATTAATCAAGTAATTAAAGATTAATTAAGTTAAAATTTAGAAATTTATTATGTAATTAGAAATCAATTAATTTGTAATTAAGAATTAATTAATTTGTAATTAAAAATGATTAGTTAAAAGTTATTACTTAGAGAAGTAATTAACGGACCGGTTAATGAATATAGCAAATGAAAGATCATTAATTAAGGATTATCGATTATTAATTAATATGATTAATTTAAGATAATTAATTTTATTAATTAATTAGGGGTAATTAATTGTGAAATTTGATAAGTATAATTACTTAATGTAATTTATATACTTAGTGAAGTAATTAACGACTAATTACTGGATGTAATTAATTAAAGGTTAATTACTTAATGTAATTAAAGGATAATTAATCTAGCGTGATTAATTAAGATGATGATTAATTAATTGGTTTGTGATTAATTATTGTTAAATAAGCAAGATTAAAAGTGATTAAAGAATTTATTTAATTTAATTAGGAATGGGTGACTAATTAATCTTGCTTATAAGTGATTGGTTGATATTTCTGATATAAAATGTTAGAGATATGATATGTTTGTCTTGAATAGTGATTATATGGTTATCTGTCGATGATGAGTTGATGTGTAAAAGAGCGACACCTTGTGATTGAAGGTTGAATTGTGTCTTTTGAACAGTGTTTGTTATGATGGAATTGAATTCGAAGAGACCAGAGTCGCGTATTTGTAAATACCCGAAACCAGTTCGATTTATAATATATAATAATTCTGTACAGATTTGATATGTGGAGTCAATAGGCTGAAATGGAATGATTTAAGTGAATTGGACTACTTAATCTAAGTTTTAGTACTTAGAAATTTGTGAGTGGAATAAGTAATGTTTATAACAATTTGTGAACTTGTAATGTATACAAGATGCCCAGGTTATATATATATATATATATATATATATAAGTTGTATGCTTTTGTCATTCATGTTAGATGGGTTTGGTTTACTCACGCTGGTTTCCAGCTTGACCTGGGTGTTACTTTGATGTAATGCTCGGGTCAGACCGAGTATTACAAATATTTTGGTAAGGACGTTATGGAGGTCAGGAGGCGAGATGGATGGCAGAGACGTATGGAGTATTTCCGCTGTGTTATATTATTATTTATCTGGGACAAGTTATATTTAACTTCCAGTGACTGTATAAATGTGGTAACTCTAATGTATTAAAATGTAATTAACTGATACAGTTTTCCATTGTAAACTGTTAATTTATGTGATATTATATTTTGATCTGCTACGAATGTGAGAATCTGTGTTTCTTTCCTGTTATTCTTCTATCTCTTTTCTCTCTTTCCTAACTTTTTGGAATTTTCGGGTTCGGAAATTCTGGGTCGTTACATTTGGTATCAGAGCCGAAAGGTTAAGCGAGAACCTTGGCTCTGGTGGGTTTACTCATCAAGGATAAGGTTAGTGATACCCTAGGATGTGTTTAATGTATATATATAAGAGCGTACTTGTTATTTTCTTATATAAAGATTTTAAATGATTTTATATAAGGATATATTTTGATATATATATATATATATATATATATAAAGCAATGTTTCTTACTCATAAATGTTATGGTAATTGGTTGTTAAATTATTGGAATTAAATTAAGAGGTAATAGAAATACAACCAAATTGAAATTGAATAAAGATAAGTTTGAGATGGATTCAAACTGAAATTGAAATCTTGAATTGGGGAAGAGTTTCGTCGTAAGATGATAATGAATGGTTTCAGATATGATAATCTTGGTTATTATCATAAATGATTGTTGTGTTTAATAATTAACGAGTAAGCAAAATGAAATGTTTTAAAGAAGTAAAACATTTAGGCAAGTATGACCTATAAATTGGAACTGAAATTGATCTGAATTGTGGAGTTTTAAATCTGGGTCCAGAATTTGAAAATTTTGTTTCAAAGTGTTAAAGAAAATAATAAATAATATAATTCAGACTATTTTGAATATAGTCTTATTTTAAAATAAGAAATGTTTGGAAGATTTTTAAGGGATTTGTTTTGAAATTAAAACCAAGGGTGGTTTAAAATTTAAACGTAGCCTGGTGTGTATAGGAAATAAATTTGAAATAAACTCTAAGGTTGAGTTTTGAATTTTCCTTGGAATGTGATGTGAAAGCCAAAGTGAAGCAAGTTTTAAACTTAAGTCAGAAGGTTATTAATCTGAAGTTTAAAATTTGAATGGGAATTCAAATTTGTGTAAATTGACTGGATTAAGTAAACTGAATTTAACTTTGGGAAAGTTGAATAATTTAACAAGCAGCCTGAATTGGAATTTCAAGATAAAATTGGGATTTAACTTGGAAAGTTAAATGGTTAATTTGAATTGGGAGTTCGTGTGGTCTCAAAAAGGGTTTGAGATCTGGAAATTGAAAATGAATGGATGTTTTAAAATAATTTGAATGATACCATCCTGTTTTTATTAATAATCTTTAAGTTGAAATTGGGTTCGTTTAAATGAATGAAGATATGAGGTGTGGTAATATATCCATTACTAAGATAAAATGAAATCATTTTGGACTTAAGATTTGGATGTTTAAGATAAAACTTCAAAGGTTTGGTTTCAAAATTGAAATTTGATAATAAATTGAATTTCAAGATTTAGTTGTTTAAAAAGGTTTTGAACTTTTTTTAAAACTTTGAAATAAGTTAAGTAAAGATAATTTAAAATGGAATTTTGAGAATTGGACTCAGAATTAAATTGTTTTAAGATTTCGATTGTTGATTTAAAAATAAAGGTTGATTTGATTTAAAGGATTAAATCAACATTTAAAAAAAATTAACTCGAATTTATATAATTCGGGATGGTTTAAATTGGAAATTTAAATTGAATTAATTGGAAATGGAGATTGAGAATTGAACAGTTTGGCTCTGAAATATTTTTTCCAAATAAAATATTTTAATATAAACTGTTTTTAGCCTTTTTTCCTTATCTATTTACTGTGTACAACCTTTCTTTTTAAACCCCAAACTATTTTATACTTATTCTACAATATTTTGGAACTATTTAACAATTTTTCAACTGTTTTATAAACTATTTACTATTTTTCAACTATGTTACAAATTAATTACTATTTTACAACTGTTTTGCAATTATCTAAAATTTGTGAAATATTTGACTATTTTCCAATTATTTTACAATTACTTAACTATTTTATTGCTATAGTACAAACTATTAATTGTTTTTCAACTACTTATCTATTTTTAAAATTTTCAAGCTATTTTCTGAATTTAAGCTGGACATAGTTCAAAATGTTTATGATTGAATATCCATTTGGGGATAAGGATTAAAGTGATAATCTAATGGAATTGAAACAATTGTGATTATGTGGATAGAAATTAAAGGAAACGTGAATAGGAAGAAAAATTGATTTAGTTGATAGTCAATGAAGATAAATACGTAGGATGTACGTATATTATTCTATTCGCATAATGATTTGATCCAGATTCGAGCACAGAATTTCGAGATAGATATATCGATCTGAGTTGGGATTTTTCACTCGATTTCGAAGGCGAACCTGGATATGGATTGTTGATGGTTCTTGATATTCTCTCTCATAGTTATGGCTATGCAAGGAGAATGACGGTTTCTGATCAAGAAGCTAGGTCTGTGTCCGCATTAGGAAGTCGGGTGGACGATACTAATTCGGAAGTTAAATTGTGTGATCGAATGAGCAATCAGATTGGTATAGCGTACAGATGATATGTGTACATCGTACGGGTTAAAATGAAATTGATACTGGAAATTTGTTGATAAGAAATGTAAATTGGTAAGTGACTTTAAAGAGTAATCAAATTTGAATATTTGATTTTGAATAAACAAAGTTATATATCTTTGTTATATAAGATAAATCTCCCTTTATTGAATCTATTGCCGGAAGAAAAGGATGTTAAAAGTGTTTGAAGTATAAAAGGAGTTTTATACAAGTTTGAAATGATCCAAAGTTTTTTTTGAAAAAAAATATATATATCTATATATATAAAGGATCTTATGAGGATTTTGGAAAAAGGTTTTGGGAACCTTTGGATTTGGAAAGGCTTTTGATTTTTGGGTAAAATCAATATTGGAATTTGGAAAGCCTAGTTTGAGAATTATCGATTTTGGGATAATCGATTTTGAGAATGGAGATTTATTTAAGATTCATACTAGGTGTATGATTTAGAAGATACTATATGTGTATAGTATAAAGTATTTTTATAATGGCTCTGGGGAAAAAGGTGCTCCCTTGAAATGAACTTCTCAGGAGTGCCACAGGGTGGTACTGCCTTGAACCCTAAGAGGGGGGAGGGTTCTAAAAGTTAATCCTATGAGGAGTCCGGACAAAACTAGTTTCTGAGGATTATGAGTAGTATGTATCGAAAGTCGGGGGCGCTAATGCCTACAGAGGCATTTGGGTTATGTTGCGACGACAGTGTAACTCGATGTCACTGCGATCTACTATAGACCATAGCAAAAGTCATGTGTGCCGTTAAGAGCCAATTGTCTGCGTTTGATTTTATATCGGTAGACTACGACCTATGTTAACATAGCGAAGTCGTGTGTGCCACTGAGAGCCAACAGTCTGCGTTTGATTTTATATCGGTAGACCGCGACCTATGTGGGAGTGGAGAAGTTTCATTTTTGACAACGAAAATCGAGGACGCTGATGCCTACAGTTACATGGACTTTTGCTGTGATGGCAACGTAACCCTGGAATGTAACTACGATCTGTTGTGGGTTCGATGGCGTAATCGAGGGGCGCGGAGTGCCTACAGTTACATGGACTTTTGCTACAATGGCAGTGTAACCCTGGAATGTAACTACGACCATGGATGGTGGTGATGATTTCTAGAGCATTCTCACCAAGGATATTTCCTTTATTTTCAAAAGCGATTTTCTATATTTTCAATAAAAAAAGTTTTCAAAATATTTTCACTGGATGTTGGAAACGGGTCTGCCAAGCACTTATAGATTTTCAGTCGTACGCCTGATCAACGTATGACCGAATTTCTGTGAGAACAAGGATGGACTTGTCGAAACATCGAGTTATAAAAGTATTTTTATAAAAATTATTTTAGCAATATTATCTAGATTTTTAAAGTAGTTTAAAAATATCAAAGGATATTTATCTGATTTTAAGCATTTTAATAATTCTGGCTTCGTTCCTTTTCGAGGACGAAAAGATTCAAAAGGGGGGGGGGTAATGTGACGACCCGATATTTTGGAAATATTATAAGAATTTAATCTAATTAAATAAAATACAAACTTATCATTTTAAAAATGAATAAAACTTTTGGACATTTGCCATTTATATATATATATGTGTGTGTGTGTGTGTGTGTGTTTTGGAAGGAAATTATGATTTGAAAATTTAAAATAAAATCTTTCAAAAATATTTAAATTAAAATCTACCTTATTCAATTTAATTATTGCTCTACATTATTAACATTTAATCTAAATATATGCATATGAATGTAATATAGATAATAATGTTTAAAATAAAATCAATTTTATCAATACTAAATATAAGTATAAAATAAAATATATGGATATAGATTAAGTATCGATAACTTAAACTCAAAATGTATGTGAAAGAATAGAAATAAAAAGGTATATAAGTGGTTATCGTGTGAATGCAACATAAGTTAATTTTTTTAACAATAACTATAACAACCTTATAGTAGGTACATAAGGCATAAAGCAAAACCAGGCAAATAATATATGTATGTGAATTTATATATGCAGGGAATAAAAAAAGAGAATCTATATGTACATACAAAATCAATGGGATAAATATGTAGTCATGTAGACACTTGCATTTAATGCTATCAATTCTAGCACAAAAAATGTCATTTTGAAATGTGTATAAATCATTCAACTTCAAGAGAAAAAACTTAGCTGACCAAAGAAGGAAAAAAAATCTATGACAAAAGAAAATTTTGTTCTCGTAAATACCTTTCCCTGTAAAAAAAAACTCTTCTCTATATATGTACATCTATTCTTATTCTTGTTGGTTAAAAGAAACTGAGCAAACAAAAAAAAAAGAAAAAGAAAAGAAAAAAAAGAAAGAAGCTAGGAGAATTTCCAGGTTTCATTATCTCTGCCTTCTGAGACAGGTGAGAAAACATCACTTTTGAATGATTATGGTTATGAATATGGTCACATGATTAATATCTGAAACATGTATGTTCATATATATATATAAGGTTGTATTTTTTGATGTATGGAATGCATGTTGATTCATCAGAGTACTCTCTGTTTATAGCTTCAGTTTTCATGTATTAGTTTAAATTCAAAACCTTTTGATTTTGACTAGATGTAAACTTAAGATGTAAATGAAACTTGTTTATTCCATCACAAGCTTTAGATTAAAATTATACTTAATTTAAATAATAGAGAAATGTCTTTGGAAATTATCTAGAAATCAAATTGACTGAGTATATTTAATATAAGTCAAAACCCACACTTAGTAGTTCATTGATTTAGGATTATAAACTGAATTCATAAACAAAACATGATTTTTAACGCGAGAATCATAATTTTTAGTTTGGGATGAAGGGATCAGTTCTGGGATGAACAAAATAGGGGAAAATGGGGTTTTCTGGTGATCCAAGTGTTTTGGAGGCGTCGGGGTTCTTCCTGATGATGGAGGAGTGATCTTAGTTGATGGGAAAAATGGCTGATGGTGATGCAATTCGTCGAGGGAGTTGGGGCAGTGGATCATTTCTGGAACCCTAGTTTAACTAGGTTAGGTAGTTCGATCAACCACGGCTTATACAGTTGATTGAGTGCTACTAGATTTTGGGTGACGATAGCTTGGTCGTTGACAAAGTCGTGGCCGGAGTAGTAGATTTTCTGGTGGCTGGAGTTTCATGGTCGAGGCGTTGCCAGATTTGGGGGCGGTGGCTTCTGTTTGCTTCCAGGTTTGGGTTTGAGTCACGATTTGAATTTCGAGATGATGGTGACCATCTGGTGATCGTGGGATGGTGCGTGGATGGTTGCCGACGTGATGAAGCCTTGGTGAATACCCGGAGTTGATCAGAGTCACGTGCATGTGCACCGTGCACTTTTGTTTTATGGTGAGATTTGGGTTGAAGCAGGAAAAGTTTACTCGAGTAGTTCTTGTGTTTTGCTTGGAGTGGTTTAGTTTTGGACACGAAGCGGTTGTTGTTGGCATCGGGTCATTTGCATTTGTTACAGCTTTTGTAAAACCTGTCTGTTTATATGTAAACAGAATTTTGGAATTTGAAACCAGATTTTTAAATAAGTCTAAAATCAGATTTTGAGGTATGGATCCATATTTACTTGTGTATCCTAGCTTTGAAAGTAAATTTTGAAAAAAAAATCAAAATGTTTGAATAAGTTTAAATGTTTAAGATATAAAATATTTTAAAATGTTTTGAATTTATTTGGTTTAAACTCTTATATAAATTTCTTTTATAAAGGTAAGTGCTTTATAGCATTTGATTTTAAAAAGATCTTTAACTTGGTTTAATTTGTTCAAGTTAAATTGTATTTAATTTGAATCTTAATTTGAAATGAAATTTAAAGGTGAATTTGAAAGTAAATGTATTCAAATGTGTTTGAGAATGATAATTAAATCACTTTTAAAAATGATGTTTTTATCTTAAAGTTAATTAAGATTTAATGATTATAATTCATCGAATTTTTAAGGTAAATTAAATTGTTAAATTAACAAGTTAATTAATTAATGATTTGGATCAATTAATTAAGTTATTAAGGGTTTGTAAATTAATGATTTGGATTAAGATTACCAATGTAGGTTAAAAGTTATTTGAAATTAAGAATCATTATTTAAATAAGTTTAGATTGTTAATTAATGATTAGGAATTAATTAATCAAGTAATTAAAGATTAATTAAGTTAAAATTTAGAAATTTATTATGTAATTAGAAATCAATTAATTTGTAATTAAGAATTAATTAATTTGTAATTAAAAATGATTAGTTAAAGTTAACTACTTAGAGAAGTAATTAAAGGACTAGTTAATGAACATAGTAAATGAAAGATCATTAATTAAGGATTGTCGAATGATTAATTAACGTGATTAATTTAAGATAATTAATTTTATTAATTAATTAGGGGTAATTAATTGTGACATTTGGTAAGTATAATTACTTAATATAATTTATATACTTAGTGAAGTAATTAACGAATAATTACTGGATGTAATTAATTGAGGGTTAATTACTTAATGTAATTAAAGGATAATTAATCTAGGGTGACTAATTAAGATGATGATTAATTAATTGGTTTGTGATTAATTATTGTTAAATAAGCAAGATTAAAAGTGATTAAAGAATTTATTTGATTTAATTAGAAATGGGTGACTAATTAATCTTGCTTATAAGTGATTGGTTAATATTTTTGATATGAAATGTTAGAGATATGATATGTTTGTCTTGAATTGTGATTATATGGTTATTTGTCGATGATGAGTTGATGTGTAAAAGAGTGACACCTTGTGATTAAAGGTTGAATTGTGTCTTTTGAACAGTGTGAGTTAAGATGGAATTGAATTCGAAGAGACTGGAGTCAAGTATTTGTAAATACCCGAAACCACTTCGATTTATAATCTACAATAATTCTGTGTAGATTTGATATCTAGAATCAATAGGATGAAATGGAATGATTTAAGTGAACTGGACTATTTAATCTAAGTTTTAGTACTTAGAAATTCGTGAGTGGAATAAGTAATGTTTATAACAATTTGTGAACTTTTAATGGATACAAGATGCCCGGGTTATATATATATATATATATATATATATATATATATAAAAGTTGTATGCTTTTGCCATTCATGTTAGATGGGTTGGGTTTACTCACACTCGTTTTCAGCCTGACCTGGGTGTTACTTTGATGTAATGCTCGGGTCAGAACGAGTATTACAGATTTTCAGGTAAGGACGTTCTAGAGCTCAGGAGGCAAGCTGGATGGCAGGGACGTATGGAGTGTTTCCGCTGTGTTATATTATTATTTATCTGGGACAAGTTATATTTAACTGTCCAGTGATTGTATAAACGTGGTAATTCTGATGTATTAAAATATAATTGACTGATATAGTTTTTCATTGTAAATTGTAAATTTATGTGATATTATATTTTGATCAGCTGCGGATGTGAGAATCTATATTTCTTTCCTGTTTATTCTTCTTTCTCTTTTCTTTCTTTCCTAACTATCTGGAATTTTCGGGTTCAGAAATTCCGGGTCGTTACAGTAGCCATGTGTTTGAGTTGATGTATGTAAGAGTTTGACTTTGGTTTGCTTAAGGATGAAGTTTATGTAAAAATATCTTAGATCTTTTGTAATATATATATATATATATATATATATATAAGTGTGTTTGCATATTTGTATGTATACATGTTAACATGTATATGTTAGGGTATGCATGACATATGTGCACATTGAAAGTCTAGTGGATTGTATACTATCTAACCTGTGTATAATATGCAAGTATATAAATCAAATGCAATAGCTGACAATAAATAGTAAAATGTAAAAAGCATGCAAACTAGAGTTTTTATACTTGTTCGGACCTCCCGTCCTACGTCCAGTCCCGAAGCTTCCCTTCGGTATTTCCTTCAAACTTGGAGGAATTGGCATATTACAAAAGTGTCTTTGATTGTGTTCCAGTAGCATGGTTTTTGAATTATAGTGCAAATCTTCCTATGATCTCCATTGAGTATACAAATATGATCGCTTTGTGTTATAGGAAGTGATTTAACCAAAAGGTTATAATGGATTTAATGTATGTAAACAGTGTATATACAAGATGGTGCTTTGAAATCAAGAGAGTAATGAATAGATCAAATCAAGTTTTAGCAAGTTGTTTCTACTTCTCAATCAAGATGTTATTTATAGAATTAGTTGAGGTATAGATGAAGAGTTGTTACTCTTTAAAGAAATCTGTTCGTTTTAATGGCACCAACTCTTCATAAAAGATGTTTTCCTTTAGTTTCAAAAAGAAGTGTCTTTTCAAATATGACAGTTGTTACCATTACCGACGCCTGTGGTATAATGATAGACGCCTGTAACTAGTGTTAGTTTTTAACTTGATGCTCGTCACATATGTCTGTGTTATGAGGTGAAAAAGTAGTTTTCCACTTGATTTTGATGTATATAAAGTTGTGTGTAATCGTATATGCATATATACTCAAGGAGACCTTAACAATATTTTATCTGTGACTCTTTTACAGTAGAACAGCCTTAGTATGGTCAATGAATCTTTGTTTCTAATTGAGTCTCAATATCTTCGATCATGGTGTCTTCTTGTAGTATGTACCTGCAATCTTGATAAGTCTATATATATATATATATATATGATTGTATAGCTGTTATCATTGAAACACTAATTAGAGTTGTTATCATTGAAACAAAAATTGGAGTTCTAATCATTGAAACATAAATTGGAGTTGTTATCATTGCAACATAAATTGGAGGTTCTAACACACATGACATATAAATAAGGTTGCAACAACTTTGAACAACTTTCGTTTGTTAAACCGTTGAAAATAGGGAAGCCAATTCCTAGTCACATTTTCACATATAAATTAATTTACATATAAATATAAAAAAATTGAAAACTAATATTTCATTATTATTAATTAATTAAAACGATCTCATTTGAGTTATAAAAACCTTATAAATTAATATTAAACAATTGTTTATAAGTGCTGTTATATCGATAAAGCAACATCAATTTTCCTTATAATTTCAAATCAAATTTCTCTCTTTATGAAACTATTGTAAATGATTTATTATCACTTCATACATAATTAAAATGGATTACTATCGTTGTATTTGAATAATTATAATAATTACTAAATCATTAAATCTCAATTCAAATTCATAAATCAATTATTAAATATGATGCCATTATTGGTGATGTCATAAATACATTTATCACCCAAAATAAAATAAATTATTTTATTTCATATTCTTTTTTAATGAATAAATATGTGTATATATCCAGCTTTGTGCATAACTTTGGATAATTATAGTGCCATTTATTGATAAAACAGTTTTCGGTCATTTTATCGATATTTTTTCAAAGTATATATTTTCAAAATAAGAATACCATTATTATTTATTATTTAAGGCAACATAATCTATGTTCAAAAGCCTTGTATTTTAATATGTAAAAATGAATATAATTTATCAAACTGATAAATTTGCGGGTCGTTACATTTTTCCTCATGTGCATGATCGTAACCAATGTTTTTGTAACGACCCGTATTTTACGTATCAGACGAGCGTAATTTATTTTAATATTATACATATGAGGTCACATAACTCTAAGATTTTGGATAGTTACTCTTAGGGACATTTTTCCATATCTAAGATTCTGCAGAATTTCTACATGATCATTTTGACCCCGGGAATCTTGTTTGGACAATTACTCGTAAAGGAGCATGAACCACTACTATTACTTCAAGATGTGGTTTCTCAATCTATAGAGTGGTCATAATAGAAAAACGGATGTGTTATTCGAATGACATAGCAGTTTTAAGTTTTGGTTGATGCTGGCAAGTTTTAGTGGGTAATTAACTAAGCCAGTGCTTAGGTCCACTAATCCACTTCGGACTTTATGCTAATAGAAGAATGTAGGAACAGACCAAAGTCATTTTCCTCTTCCTCAAAATAAATCTAAACCTCCATTAGCCCTAATTTCATAAAAATCACATCTTTTCCTTACTAATCCTAGCTAAATCATTAATTAAAGAGGGGATTGGTATATAGAAGCTAGAAATGATCATTTTGCTGATTTGGGTTCTTCTCGTTTACTATCTACTTTTGATTTGAGGAGAAATTTGGTATTTTATGTATTTGGTCAGTGGTTCTTAGCCTCACTCTACTATGCATGCTTATATGGTTTAAAATGATGTTTTTGATATGATTTTGACCTTAAATGATTCTAACCCTAATCGCACTTTTATACTTATTTATAAACGAATTTTGAAAGGTTAAAGTGCTTTCTAAAATGGTTTTGCAATCCCTTGTATCTTTTATGCACAAACTAATGTCAAAGTTAGATTTAGGTTATGATCACTTGATTCTCATATTTACATATGTTATATGGATGAATTGATCCATATGTATATGATTATCTATAATTTTATGTTGTACTTTGATATTGTTTGTTAGTGGTTTGGATGTTAGGTAGATAGGTCGAGAGATTATGCAAATCGAAGGCAAATTTGGTCGGATTTGGATGAAATATGGAAGGTAGAACCTGGAGCATATGAGGAACTCGCAGTTCAAACCGTAAGCTTTGATTTGCTAAGTACAGAAGTCGGCACCGACGTTAGAGGCTATTACCGACATTTGTGGCTTAGTCCATGTTGGCAGCGACTTGGGTGAGAGGGAGACTATGACTAGTATAGTTTGCCTTTGGTGTTGGATTGGAGATTGGCTAAGTGCTTGAGGCTATGACGACTTGATTCTAGGATCCGATGTAAGGTGACGACTTGGTTTGGAACAGAGAGGTCGGGATTAAAGCATATGGCCAAGAAGCAATAGAAGCAAGAAGTGGAATGAGAAACAACTTGGCCACTAATTTGCTAAGTATAGAAGTCGATGACGACTTCAGAGGTCGGTACCGAGTTCTCCTCATTAATTCTTTAGGGATGGAACTTCTGGTGATGGATACTGTGGTTTAAATGGTCTTGCTGAAGATGTTAGCTCATTCGCATGAGGACTGACGATGATGTAACGACATGATGAAAATTAGAGTCTTTGGATGTAACTCAATATTGAATGGAGTTTGGCTCCGAAGATGATGGCTCGATGTTGAAAAGAGTCGTAAAATGGGGAATGTAGAATGGTTCCTCGAAGGTGAAGGCTTAATGTTGAAAGGAGTCATTAAGTGAGGGAACGTAGAATGGTTCCTCCAAGATAATGGAAGCTAGTTGGAGAAGAAGAAAGGATACACATATTAAAGGATTGTTGATACATGGATTTTTTTTTATTGTGCACCAAGAAGGGATCGTAAAGACGCCCATGGGTATGTTGAATGTTACCCTAGATCGGTTGAATGTATCTATTCCCTGGATTGGTTGAATGGGTTTAGTATCAGCTTTAAGTTAATGACAGTACACTAAAAACTCGGATTTCCATTAATCCTTGGTAGCATAAAGGTCACGAGTTATCATATATCCGAGCATATTGAGTGATGGTGAGGATTGTTTGATGGATGCTATAGTTTCTTTGATCACTTTCCCCGTGCTCTATAAGTCTAGAGTTGTCACTGGAGATAGGTATTGGAGATAGGGATACATGGACACCCATTATCATACTTTGTTGTATTATGCCTTTATGACACTTAGAGTAGCATATTATGTTATATGTGCTAAGTGTTTGGATGCATGGATAGGTCAGATATGTTTCATGTAACTTGTTCCTTACTATATTGACTTGTATAGTATTTTGAGGTTCATTTACCGCTCACACCAAATTATTATCTGACTCGAGGTTTTATGCTTTGCTTCTTATTATATCGGGTGCTCTTTAATGAGCAGACTAAATAGCTAGTCTAGATGAGGCATAGTAGTTACGTAGAGGACGAGCTGGAGGGAGCTATCTTGTATTATATATATGGATTTCTATGCTTATTTCTCTATAAAAAACTGTGGAGCCTTGGAAGTTATTTCTTATCACTTTAGTATGACATAGTTATTTGAGTTTACTTCTGTTGTATAAACTCTATTTCATGATGTATATCCTTATATATATGTACTCTAATATTTGGATCACTTAGTTATTACAGTCTCATCTTGTTTATATCTATGGTAGCATATTTTATTCCAACACTATGAGATTTAATATAGATTTTGTGATGTTTTATTTCATTTTAAACCTTGATGATTGCTCTACATTGATCGACATGATAGTAGCACACTATCTTATATATATTGGGTGCCGGTGGTGTAGCATGGTCGTCGTAGTTAGATCATAGTTTAGATTATCTGATTAACTTGAGTTGATACTATAGTCCAGTAGAGAAAGGGTAGGTGTTATCACCCTAGACTTGGCCGAGTGTGTGTGTGTATATACATACAAGAGAGTGCGTACTTGTTATATATTTTGATTTTCAGAACTTTATAGTAATATATATAATCCATAAACTGCTTGCACACATGAGTACCATCGACGTAGTTTTCTTTTTTGAGAGACTAATCATCCTTATTACAGATCAAGAATGAGCCGGCAAACAAGAAACACTGTTAGAAACTTCATCTCTGGAGTTGAGCAAGGAGCGGGTTCATGGGCTTTTAATCCTGACTTGTAAGCTATGTTCAATGCAATGATGGAGAACATGCTTCAAAATGCCTAACCGGTAGCTTCGCATCTTGCTATTAGTGGGGGTGCTCAAGTGCAGGCACCGGGGGCTAACTTCACCAAGTTATGTAAGGATTACTCTACTTGGGACGCAAGTCATTTCTTGGAACAGAGTCTAGTGCAGGATTGGTTGGATATCTACGAGCATATTTTTGGTGATATGGAGATTAATGATACCATGAAAAGGAAGTTGGCCTCTAGATAGCTGCAAGGGTGGGCCATGAACTGGTGGAATGTCAACATTGTTGCTACATCCGAAGATCATTTCAATTAGGACCAGATAAAGGCTAGGTTTGAAGAGAAGTTTGTTCTGACTGCTCAAAAGTCGATGTTGTTTAGGAGATTCGTCGATTCAAAGTAGGGAGATATGCCTATTTGAATATATTGCTAAGTTCAACACTTTTTCGAAGCATGGGATGTCTTTTATCTACACTCCATTGAGAAAGAGCAAGAAGTTTATTATGAGTTTGGATGACTATTTAGGGGAGAAGTTAGTAAGTTATATCGATGAGCCATTTGAGAGATTTATTAAGAATGCTCTTCTCTTGGTGAGTTCGTAACCTATGTCTAAATCAGCTATTGTCATTAAAGATGAGCCAAAACCTTAACAAAGCGGCTGAGGCAAGAAGAAGAAGTGATTTGGAAAGAGGAAGCAATCTCAAGGGAATGATGCTCAGAAGAAGGTTAAATGAGATCCTATTTGCTATGGTTATGGAGATAACGGTCACTTGATTAGAGATTGCAGAATCGGTGGGAAGAAGAAGAAGTGTTACAACTATGGAAAGCCTGGGCATTACTGAAGAATTGTACGGAACCACTACAACAGAAAACGGTTGTGAAGGCATATACTTTAGATGCTATTCCGACTTCATCGAGCGCTCCCTTGGCGAAAGAGATGGGGAAGAGCAATTTCATTCAAGGTATATTTTCCCTTATGATGTCCCTATATGTGTTTTATTTGATATTGGGGCTCCACATTCCTTTATATCTTGTGACCTAGTAGATAGACTAGCATTGAAACCCAAAATAGTTGACCACCCGTTGATTGTGACGAACCCTATCGAAGGCTCAACTAGCCTGTTTATGGTTTTTTGTTGTTCTATCGAGTCATGTATGCCCTTTTGTTTATGATTTTTTCTTCTTCTGAATTTCATCTGGTTCGGTATTATCTTAGGAATGGACAGGCTAAGGAAGTATGCAGCAGTAGTGGATTGTTACAAGCTATTGTTGACAACTTGGGCTATGGAAGGACAGCCAATAGTAATTGGCTGTCTGCCAGAGGATAGGGTTATGGTCAGCCTTTTTATTCGCTTGAGATTCCATAGGATGGGGTTGTCACCTGTGTCTATTATTAGAGAGTATTCAGATGTATTTGAAGAAGTGGCTTAATTACCACCGCATAGAGAGATTGAGTTTTGTATAGACTTAAAAAGGATGCCCGACTATAGTTATGCCATTGATGCGTATGGAACCTTAAGAGCAGAAGGAGTTAGAGGTGAAAAAAATGACCTGTTGAAAAGTGGGTTCATTCATAAGAGTTATCAGAGTATGGTGAACTTGTAGCATTTCCACTAAGGTGGATGGCTCTCAAAGGTTGTGAGTAGATTATCATGAGCTGAATAAGGTGACGAGGACGAACAAGTATCCACTCCCACGTATTGATGACCTATTCAATCAGCTCCATGCTATGAAGGTGTTCTCCTAATTGGATTTGGCTATGAGATTTTCATAGTTGAGGGTAGTATAGGAGAGGGTGTCAATCACTATATTTTGTATGCCATCGGGTTTCTATGAGTGATTAGTTATGTCGTTCAGGCTAACCAATGCTTATTTTGTTGATCTCATGAACCGTGTCTTTAGGGACTGGCTCAATAAGTTCGTACTTGTGTTCGTGGATTACTGCCTGATCTATTCTAGGATAGAGGAGGAACACAAGGCGTGTTTGAGGATTGTGCTCGATGTATTATGAAAGCCTAAGTTGAAAGAAAAGTTTTCGAAATGTCACTTCTGGAGAAGGTAAGTGAGACTCTTAGGACATGTCATCTTCGAGTAGTGCATAGCGTAGATCATGCCAAGGTGGTAGCCACACAAGATTGGAGCCAACCCAAAAATTCTACTGACATGAGGATTTTTTAGAACTAATGGGATATTATAAATTCTTTATCAAGGACTTCTCAAAGGTTGCCACTGTTAACCAATTTGACAAAGAAAAATTAGACTTTTACTTGGAATACAAGAAGTGAGCAGGAATTTGTGAGTCGGAAGGAGAGGTTGATGAGTTCACCTGTACTGACCATTCTGAGTGGGAATGAGGAGTTCACAGTATACACAGATGCCTGTGGTACTAGATTAGGTGTCATATTGATGCTGAAGGGAAAAGTTGTCGCCCACGCTAGTTGATAGCTGAAGACGCATGAGAGGAAGTATCCTACCCATATTTTGGAGTTGGCGGAGATAGTGCTTTCTTTGAAGAATTGGAGGCACTATTTATTGGGGGAAAGGTTCGCACTGTTCACGGACCACAAATTGTTAAAGTATCTTTTCTCCCAGAACGATCTCAACCTTCGGCGACAGCGATGGTCGGAATTCTTAGCCTCCTATGACTTTAGAATTTCCTATATGCTTGGTAAAGGGAACACGATCACCAATGCATTGAATAGAAGGCATGTCAGTTTGAGAGCGATGCTCCTAGAGTGGAAGCAATTGGAGTATATTGTTGGTTATGACTTCAGACCTCATTGAGAGTTAGAGCTAGAGATGTTGTCAAGTTTGATGTTCAGGCTTACTTTGATTGGGTGGATTGGTACCAATCAGAAGCGAGATACTAGACTCGCAAAGATCATAGCAAAAATAAAAGGAGTAGAATCTTTGGATATGAAGCAATACAGATCGACTGAGAAGGTTGGCTCCATAAGGATAGGAGATTTTTTGTTCCCGATGCTGATGGATTGTGAGACGAGGTGCTACGAGGGTGTCATCGTTCCAGATTGACCGTACATCTTGACGATAATAAGATGTACCATGATATGAGGTAGACCTACTATTGAGAAGGTATGCAGAAGAATGTCGAGACATTCATCTTAAAGTGTATGAACTGCCCGTTAGTGAGCCAAAGCAAAAGAAACCAAGTGGCCTATTACAACTGCTTGAAGTTCCCGAGTGGAAGTGGGAGCAGATATTGATGGATTTAATTAATGGACTACCAAGGGCCAGAATAAGGTACGATAGCATCTGGGACATAGTCGATCGATTGACCAAAAGCGGTAGATTTGTACCTATCAAATCAAGCAGAATGGCAGCCAAACTGGTCGAGCTGTAAGTGAAATGGATTGTACGATTTCATTCTGCACCGAAGAGCATTGTGAGCGATCGAGACCCGTTGTGAACTAGTGAGTTTCGGAAGAGCTACAAGAGGCATTGGGTATAGAGCTGCATCTTAGTATAGCTTATCATCCACAAACGGATGGACAAACCGAGGAGTGAATCGTGTACTAGAATATTTGTTACGAGCATGCATTCTTGATTTCAAAAGCTCATGAGATGATCACTTGCACTTAGTAGAGTTTGCATACAATAATAGCTATCACTTTAGTATCGGTATGCCATAATATGAAGCATTGTATGGCCGATTGTGAAATGCCCTTTCATTCTAATAGAAAGCGAACGAGAAACTGATACTTGGGCCAGATATGATTAGGGAAACTATGGAAAAGATAGAGATCATTCGGCAATAAATGAAAGTTGCACCTGATAGGAGGAAGATTACGTTGATAGAAGATGTATAGATTTGGAATTTACTATCGATGATATGGTATTTGTGAAGATTTCTTCTTTGAAGAATATATTCGATTCGGTCGCAAAGGGAAGTTGGCACTGAGTGTCATAGGTCCTTTTCCGATAGTAGAATGGATTGGGAACCTAGCACATATGGTTGACTTATCTCAAAAAATGGTGGGTATGCACAATGTCCTCCATGTTTCCTATCTGTGGAAATTTATGCACAACTAAGGCATGACAATTGCACTAAATCATCTTGATGATATTGAGATTGAACCAGAAGCTTCGAGGCCTCGTAAGCTGGTTCATATTATCAGACACGATACGAAACAGCTTAGAAGGACGACGATGAAGTTAGTGAATGTTTAATGAGGCTAAAGTGAAGGTGATTGCCATGGGAAATTATGGAGAGTATAAGGGAAACACATCTGGATCTCTTTACATGGTAAGGCCTATTATTTATCATAATTTACTTTCACTTTCGATATCGTATATGGTAGTTTAGTATCTCTTATGCTAGGATAGGTTTATTTATATTATTGATTACATGGTTGCGTCTTTGAAATGTTTGATAATATATGTGATTACTAGGCATGCGAGATAACTATGATTGATTGTCTATGTTTGTTTGGGGGTTTCAAGGGAGAAATTCCTAAAGAAGGAGGAAGTGTAACGACCCATATTTTACATATCAAAGGATTGTAAAATATTTTTATTTTATTCATATGAGGTCGCATGACTCCAAGATTTTGGGAAGTGATTCTTAGGGAAAATTTTCACATCTATGATATCCTCCAAATTTCTATGTGACCATTTTGACTCTGAGAATCTTATTTGGACTATAACATTTGATAGGAGCCAAATTAGAGTCTCAAATCACTTCCATTGCTTTAGGGTGATGGTTTCCCATTCCGTAGAGTGGTCATAATAGAAAAGGACGTGTCATAAAAGATATAGAAGTTTTAAGTTTTGGTTGCTACTGTCCAATTTTAATGGGTAATTATCTAATCCCATGCTTAGGCCCACTAACCCACTTCAATATTTATGCTAATAGAAGGCGCAGTAGTTGTACAAAGGACAGGCTGGAGGGTGTTATCTCATATTATGTATATAGATTTCTATGCTTATTCCACTGTGCAACACCGTGGAGCTTTGACAGTGCTTGGTTTAATTTAGTATGAGAAAGTAATTTGAGTTTACTTCTGCTGTACAAACTCTATTTCATGATATATAACTTTGTGTATCTGTTCTCTGATATTTGGATCACTAAGTTATTGCTGTCTCTTTTGTTTTATAGCTGTGATATTATATTATATTTCATGCGCTATGAGATATACTACAGATTCTGTGATGTTTTGTTTCAGATTAAATCTTGATGATTGCTCGACATTGATCGGCATGATAGCAGTGTACTATCTTATGTATACTGGGTGCCGATGGTGTAGCGCGGTCATCACAGTTTTTTTGCGATATTGATATGATATTCAACATTAATGAAGCTTTATATTAACTTATTATCCCGATAGTTTAACATTTGTGTTGTGAAGCTTTTATGTTGCTAATGACTAGGATAAGGCACGACAACCATCCTATTGTTGTAAGAAAATTTATACTGACTATGTATGACATTAAACAATGTCGCTTACTTTTGAGATTGATTTATGGAGTTATATTTTGATACCAAAACTCCTATTGCTTGATACTGTCCTTCTACGGCCACTCTTAACATTGTAAATTGAATATTATGATATTGTCAGTTGCGACACTACTGTTCTAACATATTATAAGTTGTTTGTTCAATCAGCACATTATCAATTAATGTAGTCATTATTCATCAATGATGACAATCTCATTACTTCAACGTTGATTATAATTTTGGTATTTATTAGCGCTTTATAAGTTATGTGGCATTCACATTCATTTATCTAGTTAATATGGGCTTATCGATGTCGCATGTTAACTTTTATCCAATTCTTATACATTTTCCTATGGAATTCCTTTATTAAGGTTGAAGTTTTAAGTCGTTTAATAAACATGACATGTGTCATTTAAGATTTTTAACTTGTGACTATCATATACTTTAAGCATCTTGATACCACCACTTAGACAATGGATAAGTTGTTTAGACAATAATTTTTGACTTTAGCATGTAGTAATTTTCTACATAGTATGAACATTATATTTCTTAAATTTTAGAGTAATATCACATGGCAGATAGATAGTCTCAAAGCCAAGCAAGACATCCATTAAGTAAACTAGTGCATGCCTTAAGTCTTCATGCTCTGCTGGTAAAAAGGGAGATAATCTTTTGAATTCATCATATATTACAACCCAAGTCAAGGTGGATTCTATTATGGAATAATTTAGGATTACTGGAATTACATCTATTCCTGCCAGCCCTGTAGACAATATTTACAATCTTCCAGAAGAATATTTTATTTTTACTCTAATACATATTTGGCATATAGTCACCTTCCTTTTTCCAACTTTCTTCTAAGATACCTCGAACATCTAGGTATTGCACCAATTCAGTTCTCGCCAAATTCTTACATATATCTGACTTGCTTGGAAATCTTGGCTCGAGAGGCTGGACTCCCCTTAGTTAATGCTAAAATTCTTCATTCAATAGCTTGTCCTGCCAGGATTAGTGAACAACAAGATCATCAACTGTACCATAATTGTCCATACCCAAAAAGTATAATTTTCTGGAGTGTTAACAAGGCAAGAGGATGGGAGACGCGATTCTTATTCGTCAAGTGCTTCTCTAACATCAAAGGAACCTACCACCAGTAAGTTTCTTATCTCTTACTACTCTATCTGTTTGTTATTCTTTATTAATAAATGCATTCTTTCACATTCTGTTTTCAAAAAGCTAAGTTCTTCTGATCAGGATATTGTGAAATCATTGACCCAAGCATTAAATACCATGGGGAATGGGCTTACGTTGCTAACTCCAACAAAATTCCTTTAGTATTCCATTATTTTGGATCATCGTATAATTTTAGGAGAGCCTTCAATGGTCAAATATAATGCCCAAGGAAATGATCATTAGTGATGGATAAATCAAAATACTTAACTTCTAATTCTTCAGTTCAACCCGAGATGCTTGATAAGATATCATCGCATTTTATATAAAGCATCTTGCGGAGTCCCCTTATAAGGTTTTCTTTCATATTCAGGCTCATTTACCCTAGCTACCACTTCCAAGTAGAAGGAGATAGCAAGCGACACTCCCCGAGAAAAGGAGAGTAAAGATAGTACCTCTGCCCTGAAATAGGCCCCTAAGTCTCAATCTTTCAAGGACATCATTGCTAGCTCATTCAAATCCATAAAAAAGGAAACCAAGCGATGACTCCACTGCCACCATAACTCCTAACAAGAAGCCTAAAGTCAGGGGCATGCACGCCCCTGTTATTGTAGACGAAGAACCATTTGTGAATATCGGCTCAAGCCTTGGAATCTTAAACTTTAGCACTCCTGGGGAGAAACCCAATAGCCGAATCATGCAAAGCAGTCTTAGGATCCATTTCTTTGTATTATTTTTTCAGGATCTTTTGGGGCTCTAAATCATCTTAGTGAGGACTTGGATTGTGTATTTCTTCAGAAGATCAACTTTCGTCTAAGTCTCAATCTCAAACCTATGTTAGTGGTTTCAATGGCCTTCTCTAATTGGTCATCCAATCGTCATCCTTTTCTACTCTTAAACCACCATTGCCCTCATCTAATTCTTAAGATCATCCCTTTTGCTATCCTTAAGTATTTTTTATCAGTATGCATGTTCGTTGTTTTAACCATACCAGGTTGTTAACCTTTTACGTAATATTGTGATTCATACCTATTACTCATTTTAGATAGCTAAGCATACGTTTCTTCCACAAAAGAATGCTACAACGACCTCTAGTGAAGTGTCTAGACTTAAGGAGCAAGTTTCTTTGCTCAATGATTATATAATTGACATTTCAATAGCAAAAAACGAAGTTGTAACAGAAAAAGAAAAACTAGCTACCTCATCCAAGGAAGCAGAAACTTATCTTACGAAAGAGAGAAATGCCAAACTGACTTTAGATGATAAAGTGAAAGCTTTAGCAATGGGGCTTGAGGAGGCAGGTATGAAGGAGGCCAAACTCATGGAGGAGAATGAATTCCTCAATTTTTTTAAGAAAGATCAGAAAACTTTTGAACAAATCAACTGGTATAATCAACGAAGAAAAGAAGAAGGTGTCTCATTTCTTTAGGGCGACTCTTGATAACATTATCAAGAGTTCCCATGAGAAAGCACTTTTTATACCATATGCTGACAATATCCACAAATGCCCAGATTTGGACTTCCTTTCTCTCGCTCCAGCTCGGAATGAGAAATTTATGAAGAAATTTGAAGCTATGCTAGATAAAACCCAGGCACTTGGAGGGGAACCTTCCAAGGAGGAGGAAGAGATTAATGCTTGAAAACTACTATCCTTTGATGACCCTCTAGAGGACAAAGAACAGAATATGATAACGTGGGGGAGGATGATGATGAGAGCAAAGATGAGGATGCCTATGATAGTGGTGATGATGATAACAATGATGATGACAATGATGGTGATGATAAAAAGGGTTTCCCGGACCATCAGATGATAAAGACGGTTCAGGAGATGCTAATTTAGACTCAACAATCCAAGATGTAAGGGTTTCTGATATCCCCATTCCTTCGAGGAAGAATTCTCCTTAGAAGGACAATGCGCCCAAAGTCACAAATTTAAGGGAAAGAAGCAGATCGCCTCATCTCAAACTCCCCTTCCTCAAGTATGGATCACCCTATTTAGTCACCTTAAATTATCAAGTAGTTCTTAGTTAATATGTTAACTATTTTTGTTAAGGAATAAATCAAAATGTCATTACAAAGTTAGGCTCGAAAATAAATAAATGGAAATAAACCGATTGAATAAAGAGCTGGATAGCCAATTGAATGAATATAGTAAACTGTCTGGGAAGCACAAGAATCTCACCATTAGTGCATCAAATTTATGATTTTTCAAACAGAGGCAAGTTGCTCCATATATGAAGAAGGCAGGCCGTCATCGGGAGAAACTCTTGGTGGATTATGCAGAGCTAATGATCCTCTTTTGAATGCTGATTGATGATAGGAGTGCTTTGGAAGCATTTCATAACAACCCTAATTTTAGTTAACATTAGTTAAGATATTTAATTAGATAAATAAAATAAAATAATGTAAAGGTGATAAGGAGATTGAGATTTGTCGGTTAATATGGGACAAGACTTAGTTAACGAATTAACAAGGTTGATTAGAACATTAATAAGAAGGAGGATATATGAGGAGGGAAAAAAAGAAAAAGAGTAAATCTCCTTAATACGTACTCACCCATTCTCATTTACTCCCGCACTTATCTTCATATAAACAAACCAAAGAAAGATTAAGACGACCATTAGTAAGGGATTCAAGAGAAATAAAATCTAGGAATCAAGAGTAAAGCTTAGGGAAAATCAATCAACACTCAAATCTCAACTTTCTTTAATTCATCAAAGTGAATAATGGTTTCGCATCTCAAGATTTAATTACTATTTTTTGTTTAAATATTAGCCCGAATCTTTTGATGTTGTTACGCCATGTTTTTGTTAGTCTTTGAGATGATGATTTTGATGACAACAACCTTAGAAATTATTATAAAACATAAATAATAACGTTATGGTTTAGATATATGTATATGTATGTGCAGGATATAAACATGCAGGTATCATGAATGAAGACTGTACAGTATAGAGATTCAAGACTGAAGTTATCAAGATTGAAGACTCATGAGTATCAAGATATCAAGAGTTCAAGATTTCAATAGTACAAGATAAGTATTGAGTCTAGAATTATGTTAAAATTTCTTAAAAGCACTTACAACTTTATTCGAGATTTATTCGTGGAATGAATCCATATAGTGGTCCTATTTTTATATCCACTAATTTTATAAAAATGCTTTTCAAAAATATATCTTCTGTTTTTAAAAAATGTTTTCAAAACTTTCTTTTCAAAAAAGACATCTCTCTTCATTTTAAATATTTTTGCGTTAAAACTATTTTTATCATTTTTAATATTTAAATTTCAAAATTGTCCTTGTTTTTAAACCGTCTCTTGTTTTAAATATCGAGCTTTAAAATATTTATATACTCAGATTTTAGATCACTTTATAGATTAAGATTATATATATTAAAAATTACTTTCTAAACTCTTTTATATGTCTAAACTATATTCAAATATGTTTACAAAATTTAGAAATTGTTTTGACAAATTGTAGAAACCAATTTTAATAAGAAAATCAAAACATCAATTTGGCCTTGATCATGTCGACATCCCTCAACTCCCCTTATCGACATGACGTCCGTTATTTTCAAATTTCAATTTTCAAAAGAAATGTTTATTCTTCATATCCTTTCACGAATAGATACGGCTATTGCTCTACTACAAATAGCAGTATGTTCTAAACGAATTTTAAACAAGATTTCATTTATTTTCTCTCCTCTTCATCTTTCACATTTATTCTAAAGAATCCTAAACTATATTTTGCCGAAATACCAAGTGAATCAAAATTAATTATCTCTTGTTTGATTCTCTGCCGCTCTCTCCATAAGATCTCAGTGCTATTCAGAGTTGTATGATCTTTTGTAAATCAAACTGTTGAGTAAAAGGTGCGGTTGAGCCTTGAAATCAATTGGGTGTGATTATAGCCTCAGAAATCAATTAGGTGATCTTATAGCCTGGTTAAATCAAGAGAGTTTGCCCTGGACTCGAATACAGAAGGGTGTACCTCGTAGCCTTGAAAACGAGGGTGTAATCTGGGAGATCATTTTGATAAGAAATTCGTACGTACTGTACGGGACTGGATGTAGGGTAACTCCGAACCAGTATAAAATCCTGGTGTTTTCTTTCCTTTACTGGTTTTATTTAGTATTTTCATCTGTGTCTGATTCTGTGATTATATCTATGTATGTGAATTGTATTTGCTGGTGATTAAATTACATAAATTTCAAAAAGATTTAGGAAATCCATAAAACACTATTCACCCCTTCTGGTGTTATTCCAACCTTAAGATCCGTAATCCGCAATTCTCACATTTGGTATCAGTGCATTGGTTTTCAAAGTTTTCATAATCTGGATTTTGAAAAGTTTTAAAAATGGCTACCAACACTGGTTCTGTTAACACTTCACTGGTTCATTTGTAGAGGGTCAGTCTACTGCCAGACCACCATTTTTTAGTGGCAGTAACTATGCATATTGGGCATGTAGAATGAAAATATATTTATAGTCAATAGGATTAGACACTTGGAATATCACACAAACTGAATATTCTGAACCCATAACTACTTTTGCACAGTGGACTGTTGAGCAAAAGACTATTGCACAAAATAATTTCAAAGCCATGAATATTTTATTTTGTTCACTTGATAGGAATGAATTCAATAGAGTATCTATTTGTAAGTCTGCATACGATATCTGAAAAACTTTGCAAGTTACTCATGAAGGAAAAAGCAAAGTCAAACAGACCAAAATATCCATACTTACAAATCAATTTCAATTATTCAAAATGAATTCTAATGAGTCCATTTCAGATATGTAAATTAGATTTTAGGATATTGTGCATTCTCCAATATCATTGGGAAAAAGTTTTCCAAAGAAGATCAAGTCAAAAAATTCTAAATTCTCTTACTTCGTAATGGGATCAGAAAACTATTGCAATCGAAGAAGCAAATGGTATCAGTACTTTAAAGATTGAAGAATTGTTTGGAAATCTAATGTCGTTCAAAGCATAAATGCAAGGGAGAAGAGATAGCAAGGTATTCAAAAAGAAATCAATTGCATTCAACGCATTAATAGATGGATCAGACTCGGGAAGTGATGATGATGATGAAGAAATAGCTTTCATGACAAAGAATTTTCGAAAGTTTCTAAAATATAGAAAGATGAACAACTTCAAAAAGAATGATCATAGGAATTCTAGAAATCATAGTGAAGTACTAAACCATGTCAAATGTTTCAACTGTAATGAACCAGGCCATCTTAAAAGAGACTGTCCGCATCCTGATAAGCAAAAGTTTCCTGCAAGCTATTATTATACAAAGAAAAGGAAAAGAGTATATACCGCTACTCTAGACGATTCAGACTCAGACTCATCCTTAAGCGATGATGATCAAAAGATGGAAAATTGATATATGTCCTTTACGGCTATTCGTGATTTCGATGATCTCGGAGATACGAATCTAGAAAAAGGTACACGTTTATAATATATTGGTTGAAATTGTTTGCTTAAAATTATTTGATTATTTGATTGTTTTTGAAATTATGCGTTGTTTGAATTTTAAATTTTTTATTATATTTTATTTCTATTTTTAATATTATAATATTTTTTATTAAAAGAGTATTATTATATTTAATATTACTCCAGAAAATATATAGACATTAAAAATAATATATGTATGTAGATATTAAAGTAGATAGGAAAATATAAGTCACATGAATACTCTGCCCATGTCGACATGGCCCTACCCATAATGTCAACATCCCCATCAGAAATTTGAAATCCAAATTTGAATTCAAATCTTTGAATTTCCCTCCACCTTTTCACCAAATCCAATGTTATGGAAAGGTACCTCTTGACAGAGAATATGTCTATTGAATATCTATTTATTTCCATTATCTTATCATACCTTTTCACTTTCATTTTAAATTCAAACTCTCTTTCACTCTTTTAAACTTTCTGCTCTCTTCAAAAATGGCTTCCTCAAGCACTCCATCCATAATGAGGCCGTCTAAAACCATTAAAGAGTATCTCTATAATTATTCAGAAGCAATCAAGGCTTATATAAGTTATGCTAATTTTGGAATAGTTCATACGAGCAAGTTTGCTATCTTTACCGATTTCTCTACATTAAAATCAATACTCTTCTTGAAGAGAATCATATCCTTCGTCTTTTTGACAATTCTCAAAACGATTTTATTTGTTAACCAAATCTTGTTATAATGTTTTATGCTAATTCGAAGCGGACGGTTTTTATGAAGGAAATGAAGATGAAATTTGGTGTAGTGTTAAATGCACTAAAACTGTTTTAAATTGTGAAATTTTGGACAACATTCTCAATTGCAAGTATTTGGGAACAGATCTTTCTATTTTTAATATTGATGAACATGATCGTGATACATTTCATCACGTTTTCGAAGGAGACGACAACTTTGAATTTAAAAATCATAACTTTCGTCTGAAAGCACGTATTGTCAATCTTATTTTGCAACATACTATCATTCCAAGATCGTGAAATTTCAATAACCCGACTTTAAAAGTTTGTAAAGTTATTTTTGCTATCTTTGGTTATTATGACATTAATTGGGCGCAAGTGACTATGGATGAACTTCGTCCTAAGAATTTGGAAACGGGTGATAATACCTTGTATCATGGAATCTATCTCACTCGGAATTTTAATTATTTTGGCATTGATTACAAAAGGGAAGATTTTTTTTTAAGAAAAGTGTTTAATCATGCTAACATTTCTCTCGTGAAAATTCCTTTCATGTTTCAGCAATATAAATCTCTTGCCGAAAAGGATGAAAGATTGGAACATGAAGATATGGAGGAAGAAGATGAAGAAGAAGAAGAATAAGGGAAGGAAATGGAAATTGCAGAAGATAATGAAGAAACCTCCTTAGAAAGTATTGAATATCCTACCAATACTAACAATCCACAACAAAACTCTCCTCAAAAATCAAAAGATTATAGTGGAAAATCAATGGATTCTCAAAAGATCCGTTGGTAAGAAATTGGATAAAATGCCCACTAATATGAACAAATTCTTTGCTAAAGTTGGTCGAAAACTTGGCTTATCATCATCCTCCTCATCCTCTAGCACATTCTAAGAACTAGGTTGTGATGCATTAGTTTATTTTTTATGAGCTTGTATTGTTTTGTATCATAATATGTAGTATCTTATGTATCATCTATCTTATGTTTTTCTACCTTATCGTGTCTTTGGAATAAATGTTAGCATAGTATATAAGTTTATATATATATATATACATACTTATTCACAAAATAAGTAAGTCGCATAAATTAATAAACCTATATCGACATGCCTCTACCTCCTATGTCGATATATAACTGTCTGATTTGGTTATTTTTTAAAATTTGAAATTAAAATAACTAGCTTGTGTCCATTCATCTTAAAGAAATTTCTGCCTATTTGAACGCCTGTTTCTTCCCGAAATTCGTAATCTTTTCATTTCTACTTATCTCTATTTGCATCTCTTCACAACTTATCAAAAATGGCTTCCTTTTTTCAAACTCTAAGTGATAATCTTGAAGAAGCTCTCAATTCATTCAAGTATATACTTACTTTTATTCTCCGCAATCAAAGGCACTTAGAACTAAGTTAAATGCAGATGATAAAAGAACAAGAGAAGCATTTCGATGCCCTCCGTTGGATGATTTTTTCCCTCAACAAAGGTGCGATACAAATCCTGTAGGAACTTTAATTCAAGATAATGAAGATTGGGAAGTTATTAAAAAGGATCCTATCTTTGGAGAAGACGGATGGGTTGAAGTTCCTAGAAATATTTGACCTCTTTATGGTTTGAATTGATTGTTTTTGAATTATTTGATTTGATATGATTTTTTTATTTGATTAGAATTGATTTGGTTTGAATGGATTATATAACATTATATGAAACATAGTATATATTTATTGGGTTTAAACTTTCATATGTGTCATGCCTTTATTATTAAATCATGTTATATATATACATACATACTCCATCATAATTTGTCATAGTTACTCTAGGATAAGACTAAGGGCGAGTTACATTAGTTTAGGATAAGTTTTTGTTGATGAAAAATGGGAGAAATATAAAATAGAGTAGTTGGAATAGTTAGGCTTAGATTAAGGGGAAGTTATTAATTTTAGAGGGAGTTTTTGTGAAGGAGAAGTACATTTTATAAACATAGGTTGTCAACATAAAAAAGGGTGAGATTGTTAGTCCTTGAGATGATGGTTTTTATGACAACAACCTTAGGACTTGTTATAAAATATAAATACTAACGTTATGGTTTGGATATATATGTATGTGCAGAAAATAAAAATACAGGTGCCAAGAATGAAGAGTGTACAGTATAGAGATCCAAGATTGAAGATATCAAGATTGAAGGCTCATGAGTATCAAGGTATTAAAAGTTCAAGATATCAATAGTACAAGATACGTATTTAGTCTAGGATTATGTTAGAACTTCTTGATAGCACTTACATCTTTATTCGAAATTTATTCGTGGAATGGAATCCACTTCGAGCCTGTTAAAGGAATGGAACCCTAGTGGGATGGAACCCACGACAATATCTAGTGGAACATATAGTGCCCTATTTTGATATCCACTAATTTAATAAAAATGCTTTTCAAAAACATATCTCTTGTTTCTAAAAAATGAGTTTTCAAAACTTTCTTTTCAAAAAAGGCATCTCTCTTGGTTTTAAATATTTTAGCCTCAAAACTATTTTTTTCATTTTTAATATTTAGATTTCAAAATTGTCCTTGTTTTTAAACCATCTCTTGTTTTAAATATTTAGCATTAGAATATTTATATAATTAAATTTTAAATCACTTTATAGATTAAGATTGTATATGTTAAAAATTAGTTTCTAAACTCTTTTATATGTCTAAACTATATTCAAATATATTTACAAAGTTTAGAAATTGTTTTGACAAATTATACAAACCAATTTTAATAAGAAAATCAAAACATCAATTTTGCCTTGAGCATGTCGACATCCTATTAACCCCCCATGTCGACATGGTGTCCATTATTTTCAAATTTCAATTTTCAAAAGAAGTGTTTATTCGTCGTATCCTTTCATAAATAGATATGGTTGTTGCTCTACTATAAATAACAGTAAGTTCTAAATGAATTTACACAATATTTCATTTATTTTATCTCCTCTTCATCTTCCACATTTTTAAAGAATCCTAAACTATATTCTACCAAAATACCAAGTGAATCAAACTTGATTATCTCTTGTTTGATTATCTGTCACTCTCTCCATAAGATCTCAGTGCTATTCAGAGTTATAGGATCTTTTGTGAATCAAACTATTGAGTAAAAGGTACGGTTGAACCCTGAAATCAATTGGGTGTGATTGTAGCCCCAGAAATCAGTTAGGTGATCTTGTAGCCTGGTTAAATCAAGAGAGTTTGCCCTGGACTCGAATACAGGAGGGTACACCTCGTAGCCTTGAAACCGTAGGTGTAATCTGGAAGATTATTTTGATAAGATATCCATACAATAGTACGGGACTGGATGCAGGGTAACTCAAAACTAGTATAAAATCCTGGTGTTTTCTTTCCTTTACCGCTTTTATTTAATATTTTCATCTGTGTCTGATTCTATGGTTATATCTATGTTTGTGAATTGCATTTGTTGAAAAAGATTTACAAAATCCATAAAACACTACTCACCCCCCTCTAATGTTATTCCAGACTTAAGATCCATAATCCATATTTCTCACAGTTTTTATTATTTGAATGATATATGCTTATTGATGAATATTTGGATTTATTTACGAAATTAGTTAATAGGTTTAAGTCTGAAAACCTATCATATGATACCCTAATTACTTGAATTATTGATGCGATGTTAAATACATTACTAGAAGTGAGTTCTAAATTTCATAACTTTCCAAGCAAGTATGAATTTGAGAGATTTAGGGAAAAGGACAAACTTTGATAAAAAAATTGTCTCAAGGAACCAAGATTAATTTTTTTGGCTGAACGACAGACCTTGGGAAAAATTAGGCTAAAGGACAATGCTAGTTCTAACTAGCATTATAATCATTTTTTACACTACAAAAATGCTAGCTCTAACTAGCATTTAATTCAGTTTTTACACTATACAAAATGCTAGTTCTAACTAGTATTGTACTTCTGCCTTATTATTGTCAAAGTTTATCCTTCGGCCCAAAAACGATACTTTTTTGTTCTTTAGCCTAAATTTTTTGCAAAGTTTGTCCTTATGCCTACTTTCCACTATGAATTTATTACGAATTTTCTAAGTGGTGAAAATGGGTTATTTCGGGTTTTAATTATTATTAATAATCAGGAAAAGATTTTGGCGCCAAAAATTTCATATGGTAAAGAAAATAATAAAATCTGATTTATTATGATTTTTGAGGATTTTTCCTAAGTGATTAACAACGATTAGTAATTTATTAAGCTAGAATGGCTTAATTGTTATACTAATATATTAATATAAAAAGTTAGTTTGCAAAATGTTTTGGGAATGAAATTTTCGTCTAAGCAAGTTTTCTAAAAAGGATTTGATAAAGATAATTCTTATCCGATAAGATTTTGACAAGCAACTGGAGTTGATGGAAAAGAACTTACTTTTACTAGCAAAATTGCAGCTTCAATGATACTTATAACTATGTCATGTCGGCAAGGTCGATGCCGCACTTAACCATCTTGCATATATGGTCTTCGACATCGATTATGGGCAATGCATAAGACATCAACTTTGGTTGGTATGGAATGGAGTTGTCTTGGTTAAATTATGAAGCTAGCACCGCGTGTTCTCACTTTGGCGAGAACGGTGTCACATTTTATCAATCACGCAACTTATTTTTGATAACAACTCCTAAAGGCAGTGGCACCATATCTTTTAACTTCGTGAAATGACCCTGACTCAACCTTCGAAAATCGGCACCGAATACATCATCCGTACTCGAATGCCGCAAATCCAAACATCGAATCCGGTTCGCCGGAGCTTATAACACATTAAGTATAACAATAAAGCGGAAGAAAAATGAATAACTTCATTGATACACAATAGTTGATTACAATAATGATACGACAAGAATTGATCAATATTATCGGAGATATAAGATACAACGGAACGAAATAACATGAACAACAGAAAGATATCTCCAACTCGATCTCCAAGGAAGAAAGAAAGAATCCAAAACTGCATTCCAATGCATGGTTCGAAAAAACTAAAAATGGTTTAACCCAAAAACTTCGAAGACTCCAATCCAACAAGCTCGAACCACCATCATCACGTTGAACTAAGCCACGTCAGACCAAGTGAACAAATGCTACCATCAAATCCAAAGACTTGACACCATTGAATCTATACCTACTATTTGGTTATCTGAAGATCCCAACTCTAGGCTGCCCATGTGGAAAATTTTGGGCACCCAGAGTTTAGAAAGGGAACAATAAACTCCAAGTCAGTCATGGGACTGGTGTGAGCAAATGAAAACAGTTTGTCTTTATCAAAAGCAAAACAAAAGAATTTAAAAGAAATTCGCAATGCCTTTTGGAAAATGAAACTACCATAAGGCTTCCCCACACACACACACAATGTAAGCGCACAATTGGAGGAGATTTCTCCTTATGATAGTCAAACATGCTTGATACGTGGAAATCTTTTGATATTATTATTAGTGCATAGTGGAAAACATCTGCAAGTATAATATTAATCTCAGCCAGCATACATACCATTATAGTATGTCTACTATAGCTACCATAATAGATGGCAGGTTCTACAACTAAAACCGTACAAGGTGCGAATTGGAGACTGGATTTACAACAAATGGTCAGGCTAAGGAACTTCCCATTGCCACATGAGCACGCCTCTCGAGGGATTCCCTGAGAACTTAACCAGCTCTCTGCCAACACAAGGTCGGGTTACCTCTGTAACTAGGTCACTACTACATGAGTATGCCACCCCTCGGTCGTAACCAACCTTTATCCGAGCACTCGATACCAACAACCACAAAGCAATGTATTTGCACTAACCACATAGGTCAAATATCTAGGCTCCATACCATGGTACCACCTCTATCCAGAAGGAAATAGACATACCCTTAGAGGGCGCTACCCCCAAATAACCTTGCCGCATCTTTCCGGTTTCGACCATTCCGGGTTGTGAGGTCCGATGAGGTCACGTCCACAAAGCTATGCTTTACACAAAAGCCATGCTTCGATCAACAAATGATCAGCAGCACTTCGTATGCCACATTTCCAAATTGCGAATGTATCACTAGTAACCATGAACTACATAACCTTGGAGATCTACGTCTTAGAGAAGGGTGTTAAGCTAAGAGAATAAATCTCCACCACCAAACATAAATGTATTTGATAGAAACCAGCTTTACATCTGTAACATGTCCGATTTCTCGACGCCCGAAAGTCGACATCGATACGCCCACTGTATCAAATGTCGCATAGTCGAATGCCCAAAAAACCGAATCGTTAGGGTTAAAGAAGAACAGGTAGAAGAAGAAGAAGATTGAAGAAGAAACAGAAACAATAACATAATCTCACATATCGCAGCGGAACAAATATAATAGATAAATGAATATCTTTAAAACAAAGAACTATATCAGTTATTACATCACATCACATTACATTATCAGAGTGTACAATAGCTAACAGCGGAAAGAAATATTACATATATAAGTGATACGCCTCGCCATCCAGCTCCAACTCCTGATTTCCATAGCAACTTCTGAATTCTAGAATGACCTGATAACCTGACTCTAGGCTGCCCGTGTGGAAAATTGTTGGCATCAAGAGTTTAGAATGGGAACAATAAACTCCAGCTCAGTCGTGGGACTGGTGTGAGATCTTAAAAACAGTTGTTTTCATAAATAAATTAAAAATAAATCTGCTATGCTTTTGGAAAATGAAACAACCATAAGGCCTCTCGCCATACACACAATGCAAACGCAGAATCGGAGGAGATTTCTCCTTATGATAGTCAAGCATTGTAATGACCCTAAAATAAAAATAAAATGAAAGTTACATTTATTTTAAGAATTTCTGAACTTATAAAAATAAATGATGCATTAAAACAGAAAAGCTTGTTAATAAATAAATAAAATGTGCATAGGAGTTTCTGTTCGATAAAATGCAAGGAGTTAAGGTGATTAAAAATTTGGACTTAAAACAAATATAATTCCATGTCCAAAGAATTATATAAATACATATATTTAATATATGGGGTGTTTTCTGTTTTATCTAAAGACAAAATATAATGGAGTTTAATATAAGGCTTAAATGTCTTATGTATTTATGCTAGAAACAATTAACATGATGTATGTGATTTTTATCACATAAAGGTGTACGAGGAGTTGTTGTTTTAAGCAAAAGCAGAATAAAAAGAAATATAGGATCAAATATGAATTTTATATCTTATATTTATTTCAAGCAAACAACATAGTGTGAATGATTTTTACATTACATGATTATATATGATAGTATAAATGATTGAATGGAGATGGTAGTTAGGTAGAAAACACAAGGGGGTTTGTAGTTTCTTTAAACTTAGAAGAAATAAAAATAAAACAAGGGGTCACATGCATATGGCATGAGAAAAATAGAGTCATGAAAATGGCATGAAGTGTTTAAAATGCTTGGTTCCCGAAATAACTAATTGAGGTAACCAGATGTGTGCATTCCCAATTAAGGACCACACAGGGAAATGATTCGTGCATGAATATCTAAGGGCATCCAGGGAATTACCCATTTTTCTTAAACCCTAGAATGGTTTTATAAAAACCTGCACATAACCATACCCATCATTCTCTCGGGATCAAAACAAAATAAAATAGAAATAGGAGAAATATTAGCTTGAAACTTTGGAGGATTTACAAAAAGAGAACACTATGTGAGTATTTATCCCTTTGTATGCAATGGCATTAAGCTCTCTTATATGCAGCCTAAAATGTTATAAATCATTTAAAATCTCTAAAATGATTTGTTATGGGTGAGATGGATGTTTGTTTGTGCATTCTTGTTTGTGGTTTTAATCTGTATGTGAGTTTTCAAAGTTAAAATGGTTTGAGCATTTTTATTCTACTTTATTATCATGAAGTATGGACCTGAATTATTTAGGAAATAGGCAGCAAGACAGTGATCTAGCTCATGTTTATTTCCTAGAGAATGAAGCATGAAACTAAATATTCATATCATAAGTCAGAGGAGAATTTCTGGGTTTTTGAGGGATTTCCTTAATAAAACCCTTATCCATATATTCAGAATAATATAGAAGAAAGATAGTAGGATCATGATGCTTAAATTATTTTTAGGAAAATCATATGCATGTTGTATTTTCTGTAATAAGGAAAAATAAATGGAGAATATGGGGCTGAACCAGAAAGTACAAAAGTAAATATGCCTTTCTGAAACATGAATAAATTAGAAGTTTTTATGATTTAATTCATAAATGGAAGCTTAATAAAATAAGCTGGAACTGGAGGGGGATTTATTAAATCAATAAACCCTATGAATGAATGAAAGAAAAATTAAATTGGTCATTTGGGAGTTAGTCAATGATCTGCTTGCTTCAGGTCGGAGTAAGTATATGCATGGTGCAATTGCACCCTGAGGCCTTTGTGTGTTGGAATAAATTAAATAACCTGGGAGTTTCCTTCACAATGCATACATGGTGTTCATTTGACAGGGAGTTAAAGACCATAAAATGAATAGAGAATGGGGTTTAAAAATCTGGGTTATAAAAATATCCAGACATGGAATTAAATTAATCAAATTTAAATATTATGCTTTGATTAATTGCTGGGAGAAATTGGGAGTTTATGTCTGAGTTTACTTATTCAGAAATGGAGGAAAATGAATCAAGAATAATATATTTATTTTGATTATTTGCTGGGTTTTGAATGAATGAATGTGTCTTTGTATCATTTGGCATTAACCTGTAATACGCAAAGTATGTTACCTGCTAAATTAGGTACATATTGCATGTTCACCAAAAATTATGAATATGAGTATAAAGTTTGATAAATGCTCATACCAGTGAAAACTGACCCTTTTGGTTGCCCTTGCAATCATCTGGGTGTCTCAATGAAATTGGGGCAGCTCAGTGAATTGCCTGCAGGAAATTGAAGTTGGCTTGATGGATGAAGAAGGCATTAGCTACTAGTATAAATAAAATAAACCAGTTTTAAATTTGCAGTTGTTTTGTAATGAATTTATTAGTCAGATTATATGATGTAGTTGAAGTTAATTGTAGGAAGTTTTCTGGGTATTTGAATTAAGATATGTACTTAAGTAAACCTATTTTTGATTATTGAGAATATTTGTTTAATTACTGATTTTATGAATGTCTGATTTGGAGAAACAAGGGGATGGACATATCATATAAATATGATATGTGTAGGTGATAATCTCTGATTCTTATTGCCTGAATTTATATTGTGATTTATAAAAATTAAAGAGCTAAGGTGGTTGATAAAAAAATGAGTTCACAAGGTTTGAGTAGGGGTATTCAAGAGAAATGAATTTGTGCATGGCAGGTAAGTGATACAGGCTTGTGCATGAAATTCTGGAGAAAGAACAAATAATAACATGCAATTGTGTATTTGATTTCAAAAAAAAAGGGGATTATGAAGGAAACAAACCTGGAAGTAATTGTGTTTCTGGCTAATAGATTGAATGTATATGGATACACTCCCTGGAATTTAAATTAGGCAGAAACATGCTTGTGTTAGGAATAGATCTTTGTAAAAGTTTGTTAACATGAGGAATATGGGTTTGAAAGTGGTAAAAGAGGGACTATGGCCAGCCTGGATGGCCATGGGTCCCTTGTAGCCTGGAACCATTTTACTTCAACTCATGAAGTGTAAGTGTTTCCAGACCAAAAAAAAAGAAAACTCCAAGCAACACTCAAAAAGACTCCAAGCATTTTCAATAAAACACCAAGTACTCAAGTTTGCACCATGATGAACTTAAAAATGCAATGTGGCTTTAATTGTTCAACCTGAAATGGTAAATAGGAATTAGTTCCAATGTTCATGCCTGCAAGTATAAATTTTTGAAGTTATTTCATACGAGAACTTGATAACTATCATAAGAACAATCAAATGCCATTTTAGTGTTAATAGACTTGTTTAGGCAGAAAGTCTAGGGAAAAAAATAATGTGCTGTGCATTGCAGTATTATATATATAAGTATTATAATTGCCCCAAAAATATATCTTTTGCAGTGGAGCAAAATTTAGGGAAACAATTATATATCATCAAATATATAATTGTCTTTATATGTTTTGTGTACTGATATGATTATATTAGTAATCCAGGGTCTTGGGAAAAATATTTGGAAATTATCTAAATATTCAAATATAGTAGAAATGGGGTTTAGTGATGAACTTCTTTTGTATGCAAAAAAAAAATCTAAGTGTTTGAAAGGAGGGTCTTCACAAGCATGCTTAATACGCAAAATCCTTTCGATATTATTATTAGTGCATAGTGCAGAAAATATTTCGAAAGTATAATATTAATCTTAGCCAGCATACAACCATTATTCTATGCCTACTATAGCTACCATCCAAATAGTGGGGCGCCACCATAAGTAGATGGCATGTTATACAACTAAAACCGTACAGGGCACGTATTGTTTCTTTGGATTTTCAATAAATGGTCAGGCGAAGGAACTTCGTACTACCACATGGGTACGCCTCTGGAGGGACGTCCCGAGAACTTAACCAGCTCTCTGCCAACACATGGTCGGGTTACCTCTATAACTAGGTAACTACTACTCGAGTATGCCACCCCCCGGTCCTTTGGTACCTTTATCCGAGGATCCTCTACACCAACAACCACAAAGAAAAGTATTTGCAGTAACCACAAAGGTTAAATATCAGGGCTCCATACCTGACACCACCCTTTTCCAGAAGAAAATGACATACCCTAAAGGGAGCGACCCTCGTAACCTTGCCGCATCTTTCCTTTTTCGACCATTTTCGAGGTGTGAGGTCCGATGAGGTCTCATCTACAAAGCTACACTTTTCATAAAGTCACGCTTTGATCAACAAATGATCAGCAGCACTTTGTATGCCATGTTACCAAATTAGGAATGTATCACTAGTAACAATCAACTACATAACCTCTGAGCTCATACGTCTCAGAGAAGGGTGTTAAGCTAAGAGAATAAATTCTCCACCACCAACAGAAATATATTTGATAGGAACCAGCTTTACATCTCAAAGTGTAATGTCATACACACATCCATACAAGTCCGTTCTGGGATCGAACGGAACCGAAGGCACTTCAAAAAAAGCCCTTGCAAATCCGGATATTCACAAATCACATCTGGAATCCCCATCACAAAGGTGATAAAATCTCTATACCGGAGCAACCCGGTGCAGAGACATTCGACAGGTAATCCTTCCGTTTTCGAAAATACCCGGTCTTCAACACCATCTTCAAATGCAATCCCATTTCGTCGCATCATTATTCGAAATGGGTTTTATGACACAAGGTCCTCTCCCGGCTAATCCGAATAACGAGCGCTTATTTTTAAAAATAAGTGTTACATTCATATTTCAAACAAATCACAACAATTTCCACTTTAATCTTTTAAATAAAAGATTCATCACAATCACAAATGTTCGATATGGTTTTCGGATATCCACTTGGAATCTGATCCCCGGTCGCATCGAAATTCAAATGTCGTTTAAAGGCAAATAATAGTCGGCTATTTAACTATCAATAAATATTCACAACAAACACCAAAATTTAAATAATTTTCCATTATTTATTTTCAAAATATCTTTGCGAGATATAATTCTTTTACACTTCATCTATTTGAAAACAAATTTCAAATCACTTTTCACTCGCGGAATAAGATTCCCGATATTATTTATTTCCACTAAAAGTCTGCCGAATTCAAATATTTTAAAATACTTTAAATCACTTATCCAAAATATATACTTGGAAACATTTAGATAAAACAATTTTAAAACATTTATTTAAATATTAGTTATGAAAATATTATATAAATGCCTCATATAAAATTTCAAGTCCAAACTAACTTTAAAATAAAAATGTGTAGATATGGTATAAATATTTAAATAACCAATTTCTAAATCAGATTTTTTATATTAAATCTTTAAAATAATCATTTCTATAATCAACTAAATAAATCTTTACTTTAAAGATTTAAACATTTCCCAAATAATTTCTCTAACAATATTTTTCAAAACAATTTCTAAAACTTTTAATTTATACTTTAAAAGTTACTTTGAAAATATATTTGGCTTTTCAAGGAAGAATTCTCTTTCCATTTATATAAATTAATAAATCTCCTGATTTATTTTAATTTACATTTCTTTTCACACCTTTAAAAATAAAACAATATTTATTTTTGAAACAAATTTCCCTTTCTTTTATAAATTTTCCATTGCGAATTCGAATTCCCAAATATCCTTTGATATATGATTTTTAAATCAATTTAAAAAAAACCGTATACAAACACCAAATAAATTTTTAATTTGATTTGCAAATTTATTTCCTTTTAAAAATAAATTCCTTTATCAAATCTTTTCCCATTTTCTTGGAATTTATGCAATAGGATTTCACTATAGATTTTCTACTTAAATTTAAAAATCCAATTTCATTTATTTTTGGTATCTTACGACACCAAAATATATTCGGCTAAATTTTAGCCTTCAACGATTTTAATCACAGTATAATCACACATAGATTATAAATAAATAAACACACAACATATGAAACAAATCAAATGTTTTGAGGAATCCAGTTGGATCTCTCCAACATGTTTTCTTGCATCCACAGATGTTAGCACAACACTTAAATACCAATTCCACTTCGAGGTGGAATATCACGGTATATGGGTTTAATATAATAACCTCCGCTATTATGCGGCGCATAGGGTCTCATCCGCTATATAATGCGGGAAATCAACAACTCCAATATATACCATATACTACTATATATATAATATCATTCAGTGAATAATTATTATAATTCAATCACCCAAGCACACAGTCAAACAATTTCAAATCTAAGTATTTAAAATTTAAATCAGGACAATACTGATTGAGTGAGAAGATCTCACCTTTGCTTATGCATGCAATCCATTTTTAATTCTGACTTGTTTCTCCATTTTAGTCCTTGTATAAACATTTATACAATTTATTAATATTCAAAATAAATCGAATAATAAATTTTCATTTGATAATTATAAGTTCACCAGTGATTTTATTTTGAACTAATATTTTTAATCTCAATAAGTAAATTTTTAAACCAATATTTTTTTCTACGTGCGTGCTGTATATATAAATTTTAAAACTGCATATACATATATTTCCATTGTATATATATATATATATATTTTCTTCTATTAACCTATGAATGTAATTAAATCAAAATTAAATTACCAAATGTTTCGCAGTCGATCGCGATGCGCCAGAGCACGATGTACGACCCATTGACGCCCTGAACGGAACCGCCTTCTACCGCGAATCGCCATCTCGACGCATACCCAGCTTCGCCACCTAGGCCTGCCTTGCGATCGCCGTTTCTCGTGAACGAACCCACATCGCCTCAATCACACGAACGCCATTTTGATCCTCAGATCACCAAGCCTCCAACGAAGACCCCATCTTCGATATCAAACCAAAATCGCTACCAAACATATCCTTCTCGAGTCGCCGGCCCCGCCCTAGTTTCCTCCGCCTGAATGCCTCCGTCATGCGCGTGACTTCATATCGCGAATAATTGATTCTCGAAAATAATGAAGGCGACCATATTTGAAAAGAACGAAGTCAATTTAATTTTGGTGGTTTTGAACTGGAGGAAGATGAGAAACGGCTTCGGCCATTATTTCAATTTGAGTTGAAGGGTTTATTTCTGTTCGTTTTTATTTTTTAATTTTCTTGAATTCAGTTTGGCTTCAGCCATTTTTCATTGATTTTTTTTCTGTTCGAACTGTATGATTTGAGAAGTGGGGAAAAGAAAAGGAAGAGTACGAAGGAGACAACGTGGTGGCTGGTGGTACGAATTGTCAGAATAAGAATAAGTAAATATAATTTAAATTGATTTCAAATTGTCTCGAATTTGTAGCTTAAATTTTCGACCTCTTAACGAGACATGCCGCTAGACGTTTATAAAGTTATACCACTATTCCAAACGCAATGGAAAAGGTTCCGAGTCCCAATTCGATCATATGGAGAAGATAGCTTTTTGAACCCAGCTATTAAATTAAATTTCGATTTAATTTTCAACGTGTTTGCTTATCGTACGACCAAACGACAACTCCAAACATTACGAAAATTGAAATCCGATAATAATACAATTTACTAATCCAATGGAACTAGTTTCGTCGAAATCCGAAACTGTGCCTCGGAAGGCTATTTTTAAAATATCGATTCAAACAATAAAAATTCAAAAATGAACAAATCATTTTTCAAATTCAACTCTGAAGCTTTTATTAACTTCAGTATTATCAATATATATTTTTCAAACCTTTAAATTATTTTTAACAAGCTTAAAACTGAAGATTTAAATTTTCACTTAAGTTCAATAAATTAAATTCAATAATTTAATTGTCAATCAAACAATAATATTTGAAATTCAAGTTAAATCATCATTCAAATATCTAAAATTAATTAAATTTTCAAATTTCAATTGTCCAAAATTCACGGTCGTCACAACATCTCAAAGTGTAATGTTAGACATACATCCATACAAGTCTGTCCCGGGTTCGAACAGAACCGAAGGCACTTCACAAAGAAGCCCTTGCAATCCGGGTATTCACAATCCCGATCGGACTCCCCATCACATATGGAGATCTCTACCCATAGCTACTCAATGAAGAGTCATTCGACGGGCAATCCTTTCGTTTTCGAAAATACCCGGTCTTCACCACCAGTCTTCAAATGCAAACCATAACGTCGTATCATTATTCGAAATGGGTTATTTGACACAAGGTCTTCACCGGGCTTAACCGAATAATGAGCGTAATTTTTTAAAAAATATGGATAATGGGATCTTAGTTAAGTCACAACTTATTACCCAAAACCTTTCTTCAAATGGTTTAAACAAATTACCATTTTCAAATATTTAAACAAAAAGACTCACTTCACAAAATTTACCAATCTTCCACAAAGATTCATTCATAGTTTTCAAACTATTTCAATTCCAAATCTTTTATACAAAAGATACACCTTTAAGATCCTCTTCAATTTTCGAAATAAGGTTCAACCATCTTTCGCAAAGATTTATTTATAGCTTTTCAAAACAATTTTCCTTTCAAATTGGATTGACTCATCCAATCTTTAAATCAACGACTCAATTCATAGCTTTCAAAACCATTTTCGAAGGTTCATTCATAACTTGGAAAACCATTTTCATTTCATACTTGAAATCCTTTCAACACAAATTGAAAATCCTTTCTTTGTTTGACTATTATTATTTGAAAACAAATAGTTTTCGTTTTGGAAAAATCCAATTACATTTGCCCGAATTAAAACCCTTCAAGTATAAAACTTGGGTTAAATTTAAATTCCCAAAATAATACTTTAAAAATGGTTTAAAACCTATATTATATAACTTGTATAACCTTTTTAAACCATAATTTCCAAACATATATTCATAAAACTTAATTTCAAATCTTGAATTCCAATTCAAATAAAACCATTTAAATTTCAAAACTTAATCAAGTTATTCAAAGTAACTTTTATCTTTTAAAACTTCTTTTCAAAAGCTTTTCATATTCAACCCAATTCTATTTCCAAAATCATTTGAATTCAAACTTTAACTTTTAAACAAAATAATATTTAGATTTCAACATATCTGCGACTTAACCGATTTCCTCGTGCAATCGATATTTGTGTGTGTATGGTGTAGTCCAAGGGTTTTGCACAATAGTGCAACATCATCAATCATCACAATCCAAACACAGCAATATCGATAAGCTATATGATCTATAATGCTTATCATTCATTCACAGATTCACATATAGTATACAAATGTATCACAAATAAATATATAATTATACACAGCTCAATTCACAGAACAAAATATCACAGATCACCTAGTACAATCAATTCAAGGCATCTCATACAAGGTAAACATTCATAAGCAATCCAAGCATTCAATAATCATTTATAGGAAGTATTAATTAATTGTTTAATCCTTAGCTAATTTAATTATATTTTCAATTAAATTAATTACTTATGAATTAATTATTCAATCCTGATTATAACTTAATTTAAAACCAGATTAATAAATTACTAATCCCGGTTAATTAACATTAATTAATTACATGTTTATTAATTAACCTTTAATAACAAATTAATTAACTTGTAACGACCCGTATTTTTAGCTATTTTAATTAGAAAATTTAAGGTGATTATTGAAGGAAAATGATTATTAATGTAATTTGTTGAATAATTTAATATTTGAAATTATTTGAATAATTGGATAACGGGTTTAATATGATTAAAAATGATTTGTAAAATTCTATTTTATCATATTAAAGTTAGAATGATGTTGTAGAACTTTTAAAATCGAATTAAAAGTAAATTTGTGAAAATTGAATATTTTAATATTTAATTGACGAGTTAAAATAGCCATTTTTCAAACAGTCTCGGATTTCGACGAAACTTGTTTCATCGGATCCGTAATAGTAAATTATGGTAGGATTTCAATTTTCGTAGCAATTGGACTTGTCGTTTGGCCGTGCGAGCTTGAAACGCGTAGAAATTTAATTTCGAATTTAATTAAAATAATCGACTTCGAAAAGCTATCTTCCAGATATGATCGAATTAGGCCTTGAAACTAGTTCCATTGCGTCCGGAATGGGGGTAAAACCTTATAAACGCCTGGCGGCACGTCTCGATTGGAGTTCGGATGATTTTGGACCTACCTATATAAATACGCACGCAAACCGAGACAGTTCTATTATTATTTTAATCCAGAAACCCTAATTCTAAATCATGGCCGCCACCTATTCCATGGCCAGAAATTGCCGATCTTCTTTCCTTAATATCTCTCAATCCGTTCGACGAAATCGAAAAATTCCAAAAGCAAAAGTGTAAATCTCGACGAGCTCTTCAAATCCATACGGTTGATGTATGCTAATTTTTCATGGATTCGTCCAGATCTGACTTGGAAGTGTGTACGTATTTTCTTGGATTGCGTGCAAAGGACGGCGAATGACGGGATGAAACTTGGCGCGTAGGTGGCTCTGGTGAAGGGCATCGTGGTGGCGCTAGCTGATCGTTCTGGAAGTCGACGAGGTGGTCATGAAAATTGCTTGAAGATCGGCGGCTAATGGGTTTGCATACGTGAATTTCACGTTGGGGAAGAAGCGCCGGAATCACGGAGATGAGAGCTGCGCTGCAGTGCAGATCCGAAAGTGTTTGGAGCTCATTAAAATTTTATGTTAAATCGAACGTCGTTCGATTTGATTTAAAATCGTAAAATCAAGGTGAGTGTTTTATAACGCTCACAACGTACTGAATATCTTTATGCTAGTTAAATTTGACATTATGCATAGTTATGATTTTTTTTGTTGTTGTTTGATAAAATTTAATTATCATATTGATTGTCATTTGAATTCACCATTAAAAAAATTAAATTGACAGTTAAATTTAAATTAAAATTGAATTGCGATTAAATTACCTGACATTGATAAATATGAAATTGCCGTGAATTGTATTGCCTATTGGATGATGTATTTCGATGGATGTTATTGGTTGATATTTAAATGTTTGGATGTTTATTTGTTTATATATATCCTGCTATGCATACATATGACACTGTGATTGATTTAAATGATATATTCATCCCTGACATTTAATTGTAATAACTAATCACTTGGCCATAGGTTAGAAAATTATATACGGACACCGAGTTGGATAAATTAAATGATTTTAAAATTTGTTTTGAAATTATTTAAATGAATTGATTTTAAGAATAAAATCCAATTTATGGAAATTGAATTATTTTGAATTGGAGCTCGAAATGTTAGAATTTAAACTTGGTAAACGAAATTATTAAATAAAATCAAAGTTTAGATTTAAATTGAAAATTGAAATACGGTGTAAATTTTTGAAAGTTCATTTGTTTTAAAAGATTGGACTTTTAATCGAACTCTGAATATTTCTAAGAAAATTGATATGAAATAATATTTCAAGTTTGAGTTTGGAATTGAAAATTTATTTGAAATTTAGATTTAAATTAATTTGGAATTGAATTGAAATTTAAAGAAATTTGTGAATTGAAATCGAAATTTACGTGGAATAGAAATTTATTCAAGTTGAAATTGGAATAAATCGATTAAATCGAATAGGAATTTGGATTTGATTTGGATAGGAAATTTGGGAAGTTGACCGGTTTGACTTTGGAATTATTTATCAAATAATTTTTGATTTTTTCCAACTATTTTATATATAAACCATTTTATATTCAAATTATTTTCGATTAAACTATTTAAATATTTTCTATTAAACTATTTTGAATTATTTAACTATTTTAAACTATTTAAACTATTTTCTTAAATTCAAACTGGTTAAAGAGACGGAAATGTTTATATTTAAACCTTTGGTTTAAATACGAACTAGGTTAAAGTAGAGATTATAACCTAAATTGAATTCGAATCAAATTTGAAGTGAAATTGATTTATCGGACAAAATTGATAATTTTGAATATATGATGATCCTGAAATGGATTTGATTTTAAAGCGAATATGATATTTTGTTATCAATCATGAATCAATTTGAAATATAAAAGAGCCATCAGTGTAATAATACATAGTTATTAAAGAGACCGGGATCGGATATGGACATACTCTCTGTCGATACCGAAAACCACTTTAATAACTATTATACGCAAAGTGTTGATCCAGAATGAAGTGGATGGTTTGGTGAACGCGTTGACTGAAGAAAGAGAACGATATTGGATGACCCCTGACATGACTAAAATAGGAGCCGCGCCGGGCCATTGAGGTTCGCCACCTCTAGCGGACACACTTCTTCGATACCATATCTATTACATTTGTGATTTGATTTGGGTGCACCCCTTGATTTGGGAGTGTTGTTTCGCGGTGTTGAGGTAGTAGCTGCTATGCTCAACATCAGTCCGGATCACGCAACTACTAGTATCCTAGTTGGTATCGCCTCATGTACCTTGTCATACTGATTATCCTATTCGCGACCACTACGTTTTGGTTTGTACCTTGAGTATATGGATTGCCCTCTGGTGACTTCCGGTTTTGGGGAAACTACGGTCTTGTATATGCTTTTGGGAATATAAAATGTGTTAAGGGGGATTATGGTAACGCCTTAACGCTATTTTGATACTTTATATTACTGATAGACATTATCTACTTAGCGTACATTACTACCTAGTAGATAGTTTAACGGATCCCTGAAAGGTGGAAAATCCCGTAACATCTCTTAAGTTATTGCACGCACGTTGACACTGGATATGAGATGTCAAACCCCGTAAACATCTCTGACGCCGTCACACTCATATTTATTTACGATTGATTTAACTTTCATATGGATATTTTAGTCCTGACTCGAGTGTTTTGTCTTTTCATTACGCTCGGGTCAGTCCTGAGTTTTCAGATTTTTGAAGATCTATTCTGGAGGACGAAGACGAAGATTTGGTATACTATTACTATTATTATCTGTGCATCATGTTGTCAGCTGCATTATTTATTTGTTCTGTTGTATATGTATAACTCTGATAAATGTTGTATAAATAATTGTCTAAGTATAGTAAACAACTTCATGAACTGTTTATTTGACTATTATATTTTATCGTTCCGCTGCGAGATTCTGTGTTGTTTCAATTCCTTTATTTCTTTTCTTTTCTTAATTACCCCAATAACCATCTGCCTTTTTTTTAATGGTTTGGAACCGGCATGTGTATTTGATCGTCGGTTTAAACTGTCCAAAAAGGCGGGTCGTTACATAACTCTTAATTATTAATTTATCAACCTCAATTAATAAATCAATTAACCCTTAATCATTAAATAATTAACCTTTAATTATTTAATTATTTATTAATTAATTAACCTTTATTAATTACATTAATTAATTACCATTTAATTAATTATCCTTAATTAATTACCATAAGTGGTTACCCCTAATCAATTTCATTAATTAATAAACCTTCAATTAATTATCCTCAAATTAATTACCTTAATTAATTACTCACGTTAATTAATTATCCTTTGATCTTTAATTAACCTTTAATTATCAAGTAATTAACACTTTAATCACTTTTATTAATAAATCATAAATTTTTAAAAAATAAAACCTTTTGCACTAATCAATCACATTCACTAATTTTCTTTTAATTTATCTCATAAATTAATTATCTTAGGATCATTAAATAATTACACTTAATTACTTTTATTAATAAGACCTCAAATATTTAAGGTAATTCATCTATTTCAACTATCACTTAATTATTTAATTTAGTTAAATGCTTAACATTTATTTGATACAAAATTTTCTTTGAGAAACCTTTGGTTAATCACCTTTAACTTGATTATTTTTTTATGTTTGGAACCACTTGGAAATTTATTAAATCGTCTTAACAAAATTACAAAACCATATTAATAAACTTTAAAAACACTTAATCTTTTTAGTTATAGATCTTGGGAATTTATTTAAAACATTGGAAATAAATTTTCTATGAAAAACTTGACTTATATTCCTTTTAAAAACTTATTTATTTTAGTAAACTTTAAAACTTGTTCAACATTTATTTGGAAAAATTCATTGAATCATCAAGTTTAAATAAAACCCGAACCATACTATTAAAATCTCGAGCCAAATCAACATTTTCTCGAGCAACCTTATTTTCAAATCTGCTTCGAGTCAGAACACCTACAAACCTGAGCTTGAACCCAAGCTATCCTTTTCTTCCCCGATCTCATGATTTCCAAACATGCCAAAAACAAGTGTGCACATGCACATCCATTCCGACCTCCTACAATCAACGTCATGACCACCAAAATATCGTTGACGACCACAACCACTAACCCAAACACCCAGATTGTCGAATTTAATTGGGAATCAAAATCGAGCCATCTAGCATTTTCCTGGAATCCAACTTCGATCGACACATTCGCCTCGACCTATCACCACCGACCACCGATGTGTTTGCCGACTAACTCCAAGCTGTATTACATCACCACACATCGTTTCCACCAAGTCCCCATGACTCCGATGCTACCCTGCCACTACTATCGCTTGGGAAATAACATCGACCATAACAGGTCGACGAACCCTAAATCACTGCCATTCCATCACCATATTGATTGATAATCTCAATCACTATTTTTCCTAAAGCACTTTATCCACGAGCTACCTTCAGTGATGATCACGATGATCAATATGTCGTCGATCGTCAGAAAATTACCCAAACCCGGTTCCCGTTCATCTCGAGATTTCTCGACATCGACTTGCTTAAACATCACGATACCTTCATCTAAAATCATCATTTTGTTATACGAACATGATTGTATAATCAAATCGTAAAGTTAAAATGTTTAATTTTCCTGATATATATCGATCTTACTGTAAATTTATTATTTTCAAAATATTTACTTAACTTTTTTACCTAATATTATTTTTTGAAATAACTTTACATTGTTATAAATGACTTTCTTTCAGGGATCATAGTTTGAAATGATTTAGACATGAAGATATGATTTTTTTTTTCTTGATGAAATGGTAGCCTATATATATTAAAAAGAGAGATGTGCATGCCTACACAATCATGCATACATCATTCACACACATATATCTGTATATACTTGCAGCTAATTTTACTTTTCTACAACATTTCAAATCATCACCATCACAAGCATAAGAATTAAAAAGATCTGGTTTTAAAATTAAGGTTTGCTCACCTGGATAGTTGGGAAGTAGAGAGAAAGATTTGAGCCTGAGATGAAATCTGGAAAGATTTGCTCACCTGGTTTTAAACTTTTACGATCTTCCTTGTCATGTCCTATCAATTGTAGCCCAATCTAGACTTGGACAATATCCAGCGATACCCATAGTGAAGCATAGTATGACCAATCTTTGAGATGAACTATCCTCTGTTTTCAATCGATCTTTTGGTATCACGGCTTTGCCAAAAAGCGGGATAACATTTGCCCCCCAAAGTACGTCTTGTGGAACATGACGTTCTTTGAAAAGCTGCGATTTCTCTCTTAACAATCATTGCTCTTTTGTCAAAGGTTGTAACCTTGCTTTGATATGATTGATTGCTGCAGGATAGTGCCTGGCTGCTGGTTGTCGTAATCATAACCAGATGAGTATTTGATCCCTGCGAATGTTTAAAATCGAATGTTAGTCCGACATATATGCACATATGTTAGTTTGACCCTTGTTAACGTCGTGCGTTCACGAGTCGTTGTCAGTTTTGGTTGTTATCGAATTCTGCATCGATCCTCTCCTGAACCGATTTGAGATTCGAGTTAAAACATTGTCTTTATGGTTGTCTGTGATCATCCTCTTGTATCGATCCTCTCTTGGATCGGCGTAAAAGGTAGACAAGTAATTTTTCATATCGAAGCAATGTGTTCATTTTCATCAATGGTCTCTGATGGGTTCGAAATGACCGTTCGAATCGACAATCTTCGAATCGCTAGGGTCGATGGTTATGAAATTGGCACTTCGAATCGATAGGATTACTCGGCTATAAATCAACTTTCGTTCAATCACTTCGTGTCGATGAAGCCTCGCATCGATGCTGTCTTGAAGGATTCAAAGCTTTGAGGGATTTGAAGCTTTGATGGATTCGAACGCGACGGATTCGAACATGGTTGTTCGAATCGATATGGTTTATGACCGGTGGCAATCGGTCAGGTCGACCGGGAGGCGAAGCGTCATGAATCCTCCATGGAATCCATATAAATATGTGAGGATGGGCTCATTTTCATCTTTTTACTTTTTACTGTTGCTCCGTCTTTTTCTTCGTATCGATCCCCTAGACTCGAGAGAGACGCTTCTACGAATCGATCAAAACCTTCAATCTTTCACTCGTAATCACAATAAACCAGGTAATTGATGGATTAATCCAAGTTGAGTGAGAACGATAGAACTGGAAACCTTCGCCATCATCCTCAATTTTTTCTTTCGAAAATTTTGGAAGGTGGTGAGATCTGAATGAAATGGGTTGAATCAATGGACGAAGCGTAGCAAAGTGCTGGAGTTCTCTTGTTGAAGCAGAGATCTTGGGGGATTTTGCTTTTCTTTGCTTCGTATCGATCCGGACTATGGGGCTTCGAATCGATGCTTGCGAAGGGAAGTGGCTCGTATCGATCGATTCGAAGTGATGATTCTGTGATCGATTCGAAGGCGTTGAGTTCGATCGAAACGAACTTGCTTTGCTGATGGACTCGAAGCACTCCTTCACTTGATGCTATGGATATCGTTCCAAGGACCTACTTCGATACGAAGTGCATCGAGTCGACCCTATATCGATTCGAAGCACATCGATTCGACTCGTATCGATCCGAGGTGATCGATTCGATCGTCCTTCATTCAGAGAATACGACACATCTGACTTGCTCCAACCTTGAACTATGACTGATTTCAAGATGAATTTTGACGAACTTAATGAACCTTAGCAAACTTGATTCCGACGAGCTTCTACCTTGCATAACTGAACTTGACTGTAGGACTTCACTTGACTGCCTTTTGAAGCTCGTCGATGGAACTGTGGCCTAACCAAAAATATAACGGATTTATGCTTGAATCGATCAGTAACATCTGGATGACGAGGTTGTGATGGTCAGCGATGACGGTCATTTTCGGTCTCATTTTTCAGAGTTTTGTCGTTCGCACATCCTGTTGTTTGCAAATTTTCTCTAACTCTATAGAATCTTTCTAAGTGATGCACAACACTGCACTGCACCGCACACACTTTACACTGGGAATGAACGGGTTTTCTATGTGCTTAATGTTGCTTTCTGATGAGTTAGTTAGTTATGGAATCTTCGACCTCTCAACAACAAGAAGTACAGAGTTCGCCTCCTCCAGAAATACTTGAAATCCTTGACATTCCTCCCGAAGTAGTTGGTCCGACTCCGTACGAAGTGTCGGAAGCCATATTTATCGAGGATCCTATCGACTCCGTTTCGTCCAGTATTTCTGAAGCCTTACTGGGCCGGATTTTCTTGAAACATGACTTATCCTCGAACGACGTTTTGCTACCAGGCGTTGATGACAGACCTCACAATCCGCCCGAAGGGTATACTGCTTTCTATCGTCACGCCTGTGCGGCTGGAACACTCCCTCCATTTAACCAATATATCAGGGAGATGTTATCATTCATTGGAATCGCCCCCTCACAACTTCATCCCAACAAACACGCATTGCTGAACAGTGTTTTTGTCCTATTTATGGATCATCTCTTTCGTCCGCCAAGGCCGACCGAGATTAGACACATATTTAACTTCAAGAGCAGGGGCGATAGCCCATCTTTCACCTTTTTGGAGGCAGTTAGAAACTGCCAGATCGTGATGGGAGCCTGGACTAGACTCAGTTATTTTAAAAATGAATGGTTTTTTGTTCGATGCCCCCCAGGGTTTGCTAGGCGATGGCTGTCCAGACGTAAGTATTGTGGGCCTTCCTTAAATAGTCATTGTCAACACTTGTACTAATATCACGCTCTTCTTGCAGCTATCATTTCGAGGCCTGACGGTGGATATTACAAAGGCGTTGTCCGAAGTTTACAAGAGGTCCCGAGTGATTTACGGCACATTGACTTGGTGTTAACTGATGATAATTTAAGGACACTGGGTTTAATAGAGATGAACCAGAGCATTGTTGTCGAGGGGTTGGCGAAACCGGCTTCGAAGACAAAGAAGAAAACGGTGAAAAGAAAACCCGACATAGTAATAAGAGAAATGAGCGACGATGAGAGGACGCCCACTAATACCAAGCTAGCGGCTGATCTTTCCCGAATAGAAGAGAAGCGGAAAGGCAAGGCTGTTGTCCCTAAATTTAAGAGACGGAAGCCTGTAGTCGTATCTCGTTTGATCCCCGGAACTACTATCTCTGACGCTGCTCCTTGTCAATCAGGAAACTCTTTTATAGGACTGGATGACATTCCTATCCCGGAATACGTATCTCTCCACCACGAGTCCGGGTTGGATGAACTCCGAGAAGCGTTAGAAATAAGCGAGCCTTTACCCGTTAGTGCAGTCGACACTTCTGGTTGGTCGGGGGTTTTGCACATTTGCATACACTTTCATAACACTACACGACTTCCACATAGATCGTATTGCTTTTGCCTGGTATTTAACTGAATTGCTTCTCTTTTTTCGGTGCTATGTCTGGCTGTCAATCTACATTAAACAAACTCCGAAGAGTGCATCATCCTTCATCTTACTATGAATCTCGACGTGGGGACTCCGATCGCGATCGCGAACGGAGGTATCATGGCCAAGAATATTATGCAAGGGATCATCCCGTAGTTACTCTAGTCAGGAGCGCTCGGACAGAGAACGGAGATATCGCTCCCCTTCTCCTTCTCCTCCGCCACCCGAAGCCATATTTAGGTATCTATGCCTTTGCGACAGCAACCGTCTTCATAGGTTTCGAGGCTTTAGTCACATCGTTCTAGAACTGAGGTTGTTACGACCACGGCTACGGAGGAGGCCCCTATTGAACCATCCGGTGAAGGGTTTATCAGACTTGCTCAGGATTTCTCGGAAATTTGCTTCGACGCTTGCATTTTTCCTCCTAATCTTAAAAGAATTCCCAAAGATGCCGTGACCACAACACTTAGTTATACTCGCGACTTCTATGCTCAGTACAAGGAATGGTATAAGGCGGCTGTTAAAGCTTCAAAAGTAGCCTTTGATCGGGCCAAATTTATTGAGAAACTGGAAGCCGACTTGGCTCAGAAGAACCGTATTGTCGACATACTTCAATCTGAGGCGGAATCCTCCCGTAGGGCCGAAGTTGAGTCGCTAAAAAGGGTTGATGAGACATTAGTTGAGATGGCAAAGATGCAACAGGCACATTGCACTTTAGTAGAAGACTTGGGCCATCGATACAAAAATGTGGAGGCCGAGCGGGATGCGGCAGTTAAAGAAGTGGAGGAATTAAAGGCTAAGTTTGCTGATATTAGCAAGGAAAAAGATGATGCTAATATGGCCGCACAAGAAGCGTGTGAGCAAGCTGTGTCTCTTCGAGCTGAGCGCGACGCAGCAGTCGCAAGGGTTAAGGAGGTGGAAACGGAAGTGGAGGAGAAAGTCCAGGCGGAGAGGTCCAAGATGGAGGCTGAGTTTGATGAACTCCTGGATACCTATAATGCCAACGTGTTAGAGCACAGAAATCTCGCCTAGCTAGGAGATTACTTTATGCTTCTCTACAGTGCCTAGAAAAAATTAGTGGAGAACAAGAGGATGTCTTGTCCGGGTGAAGTATTAGACGAGTTTGAGCTCGAGTCACGTCTGCTTTGCGAGGAAGAGAGGAGAATTCTTCATGATGCGATAATCTCCGTCGAGAAAGAAAAACTCGGCATCCAGCAAACGGAGATTGGTGAAGGTTCGGGTGTCGCGCATCATAGTGAGAATATCGAAGTTCCTATCCAGACTTCGGCCGAAGTTATCGCCGCGGTTGACCCATAAGTCATTCCTGCTTATAATCCGGATCAACCGGGATTATCTGCTGGTAAGACTGCTGTCTCCGAACCTGTTCAAGCTCCGAGGCAAGGTAAGGAAGGTATTTCGATTATTTCCCTCATGTTTTAAAGCAACGATTTTTGAGAGAATTTACTGGACTGACTATTTTTTCTCTCCTTTGCTCAGTGACTGAGAGTGCCGCATTCGTGCCCCCAGTTCCTCCGGTCCTATATCCTACGCATGGAGTTATTGTCACCGAAGCGATTTCAACTGCTGCCATGGCCGGTGATATTGGAGAGGGGAGCTCGATGTCATTCGATGCTCAAATGATTGAGGAGCTACTTGGTCATTCTCTTGACCCTATTCCTGATCCTTCATTAGCAATGAGTGGAGTTGCTCTAGTTTTTAGTTCTGTCATGGCGACCACCAGCGTATCCAGCGCAGCTCAGTTGTCCCGAGAAGAAGAGATTTTTGCTGAGATAAGTGCTGAGATGGCCACGGTGACAACGGTCGGCGGTTCTGGAAGCAACACAGCCCCTTCAAGCTTATCTTTTTTAATGGTGATTTCTCCCGGCGGCATGGTGACCGTCCCGAGCATTGCAGAACAGACACCTGCGATAGCTCCTATGCCTTCAGTTCGTCCTCCCAAAAGGATCTCTGTCCCCTCCAGCTTCGAGGAAGATGTTGATATTATGCCAGATCAGGAGGATGTTCCAAAGAAGGGCAAGATATCTCGTAGGAAGCCGGGTAGTGGGTCCAGCGGCTCGACTCCAAAGAAGAAGCCTCGGAAGTAGAAGGAGTGAGCTTCCTGATTTATCATGTAGTTGTAAATAGCAATTCTTTTACTTCTTCTTTTTTTCTTTTAGAGCCGTGTATATGTGTGGATTCGGCCTCCACTTAATTGAAATCTTTTGACTTGCCATGTAATTAAACCTGTTTTTGTTAGTTGATGGAATGGAAAGTTGCTCTTTTCTTTTACTTAAGTGTTTGCAGTGTTTGGCTTTCAATCCGGTGTACTTGTGGCGTTTTTTACCGTTAAGTAGAGTTTGTTTTTTATCTGCCAAGTATGAAAAACATAATTTCGTGTCGTGATTGATGAATGAGTTGAACTCTGGGCATTGTACTGCTTCAGTTAGCGATTAACACTTAAGCTTTTTGCCCCCAAGTTTCGGGGAACAACATTTGCATCTTGGTGGTTGATTGCACTTATTGCGAATCTTAAGCACATGTCCACGTTCTGGGGACTTAGGATAATTTGAGATCGATAGTCCGATTCGCACTCCGGGAATTTGAGAGTTATCGATGTTTGTAACACGGTTCGCGCTCCGGAAACCTGGAATTGATGTTTATACTCCGCTTCATGCTCCGGGAACTTGGAGTTAGTATTGATATTTCGGTTCGCACTCCGGGAACTTTAACGCAGTATTTGTGCTCCAATTCGCACTCTGGGAATTCGGAGATAGCATATATGTTTGGGTTCGCACTCCGGGAACCTGTAATTTATGTTTGTCCTCCATTCACGCTCTGGGAAGTTGGAGTTGGCCGATAGACCGTCAGTCACATCTATTTGGGCTTTTTAGGAATTCGTTCACACTCCGGGAACGATGGATTTGATGCTTATACTCCAATTCGCACTCTAGGAATTTGGAGTCCGTTCGCGCTCTGGGAACGAGTTATTAAATGTTTATACTCCAATTCGCACTCTGGGAATTTGGAGTCCGTCCGCGCTCTGGGAACGAGTTATTGAATGTTTATACTCCAATTCGCACTCTGGGAAGTTGGAGTCCGTTCGCGCTCTGGGAGCGAGTTGTTGAATGTTTATACTCCAATTCGCACTCTGGGAAGTTGGAGTCCGTTCGTGCTTTGGGAACGAGTTATTGGATGTTTATACTCCAATTCGCACTCTGGGAAGTTGGAGTCCGTTCGCACTCTAGGAACGAGTTGCTAGATGTTTATACTCCAATTCGCACTTTGGGAATTTGGAGTCCGTTCGCACTCTGGGAACAAGTTTATTGGATGTTTATACTCCAATTCGCACTCTGGGAATTTGGATTTAGTAAAAGGATTGTCGTGTATCAATCCTTGTAAATGCTGGCGTAGTGTTCTGTCCCCGAGCTCGGGTTTCACTTAGTGAGTGACCGGTCGTATCACAGTCACTCCCTATTTGAATAAATCCCACCGCGTGATGGAACATAGCTCTCCATGCATCGTGATATTATACGTTATTTTCAGTGAATCACAACTTTGGCTCGAAGAGATGGCATTTTATTGCTGAAATGAAAGAAACATGGCAAAATCAGTTGCCTTATTACAAGTTCAAACTTCGAAATTCAAAAATAAAATGCAAAGGAAGAAATTGACTAAAAATAGATAAATAAAGCCTGTCATGTGTAGTAGCGACGGAGACTTTCGCTATTCCAAGCTCTCGGTAAAGTAAGACCGTCAACGGTTGACAACTTGAACGTGCCATCTCCGAGCTTTTGTGAAATCACATACGGCCCTACCCAATTTGGCTTCATGTGCGAAGGGACCAGATAAATTCTCTTGAGTACGAGATTGCTGGGTTCAAAGGTTCGCGGTCGGACCTTGGCATTGTATATTCGACCGATTTGACCCCGATATGCGGCTTCCCTCAAATCAGCTTCTTCACGCTTCTCATCGAGTAGATCCAGAGATTCAGCAAGTAATATGGTATTCGTTTTCGGATCATAATATGTCACACGATGAGAGTGAACTTCCACTTCGACTGGAATAACGGCCTCCGAGCCATAAGATAGAGAAAATGGAGTGTGTCCGGTTGTAGTTTTGTGAGTCATTCGGTAAGCCCATAGAGCCATAGGCAGTTCATCAACCCACTTGCCCCCGGCTTTCTCCAGTCATTTCTTCAAAATAGACTTGATAACCTTATTGACGACTTCAACTTGACCATTTGCTTGAGGGTGTGCTATTGCAGAGAATTTCTTATGGATGTGAAATTGTTGACAGAAGTTTTTGAATTCGGCACTGTCGAATTGGGCTCCATTATCGGTGATAATAGTATGCGGGAGACCAAACCGGCAGATGATGTTGCGTACCACGAAGTTGATTACTTTCTTTGTCGTGATCGTTGCAAGAGGTTCAACTTCAGCCCATTTGGTGAAGTAATCAACTGTGACCATGGCGTACTTCGCGCCACCTTTAGCTAAAGGCAATGCACCAATTATATCAACTCCCCATATTGCAAATGGCCATGGACTGACCATTTGGGTTATCTCAGTAAGTGGGGCTCTAGGAATCCGAGCGTGTTTTTGGCATTTATCACATTTTTTGGCATAGTCCATAGCATCGCGATTTACAGTAGGCCAATAATAACCATATCGGAGTATCTTCTTGGCAAGTGCTTGCCCCCAGTGTGATCGCCACATTCTCCTTCGTGCACATCGTGTAATACTCGTTTGAGTTCGTCGTGTGCGATACACCGGAGAAGAGGAACAGAATATCCCCTTCGATACATAACTCTATTCTGAATGACAAATCGTGAAGCTTTTTGAAGAATTTGTCTTTTTTCACTTCGACGCTCGGGTAATATACCGCGCTCAATGTAATCTTGGTAGGGGGTCATCCATGATTCCCAGCTGGAAGTAGTTTCAAATGTGAAATCATTCTCTGTTCGATCAATGCTCGGAGAGGATAAAGTTTCGACAGGAACGAGTCCCAAGTGTTGAGCTTCGCCTGTACTTGCCAACTTTGCTAACGAATTGGCTTTCTGATTGTGCTCTCGGGGTATGTAGAAAATGGTATAATAATCGAAATGATCAAGCATCTCCCGGACTCGGGCTAGGTAAGCGGCTAGTCTTCGATCTTTGGCCTGGTATTCACCCCGAACTTGGCATACTATTAACTGGGAATCACAGTGAATTTCCACAGCGATAATCCTTAGGTCACGGGCTAACTTCAACCCAGTAAGCAAGGCTTCATATTCAGCTTCATTGTTGGTTGCACGGAAATCAAACTTTAAAGCGTAGCATATGGATCGGCCCTCGGGGGTTTCAAGCACTACCCCTGCGCCCGAGCACCGATCGTTGGACGCACCATCAGTATACAGCTTCCATATGTACTCGGGGGATTTGCTAGTTTTAGGTAATTCTTTAGGAACTGTGAATTCGGCAATGAAATCCGCTAGGACTAGACCGTGTATGGCTCTTCACGGAGTATATGTGATGTCGAATTGACTCAGTTCAATGTTCCATTTAAGTAACCTGCCAGACGTCTCAGGTCTTGTGAGGACTTGTCGTAACGGCTGATCGGTGTACAAAGTGATGGGATGAGCCTGAAGATATGGACTGAGCTTCCTCGAGGCGATGACTAGGTAGTATGCTAATTTTTCTAACCTTGGATAATTTCTCTCGGCTCCGGTTAACCGTTTACTAACATAGTAGACTGGTTTCTGCACTCGGTCTTCATCCCGAACTAACGCAGCACTGATTGCGTTTTTAGATACTGCCAGATAGAGGTATAACTGTTCTTGATCAACAGGTTTTGAAAGAATCGGTGGTGTGGAAAGATGCTGAATTAGTGATTGAAATGCTCCCTCACATTCTGTAGTCCATTCAAAGTTTCGTTTCCCTTTTTGGATCAGATCGAAGAAGGGTATGCATTTGTCAGTTGATTTCAAGATGAACCTGCTCAGTGCTGCAACCTTCCCATTAAGACTCTGAACCTGCTTTATGGTCCTTGGAGTATGAAGATTCCTGATCGCCCAGATCTTTTCGGGGTTGGCCTCTATTCCCCGGGCGTTGACGATGAACCCAAGGAATTTTCCGGATGCGACTCCAAAATGGCATTGTAGCGGATTAAGCTTCATCCCGTATCTCCGGAGGACATTAAACATTAACTCTAAGTCTTTGACGTGATCAGTGGAGTATCGCGATTTTACCAACATGTCATCTACATAAACTTCCATAGTATTTTCGATCTGGTCGGCAAACATTCGGTTGACTAAGCGTTGGTAAGTTGCTCCGGCATTCTTTAACCCAAAAGGCATGACCTTGTAGCAGTATAGTACCAGGTCAGTTACAAAGCTCGTATGTTCTTGGTCGGGCACATGCATGGGTATCTGACTGTAACCGGAATAAGCGTCCATGAAAGATAGTGATTCGTGTCCGGCCGTTGAATCCACAAGTTGATCGATTCGGGGGAGTGGAAAGCTGTCCTTTGGACAAGCCTTATTTAAGTTAGAGTAATCAATGCACGTTCTCCATTTCCCATTCGGTTTTCGGACAAGTACAGGGTTGGATACCCACTCCGGGTACAAAGCATCCCGGATAAACCCATTCACCTTTAGCTTATCAACTTCTTCTTTGAGGGCGGCAGATCTCTCTGGATCCATACCGCGTCTCTTTTGCTTGACCGGGATATACTGTGGATCAATATTTAAGGTGTGGCTCGTGATGTCCGGTGAAATTCCACACATATCAGAGTGTGTCCAAGCGAATACGTCTAGATTTGCTTGGAGAAATTCGACCAATTCCTGTTGTGCTTGTGGGTTTAGCTGAGACCCAATTTTTAACATTTTTGAATCATCATCATCATCAATTGGAACATCAATCGTCAGCTCGGCTGGGGAAGCTTGACTTTCTTTAGACTCATTATTATCTTCAGTGTCTCTGGGGTCAAGATCCTTCTGGAATCGGTCGTGGTGCCCGGGCCGAGGCCCAGGCACTAATTGTCAATCATCGGCGAAACGGAGGCAGAGAGATTCCTCCACGCCCTTTCCTTTCTCCTTTCGCTGCGTTTCTCGCAGTTCAGCAACATAGCAGGCTCTCCCAGTGGCCTGATCTCCCTGAATGACCCCAATCCCACGATCAGTGGGGAATTTCAAAGTTAAACACCACAGGGAAATCGCCGCCCTAAATTCGCAAGGGACGGTCGGCCCAAAAAAGCATTGTACGGAGAGTGGATATCTAAGACAAAAAACTGTAACATTCGGACTCTTCGGCGTTCTCCGACTCCCAACTCCACTGGCAACTCCACCACTCCAATGGGTATATTAGCACTTCCATCGAAGCCACAGATTCTAGATTGACAAGGCTTTAAATCTTTGGCTTCCATGTTCATTTGATCATATGGTCTCTTAAATAAGATATTTACTGAACTCCCACTGTCCACCAGGATCCTCTTCATCCAAGCAGGACCAACCGGAGCAGATATGACTAGTGGGTCTATAATTGGGGCTTCTACCTTATCATCATCTCGGTTTCTGAATACGATGTCATCTGCCATCGTTTTCTGTTGTTTGGTCGGGGCCCCTTCATCAAGCGTACTGCAACTCTCGAAATCCACATGCCTGATTGAATTGGCGTATGATTCCATTTCCCTCCAGCTTCGGTCAGCAGGATGAGGACCACCACTAACTATATTAATAACCAACCTCCCGCCTGTACGTGCGGGCTCTTCCTGTCTCTCTTTGTTTTGTGCATGATTTTGGTTTAACGGGCCCACACACCAGCCTGTGATGCCCGCACGAATTGATCTAACTTCCTTTCCTTGATCATATTTTCAATAAGATCTTGCAAATGTCTGCAATCATTGGTGTTGTGTCCGCAACTTTCATGGAATCTATAGAATTTTCCTGTTTGAATCTGTCTTTCCGATGATGGCTTCGGAGTCGGCTTCTTATACTGCATTGCATTGCAAGTCTGTAGATATACGTTCTCCAGTAACGTATTCAGTGGTGTATAGCTTTCAAACATTTGTGCCCTACGCCGCGGGCCACGATTCTGATCTTGCTTCTTATTTCTATTATCGCCGTTCCTCGGCTGGGTTTGCTTGTTTTGAATATTCAATTGCACTTTTCCAGAGCTCTCCCCTGACTGTTTAACTGCCACATTGCTTTGAATTCCTTCATTGCCGGGTCTCGCATCGTCCTGCTTCCTAGATTGTTTCGCATCCTCACGCCTTAAGAATTGAGCGGCTTTGGAGTAGGAACGATCCAACGATGCGGGAGGCTTCCCAACCAGCCAATATCCAAATTCAGAGTCGCGGTCAATCCCCTTAGTCAAGGCCATTAAGGTTGAATTGTCATTGGGGTTAGTGATCTCCGCACAAGCGGCATTGAATCTTTCCAAATATCGCCTGAGTGTCTCTCCTGGAGCTTGAGTGACACTAGATAAAGTATTTACGTCTTTAGGCCTGGCAATGTGCATACGAAACTGTTCAACAAACTTAGTAGCCAATTGGTCAAATGAAGGGGTATATCGTGGTGGTAATCGTGTAAACCACATCGTTGCAATTCCCCCCAAAGAGATGGGAAAACTACGACATTTTACTACACCATCAGCTCTTGCAGCAGTCATCGACCATTCGTATTTCAGAATATGTTGATTAGGGTCAGAACTTCCTACATACATGGGCAGAGTTGGCATCTTGAAGGGCCAACTCTTATCTGCCCAACATTTAATGCTTGCGGGTGACCAGCAGTATGCGCATGACTTCCATTTAGCCTGGGACGAGTAGATCTGCCGCTGTAATCAGACGAGACAGAGCTTTCAGTGGAGGAATGAGGGGCATGGTCCCTTCTGGATCTTCTACGCCTTTGGCGGTTTAGTTGATTAGTCAACTCAACATTGGCACGTAATTGTTCAGTCAGCTGTTGTCGACTTTGGGTTAGTTCCTGGAGTAATGTCTGGAACTCTTGTCAAGTGACCGGACCTGACGGATCTGAATGCCCAGTGTCATCTTGATTTGGTGGAGGTAATTGCGCGGGATTTTGTCTATCCCGGCCTTCTTGACCAGCATCGGTAGAAGTGGTTCTTGTGCTAACTATCTTGAGGTGTAGAATCCTTTCCTAGATTTCGGTAAATCTGAATAGTATGGAAGAAGTCTGAAATTAAAGTCTAGATCTCTCTCTTAGGTTTATGCAATCCGGTATCGATGACAGATCCAATGAGCCGGAGAAAACCTGGGTTTTCTCAGTGAAAGCAGCAAAGTGTTTGCGCCAAAATTGGGCAACACCCTTCGGAAGTTTTTGAAGAGATAATAAATGAAGAAATCAAATTGAAAATGAGGATTATCTAACAAAAACTCCAAGTCACAAAAAAATAAATTACACGGAGGACAACAATTTAGAGTGGTTCGGCGATTTGCCTACATCCACTATGAAGTTTTATCACTTTATTGATTGATACTTGAAGATTACAAGTGTTCTAAAGCGAAGTACAACAGATAATAAGCTTAAATTCGAAATCAGTAGCAGTGATAACGGTATGAAGTGATTCTGGCAGCGTCCGGGCGTGCTTTATCTCCAAGAATTCTCTGATCCCTTTTCTGAATGACTAGGGGCTCTATTTATAGGTGTAGGAGGCTGATATTTCGCCTAAAATTCGGGGAGACCGTTTCTGGCACGTGAGGGGGGACCATATGCCTGGCCTCAGGAAATCCGGGCCCACTTTGGGATCGATTCGAACTCTAGTTCGAGTCGATCAAGAAAGTGTCCAATCGAGGTGAAATTTGGTGTGGACATTCTTCAACATGTATGCAAGCTCCTGTGAAAATTTCATAGCATTTGGACTTGTAGATCTTGAGTTATGATCGATTCAAGGTTGCGTTTTCGGTTGATGCGCTTGGTTCGAATCGATCCCTTCGAATCGATAGGGCCGAATCGATGACTCGAGCATGTTCCTGGTGACGTGGCGCGCGCGTTTCTCGGGTGGATCCATCTTTTTCTCCGAGTTTACTGGGTCGAATCCATGGTTTTAGCCGCCTTGACCTGGTGGATTCGAGGGAGTGGATTTGAAGATATGTCCCTTCATATCGATCGAATGGATGTCCCTTCGTATCGATCAAGGTATGCCATAGTTGATCGACACGAAGGCTTCTCAGCTGAATGAATTCGAAGATGGTCATGGGATGGAGTCGAAGTTCTTCACTGCCTGGGTTCGAAGGTCTTCCCCTTGATGGATTCGAAGTAGGGAATGTTCCGATGGATTCGAACCAAGGCCCTGTTCTGATGGACTCGAACCAAGGCTTGCTCGATGGACTCGAAGCAAGGTTATGTCTCGTGGATTCGAACCAATGCATGGCTTATGGATTCAATCGTGGGACTAATTGTATGGATTCGAACCTAAAGCTATTTCCTCCACTTTTCGTTGGTGATAATTTAAGCATACGAACTCGGATTGACTTGAAATTTGAGATGCTGACTTTTATGATCTTCCTTATCATGTCCTATCAATTGTAGCCCAATCTGGACTTGGACAAAATCCAGCGATATCCATAGTGAAGCATAGTATGACCAATCTTTGAGACGAACTGTCCTCTGTTTTCAATCGATCTTTTGGTATCACGGCTTTGCCAAAAAGCGGGATAACAAAAACCCTTCAAGTATAAAACTTGGGTTAAATTCAAATTCCCAAAACAATACTTTAAAAATGGTTTAAAACCCATATTATGTAACTTGTATAACCTTTTTAAACCATAATTTCCAAACGTATATTCATAAACTTAATTCAAATCTTGAATTCCAATTCAAATAAAACCATTTAAATTTCAAAACTTAATCAAGTTATTCAAAATAACTTTTATCTTTAAAACTTCTTTTCAAAAGCTTTTCATATTCAACCCAATTTTATTTCCAAAATCATTTAGATTCAGACTTCAACATTTAAAAAAAATACTATTTAGATTTTAAAAAATCTGGGACTTAACCGATTTTCTCGTGCAATCCATATTTGTGTGTGTATGGTGGAGTCCAGGGTTTTGCACAATAATGCAACATTATCAATCATCACAATCCAAACACAGCAATATCGATGAGCGGTATGATCTATAACGCTTATCATTCATTCACAGATTCACAGATAATATACAAATGTATCACAGATAAATAAATTAATTATACACAACTCAATTCATAGAATAAAATATCACATATCAGCTAGGACAATCAATTCAAGGCATCTCATACAATACAAACATTCATAAGTAATCTAAGCATTCAATAATCATTTATAGGCAGGATTAATTAATTGTTTATCCTTAGTTAATTCAACTAAATTTTCAATTAAATTAATTACTTACGAATTAATTACTCAGTCCTGATTATAACTTAACTTAAACCAGATTAATAAAATACTAATCCTGGTTAATTAACATTAATTAATTACAAACCATTTTAATTAATTGACCTTTAATAAACAATTAATTAACCCTTAATTATTAATTTATCAACCTTAATTAATAAATCAATTAACCCTTAATCATTAAATAATTAACCTTTAATTATTTGATTATTCTTTAATTAATTAACCTTTATTAATTACATTAATTAATTAACCATTAATTAATTACCATTTAATTAATTATCCTTGATTAATTGCAATAAGTGATTATCCCTAATCAATTTCATTAATTAATTAACCTTTAATTTATCTTCCTCAAATTAATTACCTTAATTAATTACTCATATTAATTAATTATCCTTTGATCTTTAATTAACCTTTAATTATCAAGTAATTAACACTTTAATCACTTTTTTTAATAAATCATAAATTTTAAAAAAATAAAACCTTTTATACTAATTAATCACATTAACTAATTTCCTTTTAATTTATCTCATAAATTAATTGTCTTAGGATCATTAAGTAATAACACTTAATTACTTTTATTAATAAGACCTCAAATATTTAAGATAATTCATTTATTTCAACTATCACTTAATTATTTAATTTAAATAAATGCTTAACATTTATTTGATACAAAATTTTCTTTGAGAAACCTTTGGTTAATCACCTCTTAACTTCATCATTTTATTACGTTAGGAAACACTTGAAAATTTATTAAATCTTCTTAACAAAATTACAAAACCACATTAATAAACTTTAAAAACACTTAATCTTTAAAGAAATAAATCTTGGAAATTTATCTAAAACCTTGTAAATAAATTTTCTTTGAAAAACTTGACTTATCTTCCTTTTAAAAACTTATTTAATTTAATAAACTTTAGAACTTGTTCAACATCTATTTGGAAAAATTCATTGAATCATCAAGTTTAAATAAAACCGGAACCATACTATTAAAATCTCGGGCCAAATCAACATTTTCCCGATCAACTTTATTTTCAAATCTGCTTTGAGTCAAAACACCTACAAACCCAAGCTTGAACCCGAGCTATCCTTTTCTTCCCCGATCTTATGATTTCCAGACACGCAAAAAACAAGTGTGCACATGCACGTCCATTCTGTCCTCCAACGATCACCGTCATGACCACCAGAATATCGTTGACGACCACAACCACTAACCCAAACACCGAGATTGTCAAATTTAACTAGGAATCAAAATCGAGCCATCTAGCATTTTCCTAGAATCCAACTTCGATCGACACATTCGCCTCGACCTATCGCCCCTGGCCACCGACCACCGGTGTGTTTGCCGACCAACCCTAAGCTATATTACATCATCACACATCGTTTCCACCAAGTCCCCATGACTCTGATGTTACCCTGCCGCTGCCATCGCTTGGGAAATAACATCGACCATAACAGGCCGACGAACCCTAAATCACTGCCATTCCATCACCACAGCGATTGACAATCTCAATCACTATTTTTCCTAAAACCCTCTATCCATGAGCTACCTCCAGTGATGATCATGATGATCAATTCGTCGTCGATCATCAGAAAATTACCCAAACACAGTTCCAGTTCATCTCGAGATTTCTCGACATCAACTTACTTAAAAATCACGAAACCTTCATCTAAAATCATCATTTTGTTATACGAACATGATTGTATAATCAGATCTTAAAGTTCAAATGTTAAATTTCCCTGATATATATTGATCTTACTGTAAATTTATTGTTTTCAAAATATTTACTTAACATTTTTTCCTAACATTATTTTTAGAAATAAATGTACATTGTTATAAACGACTTTCTTTCAGGGATCATAGTTTGAAATGATTTAGACACAAAGATATGATTTTTTTCTTGTTGAAATGGTAGCCTGTATATGTTAAACAGAGAGATGTACATGCCTACACAAACATGCATACATCATTCACACTCATATATCTGTATATACTTGCAGCTAATTTTACTTTTCTACAACATTTCAAATCACCACCATCACAAGCATAAGAATAAAAAAGATCTAGTTTTAAAAGTAAGGTTTGCTCACCTGGATAGTTTGAAATCAGAGAGAAAGATTTGAGCCTGGAGATGAAATCTTGAAACTGAATTTAATATTGGATCTGGATTTTTTTTATGTTGAAGCCTAATGTGCTTTACTCTAAACTGGATTTTGATCCTTAATTTGATGTATTTTTGAGTTAAATATGTTGCTTGATCTGGTTTGCCTCGGGTTAAATCATTGTTGAGTTTAAATCTGGTCTTAATGTTGCATGCCTTTTGATTCAGCTGTTCATTTGCTTTGCTTTAGATTTGTATCTGACACTTGATCCTTGAATTACTGAGTTGATCTTCACACTTTGTTTTAAAATGTTTCAGGTTTTGATGCTTTGATTTCTAGATTTGAACTTGAATCTATTTTTAGGTTGAGATGTTTATTTGAATTTGTGGTTTGATTTCATTTTCTTTTCAGGTTTATTTGTTGAAAGGTGAAGAGAAAAAGAGTTTGAATTGAAAAACAAGTAACGAGGTTTTTTCTTAAAAATATGTTATTTATTTTTCAATTTTAAAAGAAAACTATAGTGACATTTGTTAATCTTAAGGCATGCATAAGCTACACATGTTATAATCCTTTATCATATTCTTACATTTGTCTATGCATTTCCATTACACTAGTTAATGTATGAATTCTCAAGTTTACAAGTATAAATTCAAGTTGTATTCTTCTTATATTTGTACTTTTGTATTAAATATTATATATATATAAATTGTACTTACATAACTTTTAAAGAAAATAATTTAAACTTAATTATACATATGTATTATATTTATGCATTTCTATTATTTTTATTTTATACTTTTATAACTTTCAAATAGCAATTCAAAAATTATTGTATTAATTTCAAAATATAATCTCCAAATAAAAATATCAATTTCATGTAATTTGGAAAACAAATTTTTATTAATTGAAAATATAATGTTTTCAAATCCAATATATTTATAAGATTTTTAATTTTGAATTTCAATTCCAATATTCAATTTAAAATAAATTTATAAATATAAATAAATAACAAAACATATCTTTATAGATTTGGGAAAATTTGAATTAATTCACCATTAAATTCATAATTTAACATTAATTACCAAATTAAATTTAATCAAAAATCGGGATCGTTACACTTCGGCTAAAACCGTGCCATGTTTTATCATCTCAACTTTATTCCTTACCATCTTTGTTCCTTATCGCATGTTTTGGAAGATGGTTCTGATGCTGCTTATTTTGATTTCGACTTTAATGATGCCGCGTTCTCTGTAATGGCCATTGTGATGCTGCATATTTTCCTTAAGGCATTGACGTCGAGATTCATCGATGTCATCATCATCTCTATGGCTTTTAACTATGTAAACTAACATAAATCCACTTATATCGTCAACATATTGATGCAAAGTGAACTATTTTGGCCTCTATGATCTTATACTTTATCGATTAAGGGTTTTAACATGATTTTCAAGATTAAAGAGGAGCGATGACCCCATTGAGGCGATACTGTTGTCGAGCTTAATCAATATACAAGGTTTTATTGTTTTGGTTGTATAGCCTATGGTTTTGAGGTGCGACAACCGATAAGTGATATTGACATTCATCAATATTATTTATAAAAGCATTTATCATGGCATAAATATTTTAGATAAAGTTAAAGGCTATATCTTCCTTGTTTTAAAGTATGATTTTCAAGGGTTAAATCATTTATAAAGAATTATGATTTCAAGGAAATAAAAAAGATATTTGGCCTAGAATTTTACTAAAGAGACTATTATTCTTATCACCTTTAGATAAATTGTGATATGATGAATTGACTTAGAGATTAGAAAACCAGATGGGAATGGTGTAAGGTAGTGTCCTATACTTCAGCTGTTATCCCCTAGTCAATATAAGTCTAAAATTCTAGTGCGTAGGGCTTTATGATGGGTAAGACTAAAAGCAGGTTTACGCATAGAAAGGAATACGAGAAGATGAGGTAGATTATTGGTCAGCCCGCAAAACCGTTGGGAGTAGAGTAACCCTAGGAATAGTAAGTTTCGAACTGGTTGTCCAATTGTCTTCTAACACTATGTTAGAGAAATTGATATCTCTGGCAGGCCCGACTCAGCGATAGGTTTGTTATTACTCTAAAAAAGTTATAATGTTGAGACAAACAGTCCATTTCTTTAGACAAATTGGCCATAATTTCCTATGTTGCATGATTGCATATTATTGTGTATATTGCCTATTTGAATGATTGTGGTTGCAGGATTTATTTTGCAAAAGATTATTTTAAAAAGTGATATTAATGAGGGAAAAACCCGTTCCGCTCAGCGGTGTGGTCTCACTAAATATCTATAAACTAAAATGGCATATTATTATTTACACTAGCTTTTAGTCTGGCTCGAAGTTTATGTTTTCCCCTTAAACTCCTTGGTGCTTAAATTTGATTTGAATTGGTCGGGATTAAGGATATTTAAGGTTAAGTAGGTTCGACGAACAAAGTTTTTGGAGATGTGCAAGAGGCAGGTCTAGTTATGTAGAACTTATATACACACACACATATACATACATACATACATATATATATATATATATATGTATGTATGTATGTATATATATAATCTTTTGTGTTGAAATTTCATTTTGTAGAATGTATGTAATTACATATGTTATAATTACCTAGCAGTAGACTCTAATTAACCAAGGAGACATCTTTACATGTCGCTCTTGGAGTATTTTGTAATAATTATATTTTATCTGAACCCGAGCATTGTTTGGGATTGTGTAATAAACATGAAATATCATCTTTGAATGAAATGAGAATGTTTGTTTAAAAGTGTTTCATAATCTTGTGCTTTGATATTATTGATACAATTAACATATTCGCATTTTTTTACCGAAAATTAATCATATAAATTACTACAACATCTATAGCAGTTAGTTTCGAACCTCAAAATGGCGGATGTAACGACTTGATATCAGAGAATAGGTTTATGCAAATCAGAAAGAATTTTTGAACTTAAAAGAGTATCCAAATGAATTAGAGAATAAGATTGGAGAAGGGATAACGCTATAGTAACATACTTGTATTTACTATATATAAGTATGCACTTTATCTCTATTCTCCCCCTCTCTTAGACCATTCTTCCTTATCTTACTAAGGTCCGAATGTAGATTTAATGAAGTATGATATGGAGGCAGGAAACAGATGAATGAATCTCGATAGAGGAAGTGCTACAACCAGTGGAATTGTCAGGCCCAATACCTAAAGGTATCCGGATCGACAGACAACTACAAATGTAGGTGCAGGAACAACACCGGTTGATATGGGAGTAATGTATCAAATCTTTGTCAACATTATGTAACTAGGAGCTGCTACTCGTTTAGTTATTGGAAATGCTGGAGGAGTGAATCATGAAGCCCTAATTTTTAATAACTGTATTGTTTTTAGTAGAGACTATACAATACTTGGAGGAAAGCCATTCATTGGAACTAAGGATGCCATCGAAGTGTAGATTTGGTACTTCATTTTGAAAGGTTCTTCGCTGATCTTGGTTTGAATGATGAGAAAAGGAGGAGTTTGGCATCTAGGCAACTACAAGGAGCTGCGTTGTACTAGTGGAATGATTGTTGGGATAACAGAGGAAACTTTGACTTGGGTTGAATTTAGGAGGAGGTTTGAAGAGAGGTTTATGTCTAAGACTGCTAAATCAACTCTAGTAAGGAAGTTTACTGAGTTGGTGCAAGGTGATGTGACCGTGCTTGAGTACGCAACCAGATTTAAGGAACTATCGCAATATGTGTATGCTACCGTGCATATAGTGATAAAAAGGAATAAGAAGTTCATCTGTGGTTTGAGACCTAATCCTGCTAAGGCAACTTTAACACATCTCATGGATCCATGTGATGTAGTCGTAGAGAAGTCTTTGAGGAATGAAGTGATGCTTATTTTTTCCAGTAATAACAAGCTAGCAAAGAGTTGGAATGGAAAAAAAAATCATAAAAGGAAGTTCTTCTAGAAAAAGGGAACTCAAAAGGGCAGAACTGCTAAGAGTGGAAAAGCAAGTGTTGCGTGTTACATGTGTGACAAGGATAAGTATTTTGCAAACGATGTCATTCCGGGAATGGAAAGACAGTCATTGGAAGGAAGAACATCAAGTGATTTAATTATGACCAGATCAAGCATTACAAGAACAGTGCAAGGAACCAGTTAAGGTTTAGAAAGGAAAGTGTTTTTTTGGAACCAGTGGAAAAAGGGAAGGCTATGATGGGAGATACGCATTTGATTCATGGCTTACCTGTTAGAGTAATGTTTGATACTGGTGCATCACATTCTTTTATATCTCGTTGTTTGATAGATAAGCTTAACCTAGAACCTTCATACCTTATTACTTCCTTAATGTTAAGGGTTGCAGATCCAATAGGAAGATACACAATTCTAGGGATGAGACGTGACCACTTAGGGTTTGAATTATTAAGTCATATATTTACTTGGAGTTTGCATATGTTTGACTTTATAGGCTTTAGGATTATTTTGGATGTGGACCTGTTAAGTAAATATGATGTTAGGATATTTTGTCACGATAGGAAAATATCACAAAGATACCTTAATAGTAGCGGCCAAATTGTATACTCAGTAATGAATCTAAGTTTGGATGTTCGTTCTTTGTTGGTTGTGATAGAGGAGGAAGACGAGCTGAATCGGGTTTCTGTAGTTAGAGAATTTGCAAATGTTTTTTAGCCTATTACGGGACTATCGCCGAAACGAGCTATTGAGTTCCGAATAAATCTTATACTTGGAGCTGAACCCTTAAGTAGACCGTCTAGTAGAAGGACGCCTACCAAAATGAAGGTGCTAAAGGTGCAGTTGTTGGATTTAGAAAGGAAATTTTTAATAGACCAAGGTGTTTACCTTGGAGAGCGACCGTGGTGTTTACGAAAAAAACAGATGGGATAGGAAGTATGTGTATCGATTGTCATAAGTTGAATGAGAAGATAATAAAGAATCAGTATCCTTTTCCAAGGATAGATTATTTATTTGATTAATTGAGCGAAGCCAAAGTATTTTCTAATTAGATATAGCAATAGGGTTCTATCAATTAAGAGTGGAAAAGGACAACCTTCCTTTAACAATGTTTCGAATGAGATATAGTTCATACGAGTGGTAAAGATGACATTCAGGTTAACTAATGCGTCCGCTTTCTTTGTAGATTTACTGAACCAAATCTTCTGAGTGCATATGGATAGATTTGTATTGGTGTTTATAGATGACATTTTCATATATTCTAGAAATGAGTGAGACCATGAGACTCACCTTAGAATAGTGCTTGAGATGTTGAGACAGCATAGCTTAAGGCAAAGTTTTCAAAGTGTCATTTTTGGAAGAAAGAAGTAAAATTCCACGGCCACGTAGTTTCAAAAGAAATGTTGCCAGTAGATCTCGCTAAGATAGAAGCGGTTAACAATTGGAAGAGACCCGAGACAGTGACTGAGATAAAGAGTTTTCGGGATTTGCTGGCTACTACCGAAGATTTATCAAGGATTTCTCTCCTATAGTAGCACTGACGACTAAACTAATAAGGAAGGACGTGAAGTATTTTAGAACGATAAATATGAGGAGGTCTTCCAGAAGCTGAAACATTTATTGACCAATGTGCCTGTGTTAGTAGTCCCGGATGGAAATCAAGATTTGGTGGTGTATATCGATGCGTGCAGGACTGGGCTGAGGGTTATGTTAATGCAGAGAGGTAAAGTGATTGCCTACGCTTCTCGACAGCTCAGATCCGTGAAGTTAGATGTCCAACTCATGACTTAGAATTAACTACGGTAATTTTTTCCATGAAGGTGTGGAGACATTATCTTTTGAAAGAATGATTCGAGTTATATATGAATCACAAATCTCTATGATGCTTATTCAATAAGAAGGAGTTGAATATGAGATAGTGGAGATGGTTGGAGTTTTGACCTGCTTATGATTTCTGAATTGAATAAACATTAGGGAAAGGAAACAAAGTTGTAGATGCGCTTAGTAGAAAACAATAGAATGCAGTGTTAGCAATGATATCAGAATGGAAAGATTTAGAAGCATTAACTACTTGTAGTGTGCGGTTAAGATCGACTGCCAGTTCTAGTCAGAGTATCGCTAGGTTATCATGCTTGGTATTGGCCAAGAATAGTTTCTAAGCAAAGAGATGATCCATTGCTGGCTGAAAGAATTAAAAGGTTGGAAAATAGAACTGAATTCGATAAATTGAAAGACTTTTATCTTTATCAAAATAGATGGTCGATAGGGCGGTTGTGTGTTCCTGATGATCGTGACCTAAGGAAAGAAGTTCTTAGGGAATCTCATTGATCAAAATTTACTATTCATCTTGGAGGAAAAAAGATGTATCAAGATATGAAGAGAAGTTTCTTCTGGGAAGAAATGAAAAGGGATGTAGGATTATGGGTAAAACAATGCTTGAATTTTCAATAAGTAAAGGCCGAGCCTCAGAAGCCTAGAGGATTACTTCAGCCTTTGTACATATCAGTATGGAAATGGAATTATGTATCCATGCATTTCATAGATGGATTGCCAAGGTTGAATATGGGAAATGAAAGTATCTGGGTTGTGGTAGATAGACTGACTAAGAGTGCACACTTTAGTCCTATTAAGTTGACAAGGATGGCACGGTTTTAGCTAAGTTATTCATGAAGAATATAGTTAGACTGCCTGGAGTTTGTAGTAGTATAGTCAGTAACATTATTTACTAATGAATTATGGAAGTCGATAAGAGGTTTTAGGTACCAAGCTCAAGATGAGTACCACTTACCATTCATAGACCGACGAGCAAATAAAAAGAGTTAACAAAGTCTTGAAGGATTTCTTAAGAGCAGTGTGCTATATTTTGGAGGATCATGGTATGACCATCTATACTTAGTGAAATTCTCGTATAACAATAGTTATCAAACTAGTATAGGGATGGCACCTTTTGAAGCTTTGTATGGAAAACCGTGCAAATCGTTGGTATGTTAGTTGGAGACTAGAGATAGATTTGTTTTTGTCCAGATATGGTAAGAGAAGCCGTAGAAAAGATTGAGTTGATTCGAGATAGAGCGAAGGAAGCTCGGTCTTCATAGAAAATTTATGCTTCTTAGTTGAAGATCATGTTTTCTTCAAAGTATCACCGATGAAGGCTGTCGTAAGATTTGGAAAGTCAGAGAAATTAGCGCTTAGGTTTATTGGACCATTTCTTATTATAGAAAGGATCAAGAAATTTGCTTACAGATAGAGTTACCGAACCGTCTGGCAGGAGTCTATAACGTGTTTCATGTCTCTCATCCCAGGAAGTGTGCTCGGGATTCAAAAATTATTATCACTTCGACTGTGTTAAAAGAATTAGTGTGGAACTGAACATGACTATATTTAGGTAGCTAGTTCGTATCGTGGCTAAATATAAGAAAAAGTTAAGAAACATGACAGTCAAGTTAGTAAAAGTCCAGTGGAACGATGACGAGAGGGACTGTACTTGGAAGATTGAAGACAGGATTAGGGACACCTATCCTATTTTATTTGATGGTATGTCTTATGTTTATGATTATTGTTGTATACCTTATCATAATTTCATGAATGAATTTTTAAGGAAAGGAGTCTGTAACAACCCTAATTTAAATTAACATTATTTAGGTTATTTAATTAGATAAATTAAATAAAATAATATAAAAGGGATAAGAAGATTGAGATTTGACGGGTAATATTGGTCGAGACTTAATTAATGAACTAAAAAGGTCGATTAGAACATTAATAAGAAGGAGGAATTCAAGAGAAAAAAGCTAGGAATCAAGAGTAAAGCTTAAGGAAAATCAGTCATCACTCAAATCTCAACCTTCTTTAGAAAAGCTAGGAATCAAGAGTGAAGCTTAAGGAAAATCAATCATCACTCAAATCTCAACCTTCTTTAACTAATCAAGGTGAATAATAGTTATTCATCTCAATTTTTAATTACAATTTCAATTTAAGTATAAAGCCGAATCTTTTGATGTTGTTATGCCATGTTTTAATTATTTGGATGATATATACGTATTGTTAATTATTAGGATTTATTTATGAAATTGGTTAATAGGTTTGAGTGTGAAAACCTATCATATGATATCCAAATGACTTGAATTTTGATATGATATTAGAAAAATTATTTTAGATACAGGTAAATAGGCACAAGGAAGAAGTTTCAAAAAAATTTAGTCTCATGGACAACAAGTTTGTTTTTAGTCTAAAGGACACTTTTTAGTGTTCACTGAAAATGATAGTTACAACTATCATTCTGTGATTTACACTAAAAAGTGTCCTTTATCCTAAAAAACAAACTTCTTGTTTCTAAAACTAAAATTTTCTCTAACTTTTCCCTTGAGCCTAAAAACCCCATTTAGAAATAGGTTTTAAATTTCATAATTTTCCAAATTAGTATGAATTTATTATAAATTTTCTAAGTGGAGAAAACGAGTTACTTTGGGATTTAATCATTATTAATAATTAATTAAAGTTTTTGTCCCTGAAAATTCTATAAGTTAAAGAGAATAAGAAATTGGATTTATTATGATTTTTGGGGTTTTTCTTAATTGTTTAAGAATGATTAGTAATTTATTAAGCTAGAAGGGCTTAATTGTAATATTAAGTTATTAATATAACGGGTTAGTCTGCAAAGTTTTGGGAATGAAATTTTAATCTAAGACAATTTTTTGAAAAGGATTTGATAAAGATAATTATTATCCAATGAAATTTTGACAAAGAATAGGAATTGTAGGAAAAGAACTTACTTTTATTAGCAAAATTACAGTTTTGATGATAGTTACAACAATGCCTAGCTTGCACGGTCAATGCCGCACTTAATCATATAGTGTATATAGTCTACGCCATCAATCATGGGTAATGCATAAGATATCAACTTTGGTTGGTATGGAATGGATTTGCCTTGGTTGAAGTATGAAGCGTAGAACCGTGTGTTCTCTCTTCGGCTAGAACCATGTCACGTTTTATCAACCATGCCACCTATTTTTGACAACAACACCTAAAGGTAGTGATGCCGCATCTTTTAATTTCAGCTATAACCATATTGCATTTTATCATCTCGACTTTATTCTTTGCTACCTTTTTTCCTTGTCGCATGTTCTTGGAGAAGGCTATGATGCCACTTATTTTAACTTCGACTCTAATGATGCTGCATTTCTCTGCAATGGCCATAGTGATGCCGCCTATTTTTCTTAAGATGAGTTAAAGATTCATTAATATCGCCACTCATCTTTAATGCTTTGAACAATGCAAATTAACATAATGCAACTTACAATTGGCAGCCTATATATGCAAAGTGAACTATTTTAGGCTCTATGACCTTATATTTTATTGATTAAAGGTTCTAACATGATTTTCGATATTAAAAAGGGCGATGACTCTTAGAGGCTTTATTCACACCGAGCTTTATCAATATAAAGTGTTTTATTATTTGGCAATATAGTCTATGTTTTTGAGGTGTGACAACCTCTAAGTGATATCAACATTCATTAATGTTATTTATAAATGCATATATCATGACATAAATATTTTGGATAAAGTAAAGGGTTATATCTTCCTTGTTTTAAAGTATGATTTCAAGGTTTAAATTACTTATAAAAAAATATGTTTTTAATGAAATAAAAAGGGTATTTAGCCTAAAATTTTGCTAAAAAGATTATTATTCTTATCACCTTTAGATAAATTATGACAGGGTGAATTGACTCAGAGATTAGAAAACCATATGGGACTATTGTAGGCTAGCACCCTATACTTCAGCTGTTAGCCTCTAGATGATATAAGTCTACAATTCTAGGCGTAGGCCTTTATCATGGGTAAGACTAAAAGTAGGTTTACGCACGGAAATGAATACATAAAGATGAGATAGGTTATTGGTAAGCCTGTAAAACCACTATGATCAGAATGACCCTAAGAATAGTAAGTTTTGGACAGACTGCCCAGTCTTCTACTAACAACATGTTGGAGAATTTGATATATCTGATATGCCCAAATCAGCCATAGGTTTATAGTTAGCCTGAGGATACTATAATGTTGGGATATATATTCCGTTGGTTTAGACAGATTGGTCATGATTTACTTTGTCGCATGCATGCATATTATTGTTTATATTGTCCATTTGAACTATTTTGGTTGCAGGAGTTATTTTTCAAAAGATGTATTCTAAAAAGGGAAATTAGTGAGGGGAAAACTTGTTCCACTCAGCAACATGGTCTCATTGAATATCTATAAACTGGGATGGTATACTATTATTCACACTAGGCTTTTTGTCTGACTCGAAGTTTCCTTAAACTCTTAAGTGCTTAAAATTTTATTTAAGTAGGTTGGGAGTAAGGGTTTTTTTAGGTTAGGTGGGTTCGGAGAATAAAGCTTTCGGATACGTGCATGAGGCAAATCTAGCTATGTAGTAACTTGCATATGTATACACACACATATGCATACATAGATTATCCGTTGTGTTGAAATTTCATTTTGTGGAATGTATGTAATGGTAGATGTCAGAACCTCCTAGTTGTAAACTCTGATCAACCAAGGGCATCTTTATATGTTCTCTTGGAGTATTTTGTAATAATTATATCTTATCTAAACCATAACATCGTTTGGGATTATGTAATGAACATGAAATATCATCTTTGAATGAAATGAAATTTTTTATTTGAAAGTGTGTTTGAAATATTTCATATTCTTATGCTTTGATGTTATTATTACAATTAACATATCTGCATTTTGACATCGAAAATTAGTGCTATAGATGACTAGAATCTATAGCCGTTAGTTTCAGGCCACAAAATGGGTGATGTGATAAATTTCTCTACAATGTGTACTCTGGTGGTATATGTTGAATATGCGCTTATATGATTTTTGTTTGATGATAATAAACATATATACGTTCGTTTAAATGTATTTGTTAATGTACTATTTTATTTTTCACAGATTAAATAAATATTTGCTGAATAAAATAAATAACACGGAATTTGAATTCAAACGAATATTTTATTCAAACAAATATTTATTACAATTTTGAATAGTACAAATTCAAGCTCTCACTATTCACTATACAACTTTGATACAAATTCAATTGCATCACAATTTTACATTTACAGTTGACCTCACTACATATCACTCACACTGATATTTTATCTTCAACTGCATCCCAGTTTGAATCCAGCATCTGAGCAATCTGCAAAAATATACACTAACGCAGTAAAATTGAAAAAGAAATATTTTTGCAATATAAAATAAAACGTGAATTTTGAAAATGATATTTGCCTCAGTTAATTGGGTTGTTCGTCATAATTTAAATTTGAATTCATCATACACGAACAACTTGTGACATACACAGTGTATTACTGTATATGCCACAAGGCCGTGCACGCCGATATATACACTTGATTGTTTTACAGGGACAGGTGAGCACATGTCAAACCCAAATGAAAAGCCGGGTTCAACTCACGTGCAATAACATAAATATCACAACTCTCAGCACAAGGTCAAACCCGAGTTTTAAAACTGGATTCAACTCAGGTGATAAATCAAATGAAATGGTCAAGATACATAATTTATAGGGTCGACCAAAAATCCAAATGCACAAAAGCATGATGCAAACTGAACAACAGATCAGCCATGACCAAAGAGAAGTCAAAGCAAATGAACACAGTAGACATGTGCAGCAACAGTGAATGGGGCAATGCACAAGACAGTGTACAACATCAACTACACAAAGCCAAGCATGAAACAGGTGGACAGTGAAACCAGGCAACGACTTCAGGCATGATTCAGCTGCATATACAACAGGTATGGTGACACAAGTTATACAAGACAAGATGAAATGAAGCATGTACATAGGCCACCACTGAAACAACTTTAATGCAAACAGTCGAAGTGGTCAATGCTCAATGCACAGTACAAACAAATGCATCAATATTTGTAAGTGACACAACAAACGCGAAGCATGCAAGCTCGGGCACAAAGTAGTGGAACTGCAAATATCCAAGTACAGCATGAACAAGTCAATGACTACAAGCTAACACATTACAACAGATTCAAGGCAACAAAGAATGGCCATACACAAGGCATGGGGGCAGTACAACTAAACCAACATGATGACAACACAGCAAAGACCACAAGCCAATTAATGAATCGGCATTGCTTGAAGACTACAGCAAAAACAAAGTCAACCCAGATAAAAATGAAGCCACCGCAAACAGATGACATCAAGAACAAACAAGACCAGCAAATAAATGAAACAGCATATATACATATATGCAGCTTGAATACGAATACATCAAGTCACGGTCCAAACCAGTAAACAACACTTTGAATGAAAATCAAAGCATGTACAAGTTGTACTATGCATATGGTCAAGCTGTTATTCAACACAACAATGCAGCACAATTCAGATAGCATGTCAACAAGACTCGACTAACAGTAAACAGGTGAACCAAACTAGCCAATGCAACAAGTATCATGATACAACAAAGCAATGCGACCAGATTTTCATATCAAGCAAGTTCGACATCAGGATGAGAAGAACCAACAGAACAACCATGTATCAATACCAAATACAACAGTTCGAACATGCCAAAGTCAAAGAGAAAGTCATGGGTAATCAAGGAAATCAATGTCGTGTTTCTAATCAAAGTCAAAATCGTGATGACCACGATATCAATTCGAAACCGTGTCAACCAAGCAACGATAATACGAAATTGACGAAGTCAAATAAATCATCATCGTTCAACAAATATCAGATGGCCGATAGCATAAAATTGAAAAAATCAGACGAACGAGAATTCAGGAAATTGACTCCTATAAAATGCCCCAATCATCATCGGCATGAAGACACGAGTTCGAATACGAAAATCGAAAAGCACAAAAGCATAAATTCTTACCAAAGCATAAATCGAACTCGTCGAAGCAGCAGTGAGCAACGAAGAATTGATCGAGCAAGGCAACACGCAAATTCCTATCCATCGAGCAAATAGCGCAGCTTCGAAAGCCTTAGTTTTTGGACAAAGAGGAACAACCATTATCACATATGAGATAAAAGAAAAGGGCTGACATAGTAAAAATAATAATAATAGAAGATTGGGCCGGTTCTACCAATATTAATTTAGGCTTAGTTTTTTATAAATTAGGGTTTTGTATTTTAAATTTGCTTTTAATTTGTATTTTCTTTTTTAAACCGTTTATTTTTCTAGTCGTGTGACTAGGGGACAAGCTACGTGGCGTAGCTTGAGAATTCGCAACTCAGTGGCTGAGTTGTGGCAGGGTTTTGAGCGTAGAGTTAGATTAGTCAATAGCGGGTATAGCGAGTTTACGTGTGTAAGCGAGGGACTATCTAATTTCTAGAAGAAACCTTGGGGGCAGCACGTAGGCAGGGTTTTGCCGAAGCTGGGTAAATTCTGTGTTGTTCTGTTTTTTCTGTTATTTATATTCTGCGATATCTGTGCTGCTATTCTGTGATCTGAATTGAAATTATTTTATAAGCTTCCGCGATTAATTTTATAATTTACACTATCACCCTATTCACCCCCCTCTAGGGTGAAATCGATCCTACAAGTGGTATCAGAGCTAGGATCAAAAGCCGTTTTTTGTTTTAAAATTTTGATTTTACAGAAACCAAATTTTGGATTTAAAAATTCGTGTTTCAAAAAAATCGGTTTTTGTTTTAAAAATTTGAATTTTTAAAATGGCTTCTTTTAATAATGCTTTTGCAGAGGGTCAGTCGATAGTTAGACCACCAATGTTCAATGGTGAATATGCTTTTTGGAAAAATAGGATGAATTTTTTTTTGAAAACCATTGACGCATGGGATATTGTTGAGACAGGTTATAAAACTCCAATTATAACTGTAGATAATCAGGAAATAGAGAAACCAAAGGAACAATGGACAAAACTAGAAAATAAATTACAAAATACTAATGCCAAAGCTATGAATTCTATTATCTGTTCATTAGATCAATTTGAATTTAATCGTGTCTCACATTGTCTAACTGCGCAGGAAATATGGCACATACTAGAAGTGACCCACGAAGGAACATCTCAAGTCAAAGAATCTCGCCTTGCCATGCTAAGCAGCGAATACGAGAACTTTACAATGGCGAAGGAAGAAAATGTCAAAGAGATGTACGGACGACTTTCCAATATCGTATACAAATCAAAAGCTCTCGGAAAAACATACACCTAATTGGAAATAATTCGAAAAATCCTCAGAGTCCTTCCACGAAGCTTTGAAGCGAAAGTAGCTTCCATTCAAGAATCGAAAGATTTAAAACAACTCAAAGTTGAAGAACTCATCGGAAATCTCACCACTTATGAGCTAGAAATGAAATTCAGGGAAGAGCGTGAAGGAGGAGATACTCGAAAGAAATCAATAGCTCTCAAAGGAACAACTGAAAGTGATGACGATGACGATGATGATGCAGCAGCAGAATTGGAGCTATTAATAAAGAAATTCAAAAAGTGGAATTACAAATATGGAAATTCGGCTCAAATTCAAAGAGCAAAAAGCAGAATAGCTAAAGCACTAGACTACTCTGAAGAACAGAAGATCATCTGTCACAAGTGCAACCAACCCGGACACATTAAGCCCAATTGTCCTCAAAATCAACGCGACTTTAAAAAGAAATCAAAAAGGAAAATTTTGCAGCCACGTGGAATACAAGTGACGAAGATAATCAAAGTTCTAGCAGTGAGAGTGAGAAAGCAGATATGTGCCTTCAAGGGAATATAACTGATAGCGACGATGACGAGCCAAGTGAGGTATCAAAACTTACTCACTCTGAATTACTTATTTATTTACACGAAGTAAATGGCTGTTTTGAACGACTTAGGGAAAAATACGCCAAACTTGAATCTCAAAAGGATACTTTGATAGAATGCAATGAACAACTTGATCAATTAGTTAAGAACTATCAACGTAGAATCCCTAAGTGTGATAAGTGTCCAACATTCGAAGAGGAAATTAAAAAATCAGAAATCAATATAAAATCACTTGAAAATGAAATTCTGATTTTAAAAGAGAATGAAAATACTAGGAGAGAGAATTCTATTAAAAAGTGCACACAATTGTTAAACGAAAATGAATCTCTCAAAACACAAGTCCAACAATTGTCAACGACTTTAGATAAATTTTCAAAAAGTGAAAAATCGTTGAATATGCTATTAGGAAAGCAAACTGTTAATACGGTTAGACAAGGACTTGGATATAATAATTCGAAAATTGTTGCAAGCAATATTAATCAAGTTAATTCTATGTGCACAATTTGTAGAAAATTTGGACACGATCACAATAATTGTTGGTATAGACCCAAACATGTGAAAACTATACCGATTTGGGTTCCAAAAGGCACAAATATAAAAAATCTCAAAGTTAAACAAATTTGGGTGCTGAAGGGAACAATTATAAATAGTTTTGGGTCTCCACAAAATTGTTTTTCAAAATTTTCTGCCACTAACAACCATGGACCTATAAAAACAAATAGGTCACATAAATCTTTCATCGTGTAGGTGTGGTGGCAGGCTAAGGAACAACAATAGTGTTCTCTGGATTTTGGCTGTTCCAGAAACACGACGGACGACGAAGCAAAGTTCCTTAGCCTAGTATAAAGGTGACAGAATCACAATGGACAACGACGAAAAATATCGTAAAGGTAAAACAGGTAATGGTATGTTTTAAACGATATATTAAATGTGATAATCTGCACCGTAGTTTGAATTAAATCAGCCAATATTGATTTGATGAAAAGATGATGATTTTGTTTCTGACTTATTCAACATAGTTGGCCAATTATATTCTTATGCCAGAAACACTATAAAGTTCTCTAGATTCTTTGAATTACTTCATATATATCAGTTTGGATTAAAAATAGTGTTTTGTTGGATAATACAATTGATTATAATATGGCTGACTCTATATTCACGGTTTTCTGATTATTTACACGGCTTCAATTCAATTTCAAAAGAATGTCATTTAAATTGTTGTTAAACTTGAATTTGAAATTTTTGGTGCACACTTCATGGTTTGGTCAATCAAATTCAATTAATAATTTTTGAGTGAAAGAGAAATTCAGATGCAGATTACTCTGGTAATCTAGTTGATAGAAAAATTACTAGTTGAACGTGGTTTTTGAGACATTTAGTAACTGCATCGTTTTTCAAAGAAAATATCTGCATATTTTTCATTTCAAATAATTTTCAAATGGCAGAAAATTTTCTTTTAAAACCCCCTGGAGAAAATCATTTTTGACCATATTTTCAGATTAGTCATTTTTGAAAAATTAATTTCATAATTATTTTTGAGTTTGATTTTAAATGACTATTTTGACTAATCTGACTCCCTAATGTTTATCGAAAAGAAAAATAGTGATTGAAAAAGTGATGAGTGTTAATATTGATCAAATATTATGACTCGAGATGGTATAATTAATAAATTTCTTTAGAAATTTAAACAAGAGTTATAAAACTGTTTGTTGGTAAAAATTCCATGACCATCTCTATATCTATCATATTTCTAACGACCATCACTCATCAAAATTCTATATAGTTTGTCAATATGTGGTACTTTAAACAGGAATCGTTCGTTTTTCATTTTTCTCATTTTTTTTAAAAAAAGGGGTAATAATAATAATAATAATAAATACCAAAGTATTCACTCTCATTTAAAAGTCCTCACGGTTATGCATGGGTGAATTACTTGGAATTTGTTATGTGCTTCCATGCTCATTTAAAAGTCCTCGCGGTTATGCATGTATGGAACGCATATCAAAAGTTGATTTTTTTTTGTAAAATAAACAAGTTGATTCTAATCCCATTTAAAAGTCCTCACGGTTATGCGTGGTTAGAAGATACTTGAATTCATTTTTAAAAAAAATAAAATTGGAATACTACTAATCTCATTTAAAAGTCCTAACGGTTATGCATGGTTAGTAGATATTCAAATTCCTGATATAAATATGCCACAAATAGACACAACTGTATGGTTTTATATGATGACATCATTTCCATCATTCTAAAAGTGGAATATGCGCCTAAAAAAATATTTATGATTTTTGTTTATTTTTTATTGAAATTTAATATTTATATTCAATTGAGTTTTAATGTTGGATTAATATCGATCACTTTATCTCTATTTTCTCTAAAATTATTATTCTTTTGCTGATAACAAAAGGGGGAGAGAAAAGTTAAGATTTTGTCAAATAAAATCAAGCAAAGGTCAAATAATTTTCCATTTGCATCTAGACTCATTTGCATATTTCTATTTGTATGCATATATGTAGGGGGAGTATTGTGTAGAGAGGGAGCATTTAAATAGGGGGAGCAATTAGGATATATCTATGATCAAATACATTTAACATATTCAAAATCTTAAATATATTTTTGTTATCATCAAAAGGGGGAGATTGTTGAATATGCGCTTATATGATTTTTGTTTGATGATAATAAACATATATACGTTCGTTTAAATGTATTTGTTAATGTACTATTTTATTTTTCACAGATTAGATAAATATTTGCTAAATAAAATAAATAACACGGAATTTGAATTCAAATGAATATTTTATTCAAACAAATATTTATTACAATTTTGAATAGTACAAATTCAAGCTCTCACTATTCACTATACAACTTTGATACAAATTCAATTGCATCACAATTTTACATTTACAGTTGACCTCACTACATATCACTCACACTGATATTTTATCTTCAACTGCATCCCAGTTTGAATCCAGCATCTGAGCAATCTGCAAAAATATACACTAACGCAGTAAAATTGAAAAAGAAATATTTTTGCAATATAAAATAAAACGTGAATTTTGAAAATGATATTTGCCTCAGTTATTTGGGTTGTTCGTCATAATTTAAATTTGAATTCATCATACACGAACAACTTGTGACATATACAGTGTATTACTGTATATGCCACAAGGCCATGCAGGTCGATATATACACTTGATTGTTTTACGGGGACAGGTGAGCACAGGTCAAACCCAAATGAAAAGCTGGGTTCAACTCACGTGCAATAACATAAATTTCACAACTCTCAGGACAAGGTCAAACCCAAGTTTTAAAACTGGATTCAACTCAGGTGATAAATCAAATGAAATGGTCAAGATACATAATTTATAGGGTCGACCAAAAATCCAAATGCACAAAAGCATGATGCAAACTGAACAACAGATCAGCCATGACCAAAGAGAAGTCAAAGAAAATGAACACAGTAGACATGTGCAGCAACAGTGAATGGGGCAATGTACAAGACAATGTACAACATCAACTACACAAAGCCAAGCATGAAACAGGTGGACAGTGAAACCAGGCAACGACTTTAGGCATGATTCAGCTGCATGTACAACAGGTATGGTGACACAAGTGATACAAGACAAGATGCAATGAAGCATGTACATAGGCCACCAGTGAAACAACTTTAATGCAAACAGTCGAAGTGGTCAATGCTCAATGCACAGTACAAACAAATGCATCAATATTTGTAAGTGACACAGCAAACGCGAAGCATGCAAGCTCGGGCACAAAGTAGTGGAACTGCAAATATCCAAGTACAGCATGAACAAGTCAATGACTACAAGCTAACACATTACAACGGACTCAAGGCAACAAAGAATGGCCAGACACAAGGCATGGGGGCAGTACAACTAAACCAACATGATGACAACACAGCAAAGACCACAAGCCAATTAATGAATCGGCATTGCTTGAAGACTACAGCAAAAACAAAGTCAACCCAGATAAAAATGAAGCCATTGCAAACAGATGACATCAATAACAAACAAGACCAGCAAATAAATGAAACAGCATATATACATATGTGCAGCTTAAATACGAATACATCAAGTCACGGTCCAAACCAGTAAATAACACTTTGAATGAAAATCAAAGCATGTACAAGTTGTACTATGCATATGGTCAAGCTGTTATTCAACACAACAATGCAGCACAATTCAGATAGCATGTCAACAAGACTCGACTAACAGTAAACAGGTGAACCAAACTAGCCAATGCAACAAGTACCATGATACAACAAAGCAATGCGACCAGATTTTCATATCAAGCAAGTTCGACATCAGGATGAGAAGAACCAACAAAACAACCATGTATCAATACCAAATACAACAGTTCGAACATGCCAAAGTCAAAGAGAAAGTCACGGGTAATCAAGGAAATCAATGCCGTGTTTCTAATCAAAATCAAAATCGTGATGACCACGATATCAATTCGAAACCGTGTCAACCAAGCAACGATAATACGAAATTGACAAAGTCAAATAAATCATCATCGTTCAACAAATATCAGATGGCCGATAGCATAAAATTGAAAAAAATCAAACGAACGAGAATTCAGGAAATTGACTCCTATAAAATGCCCCAATCATCATCGGCATGAAGACACGAGTTCGAATACGAAAATCGAAAAGCACAAAAGCATAAATTCTTACCAAAGCATAAATCGAACTCGTCGAAGCAGCAGTGAGCAACGAAGAATTGATCGAGCAAGGCAATACGCAAATTCCTATCGATCGAGCAAATAGCGCAGCTTCGAAAGCCCTAGTTTTTGGACGAAGAGGAACATCCATTATCACATACGAGATAAAAGAAAAGGGCCGACATAGTAAAAAAAATAAATAGAAGATTGAGTCGGTTCTACCAATATTAATTTAGGCTTAGTTTTTATAAATTAGGGTTTTGTATTTTAAATTTGCTTTTAATTTGTATTTTCTTTTTTAAACCATTTATTTTTCTAGTCGTGTGACTAGGGGACAAGCTACGTGGCGTAGCTTGAGAATTCGCAACTCAGTGGCTGAGTTGTGGCAGGGTTTTGAGCGTAGAGTTAGATTAGTCAATAGCGGGTATAGCGAGTTTACGTGTGTAAGCGAGCAACTATCTAATTTCTAGTAGAAATCTTGGGGGCAGCACGTAGGCAGGGTTTTGCCGAAGCTGGGTAAATTCTGTGTTGTTCTGTTTTTTCTGTTATTGCGATTAATTTTATAATTTACACTATCACCTTATTCACCCCCCCTCTAGGGTGAAATCGATCCTACAGTATATTTTTTTTATTTTTCCTATTTAGACGACAACTACGAAAGTTTCCTCAAACACCTTCATTATAGATACTTGAATAAACACGGGTCAGATCCTTATCATGGGGCATATTGGAATCTCCCAAGAGTTGTCTCTATCCCTCTTTCTTCTCACTCTTTGTCCCCTAAAAACTCAATTTAAATGGAAGGGATTTATTTCTGAACTGTATAAGAAATCAATCTTGTATGAACCTGAATCGTTGTATAATTGCATATGTAACCTGAGTAGCTTATGAACTTTACCATTTTAGTTTTACTATTATCAGCCTATTTTTAAAATATGATACAGATTATAGAAATCTCAAAAAGTCTTGTCCCTGTGGAACTCTTCAGTAAATATGTCAAACTAAAGAAGTATTTCAAAGAAAAATCCCTTGTTCTCAATATATTGTAGTTAGCGAGACATGGCTTTCTTAGAGACCTAAAAGAAGTCTACATGCAGTTTCATCACTTTCACTTTAATTTCTTATGTAATGAAAAAGGTAAATTACTGAACGAAATTCGAACTTATAATTCCAAACTAATATGTGATCATACTAACTCTTCCATTGGGGAATGGGATTATCATCAATTCCCTCTTGTTAATACCCCAAAAGGGATTCAACTTCCTTTGACTCTACTCTTATCCTATCTATTGGGTCAATTAAAAAGGTCGAAACTGTTGTTTCAAAACTTTAAGAGCTAATTAAATGAATAGCATTGTGATGTAATTCAATTTTCTTCATCATTTGTAAACCTTTGTTGTTACTAATAAAAGAACTTGGTTTTCATGTATTAATTCATGTTTTACTTATTCTTAATAGGAAACCCAGTCAGTGCACACATCTGATCCTTTAGATGTTTCCTCGCTAGTGATTGAAATTAAAGATAGACTACTAGTTGATATTGAAAAGAAGCGGTATTCACAGGACGCTTTAGCTTTACGATTTCCAAATAATCCGAAGGCATAAGAATGGCATTGGAAATACTTCCAACTAAAACCGACCTTTAAAGGTCTAAAGCAAACGAATCTTTAGATTAGAAGAGTGGATTAGAGAGATGGATAAAGGAATTCCGAAGTTGAAAGAGCAGATAGACTCAGCCTTAGAATCCAGACCTTTAGTTGAGATTGACGTCGAAATGGATAAATTACATCAATGGATAAATGGACTCAAAGTGGAGTTAAGAGTCAAGTGTCTTGCCAATCCTTGGAACTCATCGTTAATAAAGGTGATTCCAGTCTCCCTACTCCTACTCCTAGAAGGACAACAAGATGTCAATCTTTCGTTAATCAAGAATTTCCTACATTATTGAATCCATTTATGAGTTTAAGTGAGGTTGTGAACTCCAAATGAAGCGGACAAGTTAAATCTGAATGCATGCAACTTTTCACCAAGTGGAATGAAAAAATATCTCAATGAATATGAAAGCAAAGGTCAAAAGCTTGAGCGTAAGAAATATACTCTTAAACAAGAGTTTGAAGAGTTAAAAAGCATGGTTTAAACTTTGAGAGGAGCCAATAAGGCTCTCCATCATGTTTTGAAAACTCAAATTGATTTAGTTGATGATGCATATATTATTCAAAGGAAGGAAAAGAAATTTAAAGAGCTTTTGAACGTTGTCCTTCGCCATATTACCGATCCTTTGATTGTTAAGGATTTAGACAAGATAGCAAAGGTCCTTGAGCTTTGATAATGATTTGCTTTAAACAAATCTTCTTTTGTGTGATTTCTTTACCTGTAACTTTGTATATAATGTGTTAGATTGTAAATGAATTTGTATTTGAATGAATGTTACCTCGGATGTAAGGTATATAGCCTTGAATTGATCTTATTTGAAATCATTTGATGATCAATATTTTGCTTTCCAAATTTTGAGCTTTTAATTGATATTATGTTCGTTAAGAAAATTAAGAACCTTGCTAATTGAGCTTTTATAATTCGATACAAAATTTACTTTCCATTAATAAATATCGAACAGCTTGTTCAGTAATGGAGAATCCCGTTAAATGAGTTCAAATATGAATTGAGAGCTGATTTAGTGAACCTCCATCGTCGAAAAATCCTTTTCATAATAAGGTGAATAAAAGCCCAGAGAACCATTCTGGTTATAGAGTGAAGGGAAGACCAAAAAATATTTTTTATTTAATAAGACCAAAAGCTCACCTATTGTTAATAATAGAAGTCCAGAAAACCCATATGGCAATAGTAACGAAAGACCAAAACACATGTATGTCAATAGAAATTGACGACTAGAACACGTATCTGACAATAGTTTCGACTTTTGAAAACTCATATTTTGGTAGATCTTTCGCTAGAATATTGCTCTCGTTTCGGGTGCTAATTAACTCACTCTGATAGATCTTCCTCTAGAAGATGGCTTAATACTTCTTTTGGATTGAATTAAATTTGATTGATATTCCTGTAGAAAATTGTTTTTGATTCATTCTTTTGGATAAAGTGCGGTTGACTCAACTGCTTTTTACACCACTATAGGTGATGGTCTCAACTTGGATCAAACCCTTTATCACCGTCTTAGGTGATGATTTAGGTTTGTCGTCCGGTGCGTTTAGCCAACTTTGTTTTAGCTAAACCATAGACTTACCCTACCTTCCTCTAGGAGATGCTTTAGTAAAATCGTGGAGACGGTACTAAAGGCTTGTCCAGTGCTTTGGACAGGTCAAAGGCTTGCCTGCCCTCCCTCTAAGGGGTGCTTCGATGAGGCCTTTGATGATGGTACAAAAGGCCGGGTTGATGCATTGGACGTGACAAAGGCTTACTCGTCCTCCCTCTCGGAGGCGCTTCAGTGAGGCACTTGATGATGGCATGGATGGTTGGTTCGACATTATGAATAGGCCAAAGTTTTACCCATCTTCCCTCTAGGAGGTGCTTCAACCAGGCTACCTAGGTAGTGGCTAAAGGCTTGTAGATGCTTTGGTTAGGAATTTTCAGACGAAACTAAAGGCTTACTATGACCTCCCTCTAGGAGGTGCTTTGACGAGGCCATCTTGGTTAGGACAAAGGCTTGAGCACCTTACTACCATCTTAAGCAATAGTTTAGGCTTTCCATTATTTTAGGAGAGTTTCACTTCTCAACCATGTAGATACATTTATTTTGTTAAGAAGCACTTTTTTTATTATCGACTTGTGCAATATCATTGTACAAATAAATCAAGCTTTCCTTGCCCTAAGAGATTGTTGATTATTCCTCGAAGCTTTGACAGTAATTGATGTCATGGACGTTAGAGGGATGGTAGTGATAATATAACCCTTTGATATTCCTTTCATTCTTTGGTCGCTTCTTTTACGAAGGCCAATAGTTGAGCTTGACTTTAGTCAAGAAGTAGATATTCTCGTGGAAAAAAATAAGGGTGTAGTTCTTGGAAATTCACGACCTTTTGGAGGATGGTTCTTTTGAATAGTATTTAATTCCTCTACTACTTGAGATGGATTCCTCATCTTCGGTGACTAGTTTTCTTTTTAAGGAGCCTTATGCTGCACTAGTTTTGTAGGATTGATTAAGCACACCCCTCCATTTTCTAGTAAACCGTTCAAAGTTTTTTTGTACTTCCTTTTTGAAAATGGTCCCCTTGGCTTGATTTGAATCTCTTTCGCCATTTTTAAAAAGATGCAATCCTTTTTATACTGCCTACCTAGGGAAAAGATCATGTTGACGCCACATGAAAGGGATCCAAACTCCATTTTTCTGGATTTTGAATCTAGTTGTCTTTTCATCTCTTTCATAACCTGTAATGCTTCAAGTCTTAGCACTTATTCTTCATAAAGCCGGGCATCATTAACAATTTAATAAATCAGCCTAGTTATTTAAGGCTTAGAGGATCCTTGCTCGGAGACCATAACACGATTAATTAACAAGACTAAGCAAAACTTTGTTAATGCGATTAATTGCTATTAAGAATTAGAGGTAGGTTAGCTTGGAATGGGATATGCTTGGTTGGGGCAAGTCCTTTAATCCCTAAATATGCAATCTAGGGTATTTCAACTTAGGGTTTCAGTGGAGATAGAGGTTCTAGCCCTCTTTCAAGTGCCAATATGTTAATGAATTTCTTTGTCAACCCCAAAAGTGCGAGGGAGTGAATCTTGGAAAATGATGGTAACTGGAGCGATTTAAACTTAACGAGTGTTGGCATAAGGCGACACTTGATTGAGTTAAGGCTTAAGAGGAGAGAAAGAGGAAGCTTGAATTCATAGGGAAATCATATGCAAGGCTAAGTAAAATCATACATGCTTGAAGTAAATCCATATTAGACAACTATATGATCAAAATAGAAATAAAGAATATGAGTACTTTTAGAGTTTGAAGCAATTCTTGATTAACAAATCATATATGCTTTGGAACTCAAAAGTATGTGATAATTCGAGATATCTCATTTTTATTCAATATAATGTCGAAGGTACAAAGTCCAATAATGCAAGAATTCAAGTGCTATAGTTGGCAATGAATCCCTAAATTAATTTAGGGTTACAAAGCTTAAAATGTAAGAAGTGAAATAAGAATGATTTTCCTCCTCTATAAAGAATCTAGGTCCATGTTTATAGGGGTGGAAATATGGCACGTTTAGTAGATTGACTTTGGCATTCATGTCCTTCGACTTCAATAACGCCGCATAGTGCCAGGCCTTATTTAATAATGATTTTCGACATTCTTCAATGCATAGTAAAGCTTTGTCATTGTTTGAACAGCGAAGGCAATCAACATCAATGATTTTTGATGTTGCATCATGCTCTATAATAACCGACCCTTTTAGTTAGTAGATGGCAGCATTAGTGTCCCGACCCAATTTTTCGACCTCTGGAAGTTGACATTAATACGTTCAGTGTATAGAGTGTCGAGCAATCGGATGACGAAAATACCAGACCATAAGGAAAACGAAGAAGTAAAAGAAGAAATAGAAAACAACATCAGAATCTCACAAACGCAGCGGAACAATATATAATATAAAATAACAGCATTTTATACAATGAAAAGCTGTAACTGTCAATATACATACAATACATCAGAGTATAATGAATCCGGACAGCTGTAACAACTTGTCCCTAAATACTATCTATATAGTCTCTAATACACAGCGGGAATCAATATGTCTCTACCATCTAGCTCGCCTCCTGAGCTCCAAATGTTCTAACCTAAAAATCTATAATACTCGGTCTGACCCGAGCATTACAATAAAGTAACACCTGAGTTAGGCTAGAAAACAGCGTGAGAAAACCTATTTAATTTGAAATACTAAAGTTGTAAAAACGTCTTTGAAAATCAACATAACTCGCCCAACATTACGAGTTCTTACATTGTTATAACCAACACATTGTTGCCAAATCTATTATTTAAAATAATACCTAAGTGCAGTTACTTGCCCAAATATAGTAGAAATCAATTAATTTATTTAATTCCAACCTATTTGGTTCTACAAATCAATCCCGTAAGGATTGAAGTAGTTATTACATCGAAGTGATTCTGGATATTGCTTATACCCGATCCTGGTCTCTTCGCCATCCTTTAAGCCAAGTTGTTTTTAACAAAATAATTCAATTTTAGAATGTCAACCTTCACATAAAAATCCCATTATAATATATATTCAAATAAAATGTCTCACATTTTATATTTAAACATTCATCTCAGGTTATTCCCATTTAAACTATTCATAGACTAGATTACTAGTCATACAAATCATTAATTTACTATAAACAGAATTAATTAATTCTTTTCAAATCATGTTTAATTATCATTAAACTAATTACAAACCATTTTATTTAATTTAATTGAATACCTGGAATTTACTAATAATTAACAAGTATAATTAACATAAGACCTTTAACAAATTAAAGGTTTAGATCATTTTATTTTATCATTAACTATTAACTAATACAACTATTTCTTTAGTAAACCTCTATAATTAATAATTAACATATATATAATTACCTTAACTTAATTAATTTTAAATACAAATTATTCGTTTATCCTAGCCATTACCAATTCTAAGGTTTAAATTAACTTAAGGTTAAAATTACTTAATTTATATAACCATAAACTAATTACTTTGAAACCATTTTTCTTTTCTTTTTCCTTCTATTTTCTTCCTTTCCAAAAATCCGATACTTTTACTTTTGATATCTCAAAACATCCAAAATATATTCAGTCATTCGATAGCTTCAATTTCCAATATAATCTATCACAGATTATCAAATAAATCACAATCACAGACTACGAAAATAAATTTCAATATTTTCGACGAATCCAGATAGATCCCTCCAACCTGTTTCACTGTATCCATATATGTTAGCATAATATAAAAATACCAATCCCACTTTGAGGTGGGGTATCGCGGTATAAAGGGTCATCCGCTATTATGCGGGGCACATAGGGTCTCATCCGCTATATAATGTAGTAATATCAATCACTCCAATGTGTATATATACTATATATATATAATATCACATCCAGACTGATAATAAATTATAAATTCAAGCAATCAATCCAATAATTAAATTTAACCAATTAAATTAATCAGTAATCTAGTATGAGTGAGATTTACTCACCTTTGCTCTTTTAATTTGCAGTCTGATCCAAACTGGCTATTTCCTTCATGATTTTTGACCTTGAATAAACATATACATTTTATTAATATTTGAAATATCCAAACAATTTACTACTATTTATTTATTTACTTTTAAATTAATAATTTAATTTTAAACTAAATTTTCTTTTAATAAAATATTTTTATTGACTAAATATAATTAAATAAGTTTATTAAACAAGTTAATCACTATAATACTTATTAAAAACAAACTAGTAGATTTAAAATGAATATATGTGTATATATATATATATTATTTCTCATTTAGAAACCACATAAGTATATTTATAAAAATAATGCATATAGATTTTAAAAATCAAATCTTTCTATAAATTCCTATATTTTCCAAAACTTTGTCTATATATAATAATCTTTCTGTTTATATCATATATTCCTTTACTGTTAATTTTTTCTTTTCTTTCTTTCCTGTTTTAAACTTTATATATGTCTTCCAATTTAACAGTAAATTAAAATGATATATATATAGACACACACACACACACATATATATCTTTCCTTTCTAATTCCAGTAAATAACAAAAAAAGAGGTTACCTTATTGTAAAAAAAGGCGAACCCAGACACCCAACGACGGACTGCCACCCTCTCTACACTGTAATTCCCTCTTCCCCGACATGACCGAGCTTCACGCGAGACGAAACCACTTATGTGTTCGATCACGTTGACCTCCTTCAGCCTGAGTAAACCCAAATCGCCTGATGCCCTCCCCCATGCTCTTGGTTCGCCGCCAACGACGCAGAAACCCCCAAAACGACCCGTCCCTTGAGCTGCTGCCTAACCTTGTACCCACGCGTGCTCGCGAATGCCTCGCCTTCGCCCTGCTTCCTAATCCACGACATGCGCCAGCGCGTTCGTCCTAGGCGATCGATATAAAACTCTGATTCCTCTCTCTCTCTCTCGATTTTCGACTATAGCAGAGAAGGAATAGGGATAAACGGCTTCGATTTTGATTTGGTCATGAAGAAAGGGAATAAACTATGGCTAAATTTTAAAACGGGGTAGCCATTCTTCTTTCGATTAAATTTTTTTCCCCGTTTTATCTCAATCGGTTGCGTGACTTTTAAAAAGGAGATGGGGGAGACAAAAAGCAACATTGGCATGGAGCTACAGGCTACAGTGCCTTGAAGAACGTAAAAGCTGAAGTGAAGAAAAGGTTTGATGTGGATATAATTTCGGCTGATGTTGACCAATATATATATATATATATATATATATAATTAAATTCAAATTGTCTCGATTTCGCAACCTAAATTTTTGACATCCTATCGAGGCCTGCCACAAGGCGTTTATAATGTTATACCCCTCTTCCGAACGCAATGGAAAAGATGTTGGAGTCCTAATTCGATCATATAGAGAAGACAGCTTTTTGGACCCAGTTATTAGATTGAATTCGATATGAATTTCAGTGCGTTTATATTCCGTACGATCACATGACAACTCTAAATATTATGAAATTTGAAATCCAATAATAATACAACCTACAGATCCAATGGAATTGGTTTCGTCGAAATCTAAGACCGTGCTTCGAAAGGCTATTTTTAAACGTCAATTTAACCGATATACTTTCAATCTGAACAAACCACTTTTAAATTCAATTTTAAAAGTTCTACCACCTTCAATATTATTAATATAAATTTTACAACCCTTCAAATTATTTTTAACTAGCTTAAAACTCCCAATTTAACATTTTACCCAATTTTCAGTAATTAAATTCAATAATTTAATTATCCTATAATTAGTGATATTCGAAATTCAAGTTAAAAATTAACTTTTAAATATTTAAATCAATTTAATACTCCAATTTTAAATGTCCAAAATTCTGGGTCGTTACATTCCAACCCCTTAAAAGAATTTCGTCCCCGAAATTGCTAGTTAAGAGGGAATGGTCCCCACCCATTAACTATTTTGTAAAACCAAAAAGTTTCAACAACTTTCCAAAACAATCTTTTTATTAAAGACACTCTATCATTCTTACTAACTTTCCAAACTCATCCGTAGACTCCAAACAATATTGTTTACACAATAATTTCAAGTGATAGTTTAAATCCAAATTTTAAACTCATCAAAATTTTCTCAATATTTTTCTAGCTCTCTAAATTTTTGAAAAAATTTCGCTAGTGTCTCCTTCGCATGGCTAGCTTAGATCAACTACAAACACCTCTACGGGCCTTAAATTTTTAAAAGAAAAAAAATGCTAAGTGGCTAGATCAGAAAATCATCAAATTTTATACGACAATTTAAACACGTACCTTTTGTCGGGCAATCCAAATTTATCTTCTGAAATCATAAACTCCAATTTCCTTTTGCTTTTATAACACCTGTATATCCTACTTAGCAATTATTTCCAATCACAAATTCCAAAATCATTTTATTTATTTCTTTTCAAAATTTTCAAAATTTGCTTTATTTAGGCCATATGATATACACATATCATCCTTATGCAATATCACATCTGATCGCTCACTCGATCACTCAATTTCACTTTCGAACTAGTATCGTCCAGCCGACCCTTTAGTGTGGACTTAGATCTGTTTTCTTGATCAAAAACCGTCATCCTCCTTGCATAGCCATATACTATGATAAAGAATTTCCAGTATCAATCAAAAATCCATATCCAGGGTTCGTTGCCAAAAATCGAGTGAAAAATCCCAACTTGAATCGATATAAATATCTCGAAATTTTGTGCTCGAATCTGGATCAAATCGCTATGCGGATAAAATAACATAAGCACGTCCTACGTATTAATTTCCAATTTATTTTTATCCATATCAATTTTTTTTCTTTTCACATTTATTTTGATTTTTGTTCACTTATTCACAATTTCCCTTTTTCACCACTTTTATTAAACCTTCATTCAAATATCAACTTAGTATATTTCTTAACTCCAAATTTACTTAAGTATTTCACGTCCAGAAAAAATATTTTATATACTTCTTATATTTATTTTCACTTTATTACTTAAGCTTTTATATCTATTCTTGTTTAACTTAAATTTTCAATTCTATTTGAATTCAATTTCCCTTTCGCGTAACCATAGTTGACGTTCTTTGTAACGTTGTAAAGTTTCCTTAACTCTTTGAGCAGTTTTGTAATGTTCCTCGCTAACGATCCGAGGTTGTAACATAGTTGACGTTGAATCTAAAGGATCGACTACTTGTTTATACCAGCAATATAATATCAGATTGGGGAGGAAGATCGGAATTAGAAATTGATTAGAAGAACAAGGATATGGACATGTGTAAGTAGGAAACAAAATATATCTATTTTAGTTTTGTCATCAGCTATGGGTTCAAATCTAAATTCTTCCGTTAAACCCTGATTAATGAACCTACAAAATCCCTCAAATTGTATCTGACTATATCCAGATATTTTTATTTATCACCAAAACTATCTTTATAAAAATACTTTTTATAACTCGGTGTCTCAACAAGTCCATCCTTGTTCTCATAGAAATTCAGTCAAACGTTAATCAGGCGCAGGACTGAAAATCTATAAGTACTTAGTAAATCCATTTTCAACACCCAGTGAAAATACTTGAAAAAAACTTTTGTGAGAATGCCCTGGAAATCATCACCCTCTCCATAGATCGTAGATAGCCTGATGATTATGTCGCCATCCCGGCGAAATGCATAGTAAACTGTAGGCATCCACATCTCTCGATTTCACTATGGAACCGCCACAGATCGCAGCTACACCCAGGTTTACGTTGCCATCACAGCAAAAACCATGTAACTGTATGTAACAACGCCCTCAACTTGCACTGCCAAATGAAACTTCACCACGTAGAGCGCAGACTACATCAGTCGAGTCCCAATATAGCCTGTAGGCACTCACTGCCACATGAATTCCGCTATGTCCTCATAGATCGCAATCTACCAATGTTACGTCGCTCTCCCAATGAAATCAAACGTAGACTTTAGGCAATCACTGCCCCTCGACTTACACTATGGAAACGTAGTAGATTGCAGTTACACAGAGTTACACTACCGTCACAGCATAACCCCAATGTCTCTGTAGGCATCAACACTCTCGACTTTCGCAAACCCAATCACAATCCGCAGGAACTACAGTTTAGTCCGGACATCCTCTGGGATCAAAATTTAGAACCCCCCTTAGTGCTCAAGGCAGAACCACCCCGTGGATCTCATACTATAAGTTTCAACTCTAAATGGGAGCGCCTTTTTTCCTACAACATTCTCAAAACATTTTATACTATACACATATAGTATCTTTCAAGTCATACTCTTTATATGTACCACATATAAACTTCAAAACCGGTAATTCTCAAACTTGGCTTTCCAAAATCCAAAAATTGATTTTTCCCAAAATCAAAAGCCTAACAATCAATTGGCTCCACTCTGACCAGTTTGAAATTTAGAAAATATTTTGAATAGTTTAAAATAGTTAAGTGGTGGTAAAATAATTAAATAGTTGTAAAATGGTTAAATAGATATCATAACATTGTTTGAATTTTAAAAAGAAATGTTTTATAGTAAATAGCTTGGAAAATATATTTAAGACAGTCTATATTAAAACAATTTATTTGAAAATAATTTCAGAGTCAAACCGGTTCAATTTCCCATCTCCATCTTAATTTAATTTTTAATTTAAATCTCCACTTCCATTTAAATTGATTCAATTCCAATTCACTTTGAATTAACTTCAATTCCTATACTAATTCAAATCAATTCCCATTTGAATTTAACTTATTCAACTTCGATTCCACTTCCAATTAATTCATTTCAATTCCACATCTGAATTAATTCCAATTTCATTTTCAAATTTTAAACCATCTCGATTTATACAAATTCGAGTTAAATTTTCAAATGTTGATTTAATCCCTTAAATCAAATTAATCCCTAACATTTAATTTAACAACCCATGTTTTTAAACAATTTAATTCTGAGTCTAAATTTCAAATTAAATTACTTCTACTCAAACTTATTCCAAGGTTCGTGTGCGAGTTCAAATCTTTTTAAACAAAAAAATTTAGGGACCCGATTTAATTCTCAATTTTAACTTCAAGCTTTTAAAACCCAATTCTTAAACAATTTCAGTTGATAAGTTCATTTTTAACATTTAAATCTTAATCTCAAAGTGATTCCATTTCCATAATTTCATTTTCATTTCTAAAAATCCAAATCAATTTAAACACTTTCAAAATAAACACAATGATATACCGTTAATAATAAAACAATGATAGCAGGATATGTCAAAATCAATAAACATCCAAATTATCTAAAGCACCAATCAATAGCATTCATCACCAATTTTCAAAATTCAAACCCGTCTTGAGATCACACATAACTCCCTTTTCAATTTAACACACTTAACTTCCCTAAGTTAAATCTCAATTTCATCTTGAAATTTTCCAATTTTAGATCATAGGTCCAAACTTATTTAACTTTCCCTATGTTAAATTTCAATTCATTTAATCTATCTTGCCATACTCATTTAAATTTTCCATTCAAATTTAAATTTTCTATCAATACCTTTTCCCAATTATAAGCTGAAAAACTTATTTCTCTTCGGGTTATACTCTCAATTCAGGGGGAAATTCAGAATTCAACACTTAGCGTTTTCTACAAATCAACTTTGTAATTATCTATATCCACACATATGTACATTTATTTCACTTGCACACCAAATCATACATTAAATTTTGAAACCATTCTTTGTTTTCAATTCAAAACAATTTCCTTTGAAATTTTCATATGACTCTTGTTTTAAAACAAGATTACTACATTCAAAATATTCAGAATAATATTATTTATTACTCCTTTAAACACTTTGAAACAATTACTAAAATATTCTAGAATTAGATTTTAAAACTTCCCAATTTAAATCCATTTCAATCTATAATCATACTTATATAAATTGTTACTTCCTTTAAACATTTCATTCTGCTTTATCATTATTTATTTTAAAGATAAACGTCTCTTTTTTATGACCCAACAACGAATTTATGATTATTATCATATCAAGAAATCAAACATGCTATACATTCCATCATAATTCACTATAAAATATAATAAAGTTAACTTACTTGAAATACTTTGAAAATTCCTTTGAATTTTCCTAAGATTTAATTTTACGGTTTGAATCCATTTTTACTTAGCTTATTTGCAAAGTTAATCCTTACTCAAATTTCTGTTTGGTTATATTACCACTTAAATCTTATGGCATTATTTAATTTTAATAACAACAATCAATTACTTTAATATATATAATAATTAGAAAAACTACTTCTTTATATATCAAAATTTAAGCTTATATAAAAATCGTTTTTAAAATCATTTTTAAAATCATTGTATAGGAAAATAACAAGTATGCTCTCATATAATACACTCAACTCATTCTAGGGTACTGTTGACCCTATCTCTAATGAGTAATTCCCACCAGAGCCAAAGTTCTCGCTTAATCTTTCAGCTCTGATACCAAAATGTCACGACCCGGTTTTTCGACCTTCGAAAGTTGACACTAATACGTTCACTGTATAGAGTGCCGAGCAGTCAGATGCCGAAAATACCAGACCGTAAGGGAAAAAGAAGAAGTAGTAGAAGAAATAAAAAACAACATCAGAATCTCACAAACGCAGCGGAACAATATATAATATAAAATAACAGCATTTTATACACTGAAAAGCTGTAACTATCAATATACATACAATACATCAGAGTACAATGAATCCGGACAGTTGTAACAACTTGTCCCTGATTGCTACCTATACAGTCTCTAATACACAGCAAGAATTAATATGTCTCTGCCATCCAGCTTGCCTCCTGAGCTCCAAACGTCCTAACCTGAAAATCTATAACACTCAGTCTGACCCGAGCATTACAATAAAGTAACACCCGAGTCAGGCTGGAAACCAGCGTGAATAAACCCATTTAGTTTGAAATACTAAAGTTGTAAAAACATCTATGAAAATCAAGGCAACTCGTTCAACATTACGAGATCTTATCTTGTTATAACCAACACATTTTTGCCAAATCCATTACTTAAAATAATACCTAAGTGAAGTTACTTACCCAAATATAGTCGGATTTAATTAATTAATTTAGTTCCAGCCTATTTGGTTCTACAAATCAAACCCGTAAGGATTGAAGTAGTTATTACATCGAAGTGGTTCTGGATATTGCTGATACCCGATCTCGGTCTCTTCGCCATCCTTTAAGCCAAGTTTTTCTAACAAAATAATTCAGTTTTAGAATGTCAACCTTCACATAAAAATCCCATCATAATATCTATTCAAATAAAATGTCTCACATTTTATATTCAAACATTCATTTCTGGTTATTCTAATGAAATCTATTCATGGACTAGATTACTAGTCACACAAATCATTAATTTACTTAAAAAGGAATTAATTAATTATTTTCCAACCATGTTTAATTATCATTAAACTAATTACAAACCATTTTATTTTATTCTAATTGAATACCTGGAATTTACTAATAATTAACAAGTATAATTAACTTAAGACCTTTAACAAATTAAGGTTTAGATCATTTTATTTTATCATTAACTATTAACTAATTACAACTATTTCTTTAATAAATCTCTATAATTAATAATTAACATATATTAATTACCTTAACTTAACTAATTTTAAATACAAATTATTCTTTTATCCTAGCCATTACCAATTCTAAGGTTTAAATTAACCTAAGGTTAAAATTGCTTAATTTATATAACCATAAACTAATTACTTTGAAACCATTTTTCTTTTCTTTTTCCTTCCATTTTCTTTCTTTCCAAAAATCCGATAATTTTACTTTCGATATCTCAAAACATCCAAATATATTCAGTCATTCAATAGCATTCAATAGCTTCAATTTTCAATATAATCTATCACAGATTATCAAATAAATCACAATCACAGATTATGAAAATAAATTTCAATATTTTCATGGAATCCATTTGGATCCCTCCAACATGTTTCCTTGCATCGACAGATGTTAGCATAATATAAAAATACCAATCCCACTTCGAGGTGGGATATCGCGTTATAAAGGGTCATCCAGTACTATGCGAGGCGCATAGGGTTTCATCCTCTATATAATGCGGGAACATCAATCACTCCAATATATATATATATATATATATATATATATATATAATATCAATCTAGACTGATAATAAATTATCAATTCAGGCAATCAATCCAATAATTAAATTTAACTGATTAAATTAATTAGTAATCCACTTTGAGTGAGACTTACTCACCTTTGCCCCTTTAATTTGCAATCCGATCCATATTGGCTATTTCCTTCACGAATTTTGACCTTGAATAAACATTTATAGTTTATTAATATTTGAAATAACGGAACAATTTATTACTATTTATTTATTTAATTTTAAACTAATAATTTAATTCTAAACTAAATTTTCTTTTAATAAAATATTTTTAGTGACTAAATATAATTAAATAAGTTTATTAAACAACTTAATCACTACAATACTTATTAAAAATAAACTAGTGATTTAAAATGAATATATGTACATATATATTATTTCTCATTTAGAAACTACATAAGTATATTTATAAAAATAACCCATATAGATTTTAAAAATTAAATCTTTTTATAAATTCCTATATTTTCCAAAACTTTGTCTATATATAATAATCTTTCTATTTATATCACACTCTCCTTTACTGTTAATTTTTTCCTTCTCTTTCTTCCCTATTTTAAACTTTATATATATTTTCCAATTTAACAGTAAATTAAAATGACACACACACAGATATATATATATATATATATATCCTTTCCCATTCCATTAAATAACCAAAATAATAAATAATAAAAAAGAGGTTACCTTACTGTAAAAAATGCGAACCCAGGCACCCAACGACGGACTGCCGTCCTCTCCACGCAGCAATTCCGTCTTCCCTGACATGACCGAGCTTCACACGAGAGGAAACCCCTTACTTATTCGATCGCGTCGACCTTCTTTAGCCTGACTAAACCCAAATCACCTTATGCCCTCCCCCATGCTCGCGGTTCACCGCCAACGATGCAGAAACCCCCAAATCGACTCATCCCTCAAGCTGCTGCCCAACCTCGCATCTATGTGTGCTCGCGTACGCCTCGCCTTCGCCTTACTTCTCAATCCACGACGTGCTCTAGCGCGTTTGACCTAGGCGATCGATATAAAACTCCGATCCCTCTCTCTCGATTTTTGACTATAGGAGAGAAGAAGGAATAGGGATAAAAGGCTTCGATTTTCATTTGGCCACGAAAAAAGGAATAAACTGTGGCTAAATTTTAAAACGAGGGGCCATTCTTCTTTTGATTAATTTTTTTTCTGATTTATCTCAATCGGTTGCATAACTTTTAAAAAGGAGATAGGGGAGACAAGAAGCGACATTGGCATGGAGCTGCATGCCATATAGTGCCTTGAAGAACGTAAAAGATGAAGTGAAGAAAAGGCTTGATGTAGATATAATTTCAGCTGATGTTGACCAATATATATATATATATATATAATTTTAATTAAATTCAAATTGTCTCGATTTCGCAACCTAAAATTTTGACATCCTACCGAGATGTGCCACAAGGCGTTTATAATGCTATTCCCCTATTCCGAACGCAATGAAAAAGGTTTCGAGTTCTAGTTCGATCGTATGGAGAAGATAGCTTTTTGGACCCAGTTATTATATTGAATTCGATATAAATTTCCGCGTGTTTATATCTCGTATGATCACACGACAACTCCAGACGTTACGAAATTTTAAATCCGATAATAATACAATATTACGGATCCAATGGAACTGGTTTCCTTGAAATCCGAGACCGTGCTTCGGAAGGCTATTTCTAAACGTTAATTTAAATGATATATTTTCAAACTTAACAAACCACTTTCAAATTCAATTTTAAAAATTCTATCACCTTCAATATTATTAATATAAATTTTACAGCCCTTTAAATTATATTTAACTAGCTTAAAACTCCTGATTTAACATTTTACCCAATTTTCAGGAATTAAATTCAATAATTTAATTATCTCATAATTAGTGATATTTGAAATTCAAGTTAAAAATTAACTTTTAAATACTTAAATTAATTAAATATTTAAATTTTAAATGTCCAAAATTCTAGGTCGTTACAATTAGTTTGAAGCCACTATGATATAAGAGGACATTAATGTGGAGCGGCACCATCATGGAGCGATGTCGGCATTAATAACTCCTATGAATTTTAATGAATTTCGGCATCAACATCACATGTACAGATGAATGACATCTCTTAAATGCTGTTGAAGTGCGACTTGGCATTGATAACTGAAGGCATTGATAAGCATCAACATTCTTGAGTGGCGACATGGGCAATGATCAGCCTCGATAACAAACAACGGTAATAATGAGTGACGTTGATAGAAAGCAGCATCACCTTAAAGGGTGATACTGATAAAATGTGGCATCAATGAGATGCGACGTAGGTTATGTCGACATTCATTAATGGCCTAATGTATTAATTGCTCTGTAGTATCTGAAAGGCAGCGTTAAAGAGCGACAATATTTAATAAAAGCAACATCAAAGAGAGGTGACATTATTGCTTTATGGCGTTGGATGCAGGTAGTATCAGTGATAAGCGACGTTTATAGGGTGCGGTAGTGATGAGTTGTGACGTTATTCTTATTTTCACAAATGAAAGTTGTCATTGATGAGACACGACATCAATGAGACAAAATATAGATTGGAGGTGGCATCAAAGAGAAGTGGTATCGGTAATATGCATTATTGAACGTTATTGGTAAAGCATGGCATTACTTCCATCTTTAAAGGCGGCATCATATTAATGTCTCATGTGACACATCTTTGAGATTAATAACTGTAATAACAAGTAACCAACTTAACAATTTTATACCTTCTTCATATTATTTTATAGAAGTCTAAAACTTGTTGTATAAAATAATGCACTTGCCTATCAATCATACTATAGCTTATTTTCATTTAACTCTTCTATTTAAATTAAGTTTATCTATCAGTAAGGCATTAAAATATTATGCTCATGATTATAAATTCTACATATAAGTTACGCACATACAAAAAACAATTTCTAAGGTTCTAAAGTTAGTAAGTTATGTTATTACAATATTCAAGATTTTATAACCTTAATCAAACCAACTAAATAATATGATATTATTTTAATTTCTAACTTCTCCAGTTATCTTTATAGAAATTCTCTAATTGATTGATAATTGATTTACACTAAAATAAACCAATATCAATGTTAGACGAACTTCAAAGCCATTTTAATACAAGTTTAACATGCCTAAATCAATATTCTAACCTTACAACTTATTTTAAAGGCCATACTTCTAATTTTTGATTGGTAATAAAATATATAATAATAATTCTATCACTAATATAACTATAAATTAAAGTTATAATTAATTTATAAATATTTTACAAATTAATATCAACTCCATCTAATTCTCTTCAATACGAATAAAACACAATATTTATATATACAGGATCTCAATCAATTATCTTGTATATCGGTAATAAAATATACAATAATGTTTCTATCACTAATATAGCTACAAATTTGAGTTTAATTAAGTTATAACCATGCTATGAATCAATATCAACTCTATGAACTCTATTCAATACAAATAGAACACATAATATATGTTGGACATCTTGATCGGTTATCTAGAATATCTTCTAAAACCAATCCAATAAGATAGGGAAATAATTACTTATATATATATATATATATATTATTTTACCTCTACTAGATAATAATTATATATTTATACATAATTATGGGTATTTATACTAAAATACAAATTTAAAATTATAACTCTCAAGTGTTCGAATCTAGTCCAAAACTCAGCCAAGACATAGATAACCTCAGTATGAGTGCAATGGCGAAGGCCGCGTCTCGACTAGACCATGTATGCAAGAGATATGGATTAAATACGAAACGAGATTTAATTAAAATAATCAGATCACTAATTATTCTACCAATTAACTTTTCTCCTTCCTCAAGTTCTACATTACAGTGCAAGTTTCATGTGCACGCATCAAGCCGTGCATGTTCACCTCTGCCAAAGGAGCTACAGTCGACAAATTCATGCCAATCCACCTTTGTTCCCTGCTTTAAGCGGAGATAAACTTAACCCTGCCAGAATTGTAGTGCACACGCCTCCGTAGCTATTTATGACCTGACAACCTCCAGAGCCAAACATGACATGTCGTGATTCCCATCTGACCACTGAAGTTCATCAAACTGGCAAGGAAAGGAGCATGTCACCATAAGAAAGATAACCATGCTCTCCATTTCTCTTACCGCCTCCTCAAACTTCGCCGGTGCAAAACCCTAGATGTCTGCCACAACATGGCACCCATGCCAAGCTCCACCGCACCCTACTCCGACACCATGGATTTGAAGTTTCCTCTTCCCCCGGTCTAACTAATCCAACCATGGTTCCTCTAAATGCCTGAAGATCTAGATTCATTTGAATATTGGGGAGCGGCCTTTTTCGTTTTCACTGTTAGGAGGAGAGTGAAAAGAATAAAAGAGGAAAGAATAATCTCAGCAGGGATTTTGTATATAATATATATATATATATATATATATATATATAATTTATTTGATTCCTTAAATAAATCACCACGCGTGTTGTGCTCGTACAGTCACATGGTACATTAGATCGCCATGAAACTTCTCGACGCACATTATTTTAATTTTTTGGTCCCGATGGTATAAAATTCATTATACCTAAGATAGTGCTCTAGGAAGATAATTTCATTCATTTTGAGGTCGTTTTGACCATCGGATAGCCAATTCTAAAAATTCCTCAATCATACATCTTATAATGATCCCTCATCCTAGAATCACATGTCGATTCTCATAAGACCCGACCATGAACGTATTCTCATAAAATACATATAACGATACTTAAATCATAAAAATATTGTGACCCCAAATATACTGGTATTTCTACTTATATTAACAATTCTGACTCAACGAAAGTCACCTTGAGTCCTAATTCGACCTCATGTAAGAAAAATAAGATTTTGAACTTTCAATTAGTTAACGATTTAATGTAATTTAATTGTTTAAATATCATGTCATTAAAATATGGGTTATTGCATTCTCCTCTCCATAAAAGAATTTTAACCTGGAAATTCCTATGAGTATGACACTAACCTGACTGACCAAAACTTCCAAAGCACATAAAATAACTCCTAATCCTTTGGATTTTAAAATTCCTCTATTTTAAAAAAATTCGAGAGTGTCTCCTTTACTCGGCTAGCTCCGAAAAATACCAAATAAAACACACACACACACACACACATCTCATATTTAAGGCATCCCATATTCGTGACATCTCATTTCTGGGGACATACAAGCATATATATCCATACTATCTATACTACAGATCTTACATACCTCTTTCATAGAAAGAGCCATTTAGATTAAAATCTGAGTGAACCAGCATCCCAATAGTGCATAACCTCATCTATTTACCTAATCATGTATGCCACTAAAAGGATTAAACAAAATTGCAACATTACACTATGGATTTAAGCATGCTAAATCATATATAGCAATCATCTCAAATAAATGTGCTAAATCAAACCATGCAACAAGGATCTCAAATAAATATGCTACAACTAATTGTGCAAAGAAACATCTATGCAACAAGCAACTTTGATGCAAAAAATATTCAAATAAACATGTTATAACAAACTGGTAACAAGTAAATCTAATGTAACAAGCATCTCAAATAAACACGTTATGATCAAAAAACAAAAGCATACTTGTAAAATACAGGCAACATCAAAGCAAGCTCTATACTATGATTTCTTAAAATTTAACAAAACAATAAGGAAAACAAAAATTTCCTTCGGTAATTGGAGGCACAACAATATAAAGCTCCATTGAGTTTGGACAAGCTTAATCCACATCTATTTGAAGCCGTACAGTCCTATCTCAAAAATGGATAGGCCCTCGAGGTCTAAAGCCACATCCGATTCACTTCCACTTTATCTATTCGACTCATCACGATGGAGTCACTAGAATTACGAACTTATACAAACAGAATTTGCACAATACGCTGGCAATAAATACCAATGGGCAATCGACAAGTAATAATAAACAATAACAACCAGTGAGAGGAATTAACAGGCAACAAAAATCAATCAACAATCAACTAATAAAAATTAACAATCAATTAATAATCAATCAACAAAATTGAATAATCAATCAAAAATCATTCAAAGAATAACCAATAAAATAAACAATCAATTAATAATCAATCAACAAAAATGAACAATCACTCAAAAATCAAGCAATAGAAAGCGATCGACAAGCAACAAAATTCAGTCAACAATTAATCAAAAAACTAAACAGTCAATCAAAATCAAGCAGTACCAAGTAATCAACAATGATCACCATATAAACTTCTAATCGTTTAAAAGGAACCTATAAAAACATGACTACAACCCGCAATAGTCACAATATACCCGAAGTTATAAACTCACATGAGTCCGTTTGATACCCAACATGAACCAAATGCCTAAGTGGTGCTACTCCTTTAATGAATACAATACACGAAAGACATTACTCCTCTCGCTCTAAAAAAGAAAACCTACACAATATGAGTGGTGCTACTCCTATGATCTAGATATTCTTTATACGCTTGGAAAAGCCAATGTAGTTGCCGATGCTTTGAGCAGAAGGCATGTTGTTCTCGCAATCTTGTTATCACTCCTACTCTTCTTAAGAGGATCGCAAGTAAGCAGAATGAAGACAAGTTTCTTTGAGGAATTTATAAAAGAATATGCCAAGGGGAAGATACTAGTTTTGAGGTTGATAGTAGAGGAGTTATAAGATTGAAAGACAGGATCAGTGTCCCGGACATTCCCGAACTGAAACGAGAAGTTTTGGACGAATGTCACAAGTCTAAACTCAGCATCCATCCAAGAGTTAACAAGATGTAGAGAGATATCAAAAGAACTTTCTGGTGGAAGACAATGAAAAGGGACATATCAATATATGTGAGTCACTCTGCTACTTGCCAACAAATTAAAAGCGATCAAAAGAAAATGGTGGGTTTAATTCAGCCTTAAGAGCTACCCAAGTGGAAATGGGACCAAGTATCGATGGATTTCATCGAAAGGTTGCCTCGTACTCGGAAAGGCAATGAAGCAATTTGGGTTATTGTGGACCGTTTAACTAAGACAGCCCACTTTTTGCCAGTGAAATCTACCCGTACAGCACCAAGTTTAGCTGAGTTATATGTGAAAGAAATTGTTTATCTCCACGGTATTCCTAGCAGCATAGTGAGTGATCGTGACCTGATCTTCACTAGTAGATTTTAGGAGGCATTTCAATCCGCATTGGGAACAAAACTGAACTTCGGCACTGCTTATCACCCACAATCTGATGGGTAGACTGAAAGAATAAATCGAATATTAGAAGACCTTTTCCGAGCTTGTATTATTGATTTTGGTAGTTCTTGGGAGGACCATTTGCATCTGGTCGAATTCTCATATAACAATAGCTACAAGGCTAGTATCGAGATGGCTCCTTTTGAAGCTTTATATGGTCATCCGTGTTGATCACCTGCATGTTGTATCGAGTCAGATGATAGACTCGTCCTTGGATCGAATATGATTAAGGAAGGCACAGAGAAAGTTGCTTTTATACGGATGAAATTGGAAACGGCACAAAGTCGTCAAAAGAGTTATTATGATCGCAGAGGAAGGGATTTGGAATTCCAGATTGGAGACTCTGTCTTTCTCAAAGTATCTCCAATGCATGGTGTGTTAAGATTTGGGAAGACCGGTAAGCTGGCACCACGGTATAGTGGTCATTTTCCTATTCTGGAGAGCATCGGTCTTTTAGCCTATCGAGTGCAGCTACCCAGCTGGTTGTCTGGCATGCATAATGTGTTTCACATTTCTAACCTTCGGAAATATGTGCACGATCCAGATAGTATTATTGAAGAAGCTACTCAGCAGGATCTCGAAATCACTCCCAATTTAACAGTTAAAAGAGAACTGATAAAGATTGTGGATCGAGATGAAAAGCAGTTAAGGAACAAAATTGTGAAACTGGTTAAAGTACAGTGGAGTGGCGATCCAAAAGACTGCACTTAGGAAACTGAAGAAAGCACGCAGAAATCATATCCCAATTGCAGAGTGGATATCACGGCTTAAATTGGTAAGCCTTTTCTTTATCCTTTTCTGAATTCGTATATTCTTTATTTGCTTTTCTGAAAAAATGAACTTCGGCACTGCTTATCACCCACAGTCTGATGGGTATACTGAAAGAATAAATCGAATATTAGAAGACCTTTTCGCGAGCTTGTATTCTTGATTTTGGTGGTTCTTGGGAGGACCATTTGCATCTTGGTCGAATTGTCATATAACAATAGCTACCAGGCCAGTATCGAGATGACTCCTTTTGAAGCTTTATATAGTCGTCCATGTTGATCACCTGCATGTTGGATCGAGTCAGGTGATAAACTCGTCCTTAGATTGAATATGATTAAGGAAGCCACAGAGAAAGTTGATTTCATACGAAAGAAATTGAAAATGGCTCAAAATCATCAAAAGAGTTATTATGATCGCAAAAGAAGGGATTTGGAATTCCATAGTGGAGACTCTGTCTTTCTTAAAGTATCTCCAATGCATGGTGTATTAAGATTTAGGAAGACCGGTAAGCTGGCACCACGGTATATTAGTCCTTTTCCTATTCTGGAGAGCATCGGTCCTTTAGCCTATCGAGTGCAGCTACCCAGCTGGTTTTCTGGCGTGCATGATGTGTTTCACATTTCTAACCTTCGAAAATATGTGCATGATCCAGATAGTATTATTGAAGAAGTTGCTCAGCAGGATCTCGAAATCACTCCCAATTTAATAGTTAAAAGAGAACCGATAAAGATTGTGGATCGAGATGAAAAGCAGTTAAGGAACAAAATTGTGAAATCGATTAAAGTATAATGGAGTAGTGATCCAAAAGACTGCACTTGGGAAACTAAAGATAGCATGCAGAAATCATATTCCAATTGCAGAATGGATATCTCAACTTAAACTGGTAAGCCATTTCTCTATCCTTTTTTGTGAATTTGTATATTCTTTGTTTGCTTTTCTCTCTCTTTCAATTTTGAGGACAAAATTTTCTTAAGGGGGGAAATTTGTAACATCCCAAATTTCATCAATTTAAAATTGGTAATTTATTTGAACCTTTGGGATTTAATTTGAAAATAATCTGAAAAAAATTTAAATCAAATAAATAAGTGTGAGATGGTATGAATAGATTTGAATTTGAATTTAATTATTTAAGTAAATGTCTTAATAAAATGATTTGAAATTTTCCAAATCAACTTAAAAATGGTGCTTGTTTATATATTTATATTTATGAGGAAATTGTATATAAAAATTTGAATGTAAGATTCTTATATAAGAGTCTTAAAAATAATTGGATTTGAAAGTGATATATGTATCATTTTTATTAGTGTTTAAATTTTTTTAGGACATTTTATTTTAACTTGTATAAATATTTAACAAAGGAAATGTTTCGATAAAGGGATGAAATTATATCAAAATACATATAAGTATAAAAAGAACATAATATAAGTAAATAGATTAATATATAAAGTTAAGAAGAAAATAATATAAATATATTTCTCACAAAACAAATGTACAAGTGTTAAACATGTAACAAGAGGATTAACATGTGTAGTGATCTCATCATCAAAATTAACAAGTGTCATTCAATTTAGGTAATTAATAAAAAAATGATACTTAATTTCATACAAAATTTTGAAAGAAAAGAAAAAAAACTGTAAACATTGCAAACCAGAGTATCTCAACATCAAAGGAAATAAAATCTGAAATGCAAACATCTTCTTGAATTCAAAGCTTAAAGCCTGAGAATTATCTCAAATATCAAAGTAGGAATTTCAACTCCATACCTCAAGCAAGTTTAAAGCTTCAGAATCAACTAAATTAGTAATCAAAAATTCTAGATTTAACTTCATTTTCAAACTGCAGATCAAAGAACCAAGCTCCAGTTTTTTTCAAGAAGCAAAGCAGGGTTCCTCTGAGTTAAATTAAGTTGCAGAGAAAAAAATCAAGTTTTCAAATACTAGATAAGTCTCAGGATTTCAAGTAGCAGACCAAAGTTTTCTCTGTTTCATTAAAAAAAAAACTGTAGGTAAGTTTAAATTTTACTTTGTTGTTTTGAAATTAATCATGTGAATCCGTCAGAAAACTAAGAAAAACTTATATTAACTAGTTGCAGATAAAAATTCAGGATCAAATTAAAAAAACAGCTTTCAGGTTTTCAATTTTCAAAATCCAGACGTTCAAACTATTTCCAAACCTCTCTGTTCAAACTCTTCAGGAAAGTAAACTCTCTAATTTAAACTTGCACTTGTTGCTGTGAACAATATTGAAGTTTGAATGAAAAAATGTGTGTTTACTTATATATATTTATACATGGAAAAGCGATGCATGTCTGTGCACATCAAAGTGAACTCTGTTCTATTCCTACAGGTTCAAAACCCTGTCTCAATATCCAAAAGCTCCATATTAGTTTATTTTTAGGCTTTGAAATCAAAAATAAAAATGTTTATATGACTATACTCTAGTTTTAAAAACAAATTTAAGTAAATCAAATAAAAAATCTTTCCTGGAAATACAAGAATACATGCAAACTCAATATAAACCAAAATTTCATCAAACACGATTTTAGATTTTGACTATATAAATTGAATTGTCCTTGAAATTGATGATTTTTAAAAGTAAAATTTAAACTTTTATAAACCATTCACTGAGAAAGAGGGGGATGAACGGAGTTGTCATTTTCTCGAAGTTATGGTGATCGATGGAGTTTGGGTGCTCGAGATCGTGTTCGTGGCTTGCTGGAAGGTTGGAGTTCGTCAAAAAAATGCTCAAAAAAATTTCTATTCGCTATGGCGATCGCACGGCAACAAATTAGGGTTTAAACCCACTTTTGAACGAGGTCAACAAACTGGACTATTGCAGTTTCATCGTTGCATTGGAATGGCTCACTTCATTGGCGATCGAAGCCTGAAAGTTTGGTGGAGCTTAGGGTGAAGTATCGTGACCTCTGATGATCAGAGGAGGGAGTACAAGGCGATTAATGGTGGCACGATTTTGTTCGAAACTTGGTCGTACTATCGAATTGCAAAGTTTTCAAAATTTCACAACGCTGGGTGTTTTGGTTTGTCGAGTTGATGATTATTGACTGATCGATGATCACAACATCAACCAGAGCGATCAAAACCGTTGTGCATGTGCACAATGAATTGTGGAATGTCAGTGATATTGAATGGGAGAAGAAGGATTCGGCTCGAAGTGATCTTCGAGGGGCAATGTGTGTCGACTCGAGTTTGGACTCGAGTAAGATTTCTGATGCGTCGGGTAAAATATACTTAGAATTTTTTTAAGATTGAAAGTTAGGCAGACGGGTGGATTTGGCATACGACTCGAAGCAATGAGTACTTTTGCTCGGGTATGACTTGAGGTAACCTCAAGTCGATTGTGTGAAACAGCTTTATGTTAAAAATAAATTCAAAATTTTGAACCTTCTTAAAACATGTTGTCAAAATGATGTTTTTGATTTAAGTTTAAATTAATTAAGGATATAAGTAAGATATTTTCAAAAGTAATCAAATTTTAATAGAATTGATTTTGATACGTTATTTTATAAAGTCATTTATATTAAATAAATAATGTAATTTAAAAAGGGTAATTAAGATAAAAAAAATATTTTTTAGATTATCTTAACCTTTTAAAGTAATACATGTGTAAGGATGATTTATTAAACGATGATTATCTTTTAATTTATTAAACAATTAATGATTTGTTAATATAATTACTTTAAAAGTAATTACTTAATTAATTATTTAATATTAAAAGTTAATTAAGTAAATAATTAAGGTTAATTGGTTTGGAATTAATTAAGAAATAGTTAATTAATAAAAGTAATTAAGATTTAATTAATTAACAATTAAGGATTAATTAATTAAGATAATCAATTAAGAAATAATTAATTAATAAAAGTAATTAATATTTAATTAATTAACAATTATGAATTAATTAATTAAGATAATTAATTAAGGAATAATTAATTAATTAAGGTAATTAACATTTAATTAATTTATAATTAAGGATAATTAATCATTGATTAAAAATAATTAATGAAAGTAATTATATGGTTAATTTGTTTTAAATCACAAAATTAATTTATCTTAATTAAGGATGATTGATTATTATCGAATGTTGTGTACTGTATTGATATTCTTATATGTGATTATTTTGCTATGTAATGTGAATTGCTTTGTGCTTAGCTGTGACATCTGTGATTAGTTTCTGTGAATGTGAAAAAAAACCATTGGCCCGTAAAACGGCATTTAAATTTCGCTGCGACAAGGAGTCGAATTCCAATTGGTTATCCAAAACCCACATCGAATCTTGATAGTAAATCTTTGTGAATGATATATCCACGTGTTTTAAAATTAAGCGCTCACTATTCGGATTAGCCGGGAGAGTACTTTGTGTCATATAACCCATTCCAAATAGTATACGAGGAAATGATAGCATTTGAGGACGGTGGTGAAGACCGGGTGTCTTCGAGAACGATAGGATAACCTATCGAATGTCTCTGCACTGAGTTGCCCCAGTACAGAGCTCTCCATATGTGATGGGGAGTCTGACCGGGATTGTGGATACCCGGATTGCAAGGCTTCTTCCTTCATTGGACGAAGTGCCTTTGGTTCTTTTCGAACCAGGAACAGACTTGTATGGTTGTATGTATGACACTACGCTTTGAGATATAAAGCATATTTCTTTCAAATACATATCTGTTGGTGGCGGAGAATTTATTCTCTTAGCTTAACACCCTTTTTTGATGTACGAGCTCAGTGGTTATGTAGTTGAAGGTTATCGGTGATATACTCCCAATTTGGTAGTGTGGCATGCTAAGTGCTGCTGTGTGTTGATAATCATTTATTGATCATTTATGATCAAAGCATGGCTTTCGTGTAAAGCGTAGCTTTGTGGATGAGACCTCATCGGACCTCACACTCCGGTAATCGTCGAAACAGGAAAGATGCAGTAAGGTTATGAGGGTCGCGCCCTTTAGGGTATGTCATTTCCTTTTGGAAAAAGGTGGTATCATGGTATGGAGCCCAGATACTTAACCTATGTGGTTGTTGCAATCTCGTTACTGTATGGTTGTTGCTTTGAGGTTGAGGGCCCTTGGATAAAGGTCGCAAACAACCGAGGAATGGCATAGTCGTGTAGTAGTTACCTAGTTATAAAGGTAACCTTGCCTTGTGTTGGCAGAGAACTGGTTAAGTTCTTGAGACGTCCCTCCAGAGGCGTACCCATGTGGTAGTAGAAAGTTCCTTAGCCTAACCATTTGTTGGAAATCCACTTCCCACTATTAACCCAGTACCATTTTAGTTGTATAACCTGCCATTTAATTATTGTGGCGCCTCACTGTTTAGATGGTAGCTATAGTAGGCATAGTACGAAATGTCTATGCTGGCTAAGATTAATATTATACTTTCAAAATGGTTTTCTACACTATGCACTAGTAATAATATCAAAGAAAATTTCCCATATCAAGCATATTTGACTATCATAAGAAGAAATCTCCTCCAATTCCGCGATTGCATTGTGTATGGCGGGAGGTCTTACGGTAGTTTCATTTTCCAGAAGCATGAACAGTTTTCTTTGAAAAAAATTGTTTTTATTCAAAACTACTATTTTTGTTTACTCATACCAGTCCCATGACTGACCCGGAGTTTATTGTTTCCTTTATAAACTCTAGGTGCCCATAATTTCCACACGGGTAGCCTAGTAGTAGGTTTTATGTGTTTTGGTGCTAGTTGGATTTTTGAAGTCTTTTTGTTTGGAAGCTATCGGATTTTGGATGTTTTGGATTTGGCAGTCTATTGATGGGTTGGAGTTTTTGAAGACCTTATCATAGTAGATGTATGTTGGATCCCTTTTGAAGACTTTATTGTTGTTTCATTGTGAAATTATCATTATGCTGTTGTTATATCAATATGTAGCACACTAATATGATGTTAATGTTGTGATGGATATTATGATGATGTTGTATCTGTGACCAATGATGTTCATTTTGTTTCCGCTGTTTATTATTCATCTAATATTGTTATAAGCTCCATACGAACTGGAGTTCAATGTTTGAATCTTCGGTAGTCAAATACAAGTGAGGTATCTGATATCGATTTTCGAACACTAAATTTCAGGTCGTGACAAGTGGTACCAGAGCTAAAGGTTGAGTAAGAACTTTAGCTGTGGAGTATAACACATTAGATGGCTCATTAGAGATAGGGTGAAGTATACCTTAGAATGAGGATAACCCGAGACCAAAACCCTGAATTTTCTTGGTCTAATTCTTTTAATTGCTGATATTCCTTAAGGTATCTCATCCGTATATCGAAATCAACTTTTCTTACTGATTAAGATAGTAAGAATGAGCGGGCGAAGAGGAAGAGCTAGGGGTCGGGGAAATGCTACCACAACTGGTCAAGTTCCTCCAACAGCAGAAGCAACTTTATCTATTCAACATCAGCCGAATCTGGCTGATCTATATAAGTGCTTCTCGAGACATGGTGATAAGCCATTCACCGGCAAGGAGTCGATTGCCGAGGCCCAAGCATGGATCAGATCATGTGAAAGAATTTTTAAAGTGCTATAGCTGCAAGACGATCAGATGCGACTCATAGCTTCTTGGCAGCTTCAAGAAGAAGCCCTAGCATGGTGGTAGACAGTTACTGTAGATGATCCAGAAGACGGGTTTACTTGGGAGAGATTTAAAGAAGTATTTGAGAAGCGCTATATGCCATCGGCTGGTATTTCTCGAATGTATCAGGAATTTATGGACTTAAAGCAAGGGAGTTTGTCATTTGAGGAGTATCTAAACAAATTCAATGAATTGTCTCGTTTTGGTCCAGAATTGGTAAATATACCTCTAAAGAAAAATGAAAGGTTCATTCGTGGGATGAATAAGAAGTTCCACGAAAGGATGAATGACCACGTCAAAGAATCTTTTTCAGACCTGATTGATATGCTACACTGGATATGCAAGAATCCTCGATGGAGAAAGGTAATACGAGCAATCAAAATGGGAAGAATAGGAAATTTGGATGCAGAAACCATGGCAGGGTAAGGAGAAGAAGAACGATCAAGAGGATAAGGAAAAAGGTGTAACTTGCTTTAATTGCTTAGAAAAAGGCCATTACTCGAGCAGATGTACGAAGCCTAAGAGACATGTAAATCAACCTGTCAAGCAAAACCCAGGAAATGCTACTATTGTCAGAAATTACGACACGAGGTTAAAGACTGCCCAACCATGAAGCAAGCTCGGACAGCAAAGGTGTACACAGTCAAAGACAAACCTGCATCCTCCAAAGCAGAAAGGGGGAAAAAGGTAACCTTACTTTTATGTTAGAATTGTTAGAGTTCTGTTTGACACGGGCGCTACGCATAGTTTTATCTCTCAACAAAATGTAAATGAATTAAATCCTGAACCTGATTTTTTCGACGAGCCCATATGCGTAAAGAATCCAGTTGAAGGCCCTGCAAACTTTCGTCTTCGATGTAGAGACGTTTCTATCTCATATTCTTGTTACCATTTCCCTATCGGTCTCTTTGTCCTTGATTTTAATGAGTTTGAAATCTTACTCGAAATGGATTGGCTAACCAAATACGAAGCCAAATTGGATTGTAACAATCGATTGATTTCGATCAAAACCGAATTTGGAAATTTCATTGAGATTTCTTGTGTGGACCCGAGTCCTAAAAGAGATGGGTTGATGTATAACTTGGGTTATCCCGTACCTAGTCTGGAGTCCATACCCATTGTCCGAGATTTTCCAGACATGTTCGAAGAAGTAAAATCCTTACCTCCACATAGAGAAATAGATTCAGAATTGACTTAGTACCTAATGCTCGTCCTATCGTTCACGCAAGTCGTAGGATGGCACCAGGGAAAGAATTGAATTAGTCAATCAAACCCGAGATTTGCTAAATAAAGGGTTAATTCATCCTAGTGTTCCTGAATGGGATTCAGCAGTGGTCTTTGTTGCCAAATCTGATGGATCCTTGAGATTGTGTGTGGACTACCGCGATCTCAATAAGCTGACTCTCAAGAACAAATTTCCTCTACCTAGAATTGATGATCTGTTTGATCAATTGCACAGCGCTCGTTTCTTTACGAAGATGGATCTAGCCTAGGGATTCCATCAGCTACGAATTGCCGAAAATTGCGTTCTTTGACCCCCTTCAGGGGCCCTAACATGTTCTACGAATGGTTAGTCATGCCTTTCGAGCTAACCAATGCTCCAGCATACTTCGTAGATCTAATGACCCATGTGTTCCGGGAAGTATTGAATAAATTTGTGCTTGTGTTTATTGACGATACTTTGGTCTATTCCAAGACAAAAGAGGAGCATGTCGAGCATCTTAGAATCATTTTGGAGATATTGTGGAAGAATGTTCTATTCGCCAAATTCTCCAAATGCCATTTTTGGGTCAAAGAAGTTAAATTTCTCGGTCATATTGTTAATAAAGAAGGAATTTCTGTTGATCTTTGCAAAATTTTCGCTATTCTTGATTGGAGAAAACCCACTACCCCAAAAGAAGTTCGAAGCTTTCTGGGTTTAGCGGGTTATTATCGGAAGTTTTTTCAGGACTTTTCTAAGATAGCTAGTCCATTGACTAAACTAACAATGAAGAATGCAAAACTCAATTGGACTCTAAAATGTGACGAAGCTTTTCAAGACATAAAAAAAAGATTAACCACTGCTCCTGTTCTCGCTATTATCAACAGGAACCAGGGTTTATCTGTCTATACTGATGCTTGTGGTGATGGGTTGGGTGTGGTACTAATGCAGAATGGGAAGGTAATTGCCTACGCGAGTAGACAATTACGTCCACATGAAAGAAACTACCCAACACATGATTTAGAGATTTTAGCTGACATTTTTTCTTTGAAAATATGACGACATTATCTTCTGGGTGAGAATCTCTTTCAGCTTTCGTAACGATTTAAGAATTTAACTTAATTCATAAATATACTTAATAAACTCTCTTTGTTTTAGGTGAAAAATTCGAATTATTCACCGACCACAAATCTTTAAAATATCTCTTCACCCAAAAAAAATTTAAATCTACGGCAATAATGATGGTTAGAATTTCTAGCATCCTATGATCTAGATATTCTTTATACGCCTGGAAAAGCCAATATAGTTGTCGATGCATTGAGCAGAAGACATGCTGTTCTCGCATATCTTGTTATCGCTCCTACTCTTCTTAAGAGGATCGCAAGTAAGCAGAATGAAGACGAGTTTCTTCGAGGAATTTATAAAAGATATGCCAAGGGGAAGATACTAGTTTTGATGTTGATAGCAGAGGAGTTACAAGATTGAAAGACAGGATCTGTGTCCCCGAACATTCCGGAACTGAAACGAGAAGTTTTGGACGAATGTTACAAGTCTAAACTCAGCATCCATCCAGGAGTTAACAAGATGTATAGAGATATCAAAAGAACTTTCTGGTGGAAGACAATGAAAAGGGACATACATATATATGTGAGTCGCTGTGCTACTTGCAAACAAATTAAAAGTGATCAAAAGAAAATGGTGGATTTACTTCAGCCTTTAGAGGTACCCAAGTGGAAATGGGACAAAGTATCGATGGATTTCATCGACAGGTTGCCTCATACTCAGAAAGGCAATGAAGCAATTTGGGTTATTGTGGACCATTTTCCTAAGACAGCCCACTTTTTGCCAGTGAAATCTACCCATACAGCAGCAAGTTTAGCTGAGTTATATGTGAAAGAAATTGTTCGTCTCCACGGTATTCCTAGCAGTATAGTGAGTGATCGTGACCCGATCTTAACTAGTAGATTTTGGGAGGCATTTTAAGCCGCATTGGGAACAAAACTGAACTTCGGCACTGCTTATCACCCACAGTCGATGGGTAGACTGAAAGAATAAATCGAATATTAGAAGACCTTTTCCGAGCTTGTATTCTTGATTTTGGTGGTTCTTGGGAGGACCATTTGCATCTGGTCGAATTCTCATATAACAATAGCTACCAGGCCAGTATCGAGATGGCTCCTTTTGAAGCTTTATATGGTCGTCCGTGTCGACACCTGCATGTTGTATCGAGTCCGGTGATAGACTCGTCCTTGGATCGAATATGATTAAGGAAGCCACAGAGAAAGTTGATTTTATACAGATGAAATTGAAAACGGCTCAAAGTTGTCAAAAGAGTTATTATGATCGCAGAGGAAGGGATTTGGAATTCCAGATTGGAGACTTTGTCTTTCTCAAAGTACCTCCAATGCATGGTTTGTTAAGATTTGGGAAGAGCGGTAAGCTGGCACCACGGTATATTGGTCCTTTTCCTATTCTGGAGAGCATCGGTCCTTTAGCCTATCGAGTGCAGCTACCCAGCTGGTTGTCTGGCGTGCATAATGTGTTTCACATTTCTAACCTCCGGAAATATGTGCACGATCCAGATAGTATTATTGAAGAAGCTACTCAGCAGGATCTCGAAATCACTCCTAATTTAACAATTAAAAGAGAACCGATAAAAATTATGGATCGAGATGAAAAGTAGTTAAGGAACAAAATTGTGAAACTAGTTAAAGTATAGTGGAGTGGCAATCCAAAAGACTGCACTCTGGAAACTGAAGAAAGCATGCAGAAATCATATCCCAATTGCAGAGTGGATATCACGGCTTAAATTGGTAAGCCATTTCTTTATCCTTTTCTGAATTTGTATATTTTTTGTTTGCTTTTCTCTCTCTTTCAAATTTTAAGGATGAAATTTTCTTAAGGGGGGAATTTGTAACATCTCAAATTTCATCAATTTAAAATTGATAATTTATATGAACCTTTGGGATTTAATTTAAAAATAATCTTAAAAAAGAATTTAAATCAAATAAATAAGTGTGAGATGGTATGAATAGATTTGAATTTGAATTTAATTATTTAAATAAATGTCTTAATAAAATAATTTGGAATTTTCCAAATCAAATTAAAAATGGTGCTTGTTTATATACTTATATTTATGAGGAAATTGTATATAAAAATTTGACTGTAAGATTCAAATATAAGAGTCTTAAAATGATTGGATTTGAAAGTAATATATGTATGATTTTTATTAGTGTATAAATTTGTTTTAGAACATTTTCTTTTAACTTGTAAAAATATTTAACAAAGGAAATGTATTTGATAAAGGGATGAAATTATATTAAAAATACATATAAGTATAAAAAGATCATAATATAAGTAAATAGATTAATATATAAAGTTAAGTAGAAAATAATATAAATATTTTCTCATAAAACAAATGTACAAGTGTTAAACATGTAACAAGAGAATTAACAAGTGTAGTGATGTCATCATCAAAATTAACAAGTGTCATTCAATTTAGGTAATTAATAAAAAAATAAAACTTAAATTCATAAAAACCTTTCAGCTCCTCTATCTCATTTCTTTGGTTTCTCAAAATTTTGAAAGAAAAGAACAAAAAACTGTAAACATTGCAAACCAGAGTATCTCAACACCAAAGGAAATAAAATCTAAAATGCAAACATTTTCTTGAATTCAAAGCTTAAAGCCTGAGAATTATCTCAAACATCAAAGTAGGAATTTCAACTCCATACCCCAGGCAAGTTTAAAGCTTCAGAATTAACTAAATTAGTAATCAAAAAATCAAGATTTAACATCAAAATTTCCAACTGCAGATCAAAGAAACGAAGCTCTAGTTTTTTTCAAGAAGCAGAGCAGGGTTCCTCTGAGTTAAATTAAGTTGCAGAGAAAAAAATCAATGTTTCAAATACTAGATCAGTCTCGGGATTTCAAGTAGCGGACCAAAGTTTTCTCTGTTTCATCAAAAACAAAACTTTAAGTAAGTTTAAATTTTAGTTTGTTGTTTTGAAATTAATCATGTGAACCCATCAAAAAACTAAGCAAAACTTATACTAACTAGTTGCAAATAAAAATTCCGGATCTAATTGACAAAAATAGCTTTCAGGTTTTCAATTTTCAAAATCTAGACCTTCAAACCATTTCCAAACCTCTCTGTTCAAACTCTTCAGGTGAGTAAAGTCTGTGATTTAAAATTGCACTTGTTGCTGTGAATAGTATTGAAGTTTGAATGAAAAAAATGTGTGTTCGCATGTATATATTTATACATGAAAATGAGATGCATGTTTATGCACATCAAAATGAACTCTGTTCCATCCCTATAGTTTCAAAACCCTGTCCCAAAATCCAAAAGCTCCATATTAGATTGTTTTTAGGCTTTGAAATCAAAAAGAAAAATGTTTATATTATTATGCTCTAAGTTTTAAAACAAATTTAAGTAAATCAAACAAAAAATCTTGCCTGGAAATATAAGAATACAGGAAAACTCAATATAAACCAAAATTTCATCAAACACGATTTTATATTTTGAATATATAAATTGAAATGTCTTCGAAGTTGATGATTTTTAAAAGTAAAATTTAAATTTTTTATGAAGCATTCACTGAGAAAGAGGGGGATGAACAGAGTTGTCATTTTCTCGAAGTTCTGGCGATCGATGGAGTTTGGGTGCTCGAGATCGTGGTCATGGCTTGCTGGAAGGTTGGAGTTCGTTATAAAAGTGCTAAAAAATATTTCTATTCGCTGTGGCGATCGCACGGCAATGAATTAGGGTTTAAACCCACTTTTGAACGAGGTTGACAAACTAAACTGCTGCAGTTTCATCGTTGCATCAGATTGGTTCGCTTCGGCGGCGATCGAAGCCTGAAATTTTGGTGGAGCTTAGGGTGAAGTATCATAACCTCTGATGATCAGAGGAGGGAGGACGATGCGTTTAATGGTGGCACGATTTTGTTCGAATCTTGGTCGTACTGTCGAATTGCAAATTCGTCAAAATTTCACAACGCTGGGTGTTTTGGTGTGTCGAGTTGATGATTATCGACTGATCGATGATCATAGCATCGACCAGAGGTGATCAAAACAGTTGTGCATGTGCACAAAGAATTGAGGAATGTCAGTGATATTGAATGGGATAAGAAGGGCTCAGCTCGAAGTGATCTTCGGGGGGGCAACGTGTGTCGACTCGTGTTTGGACTCGAGTAAGATTTCTGATGTGCCGGGTAAAACATACATAGAAAATGTTTTAAGATTGAAAGTTAGGCACACGAGTGGATTTGGCATACGACTCGAAGCAATGAGCACTTTTGATTTGGTGTAGCTCGGGGTAACCTTGGGTCGGTTGTGTGAAACAACTTTATGTTAAAAATAAATTCAAATTTTTGAACCTTCTTAAAACTTGTTGTCAAAATGATGTTTTTGATTTAGGTTTGAATTAATTAAGGATATAAGTAAGAAATTTTCAAAAGTAATCAAATTTTAATAGAATTGATTTTGATAGATTATTTTATAAAGTTATTTATATTAAATAAATGGGGATTTTAGGCTAAAGGAAAAAGTTAGAAAAAAATTTAGTTTCAGAGACAAGAAGTTTGTTTTTTAGGCTGAAGGACACTTTTTAGTGTAAATCCCAGAATGATAGTTGTAACTATCATTTTCAGTTTACACTAAAAAGTGTCCTTCAGGCTAAAAAGCAAACTTGTTGTCCCTTAGACTAATTTTTTTTGCAACTTCTTCCTTGTGCCTATTTACCTGTAAATAAATAATGTAATTTAAAAAGGGTAATTAAGATAAAAAATATTATTTAAACTATCTTAACCTTTAAAGTAATACGTGTGTAAGGATGATTTATTAAATAAAGATTATCTTTTAATTAATTAAACAATTAATGATTTATTAATACAATTACTTTAAAAGTAATTACTTAATTAATTACTTAATATTAAAGGTTAATTAAGTAAATAATTAAGGTTAATTGGTTTGGAATTAATTAAGATGATTAATTAAGAAATAATTAATTAATAAAAGTAACTAAAATTTAATTAATTAACAATTAAGGATTTATTAATTAAAATAATTAATTAAGAAATAATTAATTAATAAAAGTAACTAAAATTTAATTAATTAACAATTAAGGATTTATTAATTAAAATAATTAATTAAGAAATAATTAATTAATAAAAGTAAATAAAATTTAATTAATTAACAATTAAGGATTAATTAATTAAGATAATTACTTAATAAAGGTAATTAAGATTTAATTAATTTATAATTAAGGATAATTAATCATTGATTAAAAATAATTAATGAAAGTAATTATATGGTTAATTTGTTTTAAATCACGCAATTAATTTATCTTAATTAAAGATGATTGATTATTATCGAATGCTACGTATTGGATTGATATTCTGATATGTGATTATTATGCTGTATAATGTGAATTGCTTTGTGGTTAGCTGTGAAATCTGTGATTTATTTCTGTGAATGTGAAAAAACCCATTGGCCCGTAAAATGACATTTAAATTTCGATGCGACTGGGAGCCGGATTCCAATTGTTTATCCAAAACCCACGTCGAAACTTGATAGTAAATCTTTGTGAATGATATATCCACGTGTTTTAAAATTAAGCGCCCTCTATTCGGATTAGCCGGGAGAGGACTTTGTGTCATATTACCCATTCCAAATAGCGATACGACGAAATGGATAGCATTTGAAGACGGTGGTGAAGACCGGGTATCTTTGAGAATGATAGGATAACCTATCGAATGTCTTAGCACTGAGTTGCTCTGGTATAGAGATCTCCACAAGTGATGGAGTGTCCGATCGGGATTGTGGATACCCGGATTGTATGGGCTTCATCCTTCATTGGACGAAGTGCCTTCGATTCTGTTCGAACCCAAAACAGACTTGTATGGTTGTATGTATGACACTACGCTTTGAGATATAAAGTAGATTTCTTTCAAATACATATCTGTTGGTGGGGGAAAATTTATTCTCTTAGCTTAACACTCTTCTCTGAGACGTATGAGCTCAGAGGTTATGTAGTTGAAGGTTATCAGTGATAAACTCCCAATTTGGTAGTGTTGCATGCTAAGTGCTGCTATGTGTTGATGATCATTTGTGATCAAAGCATGGCTTTTGTGTAAAGAGTAGCTTTGTGGACAAGACCTCATTGGACCTCACACCTCGGAAATGGTCGAAATAGGAAAGATGCAGGCAAGGTTATGAGAGTCGCGCCCTTTAGGGTATGTCATTTCCTTCTGGAAAAGGGTGGTATCATGGTATGGAGCCCAAATACTTAACCTATGTGGTTTCTGCAATCACATTACTGTGTAGTTGTTGCTTTGTGGTTGAGGGCCCTCGAACAAAGGTCGCGAACGACTAGGGAATGGCATAGTCGTGTAGTAGTTACCTAGTTACAGAGGTAACCCAGCCTCGTGTTGGCAGAGAACTGGTTAAGTTCTCGGGACGTCCCTCCAGAGGCGTACCCATGTGGTAGTAGAAAGTTCCTTAGCCTGACCATCTGTTGGAAATCCAATTCCCACTATGAACCCAGTACCATTTTAGTTGTATAACCTGCCATTTATTTATGGTGGCGCCCCACTGTTTAGATGGTAGCTATAGTAGGCATAGTACGAAATGTCTATGCTGGCTAAGATTAATATTATACTTTAGAAATGGTTTTCTACACTATGCACTAGTAATAATATCAAAGAAATTTTCTCGTATCAAGCATATTTGACTATTATAAGAAGAAATCTCCTCCAATTCTGCGATTGCATTGTCTGTGTGGCAGGAGGTCTTATGGTAGTTTCATTTTCCAAAAGCATTAACGGTTTTCTTTAAAAATTTTGTTTTTATTCATAACTACTATTTTTGTTTACTTATACCAGTCCCATGACTGACCCGGAGTTTATCGTTTCCTTTCTAAACTCTGGGTGCCCATAATTTCCACACGGGCAGCCTAGTAGCAGGTTTTCCATGTTTTGGTGCTAGCTGGATTTTTGAAGTCTTTTTGTTTGGAAGCCATCGGATTTTTGAAGTTTTGGCTTTGGAAATCTCTTGAAGTGTTGGATTTTTAAAGACCTCATCATAGTTGACATATGTTGGATCCCTTTTGAAGACTTTATTGTTGTTCCGTTGTGAAGTTATCATTATGTTGTTGTTATATCAATATGTAGCACTCTAATATTGATGTTAATGTTGTAATGGATATTATGATGATGTTGTATCCATGATCAATGATTTTCATTTTATTTCCGCTGTTTATTATTCATCTAATGATGTTATAAGCTCCATCTGAACTGGAGTTCGATGTTTGAATCTTCGGCAGTTGAATACAAGTGAGGTATTTGATGTCGATTTTCAACGCTGAATTTTAGGTCGTGACACCAAAGGAGAAACCTGCACTACTTAAATCATTATTAAATGACAATCTATAAATTTTTGGGCTTGCTTGGGTTCATACTTTCATCAGCCGCACAATGTTAATAAGGATAATATACTAAGTGTACCGCAATGCTCGCCTAGGCAAGTATCATATTGCCACTTGGAAGATTATCCTAATCATCACAAAAATAGTCGAGAAGTCCTTCCCCAAACTATCGCAAGCTATTTAATTATACCATACCGTAAATAATTTTACAACGAACAGAGATTATCCGCAATCTAACCCTTTGTTTGCTTGCAACATTTCTTCGTTAAGCTAGGGTCGGCTACCTAACTCCTCTCATGCGAATCTGATCCTCTTCCTTGGTTCGATCATCGAAATTGCCTTGCACGACCAAAGTAGCGATTCAGAATCTGTTAGTCATTTCAATAATCCGGCTCAATTGCTCTACTATAAGATTCAAGTGAAAAACCCTTGCCCAACTTGTGAAAATCACCTAGAAATCTCATGCTCAAACCAAGGATTAGGAACTGGTACGTGAATGGACTAATTCCTAAAAAATATTTCTTTTGTTCATGGATTAACCCCACCACCAAATGTTTACTAACCCAAGGGCAAACAACTTCTAACACGAACGACTCCATGCAAATGCATATAAGTCATTCGCTCGGTCTTTGCTCATTGCTGGGAATGCACTAAATCCGACTTGGATGCAAATTCAAGTCACCTTTCATCAACCGACCCCACTCAACCCGAAAGCTCATGCATTGAGTTTGGATGGCAATAGTCATGGTCGCTGCACCACTCCTAACACTTATCGTAGCTACCGGAATGCCTAATTCACATACCAATAAGGCATCTTAGAATTAGGCATTCTGAGATGCCTTATAGATTCACGTACTAGTCGCTTGAAAGCTTGTGCATTGAGTTTGAATTGTAGTCACTCATGCTCCCCATTAGCTTATATAGATAGCCTTAAACGAGGATGCTTAGCGACTGAATAAATCAAGTTCAGGTGGCAAGTGGTGTAGGAAATATTATATAGTAGAAAATACAAGTACGCTTCCTCAACGTACCTCCATCTACCAGGTTACTTAACTCAAACTGGTCCCCTTAGTACGGAGTGTTAAGCCTATGATATGATACTGATTATAATCACTCACCCTTCATAATACCCCAAATCAATGTCTAATGACAACATTTGACTCTTGAATGCTAAAAAAGATAGTCCGTCGAGGTAAAAATCCAAAGCACCAAACTAAGATGCAGCGATGGAATCTCATAACAAAATGATAGTATATAATATACTAAATACACATGAACATAATTGGATAAACAATATATAGGAGACTGTACTAATTGAAGTAACTGATGAATAAATATCAATATATAGAATCAAAATACAATATCTAATACAACAAGTCTTATATATAAGTAGCATATATGTCATATACTAATCCAGTATGAAGTATATATATCCAATGTATCGACTTCGCCACCAAATGGCTCTAGCTGCCTTGAAAGTGTATCCCCAAAAGCTCATGGCTTTCAAACTCATCAAAGTACTCGAGAGCAATCATGACATAAATAATCAAGGATAAAATGCAGACCATACATGAAGCCTACTGTGAGGGAACTAACTTAAAAAAATTTGTATCAAAACCATATACAAATAAAATGGGAAACTTCTAAGGCGCAACCGGTCCTCTCTACAAGTGTAGCTCAAAGATAATCCATATTATTATAAACAAGTATAGTAAACCCAAATCAAAGGTAGGAAATCATACCATAACCCGCTTTTCACTTGTAATTCGCAAGTCAACGCAACTAATATACTATGATTGAAGCATAACAACTTACTATGACAGGAGTAAACCAATATACCAATGCATTAGTAATATAAACATCACAATGATAGCCTAACACACAATGTTTAATAGTAATAATCAACTAACTAATATAACATGTACAATCATAATGATAAGAGACACACAAAAGATAAGTTGGTACTAATCATTGCTGATAGGTGGAGTCCACTATGAATACCAATCGATCCAGTGCCCCCTATTGAAGCATCTGAAATGCAAAACAAATACAACGATATAAGAATGCTTCTAACATAGCATCTCCATAATAAAAACCAAAATATGGATATCTATAACTGATACCTGTCCCAAATTGCCATTAACTACCAAAGTGACCTATCGAGTGCCACAACTAACTTGTGGACTCTCCTGAAAACCAACACCATTAAAAAGGTTTCCATGTAGATCTGCCGCAACACTAAATCATAATAAGGAATAGTATATGACCTACTATATACTGGTATTCCAATCTCTCTCCACCCCTGCTACAGGACCATGTCTACAAGTCATGCACCTCAATGGTATAATGGATTCCCTCACTAGTTTCCTTTTCTTGCTGTTGTATATACCGACATATTGGAACCATATATAAACGTTAAACCCCATGTAAACTGTTCCAACATAGGTATACAACACTGAAGTATTATCATTTCTGCATGGATCGTGATTCATTCTTGAAGTGCTTCGCACTACCGAGTTGCCTCCAGTCAAGCATACCAAACAAATATATATTAATCACCCAAACGGTGCATCTATAATTATATATATAAGCTTCTATAATTATATATATAAATCACTTGAACCATATATTTATATATCTGTATAATATATTTCATCCACTATTCGGTAACCCCAGGTTGGGCATACCGAACAATACATACGCTTAAATTGTGTATTGATAAATCACGATGAATTACCATTATCTACCAAAGAGACTATCGAGAGTCACAACTATATTGTAGACTTGTTTGAAAACCAACACCACAAAAGAATTTTTCTTGTAGATCCTATTACATCACTCAATCACATTATAGAATAGTATATGACCAATTCTAGACTAGCATTCCAATCTCTGTCCATCCCTACGGTTGAACCATGTCTGTGGGTCATGCGCCTCAATGGTACAATGACTTCCCTCACTAGCGTATTTTCCTTTCGGTTATCTAATACCGACATACCAGAACCATATGTAAACACTAAACCCAAGGACACTCTTCCAACATGGGTACACAAATCAAAGTATTATCGTTTCCATATGGATCGTGATTCGTTCTTGAAGTGCTTCGCACTACCTGGTTGCCTCAAGTCAAGCACACCAAATCACTATATATAAATTGCCTAAACCATGCAACTATAATTATATATATATCACTTGAACAACATATTTATATATCTATATTATATGTTTTGTCCACTATTGAATAGCCCCAAGTTGGGCATACAGAACTATACCTACATTTAAATTGCGTATTGATAAATCATATCAAATTTCCATTATCTACCATAGTGACCTATTAGAGCCACAATTACATTATGGACTCCTCTCAAAACCAACACTCCAAAATAAGTTGGCTTGTAGGTCCTATCGTAGCACCCAAGAGTACAATAGAACGGTATATAACCCACTCTGGACTGGCATCCTTATCTCTCTCGCCCCTGCCCCAGAACCACGTCTGTAAGTCATGCGCCTCAATTGTACAATGGATTACTTGCACCAACTGGTAACCTAAGTCAGATATGCCAAACTATATGTAAACGCTTTTAATCATATATCAATGGATACATATAAAATATCCCCGTGCACCTCCTAATAGCCCCACGTCGAATATACCAAAACTATAACTATACACATATCTAACTCACATCAAATGTATGCGGGTATATATATACAACCAGTCAACTACATGAAACTAATAAACACATATCATGCACATTTACATACACAACCAAAGTAACAAATCTATCGTCTCAATATCAACAACAATTAACACATATAATCATATAATGATTCAACAAAAATGCATCATACTTAAGTAACCAAACTAACAATTTTATATCTTTTTCATATTATTTTATTGAAGTCTTACAATTATTGTACAAAATAATGCACTTGCATATCAATCAAGTTATAACTTAATTTCACTTAATTCTTCTATTTAGAGTAAGTTTAGCTATCAATAAAGCCTCAAAATATTATATAGCTCATGTATGTAATTTATATATATAAGCATACATATATATATCTCAAACCACTTAATAAATAATATTACTAAGTAATATTGTCTACTAGTGTAGAGGATAGCCCATTGGTTATGAGCAACCATTTGTGAATTTTATTTTAAACGAGCATCGATTAGTATGTTATACATTTTTTGCTTAAGTGAAATCACGTATACAATTTGGGCTTAAAACAAAAATATGGTGGTTATAAAAAATTGTTGAAACTTCGTATTTACGATTTATAGTAATTACGATATTTTTGATTATAACAACTATACAAGTCATTATTATATACTAATTTGTTTTTACAGGAATCAATCAAGACCAGGTTCAAATGAGTTTCAAATTTTATTTAAGTATGTATCGAGTCTGTGTCTAGAGTATATTCATGTTAAAATCTCTCATATATGATATATTTCGACATTGTTTCTAAAGCTTTACATATTCTTAATTTTTAGGCTACATTCAGACATCTGAATGCACCAAATCAGACGTCTGAATCTGTAAAAAAGAGTATTGTTTTACAATATTCAGACGTCTGAATTGTTCATTTCAAACATTTGCAAATAGTCATTTTAGCCTATTTTCTTTCTGATTTGAGTTTGTGCAAATTCAGAAGTCTGAATTTTTTGATTCATAAGTGTGAATATCTATAACGGGTATATTTTCAAATAGGCACTTCCAATCGTGAAGAGATGCGTCCTTCATTTTAACAGATATGACAATATCTCTTCATGATAAATCTTCACGAACAAATGCACCTATTTATAATATATATAAACACATTAGAATCATCATTTTAATCATCATTTTAATCATCATTTTAATCATCAATTTAATATATTCTTAATCTACTCTTATAGTCTTTGATTCTAATACTCTTGTGCATTCAATTTCATACAGATTCATTCTATTACTTCCTTATTCTTCACGTATTTATATATATATATATATATATATATATATATATATATATCATAAAGGAGAAGATTATAGGAATGGTGTACTATAATTGACAAATTCTTGTGATTAGAACACACAAAGTCAAAACAATCTTCTATATTTGTTGAAGTCCTGTTCTGCTGTTCAGGCGTGTGAAGTCCTCTTCGGCTGTTGAGGCGAAATCCTGTTCTGCTGTTCAGGTTCCTGTTCGGCTGTTCAGGGGTTGTATACACCTGTTCCTCCGGGTTAAGTGAGGGTTGTTGTTTCTAGTTAAATTCTAGAAGAAGTCTGCTCCTGGACATAGAATGTGAATTTCGAATCAGTATAAAATTCCCTGGTGTGCTTGTTTTATTTTACTTATTCACATTGCTATAGTATCTTATCCTTTTTTGCATTAGTATAGTATAATTCCATATAACACGATTTGCGCTGTCTTTTCATTTGGTATCAGAGCAAGGCATCTTATAACTGTTACAAAGTTATTTGATATATTGCTTATATGGAAAACAACACCAACACAAGCACTATCACTAACAATAGTTTTATTGAAGGTCAATCTACGACACAACCTCCACTATTCAATGGCATGAATTACAACTATTGGGCAATACGAATGCATATTTATATGCAAGCCAATAGTTTTGATGTATGGAATGTTACATAAGCAGGATATACTGCACCTACTACTGAATATTCTACATGGACAGCTGCATAAAAACAAGATACTACTGCTAATGCTAAAGTTATGAATATGTTGTTCTGTGCATTAGATAATCTAAAATGAATTCAACCGAGTTAGCATTTGTAACACTGCATATGAAATATGGAGGACACTAAAAGTCACTCATGAGGTACTAACAAGGTTAAACAAAGTAAAATATCTATGCTTAAGAATCAATTCCAAAATTTTAGGATGAAGCAAGATGAATCTATAAACGATATGTATTCCAGATTTCAAGATATCCATCATTCTTTATAAGGACTAGGAGAAATATATTCCGACTTTGATATTGTTTCAAAAATCCTTAACTCTTTAACGAATGAATGGGAAAGAAAAGTCACAGCTATTGAAGAAGCTAATGATCTCTATGAAACCAGAAGAGTTAATAGGAAATCAAATGTCCTATGAAGTAAATTTGCAGGCAAAAAGAGTTCAACCACAAGACAAGGAAAGTATGTCATTTCATGCAGAACAAGAGGAATCAAATTCAGAGGATTAAGATTTAGCTTTCATAGCTAAAAATTTTAAGAAAATTTTGAAGTACAGAAAAGTGAACCGAAATAATGGCAAAAGAAACTTCAACAATAAGTCGTCATCCTCAATACCAGAATGCTTTAATTGCCAAGGTCATATGCAAAAAGATTGTCCAGAACAAATGAAGGGAAAACAAAATAAATATAGAAAGGACAAATTAAAAAGGAAGATTGTCCAGACCTAATGAAGGGAAAACAAAATAAATATAGAATGGAGAAATTCAAAAGGAAGGCATTTTCGATGACATGAGATGACTCAGAGTCTTCGTCTTCTGAAAGTAGCAGTGATAGTGAAAATGAACAAGCAAATGTTTGTTTCATGGCTACAGAGAATGAGGTAAATGATCTTAATTTTGATGACATGGTTGAAATAAATTCTGAATTATTAGATACTCTAAAAAGTCTCAAAAGAAAATATAAAGAGGCTCTAGAAAATAAAAAAAGCAGAATTCGAGAGAGATATGCTTTATGACGAAAAGTAGACATTAGAAGAAGAACTTGGAAAACTTCAAGATACTTTTCAAATGATAACTCTTAACTTACCTTATTGAGTCAAGAAATTGAAATTCAAAAGGAAAAGAATGATGCTCTTATCTCTGAAAATCATGAGCTAAAAAACAAGATCAAAATGATTGAACTAGACAATACTAGCCTCAAAACAAAGTTAGAATGCATTACTAAAAATGTATCTAAATTTAATAAAGGCAGAGATAACTTATCTAAAATTATTAAAACTTCTTAGTCTATCTCAAATAAGAAAGGACTAGGTTATACTAGGAAATCTGTAGCTCCATGAAGGATAAGAGAAATATTTCTAGACCTAAGTGTACTATAGTTCAACCAAATAGGAATCAAAACAAAAAAACCATAAAAATATGGGTTCCTAAAACAAACAAAAGTTTGATTAGGAATAAATATATTGAGTCCTTTTTGAAAAATGTTCATAAAAATAAAAATTATTTATATAAAGGGAATATCGAACCATCTTGGGTTTGGTTTCCTAAGACCTAACTCTTAGGACCCTATTAAAAGTGGATACCAATGTTATTTTTTTTATTTTTTTGCAAGTCCCACTTAAGAAAAGAGAAAAATGTATACTCGACAGTGGTTGCTCAAAACACATGACAGGAGACAAAAATATGCTATCAAATATCACATATTCGGATGGAGCCTCTGTCATATTTGGAGACAATTCCAAAGGTTATATCATCGGCAAAGGCGATGTGAGCAATTACGGTATATCTAATTTACCTCTCATTTTCAATGTTTTACTTGTCAAAAACTTGAAGCATAATTTGTTAAGTATTAGCCAATTGTGTGACAAAGGATTCAAAATCTCATTTTTTTGGAAGTAAGTATAGTATTTATGATCAAAATGAAAAACTTATCTTTGAAGGTAATAGAGATAGAAACATATACGTTCTGAATATGAAAATTAATCATAATTCAGATATATGCTTAGTAGTCAAAGAAAATGATTCTTGGTTATGGCACAAGAGATTCTATCATATTAACTTCAAAGCTATAAAAACAAACTTTCTAAAAAATGATTTAGTAAAAGGATTATCAAAAATAAACTTTAAAGTCGATCATATTTGTGATGAATGTCAATTAGGAAAATTAATTAAATCGTCTTTTAAATCTAAGAAAGTTATGTCTACATTACAACCACTTGAATTACTACACATGGATTTATTTGGACCTCCTCTAGTACAATCCATAAATCACAAATGATATGTGTTTGTAATTGTAGATGGCTTTTCTAGATATACTTGTACCATATTTATGAAAAATAAAAGTGATACTTTTGGCCATTTTAAAGTTTTTGTCAAAAGAATCCAAAATTTAAAAGGATTGAAAATAAAGAATATTAGAAGTGATCATGGAGGATAGTTCGATAACGAAGCTTTTGAACATTTTGGTAAAAAGGAAGGAATATTTCACAAATTTTTGTTTCTTAGAACTCCACAACAAAACGGAGTTGTAGAACATAAAAATAGAACTTCACAGGAATGTGCAAGAACTTTGTTAAATGGAAGCACGCTTCCAAAACATTTCTGGGCAGAAGCTGTAGCAACTGCTTGTTATATTTTAAATCGTGTTTCTGTATGATCTCTTACCAAAAATACTTCATATGAACTTTTTCACGAAAGAAAACCAAATATTTCCTATTTTAAAGTTTTTGGATCAAAATGTTTTATATTAAATACAAAAGATCATCTTGGCAAATTCGAAGCAAAATCAAACGAAGGTATCTTTGTAGGATATTCTGATCGAAGCAAAGCTTATCGAGTATTTAATAAAAGGTCTAATACTATTGAGGAAACTCTTCATGTATCCTTCGATGAAAATTTTCTACAAAAACCAAGTATAAGAGATGATGAAGAGCTTTCAGATAATATCACAAATATTGACAATATAAATTTTGAAAATAATGAAAACATAACTGATAATTCTAGAGAAGATGAAATTGTTATTCACAACAACCATGAGTTAAGATCTCCACCAAAAATATTACGGGATCATCATATTCAAAATGTTGTTGGAGAAATTAATTCAAACATCCGAACTAGAAGTCAACTGGATTAAATGGGCCACGTAGCATATCTTTCCAATATTGAACCCAAAACCCTAAAGAAGCATCTGCCGATGACGACTGGATAATTGCAATGCAAGAAGAGCTAAATCATTTTGAACGCAATGAAGTTTGGAGGTTAGTTCCTAGACCAAGTGATCAAATTGTTATTAGTACAAAACGGTACTATAAAAATAAGATGACCGAACAAGGTAACATCACCAGAAATAAAGCAAGATTAGTAGCTCAAGGTTATAATTAAGAGGAAGGAATTGACTACGAAGAAACGTTTGCTCCTATCACTAGATTAGAAGCAATACGTATTTTATTGGCCTATGCATGTTTACATAATGCCAAACTTTATCAAATGGACATTAAAAGTGCCTTTCTGAATGGTTATATGAAAGAAAATGTGTATGTTGAATAACCTACTTTATTTATTCAGAAGAAATATCCAGACCATGTTTATAAACTTAAGAAAGCTCTACACGGTTTGAAACAAGCACCACGTGCTTGGTACGAACGACTTAAGAGCTATTTACTATCATCTGGGTTTCAAATTGGAACGGTTGATCAAACAATTTTTATTAAACATTCAAAAGGGGATATTTTAGTTGTTCAAATTTATGTTGATGACATCATTTTTGGTTCCACCAATGAAAAATTATGCCAGGACTTCTCCGATATCATGTCCAGAGAAATTGAAATGTCCCACAAGGGAGAATTATCATATTTTCTTGGTTTACAAATCAAACAATTGCAAAATGGTATTTTTATTAATCAAGAGAAATATTGTAATAATTTAATCAAACGCTTCAGAATGGAAAATACTTATTCCAAACCGACACCTATGAGTACAACCATACATCTCTATAGAGATGAAAATGGTAAAAGTATTGATCAAAAATTATACCGAAGTATGATTGGTTCATTACTATATTTAATAGCCAGTCATCATGACATAATGACGAGTGTTTGCTTCTGTGCTAGATTTCAAGCTAATCCAAAAGAATCGCATTTAAGAGAAGTTAAACGTACATTACGGTATCTTATTAATACCAAGGACTTTGAACTTTTCTATCCAAAAGAGTGTACTTTCGAATTAGTATCATATAGTGATGCTGATTTCGGTGGATCTCGAATAGATAGACCAGCGGTACGTGCCATTTTATTGGAAAATCATTAGTTTCTTGGTTTAGTAAGAAACAAAACTGCGTTTCACTTTCTATATGTGAAGCAGAATATATTTCTGCTACATAGCTTGTGCTCAAGTTATCTACATGCACCGGACACTTAGAGATTTTGATATAAATTTAACAAATTCAACAATATACTGTGATAACTCAGTGCTATTAATTTATCAAAAAATCCAATCAATTATTCGCGAACAAAACATATCGATATTCATCATCATTTTCTTCGTGATTATATTGAAAAAGGAAAAATAAATTTAGATTTGTTTCATTCGAAAGCCAATTGGCTGATATTTTTACAAAACCACTTCTTGAAAATAATTTTATTAAACTAAGACAAGAACTCGGAATTGTATCGTTTAAAAACTTATAATTTGATTTTCTGAAATATATTATTACTAGTATAGTATAAATTGATTTTATGTTGTTTATTTTTATAACTTAAATTATGAGTTTCCTTTTCATTTTTTTTTTGAAAAACCATCCATCTCCTACAAAGATGTTGTCCACAGTTTTTTTTTTCTATTTTTTCTTTGGAACCTATTTACCTTTGATTCTCATCCACCTTTTTACTTTCTAAATATATGTTTTACTCACTTATAAATTTTCCCCTCTCGCTACATTTTTTCTACTTCCTTGTTTTTGTTATTCTATCTTTAACTATTAACACAACCTTGTTGATTTCTCAATTACTCACAATTGTCTTTAATTATATGGCGTCGAATGGCTCTAGTTCAGAAGAACCTTCTTCTATAGAGTTTTCTACACCATCTTCAGCATATTCTTCCAATTTACCAACACCAACTCCTTGTTATGAACCTGCCCAGCATGTATCTCCGAATAATCATACCGGTCATACTCAAGAAAAGAAGAAAGCTCGTCATTTTTGTTCTTTGGTTCGCCACAAACTAAACAGAAGATTGATGATATTTATCATTATCAACATGAATCGTTAAGTCTTCAACGAGAAATGCGCTATGAGCAAAAAGTTAATTCACGACGTCTTAACTTTCTAGTGAACCTTGGTTGGAAAATATGCGGTCCATCTACGTCTAATGTTCATCAACGTACATCTTCCCATCACAATTCATGGAATCAGACGCCGCAACATCCTCATGTATCACCAAATTCATGGGAGTGTGGCAGTAACTGGAATTCTTTGGAATCATCTAAGGGAAAAAAGACGATAGAACCAGAAGAGCCTAAGACTCCTAGACAATCATCTTTCTCATCATAGATACAAAATCAATAAAAAAAAATTCTATGCTGTTTTTATGTTTATAATTTTATGCTTTTGATAAACAGCTTCTGCATATTCAATAAATTTGTTTATACTTAGGAATACAATTTTTTCCTTAAATTCGGACGTTTGAAATGGTTATAACAGCGTCTGAATATTGTCAAATATATATTTTTGACTTCATATTCAGACGTCTGAAACATCCAAAATAGACGTCTGAATATGACAAAATGAACTCTTTGCGTTCTGTTAAAAATTATAGATTTCAGACGTCTGAAATCAAAATCCAAACGTCTGAACAGTTCAGTCAATTCAAGTTTTAGGGGCTTTTCAGCATTTTTATTTCCCACCTACCATCTTAAAACTGTTCCAATCCTCTTCTCCTCTCATTTTTCACTAACCTACTTCATTTTATTTTCTTACAACTCTCCATTTACAATCCTAAAAATTCAATCTTTGTTATCTATTCTTCACAAATGGCTCCAAAACCTAAGAGATCTAAGGCTTCAACTTCCTCATCTACTCTAAACATTGATCAATGGCTTTGGAATTACGAAGAAAAATGTCATTTTGCTCAAATAGAAAGATCCAACTTTTTTCTCGGTGCCTTCATGAATTACGAAGAATTTGAGCCTTACCGAATTCTACAAATAGCTCGTTCTAATGGGTTAGAATCTCTTCTTTCTTTTACTGCCAATAATGTGAAGAGTAATCATCTTTTGGTCAAGCTTTTTAATGCAAATATGAATTTGGATCATCACCATCCTCACAATCGTCAAGATTGCATTTGGACTATAGTTTGTGGTACTAAGATTTATCTTCCACTTGTTCGTCTTGGACAAATCCTTCAATGTCCTTCAACCGGAACCGATTTAGATGATACTGAGGTTTCTCTATCCTTGGACGAACGAGCTGAAGTTTCCCACCGCTTTCTTTCTGACAATATTACTAAACTTACCTCTATTCAACTTCGGCCACAAGCCCGTATCATTCATAGAGCTTTGATTCGCTTGGTTTTACCATGCAACGGTAGCTATGAAGTTGTTAATAAGTGCAACTTTCAAGTTCTCTATGCTATATACTCCGAACAATCCATAGATTAGGGCCGTGTCATTATGAAGATTTTGTGGATGTAAATTGCCATCATCGATATAAAACTTTTCACCACGGCGCTTATATAATGAAAATTCTTCAAAGTTGTGGTATTTCTTTTCCTGAATCCGAATTTTCCATAATTAAAGAGCTTGGATCTAAAACTTTGGCACTCATGAGCTTACCAAAACTTGCACAAAGTCTTGCTTTTATATCATTCCAAGAATGGATTGCCAATCGTGATCAAAATCGTCCTCAACCTCCTCAACATCATCGCCCTATTGCTACTCAAGTTCAAGAAAGAGATGATGATGAAATATAAGTTTTGAATCTTGACTCTACTCCTCGGCAAGCTTTGGTTACTCTTTCACAAAATTAAGCCAAGCTTAAGAATAAAATATATAAGTTCGAGAGGCATACCAATAAAAGGTTCAATTCCATTCATGGTTTTCTAAATAAGATATAGGAACGTATTGGTTGCACTTCCTCGACTTCTACTGAAGTTTTTGATCCAGCTCCTTTTCACTGGTCCTCTACCTCCGGCACCAATGATGATTATAATGATGAGGATGAGGAAGAAAGTGATGATGAGTCAAGCACAAGGTTTTAAGGTAGTGATATGGTTGTTTTCTTATCTAAAAACATTCGTAGTAATTTTCTTTTTGTTGTGTATATATATATGTATGTGGTAATCTCATACTTTCTTGTTGGTTTGTACAGTTAAAACTTCTATTTCTATTTTGAAATAGTGTACTTTGTTAACTTTTCTACATTATCGATGATATGTGAGTATTTCATATATGGTATGTTTCCTTTTTGTCGATGTCAAAGGGGGAGAAGGTGTTTAAAAACTACCATCGACGGGGAGAGCATATAAGATGTTTAAAACTAGCAACGACAGGGGGATCTTATAGTAAGGGGGAGTACATATTATTCTATTTCCTATTATATATGCTCATATTATGTATATGCTTATATAGTTGTCATCGTTAAAAAGGGAGAGAATGTTGGAACTTCGTATTTATGATTTATCGTAATATGATATTTTTGACTATAACAACTATACAAGTCATTATTATATACTAACTTGTTTTTACAGGAATCAATCAAGACCGAATTCAAATGAGTTTCAAATCTTATATAAGTATGTATTGAGTCTATGTCTAGAGTTTAATCATCTTAAAATCTCTCTTATATGATATATCTTGACATTGATTTTAAAGCTTTACATATTCTCAATTTTTATTCTACATTCAGATGTCCGAATGCACCAAATCGGACGTCTGAATCTGAAAGAAATGAATATTGTTTTTACATTATTCAGACATCTGAATTGTTCATTTCAAACATCCGAAAATAGTCATTTTTAGCCTATTTTCTTTCTGATTTTAGTTTGTGAAAATTCAGAAATTTGAATTTTTTGATTCAGAAGTCTGAATATCTATAACGGCTATATTTTCAAATAGGCACTTCCAATCGTGAAGAGATGCATCCTTCATTTCAATAGATATGACCATATCTCTTCATGATAACTCTTCACGAACAAATGCCCCTATTTATAATCTATATAAACACATTAGAATCATAGTTTTAACCATCAATTCAATCTATTCTTACTCTACTCTCATAGTCTTTGATTCTAATAATCTTGTGCATTCAATTTCATACAAATTCATTCTATAACTTCCTTGTTCTTCACGTATTCATATATATATATATATATATATCATAAAGGAGAAGATTATAGGAAGGGTGTACTAGAATTGACAAATTCGTGTTATTAGAACACACAAAGTCAAAACAATCTTCAATATTTGATGAGTGTTCTGCTGTTCAGGTGTGTGAAGTCCACTTCGACTGTTGTGCCAAAATCCTATTCCTCCGGTTAAGTGAGGGTTATTGTTTCTAGTGAAATTCCAGAAGAAGTCTGGGACTGGACGTAGAAAGGGAAGTTCGAACCAGTACAAAAATCCCTGGTGTACTTGTTTTATTTTACTTGTTCACATTGCTATAGTATCTTAGTATTTTTCCACACTAGTATAGTATAATCCCATATAGCACGATCCGCACTGTCATTTCAAAAAAATCAAAACAATATATGATAAATGACAAATAATAGAATCACAGATCAGACGTAGCGGAATACAAATATATACGAGTCTGAACCGACAAAAAATAGATACATGATGTCGACTACGCGATACAGAAGTACTACATCTTAAACTATGTGTATGTGTACAAAAGGAGTCTAGCTCGAATAAGACACAACATAACATCAAGTATATACATAGTGATACAAATGATAAGTATCTAGCTATAAGATAGGAAGTCCACCCTAAAAGCCTCAAGTTGAAGGTCCTGAAACATCTTGGTCTGGCTCGAGTATTATAAATAATAAATGGTTTAGTCTAGACTAAAATAAATGAGTTAGCACGATAAATGGTAAGTAAAGTGAACTAGATCCCAAGTATAGTTGTTAAGTCAAGTGTCGAAAAATATCATGCGTATATTTTAATAACTTCAAGTATGAAATCACAAATATCAAACTCAAGATATTTTCCTCAAAGTAAAGATCCTCAAAACTATGTAGTGATAACATAAATAACATCAAACCCAAAAATCACAAATAGAAATCCCAAAATCTAAAATAAAGGGAAAAAGGTGCCAATAATCAAGATTGGTGAATAAATTCACCTACATGCATGTAACTCCATGGTAGACATATGTATATAAACATCAAAATAGGTACAAGAATTATAAACATCGAAATAGTTTTAAAACCTATAAACTCCAAGGTAGGTACGAAACCTATAAACAACGAATAGGAACAAGTCCTACAAACATCAAGATAGGAATAAATCTTATAAGCATCGAAATAGGTACAAGATCTATAAACATCGAATAGGAACAATCCTATAAACTCCGAAGGCAAGCCATAAAATCATTGATAAAAGTGTTATGCACTTTCATATAGTAATAGAGTAGATAATTCCCATATGTCCCATACTACACGGGTTCACCCAAAAGTATACTATACGCTAGTAAACTCCACTTGTATATAGTAATGGTTCGGACAAACCTGCCCGGGAATTAACTGGTAAAACAAACGTGGCCACTCCACACCGCTCGTTATATTTAACCGTTTAAATCAATTCCGTAGTCGATCGATATTGTGCAATTTTACAAAAATGTTTCATTCTTAGAATCATGCTTGTAAATATTGGTTTATAGCGAAATTATATGTATAATTCTTTATATAGAAATTAGATTGGTATTAATGAGATTTCGCCAAAATGGTTTAATTTAGAAATCATCCTTTTATAAATTCGAGCTGAAAATGTGCACCGAAAGTGTGTATTCTTCCAAGATCCATAGAACAACTCTATGGTTAAAAACATCAAATGAATTCATCAATTCATAAATCAAATCTGAAAATGGCAATGAAATTGATTACTCCGAAGATCAATAGAACAATTCTATGGTATAGAAACACCAAAATGAATTCATTTATTCATAAATCAAAAATCCGGAAATATCAATGAAATTAATATAAAATGCAATATCAATCTAGCAAGCAACCTCTAGGAATCAACTAGAAAAACGAATGACGAACAGGTAGATGGGAAAGCACCTAAACACAACCTAGAAGCCAAGTTCAGACTACAACCGATTAGACCAATCAGTTTATCGGTTGGATCACCTGGACCGATGTCCAAGAAATTCTGGTGGCCTTCGATCTATGCAATTTTCCCCATTTCTCCTGTGTTGATTCCCTAACGATCTAGGGTATTGAATTAGCAATCATGCAAGCATATAAAACATATAAAATTGGAAGAAAAATTATGATTTCATAAAGGGGTTTTCAACAACAGAGATTGACAATGAATTCAACACTATATTGGGATCTTATGCACTATAAATTCAAAAAAATGCATATAATAGAAACCTACATTCATTTTAGGCTAGAAATCATGAGATAAACTCACCTTAACATCCAAAAAGCTTCATAGTCACAAGCATCAACCTTAGGCCAAAAACAACCAAAATAACTTTGAATTCGTCCCTAGTGCAGAGCAAATTGACATAGCAAAGCTGAATATTTTTCAATGAAATTAAAACTAAAGGTGCATGAATGAGTTGAGAAAATCATATTCTAAATTTAGATTTTTTTTTAATTTTTCTGCAATTAATTATGATATTTCTACTAACATGCATTTTCTTCCCAGATTTACCCGAAATAACTTGAGAAATAACCATCTTTGAACTATCAAAACTCAATGAAATTCCATGAAACTTGGAAAAGAGGTTTTGGAACATGGCAGCAGCAACATATTCAAATTTGAGAATTTTTAGAAATTCATTTTAATATCTTTTATTTTTGAAAGAGGCTAGGGTTTCAGAAACATAGATTTTTTTTGCATTTTCTTATTTACGGTAATGAAATGAGAAAGTGAGAAATGTTGTACATATGTTTCTCACTTCTGTTTCTCTTATTTGGGCTAAGTTGGTAGGATGTAGATCCATTAGCCAAGTGTTACAATTTTTCTAAAACAAACTTGTTGCTAATTTGTCTTGTTTTATTTCAATACTTTATAAACACTAATTTGATTTAAATAATGTTCTAATTTAACTAACATTGATTTCTATGATTTTCCCCAAAATGAGTAACATGTTAAAATCTCAATTTTATTAATATTGAAATATTTTACAAATATTAAACACAATTTTTAAAATAAAAAATTATTCTCTATGCTTTCAATAAAATGAACCATTAATTGAGAAATCATATTTCAAACAATGAAATTATTTCCATATAATTTATTTACTCATTTTATCCAAATTTTGTTCTCATATTACTAAATATATGAATTAACTATAAAAAGAGATAATTGAATTTACTCTTATTCTAAATCCAACTACATAATTCCTTATTTATTAGATTTTTAATCTTACATAATTAAATCCGGTTCATTTAATTAAATAAATGATACTCGAAGCAAACTCAATCAGGTTGTTACATTAAGTTAAGAAGTCACCTTATTATAATATTTAGGAATTTGTAACCTTAATCAAACCCAATTAAATAATATGATACTTCTTTGTAATTTCTAACATCTTTAATCACCTTTATCGAAATTTACTAGTTGGCTAATTATTGATTTGCAGTATAATAACCTAATATCAAGGTCAGATACACTTCAAAGCCATTTTAATATAAGTTAGTGTGCCGAAATCATTATTTTAGCCTTACAGCTTATTTTAAAGGTCATACTTCTAGTTAGGTATAATAATATTTCTATCACTAATATAACTACAAATTAGAGTTCTAATTAATTTATAATCATGTTATAAATTAATATCAACTCCATCTAATTCTATTCAATACGAAAATAACATATTACCTATAGGGGATCTCAATCAATTATCTCGTATATTAATAATATATATATATCACTAATATAACTACAAATTAGAGTTTAATTAATTTATATCCATGTTATAAATTAATATCAACTCTATCTAACTCTATTCAATATGAATCGATCACACACAATATATATACATATGCATACATATATGTACAAATACATACATATATATACATACATGGGGTCTTAATCAATTAACCCGAATATCTACTCAAACCAATCCCAAATGAGGAAATAATTTGTAATGACCTACAATTTTGGATGCATTGTACTTAAATATCTGAATTATTTAAATATTTGAATCTTAGATTAAATGTTATTAAAGTGATTTCATAACCTTGTTAACCCCTGTTTAAATTACAGTTAATGATGGTAAACTTGTTTTTAGAAAAATGTTAACAAAAATAGTTACTTTGAAGAAATATCAATAGTGTGACCAAATATCGTTTTACCAAATAAACAGTTGTTTACAAATCAGAAGTTTTTCAAACTTTTTTTACATACACTTATTGGCTGAAGAGAACATTAATTAGAAATAAAATTATTCTGCACTAAACTTTTTAGAAGCTTCTTAAAGTCAACTAGTAGGTGTGAAAGGGAAGAAAAGATATTTTGAAAATAAGCTTTTAAGGAAAGTCTTAAGTGTTAAGTAGGAGATGTAAAGATGTGAATGTAGCATGCGAGAGGGAGCATCCTTTGGACCTTTTATGTAAAGAAGAAGGTAGTTGTGACCTCTTGAAAAAATCTATAAATACATCCTTATGAATTTCACTAATAACATTTCCAAAATTAATAAAATGGTAGAAGTGGATTAGAACTAATCCACTTTTTTCTTCGTTAACTTTCTCTAATTAACTCAAATATTCTTCAAACTCCACCAAACTTTCACCAACACCTTAGAACACCTTAGGAAGGAAAGATCTAAAGTCAAAAGTGGAAAAAGATGGATGGAATGAGAGGAGCATGGTGAGCTCGTGAGCAATGGGAGAAAATGGGGCCTTGGTTTGTAAGTGTTAAAGGTTGGATATTTATGTGTTTGGTGATGGTAGGATATGTTCTTGGCTTTATGAGCATTTGAGCTTGTGTTTGGCTTGGATCCAAATGAGTCATCTCGCTATCTTATGTGAATATATATTGTGTGTGTGTATGTTGTATGCAAATATAAATTTAAAGTAACATTACCTAACTAAAGTTATAAACTTTGGACTCCTTTTGCTTTTGATAGAAAATGATAACTTTATATTGTATAACATCACTTCTATTACCTTCTTAAAAATGTAATGTGGCCTTGACTTAATATGTAAATGGTTATTTGGCTTGTGTGTTGAATTGAAGTATGTTTGAAAGTGTTTGAAGTAAGAACAGTCACTATAAGTGCACTTTGATATTCTTTAACTTTTACTGGTATAAACGGAAAATTGATGATCTTAACTTGGGATGATTTTATATGGTTATTCTCTACACATATTTTTGTGTATGGGATAGTAAAAAAAAGGGTTTGGAAAGTTGTAGAAATTGTGACCAATATTGTGAAACTTAGAAGAGAAAAGGTCGCGATGGATGTACTTTGAAAATGCCTTATGTTCGGTGATTTTCAAAGTTAACTTTGAGGGATATCCTGTAGGCTTCTTTGCATTTTTAATAAGTATTATAAGTGTAATTATTATTGGAAAAAATTGTAGTTTAAAAGGTTTTGGGAACTGGTCAAACAAAGTGGCTAAATTTAGAGCAAAAAGGGTGGTTATAAATACACTTTGTAAATATAGCTTGTTTTTGGGATTTTTATAAATATATTGGATGACATACTTAGGGGTTTCTTTTCAAGGTTTTAAATACTCTAAGGGTAATACCAATTGTAAAAATTTCAAGTCCTACATCATTTGTTTCAGTTAGATGAATGTTTGCATACTACGTTTTATTGGCTTTTGGAGAGTTTAGGTAATGACTCTTCGATTTGTTATGAGGTATTATGAATCATCGACTAAGTAATACTGAGACTGTTGGGCGTAATAGTAGATTGTTTACCATCCTTATAAAATGAGAAGGTTTTAGAACCTAGAAAATCCGAGAGCTATATTGTTTTAGTAATTTTGAATATATTTAAGTATTGCTATATAGTTGTTTCTTTGGTTGCTTTTGTTGGGATTTCGAGGATGAAATAGTCGAAGTGCGGAGTATGTAATGACCCGGAATTTCGGACACTTCATATTTAAATATTTAAACCTTGGATTAAATTTTATTAAAGTAATTTAATAACCTTGTTAACCCCCTTCAAATCATGACTAGTGATGGTAAACTTGTTTTGGAAAAATGTTTACAGGAATTGTTACTTTAAAGAAATATCAATAATGTGGCGTAAAATCGTTTTATCGATAAACATGTTTTCACACATCAAAAATTGTTCAAACGTTTTCAGTATATACTTATTGGCTTAAAAGAACATTAATTTGAAATAAAAATATTTTGCACTAAACTCGTATGAATCTTCTTAAATTTAACTAGTTAGACGTGAAAGGGAAGATAAGATATTTTGAAATAAGCTTTTGAGGAAATTCTTAAATGTTAAGTAAGAGATGTAAAGGTGTAGTGGCAGCATGTGAAAGGGAGGCTTCCTTTTGATCTTTCATGGAAGGTAGAAGGTGTTTGTGACGTTTTGAAAAAGTCTATAAGTACACCCTTAAGGGTTTAACTAATTCACTAATCACATTTTAAAAATTATGAAAATGGTGGGCATGAATTAGCATTAATCCACTTTGTTCTTCACCAACTTTCTCTAAGTAACTCAAATCTCCTCCAAACTTCGCCAAACTTTCACCAACACCTTAAAACACCTTAGGAAGCAAGGATATATAGTCAAAAGTGGAAAAAGATGGATGGAATGAGGGAAGCGTAGTGAGGCCGTGAGCAATGGGAGAAAGGGGAAAGTGTTGCCTTGGTTTGTAAGAGCTAAAGGTTGGATCCTTTTGTGTTTGGTGATGGTAGAAGAGTTCTTGGCATTGTGAGGGTTTGAGCATGTGTTTGGATTAGATCTAAGTGGGTTATCTCACTATCTTGTATGTGTGTGTGTGTGTGTATGTATATGTTGCAAATATAAAGTTAAAGTGACATTAACTAATTAAAGGCCTAAACTTTGGAGCCCTCTTTCTTTTGAAAGCAAATAACATATTTATATTATATAACATCACTTCTATTACCATGTTAAACATATGGCATGAACTTGACTTGATGTTTAAATGGTTTTCTGGCTTGTGCGTTGAATTGAAGTATGTTTAAAAGTGTTTAAAACGAGAATAGTCGCTATAAGTGCACTTCGATATCCCTTAACTTTAACTTGTATAAATGGAAGATTTATGATCTTAACTTGGGGTAATTTGATTTATTTCTCTACACATATTTGGTTGTATGGGATAGTAAAGAAATTATTTGAAAATTTATATAAATTATGAGCCGAAGTTGTGAAAGTTAGAAGTGAAAAGTCGCTACTGATGCACTTTGAAAATGCCTTATATTAGGCGATTTGCAAAGTTAACTTTCAGTGATATCCTAGGAGCTTCTTTACATCTTTAATAATTACTATAACTGTACTTATTACAGAAAAAATTGGAAGTTAAAATTGGAATTTAGAAGGTTTTTGAACTGGTTGAACAAAGTGGCTAAAGTTAGAGCAAAACAGATGGTTATAAATACACTTTGTAAATATATCTTGTTTTCTAGAATTTTTATAAATAAATTGAAAGATATTCTTAGGGGTTTCTTTCCATAAATTTAATTACCCTAAGATTAGAACATAATATAAAATTTTCAGTTCTTAAATCATTTGTTTATGTGGTTAAAACTGGTCTTAAAGATCGTGCTTTTCTATGTTGATTCTTTAACAAGACTTTTAACAGCATTTGTAAATGCTCTGGTAACTTACTTATGGTTTTAGGTGTTTAAAAATGATATTTAAATTGGTATTTTTCCCTAATCTTTTTAGGAATATTTTATACGTATTTCGAAGTATTTTAAATTTGGTTTGAATTTCAAATATATTTTTATTATTTATTTATGAATTTTGGAAATAAAGAGGTTTTATAATATAAAACATGTTTTTCATCAAATGATAAATTAGTTATTTTCAAGTAATATTTTACATAGATATGAAACCTATTTACAAGTATGTTTAAAGTGTGCATACATAAGTTTTAAAAAAGGAAATTAACTTTGTTTAACTCAAAAAGCCGACGAAGTAGGCTTATCTATTTGTGAAAGATAAGATTGATGTTCGAGTAGAACAGAAGCAATAGTGTTATAACCTACCAGCTTCCCTCTTGGCTGAGTAGTAGTTAAGTTAGAAATGTCGAAAACTTGTTAATTGTGTTGATTTCCTACTCATTTATAAAAGTCACTAATACTATACTTAACACTAAAAGCTGGCAAGGTAGACTTATCTATCTGTGAGATTCAAGAATGAAGTGTTTAGGCAAGGCTTGGAGTTATTTATAATTTAAAACATGGAAGCAAGTCAAGTATATGAATCATGTTTTCTTTAAGCGATCGTTTTTAACCGGATAGTCGATTGGTCAACTATCGGACTTAACCAAATATTAACTTGAATCTTTAAAAGAATGTTTTTCAAGATAAGTATAAGTGAAATGGTTTCTATCTCTTTGTGACAATGTTTTAATAACATTCATCTTTAACTCTTTTTTATTATACCTTCGAATCTTATTTTTCTTCAAAAGAATGTTTTAAATATAAGCATAAGTGAAACGGTTTTGGGTTTGTAGTGACAATGTTTATGTAACATTTGTCTTAATCCATTTTGAAAGGATTTGTGAAAGACTTAGATCCTTAAAATGGATATATAAAGGAAATTATAAGTATGGAATCTTTTGGAAAAAGATAAAAAAAATAAAGGTTTAGAATAAGAAATCGTGTTTTTGATTTGTGGATATACTTATACCATTTGACGTGAGTATATGAATACTTTTTGAAATATTAAAAGGTACAAGTGAATAGTAGGGATTGATAAATAAAGTTTTATTAGATAAAAGAAGATTTATAATAAAAGAGGTTTTAATTAACAAAAGGTTAATTTAAAAAAGGATTCAAAGTTGGTTATATGACTTAATCGTGCTTTGTGTGACTTGGTTGTGCTGTGTATGTTTATCCATTTATGGAAAGTATTTAGTCATATACTTAGCAGTAAAAGCCAATAAAATAGGCTTGTTTATCTGTGAGAGTAAAGATCGATGTTCAAGTAAGGAAAGAAGCAATAGTGCTCTAACCTACCGACTTCACTCTTGACCGAGGGAGGGTGTGAGACGAAAAAATCGAAAACATGATAAGTATAGGAGACCTAGTTTCCATATGCGATCGTTCTCGTTCTCGTTGAATATGACCAAATTCGTTGATTCAGTCTTGAAGAGACCAAGACCCATAAGTGTTTTACTTATCGAAAATCACTTTGAGACCAAGATACATGTACTGTCTCTTGAAAATGGATCTCTTCAAGATGCTCAATCCATGTTTGTTTTAAGATTTGTCTGGGATATGGGAATCCATTTGGGAATGCGTGTTCTGTTCGAGTGATGCAAACTCGTGTGAGAGATGCCGAACATAACCTCGACATCAAAAATGACTAAAATAGAGTAGACCTAATAGCCTGGGGTATAGCTTTCCAGCGGCAGGATATTATAACTCTATATCTAGAGTATGTTATCGATATTGTGCGTGGGAGGTGATGATATATAGGATCACGTGCTAGAGCATGGACCGGTTATGTTTACCTAGAGGTATATTTTATCTAGAGATATATGACGCTTGGAGATAGTTTCTGACCCTTGTACAGGAGATCAGCTTTAGTTTACTAGAGGCGTCTCCATGGAAAATCAATTATGCAAACATACCATATCGGTTTTTGATTGTTCAATATGTTGTTGAATGTAATCAATCTAACCATTATGGCTGTATTATAAAATTATATTCTTCGCCCTAGACATTATCTACTATATCGCCTTATGTACTTATTAGATGGTAGTTCTTTTAAGGAGATAACCTTTATGGCATTCCATGCAGTCTCAAAAGTATTGTTATATGTTGGCTACACATTTTTTGAGTTTCTTATACCATGTTTATGTTTGTCCATGGTTTTTGTTTTCCCTAAAATTCCTTGTGTTCTCTTTCGAGCAGTATAAGAAAATCAGGTTTTAGTTGATGTTCATTAGAGCTCAAGGAGATGAGCTGGATGTTTCACCTACCATAGTGTCTTATTTCCGCTGCATTGCTATATTGTGCATATTGGCATTGGTAAGGATAGGCTGTTATAGCTATCCATACTGATGATAGTATTTAAAACTATAACTCTAAAATTCTATGTATCTTGGAGTAACAATTTGTACTGTCTTTTGATATTATATGTTATCATTCCGCTATAAGTTTCTGATATTGGGTTCCTTCCATCATGTTCGGTTTCTTTTTCTTTTTATTAATAATATTTCATTCCAACACTTGGGTGCTCGACACACGAATACCGTAGATGTATTAGTGTCAGCATCCGAGGAAAAGGCGGGTCATTACATATTACTTGTATATATATATTATTATACCTCTACTAGGTAATAATTTTTAATACATATAATCATGAGGATTTATACTAAATATAAATTCGGAGTTATAATTCCACTTACCTAAACCGTAATTTCTCAAGTGTCCAGCTAATGTCCAATCCTCTGCCAAGACTTAGATAATCTCCATACGAATGCAACGATAAAGACCACATCTCGTTTGGACCTCGCATACAAGAGATGAATTAAACACAAAACAAGATTTAATTAAAATAATTAAATCACTAATTTTTTCCCTAATAACCTTTCCTTCTTCCCCAAATTCCCCATTACATTGTATGCTTCATGTGCACCCATCAAAACATGCACATTCACCTCCACCAATAGAGTTATGGTCAATGAAATCACACCAAACCAACTCCATTCACTTCGTTGAGTGAAGACAAACTCAACAATGCCAAAACCGAAGGATCAACGCCTCCAAAGCCAAAACTAGGGGTGATCAATATTCGATTAGAACCAAATTATCCGACTGAATTGGTTCACTTCAGTTGGTTCGGTTCGATTTCTAAACTAAATCGGTTTGAATTCGGTTTGCAAAATAATTTTTTTGGGTCGTTTTAACCAAATTAACTAAACTTTTATTGTATTATCCAATTTTATGGTATTTTAATACTTTAAGTAATTAGTTTAGTGATAGAATACTAGGTTTACTTGTTAGAAATAGGTCAGATTTTATTATAAACATAAAAAATACCAAATAAAATCTCTCCAACATAAATTTATGTTTTCCTTTGAATGAATTGATCATTTGAATAATAACATATCTTCTAGTTCGGCTAAATCAGTTGTCGACTGAATTAACCAAAATTAATTTGATTCGGTTTGCTTTTGGATTTTTCGTTTCCAATCCAATTTGATAGTTTTTACCTTAAAACCAACCAAACTAACCGAATGCTCATCTCTAGCCAAAAGTGACTGACAACCTCGGAAGCCAAAACATGACATGTCGCGATTCCTATCTGTCCACTAAAGTCCATGCAACTAGCATGGAAAGGAGCACGTCGCCACAAGAAAGACAACCATGCTCTCCATTTTCTTACTACCTCCTCAAACTTTGCTACTACGGAACTCTAGATTTCGGCCATAACATGGCACCCATGCCAAGCTCCACCGCACCTTACTTCGGCACCAAAGATTTGAAGCTCCCTCTTCCTCAAGACCTACGAATCCAACCATAGCCTCTCTCGATGCTTAAAGCTTCGGATTTAATTGGAGATAGGGGAGCATCTTTTTCATGTTCAATGTTAGAAAGAGAGTGAAAAGAATTAGCGGGAGAAGAATAATCTCAATAGGGAATTTATATATAATAAAAATTATATAATCTATTTGATTCCTTAAATAAATCTCCGCATGTTTCAAGCTTGTACGATCACACGATACATCGGTTTTCCATGAAACTCATCAATGCACATTGTGAGAAATGCGGATTACGGATCATAAGGCTAGGATAAACACTAGAGGGGGATGAATAGTATTTTAAGGAATTATTAGATCTTTTTTAGTTTTTGTTAATTTGAACACAAATGTACGCAATATTCAGACATAGATATGATCACAGAATCGAACACAGATGCAAAAATAAAGTAAAAACCGTAAAGGAAAGAACACACCGGATTTTATACTGGTTCGGAGTTAGCCTACATCCAGTCCCGCACACAAGTACGGATTTCCATTCAAAAGCAATTGTACTATTACACCCTCGATTTCAAGGCAACGAGGTACACCCTCCAGATTCACAATCCTCTGGGTAGAGATACTTGATTTCACGGGCAACAAGTTCACCCAATTGATTTCCAAGGCTACAATCACACATTTTCTCGCTTAATTGATTTCTAAGGCCACAATCACACGTTTTCTCGTTTAATTGATTACAAAGAAGCCTATAACTCTGAATAGCACTGAGGATCTTGTTGAGATAGTGATAGAGAATCAAACCAGAGATAATCTAGTTAGATTCAATGTTGATTTCGGTAGAGTAATGGTAAGAATATGTATAAAGAAATGTAGAAGAAGAAGAGAAATGAAAACCAGAAAATATGGTTAAAAATTCATTGAAAACAATCCCTATTTATAGAAGAACAACAGCCATGTCCATTCGTGAAGAGATACGAAGAATAGACACTTCTTTTGAAATTTAAATTTTGAAATTAACTGACACTATGTCGACATGGGTATATTGAGCATGTCGACATCCCAAAGGAATTTTTGATGGTTTTTTTTCTTTTGAAAATAACTTTTATCTTATATTAAAAACTATTTTAAACTTTATAAATATACTTGACTATAGTTAAAATACATAAGTAAATATAGAGAATAATATAAATAAAATTTTATGTTTAAATCTAAGTATAAATATTAAAAGTTAAATAAATTAATATTAAAGATAGTTTTAAAACTAAGAATAATTTGATTTTGAAATTATAGATTATTTTGAGGCAAAAAGTATTTAAAATCAGGATAGATATTTTTGATTCTTTTAAAAGAAAGGTTTTGAAAACATTTTGAAAACAAGATATAATTTTGTAAAATCATATTTAATAAAAATTAGCGGATACAAAACAATGTTCCACTAGATTTTTAGTAGGTTCCATCCTACTTAGGGTTCCATCCCTTTAACGGTCTCGGAGTGGATTCCATTCCACGAATAAATTAGATTTTAGGATGCCAGTGCTTTTCTACGAGTTTTAACAAAAAATCCTAATTAAAATTACTTATTCTTGATAATCTTAAACTCTTGATAATCTTGATATTCTTGATACTCTTGATATTCACGAGTCTTCATTCTTGATATCTTGAATCTTTATATTGTACAGTCTTCATTCTTGATACCCGCATGGTTAAATCCTACATATACATATATTTCTAAACTATATGTTAGTATTTATATTTTATAATCCTATTTTAAGGTTGTTGTCATCAAAACCATCATCTCACGGACTAACAGTCTCTCTCTTTTTGATGATGACAACCTTTGTTTATAAAATATTACTTCTATCATATTAACTCCCCCTTAATTTATGCTTAACTATCCTATTTTATACTTCTCCCCCTTTGTCATCAGTAAAAACTAACTCCAAACTATATAATCTACGAACTATATTACTCCCCCTCATTCTTGGACTAAAGTACCTGCATTAATAAACTATACAAATGGAGTATATAACAGATAGATTAAGAGATAATTATACTGATAGACATGATAATTAATTAAAGATCATATAAATATTAATACATACCTATACATGTTTTTCACACCAAATATCAATCCAAATCAATTCAATTCAAATCAAATCAAATAATTCAAATCAAACAAACTAAATCAAACAAACCAATCAAATTAAACACTACGAGGAACTTCCACCCATCCTTCTTCTCCAAATATAGGGTCTGCTTTAATGGAATCCCAATTTTCATTATCATTAACGATAGAGATTGGAGGATGTGCTTCGTTATCATCCTTGTGCAGGGAGGAAATCATCCATTATGTTGCATCGAAATGCCTTTCTTGCTCTTTAATCATCTGTATTTGAGTCAATTCTAAGTGTCGCTGGTTACGGAGAATGAACAAAAGAATATTCTTGAAAGAATTAAGAGCCTCTTCAAGATTTTCTGATAGATTATGAATTGGATTGACCATATTCGAGTTTGTGAGAAGAATGAGAGACAAAGTGGATAAGAAATAATGTTCAGTGATGAATTCTGGAAGAAATAGGTATTTATAGGTGTAGAAATTCATTTGAAATGAATAGACATAAGGTAGTTATTCAAATTTCAAATTCAAAATGAAATGTCATTTCTGACCAGTACATTGCGGCATGGTCATAGGGGGGATGTCGACATGGTGTAGTGAATTTTGATGGCTTATTTTCATTTTGTGAATAATTTTGTGTGTGTGTGTGTGCGTGTGTATATATTTATATAATATACCAATATTTATTCGAGAGATAAGATAAGCTAGATAACAGAAAGGGATTAAATTTCATTTCATGATAACACGATACAAGATTAAACATAAAGAACTACACGAACATTCAAATCAAAATAAAGTAAAACAAATACAACGAGATAGGAGGTAGAACTAGTTAGAGGATGATGGCCATGAAGATAATCCAAGCTTCTTGCTGACTTTGGAAATAAACTTGTTCATCTTGGATGAAATTTTGTCCAACTTCTTACTAACGGATCGTTTAAGAATCTGCTGATTCTCAACAATGGTCTTTTGGTTTTTGAGAAGGGTTTTGTTGGATGGATTGGGAGGGTAGTCGATGTTTTCCAAAGAAGTTTCACCTTCTTCTTCTTCAATTTCCATTTCATCCCCTTCTTCTTCCTCTTCCTCTTCTTCTATCTCGTCATGAGCCAAACGCCCTTCCTTTTTGGTAAGAGTCTCATAGGTTTGCAAAACAAATGGAATTTTCATAAGCGAAATGTTGGAATGATTGAAAACTTTTCTAGAAACAAATTCTTCTCCTTTGAAATCCACTCCAAAATAGTTAAAAATCCGACTGAGATAAATTCCATGATACAAAGTATTCTCACCCATTTCAAGATTTTTGAGATGAATTTCATCCAAAATAACTTGCGCCCAATTAATACCATAATTTCCAAAAATAGCAAAAAGTGCTTTGCAAACTTTTGAAGTAGGATTGTTAAAATTTCTCGATCTTAGGGTCAAAGTATGCTGTAAAAGAAGATTGACAATTCTAGCTTTTGGTTAAAAGCTTCGATTTTGGAATTCAAAACTATCATTTCCTTCGAAAATGTGATGAAATGTCTCACGATCATTTTCATTGATTTTAAAATTAGAAAGGTCCATTCCCGTACTCTTGCAATTGAGAATGGTACCCAAAGATCACAATTCAAAACAATTCTAGTGGCTTTGACACTACACCAAAATTCATCATCGTTTCCATTATAAAATTCATCATTAAGATTTGCATAGAAAATTTTAACAAGATTTGGATAACAAACAGAATCATTTTGAGAAGTATCAATAAGACTAAGAATTTGATTGTTGGCAAAAAAAGAATCAATTTCATAAGAAGAGAAATCTTGAAATATAGCAAACTTTCCGGGATGGACTTTTGCATAGTTAGCAAAATTGATGTATGCTTTTGTAGCCTCCGGATCATTGAAGAGTTGCTCTTTTATCTTTCTAGAAATTCTCATGGTGGAGGGGTTTCTTGAAGAAGCCATTAGAGTAGAGAGTAGAGGGCTTGAAGTTTTGAAAAGAGAGTTTGAATTTGAAAATGAGAGTGAAAAAATGTGATAAAAGATAGTGAATAAATAGATTCTCAAAGGACATGTTCTCTGACCAAAAGATGTCTTTTCAGAGAATTGAATGAAGTGAAAAGGTGGAGGGAAATTCAACCATTTGAATTCAAATTTTGAATTTCAAATTTTGTACCCATGTCGACATCATGGTAAGGACCATGTCGACATGTGCTTGTGAATTTCTATGATTTATTTTTCCTAAGTACTCTAATATATATATATATATATATATGTATATACTTATTATTTTTAATGTCTATATATATCTGGAATATTATTAGAATTATAGTATATTCCATAATATATGTTATACTAATAAAAATAATAATAAAAATACTAATAAAATGATAGTAAATTTTTTTTTAAATTCAAATAACACACCAGTTCAAAATCAATCAATCAAGCAATCAAGCATTTAATTCTAAACATTCAATTTCAAACAATTATATTGTAAATGTGTACCTTTTCTGAGTCTGTTTCTCTTAATTCGTCAGAGTCATGAACTGCCGTGAAACACAAATTTGAATTATATGTCTTCTGATCATCATCGTTTGAGGACGAGTCTGAGTCATCTAGAGTAGCAGTAAATGCACGCTTCCGTTTCTTTACTAAATCATTGTTTATAGGAGGATTTTGCCTTTCTGGATACGGACAGTCTCTTTTGATATGGCCTGGTCCATCATAGTTGAAACATTTGACATTGTTTGGCACTACATTCTGATTTCCAGAGTTTTTATAGTTGTTTCTCTTGAGATTATTCATCTTTCTGTATTTCAGAAATTTCTGAAAATTTCTGGTCATCAAGGCTATCTCTTCATCATTATCGCTATTTGAGTCTGATCCTTCAGTCAATGCATTAAATACCATTGATTTCTTTTTCAGATGCTTTGCTTTCTATTCTGGTGATCATTTGGACTTCGAAGGACATTAGATTTCCAATTAATTCTTCTACCTTTAAGGTACTGCTGTCATTTTCCTCTTCGATTGCAAGTGTCTTTTGATTCCATTCTGGAATAAGAGAATTTTAAAAAAAAATTGACTTGATCTTCTTTTGAAAGTTCCTTTCCCAAGGATATTAGAGAATGCACAATATCCTGAAATCTACTATACATATATGAAATAGACTCATTGGAATTCATTTTAAATGATTGAAACTGATTTGTGAGCATGGAAATTTTGGTCTGTTTAACTTTGCTTGTTCCTTCGTGAGTAACTTGCAAAGTTTTCCAGATTACATATGCAGACTTACAAACTGACACTCTATTAAATTCATTTCTATCAAGTGAACAAAACAAAATATTCATTGCTTTAGAATTATTTTGTGCAACAGTCTTTTCCTCAGCGGTCCATTGTGCAAAATCAGTTGTGGGTTCATAATATTCAGTTGGTGTAATATTCCAAGTGTCTAATCCTACAGATTTTAAATATATTTTCATCCTACATGCCAATATGCATAGTTACTGCCATTAAAAAGTGGCGGTCTGACAGTAGACTGACCTTCTACAAATGAACTAGTGACAGAGATACTAGTGTTAGTAACAGTACCAGTGTTGATAGCCATTTTGAAAACTTTTCAAAAATCAGATTATTAAACTTTGAAAACCTTGCTCTGATACCAAATGTGAGAAATGCGAATTATGGATCTTAAGGCTAGGACAAACTCTAGAGGGGGTGAATAGTGTTTTAAGGAATTATTAAATCTTTTTGAGTTTTTGTTAATTTGAACACAAATGTATGCAATATTCAGACACATATATGACCACAAAATCAAACATAGATGCAGAAATAAAGTAAAAGCAGTAAAGGAAAGAACACATCGGATTTTATACTGGTTCAGAGTTAGCCTACATCCAGTCCCTCACACAAGTACGGATTTTCTTTCAAAAGCAATTGTATAATTACACCCTCGATTTCAAGGCAACGGGGTACACCCTCTAGATTCACAATCCTCTGGATAGAGATACTTGATTTCACGGGCAAAAAATTCACCCAATTGATTTCCAAGGCTACAATCACACCTTTTCTCGCTTGATTGATTTCCAAGGCCACAATCACACCTTTTCTCGTTTAATTGATTACAACGAAGCTTATAACTCTGAATAGCACTGTGGATCTTGTTGAGATAGTGATAGAGAATCAAACCAGAGATAATCTAGTTAGATTTAATGTTGATTTCGGCATAGTAATGGTAGAAATATGTATAAAGAAATGTGGAAGAAGAAGAGAAATGAAAACCAGAAAATATGATTAAAAATTTGTTAAAAACAGCCCCTATTTATAGAAGAACAACAACCATGTCCATTCGTGAAGAGATATGACGAATAGACACTTCTTTTCAAATTTAAATTTTGAAATTAACTAACACTATGTCGACATGGGTATATTGAGCATGTCGACATCCCAAAGGAATTTTTGGTGGTTTATTTTTCTTTTGAAAATAACTTTTGTCTTATATTAAAAACTATTTTGAACTTTATAAATATACTTGACTATAGTTAAAATACATAAGTAAATATAGAGAATGATATATATAAAATTTTATGTTTAAATCTAAGTATAAGTATTAAAAGTTAAATATATTATTATTAAAGATAGTTTTAAAACTAAGAATAATTTGATTTTGAAATTAAAGATTATTTTGAGGCTAAAAGTATTTGAAATCAGGATAGATATTTTTGATTCTTTTAAAAGAAAGGTTTTGAAAACATTTTGAAAACAAGATATAATTTTTTAAAATCATTTTGAATAAAAATTAGCGGATACAAAACAATGTTCCACTAGATTTTTTGTAGGTTCCATCCTACTTAGGGTTCCATCCCTTTAACGGGCTCGAGGTGGATTCCATTCCACGAATAAAATGGATCTTAAGATGTCAGTGCTTTTCTAGGAGTTTTAACAAAAATTCCTAATTAAAATTACTTATTCTTGATAATCTTGAACTCTTGATAATCATGATATTTTTGGTAGTCTTGATACTCATGAGTCTTCATTCTTGATTTCTTGAATCTCTATACTGTACAGTCTTCATTCTTGGTCCCTACATAGTTAAATCCTGCATATACATATATTTCTAAAATGTAATGTTAGTATTTATATTTTATAATCCTATTCTAAGGTTGTTGTCGTCAAAACCATCATCTCATGGACTAACACATATCACATTATTTTTCCTATTCCGATGGTCTAAATTTTGTCGCTATGCTTCGGGACGATAATTTCATGCATTTCGAGGTCATTTCAACTATCGAATAGCTTGATTCCAAAAATTCCCCAATTGTACATCTTATAATAAGTCCTTATCTCGAAGTTATTAGCCATTAATCGATATCCCGCTAGACCGACTACGCACGTTTTATTATAAAATATGTATAACAATACGTGAATTGTAAAAATAGTGTGACTCCAAATATAGTGATATCTATACTCATAGTGATTCACACTGTAAATTCCGACTCAATGAAAGTGGTCTTGAGTCCTAATTCGACCGTATGTGTAAAAAAAATTAAATTTTGGACTTTTAGTTAATTAACAATTCAATATTCAAATTAATTGTTTGAATATCTTGTCGTTAAAACTTGGGTTGTTACGTGTGTGTGTGTGTGTATTCTTTATGTCCAACTTGGGGCTACTAGGAGATGCATGGAATATTATATGTTTATTTATATGTAGTTTTAAAGCATTTATATTTTTAGTATATCCAACTTAGGGATATAGATTGGTGCACAGAATTTATTATACCTAAGATGACACGACCTGTAGACGCGGTCTAGGAGCAAATACAAAGAGAGATTAGGATACCAATCTAAAGTATGTCCTATACTACTAAGTTGCATCGATGGGAGCTGCAACAGGACCTATAAGCCAATTTCTTTTGAAGTGCTGGTTTTTAGGGGATTCCACAAGTTAATTATGGATTTCCATAGGTCTCTTTAGTAGCTAATGGAGATCTGGAATGTTTTATTGGTACAAAATTTAAGCGTATGTATAGTTCTGTATGCCTGACTTGGGGTTACTGAATAGTGGACAAGTATAAATATGTGATTTAAGTGATATATATATATATATATATATATATATATATATATATATATGCACAGTTTAGGTGATTTATATATACCAGTTTGGTATGCTTGACTTGGGGGCACTAGGTAGTGTGAGACACTTCTAGGATGAATCACGACCTACCTAGGGACAATAATACTTCGTTGTTGGTGTACATATATGGGAAGGTGTACCTAGGCTTTAACGTTTACCTACAGTGGCAGTATGTCGGTATAGACAACCGAAAGGAAAGGACACAAGTGGGGGAATCCATTATAACATTGAGACGCATAACATGCATACGTGTTCCCAAAGCAGGTGAAGAGAGCGATTAGAACACCAATCTAGAGTAAGTCATATATTATTCCATGGTATGGTTAAGTGCTACGATAGGACATACGTGCCAAATTCTTTTGAGGTGGTGGTTTTCAAGGGAGTTGTAACGACCCGAAATTTTCGAACCCGAAAATTTCAGATAGTTATGGAAAAGAAGGAAGAGATAGAAGAAGAAGAAGAACAGAACACCAAAATCTCACATTCGCAGCGGATAAAATATAATAAATAATAACAGTTTACAAAAGAATATTTTATTGTTGATTACACTTTAATACATCAGAGGTTCACATATATACAATCACTGATCATATACAAATCATGTCTCGGATATATAATCATATACTGCAGCGGAAATACTCTATACGTACTTGCCATCCAGCTCGTCTCCTGAGCTCCAGAACGTACCTACCTGAAAATCTGTAATACTCGGTCTGACCCGAGCATTACACCAAAGTAACACCCGGGTCAGGCTGGTAACCAGTGTGAGTAAACCCATCTAACATGTAATACCAAAGCATACAACTGAATTAAAACCCGGGTACTCATATCAATTCACAAAGCCACAATTTATTTTAGACATCACTTATTCCACACATCAATTTCTAAGTACCAAACTTAGATAAAACAATCCAATTCACTTAAATCACTTCATTCTAGCCTATTGATTTCACAAATCAATTTACAAAATTCGAAGTGGTTTCGGGTATTTCCCAATACCCGACCCCGGTCTCTTCGAAACTCATATCATCAACCCAAGTTATCCAAATGAAATACACAACATTTCATATCAGAGATATCAACTCATTCAAAGCATCCAATACCATTCAACCAATCATAAGCAAAGCTTAATCACACAAATCAATTCAATTGATTCTAATTGAATTTTCAAACCTCAATCACTTAGATTTCTTCATTTACATTTATTAACTCCAAATCAATTTAATTAGTCAATCCATCATTATTCATCTTAACTTATCTACTTGGACTAAGTTCTCAGATTCATTAACTTATAATCACTTACATTGATTAATAATCCTTGAATTAATCATGCTCATAAATTTACCAACCCTCCATAAATTTTGTTACACTGATTAAACAAGTAATTAATCCTCAATTAAGTAATTACCAATAATTACCCCCTTTGATTTATGATATTAAGTAATTTTCTTCAACTTCTTTTATTAGTAAATTCTATTAACTACATTGATTAATTACCTTAATCAATCATTGATTATTTCAAATTATTAATTACTCTAGAATTTAATTAACCTTTAATTGCTTATATTATATTAATTGTTCACAATCATTAACTACTCATCTTAATTAACTTCTTAGTTTCCATTAAAAAACTCACTAAATTATCTATGGTCTTATACCGCATCCTCGATTAATCCTTCTGTGTGAAAATACTTCTTTAAAGTAATTTACTTAGTATACTCAACCACCATGAAAAGAAACCCATCAATTGTTTATCAAATCGATGATAAAAATCTAACAAGTAAGGCCCTTTTCTTAGAAACAAACATGTTCAATTCGGGTAGAAATGTAACCCGAGCTTGCACCTCAATTTCATATATATAGGTGGCCGAATTTTAAAAAGTGATACAAACGAAAGTTGTCACATTCTTCCTGCAGTTTCCAAAACTTCAAAAATTATAGGATTTGGATAAGAAACGCAAAAGTTATACATAAAATACTAGCTCAGGTTTGCACAAGACACTGAATACTCTACAACAACAGGACAGCGAGTTTGCAAGAGGTTTTTCAACATATTAATTAATGAATTTCAGAAAATGATACAAATAAAAGTTATAGGACTTTCCGTTAGCTTTCCATAATGACCAAGATCATCGAATTACGATCAATGGTTCAAAAGTTATGATCATTTTACTAAAGACATTAAGCTTAGCCTGAACTTATGCATTTGCAGGACAGCGACCAACAATTGCAATTATAGCGCAGAAAATATCGAAATCAGGAAAAATGAATAAAGCAAAAGTTGTAGCTTAGTTTCTAATCTTTTCGGAACATTAAAAATTACCGAATTCCGATAAGACTTGTAAAAGTTATGGATAAAACAATTCTGAGATTTGAATTTCATAACTTCTGTCATTTTGTCTCGGGACAGCGATAAACAATTATAATTTTGGCCAAGATAACATCGAAATTTTGAAAAACTCAAAACTTAAAAGTTTTATAACAAAGTCTAAGCTTTCTGGAAAATCTAAATATATCGAAATCGGTTGAGGAATGAAGAAGTTATGGTCAATTTAGTTTCAGCCTTAAGCACAGAGCTAATATTGGTTTTGCGCTCGGGATTATAGTAGAAAGATTCAATTTTGACATAGCTAACATCCAAATTACAGAAAACATAAAACACCAAAGTTATAACACATGAAACAAGCTTTTCAGAACATCCAAGAAATTGAAATTTCATTAAGAATTGAGAAAGTTATGGTCAAATTACTAAGCTGCGTTTTTGATAGAACCGAACCACTTTTACTTACAACTATCATCTCTTCAAGAATAACATGAATACTAAAAATTTAAATAGGTTTTCTCATCTTAAACTTGTATATTTGCCTTGACTCTTTTTCCTTGGCTTTCTCCAAGCTTTTTCACTTTATCTTACTTTTGTTTTGTGAAAGAAAGAAAAATAAGTGAACATTTCCACCCTTTACATAGTAATTTTCAAGGCTAACTTGGTAATTTTAGTTTTGGACACTTGTCTACTTCTCTTTGCACAAGCTTTAGAATGTTGACACATGTCTACTTTGGTGTATTAAGATGTTTCTACACATGGACACCTAATGGGGTTATGTGTTATAATTCTATTTCATCTTAAGATAGGTGTATGGTCCATATTATGCCACTTGTCTTCACCATGTCATGCCACTTATCCTATACTTATAAATGTATACATACTTATACCTTTTGTATTATTTAAAAGCATACATAAATATAAATAAAATAGAGATGGTGTAGATAGTATATTGTAAACTATCGATTTACACGATATATTATTAAAACTGACAAATCACCTTTAAATTAGATTCCAACCATTCTATTATCTTCAGTCCTATCATTATAAATTTTATAAGCCTTCAAATTGTTATTAACAGGCTTAAAATTCTATATTCAATATTTTACCCAATTTCAAATTATATAACTCAATAATTTAATTATCAAGTAAATATTAATATTCGGGAGTCAAGTTTACAATTAACGTTTAAATATTTAAAATCAATTTATTATTCCAATTTAAACTGTTAAAAATATCGGTCGTCACAGGAGTCCCCCCTTAAAAGAATTTCGTCCCCGAAATTTATAGTTAGGATGAATGGTTCAAAACCCGTTTACTTTTCCCAAAACCCACAATTCAACATTCTACCAATTATCTTTTATTAAAGACACTTAACCTTAACCAACTTTCTAAAACCTTCTATAGTTTTCACGCAATACCCTTTTGCTCAATCCTTTAAATTTCAATTTAAAACCAATTTTGAGTTATCGAAATTTTCTCAAATTTTTTTTTCTAACTCTCTAAATTTCCAAAAAGGTTTGCCAGCGTCTCCTTTGTGCGGCTAGCTCGGTACTACTACAAAAGGCCTCTACGGGCTCCCAAATTCCAAAAGAAAACAAATGCCAAGTGGCCACATCAAAACCCAATCCAATTCCATACAGAATTTTAAATACATACCTTTTTGTCGGGCCATTCACATTTATCTTTTGGAATCAAATCCAATTTCTTTTCCCTTTCATACCTGCGTATTCTATTTAACAACAATACCCAATCGTAACCTTTCAAATCCCTTTTTACCTTTCCTTATATAGGTTTTCACATCTTCTTCTATGCCAACTAGTTTTCTCCTTTTTCATACGAATTCAATTTATTTCAATTTTGAATATTAAATTTTATCCTTCATTTATAACTGGTTCATATTAGTTTCATCTACTAATTCACTTTAAGTTTCAAATTTGAGATCGTTTTGTCGCTAATGAATTTTTTTTCCTAACTCCCAAAATTTTTAGAAAATTTTGGCGGAGTCTCCTTTGTACGGAGGAGCTTTTGCAATTTGACAATAGATATAAATATGCATACATCGACCCACACGGTCGGAAAAAGCAAAAACAGTTCATATTTCCTATTTTTATTGCGTAGGCGTACCTTTATTTAGCATTTTAAGCAAGCAGCTTATAAATTTAAGCAATTAGCGCAATCCAAACCAACCAAACAGTCTTCAAGTACCTGTACTATCTCAATTTAAATATGTAAGTGCCACATATAGAAATTCTATTAGCATTTCACTTACTTTTAAAGGCTAAACACAAGCATTTCAAAAGCAACAAACACCAAACGCTTACCATAAGTGATTTATATAATTTAAAGTTAATCCAATTGCTTCCTTAAATTTAAACTTAAGTTACTTTACTTTAATTTATTCCAACATCAAACTTAAGTTTACATCTATTTGATTCTCATTTAATCAAATTCCATTAAACTCAGTTAGCCCACCATTTCATTTTAATTCACCTCCACAATTTATCAAAATAATATCCAAGCGTATACTTAACTCATTTATACTTCAAATCAATATGCCACCGAACTTAAGTTCAGTCTGATAATCCAATTTCAATCACAACCTTGATTTATTTTTTTTATTTTTTTTATTCAATCAGACTTCGTCCATTTATTATTTAATTCCATTAACTCATTTTATATTGCACTTTCTTAATTCATTTGCGAATTTATTTAATTTATACAAAGCCATTCTCAATTTACTTGCAACTTTCGTTAAATATTATTCATATCACGTTTGAATTTTATTTGTAATTCAAACCGTCACTTTTCCAATCCAACTCTATTTTATTTCTACAACATCTCTTCTTATTTAATTCATTATCAAATCCAAGTCGAATTCTATTGACAAATTCGAATTCATTTCCAAACTCCATTATTAATTTACAATCCATTTGTTTAATCGAGTAAAATTTTATTAACATACTTTATCAAATAATTATTCATTAGCTTACTTCCAACTTTTATTACAAAGAAACTTACTTCATTAAATTTTCTCGAGTTCCTATTTTATAATTCCTGTTTGGATTTCCCTTTTAATTATTAAAATTTAGAAATGCCTTTAAATTCGAATAATATTTTATAAAACATATTTCTTATGACTCGATGTCTCAAACAGTCCATCCTTGTTCTCACAAAAATTCAGTCGTACGTTGATCAGACGTAGAACTGAAAATCTATAAGTACTTAGCAGACCCATTTTCAACACCCGGTGAAAATACTTTAGAAAATAATTTTATTGAAAATGTAGAAAACATTTTTGAAAATAGAGGATATATCTTTGGTGAGAATGCTCTGGAAATCATCACTTCCATCCATGGTCACAGTTACATTCCAGGGTTACGTTGCCATCGCAGCAAAAGTCCATGTAACTGCAGGCTCTCCGCGGCCTCTCGATTACGCCATGGAACCCACACAACAGATCACAGTTACACCCAGGGTTACATTTCCGTCGCAGCAAAAGTCCATGTAACTGCAGGCTCTCAGCGGCCTCTGATTTTCGCTGTCGAAATGAAACCTCTCCACTCCTACATAGGTCGTAGTCTGCCGATATAAAATCAAACGCAGACTGTTCGCTCTCAGCGGCACACACGACTTTCGCTATGTTATACCATAGGTCGCAGTCTACCGATATAAAATCAAACGTAGACCTTGGCTCTCAGCGACACACACGACTTTCGCTATGGTATACTTTACTCATAATCCCCAGGAACTAGTTTCGTCCGGACTCCTCACAGGATCAACTTTAGAACCCCCCCTTGGGGCTCAAGGCAGTACCACCCGGTGGTACTCTTGAGAAGTTCAATTCAAGGGAGCGCCTTTTTCCCCAGAGCCATTATCAAAACATTTTATACTACACACATATAGTATCTTTAAATCATACACCTAGTATGATCTCATACAAAGCTCCTTTACACCAAATCGATTATTCCAAAATCGATAATTCTCAAACTAGGCTTTCCAAATTTTTATATTGATTTTACCCAAAAATCAAAAGCCTTTCCAAATCCAAATCCAAATCCAAAGGTTCCCAAAACCTTTTCCCAAAATCCTCATATGATCCTTTATATTTATATATATATATATATATATATATATATATATTCAGATATATAAAATCTTTTAAAACTTTGGATCATTTCAAACTTGTATAAAATTCCTTTTATACTTTAAAGCATTTCCAAAAACCCTTTTCTTCTGGCAAAAGATTCATCAAGGGGAGTTTCATTTTATCAAACAAAGATATTTAACTTTGTTTACTCAAAATCAAATATTCAAATTTGATTACTCCTTTCAATATCATTTTCATTCAAATATGTACGATGTACACATATCATCCGTACGCTATACCAATCTGATCGCTCACTTGATCACACAATTTCATTTCCGAACTAGTATCGTCGACCCGACTTCCTAGTGCGGACACAGATCTGGTTTCTTGATCAGAAACCGTCATTCTCCTTGCATAGTCTAACTATGATAGAGAATATGCAGAACCAATCAACAATCCATATCCAGTTTCGTCGTCGAAAATCGAGTGAAAAATCTCACGCGGATCGATATAACTATCTCGAAATTCTGTTCTCGAATCTGGATCAAATCACTATGCGAATAGAATAACATACGTACACCCTACGTATTTTTTTTATTGGTTATTAGCCAAATCAATTCCATTTTTATTCACATTCACTTTGATTTTCATTCACTTACTCACAATTGCTTTAATCCCTTTGGATTATCACCTCTATTCTTATCTCGATTGAGTATTTAACCAATAACAGTTTGAACTCCGACCAGTTTATTTAGAAAATAGCTTGAAATTTTTATTTTTATTTTTGAAAATAGATAAGTAGTTGGAAAATAATTACTAGTTTGTAAAATAGCTGTAAAATAGTTCAGTAATTGTAAAATAATAGGAAAATAGTTAAATAGTCATAGAAATATTAAATAATTCCAAAATAGCTATAAAATAGTAATTAATAGTTGAAAATAGTAATTAGTTTATAAAATAGTTAGAAAATTGTTAGACAGTTTCAAAAATAATTGTAAAACAAGTATAAGATAGTTTGGCTTTTAAAAGAAAGGTTGTCTATATAATGAATAGCTTGGAGAAATAGGTTTGTATTAAAACAGTTTATATTAAAAATAGTCCAGAGTCAAAACTGTTCACTCCCCAATCTTCATTCCCAATCAATTCAATTTAAATTTCCTCTTCCATTTAAATTGACCGAATTACAATTTAAATAACTTCAATTTCCATCGAAATCTATTTAACCCAATTCAAGTTGAATTCCTCAGTTTCTTTCCAATTTTAACTTTATTCAACCTTGATCCTACTAATTCAAATAAATTTCAATTGAACTAGTTCCAATTTCAATTCATTTCAACTCCAATTTGAATTAATCCCAATTTCAAACTCCATTTCCACAACAAGCTGAATTATTCTTGATTTCCTCCCAAATTCAATTCAAATTCCATTTGAATTTAAAACTATTAAACTTTAGTTACAATTCCTAATTATTCAAATCAATCCAATTCAAATTTTCCATTTGAATCATATACTCCTGCATCTTCAACCACACTTTCAATTACTTCAAATCAAATTCAATTTGAACCAATTCAAATTCCAAATTTAAACCATCTCGAATTATATATAAATTCGAGTTAATACTTCAAATGTTGATTTAATTCCTTTAAATCAATTTTCCTTTAAAGTTTTTAAACAATTCAATTCTGAGTCCAAATTTCAAAATTCCATTCTAAAACATCCATCAAATTCCAAATTCCAGATCTCAAACCCATTTGAGATCACACAAACACCCCGTTCAGATTAACCATTTAACTTCCTAAGTTAAATCTTAGTTTCATCTTCAAATTTCCAAATCAGGTTGATCATTCCAACTTATTTAACTTTTTCTCCAGTTAAACTCAATTCACTTAATCCAGTCAACCTTACCCAATTTGAACTTCCATTTCAATTTTTAAACTTCTCATAAATTATCTTCCCACTTATTAAGTTAAAAAAAAACTTATCACCTTGGGTATCACATCTTATTTCAAACTCAAGACTCACCATTTAGAGTTATTTCCAACCACCTTTGATATTATGTATATCCACATGTATACATATTAATTTCTTTTACATACCAAGTTATGCTTTAAAATTTTAAACCACCTTTGGTTCAAATTCAAAACAATTTTCTTTTTAAATTTTCAAACAACTCTTGTTTGAAATAGGACCATTTATTCAAATGCATTAAATAATATTATTTGTTATTTCTTTAAATTAATTACATCATTAATTAATCACATTCGGTAGTTAACTTATTTCTTAATTACCTTCATTAAGAAATTGTCCCTTAAATTACTTACCTCTTGCTAGTTCATCAAGTAACTCCTTCTTATTTATCAATTCCAATTATTATCCATTAGTTAATCTCATTAAATAAAGTTTAATTAATTACATAAATTAATTGATTATCCTTATCCTGAAACCTTTCCCAATTTCAAGATTTAATTTCAGTTTGAATTTATTTCAAACTTATCTTTATTCAATTTCAATTTTAGTTTGGTTGTGTTCTATTACTTCTCAATTTAATTTCAATAATTTTAACAACCAATTCCCTTTATATTTATTTGAAAGAAATATTGCTTTTTATATATATCAAAACATATTCTTATATAAAATCATTTAAAATCTTTATATAAGAAAATAACAAGTACGCTCTCTCATATATATATTCACTCAACTCATTCTAGGGTACCACTTACCCTATCATTAATGAGTAATCCCATCAGAGCCAAGGTTCTCGCTTAACCTTCAGCTCTGATACCAAATGTAACGACCCAAAATTTTCGAACCCGAAATTTTCAGATAGTTATGGAAAAGAAGAAAGAGATAGAAGAAGAAGAAGAACAGAACACCAAAATCTCACATTCGCAGCGGATAAAATATAATAAATAATAACAGTTTACAAAAGAATATTTTATCTGTTGATTACACTTTAATACATCAGAGGTTCACATATATACAATCACTGATCATATACAAATCATGTCTCGGATATATAATCATATACTACAACGGAAATACTCTATACGTACTTGCCATCCAGCTCGTCTCCTGAGCTCCAGAACGTACCTACCTGAAATGTTGAATGCGCTTTGCGCTATATGATTTTTGTTTGATGATAATAAACATATATACATTCATTTAAATGTATTTGTTAATGTACTATTTTTCATAGAATAAATAAATATTTGTTGAATAAAATAAATTACACAGAATTTGAATTTGAATTCAAACAAAACAAGTTAAACAGATTTTTTATTCAAACAGAAATTTTTTATTCAAACAAATATTTATTACAATTTTGAATAGTATGTATTTGGTAATGTACTATTTTGTTTTTTCATAGATTAAATAAATATTTGTTGAATAAAATTAAATTACACAGAATTCGAATTTGAATTCAAACAGAACAAGTTAAACAGATTTTGAATTCAAACAGAAATTTTTATTCAAACAAATATTTATTACAATTTTGAATAGTACAATTTCAATCTCTCACTATAACTATACAACCTTGATTACAATCACATCACATTTCACATTTACAGTTAACCTCACTACATATCACTCACACTCGTATTTTTATCTTCAACTGCATTCCAGTTTGAATCCAGCATCTGAGAAATCTGCAAAAATATTCACTAACGCAGTAAAATTGAAAAAGAAATATTTTTGCAATACAAAATGAAATACGATTTTTGAAAAAATGGTTTGCCTTAGTTATTTGGGTTGTTCGTCATCATTCACACTTGATTTCATCACAAAGTAGTGCACATAGATATTACAGGGACAGGTAGCCATAAGTGGCTGCAATACACACGTGTACATTCATACACGTGTGCACTGCCTCGCCAACTCGTGTGCGCAGCCAACAAGAGCAAGTGTACAGCAGTGTCAAGTTGCAAACAGTTCAAAGCTTCGACAAATCACAACAGACCAATTCCAAATGACTCAGTGAAGTCAAAGTATGCAACTACGTGACATAAATGCAACTACAACGATGCAAGAGAAGAACCAAAGTCAGTGGCAAGCTTCAAACTGCATCAATGCAAAATGGAAGGAATGCAACATGGACTGCGCAAAATCAAGACAGCATCAAACAGCAACAGTGAAGACTGCATAAGTGATACAAGTCAGAGCAACAAAATCATCACAATGAACACCACTGACCAGTGAATACAACGTCAAGTTCAGACCAAACAGTCGAAGGCATGCAACCACAAAGTTCACAAGTGCAGACACAAAAGAACTGATACAAATGAATGAAATGAATGCAAACAACTCGACTGCAACAGTACAGTCATGAAGTATGCAAAGAGCTCGAGCATAACATATGGCAACTACAGTAATGCATCAGTGACCAAACACAGGAACTCAACAAGGCAGAGGAATGTCACAAGCATAAAAGCATGGATACAGCAAAGTCAGAGACTACAACATCAAAGTGCAGTGCAGACTCAAAGCACCACTGACCAGAATACAATGCAACAACACGGTCAACAAGGCAACAATGCAGATGAACAACAAAGGGTCAAAGCTCAATACAACATGAACCAACTCCAAAATGTATCACTACCAGATAACTACAAGGCATGAAACCATACTTGACACAGTGGCAACACTGGAAGCACACGAGCAAATGAAGACTGCATGAATCAAGCTCAGTGGAAAATGCATAAATATATCAGAGTGAAACATTTGAGTTGCAACATGAATGAAAAGAACCAGACACAACAGTGAAAGTGCAGACCAAATGCAATTTGCAACAAAACCAAGCATGATACAGGTGGACAGTGAAGGCAGCAATACACCACCAAGTAAATGCACAGCATAAATAAGACCAAACTGCATAAGTAACCACGAAGACAGATGTGCATTTATCAAGAACACAATGAAGCAATACAGAATAATATACAAAGGCATAGCAAGAGTCACAAGACCATCAAGCAGTGAGCAAGTGCAAATCGAGCTCCAGAAATAACAAATGCAGATACAAAATGACTCAGTGCAGTAAACAGTGAAGCATGTTCATGGAACACAGCAACAACAGTCAGTACAAACATGGACAGAAGGCAGTGAAACCCAGAGCATATGAAATGCAGACTAGAAGTGCAACTGCAATGGATACAAAAATGCCCAAGATTGCTAGAACAAAGCTACAGGAATGCAGACAGTGGCCGAATCAAATTTACAAAATGTCGAAGCCGTGGAAGCATAAAAAAGCCAAAAATCGTCACAGTCAATATTGAACGAGTCAAAAATCAATACCGTGTGTGCCAAGCATCAAGTATACGAATTTTACAAAGTCAGATCAATCCCAAGCATCAATGCAAGATCGAACGACTATTGACAAATTCAACTATATTCAGACGAACGTAATTCAAGGAGTTCGAACGCATATATAACCCAATCATCACTGGCAAATTAAATCATCGAGTTCAAGCATAAACCAGCAAAGAAAAGGAAACAGTACATACCGAAATCACAAACAACGAACTCGATCAAGCAGCTGCAACCGAGCGACAATTGATCATCAGAGAACGAGCTAGCAACAAGAATCAATTATCAGAGAACAAGCGACGCAAGCCATCGGTCACAAATCACAGAATCGATCATCAGAACGAAGCCCTAATTCGAGAAAGAAGCCGAAGCCCTAATTCGACAAAGAAAGGCCGACATTTTTACAAGCAAAAGAAGGAACGGGTCAAAGCCAAAGTGGATCGGGTGAAACAAGAATAAGGGGCCGGCCTTATTATTAAAAGGGGGTTTAGTTTTAATTTTATAATAGGGTGTTTAGTTTTTAATTTGAGCAAAAAATTAGGGATTCTAGTTTATATTTTAATTTTTGCTCCTGTGTGTATTTTTGAAATTGTTTTTTTTTCTTTTCGAGTCGAAGAATTTGTAAATCACCACCTAGGGATTAGGTAGTGTCAGATTGTCTATTTAGAATTAGTTCAATGAGCAGGGAGTGCGAGTTTGCAAAGCTCTATAGGCGGGAGCAGTGTTTGCGAGTGAGCGAAACTCTATAGGCGGGAGCAGGGTGTGCAAGTCTAGTAGAGTGTTTGTGAGCGGGAGCAAAAGGGTCTGCGAGTCTAGTAGAGTGTTTGTAAGCGTGATACTGTTTAATTCTAATAGAAATCTGGGAATGCAGCAGTAGGCAGGGGTTGCCGAAGCTGGGTAAATTTTGTGTGTGATTTACTTTTCAGCATATTTATTTCTGCTATTATATTTCTGTGTTTAATTCGAGAAAACTTGTTATAACCCTATTCACCCCCCCCCCCCTCTAGGGTTAATCTAGATCCTACAAGTGGTATCGGAGCCCGGTATATTTTTATTTAACTCTAGAGTCATGAGTCTACAAAATAATGCTTTTTCTGAGGGGCAATCTATTGCTAGGCCACCCATGTTTAACGGGAACGATTATGCTTATTGGAAAGTTAGGATGGGTATCTATCTTAGTTCTGTTGATTATGATGTTTGGGATATTATTGAAACTGGCTATAAACCTCCCACTATAATCGTTGGTGATACTGAGATTCCTAAACCTAAGGATAGGTGGGATGCTAACGATAAGAAATTGAAAACGACAAATGCTAAAGCCATGAATGCTTTGATATGTGCTCTTGATAAAAATGAATTTAATAGAATTTCTCATTGTACAACAGCACAGGAAATTTGGCACACTTTGGAGGTGACACACGAAGGAACTTCTCAAGTCAAGGAGTCTCGTCTAGCCCTATTCAGCAATGAATACGAAAACTTTGTGATGGACAAAGGCGAGTGCATAAAGGATATGTTTGGACGCTTTTCAACCTTGGTATACAATGCTAGAGCGCTTGGGAAGGTATTCACTGAGGTAGAGCTTGTGCGGAAGATACTACGAGTTTTACCAATGAACTTTGAGGCAAAAGTCACAGCAATCCAAGAATCGAAAGATCTGAGCAAACTAAGCATGGAGGAGTTGATTGGCAACTTGATGACATATGAGCTTGAGTTAAAAGCAAAGGAAGAACGCAACAACTCCGAACCAAAGAAGAAGACGATTGCCTTAAAGAGTAAAGAAGAAAGCGATGAAGAAGATCCAATTGAAGAGCTTGCAATGGCTGTCAATAATCTTAGAAGATGGTCTAGATTCAAGCCACGCAAGAAGAAAACAAAGGGCAATAGGTCAAAAGATTCCGAAAATTCCGATAATGAACTGACGTGTTATAACTGCAACAAGCCTGGCCACATCAAACCAAAATGCCCACTTCTTAAAAACAACAAAGAAAAGAAAAAGGTGAAGAAGGTATTTGCAGCGACTTGGGATGATGAAGAAGGAGAGGAAGCTTCGGATAGCAGCTCAGAGGAGGCTAACTTGTGTTGCATTGCAAAATTAGAATCAGAAGCAACCTCCGACGAATCTAGTGAGGCAGGTTTGTTTTCTTATAAAGAACTTGTTTTTATGTGTTCTGATCTTACTAAGGTAGTGGATACTCTTGAATCTAAAATTGAAAAACTGAAATCTGATAGGAGAGAATTTGCTCGTGAAAATTTTAGGTTAAAAACTGAACTTGAAAATATTCAAAACCTAGAATGTAAGAAATGTAAGATTTTAGATTCAGAATTATCAAAACTGAGGAATAACTTTGAAAGTCTTGAAAATGAAAACTTGAATCTTAAGGAAACCATCGACACTAGGAGAAAGGATTTTATAAATCGATGCACCTCACTTGTCACTGAAAACTCAACATTAAAAACTAAAGTCCAAAATCTTGAGAAATCTTTGAATAACTTTTCAAGAGGCGAAAAATCTTTCAACATGCTATTGGGAAATCAAATTTTTGCTAACAATAGAAAAAGACTAGGCTTTGGGAAATCACAAAATGATGATAATGCAAAAAGTAAAAGTGTTTCTGCTCGATCTGAAATAATTGGAAATCATGTTGAAAATCATAGTCATAAGAACACAAAATTTAATCAAGTCAATTTAATGAGCACGTTTTGTAGAGAATTTGGACATAATCGAAATAATTGTTGGTATAGACCCAAACACGTGAAAACTATACCAATTTGGGTTCCAAAAGGCACAAATATAAAATCTTTGAAAGTCAAACAAATTTGGGTGCCAAAAGGAACATATATAAATAGCTTTGGGTCTCCAAAAACATATTTTTCATATTCTGCCACTAACAACAATGGACCTATAAAAACAAATAGGTCACATAAATCTTTTATCGTGTAGGTGTGGTGGCAGGCTAAGGAACAACAACAGTGTTCTCTGGATTTCGGCTGTTCCAGAAACACAACGGGCGTCAAAGCAAAGTTCCTTAGCCTAGTTCAAAGGTGACAGAATCACAATGGACAATGACGAAAAATTATCGTAAAGGTAAAACGGGTAAATTTATTTTTGAACGATATATCAAATGTGATAATCTGCACCATAATCTGAATTAAATCAGCCAATATTGAGATAAACAAAAGATGATGATTTTGATGCTATGATTCTTTTTCAAAATATTGACCAACCATCTTTAAATAGAATTACTTGCAGTAATTATGATGGTTGACTGATTCGGAATTAATTGATATGATTTTTTGACTTGTTCTTATTTATGACATTGATTTGTGCTTAATTGATGACCAATCAGATTTTCAACTTTGAACTAATCCATATAAATTTGTTCGGTCAAATGATGGTATTTGATTACTCATGCTACACGTAGATATATTTTGGTCACTGCTTGTAAATTTGCACGATTTCAAATTCATGTTAAAAAGGATTTTTTGAAATTGTTGAAACTTTATGAAATTGTTGAAATTTCAAGAAACTGTTTTTGAAATAATTATGATGATGATTGACTGTTGATTACTCATGAATATAATTGTTTATCCTATGGTTTCTGAAATTAACATCATGATATTTGTTTGAGTGTTAACACGGCTTAAATTCAAATTCAAATTCAAAAGAATGATGTTATGTTTGAAATTTTTGGTGCACACTTCATGGTTCAACGAGTGAATATTGAGTGAAATTTAAATTCAGATGCAGATTACACTGGTAATATAGTTGATAGAAAAATTACTAGTGGAACGTGATTAATTTTTTTTAAACATTCATTTGCCGCATCGTTTTTTTCAAAGAAAATATCTGCATATTCTTCACTTGAAATAATTTTTTAAATAACAGATTTTCTTATGAAACCCCCCCGAGAAAATCATGTTTGACCATATTTACAGCTTAATCATTTTTTGAAAAATTGATTTTATAATTTTTAATTTGATTTTAAATGACCAATTTTGACTAATCTGACTCCCTTTGATTATCGAAAAGATGAATAGTGATTGAAAAAGAGATGAGTGTTGATATTTAGCATATATTATAACTCGAGAAAGTATAATTAGAAAATTTCTTTAGAATTTCATAACAAGAGTTATAAAAACTTTTTTGTTGGGTAAAAATTTCATGACCATTTCTATTTCTATCATCTTTCTATTGACCATCACTCATCAAGATCATATTTAATATGTAAATTTGTGGTAGTTTACAAAGGAAATCATTTGTTCTTCAATATCTTTAAATCTGTGAAGGAAATTATTTGTGCTTCAACTTATTATATTTAGCAATAAAAATAAATATCCAAAGTATTCACTCTCATTTAAAAGTCCTCACGGTTATGCATGGGTGAATTACTTGGATTTTTGATTATGTGCTTCCATGCTCATTTAAAAGTCCTCACGGTTATGCATGTATGGAACGCATATCAAATTTAATTGATTTAATAGACAAGTTGATTCTAATCCCATTTAAAAGTCCTCACGGTCATGCGTGGTTAGAAGATACTTGGTTTCATTTTTCTTAAAAAATTGTGAATACTACTAATCTCATTTAAAAGTCCTAATGGTTATGCATGGTTAGTAGATATTCAAATTTCCTGAAATAAATATACCACAAATAGACAGAATTATATGATTTTTTGATGATTTTATCCCCATCACTTTTGAAAGTGGAATATGCGCTTGACAAGGGTAATTATGATTTTTGTTTGAGTTTTTATTGAAATTTGATATTTATATTTAATTGAGTTAAATGTTTGATTCATGTCTATCACTTCATCCCTATTTTATAACACTATTATTCTTTTGCTGATAGCAAAAGGGGGAGAGAAAAGTTAAGATTTTGTCAAATAGAATCAAGCAAAGGTCAAATAACTTTCAATTTGCATATAGGCTCATTTACATATTTTTATTTGTATGCATATATGTAGGGGGAGCCATATATGTAGGGGGAGCATCACATAAAAAGGAAGCATTCAAATAGGGGGAGCAAATGAAATTATCAAATACATTTAATATATTCAAAATCTTAAATATATGTTTGTTATCATCAAAAGGGGGAGATTGTTGAATATGCGCTTTGCGCTATATGATTTTTGTTTGATGATAATAAACATATATACATTCATTTAAATGTATTTGTTAATGTACTATTTTTCATAGAATAAATAAATATTTGTTGAATAAAATAAATTACACAGAATTTGAATTTGAATTCAAACAAAACAAGTTAAACAGATTTTTTATTCAAACAGAAATTTTTTATTCAAACAAATATTTATTACAATTTTGAATAGTATGTATTTGGTAATGTACTATTTTGTTTTTTCATAGATTAAATAAATATTTGTTGAATAAAATTAAATTACACAGAATTCGAATTTGAATTCAAACAGAACAAGTTAAACAGATTTTGAATTCAAACAGAAATTTTTATTCAAACAAATATTTATTACAATTTTGAATAGTACAATTTCAATCTCTCACTATAACTATACAACCTTGATTACAATCACATCACATTTCACATTTACAGTTAACCTCACTACATATCACTCACACTCGTATTTTTATCTTCAACTGCATTCCAGTTTGAATCCAGCATCTGAGAAATCTGCAAAAATATTCACTAACGCAGTAAAATTGAAAAAGAAATATTTTTGCAATACAAAATGAAATACGATTTTTGAAAAAATGGTTTGCCTTAGTTATTTGGGTTGTTCGTCATCATTCACACTTGATTTCATCACAAAGTAGTGCACATAGATATTACAGGGACAGGTAGCCATAAGTGGCTGCAATACACACGTGTACATTCATACACGTGTGCACTGCCTCGCCAACTCGTGTGCGCAGCCAACAAGAGCAAGTGTACAACAGTGTCAAGTTGCAAACAGTTCAAAGCTTCGACAAATCACAACAGACCAATTCCAAATGACTCAGTGAAGTCAAAGTATGCAACTACGTGACATAAATGCAACTACAACGATGCAAGCGAAGAACCAAAGTCAGTGGCAAGCTTCAAACTGCATCAATGCAAAATGGAATGAATGCAACATGGACTGCGCAAAATCAAGACAGCATCAAACAGCAACAGTGAAGACTGCATAAGTGATACAAGTCAGAGCAACAAAATCATCACAATGAACACCACTGACCAGTGAATACAACGTCAAGTTCAGACCAAACAGTTGAAGGCATGAAACCACAAAGTTCACAAGTGCAGACACAAAAGAATGATACAAATGAATGAAATGAATGCAAACAACTTGACTGCAACAGTACAGTCATGAAGTATGCAAAGAGCTCGAGCATAACATATGGCAACTACAGTAATGCATCAGTGACCAAACACAGGAACTCAACAAGGCAGAGGAATGTCACAAGCATAAAAGCATGGATACAGCAAAGTCAGAGACTACAACATCAAAGTGCAGTGCAGACTCAAAGCACCACTGACCAGAATACAATGCAACAACACGGTCAACAAGGCAACAATGCAGATGAACAACAAAGGGTCAAAGCTCAATACAACATGAACCAACTCCAAAATGTATCACTACCAGATAACTGCAAGGCATGAAACCATACTTGACACAGTGGCAACACTGGAAGCACACGAGCAAATGAAGACTGCATGAATCAAGCTCAGTGGAAAATGCATAAATATATCAGAGTGAAACATTTGAGTTGCAACATGAATGAAAAGAACCAGACACAACAGTGAAAGTGCAGACCAAATGCAATTTGCAACAAAACCAAGCATGATACAGGTGGACAGTGAAGGCAGCAATACACCACCAAGTAAATGCACAGCATAAATAAGACCAAACTGCATAAGTAACCACGAAGACAGATGTGCATTTATCAAGAACACAATGAAGCAATACAGAATAATATACAAAGGCATAGCAAGAGTCACAAGACCATCAAGCAGTGAGCAAGTGCAAATCGAGCTCCAGAAATAACAAATGCAGATACAAAATGACTCAGTGCAGTAAACAGTGAAGCATGTTCATGGAATACAGCAACAACAGTCAGTACAAACATGGACAGAAGGCAGTGAAACCCAGAGCATATGAAATGCAGACTAGAAGTGCAACTGCAATGGATACAAAAATGCTCAAGATTGCTAGAACAAAGCTACAGGAATGCAGACAGTGGCCGAATCAAATTTACAAAATGTCGAAGCCGTGGAAGCATAACAAAGCCAAAAATCGTCACAGTCAATATTGAACGAGTCAAAAATCAATACCGTGTGTGCCAAGCATCAAGTATACGAATTTGACAAAGTCAGATCAATCCCAAGCATCAATGCAAGATCGAACGACTATTGACAAATTCAACTATATTCAGACTAACGTAATTCAAGGAGTTCGAACGCATATATAACCCAATCATCACTGGCAAATTAAATCATCGAGTTCAAGCATAAACCAGCAAAGAAAAGGAAACAGTACATACCGAAATCACAAACAACGAACTCGATCAAGCAGCTGCAACCGAGCGACAATTGATCATCAGAGAACGAGCTAGCAACAAGAATCAATTATCAGAGAACAAGCGACGCAAGCCATCGGTCACAAATCACAGAATCGATCATCAGAACGAAGCCCTAATTCGAGAAAGAAGCCGAAGCCCTAATTCGACAAAGAAAGGCCGACATTTTTACAAGCAAAAGAAGGAACGGGTCAAAGCCAAAGTGGATCGGGTGAAACAAGAATAAGGGGCCGGCCTTACTATTAAAAGGGGGTTTAGTTTTAATTTTATAATAGGGTGTTTAGTTTTTAATTTGAGCAAACAATTAGGGATTCTAGTTTATATTTTAATTTTTGCTCCTGCGTGTATTTTTGAAATTGTTTTTTTTTCTTTTCGAGTCGAAGAATTTGTAAATCACCACCTAGGGATTAGGTAGTGTCAGATTGTCTATTTAGAATTAGTTCAGTGAGCAGGGAGTGCGAGTTTGCAAAGCTCTATAGGCAGGAGTAGTGTTTGAGAGTGAGCGAAACTCTATAGGCGGGAGCAGGGTGTGCAAGTCTAGTAGAGTTTTTGTGAGCGGGAGCAAAAGGGTCTGCGAGTCTAGTAGAGTGTTTGTAAGCGTGATACTGTTTAATTCTAATAGAAATCTGGGAATGCAGCAGTAGGCAGGGGTTGCCGAAGCTGGGTAAACTTTGTGTGTGATTTACTTTTCAGCATATTTATTTCTGCTATTATATTTCTGTGTTTAATTCAAGAAAATTTGCTATAACCCTATTCACCCCCCCCCCTCTAGGGTTAATCTAGATCCTACATGAAAATCTGTAATACTCGGTCTGACCCGAGCATTACACCATAGTAACACCCGGGTCAGGCTGGAAACCAGCGTGAGTAAACCCATCTAACATGTAATACCAAAGCATACAACTGAATTAAAACCCGGGTACTCATATCAATTCACAAAGCCACAATTCATTTTAGACATCACTTATTCCACACATCAATTTCTAAGTACCAAACTTAGATAAAATAATCCAATTCACTTAAATCACTTCATTCTAGCCTATTGATTTCACAAATCAATTTATAAAATTCGAAGTGGTTTCTGGTATTTCCCAATACCCGACCCCGGTCTCTTCGAAACTCATATCATCAACCCAAGTTATCCAAATGAAATACACAACATTTCATATCAGAGATATCAACTCATTCAAAGCATCCAATACCATTCAACCAATCATAAGCAAAGCTTAATCACAAAAATCAATTCAATTGATTCTAATTGAATTTTCAAACCTCAATCACTTAGATTCCTTCATTTACATTTATTAACTCCAAATCAATTTAATTAGTCAACCCATCATTATTCATCTTAACTTATCTACTTGGACTAAGTTCTCAGATTCATTAACTTATAATCACTTACATTGATTAATAATCCTTGAATTAATCATGCTCATAAATTTACTAACCCTCCATAAATTTTGTTACACTGATTAAACAAGTAATTAATCCTCAATTAAGTAATTACCAATAATTACCCCCTTTGATTTATGATATTAAGTAATTTTCTTCAACTTCTTTTATTAGTAAATTCTATTAACTACATTGATTAATTACCTTAATCAATCATTGATCATTTCAAATTATTAATTACTCTAGAATTTAATTGACCTTTAATTGCTTATATTATGTTAATTGTTCACAATCATTAACTACTCATCTTAATTAACTTCTTAGTTTCCATTAACAAACTCACTAAATTATCTATGGTCTTATACCACATCCTCGATTAATCCTTCTGTGTGAAAATACTTCTTTAAAGTAATTTACTTAGTATACTCAACCACCATGAAAAGAAACCCATCAAATTGTTTATCAAATCGATGATAAAAATCTAACAAGTAAGGCCCTTTTCTTAGAAACAAACATGTTCAATTCGGGCAGAAATGTAACCCGAGCTTGCACGTCAATTTCATATGTATAGATGGCAGAACTTTAAAAAGTGATACAACCGGAAGTTATCACATTCTTCCTGCAGTTTCCAAAACTTCAAAAATTATAGGATTTGGATAAGAAACGCAAAAGTTATACACAAAATACTAGCTCAGGTTTGCACAAGACACTGAGTACTCTACAACAACAGGACAGGGAGTTTCCAAGAGGTTTTTCAACATATTAATCAATGAATTTCAGAAAATGATACATATAAAAGTTATAGGCCTTTCCGTTAGCTTTCCATAATGACCAAGATCATCGAATTACGATCAATGATTCAAAAGTTATGATCATTTTACAAAAACATTAAGCTTAGCCTGAACTTATGCACTTGCAGGACAGCGAGCAACAATTGCAATTATAGCATAGAAAACATCGAAATCAGGCAAAATGAATAAAGCAAAAGTTGTAGCTTAGTTTCTAATCTTTTCAGAACATTAAACATTACCGAATTCCGATAAGAATTGTAAAAGTTATGGATAAAACAATTCTGAGATTTGAATTTCGTAACTTCTGTCATTTTGTCTCGGGACAGCGATAAACAATTGTAATTTTGGCCAAGATAACATCGAAATTTTGAAAAACTCAAAACTTAAAAGTTTTATAACAAAGTCTAAGCTTTCTGGGACATCTAAATTTATCGAAATCGGTTGAGGAATGAAGAAGTTATGGTCAATTTAGTTTCAGCCTTAAGCACAGAGCTAATATTGGTTTTGCTCTCGGGATTATAGTAGAAAGATTCAATTTTGACATATGTAACTTCCAAATTACAGAAAACTCAAAACAGGAAAGTTGTAACACATGAAATAAGCTTTCGATAACATCCAAGAAATCGAAATTTCATAAAGAATTGAGAAAGATATGGTCAAATTACTAAGCTGCGTTTTTGATAGAACCGAACCACTTTTACTTACAACTATCATCTCTTCAAGAATAACATGAATACTAGAAATTTAAATAGGTTTTCTCACCTTAAACTTGTATATTTTCCTTGACTCTTTTTCCTTGGCTTTCTCCAAGCTTTTTCACTTTACCTTACTTTTGTTTTGTGAAAGAAAGAAAAATAAGTGAACATTTCCACCCTTTACATAGTAATTTTCAAGGCTAGTTTGGTAATTTTAGTTTTGGACACTTGTCTACTTCTCTTTGCACAAGCTTTAGAATGTTGACACATGTCTACTTAGGTATCTTAAGATGTTTCTACACATGGACACCTAATGGGGTTATGTGTCATAATTCTATTTCATCTTAAGATAGGTGTATAGTCCATATTATGCCACTTGTCTTCACCATGTCGTGCCACTTATCATATACTTATAAATGTATACATACTTATACCTTTTGTATTATTTAAAAGCATACATAAATATAAATAAAATAGAGATGGTGTATGTAACGACCCAGAATTTTTAACCATTTAATTTGAAAATATTTAATTAATTTTAAATATTTGAATGATGGTTTGGATTGAATTTTCAATATAACTTTGAATTTAACGATTAAATTATAGAATTTAATCTATTGAAAGTTGAATAAAAATTTGAATCTTCAATTTTAAGCCGATTAAAAATATTTCAAAGGCTTGTAAAATTCATATTGATAATACTGAAGATAATAGAAGCTTCAGAATTTAATTTGAAAGTGATTTGTTCAGTTTTGAAATTTAATCGTTCGAATCGATATTTAAAAATAGCCGTCCGAGGCACAGTCTCGGAATTCGACGAAACCAGTTCCATTGGGTCCGGAATATTGAATTATTGCCGGATTTCAAATTTCGTATTTTTTGGAGTTGATATGTGAGCGTACGGTGTGTAAACGCATTTAATTTTTATCGAATTCAATTTAAATTTAAATTTAAATTTAAATTTAAATTTAAAAACAAACAGACAGCATCCCTCCTTTCACGCCTAAGATCGCTCCTAACATCACACCTTCGATCGTGGTAACCATCCCTCTGTTATTTTTAAATACCATCTCGTTTCCCCCCCCCCCCCCTCTAAAACCTTATTCCCGAAATCATATAGAAAAAAAAAAGACAATATAATCATCTCGTTCAAAAACTTCAATGGCCAAGGAATCAAGTCGAAGAAAAAATTACATGCCCGAGTTTTCCTCCTTCCCCTTTCTCTCCAAAATTTCGAACGAAATCTTATTTCGTTCGTTCTAAAAAAAAAAAAAAAGAGAAAAGCCGGAGCCCTAAATCAATTCGAGCTTGACTTGTTCGTGAGCAAAGACAACAGGGCTGAGCAAGTCGTGATACTGGGTGAGGCTAGGGCTTCGGTGGCGGCGGTGTTCGAGGTGGCAGTCGCGATTTGAAGGCGGCGGCGAGTTTTGGGGTCGTGGAGGGCTCGTACGCGAGGTGAGGGGAAGCACGAAGCGGCGAAATCGATGCAGGCTAGGGCATGGAAGCGCGCGCGTATGGGGATGATGGCAGCGCTGAGGGGCCGAGGCGACGTTGAAGTCGCGTGGGCGCGACGGCGTCGAGACTGCAGTGGCAATGGCTGTTTGGTGATGGGGGATTCAAGGCAGTGGTTACAGAGGTATCGATTTTGTTTAATTTAATTTAAATGAAATATATTTAGATTTAAAAGAAACGAATTTTACTGTTAGGGTTGGGTGCTTGATCGATTGATGTTGTGAGGTAGAATTTGAATAATTTAATTTAAATTATTTAGTTAAATTTTATAATATATACATAAGTGTGTATGGATATATATTAACAATAAGATATTCTTTTAGTTTACAATTTAAATTTTGAAATTTAATAAACTTTTGTTGAGAATTTAATTTTAAGCAGCAAATGAAGATTTATATACAGAAAAAGAAATAGAAATAGAATTTAGTTTTATAATTTAATTGTAATTGAATAAATTTATTTAAGGAATTTTTGTTTGAGATTTAATTCTTCGATTAAATAAATTTATTCAAAGAAATTGATATAAGGATATTAATTTAAGTTATAAATAAAATACTAGTTGAATTTGAATTTTAGTTTCAAAAGGAAAATATTTTGTGAAAGAAAATTTGTTAGAGATTTAATTTATTAAATAAAATGACTTATCAAAAAGAATATTTTGATTTATAAAGTTATGTTAAAACTAAAATAATAAGGTGATAGATTTATTTAGTTAATCTATTTTAAGTCACTAAAAATAATCTGTTAAATAAAAATAAATATTCAAGTGGATTTGATAAATTGTTGAAGTTAAAAATTTAAAGACAGGAATATTATTTTTTTTTTAAATGTGAAAAGTGTGTATAAAAAGAAAATTGGTATAAAATTTAAATGTTTGGTTAATTTACTAAAAGGAATTGATTTAAAATAAAGGCCACTGGTTAATTAAATTTATTGAAAGAAAGGAAATTTAATAATTAGTTAAATAAATTTGTTTAAACGAGAAATTGGTTTAAAAATAAAGCTATCAGTTAATTTAACTATAAAAAAAATGAAATCGCCGATGAATCGAAATTATCTAATGAAAATTTAATTTATTCGATTGATTCGAATATTAATAAATTGTGTAAATATTTATACAAGGTATCAATGAAGAAAACAAGTTGAATTGGAAGCGGATTGCAAACGAGAATAAAGGTGAGAACTTCTCACTCAAAAGGAATTTTGTTGTTTATTTAAATTTTAAATAGTTAGATTTAAAATTGTTTGACTGTGTTGATTGAATGATTGAATGATTGAATGATTGAATGATGATTGTTATATATATATATATATTGGATGTGAATAGACCCTATACGCCGTTAGTAAGCGGAGGTTATTTATTACACACATATACCGCGATATTCCACCTCGAAGTGGAATTGGTATTATATTATATATATAGCAATATATGTATATATATATTGGCATATGTATATATTGCAGTTGATTGATTTTCCGCATTTGTATAGCGGATGAGACCCTATTGCACCGTTAGTAAGCGGATATATATATTTATAAAATCCCATGTACCGCGATATTCCGTCTTGAAACGGAATGGTATTGTGCTAATGTCTGTGGATGCAGGGAAACAGGTTGGAGGGATCCAACTGGATTCCTCACAAAAATATTTGTTTGATTTCATATATTGTGATATTTGATTGTTATCATGGATGATATATGATGTTTGAAAGTCGTGATTGACTATTGATGTGTTGCATCATCGGATCCAATTTTTTTGAAGTTTAAAAATAACGATTTTGATTTCTAAAGTGATTTTTGGAAATATACGTTTATAAAATATTTTTGGAATTTATTCATCTTAAATAAATAAACGTTATAATTTTAATATTATAAAAATTATGATTTTTGAGAAATTCAGTTAAAAGTTGATTTTTGAAAAATATGAGATTAATGATTTTATAAAATAGTTTGAACTGGGAATTCTGAATTTATTATAAGAAGTTTAAAAATAGGATTTATAAAACTTTTATTTTATAAATTAGAATGATGAAACTATAAAAGAGTTTAAGGATGTTTAAAGTAATAATATAAATTGATTGATATTAAAAGATTTATAAATTGATATTTATAAATTTAGAATATCTTGAATTATAAAACGAGCTTTTATAAGTGATAGAATGATTTGTAAATGAATTTCATAAAGGAATGAAATCTATAGAATTTATCAAATTTGATTATTTTATAAATCAAAATGATAAATTATAAAGGAGCTAAAAGACGTTTTAAAATAGTAATATAAATTGTTTTATATATAAAAAAAAGATTTATAGATTGATATTTATAAATTAAAAATATTGGAATTATAAAACGAGCTTTTATAAGTATTAGAAAGAATTGTGAATGAATTTCACTAATGAATGAAATTTATAGAATTATAACGGTGAAGTTATAAATAGAATTTTATAAATAAAAATTTATAAAGTTATTTAGGAAATAGATGTGGGTAAATAAATGAATCTTAGAAGTTATAAGATTTATAGATTTGGGAAGTTTGAAGGAATGATTTGGTAAATAAATAAATTATAAGTATTTAACTTATAATATGAAATTTTAGTATATCATTGAGATATGAAATTGAATAGATTTATAAAGGAAATTTATAAAAGGAAGTTATTATAAAATAAATAGAAATAGAATTTATAAACATTGTTTTGTAAATCCGCAAACTACTTATTTTTAATAAGTAAATTGTTATAATTTACTTATGGAGTTATATTCACGTTTTTGAATAGTGAATATTATGTTAAAGAAATTATTTTGGATGTGATGTTTTAAATAGAATTAAAACGATCTAAAGATGTTTTAAAATGTATTGAGATTCGAAACCATAAATTTCAACATTCATTGTTGAAATAGACGTTTTCGAGAAATAAAAGGAAATGGTAGACTATAACACTGTTGTTATAGTAAATGATTTCCGAAAGGAAATGTTTTGTGTAGTATTGGAATTATATATCTATTTTAAATTTCGAATCCCTATACTAGTGATTTTGGGTTGTCGTAACGATGTTTTACGCAACATTCGTTTTGGCCCAAATAAATATGTTTAAGTGAATGATTTCCTTAAAGAATGAAATATATACTTAATTTCGATTAGGGTATATTAAATATTTTCTAAGTATAGAAAATAAAAAGATCTGTGAATTACGTATTGTTAATAAGTATAGAAATGCTTTTCCAATATTAAGTGAATATTTGGAATTTATCTTTTTAAAGATAAATTGAAAATGAATATTAGAAATCGAATGGAAATCGTATATTCATAAATATTTTGGAATGTAAATTCAATATGGAATTTATAAATGAAATTGGAAAATGAGTTTAAAAATAAATATTGATTTATTTTTAAAGAATGGAGAATGTATATCTTATAAAGATATTTTTGGGAAATAAATAATTTGGAAAATTATTTGGAATCTGGTGATGTTGGCATATCTATTGATAGTTCAATAACCGACTATCAATATTTACCTTTAAATAGGTATTTGTTGTGAATTGCTTGAAATTGGATGCCACACTTATTTTTTTTTAAATAAGCGCTCACTATTCGGGTTAACCGGGAAAGGACCTTGGGGTCGTATAACCCATTCCGAATATGTGATACGTCGTTATGAATTGCATTCGAAGATCGGTGTTGAAGACCGAATATTTTCGAAAACGAAAGGGTTTCTTGTTGATTGTCTCTGCACTGGCTGATCCCTGGTATTGAGATCTCCATATGTGATGGGAAATCCGAACGTGATTAGAGATTATTCGGATTGCAAGGACTTCTTTGTAAGTGCCTTCGGTTCTGTTCGAGCCCGGAACAGACTTGTATGGATTGTGTGTCTGACATTACAAATTGAGATGTAAAGCCGATTTCTTTCAAATATATTTCTGTTGATGGCGGAGAATTTATTCTCTTAGCTTAACACCCTTCTCTGAGACGTACGAGCTCAGAGGTTATATAGTTGAAGTTATCAGCGATATATTCCCAATTTGGTAATGTGACATGCTGAGTGTTGCTGTTAAATGATCATTGTGTTGATTATTTGTGATAGGATCATTTATTTGATCGTCTATCTTGGTGATCATTGTGTTGATCATTTGTTGACCCAAAGCACGGCTTTTTGTATAAAGTGTGTTTTTGTGGACGTGACTTCGTCGAGCCTCACACCCCGGAATGGTCAAAACAGGAAAGAAGCAGCAAGGTTATGACGGGTAGCTCCCTTTAGGGTATGTACATTTCCTTCTGGATAGAGGTGGTATCATGGTATGGAGCCCAGATATTTAACCTATGTGGTTACTGCGAATTTATTACTTTGTGGTTGTTGGTTATCGGGATCCCGTGAGAAAGGTCGTTTACAATCGGGGAATGGCGTGCTCGTGTCAGTAGTTACCCAGTTAGGGGTAACCCGGCCTTGTGTTGGTAGAGTTCCGGTTTGGTTCTCGGGGATGTCTTTCCAGAGGCATTCTCATGTGGCAATGGGAAGTTCCTTGGCCTGACCATTCGTTGGAAATCCAAAGAAACAATACGATCTTGTACGGTTTTAGTTGTAGAACCTGCTTCCTCAGGAGGTAGCTATAGTAGGCATAATATAATGGTACCTATGCTGGCTAAGATTTATATTCTACTTTCGAAATATCTTCTACACTATGCACTAATAATAATATCAAAATTGATTTGATTTTAATACGTATCATGCATCTTTGACTAACATAAGAAGAAATCTCCTCCAAGTCTGCGTTTGCATTGTGTGTGTGGCGGGAGGTCTTATGGTAGTCTCATTTTTAAAAGCATTGCGAATTGATTTTTAAAAATATTCCTCCATTTTAATTTTAAAGAAAAATAAACTGTTTTGAGTTCTCGCACCAGTCACATGACTGACTTGGAGTTTATTGTTTTCCTTCCTAAACTCTGGGTGCCCACCAATTTCCACACGGGCAGTCAAGAGTTAAGGTTTATCAGGATATTCTGGATATTCTGGAGTTGCTGGAGGCAAGATGGATGGCATGGCGTATTACTAGTTTATATAGTATTTCTTTTTCCGCTGCATTGTTTGTTGTTGTACACTCTGATGATGATATGATGTAAAGTATAAAATGTAATAACTGATATAGTTCTTTGTTTAAAGATTATTCATTTATTATTATATGTTGTTCCGCTGCGAATTGTGAGATTCTGTTATTGTTCTGTTGTTTTCTGTTCTGTTCTATGTTCTTTGTTTAAAGTATAAAATTTCTATTTTTTGTTTTTCTCTTCCCTCTATTTTTCTATTCTTTCTTCTCTCCATCTTCTACCTTCTTCTCTTCTTCTTCCTTTCTTCTTTCTTAAACCCATAACATTTCGGTTTTTCGGCAACGAAAAATCGCAAACGTTACATTTGGTATTGGAGCTTATGGTTAAGCGACAACCATGGTTCTGTTGGGTATTACTCGTTAGAGATAGAGTCAGCAGTACTCTAGAATGAGTTTGAGTGTAATAATAGATATGAGCGCGTATTTGTTAGTGAATATAAAATTGTTTTTGAATCGGGTAAATAAGATAATTTTGCCCAAAACTATTTTTGTATAGAAAAGAAATGATTTTCTATGAATTATTATAATATATGGTTGCATGATTGTTAAGAAGTGATAATATTGAATTATTATCATTATTATATGGAATTAAATAAAATGGATTGGATTCAAGTAAATTAACTTGATAATTTATTCATTTGTGAAATAATTTCAAATGGAATGAATATGAATATGGAATGTGAGTAAAATTGAATAAAGATGGTATGTGAATTGGTCGTAAGCAATAAAAATTGAATTGAGTAATTAAGTAAATTCGAGATGAATTGAAATATTGAAATGAATTAGTGAATGAAACTAATTTGAAGTAGTAATATGAAATACTAAATGAAAGTTAATCGTTAGAATTCAATATTCAGAATTGAGAATTGAATTCGAATGAAATTTAAATTGTGAATTGAATTCGAATGAAATTTAAATTGTGAATTGAATTGAAATGTAAAATTGAATGAAATGGATATGTAACTTCAATAGTGAAGTAAAAATGTATAAGAAGCATATATTGGAAATTTTGTAATTGGCAAAATGGTTTGAATGTTGGATTTGGATACTACTGTTAGCAGGTTATACAGGTGTATAATGGAATTGAGATTTTGATTTCAGAGATAAAAATTGAATTGCTCGACAAAAAGGTACGTATTTCAATTTCAGTATGAAATTTGATGACTTTCTTCTCTAGCCACTTGGCTTTTCTCTTTTCTTTTTGATTCTGAGGGGCCGTGGTGCCATTTTGTAGTCGTACCGAGCTAGCCGCGCAAAGGAGACGCTGGCGAAATTTTTCGAAAATTTAGGGTGTTAGAAAATTTTTGAGAAAATTTTGAAAGTTAGAAATTTGAATTTGAATTTGAATTTAAATTGTTAGGAAAACAATATTGATTGAAACCTATAATTTAAGTTGAAAAGCTAGTTGAAATGATAGTGAATCTCTAGTAAAAAGATTTAGGTTAGTAAGTTGATAAAACAATTTGGATTGTGAAAAATGATAGACGGGATAAGGGCATTCCTCTTAACTTGTAATTTCGGGGCGAAATTCTTTTAAGGAGGGAAGATTGTAACGACCCAGAATTTTTAACCATTTAATTTGAAAATATTTAATTAATTTTAAATATTTGAATGATGGTTTGGATTGAATTTTCAATATAACTTTGAATTTAACGATTAAATTATAGAATTTAATCTATTGAAAGTTGAATAAAAATTTGAATCTTCAATTTTAAGCCGATTAAAAATATTTCAAAGGCTTGTAAAATTCATATTGATAATACTGAAGATAATAGAAGCTTCAGAATTTAATTTGAAAGTGATTTGTTCAGTTTTGAAATTTAATCGTTCGAATCGATATTTAAAAATAGCCGTCCGAGGCACAGTCTCGGAATTCGACGAAACCAGTTCCATTGGGTCCGGAATATTGAATTATTGCCGGATTTCAAATTTCGTATTTTTTGGAGTTGATATGTGAGCGTACGGTGTGTAAACGCATTTAATTTTTATCGAATTCAATTTAAATTTAAATTTAAATTTAAAAACAAACAGACAGCATCCCTCCTTTCACGCCTAAGATCGCTCCTAACATCACACCTTCGATCGTGGTAACCATCCCTCTGTTATTTTTAAATACCATCTCGTTTCCCCCCTCTCTAAAACCTTATTCCCGAAATCATATAGAAAAAAAAAAGACAATATAATCATCTCGTTCAAAAACTTCAATGGCCAAGGAATCAAGTCGAAGAAAAAATTACATGGCCGAGTTTTCCTCCTTCCCCTTTCTCTCCAAAATTTCGAACGTAATCTTATTTCGTTCGTTCTAAAAAAATAAAAATAAAAAGAGAAAAGCCGGAGCCCTAAATCAATTCGAGCTTGACTTGTTCATGAGCAAAGACAACAGGGCTGAGCAAGTCGTGATACTGGGTGAGGCTAGGGCTTCGGTGGCGGCGGTGTTCGAGGTGGCAGTCGCGATTTGAAGGCGGCGGCGAGTTTTGGGGTCGTGGAGGGCTCGTACGCGAGGTGAGGGGAAGCACGAAGCGGCGAAATCGATGCAGGCTAGGGCATGGAAGCGCGCGCGTATGGGGATGATGGCAGCGCTGAGGGGCCGAGGCGAAGTTGAAGTCGCGTGGGTGCGACGGCGTCGAGATTGCAGTGGCAATGGTTGTTTGGTGATGGGGATCCAAGGCAGTGGTTACAGAGGTATCGATTTTGTTTAATTTAATTTAAATGAAATATATTTAGATTTAAAAGAAACGAATTTTACTGTTAGGGTTGGGTGCTTGATCGATTGATGCTGTGAGGTAGAATTTGAATAATTTAATTTAAATTATTTAGTTAAATTTTATAATATATACATAAGTGTGTATGGATATATATTAACAATAAGATATTCTTTTAGTTTACAATTTAAATTTTGAAATTTAATAAACTTTTGTTGAGAATTTAATTTTAAGCAGCAAATGAAGATTTATATACAGAAAAAGAAATAGAAATAGAATTTAGTTTTATAATTTAATTGTAATTGAATAAATTTATTTAAGGAATTTTTGTTTGAGATTTAATTCTTCGATTAAATAAATTTATTCAAAGAAATTGATATAAGGATATTAATTTAAGTTATAAATAAAATACTAGTTGAATTTGAATTTTAGTTTCAAAAGGAAAATATTTTGTGAAAGAAAATTTGTTAGAGATTTAATTTATTAAATAAAATGACTTATCAAAAAGAATATTTTGATTTATAAAGTTATGTTAAAACTAAAATAATAAGGTGATAGATTTATTTAGTTAATCTATTTTAAGTCACTAAAAATAATCTGTTAAATAAAAATAAATATTCAAGTGGATTTGATAAATTGTTGAAGTTAAAAATTTAAAGACAGGAATATTATTTATTTTTAAATGTGAAAAGTGTGTATAAAAAGAAAATTAGTATAAAATTTAAATGTTTGGTTAATTTACTAAAAGGAATTGATTTAAAATAAAGGCCACTGGTTAATTAAATTTATTGAAAGAAAGGAAATTTAATAATTAGTTAAATAAATTTGTTTAAACGAGAAATTGGTTTAAAAATAAAGCTATCAGTTAATTTAACTATAAAAAAAATGAAATCGCCGATGAATCGAAATTATCTAATGAAAATTTAATTTATTCGATTGATTCGAATATTAATAAATTGTGTAAATATTTATACAAGGTATCAATGAAGAAAACAAGTTGAATTGGAAGTGGATTGCAAACGAGAATAAAGGTGAGAACTTCTCACTCAAAAGGAATTTTGTTGTTTATTTAAATTTTAAATAGTTAGATTTAAAATTGTTTGACTGTGTTGATTGAATAATTGAATGATTGAATGATGATTGTTATATATATATATATATATATATATATATTGGATGTGAATAGACCCTATACGCCGTTAGTAAGCGGAGGTTATTTATTACACACATATACCGCGATATTCCACCTCGAAGTGGAATTGGTATTATATTATATATATATAGCAATATATATATATATTGGCATATGTATATATTGCAGTTGATTGATTTCCCGCATTTGTATAGCGGATGAGACCCTATTGCGCCGTTAGTAAGCGGATATATATATTTATAAAATCCCATGTACCGCGATATTCCGTCTTGAAACGGAATGGTATTGTGCTAATGTCTGTGGATGCAGGGAAACAGGTTGGAGGGATCCAACTGGATTCCTCACAAAAATATTTGTTTGATTTCATATATTGTGATATTTGATTATTATCATGGATGATATATGATGTTTGAAAGTCGTGATTGACTATTGATGTGTTGCATCATCGGATCCAATTTTTTTGAAGTTTAAAAATAACGATTTTGATTTCTAAAGTGATTTTTGGAAATATACGTTTATAAAATATTTTTGGAATTTATTCATCTTAAATAAATAAACGTTATAATTTTAATATTATAAAAATTATGATTTTTGAGAAATTCAGTTAAAAGTTGATTTTTGAAAAATATGAGATTAATGATTTTATAAAATAGTTTGAACTGGGAATTCTGAATTTATTATAAGAAGTTTAAAAATAGGATTTATAAAACTTTTATTTTATAAATTAGAATGATGAAACTATAAAAGAGTTTAAGGATGTTTAAAGTAATAATATAAATTGATTGATATTAAAAGATTTATAAATTGATATTTATAAATTTAGAATATCTTGAATTATAAAACGAGCTTTTATAAGTGATAGAATGATTTGTAAATGAATTTCATAAAGGAATGAAATCTATAGAATTTATCAAATTTGATTATTTTATAAATCAAAATGATAAATTATAAAGGAGCTGAAAGACGTTTTAAAATAGTAATATAAATTGTTTTATATAAAAAAAAAAGATTTATAGATTGATATTTATAAATTAAAAATATTGGATTTATAAAACGAGCTTTTATAAGTATTAGAAAGAATTGTGAATGAATTTCACTAATGAATGAAATTTATAGAATTATAACGGTGAAGTTATAAATAGAATTTTATAAATAAAAATTTATAAAGTTATTTAGGAAATAGATGTGAGTAAATAAATGAATCTTAGAAGTTATAAGATTTATAGATTTGGGAAGTTTGAAGGAATGATTTTGTAAATAAATAAATTATAAGTATTTAACTTATAATATGAAATTTTAGTATATCATTGAGATATGAAATTGAATAGATTTATAAAGGAAATTTATAAAAGGAAGTTGTTATAAAATAAATAGAAATAGAATTTATAAACATTGTTTTGTAAATCCGCAAACTACTTATTTTTAATAAGTAAATTGTTATAATTTACTTATGGAGTTATATTCACGTTTTTGAATAGTGAATATTATGTTAAAGAAATTATTTTGGATGTGATGTTTTAAATAGAATTAAAACGATCTAAAGATGTTTTAAAATGTATTGAGATTCGAAACCATAAATTTCAACATTCATTGTTGAAATAGACGTTTTCGAGAAATAAAAGGAAATGGTAGACTATAACACTGTTGTTATAGTAAATGATTTCCGAAAGGAAATGTTTTGTGTAGTATTGGAATTATATATCTATTTTAAATTTCGAATCCCTATACTAGTGATTTTGGGTTGTCGTAACGATGTTTTACGCAACATTCGTTTTGGCCCAAATAAATATGTTTAAGTGAATGATTTCCTTAAAGAATGAAATATATACTTAATTTCGATTAGGGTATATTAAATATTTTCTAAGTATAGAAAATAAAAATATCTGTGAATTACGTATTGTTAATAAGTATAGAAATGCTTTTCCAATATTAAGTGAATATTTGGAATTTATCTTTTTAAAGATAAATTGAAAATGAATATTAGAAATCGAATGGAAATCGTATATTCATAAATATTTTGGAATGTAAATTCAATATGGAATTTATAAATGAAATTGGAAAATGAGTTTAAAAATAAATATTGATTTATTTTTAAAGAATGGAGAATGTATATCTTATAAAGATATTTTTGGGAAATAAATAATTTGAAAAATTATTTGGAATCTGGTGATGTTGGCATATCTATTGATAGTTCAATAACAGACTATCAATATTTACCTTTAAATAGGTATTTGTTGTGAATTGCTTGAAATTGGATGCCACACTTATTTTTTTTTAAATAAGCGCTCACTATTCGGGTTAACCGGGAAAGGACCTTGGGGTCGTATAACCCATTCCGAATATGTGATACGTCGTTATGAATTGCATTCGAAGATCGGTGTTGAAGACCGGATATTTTCGAAAACGAAAGGGTTTCTTGTTGATTGTCTCTGCACTGGCTGATCCCTGGTATTGAGATCTCCATATGTGATGGGAAATCCGAACGTGATTAGAGATTATTCGGATTGCAAGGACTTCTTTGTAAGTGCCTTCGGTTCTGTTCGAGCCCGGAACAGACTTGTATGGATTGTGTGTCTGACATTACAAATTGAGATGTAAAGCCGATTTCTTTCAAATATATTTCTGTTGGTGGCGGAGAATTTATTCTCTTAGCTTAACACCCTTCTCTGAGACGTACGAGCTCAGAGGTTATATAGTTGAAGTTATCAGCGATATATTCCCAATTTGGTAATGTGACAAGCTGAGTGTTGCTGTTAAATGATCATTGTGTTGATTATTTGTGATAGGATCATTTATTTGATCGTCTATCTTGGTGATCATTGTGTTGATCATTTGTTGACCCAAAGCACGGCTTTTTGTATAAAGTGTGTTTTTGTGGACGTGACTTCGTCGAGCCTCACATCCCGGAATGGTCAAAACAGGAAAGAAGCAGCAAGGTTATGAGGGGTAGCTCCCTTTAGGGTATGTACATTTCCTTCTGGATAGAGGTGGTATCATGGTATGGAGCCCAGATATTTAACCTATGTGGTTACTGCGAATTTATTACTTTGTGGTTGTTGGTTATCGGGATCCCGTGAGAAAGGTCGTTTACGATCGGGGAATGACGTGCTCGTGTCAGTAGTTACCCAGTTAGGGGTAACCCGGCCTTGTGTTGGTAGAGTTCCGGTTTGGTTCTCGGGGATGTCTTTCCAGAGGCATTCTCATGTGGCAATGGGAAGTTCCTTGGCCTGACCATTCGTTGGAAATCCAAAGAAACAATACGATCTTGTACGGTTTTAGTTGTAGAACCTGCTTCCTCAGGAGGTAGCTATAGTAGGCATAATATAATGGTACCTATGCTGGCTAAGATTTATATTCTACTTTCGAAATATCTTCTACACTATGCACTAATAATAATATCAAAATTGATTTGATTTTAATACGTATCAAGCATCTTTGACTAACATAAGAAGAAATCTCCTCCAAGTCTGCGTTTGCATTGTGTGTGTGGCGGGAGGTCTTATGGTAGTCTCATTTTTAAAAGCATTGCGAATTGATTTTTAAAAATATTCCTCCATTTTAATTTTAAAGAAAAATAAACTGTTTTGAGTTCTCGCACCAGTCACATGACTGACTTGGAGTTTATTGTTTTCCTTCCTAAACTCTGGGTGCCCACCAATTTCCACACGGGCAGTCAAGAGTTAAGGTTTATCAGGATATTCTGGATATTCTGGAGTTGCTGGAGGCAAGATGGATGGCATGGCGTATTACTAGTTTATATAGTATTTCTTTTTCCGCTGCATTGTTTGTTGTTGTACACTCTGATGATGATATGATGTAAAGTATAAAATGTAATAACTGATATAGTTCTTTGTTTAAAGATTATTCATTTATTATTATATGTTGTTCCGCTGCGAATTGTGAGATTCTGTTATTGTTCTGTTGTTTTCTGTTCTGTTCTATGTTCTTTGTTTAAAGTATAAAATTTCTATTTTCTGTTTTTCTCTTCCCTCTATTTTTCTATTCTTTCTTCTCTCCATCTTCTACCTTCTTCTCTTCTTCTTCCTTTCTTCTTTCTTAAACCCATAACATTTCGGTTTTTCGGCAACGAAAAATCGCAAACGTTACAGTGTAGATAGTATATTGTAAACTATCGATTTACACGATATATTATTAAAACTGACAAATCACCTTTAAATTAGATTCCAACCATTCTATTATCTTCAGTCCTATCATTATAAATTTTATAAGCTTTGAAATTGTTATTAACAGGCTTAAAATTCTATATTCAATATTTTACCCAATTTCAAATTATATAACTCAATAATTTAATTATCAAGTAAATATTAATATTCGGGAGTCAAGTTTACAATTAACGTTTAAATATTTAAAATCAATTTATTATTCCAATTTAAACTGTTAAAAATATCGGGTCGTCACAGGAGTCCACAAGTTAATCGTGGTTCTCGATAGGTCTCCCTTGTGGCTAATAGCAATTTAGGACGGGTACCCATTATAGATTTCTTATATTTGATTTTTCATATGGAAATGCTATATTAGTAGCATATTTATATTGTTATATTTTCCTTGCCTTTCAAATGCTTTGGTAGTGATTAAGAGGTCTATGGTATTGTTGCTTATGAAGCGTAGTATTGCCCCTACGCTCGTTTTTAATATTTAGTGGCATGGCTTGTTAAATTATGTACTATTTTAACTAGAGAACTACCATTATATATCATCCTTACTTATTGATGTAGGAATAATGTAGGATGATGTATGATTAGTATTGGACATTGATCATTGCTAAAGTTAATTAGCTGTAAATTGGTTGTGTGTATGTACAGTTCTTAGAGATAATTCCCCTCACAGTAGGCTTTATGTATATCAATGTTTTGTCCTTGTCAGTTCATGTCTGCTCGATTAAGTAGTTTGGGACTCAGGTGCTTTTAGGGGGCTGGCTTATAGGACAAATGAAGTTAATGCATTCTAACTTTCTATATTGATATTTATTTATTAGTTGCTTATGCTAGTGCAGTCTCTTGCATATTTTTTATCATGTTCTATTCATTTATATTTAGTATATTATATGTTATCTTCCCATTAGGAGATATTATCGATGTGCCTTTGTATGGTGTTTTATTTTAATTTTACCCCGTTGGACAATCTTTTGCCGTATTCAGGACTCAAACATTGTCATTCGATGTTGATTCAAGGTATCACAAGGGCGGATTATCATAGGGTGTGTCTAAGAAAGCACATACTTTGTTTTCACAGATGGAATCCATCTCGGATTTCATTTCTCCATGCCAGTGCAATCTTTACTCTATAGTGCTTATTGGAAAGATATAGCAATGTCGTCATCTAAGACATGGTCCTCCTTCTCTCCATCTATGAAAAAACCGTAATATCTCTTTGGTGTGTGAGATTCCTTGCTAGACCTTCTAATATGTTGTGTGTCTTCCTATACAGGTGAACTTGGTTCACCCATTAGTTTGGTCTCAGTGTTAATTTCTTGGATGTAATTCGAGCCTACTAGTTCGCTGTTAATTTCCTTTGACAGAAATTCCTTTTTCAAAAAGACATGTCAAGAAATAATAACCTTTTGTTCGTTGGTATTGTAGAATATATATCCCATTGATTTTTTTTGGATATCCTATAAATTTACAGGGTGACGATCTTGCTGTTGTTTTTTGGACCAACATTCTTAACGTAGGCCAGACAACTCCACACCTTCAAATACTCGAGTTGGCATTTCATACTATACCACATCTCATATGGTGTTTTAGGCACAAATATAGTATGCAACAAGTTTAACGTATGCGCTGTGGTTTCTAGTGCATATTCAATATGACAGAGGTAACTCGGCTTTGCTCATCAAAGAACGAACAATATCTAATAGGGTTTGGTCCTTCGTTCTAACACACCAATGTGTTGTGAATATAGGATGGAGTAACCTGAGAGAAAATCCCATTATATTTTTTAGTATTTTTCGAGTTCTTCTTTAACGTGCTCACTTCCTCGATCAGATCGAAGAATCTTAATCTTACGGTTCGTTTTGTTTTCTACTATATTCTTATACTCAACAAATTTCCCATAGACATCAGATTTGTTCGTCATAAGGTACACATATCTTAATCTTGAGAAATCATCAGTGAATGCTACCGAGTAAGAACTATTATGCTTGGTGATTACAGGCATTGGGCCACATACATCACTATGTACTAACCCTAAGAGTTCATCAACTCTTTCATTGCTCCCACTGAAAGGGTGCTTAGTCATTTAACCTTTGTGGCACTACTCACATATGTCAAATGATTTAATCAAGTGATGGGAGAAACTTTCAGTCTTCAATTTGTGTAGTCATTCCTCACTAATATGACCTAGCCTACAATGCCAAAGATAACTATCATTTATATTGTTAGAAGAATTATTCACAAATAATTAGTATTAATCGTGTAAATTCCTTTTAAGAACACTGTCACAGACTTTATTTCCATTCAAACTAATGTTTGTTACATTAATCGCACAAAGAAATATATATAACCTGTCTCAGACAGACTAGAAAAAACATAATTCCACAATAAAGTCTCTTACATAATACCAATTATTTAATACCAATACTACTCCAATAGGCAAACATAAATGATAATCTCCTACTGTCATTACATGTATGATAGTTCAACTAGAAACTTGGAGTCTCGTATTTCCAAGCCCCTGTAACGAATTACATATATGAGTTCGAAATCCGGTCTCATCTTTCTCTAACAATCTCTAGGCATTTAGGAAAATTCCATTTTCGATGGCCTTTCCTATGGCAGTGGTGTTCACCCTTGTCATTGGTCTTCTTACTTTTCTTATTTTTTTCACCTTCTATTTTCCGCTTCTTTGAACCTTTTGAAGATGTTGCACCACCCTTTACAACATGCATGTAACGACCTGACTTTCCGACCCTCGAATGTTGACATTAATGTATGCACAGTATTCGAATGCCAGACATCCAAGTGACGAAAAGGTAGAAAGTTAGGGTAAATAAAAAAGAATAGAATAAGAAAGAGAGAACACAACATCAGAATCTTACAACGGAACGATAATATATAGTATCAAAAGAATAGTACAAAGGGTTACTCTGAATACAAGAATTTTAGAGTTACAAAATTTAAGTACTATCATTAGCCTAAACAGTTATAAATAATTGTCCTACGACACTAATATATACATAGCTAATACGGAACAACATAATAGAAATAGATAATGGAAGCCTTCAGCTCGTCTTCTGAACTCTGAAGTGTCCAAATTATAACCTGCATGCTCGGCCTACTCGAAAGAGTATGTGAAGAATTTAGGGAAACGAAAACCAAGCGTTAGACATAAGTCTGGTATGAGAAAATTAGAGATACGTGAATACATGTAACAGTGACTATTAAGCCCATATGGATTCCCATAATAGTTTTCCCCTCAAAAGAAACCAACCATTTTTTAAGTTTAATATAGTGATATGATAGATAATGTTTAGAGTATAGAAAATAAATCATATCAAATAGTTGTGGTGCTTACATTCATCACACCATGACATATTTAGGGTACAATTAAAACTTTTTAGGTTCGTTTGCATATTGGGTTTTCCATGGAGATCTCTTTGGTCGATGTCGAATCAAATCTCATGCACAAGGGTCAGAAACTACCTCCGAGCGTCGTATATCTTTAGATAAAATATACCTTAAAGGAAAACATAGCTGGCACATGCCCTAACACATGATTCCAAATATCTTCAACTCCTGCTAGCAACAACTATAAGCATGGTCTAGATATGGAGTTGATATATCCTGTCATGGGTTTGCAAAACCCCATACATGCCCCTACTCTATTTTCTGTCATTTTCGATGTTGAGGCAATGTTCGGCATCTCTCTCAAGTCTTCATTAATCGAGAAAACCATTAATCCCCAAATAAATTCCATATCTCAAACAGATCACGAATCTCTACATGGACTCGAGCATCTAGAACAAATCTTGAATCTCCACATAGATTTCCTTGCTTAACTGCTTTCAAAACATAGAATCTATATACTAGTTTTGAAGTGGTATTCGGTAAGTAAAACACTTATCAATCCTAACTAATTGATGAATTTTCGGTTAACTCAATTCTGGTTCTTTCAATAGTAAGCGCAAGTTAGAGATGTTTTGTACTAATACTACTTCCCGAGGGTTCTTAAGACAATATTTGGTCAAGTTCGAAAATCAACAAATTAATTATCTAGTTAAAAGGATTACTTATACGAATCACAATTCATAGGTTTAACTTGTTTTCGACATTCCAACCTAACTATTCCTCATTCAAGGGTGAAGCCAGCTAAGTATAGTACTAATGATTTCACAATCAAGTAAAAAATCTACATTATTAACACGTTTTCGACATTTTCCAACTTACTATTCCTCGATCAAGAGGGAAGCTAGTATATTAGAGCTCTATCCTTACTCGACATCAATCTTAACTATCATAAATATATAAGCTTACTTCGTCGGCTTCTAGTGTTAAGCATAACTAATTACTTTTCAAACAAGTAATTAAACAATTAACCATTTGTTAATTTAGCAATTCTAACCCCTTTTCAAAAACATTTTTATATACTTTTAAAATCCTTGAAAATACTTATAATATGTTTTAAAGCGTTTATCCAAAATACTACTTAAAAAGAACAAGTTTGTAAAATCTTTAGAACTTGGAAAAGAACATGTTTTATAATAAAAATCTCTTCTTTATAAATTCATAATTAATTCTTAAGAATTCATAAAGGCATCAAACATTTTTAAAATACTCTAATAATAATTAGTAAATGCTTGAAAAAAAATGAAAAAAAAATACTTTAATTTAAATATCTTTCAAACCTTTTACATCCAAAAATCAAGTCTAAAACGTGGCAGATTTGCACAAGTGCGATTTTGGTCATTTTCAAGGTGTTACATAAATTTTTCCTATCCAATCATTTAATAGAAAAAAAAAATATGTAAAACTTTATAAATATGTGAGAAACCCAAAAGGATCTCTATACAAAGTTCCATAGGAATTATTAAAAACAAGGCAATTCACAACTACATCTATAGCGACTATCGCTATAAGTGCACTTTCAAATCTGAGTCATATTCAAATCCACGTACAACTACAACCTACATGATTTGTGCTAAGGCCTTGATATATGTCAAAGAAGTCCATTATAGTCTGTTCAAGTTCGTTCAAGTCCATATATATGCCACTTGCTTTCAGAGCAAGAATCAAAATTAATTTTCTCGCATATGTCCATATGAATTCAACAACATTAACACAATGAAACATCATCATATATATGTGATATTTTCCAATCAAAATGGTGAGTTAGCTTACTTTTTATCCAAAAAACAACTAAAATCCAAGTACATAAGTCCAAACCCAAGCTAGCACCCTCCTTGCCTTCCCTTCCCTTCCTTGTTTCACTTGCTTTCTACCCTCCAAACCTCCTAGGTTGCTCACGACCTTCAAGTGGTAGAGGAGGATGGCTTTGCTTTTTCAACTTCTAACTTGGAGAAGGTTTTGTTATGTGGTGTTAAGGATTCATTCCAAGTTTGTAGAGATTTGAATTTGATTTTCAAATATTTTGCTTTAGAAAATTATGAAAAGGAAGAAGAAGACATGGATTTTTCAACTTAAAGCTTTGTGAATTTGTGAATGATAACTAAGGGTACGCTCCTCATTATATAGGCTATATTTTTTGCTGTTTAAGCTTGCCTTCACCTCCCCCCTTAATGCCATGGAAGAGTCACCTCCCATCACTTCTCCTTTAAGTCCCTTCTCTTTTATGCTAATTAACATTTTACCTCTCTCGTGATAATATCTCTTTTCCTGATAGAAGCTTCTAGCATATTCTAAGCTTTATAAAGAGTTGTGTGTGTTAAATAGTTACTAATGTGTTCATTTGATCATTAGTCAAGTGCACAAGAGTTCAAACAATTTATATTATCAAAAGCTATTTACCGATAAACCGATTTTCAGTCATATTATCGATTTTATTTTGAAGAATATATTTTTGTAAATAAATTTCATAACCAAATTTCTTATATTTATTTATTAATTAAATGATGTTTAACAAGGATATAAAATCACATTTATAACACTTAATTATATTTCAAAACGTTTCGATATTCAAAGAAGAATTATTTGAATTTTTGGGTCGCTACAAGGCATAACCCCTTGATCCTTAGATGTAGACTCGGCCGACCACAACGTATTTAGGAGCTCCAAAAGATTCACATTCAATTGGTTAGTATGAATGGTTCATACTGAGGTGTAAGAGAACCTAGGATTAAATCAACTTACAACTCATTGCTTATCTGCATGTCCAATTGTGAAAAGCTATCAATATAGCCCTTTAGTAGGTAATCGTCCACTTTCTGTCTTTAGTCATTTTAGTATTGAATAGGTTCTTCATAAGATCGTACCTTATAGGATGTGACTATTCACTAAATAAGGCCATAAGACTATCAAATATCTCATTGACTGATAAGTTTTCGTGCTTGCTCTACCATAGATTGTCTAATGTAGACAGCACGAGAATCTAGGTGATCTCTAGGTCTAAACCCATTTTCATAAGCAAGTCTAAGTTTTGGGTCGACATCATCAACAAGTTTTTCTTTAGGATCATAGGTAATAGACGACCAAAGACGCTTGTAATTCAATGCTATCTTAATCGTTCTTAGCCAATCGATATAGTTGGGTCCGGTAAACTTGTTACATAGAAAAAGTTTTGGAGTTGACATTTTCTACAGGTTTTAATTGATAGATTATAAGGAAAATATCATATTAGATGTTCTTCTAATATTAGTAAGGTTAAACTTTATGTTTTATTTTACTAATAAGCTCCCACAAGTCTTTTGTGTTTTGTCAAACCATAAGTATACACATAAAATTCTTTTGACTTCATTAATAGGTATTAGGAATTGTTTGTCTTGGAATTTTGACCTTGAGTTTGCTTAGAAATTTATAGCTCCACAAACGATGGACAACTCCTTATAGGTTGTATCCTATACAACTCTTAACCCATGGTACCATGTCCTAATTTCACTTCGTCCTTGAGTTTTCTCAACAAATCGAAATGAAATTATTCACTTATACCTACCATATTAAACTGGCCTAAGTATAATATATGTACCTTGAGTTTGCTCAACAAACACATATAGTTATCTTACCACGTTTGTTCAATATATTAATAATACAACACATAACATCCCCAACTTGAGTTGGCTCAACAATTAAGGAGTATGTAAGTAATTTATTAATATTTATATACATGGTAGATGGTAACGTTATATTGAATATTCGCAATCTTCAACATATCACACAGAATGGTATCCATTTATGGAATAATTTATTTCTAATGAAATACCCTCATGATTCAAGTGTCGAATTTATCGAGAATCACGGTATACATACATTTACGTATGTTATTGATTCCTTTAGTCTATTTTGTAGGATCGATTTCACCCTAGAGAGGGGTGGTGAATAGGGCGATACTATTAATTATAAAAATTTATTGCAAAAGTATAGAAAAATAGTTGTAGCATAGATAATAGCAGAAAATTAAAAGCAGAAAATAGAACACATAGATTTACCCAGCTTCAGCAAAACCCTGCCTACGTGCTGCCCCAAGGTTTCTACTAGAAATTAAGTAGTCAGACGCTTATACACATAAACTGATGACACCCGCTATCGACTAACCTAACTCTAAGCTCAAAACCCTACCACAACTCAGCTACTAAGTTGCGAATTCTTGAACTACACCACCGTAGTTCATCTCATAGTCACACGACTAGAATTTACAAATTTTAAAAGTAAATTACAAATAATAAAAAACAATTAAAACAATAAAAACCGTAATTTTTAAAATGAAAGGCCCAAAAGAAATTAAATTTGCTAGCCCAAAGTAAATAAAGTGATAAACTGTTTTCCCCCCTTTTCTTTGTTATTTCTTCGGGCTGTGTCTTTCTTCGTGAAAATTGGCTGCTTAGATTGCTCGTTCGTTCCTCTTTGCTCTGAAATTAGGGCTTTTGAATTTTGAAGAATTCGACTTCAGTTGCTCGATCAAATAACTGATTTATCGTTCCTAGCTTTGTCGATCGAGTGTTTCTTTAATCTACACATGGCTTCTTCTCGATTGAGTTCGACTTTAAATGGTATGTACATTATGCTTTTTGCTTTACTGATTAATTTTCTTGAACTCGATAATGTTTGAATGCTGATGATGATAGGGTTAAATAGGATTCCAATTTCTATAATTTCGTTCGATTGAAATCGTCTGATATTGTAGCTTGGTCATTTGACTTTTCCTGGGTGTATACGATTTGTTTAGACTTCTTCAATTCGTATATTTTCTTTCTTGATTATCACGGCTTTGAATTGCTTTAACGATGTTTTCCTTGCTCACCACGGTTTTGATTCTGCTGGCATTTTGACTTGTTTGAATTATTCGTCTACAAGTTGAATTCGGCCATTTCTGAATTTTTGATAATCTGGACTTCGATCATAGGTGTTTTCATTTGACTTTAATCCTGATTTGTTCGAACTTGCTATATATCATTATTTGAATCTACAACCTACAGAAATGTTTGACCTAGAAAGTTTTATTATTTGATTGATTTTTGTAAAAACTGGAACTTCGGTTATTTGGAAATTTCCCTATGATATTGTTTTGTTTGCATCCAGTTGATGTGCACTTGCTATTGGTCTTCATGTAGCTTGTCTACACTTGGTTTCACTACATATATGATTGAAGTTATAGCCTTACTTGCGTATAGTCTATTTCTATTGGTCATTGTTAGATTTCATGTATGTTTGGTTGCCAGGTCTAGTTGTTGTTTTCTTGTATCCACACTTTATGTTAGTTGCTGAATTTGCATTCATCAGATATGTACATACATAAATATGTATGTGTGTATATATGTGTTATGATGTGGGCATGTTGGTTCATTATGTATGCTCCATATTTTGGATTTGCTCGGACCATATGTGCATATGTGTCATCATTATTCATCCAGGCTTATGGTTCTAGTAGTCTGGTTGCATACGTCTTTGAGTCTTCTTGCTTCGAGTTGTTTCTTTGACTTGTATGTGGTCAGTGGTGGTCTGTTGGCACTTGAATTTGGTCTGCACTTCCACATGAGTGTCTGTTGTTTTGATACATACCATTTGGAGCTTCTTGTTTACTTGCTATTGGTCTTTATGGGTTTACTATTCTCGAGACATGTAGTTCATGTGTACTTAGTTCTCGTGATCTGGTATCACGGGCTTTATCTTGATTTTGGAGTTTGCATTGAGTCATGTGCTTCGAGGCAAGGTGGTTGCTTTACTTTGAATCACTCTTGCTGTTTCATTTTGAACTAGTCGATACTGTTGAGGCTGCACTTGCACCATTTCTCTGTTGCCTTTGGTCGCTACATTCATGCTCATATATATGTATACAAGTATGCATGAATTTTGTCTTTGTTAGAACTAAGCATGTTTGTTAAGTTGAAGCTTTTCTCATTTAGGCCTTTGTGCCATGCCACTGCTGCATTTCATGTATATGTTACTTTGTACTGCCCATAAGTCTTCATTTGTTTTCATTTGACTTTGATTGTGTTGTCTGCACTGAAATGCTTTTGAATTTCTGAATTGCGTTCACTATATACATATGAAAAATGTATTGTGCTAGTATTTGCAGTGCACCACTTCTTATGTGCATGTTGCATATTCACTTGGTTGTGTTCATTATGTAGCCTGGTTTTGGTTTCTTGATGCAATCTTGTTTCATATGGCATTTGAGGTGTTGTTGCAGCTGAAACTTTGAGCTTTGTACATGTTCATTATTGTACACAATTGAATTTTTGATCGAGGCTTGTATTACTGATGTGCACTGACTTGAATTTTATTCATGTGTACACAGTTGTGTTTTTGGTTGAGACTTGTTCCGGTCATTAAAACTTGACCATTTCATCTTTGATTTTGGACTGGTCGAGTTGTTTTAGTTGTCTTGACCATTTTATTGAACTTGTACATTTTGTTTTACACCTGTGTTGAATCCAGCTTATAGCTCGGTTTTGACCTTATGCCCATGTCGTGACTTTATTTATATTGCACTTGAGTTGAACTCGGTTTTTGATTGGGTTTGACCCTATGCTCACCTGTCCCTATAATTTTATCTAGTGTACATCGGTGTGCACGACCTTGTGGCATGTGCAGTGATACACTGTGCATGCCACAGATTGTTCGTGTATGATGAATTCAAAATAAATGATGATGAACAACCCAAATAACTGAGGCAAATAAAATTTTCAAAATACACATTTTATTTAATACTGCACAAATATTTATTTTTCAACTTTACTACATCAGTGTGTGTTTTTGTAGATTGTACAGATGCTAGATTCAATCTGGAATAGAGTTGAAGATCAAATACGAGTGAATGAGTGAAGTGTAGTGAGGTGCAAATGTTTGTATAGTGAAAAATGTTATGTGACTGAAATTGTAATGTAATTGAAATTGTGTGTGTGTGTGTGTGTGTATAGCGAGAGCACAAATTTGTACTATTCAAAATTGTAATAAAATATTTGTTTGGATAAAATATCTGTTTGAATTTAAATTCTTTGTTGTTTATTTTATTCGGCAAATATTTATTTAATTATGTGAAAAATAAAATAGTGCATTAACAAATACATTTAAATGAATATATATATATATATATATGTTTATTATCATCAAACAAAAATCATATACTAGCATATTCAACATATTTAAGGTTTCAATAATGTTCCACTTTGGTTTATACATTCATGTTATATAAGTTTCAATATTATATAACTGTAATATTTTAATTAGCTCATACAATAATCCTATATATAACATTATATTAATTAAATCATATTTAATTAATTAACTCTTTAATTAATTAATTAATTATTATTCAATTTTAACATATTATATAGAATATTTATTTATTATAACCTTTATAATAATTGTAACAACCCTAATTTGGAGATTACCTTTCAATATTAAATTATAATGATAATTATAATTTAATATTGTTAGTTAAATTAAAATTGGAGAAATTAAATTGTTTATTTGGAATAAACAATGAATTTTGAAATTTAAACGGACAAAATGAAATTCCAAGCTTCATTTTTTTTGGAGTGATAATAAATGGAATATGGGCTTTAAATAATGAAAATGATTTCATTTTAGAGAAAACGCAATAATTACATTAATTATTGCTCATTTGCTTTTTTTAATAATTTTTAAAAGAAGTATGTAATTTCTAAAGGTGGTTTATTGAAATAAAAAGTGGAAATTGGTTTAAAAATAATTTTTAGCTATAAATTATGTTTGGAAATGGTTTGAAATATTTTTCTAAGTGAGAAAATAATTTTTTTGGAATTTTAGATGTTAAAAACAATGTTTTATTCATTTATTTGAGTAAATGGGCTTTTGATAAATTAAGGATTTTAGTAATAAAAATGTTTCATAATTATAAATTAATCTTTTTTATGGTAGAAAATGTTTTATTTTGCACGTATACAAGTTTTCACATTTTTCTTATATGTAAATATGAAGCAAATGAATTTCATTTGTGTGTATATGTGATATGCACACATGTTTTGGCTAAGTTTTGATTTTACTCTCATGCCACCCTATTTTCTTTTTAATTTGGATCCAATTCAGCCCATTACCTCACTAAGCCTGGCAGAAGGAGAAAAAGGAGTTGTTGTACGTTCATTTGCATACCTGCTTCTTCTTCCTTCAGCTGAAAAGAAAAATATAATAAACAAATTTCTCAAATTGCAAAACCAAGCTCAAATCTTCAATTAAACTTACCAAATTCGAATCATTTTGCAAGCTAGTGATAAATCTAAGGAAATTCCCTCCAAACTACTAAATTTCATCACCAAATCCTTATTACAATAAGAAGTTTTCTAATTTTTACTGTATATTGTTTTGCATGTTCTTCATTTGCTTTCTACAGGTCCTTAGAAGCTCTAATCTTGTTGAAAGCTTCAACTTCACTTCTATAATCCGAGTTTTAACATCTAATCAGCAAGGTAAGTTGAAAAGCTCACAATTCTAGTTGAAGCCAATGCTTCAAACTGCTCAAATCTGTGAAAAATTTACTCTAATTTTTTTTTTACTTTCAATTTTGTTTGTGCCAAAACCTTCTTTGGCTGGTATTTTACAAGCTAATATCTTTCAATTCCGGCAACAAAATGCTACCAGATTTTCTTTTGATGATAGTTTGGATGTAGTAGTATATGCCTGTAAAATTTCACTGCGAAATATTATCAGTTGAGTGTTCAAAACTCCGTTGCAAAATCAACGAAAACCCAGATTTTTGCCTGGGCATATTTTGTTCGAGTTGCTGCAAATATGGCCTAAGTCCATGTTTGAGACAATATAATTCTTTCATTTCTTACTGGAATTCATTGATTCTTTTTCTGTTTGAAAGATAAATTTTTGTACTATGCGCATACTAATTTTCAGCTCATTCTGAGGTCGTTTCCTCCTTTGTATCATGTTTGAAAGTTGAACCCGAGATGGTTTTTAGGCCTGTACATTTTTTTTTGAACTCTTGCAAACATGGTCTGAGTCCATGTTTGAGACAGTATAACTTTTTTAATTTCCAGTCGGAATTCATTATTCTTTTTTTGTTTGAAGGATGAAGTTTTCAAATATGTGCATACCAATTTTCAGCTCAATATGTGGTCGTTTAGTTCATTGTTTTAGGTCTGTAATTTGAACCAAAGATGGTTTTCAGGCCTGGGCACATTTACGCTTTTGAACTGTTGTAAACATGGCCTGAGCCATGTTAGAGACAGCGTAACTTTTTCATTTTCAGTCGGTATTCATCGGTTCTTTTTTGTTTAAAAGCCAAAATTTTCTACTATGTGCGCACCAATTTTTAGTTCAATCAGAGATCGTTTGGCCACCTATTTCATGTCTGAAAGTTGAACCTAGAGAAGATTTCAGACCTGTGTATTATTTTGCATATGTATTTATGTTCTTTTTCCATTCGATTTTTGACTTTTACTTCATGTTTTTGTGATAGTTCTTGTTTGTTTTGAGGGTTATGATGTCTATCAATAGGCTAGCCCAGTTTTGATGGATTTGAAATTCAAATTTGAATTGAATTTGAATTTAATTTGAATTGAATTTGAATTGAGTTTGAATGACGGTTTTGAGTGATTTCTTTGATTTCGAGCATGGATTTTTCCAAATGATTTTGAAGTAATATTTAAATAAATTAGCATTTAAAATAATTATTATATATTTTTAAATTATTTTAAGCTATAAAATTTATTTATTCTCTATAATAAGGGAATTTTCAAATATTGTTTTCAAAATTTATTTCGAAAAATGGTTTTAAAAGCTTGTTTTCTCAAGAAAAATATTTTATACATAAAATACATGTTTTGCGCTATTCGAGCGAATGAAAAGGAGAATTAAACGCTTTGGTAAAACATGTGGTATGAGACACTTGTGTTTATCTTATCGGTTAATTCTTGACTTGTCCGTTTGATCGTTTTGACATTCGAGTCGAGTTTACCGATGAGATGAGGTAACTTTTTTTACTGATTTGAGTATGAAATTTACTAGCAGTTAGTAAACCATTTAGTGCGAATGTGTGGTATGGGGCACGTTAGCACTATTTGAGTTACTATCTAAAAGTTTGTGACACATTTGTCTAAGAAAAGTATAAGCCAGTACTAGACCTTTAGGTCATTTGTCCTTGGGATGTTTGTCTAAGAGACGTATTTGTCCATTATGACGTATTTGTCCTTCGAGATGCTGTCCTTCGAGATGTCTATCTAAAAGACATATTTATTGTCCTTCAGTACGTTTGTCTAAGCGCTGTGGCACCTTATTTTGAGAGAACAGTACTTGGCGGGCTTTAGCCATAAGCACGTGCTATATCTTTGAGATGCTATCATTTATGTTTGTGATTTCCCAAGTGTATCGCCATTTTATAGTTGGCTATTTGATCCACTTGGAATATTATATATATATATATATATATATATCAACTACCTTATGGGAATTTGAACTCTTGTGAGTTCTATCTTTAAGATTTGAGTTGCCTACACTGGCATTTTATTAAGATAGCCGATATGGCGTATATTTGAGATTTTAATCTCCTATTTGGAGATATATTTTCCTTGTGGCAAATTTGGAGATGGTGATTTCTTTGAGTTGCTGTTGAGATTGCTGTTATGGTGTAACGACCCTGGATTTTGAATAATTTAATTTAAGAATATTTTATTAATTTTAAATATTTGAATGATGGTTTGAATTGAATTTCAAATTATCAGAATGAATTTAGCGATTAAATTATAGAATTTAATCTATTGAAAGCTGAATAAAAATTTGAATCTTCAATTTTAAGCCGATTAAAAATATTTCAAAGGTTTGTAAAATTCATATTGATAATATTGAAGATTTTAGAAGCTTCAGAATTGAATTTGAAAGTGAATTGTTCAGTTTTGAAATTTAATCGTTCGAATCGATATTTAAAAATAGCCGTCCGAGGCACAGTCTCGGAATTCGACGAAACCAGTTCCATTGGGTCCGGAATATTGAATTATTCTAGGATTTCAAATTTCGTATTTTTTGGAGTTAATATGTGAGCACACGACACATAAACGCGTTTAAGATTTTAAACGAATTTAAATTTAAATTTAAGAAAATTTTTAAGTCAACACACACCACGTTATCTCCATTTCTCACGCCTAAAATCATGCCTGAGATCACGAAGGAGATCGTGCAAAGCAGGGCCGTTGTCTTTAAGTTTCAACGTCTCGTTCGAAAAACAACAGCCGAGCCTCTCGTTTAAAAATTTAATAACCACATTCCTCTATTTCAATTTCGAAAAGAAAAATGGTGGCCGCGTCTTCAATTTCACAGGCCGAAGCCCTAAACTGAACGCGTATGAGCGCGCGCGCTAGGCCACGACGCGAAGAGGGATAGGGAACGGCGGCGGCGTACGCGTGGAGGAGGCAAGGCATTGTTGCGAATTAGGGGGGATGGAGCTCGAATGGGTGAGGTCGTGGAGGCTTGCGCGCGTGATTTCGTGGATGGAGACGCGATGCAGCTAGGGGTCGAACGGCGTTTGGGGCTGGGTTGCGACAGCGATAGGAGGCAACGACGGCGGCGAGTCGAGTCGGCGTTAGGCGAGGCCGATGGTGATGAGGGTTGCGGCATCGATGGGGGGTAGATCTGGAGTGGCGCGCGTGCGGCGACTCGCATGCGTATGGTGGCCGTGGGTTCTTATACAAGCAGTGAGAATTGGGTAAGGTATATTTATAATTTTTATTTATTCTGATAATATATGTAAATATATATATATATATATAAATATAAATATAGGCAGGATATTTGTACAGTGCTGTTTGAATTAATTTAAACAGATAATTTTATATATAGGTTGAGATATATATTTTTGGATTTTGAGTTTAAAATAAACTATTTTATATATGTATATAGATTTATTTTTAATAAGTATAGAAATTTTTTTTAAAAAAAAAAAACAATATCGAGTTTATAAAGACTTGATTTTTAAAAGAAAAGAATTAGTTTAAAACTAATTTTTAGTTAAACAGAATTTTAAAAGGAAAATTAGTTTTAATAAATTTATTTAAAGAAGAAACTGATTTAAATAAAACAATTGATTAATTTAACAATCAAGAACGAAAATTGAATAGTTCGATTTAATTTGAATATTAATAAAATTATTGGCTAATTTAATTTACCTAATAGGAATTTAATTTATTGGATAAATAAATTAAAAGAATTCTAGTTTAGGATTTAAATCTTCAATTAGACAATTTTATTGAAAGTGAGTTTGGTTAATTTAAATTAAAATTTTAGTTAAAATAATTTATTAAACAAAGGAATTTTAAAAGATTTAAGAAAATTTATATAAGCAAGATGTTAGAATTTTTTTTAAAAGAAAATCAGTTTGGGTCTTTAAATTTTAGTTTAAAATAGAAATCATTAACTTAAGATTGAAATAATTAGTTGAATAAATTCAATTTAAGGATAAGTTAATCAAATCTATTTAAGAAGAAAATTTAGTTTTAAGATTAAATTGTAGTTGAATAGAATTATTTAAAAGGAAAATTTATTTATAACAAATTTAATAGTTAAAACCAAAAATGTGTTAGTTGATTTAATTTATAAAATAGAAATTAACTTGTTCAATTATTTCTTTTACTAAAAATAATTTATTAAGATAACTTATGGGTTAATAAGTTTAGTTTAATTGTTAGTGGCCAAATTTATTTTTAAAGGGAAAATTAGTTAAAAATATAATTTTGGTAAGTAAAAGGAAATTTAATTTATTAAATAAAATAATTTATAAAAATGAAATTCAGTTCAATTGGAAATCTCTAGTTAAAATTATTTTAAAAGGACAAAATTAGTTTAAATAAATTTATTAAAGAAGAAAAATTAGTTTAAATAAATTTATTAAACGAGAAATTGGTTTAAACGAAACTATGAGTTAATTTAACTATTAAAAATGAAATCACCGATGAATTAAAATTTGTCAAATGAAAATTTAATTTATTCGATTGATTCGAATATTAATAAATTGTGTATAATATTTATACAAGGTATAAATGAAGAAAACAAGTTGAATTGGAAGTGGATGGCAAACAGGAATAAAGGTGAGAACTTCTCACTCAAAAGGAATTTTTGTTGTTTATTTGAATTTTAAATAGTTAAATCTAAAATTTGATTGACTGTGTTGATTGAATGCTTGAATGATGATTGTTATATATATATATATATATATATATATATTGGATGTGAATAGACCCTATACGCCGTTAGTAAGCGGAGGTTATTTATTACACACATATACCGCGATATTCCATCTCGAAGTGGAATTGGTATTATATTATATATAGCAATATATATATATATTGGCATATGTATATATTGCAGTTGATTGATTTCCCGCATTTTCTTTTAGCGGATGAGACCCTATTGCACCGTTAGTAAGCGGATATATATTTATAAAATCCCATGTACCGCGATATTCCGTCTTGAAACGGAATGGTATTGTGCTAATGTCTGTGGATGCAGGGAAACAGGTTGGAGGGATCCAACTGGATTCCTCACAAATATTTATTTGATTTCATATATTGTGATATTTGATTGTTATCATGGATGATATATGATGTTTGAAAGTCATGATTGACTATTGATGTGTTGCATCATCGGATCCAAATTTGAAGTTTAAAAATAACAAATTTTAATTTCTAAAGTGATTCTTGGAAATATACGTTTATAAAATATTTTTGAAATTGATTCATCTTAAATAAATGAACGTTATAATTTTAATATTATGAAAATTATGATTTTTGAGAAATACAGTTAAAAGTTGATTTTTGAAAATATGGGATTAGTGATTTTATAAAATAGTTTGAACTGGGAATTCTGAATTTATTATAAGAAGTTTAAAGATAGGATTTATAAAATTTTTATTTTATAAATCAGAATGATGAAATTATAAAAGAGTTTAAAGATGTTTAAAGTAATAATATAAATTGTTTTATATTAAAAATATTTATAAATTGATATTTATAAATTAAAAATATTGGAATTATAAAACGAGCTTTTATAAGTATTAGAAAGAATTGTGAATGAATTTCACCAATGAATGAAATTTATAGAATTATAACGGTGAAGTTATAAATGAAATTTTATAAGCAGTAGGTTTATAAAATTTATAAAGTTATGGGAAAGGATACATTTTGGATAAATAAATGAATCTTATAAGTTATAAGATTTATAAAATTGGGAAGTTTAAAGAAACAATTTTGTAAATAAATAAATTATAAGTGTTTGACTTATAATATGAATTTTTAGCATATCATTGTGATATGAATTGAGATAGGTTAATAAAGGAAATTTATAAAAGGAAGTTGTTATAAAAATAAATAGAAATAGAATTTATAAACGTTGTTTTATAAATCCGCAACGACTTATTTTGATAAGGAATTGTTGTAATTTATTTATGGAATTATATTCATGTTTTAGACAGTGAATAATTCTTTAAAATAAAATGAATAGAAGTGATGAAATTTATTAACAAGTATATTCACGGTTTTGAATAGTGAATATTATGTTAAAGAAATTATTTTAGATGTGATGTTTTAAATAGAATTAAAACGATCTAAAGATGTTTTAAACTGTATTGAGATTCGAAACCATAGATTTCAACATTTATTGTTGAAATAGATGCTTTTGAGAAATATAAGAAATAATGGACTATAACACTATTGTTATAGTAAATGATTTCCGAAAGGAAATGTTTTGTATAGTATTGGGATTTATATATCTATTTTAATTTCGAATCCCTATACTAGTGAATTTGGGTTGTCGTAACGATGTTTTACGCAACATTCGTTTTGGCCCAAATAAATATGTTTAAGAGAATGATTTTCTTAAAGAATGAAATATATACTTAATTTCGATTAAAGTATATGAAATATTTTCTAAGGTTAAAAATAAAAGATTTATGGATTACTTATAAAATAAATAAGTATGGAAATTGTTTTTCCAATGTGAAATGGAAAGTTTAGAGAATTTACCTTTTTGAAGATAAATTGAAAATGAATAATAGCAATCGTATATTCATAAATATTTTGGAAACATAAATTCAATATGGAATTTATAATTGGAATTGGGAAAATGGGTTTAAAAAATAAATATTGATTTATTTTTGAAGTATGGAAATGGTTTCCAATATAAAGTAAAAATGTTGAGAATTTATCTTTTTGAAGATAAATTTAAATGAATAATTAAAATAGTATATTCATGGATATTTTGGGAATATAAATTCATTATAGAATTTATAAATAAAAAAGGGGATTTGTTTGAAAATAAATGTTGATTTATTTTTGAAGTGTGAAAACTATATATCTTATAAAGATATTTTTGTGAAATAAATAATTTGGAAAATTATTTGGAATCTGGTGATGTTGGCATATCTATTGATAGTTCAATAACCGACTATCAATATTTACCTTTAAATAGGTATTTGTTGTGAATTGTTTGAAATTGAATGCCATACTTATTTTTTTTAAAATAAGCGCTCACTATTCGGGTTAACCGGGAAAGGACCTTGGGGTCGTATAACCCATTCCGAATATGTGATACGTCGTTATGAATTGCATTCGAAGATCGGTGTTGAAGACCGGATATTTTCGAAAGCTAAAGGATTTCTTGTTGATTGTCTCTGCACTGGCTGATCCCTGGTATTGAGATCTCCATATGTGATGGGAAATCCGAACGTGATTAGAGATTACCCGGATTGCAAGGACTTCTTTGTAAGTGCCTTCGGTTCTGTTCGAGCCCGGAACAGACTTGTATGGATTGTGTGTCTGACATTACAAGTTGAGATGTAAAGCCGATTTCTTTCAAATATATTTCTGTGGTGGCGGAGAATTCATTCTTTTAGCTTAACACCCTTCTCTGAGACGTACGAGCTCAGAGGTTATATAGTTGAAGGTTATCAGCGATATACTCCCAATCTTGGTAATGTGACATACTGAGTGTAGTTGAAATGATCATTGTGTTGATTATTGTGATAGGATCGTTTATTTGATCGTCTATCTTAGTGATCATTGTGTTGATCATTTGTTGACCCAAAGCATGGCTTTTGTATAAAGTATGTTTTTGTGGACGTGACTTCGTCGAACCTCACACCCCGGAAATGGTCAAAACAGGAAAGAAGCAGCAAGGTTATGAGGGGTAGCACCCTTTAGGGTATGTACATTTCCTTCTGGATAGAGGTTGTATCATGGTATGGAGCCCAGATATTTAACCTATGTGGTTACTACGAATTTATTACTTTGTGCTTGTTGGTTTTCGGGATCCCGTGAGAAAGGTCGTTTACGATCGGGGAATGGCGTGCTCGTGTCAGTAGTTACCCAGTTAGGGGTAACCCGGCGTTGTGTTGGCAGAGTTCCGGTTTGGTTCTCGGGGATGTCTTTCCAAAGGCATTCTCATGTGGCAATGGGAAGTTCCTTGGCCTGACCATTTGTTGGAAATCCAATTCCCAATACGAAACTTGTACGGTATTAGTTGTAGAACCTGCTATTCACTTATGGTGTCGCAACACTATTTGGATGGTAGCTATAGTAGGCATACGATAATGGTCGTATGTTGGCTAGGATTCATATTCTACTTTCGAAATGAATTTCTTCTACACTATGCACTAGTAATAATATCAAATGTTATTTTTAGTGCGTATCAAGCATCTTTGACTATCATAAGGAGAAATCTCCTCCGATTCTGCGTTTGCATGTGTGTGTGTGCGGGAGGCCTTATGGTAGTCTCATTTTTAAAAGCATTACGAATTGAAATAAAAATATTCTTCTATTTTTGATTTTAAAGATAAATAAACTGTTTTGAGTTCTCACACCAGTCACATGACTGACTTGGAGTTTATTGTTTTCCTTCCTAAACTCTGGGTGCCCACCAATTTTCACACGGGCAGTCAAGAGTTAAGGTTTATCAGGATATTCAGGAATTGCTGGAGGCAAGATGGATGGCATGGCGTATTACTAGTTTATATAGTATTTCCTTTTTACGCTGCACTATTTGTTGTTGTTGTACACTCTGATGATATGATGTAATGAAATGTGATGTAATGTAATAACTGATATAGTTCTTTGTTTAAAGATTATTCATTTATTATTATATGTTGTTCCGCTGCGAATTGTGAGATTCTGATGTTGTTCTGTTGTTTTCTATTCCGTCCTATTTTCTTCTGTTTTTCTTTTTCCTCTATTCTCTTTTTCTTCTATCTAAAATTTTCTATCTTCTTTTCCCTCCATCTTTCTTCTTTTTCTCTCTTCTTCTTTTCTTAAATTCTTTTTAAAACCCATAACTATTCGGTTTTTCGACAACGAAAAATCGCGTACGTTACATATGGCGGGTTTGGGATTTCTCCTTTTTAGGAGCTCTAATTTTCCCTAAACCATTATTGATGATTTATGATATGCCGATGATATGAGGCTTGCTACCTTTAGTGTTTTATGAATTGTTTTATCTCTTTTGAGATTGTATGTTTGTGTAGTGATAGCGTATTACCACTTGATGTAACCGTACACTTTGAATTATCCCTGCTCAATTGAGAATATTACCACATTGTCCTTTCGCTCATATTATCACGTATCCTTGTAAACTGATTTGTTTAGCTAGACTGACCCATGTATTTTATACTCGGGTCGGACGGAGGTGTTTCACATTAGGTACCCTTTGGACTTAGCCTATTCTACTTCAGCATGGACTTTTCTACTAGTACTTCTTTTTGTTGCTTTTGTGTAGTCCTTTTTATTGCTACTCTAATATGTATATTCTTTTGAATCGTGATTGTATTGTGGTCGTCATACCACATAAGTGATGTATCATTTTGTATACTCTATGATGTATCTGTATATGTGTTTGTGTGTATATATATATATCTGTGTGATTATCTACTGTTCTGTGATGTGTTTGCATTCGAGTTGTTGTATTTTGTTCTGATAGATCATGTAGCCACCCATGGCTTTGTATTAAGTATTTATTGGATATGTCGATCCACTTGGGAGAAATAAGTAAATAAATATAGCATTTGTCAACGTATTCAATAGATATTTAATACAACGCTATAGATGGTTGCTTCTAACTAACCCTATTCTCCGCATTAGCGGAGAGTATTACCTAGTAATACTCTTTACTAATGCGGGTCTTGGGATAGGCCGTCACAGTAATACACACACACATATATATCTATATCTTTGTGTGTGTGCACATGTATGTGTGTATATATGTATGTATTTTACTAATTAACTTTTGATTAATTTATTTAATTAAATAATTTTAATCAAACTTGATAAATTTCTATTTTATTTTATACACATATGTGTATACTTCTATTGTCTTAAACATTTCAATACAACATAACATGTATCACCATATATCACCATATATTATACATTCATATATGTATATTATTTAATTAAATCATTTAATTAATTTAGTTCTTTTATTAATCTTATTAATAAAATTTAATTTAATTTTGAAAATAAATTTATATTTATTTTCAAACATTTTGAAAATTTTCGTTATATTATAACTTTTGCAATACATATATATCTTCTTTTATATTTAACTTTTAAATTTAAATCTATATTTCTAAATTTCAAAAAATTTGAAAATTAGCCCAAGGCCCAATTCAAATTCGGCCTTTTCCATTAGGGGCAAACTTTGGGCACACATATCTATTCGGACCAGGATGGTAGCCAAGTAGGGTAGAGTGCTTGATTATCCAAACGCAATCCTTTGACACTACCGTTCTAGATATCCTACTTTCTGGGCTGCGAGCTTAATTAGTTAACCTTAATATGACTAATTTAGATCGCATAGGCTATTAAGCTTTGATATCATTGTTAGAACTAGGCCAGTTAGTAGCTAGCCTGTAATGGAATAATTAGGTAAATTTCAACTATTTTTACATATTTCGATCTTTAATGGGCCTATGTAGTCTTATTTATTTAGATTTTTTTCAAAATTTTATGATAAATAAAATCAATATTTTATTTAAATTTTATAAACAAGTTTTATTTCATAAATTTGAACTATATTATATACACGTGTATCATATACACAAATGTATGTGCGTGCACATGAAATAAAATAATATATACATAGTTTAACATGTATGTATATAGATGTTAGAATTTACACCGCAACTGACATACTTTCCTCTTTTGCATTCAATTTGCTATCTAGATATGTATCTGTGTATCTGTGTGTATGCACATGAGTGTGTGCGCGCATCAAAATATTATAGTATACATACATACATACATACATACATACATACATACATACATACATACATACATATATATATATATGTGTGAATATAAATATTATAAATGAATATTCACTTTTACAAAAGTTAAAATAATAAATGCGAATAATTTTTTAAGGCATTTATGAAACTATGTTCACATACATACATACATATATGAAATCATATAATAAAATAAATTAAATATTAGTTTATAAAATAATTTTTATATACTGCACATAAATATTTTAAAGTTGTGAGATTTTATTTTTTATTATAAATTAAATGTATGTATGTATGTATAAATATATAATAATAATAAATATTATATTTAAATATAACTTGCTTATACTCTTGGCTAGATCTATAATAATTTCTTTTATATTTTATTCTTGGCTTTAAATTTAAAATGTATATATTATTTATTAATTCCATACGAAATTAATCATAAAAGAAGTAAAATAATTTTTAACTCCGGAGATGTGTAATATAATTTTCATAAAATTTATACAAAATTTAATATTATATATATATATATAAAAAGATATCATACATTCATTTATATAATCAATTTAAGTTAAATAAATAATTATATATGTGTGTTTTTATTTACTATTATGTATATATTTAAATAGTTACATATGATTTATAATCTTTAGAGATAATTACTAGTTTACTGAAATCTATTATTATAATATTTTATTAATTTTTTTAATTTACTGGCCGTGAGCGCTAAGCTTTGATAAACATTGAAAAAATAATTTTTTTATTATTTATACAGACGCAATGATATACATAATCAACCGATTTGTGACAGGATTTCGATATAAAAGATTCGTAATATAATCTAACATCGTATCACATAAATAATATAGCACATAATTTTATGATTTGACAAACATAAAAAAGAAATTTACCATTCACGGAATCCCTTGCATACACGTTTAATTGATCCCCTTGAATTCATTCACAAATCAAAATTTGCTAGCTCTCAAACTGCCTTACTGTAACAACCCAATTTTTCGACTTCCGAAAGTCGACATCAATACGTCCACTATATCAAATGCCGAACAGTCGAATGCCAAAAAACCGAACCGTTAGGGTTTAAAGAAGAAGAAGATAGAAGAAGAAACAGAAACAACAACAGAATCTCACATTTCCCAGCGGAACAACATATAATTGATAAATGAATAATCTTTAAAAACAAAGAACTGTTCGGTTCTATACATACATCATCAGAGTTTACAACGACATAATACAACACTGGTAGTTGATATAACTTGCTTACATAGAAATATTGACTTGCTCCAACCCAAATGCAACGGATACTACATAGTATAATGATACGCTTTGCCATCCAGCTTGCCTCTGATCTCCACACAATCTCTTTTCTGACTTCACTCCAGAACACCTTTAACCTGACTCTAGGCTGCCCGTGTGGAAAATTATGGGCACCCAGAGTTTAGAAAGGAAACAACAAACCCCATGTCAGTCATGGGACTGGTGTGAGATCTTAAAAACAGTTATCTTCACGAAGAAAGGAAAAGAAATCCGCTATGCTTTTGGAAAATGAAACTACCATAAGGCATTCCGCCACACACACAATTCAAACGCAGAATTAGAGGAGATTTCTCCTTATGATAGTCAAACATGCTTGACGTGCAAAATCTCTTTGATATATTATTAGTGCATAGTGCAGGAAACCTTTCGAAAGTATAATATTAATTTTAGCCGGCATACAACCATTATTGTATGCCTACTATAGCTACCATCTAAACAGTAGGGCGCCACCATAAGTAAATGGCAGGTTATACAACTAAAACCGTACAAGGTGCGTATTGGAGATTGGATTTTCAACAAATGGTCAGGCTAAGGAACTTCCTACTACCACATGGGTACGCCTCTGGAGGGACGTCCCGAGAACTTAACCAGCTCTCTGCCAACACAAGGTCGGGTTACCTCTGTAACTAGTTAACTACTACACGAGTATGCCATCCCCGGTCGTTTGCGACCTTTATCCGACGATCCTCAACCACAAAGCAACAACCACAAAGTATAATAACTTTGCAGCAACCACATAAGTTAAGTATCTAGGCTCCATATCATGATACCACCCTTTTCCAGAAGGAAATGACATACCCTAAAGGGCGCGACCCTCATAACCTTACCGCATTCTTCATGTTTTGACCATTTCTGGGATGTGAGGTCCGACGAAGTCTTGTCCATAAAGCTACACTTTTCACAAAGTCATGCTTCGATCAACAAATGATCAGCAGCATTTCGTATGCCACATTACTAATTTGGGAATATATCACTAGTGACCATCAACTACATAACCTCTGAGCTCGTACGTCTCAGAGAAGGGTGTTCAGCAAAGAGAATAAATTCTCCGCCACCAACAGAAATGTATTCGATAGAAACCAGTTTTACATCACAAAGTGTAACGTCAGACACACATCCATACAAATCCGTTCCGGGATCGAACGGAACCGAAGGCACTTCCAAAGAAGCCCTTGCAATCCGGGTATTCACTAATCACGTCCGGAATCCCCATCACAAAAGATGATAAAATCTCTATACCGGAGCAACCAGGTGCAAAGACATTCGACAGGTAATCCTTTTGTTTTTGAAAATACCCGGTCTTCAACTCCGCCTTCAAATGCAATCCCATTTCGTCGTATCATTATTCAGAATAGGTTTTTGACATAAGGTCCTCTCCTGGCTAATCCGAATAACGAGCGCTTATTTTTAAAATAAGTGTTACATTCAGATTTCAAACAAATAACAACAAATTTCCACTTTGATCTTTTAGACAAAAGATCCAACATAGAGATTTTGATGTGATTTTCGAATATCCATTTGGATCCGACCCCCGGTCGCACCGAAATTCAAATGCCATTTAAAGGCCAATATTGATAGTCGGTTATTTAACTATCAATCAACATTCACAACAATCACTGGATTTCAAATAATCCCCCAATTATTGCTTTCAAAATATCTTCGCAAGGTATAATTTTAACACTTAAACCATTTGAAAACAAATTTCAAATCAATTTTCACTTTCCAATCCTTTGAAATCAATTTCAAATCATTTTCTTTACACGGAATATATTCCCAAATATTTATTCATTTCCACTGAAAATTTTCCGAGCCCAAATACTTTAAAATAATTTAAATTACTTATCCAAACATATATACTTGGAAATATTTAAAATAAAACTATTTTAAAATACTTACTTAAATATTAGTTATGAAAATATTATACTAATATCTCATATAAAAATTCAAGTCCTAACTTAATTTTAAAATAAAATTAGTAGATTGGGTATAACTATTTAAATACCCATTTTCTAAAACAAATATCAATTAAAAATTTAAATAATTACTTCTATAATAAATTAAAATATGTCTTTATTTTAAAGATTTTCAAAATAACCTAAATAAATAATTTCTCCAAAATATTATTTCCTTTAAACCATCTTTACAACTTCAATTTATATTTATAAACTATATTGAAAACATACTCAACTTTCCAAGGAAAGTACACCTTCCATTCTAAAATGGTTCATTTAAATCAATTTATAAATCTTTCTGGATTTATTTTAAATTTACGTTCCAAATATGTAAATTCCTTTCTACACTTTTTAAAAATAAAACAATATTTATTTTTAAAGCAAATTTCCCTTTCTTTTTATAAAATTCCCATTGTGAATTTAAATTTACAAATATCCATTGATATACGATTTTCAAATCGGTTTCCTAAAGATTTAAATTTCAAACACCGAATCAAATTCCAAATTGATTTCCAAATTTATTTTCTTTTAAAATAAATTCCTTTATTTCTTCCAAACTATTTAAAATCCGTATTTTAAATAAATTCTTCAACTACTAAACAATATTACTCAAAACCCATTTATTAAATTCTTTTCCATATTTTGGAATTTATTCAATAGGATTTCAAAAATAAAACATTATCCTTTAAAAATTCCTTCTTTTAAGTTTATCCAATTCTCAAATATAAATTTTTACTCTAAACTTTCTACATAAATTTCAAAAACTAAATTTTATTTATTTCTGGTATACTAGGATACCAAAAATATATTCGGCTAAACGATAGCCTTCCACAATTTCAATCACAAGTATAATCACACACAGATTATAAATAAATCAACACACAACATATGAAACAAATTCAAATGTTTGAGGAATCCAGTTGGATCCCTCCAACCCGTTTTCCTGCATCTACAGATGTTAGCACAACAATTAAATACCAATTCCACTTCGATGTGGAATATCGCGGTATATGTGATTTGTAAAATATCATCCGCTATTATGCGGTGCATAGGGTCTCATCCGCTATATAATGGGGAAAATCAATCACTCCAAATACATATATAATACCAATTCCACTTCAAGGTGGAATATCACGATATATGGGTTTAATATGATATTATCCGCTATTATTCGGTGCATAGGGTCTCATTCAACTTAACTGATAACAATCATAATCCAAACAAACAGCTAATAATTTAAATTAACTATTTAAATTAAATCGGGTATCCGATTGAGTGAGAAGATCTCACCTTTGCTCATGCATGCAACCCATTTTCATTCCAGATTGTTTTCTTCATTATATTAGACCTTGTATAAACAATTTATACAATTGATTAATATTCGAAATAAATGGAATAATAAATTTCCATTTAATATATTGATTTAAACTAGTAATTAAATTTCTTTAACCCATTTTTTTAATAAATTTAATTAACTAACAATCTTGACTTTAAACTAATACTTTTAATGTTAAACAAATTCTTTATAATAAATTTATTTGGCAAAAATTAAATTTAAAACTAAGTTTATTTTAATAAATTATTTTTAGTGGTTAAAATGATTAAATAGGTTAATGAAACAGATTTATCACCAGACGATATCTATTTAATAAACTCTATATAATATATTTTTTCTTCAAATCCCTATATTTACCCAAATCGTATCTATATACATAAATATATATTCTGTTTTAACTCAGTATTCTAAACATGCGTGTGTATATATATATAATTTTATCTTTGTAAAAAAAATAACTTTATTTTCCCGGTTTAGATAGAAATTTTACTTTACTGTGTATACAAACTTCTCTGTGTATATATATTTATATATATACATTAATAATTTAATAAAATAAACTGAAAATACTGTAACAACCCGGTATTTCGTACCGATTAATTATCATCTTTGCACGATTTCTTTTCCTAGCTAATTGCTGTTTGGAATTTTTAAATTAGTTTGAAATTCCTTTGATAAAAATCTGTTAATTGTTAGTGGGCTTTAAAATCATATTGGCCCACGTTTCCTTTGTTGATGCCGTGATAATCCAAAACCCGTTTCCCTCTTTTTCCATTTTTATTTTCATTCGAACCCTAATCAAAACATACGAACGATAATGGCGGCCTCGTTCTTCCCCGTTCGTTCGAGAGTAGGGCTCGTTTAATTCGAAGGCGCAGATGGCTTCTTGCCGTGGATCGTGGATGCCTTCACTTCCCTCACGTCTGCCAAAAACTAGGGCTTGTGGAAGATTCGAAGACGCCGACTTTCAATCGATGGTCTCCTCCTTTCTTCAGCTGCTTCGATTTGGCAACAAGGTGAGTAATTTATATTACTCACATCTAATTTGAAATTGTTCGACTTCGTCTGCTTAATTGGTTTTCGTTGTTTCGGCTTCGACTTGATTTCATCGATGTTGATAATTTCTGTCTTGTTCTTGATTTGGTTCGATTCCTTGTTTATTTGGTTTACACGGTTTTAATTTTTCTTCGACACTGTCTTCTTTGCTCTCGACTTCACTTCACTGTGCATTGTTGGCTTCGGCTTGTGATGTTGTTATGTGATGACTTTGGCTATTTCTTTGACATTGAACTGCACACTGCCATGTTTTATTGTGATAGTCTTTACTGCATATTATTGGTGACTTTGACTTGGTTCGAACTTGCTCCTCTTGAACGTGTTTCACTGATGCATTGAGCTCGTGTGGACTTTTTATGTGCCGTCTGCATTTTACATTGCCTCTGACCTTTGAGGCACACAGACTTCATGTTGTTCACTTGTGCCTTTGGGACCATTGCAGATTTATTACACACAAGTTTTGAGTTCACACCACGTTTGATCATTTATGGCAGCTGTCTTGACCATTTGAGATAGTTTACCTACCTGTTTTATGAAGTATTGAGCATATGTAAGGCAGTTTACATTCATTTGATTTTGTCATGGCTTTGATTTCATCAAGTTGCAACAGTTTCGACCTCTTTAGATTTGCAGCCCACCTGAGTACATATGCATTTATATAAGTGTGCATGTTTTTACTGCACTGTTTAATTGCATATAAACTTGGATTCTTGGATCCACCACTGCACTTCCATCACCATATCTCCATCACCTCTGTATTTGGACTGGATTGCATTTGCACTGTCGTTGTCGTTGTACTGCTTGACGTATACTATCGGTTTGGAACTGCTACATGACGCATTGCATTTTATTTGAACTGCAGCTGTGTTGAGTCATTGACTTGACCTTCTTGCATTGTGTGGTAGTTGTACTGTGAAGTCATGTACATTTGTGTCACTTGGGGTTGCACTTGCTTGACCCAGTTTCATTCCTCTTTGAGTCTGTTGTGCTTTGCATTGCATTGACTTATACACTTTTGGTTTCAATGTGGTCCACTATACCACTGTTGTCATCTTCTCTTGACCATTTTGGCATTGTCTTGCTGTGTTCGAAATTGTATACCTGCTATTGCTTTTGTGATGCAGTTGTCTTGAGCTTGTACAATACTTTGTCGAATTCATTTGCATTGTGTTGCCTGGCCTTTCTATCTGTGCAGCCTTTTCATGTGCACCTGCTCATTTGAGTTGTACTGGTTCGGGTTGCACTTACTCTACCACCGTTCATTTCGAGTATGTGATGATCTGTCCAGTTTTATGCATTTTTGGTTGTTGCTCTGTGGTTTCACTGATATGTATGTGTTCGTGTGCTGTGGTGCCATACCTCTGGTGCCCTCACCCTCCTATTTTTGTAGTTGTAACACTGCATTGTGCTTTGGTGTTGCGGATGTGTCGAGTCAGTGACTTGACCTTCTTGCATTTTGTGGAAGTTTGTTACCTTCTTGAATTCTGCAGTGTTATTACATTCACTGGCTTATTGCATTTGTTTGCACTGTGAATTCTTGAGCATTGGTCCTTATGCCCGGTTGTGTACATCATTACTGTAGTGGCAAGGCAGTGCACACAAACGTGAACTACAGCCACACGGAATTGAGTTTTTGGGTACATTATCACTGTAGTGGCAAGGCAGTGCACGCAAGCGTGAACTGTAGCCACACGGTATGGCTTTTATGATATTCTATTTTGTTTTGATTTATTGACCTTTAGCATATTCCATATGCTGTAGTGGCGAGGCAGTGCACGCGTGCGTGTACTGCAGCCCTACTCGAATTAATATTTTAATTGATATTTCAATGGTTTGAACTGTTTTGTTTATACAATTTAATATTCTGAATTGTATTCTGATTTGGTTTAATTTGCTGATTTGTTGTTTAACACTGTTACATGTTATATTTATCGTTATCCGATTTCTTTATTTAAAGATCGGATAGACGAAATTTATTATGACTATCGTCTATTTGTTACTTAATTATTATTGCTTCTGTGCACTAATAACTGAGTTTGAATTAGACTGACCCGTGTATTATTTTCTTTTGAATTTAATACTCGGGTCAGACCCGAGTTATTTCAAGTTGTAGATATCTTACTTTGGGTAGCTGTTTGAGCTATGAAGACTTTCATATCTTTTGGAGTTGTCGTGTCATAGCATAGGTTGATATGTATTCATGTATATTAGTCGATAATGTACTTGTATATATAACTTCCAGTGTCGATAGTTGTTGTTGTATCATATGTATTGTATCACATGTATTGTAACTGACATCAGTTATTGTATATATGAGACTTTCCGTTTTATCTGTGTTCCGCATTTATATTATCTGTGTTATTATTATATTTACTGTCCTAAACTATTATGAACCATCGTGGTTCGTTTTATATTGGAATTGGGGTATGTCGATGGGAGTAAATAAATCAGAGATTAAAAATGAAAGAATATATATACCACTCCTATTGAGATAATCAATACTAGTGTAAGGCCTAACTATGGATGGCCGCTCCTCAACGGCCTTATTCTCCGCGCTAGTTGACAGCATTACACCGTAGTGTTCTTGACTAGCGTGGGCATAGAGGTGGGGCGTCACAAATACCTTCACTGCCCTGTCACAGCTACCCAATCCGTAGTGAACTACCAATACCCATTGCGAATCTAGACTATTGATCGATCGTCCATCGCGCCAGACCCCACCTCGTGAAACTGCTATGCTCGAGGTCGCCATTGACAACATCGTGTCACGGTGACCCATCCACCATTTGAACAGGAATCTTGCCGCGAATTTGCTTGCCCTAAATCGAAGACTGCAACCTACCCAAATTTGCATCGATGGCCGCTCCACCCAGTGCTACCATCCACCACGCGACGCCGGACCATCCCATCATGACATCGCCGCTATCACGAACTCGAGCTCACGCGATTCGCCCTCGGCCTTGACTCTTTTTTTTTAAACCGAATTCGCCATTTTTTTATTTTGAAACAATCTCGAATTGGCGTGAGCCAGAGAAGAGAAAAGGAACTCGAGATTATATCCAGCGGCTAGGGATTTGTTTTCGTTCGGTAATTTTGATTTTTGAATTAAACAGAAAGGTTTTCGTTTGTTTTATTATATTTTCATCGACGACTTTTTTCTTCTTTTCCTTTGTATACGCGTGTAAACATTTTCCTGCCAAGTGTTGTTATTATGCTGAGAAAAGAGAATACGTGTTTTAACTCCTACACGTGTATGAAAAGTTTTAACATAATCTTTTAAGGTAACAACATTAATTATATTTGAATTTAAATATAAATTCCAATCGCTTCGATAACCGCAACTCAAAATCTCGATCTCCAATCGAGGCATACCGCCAGGCTTTTATAATGTTATACACTTATTCCAAATGCAGTGGAAAAGGTTCCGAGTCCAAATTCGATCGTACGGAGAAGATAGCTTTTTGGATCGGTTATTTAATTGAATTTCGATAAAATTTCCAGTGCGTTTTTATGTCGTACGATCACACGACCACTCTGAATGCTACGAAAATTGAAATCCGATAATAATACAATATTAAGGATCCAATGGAACTGGTTTCGTTGAAATCTGAGACTGTGCCTCGGAAGGCTATTTTTAAATATCGATTTAAACGATATAAATTCAAAACCGAACAAATCGTTTCCAAATTCAATTCTGAAGCTTTCATTATCTTTGGTATTATCAATATAAATTTTCTAAGCCACCAAATTATTTTTAACAGGATTAAAAATGATGATTCAAATTTTTACCCAACTTCTATAATTAAATTCAATAATTAAATTGCCAAATCCATAGTTAAAATTGAAATTCAAGCTTATAATAACTTCCAATTATTTGAAATCTATTAAATATCTCAATTTCAAATGTTAAAATTTCCAGGTCGTATTATTCTTCCCTCCTTAAAAGAATTTCATTCCGAAATTACTAGTTAAGAAGAATGATCCTTAACCGGTTTATAATTTTCCCAAAAACCCACATAGCTTTATCAACTTGCCAAACAAATCTTCTTATTAACAACCCATTATTGCTTCAACTAGCTTTCCAAAATCAATCATAGGTTCCAAACAAAATTGTTTACTCAACAATTCCGATTTAAATTTAAATTCAAAATTTAAACTTTCGAAATTTCTCAAAAATTTTCTAACTCCCTAAATTTTCGAAAAATTTCGCCAGCGACTCCTTTGCGCGGCTAGCTCGGTACGACTACAAAATGGCACCACGCCCCTCCCCCCCAATTTCAAAATGAAAAAGAAAAGCCAAGCGGCTAGACAGGAAAATCATTAAATTTCATACTGAAATTTAAATACATACTTTTTCAAGCAATTTAAATTATCTTCTAAAATCAAATCCTAATTCCTTTTCCTTTATATCACTTGTATGCTATTTAACAACCATATCCAGTTTCTACATTCAAAAACCATTTTGCACATTTCATTAAAAAAGTTTGAATACTTACTTCTTATACCATTTTTACTTCACTATTGAAGTTATATATCCATTTTCATTCAATCTTAATTTTTCAATTTCATTTGAATTCAATTTACACTTTCAATTTAATTTGGGTACAATTTACCTTCTGAATATTGAATTTTATCAATTATCTTTCATTCACAACTGACTCATATCATTATTTAAAATTAGTTTCATTTACTAGTTCATTACAAATTCCAATGCATTTTATCTCAAACCATTTTTTCCACCTTTATTATCCTTAATTCACTTCGAACTAATTTTACAACTTCATTTTATCTCACACAATTCAAATTCGTTTTCAATATTCAGTTTCAATTCCAGTTTTAGTCTTTTGTTCATTCCCAAAAATTTATTTTCAATTCACCATTTTGGTTTACAACCACTTATATTTAAACTGGATTTCAAATTCCATATGAATTTAATTTACATTTTATTTATAAATATTGGATTCAATTCATTTCAAACCATATTAAATTTGTCATTCCTTTAATTATTTTCACTTACTAATTTTATTCCAATATTTCACTTCATTTGATCCAATTTGATAAATCTTCCACTTCACTTTGTTTATCACAAATCAAATTCAATTCTAATTCCAGTTGTATTTACTTAAAATTCGAAATAAATTTCAACATTCAATTTCACTTTCATTTACTTGCAATTGTAAATTCATTTATTCATTCACAATTTTATTTTCCACCTTAATAAATTTTATTCTATAACTATTTTTATCAGATTCCAGAGTTTCCAATATTTCAAAACCATTTTTGAAATCAATTCAAATTATCTTTTGAATTTCCAAAACCAAACTCAGTTTGCAAATAACCTCCATTTAAAACAATTTGGCAGCAATTCCTCTACTGTAAACCCAAAAATGAACATCGATGATGTTGCAGCCATCATCGAAGTTATTTTCCAACGACCGAAAAGATTTTAGAGCTTTTATCCCTCCAATTTTTTTTCCAAAACCTTGAAAATCATTTTTCAAACAAAAAAAGAATTTAATTTTTAAAATTCCCAAATTTCTAATTTTTCCAAAACATTTCCAAATATTTCTCTGGAATTCTATTTCAAGTTCTAAATCACGTTTACAATTTATATTTACAAATCCCATTTGTATGTGGATTTTTTATTTCTCGGCTTTATATTATGATTTCAATTTCTATTCAACCATTTAATGATAATAATTAATATTATCTCTTCCTAAAAATCAAACAACCATATACTATAATAATTTACAAAAATTATTTCCTTTTATATACAAAAATAGTTTGGGTAAAATTATTTCATTTACTCAATTTTAAAACCATACTATGTCGTTTTACCTTGTTTAAGAGTTTAGAAACCCCTATCGATACAGTTGGCCAAACTGCACCGACCAGAATCTATAAACAATCAACCGATAAGCCAACGCAATATAAAACAACTTTATATTCACTAACAAATACGCGCTCATATCTATTATTACACTCAAACTCATTCTAGAGTACCACTAACTCTATCTCTAATGAGTAATCCCCACCAGAGCCAAGGTTGTCGCTTTACCAAATGCTCTGATACCAATCTGTAACGACCCAATTTTTCGACTTTCGAAAGTCGACACCAATACGTCCACTGTATCAAATGCCAAACAGTCGAATGCCGAAAAACCAAACCTTTAAGGTTTAAAGAAGAAGAAGATAGAAGAAGAAACAAAAACAATAATAGAATCTCACATTTTGCAACAGAACAACATATAATAGATAAATGAACAATCTTTAAAAACAAAGAACTATATCGGTTCTATACATACATCATCAGAGTTTACAACGACACAATACAACACTGGCAGGTGGTATAACTTGCTTGCATAGAAATTTTGACTTGCTCCAACCCAAACGCAACGGATACTACATAGTATAATGATACGCTTCACCATCCAGCTTGCCTCTGATTTCCACGGCATCTCTTTTCTAATTTCACTCCAGAACACCGATAACCTGACTCTAGGCTGCCCGTGTAGAAAATTATGGACATCCAAAGTTTAGAAAGGGAACAATAAACTCCAGGTCAGTCATGGGACTGGTGTGAGATCTTAAAAATAGTTCTTTTTATAAAGAAAGTAAAAGAAATCTGCTATGCTTTAGGAAAACGAAACTACCATAAGGCCTCCCGCCACATACACAATGCAAACGCAGAATTGAAGGAGATTTCTCCTTATGATAGTCAAACATGCTTGATACGCAAAATCTCATTGATATTATTATTAGTGCATAGTGTAGGAAAGCTTTCGAAAGTATAACGTTAATCTTAGCCAGCATACAACCATTATTGTAAGCCTACTATAGCTACCATATAAACAGTGGGGCGCCACCTTAAGTAAATGGCAGGTTATACAACTAGAACCGTACAAGGCACGTATTGGAGATTAGATTTCCAACAAATGGTCAGGCTAAGGGACTTCCTACTGCCACATGGGTATGCCTTTGGAGGGGCGTCCCGAGAACTTAACCAGCTCTCTGCAAACACAAGGCCGGGTTACCTCTATAACTAGGTAACTACTACACGAGTATGCCATCCCCCGGTCGTTTGCGAGCTTTATCCGAGGATCCTCAACCACAAAGAAACAACCACAAATTATAATAAATTTGCAGCAACCACATAAGTTTAGTATCTGGGCTCCATACCATGATACCACTCTTTTCCAGAACGAATTGACATACCCTAAAGGGCGCGACACTCATAACTTTGCCGCATTCTTCCTGTTTTGACCATTTCCAAGGTGTGAGGTCCGACGAAGTCTCGTCCACAATGCCACACTTTTCAAGAAAAAATCCTAGATCAACAAATGATCACAGCACTTCGTATGCCACATTACCAATTTGGGAATATGTCACTAGTAACCATCAACTACATAACCTCTAAGCTCGTATGCCTCAGAGAAGGGTGTTAAGCTAAGAGAATAAATTCTCCGCCACCACCAGAAATGTATTTGATAGAAACCAGTTTTACATCTCAAAGTGTAATGTCAGACACACATTCATACAAGTCCATTCCGGAATCGAATGGAACCGAAGACACTTCCAAAGAAGCCCTTGCAATCCGAGTATTCACTAATCACGTCCGAAATCCCCATCACAAAGGGCGATAAAATCTCTATACCGGAGCAACCCGATGCAGAGACATTCGACAGGTAATCCTTTTGCTTTTTAAAATACCCGGTCTTCAACACCTTCTTCAAATGCAATCCCATTTCGTCATATCATTATTCGTAATGGGTTTTATGACATAAGGTCCTCTCCCGGCTAATCCGAATAATGAGCGCTTATTTTAAAAATAAGTGTTACATTCAGATTTCAAACAAATCACAACAAATTTCCACTTTGATCTTTTAGACAAAAGAACCAACACAAAGATCCGATATGGTTTTCGAATATCCATTTGGAATCCGACCCCCGATCGCATCGAAATTCAAATGCCATTTAAAGGCCAATATCGATAGTCGGTTATTTAACTATCAATCAACATTCACAATAATCACTGGATTTCAAATAATCTTCCCCCAATTATTATTTTCAAAATATCTTCGCAAGATATAATTTTAACACTTCAACCATTTGAAAACAAATTTCAAATCACTTTTCACTTTTCAATCCTTTGAGAACAAATTTCAAATCATTTTCCTTGCGTGGAATATATTCCCAAATATTTATTCATTTCCACTAAAAATCTACCGAGTCCAAATACTTTAAAATAATTTAAATTACTTATCCAAACATAAATACTTGAAAATATTTAAAATAAAACTATTTTAAAACACTTACTTAAATATTAGTTATGAAAATATTAGACTAATATCTCATATAAAAATTCAAGTCCAACTTTAATTTTAAAATAAAATTAGTAGATAGATTATAACTATTTAAATATCCATTTTCTAAAACAAATCTCAATTAAGACTTTAAATAATCACTTCTATAATAAATTAAAATAAGTCTTTATTTTAAAGATTTTCAAAATAACCTAAATAAATAATTTCTCCAAAATATTCTTTCCTTCAAACCATCTTTAGAACTTCAACTTATATTTATAAAATATATTGGAAACATACTCGGCTTTCCAAGGGAAGTACACCTTCCATTATAAAATGATTCATTTGAATCAATTTATAAATCTTTCTGGATTTATTTTAAATTTACGTTCCAAATCCGTAAATTCCTTTCCACACTTTTTAAAAATAAAACAATATTCATTTTTAAAGAAAATTTCCCTTTCTTTTTATAGAATTCCCATTGTGAATTTAAATTTTCAAATATCCACTGCTATACGATTTTCAAATCGGTTTCCCAAAATTTAAATTTCAAACTTCGAATCAAATTCCAAATTGATTTCCAAATTGATTTTCTTTTAAAATAAATTCCTTTATTTCTTCCAAACTATTTAAAATCCGTATTTTAAATAATTTCTTCAACTATTAAACAATATTACTCAAAACCCATTTATTAAAATCTTTTTCATATTTTGGAATTTATTCAATAGGATTTCAAAAATAAAATTTTATCCTTTAAAAATTCCTTCTTTTAAATTTATCCAAATCTCAAAAATAAATTTTACTATAAAATTTCTACATAAATTTCAAAAATTAAATTTTATTTATTTCCGCTATCCTACGATACCAAAAATATATTCGGCTAGACTATAGCCTTCCACAATTTCAACCACACGCGGATTATAAATAAATCAACATACAACATATGAAACAAATTCAAATGTCTGAGGAATCCAATTGGATCCCTCCAACCTGTTTCCCTGCATCCACAGATGTTACCACAACAATTAAATACCAATTCCACTTCGAGGTGGAATATTGCGGTATATGGGATTTATAAAATATCACCCGCTATTATGCGGCACATAGGGTCTCATCCGCTATATAATGCAGGAAATCAATCACTCCAAATACATATATAATACCAATTCCACTTCAAGGTGGAATATCGTGGTATATGGGTTTAATATAATATCATCCGCTATTATGCGACGCATAAAGTCTCATTCAACTCAACTGATAACAATCATCATCCAAACAAACAATCAATAATTCAATTTAACTATTTAAATTAAATCGGGTATCCGATTGAGTGAGAAGATCTCACCTTTGCTCATGCATGCAACCCATTTTCATTCCAGATTGTTTTCTTCATTGTATTAGACCTTGTATAAACAATTTATACAACTGATTAATATTCGAAATAAATCAAATAATAAATTTCCATTTAATAGATTTATTTAATTTAAACTAATAATTATATTTCTTAAACCCATTTTCCTTTAATAAATTTAATTAACTAAAATTTTTGACTTTAAACTAATGCTTTTAATTTTAAACAAATTCTTTTTAATAAATTTATTTGACAAAAATTAAATTTAAAACTAAGTTTATTCTAATAAATTATTTTTAGTGGTTAAAATGATTAAATAAGTTAATGAAACAGATTTATCACCAAACCATATCTATTTAATAAACTCTATATAATATATTTTTTCTTTAAATCCCTATATTTACCCAAATCATATCTATATACATAAATATATATTCTGTTTTAACTCGGTATTCTAAACATGCATGTGTGTATATATATATATAAAATTTTATCTTTGTAAAAACGGTAACTTTATTTTCCCAGATTAGACAGAAATTTTACTTTACTGTGCATACAAACTTCTCTATATATATGTACCCAAATCTGCACCGATACCAGCTCCACCCACTGCTACCATCCACCACGCAATGCCAGACCATCCCATCATGACATCTCCGCTACCACGAACTTGAGCTCACGCGATTCGCCCTGGGCCTTGACTTTTTTTTTCGAAAGCTGATTTCTCCATTTTTTTATTTTGAAGCAATCTCGAATTGGCTTGAACCTGGGAAGAGAAAAGGAACTCGAGATTATATTTAGCGGCCATGGATTTGTTTTCGTTCCGCAATTTTGACTTTGGAATTGAACAGAAAGGTTTTCGTTTGTTTTATTATATTTTCATCGACAATTTTTTTTCTTCTTTTCCTTTGTATACGCATGTAAACATTTTCCTGCCAAGTGTTGCTATGTGTTGAGAAAAGGGAATGCATGTTTTAACTCCTACACGTGTATGAAAAGTTTTAACATAATCTTTTAAGGCAACAATATTAATTATATTTGAATTTAAATTTAAATTCAAATCACTTCGATAACCGCAACTCAAAATCTCGATCTCCAATCGAGGCATGCCGCCAGGCGTTTATAATGTTATACGCCTATTCCGGATGCAATGGAAAAAGTTTCGAGTCCAAATTCGATCGTATGGAAAAGATAGCTTTTTGGACCAGTTATTTAATTGAATTTCGTAAAATTTTCAGCGCGTTTTTATGTCGTACGATCACAGGACCACTTTGAATTCTATGAAAATTGAAATCCGATAATAATACAATATTATGGATCCAATGGAACTGGTTTCGTTGAAACCAAAGACTGTGCCTCGGAAGGCTATTTTTAAATATCAATTTAAATGATATAAATTCAAAACTAAATAAATCGTTTCCAAATTCAATTCTAAAGCTTTCATTATCTTCGGTATTATCAGTATAAATTTTCTAAGCCATCAAATTATTTTTAACAGGCTTAAAACTAAAGATTCAAATTTTTACCCAACTTCTATAATAAAATTCAGTAATTAAATTGCCAAATCCATAGTTAAATTGAAATTCAAGTTTAAAATAACTTCCAAATATTTGAAATCAATTAAATATCTCGATTTCAAATGTTAAAATTTTCGGGTCGTCATACTTACCACTGATGATCGAATTAAAGTGTTTTGATGTAATTTTATGCTTGAATTTTTAGGGCTTTGAGAAAGGGACTACTGGCTAAAATATGCAAAAAGGATGGAGATAAAATGTGTCAAATAAAATAATGTAAAAGGTAGCCTATAAAAAGAAGGTCAAGAGAGTGAAAACTCGATCACATCCTAATACCTCTCTTACCATTTTCCCCATTTAACCATTCAAAATCCTACCTATTTTCCATCATATGGCCAACCTAAACCTTTCCACCTATAACTGAATAGCATGCCCACATTGGCCTCAAATCTGGTCCAAGTTCGGACAATATTCAATGCAATTTTTAATCTGATTTAAATGCGTACCAATATCATATATCGATCAGTATATTTATGACTATTATAAACACACTGTTTAAAAGTGTTCATTATACATCAAATAATATTTCATGAATATTAATTAATTTAATTAATTAATAAGAATTTGCAAATTAATTAAATTAGGTGGTAAAAGTAATATTCAATGTTTCAGTTGTGTGACTCTTAGGTTTAAATTTGGTCAGTGATTAATATTGCACAACTCAAATATTAACGTACATATGTCACTTAGCAAGTGGAGTGACATTATGGTCAAATTATTGCTTATTTTTTTTGGAAAAATCCAATTTTAATTTATTAAGCGTTATCCGTTAGTGACAATTATTTACATCAATTTTCTTCATCAAAACTATATCATTTTGGCCTTATGGAATTAGTAATGGTCAAAATCTAATATCATTCATATTCAACTCTGTAGTTTAAATACAAAGTCCTAAATTCAACTATAACAATTATTATTAACCGAACTATTCTGACCAGAGATTTCGACTTTGAGTTGACTTTAGTTGACCGTGATACTAACCCCATAGTACTGAGAAGACGATTCCTCTCTTGAATTGTGTTTCACTTCCAATACTCCCACTCGACCCAACTATAATCATTTGGCGGATGTTGCACCATAGTTTGACTAATCAAAATAGAGCTTTCATATTGAAGATCAACAGTATTCTCAAGTGAAGAGAACTATGTAAATTAGTCACATCGATATTTTTTGTTTGATCATAGTTATATTAACCAATAGAAAACTCGAGTGAGTCATGCCATAGTTATCCAATAACTACCAGTACATAAACCCTTAATGCTTCTAGTAGTTATGAGTAATGCAATAGCCAACATTTAGAGAGCATCACTACTCAAGTCTCAACGGATGACTAGGAATATCTAAAATGATGTGTTTATTATGTTGTGATATGATAGTTATGATCACAACTATTTTAATTATTTTCACAAACACTCTATTTATGAGTTTTCTGTTAAATATAATTTAATTAAGCATTTAATTATTTATAAAACATCATAACAAATATATAACAGAAACAAAACACCTTTATCACGAACGAGAATTGATTATAGATTTAATAATTTATAATAAATAAAAGACTTGCCCGTAGGGCATACTCCAACACTATCAGATCTTATTAAGACTACAATTGGGTCTAAGTTTAATCACTCTAAGTGAAAATCTATCCAACAGAGAATTCATCTCCTTCGAATAAAAAGTTGGTATCATTGTAACTGATAGCCAATGTAAAGTCGATGTCTTTAAAAAATCTAATCGGTTACTCGAAAAATGGTATTAAATTAAACCATGGTCTTTAATATCAGACTTCGCATTAGCTATGGATATCAATAGATTTTTTACTAATTAATGACTCTAGTAATTTGAGTGATATAGTGATGATGAAATGAAAAGGCGCATAATATGTAACTGCTTAAGGATATCATTTAAAAGATAAGAAATTGAATTTTACCAAGATAATTTGTATGCAACTGAACTCGTATGCACTATTATACTTTAGAAAAGTCTATATAAGATTATTTATATGCAATTAAACTCTAGGCATTAATTTGAAATTGTTTCAAAAAATAAAACAGTTATTTTAAATTCATTGAACTTAGAAAGTGACATTCTGAAAAGAAAAATCGTTATAAGAATGAAATAAAATTTTGACAAAATGCGTTGAGTGGTTTCTTAAATTGATGTAAAACATCGATTAAAAAGCATTCATATTTATAAGTGGTTGAGGGTGTTGTTTAATTTAAAAGAAAATTTAAACAATTTCCTTTTTTTCCATTTGACCAAAGTCCTTGACCGACAATTCACTCATACCCTCCCCATATAGTCTCATTCTTATCCCTTTCCTTTTCCTCTCTTATTAACCCTAATATCCAATTCAAAATGCAACAAAACGAGAGAAAAAAGAAGAAGAAAATCATAAAGAATTTGAATCCTGGCGGTGCATGTGCCTCGGCATGCATGTGCATGAAAAAGGGATGACAATATCAAAAGCAACGGCAGACAACAAAGGCACAGACCTTGAAGCATTGATAAGATAAGGACATGCTCCTTGGAATGCCATGGGTAAAACTAGCTGTAACACCCCCACACCCCTTGGTATACCCAAATGGACACGTTAAAGGATATGGTATGTCATAGGTATAGCTAAGAACTTTACAGCGACTAAGATTCACAAGGAAAACTAAATAAAACAACGGAAATATTTAAATAGTAATCTCATTATTCAAAATCAAAACTTCATAAAATAGAGTCATAAAACCAAATACATAATACGTCTTAAAAACTGAATACATATGTCTCGTGAAGAATACCATCTTAGTCACATTATTAGAGTACATAAATAGTAAAAATCATCCCTCTTACAAAGTGCCAGTACATCCAAACTCAAATGGAAAGAAAACTAAAAAGAAGAAGAATACATGAAGAATGAGAAAGCTCTGCAAATGGGTCTTCAAGAAATCCAAGTCTATTGTCCCTTCCTTTGCTGGCCTATGAGGGAAAAAGGGGAAATGGAGGAGTGGGTCAGACTACAAGTCTGGTGAGTGGAAGTAACTACTAGTAATTTTATGCAAGATAAAGATAATAGACTTAGCAACAGTTCTAGTATAAAAGAAAATAAAGGAAAAGATAAAACTGGAATAGAATACTGTTTAACTGTTTGCTTTGCTTAGATAGTTCTGATTATTTCGATTGTTTGCACTTTTCTTAGATTGCTGTGATTAGGCTGAAATCCTAATCCTAATTTATTAGGCCGAATTCCTAGTTCTACTCTTTGATCGGCCTTCAACCTCTGTTGTGCCACTGTGAGCTACTCCCATCATGTGGGTCCCATGGCAAAAGACACCTGTTGGCGCATTGGAGCTCAATAGCGACTTATATCCCTGCACCGAGGCCACACGCTCGGCCACCATCGGCTCGCACTATCTGTTGCTCCATCTTTTGACCTCTTATTTACCATTGCTTAAGCATAAGTGGTCCAGCCTCACTTGATCTGTTGTGAGGTCATCGGTCCTAGTCTGATAAGGTCCTGCCTAGTCTCACCTAAGTGTTTTGTGAGACCATCAGTCCTAGTCTGAAAGGAAAATGCTGTCGGATGTGGGTCCTTACAAACAAAATCTATTTGCGCTCCTTGCCCAAATCCCCTGATTTGAGCATTTATCTATTTACCACTTATTTACCATTACTTCAGCATAAGTGTGTCCCAACCTCACCTAATCTATCGTGAGACCATTGGTTCCTGACTGAAGGGGAATGCTATCGGTATGGGTCCTACTTATATCTTTGCTTATTAAAGTAGTGTAAGTCTTTAAAATAAGCTTCTTTTGTTATTTTTTCTCTGCTTGCATATTAACTTAATCTAAGTCTTAAAATAAGCCTTTACTAGTTATCTCTAATTATAACCTTTGTGTTATAATTTTTCTTATTAATTTAACCCAAGTTCTAAGTTTAAAAATAAGCTTCTTCTGCTATTTCTTCTATTTTCTCTTTTTAGTTATAATTATATGTTATAACTACGTTTACAAATGTCTTAAATTTGCCTATTTTAGTCTATGTCCAATTTATTACAGTTCTTCTTGCTTTACATCTAATTTTTGTAGATTTAATGTTTAATTATATTTAATCCATACTAGCGAATTATTCTCTTTTATTTTTTTATTCACGTAAAAAGGAATAAAAAGAAAATTAACATTTACAAGCTAAATCCCAACGTAGAATAGATGTACATAAAATGCAAGTAATAGTAAATAACTGTAATAAACTGGATAAAATAACTAAATAAAAATAACTGAATAAAATAGACTGAAAAGAACTTTAAAAACTAGCTGTAAATAACTCTTATAGAAATTGTCTCAAAACTGCAGAAAAATTACAATTATTGATAATCCTATTATTTTAAATTACTTAAAAATATAAATAATTACTTAAACACTAACCTGTGGTCCTTAGCTCTTTTACTTGGCCTTTTCGGATATACTTTTAAGGTTTAAAATATGTTAATTAAAAAGATCTTCCCCTTGGAAAAATATTCCTTTTAGGGTCCAGCCTCAGGCAATGAACCCAAATGGAGAAAATCCGAATGAGAAAAATAGATATGCCTAGGGTCTTATTTGTAGTGTCACTTGGGGATCTCAAGCCGTTCGATTTGAAGATGAAATCTGGTGCAACCACATCGTAGGCTCGTTGGAAACCGCCATATGGAAGCACGAACGCACATGATCGATTTAAAATAGAAAAACACGTCATATTTGTATTTGGACGATTTGATGTTCAAAACACAAAGTGGGTCGACCGCTAGGTCAACCTTTGCACATGGCAGGTGGACCTAGCCATTGGGAGGGTTCACCTTAGGGTCGACATGCCCTATTATGTATAATTTTTCTTCTGTTTCTTTGTTTTCTTGTTTAATTCGTAACTCCTTCGTTTTAACTCGGATTTTGACAGTCTATATATAGAAATTGACTAGAAAATTACCATGGACACAATGGTGCACTCCCTTAGCTCAATTCTGATAATTTCATAAAGTTATTTTATTGTTAAATTAATTCGTTAATCAATTACTATAACTAAATTTTTGGGTTGTTACACTAGCAGTGCAACGCCTCATGCTGCCGACTTTAGGTGATTGGCGATGTTTTTCTAGTGGCGAAAAGGCTAAGATGCATGGCTTGGCTACAAATGTTCGCTGAGGTGGAGAAGAATGTTGATAGGAGGCTATAATAGTGAAGATAGGTGAGAATAACTTCATCTTCTACATAATTTAGTGAATATAACCTACTTTTTTCTAATTATAGTGAGCATAACTCTAATTCCTATTTTATGTGAGTATAACATATCCATTTTGATTTTAAGTAAACTACCCGAACTGATTATTTGTAGAGAATAAATGGTCTCCTTTGCAATTCAAATTATATGATAGATATTCAATTGTTTGGTTGATGAAATTAGCTATTTTTTATTCTAATTCATATATAAATATTTTGGAATTAAATAGGACTTATATTGATTGATGATGGTTTTTTAACCTATCCTGATCGAACAGCTTAGGATGGTTGATTATTTATCAATGACTATTTTGAGTTGAATAATATATGGTTAGATGTATGCATTTGGATGCTTCTTTCTCTTTTGATCGAGTTGAATGTTTGTGATAATTTTGGCTCGCTTATATTTTAGTGAAATAAAAATCCATTAAAATTATGGTTAAAACAATTGAATGATGGTTGAAAAGATTTTAAAACTAATGTAAATTATTTTTGAAGTTTGTTAAATTCAGAAACAAGAAGAACTGTGTATTTGTAATGATATTTCTAAAGCTTTAAATTTTGAGTTTGATTATTTTAAACTTATGTGGCTTTCCAAAAATAAGTTTGAATAATAAAGAATATTTATGAAATATAAAACTTGAATTTCATTTGAGTTTATTAGATTTATTTGAATTTATACAAAGATGGAAGATTTTATATTGAAATCCTTTGAAAATAAATTTTCATAAACTATATTGCTAAAAAGATTTTCGTATAAAATGATTTTGAACTATCTTGACATTGATAGAATTTTAATTTTAGTTTGTATTATTTTCAAATAGAAAATAATGGGATTTCAATTAAAATTGAACTTAAAATCGTATATGGATATTTTTGTTTGGATTTTGAAATAGAAAAGATTTTTACAAAATAAAGATTGATTTATTTAGAAATAGTTTGAATTTGAATTTAATGCATAAAGTTGAATGATTTATATAACCTTTACTAGAAAAGGAAATTTGGAAAATTATTCAAAAGTTTGTTTTGTAGGTTTAGTATAAAATAAGCCAGTGGTATTTTGATAGTATTTTTACTACAGGTTATTTTCCAATTTAACAGAAATTATGGTTTTGTGTATTTCTCCACATGTAAATAATTTTGATACCCTTTTAAAAAGTGCTTGCTACTTATTTCAAAATCCAATTCGATATTATTATTTGTGATATCGCTCAAAGGTAATGTCTGGTTTAAGTATAGTTTGGATCTTAGGATTTGGTTTAAAATATTCCTTCCTTATGTGTCGATTACATATGAGTAATGTTATGATTTGTGATGATCTATTATAATCTACTGTGACGGGAACTTACAATATGAGAATATTTATTTGAACCAGATTTGGTGAAACTGTAATCTATTTTCAAAACTAGCTTTGGTGAAATTAGTGAGGAGTAAGGAATTGGTTTCAATGAATGGAAAAGTAGCAAATTTAAAACATGGAAATGAGAAATATTATTTTGCACAATGTTTTGGAAAGGTATTTCGGAACAAATCTGATTTTCAAATTGACTTGAGAAATATTTTGGAATGATTGGTTTTTAAAAATTAGAAAATGTATTTGTTTGCACCAAAATTGGTCACAAATACCTAATTATACGTGAAAGCACCAAAATTCAATCACATATCACAGATAGTATATGATGTAGAGAATATAATATGAAGAATAATCAAATTAAAATGAAAGCAAGTAAAAGAGATGAGATTTATAGTGATTCGGTTAACTCCGACCTACGTCAACTCCAGAAAAATCCTTTTTATTATAACAAAATTTGATTAAGGTTACAATCTAAAATTCCAGAAGAAAAATGGCAGAGTATCCCCTAAGTAGCAGATGAAGAGAAGCAGAATGAAGGTTTTTTTTTTCTGAAGTCGTGCCTGCTGTATTTATAGGTGAAACTTCGGCTACAGGGCCTCCTTACCCACTTGGGCCCATCATAGGGGTCGCCAGGCCCAAATCCCTATGGAGAGGGGTCGGTACCGATCCCTTCCTTGGATGATTTTCGGGAAGTGGCCCTATGATGAATTCTTCATGCCTATATACGTTTGACCTCCAAGTTATGTCATTTGGATCAAGGGAACTCGAGTTAATGATTGTTGAATGTAGGAATGTGCTTGTTGCATTGACGAACGTCGATCCCTCCTTTTTGGACTTACGAATGTCGAACCCTTGCTAACTAATTAGCCTTGCCAACCCCTTTTATAAGCTACGTGGACCCCACTTTAAGAAGTATGTCAAACCATCTCCTTCCAACTATGCCGACCCCTCTTCTATGGGCTGAGCACACCGATCCCTCCTCATTTAGCAGTGTCGATCCATCTCTTTACAACACATGATGATCCATCCTCAATGAAACATGCCGTCCATCCTCTTCAATAAAGCACGCTGATCCCTCAAGAATGATGACCCCTTCTTTTGGGATTGAAGTACAACTTTCCAAACCGACGAACCATGCCGATCCTTCACGAATGCTGATCTCTTTATCTTTCCAAACTTCTGAAGTACGCGGGTCTCTTTACACTGAAGTATACCGGTCCCTTTGCATTAAAGTATACCGACCCCTCATACCCCGTAATACCGTGCCAATCCCTAGCCTTCCATCGAGTCATGATGATCCAAGCTATGCCGATCCCTAGCCTTCCTAACGATGTCGATCCATATGATACTAGACTATGCTTCGCCGATCCCCCATGCTTGGAATGCAATGTCGAGCCTTCCATATGTCGAACCCTCCTTTGTCGATCCATATTACAGCAAACCCTCTTATGTCGATCCTTCCTAAATCAATCCAGTATCCGCTTTTCAAGCACCCTACATCGTTTATCCACCGATTATATTTAATGTTGCCTTCATATATTATCTGTAGTTGATTGTCCATCCATCCATTTGAGCTAAACCCATGATACCCCTAACTTTAATAGCTGTGAAGTCTATTGGGTTAAATCCGTATGTATACTGCCTTGCCAAAAGGCGGGTTGACACTTTGCCCGGCAAAACATGCCTTCCGATAGGAAGGCGTGTTTTGAATTGCCACAAATCAAAAATCCGAAGTCCATAATTCATTGACTGCCATATTATCCAATCCAGAATCCAATTCATCGCCAATCCAATTCCTTGATCTCTCCGGACCATTAGAGAAATCCATGAATGTTCTAAGTCGATATCCAATTCCAAATCCACTCCAAACTCATTAACCAAATCCACAATCTCTCCGGGTCTGTTTCACCCAAATTTGGAACCAGTCCGGGTCCATATCCAAATCCATAGACCTCTCCGAGTCATTTCATCCAAATTCGGGACAACTCCGGGTCCATATCCAAATCCATAGATCTCTCTGGATCATTTCATGTAAATCCTGAACCACTCCGGGTCCATATCCAAATACATAGACCTCTCCGAGTCATTAACCAAATCCAAATCCTTGATCTCGCCGGATCCTTGTCAACCACAATCCATACTCGATGACCTTGATCTCTACGGATCCTTGCCGAGCACAATCCATACTCGACGACCTGTTGGGTTTTACTCTCCGGCCTGAACTCTCTGGTCGATGGCTTAATCCATGGGGTATCCTTCTTCGGCCTTGGTTCTCAATTGAGGACTTAATCCGTAGGATATCCTTCTTCGGCCTCGATCCCCAGCCGAGGACTTAATCTGTGTATGAGTCCATCCTGTCGCTCTCCAGCGAAGGGACTCGCACCTTGCGGGTATTTCCCCGTCTCTTCGGTCGAGGCTACAATCGCGACCTGTATTATTTATTACATTGATGCAGACTTCAGCATCCCTAAGTCCATAAAATAGAATTACATACAAAAAATGAACCAAAGTTCAAAGCAAATAAGCAAAAGAAAATTTTCACAAACCCGAGCACTACGGTTCATCATCTTCTCATAGCATGCCTAGGAACTGTCTTCGATCCTGTACATGTGTAAGTGACTTAGCCGTATTACTACAGAGTTTATTACTTATTCCTTGCCATCCTAATCAATTGATGACAGTTGTCGATGATGCCTTGTACCAGTGCCATTTTTTTCGAGGTGGACAGTGGTTGCTCCTGTTCCACCATCACAGCCTGAGTCCTTATGTATTGTTGTTATGACCATTCCTCGCGTGTTCCTGAATGATATCCTTTAAATTCCTGCAGTCGTTTGTACTGTGCCCATTCAGCACATGAAATAGGCAATGCTTTCCTGATGTCCGCACACGTTCGGAGGGTTCCCTCCTTGCCGCCCTTTGATATTGAACGCATCCCCAAGTATCCAAGTAAATCCTTTTTAAAGATTCGGTCAAATCCATACAAGGTGAGAACTTTGGCTCTCCACTGCCTCTTTGACTCACTAGTGCCATAATTCATTTTCCTTTTCCCTTTTTCATTCTCGTTTACATCTCCCGACGATCCTCCACTTTGCATAGCATTCACCTCCTATTTGTTTGCTCGTTTGTCTTCATATCGTAGAAACATTTCTACTTCATGATAAAATTCCCCAAGATCCATAGGTGGGTCTATGCCAATGGATCCTTGAACTTCGTGCCATCAACAATTACAGATACTACTACCATCAAAACCATAGTTGGATCTGGATGATCCACTGATGTTGTCGTGGCATTAAACCATGTTAGAAAACTTCTCAGGGACTCTCTGATCCACTATTTTAGTGTTGCCAAACTCATCACAATTTTGGGTCCCGAGATGTGAAATCTAAACTACCTCATAAACCCTTCGATCAATTTTGTCCATTACTAATAGAGCCGCTTTCCAATTTTCTGAACCATAATGCTGCTACATATGTCAAATACAAAGGAAAGCACAGTGGCATGACCTCCTCTAATGTCCCCAGTACCTCCATGTGCCTCATGTACCTCGTCAGATGAACAACAGGATCCATTTTTCCATCATATGTCTCGGACGTTGGCAGTTTGAACTCCGGTGGATTCCTAGCTTGCTTGATATTAGTAGCAAAGAGACTTCTATTTACATCTTCAAATCCCTATTCGCCAATCCCCCACGCATAGATTGCCTTATCATCTCTGAAAACCTTTTATTGTTTTCCAATGGGATTCTCCTATCATCATGCCCAAGCTGTTCCTCGAGTCGATGAGGGAATTCTTGGATGCGCGCCTCAGGTTGATCATCCAAGCAGGTTCTCCGGCATCGTGACTCACTAAACCCGAGGGCATGCCCCCTGACCTTTGGGGATTGGTATCGACCCCTCCGAAGGGATCAGTGCTGATCCCTCTAGGTTGGTAGGGGTTGCTCTCGACTATACTGCTCCATTCCTTTGCCTATTATTTCCACCCCCGTGTCCTTGGTTCTGGTTTCCAGCGATTCCTGCAGCCTCGACTCCTTGGCCCGTAACTCCAGTAGCTCCCATTGCTCCAACTCCTTGGTTTTTCATTCCTACCACTCCTATGGCTCCATCCTGTCCAATTTGTTGGAGTAGGTTATGTATGATCTCCTACATGGCATCCATCATTGTTTCTGTTCCATCCCAAGTGATGTGGACAGATGCTTGATTAGCCCCAGCTTCTAAGAAAGCCTCTTGACTGCCTCCATGGTATTCCATGGTGACTCCTTTCCTATAGCATATTCCTTCTTGACTGCCTAGCCATTACTTCCTACCTCCAAGTGTTCAAAATATAAACTCCTAGCTTCGGAATCCGTTTATGCAAGCCCTCTCAGTGAAAGCACCAAAATGTTTGCGTCAAAATTGGTCACAAACGCCCAATTATACATGAAAGTACCAAAATCCAATCATAGATAATATATGTTGTAGAGAATATAATATGAAGAATAATCAAATTAAAATGAAAGCAAGTAAAAGAGACAAGATTTATAGTGATTCGGTTAACTCCGGCCTACGTCTACTCTAGAACAATCATGTTTATTATACTGAAATTTGATTACAGTTACAATCCAAAATTTCAGAAGGAAAATGGCAGAACATATCCTAGGTAGAAGATAAAGAAAAGCATAATAAAGGTCCCTTTTATGAAGCCATGTCTACTGTAGTTATATGTGAAACTTTGGCTACAGGGCCTCCTTACCCACTTGGGCCCATCATAGGGGTCGCCATGCCCAAATCCCGATAGAGAGGGGTCGGTACGGATCCCTTCCTTGGGTGATTTTTGGGCAGCAGCTTCTATGATGAATTCTTCATGCCTATATATTAGACCTCCAAGTTTCATGTCATTTGGATCAAGGGAGCTCCAGTTAATGATTGTTGAATGTAGGAATGTGCTTGTTTCATTGACGAACGTCGATCCCTCCTAGATGGACTCACGAATGCCGAACCCCTTGCTAACATATTAGCCTTGCCGACCCCTTTTATAAGCTATGCTAACCCCACTTTAAGATGCATGTGGAACCATCTCCTTCCAACTATGCCGACCCAACTTTTATGAGCTAAGCACACCGATCCCTCTTCATTTAATAGCGTCGATCCGTCCTTGACAATAGATGTCGATCCATCCTCAATAAAACATGCCGATCCATCCTCTTCAATAAAGCACGTCGATCCCTCAAGAATGCCAATCCCTGCTTTTGGGATTGAAGTACAACTTTCCAAACCGACGAACCCTGTCGATCCTTCACGAATGTTGATCCCTCCACCTTTCCAATCTTTTAAAGTATGCCGACCTTTTTACACTGAAGTATACCAATCCCTTTGCATTAAAGTATATCGACCCCTCCTATCCCATAATACCATGCCGATCCCTAGCCTTCCGTCGAGTCATGACGATCCAAGCTATGCCATTTCTGAGGATGTCGATCCATATGATACCAGTCCACACTTTGTCGATCCCCCATGCTTGGAATGTTATGCCGAGCCTTCTCTATGTCAAACCTTCCTATGCCGATCCATATTACACCAAACCCTCTTATGCCGATCCTTCGTTAATCAAGCCAATATCCACCTTTCAAGCACCTTGCATTGTTTATCCACCGACTACGTTTAATCCTGGCATCATATTATTATCTGTAGTTGATTGTCCATCCATTCATTTGAGCTAAACCTGTGATATCCCAGGCTTGATAACCGTGAAGTCCATTGGGTTAAATCCGCCCATATACTTCCTTGCCAAAAGGTGGGTTAATAATATTGATAACCTATTTTTCACAAAGATTGGTTTTATACAAGTTGGAAAATATTTTAATATCATTTGCAAAGTTGACCTCTCTATATGATTTTCAAATATACATGATTTTTCGTGAATAAGGTAATATTATGGAAGTGATTTGAAAATCCATTTTGAAGTGATTTTATGGAAATGATTTGAAAGAAAACAATTTTGGAATCTATTATAAGAATGGTTTTGATTACTGAGCTTGTATGGAATTATTTGTAGGTGTTGATTATATTTATAAATTTCTGTTTATAACCGAGTACATTTATATTTAAACCTATCACGCTTTTTATGTTATTATTCGAGCATAGTCACATTCATAGATAGATTTCTATTCTGACTTGTGGTTCGTTATAAGTTTAATAACCTCAGGTCCGATTGAGATTGTTTTACAAGTCAATATTATGAATGCATATGCTTTATGGGATACAACATAGCGTTGGACCAGATGACGATGTCGAGTATTAACTTTGCTTATATTTATATTAAAATATCATTGTATAGGTCAATGTGATGTACTTGTGTACTGAGTTGTATTTATATAAGATGGTATATTAGATTTTCAAAAATGATATAAAGTTTATCATTTTTGTTTACTCCCGTTTTGTAAATTGAGAAATTTTTATTTTTGTCTTTAGTCTTTATTATTCAATGTAGAACTCATGTACATTGTCTTGCATCGAGACGAGATATGTTTTATTTTAGATATATTTAGTTAGTGAAATGCATCAGTATTGACCTAAAGTATTATATACGTGACATCACCGCTTACGTGCCCATTTATCCGAGCTACCGGACTGTAAACTCCTTAATAACTTGTTTATGTATTAGATTGACATATATTTGAATGACATAATTTTTACAAATAGATAACTCACATGGAACTTGTATGCAATAACCTTTATGTTTTAACTAGTTTGGCACCTTGAGATAGAGAGACACAAGACCTTATGATTTCATGGAACTTTCGTAAAACCCCTCTTTATGTTTCAATATACAAAACCACCCCTCCTAAAAAATAAAAAAACTCTATGTTTTTAGTTTCAGCAAATACTGCAAGTACTTTCTTAAAAAAATTCCAAAAATAAAAATAGAGATGTTAAGATAAATATGAATTTTAGGAGTGTTTTAGTGTATGAAACTTGAAATTAAGGGACGAATACTAATTTTCACACAATTCATACCAATAAATACTTTGTCGGTATAAATAAATATACTTTAAGGCGTATTTGCTGATAAACTGGATATGAGGTTAGAGGTTATAGTGTTCACGGACGACTCTTTTGATTAGAAGCTGGTTAGAGCTTGAGTATAATGCAAAAATTATTTGTATTTTTATGTGAAGATAATTTAATTTAATTTTATAATAATTAATTATTAGTAATTAATATTTCATAATTCATCTACTACAAATGGTATATTGGAATACAATGGTACATAAAACTTTAATCAAAATACAACAGCAAAACAATACGTAGATCAACGTCATCTTACAACAATCAAAGCATCTCTAATTTCATCACGTGTCACAAAATTCTGCTGTGTATTTTAATTACTTATACCACTATGGTTGTGTTAAAGATGTTCATGCCAATTTTCAGTATAATTTCGTGGAACTTCTTCGTTAACCATTTCTTTAAATTTGGATATGTACCATTGAATTTTCTAATAACATTATGGATAACATAGCTTGCAATGACAAACTTTGCTTATTTGGCAAAACTGTATGTTAGCATATCTCATAAAATATTGAATTTATTTTGTAAATGCCAAATATTTTATCCATACGCCATGAGCAAACTAGAATGATAAAAATTGAAAATTTTATTATGTTATTTTGGAACATTTTTGCTTTGCTGAAAGTCGGGAACGTGGTGACGTTCATTATGCCAAGGTGGTAAATAGACATTTCTAATCTTGCATCATGAATCTACAAGGTAATACTTACCGGATGGTGGATGTGGAAATATTACAACTTCTTTAATCGTATGATTTAATAATTCACTATCATGGGCAGAGCCTTCCCAACCAGTCATTACAAAACTAAACGTTAAATCAAAATTAACATCAGCAAGACTATCTTGTGTTGAAAACTTCTTTCCACCTAGAAATGTCAATGATTCTTCTTCAGTAACACTCGTAATTCTATAGCTCTAACCGCATTTTGAAAAAAAGATAGCAGCGTGTAGCATACCCAATTTCATCAGGAATCTCATTGACATCTACTAGATTAATAATATCTTTAGCCAAAAGTAAGACACTGTGCAAAATCTCAGAAACATATAAACTAATGGTGTCAATGGATGAATTAAAATTTTCGCCTATCAACTTTTATGATGCTCCATGACTTATCATGTAACAAAACCTTCCAATCATTTCAGCTTATTTTTTGAGTTGAAATTAAGCCATACCTATTAGCTAGAATGTCAGTATCTAAAAGTGCCACTTTTAACACGGAAAAGATTTTGACTTCTGTTTTCATGACCATTAAGAACATCATCAACCCAATTTGATCAACGTAAAAAGAAGTATGACGTAGAATAGACATTAACTGAGTATGATTTACCATCATTCTAACAACAGAAGCGATATCGTGATCATACTCATGTGAATCATCAAAATAAAATACATCGTCACTATTAGTCGAAATAAAATACATCGTCACTATTTGTTGAGTTATACTAGTTTTCAAAATTATTTTCTAAGTTATCATACGCAAAATCATGTTTGGACATCGTTGAAAATAACTTAAGGAAGAAGGAATGAGAATGTTTTGAAATGAGTATGAGATGTTGTGAGTTATATAGAGGATTTCTCGGACGTAATATTTACATCCGACTTATTATATATACGTCCGACGTAAATGCTATGTTCGAGAAATCCTCTCCATTTTGAAACAACAAACCTTTCAGAGGAGAATAGCTGACGTAATATTTACGTCGGATGTAACATCATTACGTCGAACGTAAATATTCGCGAACCCTGTCCGTCCAGCCAACCTCTTATTCATGAACGCGTCCTTACTCACCATCATATGTGAACTATTACTACCACCTGATGTAAATATTACATAAGAGAGACCTACTGAGAAAGTGGAAATTTTTCAAGCAAATTTTAAAAATCACTTGTTAACCATTAATCACATCCGTTTTAATACAATTGGTTTAGTTATTCCGAATTGGTACTAAACCGAATGAAATGGATCCATTCAGTTTTGAATATTAAACTTAGAGAGATGATACAAAGCTTGTTTCTAGAATGTTTCATTGGTTTGATACGAGTGGTTTTTGTTTGATGATCCAAGGATCAGTATACATCCATCCCTAGTAATGACCATGAACATAGCAATATATTTATTAACAAATTTCTTTGTTAACACCAAAATGTAGTAATGACCATGAACATAGAAATATATTTATTAACAAATTTCTTTGTTAACCCCAAAATGTGCAAGGTAGAAAGGCTTAATTTGTGATAACTTGAATACCCTTATGCCGTCTAGCAAGAAGTAAGCATGTTCAATATAAAAGTCATGTACATATCATAAGCAATGGAGCATAAGAGTAATATGCAAGTCATCGGTCATATAATAATCAAGAATCTTTATTCACTTGTCGTATGCTATGCAAAGTTGATTGTACAAGTCATTATTTGCAAAAAGTCAAAAATTTACAATTGTTACTCTAAATCCTAATTTGATTTAGTGTTTACAAATTTGATAATTTAAGAAAAGTGATAAGAAAAATTCGTCTCTTCCGTGAAGTTATGGGGTCCATAGTTATACGGATTGAAGTAGGCGGTCTGGCAGCCACGTGTTTTTCGACACCCTTGATTTTCAAGGGCATTCATTGTGTTGGTGATATGCGGCAACCGTAGTTACATAGATGAATTAAGGCATCCTCCTTTATTAATGGTTTACAACATCTTTGCCACATCAATGATTTACGGCACTTTTGCCATTGATGATTTACGACATCTTTGTCATATTGATGGTTTATGGCATCATTTGCTACGCTGGTGAAATACGACATCCTTCTTTGTATTGTCAGTATTCGATATTCTACTATATTGTTGATATCCAATATTTGATATCTCACTATATTGTTGATATTCGACATCCTTCCTGGATTGTCGGTTTCCCGCATTGCTCATTATATTGATGATATACGACATTCTAATTCACATCGTTGATTTTCAGCATCCTCTACAACTATGTGACACTGATCCAACAGGGGCATTTAGGGGTTGCTATGTTTGTCCCCTAAACATAGTAAACATCGACAAAATTTCCTACTTAACAAATATTGGAGTGTATGAAATCAACCAAACGGCTATCATCGTATCAAAGTTGCCCTCGTATGCAGTTGATGCGATTCATATGTGGCACATTGTTTAGACAATGGGCTTCTTTGGAAAATAAGAATTTCTACCTAAAACGAAAACAGCTCATCTGAAACTGCAAAAGGATCCTTACTTTTAAACTTACTATTCACGACTGGAAAAAAACACAATGAATCAATGATTTCTAAACTCATTTATTCAAATATTATTATTATTTTTGAAAATTTACAGTTTTTATTTCAAATATTTAACGGCAAGTATTCGCAATTTTTGTGTAATTCATTTTTTTTTTTGTAAATAGCACTAAAATCTACAAATTTTCAGCATGAAATATATATATTTCTTTTTATATTTACTTTGTGATTTAATGCAGATTTATATTACTTAAAAGAAGAAAAACCGATGAAAATAAGTCTAGTTACAAGTGAGATGCGATGTATTTTGACATTTTGTAAGGAGACGTAGATTCCCGGTAAATAAACTGATCCATCACAATCAGGCCCAGCCTAGAGACTAGCAGATAAAGCCTGGAGATAAAGGAAGCCTATTGGGCTTTGGCAACAAAATAAAAAGGTATGCTCATAACCGTTCATATATAAATTGTATTTAAAATGTAATGGGATTTAAATTAGAATGGGTCATGGGATGTGCGTTAAAAACTGATATGGAACAACATTATTTTAAATTTATTTCAAAACTGGTATACGGGCTTGGGCATCTAAAAATGTGGGCTGGCGTGTTGCTTAGAATTCATGGGCTTGGGCAACTAAAAATTTGGGCCAGCAAGAACAGACTATGAATGTAAATTAATTAAAATATGAACAGATCAAATATGATATGCTCATGAATCATGGTATATTACTTATCATATATTCAAATAGTATATAGACAACGTTGTCTTTGGAACACACGACAAAATTCACAAGGACATATATAAAAGGTTTAAAAGTTAAATGTAAACGCATGTCACGTAAAAGAATAAATAAATGTAAATAAGATATTTGTCAAATGATATTAGAAATCACGCATTAGAAATCAACTCTTGTGGACCACCTACAACAAGGAAATGTTGTTACATCAAGAAAGCTATTGAAGATGTAATGTATGTGTCTGCCATCAATGCCAACTATATCAATGCATACAGTTGTTTGCCCCATCCAAAATAAGTATTTGGAAACAAAATGGATCTGGAAATAGGCTTTTCAAAACTGACCCCAACTCATTTACTCAACCCACTAACTCTAACATTAAAGGAGTTGGGTCTAACCCTCTTAATTTTTTTTACCCAATCCGTTTACTCATCCAACCATAATTCCTTCTCAAACCATGATAGAAGGTAGGGTTGTCAATGAATATACGAAAAATTCGAAATCTGTCCACATCCGGATCCGAAAATCAGATAAACATTCGATATCCGAAAAAGAATACGGATGCGGATTAACTGCTCAAAACTATTTATTATAATTATATTTGTTTATTTTTAACACTTTTATAATTAGTGAGATTGAAAAAAGTTTATGTTAAACTAAAATTTTTCATTTTTGACAGGTCTAATAGAAGACAATTTCTTTATCTTCGTTCGACAACCCTAACTTTGCTCGAGTGACTCTTCTTTGATGCGAGCTTAATCGTCGTTCAGATTTGCAAATCCTAGGTAATTAAGTTCTTGCAATATTTGATTTATTATATCAATAAATCATCGTATAGATTTTAAATCATTTGACTGAACATTAGTTTATTATGAAGGCAAAGTACCACACCCAATAGCCATAGTTCAATTTCAACAAATTCCCATTTCCTGTTCCATACCTTCAAAAGACCCAACATTGTTACTAAAACATGTGCACAAATTCTTTTAAGCGGTCCTCTTAAAGAAACTAACTATTGTGCCTAAATGATAGAAAAAAATTATTTTGGAATTGGATGACTTGTGATTTTGCTAGCAAACACTCAAAAATTAAAAATAGAATACTCGTGATGGAAATATATTGCCATGATAACATTTATCATAACAGCATGCATGCATGTCAGTATATCATGACCATTTGCTTTGTCTTTTTAATCTGCCACTGGTGAATCATTTTTTCATGGCTTTGCAGTTTATAATTCAAATTGTTATATGTTTTTTGTTTTCAGTATTGCATTTGTTGAGAGCAGTTTCTAACTTTGAATTATGCAGTACATTGTTAACAAAGAATATTTATCAGTTTATATCATAATTAGCAAACAAAAGCTTTTAATTTTTCATAACCTGTAATATAAATGCATTCCTCCGACAGTTCATAGCATTTTATAACCAATATTTTCTTGTGATTTTTAGATGGCGGATTATAAATTCAATTGAACATGATAATATTGTTATGGAGGATCTACACAATGAACCAGATTTGGTAAATAGTTCCGTGGAAAAAAAGTGCGTTAGGAGTACTCACTCTGAAGTGTGGAAGTATTTTCAAAAGAATGAAATTGTGTAAGGGGAAAAACAGACATATTATTGTAAGAAATGTAAGAAATCATTGGGAGGTTAAGTATAATACTTTCAATCTAAGAAAACACATATCGAGACGTTCGATGATAAGTGCAAAAGCATTAAAACTAAAAAGAAAACAATTTTTGATCGGAATAAATATAGAGAATTAATGACCAAGGCAATTATTAGACACAATTTGTCATTTAGATTTGTTCATTATGAAGGTATTCTCGATATACATTCATATCTTAATGATAAAGTTCGATGCTTTTCGAGAAATACCTCCCGTACCGATGTTCTTAAATTATATGAAAAGGAAATATTCAAGCTTAAATGTTTTTTAAAAGCATGTATGGGAAGGGTAAGTTTGACAAATGATATATGGACATCGGTTAATACAGATGATTATATCACTCTGACGGCTTATTTTATTGATAATGAATGGAAACCACAGAAAAAATTGCTGAGTTTTTACCTTATGCCACCATCCCATTCCGGAGCTGCTATTTTCAGGAAAATATCTAGTCTTTTGCTTAGTTGAGACATTAAAGATAGGATATTTGCTTGTGCATTAGATAACGCTTATTCTAATGATAAATTTGTAGAGCTATTAGGGTCTCATCTTACATATCGTAACACCTTGATTGCAAACGGAGAATATCTGCATGTGTGACGTACATCACATATTTTAAATTTAATGGTACGCGATAATTTGAAATTCATTGCTTGTGTTTAAGCAATATAAGGGAAAGCACCAAATATGTTAAAGGTTCACAATCAACAAATAAACACTTTGTAGAATGTATAGCAGATCTTTCGTTGGATAATAGCAACAAAGGATTGCATGAAGACGTACCAACAAGATGGAACTCAACCTTTGTTATATTGTAAAGTGCATATATCATAAACAATCACTTTGTCACTTAGAACTTGTTAATAAAAATTATATTGATTGTCATACACAAGAGGAATGGATGAAAGCAAAAAAAATTCCCCATTTTTTAGAAGTACTTTATAATGCCGCTTGCTTATTTTTTGAAACGAAATACCTAGCAGCTAATTTGTTTTTTCCAAAAGTTGTTATGGTTTAGTTCACATTGCAAAAGTGCATGTAATCTAATGATTTTATATCAGACATGGTAAGTACCATGTTTTTAAAGTTCAATAAATATTAGAGCGAATTTAGTATTTTGCTTTGCATTGCTTGTATTCTTGATCTCCGGTATAAGATGTAGGGTCGTTTTCATCCTAGAGGAGGGTGAATAGGGTGATACTAATAATAATAAAATTAATACGGAAATAAAAGTAAACACAAAAAGTAATGCAATAGAGATCATACACAAATTTACCCAGCTTCGGCACAATCATGCCAACGTGCTGCCCCGAAGGCTTCTATTAGAAATTAAGTAGTCATATGCTTACAAACACACGTAAACTTGCAACACCTGTAACTTGACTAACCTAACTCTAAGCTCAAAACCCTCCCATAATTCAGCCATTGAGTTGCGAATTCTCAAACGACAAAACTGTAGTTCGTACTTAGTTACACAACTAGAAATTCACCAAAAATTAAATAGAAAATTACAAACAAAATTAAACAACAAAACCTTATTACTATTTTTTAACTAAAGCTAAAAAATAAAGACCGACCCACTAAAAAAAATAAAGATGTCTTCCCCTTTTCTTTTTCTCTATGAAATGGCTTCGGCCGATTCTTTTATTTTCTCTAAAAAAAATTAGGGTTTTATTTTAAGCGCCGCTTGGAAATTAGAAGCTCGAATTCTTTAATGCTTTCGTTCCTGCTTCGTTGCTTCTTCAAGTGTTCTTTGATTTGCTTTGCAGATGCTTCACGATTGAGTTTGAATGAAATAGAAATTGGTATGGCCCTTTTCGCTTTTACTTATGTTTGACTTGATTGCCTTGTTGATTTGTTTGAACTTGAACTCGATGCTTATTGCATGATATAGGTTTATTTATATGAATGAAAACCCTATAATCTCATTTGTATATTATTTTTTGGATTTTTCATGATGTTCTGCTAAGCCATTCGATTTTTGATCGTACGATAAGTATGTTTCCTGACTTGTTCATCTTATCATGGTTTGATTTTGTTTTAGTCGATTCTGTCCTATGCTCCTATGACTTCGGCATTTTGAATTTGTGATAATATTTTGACTTGTTCATCATGTATCCTCTGATTGACTTCACTATAATTTTTCTACTCCTTGACTGTTGGAACGTATGACCATTCGCTGCTCCGACTTTTTGAAACAATCCTTGACTTTTTACTGTAAACATTTAAACTGTTGCATATGCTTGTTTGTCATGTTGTCCTTGCATTTGCTTCAAGTCCATGTCTGAATTGATTCACATGTGTGTCTACATTCATGCCTGAACTGATTTTGAAGATCATGTACATATTCATGTTATATGTTGTAGTCTTGTTCCATTGAACTCCGGTTTGCCAATTTGTCATGTCATGCTGATGTGTTCTTGTTATTTGGAGTCTGGTTCTATATGTCTAGTCCAATTATGAAGTCTTGTTCCACTCGCTTGTACGTTGCTGGCGTGTTCTTGTTATTGTGTTTTGGTTTGGACTCTCGCAAAGTTGCTGGCATGATTGTGCCTTTGTGTTCTCTATTGCATATATGTGTGTACTTGTAATCTGGTTTCATTGTGAACATGTCTGGTCAGGTTGCATAGTTGATTTGGGACTTCATGAGTCTGCACTTTGAAGCTCCTGTACATGTCTTTGTACATTTGGTTGGTTTGCACTGATTTTTTGGCCTCTGTTCATATGCATAGAACTAGTGTGGTTTTGCCTTTGATGTTGTAGTCTGGTTCAAGTGTCACCATGATGTCTCTTGAATCCTTGTGTTGAGTCTTCACGTGTGTATGCATGTTATGTCGATTTGTTGTCTCCTCACTTTGTTCATATGCACTACATTCATATTTTGTTGCTCCATGTTATTGAATCTGGTTTGTGGATCTTGTTCCATTTGTTATATGAGGCGGTTGTCATATTTGTTGGACCTGAGCACTTTTGTTGTTTTGGTCGAGACTTTATGTGTACATTGATTAGAGAGCTGCCTTGATCCTTTGTACACATCCTTTGTTCCTTTTGAACTGAATTTTGTTTGCATGCACCTAAGTTGAATCCAGTCTCGGTTTGGGTTTGACCTTGTGCTGACTTGTCCTTACAATTTTAACACGCAAATGTGTATTAGTGTGCACGGCCTTGTAGCATGTACGGTGATACACTGTGTATGTCATAAGTTGTTCGTTTATGATGAATTAAAAGAAAAATGACGACGAACATCCCAAATAACTGAGGCAAATAATATTTTCAAAACATACATATCTTTGTGAACTACAAATTTTTTTTTTCAGTTTTACCGCGTCAGTGTTTATTTTGCAGATAGTTTAGATGCTGAATGCAGGTTGGAACAAAGTTGAAGATCAAACATGAGTGAGAGTGAATATGTAGTGAGGTGAAAATTGAAAATTGAAAATTGTGTTGTAATTGAACTTGTATTATAATTAAAAATGTGTAAATGTAGTGAGAGCTCAAATTTGTACTATTTGAATTTGTAATAAAATATTTGTTTGAATAACATATTTGTTTAAATATGAATTCTGTGTTATTTATTTTATTCTACAAATATTTATTTAAATATGTGAAAAATAAAATAGTACAACAACAAATACATTTAAACGTGTGTGTGTGTGTGTGTGTGTGTGTGTGTATATATGTTTATTATCATCAAACAAAAATCATACACTATCATATTCTACAATCTCCCCCTTTTGATGATAACAAACATATATTAAGATTTTAACTTTATTAAATGTATTTGCTCTTGATGAATTCTATTTGCTCCCTCTATTTGAATGTTCCCCCAACAACTAAGCTCCCCCTTCACATATGCATGCAAAATAAAAAAAAATGAAATGCAACGAACCTAGATGGGTATATGCAAATATAAACTTATTTGCCAAAATCTTAACTTCTCTCTCCCTCTTTTGTTATCAGCAAAAGAGTAAGTGTTAGAAAATAGTGATAAAGTGATGGATACTGATACAACATTAATATTTAATGCAGTATAAATATTAAATTTCAATAAAAATCGTAAATACTCTTGTTGGCGCATATTCCATTTTAGAGTGATAGGGGTGATGTCGGCATAGAAAACCGTATAGTCATGTCTATTTTTGGTATATCTATGACATGAATTTAAATACTTGCTGATCATGTATAACCGTTAGGACTTTTAAATGAGATAGTAGTATCCCCAATTTTTACTAAAAAATTTAATTCCAAGCATCTTCTAACCACGCATAATCGTGAGGATTTTTAAATGGGTTTAAAATCAACTCGCCTATTTAATAATCAATTTTGATATATGTTCCATATATGCATAATCGTAAAGACTTTTAAATGAGCATGAAAGCGCATAATCAAAAATTCCAAGTAGTTCACCCATGCATAACCATGAGGATTTTTAAATGAGAGTGAGCACTTTTGGATAATTTTATTGCTAATTAATTAAAAAAAAGGAATAATTTCCTGTTTAAATACCATATTTTGACATACTATATTAGATTTTGATGAAAGATGGTCGTTAGAAATATGATAAAAATGGAGATGGTCATGGAATTTTTACGAATCAAAGTTATTACAAATTTTGTTTAAATTTTTAAAGAAATTACTAAATATACCGTCTCAAGTCATAATGTATGATTAATATCAACACTCATCAAAAAAAATTAGTCACTATTTTCCTTTTTGATAATCTTAGGGAGTCAGATTAGTCATCATAGACATTTAAGATCAAATCCAAAAATATAAAATCAAATTTCTAAAATGCCTAAATTGAGATGTAGTCGCCAAAAACTATTTTCTGGAAGGGGTTTTGTAAAAATATCTGCCAATTGAAAATCAGCTGAAATGAAATTTATGCAAATATTTTCTTTGTGAAAGTGATGCAACTAATGAATATCCTAACATAAAACATGTTCCACTAGTACTTTTTCTATCAACTAGACTACCAGCATAATCTGCATCTGAATACCCCTTTAACTCAAATTTGTGATAACTTAGATACCTTAAGACCAAAGCATGGGATGTGCAACTGATGCCTTACAATCCTTTTACAGCTTTTAAAATAAATTCTTTTTGACTTGATTAAAACCGTGTACATAAGTAAGCAACGAACATAATGTCTAGAAGTAGTAAGATAAAGAAGTGATCAATCATACCTTGATAGTTCTTTTGATCAACTACCTTACCCTTTCCATCCTTGTCAAATTTAATTATGGTGCTCAAATTTTCTCAGTTGATCACTGGCTGACTGAAATCTGATTATGGTGTAGATTTTCAACATATAATACATCGTTTGTTGCCCATTTTGACTCTGTCACCTTTGTATTTCTATAGGCTAAGGAATTTTTATTTGTCGTCCGTCATGTGCCTGGAACAGCCAGAATCCAGTACCACTCTTGTTGTGCCTTAACTTGCCAACACACCTACACGAGGAAGATTTTTCTGATGTATTTGTTTTTATAGGTCTATGACTGTTACTAACAAACGACTTTGGAAAACAAGTTTGTGTAGAATCAAACAGTCTATTTTTGCTCCTTTTGGCATCCAGATTTGTTTGATTTTAAAAGATTTTACATTCTTCCTTTAGGAACCCAGATTGATATGGTTTTCGCGTGTTTGGGTTTATATCAGCAATAGTTTTGATTGTGTCCAATTTTTTCACAAATTGTGCGCTTGGAGTTGGCATGATCAGTTTCACTTCTACCCTTTTTAGATAGAGTATACCCAAGTTCTTGTCTAACAATATTAACAGTTTGTTTCCCTAATAGATATTTAGTGATCTTTCTCCTTTGGAGAATTTTCCAAAAGTTGTAGATAATTGTTGGACTTATGACTTGAGAGATTCATTTTCATTCAATAACAAAGTGCACTTTTAATTGAATTTTCTCTCCTAGTATTTTCGCTTTCTTTCAAAATCAGAATTTCATTTTCAAGCGATTTAATTTTAATTTCTGATTTTTTTTATTTCCTCTTCAAATGATGGACACTTATAACACTTAAGGCACTTATTTCTATAGTTTTTAACCATTTGATCAAGCTGCATATTTAGTTCTATCAAACTATTCTTTTGTAATTCAATTTTAGCGTACTTCTCCTTAAGTCTTTCGAAATAGCTATTTATTTCATGAAAATATATAAGTAATTGAGAGTGGGTAAGTTTTGATGTCTCACTTGGCTCGTCATCATCGTTGTCACTTGTTTCTCCTCGAAGACACAGATTTTCTTTTTCACCCTCACTGCCAGTGCTTTCATCATTATCTCATCACTTTCTTTCAAAGTTGCTGCAAAACTTCTCCTTTTCGTTTTCTTTCCTTTGCTGAGCCGATTTTGAGGACAATTGGGTTTGATATTACCAAATTTATTGCACTTGTGACAAATGGTCTCCTGCTTTTCTGAGTCGTCTAGAACTTTGACTATTCTGCTCTTTACTTGCTGATTTAGGGCTAGATTTCCATACTTGCGGTTCCATCTTTTGAATCTCTTTATTATCAGTGCTAATTCAGCTGCTCCATCATCTTCTTCTTCTTCACTTTCCGTTGTTCCTTTGAGAGCTATTGATTTCTATCACGTATCACCTTCTACATGTTCTTCCTTGAATTTGATTTCTAGCTCATAAGTGGTGATATTTCCGTTGAGTTCTTCAACTTTAATTTGTTTTAGATCTTCTGTTTCTTAAATGGCAGTCGCTTTTGCTTCAAAATTTCATGGAAGAATTCTAGGGATTTTTCGAACTATTTCCGGCTCTGTGTATGGTTTTCCTAGAGATCTTGATTTGTATACAAGATTAGAAAGTCGGCCATACATATCTTTGACACTTTCATCCTTGGCCATTATGAAGTTCTCGTACTCATTACTAAGCATGGCAAGGTATGATTCTTTAACTCGAGATGTTCCTTCATGAGTCACTTCAAGCGTGTGCCAAACTACCTATGCAGTTAGAAAATGTGAGACACGATTAAATTCAATTTGATCTAATAAGTAGATAATATAATTCATAGCCTTAGCGTTAGCAAATTGCAGTTTATTTTCAAGATCTGTCCATTGATCCATCAATTTTTCAACTTCTTGATTATATACCATTATAGTTGGTGTGCTATATCCTAATTCAACGATATTTCATGCATCTATGGTTTTAGAAAAATTTCATTCTATTTTTCCAATATAGTATACTCACCATTGAACATGGATGGTCTAACTATGGACGACCTTCAGCAAAAGCATTATTAAAAAAAGCCATTAAAAAATCACATTTTTAAAACAAAATTGGTTTTAGTTGCTAGCTCTAATACCCCTTGTAGGATCGTTTTTAACCTTGAGAGGGGTGAATATGGTGATATTAATAATAATAAAAATAAATGCGTAAAAAAATAAATACAGAAAGTAATGCAGTATAGATCACATACAAATTTATCCAGCTTCGGCAAAAACCTACCTACATGCTGCTTCCAAGGTTTCTAATAGAAATTAAGTAGTCATATGCTTACAAAAACAAGTAGACTTGCGACACCCACTAATTTGACTAATCTAACTCTATGCTCAAAACCTCTCCATAACTCAGCCAATGAGTTGTGAATTCTTGAACTACAAAATCGTAGTTCGTACCTACTTACACAACTAGAAATTCACCAAAAATTAAAAAGAAAATTACAAATAAAATTAAACAAAAACCCTATTACTATTTTTTAACTAAAGCTTAAAAGTAAAGACTGACCTACTAAAAAAATTATGACATCTTCCCCTTTTCTTTTTCTCTGTGAAATGTCTTTGGCCGATTCTTTTATTTGCTCTCAAAAAAAAAAAAAGGGTTTTATTTGAAGCATCGCATGAAAATTAGAAGCTCGAATTCTTTGATGCTTTCATTCCTGCTTCACTGCTTCTTCTATCAGTATTCTTTGATTTGCTTTGCCACCACTTCACGATCGAGTTTGAATGGAATAAAAATTGGTATGCCCCTTTTCAATTTTATTTATCTTCAACTTGATTGCTCTATTGATTTGTATGAACTTGAACTCGATGCTTATTGTCAATGACGATATGGGTTTTTTTATAAGGATGAAAACCCTATAGTCTCAGTCGTATAATTCGTTTGAATTGTTCATGATGTTCTGCTCAGCCATTCGATTTTTGATGGTGCAATAAGTATGATTCTGACTTGTTCATCTTATCATGGTTTGAATTTTGTTTTAGTCAATTTCGTCATGTGCTCCTATGATTTCGGCATTTTGAATTTATGATAATATTTTGACTTGTTCACCATGTTTCCTTTGATTGACTTCACTGTAATTTTCCAACTCCTTGACTGTTCGAACGTATGACATTCGCTGCTCTGACTTTTTGAAAAAATCCTTGAAATTTTACTATAAACATTTTAACTGTTGCATATGCTTGTTTGTCATGTTGTCCTTGCATTTGCTTTGAGTCCGTATCTAAATTGATTCATGTGTGTGTCTACATTCATGCCTGAACTGATTTTGAAGATCATGTACATATTCATGTTATATGTCGTAGTCTTGTTCCATTGAACTATGGTTCTCCACTTTGCCATGTCATGCTGGTGTGTTCTTGTTATTTGGAGTTTGGTTCTATATGTCTGGTTCAATTACGAAGTCTTGTTCCACTAGCTTGTATATTGCTGGTGTGTTCTTGTTATTGTTTTCTAGTTTGGAGCCTTGCAAACTTGTTGGCTTGATTGTTGCCTTTGTGTTCACTGTTGCATATATGTGTGTGTACTTGTAATCTGGTTTCATTGTGAACATGTCTGGTCTGGTTGCACAGTTGATTTGAGGCTTCATGGGTCTGCACTTTGAAACCCATGTATATGTCTTTGTACATTTGGTTGGTCTGCACTGATTTTCAGGACTCTATTCATATGTATAGAACTAGCTGATTTTGCTTTTGATGTTGTAGTCCGGTTCAAGTGTCACCGTGATGTCTATGGAGTCCATGTGTTGAGTCTTCATGTGTGTATGCATGTTATGTTGAGTTGTTGTCTCCTTACTTTATTCATATGCACTACATTCAGATTCTGTTGCTCCATGTTATTAAATCTGGTCTATGGGTCTTGTTACATTTGTTATATCCTTTGTACATGTGATTGAGGCAGTTGTCATATTTGTTGGACCTAAGCATGTTTTGTTGTTTTGGTCGAGACTTCATGTGTACATTGATTAGAGAACTGCCTTGATCTTGTGTACATGTCTTTGTACTTTTTGAACTGAATCTTGTTTGCATGCACCTGAGTTGAATCCAGTCTCGGTTTGGGTTTGACCTTGTGCTCACCTGTCCCTGCAATTTTATACATGCAAGTGTGTATCAATGTGCACGACCTTATGCATGTATAGTGGTACACTGTGCATGTCACAAGTTGTTCGTGTATGATGAATTAAAAGAAAAATGAAACTTAACAACCCAAATAATTGAGGCAAATAATATTTTCAAAACACACACTTCATTGTGAGTTGTAAAATATTTCTTTTTCAATTTTACCGCGTCATTGTTTATTTTGCAGATAGTTTAGATGCTAGATACAGGCTAGAATAGAGTTGAAGACCAAATATGAGTGAGAGTGAATATGTAGTGAGCTGAAAATTGTAAATTGAAAATTGTGTTGTAATTGAACTTGTATTGTAATTAAAAATGTGTGGATGTAGTGAGAGTTCAAATTTGTATTATTTGAATTTGTAATAAAATATTTGTTTAAATATGAATTCTGTATTATTTATTTTATTCAACAAATATTTATTTAATTATGTGGAAAATAAAATAGTACAACAACAAATACATTTGAACGAATATATATATATATAGTATCATCAAACAAAAATCATACACTAACATATTCTACATAAGATATATTTTGTCGAGTTTGTCACAAAAGGCTTTGTGGCAATGATTATGGTGAAAGGTTTGAGGTGGTAAAGATAAAATTAAAAGGTTTATATGAGGAGTACAAAAAAATAGAGAAAGAACCCAATAATGAAGTAAGTGGATTAAAAGGATTAGATCCCAGCAATCTATTTATGGAACCTTCTTTGTGGGAGTGTCCTGATGTAATGGAAGAATTTGATATATTTAGATACTCTAAGTTTGCTAAAAAATTCTCGTAATTCAGAACTTAAGTTATATTTAGAAGGTTAACTAATAGATCGTAAGTTACCACTCTATATTCTTTCATTTTGGCAGTCTAAACAACTTAAATATCCCATTCTCTCTCATGGGAAAAGACGTTTTAGCCATGCCTATCACCACCATTGAATCTGAAAGCGCATTTAGCGTTAGTAGAAGGGTTTTGGACGATTATCGCAGTCCCCTTAAAGATGATATTGTGGAGGCATTACTTTGCATGCATGATTGGTTATATGGGAAAGAAAATTCTATGAAAGTGGATCAAGAAGATGAAGATATTTCCAAATTTCATGTTGATGCATAGCAACTTACTCAATTTCCTACACCATCCTTAGGTGATCATTGATTGCGTAGTAGAAGGTACAACTTTTATTTTTATTCTGTTTTGATATAGTTACTTTTCATTTTTTTTATGAAAAGTTAATTAGAATTTTGGGTATTAAAAGTAAAAATGGTATTAAATATAAAGGCTGGAATAGAAAAGTGGGACTTTGGTCACGTGATATTCAATGTTTATAAAACAATAATTATAGTTGTTGATTCATAATTGTCATTATTGTCATTTGCCTCATTCTTTGCACTTTCAAAGAAAATTTCACTCATGCTCAAAATACTGAAATTTGTTTTTAAGGACGTCCATGTATGTGCAAGTAATTTTAAGGCATATACAACTCTATCTATATATCCAACAACTTCAAAACTACAACTTCTTAATTCAATAACAATTTTGAATGCATATACCAACTCTATTTACATTAGTAAAGAGCTCTTTGTGGCTATGCTTTTCAATGCATTTTTTCACTACCGAGCATTATAACATTAGTATTTTAGTATTTGAACGGAATATTATATCTCTTTGTGGTTATGCTTTGAAGCCTGGAATATATCCCAACAAAAAATATATAGTTGTATCTCAGTTTATGATATATATAATTAAAATGTAAATTTTATTTAATCCTTTTTAGCTTAAAAGAAACTTCTTCCTTATTTCCAAACTTCTTTAATATTTTGGTGTAGTTTAAATAGATAAAAGCGACTATTTGTGAACTTCTTCCTTCTTAGCTGAAAGATTTTAAGTGATGATGAATATTTGTTTGTTTCCTTTGTCCATAGATACATTATCAACTGGATTTTCACCATACATTATCATGTCTAATACTATTTGAAACTAAAGTATTATATTTTTTATAACAAATATGATGCAGGTATGCATTTTGTGACTATAATATTAATTTTTAAAAAGTCAATATCAGAATTTAGATGATGTATGCTGGATTATAAAATGATGAATGTTGAAATTAAATGCAGGTATATATTTTTTGAAAACAAATAATGTAACTTTTATATTGATATGTGCATGTTATTAACCATCTCATTTTACGACATTGCTTCTGTCTTGTTGCTACAGGTGATTTCAGCACTTCACCATTTCAGCACTTCGGGCTTTGTTTTAGTTTTAGGCTTTCTTAGGCTATCTTTTGTATGTCATGCATGATGTTGAACTACTTACGTATGACATGTATGATGTAGAACTGCTTTAGTGTTTAGTTATTTTGGTTCAGTTTATGACATATTGCAGTTTTAAACTGTCCTTTGTATGTCATTTTCAAATATGTTGCATTTTTATGTTGGCTCCTTTTATTTTTGATGCAGTTTTTTGATAATATGATGTATTTTTTTATTTTTTGGTGAAGCATTTTTGGTTATTTAAATGGTATTGATAATATAATGGTGTAGTGTTTCATTTTCTAGTACATGTTTTGCTATTTACAGTGCAATTTTAGTTAAACGGGTCGGGTTGACCCTTTTATTAAACGAGTTGGGTCAGGTTAACCCGTTTATTAAACAGGTCATATGGGTCGGGTTATTTTACATCTTGAATGGATTAGTTCAAATTTACCCAAACTATTTATGACCTGACCAAACCCATTTGATGGGCCTAGTTAGAAAGTGTATGTGGCTTAACTATCTAGATGTGCTTGCACGCCTAGTATTGAGATTATGGGCTATAATACTTGTTTTGGGTATATTTTTTTTTATTCTTCAGTGACTATGTTTGGTTGATTTTATCAAGGCCGATATCTTTTAATTCAAGAAATATTCATCATACATTTCAATTAACGATGAAAATATCATAATTTCTAAAAAAAGCAAGGTATTTTTTCTTTAATCATCAATGATTTACATATGCGTATACCTATGAAGGAGAAATGAACTGGGTTCGGCACTCAAATAAAATTCATTTTCTATCTTGTTTGTTGAATTAAATAAAGTAACAGTTAAAGGAGAAATTTGTTGTGTTTTTTTATTTTTACTTGCTTCTTTTCTAAAATCTAATTGTGTAGAAATCATTAGGCAACTCGAACTGTTTAAGAGTATTATATATTTTTGATGTTTGACATTACACATAATTGGGACGTTAGAGGATGTTGCTTAATTTAATATTTTCTTCTTTTTCATTTATCATATCTTGTATTTCCTTTTTAAGTTTACCTAGACTCTAATTAATATGAGTACATATTAGAGCCATGCCCTAGAGAATTTTTTAAATCCAAAATCATAGTCTCTCTCCTTCTTCTTCTTATTTATTTTATATTTGTTTAATTAAATTATTTCTAAAAATGTATTTATTGGAGAATATTTCTAATATAGTATAAGACTAGGCTTCAATCCCGCTTAAAATTTTATGGTTTGATTTATCGTGAAGTGAATCACCTTCTCTTTCCTCTACCCAAAATATTCCTATCATCCACAACCCTCAGCAACTCCATCAACCACCAACAAACTTCTCCATCAATTTTGTTGCATCCAGTGACTCTTGCATGTCGGCTTCGACCAACACATGTAATCTTCTATAACAACCCACACTTCTCTATATTGGTAGGTAAGTGAAATATGTTTACATAACCAAGCAATGTAAACGAGCTTAAATCTTAGAAAATGTTGTAGTTTGATTTTTTTAAATTTAATAATAAACTGCGCATTTTTGGGACTAAAAAGTTGTAGATGCCATAACTTCTAATAGGAGCAGAATTAGGACTTGATTCTTGTTCCAAACGAAAGATTTGATATCTTCCCTTTCATGATAGTAATTTGGCCCAACCAGATATGACTGTTTTAATTTTTGGTGGATTCAGGCATATTTTTGGTCTAATGTGTTAATTTTAGAATTTTGGATAACTAAGATATGGAACAGCCACTATCTCAATCCATTTCAACAAAAAATTATCATAAAACCAACATTAAAGTACCCCCCCCCCCCCCCGAAATCAACTTAAAAACTTACTACGTTTTCCTGTAATCAAAGGATTAAGGGAATCAAGCTTAGGGGAACCATTAGAGATAATCAAATCATCATTTTGGAAGGGAAATTCATTAGCCACGGCCGTTCATTTCGGATCCATAATAATTTGGAACTGATTTGGTAGCTTTTCCGTTAATAGGAGAGTGGTTTAAAACCTCTTTCTATTATATCATTCTATACATCTTTATAAAATGCTTTGAATCCATTTTTCAAGCTAAAAACTATATTTTGAAATCAGAGCTGATTTGAAAAGGAATTTCAAATTTTGTTTTAATGATTTTAAATGCGTTAAATCCTATATTTGGATGACATAGACCTATGTATGTGTATCGGGTATATGTTAATATTTATGTGAATTATGATGCATGATATGACGATGTTTGATAGTGTTGTGTTTGCATGTTTGTATGTATGGATGAAACATTCGCATTGAGTGATATAGAGGATATTTATTCTGTGGATGGAAATCTTTCGAGTGTATAGGAAGGCGCGCTATATATGTCTGGGTATTTAATGGATTGCATAGGGATAAGGAGTTCATAACCATAGTATACTTTGATGGATTTACTATAAAGTGTATGGATTTGATCGATGAAAATAAGGCATTAACATGAATCAAAATAGCAAGGCAAAGATGGCGCAATTGCTGGAATAAATGCTATAATAAGTCATCTTTTCGATCCTCATAAGTCGACATTAATACATCCATGGTATTTACGTGCCGAACATGCAAGTGTTGGAAAGATATATCATTGGTGTGAAAGAAAAGAAAACGATAGAATGGATTTTCACAGTGTGGCAAGTAATCTATAATATATCAATAAATATTTACAAAAAGAAAACTTCTATATACATACATCATTTAAAGTACAATAGTTTTATCATTAGACCTTGGACAATTATAACAACCTGTCCTAACAATTTCCAATGAATACAACAAGAACAAAACAATGGAAGATAAAGTATGAGAATATGCCTTGGAGGATCCAGTTCATCTCCTAAAGCTCCAAAGTGTCCAACTAAATTTGGAAAATATGCTCGGCTGACCTGAGCATTATTAGAAAAATAATGCTCGAATTAGTTTGGTAAGGCCAGTGTGAGAAACACAATCAATGGATTCTTAATATTTTATAAAACATTTCAAAATAAAGGTATCTACACTTAAACACAGATGATTTATACCTTACGATAACCAAACCTTTTTTATTATAAAATCCAATGATATTATAATAATGCCTAGAGGGGAAAATAAATATATAAAATAGCTCAAATGCTTTCATCTCATATTTCAGCGTAGTTAGGCACAACTAAGTCCATAAAGGCACGTAGTGAAGGTCGAATTTCCATCAATGATAATGCTACTGGGGTACCGCCTGCTACAGCACACCTCTAGAATAATGTACCGAGGTCAAAAAGAACTTTTTACACCCCTGCTACACAGAGCTGGCTGCCCCTTTAACAAGGCATACCAGATTACATCATTCCTTGTGAACCAAGGCTACAAAAAATGTGCACCAGCCATGGCCACACTCTTCCCATGCACATGCATATCAAAATCCATAAATATCGAATCAAGATCGAGGAATGATGCTCCTAATGGTAGTGAACCACATAGCTCTCCTGCATATCCCTGGTTTTAGTCATTACCGGGTTATGAAGCTTGTAAGGTCACGATTACCTTTTTCCTCTCTTAGCATTCTGCTTGGAATGCTAACACTGCCTTCCAGGCCCTAATAAGATGCTAGCATTCGTCCATACAAGTTGCTCACGATAAGAACAAACAGAATGCACTATTTCTACCACATCCATTTTGGAATCACCCTTAGGATTACTAATAAGTACCCTTGCACTTCAAAAGGCTCCATATTTAATAATCTCGAACTAGTCTTGAACCTCTTTCAAAGTGTCGAACGCGCATATGGTTTCGAGTCATCTCATATAAGTACACTCTCTTTCTTACCAGTCGCTCCAAAGTCCAATCGATATTTTCGGTAAAAATCAACTCTGGTTCTTTTGGAAATAATCAGACAAAATCATAAGAGCGGTGGTTACCTCCTAACCATTTAAAAGGACGCATTTTCTTACCATTTGTCCTAAAAGAACATCACGAGATTTATACGCACAGTACAACATCGTCGAAGACGACTGTGCCATATAACTCCCTTGTTTCTCCTAAATATTTCCAAAATTATATTTTGGTCTACATTTGATAGTGGGTTATTCAACTATCAAATAAATAATTAACATAGATTTAATATCATATGTGATCCACTAAGCCTCTATTAATAAATCTTTCATTAAAATTCCTTTCAATTATTTGATTCAAAATACCTTCTCAAGAGAGTATATTCACATTCCATTATACTTTCAATACTAAGATAATATATCCATATACTTATCCGAATGGTATAAGTATATCAACAAACCCTAAGGAAGATTTCTCTTTCCAAATAGCATATCAAAATATTTCTTTCTATAAACCAAACCGCTATGCTTCGGTGTCAAGTATGAAAAGAATGTTTTCGTACCGCCATAATTAGGAAGGATCATTTATCAGACTATTAAATCTCATTCCCTTTATAAGATTCCCTTTTTATATGCCTATTTTATATTTACAAATCCTTTTATAAATCTCCAAATAAATTTGCAAAACTTCTTTCATAGATGAAAATGATTTATAAAATTCCTTTCAATTTATAAAACTCTTTTCTGTTAATAAAACTCTTTCTATGAACAAAACTCTTTCTATTTATAAAACTCTTTTACAAAATATCGTTTGTAAATCCCCTTTACAAAATATCATTTATAATTCTCCTTTATTAAATTAATTAATTATCTTTAAACATCATAAATAAACAATTAATCAACTTTAAACCATCATTAATAAAGTAAATAAATACTTTTGAAAAAATCATTAATAAATTAATTAATTAACTAACTTAAACCATAACTAAATAAAATAATTAATTTAAACAACCTTAATAACATAATTACATAATTTTAAAAAACATTATTAATATAATAAATAAATTTTAACCAACATTAATAATATAATTAAATATCTTTAAGCAATTAAATAATTAAATACTTTAACATCTTTAATAAAATAATGAAGTATTTTTAAACAATTATTGATAAAATAATTAAATAACTTTAAAACAATTATTAATAAAATAATTAAATAACCTTTTAGCAAATTTTTGATAAAATGATTAAATAACTTTAAACATCTTTTATAAAATAATTAAAATCATGTAAAATTAAATAAACACTTAAGCTAATTTTCTTATAAAATTGAAGTTAAATTAAGTCCATAACTTCACAAATTCGGAAAGAGGCTAGGCAACCACAATGGTTGTAAATCAAGTTAACATTTAATTCAATTTGACTTTTCAAGTCATAAAATTGGTATTTAATTGAGCAACATGTATGTAAATCAAATTCATAATTGACCATCTATAGTTAATGCGTCGTTTACCCCATATAAATCAACTGGCATAAAATTAAATGTCCAAATTAATTTAATAGTAGAACGGGGATTTATTCTGCTGAACGTATGTCATCAATAATTTATTTCATTTAATGATAGCAGAACAGGAATTTATTCTACTAAACAAATGTCATTAACAATCTATTCCACATTTGTTTGGCTACTTAATGGACATATAAAGAGAATCCCTTACATTTAACCATTCTTTGAAAAAGAAGGTTGTTTTTTAAATAAACCGATCCTTAGAAAATTAAATAGTTAAAAATAAAACCTTTATTTAATAATAATTAAATCTTAACTAAAACTTAACTAAATAATTTATTAATGATTAACTTGGCCTAATTAATAATTAACTAATGAAACCTTGATTAATTAGTAGTTATTCAATAATTAAGCCTCAGTTAAATAATTAATCTATACTTAACTAATAAAAATTTAAACCTTTGTTAATTATAATTACCTTACTTAATTAATAATTAAGATCTAATTTCCTTTACTTAATTAATTTATTCAGTGCTAATTATCTTTACTTAAATTAAATAATTAAATAATCATTAACACTTACTTAATTAATAATTATTAATTACCTTTAACACTTATGGAATATTTTGAAAATACTTTTCGAAATTTTTTAAGATGAAAACACTTTTAGTTTGCAAAAAGAGTTCGTTTTCACTAGGTATATCTGTAGCGACTATCGTTATGGATACCATAATTTTAAAATTAGTTTTACTTGTCTATTACTCTTCAAAACTTATTTTTTACTTTCTTAAACTTGTATTAGGGTTCTGGAAAAAAAACAAAGTTTTAAGCATATTAACTTTTCTAGGGAATAAATAAGTGAAAATATGTTTAAACCAAGGATCTCGATGTCGCAAACAAGCAACTTTAAGTGCTAGCTTCATTTTAGAATACAATAACTAACGCATAAGCCCAAACACTTATACACATGCTAACCAACATACACAAAGTAAAAAATCATTATTTTCCATTACCACCTAACATTCAAATTATACTTCAAAATATAATATATTTTCAACCCATATTAACACAACTACTAGCAATAACATAAAGTTCAAAGTTGGTTTAAAATGTGTGCTTTACTCACCATAAATCAACCAAATCAGATCTACTACAAACTCTAAACCAACACTCTAACTTAGGTTTTCTTTTTAAAAACTTGATCTCTTTGCCTTGGGAAGTGAAATATGGTTCGACCATGAGGTGTTTAGGCTCAATCCAATCTTGAGGAGGTGGGTTTTGGCCTGTCTTTGAAGGAGAGGAGGTGTAGAGAAGGTTAGAGGTATATTTAAGTTTGATTTAAGGTTTTAAAAGTGGAAAAGATAAAATTTTAAATTTAAAAGTTTAAGAAGCCATTAAAATGTTTAAGAATTTAGAAATAATGTGATGGAGTTTATAAAAAATAATAAATGAATGAAATACGAGAGAGAGAGAGAGAAATTAGGAAATTATCTTTATAAAAAATGGAATATGCAAATTACTAAAATGCCCTTTAAGTACATACCCTTCATCCTCATTGTGACACATCACCAAATACTCCTCCATACTTCTTCCACACGCCGCAACCCAAGCTCCGCTACTTTATCCACCATTTTGTTTCCATTCCTTAGCACTGTGATATTATATAATGTGACATTTCCCTTTTATTTAAAATTTTAAATTCTCTAGATAAATGTCACAGCACTTATTATTTTCTTTAGCAAATGTATACTTACCATTGTGAGAAATGTGGATTACGGATCTTAAGGCTAAAATTAACACTAGATTGGAAGGGGGAGAGGTGAATAATGTTTAAAGGAAATACTAAATCTTTTTGAATTTATATTAATTTGAACACAAATGTATGCAATATTCAGACACAGTTATGACCATAGAATCAAACACAGATGCAGAAATAAAGTAAAAGCAATAAGGAAAGAACACACCAGATTTTATACTGGTTCGAAGTTACTCTACATCCAGACCCGCATACAAGTACGGATTTCCTTTCAAAATCGATTTTTACAATTGCACCCTGGATTTCAAGGCCACAAGATACACCACTCTAGATCCACAATCCTATGGGTAAAGATACTTGATTTTACGGGAAACAAGTTCATCCAATTGATTTCACAGGCTATAATCACACCTTTTCTCGCTTGATTGATTTCGCAGGCTACAATCACACCTTTTCTCACTCAATTTATTACAAAGAAGCCTATAACTCTAAATAGCACCGAGATCTTGCTGAGATAGTGATAGACAATCAAACCAGAAACAATCTAGTTAGATTCAATGCTGATTTCGGCAGAGTAATGTTAAAAATATATATAAAGAAATATCAAAGAAGAATAGGAGTGAAATCGGAGAAAATATGAATATAAATTCGTTTAAAAATGCCCTTATTTATAGTAAAACAATAGCCATGTCCATTCGTGAAAGGATATGACGAATAGACACTTCCTTTGAAATTTAAGTTTTTGAAATAAACTGCCACCTTGTCGACAAGGGTATGTGGGGGTTGCCGATAGGCCTATGGTATTTGTGGTAATTTATTTTTCTTTGAAAATAACTTCTATCCTGTATTAGAACTATTATTAAACTTTATAAATGTACTTAACTATAGTTAAAATACATAAATAGGTATAGAGAATAATATATATAAAATTTTACTATATATTTAAATCTAAGTATAAATATTAAAAGCGAAATATATTATAATTAAAAGATAGTTTAAAACCAAGGATAATTTGATTTTGAAGACAAAGATTATTTGAAGCTAAAAGTATTTAAAACCAGATAGATGTTTTTGATTCTTTTAAAAGGAAGATTTTGAAATTATTTTGAAAACAAGATATAATTTTGTAAAACATTTGAATAAAAGTTAGTGGATACAAAACAATGGTTCCACTAGATTTTTCGTAGGTTCCATCATACTTAGGGTTCCATCCCTTTAAGGGGCTTGAAGTAGATTCCATTCCACGAATAAATTGGATTTTAAGATGCCAGTGCTTTTCTAGGAGTGTTAACAAAATTCCTAACTAAATTACTTATTATTGAAATCTTGAACTCTTGATAATCTAGATACTCACAAGTCTTCAATCTTGATATCTTCAGTCTTGAATCTCTATACTGTGCACTCTTCATTCTTGATACCTACATGGTTAAATCCTACATATACATATATATCTAAACTATAATGTTAGTATTTATTTTATAATCTTATTCTACGGTTGTTGTCATCAAAAACATCTTCTCAGGGACTAACCATCTCCCCTTTTTCAATGATGACAACCTTTGTTTATAAAATATTATTTCTATCCTAATAACTCCCCCGAAAACTAATAACTCCCCTTTAATCTATGCCTAACTATCCTATTTTATACTTCTCCCCCTTTGTCATCAACGAAAACTGACTCCAAACTATATAACTCCCCCTTATTCTAATACTATATAACATGTGATTATAATGATAGTGTTATCATAAATAATCATCACTTAATTCTAAAACTAAAACTTAGTCCTTAATTGCTAACTATCCTAACTAAGAATCATTTATTAATTATAACTATCCGAACTATCCTAACTATCCTAACTAAGAAATCAAATGTAAGAAATCAAATATAAGAACACAAATCATTTATTAATTATATATTGTAATATTTACATTTGCATTGAAGATGAAAGTAAGATCATATAACAATAAGAAAGAGATAAAAGAAACTAATGTGTGTCCTTGAAAATGGGAGATCTATGAACCGAGCAATTTGGGTAGTGGAAACAGAAATTTCCACGTTGTTTGACTAGATTTCCATCCTTTTCAAAGCACACTTCGCCAACGCAAACAACTTTGTCATCATCTTTAGCGTGCTCTTCTTTCCTGAAGGCTTCTTCTTCTTCCTCGCTTTCCTCTTGCACTTGATCTCCTAAAGATTCTTCATCAATCAAGATTGGATTAGCGCGATTGTCCATTAGAAACTTTTGCAAATTTCTAAGGATTTTGCCTTGCCGCCTTGTTCTTTGGCCATTCTAAGTTGCACAACTTGAATTACAGTCATTAGTTGCAGTGCATCCTTTAAGGAATCCTCCATTTTCATCACTCGTGCACGAGTAGTTCGTTGAAATGGTCCAGTAGAAGGAGAAGGGAATGAAAAGGTTGAATTTTTGTTTGATTTGGAAGAGGAGGCCATTGTTTAGTTGTTTTCAAAAGATAGATCAGAGAAAGGACAGAAAGAATGAACAAAATTTCGAAATAAGAAGAATATATAACCACTTATTTGAATTTTGGTGGGAAAATTTCAAAAGTAAAAAAAAAATCATTACATGTCGACAAAGGCAAGGGAGGGTTGTCGGCATGGTACTTGATATTTTTGCTATTTGATTTATTTTAATTTAGCTTTTAATTATACTTTGTCATTCATATTCTATATTTCATTTATTGAACAAATACCTATTTCTCTTCTTAATTTAGTAAATATAGTTTCATTTAAGGGTTTTGTTAAGATATAAGCAATTAGGTTCTCGGAATTGACATAATCGAGAGTAATTACTTCCTTACTTATATTATCTCTGAGAAAATGATGTCTGATATCAATATGTTTAGTTCGAGCATGATGACTAGTATTTTGGATAAATTTAGTGCACTAGTATTATCACAACAAATTGGTGATTTTGAGATATTTAAACCAAATTACTTTAAAGTTTGTTGCATAAATATTACTTGAGAACACGCCAAAACAGTAGAAATATACTCTGCTTCAGTTGTTGATAAAGAAACTGTGTTTTGCTTTTTACTAAACCAGGAAATCAAAGAATGCCTTAAAAAGTGACAAGTTCCACTTATACTTTTTCGGTCTAATTTACAACCAGCATAATCGGCATCACAATAAGGTATTATTCAAAAGAATCATTTTTAGGATAAAATAAGCCATAATCAAAGGTGTGTTTAACATATCTTATGATACGTTTTATAGCTTTTAAGTGGGTCTCTTTAGGTTGGGATTGATATCTTGCACAGAGACAAACACTATGCATTATATCAGGTCTACTAGCAGTGATATAGAGTAGTGATCCAATCATTCCTCTATATAATTTTTGATCTACCTCGTTCGAGAGATCTTCTTTACTTAGGTACTCATTGGTTGCCATGGGAGTGGGTTTTCCACTTGCAGTAGTCAAACTAAATTTACTAACTAGGTCTTTAGCACATTTTTCTTGACTAATAAAGATACCATTATCTAATTGTTTCATTTGCAATCCTAGAAAGAAGTTTAATTCACCCATATGACTCATCTCAAACTCTTTTGTCATCATTTAAGAAAATTCTTTATTCATTTCAAAATTAGTTGATCCAAAAAAGATATCATCTACATAAACTTGTACTAATTGAATACCATTTTTATTTCTTTTAATAAAAAGAGTATTATCAACTTTACCAATTTCAATGTTTGATTGTAATAAGTAAGATCTTAGTCTATCATACCAAGCTCTAGGAACTTGTTTTAGACCATATAGAGCTTTCTTAAGTTTGTAAACATGATTTGGTAGTTTTTCATGTTCAAAAAGTGGTGGTTGTTCAACATATACTTCCTCTTTTACAAATCCATTTAAAAAGGCACTTTTAACATCCATTTGATATAATTTGAAATAACATGATTAGCGAAAGAAAGTAGAATCCTAATGGCTTCTAATCTTGATATGGGTGCAAAGGTTTCATCAAAATATATTCCTTCTTCTTGACAATAACCTTGAGCGACTAAACGGGCTTTATTTCTAACAATCTCCCCTTGTTCATTCATTTTATTTTTATAAACCCGTTTAGTTCCAATTATAGTTTTATATTCAGGTCTAGGAACAAGTTCCCAAAAAAAAAATTCTAGTGAATTGATTTAGTTCTTCTTGCACAACCAAAATCCATGAATCATCAGTTAAAGGTCTAATTAAAATTCTATTTAAAATATAACAGTCGGTAGCAGCTGCTTCTGCCCAAAAATACTTTGGTAATTTACTATCTGAAAGCATAGTTCTCGCACACTCTTGAATCGTCCTATTTTTACGTTCTACTACTCCATTTTGTTATGGAGTTCTTGAAAATGAAAAATTGTAAGTTATTCCCTTTTTATTGCAGAATTCCTTAAACTTTTCATTTTCAAATTCACCACCGCGATCACTACAGATGGTTATAATTTTTAGAAAAAGTTGATTTTGAATCCTTTTTGTAAAGTTCTTAAAACATTCAAAAGTATCACTTTTGTGTTTCAAAAATATTGTCCATGTAAATCTATAATATTCATCTATAATTACAAAAACATATTTACTATGGTTTATTGACAGAACTTGAGATGGACCAAATAAATCAAGATGAAGTAATTCAAGAGTTTTTGAAGTTAAAATCATGTCTTTTAATTTAAAGGAACCTTTTCTAAGTTTTCCTAATTGACATGCATCACATAAACTATCTACTTTAAAATTCATTTTAGGGAGACCTCTTAGTAGATCATGTTTTGACAGTCTAGATAAGAGTTTGAAACTCAAATGCCCAAATCTCTTACGCCAAATCCAAGGTTCACTTGTATTTGCCAAAAGACACAGGTTATCAATTGAAACTTTCATACTAAGAATATAAATATATTTTTTCTTAATTCCCTCAAATATTATGGTTGAATTATTATCTTCAATGTGACACTTATCTTTTTCAAATTTAATTTTATATCCTTTATCACAAAGTAGACTGATACTTAGCGGATTACGTTTCAGATTCTTAACTAGAAAAACATTAGTAATAATAGGAGTTTCAGAGTTACCGACTTTGCCGATGCCAATCACATATCCTTTTGAGTTGTCTCCAAAGCTAACCAGTCCTACATCTTTGTATATTATATCGTTCAACATATCTGGATTACCAGTAATGTGTCTAGAGCATCCACTATCGAGTATCCATTTATTCTTTTTTATCTTCATAATTTGTCCATTGTGAATTGATTCCTCAACACCTATAAAACATTTTTCCTGCACATCATACAATTTTGGTAGACAACTTGAATTTGAATATTGATTATATGCAGACGCAAGAGACAATGATGATCTGAATATTTCTAAACTAGTATTAAAAAGTTTTTTAAACAAAGCCATTTTAAAAGCTTTTTCAAAAATCATATTATGAAACTTTTAAAACCTTGCTCCGATACCAAATGTGAGAAATGTGGATTGCGGATCTTACGGCTAGAATTAACACTAGAGGGAGGGGTGAATAGTGTTTAAAGGAATTACTAAATCTTTTTGAGTTTATATTAATTTGAACACAAATGTATGCAATATTCAGACACATATATGATCACAGAATCAAACACAGATGTAGAAATAAAGTAAAAACAATAAATGAAAGAACACACTAGATTTTATACTGGTTTAGAGTTACCCTACATCCAGTCCCGCATACAAGTACAGGCTTTCAAAATCAATTTTTACAATTACACCCTCGATTTCAAGGCCATGAGGTACACCATTCCAGATTCATAATCTTCTGGGAAGAGATACTTGATTTTATGGCAACAATTTCACCCAATTGATTTCACAGGCTACAATCACACCTTTTCTCGCTTAATTGATTTCATAGGCTACAATCACACCTTTTCTCACTCAATTTATTATAAAGAAGCCTATAACTCTGAATAGCACTGAGATCTTGTTGAGATGGTGATAGAGAATCAAACCAGAAATAATCTAGTTAGATTCAATGTTGATTTCGGCAGAGTAATGGTAAAAATATATATAAAGAAATGTGGAAGAAGAAGAGGAGTGAAAGAAGAGAAAATATGAATATAAATTCGTTTAAAACCGCCCCTATTTATAGTAGAACAACAGCCATGTCCGTTCGTGAAAGGATATGAGGAATAAACACTTCCTTTGAAATGGTGTGAAACATCTCAAACTCATATACTCGAATCTTGGTTCAAAAACTATGTGAAAAGAAGAAATGAACTACGTCCAATAAATGTACATATTTTATTGTTCACACTATTACCAATACTTCTTCTGTTAAAATTATTTATGAAAAAATTTCATAAAAATAACACGGTTTGATTTAATCTTTTCATTTAGAATTTAAGTTGAGAACTAAATATTTGGTTTTTATTTTAAAATCCTTTTTAAATGATACAGTATATTTTAATCACAGAAATATATATACACACACACACATAGCTCGAGTAATCCTATAATGATACTAAGGAACTGGGCACTACAAAATATTATCATACATTCTCTTACCAAGAAGGTAATACTTAAGAGAAGTGCTTACCATCCGAATAAATCTCTTTTCCATTTTTATTTATTTTCAAGTCACTCGAACTAGTTAATTTAAAAGTACTTCTCCTATTTCAAAATTTCCATTTTGAAACATACTTCACATATTTCCAAACAAAAAATTTTAACAAAATATCTATTACCAACTTGCTTTGGTTTATTCAGATTTGTACTTGTTTCGATCATACAATGATGAAGAGAATAATTTGCTAAGTGCACTACAATATTCGCCTAAGCAAACATGTGATCGTCACATAGAAAATTAATCAGATCGTCACAAAACACATCGGGACTCAATCCCCGAGCCAACCAAAGAAAATGCATATACATGAAATTTTCATTCCTAATTTTTTCATATTTAAACAAAAATACTTGAATACCTTTAAGTATTTCTACTATTATTTCCCTAAAAGCTTGAAAATATTTCCAAAAATCTCAGGATTTAAGTTCTGAAATTATTTACTTAAATCTTTTTTGTATATAAGCCATATTCTTATAAACCAATTTTATAAATTCAACTTCTTCTATAAAATTATTTCTCAAATATTTATTCTAAAATATCCTAGCTTTCATTTAATAAACAACCTTATTAAAATCCAATTTTTAACCCAACATTATAATCGAACGCCTTGAAAAATCCAATGCTTCCCCTAATTTCTATCTACTTTACCCACACTTTAAAAAGGAAAATTACCAACAAATTAACAAACAATAGTCAACTATTAAAACTGGACGAACATGACCAATCAATCCTAAATGATAATAATTAAGTATTGTCACTACCTAACAAACTAGCACATCAAAAATAACTATTTTAATTTGTGGAAATTTCACATTTATATAAATATACTCTTCGGTATAATTATTTCATTTACCAATTTTCAAAAGAATACCGTATTGGTTTGCTTTGTTCAAGTGTTTAGAAATATTTATCAATAACGTTGATCAAACGCATCATCCAGAATTCATAAGCCACTCAACAGACCAATCAACACAATATAAAACATTTTTTATATCACCAACAAATATGCGTTCTTAGATATATACACACTCAAACTAATTGTAGGGTGTCATTAACCTTATCGCTAATAAGTTTACCAAAGTCATGTTTCTCGCTTACCTTTAGCTCTGATACCCACTGTAATGCTCTCCCTTTCCAAAGGTGAGTACAATTGGTAACCTAAAATCTAATTTTGCGGAACAACCACTTGACCTGTGAACCAACCCATAAAGGGACATGTATGGGTAAGAGACAAAGCTTCGTCATATCATTCACAATGTGAGACCCTCTATGATGCGTGAACCCATCACCAATCAGATTTGATAATCAGTTATTTAATTATCAAACAAACAATCAACAATACCATATGGGATCCACTAAGCCACTATTAGTAAATCTTTCATTAAATTTCCTTTCAATTATTTGATTCATAATATCTTCCCAAGAGAGTATATTCACAACCTATTACACTTTCAATACTTAGAAAATATATCCATATATTTACCTCGATGGTATAAGTATATCTCAAATTCATATTTAAATGGGCCATAACAAATATCGTTTGAAAATTTCTTACTATAAACCAAACCAATATCCTACGCTGTTAGGTATGAAAAGAATGTTTTCATACCACCATAATTAAGAAGGATCATTTATCAGCTCTAAATCTCATTCCTTTTATAAAATTCCCTTTTATAAGCCTATTTCATATTTCTAAATCCTTTTATAAATCTCCAAATAAATTTATAAAATTTATTTCATAGATATCAAAAATAATTTATAAAATTCTTTTCTACTTATAAAACTCTTTTCTATTAATAAAACTCTTTCTACGTACAAAACTCTTTTACAAAATATCGTTTTTATAAATCCCCTATACAAAATATCATTTGTAATCCTCCTTTATTAAATTAATGGATTACCTTTAAACATCATAAATGAAAAATTAATTAACTTTAACCATCGTTAATAAAGTGGTTAAATATCTTTAAACAAGTCATTAATAAAATAGTTAATTAACTAATTTCAACCATAACTAAATCAATTAATTTTTTTGGACAAGGCTAGCCGATTTTTATTGTGGACCATCCACTTTTATTACAACAAAAGTAATAAATACATATTAAAAACATGAGTTAGGCCAATTGTCTGAACGACTAAATTTACTCAAGCACCACGTAGGGTGCAACATACAAACCAGATTGCATAAGAAAACGCATATAAGCTCCACGTTGGAAGCAACTCATAGAAACAAACATATTTAACAAACTTCGATACGATAGAATATTACTATCTACGAAAATTGACCCAAACCAACTCTATAAATTTCCAAGATGGCTAGCTAAAAAATATAGCCCAAGCTTGCATTCAGAAGAGAACCAGACTGCCAACAAGCAAAAGAACATATTTCATAGGGATGCAAATTTCAAAAATGGCCGGGGAAGACCATAACCAAATGCAGTAACTAAAAATTTGCAAAACAAAATATTAAACCATAACCATCACTTAGATCAAGTAGAGATTACCGATACCAAACCTAGTAAAAAAATGCATAAATTTCCAAAGCAGGCATCACCAACAAACGAGTGCAACACTGCGACATGACAATAGGAACATGAAGGCAGAAACATACAACATACAAGTAACAAGAAAAGGCATGACATAATAATCCAAAGGAGAGATTGCTAGAAAAAACCCAATGAAGCATCACGAGCAACTATTATTAATAAATCCTCGTTGTAAGAGCAATCTCCGAGGCTCGTAGAAGCAGGACAATCTCTCAACCAGAAAACCAAACATAACCAAATGCAGAAACCCAAAATAGTATAATAAAAGGCAAAATGTCCACATATGAATATCAAAAGCACTCACCCATGTCTGAAGCATGGACCAAATGTACCCATACTCGATACCAGATCGCAATTGAAGTCCAAGACAGCCACTTCAAGATCCAAGCCTTCGAAACCTCCAAAAATTATCTTTAGCACTGGATAAGCATACGAGGGAGAAGGAGGCAGACGACTGTAGATCAAGTATAAAAAGTACGAGTGGCTAAAAGAAAGAATGCAGATAAAGGGAAATGTAAAGAGAAAAAGCTTGCAACATTGGAGGAAGCTGGGTAAGGGAGAAGGAGAGCTGTGGAAAGCGCGATAGAAAAGAGGGGAAAAGTGTAAAATTTATGAAGGAAAAAGAAGCACAGTAGAGGCGGTTGAGAAGAGGAACCATACTCCCCATTGAAACAAGCTTTTACTCTGAAATTATTCTAAAGTTCATGCCTTGATTTAGATTAATTTAAAACAACCTTAGTAACATAATTAAATAATTTTAAACGACATTATAGTATAATTAAATAAATTTTAAACTTCATTCATAATATAATTAAATATCTCTAAGCATTAAAATAATTAAATACTTTAACATCTTTAATAAAATAATTAATTAATTTTAAACAATTATTGATAAAATAATAAAATAACTTTAAAACAATTATTAATAAAATAATTAATTAACGTTAAATAAATTTTTAATCAATTAATTAAATAACTTTAAATATCTTGAATAAAATAATTAAAATAATTTATAATTAAATAAACACTTAACCTCCAATTGTTATAAAGTTGAATTTAAATTAAACCATAACTTTACAAATTCGAAAAGAGGTTAGGCGACCACAATGATACTAAATCAACTTACCATTTAATTCAATTTGGCTTTTCAAGTCACATAACTGGTATTTACATAAGCAATATATAAATCAAATCCATAATTAACCATGAATGGTTAATATGTCATTTATCCCATATAAATCAACTAGCATAAAATTAAATGTCCAAATTTAATTAATAATAGAACAGGGATTTATTATACTAATAGTTGTCATCAATAATCTATTCCATTTAATTATAGCAGAACGGGAATTTGTTCTGCTAAACAGATGTTATCAATAATCTATCCTATATTTATTTAGCTACCTAAAGGCATAGACAAAGATAATCTCTTATACTTAAACCATTCATTGAAAAAGAAGGCTACTTTTCAAATAAACAATCTTTAAAAAATGGAAATAATTAAAAATAAAATTTTACTTAATAATAATTAAATCTTAAATAAAACTGAATTAAATAATTTATTAATAATTAACCATGCCTGATTAATAATTAATTGATAGTAAACGTTGATTTATTAGTAATTAATCAATAACTGAGCCTTAGTTAAATAATAATTAATTAAATAATTCACATTTACTTAATTAATAATAATGTAAACCTTTCTTAGTTAACTAATTATAAGTATCTTACTTAATTAATAATAAGATCCAATTACCTTTACTTAATTAATTAATTAAGTACTAATTATCTTTACTTAAATTAATTAATTAATTAATCATTAACACTTAATTAATAAGTATTAATTACCTTTAACCTTATGGATTATTTTGGAAATACTTTTCAAAAATATTCAAAGTGAAAAAAAAATTAGTCTACAAAAAGTGTCTGTTTTCACGAACTGCATCCATAACTACTATCCCTATAGATACCATTACTTCAAAACTTGTTTTACTTATCTACTACTCTTCAAAATTTTGTTTTTTCTTACTTAAACTTGTACAAGGGTTTTGGAAACTAAAAATAAAATTTTAAAGTTTTAAACATTTTTAGGAAACATGTAAGTAAAAATAAGTATAAAACAAGAATCTCGATGCCGCAAACAAGCAACTTTAAGTTCTAACTTCATTTTAGCATACAATAACTAACACATAAGCCCAAACACTTATACACATGCCAAATTAAAAAATCATTATTTTCCATTATCACTTAACATTCAAACTATACTTTCAAATTCACAACCAAATAATATATATATATATATATATATATATATATATTCCCACATATACAAAGCTCCAAATACAATATATTTTCAATCCAGATCAACAAAATTATTAGCAATAACATAAATTTTAAAACTTATTTAAATGTGTGCTTTACTTACCATAAATCAACCAAATCAAATTAGATCTACTACAAACTCTTCACCAACAATCGAACTTAGGTTTTCTTTTTAAAATTTGATCTCTTTGCCTTGGTATGTAAAATATGGTTTGACCATGAGGTGTTTGGGCTCGGCCTAATCTTGAGGAGGTGGGATTCGGCATAACTTTGAAGGGGAGGAGGTGTAGAGAAGGTTAGAGGTATATTTAAGCTTGATTTAAGGTTTTAAAAGTGGAAAGGATAAGATTTTTAAATTTAAAACATTAAGAAGCCATTAAAATGTTTCAGAACTATGATACCCTTTAAGTACAAAGTGGAATATGTAAATTACTAAAATGCCATTTAAGTACATACCCTCCATCTACATTGTGACACATCACCACCATCCTTCCCCTTACTTTTTGCACGAGCAACAACTGAAGCTCCCCTTTTTTCTCCGACTTTTTTTTTCTAACCCTTAGTACTATGATGTTACGTAATGTGATGTTTCACTTTTCACATCTTTTCTCTTTTATTTTTAATTTCAGATTCTTTGGATAAATGTCACATCACTTGTTATTTACATTAGTAAATATATACTTACCATATTTTACCTTAACCATCTGTGTGTTACTTGTACATGTGTGTATAAATATACTAAAGTGCTCACAACATTTTCGACAAATATTAGACGATGAAAATTCGAAAATTCAAAAACCGATTTCCTATCACATTTTCTTATTTTCATTTAAATACTTATTTTAGTAAACCGAATTCAAAATGAATTTCCTATCATTATTTATTAATTAAAAGAGGGTATTTTAATTATTAAAACCACAAATTGAATGATAAAATTAAATTAAATATTTACAAACAAATGCTATAAAATTCTGGGTCGTTATAGATGCTGAAAAGACTTAGTAAAATTTCATTATGTAATGACCCAGATTTTCCATTGTTTTGTTTCAAACATTTAAATGGTTTTAAATGTTGGATTTGGAATATAAGTTGATTTTAAATATGAAGATTTCAATTGAAATCATTGAATGAATATAAATTCAAATACATCGATTATCATAATACAGAAATAGGGAAAATAATTGAAATTGAGTTGAATATGAATCGAAACAATTTCTAATATGATTATTAATTCTATTTAAATTAGAATTGAGTTAGTAAGCTTTTTAAAACTGAAATTTCAAGTGATTTCGTCAATTTTTGAAATCGTCGATTTAATCGACGCGTAAAAATAGCAATCTGGGGCACAGTCTTGGAATTCAACGAAACCAGATTCATTGGATCTGTAACAGCATATTATTATTCGATTTCAAATTCCATGTCAATCGGACTTACGGTTTGTTCGCACGAAGCTGAAATGCATTGAAATTCATTTAAGTAAATTTAATCAAAATAATTCAATTAAGAAACCTATCTTCCAAATACGATGGAGTGGGCTCCCGATATATATTCCATTGTGTTTAAAATGGGCGTAAAATATTATGAACCTCAGGCGGTATGCTTCATTTGGAATCCGGAATATTTCGGGTGAATAGTAATTTACCTATAAATAGATGACCATTCTCCACAAACCCTAATCCAAAATCTTGTAGCCGCCACTTAGTGTTCAATGGCCAAGAAAGCTCGGTCGTTGCTCCTCAATTATCTTTCAATCTACAGGAATTTGGGAAAAACTTCAAACTACAATATCGTAGAGCACGTTAACATCTTGCAATCCAACGGTCGTGATTTGAAATGGCGCAGTGATGGAAGAGAAATCTGGCAGCGTTCAACATGAGTTTTGTGGCATTTTGCAAGGGGAAGGGGCGATTGAGCATGCCGTGCCTCTGGCTATGGGTGCGCGATGGTGTGAGGCATTTTACGATGGTATCCGATCAACTCCTAGGCCAAAAAGGTGGGAGCGGCAATCAAAAAATGGAAGCGACGTGGTGGATTTCTTCGAACAGGGCAAAGAAGAAGAGGAGAAAGCGATCAATGGATGGATTTGGATCCTAGGGAAATGAACAGCCAGGATGAAATCTGAGTATTTAAAATAAATATAAATAAAAAGAATATGTAAAATATTTCATAATAAATCATATAATCTTATTAATATGATAACTTTTCATAAGAGGTCGGATTCGCACGAAACAAATTGTGTTGGATTCGTATTATCGACCACTTCATTTAAGAACTGGTTTGGATAGATTTAAAGACTATGGAAACTTGGGCTAAAATCGGGCGTCATCCGGTTTTAGTACCAAATCAGAACACCTCATGATAACAGAAAGTTCCGATGTGTAAATCCCACTCATTTGGATAACTGGTTTTAATTTATAATGTTAAAAAATTTAGTTTTTAGTTAATTGGATGAATTTATAAATAATTATCAATTGGATGTTATATTATATATAGTAGTATATATATCAGTAGTTGGGTATATTCCCGCCGATTGGAGCGGATGAGACACTATGTGCCCTACATAATAGTGGATGACCCTTTTTATTGCGATATCCCGCCTCGAAGCGGGATTAATTTTTTATGTTGTATAACATCTGTGGTTGTAGGGAAACAGGTTGGAGGGATCCTGTAATAACCCTGGTTTGGACATTACCTGACAATATTGAATTATAACGATAATTATTATTTAATATTGTAAACTAAATTAAAATAGGAGAAATTAAATTTTTTATTTGGAATAAACAATGAATTTTGGAATTTAAAATAAGAAAATGAAATTCCAAGCTTTATTTTATTTTGTTTTGAGTGAAAATAATCATTTATTGGATTTTAGTTGGGTTAATTAATAATATTGCTAATTATTGCCAATATTAACATTTTATTGAAAATAAAAGGATAAATATGTACAGAATGTGTATTTTATTAAAATAAAAGATAAAATATTTTCTGAAAATAATATTTTGACGATTCAATAAAGTTAAAATGATTTTTTTGACAAAGAAAATAATTTTTGAACAAGTTGTGCTTTAAAAATAGTGTTTTACGCTAAAATAGTGTAAATTGTAAAATATTTTTGAAAATAGGGTTTTATTGTAAAAAATATCTTTTTATAATTGAAAGATATTTTATTTTGTTCCAATAACAAGTTCAATTTCATTACAAATAAGTGTAAAATTTTATATGACATTTAAATAAAGAAAGTATGAATATAGTGTTAAAATAAGAGGATATATGTACATTGTTTACATTTTTTTCTAAGTATTTTTGGCTCTTTGGCTTTTTGGGTTAGAATGGGATCCATTAGCCTAACCTAGAAGCCTTTGGTTTATGAAAAGAAAATTTTCTATACATTAATTTCTTCTTCCATCTCTAAGAGAAATATACAGCAAAATAAAAGAAAGAAAACAATGGCCACCTTCAACTAAAATCTATTCCCACTCAATTTGGCTGCTAATTCAAGAAAAAATTCACCAAAATAAGAATGGAGAAGGGTAATCAAATCCAATACTAAAGAATTCCATCACAAATCTTAGATCTTGATATAGGATTGTTTGTAACTAACTTGTTTTGTATTGCATGCGTCTTTTTCAGCAAATATAGGTACTTAGAGCTTCTTATCTCCCCCAAAAATCGTTGCTTGCTAATAAAAATTTGCTATATCATCAAGGTGAATAAAATACTCACAAAATTCTAGCTAAATCTTAAGCTGCCATAAGAAATTGCTCTGTAAAAGCTTCAGTTTACATACATATCTTCGTCTCTTATTTTATTGAGTTACTTGTTTCTGGTTGCCACTTTGAGTGGCCATAACTTCTTGATTTTTAACTCGAATTGCTGCCGAATCTTTTTTGGATTATAGTTTAGTTGTCAAACTCTATGCATGCCAATTTTCGTTGTAAAACTTGATCATTTGCTATGCTAATTTGCTGAACAAAGTTGAGAATGGAGCTGAAAAACCTAACGAAAACAAATCCGTAGTCTGGGTTGGCTAGGATGTCGACCCCAACAAGCACCAAGTCGACCCTCAGGTCGACCTAGCCTCTTGGCTGGGTCGGCTCTTGGTTAGCTCAAGTGCGTGCATTTATGGTCGTTTGTCTGTATGCTTTTGTAGCTTATTTTGAAGTATTTGCCTGGAAATTGTGATGGTTTTGTCACTTGTTTTGCTGCAAATATTGAGATGATTATAGGGCATGATGTATATCAATAGATTAGTCAAATCTTGAAGATTTATAAATTGAAATTTTTAATTATTTTGAATTTGATTTGAATTTGTATATCGGTTTGAGTGATTTTCTTCGTTTTGATTCGTTTTCGAGCACGGTTTTCTCTAAACCTTTTTGAAATGATTTTAAAATTAATGGGCATTTCAAAATAATTATTATATAATATTTTGAATTATTTTCAAGTGTAAAAACTATTTATTCTCTATAATTAGGGAATTCTCAAATATGGGTTTTCAAATTGACTTCGGAAATTAGTTTTCAAAACCTGTTTTCCAAAGTAAATTAACTTCTATATAAATTACAAGTTTTTGCACATTTCGAGCGAATGAGAGTTAAACGGTTCGGTAAAACACGTGATATGGGACACATGCGTTTATCTTATCGTTTCATTTCCGACTTGTCCGTTTGATAGTTTTGACCTTCGGGTCAAGCTTACCGATGAGATGAGGTAAATTTTTTACTGATTTGAGTGTGTAATATGTTAGCGGTTAGTAAACCATTTAGTGCGAATGTGTGGTATGAGACACACGTTAACACTGTTCAAATTTCTATCCGAGAGTTTGTGACACATTTGTCTAAGAGATATATTTGCTAGACTAGACCTTCAGGTCATTTGTCCTACGGGATGCTTGTCTAAGAGATGTTTGTTATTGTGACGTACTTATTATTCAGGATGCTTGGCTAAGAGATGTATATTTTTGTCCTTTGGGATGTTCGTCTAAGAGACGTGGCGCCTTATTTGAGAAAACAACAATTGGTGGGCTTCGGTCGTAAGCACGTGCTATATCTTTGAGATGATTTCATTGATATTTGTGATTTTCCAAGCATATCGCCCTTTTATTGTTGGCCCTTTGGGCCATCTGGGATATATATATATATATGGCGATTACCTTATGAGAATTTGAAATCTAGTGAGTTCTATCTTTGAGACATGAGTTGCCTACACTGGCGTTTTATTGAGATTGCCGATATGGCGTTTATTTGAGATTTTAGTCTCCTATTTTGAGACATATTTGCCTTATGGCGCATTTGGAGATAGTGATTTTTTTGAGTTGTTTTAAGATTGTTGTTATGGCAGGTTTGGGACTTCTCCTTTTTAGGAGTTATAATTTTCCGTATTATTTATTGATGATTTGTGATGTGCCGATGATATGAGGCTTACTATATTTAGTGCTTTACGAATTGTTTTATTTCTTTGAGATTGTATGCTTGTGTATTGATAGCATATTATCACTTGATGTAACCTTACACTTTAAATAGTCCCTTCTCACTTGGGAATATTATCACTTTACTCTTATGCTCATATTATCACTTCTCCTTGTAAACTAATTTGTTTAGCTAGACTGACCCATGTATTTATACTCAGGTCAGACCGAGGTGTTTCAGGTTAGATACATTTGGATTTAACCTATTATGCTTCCGCATGGACTATTCTGCTAGCTCTTTCTTTTATAGCTTTTTATTTGCTACTCTGATATGTATATTGTTTTAACTCACTTGTATTTTATGGTTATTGTACCACTTGACATGTATCATTTTGTATACTCTATAATGTATCGGTGTATGTGTATATATATATGTGTGTGTGTGTGTGTGATGATCTACTGTTATATGCTGTGTTTTGCATTTGATTTGTTGTATTTTGTTCTGATAGATCCTATAGCCACCTATGGCTTTGTATTAAGGATTTGTTGGATATGTCGATCCACTTGAGATGGGAAAAAATATAGCATTTTACGACGTATTCAATAGATATTTAAGACAAGGCTATAGATGGTCTCTCCTAACCAGCTCCATTCTTCACATTAGCAAACAGTTACCCAACAATACTCTTTGTTAATGTGGATCTCAGGGTGGGGCGTCATTGGTCCAACCAGATTCCTCGAATATGTTGATTATTTTTCATATATAGTGATATATGATGTGACTGAATAATCTATTATGGATTGTTGTGCGATCTGATTGATTGGCTGCTATAGTAGCACTGGCCTTAATTTTGGTATTATAAATACCATAAATAATATTTTTCAAATTTAAAAGGGAAAATTCAAAAGCGATTTTGGAAATGGAATATTTATATTAAATTTGGGGATTATTAAGAGAAAATGGATTTGAATAGAATTAATGATTGGATTTCGGATTTTTACTTAAATATTTCTGGAAGAGTTGGAAATAGAGATTTTAAAATAATGGATAAAGAATTTGTATAATGAATTTTATGTGGTATTTCTCAAAAATATGGCAAAGAAGTAGAAATCAGAATTTTAAACGAATTTGAGAAACAATTGGAATTTATTGGCTAATAGATTTGTAAATGGGATTTAAAATAGAAATTGATTCATAAATGGAGTTTCTAATATGAACATGTTATAGGCTGGAATTGAGTTTATAAAATTTATAAACGATGTTTATAAATAAAGTTTAATGATTATCATTTGATAATTGGGAATGTAAATTCACCGAGTGAATTTAAAATGAGATATGGGAAATCAGATTAAGAAATGAATAGTGAATCTTGTTTTGGAATTTGGAAATAGTTATGAAGTTGATAATGAAAATCGATTTGTGATAAATCAAGAGAGATTTATGAATGTGAAATAGTTATGTTAAATTTTGTAGAGAAGTTAAGTTTAGTTTTAAGAGGGATTTTAATTTATTAAACTATGTAGTTTAAAACTGTTTTAATATTGGAATATTCTGGGAAGTTGGTTATACTAATATTTTTTACTAGTTGATAAATTTTAACTTTTATAATAAGCTGTGTGAATCGATTTAATTTATAGATGAAATGGAAATTAGATATTGTTGTTACTAAAAAGTGTTTTGATATTTTAAATAATTACTTAAAATATGTTTTGAAAATAAATTAGTATTCTTTAAAAATACTTATTATATATATATAGTTTTGGAAAGTGATTGAAATTTATTTATAAATACTCTCGAGATTTGTCATCCAGCTTTTATTTAATGGATGTGATTTTATAAGGGAAATTTTATAATGGAATTCTAGAAACTTAAGAAATTTCCAAAATGGTTAAATTCAGGAGCTTCGAAAATGAATTTAAATTTAGAAAGGAAGTTATAAATTATCATATGAGATTTTAAATAAGTATAATCGAGTTTTTGGAGGGAACTGGAAATTGATTTTGGTTGAGAAATTGCTAATGAATTTGGAAATGTCTTATTAAGTGGGTAAAATGGAAATCTTCCTTTGTTTTGGAATTATACTCGTACAATTGATATAAGTTATGAAAATTTCCTAAGTGTTGATATTATAACATCAAATGATTTTGATATAAAATATTTTGCTTATCGCAAGTTAAAAACCTGTCATATTTATGTGTAGCATGGTCTTACGAGATACCTTTGTTTTCAAAGGATTTGATAACAGTAGTAATTCAAATTGAGTGTGTTTTCTCATGCTGGTTTTCCAAACTAACTCGGGTGTTATTTTATTATAATGCTCGGGTCAGATCAAGTATTGCAGATTCAGGTTAGGATGCCATAGAGCTCAAGAGACGACCTAGAGGATTTCAGGCGTCTTACATGAACTTGGTTATTTCTGCAGTGTGCGTTATGCTGTATATTCAGTACATGTGAGGACAAGTTATTATAACTATCCAGATTGATTGTTGGCTATTGTACTCTGATGATTGTATGTATATTATAGTTAGTTTCTTTGTATAAAGATATGTTATTATATATATTATTTTTTGTTCCGTTGTGATTGTGAGATTCTATGTGTTGTTTCTTTTTTCTTCTATCTCTTCTTCTTCACCCCTAAAGATTCGTACTTCCATTCAATTTGATTTGGACACGTGTAATTTATTGTCAACTCAAAGGGTATGGAGATACATGCCTTTACAATTAGTATTAGGGCTGAAGGTTAAGCGAGAACCTTGGCTTTGGTGGAGATTTTCTCATTGGAGATAAGGTCGGTAGCACCATAGAATGAGTTTGAGTGTATTAATAAATATGAGTGCGTATTAGTTAGTGAATATAATTTTTTATGCTGTGTTGATTTATTTGGTAAATGGTTTATGAATTCTTGTCGAATAGTGGGATGCCACGAAATCGATAGGAATTTTTAAACACGTAAACACGGTAAACCAACACAGTATTGTTTTGAAATAGGTAAATGAAATAATTTGACCCAAATTATATTTTTGCTATAAAAGAAATATTTTTCTGAAATTATTATAGTACATTGATATGTTTGGTTATTATTATTATAATCAAAATAAGATTATAAATTGGAATGGTCATATATAACCAGATAAAAAGATATAAGTACGAATTATACAAATAAGTTAAAACTAAAATTTGATTCAAACTAGAATTTGGAAATTTAAATCTCGGATATTTCAAAAAAGTTTTCCAAGTGTTTTGAATAAAAAATAGTAATAATATTTGGAATATTTATGAATGAAAATTGTTTTAAATGGATTTTGGAAGTGATAAGGCATTGAACTCACTTCAGTCGCTAGAAAATATTCCTGGTGATGACTGCAGCATCATCGGTATTCATTTTTGAGTTTCTAAGCGATGGATTGCTACCGTAATAATTTGATATGGATATTTTTGTTTGGAAGCATGTGTTGTTTTGAAAATTCTGAAGGGAATTTGTTTTGGATAAAAGCAAGTTGATTTTCAAAATTCTAAAGGAATAGTTTGTTAAACCAAAAGAGCTATATATATACACATGATTTCAAAATGATTTGAAATAAATCTCGGGTGTTTGAATTCTAGAATCCTTATTTAAATATTTTAGAAGAAAAATATATTAGGAAACAAGTTTTTGAACTTATAAGTTGAGAATATATTAATAAGGAGAGTGTGAAAATTGAATTTTGGAATTAAAATTTAACCTAAGTTAAATGGATTGAATGAATTAAAATTTAACTTATGATAAGTTAAATAAAATTGAATTGGAATCGAAATAGTATCGAATGCATTGTATATATATTTGAGTTGTAAAACAATTATATAGGTATAGGCTATAAGTTTATGAATGGAGTCAACTCAAGTATAGAATTGATAAAAATATGGAAATTAATTTATGTAACTTATAAATTGGAAAAGTGGAATGGTAAAACCAAAATGGAAGTGATTTGATATTTTCGTAAGGAAATGGAAATCCAACTTAAAGTAGAAAATAAAGTTGAGCTCAAGTCATACCAAATAAGGTGATTTTTGAGATAAAAATCAGCTTTTGAATTATAAAATGGAAGTGAACTAATTAGATAAATTAATTAGTTAATTGAATAAAGAAATGGAACTTAACTTGGTTAAGTAAAATGGATTGTGGATTGGAGTTGAAACTTAATGCGGGATTTGAGTATAAATGGAATTCGACTTAAATGTAAGCGAATTAGATATATTTTGAATGTGGTCGAATAAAATAGAAATGGATTGAAATGGTGATAGCTTAAGTTATAAACAAATCCAATTTAAGTGTAAATAAATTAGATACGGTTTTGAGATGTAATGTAAATGAAATTGAGTATGGAATTAAATTTTGAAGTGGAAATGAATATAAGTGATGTATAAAAGGTTATAGTACACCTTAATATTAATTTTATGAAGTGATTCATAAATAAATTGATATGGAATGAAACACCGTTAAAATAAAATAAAGTGTACAAGATTTTATGAATAAATCGAATGTGGGTCAATGGAGCTTGATAAATTGATTTGAAATCAATTTAAGTGGTTTATAACTTGGGTAGTTATTTTATTTAATGTATATCACCAGATTTGCATAAAAGAAATTGACATTCGACGTAAAAGGGAATAAACAAATTCTGCAAACAAATGTAAAGGGAACAAATTGGTTCGACTCAATTTGGAATGGAAATGTATGTAAGGTGAGTAAATATGATTGGATTGCTAATAAACTGTTGTGAATTATTTGGAATTGAGTGAATATAATGTTTTGAAAAGATTTAATAAATTATGGGCCCAGTGACTGTTTATGAGTGTAATTTGATAGTTAGATAACCGACTATCAAATCTGGCCAAATTCATTAATCGTTTCGAAGAGTTCAAGATCAGATTTAATTATTCGAAAACCACGTCGATCCGATTTGAGCGTTATGAATTGTAATATCGTGAAGATAGTGAAGATGGTGATCTTGGAGATTCGGTTTGTTCAGACCTAGAAAAACTTGTATGGATAAATGTTATCATTGCATTGTTGCTTGGAAGTCAATGTTAGCAATCCAAGTATATGAATGTTAAATCTAAGGTAATGCGCAGCCTCAAGCCTCATCAATCAGGAATGACTAAAACATGGGAGATGCAGTGTAACAGCCCAATTTTTTTTTACAAGTATTTTTCACTTGTATTTTTTTTTTTTTTTTTGAAAAAAAAACTTTGGGGTTTATTTAAAGTGATTAAAACAAAATATGAAAAAAAAATTAGGACTAACTAATAAGATCTCTGAAAAAATCAAGTTTTAATTAAGAAAACATTTATAGCTTAGGTGGTTAAGACATCTGGGCTATTCACGACAGGTCACGAGTTCGAGTCTCAACACGGTCAAAATTTCGAATTTTTTTTATGTATAAATGAACTGGGTAATCACGCGTTAAAAAGGGCGCGTAAATCTAGGGAATAAGTACCGTGTATATATATATATATATATATAATATGAAGAATGTAAACCAATTTAAATTTTAGTTAAGTATTATTTTTGAAGGATTTAGTGTATTTATAAACTGTTAAATATCGCGTTTAAAAGGACGCGTAAAATTTATGGTAAGTAATGTAATAAAACGTGTAAAATTTAAAACGTTATTTTATATATATATTTTTGATGTTTTGTATTACGTCAGTTTGACGTACTTTTAAAATCATATATAAACACCTTTATGTATTAAAACATCAGTTAGTGATTTTTAAGACGAACGTTACTTTTGGTTGTAACTGACAGTTTGGTTTTAAATAAAATGTGTATATACGTTTCCATTTCCAAAAGCTTTGAAAAATTCTTGCCGTCATTTAATTAAATCAAACTAAAAAAAATAATATATCAATTCTCATATAATTGGAACGGTTCATATTTTGCCATTCCTCTGATCACGAAACCTTATCTGCCTAAATCTACAATCACGCATATATCATTTGAAAGAAAATCAATTTTGCCTTCCTTTGCGCGTGACACAAAATTTTATTCTTTTAACATTTTTGACATTTGCCTCTTACCATTTGTTTCTTGAGCATGTCACTGTATTCATTTATTCACGCAACCTAAATGGACTAATATATTTGATTGCCTAAAAATCAACTCATGCATTCAATTTAACCTTGCCTATCTTTTCAAATTCTCACATTCCTATTTATATCTCTCTGTTTCCACTGCCTTTATTTTGCAAGATAAAAAATTTTTCGTTCCTATAATCACGCATATAAAGTAAAAAAATCGTATTTAAATATCTTTATGGAGAAAAATATCAGTCAGTGATTTTAAGACGGACGTTATTTTGTTTTAAAGGACCGTTTGATTTCTTTTAATAAATGGTATACGTTCTTTGCCTAAAGCTTACATAAATATTCACCTTTTCATTTATGGGTATCAAACTAAAATCAAGATTTTAGCTAAAATAAAATGGATCACACGTGAGCAACATTAGTGCATTTGTATATATGTAACGTTCGCATTTTTGCTTATTCCTCTTACCCTCTGTTGTCATCAGCTTTACCAAACATCACGCTTGCCCTTCCTTTGATCAATATTCCCCTTAAGTAACGTACAAACTTTATAAATCAAACCATGTATCACGCAAGTCATTTATTTCCCATAATCCAAGCTGCCATTTTCTCTGCCTTTTTGTTTACAAATTTTCGAATACTGATCAAACTTTATACGTTGGAAAATTTTTTTTTTATCCTTTTGCAAAACTGAAATGAGTTAATCACGCCACATCCCTTGATCACTGCCTTGCCGTTTCACAAATTCGTGTATAAATATGCCAGAGATCCACATCTCAAAAAAAAAAAAAGAAAAAAAAACTCACCACTCTTCAAAGCATTGCAAATTTTCCTCTGGCAATTTCGTTCGAAGCATCAGGTAATTGTCTTATTGTTTTCTCTTTCTTTTCCTTCCAGTTTTTCCTTTCCTCAGTTTTTTTTGTTCTCATTTGATATGCTCGGCCACTCCAACCCATCTACTTCACCCGATCTAGTTGAAAAACTTTGGAAATTTATGAGTCATCACATCTGTAGAAATCTAATATGTGTGTGCAAAGAGATGGTGTAGTTGACCCAGATTTAATTTAATGCTAGCTTAAAGTTTACGCGTACTATCACTACGGAAAAATGGGTTATTCATTGTATATATCATACTTAGTTTTGGGTCAAACAAAATATAAAGTCAATAATGTTCATTGAAAAAAAAAAAAAAAGAAAAAAAAAAAGAAAAAAAAAAGAAATATATATGTAAAACAGAGGAAGGAGAGGAAGGGAAGAGGGAGAGGAGAGATTTGAGGGTACCTGTACATGCGTGTATCAGTGAGAAGCTTTGCCTTTTTGCATATATTAGATAATTTACCTGTACTAAATGCATATCATATAGGAAGCAGTGCCTGCATATTTTTAACATAAATATAGTTCAGACCATATAGTGTGTGTGCAAGCATCTATTAAAAAAGATCCATGCATTTAGTCGAAAGATTGGGCGAATTGTGCATGTGATATATATATATTTATAAAAAAAAAAAACACACACACTGAATTAAATGCTTACAATTTATAAGCTTTCATTCCAAACAATATTTCAATTTGTACCGGACATTGATTTAATTTAATTTACTATTTAATATTATTAATTCATTAACTAAATTCACTACTTACCTTTGTTCTCTTATATGCAACTCTTAGCCTAATATAACAATTTACATCACTTCAATTTATTCGTCATTTTGTTTCAACTGTAAATACTTAGCCTTATATTCCCATGGTTTCATTTCCTTCTCAACGTTTGCTTCATTATTAATTTTAAAATCTTTATTTCTTCTAAAGTAAATTTGCGTAAATCTTATTAAAATGACAAATTTAATTAACGAAAATGACAGGTCGTTACACATATAAAAAAAAAAAGAGAATATTTATAATTTAGAAATGATATAATAAAATTTTATAAAGGAAGTAACGTGCAGATCAAATAATGTACTATCCATGCATTAGTTTGTAGTATAGGCTGGGTGAAAACTTTTGCATGTGTACACGCAAATCTAGTAGGAAATAGGCAGTGTGTTTTTGCGTGAAGGGAAAAAATTAAGGGAGTGAAGTATTTGCATTTCTTTGGGTTACAGTGAGCGTACATTCTTAGTTGATATAGGCTTGGGCCGTGACCTTATGCATACTTCCAGTTGAAGTTTAGTAATGTGGTGGTTGTGCGTTTTGTTTAATTAAATAATAGAGTATATATATAAAAGGTAGAAAAAAAAAAGATTTTATTTTGGGCCGAGTTGTTCGTCAAGTAGGGTGGTGTAGTGGTCGAGCGTATCGTGCCAAATTTCTTTGACTCTATTCGTTCCAATTGTTTCAAATATTTGCGTTGACCATAAATTTTAAAAGTCACGTATTCGGTATTTGGATCTTGTTATAGATTTGAATCTAGACGTGACATCCAGGGAAATTTGATCGCTACCCTCTGTGCGTTTCTTTTTTTTGGTGGATTTTTCATTTTCGCTTGAATCAAATTTTCTGCAGCTTTCAGGTGAGTATTTCTCACCAGACATACGTATTTATATTTTGGTAAATTATTGCAAGTGTATGTGTAAAATTGTATTTCACTATTATCTGTCTGTAATGTAATATAGAATGATGGACCCCATTTAAATTGACACCTCATCAGTATTATCTGTTATATTATTTCTGCAGTTATATTATTAATTGTTATTTACTGCTTAAATCACCACTGCAAGTTCCCTGTTAAAGTTGGATTGTTATGGGCTGAAATAATGATTATTGTTAAACTAGTCTGTTAACTGCTTAACTGATAACTTGGGATTGCGGGTTTGAAATGATAGAACCCGGGGTTTTGTAAATTACGGGTTGAAATGATATAAATCCGTATCACTTGACCTAGGCTAGAGAACTATATACAGGCCCGTGGTCCTTATAATATTTTCTGAAATATTTAAAATTATTTTGGAAGTTAAATATTTGATTTAATATCTTTAAAGGATTTTATATTGATTTTGAATGAGTTATAAATGTTAATAAATAAATAAATAAATATTTGAATAAAATTTTGGAATATAACTTATTTTGGAAATTCTGGATTTTTGAAAGGATAAGATTTCAGTTAAGAAATATATATATAAGTTATATTTGGAAATATTTATTAAGTTAAACAATCTACTAAAGCATTTAAATGCTGTCTTTTGAAATTGGACTAGTTTTACCCGTAACTTTAGGTAGCATTTCCTAAGTGCTATAGAATCTGGAATTTGATTGTTTTGAAATTTAAGGAATTTGATAAATTATATTTATGTTTAAGTTTTGGAGACCTTTAAGATATGAGATTTATAACTGGATTTTTCTTAATAAATTTAAGATGAACATTCTAGTGTTAAGTAAATTTTGAAATTATTTAATGGCATAATTTTGGAGTTTTATCTATGGAATTTATGGGAATATTCAAGACGAAATAATAAACACTAATTTGTTGAAAGAAAAAAATATCCAACCTTAGTTTTGAATATTAATACTCCAATTGGATATATATATAGGAATTGAAATGGTCTTGGGAACATGAAGTGATATTTAAATTATGGTTTAAAATAAAGAAATATATTTGTAAAGCTATGTAAATTATCTTCTTTACAAAGTAACCATAAAGTTAAACCATTTATATCCAAACCATTTGTGTTTTGGGAGTTATGTTTTTTTAAAGAAAAAATTCCAATATATTATGGTTTAAGGGTATAATTCAAATATTTGGTTTCCAGATATTATAAATTTTAAGCAGTATGGTTTTGGAAAAGAATTATATTTGAATATAACGATATCATGTTGTTTTGGGTTTTAAATGATATCGTATTTATAGTTTTGAAATGGAAATGTTTATACTGGTTTTAAAGTATAAATTGTTTTTAAATGACCACGGGTTATAATAACGATGGGTTGGCAAAGAGACCGGGATCGGATATGGACATACTCTCTGTCGATACCGAAAACCACTTTGACCAACCGTGTACGCGGTGGAGATTCCAGAATGAAGTAGGTCGGTGGTGGCGTTTCCTGTAAGGTAAATACGTGGACCCGACTCCCGTGAGTTGGCATAAGGTGGCTAAAACAGGAGCAATTCCAGGCCAATGAGGTCATTCCTCTGATCGGACGCTCCTCTTCGATATTATACTATGATTTTGGATTGATTCGGTGGCCACCTCTATATTTTGATTTTGGGGAGTTAGTCCGAGGTGGGCGGTAACTGCGGCTACGCGTTTCCACCAGCCTGGATAGCAATTGGTATATCTACCCTGGCATTGCCTAGTTGTGCCGTGTCATCTACCATACCGAGCCTTGTACGAGTTTAGATTTCTCCCGTAGCCCGTGTGGTATCCTCTAGTTGCTTCCCGATCAGGAGGAGCTATGATATTGGATGGACTACTGGGACTATTACGTGTTAAGGTGGAAAATGTAAAGCCTTAATGCTATTTAAAAGTATGTTTATTTTATAAATAGACACTATTATAATAGCGCAATATACTACATAGTAAATAGTTTGACGGATCCTTAGAGGATGGGCGGTCCCAAGCATCCTTTAAGTTACTTGCTCTATATTACAGTACACTTGAATTAGCTTACATTATATAAGTATGTATGTCCTGACTCGAGTGTTATGTTTTATTTTTCGCTCGGGTCAGCCTGAGTTGCAGCTTCAATTTCTTCTCCGTAGCTAGGACACTCAGTAGATCATTCGCGCTGCTGGAAGTTGTTTCAGCCTTTATCTTTTCTGGAATTCAAGACTTTGAAGACTCTATCTCTATTTATGTCTTAAAATTTGTATTGAGGATTATAGACAATGTAAGTTCTGTTTTGTTGAAGTTATATCAGTGGCTTCATGAACCACTAAATTTTTAATTTCCGCTGCGAGATTCTGATATCTGTGTATGTGATTCTGTGATCTATTTATTGTATATTCTGAGTTTTGCCAAATTTATTCTACAACGCAGTATTTTGAACAATTCAAGTCCGACAATGTGCGGATGCGAATGGTTGAAAATATTGGGTCGTTACATTTGGTATCAGAGCTTTGGTTCTAGGCAAAACTTAGAATGTATGGTAAATTTGATTTACAGAATCACGTTCATTCGAGATTGAACCACTCTCTTTTCGAATTTTGGAACATTCCCTACGGTTCCAAAGCTCATTCGTATCCCTCACTTTTTCATCTGCTTTAGATTCTGGAGTATCTCATAACTCCACTTCGGATGATCTTTATTGTAAATTGGCGGTCTCGCCATTATTCTAATAAAGGGGTGAAACTCCTTTACCATTAGCATTGATTCACCGGAGATTTATATTTATCCTCGGTTTATATGCTAGTATCTTTGGTTATTCCAAATTCTATCTCTTCGGATCAAATGTAGATTTACCCCAACCACATCGATATGGCTCTTTAAGTCACGGATGACTAGGTCAAGGTTGTCCGCGACTTATATAGACTTACCCAGTTTCCTTATTCTGATCTTCTGATTTCAATTTATCTTGAATTCTATTTGATTTGAGTTCATCAAATTTGAGTCTCTATCCTGGTTTGAGAAGTTTATTCCTATATTTGAAATTAAAATCTAATATTATATATATGAGTATAATTTTCAAAATTTTATAATTAATTTAACTAGTTGTCAAGAGATAATAGTTTTGATTTTATTTATGGTGTTGTAAGCCATGTGTTTGTCTAATAAATAAGTGAATATAAAACAATGGTTATAAATTAATTTGGAAACAGAAATGAATTTAAAACTAAAACTTGAGAATTAAATTTCTGATGATTTCAAACCTTGTGTTTAAATTTTAAAAGGATGTAATAAGTATTTTTGTATAGAAATTTGTTTCCAAAGAAATTTTAAAATTAGTGCTTTTCTCTTTGTCACTGGAAAATAATTTCGGTGATGACTGCAGCATCATCGACATTCATTTTCGAGTTTCGAAGTGAAAAGACCATTCTGTAGTCTGGCTACAGTGTTTCCTTGAGATTTTAATTGATTTGAATTTCTAAAGTATGACTTAATATATATAGATATATAATTTAAATTTGATTTGACATATTAGGTATATATATTTAGTTATCTCTAAATGGTTTGAAGGGAATCAGGAATTTAATTCTTAAAGTTATCTTGAGGAAGGAAAATAAATATAATAACAAAAATTTGAATAAAAAGGTTCCAATTGGAGATAATTAAATTGAAAGTTTTATTTGTATAACACCCAATTTCATTTAATATAACTTACCTTGATTTTCAAAAGTTAACATGTAATTGGATAATATACAATATAAAAGGATTTTATGAGTGGTTATAATAAATATTATACACTTAAATTTTAGTTATAAAAGATTAATGGGGATAAATAAGGAAAAGGAATTTAAGGAATTTTATTCAAATGTCTTAATAATCAAATTAATTTAATATGGATCCGTAAATCTAACCAAGAGATTTTAATAAAAGGTTATTTCCTGAAATGAATATGTTTGTGTAATAAACAAGGTATCTTTGAATAAGGAAAATATATTTGAAAGGGATATTTTTGGAGTAAGGATTATATATCTTCAAATCATAGTTTAATTGATGTCTAAATAAATAGTTAAGACGTATTCTAATATCACTAAATTTTGATAATTGAGAATTGGTTTTCAAATGGAAATTCAAGGGTAACTTATTGAAGGAATATCTTATTTATAAGATAAGTATTTTTAATAAAGTGTTAGGTTATTTGTTAAAATTCAGAGTTAAGTACATAATAAACTGATTAGGAATACTATTATATCTACTATAGCATATTATGAGTGCTGCTGTTTCTAAAAATAAAATGTTTTGGAAATTTTTTTTATAAATGAACTTAGGAATATTTCAACCTTGAAATGAATATTGTTTGGCATTGAATTTAAAAGGTATAAATGAAGATTATTTTAAAGGTATTATGATTTTAGTAGCATGATTTCCAAATGATAATATTTATAAATTTAATGATTTCAAAGCATTATGATTGCAAATTTATTATCTTATTTGTTTTCAAACTATCTTTAAGTGTCCTTGGTTTCCCTATCTGCTACAGAATGAGGAGGCTATTGCTTATACCAGTCTATTTAGAAATCTTTTCTATAATCTTTAAAAATCTTTGTTACTCATCGGGGCCTGAGCACCGCTTACCACCCATAGACCGACGGTCGAACTGAAAAGAGTAAAACCGATTCTAGAAGATCTTCTTCGTGCTTCAAATCCGGAACTATTCGTTTAAAGTTCTTGTTTATCTAGCTTATCTTCCTTTGTTTCTTTTCTTTTGTTCCTTTTCGAGGACGAAAAGTTCTTAAGTGGGGGAGAGTGTAACAGCCCAATTTTTTTTTACAAGTATTTTTCACTTGTATTTTTTTTTTTTTTTTGAAAAAAAAACTTTGGGGTTTATTTAAAGTGATTAAAACAAAATATGAAAAAAAAATTAGGACTAACTAATAAGATCTCTGAAAAAATCAAGTTTTAATTAAGAAAACATTTATAGCTTAGGTGGTTAAGACATCTGGGCTATTCACGACAGGTCACGAGTTTGAGTCTCAACACGGTCAGAATTTCGAATTTTTTTTATGTATAAATGAACTGGGTAATCACGCGTTAAAAAGGGCGCGTAAATCTAGGGAATAAGTACCGTGTATATATATATATATAAAATATGAAGAATGTAAACCAATTTAAATTTTAGTTGAGTATTATTTTTGAAGGATTTAGTGTATTTATAAACTGTTAAATATCGCGTTTAAAAGGACGCGTAAAATTTATGGTAAGTAATGTAATAAAACGTGTAAAATTTAAAACGTTATTTTATATATATATTTTTGATGTTTTGTATTACGTCAGTTTGACGTACTTTTAAAATCATATATAAACACCTTTATGTATTAAAACATCAGTTAGTGATTTTTAAGACGAACGTTACTTTTGGTTGTAACTGACAGTTTGGTTTTAAATAAAATGTGTATATACGTTTCCATTTCCAAAAGCTTTGAAAAATTCTTGCCGTCATTTAATTAAATCAAACTAAAAAAAATAATATATCAATTCTCATATAATTGGAACGGTTCATATTTTGCCATTCCTCTGATCACGAAACCTTATCTGCCTAAATCTACAATCACGCATATATCATTTGAAAGAAAATCAATTTTGCCTTCCTTTGCGCGTGACACAAAATTTTATTCTTTTAACATTTTTGACATTTGCTTCTTACCATTTGTTTCTTGAGCATGTCACTGTATTCATTTATTCACGCAACCTAAATGGACTAATATATTTGATTGCCTAAAAATCAACTCATGCATTCAATTTAACCTTGCCTATCTTTTCAAATTCTCACATTCCTATTTATATCTCTCTGTTTCCACTGCCTTTATTTTGCAAGATAAAAATTTTTTCGTTCCTATAATCACGCATATAAAGTAAAAAAATCGTATTTAAATATCTTTATGGAGAAAAATATCAGTCAGTGATTTTAAGACGGACGTTATTTTGTTTTAAAGGACCGTTTGATTTCTTTTAATAAATGGTATACGTTCTTTGCCTAAAGCTTACATAAATATTCACCTTTTCATTTATGGGTATCAAACTAAAATCAAGATTTTAGCTAAAATAAAATGGATCACACGTGAGCAACATTAGTGCATTTGTATATATGTAACGTTCGCATTTTTGCTTATTCCTCTTACCCTCTGTTGTCATCAGCTTTACCAAACATCACGCTTGCCCTTCCTTTGATCAATATTCCCCTTAAGTAACGTACAAACTTTATAAATCAAACCATGTATCACGCAAGTCATTTATTTCCCATAATCCAAGCTGCCATTTTCTCTGCCTTTTTGTTTACAAATTTTCGAATACTGATCAAACTTTATACGTTGGAAAAAATTTTTTTTATCCTTTTGCAAAACTGAAATGAGTTAATCACGCCACATCCCTTGATCACTGCCTTGCCGTTTCACAAATTCGTGTATAAATATGCCAGAGATCCACATCTCAAAAAAAAAAAAAAAAAAACTCACCACTCTTCAAAGCATTGCAAATTTTCCTCTGGCAATTTCGTTCGAAGCATCAGGTAATTGTCTTATTGTTTTCTCTTTCTTTTCCTTCCAGTTTTTCCTTTCCTCAGTTTTTTTTGTTCTCATTTGATATGCTCGGCCACTCCAACCCATCTACTTCACCCGATCTAGTTGACAAACTTTGGAAATTTATGAGTCATCACATCTGTAGAAATCTAATATGTGTGTGCAAAGAGATGTGTAGTTGATCCAGATTTAATTTAATGCTAGCTTAAAGTTTACGCGTACTATCACTACGGAAAAATGGGTTATTCATTGTATATATCATACTTAGTTTTGGGTCAAACAAAATATAAAGTCAATAATGTTCATTGAAAAAAAAAAAAAAAAAAAAAAAAAAAAAAGAAAAAAAAAGAAGAAAGAAATATATATGTAAAACAGAGGAAGGAGAGGAAGGGAAGAGGGAGAGGAGAGATTTGAGGGTACCTGTACATGCGTGTATCAGTGAGAAGCTTTGCCTTTTTGCATATATTAGATAATTTACCTGTACTAAATGCATATCATATAGGAAGCAGTGCCTGCATATTTTTAACATAAATATAGTTCAGACCATATAGTGTGTGTGCAAGCATCTATTAAAAAAGATCCATGCATTTAGTCGAAAGATTGGGCGAATTGTGCATGTGATATATATATATTTATAAAAAAAAAAAAACACACACACTGAATTAAATGCTTACAATTTATAAGCTTTCATTCCAAACAATATTTCAATTTGTACCGGACATTGATTTAATTTAATTTACTATTTAATATTATTAATTCATTAACTAAATTCACTACTTACCTTTGTTCTCTTATATGCAACTCTTAGCCTAATATAACAATTTACATCACTTCAATTTATTCGTCATTTTGTTTCAACTGTAAATACTTAGCCTTATATTCCCATGGTTTCATTTCCTTCTCAACGTTTGCTTCATTATTAATTTTAAAATCTTTATTTCTTCTAAAGTAAATTTGCGTAAATCTTATTAAAATGACAAATTTAATTAACGAAAATGACAGGTCGTTACACATATAAAAAAAAAAAGAGAATATTTATAATTTAGAAATGATATAATAAAATTTTATAAAGGAAGTAACGTGCAGATCAAATAATGTACTATCCATGCATTAGTTTGTAGTATAGGCTGGGTGAAAACTTTTGCATGTGTACACGCAAATCTAGTAGGAAATAGGCAGTGTGTTTTTGCGTGAAGGGAAAAAATTAAGGGAGTGAAGTATTTGCATTTCTTTGGGTTACAGTGAGCGTACATTCTTAGTTGATATAGGCTTGGGCCGTGACCTTATGCATACTTCCAGTTGAAGTTTAGTAATGTGGTGGTTGTGCGTTTTGTTTAATTAAATAATAGAGTATATATATAAAAGGTAGAAAAAAAAAAGATTTTATTTTGGGCCGAGTTGTTCGTCAAGTAGGGTGGTGTAGTGGTCGAGCGTATCGTGCCAAATTTCTTTGACTCTATTCGTTCCAATTGTTTCAAATATTTGCGTTGACCATAAATTTTAAAAGTCACGTATTCGGTATTTGGATCTTGTTATAGATTTGAATCTAGACGTGACATCCAGGGAAATTTGATCGCTACCCTCTGTGCGTTTCTTTTTTTTGGTGGATTTTTCATTTTCGCTTGAATCAAATTTTCTGCAGCTTTCAGGTGAGTATTTCTCACCAGACATACGTATTTATATTTTGGTAAATTATTGCAAGTGTATGTGTAAAATTGTATTTCACTATTATCTGTCTGTAATGTAATATAGAATGATGGACTCCATTTAAATTGACACCTCATCAGTATTATCTGTTATATTATTTCTGCAGTTATATTATTAATTGTTATTTACTGCTTAAATCACCACTGCAAGTTCCCTGTTAAAGTTGGATTGTTATGGGCTGAAATAATGATTATTGTTAAACTAGTCTGTTAACTGCTTAACTGATAACTTGGGATTGCGGGTTTGAAATGATAGAACCCGGGGTTTTGTAAATTACGGGTTGAAATGATATAAATCCGTATCACTTGACCTAGGCTAGAGAACTATATACAGGCCCGTGGTCCTTATAATATTTTCTGAAATATTTAAAATTATTTTGGAAGTTAAATATTTGATTTAATATCTTTAAAGGATTTTATATTGATTTTGAATGAGTTATAAATGTTAATAAATAAATAAATAAATATTTGAATAAAATTTTGGAATATAACTTATTTTGGAAATTCTGGATTTTTGAAAGGATAAGATTTCAGTTAAGAAATATATATATAAGTTATATTTGGAAATATTTATTAAGTTAAACAATCTACTAAAGCATTTAAATGCTGTCTTTTGAAATTGGACTAGTTTTACCCGTAACTTTAGGTAGCATTTCCTAAGTGCTATAGAATCTGGAATTTGATTGTTTTGAAATTTAAGGAATTTGATAAATTATATTTATGTTTAAGTTTTGGAGACCTTTAAGATATGAGATTTATAACTGGATTTTTCTTAATAAATTTAAGATGAACATTCTAGTGTTAAGTAAATTTTGAAATTATTTAATGGCATAATTTTGGAGTTTTATCTATGGAATTTATGGGAATATTCAAGACGAAATAATAAACACTAATTTGTTGAAAGAAAAAAATATCCAACCTTAGTTTTGAATATTAATACTCCAATTGGATATATATATAGGAATTGAAATGGTCTTGGGAACATGAAGTGATATTTAAATTATGGTTTAAAATAAAGAAATATATTTGTAAAGCTATGTAAATTATCTTCTTTACAAAGTAACCATAAAGTTAAACCATTTATATCCAAACCATTTGTGTTTTGGGAGTTATGTTTTTTTAAAGAAAAATTTCCAATATATTATGGTTTAAAGGTATAATTCAAATATTTGGTTTCCAGATATTATAAATTTTAAGCAGTATGGTTTTGGAAAAGAATTATATTTGAATATAACGATATCATGTTGTTTTGGGTTTTAAATGATATCGTATTTATAGTTTTGAAATGGAAATGTTTATACTGGTTTTAAAGTATAAATTGTTTTTAAATGACCACGGGTTATAATAACGATGGGTTGGCAAAGAGACCGGGATCGGATATGGACATACTCTCTGTCGATACCGAAAACCACTTTGACCAACCGTGTACGCGGTGGAGATTCCAGAATGAAGTAGGTCGGTGGTGGCGTTTCCTGTAAGGTAAATACGTGGACCCGACTCCCGTGAGTTGGCATAAGGTGGCTAAAACAGGAGCAATTCCAGGCCAATGAGGTCATTCCTCTGATCGGACGCTCCTCTTCGATATTATACTATGATTTTGGATTGATTCGGTGGCCACCTCTATATTTTGATTTTGGGGAGTTAGTCCGAGGTGGGCGGTAACTGCGGCTACGCGTTTCCACCAGCCTGGATAGCAATTGGTATATCTACCCTGGCATTGCCTAGTTGTGCCGTGTCATCTACCATACCGAGCCTTGTACGAGTTTAGATTTCTCCCGTAGCCCGTGTGGTATCCTCTAGTTGCTTCCCGATCAGGAGGAGCTATGATATTGGATGGACTACTGGGACTATTACGTGTTAAGGTGGAAAATGTAAAGCCTTAATGCTATTTAAAAGTATGTTTATTTTATAAATAGACACTATTATAATAGCGCAATATACTACATAGTAAATAGTTTGACGGATCCTTAGAGGATGGGCGGTCCCAAGCATCCTTTAAGTTACTTGCTCTATATTACAGTACACTTGAATTAGCTTACATTATATAAGTATGTATGTCCTGACTCGAGTGTTATGTTTTATTTTTCGCTCGGGTCAGCCTGAGTTGCAGCTTCAATTTCTTCTCCGTAGCTAGGACACTCAGTAGATCATTCGCGCTGCTGGAAGTTGTTTCAGCCTTTATCTTTTCTGGAATTCAAGACTTTGAAGACTCTATCTCTATTTATGTCTTAAAATTTGTATTGAGGATTATAGACAATGTAAGTTCTGTTTTGTTGAAGTTATATCAGTGGCTTCATGAACCACTAAATTTTTAATTTCCGCTGCGAGATTCTGATATCTGTGTATGTGATTCTGTGATCTATTTATTGTATATTCTGAGTTTTGCCAAATTTATTCTACAACGCAGTATTTTGAACAATTCAAGTCCGACAATGTGCGGATGCGAATGGTTGAAAATATTGGGTCGTTACATGCAGCAAGGCAAAGTGAGTCGCACCAAAGTAGGATATGTTATCACTTTTCTAGATACCCTCGGATATATTATAATTATAAATATGGTTATGCATGGAAAAGAGAGCACTTGATAGGGTTGGAGCTTTTAAGGTGATACCATATTCGGTATTATCCAACAAGGGGTAGGTCGGTGATGTGTTGGCAGGGATCGTTAGGTATGATCTCATACATTTTTCTAGAGTTGCACTATGATGTGAGGCACCCCAGTCCCAATCATTGTATGGAACCCATTCTTCAATACATGCCTGTATGGTTTTGACTGTGCCCAACTATGCTGAAATTGACATGCAAGCATTTCAGCTATTTTATAGTTTATTTTCTATAGACACTATTATAATATCATATGATTTTGATATAAAATGTTTTGGTTATCGTAAGGTAAAAACCCGTCATATTTATCTGTGACGTGGTCTTACGAGATACCTTTGTTTTCAAAAGATTTCGATAATAGTAATAATTCAAATTTACTGTTTTTTCCCACGTTGGTTTTCCAGACTAAGTCCGGTGTTATTTATTATAATGCTCAGGTCAGACCGAGTATTGCAGATCTAGATAAGGAGGCTATGGAGCTCAGAAGACGAGTTGGAGTATTTCAGGCGTATTACACATACTTAGTTATTTCCACTGTGTGTGTTATGTTGTATATTCAATGCATGTGAGGACAGGTTATTATAACTTTCTAGATTGATTGTTGACTATTGTACACGAATGATTGTATGTTTATTGCAGTTACAGTCTCTTTTTACAAAGATCTGTTATTATATATTATATTTTGTTCAGCTGCGATTGTGAGATTCTATGTTTGTTTTCGTTTTCTTCTATCTCTTCTTCTTCACCCCTAAAGATAGGTATTTTCGTTCAATTTGAGTTGAACATGTGTGATTTATTGTCGACTCAAAGGGTATGGAGATACGGTTAACTTGGTATCAGAGCTGAATGTTAAGCGAGAAACTTGGCTTTGGGAGGATTACTCATTAGAGATCCGATCAGTAGTACCCTAGAATGAGTTTGAGGGTATTAATAGATATGAGTGCGTATTTGTTAGTGAATATAAAATGTTTTATGTTGTGTTGATTTATCTGTTAAGTGGTTTACGAATTCTGGTCGAATAGTAGGATGCCACGAAATCGGTAGGAATTTTTAAACCATGAACATGGTAAACCGTCACAGTATTGTTTTGAATTGGGTAAATGGAATAACTTTACCCAAATTATATTTTTGATATAAAAGAAATGATTTTATGAAATTATTATCAATATATTGATGTTTTTGGTTGTTATTATTATGATCAAAACAAGATTATAAATTGGAATGGTCACATATAACCTAATTTAAAGATATAAGTATGAATATACAAACGAGTTAAACTAAAATTTGATTAATACCATAATTTGAAATTTTAAATCCTAGACATTTCGAAAAAGTTTTCCAAGTGTTTTGAAATAAATAAAAGTAATATTATTCGGAATTGATGTGATGTGGTGGGTTTCTTCGAACAGTCAAAAATGGAAGCAATGTGGTGGTTTCTTCAAACAAGGCGAAGAAGAAGAGGGAAAGTGATCGATGGCCAGATTTGGGTCCAAAGGAAGTGAACGGCCAGGATGAAATCTGGGTATTTAAAATAAATAAAAATAATTTGTAAAATAATTTTTAATAAATCATATAATCTTATTAATATCATAACTTCTTCGTACGTGGTCGAATTACATGAAATGAATTGCATTTGATTTGTATTATCGAGCAATTCATTTTAGAATTGGTTTGGACGGATTTGAAGACTATGGAAATTTGGGCTAAAATCGGACGTCATTCAGTTTTAGTTCCAAATCGGAACGCCTCGACGACAAAAAAATTTCAATGATTAAATCTAACTCATTTGGATAACTGTTTTAATTTGTAATGTTAAAAAATTAACTATTATTGATTGTATGAATTTATAAATTATTATCTGCTGGATGTTATATTATATATAGTAGTGTATATATTAGTTGTATATATATTAGTAGTTGGATATATTCCCACCGATTTGAGCGGATGGGACACTATGCGCCTCGCATAATTCCAGATGACCTTTTTTATTGCAATATCCCGCCTCGAAGCGGGATTATTATTTTATGTTGTATAATATCTGTGGTTGCAGGGAAACAGGTTGGAGGGATCCAACTAGATTCCTCAAATATATTGATTGTTTTTCATATATAGCAATGTATGATGTGATTGAATAATCTATAGTGGATTGTTGAATGATTTGACTTATTTGATGCTATAGTAGCATTGGCCTTAATTTTGGTATTATAAGTACCATAAATAATATTTTTGAATTTTTAAAATGGGAAATTCAAAAGTGGTTTTGAAAATGGAATATCTATATTGCATTTTGGGATTTTTAAGAGAAAATGGATTTGAATAGAACTAATGATCAGATTTTGGATTTTTGCTTAATTATTTTCGAAAAAGTTGGAAATAGAGATTTCAAAATAATTGATAAAGAATTTGTATAACGAATTTTAAGTAATATTTCTCAAAATTGTGGCAAAGAAGTTGAAATCGTAATTTTAAATGAATTTAAGAAACAATTGGAATTTATTGCGAAATAGATTTGTAAATGGGATTTTATATAGAATTTGATTTATAAATGGAGTTGTTAATATTAATATGTTATAGACTAGAAATGAGTTTATAAAATTTCTAAACAACGTTCGTAAATATAGTTTGATGATTATCATTTGATAAATTGGGAATGTAAAGTCACCGGGTGAATTTAAAATGAGATATGGGAAATCAGATTAAGAAAAGAATAGTGAATCTTGTTTCAGAATTTGGAAATAGTTGTGAAGTTGATAATGAAAATCTATTTGTGATAAATCGAGAGAGATTTATAAATGTATAATGGCTATGTTAAATTTTATAGAGAAGTTAAATTTTGTTTTAAAACGATTTTTGTTTATTAAACTATGTAGTTTAAAACTGTTTTAATATTGGAATATTTCAGGAAGTTGGTTATACTAATATTTTATACTAGTTGATAAATTCTAATTTTTATAATAAGATGTGTGAATCAATTTTATATACATAAGAAATGGAAATTAGCTATTGTTGCTTCTGTTTTTCTTCTATCTCTTCTTCTTCATCCGTAAAAATCATATCTCCGTTCAATTTGAGTTGGGTATGTGTAATTTATTATCAACTCAAAGGGCACGCAGATACGGGTTTTATACATTAAGTGTATGGATCATTGTCGATCAATGTGGGGATTAGCATTTTGGACAAGCAGATAGTAGGATCAATTGTTAGCCAAAAGGATAGAAATTCAGTTAAGTAAATGGATCGATACCGATCCATCATTTTTGTCAAATGGGTATTTGGAGCTTGATTAAGAGAAAGAATTCCACTTAAATGCAAATTTAGTTAAACATATGGACCGATACGATCCATGATGGATTAATATCAACCCATGATACATCAAGGGACTGATTTTGGCTATAGTGGAGAGCTAGTTGGAGCATTTGTGGATCGTTCGAGCAGGCAAATTTTATACGACGATTGCGAAGTGAAACAAGTGGTTCCTACTATTGGTACATGTGCTAAGGGATTGTTAATGACCAAAGGCTTAGACGTATGCTCATAAAGGAGTAGGTGGGGACACTCACCATGAATTGCTTAAGTGGACCTGCATCTTTGGACCAATTGATTGGGTCTAGCTCCTAACTGGTTAAGTGGGAACGAATTCAAGCATTAATGGTGCAATGATACCGAGTAGTTTCTAACCTTATGACGTTGTCCATTTGTGTTATAATTTATCTAAGTGCACTATGCATATGAGAGATGCTTGTTTGATGGTTGCTATGGTTTTTATAGATTTCTATGTGCGTAGGTATTATCAATTCTAATACTCCGAAACCCTAGTTTATATGGAGATAGAATAGTACATATATACCACGAAATTGAATTTCTTAGAAAATATAAATTTAAAATTAAAATTTGAAATTTAAATTGGGTTATAAAAATCCAAAAGTATACTGATAATTTATTTTGGAAAAATAAATAATGTTTATGGAATTTTGAAATGAAAATAAAATAATTGTTTTATAATTCTTGAAAACTAAAAAGTAAAATTTTAGTAAACGAAAAAAATTATAATGAAATTTTGGTAAAACACGTTGAGCGAACTTTTAAATGGATGTAAAACTTTGATTAAAAGACGGCTGGATTTAAAAGTAGTTAAGGGCATTGATTTAAAAATAAAAGAAAATCTTAAACATTCTTTTCTTTCCATCAGACCACAACTCCTACCCTATATGTACCATAGCCCTCTTCATCCTTATCTCATTTTTCCTTCTCATTTTAAAACCCAATCCCCCATTCTTTTTCCTCCAAGCACTAAAATCGCTGGAACGGTCGGGCTTTTTGACCCTCGAATGTCGACACTAATACATCCACGGTATTCACAAGCCGAGCACCCAAGTGCCGAAAAGACAATGTTAGGGTGAAATAAATAGAAAAAGAAATAGAACAAGAAAGAAGAACACAATATCTGAATCTCAGATGCAGAACAATAGTATAAAATATCTCAAATGGTCTTTACCAAAAAAAACTTTGATATACATACATCAATCAAAGATAAACTAAGCTATCATCAGCCTAGATAGTTATAATAGCCTGTCCTCACAAATGATAATAGATAACAATTAAGTAATGCAGCGGAAAATAAATACGGCAGCAAATCATCCAGCCCTCTCCAAGAGCATCAATTAATGAACCACATCAAAATCTAGAAACATACTCGAGGTTACCCAAGCATTATAAGAGAATAACACTCGAATCAGTTTGGTAAAAACAACGTGAAAAACTCAAATCATATGGATTTCTATATTTATAAAACCCTTCAAAATAAGGATATCTCATAAGACCATACTGCCAATAAACACGGAAGGGCTTTTACTTTATGATAACTAAACCATTTCTATTATAAAATCCAGTAATAACATAATAATGTCTAAGGTGTGAAATATAACCACACAGAGTGTACATCACAATAATAATAGGTAAACAATCAAAATCGCTAAGGTGCGTTCCCTGATTGTGTATGATCTCCACACAGATCTCCTCGAATCAAAGCCGATTTTGATCTACTGCATAAGGATAGGAGATATCCTCCCAAAGTAACATACATCCCCAGTGAATGTACCATAGGAAATACATAGCTGGCCAAACTAGCCAAGTGCATCCCTCTCGCATGCATATTTGTAAGTAACTCCAGGATGGAGTCGCATGCACCCTCGTGGGTTGCTAACGCTATGGCTATGCATCCTATCTCTGGTTTTAGCCATAGCCACTGGTGAGGCTACATTCAACATCCCCACACACGAGTCACAAATAAAATAGATCTTGACATACGAGCCCCAAATCGTACAGATCTCAGAACCACACATGGATTCCTACATCTTAAATAGATCACAAAAACTACATGTGTTTTAGCATATCAAACAGATCTCGAACCTCCATATAGATTCCAACATCATGAACCAATCATAAACCTCTTCCAAAGCATAGAACAAGTACATGGTTTTGGAGTGGTAACGGTTTCAAGTCATCTCATATAAGTACACTCCCCTGCTTACTGCGTGCTCCAAAACCAATCGATCGATTTTCTGGTAATCTCAACTCCGGTTCAGTGGGAAATAAATAGATAATACATAAGACCAGAGATCACCTCCTAAACATTTGAGCGGACATATTTCGTTATCATTTGTCCTACGTTTCTTTTAGATATTTCTATAGTATATTTGGTCATATCAAATAACAATGAGAATAATCACATGGGAAACTAATTCCCGTTTACTCTCCATAAGTAATAACACACAAAGCACGATCAAACAAATAAGAACGATTAAGTCATATAAACGACTTCTAATAGCTTTTTTAATTAATCTTCCTTTATTAATTAAAATCCCTTTTGCTATCATCAAAAATCACTTCAATCCCGACGAAGCCCAAAAGATTACAAATGAGAGCATCATGATAAACGGTAATGATAGCATGGTCTTTCGAAAAATTCGAAGTGATGCTTCTGCAAATATTAGATGAACTATAGGCTTCCAAAGAGGTTGAAAGGGGACAAGACTATCCTCCTGCTTCAATTAATCCCTTCGAAAACCGTCGGTTCCGCATGCATACAGGGGTTTCGCATGTGTTAAAAATGCCTTTTGAAGGCATCAAAAGAAAGGTTTCATATTAATCAAGGGGATTACGTTCTAAATCCACCTTACGTAACCATATTCTATCCACTATGAAGCCTCCTCCATTACAATCGACCATTCGTGGTGATCCATCCGCCACCATTGAATCCTTTCGAAACCATCCAAATTCCCTTCCTCGCCCATTCAACTAGCAACATATCGCATTGGCACCAAATTTTAACAATAATGAAGAAGTCTAGGAAGCCTTCTACTACGCTACAAACCTTTCGAAACCAAGAAAATAATCTTTCGACATTGTTGAAAGCCTATAAAAATGCATATAAATGGAGCGTAAACCAATTCAATACCCAACAATGGAAGGAAGATTCAAGTGTTCGAAAGCTTAAAAAAAGAAAGCATTATCAACTTTCGTAAGCATTGGATGTATACCTTTCGAACACATTTGAACATCCTTTCCTACTTACCAACACATCAACAACAAGATATCTGTCGATCCTATACCTTCCGATGGAGTCAAAAGCACCTAGGTCCCATTTGAAAGCAATGTTAGAGATGCGCTCTGAATTCAACAGCGGTAATAGGTCATCAAGGCACCATTTCGACTAAGTCGAAAGGACTGATGTGAAAGGGTCCAACTGCGCCTATAAATAAGACCCTAAGGATGTTGATCAAAGGATCTAAATTTATTATTTCTATACTTATTCTTTTCATGAGTTTGTAAACCATAATTTTTAAACTAAATTAGAGATTTCACCTTTTCGTAATACTTAAGCCCTTGTATTCATGAAAATTGTCAATAAAGTAAATACATGGTGCTTTCGAATTCATAGAGTTTGATGTAATGTTTGCATGTGGTTTCGACTATGAAGTACATACATCAATGCCTATCGAAGGGGTCCCTTTCAAAGGAGTAGGACCCTTTAGACTCGGTTGAAATCCTTTAAATCCCATTAGGTCACAACATTAGATTATCTCAACAGATTCGAAAGTGGTTTCGAAGGGGTCATTCACACTTCTAATTTTTCTTTAGGGTGTTGACAATATTTCTTGTTAACATTTCTGATGCTAGAAGGAGGGCTCAAACTTCCAACTTTGTTGAATTCCAACCTTACTTTCCCTTATCCCTATTCCATTCCAAGCTAACCTTAGACCCTACACCGTAATGCTCGGCAAAATTACAAAGTCCGAGGATCTTCAGAACCACACTTGGTCAGATTTTCTCACGAAACTGTTAAAGATTCTAAGTTGTATGAAGAACAAACGTTAAGATTGGAGGCATTAAGAATCATGGAAGAGAAGAAAGTTGAATCTTATGATTTGGACAATTGGAGCTCAAACCTATTTCACATTGGTCCTACACCCATCTTTGCTTTAGGAGAAGAAAGAAGTGGGGATGATAACTTGTTTGATAAGATGAGGAGGACTATTAAATTCTATACTAAAAGCACTATCTTTGAGGAAGGAATGATGGCCGATTATTATACATTTTCTCAGAAATGGCATCAAGTAACAAGTGAACCATTACCTTTATATGAGCTTCTAAAGATTTCAAAAAGGAAATTGATTATTGAGGGTGAAGCTACTGAATCAAGCAGCAAAAGATCTATAAATCAGCCTCAAAAGAAAAGCTTCAATCAAGGCTCGATAGGGATTGTGACTTGACTTCATCAATCGAGAACATTTACTTACTGAAAAACGAGTAACCCAATTACTAGTCATTTAAAAATAAAAAGCTCAAATACGAAAGATATCTAGAAGGACCTTACCGCCATTATCATATGGTGAACGGACATGAGACCAATCAATGTAGAGCTCTTGAAGGGATGATCATCAATTTTTTCAAACAAGGTAACATCGATGGATTTGTAAACAACTAGTAAATTGATTCAATAAAGCATCTCTTAAAGAAAATCTACATGATCGAGAGTAGAATTCTCTTAAATTTGAAAATTACCTTAAACGGTCATAAGGCTTTGTCCATGCCAGGATGGCCAGTCAAAGCACCTCCTAGAGGGAGGTCAGAGTAAGCCTATACCTCATCAAAAATGACCAGGTTAAAGCATCTTCAAGCCCTTGACAATGCTTACATGGCCAGGTCAAGGCATCCCTTGGAGGGGGAATGGAATCAGCCTTTGAACGCACCATGCTATGGCCAGTTCAAGGCACTAACCAACCTTCAATCCCGCCTATGAGACCTGGCTGAAGCACCTCTTGGAGGGAGGATGGAGTAAGCCCTTGATCCTACCATGCTATGGCCTCGTCAATGCATCAGACAAGCCTTTAGTTCCACCTACAAAGCCTGGATGGAATGCCTCCTAGAGGGAGGTCGGGTAAGTACTTGGGTCCTTCTTATGGATGAGCTAACCAAGCGCACCGGATAACATTGGACTAAAACATAACGAGATATGCTGCCTGGCGTTCTATATGTTATACCCCTATTTCGAAAGCAACAGAACTTGTTTCGAGATCTAATCGATCGTATGCAAAAGGTAGTTTTTTAGATCCAGTTATTGTATTAAATTTCAAATTTAAATTTCAATGCGTTTCGATCTCGCATGACCAAACGATATGTCCAACCACTATGAAACTTGACATTGTACAATAATTCACTATTACGGATACAATGAAACTGGTTTCGCTGAAATCCAAGACAGTGCCCCAAAAGGCTAATTTCGTTTCATAGGAAATCCAGTGATAATATAATAGTGTCTAAGTACAAATACTTATTCAAATAGCTGAAATTATTACATTAATTAAATTCCATCATACCAGGCTCTACAAACAAAACCGTAAAAGCTCGTATTGGAGAATGGATCTCACACAATGACTGAGCTACTAGGGTACCGTCCATCACAGTAAACCTCTAGAAAATGTGCTAAGGACCTTGCTTGGACCCCCTGCTACAAAAGACCGACCTATCCCTAACCTGGATAGACCGAATATGTTATCAACCCGGTGTTCCCACCCTTAAAAATCATGCACTTCCTTTTTCATGCACAACCAAATCCATAATTTATGTGTATTTTCGAGGATATCTAGAAAAGTGATAACATACTATAATTGGGTGCAACCCACTTAGCCCTGTTGCATCTCCCTTGTTTTAATCATTCTCGGTTAATGAGGCTTGAGGCTAACGATTATCTTTCAAGAACAATTCTACTTAGAATACTCATCGTCCTTCAATGATGATGTTCTGAAAGCATTCGCCCATACAAGTTGTCTTAGGTCTAACAAACCGAATCACTATCTTCACTATCTTCACGATCTCCATTCATAACTTTTAAACAGTATCGAAGTGGTTTTCGGATAATTAAATTCGATCCCGGTCACTTCAAAACAATTGACGAAATTGGCCAATATTAATAGTTGGTTATTTATCTACCAATAAAACATCCATAAGCAGTCACTAGGCCATTACTTATAATTCTTAAAAACATTCATTTCAAAATATCTTAACAAAGATATATATATATATATACACACACACACACACACACACCCCCCCTCTCAAATTGAAATAAATCTTAATATTCCATTTAACTTGTTAATTGTCATTATAGCGATTTAGCTATACAGTCATTTATAACATTTCATCCCAAAAAAACCTTTCATACATACTTGAGCTTGTGTTTCCACTAAACTAAATTTCAAAATTTATTTATCATTTTGATTAATGATAATTTAAAATAGTTAATCATTTTAACTAATAATTTTGAGATTAGTTAACCAACTTAATGAATGATGATTAAAATTGGCTTATCTTTAGATTTAATTAATCTATTTTGCAAATGATGTTTTATACTTAATTAATCGTTTCAGCAGTACTCTGTATGTAAGTGTTTCTTTCTATTCAATTGTGTTGTCATTCTTGCTTGAATTTCGAGGACAAAATATCTTAAGCGAGGGAGAATGTAGCAACCTGTATTTTAGAACACTTCGCCTTTGAATACTTGAACTTTTGCAATATGGGTAAGGGTTATAGAAGTGATTTCATAACCTTATTAAACCCCTTTTAATCAATAACTAATGATAGAAAACTTGTTTTTGATATTTTTACAAAAATAAATACTTTGAAGAAATATCAATAATGTGACTAAAAATCGTCTTATTGATAAACTGATTTTTATTCAGTATAAGTTGTTCAAACTTTGAGTATATATCTAAATAACATATGAAGTGATTAATATTTAATAAAATTAATTTGACTAAATATGGTTAACTAATTATACATTAAAAAGCTCATAGAAGGTCAAAGGTAAAAGATATTTAGTGTAGATATTTCCATCGGCTTATTAGGTGGAAAGTAAGTCATATATGGGAATGGGCTTTGGTCCATAAGAGGCAGCGAGAGGTTATGGTAACCGCTTGTGTAACATTCCAAATTTTTAAGCCTAATTAATTTGGAAATTAATATAAAATTTTGGTTAAATTATGAATTGATAGAGAATAAATTTGAATATTTGGGAATGAATATGTATATAAAATAGATTTAAAATAGAATTTGAAATTTTTTAATTCAAATTTAAATATCTTAAAAAACAAAATGGTATTTGGATTTTCCACAATTAAATAAGATAAATAAATTATGATTGGAATAAAATATGTATGTATAAAAAGATATCGTTTGATTGTATATTAATTTTTGAAGTTTGAAATTTGAAAATAAATTTTTTGAATATATATTGGATTTGGAAAAAAAATATAATTTAATAATAGAAAAACTTGTTTTGTATTTATAATGATTTAAAAAAAATTATTTTGAATTGATATAAGTATAATTTTCTTAAGTTAATAAAAAGTTTAAAATACTTTTTCTTTATACTTGAAATAAATTAGTGTGTACATATTTAAATTTGTCTTGGGTTCGAAAACATTACATTTTAAAATTTGTTATATATAAGTGAAAGAAAATGGATTTTTTTTATTTATATTGAAAATATAAATAGGAAATATAATATAAAGTTATATTTAAATATTATAAAAATGAAGATTTAAAATGTTTAAAATATAATACGTATGTAAATAGCATGTTTATGAAAACATGATTTATAAATAAATTAATGTAAGGGTTTAAAATGTAGTCAAATTAATGTTTAACAAGGATTTAAACACAAATAATAAAAAATTTAATCAAATCAGGGTTTAAACATAATTTTAATTTTATTAACAAGTGTTAATTTATTTATTCTTGCAATTGAACAAGTGTAGATGAATTAGCATGCAAGACTTACAAGTGGCAAAAATGTTTGTTTTTCTTTTTAAATTTGAATTAGAAATATACATTGATTAACAAAGAAAAAATGGTTACCTCATTTCAGTTCAAAACTAAACTTTTCTTTCATCTTCAAATAAAAATCTTAAAATTGAAAACAAAGATTTATCAACAACTTCATCTTCAAACCAGTTAAAACTAATCAAAGGTAAACTGCAAAGCATTGGAGTGGAAAAATCAAAATAAAGCAAGGATCAGATTCAAAACGGATAGTAAGATCTGGAAAATCAAAAAATCTATAAAACAAAAATAAAAAAGAAGATCAAACCTAGGAGTTAGAACCTGAAAGCTTTCAAAACACAAACATGACAAATCAGAGTTAAAAACAAAATAAAAACTTGAAAGCTCTCATTTTGAAATAAAAAAAACCCGATCAAGCAAATCAAAAGCAAGCTGGGTCAAAACCAACTCAATTCCAGATCAAAGAAAATGCAAATTTCAAGTCAAATCAATCCATTGGCAGATCAAATTCATCAGATCAAATTTCCAATTTTCAAAATTTAAATTTTTTTTGTTCTCCGTTGTGTCAACCTGTAATACCCTGCAACAACGGGAACAATCTTTTCTTTATCAATCTCTTTTGTTTATCATCTAGTTTTAATTCTTTGATGGCTTCATGGCAGCTCAAGGGAAAAGCTTTGATAGGAGATCCTTATTTTAGTTAAATCAAAGGATGTGTAGGTATGGGACACAAACTCCAGATAGGTTAAAATTGTTTGTTTGGATGAATTGTTTGCTTTGGTTGCTATGGTTGATAGGTATACTTTGGTTTCTAAATTAAAAAGTTTTGGATTTATATCCACATATCTGTCTACTCTATGGGGTCTAGATATGTTCTACGAATAGTTAGTTACCCCTTCGAACTAACCAATGCCCTTGCATACTTGATAGATCGGGATGACCCGAGTATATTGTGAAGTGTGAAATAGATTCGTTCTTGTATCTATTGATGATATTCTGATTTGGTAAGCTAAATGCATAATAGATATTCAACACGATTTGGTAATTCATCTTTCTATCTTTCTATATACTTTTGTTATCTCCTTGTCTTTCAAATTTCGAGGACGAAATTTCCTAAGGGAGGAAATATGTAAGATTCCTAATTTCTAAGCCTAATTAATTTGGAAATTAATATAAAATTTTGGTTAAATTATGAATTAATAGAGAATTAATTTGAATATTTGGGAATGGATATGTATATAAAATAGATTTAAACTACAATTTGAAAATTTTAAATTCAAATTAAAATATCTTAGAAAATAAAATGGTATTTGTATTTTCCAAAATTAAATAAGATAAATAAAATATGATTGGAATAAAATATGTATTTATAAAAAGATATTGTTTGATTGTATATTAGTTTTTGAAGTTTGAAATTTAAAAATAAAAGTTTCGAATATATATATTGGATTTGGAAAAAAATCTATAATATAATAATAGAAAAACTTGTTTTGTATTTATAGTGATTTGAAAAAAAAAATTGAATTGATATGAGTATAATTTGCTTAAGTTAATAAAAATTTTAAAAATACTTTTTCTTTATACTTGAAATAAATTGGTTTGTACGTATTTAAATTTGTCTTGGGTTTGAAAACATTACATTTTAAAATTTGTTATATATATAAGTGAAAGAAAATGGATTCTTTTATTTAAATTGAAAATATAAATAGGAAATATAATATAAAGTTATATTTAAATATTATAAACATGAAGATTTAAAATGTTTAAAATATAATATGTATGTAAATAACATGTTTATGAAAACATGACTTATAAATAAATTAACATAAGGGTTTAAAATTTAGGCAAATTAAAGTTTAACAAGGATTTAAACACAAATTATAAACAAATTTAATCAAACAGGGGTTTAAACATAATTTTAAATTCATTAACAAGTGTTAATTTATTTATTCTTGTAATTGAACAAGTGTAGATGAATTAGCATGCAAGACTTACTAGTGGAAAAAATGTTTGTTTTTCTTTTTAAATTTGAATTAGAAATATACATTGATTAACAAAAAAAAATGGTTACCTCATTTTAGTTCAAAACTAAAATTTTCTTTCACCTTCAAATAAAAATCTGAAAACTGAAAACAAAGTTTATCAATAACCTCATCTTCAAACCAGTTAAAACTAATCAGAGGCAAACTACAAAGCACTGGAGTGGAAAAATCAAAACAAAGCAAGGATCAGATTCAAAATAAATAGTAAGATCTGGAAAATCAAAAAAATCTGAAAAACAGAAATAAAAAAGAAGATCAAACCTGGGAGTTAGAACTTGAAAGCTTTAAAAACACAAACCTGAAAAATCAGAGTTGAAAACAAAACAAAAACCTGAAAGCTCTCATTTTGAAATATAAAAAAACCTGATCAAGCAAATCAAAAGCAAGCTGGGTCAAAACCAACTCAATTCCAGATCAAAGAAAATGCAAATTTCAAGCCAAATCATGTCATTGGCAGATCAAATTCATCAGATCAAATTTCCAGTCTTCAAAATTTAAAAGTTTCTCTGTTCTCTACTGTGTCAACATGTCAGGTGAGCAAATTCACTCAACCCTGTTATATTTCTATGTATTTGATTTGTGTATGAAGTTATGGTGTATATAGGCCTGTATGACTGTGAAAAAATGTTTGTATGTTGTGTACATATACAGTTGTGTGCATGTATGTCTGCATACACCTCTGTTTAGAAGTTATAGGCCATAAGAAAAATTCAAAACTCAAAATCTCGTTCCTCAATCTCTGTTAGAATGTGATGTTTGAACAAAACATAATTTAAATAGCAGGATTTAAATTTTAAAAATACTCTTGAGTATTAAAAATAAATGGGCTTGCTAGGAATGTGAAAAAACAGGAAAAAATCAAATCTTCTCAAAATTCAGTGGATTAAAATGCGGATTTCGATTGCATGGCCCTGTTCTTCTTCATAAACCATGATTTTTAACAATGAATTCATGATTTCTTTTAGTTAGGGAATCGCATGCATTCTCGAGTTGGATGTAAATTGGGTTTTTATCAAAATCTGGTGATAGGGGAAGTATTGGGCCTCGAGATCATAGCTGGTGATAGCTGTGGATCTGGGGAACTCCAGAAAATGCTTGAAGATTTTTTCGATGATCGGAGTGGAGGCGCAGCGTTAGTTTAGGGTTTAGCAACCCATTTTGGGCAATGTCGTAATCGAATCAATTTCATCGTCAACGTTTCATCGAGCTGCATCAGATCAAAGGGGAAAGGGTTCGTGAATCGTGGCGAAGCTCCGACCAAATTTTTGTGGCCTATGAAGGCCCGAGGTAGCGATGCAAGTGATTTCCTGATGATCGAATTTGTCCATGGGTATGTCGATGTGTTCGATTTCTGGTTGCTTGGATTTTCAAGGCTCTGGAGGATCGTTGGGCTGAGATGGTCGTGGATGACTTGTGGACACTCGCGGCATTGGTCGAAAATGACCGGAGCAGTGGTGCACGTGCACTGGGGTCAATGATATATCTGGGTTGTTTTGTGGATTGAGGAAGACGAAGTTGTTTCGTGATTGTACTCGGGGTTTGTCTCGAAGTAAATGAAAATTGGCTAGGGGGAAACGAAGAATAATGAGGAACTCAAAGTGGTGCTTTGGGTTTTAAAGAAACCTAATGATTCAAAAAAAAATTCAAGTAAACAATTAAACGAGTTTTAAAGTTTATTAAATGTTATAATTTTTTAAAAGGAAGATAAATTAGATTTTCAAAGGAAATTTATTCACAAGGTTTTAAACAATTTTCCAAGATTTATTCCTAAATGATCAAGTGTTTTTAAAAGTTAATTAATATGGTTGTAATAATTTTATTAAGACAATTTAATAAATTTCCAAGTGTTTCAAAATGTAATGAAATGTGAGATCAAGAAATGATTAACCAAAGGTTTCTCAAATCAACATTAAGCAATTTAATTAATTAAGTGGTGTAATTTAAGTAAAAATAAAGATAGAACGGTTTATCTTTTAATTAATTAAGTAAATCATGTTAATATAAGTAATAAAGGTTAATAAATTGCTAGATTTAAGAATTGATTAATGAAGATGATTAAAGAATAATTACTTAATTAAAGAATAATTAAGGTTAATTAATTAAATTGAATTAAGGTCAATTAATTATTATTTTGAGACTAATTAATTCATAATTAAAGGTTAATCAAAGATTAATTAGATATTGATTAAGGTTAATTAATTAATGATTGAAGGGTTAATTTATTTGTAATTAAGGATTAATTACTCGGTGATTAAAGGTTGATAATTCATTAATTAAGGTTGATTAATCTATTAATTATGGATGATTAATTAATAATTAAAGGTTAACTAATTTATTATTAAAGGTAAACAAATAAATAATTAAAGGATAATTAATTAACACAAACTGCGATTAATTAATGATAATCAACCAGGATTAGTGATTTATCTGGTTTCAATTAATCAGATGATTAATTAACCTTACTTATGGATGTGTGAATTGAATGAACTATTTTGAATTGTTTGCTTGTTATCTCTGTTGTGTGATGCTTTGTGATATGAATTATTTTAATTCGAGCTGGGATGAATGTATTTTATTTTGTCTCAGATAAATGTATTATTTATCTGTGTATTTATGAATGAAAAATAAGCGTTATAGATTATACCGCTTATCGATATTGCTATGCCTGAATCTGTGATGATTGATGCTGTCGCACTATTGTGTAAAACCCCGGACCGCACCTGTAACGACCAGCCTTTTTGGACAGTTTAAACCGACGATCAAATACACATGCCGGTTCCAAACCATTAAAAAAAAAGCAGATGGTTATTGGGGTAATTAAGAAAAAAAAAGAAATAAAGGAAATGAAACAACACAGAATCTCGCAGCGGAACGATAAAATATAATAGTCAAATAAACAATTCATGAAGCTGTTTACTATACTTAGACAATTATTTATACAACATTTATCAGAGTTATACATATACAACAGAACAAATAAATAATGCAGCAATCAACATGATGCACAGATAATAATAGTAAGAGTATACCAAATCTTCGTCTTCGTCCTCCAGAATAGATCTTCAAAAATCTGAAAACTCAGGACTGACCCGAGCGTAATGAAAAGATAAAACACTCGAGTCAGGACTAAAATATCCATATGAAAGTTAAATCAATCGTAAATAAATATGAGTGTGACGGCGTCAGAGATGTTTACGGGGTTTGACATCTCATATCCAGTGTCAACGTGCGTGCAATAACTTAAGAGATGTTACGGGATTTTCCACCTTTCAAGGATCCATTAAACTATCTACTAGGTAGTAATGTACGCTAAGTAGATAATGTCTATCAGTAATATAAAGTATCAAAATAGCGTTAAGGCGTTACCATAATTTCCCTTAACACATTTTATATTCCCAAAAGCATATACAAGACCGTAGTTTCCCCAAAACAGGAAGTCACCAGAGGGCAATCCATATACTCAAGGTACAAACCAAAACGTAGTGGTCGCGAATAGGATAATCAGTATGACAAGGTACATGAGGCGATACCAACTAGGATACTAGTAGTTGCGTGATCCGGACTGATGTTGAGCATAGCAGCTACTACCTCAACACCGCGAAACAACACTCCCAAATCAAGGGGTGCACCCAAATCAAATCACAAATGTAATAGATATGGTATCGAAGAAGTGTGTCCGCTAGAGGTGGCGAACCTCAATGGCCCGGCGCGGCTCCTGTTTTAGTCATGTCAGGGGTCATCCAATATCGTTCTCTTTCTTCAGTCAACGCGTTCACCAAACCATCCACTTCATTCTGGATCAACACTCCGCGTATAATAGTTATTAAAGTGGTTTTCGGTATCGACAGAGAGTATGTCCATATCCGATCCCGGTCTCTTTAATAACTACGTATTATTACACTGATGGCTCTTTTATATTTCAAATTGATTCATGATTGATAACAAAATATCATATTCGCTTTAAAATCAAATCCATTTCAAAATCATCATATATCCAAAATCATCAATTTTGTCCGATAAATCAATTTCACTTCAAAATTTGATTCGAATTCAATTTAGGTTATAATCTCTACTTTAACCTAGTTCGTATTTAAACCAAAGGTTTAAATATAAACATTTCCGTCTCTTTAACCAGTTTGAATTTAAGAAAATAGTTTAAATAGTTTAAAATAGTTAAATAATTCAAAATAGTTTAATAGAAAATATTTAAATAGTTTAATCGAAAATAATTTGAATATAAAATGGTTTATATATAAAATAGTTTGGAAAAAATCAAAAATTATTTGATAAATAATTCCAAAGTCAAACCGGTCAACTTCCCAAATTTCCTATCCAAATCAAATCCAAATTCCATTTCGATTTAATCGATTTATTCCAATTTCAACTTGAATAAATTTCTATTCCACGTAAATTTCGATTTCAATTCACAAATTTCTTTAAATTTCAATTCAATTCCAAATTAATTTAAATCTAAATTTCAAATAAATTTTCAATTCCAAAGTCAAACTTGAAATATCATTTCATATCAATTTTCTTAGAAATATTCAGAGTTCGATTAAAAGTCCAATCTTTTAAAACAAATCAACTTTCAAAAATTTACACCGTATTTCAATTTTCAATTTAAATCTAAACTTCGATTTTATTTAATAATTTCGTTTACCAAGTTTAAATTCTAACATTTCGAGCTCCAATTCAAAATAATTCAATTTCCATAAATTGGATTTTATTCTTAAAATCAATTCATTTAAATAATTTCAAAACAACTTTTAAAATCATTTAATTTATCCAACTCGGTGTCCGTATATAATTTTCTAACCTATGGCCAAGTGATTAGTTATTACAATTAAATGTCAGGGATGAATATATCATTTAAATCAATCACAGTGTCATATGTATGCATAGCAGGATATATATAAACAAATAAACATCCAAACATTTAAATATCAACCAATAACATCCATCGAAATACATCATCCAATAGGCAATACAATTCACGGCAATTTCATATTTATCAATGTCAGGTAATTTAATCGCAATTCAATTTTAATTTTAATTTAACTGTCAATTTAATTTTTTTAACGGTGAATTCAAATGACAATCAATATGATAATTAAATTTTATCAAACAACAACAAATAAAAATCATAACTATGCATAATGTCAAATTTAACTAGCATAAAGATATTCAGTACGTTGTGAGCGTTATAAAACACTCACCTTGATTTTACGATTTTAAATCAAATCGAACGACGTTCGATTTAACATAAAATTTTAATGAGCTCCAACTACTTTCGGATCTGCACTGCAGCGCAGCTCTCATCTCCGCGATTTCGGCGCTTCTTCCCCAACGTGAAATTCACGTATGCAAACTCATTAGCCGCCGATCTTCAAGCAATTTTCACGACCAACTCGTCGACTTCCAGAACGATCAGCTAGCACCACCACGAAGCCCTTCATCAAAGCCACCTATGCGCCAAGTTTCATCCCGTCATTCGCCGTCGTTTGCACGTAATCCAAGGAAATACGTACACACTTCCAAGTCAGATCTGGACGAATCCATGAAAAATTAGCATACATCAACTGTATGGATTTGAAGAGCTCGTCGAGATTTATACTTTTGCTTTTGGAATTTTTCGATTTCGTCGAACGGATTGAGAGATATTAAGGAAAGAAGATCGGCAATTTTTGGCCATGGAATAGGTGGCGGCCATGATTTAGAATTAGGGTTTCTGGATTAAAATAATAATAAAACTGTCTCGGTTTGCGTGCGTATTTATATAGGTAGGTCCAAAATCATCCGAACTCCAATCGAGACGTGCCGCCAGGCGTTTATAAGGTTTTACCCCCATTCCGGACGCAATGGAACTAGTTTCAAGGCCTAATTCGATCATATCTGGAAGATAGCTTTTCGAAGTCGATTATTTTAATTAAATTCGAAATTAAATTTCTACGCGTTTTAAGCTCGCACGGCCAAACGACAAGTCCAATAGCTACGAAAATTGAAATCCTACCATAATTTACTATTACGGATCCGATGAAACAAGTTTCGTCGAAATCCGAGACTGTTTGAAAAATGGCTATTTTAACTCGTCAATTAAATATTAAAATATTCAATTTTCACAAATTTACTTTTAATTCTATTTTAAAAGTTCTACAACATCATTCTAACTTTAATATGATAAAATAGAATTTTACAAATCGTTTTTAATCATATTAAACCCGTTATCCAATTATTCAAATAATTTCAAATATTAAATTATACAACAAATTACATTAATAATCATTTTCCTTCAATAATCACCTTAAATTTTCTAATTAAAATAGCTAAAAATACGGGTCGTTACACTCTCCCCCACTCAAAACTTTTCGTCCCCGAAAAGGAAAAGAAGGGAAAAGGAACTAAGTATAGAATTCAACATTAGATATATTTTATTCAAAGTTACCAACTTATAAAACAATGAAATTCCATTTATAAAGTCATAACTACGCTTCCACAATGTTACTCCGAACGGCTTTCTAAATTTAAAAGTTAGTTATCAAAACAAGTTATAAAATTTAAAAACTTGAAAATTTTTCTAACACCCGGATTCACGGAAAATTTCGGTAGGGTCTTCTTTGCGCGGCTCGATCGAAATTTTTTACAATTCAATATATAACACAAATATAACCAATATATATCAAATATACATCTCATCTCAATGATGAGGCATCCCATATCTGGGGAAACAACATATATATATCACCAATACCATATAAAAACATAAGCGTACCTTTTATTTAGCATTTATTAGCAGTTTACTTACATTTTGTATTCAGCACAGAAGCGAGCTCTACAACGAAGCGCAACCCCTTTTCTACCTACTAAAATGCTCAATAACTAAGTTAGAACCATGCATATAAAGATAGATCGATATATTTAGCCTACACAACATATATATAACCTATTTAGCTTCAAAACTAAGATTCCAATTTCAGGACAGCAAACAAATCTCAGTTTTAGGTCACCTAAACTATAAAATTTGGCAACAGAATCTAAACAAAAGTTGTTGTATTCATTTCAAGCTTTCCGGAATGTCTAAAATCATCGAATTCGGACCATACATTCAAAAGTTACGGCTGTTTTACTTAGAGGATACGCCTCAGCCTGGGCAATGAATTGCGCAGGTCAGCGACGTTCACCCACGTTTTCGACCTTCTAAACGATATCAAAACACAAAACACTTAAAAGAAAGTTTTAGCTTAAGTTCTTAGCTTTCCAGAAAGTGCAAGATCATCAAAATCCGATAAACCAGTCAAAAGATATGGCGAAAATACTAAGGGTGTATACTACTGATTTTACTTATTTTTACACAGGACAGCGAGTAACATTCAAGTTTTTAACCAAGCAGACGAAGGAATTTTCTCAAACTATCTAAACAAAAGTTGTGCTATAGTTTCTAAGCTTTCCGAAAAGTCCAAAATCATCGAATTCCGTTCAGCCATTTAAAAGTTATGGTTGTTTTCGTTTCAGCATATATTGGACAATGTTGGATTTTTTTTTTCCAAAAATTTGCTTTTATTATTTCAAAGTACAAAACATCAAAACTTCAAATTTTCTAAAGAACAATCATAAACACAAAGTCATCTATTTTCTTATTCATCCATGCAATAGGTTTACATTCAATTTGTTTCCGATTTATTCAAGTTTGTTTCATTCACATTTTTAATTCAAGTCAATTTGCTCCCAATTTGAACTTAATTATTTAAAATTTTATTCCGTTTATTCAATTCCATTAACACTAATGAATTCTACTTAATCAATTATCATACATCTAACAACCAATGCATATCAAACATTAACATCCATCCAAAATCTACACTAGATCAATTATACATTTCCAAGTCAATTTTAATTTCATACACTTCCAAGTTTATTGACATTTAGTTATATTCAAATTTAATTAGTTTCCATTTACCAATTTTATATTTCATTAAGTTTAAATTTTATTCATTCACTTATACATGTATCATTCATTTTACAGCTTAAATTTCTTTTATATTTACAACTATCAATAGATCTTTACATTTTATTTTTCACTCTCACACTGGTATATTATTTCTCTACTTATCCTTATTAGCATTTTAAACCCTTTAAGTATTTGGTAAGTTATAGTTATGCAAATAGAATGTAGTTAAACAACATACAACTTCTTTTCATTTAAAGTTGAATTTTCAATTTATCAATTCTTAAGTCATTACTTAAATTTCACTATAATTTAATTTCACATTTACATTCACATATAGTATTTTCATTTTATATTAACATAATTGTGAATCACCTTTAAATGTTAATTTAAATTCCAATTATTTACTAACAATTTTATTTATATTTGCAAACCATTAATTAAATGCATATTTCATTATTCAAACCTATACTTGTATATTATCCAATTAACAATTCATATAACATTTTTGAACTTCTTAAGTATGTTGGTAAGTTATATCTAAGCTATAGAATGAAATTTAATACTATGCGAGTTTTACAGTTTCAATTTTATTTTAAGTTCATAATTTCCTAATTCTAAGGATTTCTACTTCAATTGATATTTTCACTTAGCTCTTAGGTTCATTTCTCATTTCACAATTCATAAGTTCCTTAATGATTCAAGTCTAAATTCATTTCAATCATAAAAAAAAATCATTAATTATTAAAGAACTTAAGAATTCCAATCCCGGTTTCATTTCAAATCAAGGTTTGAAATAATATATACTTATATAATTTATATATCAAATCATACTATAGAGAATGCAAAACAAAATAAAATTTGAGTCAAAACAAGGTTTAAACAAGCTATTAAGTGGTCTCCCCCACTCGGACTCTCGAAAATAAACGCCAATGATGCGTGCACACATCATCGAAATCATTTTCTAGCGTCAAGAGAAGGGAATATAACACTTAACATAAAAAAAATCCTTCGAAAACAATTTCAACTCAATTATACTATCATATAATGCTCATATTATATTTTTCAAATTCTTGTAAGTCAATCTCAAACACCGGAATTTAAATTCCCAAATCCAAGTTAAAATTCATTTATATTCATTATCAATTGTGTTTACAAGATTTCATTTTCCTAAATCCATTGTTATTTAATCAATTGTTGTAAATATTGACTGATCAAACAATAACGATAATAATCTAACATTATCATCTCCTAACAATCAATTCCATCAAAATGAATAAATATTCAAATAATTCTTTTATATAAAATATATTCCAAAATGATATTGTGTTGGTTTGTCCTATTCGAGTGTTTAGAAATTCCTATCGACGCCTTGGCGTCCCAAGTATCGACCAGAATTCATAAATACTCAACGGAACAAATTAACACAATATAAAACCATTTTATATCAAATAACAAGTACGCTCTCTCATATACACTCAACTCATTCATATAGTTTACCTCTATTTCAATGAGTTATTCCCCACTAGAGCCAAGGTTTATCGCTAAACCAAAGCTCTGATACCAACTGTAACGACCAGCCTTTTTGGACAGTTTAAACCGACGATCAAATACACATGCCGGTTCCAAACCATTAAAAAAAAAGCAGATGGTTATTGGGGTAATTAAGAAAAGAGAAGAAATAAAGAAAATGAAACAACACAGAATCTTGCAGCGGAACGATAAAATATAATAGTCAAATAAACAGTTCATGAAGCTGTTTACTATACTTAGACAATTATTTATACAACATTTATCAGAGTTATACATATACAACAGAACAAATAAATAATGCAGCAATCAACATGATGCACAGATAATAATAGTAACAGTATACCAAATCTTTGTCTTCGTCCTCCAGAATAGATCTTCAAAAATCTGAAAACTCAGGACTGACCCGAGCGTAATGAAAAGACAAAACACTCGAGTCAGGACTAAAATATCCATATGAAAGTTAAATCAATCGTAAATAAATATGAGTGTGACGGCGTCAGAGATGTTTACGGGGTTTGACATCTCATATCCAGTGTCAACGTGCGTGCAATAACTTAAGAGATGTTACGGGATTTTCCACCTTTCAAGGATCCGTTAAACTATCTACTAGGTAGTAATGTACGCTAAGTAGATAATGTCTATCAGTAATATAAAGTATCAAAATAGCGTTAAGGCGTTACCATAATCCCCCTTAACACATTTTATATTCCCAAAAGCATATACAAGACCGTAGTTTCTCCAAAACCGGAAGTCACCAGAGGGCAATCCATATACTCAAGGTACAAACCAAAATGTAGTGGTCGCGAATAGGATAATCAGTATGACAAGGTACATGAGGCGATACCAACTAGGATACTAGTAGTTGCGTGATCCGGACTGATGTTGAGCATAGCAGCTACTACCTCAACACCGCGAAACAACACTCCCAAATCAAGGGGTGCACCCAAATCAAATCACAAATGTAATAGATATGGTATCGAAGAAGTGTGTCCGCTAGAGGTGGCGAACCTCAATGGCCCGGCGCGGCTCCTGTTTTAGTCATGTCAGGGGTCATCCAATATCGTTCTCTTTCTTCAGTCAACGCGTTCACCAAACCATCCACTTCATTCTGGATCAACACTCCGCGTATAATAGTTATTAAAGTGGTTTTCGGTATCGACAGAGAGTATGTCCATATCCGATCCCGGTCTCTTTAATAACTACGTATTATTACACTGATGGCTCTTTTATATTTCAAATTGATTCATGATTGATAACAAAATATCATATTCGCTTTAAAATCAAATCCATTTCAAAATCATCATATATCCAAAATCATCAATTTTGTCCGATAAATCAATTTCACTTCAAAATTTGATTCGAATTCAATTTAGGTTATAATCTCTACTTTAACCTAGTTCGTATTTAAACCAAAGGTTTAAATATAAACATTTCCGTCTCTTTAACCAGTTTGAATTTAAGAAAATAGTTTAAATAGTTTAAAATAGTTAAATAATTCAAAATAGTTTAATAGAAAATATTTAAATAGTTTAATCGAAAATAATTTGAATATAAAATGGTTTATATATAAAATAGTTTGGAAAAAATCAAAAATTATTTGATAAATAATTCCAAAGTCAAACCGGTCAACTTCCCAAATTTCCTATCCAAATCAAATCCAAATTCCATTTCGATTTAATCGATTTATTCCAATTTCAACTTGAATAAATTTCTATTCCACGTAAATTTCGATTTCAATTCACAAATTTCTTTAAATTTCAATTCAATTCCAAATTAATTTAAATCTAAATTTCAAATAAATTTTCAATTCCAAAGTCAAACTTGAAATATCATTTCATATCAATTTTCTTAGAAATATTCAGAGTTCGATTAAAAGTCCAATCTTTTAAAACAAATCAACTTTCAAAAATTTACACCGTATTTCAATTTTCAATTTAAATCTAAACTTCGATTTTATTTAATAATTTCGTTTACCAAGTTTAAATTCTAACATTTCGAGCTCCAATTCAAAATAATTCAATTTCCATAAATTGGATTTTATTCTTAAAATCAATTCATTTAAATAATTTCAAAACAACTTTTAAAATCATTTAATTTATCCAACTCGGTGTCCGTATATAATTTTCTAACCTATGGCCAAGTGATTAGTTATTACAATTAAATGTCAGGGATGAATATATCATTTAAATCAATCACAGTGTCATATGTATGCATAGCAGGATATATATAAACAAATAAACATCCAAACATTTAAATATCAACCAATAACATCCATCGAAATACATCATCCAATAGGCAATACAATTCACGGCAATTTCATATTTATCAATGTCAGGTAATTTAATCGCAATTCAATTTTAATTTTAATTTAACTGTCAATTTAATTTTTTTAACGGTGAATTCAAATGACAATCAATATGATAATTAAATTTTATCAAACAACAACAAATAAAAATCATAACTATGCATAATGTCAAATTTAACTAGCATAAAGATATTCAGTACGTTGTGAGCGTTATAAAACACTCACCTTGATTTTACGATTTTAAATCAAATCGAACGACGTTCGATTTAACATAAAATTTTAATGAGCTCCAACTACTTTCGGATCTGCACTGCAGCGCAGCTCTCATCTCCGCGATTCCGGCGCTTCTTCCCCAACGTGAAATTCACGTATGCAAACCCATTAGCCGCCGATCTTCAAGCAATTTTCACGACCAACTCGTCGACTTCCAGAACGATCAGCTAGCGCCACCACGAAGCCCTTCACCAGAGCCACCTACGCGCCAAGTTTCATCCCGTCATTCGCCGTCGTTTGCACGCAATCCAAGGAAATACGTACACACTTCCAAGTCAGATCTGGACGAATCCATGAAAAATTAGCATACATCAACTGTATGGATTTGAAGAGCTCGTCGAGATTTACACTTTTGCTTTTGGAATTTTTCGATTTCGTCGAACGGATTGAGAGATATTAAGGAAAGAAGATCGGCAATTTTTGGCCATGGAATAGGTGGCGGCCATGATTTAGAATTAGGGTTTTTGGATTAAAATAATAATAAAACTGTCTCGGTTTGCGTGCGTATTTATATAGGTAGGTCCAAAATCATCCGAACTCCAATCGAGACGTGCCGCCAGGCGTTTATAAGGTTTACCCTCATTACGGACGCAATGGAACTAGTTTCATTGCCTAATTCGATCATATCTGGAATATAGCTTTTCGAAGTCGATTATTTTAATTAAATTCGAAATTAAATTTCTACGCGTTTCAAGCTCGCACGGCCAAACGACAAGTCCAATTGCTACGAAAATTGAAATCCTACCATAATTTACTATTACGGATCCGATGAAAGAAGTTTCGTCGAAATCCGAGACTGTTTGAAAAATGGCTATTTTAACTCGTCAATTAAATATTAAAATATTCAATTTTCACAAATTTACTTTTAATTCGATTTTAAAAGTTCTACAACATCATTCTAACTTTAATATGATAAAATAGAATTTTACAAATCATTTTTAATCATATTAAACCCGTTATCCAATTATTCAAATAATTTCAAATATTAAATTATTCAACAAATTACATTAATAATCATTTTCCTTCAATAATCACCTTAAATTTTCTAATTAAAATAGCTAAAAATACGGGTCGTTACAGCACCATACACACACAAATATGGACTGCACGAGGAAATTGGTTAAGTCATAGATTTTTGAAATGCTTTTCAAATTGAATTTTTGAATCCAAATGGTTTTGGAAATTGATTGCATTTAAAGTGAAAATCTTTCGAAAAGGAGTTTTAAAGATGGAAGGTATTTCGAATAACTTAGTAAAGTTTTAAAATTTAAATAATTTGGTTTGGATTTGAATTCAAAATTTGAAATTGAATTCTTGTTTGAAAATTATGATTTGAAAAGGTTATATAAGTTATAAATGTGTTTATTTGAGTTTTAAACCATTTAAAAAGTATTGTCTTGGGAATTTGAATTTAAACAAAGCTTTATACTTGAAGGGCTTTAACTTGTACAAATGTAACCGGATTTTTCCGAAACGAAAACTGTTTGTTTTCAAATATTAAAAGCTTTCATATAAGGAAAGGATTTCCAATTTGTGTTAAAAAGATTCAAGTTTGAAATGAAATTGTGAATTGTTTTGAAAGCTATGAATAAACCTTTGTGAAAGATTATTAAACCTTGTTTTGAAATCGAAAAGGATTTTAAATGGTGTATCTTTTATGTAAAACATTTGAATTGGAAACGGGTTAGAAAGCTATTAAATATTTGATCTAAAGATTGAATGAGTTAATCTAAAATTGAAATGGAAATTATTTTGAAATCCGTGTATGGATCTTTGTGAAAGATGGGTGAACTTTGTGAGTTGAATCTTTTTGTTTAAATTTTTGGAAATGGTAATTTATTTAAACCATTTGAAAGAAAAGTTTGGGCTTTAAATTGTGACTTAACTGAAATTCCAATATCCATATGTTTTTAAATATTGCGCTCATTATTCGGTTTAGCTGGGATAGGACCTTTGTGTTATATAACCCATTTCGAATAAAGATACGACGTTATGGATAGCATTTGAATACCGTTGGTGAAGTCCCGATATTTTCGAAAGCGGGAGGATAACTCGTCGAATGTCTCTGCACCGACTGGTCCCCGTTATAGAGACTCCATATGTGATGGGAAGTCCGGACGTGATTAGGGATTATCCAGATTTGTAAGGCCTTCTTTGTGAAGTGCCTTCGATTCTGTTCGAACCCAGAACTGACTTGTATGGATGTGTGTCTGACTGTACACTTTAAGATGTAAAGCCAATTTCTATCAAATATATTTCTGTTTAGTGGCGGAAATTTATTATCTTAGCTTAACACCCTTCTTTGAGTCATACGAGCTCAGAGGTTATGTAATTGATGGTTACTAGTGATACATTCCCAATTTGGTAATGTGGCATATGAAGTGCTACCGATCATTTGTTGATCAAAGCATGACTTTGTGAAAAGTGTAGCTTTGTGAACGAGACCTCATCGAGCCTCACAACCCGGTAATGGTCGAAACAGGAAAGATACAGTAAGGTTACATGGGTCACGCCCCTAGGGTATGTCCATTCCTTCTGGAAAAGGGTGGTATCATAGTATGGAGCCCAAATACTTAACTCATATGGACACTATATATTTATTACTGTGTGATGTTGCTTTGTGGTTGAGGATCCTCGGATAAAGGTCGCAAACGACTGAGGGTGGCATATCTTTAGGTATTACTCCCGGGCAGGGAGGAAACCGGCCTTGTGCTGGCAGAGAGTTTGGTAAGTTCTCGGGGCGTCCCTCCAGAGGCATACCCATATGGCAATGGGAAGTTCCTTGGCCTGACCATTTGTTGGAAAATTCAAGGAAACAATACGCACCCTGTACGGTTTTAGTTGTATAACCTGCCATGGAATGTGGCAGTAACCTGCTATTGAACATGGTAGCTATAGTAGGCATACAATAATGGTTGTATGCTTGCTGAGATTAATGTTATAGTTTCGAAATGTTTTCCACTATGCACTAATAATAATATCAAAATGGTTTTCTCGTATCAATCATTTTTGACTATCATAAAGAGAAATCTCCTCCAATTCTGCGTTTGCATGGTGTGTGTGGCGAGAGGCCTTATGGTAGTTTCATTTTCCAAAAAGCATTGTGGATTTCAACTTTTAAAATCTTTTGTGGTTGTTTTAAAGATAAACTTTTTTGTTTGCTCATACCAGTCCCACGACTGACCCGAAGTTTATTGTTCCCTTCCTAATCTCTGGGTGCCCATAATTTTCCACACGGACCGTCTAGAGTTTAGTTTTTCAGATAGTCAAACAGTAGATGTAGATTCGACATCTTTGAAGCCTTTGGATCTTGGTGATCACATTTGTTTCATTTTGGAGTTATCTAGTTTGCTTATTGTATCGTGATGATAGATCGAGCTATCTTTAGTTTAGAGATGGAGTTGCAGTTGTATTATGGAGTTGGATTCTTGTGGAGATTTTAGTGGAGTTATCTTTCCACTGTCGATGGTTGCAAAGTCTAGACCATCCAGCTGTGTTTTATTTCCGCTGTTATTTTTGTACCTCTGATGTTAATATCATTTGTATCAAATTGTTGTATATCATTGGATATTGTATTCATTGGAGTTATATGATATTCATTGTTTTCTTCCACTGTGTTGTTGTACTTAATGTGTTATAATTACCAGCACGAGTCAAATTTCAACAGTTGAATCTACCGCATTCGATACGGGTGTCGATTTTCGAACACTGAAATTTGGATCGTGACATTTTGGTATCAGGCTGAAAGTTGAATCTTTAGCTCAAGAGTATAACACATTAGGTAACTCATTAGAGATAAGGTGAAGTATACCCTAGAATGAGTATATCCCTTAGATATCCCTCCGCATGCCTCAGTGAATTCTCTTACTATCCACTGGTAGTGAGTATGAGTGCAAGAAAAGGACAAGATAGGGGACAGGGAAGTACCACTACAAATGGTCAATGCCCTGCAACAACGGGAACAATCTTTTCTTTATCAATCTCTTTTGTTTATCATCTAGTTTCAATTCTTTGATGGCTTCATGGCAGCTCAAGGGAAAAGCTTTTATAGGAGATCCTTATTTTAGTTAAATCAAAGGATGTGTAGGTATGGGACATAAACTCTAGATAGGTCAAAATTATTTGTTTGGATGAATTGTTTGCTTTGGTTGCTATGGTTGATAGGTATACTTTGGTTTCTAAATTAAAAAGTTTTGGATTTATATCCACATATCTGTCTATTCTATGGGGTCTAGATATGTTCTACGAATAGTTAGTTACCACTTCGAACTAACCAATGCACTTGCATACTTCGTAGATCGGGATGACTCGAGTATATTGTGAAGTGTGAAATAGATTCGTTCTTGTATCTATTGATGATATTCTGATTTGGTAAGCCAAATGCAGAATAGATATTCAGCTCGATCTGGTAAGTCATCTCTTTATCTTTCTATATACTTTTGTTATCTCCTTGTCTTTCAAATTTCAAGGACGAAATTTCCTAAGGGAGGAAATCTGTAAGATTTCTAATTTCTAAGCCTAATTAATTTGGAAATTAATATAAAATTTTGATTAAATTATGAATTAGTAGAGAATTAATTTGAATATTTGGGAATGGATATGTATATAAAATAGATTTAAACTAGAATTGAAAATTTTTAATTCAAACTAAAATATCTTAGAAAATAAAATGGTATTTGGATTTTCCAAAATTAAATAAGATAAATAAATTATGATTGGAATAAAATATATATTTATAACAAGATATTGTTTGATTGTATATTAATTTTTGAAGTTTGAAATTTAAAAATAAAAGTTTTGAATATATATTGGAGTTGGAAAAAAATCTATAATATAATAATAGAAAAACTTGTTTTGTATTTATAATGATTTGAAAAAAATTATTTGAATTGATATAAGTATAATTTGCTTAAGTTAATAAAAAGTTTAAAAATACTTTTTCTTTATACTTGAAATAAATTGGTTTGTACGTACTTAATTTGTCTTGGGTTTGAAAACATTACATTTTAAAATTTGTTATATATATACAAGTGAAAGAAAATGGATTTTTTTTATTTAAATTGAAAATATAAATAGGAAATATAATATAAAGTTATATTTAAATATTATAAACATGAAGATTTAAAATGTTTAAAATATAATACTATGTAAATAATATGTTTATCAAAACATGATTTATAAATAAATTAACATAAGGGTTTAAAATTTAGGCAAATTAAAGTTTAACAAGGTTTTAAACACAAATTATAAGTAAATTTGATCAAATAGGGGTTTAAACATAATTTTAAATTTATTAACAAGTGTTAGTTTATTTATTCTTGTAATTGAACAAGTGTAGATGAATTAGCATGCAAGACTTACAAGTGGAAAAAATGTTTGTTTTTCTTTTTATATTTGAATTAGAAATATACATTGATTAACAAAGAAAAAATGGTTACCTCATTTTAGTTCAAAATTAAAATTTTCTTTCATCTTCAAAAAAAAATCTAAAAACTGAAAACAAAGATTTATCAACAACCTCATCTTCAAACCAGTTAAAACTAATCAGAGGCAAACTGCAAAGCACTGGAGTGGAAAAATCAAAACAAAGCAAGGATTAGATTCAAAACAAATAGTAAGATCTGGAAAATCAAAAAATCTGAAAAACAGATATCAAAAAGAAGATCAAACCTGGGAGTTAGAACCTGAAATCTTTCAAAACACAAACCTGAAAAATCAGAGTTGAAAACAAAACAAAAACCTGAAAGCTCTCATTTTGAAATCAAAAAAAAAAAAAAACCCGATCAAGCAAATCAAAAGCAAGCTGGGTCAAAACCAACTCAATTCCAGATCAAAGAAAATGCAAATTTCAAGCCAAATCATGTCATTGGCAGATCAAATTCATCAGATCAAATTTCCAGTCTTCAAAATTTAAAAGTTTCTCTGTTCTCTACTGTGTCAACATGTCAGGTGAGCAAATTCACTCAACCCTGTTATATTTCTATGTATTTGATTTGTGTATGAAGTTATGGTGTATATAGGCCTGTATGACTGTGAAAAAATGTTTGTATGTTGTGTACATATACAGTTGTGTGCATGTATGTCTGCATACACCTCTGTTTAGAAGTTATAGGCCATAAGAAAAATTCAAAACTCAAAATCTCGTTCCTCAATCTCTGTTAGAATGTGATGTTTGAACAAAACATAATTTAAATAGCAGGATTTAAATTTTAAAAATACTCTTGAGTATTAAAAATAAATGGGCTTGCTAGGAATGTGAAAAAACAGGAAAAAATCAAATCTTCTCAAAATTCAGTGGATTAAAATGCGGATTTCGACTGCATGGCCCTGTTCCTCTTCATAAACCATGATTTTTAACAAAATTCATGATTTTTTAGTTAGGGAATCGCATGCATTCTCGAGTTGAATGTAAATTGGGTTTTATCAAAATCTGGTGATCGGTGAAGTAGTGGGTCTCGAGATCATAGCTGGTGATAGTTGTGGATCGGGGGAAGTCCGAAAAATGCTTGAAAATATTTTCGATGATCGGAGTGGAGGCGCATCGTTAGTTTAGGGTTTAGCAACCCATTTTGGGCAATGTCGTAATCGAATCAATTTCATTGTCGACGTTTAATCGAGCTGCATCAGATCGGGGGAAAACGGGTTCGTGAATCGTGGCGAAGCTCTGACCAAATTTTTGTGGCCTATGAAGGCTTGAGGTAGCGATGCAAGTGATTTTCTGATGATCGAATTAGTCCATGAGTATGTCGAAGTGTTCGATTTTAGGTTGCTTGGGTTTTCAAGGTTTTGGAGGATCGTTGGGATTGAGATGGCCGTGGATGACTTGTGGACACCCGCGGTGTTGGTCGAAAATGACCGGGGCATTGGTGCACGTGTACTGTGGTCAATGATATATCTGGGTTGTTTTGTCGATTGAGGAAGACGAAGTTGTTTCGTGATTGTACTCGGGGTTTGTCTTGAAGTAAATGAAAATTGGCTCAGGGGAAACAAAGAATAATTAGGAACTCGAAGTGGTGCTCGGGGTTTAAGAAGTTTGGCTCGGGTTTAATTGAAACCTGTTGATTCAAAAAAAAATTCTAGTAAATAATTGAACGAGTTTTAAAGTTTATTAAATATTATAAGTTTTTAAAAGGAAGATAAATCAGGTTTTCAAAGGAAATTTATTCACAAGGTTTTAAACAATTTTCCAAGATTTATTCCTAAATGATGAAGTGTTTTTAAAATGTTTATTAGTATGGTTTGTAATAATTTTATTAACACGATTTAATAAATTTCCAAGTGTTTCAAAATGTAATGTAATGTGAAATCAAGAAATGATTAACCAAAGATTTCTCAAATCAACATTAAGCATTTTAAATTAATTAAGTGGTGTAATTTAAGTAAAAACAAAGATAGAATGGTTTATCTTTTAATTAATTAAGTAATTTATGATTTGTTAATATAAGTAATAAAGGTTAATAAATTGCTAGATTTAAGAATTGATTAATGAAGATGATTAAAGGATAATTACTTAATTAAAGAATAATTAAGACTAATCAATTAAATTGAATTAAGGTCAATTAATTATTAATTTAAGATTAATTAATTCATAATTAAAGGTTAATCAAAGATTAATTAGAGATTGATTAAGGTTAATTAATTAATTATTAGAGGGTTAATTTATTTGCAATTAAGGATTAATTACTTAGTAATTAAAGGTTGATCAATTTATTAATTAAGGTTGATCAATTTATTAATTAAGGTTGATTAATTTATTAATTAAGGATGATTAATTAATAATTAAAGGTTAAATCAATTTATTATTAAAGGTTAATTAATAAATAATTAAAGGATAATTTACTACATAAATTGGGATTAATTAATGATAATCAACCAGGATTAGTGATTTATCTGGTTTCAATTAATTAGATGATTAATTAACCTTACTTATGGATGTTTAAATTGAATGAACTGTTTTGAACTATTTGTTTATTATCTCTGCTGTGTGATGCTTTATGATATGAATTATTTTAATTCGAGCTGGGATGAATGTATTTTATTTTATCTCAGATAAATGTATATTATTTATCTGTGTATTTGTGAATGAAAGATAAACGTTATAGATTATACCGCTTATCGATATTGCTATGCCTGAATCTATGATGATTGATGTTGTTGCACTATTGTGTAAAACCCTTAGACTACACCATACACACACAAATATGGACTGCACGAGGAAATTGGTTAAGCCATGGATTTTTGAAACAGTTTTAAAATTGAATTTTTGAATCCAAATGGTTTTGGAAATTGATTGGGTTTAAAATGAAAAGCTTTCGAAAAGGTGTTTTAAAGATGGAAGTTATTTTGAATAACTTAATATAGTTTTAAAATTTAAATAATTTGGTTTGGATTTGAATTCAAAATTTGAAATTGAATTCTATGTTTGAAAATTATGATTTGAAATGGTTATACAAGTTATAAATGTGTTTATATGGGTTTTAAACCATTTAAAAAGTGTTGTTTTGGGAATTTGAATTTAAACCAAGCTTTATACTTGAAGGGCTTTAACTTGTATAAATGTTACCGGATTTTTCCGAAATGAAAACTGTTTGTTTTCAAATAAGAAAAGCTTTCATATAAGGAAAGGATTTCCAGTTTGTGTTAAAAAGTTTCAACTTTGAAATGAAATTGTGAACTGTTTTGAAAGCTATGAATGAACCTTTGTGAAAGATCATTAAACCTTGATTTGAAATTGAAAAGGATTTTAAATGGTGTATCTTTTATGTAAAAGATTTGAATTGGAAACGGGTTTGAAAGCTATTAAATCTTTGATCTAAAGATTGAATGAGTTAATCCAAAAATGAAATGGAAATTGTTTTGAAATCTGTGAATGGATCTTTGTGAAAGATGGGTGAACTTTGCGAATTGAAGCTTTTTGTTTAAAGATTTGAAATGATAATCTGTTTAAACCATTTGAAAGAAAAGTTTGGTTTTTAAATTGTGACTTAACAGAAATCCCAATATCCATATGTTTTTAAATATTGAGCTCATTATTCGGTTTAGCCGGGAGTGGACCTTTTGTGTCATATAACCCATTCCGGATAATGATACGACATTATGGATAGCATTTGAAGACCGATGGTGAAGACCGGATATTTTCGAAAGCGAAAGGATAACTCGTCGAATGTCTCTGCACCGACTGGTCCCCGGTATAGAGACTCCATATGTGATGGGAAGTCTGGATGTGATTAGGGATTATCCGGATTTGCAAGGGCTTCTTTATGAAGTGCCTGTGGTTCTGTTCGAACCCAAAACAGACTTTATGGATGCGTGTCTGAAATTACACATTAAGATGTAAAACCAATTTCTATCAAATACATTTCTGTTTGGTTGCGGAGATTTATTCTCTTAGCTCAACACCATTCTTTGAGACGTACAAGCTCAGAGGTTATGTAGTTGATGGTTACTAGTGATACATTCCAATTTGGTAATGTGGCATACGAAGTGGTGCTGATCATTTGTTGATCAAAACATGACTTTGTGAAAAGTGTAGCTTTGTGGACGAGACCTCATCGAGCCTCATAACCCGGTAATGGTCGAAACAGGAAAATACGGCAAGTTGCAGGGGTCGTGCCCCTAGGGTATGTCCATTCCTTCTGGAAAAGGGTGGTATCATAGTATGGAGCCCAGATACTTAACTCATGTAGGCACTGTATATTTATTACTGTGTGATGTTGCTTTGTGGTTGAGGATCCTCGGATAAAAGTCGCAAACGACCTAGGGTGGCATATATTTAGGTATTACTCTCAGGCAGGGAGGAAACCAGCCTTGTGTTGGCAGAGTGTTGGGTAAGTTCTCGAGGCGTCCCTCCAGAGGTGTACCCATGTGGAAATGGGAAGTTCCTTGGCTTGACCATTTATTGGAAAATCCAAAGAAACAATATGTGTCATGTATGGTTTTAGTTGTATAACCTGCCATGGAATATGGCGGTAATCTCTATTGAACATGGTAGCTATAGTACGCATACAATAATGGTTGTATGCTGGTTTAGATTAATATTGTACTTTCGAAATGTTTTCCACTATGCACTAATAATAATATCAAAATGGTTTTCGTGTATCAAGCATTTTTTACTATCATAAGGAGAAATCTCCTCCAATTCTACGTTTGCATGGTGTGTGCGGCGGGAGGACTTATGGTAGTTTCATTTTCCAAAAAGCATTGCGGATTTCAACTTTTAAAATCTTTTGTGGTTGTTTTAAAGATAAACTGCTTTTGTTTGCTCATACCAGTCCCATAACTGACTAGGAGTTTATTGTTCCCTTTCTAAACTCTGGGTGCCTGCAATTTTCCACACGGGTAGTTAGTTTTTAGGTAGTCAGATATTAGATGTAGATTCCACATCTTTGAAGCCTTTGGATCTTGGCGATCACATTTTCTTCATTCTGGAGTTATCCAGTTTGCTTATTGTATCGTGATGATAGTTCGAGCTATCTTTAGTTTGGAGATGGAGTTGTAGTTGCATTTTGGAGTTGGATTCTTTTGGAGATTTTAGTGGAGTTATCTTTCCGCTGTCGATGGTTTCAAAGTCTAGACCATCCAGCTGCGTTTTATTTCCGCTGTTATTTTTGTATCTCTGACGTTAATATCATTTGTATCAAATTGTTGTATATCATTGGATATTGTATTCATTGGAGTTATATGATATTCATTGTTTTCTTCCGGTGTGTTGTTGTACCTAATGTGTTATAAGCTCTAGCATGAGTCAAATTTCAATGGTTGAATCCGCGGCATTTGAGTACAAGCGAAGTACGGGTGTCGATTTTCGAACGATGAAATTTGGATCGTGATAGCTTATTTCCTATATAAGTCCACTTATAGCTCATAGAAACCGTTTCACAATTTTACGCAACTAAAAGAAAGCTCTTCGTCTTCTTATTCTCTTCTACATAACTTTCTATAACACGAAGCAAATCTACCTAAATTTGCACCAAACTCTTTTTATAAGCCTTAAACAATATAGCAACTACTATTATCATCTTGAGTCTTGAAGAATTAGAGAACACACTACATTACAAGCCAAGGCCATGAGCAATTATAGGCTAAATCTTGCCTAGGCTGTGAGCAAGTGATGGTTAAGAATAATTTTGGAGTTGCTTGGTTGAGATAGGATGTGGTTGCAAAGATAGAGGCTTGCTTGGTTGTGTAATTATATAAAGGTGAGAAAACTCATGATTTGAATGTCTATGAAGTGTATAATATGCTTGTTTAAATTATAGTATGATACTTAACTATATATCATTGTATCTTTTATGATTCTTTCTATAGAAATAAAATGGCATATGTAAATTATTCATTTGGACTCCTATACTTTCTATGGCTTGTTACATGGCATTGGCATGATGCACATAGGGTTGGTTGGACTAGGGCTGAGTGGGACTTGAAAATAGAATGGTTTCTATTGCGAATAGTCACTATAGAAGCACTTTGAAATGCCTTACTTTGTTGAATTTCTATAATATTTTGTATAGATATCCCTGTGTGTTTTTTGACATGGTTGTGTTGTATATTGAGTATATTGTTCACTATAAAAAATTGGATCTTACGAAAGGTGACCAAACTTTTTGATATATAAAAGTGCCCAATTATAGCCTGTTACGACATTTAACGATAACATTTTTTGACTGCTGTAGTAGCTCTGAACCCTTGTGACGATACTCTGGAAATGTTATAGGCTGCTATTTGAACTTTAAATTGCTTTAAAATGACTTCTAATTGAAATATTTTTCTCCATTCTTTTTAGAAGTATTTAATAAATTATGCTAGTGTACTTTAAAAGCAGTTTGAATTTAAATATATTTTTAACAATTAATTACAAATTATTAAAATAGATGGTTTTTTTTAATAAATGAAAACATATTTTTTATTGTTTTTAAATAAATAATAAAACAATTATTTTAAGTAATATTTTAAATGAATGTTTAGACCATAACTATAAGTATTTTAAAGTATTTTTTATATATAGTTTTAAAATAACTAATTATTTTATTAATTTATTAAAAAGCTTATGCGACATTTTATCTTTTAATTTGTTTTAAGAATTTTATTAAATATCTTATCTCATAAATAAACTAGTACGTATACATACATACACATACATACATGCACACACACACACACACATATACATACATGCACACACACACACATACATACATATATACATATTATTTTTAAAAGGGTTTCAAATTGTAAAAAAATGTTTTAAAAAGGGGATTATGAGTTGCTTAAGTAGCTTAGTCGTGCTTTGTTTCTTTACTTGATTATAGAAAGTAATTGGCACTATGCATAGCATTAAAAGCCAACGAAGAAGGCTTGTCTACTTGTGGGAGTTAAGAATGATGTTTGAGCGGGGTTTAGAATCAATAGTAATACTCCTAATTTTTATTAACATTATTTAGAATATTTAATTAGATAAACTAAATTAAATAATGTAAAGGGCTAAGAGGTTTTGAGATTTGATGATTCTTAAAGGGTCATGCCTTAATAAGAATGATTAAAACATAAGTAAGAAGGAGGAAATTATGATGAGGGAAAAATTGTAAAAAGGTTGGTTCCCTAAACATGTGCCCTTACACTTTCTTTCCCTTTATTTCATTCTATATTCATACAAAAAAAAGAAAAGGAGGTCGAACATTTCTTAGAGCATTCAAGCGAAGACAAAGCTAGGACCAAGTTGAAAGTTAGGGGAAATCAATCTAATACAAATCTCAACCTTCACAATACATTCAAGGTGAATAATAAATATACGTATCTCATGTTTTAATTATTATTTTGGGTTTTGAGTTTAAATCAGAACGATTGATGATATTATGCCATGTTTTATAGTATTGAATGATTATATGCTTATTGGTGGATTTCTATGATTTATTTATGAAATTGAGCGATATGTTTGAGTTGGAAAACCTGTCATCTGAGAACAAAGAACATGAAATTTGGAAATAAAAATAGAAACATTACTGTACAAATGGGTTTTAAATTTCATGATTTTCTGATAATGTATGAATATTTTATTATTTTCTCATGGGAAGAAAATGGATTATTTTGGGTATTTATCATTAAAAATAATTAAACAATTTTTTTGACCTCGAAATTTTTATATGATAAAGAATATGATTAAGTAGATTTATTGTGATTTTATGGAGTTTTCCCAAGTGATTATGATTTTATATGATTTATTTAAGCTAGAGAGGCTTATTTAATTATTAAGATATTAATATAAATTATAGTGTTGCTAATTACTTTGGAAATGATTAAAATATGCACTTTGGCAGTTTTCTGTAAGATTTTGGTAAAGAAATTGTTGTCCAATAGTATTTTGACAAATAGTTGGGGTTGGTAGAAAAGAAATTGCTTTTATAACAAAATTTGCAGTTTTCATGACGAAAGAGGCATGCCGGCAGCATCGTCGTCACCCCTATCTCTTCGCCATCAACTCATGGTGATGCACTTGATATCAAGTAATGTTGGTATAGAGCAAATTGGCAGAGGTTGAAGAGACTCAAAGTCGTCTTCACCGACAACGACCTTATCACATGATTTTAAATGTTATGTTTTATATAAGAGGCATGCTGCCACTTTTCTTAAACGACATCGCCAAGCCCGATACTTTCAAAGAGATAATGTTTCAAAGTGACTATTTCAACTAGGTGATGTCACCCATTTATGACTTCGACCCAATAGGCATAATGCGGCTATTTATGACTTCGGTAGTATATGATGCGGCGTTTTATTCTTCAACTTCATTCCTTTTAACTATTTCAGAGAGGGAAATGACGTCGCTCTTAATGGTTTCGGTACTAATGAGGACGCTATTTTCAATAAGGCAATGATGCCAATAATAATGACTTCGAACATATTCTTTTATTGGTTTCAAACCATACAAACCTAAGCTCTTTGACTTCGACATTATAAGAAGTACGAAGAGGAGTTTTGGCCTTGTGTTTTGAAAGATAATGGTTTTAACTAGTTTTGATGGGTGACGACCCACTTCGGCAATACCCCTTGCGCTTTCATCAATGTAAAGGCTTTATATTGTTTTGGCCTTATGCCAATGGTTTTGAGAGGCGATGACCTCAAATGATTTCAAACTTCACCAATATTGTCTTGTTAAAGCTTACATCATGGCATAATTATTTTGTATTAAGAAAAAGGCTAGAACTTTTCTTGTTTTAAATATGATTTCAAGGGTTAAATCATTTATAAAGGAAATTGTTTTCAAGGAAATAAAAAGGATACTTAGCCTAGTATTTTGGTAAGTGATTATTGTCCTTATCGCTTTTGGGTAAATTATGATAAAATAAATTGACTCATAAATTAGAATGCTAGATGGGACTAGAGTAGGGTTGCACCATGTACTTCAATTGTTATCCTCTAGTTGATATTAATCCAAAATTGCAGTGTGTAGGGCTTTGTCACGAGTAAGACTAGAAGTAGACATACACACAGAAAGGAATGCATAAAATGAGTTAGGTTATTGGTGAGCCCGCAAAACCACTAGGATCAGTTGACCCAAGAAATAGTAAGTTTCGAACAGACCGTCCAATTTTCTTCTAACGGGATGGTTAGAAAGTTTGATATCCTTGGTAGTCCTGACTCAGCCATGTTGATAGTTACCCTAAGAATACTAAACGTTAGGATGGATACTCCAATGATTTGACGGATAATAGATTACCCAGGTTTCATGCATACCTATTGTTGTTATATTGTTATATTGTTATTTTAACAGTTTAGTTGCAGGACTATGATTTGCAAAAGATATATTTTTAAAGGATACTAGTGAGGGGAAAACCTATTTCGCTCAATGGCGTGGCCTCATTAGATATCAGTTAACCATGATGACATATTATATTCGCACCAGGCTTATTGCCTGACTCAAAATTTATTTATTTTCCCTTAAACTCTCGGATGCTCAAAATTTAATTAGAGTAGGTTGGGAGTGAGGACCTTTCAGGTTAAGTACTTTTTATGAATAAAGCTTCTAAAGAGGCGCAAGTGGCAGAAGCTATCTTTGTAGGAGTCTATTTATATTTATTATCCATTATTTTATGTCCGTTGTTGTATGGATGTATTGAGTGTAAACGTTCCTATCTATTTAGTGACTATGATCATTCAAGGAGGCATCTTTATATGTCGCTCTTGGCGTAACTTGTAATAATTATACCTTATCTGAACTTAGGCAACGATTTGGGATTATGTGACAATATGAAATGCTGATTTGAAGTGTAATGAGGAGAGTTGTTTTGAAATTATGTTTCAATTATTTCATATTCGTATGCTTCTGATATTATGAATACCACTGATATAACCGCATTTTGTCATCGAAAATTAATACTATAGACGACTGTAGCATCTGTAGTGCTTAGTTTCGGGACTCAAGATGTGGGATGTTACAACTAAGTATTAGAACATAGTTTTATGTAAAATGAACATTGAAAAGAGTTTTGAAACATATTTTAAATGAATTAGAGAATAAGATTTGCGTATGGGATAATGTTATGGTAACGTACTTGTATTTGCTATATATAAGTATGCACTTTATCTTTTTTCTCCCACTCTCTCAGACCGTTCTTCCATATCTTACTAAGATTTAAATGCAGATTTCAGGAAAAATAAGATATGGAGGTAGGAAATGGAAGAATGAATATCGATAGAGGAAACACCACTACCAATGAAAATTTCAGGCCTAACACTAGGAGAAATCCGGGTCGAAAATAGCTGCTAATATAGGTACAGGAACGCCAGGTTGATATGGGAACAATATATCAGTTCTTTGTCAACAGGATGCAAGAGGGAGCTGCTGATGTGTTATTTGGTGGCAACGCTGGAGGAGTGAATTAGGAGGCCTAGTTGTTATTAACTATGTCGTTCTATGTGGGACTATGCTAAACTTGGGGGAAACCATTTATTAGAACGGTGGATGCTATTGACGAGGAGAATTGATTACTTCATTACAAAAGGATTTTTGCTAATCTTGGACGTAACGATAACAAAAGAGGATATTTTTGTCCAGACAAATGTAACGAGCTGCGTTGCACTGGTGGAATAGTATGACTGTCGGAGTAGGAGAGGAAACTTTGACTTAGGCAAAATGTATAAGAAGTTTTGTAGATAGGTTTATGTCTAAAATCACTAAGCTGGCTCTATTAAGCAAGTTCGTTGAGTTGGTACAAGGTGATATGACAGCGTTCGAGTATGCAATGAGATTTGAGGAGTTATCTCGATATTGATATGCTACCATGGACACCGGTTAAGAGAAACAAGAAGTTTATCCATGGGTTAATACCTGAGCTTGTTAGGGCGACTTTGCAACATCTTAAGGATCCATGTAATGTAGTCATGGAGATGGCTTTGAGAAATGAAGAGATGCTTTGTTCAGCAATAACAATCGAACAGAGAGTTAAGGTGGACAGAATCAAAAGAGAAAGTTTTACTAGAAGAAAGGAGCTTAGAAGGGTGGAGCCGCCAAGAAGGGAAAACATGAGATTGTATGTTATAAATGTCATAAGAAATGCCATTTCACGAGTGAATGTCATGCCGAAGATGGTAAAAAGGTAATTGGTAGGAAGAACTTTAAGTGCTTCAACTGTAATCAGATTGGTCATTATAAGAACTAGTGCAAGGAACCAGCTAAAGATGAGAAATGAAAGGTATTCGCATTGGAACCGATTACCTCGAAACCAACAACTAAAGAGGAAGGAAAAGCTAGATGGGAGGTACACTTTTGTTTCATTAAAGCGCACACCATGGCATAATTAAAGCGTACACCATGGCATAATTATTCAAAGTTCACTAATATTGTCTTATTAAAGCGTACGCCATGGCATAATTATTTTGTATTAAGCAAAGGGCTATAACTTTCCTTGTTTTTAAATATGATTTCAAAGGTAATATCATTTATAAAAAAATTGTTTTCAAGGATATAGAGAGGACACTTAGCCCAGTATTTTGGTAAAGAGATTATTGTTCTTATCACTTTTGGGTAAATTGGGATAAGATAAATAGACTCATAAATTAGAACGTCAGTTGGAACAGGTACATGGTAGCGCCATATACTTCAGTTGTTAGCCCCTAGCTGATATAGTCCATTATTCCAGTGTGTATGATTTTGTCATGGGTAAGACCAAAAGTAAGTACAGACAGAAAGTAATTCATAAAGATGAGATAGGTTATCAGTGAGCCCGTAGAACCATAAGGATCAGTTAACCATAGGATAGTAAGTTTTGGATGGACCATCTAGTTTTCTTCTAATAGAATGGTTAGAAAATTTGAAATATTTGATGGGCACGAATCAGCCATGTCGGTTGGTAGTTACCCTGTGAAGACTAAACATCGAGACGGATAGTCAAGATTACCCAAGTTGCATGCATACCTATCATTGTTATTTTAACGAATTGGGTTGCAGGACTGCGATTTGCTAAAGATATATTTTTAGAGGATACTAATGAGGGGAAAACCCGTTCCATTCAATGGCTTGGTTTCACTAGATATAAATTAACCGTGATGGCATATTATTACTCACACCAGATTTATTGTCTAACTCAAAGTTTATATTTTCCCCTAGACTCTCATGTGCTTAAAATTTAATTTAAGTAGGTTGGGAGTGAGGGTCTTTAGGTTAAGGAGGTTTGGAGAACAAAGTTTTCGAAGACGTGTAGGAGGCAGAAGCTAGCTATATAGGAGTCTATTTATATTTATTTTCCATTATGTTATGTCAGTTATTGTACAAATGTATTAACAGTAAAAGTTTCTATCTATTTAGTAACTCTAATCATCCAAGTGGGTATCTTCGTATGTCGCACTTGCCATAATTTGTAATAATTATATCTTAAATGAACCCAGACAACGTTTGGGATTATGTAACTAATATGAAATGCTGATTTGAAATGTAATGAAAAAATTATTTTGAAATAATGTCTTAACTATTTTATATTCTTGTGCTTAAGATGTAATGAATCCCATTAACATGGTCGCATTTTATCACCGAAAAAATAATGCTACAGATGATTGCAGCATCTGTAGTACTTAATTTCGGACCTTAAGATAGGGGATATTACACCTACCAGCTACATTCTTCACCTAGGGATAGAGTAAGTTGAGAAGGTTGGAATGTGATAAGTATAAGAGACTTAATTTCCATAAGCAATTGCTTTTAAAACTAGATAGTTGATTTGATAAGGAGGACTCATTTATATCGTTTGCTTACTTCTAAAAGAACCAAAATTGATTAAGTAAAAATTCATCAATCAAGTTTTGAAGGGTTCAAGATAAGATAGGTATATTTATGTACTACTTACTGAAAATCACTTCAAAACTAGCAAACGAGTCAACGTTTTGGAATCAGTTGTGAAGTGGAATGTTATAGAGTTGAACTGTCTATCCTAAGGTTATGTCCATGGGGGATGTCAGCATCGTTGGATGACCTATTCTAGAATCCTTAGAGAGATTCATGATCTAATCGAGCGATGAAGATTCATGTGACGGATGCTGAAGGTAACTTCACCATCGAAAATGATAGAACACAGAGTAAGAGCATTGCTGTGACGCCCCACCTCTATACCCATGCTAGCCAAGGACACTACCGGGTAATGCTGTCAACTAACACGGAGAATAAGGCTGGATAGGACCGACCATCTATAGCCTTGCTCTAACTATCTATTGAATACATCGACAATAATCATACAAAGCAAATCGACATATCCAATGAATACTTAAAACAAAACCATGGGTGGTTGGAGGATCTATCAAAACAGAATATAACAACTCACATGTAATATATATCACAGAACAGAAGATCATCATAGATATACATATATTGATACATAACAGAGTATACAGAATAGTACATGCCGAGTGGTATAGCAAACCACAATATACAGACAAATCCAGAAGAATAAATATCAGAGTTACAACAAAATAGGACTACAAAAAAAGCTATGACAAAAAGGAGCAAGCTGAATAGTCCATGCGGAAGCAAAATAGGCTAAGTCCAAAAGCACCTAACCTGAAACATCTCGATCTGACCCGAGTATAAGATACACGGGTCAGTCTAGCCAAACAAATCAGTTAGATAAACTGAACAACAATAAACCTGCAAGGTTACAAGGTATAACAAATATCTCTGAAAGAGATAACACAATCATCTAATCAAAAGATGAATCATATGATAACAAGCCTCGTATCATCGGCAACTCATAGAAACAAAGGGTAGGAATACCCCAAAACAAGCCAAAAGGCAATAACAAATACCAATAAAGGTAACACAAGTTCCACGAGGTAATCGCTACATATCATGCGGCTCAAAAAGACCAACACCGAAGGGCGATACCTAGGGAATATACATATCAATGGAACATCATAAAATTTGCACGTGCTCAGTACTGTATAAAAAAGGATCCATGAGCCCGAAGACTCCAAACCCAAATATCACTCGTGCGGCTCATAAAGACCTAACACCGAAAGCGATACAATAGGGCAACAAACCCGAAGGCACAAACCCGAAGGTACAAACCCAATGGCAACATACCCGAAGGCAACATACCCGAAGGCAACATACCCGAAGGCAACAAACCTGAAGGTGCAAACCCGAAGGCAACACACCGAAGGCAACACACCGAAGGCAACAAACTCGAAGGTAACAAACCTGAAGGTGCAAACCCGAAGGAAACACACCCGAAGGCAACAAACCGTAGTGGTGAAGGTCCGGAGGCCCAGTACTGGACACCACTAACTAGCGGAATGTGTCATAACTCTCAAAAAGGAATCCGAAAAGTGGTAACATGAGTCCCATAACCACTCGTTCGCACTAAACGATTTACTATCCATTAGTTAAGTTCACACTCAAAGTAGTACAAAGTTCACCTCATTTCATCGGTAAACCAGACCAAAGGTCAAAACGTTCAAACGAATAGATTGGGAATTAACTGAAAGGATGAACGCACGTGTTCATTGCACGCCTTTTATCTAATCATTTAATTCTCCTCCCACTTCGCTCGGAGTGTGAAATTGTGTGTGTGTTTTAAATAGAATTTATAAATTGGAGAGGCGAGGCTTTAATACGATTTGAAGAAATCATTTATAAAACCTGTGAATGAAGTCAAAAAGGAACCATCAAGGTCAAATAGGCATAAACAACTAATTGGAATCAACAAGCGTCTATTAAATTTGGAAAACTAAACGAACAAGGCAAATTGGCAAAAAAACAACAGGTTTAGACGTCTGAAAGAAGTGGTTCAGACGTCTGAATCTGGAAATTAATTTCTTTTTCAAAAGAGAATTCAGACGTCTGAACCCAATTTTCAAACGTCTGAAATAGGCAATATTTTGCCTATTTCCTTTCTGGTTGAAATTTAGCCAATTCAGACGTCTGGAATATAATTTCAGACATCTGAATCTGGAAATGAAAATCTTCCCCAGAACAATATTCAGACATCTGAAATAGGGATTTAGACGTCTGAAACCTGATGGTCAGGCATTTCCTGAACCTATGCCATTGAAGGCCAAAACCAATCGAAAGCAATCGGATGAGTATTGATTATGGGCTTACGTCAAACGACTACCCAACCTTAACGACTCGCCCAAACACTCCGAACAACATAAACATCAACCATAGAAGGATTTTCATAGATTTGGCATCAAAAATCAATATTTGGCAATTTCACCAAAGCAATCCAAATCGAAAGCAAATGAACATGTAGATATATTAGGAATTCATTCCTAATAATCCAAGATAGCTGTAAACATAAATGTGGGATAAAAATCTCACCTAACATCAATAATATCAAGAGAAGTAGATGTGAGTTTAAAAATCACCTTTTAATTCAAAACAAGAATAGAGAAGCTCAATAGCAAAGAAAACAACCAACCACTCTCCACTTCAACTCTACTAGCTTCAATCAAAGATCAAAACAAGTATTTTCCTAAGTTAGGTTTAGGAATTTTTTTGAAATTGAAGGAGAAAGAGTTGGAGAAGATGAAGAGGAGGCTTACCAATAGCTTCTCTTTGATTTTGGAGCAAGAACTCAAGTTTGCAAGGTAAACTAGGGCTTGGAATTTCTAATTCCTCTTCCTTTCCCCTATTTTCAGTTTTAACTTAAGTTTAGAAGTGGGAATGAGAGTATGGAAGGAGATGGACTGAGTTAGGTTATTTAGTTAGCTAGTGGGCTAAACCCAAACCCAAAACCCAACTAGAAAAAGTAGCAAACTTCAACTTACTCCAAACATATCAAAGCTTATACTCAAAAAGATCGCAAATGCCATTTTGGAATCAATGGAAATGGTTTCGAGTTCCAATTCGGCCATTTGCAAAAAGTAACTTTTCGGACCTAAATCCGACTAACGACGCTATATTTAAATAAAACATTTAAATATATAATCGTTAAATATGCGGGTTGTTACAATTGCCATTGGGTTTAGCTAACCTAAGGGTATGTCAATTCCATGTCTAGAGATGCTTATCGATGTTGCAAGCAAGAGTTGATGATGTTCTACATCATGTGTTAGGTGTGGAACAGTTATGCTTTCTTTTGAGGTATATTTTATCTAGAGGTATACGACACTCAAAAGGTAGTTTTTGACCCTTATCAGGAGGTTTGCCTCGATGTACGAAGTGCACCTCTAATGGAAAATCCATATATGAACAAGTTTATTGGTTTTAGATGTACTTCTAATTTTTCGTGTTATGAGACGCAAATAGCGAACAGCACAACTATTTTTTAATTTATATTTCTACTCCCGCTATCCATTATATCATTATATTTACTTATCAACTGCTTTGGTATATTTGAGAGGAAAACTATTATGGTGATTTATATGGTCTTAAAGGTTACTAATATATGGATGCATATTTTGTGAGTTTTTTATACCAGACTTATGTTTGACACATGGTTTCTAGTTTTCATAAATTCTTCTTGTATTCTTTCGATAGGCCGAGTAAAGCAGGTTTAACTATGGATGCTCTAGAGCTTCAGGAGACGAGCTGAAGGCTTACATTTTTCTTTCCATTTCTATTTCTATCCACCATTATTATGTATGTATCAGCATTATGAGGATAGACGATTATAATTGTCTAGACTGATGATAGTACTCAGGTTTAGTAACTCTGAAATTACTATGTATTTTAGAGTAACCCTTTGTACTATCTTTTTGGAAAATGTATATTATTGTTCCGCTTGTGAGATTCTGATATTGTGTTCATTCTTTCTTGTATTATTTATTTTTCTTTTTATTTTACCCTAACAACCTATCTTTTTGATACTTGGGAGCTCAGCACACGAATACCATGGATGTTTTATGTCAACATTCGAGGGTCAGAAGTTATGTTGTTACAACCTCAATGGATGATATATATATTTTTGATATGTCAACATATACAAATAAATTTGTACAGTTTCAGAAACTCTTATGTTTAAAATATATTTCTGTATAGAAACCCTATTAAAATTTATTTTATAATTAAAGTAAATATTATTCTTTTATAAAAGCATTTTGAGTGGAAATTTTTTCGAAGTGAAGATAATCAAACAAATAGTACTGCTTAGGTCTTTAACATTTAATCTAAGACTCGATAAAATACTAATACAAATTTCTTGAGCTCTTTATGCTTTTATTATTGAATTGTTCAAAACACATGAGTCTTCAAATATATCTTGATCAACTCTTGATTTATATTGATAAGTTCTTCAAACTTTTATTCATTCATCACTTATATGAACCAATTAATATTCATTATATCCTACATAATATACTTTATAACCCATGAAAATATTAGTAATAACATTTATATGTTTGTTCTCATCAAAATCTATACTTGGGTACTTACTTTATATAGTTGTTCTAACTACGGTATATAATGCAGTTATTATCTGTTAACTAATTGAAAGGAATTTATTTTTAAACTATAAAATTGTGGTTATATTTAAATATTTTAACCATGTATATTTGATGTAGCAATAATTTTGGTTGTATTTGATAACTTATTCAAATTTAGTTCAATTATAATTTAACTACCTTAGGAAAGCGCAATATATAATAATAATTTTAGTATTATTTTAACTTCATTTGAATTTTTTAACCGCATATATGTGATACAGTAATAATTTTAGCTATATTTGATAATTTTATTTAGTCTTAATGATGTTATAAATTATCTACATTAAGAAAATGCAGTTATAATTTAACAGCGTGTTTTAAATTAATTTGATTATATTTGAATATTTTAACTATGTTTTATTGATGTAGTAATAATTTTGACTACATTTGATAACTTTACTTAATCTTAATGCAATTATAATTTAACTCCACTAAGAAAATGCAGTTATAATTTAATAGTATTTTTAAATTATGAATGGTTGCATTATACTTTTAACTATATTTATGTGATGTGGTAATAACTTTGGTTGTATTTAATGATTCGTTCAAACTTATGCAATTTCAGTTTAACTACATTAAGCAAATGCAGTTGTTATTTGGTTGTATTTTTTTGAATAATCAATTATGGTTGCATTCTAATATTTTAACTGTATTTATGCGTTGTAGTAATAATTTTGGCCACCCTTAATAATTTTATAAGATTGTAGTTATAATTTAACTGTATTAACAAAATGAAGAAATAATTTTAATTGCAAACGAAGTATGAAATTGACTTTAAACTGAATATTTATTATTTTTGGTCCTATTGATTCAATGATGTAATTATAGTAACATTTGAATGATGTTGTTATAAATATGTTATTTATATGAAAAAGTTATAGATTTCGAAGAAATTTCAGCAACTTTATATTAACATATGCATAACACATATCATTTAAAAGATCATGATTTTTTCGATTTAAGGGTGAAAATGGTTTTTTGATATGAGATTTCTTCAGAACTTATCACATTTTAAATATTGAAATCAAAATAAGATGTGAATTATTAATATGGGTATGAAAACAACATGTGATTGCGAGAGAAACACATAGTCAATGACCTAATTTACATAAAAATTAGGAGGGCGATTCCCTTGGGACAGTTAGTTTCATAAATTAATTTTGAAATCTTTCCTTTTGCAATTATGATTACCAATTAATTATGAGACTATTTCACAGACCTATATAATTTATTGTTATTAACTATGCAATCATTTTATATGCTAATGTAATTATCTGCTCAATTAACTGTGAGAATTTAAACGTGCCTATTATTTGCATATGCTTATATAATTGGTATTCATTTCCATGGCGTCTCCTTGCACATTCTTTCTTCATCTTTTCTACTAATAATTCATTGAATCAATCCATTGTTGTTAACGTATTTGATTTGGCATACATTTGAAGTACATAATTTTATCAAATATATATATGGACTTGAATGAAATATCCTTTGTGTTTTAACTAGTTTGGCACCTTGAGATAGAGTGACCTAAGACTATATAATTTCAAGAAACTATTTTAAAACACCCTCTTTAAGTTTCAAATATAAAACCATCCCTACTCAAAAATAAGTTTTAAAAAAATAGGACGATGTTTTTAGTGTTGGCTAAATATGTAAATATTTACTGTTTAAACTATAAATATTTTCTATTTAAACAGCAACTAGTTGTAGCAAAAGCAGCAAATATTTACATTTTTATAAATAGATTAAAAAAATTGGTCGTAGAAACATGTGATTTAGTTTAGACTAATTTTTGAAAAAAAAATGAAAAATGAAATTATCCAAAATAAATATGGGATTGTAAACTTGAAACATGGTTTTAAGCAGTGTTTTTCACGTATCGAAGTTGAAGACAAGAGACAAATATTAATTTCCACATGATTTCATTCCAATAAATACTAAGGTCGGTATAAAGAAATCGACTTTCTCCATCATCATAAGAAAATATGACTACTTGATGTAAAAATTACTAAGAGAAACTGAGAAAGTGGAAGTTTTTTAATCCAATTATTAAAATCACTTTTTAACAATTAATCACATTCGCTTTAATGCAATCTATTTAGTTATCCGAATAACTACTAAATTGTAATGAAACGGTTCCATTTGTTTTGAATATTAAATCTAAAAAGATGATACAGAGCTCATTTCTATAATGTTTCATTAATTCGGTATGAGTAGTTTCTATCTGCTGAGCTGATGATCGGTTTGTATCCATTCTTAGCAATGATTATGAAGAGAGAAATATAAGGAAAATGTTACGATGTGTTCTAAGGGCACATGTTAAGATTGATTAAATTACCAAAATGACCTTCTAATTTCCATATATTTTTATGTTTTAAAACTCTTGAACAAACAAATTTGTTCTCTATCAGATAAATATCATTGTTAATATTTCTCTAGGGCACAAATTAACAACACCAAAATATTATTTAACATATGAATTTATGTATCCTAAAATCGTGGGTCATTTTCCATCCAAAATTAAACCTTTGAATTACTACAAACTTCATTAAATATACCATGTATTAATAAATTGAACGTAGGAGACTTGAGAACGCCAATTCCATAATCTCTTTCAATTATGCCTTTAAGTATTATAATACGAAGGTCAAACTCTGAGGTAAACATTATATGAACATACCTTCTTTAGAATTTAGGTAAATTGAATCATTTATACTTTTGATAAATATTTATATTTTAATATATTTTAAGGATCTTGAAGCTTACGAATAACCACTTATTCTAGGAGCAACCTGTTTAGTTATTAAATACAGAGTTGGATCAAAGTTTTTATTTTAATGGATAGTTTTGGGAAAACATAGCATTATATATTTTAAAAGTTTACTGGGCATCAGTAGATTCCACCGATCGAACCGGAAGTACTATTGGACGTGGAGTGAACGTTGGCCGTGAACAACCATGTCTATTCGAAGAGGTGCAATTCTTCTTGATGGATGTTACTCTTCATCTAGTACCTTTTCTAATAGTTTTTCTTGAAGAGGAGAAACTCCTCTTTGCATCCTCCATCATCCATATAAGCAATGTTAGGCCCTGCATTTTAAATAATTATATTTTATGATCAAATCTTTTTCTTCTTTCTCTACTCTTGGCAATTATTAGAAAAAAATTATACGGTATTCTTGGCTTGATCAAAGTGGTACAAAAATTTAAATCGAGTAACGTCATTCGAAGCCTTTGTTGAATCCTGACGGGAATAGTTTGATAGTCTTTTTGTACCGAAGCGAAAGAAGAATGACTTCATGTGTAGAGGACACATGTTGAATGGACTGTCCACACCCGTCTGCAATGCACGACAAAGCTTGAAAACTATGATGGCACTATGGAATGCATTGGAGAACAAATACCATATATTCGAGGCAAGTAACAAGAAATTTTTTATTTGATATTTGTTGAATTTAGGACGAATGAATATAAAATGATCATCGAACAAGTAAGTAGGATTTAACTTATTGTCAATCATCTTAAGTCGTGAATCATTCATGGTTGGGGTTATCATATCCCAACTTCCCTCATTTTGGAATGACTATAAGAAGAAACTAAAACATGCCTAAGTAGAGTGTGATTTAGAAGCCTTACAACGTCATCTTCGCATAGAAGAAGACTTACATAAATATAAACAAATCTATAGTCAACAATCTGAATTTCTATCCAAAACCAACAATGTTGAAGAAATTCATCCATCAAAGCCAAAGAATGTAAATAAGAAGAGAAAAGCAAAGAATGACGAAATGAATGGTGCTTTTTTCTTTTGTAACAAGCCCGACCACTATGCCTGTAACTGTCGTCAACGAAAGAAACAAAAAGTGAAAGTAGTCGAAGAAAAACTTACAGCTGTAGTGCAAGAGGCAAACTCCGTTAGTGGAATAGAAAATGGCTGGTAACTCGACACTGGAGCAATAATACATATATGAAAAAGCCGTGATCTTTTTAAGACCTATGATGAAGCAAAAGGGGAAGAAAATGAAGCTATCGAGGCAAATAAAGCTCGTAGAAAAATCATTGAAAAAGGCCGTATTGAAATTCCGTTCACTTTAAGAAAAGTCCTTACTTTAATCAGTGTATTTATGTACCTGATATTTGTAAGAATCTTGACTTAGATACCCCCTTAATACACTACAAGGAATATGGTCATTTCCTATGGCTCCAAGCCGTGGAAAGCCGTTGGAAACACTGTCGGTATATAGAGCACGGCTTTCGTCCATTTTCAATGGAATCGACGATAGATTTACGATGGCCTCCAATGGCTTTTTCGATGGTAGTTCCGACGTTTTTCCAACGGTGAAGGCGTCCATGTGGCTTTAAAACACACCAGAAAACCATTGGAAACCATCAGTATATAAGACCGGTTAGCCGTCGAAATATTTCAACCTATGAGCCGTCAATAGCCGTCAGAAATATAGGTCAATTTTTTTCAGTAACCCAACATATCAATATGCATATATATCACAACATATCAAAATCAATATATATATATATCAGATATAAAAGCTAATCAATATCAATATCAATAATAATACAAAACTCAAACATTACCATCTCAAACTCAAACGTTCCAATCAATACAAACCAAACCATCCATCATCACCACACAATGTCAAAATCCAACATCAATGTACAATATATACATCCATTATCAAGCCCTACAGATCAATATCAAGCACCAAGTATCCACAAATCAACAACACCATCACTTAATCTATATATACACAAGTTTTAAAAATAAAAGCTGCAAAACGTATCTCATGACCTGTCATCGGCCTCAGAACCAACAAACGAAGGGAATGCTCCATAAGGCTCCATATACTCGACCAAATGCTGGCTTAGTTGCTTCATTTGAGCTGCTTGAAGGCGATCATTCTCCTGCAGCTGTGCAATCTATTGCCGAAACCCATTAATCTCAGTGTTGTCCTGAACCTTTTGATAGGCCGTCTGTGAGGCCCGAACCTACAAAACAAGTCAAAATTTGTTTAAGTTATTGCATAACTTTTATAAAATTTAAGCTATTTTTACAACTTAATTAATTTTTATAAATTACCGATTGATTGTCATAGCCTAGTGCCTATTTCTCCGTATAGGGTCCATAACGGAGTCAAAGATGCGTCCTCCTCATCAGCGGTCAACTGCTCCCGTCCTGAATACTCAAGCATTTACACACATGCTTGCATAAATTTTTCCTACAACGAAGATTAAGTACAAGTAAATATTACAAGAAATTATTACAATAATTTATTACTAATTAGTTAAAATGATCATTATTATTAACTTATAAATTAAAATATACTTACATGTGCGGCGTATACTTTATCATCCTCATGCCAGGCATACATCACCGATCCTTCGTCGTTGGTTTGCCTGACGACATGAGTTTGTGCAAATACGTCCATATACGAGATGGGAGTCTCACACGCTCTTTCCTGCAATAATTGGTGCATACTATTATTGTTTACACGAATTTATACGAAAACAGTAATAATTGTTCGTAACTGCAATTGCTCTATTTACTAGGTCATCGCGGTGATGCATAAATGATTTCGAGCCACCATAGTGTGTAACTGGCCTTTTCTTTCTGTTCACGGAGTTTCTTTCCGACACTGCCTGCTAATTAAAAATTAAGATATATTTTATAGGTATAAATTATATATTCTCTACTGAAAAAATTAAGGTAACAGCTGATAGACTTACCCTGAACTCATCGCTACCCCACCAAGAGACCCAAGCATCCCATACACCGGCGTCCATCCAGTTTGGCTTCTTCCCGGATTTTTTGATGGTCAGCACCGTATCTTGGTAATTCTTTGCAACTTTGGAGTTCCAGTGGCATTGGCAAAGAACAATATCCTCCTCTTGCAGATTTACCGCACCCTTTATATATGTTAAAAAAAATATAAGTTATAGATTTATACTTAGTCAGCAAATTGTAAAGTAATAATGCATAATGATATATAATTTTACATTTACTAGGAAGTACTATCAGATGCTCTCCCGGATATGCTCAGGGATCCTACTCCATTTCGGCCAGCATGTAGTCATACGGCACATGTATGCCTGCCTAAATATGTCGAGCACTATAATGGAAGGCTCAAGCTCAAAACTCCTGCATTAAATATGATATAGGAAAATCATGACTAATATATCATACAAAATATTTACAATGCTGAATAGAATTTAATACTTACAAGCCATCTGTTTTCGGTAGCAAACTAACTACCGTACGCAGCGCCTCCTAGGATGAGCTCTGCCATCGCCTCCGCTGCGAACGGTCCCTCTTCGAGATGAAGAGGGAAATCTAGACTGTGAAGAACTATGCCGCTTAAAGAAAGACATCTGTAATACTTGTCATATACATATTGTTTTATTATGGCAAAACATATCATTCAATTATAAGTAAGCATATCAAGATTTAACATCAATAATCGCATATAACATGCAAAAAAGGTGTAACATAAATACGATCATAACTTACCTTTTTTCAACATGTATACTATTAAATCAGTCCTCGTTATTTTCTGATTCAGACTCGATCTCATACTCTATGTTATTTTCCTCCATGGTCTCTAATACTTCTACTAATACATTTGATTCATCATTTAGAGATCCAAAATCGGTTTGGTCATCTGTTATTGCAGTTTTGCCATTTTCCTTGATATCCACTTGGTACCTTGTTTGTATGGAATATTCTTTCCATCAAATGTATATCTTGCCTTTATTTTAAAGATCACCGACCAATCTACTTTCTCTCTTTTAAGATATGGATAAGGAGCATAATAAACTTGTAGGGCTTGTTTTGCTAGTATAAACGGATCGTACTTATGATAACGTGATGTATGCTTTATTTCAATAATATATATTTTTGGTGCACATTGATTCCAGAAACCGAAACATTACTGAAACAGTTGCATCTAAAAATAAAATTCTTCCGTAGGTCTAGTGAAATATGTTAATTGCAAAACCTGAGTTATCATGCCATAAAAATCATATATGTGATCATTTGGATCATCGCTACCTTTAACATATACACCGGTGTTAGTTAATTTTTCAGCTCCATATTCTTTTATGTTGAATTAATTTCCATTGACAAAGAATATTGGATATGTCTTGACTTTTCTATTTGGACCCATCGCAAGATGTTTCAACCCTTCATCAACCACACACTTAACCAGATCATATACATGGTTCAAAATCAAGTAGCAAAATTTTTACTGATATCGCTGCTTGGATGCTGTGATTCGTAAATACTGCATATATGGATAATATATTGCATTATAATGAATATACACATGTATTATTCAAGTAAATAATTTTAGATATGTTATTTAATAATACCCAATAAATGGTGCAACATTTGCATAGTTAAGTAAAACATGTGTGGGCTACATTGTAATCTTTGTCGTCTAACCATACTTCTACATATTTTCCAGCAAGGCATCCCTGCTGTCTAAAAATAGACAGCACTGATTCAAAAGAATCTTGTTCAATCCCCTCATCATTTCACATAGGACTTTCAAAAGGTAAGTTTGCATGGTCATTGAAATAATGAAAGAAAAAGAACAAAGTTTCTTCTTCGATATATATTTGCATATTGAACCTTCAAAAGTTTACATGTCTTACTTTTTTATTTAGATGATTTTAGTACTTGTTAAGAATAATTATAATTAAATTTTATTACATGTAGTTAAACTAAAATTTAACATACTCAATGTTAATACCTTTCAAACAGATACATCCAACCATATTGCACAGGACCTCGAAGACATGCTTCAAATGGAAGATGAACGGGTAAATGCTCCATTACATTAAAGAAACCTGGAGGGAATATTTTCTCCAGTTTGCAGAGCAGTATAGGAATTTCTTCCTCAAGTTTATGTAGACGATCAACTTTTAACGTAGTTGAACAAAGCTCCTTATAAAACTAACTAAGTTCTGTTACAACCATCCAAAAATTTTATGGGCGATAGTTCTTTGAAAGTGATAGATAACAAATGTTTCATCGTTACATGAAAATCATGACTTTTCATCCCACTCGGTTTACCCTCCTTATAATCGACACATCTACATAGATTAAAGCAAATCCCATCATGAAACCTTAATCCTTTCACTCACTTTAACAGAACTTTAACTTGGTTACTGTCTAGCTCATAGCATTTTTTGTGCCATTTGGCTTCATATGAAGCTCGGGATGATTTCATATTGTATCTATATCATGTCTTGATTTCAAATCGTCTTTAGTCTTTCCTTTAACATTCAAAACTATGTTAAATACATTATCAAACATATTTTTCTCATTGTGTATCGCGTCGATATTATGACGAATTAGGAGATTTTTCCAATAAGGAAACTCTGAAAATACACTTTGTTTGCGTCAATTATGGATCCTCGACTTACCTTGAATTTCAATTTGTTTGACAGTTTCATGTATTTTTGGATAATCCTTTACAAGGTCATAAATATATTCGCTTCACTGAATCGTTGGTGGTCGCAAGGTCTCAAGTCTATTACTTATAAAGGTTTTTCATCTTTTCTAAAAGGACGATTAATATGGAGAAAACACCGATGATATTCAAACCATGAAATTTTCTTCCCAAGCGGTAGAGAAAATGCTCATGTTTATTCTATGCAATAAGGACAAGCTAGGTTACCAGTTGTACTCCAACCCGAAAGCAATGCATATGAAGGAAATCGTTTATGTCCACAGCAGAGAAGCGAACTTATGAAAATTCTTTTTTTTGAAATGTCGTATGTCTCAACACCTTCACACCATAGTGTTTTCAGCTCTTCAATCAACGGTTGTAAATATACATCGATTCCTTATGTCAGATCATCAGGGCTAGGGATGACAATAACGAGAGTCATATATGGAGTTTTCATACACATTCACGGAGGTTAACTGTATGGTGCAACGATTATACGACAAGATGAATATTTTGAACCAAATTGAGAGAACGGTGAAATTCCATCCGTACATAAACCAAGTCAAACACTACGGCTCTCTACTACGAAAATGGGGTATGTCTTATCAAAATTCTTCCATGCTTCTCCATCAACTAGGTATGTTAACGTACCTTCTTCCTGTATTCTCATACTAAGCTATCTCATATGATGCGCGGTTACAGAAGATGCATATAATCTTTAAAGCCTAGAAGTGATAGGTAAGTAATCCATACGCTTGTATGGAACTTCCTTTACCTTCTTTTTTCTTGGTTTGTATCTTTCCAGATTACATATTTTACAATTCCTAAGATTTATGTCTTCTTTCCAAAAACAACATGCAACCATTTAAACATGAATCGATTTTTTGATACGGAAAACCAAGAGCAGACATAAGTATTTTCACTTCATAATGATTTTCGCACGTTAAATTATTGGGTGGCATATTCCATTTTGCATCTTGTATTGTAGCTGTAAACCTACAGTGATGTTGTATTTGATTTCATTGCAATGAATTCTGCAGTTATTGATAATTGAGTACCGCTGTCCCAAAGGGGTTTCTTAGTAGCTTCCAATAAATCATAAAAAAAATTGCTCCAATACTTCGCTCTTCTACGACATTAACATTGTTACCTTCAACTTCAACAGTAAGAAACATTGAACGTGCTGCATCTTCAACCATATCTTTTATGAGATTCGCCGGAACAATTTCAGTATCCATCTCCTCCTCGGAATGTACGAGATTAGGTGTTATAAGTTCTCCATAATGGTCCCATACAAAATAATTCGAAACGAAACCATATCGGCGCAAATGAACTATTACTATATGCAGTATCAAATGCTTTAATAATTTGCACCTACCACGTGGAAAATGATTTTCTTCATCGTTCCCATTATTACTTAAAGCGAAATCAATAAATACGTGTACACCATTTTGAAAATGTTCACTTATTGAGCCTCCAATTTCTCTTCTTTATTGGTACATGCAGCTCCAATCGATAAAATAATTGACCATTTTTCCTACTTTAAAATATAAAACAGTATTAATCATTTAAGTATAGACATTTTATTTTTCACTTAAATCATACATTTAAATTTTCGCAAATATAATATTATTCTATTTAATTTTATTTTCAAATGAATTTACACAAATTATTACATAAATACAATCTATAATTTTTAGATTACTGTTTTACACATTGATGGTTTGTCATCCCACTTTCCATTACAAACACATAAATAATTATATTTTGCAAATTATTTTATTTTAAATGATTCAACAAAATATCGGCAGCTCTTCCCCTTTGTTCCATGCATTGTACACATATGCATGTACACGGGGAACAAAAAGAAAGTGTTGTCGAAATTTTATGAGTCATTTAAAATGTAATGCTTTGCAAAATATAATTACCTTATTATGTTTATAACTTGTCCAATTCAGGGACAAATCCAACAAATATTGTATTGGAGGAATATAAACGTTTATTCTATTATAATAACAAATATGTATACAACGATCATATACAATACTTGTTAGACGGGTCCAAAACTCTCTAAGGGATTTATAAAAAGTAAATCGTATTATACAACAATTTTTACAACAATTTGCTTACATCCTAAGAAATGCATACACTAAATCATCAGTTTCATCATCTTGAAAACGCATATACTAAATTCTGAGCATCGACACTAACTAATCCAAACTAGCCCTAATGCGCATATGCACTAATTAATCAACACATATACACCAATTAATGCACATATACACTAAACAATTTTCTCTCTCAACATTTCAATGATAAACAATTATAATAACAGCCTAGTTAGCATTCAATAGGGTATACCAAACAATCAATGGGGTATCATAAAACTATAACAACAAATTAATCCTAATTTATCTAATAAAAAATAATTAGGGTTTAGAAATAAAACCTAATTGGAGATTGATGAAGGGCCTTGGCTTGTTGAGAGTAGAGAATGATGAAGTTGGAGATGCACAAATAGGCGCAGCGGCTGGCTGACGATGGAGAGGAGGTGGTGGAGTTAGGTTTTTGTTGATTTGGGGGATTGGGAAATAATGAAGCTGCTCTCGGCTTGGAGTCTGTATACACGATAATTTTCAGCAGCTAACGACGGCTTTCGACGGAAAATTTGAAAAGACAGTGTGGATCGTGCTATATGGAATTATATTATACTCACTTAACCCGGAGAAACTGGTTTACAACACCTGAACAATAGAACAAGATTTCGATGCCTCAACAGCCGAAGAGGACTTCACTTGTCTGAACAGCAGAACAGGACTTCAACTTATACAAAGAGTATTTGACACAGTGTGCTCTTGATAACACAGATTTGTCTCTTGATAGTACAACCTTCCTATAATCTTCTCCTTTTGATATGTATGTATGTATGTATGTATGTATGTATGTATGTATGTATGTATGTATGTATGTATGTGAAGAATATGGAAGTAAATGAATGATTTTGTATGAACTTGAATGCACAAGAGTGTTAGAATCAATGTAGTATAAGAATAGAAAGAGTTAGATCGATTAGGTGAATAAAACTGATGATTCTAACATGTTTATATATAGTACAAAAAGATGCAATTGTTCGTGAATAGTTATCATGAAAATATATGGAGTATCTCTTCATGGAAGAGAAATGTCTATTCAAAAATATTTCCGTGGTAGGAATTCAGACGTTTGAAAAATTAAAATTAGACTTCCGAAATTGTAACGTGCAAACCAGAAAGCAAATAGGTCATTTTTGACCTGATTCAGATGTCTGAAAATTTCAATTCAGACGTCTGAATATTGTCCGAAAAATCAAATTTGATTACAGATTTGGACGTCTGAATTTGACCTAAAAATTCAAATATTCTCTATGAATGTGTGTATGTGCGTGTGTCAACATATATATCCAAAGGAGAGATTTTTACATTGTTTTAATTCTAAACAATGACCCAATACAACATATATGCAACAAGAAGTTTATTTGAATCCGATCTGGTAGATATTCCTGCAAAAACAAGTTAGCATAGAAAATCAACGTATACAATTGTCGTAGTCAACATATCATAAGTATGAAACATCGTAGACGAGGTTTCAACAAAGTTTTCGTCGGCTTTCTACTGCTGGCGACGACAATTATATTTTATTTACGAAAATGCCATGGTGATCGACAACCGCCTCTAGCCATCGGAAACTATCGTCGACGGCAGTCGGAAGACTCTGTCGCTATTTACAGTTGTTCTAGTAGTGATAAGTCAGGATTCAGGATGGTATATGAGTCTGATAAGCAAGTATTGTCAAAGAATGGCAGTTTTGTGGGTCAAGGATACTCTTGTAAAGGCATGATTAAGTTGAGCATAATAAAAGATAATTCCATTTATATTGTTGGCTCTTTTAATTTATGGTATGCTGGATTAAGACATGTTAACTATAATTTCCTTAAATCTATGCATAAGTTAGGATTAATTTTTAATTGCAATTTGAATCTACTGATAAATGCAAGATATGTATTCAAACGAAGATTAATCGAGAATCCTTCAAATCCATTGAAAGGAAAACTGCTTTTCTTGACATAGTATATAGCGATGTTGGTGATCTTAAAATTCATACAACATATGAAGGAAATAAATTCTATGTTGTATTTATTGATGATTACTCTAGATATGCCTACGTATATTTAATGAAAATCAAAGATGAGGTGTTTGATAAATTAAAATTTTACAAGGCGGAAGTGAAAAAAAAAGTTGAAATTAAATTAAAGTGTTGCATTCAGATATAGACGGTGAATATTTTTCAAATGAATTCACCTTATTTTGCAAATAACATGGTTTGACTCACCAATGTATGGTTCCTTATACTCCACAACAAAATGGTGTTGCGGAATGAAAAAATAGATCATTGGTAGAAATTGTCAACGCAATACTTATTAGTTCTAAACTACCAAATTCATTACAGGGTGATATTGTGATATCATCTTGTTACATTCTAAATAGAATTCCTTTAAAACAAAAGGATGTATCGCCTTATAAACTATGGTTTAATTAAAAGCCAAGCTTATCAAATCTTAAATTATAGGGTTGTTTAGCTTATGTCGAGAAAATAGATCCTAAAAGACCTAAGTTAGGAAATAGAGCTTATAAATTTGCTTTTATAGGATACTCTCATAATAGTAGTACTTATAGATTCATTATTCTAGATCCTTAGAAGTTGTAGAATATGTAAATGTACAATTTTCTAGGAATATGTATGTATGTATGTATGTATGTATATCACAAGACCAAAATAGTGATTAGCCATAAATATCATCTAGATCTGAACATGTTGAGACTAATGATGATTATATCTCTAACTAAAACAACAAGGAAATCTCCATGTTTAAAGAAAATACTGAATGGAGAAGAAGTAAAAGAGCAAGATTAGAAAATAATTTTGTTCCCAGTTTATTACATATTTTATCAAAAGCGCTAAGGATGAAATCCATAGTGTCACTAAATATGTAATAACTGATGATGATAATCCTATAAACTATATTGACGCTATAAGTTCCAGAGATGAAAATTTCTAGAAAGAAGCAATAAATGATCAAATGAATTCAATTATGTCAAACCAAAACTGGATTTTGACAGATTTACTTTCGAGTGTTAAGCCAATAGATGTAAATGGGTATTCAAGAAGAAATTGAATATAGATTAATCCATTGACAAATTTAAAGCCAGATTACTCGCAAAGGGCTATAAACAAAGATAAGGGTAGAATATTTGATACACATGCTCATATTGCTCGCATTACTTCTATGCGTTGTTTGACAGCGCTAGCATCCATACATAATTTAATCACACATCAAATGGGTGTAAAGGTACCATTTCTAAATGGTAATTTAGAAGAAGATATATATATATATATATATATATATATATATATATATATATATATATATATCGAACAACCCAAAGGTTTCATGTTGCTAGGCCAAGAAAGAAATGTTTGCAAATTAGTCAAATCTCTTTATGGTCTGAAGCAAGCAAATGGCATGAGAAGTTTGATGAAATAGCGTTATGATATGGACTTAAAGTCAACAATGTAGATAAATGTATATGTAGCAAATCGGATTAAAAACGATTATGTTATACTATGTTTATACGTCGATGATATGCTAATTTTTAGGTCTATTATATCTTGTTTGAAAGAAATAAAGAAGTTTCTCTCCTCGATATTTGGTATGAAATATTTAGAAGAAGCTGTTGTTATCTAGGACTTAAGATTCTTGGAAAATCAAGGTAGTTTGTGACAACACAATCTTATTATATTGAAAATTTTCTCAGTAAATATGGTCATTATAATAATAAACTAGCTCCGACTCCTTTAGATCCTAGTGTTAAATTAGAGAAAAATACTAGGAGTACTATTTCACAACTAGAATATTTCATTATTATTAGGAGTCTTATGTATGTTATGCAGTGCACAAGACCTCACATAACACACCCTATTAGTGTACTACGTCGTTTTATGAGTGATCCAAGTACGAAACATTGGAAGGCAATTTCAAGTGTTCTGGCATATTTGACAAGTGCCGTCGACTATAGTCTTTTTTATAAATGATACCCTATTGTATTAGAAGGATATAGTGACGACACTTGAAACAATATAGAATTTAAATTCAAATCTACGACTGGTTGAATATTTACAATAGGAGAAGCTGTTGTGTCTTGGTGTTCCAAGAAGAAGACCTGTGTTTTTGACTCTACTATGTTGTCAAATCGCATTAGCAGATGTATGTGAAGAGACAGAATGGCTAAAGAATTTTTTAATAGAAATTCCTGTATGAACTAAGCGATCTTCGACAGTCATAATAAATTGTAATAATCAGGCTACGATATATAATGTGTCTAATATGACATATAATGGAAAGTCTAGACATGTGTCCAAGACACCGAATGATAAGACAATTACTCAAGCGATGAGAAATTACAATTTACTACATAGTAAAAAAGAAGAACTTGGCTGACTCATTTACAAAGAGTCTTCCAAAGTGGTTGTTTCTATAAAATCAAGAGAAATGTGATTAAGGCCTAAGGTCGATCATCGACTAACAGTAACCCAACTTACTTATGCCTTGAAAATTTAATGAGTATCAACAAGTTAAAGGAATGATTATGACACAAAAATTCCCTTATGGTAGTATAGGGTGTTCTATATGAATGAGGATGGATTAAATTCCTTAATACATCTATACACACATGCATCGCAGAAGCACTTAAAGACTTACTTATATGACTACGGGAATCGAGCCTTTTTCTAGGAAAGTAAGATTGATTTCTAAGTAGACTCATGAAAATTTAAGGTTAGAGCACAAGGCCACTAATGTGTAGAGCATGCAGAATACAGTAACCAATGAAAATCAATATATGTGATTCTTTATGTAATATCACTACGATTACTTGGTTCAAGAATTGTTCACCGTAGAACGCGAGATATGGCTTTGAATAGTTTATACTAAGTGAAGAATTCAAACTCAAAAGTTACTCATCGCATAGGTATTGGTTCTCACGATAATGCCATTTTCTGTCGTCGTCGAACTACATCGGTTTGATCTCACATGGGTACGTAAGCAGTCACTCAAGTGATGCAGCCATTCCCAATGTTTAAAATTTTGAAAATAAGGGGAGAATGTTGTATATTTTAAAAGTTTACCGTGCATCAGTAAGTGCCACCGGTCGACCGATGTTACTATTGAACGCCCGAAGAACGTTGCTGGCGAACGTCCATGTTCGTTCAAAGAGGTGAAATTCTTCCTGGGGGATGTTTCTCTTTGTCTAGTACCTTTTCTAACAGTTTGTTTTGAAGAGAAGGAACTCCACTTCGCATCCTCCATCATCTATATAAACAGTGTTAGTCCCTGCATTTTAAATAATCGGATTTTATAATTACATTTTTTTCTTCTTCTCCACTCTTAGCACGTATTACAAAAAAATATGTTGTGTTCTTGGCTTGGTCAAAGTGGTATGATACTTTGAATCAAATAACATCGTTGAAAGACTTTGTTGAATCCTAACGGGAATAATTCGATAGTCTCTTTGTACTCGATATGCCTGAACTGTTTTATGAAAGAATCTATAACATATCCTCAAAGTCAGAAGTACAATAATGATATCCACACTATATTCAAATACATAGTAACTCCTAAATGAGAGTACTTATATATTGTACATAAATGAAAATTCTACCTTATAAAAAAATAAGTTCTTCCTAAAATTAAAATGACTCATGTGAAATTGTAGAAGGTTATTTTTAAACTTAATCGGCTAATCACTGCTGGAAAAAAACACGATGAATGAATCATTTCTAAACTTATGTATGAAAATATGTAGTTTTCAATTCAAACATTTTATTCATTTTCAAAATTTATGTATTTTTGAACATTACGCGAGTTCTTCTTTTGTTCGTTGAATAAAAAAGCAGAATGAAGTATTTTTGGAGATGCTCCAATTAGCCAAACCCACTGATCGTTGGAGTACACCAAAACTTGTCAATGGTTCACAATCGGTACTTGCTACACATGCGTCAATCTACATAACTAAACCGGTATAAGCAAGGCTATAAAAGCCATGCCATGCATTCGATGGAAGGTGTAGAGTTTTTAGTACTAAAACTTAATAAAACTTTCCTCTTAATTATTACTTTGTAATTTGTAATCTTCATAAAGCAATAACAAAGAACAAAATCCATAAATTAGACGTCAGTTCAATATAAAATGTGTCACCATTAATCCTTGTATCTTTGTTATTTTACAACATTTTCGTATTTGTATTGCAATTTATTGTTACGGTTTAAGTACCTGGAATACACTTAGTTTCTATAGATCTTCACAAATCATTGTAACTTCAAGGTTGACGATCAAAACTATAACAATACAGAACTGATGATCTAACTTGCCGATTAATTATAACTTAGAAAATCATTTCAATCTGTTGTTATGGTATCTCGCATTGTATGTGGATAACAGATGCACATTAAAAAAAAGAATAGTCCCATATCGTGAAAAATAACGGAGGTGGAGTGATATATATATATAAGTTTGATCGTATGTAACAACAAGGAATTCCTTTTGTTAAAAGGTGTTGGCAAAACTCGTATGTCCCTGCCATGAAGAGATGTGCGGACGTGATTTCGACACAATCATCAAAATATAAAATACATAAAATAGAGAATACACATATTTTGATTTATTTTGGTTTGCCAAATTACCTACGTTCGTAGATTTCACAATTATACTTTTATTTCAGTTTAAGTGGAGATTGTCAGAGAGAGCACAATCATAGTTTTAGGCTTAATAACACTCAAAGCCACTAATTCAATTTGCTTTAAGAAATTATGAATTTATAGGATAAAGATTGAAAACTATTATACGTTCCAAGATGAAATAGAACCCTTCTTTATATGCAAATTACTTGGGTTTCTTCAATCAATTTGAAACCTTTCCTTATGCCTTTTTGATTGCCAATTAATTGTGAGAAATTTCCATAGGTCTTGTTAATTGATAATGGATTAGCTTTGCATTCTTACTGTATGCCTACTTGATTATCTTCCCAATTGATCGTGAAATTTTCCATATTCTATTATTTCTGCATGCGGTATTCATTTTCACACCATCTCCAGATTCTTTCATCGCCTTTTTCTACTATTGCTTGATTGATTAATTGATTTTCTACACACGCGCGCGCGCACATATGTATATGATTTGACATACATCTGAACCATATAAATTTAACAAATAGTTGAAGCAGTAGGCAAAAGCATCCATGTTTTGATTAGTTTGGAGTCAGCACTTTACTGTTTATGATAATACAAAGGACGTGCCTTCCAGAGCATTACTATCAGTTTTTTGGACATATGTTAACTTTACGTACTTCTGTACAATTCGGGTAAATTTAGTTATCTTTACTTTTGATAAATATTTATGTTTCAATATATTACGGGATTCATCAAGTTTACAGATAATAGCTTATTGTAGAAGGAGCAATTAGTTATGGAAAGCAAAATTGGATCAAGGTTATTATATTAAAGGATAGTTTTGGACAAACATAGTAAATTGTAAATGTGAGTATTTATATATACACTACGTAAATGTAAATTAGAGAGATTGCGGTTGCCATGAACGGAATGGCACGAAAACTCAAGTCTCATTACTTTAAGAACGGTTTTATCAATCAATTACCTAGCTCGAAGAGTCTGGAGTTAAGAATAAAAATTTGCTGTTTGGAAGATGAGAGTTCAACAATTCTTTTTCTCCAGTCGACACGAAGTAATGACATAAGCAAGTGAAAAATATTCTATGTCCAAAGTATATTTATACTCCTTTGTATCCAAAGAAAAACGATTTGTATCCAAGTCACGTAACCGATTGAAGGGGTCAAAATCCATTGATACGAAGAGCACTGCATCATTATGCCTGGATCGTTTGTGCCCATCAATACAAAGCTAGCATTTCATATCCATCGATCCAGGACCCAATATATCGCATCGATCAATACGAAACACGTCGTATGTTAGCCTTTCTCGTATTGATAACTATTGATATGAAGCCTACCTTCGTACATCCCAGATCGATCCAAGAGAGGATCAATACAAAGAAATGGATCAAAACAACCATCGATCGTTGTTGCAACTCGGATTTCACATTGATGCAGGAGAGGATCGATACGAAACTCGATCCATATAAAAAAGAAGTTGACAACGACCCGTGAATGTGCACCAAGAATGGGAGTCAGGTTAATATGCATGCATGTGTGCCAAACTAACATTTGATTTTCAAAGTTAACAGAGATTGAATACTTGTCTAGTGACAATCCAAACAATGAACAACAAATTGCTAGCATTCGAAATTCAGTTACAACAAAAACTGCATGATCATTGACAGTCTACAACTCAATAGTTATACTACTCGAACTCTACCAAAGGTCACATCACTTGATGAGAGAACAACGATTGTTCAACAAATCGGATAGAACATTTTTTAGAATAATGGTTGCAGCTTTTCAAAACACGTCATGTCCAATAGGATGTACTTTGGGGGACAAATATTATCTCACCTTTTGGCAAGACCGTGGCACCAAGGACTCGACTAAAGACTAATGGCAATCCGCCCTGGAGATCGGTTATCTACAGGTCCACGATGGATACAGGGAAAGTTGGTCCGAGTCCGGCATGGTATGACAAGCAAAGCCATAAAAGGCAACATTCCAAATTCAGGTCAATCGGAGTTCGTATGCTCAACTTATGGATCAATCAAGATCTATGTGAAGCTCGTTCATTTCGTATCAATCAAACCATATCCATCATTTCGTATCCATCCAGATCAATACGAAGTGAGCACAACTCCATCCATTGGCATCCATCATCTCGTATCCATCACCATCGATACGATGTGAACATATCACAATCACTCGGCATCCACCATTCGTATCCATCAGGTTCGAATATGCATCGATGGACATCAACATTCCTTGGATCGATCATACTTCAATAGTCGAATATTTCGTATCAATTAGCTACTCGTTCGATACGAAGAGAGGGGCTAAATATCGATATGAAGACAGAGATAGAACGTCGATGCGAAAAACATGGCATCGGATGGATACGAAAGGCACGGTCAAACCCAAAGGAAACGGTCTCAATGCACATAAGGTGGATCTCTAGGGCCACGTCATCGACACGAGATGATCGATACGAAATGTATCAATACGAAGCCTTCAGCCTCCTTAGCAAACTCAATCTTGGATCGATCATATCTCTCAGACCATAAGTTCAAATGCCTTTAAATTTTCACATAAGCTTGCATGAGAAAGGGTATTCCAAGATTTGAGGCAGATATGTCCAGCTCTATGCCTATAAATAGCATCTCCACGCCAACATAAAGTGGACTTTTGGAGCTTTTATGCTGCTGCTCTGTTAAAACTCCATTATAACTCGAGTGTTAGCCATTATATTGTTGCAATTCAGTTTATAATCAGCAACAAACAGCAAATCCTTCAAAGTGGACGTAGGCCATAGTGCTGAACCACTATTAATTTTTGTCTTCTTTTACCATTGCTTAATTTTCTTGGTGTGATTGTTAGATTAGCCTCAGTTTCCGTTTTATTTCTTCAATCTAATCTCTTTAATTACATCAAAAGAGTGTTGTGCCTATTTTTGGTACAAACAATCTTGATTCTTGACTACATGTTTAATTACTACTTAGCACTGTTGTAAAAACCCTTCTAAGTGTTCACTTAGGCATCAGCGAGATGCTAGGCTGTTGTCTTCATAATACATGAAATTTTCAACTGAAAATAAAAGTATTATCTTTTTCGCTGCTTTCAGAATTGAAAATTGAATTTCAACTATCAAATATAGGTATATTATATATAAAAGTATAAAAATTCCGCATAAAGATCTAAAACTTTATTAAAAATGCATGAGTCTATCAAAAATGTCTGGTTCCAATTAATATTCGATTAGTCTCCTCCTAGATGATTAATCTCTAGTTCAAACTCAGTGGCTAGTGACTTTTACAACCTTGCTATTTAGCGAATAACTGAGAGTTTGAACACATTTAGCCAGTATTTGATTAGTATTTTGTGCATTCACCATGGACATAAGTAGGGGTGGAAACGGTTCAGTACCATGACTATGAAAAAATATCATTACCAACTGCTACTTATTCGATAACTCAAAATCAAAAACGAAACCAACCAAATTATTCCGTAACATCATATTTACAATTCTTTTGCTACTTCTGTCATTAAACGCAAGTGCGCAACTAGTACATGCAATACAAAAGTGGATGAAGCCAGTACTTGTCTAGTTAAATAATAATGTATATAGTTCCAATTGAATCTCACACTTACTACAATATTATGCACACGCAATAGCATATGCACCAGGTATCTAATGCCCATTCTATTACAATTTACACTTATAGTTTCATCGAATATAACAATAACATTATCAATACAGAAAAACCACATAATAATCTGAAATTTTGATCATGGGCATTTGCAAGAAGCCGTTTTCTATGGGTTCGGCCACAAACTTATATGTCAAAATATTTACCCTATCAAAGATTAATTACTGATAATGCGTATATTTCATTTGAAAGAACAAGTTGTCTGTATGATAATTACTTTAAATACTAATTCATGGAGGCAATAGACCGTGGGTCAAGGTAGGATTCATCCAAAACAAACAAGGTTTAGTGACATTTTGAAATGCCATACTTGATGTCCAAACAGTCCAGTTTTTAACTTGGTAATTCGCAAATTAATACTAATAATAATGAATTAACCATGTTAATGTTAATGTTAGACCCAAGGAATATAAAAAGGTCCGAAATTTCCCCAAAAAAAAAAAATTCTGTTTTTTCTAAAATTGTGAATGCTAAAGCTAAAGCTAAATACCTGTTACCAACTGTAGGTGGACAAGCTGGTCGCAGTTTTGGGTACCGATGAGGCTGGTCGCAGCTTCAGGTGCAAAGGACATTGGTTGCGATTACGTTGATTTGGGAGCAAATTCACGAACTGAGGAGGTTGGTGGAGGGTTTCGATACTCAGTATACGGGGCGACATTGATTTGGGAGTTGAGTTGGTAGGTTAGTTGGGTTTTGGTTAGATTAATTTAGAAAAGTTGTTGAGTTTGAAACTAAGAAATTTAGAATTTTAAGGCGAGTTTGGTTGATAAATAGGAGACATTGGACAAGCAAAGCAGGAGCAAGAAATTATTTGATTTTGGCCGATGACGGTAAACAAACCTTCTAGTGGTCGGTTTGATGAAGAACAAAATCCATAAATTGGACATGGGTTCTATGTAAGTTGTGTCAGCATAAATCCTTGTACCTCTGTTATTTTACAACATGTTCATATTTGTATTGCAATTTATTGTTACAGTTTTGAAATACACATCTTCACAAATCATTGTAACTTCGAGCTTGACGATCAAACATTGCAGAACCGCTGATCTAGCTTACTGATTAATTACCTGCTCATGGAAAATCATTCTAATCACCAAAATACAAAATAAATAAAATTAGACAATATACAGATTTTGATTTAAGGTGGTTTGCCAAATTACTTACGTTCGTAGATCTCATAATTATACTTTTATTTCTATTTAAATGGAGATTGTAAGGGAGAGCACAATCATAGTTTAAGGCTTAATTAACAGCACTCAAAACCACTAATTTAGTTTGCTTTAAGAAATTATGAATTTAATTTAAGAGGAGAAAGATTGAAAACTATTATACGTACCAAAATGAAATAGAACCCTTCTTTGTATGCAAATTACTTTTGTTTCTCAAATCAATTTTGAAACCTTTCCATATGCGTTTTTGATTGCCAATTAATTGTTCCAGATGTCTGTATAATTGACAGTGAATTAGCTTTGCATTCTTACTGTATGCCTGCATGGTTAACTGCCCAATTGATTGTGAAATTTTTCATATTCTACTATTTTTGCATGTGATAATCATTTTCACACCATCTCCAGATTCTTTCATCATCTTTTTTTCACTATCTAGTGATTGATTGATTTTCTATATACATGTATGTATGTATTTGACTTACATGTATCTGAACCACATAAATTTGACAAATACTCGAAGCCTGTAGGCAAAAGCATCCATGTTTTGATTAGTTTGGATTCAGCACTTTACTGCCTATGATAATACAAAGGATGCGCCTTCCAGAGCATTATTATCTGTTTTTTTAGACATATGTTAAGTTTACGTACTTCTTTAGAGTATGGGCGTATTGAATTATCTTTACTTTTGATAAATATGTATGTTTTAATATATTTCGGGATTCTTCAAGTTTATAGATAACCACTTATTGTAGAAGGAGCAATCAGTTTAGTTATGAAATGCAAAATTGGATCAAGGTTATTATATTAAAGGATAGTTTTGGACAAACATAGTAAATTGTAAATGTGAGTATTTATATACAGTACATAAATGTAAATCAGAGAGAATATCAACAAGACATAAAGTTTGGTGTCCCGGATGTCTAAGTAGCTAAAATTCTCAAAATTTTACCAAAAAAATCTAATTTATATTTTGCTCAAAACTTGTAAAATAAGGGCAATTAATTTAAAGGATAAAAATTTGTATATTTTTACCCTCGAGGACACAACCTCATTATTTTTACCACAAATAAAACATTTTCCTAAAAATTATTCATAAGGACAAATATTCTTCCAAAATTATTTATAAGGACGAATATTTTTCCAAAACTGCTACTGAACTAAAAATTGATATCTAAAAACTGTTACCGATAACTGCAAATTGATGTCTAAAAAATGCTATCAATAACTAAAAACTAATACTTAAAGAAAGTTGTCCTTCAAGCTAAAATACTGAAGATCTGTCCTTAAGGCTGAAACACTGAGAAATATTTCATTGATAATAATTTCCTGTAAAATAAATGCACATGTATCTTGCATTAAGTAGTTGGTCATATCGGGACATTGAAGTTTTGGTCCTAAACACCAAGTTAGGTCTGGATGAGTTGGCCAAAATTGATGTGATTTTGTTCATATGCCACATATTATTTCCCAAAATAATGGACTGGTATTTAGAACATAAAATTGAATTTCTTCTAAAATGAAAATCCTTAACTTAATCAACTGATTACAAACATATAAAAAGGCAACGTATCGAATATTTTTGAAATTAGTTTGGTTCAAATGTTATATTTTACGAACATTTATACTTTTAAGTATAGGTATTTTCGTTAAAAACTGCAAATATCCTATTTTTTTAATGTAAATGTCATTTTTTTTTTCAAATGTCTGCACTTGTTTTTTTTATGTAAATATTTGCGCTGAAATACACGAACTCTGCAAAAAACTGATTTTCATTTTTTTTTTATATACTTTGTCATCTCATCTAATACGGATTTTAATTACATATATACAAAAAGGAAAAAAAATCTATGAAAATTAAAATTCTTCAATGCCACAGGTAGTATGAATGCGAATATAGTGGCCTTGCCTTCGCTATAATATTCTTCCTTAAAAAATAAAATAAAAAAGGATTAAGAAAAAGGATTTTTCTAACACATGCAGTGGAACAGACTATTAATGTAAGTTAAGTAGATTTGAACAGATAAAAATATGATATGCTGGTGAATCATGATGATACATTAGTTATTATACTCAAATGGAACCAAAAGCAACACATTGTCATTGTAACACACGGCAAAATTCACAAGGACATATTTAAAAAGCAAGTTTAAAAAGATAAATGTAAACACATGTCACGTAGGAACATAAACAAAAGTAATTACATTAATCAGATATTTGTCAAATTATATTCACAAGGGGACAACCTCCAGGTTCAAACCAACTTGCCTTTGCTATAACGCATTGTGGACCATGTACAGCAGAAGAAATAGAAATATTATTGTTACACCAAGAATGCTATTGCAAGAGGTAATGAATGTGTTTGCCATCAATGCCAACGGTAGTATGAATGCGAATATAGTGCCAAGAAATTAGTTTGACACCTCAAAATTGTAGATTTTAAGAAAAATATAAAATAGGAGAAGAAAAGTAGAATAAGCAAAGAAAACACGGCTCTACGGTGGTTTAGATATGCCTATGTCCACCTTTGATAGTACTTGATTGCTTGATTCAGTCTAAATCTACCGAAATTATAAGCAAAACTCAAAATTTTATACCAAAGTTGAAAATGACTGAGCTCCTCTTAGTTATGAATAGGCAAAAAGTACCAAGTCCTCCTTTTTGTTGAAGGTAGACCCATATTCATGGTCGAAGCAGGCTGTAATTAGGCTTTTGAGTCATAAGATCGTTTTAGAAGTCGTCATATGGTTAGATTCAGAATATTAGCAATGAAAGGAAACAATTCCCAAAGTATTAATGAATCGATAGTGACGCATGTGTGGATCGCACTCGATCCATGGCTTAAGCCTAATCCCTAGTGTCTTCTCCCATGTTCCTTGAGCCTATATACTTTATTCCTTGATAAAACCTTTCTTTGATGCTTCCAAGCTTGCTACTCCATGTGTTCACTCAGAATATATGCTTTATAGAGGGAATCTATGGACCAGCATCGATCTATAAACATAATCAAATTTCTCTATTTTCTTCCTTTACTTGGTATCTACACTGTAACTGAGGTTTAGGGCAAAATAGTCGGATCCATCTATGAATCTGTACCCAAACATGGAGTTGCCATTTTTCTCTTGTTTACATGGTTCTCCTGCTCAATTGTCTTTGAGTCCAACGTTCATCGTTTTATACTCCAATCTCATCAAAATGTTGTATAAGAAAAATATATAAAACCTGCACTCGAAAGTAAGCTTCTATGAACTTAAAATGTGCTTTGAACCAAGACAAGTAATCGAATTCTAATCTATGTTGATGCTTTTGTTACTCGAACCGTTTCCATGGGAAACTGAATTTTTGTTGAGAATCCAAACAACTTATTCCCGTACCATCATCGGATCACGACCTTTCGATAAATATAAATATTGCAGTTTTTTTATCAACAAAGTTTGTTTATTTCATTCATCGCCGAATTTTTTTTGTGAGTTTCTCTAGCCATTGGTCGGATAGATGTATTTTTTCACCATTTATTTATAACTTTTATCTTGTACTTTTATTGTTCGATGGATTGGTATTGATCCATCCATGGGTTGGTATCGATCGACGCTTTAAATTAATATACAAGTTAAACACTTTACATTTTCTTATTGACCTCATCCTTATTTTCAAAATAAAATCGAACCACCTCCCTTTCAGTTCTTGACCTACGGTTTCTCAAAGGCTTCCGATTTCAAATCCATCTTTCGGTAGAAGGAGGTACATCGGTACTTAGATGTCATATTCCATCTCTTCGATTTATCAAGTGGGAACTGCATGGATCATTATATTCGTTGGCTTTGTTATATAGAAGTGAACAATGTTTTTTTTTATACAAATAATATGGAAATGGGAATAAATCAGCTGTCTGTTATAATATATATAAATCGTGAAGTGAATATGCTTTTATATTGTTTTATTTTATCCCACATCGTGAGATAAGTTCAATCGTTGTCTCTGAAGCCTTTATATAAAGGAGGCTGTGTAATATAAATATATATAAATCGTGAAGTGAATATTCTTATTTGTTTACAACACGTTATCAGCACAATGTGCCATCTTTATGAATTTTTTATGCGTTTAAGATCTATTTCATTTTTCTCTTTTCTCTTGGGATCTAATTTCATTTTGTAGATCTAATTTTGTTTTGTAGACATTTGTTTAGATCTCATTTCCTTTTCCTATATCTCATTTTGTAGATCTTATTATGTTGGTCTTATTATGTGAATCTAATATTATTTACTTGTGTACATCTAATTTTGTAGACAGATCTCATTTGTAGATCTCATATATATAGAACAATACATCAAAACTTCACTGCTCTACTTCTCGGTTTTATGCTCTGATTGAATCAACTAGCTTGCATATGCTTCCGTATTGCATGCCTTGTTGGCAACGAGGATCTCCAATGCTTGTGATATTCTTAGTTGCCTTGTTGGCCTTGTCTGTTGCTCCAGTAGTGATCTCATTTATTTGTGACTCTTTATATTTTCCTAGTATTTGATTTTTTCCCTCTTAAAAAAAATTATCAATGTCATGTTGAGGAAAATTGCTTTGTGATGATTTGGGTTTCTACATGCATCTGAACTATAAATTTAGGGTTTAATCCGTAGATGATCTTAGTTAGGTTACAATTAATTTGATTTTGATCGAATTGTGAAACCATGTCATAGTCCGTTTATCATTTGTTCCCTTTAACAAGTACTTTGTCTAGCATAAATTTTAACAGTTTGTATCATATCTTAATTCAATCCTTGAATCTTTATTTTTCAAAGAAAAATAATTGTTAGTTAAACAAAAGGAAAAAATGTATTGCTTAGCATTATCATGCTTTCTTGACTTTTCTTTTTTTTTACAAAAAAGTATATTTAATTTTAGCTCTTATATGAGCTATAATTTTGAAATGTAACAGTTTTCGCAAACTAGCAAGTTTTTGATGGTACTAGGAATCGAACCAATGACCTACTTCATGTGGCAGCTAATGTCTTAGCCAAATGAGTTACTGGCGTTGCCCATATATCAAATATTTTTCATTTGTACATTTATATACTAAAAGCAACTTTTGGAAAATCCAGCTCATTTTATGATATTTTGGGAATATGTTATCAAAACATAAGTGATAATGACAAATTTTGGTAAATAGTATAATGATTCATATTTAGAATGATAAACGAGGTTGCATTCAGAGATTCTAAAACAAGTGTGATATAACAAATTACCATATATTTGAATACAGATGAGAGATGCATCACTTTAAAACTGATAAAATACTTAATTGGTTTAGAATTTTAGATATTAAAAAAAAGAATGAGAAAGATCTTTCTGTAATGGTAGTTATTTAAAGTCTTTTCTTAAGATAACCCACATGAGCACAGATTTTAAGTTACGAGGGTGTACGACAAATTTGTAGACTTGTAGATGTAATACTAGTTTCACTAATGTAATTAATATATGTGTATGGCTGCACAAGTGAATCGTATTAATAAACTTAGAAACAATTACACAGTTGGTGGCTGTTCACTGTATAAATAAAAAAACAAAAGAAAGAAAAGAAAATTATCTTGACTTTGAGTAAATCTTATATAACTAACATGAATATTTGTTATGCACTGAACATCATAACCCTAACGATACGATTGATATAATTATCTTGACTGTTCAATGTTTTTCAACTGAACATGTGCTTTCCTTGCAACAATTTGCTAACATTGTTTAACTCTTTATTTCTAAAAAAAAAAGAAAATAAAAAAAGGGCTAAAAAATTTAACTACTTAAAGTCTATCTGTAATGGTTATATAGAAACATTAAGTTCTTAATTGCATACTGCACTCTAACAAATACGTTATGAGATTTATGTTGTTTCCATGCTTCTTGTCCATGTAAGTTACAACGATTGTGAGGTGCCAGTGTTCAAATATGGTAAAATATATCTCATCCATTAAAAAAAAGGGCTTGTTTTTTTTTTAAACAGCCCGTGGATAATTTTTAACATTTAATGCTTAGAAACTTCTATATATACACATGCCATTAAGATGAATTTTTATGTATAATAATGCTCATTCGCTTGCACCATATCTTGGAGTTATTTTTTCCATAAATTGACATAATTGCAACATCCTAATAGGAATATGTAAAGAAGATAATACGTTTTATTTTCGTGATTTATCATAGTTAAATTGAGGCTAACATTCTCTCTCCTTCATTACAGAAAAACATGGTATGCCTCAATGCCTATTTATCTTGTAATTTAATTTCATTAGAAAGGATAAGTAACATCTCAGAAGCCATGTTTACAAAATATACTCAAAAGTGATATAATATCATGGCATAGCACTACAAATGCATTACCTAAGAAACATTTTCAAATATGATATAGCACTTCAAAAGGTTACATGGCAATAAATAACTCAAAGAATTTGTAAATCAAAATAGAACCAGAAGAAATGAGCGTAAAATTTACAAAATTCAATCTACTATAGTCATGGACCAGTAGCTTTATTAGACAAATTTATTGATTTTCAAAACTATACCACGAATTGAATAGCATATGCATAACTATTCTTGAAGAAATATCTTTAGATATCCTCCTGAAAAGATAGTCTATATGTCGTATCATAATTTTCATAAAAATTAAAGTACGGTCTTGAAGAGATCTTTATGCGTAACAAATATAATTGCATATTTTTATAATATATCAGGTGTCCAGAAGATATTCTTATTTCGGTTGTAAATATTATTATTAAGAGATGTTAATATATAATTCGAACTATGTATTATTCTCTGATATATAATTATAAATAATATTAAAAAAAGATATCTGAAATATGATTGAAGAATAAATTTTAACAACTCGAAGTTGTATAAATAATTTATTTGAGCCGGAAGTTCAACATAGTTAGAACAGAAAACCATTAAGTTACATTTGAATTGTTGATTCACATGGCGTTGTTCTTTTGCATATTCAAATAAATAAATAAAAATTATGTCGAAAGTCTTAATTATATTATGTATCTGTATGGATTCATACATCTAAGCGGAAAAAAAATGAACATAGAATTCAAATTCTTATAATGGAAGTAAACAGCGGTTATATGAAATATTGCGAATTTTATGAATTATCAAACCCGAGGCTTTGGTAATTATTACAAAGAAAAACTTGACTTCAATACTAAAGCAAGAGCACCGACAAATTTTAAGATTTAGATCTTGAAATTCTTATTATCGATAGCCAAAGGTAATTAGAATTTACAATATATTCTATATGTAAAAGATATAACATATCAAATATAAGGAACAGCCGTCAAGTCCCTAGAATTAAAAGATGATGAAAGAAAAGTCCCTTCTGGAAAAGTTATGAAAATTTGGTCCCTTTTTTAATTTTTAACTAATTTATACTACTTTTGCCCCTAATTTTAATGTTGGACCGATTTTCAAGAAAGGGACAATTTGGTTAAAAAAAATAACAATACATGGACCTAATTTACATGAGTTTATGAGTGTGGACTTTTTGTGAATGAGCTTTGAGAATAAGGACCTTTGATCCAATTAAGACCCCTATCAAATAACCTGAAATTATTATTGATAAGTCAAACTTGATACATATGTATTTTCAAACCAGATGTTTTGAAAATTATCAGTAATCTTTAAGGATTCACATTTACATCGGGTGATAGACAAAAATTAATATTCTGAATCCTTGTATTAGTTTGTTCTAAAATCACTAACTCAAATGATAAAGAATGTGCAAATCTATAATATATATATATATATATATATATATATATATATATATATAAAATACGTGGACGCACGTATATATCCTATATGTAGATATTTAACTAACAACCTGAAGATTGTTTGACTAAATTGATATGAGTCTATCATATCAATTATGCATGGATATCATTCACTGATTTAAAATTCAATCAAAATAAATGTTGATTGACCTGAAGTCATGAATGTATTCAAGTTACTTACATAATAAGTATATTGTTCCAATTGGTTAGATCAATGAATGAAAAAAAACAAAAAAAATAAGCAATAACACTTGAATGGATCTTATCAATTGATAAAATAATTATCCTCCTATATGTAATATGTATGATGTATTTGCTGGTAGCAATATCACAATGGATCAAAATGAAAATCCAAAGATAATAATTATTCAAAGTTTTTCAACATTGAGGGGAAGGATAAAAGTGATACAAGTTCATTTTGACCATCAAGATTAAATATTGTCTGCAAAATATTAAGTAACTTGAATAAATTATCGATAATATCCCTAATATGCTTCCTTTAATATAATTTGAAATCCCAGAAGGACAAAAAGGGTATAAATCACATTTGAAGTGTGGTAGAGAAGTCAGTTTGAAATATTTTTGAAGTAATAAACATGCCAAATAATGGTGGCGAGTGTTTTTGAAGAAACACTTTAGGGTGCTCTGGAAGAAACCCATAATATTATTGTCAATTAAAGCTAGAAGTGGCTTAGGTACCTAAAATATGGTGAATAAAGAGACATCAATAAATCTTGTCTAGAACTAAAAAGATCATCGATGATAAGCTTATGAATAATAAAGTGCTTATGTTTATAAATGGATTAAAAATCCTGTATTAGAGAAAAACATGATTGGCCATCATGAAATTCTCCTAAATAAGAAATGTGAATCTGTAGTTCGCAAAATATAATTATATATATAATAGAAAAACACACTGAAATTACTGAGGCACATGTAGTGCTACATCGTGTTAAATGCTCTAGGCATGATGTTTTTATAAATAATTTAACTGTGAAGTAGCGGAAGTGTTTGAAACACTTATAATACCCTAAAGGTACGAATATTGGTTAATCATACTAAATGATGAAAGTCTACTAATTCCCAAAGAATATAAATTACTTTGCTGCTTATAAAGAATGCAAAGAATAAAGGGTATAGATTACAACTTTCTTTTAAATATTGTTGTAATGAAAATCTTGATATAATTCATGATTAGTAGATTACTTCCTGTTTTTAAGTATTGTTGTAATGAAACTCTTAATTTCCATCGAAGACGTCCATCACGCTAGAAAACCGTTGGTATATACGATCGGTCAGCCGTCAAAGTATTTCAACCTATAAGCCATCGGAAACCGTTGGTAGCCATGGGAAATCTGGGTAAAAAAAATTCAGCGGCCCAACGGCACATTAATATCAATCAATATCACAACACATCAAAATCAACATATATATATATCAGATATAGAAGCTAAAAACAATATCAATATCAATAATAATATGAAATTCAAATGTTACCATTTCAAACTCAAACATTTCAATCAATACAAACCAAACCATCCATCATCATCCCACAATCTCAAAATCCAAAATCAATGTACAATGTATACATCCAACATCAAACCCCGCAAATCAATATCAAGCACCAAATATCCACAAATCAACCTCAACATCTCTCATTGTATATATATACACAAGTTTTAAAAATAAAAACTGCAAAACGTACCACATGACCCATCATCTGCTCCAGAACCAACAGACGAAGTGAATGCTCCATAACGCTTCATATACTCGGCCAAACACTGGTTTAGTTACTTTATTTGAGCTGCTCGAAGGCGATCCTTCTAATGCAGCTATGCATCTACTGTCGAAAGCCATTAATCTCAGTGTTGCCTTGAGCCTTTTGATAGGCCTCTTGTGAGGCCCGAACCTACAAAACAAATCGAAATATGTTTAAGTTATTGCGTAACTTTTATAAAATTTAAGCAATTTTTACAACTTAGTTAATTTTTATAAATTATCGATTGTTGGTCGTAGCCATACCGCTTATTTCTCTGTGTTGGGTCCATAACGGAGTCAAAGATGCATCCTCTTCATAAGTGGTCAACTGCTACCGTCCCGAATCCTCAAGCATTTGCACACATGCTTGTATAAATTATTCCTACAACACAAAATTAAGTACAAGTAAATATTACAAGAAATTATTATAATAATTTATTACTAATTAATTAAAATGATCGTTATTATTAACTTATAACTTAAAATATACTTGCATGTGCGGCGTATAGTTTATCATCCTCATGTCAAGCATACATCATCGATCCTTCGTCGTTGGTCTGCCTGATGGCATAAGTTTGTGCAAATACGTCCATGTACGAGATAGGAGTCTCACACGCACTTTCTTGCAATAATTGGTGTATATTATTGTTATTCATACAAATTTATACAAAAAATGTAATGATTGTTCGTAACTGCAATTAATCAATTTACTAGGTCCTCGCAGTGATGCTGAAATGATTTCGAGCCACCATTGTGTGTGATTGGCCTTTTCTACCTGTTCGCCGAGTTTCCTTCCGACTCGGCCTGCAAACTAAAAATTAAGATTATATTTTATAGGTATAAATTATGTATTCTCTACTGAACAAATTAAGCTAATAACTGATAGACTTACCCTGAACTCACCGCTGCCCCACCATGCGACCCAAGCATTCCATACATTGGCGCTCATCCAATTTGGCTTCTTCCCAGATTTTTTGATGGTCGACATCGTATCCCGGTATTTCTTTGAAACTTTAAATTCCAATGGCATTGGCAAAGAATAACATCCTCCTCTTGCAGGTTTACCGCAACCTATATATATGTTGAAAAAATATAAGTTATAGATTTATACCTAGTCAGTAAATTATAAAGTAATATATAATGATATATAATTTTACACTTACCAAGAAGTCCTACCAGATGCTCTCCCAGACATGCTCAGGGATCCTACTCCATTTCAGCCAGCATGCGGTCATACGGCTCATGTATGCTTGCCTAGATATGCTAAGCACTATATTGGAAGACTCAAGCTCAAAACCCCTACACTAAATATGATACACACAAATCATGACTATTATATCATACAAAATATTTATAATGTTGGATTAAATTTAATCCTTACGAGCCATTTATTTTCGGTAGCAATCTAACTACCGTACGCGGTGCTTCTTAGGACGAGTCGTTGCCATCACCTCAGCTATGAACGGTCCCTCTTTTAGATGAAGAGGGAAAATCACACTTGTGAAGAACTCTGCCGTCTAAAGAAAGACATCTGTAATACCTATCATATACATATTATTTTATTATCGTGGAACATATCATTCAATTATTAGTAAACATATTAAGATTTAACATCAATAATCGCATATAACATATAAAAAAAAAGTGTAACATCAATACTATCATAAATTACCTTTTCTCAACATGTAGCCTATAAAATCAGTCCTCATTTTTCGATTTAGACTCGGTCTCGTACTCCACATAATTTTTCACTGTGGTCTCAAATACTTCTACTAATATATTTGATTCATCATTTAGAGGTCCAAAATCTGTTTGGTTGTCTGTTATTGCAGTATTTCAATTTTCCTCGATGTCCACTTGGTACGCTTGTTTGTCTGGAATATTCTTTCCATCAAACGTAAATCTTGCCTTCATTTTAAAAACCGCCAACCAATCTATTTTCTCTCTTTTTAGAGATGGATAAGGAGCATAATAAACTTGTAGAGCCTGTTTTGCTAGTATATACGGATCGTACTTACGATGACATGATGTATGCTTTATTTCAATAATATTATATTTTTGGTGCACGCTGATTCCTGAACCTGAAACATTACTGAACCAGTTGCATCTAAAAAATAAACTTCTTCCGTAGGTGTGGTGAAATATGTTAATTGCATAACCTGAGTTAACATGCCGTAAAAATCATTTATGTGATCATTTGGCTCATCACCACCTTTAATATATACACCGGTATTGTTAGTTAATTTTTCAGCTCCATATTCTTTGGTGTTGAATTTGTTTCCATTGACAAAGAATATTGGATATGTCTTGAATTTTCTTTTTAGTCCCATCACAAGATGTTTCAACCCTTCATCGACCACAAAATTTATCAGATCATATATGTGGTTCGAAAACCAAGTAGCAAAATTTTTGCTGATATCGCCGCTTGGGTGCTGTGATTCGTAAATAGTGCATATATTGATAATATATTGCATTATAATGTATATACGCATGTATTATTCAAGTAAACAATTTTAGATGTATTATTTAATAATAGCCAACAAATGGCGCAACTTTTGCACAGTTAAAAAGAACATATGTGTGGGCTACATGATAATCTCTATCGTCTAACCATACTTTCACACATTTTCCAAAATGGCATCCCTGCTGTCTAAAAACAGACAGCATTGATTTAAAAGAATCTCGTTTAATTCCCTCATCATTTCGCATAGCACTTTCAAAAGATAAGTTCACATGGTCATTGAAATAATGAGAGAAAAAGAAAGAAGCTTCTTCTTCGATATATGATTTATATATCGAACCTTCAAAAGTTCACATATCTCACTTTTTTCTTTAGATGATTTAAGTACTTGTTAAGAATAATTATAATTAAATTTTGTTACATTTAATTAAGCTAAAATTTAACATACGCAATGTTAATACCTTTCAAACGGATACATCCATCCACATTGCACAGGACATTGAAGACATGCTTCAAACGGAAGATAAACAGGTAAATGCTCCATTACATTAAAGAAACCTAGAGGAAATATTTTCTCCGGTTTGCGATGCGTTATAGGAATTTCTTCCTCAAGTTTACGTAGACGATCAATTTTTAACGTTGTTGAATAAAGCTCATTATAAAATAAACTAAGTTCTGTTACAAGCATCCAAAATTATATGGGCAACAATTCTTTGAAAGCGACGGGTAACATATGTTTCATCGTTATATGAAAATCATGACTTTTCATCCCACTCGGTTATCTTTTTTATAGTCGACACGTCTACGCAGAGTAGAGAAAATCCCAACAGGAAATCTACTTCCACTCACTTTAACAGAATTTTAACTTGGTTGTTGTCAAGCTCATATCATGTTTTTGGTTTTTTGTGTCATGTGGCTTCATATGAAGTTCAGGTATCTATATCACGTCTTGATTTCAAATCGTCTTTAGTCTTTCCATTAATATTCTGAACTATGTTAAATACATTATCGAACATATTTTTCTCGTTGTGCATCACTTCGATCTTATGACGAATTAGGAGATTTTTCCAATAAGGAAACTCCCAAAATATATTTTGTTTGCATCAATTATGAATTGTCGATTTAACTTGAATTTCAATTTGCTTGCCAGTTTCATTTATCTTTTGATAATCTTTTACAAGATCGTAAATATCTTCGCTTGTCCAAATCGTTAGTGGTCGTAAGGTCTCAAGTCTATTACATATAAAGTTTTTTCTTCTTTTCTAAATGGATGATTACTATGGAGAAAACACCGATGATAGTCAAACCATGAAGTTTTCTTCCCAAACGGTAAAGAAAATGCTCATGTTTATTCTATGCAATAAGGACAAGCTAGACGACCAGTTGTACTCCACCCCGAAAGTAATGCATATGTAGGAAAATCGCTTATCGTCCACAGCAGAGAAGCAAACATATGAACATTCTTTTTTTTGAAATGTTGAATGTTTCGACACTTTCACACCACATTGTTTTCAACTCTTCAATCAACGGTTGTAAATATATATCGATTCCTTGCGTCGAGTCATCAGGGTCAGGGATGACAATAGTCAGAAACATATATGGAGTTTTCATACACATCCACGGAGATTAATTGTAAGGTGTAATGATTATAGACCAAGATGAATATTTTGAAACAAATTGAGAGAACGGTGAAAATCCATCCGTACATAAACCAAGTTTAATACTACGTCTCTCCGCTGCGAAAATGGGGTATGTCTCATCAAAATTCTTCCATGCTTCTCCATCAGCTGGGTGTGTTAACGTACCTTCTTCCTGTGTTCGCACACTGTGTCATCTCATATGATACGTGGTTATAGAAGATGCATATAACCCTTGAAGTCTAGAAGTGATGGGTAAGTAGTGCGTATGCCTGTATGGAACTTCCTTACCTTCTTTTTTCATGGTTTGTATCTTTCCAGATTACAAATTTTACAATTACTAAGATTTATGTCAACATGCAACCATTTAAACATGTATCTATTTTTTGATACGGCAAACCAAAAGCAGACATAAGTTTTTTCACTTCATAACGATTTTCACACATTAAATTATCCGGTGACATATGCCATTTTACAGCTTGCATTATTGTTGTAAACCCAGTTTCTGTGAAGTCGTATTTTGATTTCATTGCAATGTATTCTGCAGTTATTGACAGTTGAGTACTGCTGGTACAACCATCCCAAAAGAGCTTCTTAGTAGCATCTAATAAATCATAGAAAGATTTGCTCCAATACTTTGTTCTTCTTCGACATTAACATTGTTACCATCAACTTCAACAATAGGAATTATTGAACGTGCTGCATCTTCAACAATATCTTTTATGAGATTCGTTGAAACAATTTCATTATCCATCTCCTCCTCGAATTGTACGGGATTAGGTGCAATAAGTTCTCCATAATGATCCCACACAAGATAATTCGGAGCAAAAACATATTGGCGCAGATAAACTGTTACCATACGCAGTATCAAATGCTTCAATAATTTGCACCTGCTACATGGACAACGAATTTCTTCGCCGTTCCCATTATTACTTAAAGCGAAATCAATAAAGACATGTATACCATTTTAAAAATGTTCGCTTATTGAGCCTCCAATTTCTCTTCTTTATTGGTACATACAGCTCCGACCGATAAAATAATTAACCATTTTTCCTACTTTAAAACATAAAAATGTATTAATCATTTACGTATTGACAATTTACTTTTCAATTAAATCATACATTTAAATTTTCGCAAATATATAATATTATTCTATTTAATTTTATTTTCAAATGGATTTACACAAATTATTACATGAATATAATCTACAATTTTTAGATTATTGTTTTACACTTTGATGGTTTGTCATCCCAGTTTCCACTACAAACACAGTAGTAATTATATTTTGCAAATCATTTCATTTTAAGTGATTCAACGAAACATCGGCAACACTTCCCTTCTGTTCCATGTACTGTACACATATGCATGTACGCATGGAACAAAAAGAAAGTGTTGTCGAAATTTTGTGAGTCATTTAAAATGTAATGAGTTGCAAAATATAATTACCTTATTGTGTTTATAACTTGTCCAGTATAGGGACAAATTCGACAAATATTGTATTAGATGAATATAAATGTCTGTTCTGTGATAAAAATGAATATTCATACAACGATCATATACAATACTTGTTAGACGGGGCCAAAAACTCTATAAGGAATTTATAAAAAGTAAATCGTATTATACAACAATTTTTACAATAGCTTATTTGCATCCTAAGAAACGCATACACTAAATCGTCGTTTTCATCATCTTGAAAACGCATACATTAAATTTTGAGCATCGACACTAATTAATACAAACTAGCCCTAATACGTGTATTCACTAATTAATCAACGCATATACACCAATTAACACACACATACATTAAACAATTTTCTCTCTCAACATTTCAATGATAAACAATTATAATAATAACCTAATTAGCTTTCAAAAGGGTATACAAAACAATCAACAGGGTACTATACAACTATAACAATAAATTAACCCTAATTTAACTAATCAAAATTAATTAGGGTTTAAGAATAAACCCTAATTGTATATTGATGAAGGGCCCAAGCTTGTTGAGGGTAGAGAATGATGAAGTTGGAGATGCTCGGAGAGGGCGGTGGCTGGTTGACGACAGGGAGGAGGTGGTGGAGTTAGGTTTTTCTGTTGATTCGGGGGATTAGGAAATAATGAAGTTGCTCTCGGCCTGAAGCCTGTATGCACGATAATTTTTAACGGCTAGCGACGGTTTCCAGTGGCAAGTTTGCGTCGGTTTTCTACTGCTAGCGACAGCTATTATATTTTATTTACGAAATTGCCACGGAGATCGACAACCGCCGCTAGCCGTCGAAAAATACCATCGAAAGGCTCTGTCGCTATTTACTGTTGTTTTAACAGTGATAAGGCAGGATTCAGGATGGTATATGAGTCTAGTAAACTAGTATTGTCAAAGAATGGCAGTTTTGTGGGTCAGGGATATTCTTATAAAGGCATGATTAAGTTGAGTATAATAAAAGATAATTCTATTTATATTTTTGACTCTTTTAATTTATGGTATGCCAGACTAAGACATGTTAACTATAATTCCCTTAAATCTATGCATAAGTTAGGATAAATTTCTAATTGCATTTTGAATCTACTGATAAATGCAAGATATGTATTCAAACAAAGATTAATAGAAAATCCTTCAAATCCATTGAAAGGAAAACTTGTTTGCTTGACTTAGTATATAGTGATGTTGATGATCTTAAGAGTAATACAACATATGAAGGAAATAAATTCTCACTACAACAAAAATACCATATTGCAACGTCCTTTTTACAACGGGTGTTGGTTGCCCGTTGTAATAGATGCCCTATACAATTCCCTTTTTACAACGGGCAATGACTGCCCATTGTAATAGAATGCTATTACAACGGTCCTTTCATGTCCGTTGTAATAGATACTAATTTTACAATGGTCAAAACATGCCCGTTGTAACAGAGTACAATTTTACAACGTTCGCCAAAGAGCCGGCCCCCTTTTTCTTTTATATCTTCGGCCTGTTTATATTTATTTGCTCCGTTCATTTCTTTTTTGAAAATGGTCGTTCCTCGTTCGTTCGTTCCTCAATCCATATTTAGGGTTTTATGAAATTCGAAAGTGCCGACGTTGTTGATCAATCAAGTGGATGTTCTCGTGAGTATTTTGATTTATGAATATCTTGATTTCAGACTAAATATTTTCAAAAATCATAGGCTTTTGATTTTTCATGTGTATTTTGTCTATAATCTGTACACTCACAGTAGCGGATTTGGATCTGAATGGAATAGAGCCACTGAAGGGACATCAATACTTAGCCATTGGCAAACATTTATGTGGAGCAGAAACAGGTTTATTCTTTTTTAATATAATTTATATTATCTCTTGTGTTTTCATTTCACACTATTTCTAAATCACAGTTTGTATAATTTGGATGCATAATTAGCCATAAATTGCTGCCATTCCAAAAATTAAAATGACTAGAACGGTTGAATCAAAAATATATAGCTATTATTGATACTTTGTGTCTTGTTTTTTACGAATATGTCGGTTTAATTTGTCTGTATATTCAAGACCTGAAGATATTATATGGTTGCATGAAATTTGAACTTCTATGGTAGATGCATTTGGGATTTACCCAAACCGTAACTAGGTTTTTGTAACCAGATTTCACCACCACATTATTTTAAATGCACTTGAACATTCCAAATATTGCAACTGTAGTTATTGCAGGCAAAAATTAGTTTGGGCTCTCAATATACTTCAGTGGTCATGACAAAGAGAATGTGATTTAGCAGTCTCGTAATTCGAATAACCAGGTTTAGGTAAATCTCTTCATTTTAATTAGTTTGGGCAAACCTCTTGGTTGTTCTGATTCGCAAACATGTCAACATTTGTTACTCATCAGATTTAGCAGTCACTCTTGTAGTTTTGCTACTCATCAGATTTAGCAGTCACTCTTATAGTATTACTACACAGTAAGATATATGATCAATCGTTGGCTATTTCAGCACTCGTTTGATTTAGCTGACACTGACATATAATTTTTGCTACATAACTCTAAACCGACATTATAATATTACTGCGCAACTCTAAAATAGAGTTTGTACATGACTTTAAACTTCACACATGTTCTCAACTGTCACAAACGCAGTCCTGTTGATGAAGAAAGAGTTTATGAGATGCAGAATATTATTAAGGATATTATAGATGCTGATATTGTTGTTTGTTACGAAGTATTATGAAGGATCCACATATATCAGTAGATGGTTTCACATATAAAGGCTAAGCAATTGAAGATTAGTTTACGACAGGAAATAACACATCGTCTGTGAACTGTAGTCAAACCTTTTACTTTTATGCTTGTTATCGTTGTTATTATTTTCCTACCCGTATTGCAAGATCTATTTTTTTTTTATTGAATGTTTTAGTAGATGTATGATGCAAGACTAGTTTGTAATGTTGAAATAAGGCAAATATGTTATTTTTAATAACTATGAATGATTTTGATTGTTATTAGTACAATGTTAATTTCAACTGCAAAATGATATTAAATCTATAGGTGTGCGCCGTTTAAATACTTTTTTTTTCTATTTTGCATTTTTCTAACAACTAGCATAAACAGTTGTAGATAGCTTATTAAAACAACCATTATTACTTGTAAATGGTCCACTACAATAGGCAAAAACGATTATAAAAGACTTTATTACAGCTCGCACCTGCAACTGTCAAATCCAGTTGTAAAAAGTTCTAACCCTATTACAACTTCGCGTATTAAAACTGACGTCTGTTAGTTGTAATATGTTTATTATAACAGGCATTGCCGGTTGAAAAATGAATATTTTATTGTAGCATCAAAAGGGGGGTTGTAGAAATAGTTATCCATGATTTTTGTTTGATGCTTATATATGTCGAAAAAAAGGGTTTCAATAGCACAATAATGCGATTTATTATAAGTTCTCCTACGACAGTTTTAATACAAAATTTTATACTCTTATATGCGATATTTTAATGCAATATACTCTCTCATACACAACATTTTCAATACAATATTTTACACACTCTTTTCCTCGCTCATTGGTATATTTATATCTTCTTGTTCTAGCCTCCATCCATACAGCAGTTTGTTTTATCAGACAAATAACAGTAAAAAAGTAACAATGAAACAAATTGAAACTACAAAAAGAAAATATATTTAAAATTGACGTTGCCTCAGTTTATTGGTTCTTATTTTCTTTTCGTTTTTCAAATAGGCATCAAGAATATCAAACATGGGCCAGTGCAACAGGCAAACACAAAGTCTGGTACTACATGTTCGTGTAAAAGCTTAGCGGGATAGAAATTCAAAATCAAACAAATGTGTGCACGAGCAACTTAAAGGTTGTGCAAGTATCAAAAAGATGTACAAAAGTGCACTAGTCAAGGTCAGATGCAACAAATAACCAAACTAGACAATAAGCACAAGTGCACCAGTCAATTGCTGCTGCTTCGTCACTAGGAGTGGTCATATCAGAAAGAGCAGCGATGCAGCCCATGCCTTGAGTGAGTTTTTTTCCCTCCTTCAAAATACTTTTATATGTATATTATTTATATGCTTAGTTAAATTGTATAATAATTCAACAATGATTTTTGTAGACCTCCCGACTTTTACCAGTTGGCGGTACAATAAGGGCAAATCTGCCAACTGCATTTTCAATTCATTATATGTTTGCAGTTGTTGGAGTGGACTGAGGATATAGCCATTCCAACTAGAGAAATAGCTTTGGTATGTGTTTCTGTGAATTTATAAATCGTGGAATGTTAATTTGTGCACACAGAGTATATGTTAACAACAACAATTGTTTCATAATGAATCAGTTATCGTCTATTTATCTAAAATATCAATGTTGTTATGACTTACTTTTTACAGTACCAATGTATACATGATTTTTATCTGTTTAGTGAAGAAAAATAAATAATATTTCAAGCAACAATCTTTATTTACCTACAGCCTCATAAACTTACTGCTAGATCTTATCTTTACCATGTTGGAAGAAAGTATGAGTTTTGGTCAGATTTTGATGATTGAAAGTTGGTGGCTGCTGAGTGTGTGATATGAAGCAGGGAGATGCGTGAAAATGAAGGCTGTATCTTGCAGTTGATATGATGCAGCAGTACTTGATGCTGTGGGAGGTGCGGTTGTAGGTGATACAGTTGAGGCAGTAGCAGCGTAGATGCTGAATATGCAGAGGCAATATGGTTTCTTATCGCAGCTATGATAGCTGGGATGTTTGCGATGACAATAATGAGGTTTTTCGAGTGTTTTCTGGTTGCGGTTTGCTCTATGGTGTGAGTTGAAGGGTTGTTTGGTGATGATGTGTAGTTGTATGATAAGTAGGGATGTAGGTCGTGGAACGTAGACAGTGAGTTGTTGGTCGGGTTGCAGGTTAAAGGAAGGTATGGCAGTGAGGCAGCTAAAAGATGGCACTGCAGTAAGTTTTTTTTTGGAGTGGTTTGAATTGGGTGAAAGTGACTGGTAGGTCTGTGATAATGTGGTAATGAAGATAAGATAGAGGAATGGTAAATGTTTATTGTAGTAGAGGGTTTGGTGCAAATGATAAGTGGTTAGAGGAGGTTGCTGTGATAGGAAAGTTTGGGCAGTTCATTGCCAGAGCAGAGGTCGGGTGAAGTGGTTCAGTGCAACATTGTTGTGGGATGAAGTGGTAGGGGGATGCTGCAGTTTGAAGTTTGGTGGTAGTGAAGTTTTGAAATGTGGATATGGTGAATGTTGGCAATGCAGTAAACTTATCTTTGTTATGACAACTGAAATTCTCAACGTTTGTTATGAAACTAGTCGTCATGTGTATATTAAAACTATGTCGATGTAAACTTACCTAACTTTTTGGAATGTGTTGGAATTTTATGAATCTAGCTTTTAGTCTTTTCGTATATGATTTTGGTTGTTTTATGATAATATTTATTACTAGTTAAATTATTCGTTGTTGGTATGGACGTATGCTGCTGCATTTTTTTTAAATTTGCATTTATTTTACAGCGGTCAGAAACTGTTGCAATATCATGTATTACAACGGGCATTGCCCGTTGTAAAAAGATGTATTACAACGGGCATTGCCCGTTGTAAAATATGGTCGACCTATTACAACGAGGCCTAATACAACGGGCTCATGCCCGTTGCGAAAACCATATTACAACAGGCATTTCCCGTTGTAAAATAGCTGTTTTGTTGTAGTGTCTATGTCATATTTATTGATGATTACTCTAGATATGTCTATGTATATTTATTGAAAACCAAAGATGATGTGTTTAATAAATTAAAATTTTACAAGGCAGAAGTGAAAATAAAATTGAATTAAAATTGAAGTGTTGCATTCGGACATAGACGGTGAATATTTTTCAAATGAATTCACTTTATTTTGCAGACAATATGGTTTGACTCACCAACGTATGGTTCCTTATACTCCACAACAAAATGGCGTTGCGGAACGAGAAAATAAACATTGGTAGAAATTGTCAACGCAATACTTATTAGCTCTGAATTACCAAATTCATTATAGGGTGATGCTGTGCTATCAGCCTGTTACATTCTAAATAGAATTCCTTTAAAACAAAAGGATGTATCGCCTTATGAACTTTGTATTAATTAAAAGCCAAGCTTATCAAAACTTAAATTATAGGGTTGTCTTATGTCGGGAAACCAGATCCTAAAAGATCTAAGTTAGGATATATAGCTTATAAAAAAAATTTATATTATATTCTCATAAAAGTAGTACTTATACATTCATTATTCTAGATAACTTAGAAGTTGTAGAATTTGTAAATGTAGAATTTTTTGGGAATAAGTATATATCACAAGACCAACATAGTGATGTACCATAAATATCATCTAGATCAGAACATGCTGAGACTAACGATGATTATATCTCTAACTAAAACAATGAGGAAATCTCGGTTCTTGAAGGAGATACTGAATGGGGAAGAAGTAAAAGAGCAAGACTAGAAAATAATTTTGTTCCCAGTTTATTACATATCTTATCGAAGGCACTAAGGATGAAATCCATAATGTCACTAAATATGTAATGAATGATAATGATAATCCTATAAACTATTCTGACGCTATGAGTTCCGGAGGTGATTTTTTTTGGAAAGAAGCTATAAATGATGAAATGAAATCAATTATGTCAAACCAAACTTGGATTTTGATAGATTTACCTTCGAGTGTTAAGCCAATAGATGTAAATGGGTATTTAAGAGGAAATTGAATACAGATTACTCCATTGACAAATTCAAAGCCAGATTACTCGCAAAGGGTTATAAACAAAGATAAGAAGTAGAATATTTAATACACATGCTCATATTGCTCGCATTACTACTATGCGTTGTTTGACAGCGCTAGCATCCATACATAATTTAATCACACATCAAATGGATGTAATGACAACATTTTTAAATGGTAATTTAGAAGAAGATATATACATATATATGTGGAACAGCTCGAAGATTTCATATTGCTAGGCCAAGAAAGAAATGTGTGCAAATTAGTCAAATCTCTTTATGGTCTAAAGCAAGCATCTATGCAATGACATGAGAAGTTTGATGAAATAGCGTTATGACATGGACTTAAAGTCAACAATGTAGATAAATGTATATGTAGCAAATCAAATTAAAAACGATTATATTATATTATGTTTATACGTTGATGATATGATAATTTTTGAGTCTAATATATCTTGTTTGAATGAAACAAAGAAGTTTCTACCCTCGAAATTTGATATGAAAGATTTAGGAGAAGCTGTTGTTATCTAAGGAATTAAGATTCTAAGAAAATTAAGGTAGTTTATGTAAAACAATCTTATTATATTGAAAAATTTCTCAGTAAATATGGTCATTATAATGATAAACTAGCTCCGACCCCTTTTGATCCTAGTATTGAATTAGAGAAAAATACTAGGCATACTATTTCATAACTAGAATATAATATTACTATTGGGAGTCTTATGTATGCTATGCATTACACAAGACCTGACATAAGACACCCTATTAGCATATTACATCGTTTTATGAGTGGTCCAAGTGTGAAACATTGGAAGGCAATTTCAAGTATTCTAGCGTATTTGAAAATTACCATCGACTATGGTCTTTTTCATAAATGATATCCTGTTGAATTAGAAGGATATAGTGACAACGCTTGGAACAATGAAGAATCTAAATGCAAATCTACGACTGGTTGGATATTTACAGTAGGAGAAGCTGTTGTGTCTTGGTGTTCTAAGAAGAAGACCTATTTTTTTGATTCAACTATGTTGTCAAATCGCATTAGCAGATATATGTAAAGAGACAGAATGGCTAAAGAATTTTTTAATAGAAATTCCTGTATGAACTAAGCCATCTCCGACAGTCATGATAAATTGTAATAATCAGGCTACGATATATAATATGTTTAATAAGACATATAATGGAAAGTCTAGGCATGTGTCTAAGACATCGGATGATAAGACAATTACTCAAGCGATGAGAAATTACAATTGATTACATATATAGAAACAAAGAAGAACTTGGCTGACTCATTACACAGAGTCTTCCAAAAGTGAGTGTTTCAATAAATCAAGAGAAATGACATTAAGGCCTGTGAACGAAGGTCGATCATCGACTAAGGGTAACCAAACTTACTTATGACTTGAAAATTTAATGAGTATCAACAAGTTAATGAAATGATTATGACACCAAAACTCCCGTAAGGTAGTATTGGGTGTTCTATATGAATGGGGATGGATTAAATTCCTTAATACGTCTATACACACATGTATCACAGAAGCACTTAAAGACTTACCTATATGACTATGGAAATCAGGCATTTTTCTAGGAAAGTAAGATTGCTTTTTAAGTAGACTCATGAAAATTCAAGGTTAGAGCATAAGGACATTAATGTGTGGAGCATAAAGAAAACATTAACCAATGAAAATCAATATATGTGATTCTTTCTGTAATATCACTACGAGTACTTGGTTCAAGATTTGTTCACCGAAGAATGTGAGATATTGCTTTGAATAGTTTATATTAAGTGAAGAATTCAAAATCAAAAGGTACTAGTCACATAGGTATTGGTTCTCATGATAATGCCATTTTTTGTCGTCGTCGAGCTACGTCGATTTGATCTCACTTGGATACGTAGGCAGTCACTCAAGTGATGCAGTCATTTCAAATGTTTAAACTTTGAAAATAAGGGGAGAATGTTGTATATTTTAAAAGTTTACCGTGCATAAGTAGGTGCCACCTGTAGACCGATGGTGCTATTGAACGCCCAGTGAACGTTGGCGGCAAACAGCCATGTTCGTTCGAAGAGGTGCAATTCTTCCTGATGGATGTTTCTCTTCGTCTGATACCTTTTCTACCAGTTTATTCTGAAGAGAAGGAACTCCACCTCGCATCCCCTATCATCTATATAATCCGTGTTAGTCCTTGCATTTTAAATAATTGGATTTATGATTAAATATTCTTCTTCTTTTCTGCTCATGCACTTATTAGAAGAAAAAATTATTATGTGTTCTCGGCTTGATCGAAGTGGTATGAAACTCTGTATCAAATAACATCGTTAAAAGGCTTTGTTGAATTCTAAAGGAAATGGTTCGATAGTCATTTTGTACTGGATATGGCTGAACTATTTTTTGAAAGAATCTATAACATATCCTCAAAGTCAGAAGTTTAACAACGGTATCCACACTATATTCAAATAAATAGTAACTCCTAAATGAGAGTACTTATATATTGTAAATAATTGAAAATTCTACCTCAGAAAATTAGAATTTCTTCCTAAAATGAAAATGACTCATATCACTACTGGAAAAAAGCACAATGAATGAATCATTTCTAAACTTATGTATGAAAATATGTTGTTTTCAATTCAAATATTTTATTTATTTTTAAAATTTATAGATTTCTGAACATTACGTGAGTTCTTCTTTTGCTCCGCTGAATAAAAAAGCATAATGAAGTCTTGTTGGAGATGCTCCAACTAGCCAAACCCACTGATCATTGGAGTACACCAACACTTGTTGATGGTTCACAATCTGTACTTGCCATACAGGCCTCAATCTACATAACTAAACCGGTATAAGAAAGGCTATAAAAAGCCATGCCATGCATTCGATGGAAGGTGTAGAGTTTTTAATATTAAAACTTTGTAAAACTTTCCTCTTAATTATCACTTTGTAATTTGTAATCTTCATAAAGCAATAACAAAGAACAAAATCCATAAATTGGACGTCGGTTCAATATAAGTTGTGCCACCTTAAATCCTTGTATCTTTGTTATTTTACAACATTTTCATATTTGTATTGCAATTTATTGTTACGGTTAAAGTACTTGGAATACACTTAGTTTCTATAGATCTTCACAAATCATTGTAACTTTGAGGCTGACGATCAAAACTATCACATTACAGAACCGATGATTTAATATGCCGATTAATTATAACTTAGAAAATCATTTCATTCTGTTATTGGGATGTCTCGCATTGTGTGTGGGTAATGGGAGAACATTAAAAAGAAGAACAGTCTAACATCGTAAAAATAATGGAGGTGGAGTAGTATATATATGAATTTGGTCGCATGTAAAACAAGGAATTCCTTTTGTTAAAAGGTGTTGGCAAAACTCGTATGTCCCTCCCATTGAGGGATGTGCAGACTGATTTCGACACAATCACCAAAATATAAAATAAATAAAATAGAGAATACACATATTTTGATTTATTTTGGTTTGCCAAATTACCTGCGTTCGTAGATTTCACAATTATATTTTTATTTCAGTTTAAATGGGGATTGTAAGAGAGAGCACAATCATAGTTTAAGGCTTAATAACACTCAAAACCACTAATTTAACTTTCTTTAAGAAACTATGAATTTAATTTAAGAGGATAAAGATTGAAAATTATTATATGTACCCAGATGAAATAGACCCTTCTTTACGTGCAAATTACTTTTGTTTCTCCAATCAATTTTGAAACCTTTCTGTATGCCTTTTTTGATTGCTAATTAATCTCGAGAAACTTCCATAGGTCTGTATAATTGATAATGAATTAGCTTTGTATTCTTACTCTATGCCTACATGATTAACTGCTCAACTGATTGTGAAATTTTCCATATTCTATTATTTTTGCATGCGGTAATCATTTTCACACCATCTCCATATTCTTTCATCGTCTTTTTCTACTATTGCTTGATTGATTGATTGATTTTCTATATATATATATATATTTGATTCGACATACATCTGTACCATATAATTTTAACAAATAGTTGAAGCCTATAGGCAAAAGCATCCATGTTTTGATTAGTTTGGAGTCAGCACTATACTACGTATGATAATACAAAGGACGAGCCTTCCAAAGCATTACCATCAGTTTTATTACATATATGTTAAGTTTACGTACTTCTTTAGTGCATGGGTGAATTGAATTATCTTTACTTTTGATAAATATTTATGTTTTAATCTATTTCGAGATTCTTCAAGTTTACAGATAACAAGTTATTGTAGAAGGAGCAATTAGTTTACTTATGAAATGCAAAATTGGATCAAGGTTATTATATTAAAGGATAGTTTGCACAAACATAGTAAATTGTAAATGTAAGTATTTATACATATAGTACATAAATGTAAATTAGAGAGATGGTCGTTGCCATGAACGGAATGCAAGAAAACTCGAGTCTCATCACTTTAAGAATGGTTTTATCAATCAATTACCTACCTCGAAGAATCTGGATTTAAGATTAAGAATTAGCTGTTTGGAAGATGAGAGTTCAACAGTTCTTTTTCTCCAATCGATCCGAAGTTACAACAGAAGCAAGTGAAAAATATTCTAAGTCCAAAGTACTTTTATACTCCTTCGTATTCATAGAAAAACAATTCGTATCCCAGTCACGTAGCCGATTGAAGCGGTCAACATCCATCGATATGAAGAGCACATCACCATAATGCCTGGACCGTTTGTGCCCATCAATATAAAGCAACTATTTCGTGTCCATCGATCCCAAACCCAATATGTTGCAACGATCAATACGAAACACGCTGTATGTTAGCCTATCTCGTATCGATAACCATCGATACGTAGCCTACCTTCATATATCCTAGATCGATCCAAGAGAGGATCAATACAAAGAAATGGATCAAAATGACCATCGATCGTTGTTGCAACTCTGATTTCACATCTATCTAGGAGAGGATCGATATGAAACTCGATCCATACAAAAAAAGAACTTGACAATGACCCATGAATGTGCAAGCAAGAATGGGAGTTAGGTTAACATGTGTGCATATGTGCCAAACTATCATTTGATTTTAAAAATAACAGGGATTGAATGCTTGCCTGGTGACAATCCAAACAATGAACAACAAATTGCTAGCACTCGACATTTAGTTACAACAAAAACTGCATGATATTGGCAGTCTTCAACTCAATATTTATACTACTGGAACTCAACATTTATACTACTGGAACTCTACCAAAGGTCACATCACTTGATGAGAGAACGACTGTTCAGCAAATCGGATAGAACTTTTTTAGAATAATGGTTGCAGCTTTTCAAAGCACATCATGTTCACATAGGACTTGCTTTGGAGGGCAAATGTTATCTGGCCTTTTGGCAAGACAGTGACACCAAGGACTCGATTAGGGACTAAATGCAATCCACCCCGGAGATCGGTTATCTACAGGTCCAAGATGGATATAGGAAAACTTGGTCTGAGTCTGGATCAAGATACAATTAGCATGGTATGACAAGCAAAGCCATGAAAGCCAACATTCCAAATTTCAGGTTAATCGGAGTTCGTATGCCCAAGTTGTGGTTCAATCAAGATCCATGTGAAGCACTTCCATTTCGTATGGATCAACCCATATCCATCATTTTGTATCCATCCAGATCGATACAAAGTGAGCTCAGCTGTGACGCCCCACCTCTATACTCCCGCTAGCCAAGGACACTATGGAGTAATGCCGTCAACTAGCGCAAAGAATAAGGCTGTTGAGGAGCGACTATCCGTGTAATTTCCTTGTGCGAGCAACGGTACGTCAGATAGTATAACAAGAGGAAATCCGACATACCGATACAAACTCAAAGCATCTACACAGTGGCTATATATGATCTTTGGAAACGAATATAGAAATAATCATAACATCAAATCAGTCACAGATATCCATATCACAAAGGTGGAAATAGATATGAATATAACACATGAAAGTGTATGTCAGAGTAGTGGTCAAAAAGATCCACAATAACACAAAGAATGGATACAAGTGTTAGACAAAAGAATATGTATACATTAAGGAGTCTCTATCTCAAATGTATAGAAACAAAAACTACCAATCTAATGTAGTCAGACAAAAGTCAGATGATGATCCCTGATAAGGAGTCAAGCTGGAGCACCTGTAACATCTCGGCCTGACCCGAGTATTATTTAACAAGAAAATAATAAACCGATCGGTCTAGCTATAAATAACAGATAAAATGAGATAGAATAAGAGATATTACAAAAATGCATGATAACAATAATGCCATACTGTGACAAGTATACATCTAACAACAACTAAAATCATACAATATCTCAAGAAATCTCAAAGCACCAAAAATAATGTCATATTCTTTAACACTTTCACCAAACCACAAATATTGACAAATATATCAATGCCAATCATAAAAGTTATAGAAACAAAAATTCACCAATGTATAAATATTGATAACACTTATCAATGAAATTACGAAAATTGGTGAAACACAAATTCTAGAAATCATCAATAGAAATCCAGAAATCACAAAAGGGGGGAGGCCTATCATAAAACGGGAGCATGAAAGCACACCAACACGTGTATCACAAAACGGAACACTATTCCATGGTTGCTAACCATTAATTTTTGAGCCGAAGCTCCACAAAACGGCCCGAAGACCATGGGTCGTTACCCCACCAATTTTGAGCCGAAGCTCCACAGAAACGGGGTTTAGTCTCCCTCACAGACAAAGATACATCGCATATTACTAGTCTAAATCATAAAACAATCATCATCGATCATCAAGAAGTGTCAATTACACTAAGCTAGTAAATAGATGAGTTTAGCTTCTTCTCCCATAACCACTGGCTTAACTAAAATATTTATTAACAAATTGTCGATCTCCACTCGAAAGTTATCACAAGAGTTTCAATCGAACAATTCCAAGAATTAACCGACGAAGTAAACGCAAGCGTTTCATACCACTTGTTTTACTAAGCCGTTTCATTAGATTTCTCATACGAGTGAGGTAAAAGTTTATTTATACTAATAGATTGGGAAACGGTTTTATAAATTAGTTTATTATTGAAAATAGAGTTGAAATCAACTTCGTGAAAGAGTTTGAATATTTATTACTAGTATAGAAACCTTTGTATTTCAAAGTGACAAGTCGAAGAAATGATTGTAGAAACAATCATTCACCAAAAATCCACATTCGAAGACGTGAATTAAATCCAAAGAAATCGATACTGAATCCATCAAAATGGATATTCCCAAAAATTCCAAAGAAGATGTTATAAAAGCCAACAAAGATGATAACAACTAGTCGGAGAAACAAGAATCGATTAAAAAGTGGAACTCAAACCCAAAAGGCAAATTGGGCAAAAACAGCAAAATCGGTAGACTGGACCAGGGTGGTCAGTCGACTGACTCAGATCCTGGAAACTTTCTGATTCTAGGTTCAATCGACTGAACTAGAGAGGTCAGTCGACTGAATCATGCCTGGAAGCTCTCTGTTTCCAGGCTCAATCGACTAGCCTAGAGTGGTCAGTCGACTGACACTGGCCTAGGAAATTTCCTGGTTTGGTTCAGTCGACTGACCCTCTGGTTCAGTCGACTGAATTTGGAATTCCAGTGTATTCAGCCCAGCCCCCAAGGAGGAAAAATTCCAAACGGAGCCTATCGATCGAGCACTTGCGACTAGGGATTTATGCAACGCGACCACCCAGCCCTATAGGCTCTTCGACTCACCCCAAAAACATGTTCAAGCATCAAAGCTTGGATTTTTGAAGATTTAACTCCAAAACAACAAAAATTGGAATATTCATAAAACAAATTTAAATCATAAGCAAATGAACATGAATGGAAGTTAGGAATCCATACCTAACAACAAAGATAGATATAGGCATAGATGTGAGATAAAAATCTCACCTTTTGCACAAAAACAAGGAGGAAGAAGCTATAGAGTAAGGCAAGAACAATCACTCTTCAATTCCGACCCAAGAAGCTTGAATCTAAGCTTAAAAGAAAAACATTTCCTATGTTAGGGTTTGGGAATTTCTAAAATTGAAGGAGAATGAGTTGGCGAAGAAGAAGAGGATGCTTACCACTAGCTTCTCTTTGAATTTGGAGTTAGAGCTTGGATTTGCAATGGAACTAAGGCTTAGGAATTCTAATTCTTTTTCTCTTCTCCCATTTTTATCTAAAGCTTGAAGGTTTTAGGAAAAGAAAGTGAATGAAGAGAAATGGGGGTGGAGCTAGAATTACTAGTTTAGGCTGACCCAAACCCAAAGTCCAAAGTGCAAAGGTCAAATTTCAAGCTAACTCTAAACATATCAATGTTTATACTCAAAAAGGACGTGAACGCCATTTTGAACTCAATGGAAGTGGCATCGGGTCCTAATTCGACTATTTGCAAAAAGTAACCTTTTGGACTTAAATCCGACCAACGATGCTATATTTAAATAAAATATTTAAATACACAATCGTAAAATATGAGGGCTATTACAGACTCCCCTCCTTAAAGAAATTGCGTCTTTGCAATATTTAAGAAGAAATTTAAAAGTAACAACCATAAAAGCATATCAACACAAAAGAAATTTGAAATAAGAAGTTCACCTCAAGTAGCACAAGAAAGTAAGTCCGGATGTGTTCGCTCGATGAATTCTCTAGATTTCCAAGAACAGTCCTTAGGATTAGAGGACCATTGAACCTTCACAAGAGGGACATCTTTATTTTGAAGGCGTTTTACCTCCGATGCAATGATACGAATAAGATGTTGCTCATAAGTCAAATTGGACGAAACTTTAATTTCTTCCACAACACATGGCTCAAGAATAGAATCGGAATCCCTAAGGCATTTCCATAGTTGAGAAACGTGAAACACGTCATGAATAGCAGAAAATTAAGCCGGTAATAAAAGGCGATAAGCCACGGAACCAATACGTTCGGTGATGGGAAGTGGACCAATATATCGATGTGCTAATTTTCTCGATCGATTGAAACGCACAACACCCTTCATAGGTGAAACACGAATAAACACAAAATCTCCCATAGAAAATTCTAATTTCCTTCTTCGGTTATCGACGTAGGATTTTTGCCTACTTTGAGCTTCTTTCAACCTATGACGAATAAGGCCAATCTTTTCTGTGGAATCACGAATAAAATCTGGACCTAAAACCAGCCTCTCGCCGACCTCAAGCCAACAAGAAGGAGATCGACATGGCCTTCCATAAAGTGCCTCAAAAAGTTCCATGCCAATACTAGATTGGAAGCTATTATTATAGGAAAACTCAACAAGAGAAATATGATCCTTTCAACTTCCACCAAAATCAAGAACACATGCACGAAGAAGATCTTCAAGAGTTTGATTCACACGCTCGGTTTGTCCATCGGACTGAGGGTGATAAGCGGTGCTAAAATTAAGCTTCATTCCCAATGCTTTCTGAAGACTCTTCCAAAATCCACAGGTAATCACGATCGCTAACAATAGAAGTAGGGACTCCATGCAATTTAACAATTTCTTTAATAAAGAGTTTGGCCAAAAGTGGTACGGTCCAATTGCACTGAACGGGAATAAAATGGGCGGATTTTGTAAGTCCATCCACTATCACCCATAGGCTATCATGACCCGGACAAGAACGGGGAAGACCATCAATAAAATCCATGGAATTTGGTCCCATTTCCAAATAGGAATGTCCAAAGGTTGCAATAACCCTCCGGGCATTTGGTGCTCGGCTTTAACTAGTTGGCAAGTCATGCAATGCCTAATAAAGTTAGCAATATCAGATTTCATCCCATCCCAATAATAAAGTCGCTTCACATCCGCTTACATTTTACTATTAACGGGATGAGTGGTAAATTTAGAACGATGAGAATCTTCTAAAATATCTCTACGAAGATCACTAATATTTGGCACGATAAGCCTACCAAATTTTCGAATACCGCCACGAGAATCAATATCAAAGTCTTTCAAACCTTCAGTATCAATTTTATCCTTAAAATTTTGGCTAAGAAAAGCCAATTTGGGATCTAGCTTCTGAACTTCATGGATGTGGTCTAAAAGAGAAGGATGAGCCTCATGGCTACATAAAATGAGAGATGAACATAAATCGGATTCACGATCTCGAATCTCACAAGTGGATAAAGTCTTGAGATCATTCCACTCGGATATCATCGTAGAAACAACCGCTTGTTGCTTACGACTAAGTGCATCGGCAACACGATTTCCCTTTCCGAGAGTATAAAGAATATCAAGATCATAAGATGCAAGGAACTTGAGCCAACGTTGTTGACGCAAATTGAGTTCCTTTTGGGAAAATAAATACTTTAAAGATTTATGATCGGCGTAGAGAACAAATTTCTCCCCCAAAAGATAATGACACCAAATTCGAAGGGCGAAAACAATAGCCGCGAGCTCTAAATCATGAGTGGCATATCTTGTTTCGGCTGGCTTTAATTGCCTAGAAGCATAAGCAATAATACGTTCCCTTTGCATAAGAACGGCACCCAAACCAACCTGACTAGCATCGGTATAAACAATAAAATCTTGGTTCCCTTTGGGAATCACAAGAATAGGAGCATCGGAAAGGAGTTCTTTTAATTTATGAAAAGAAGCTTCACAGTTGTTCGGCCAAATGTATTTAACTCCCTTCTTTGTCAAGCTAGTAAGAGGCACGCAAATTTTAAAAAGTCTTTTATGAACCGACGGTGATAACCCGCCAATCCAAGAAAACTACGGATTTCCAGCTTTTATGTTTAGGTGAATTTGGATCTTTTAGAAGATTCTTTTGATATTGTTTGATCTCTTGATGATCTTCATTTACATGCTTATCATAGTATGTCTTTGTGGTTACTATATGTTCTTGCCATATCTATTGTTTTATATCATGTTATTTGATATTTATAGCTAGAATGATCCGTTTATTATTTTCTTATAAATAATACTCGGGTCAGACCGAGATGTTACAGGTGCTTCTGCTTGACTTCTCCCCCAGGGATTTACTACTCTGACTTTTGGCTGACCATTTAGATTAGCATTTTTTGTCGTTTACACTTGAGATATAGACTCATAGATGTATTCTTTTGTATAGCACGTGTCGCTATTCTTTTGTGTATGTGGTCCTTTCATGACCACTACTCTGATGTACACTTTCATGTGTTAGTTATATATTCATATCTTTTTCCGCCTTTGTGATATGGATGTCTGTGACTGATTGTGTTATGTTTATTTCTATATTTGTTTCCGAAGATTTATTTATAGCCACTGTGTGATAGCTTTGAGTTTGTATCGGTATGTCGGAATTCCTCCTTAAATGAAATGCATGCTATACTATCGAACATATCGGTGCTCGCACAAAGAGGTTACATTGATGGTCGCTCCTCAACAGCCTTATTCTCCGCGCTAGTTGACAACATTACTCCGTAGTGTTCTTGGCTAGCGTGGGTATTGAGGTGGACCGTCACACAAATCATACCTTCAAATTTTCAATTTTATTAAATTTCAAATCAATTTCATATTTATCTTCACACCTTATTCTCATTTAAGTCATTATAAACTCCAGAAATATAATTTAAATAAACACTTAACCATATTTTATCTTAATAAAATCAACTTTATTATTATTCTTATTTTATACTTTAAACCAATTTTATACATGGCTTAAAACCAAGAATTTAACTATATATAAAATAACATTTGTAAAATATCCAAATCAATATCTCACAAAACCATATATTTCTTTACAAAACCGTAGAAATCATTTCAAATGATTTTTATATATAGACCACGGTGTCTGTATAAAATTTTCTACCCTATGGTCAAGTGATAGGATATTTATCATTTCAATCCGTAGTTTAAAATAAAAAAATACGGTTATATATCATTTCAAACGGCAATCCCAGATGAAATAAAATGCATAACAACTTGCAGCTTATAATAATATAAATAATACGTCCATTCATCCAACATCAACCATAAAACATTTATCACAATCATCATCCAATTCAAAACAATAACATCAATATAGAACAGATAATAAATACAGGTATTTACTGGCAGTTTGTATTCAATAATAAATTAAATAACAATTTAACTGGCAGTTTATATGCAACAATAAATTATACAACAATTTTATTCAATAAATTCAATTTAACCGAGGTGATGATTAAAAACATACCAAATAGTCATAAATAAATTTCTAATCACATCATAAATCAATTTAACAAACATAAAAAATTTCAAAAGTTGTTAGTGGGTTAAAACACTCACCTTTATACGAATCTAAAAATAATAGACTTCTAATTAATAGCTCCGCTCTATGTTTCCTTAGTCTCCTTCTTGATTACTAGCTTTATTCCAAAAAAATTCTTTTATTTTGATTTACTTTAGTTTTCCTCCTTTTATATTAACATATATATATATATATATATATATATATATGTATGTATGTATGTATGTATGTATTTTTAAAAGGTTCGAATAAATGAAGATTTGAAAAAAAAGAATTGAAAAAGAAAAGGGTTAAAAATAAGAACTGAAAATGGAAGAGAAGATTTAGATTTGAAAAGAAAGAAGAAAGTTTGAAATAGAAGAAAATTTGAAGAAGAAGAAGAAAATATTTGAAGAGGAAGGAAAAATTAAAATGAGAGATTATAAGGAGATTTGAAGAAAGAGAAAAAAGAAGAAGATTAGAATGGAGGCTGGGGTTTCATTTGCGTCATATCTTATTTATAACGTTAGAGTTAGGTTTTGGGCCAAAGAGATTTAAAAAGAGAGGCCGTTATTAATTAGAAATAAATGAAATGACTTTTCAGAAAATGAAGTTGGAAATGAATGGAAAAAAAAAAAATATGAACAAACTTGGTATTGAAATATAGTCAATATGAACAGCCTTTTTAAAAGTAGCGGGTATTAAAAAGAGGTAATTATTAATTAAAAGGGAATGAATGGACCAACTCTATACTGTAACCAAACTTTTAGAATTCAAATTTCAAAAAAACCGTTCATTTAATTAATTTTGTTAACCCTGAACATACCAAAATTAACATCCTTTAAAGATTTAATTAACACACAATGAAGGAAAATAAATTCTCTACATAAATTTGTGTCATAAATTAAAAGAATATGCAGCATTAAGAACTTTTTATTTCTCCCTCTTTGTGATTGATTGGGAATTAAGCAAATATGTTAACATTTCGATTGAATGTTTTACTATAAATGCATTAACATACATTCATAAATATGATATCATAAGCAAGGTAATATAAACAGGTGTATAATATATATGTACATCTTTATCGACACTTATAGTTTACATTCATAAATAAAAGGTATGACAATAATCCACATAAGGAGGCAATGAATGTAAGAGTAAATTAGAAAAGTGAAGATGGAAAGGTAAGTTATGTTTCATTTAAAATCTAATTGAAAAGGAAATAGTTAAGTGTAAATCTATTTTACACCTTCTATCATCTCCTATTAACATTTAATTTAATAACATATGAGATTTCAAACCTAAACAATCCTTTTTTTTAATGATCTAATTGGATCTAAAACATAAGTTTAAATTTAGGTATAAACATATATGCAATAAACTAGCACTAAATTTTGAAACGTCAACTGATTTAATTGGGAATAAATCACCCAATCTAAATTTATTTCAATATATGTTTACAATTAACGTCTTCCTACTTTTTAATTAAAAAATTACAATCACATTAATTGTCATTGATTTCTAATGTAAAAATAAATGAGACAATTCAATTCCTTTTTATAGTAATTTAACGTATTTACGGAATTATTGTATACAAACCAAAAGTTATTAATTCTTATTTCTATAATAAATTTTTTCAGCTACCAACATTGCAAATAAATAAACGTACGATTTTTTTATTTAGTAAAGAAACACACACACAAAAATATATATACACACACACACACACACACACACACACATTTATTAATCCAATCAATTGGAATTTACATTCATATGGTTATTTGTTTTATTCCTTATTAAACTTTACAATTATTTCCAATTTAAGCTCTACAATTACAGGTCGTTACAGTCACCCCCACTCAAAACTTTTTGTCCTCGAAAAGGAAAAAGAAGGGAAAAAGAAGAATTACGAAATCAATATATCTTACTTAAAATATTAAATTTATAAATGTAACGACCCTTTTAAATTTTCAATAATTGAAATTGTTAATTTAATGAGATTTTGAAAATTTAAAAATTAAAGAAAATAAATTTTTTTAAAGTTTAATAAAAGTTGTGATGCACTAATGAAAATAACTAAGAGGAAACGTAAAAGGGTCATTTAAATTAATAATTTATGAACTTGAATGAACGTTCCAATTTAATAAAATAATTCAAATGTTATGACTTAGCTATAAATGGAATATAATAAGGACAAATGCAATTATTGTATTAATGTATAATATAATAGATAGTAGTTGTTGTGAAGGATAAACATACAAGTAACATAAAGAGGTATATTGGTGACCAATAATGAACATTTCTTTAATGACAATTAATATAATAACGGAAAGAGTAATCAATAAGGGAATGTAATTAGTAGTATGAAAATAAATGGCAACATTGATTTGAAAGCAATAAAAGCTTATTTATGTGTCTAAAGGGTAATGGTAATATTAATTGTATGTTACCTATTGTTAATTGAAATTTGATAAAATTTTAATAAATGTAAATTAAATAGAAACGTAGATTTATTTATAAGGTGGTAATTGATGTAATAAGGGTATGAAACCAAGTAAATAAATTTGATTGAGAATATAAAACGTAATTAATGTAAATATCTGGCAAATATAATAAAATGGAAATTGTAGTTAATATAAAGAAAGGCTATATTTTTGAATATAGCAGTTTAATGAAAGACAAACAAATCATTCCATCTAAATTTAATTTTTAATAAAATGAAATTATTGAAGCATTTGAAATTTAATATTCTGCCATTGAAATAAAGATGAAAATGGAAATATTGGAGTATGTAATGGAATGGATATCATAAATAGAATGGAATAAATTAGTGTATATATGGAACAATAATCTGGGTTGATAAGTAACAAATTTATAAAGGCAATGGAAAGCAAACAGGTGACAATTAATATAGGTTTATTTATTTAATGTGTAAATAAACTTTGGTAATCAATTACGATAAATCCAAATTTAATGTTTTGTTAATGTAAATTTAAGTAATGTTAATTTTATTCATAATGTGAATTGGTTGATTTAAAGAATGGAAACCAAGACTTTATTTAATTGAAATGAAAAGTTCAATAATTGGATTAATTGTAATTAAATGAAATTGAATATAGCTAAATAATACGTTATTTGAAATGAAGATGGAATATGAGAAAATTTATGTAATAGTTTTGAATCCAATAGTAAACCCATCTATTTGACAACAATGAATGTAATAATTATTGGTTAATTTAATTAAATTGAAATTTTGGTAATTTTATTTATAATTTTAAAATTTAATGAAATTGGAAGTTAACACCGAAATTTATAAATTAATCCACTTTACAGTTACATCTGAATTTGTTTAAAATATTGTAAATGATTAAGGAATCAAAGATGATGTAATTTGTAAATTTAAAGAATTGAAATTTGGTATTTGATTTAATTTGTTAAATTATTTATTTATTTAATTAAATTGAAAAATAGCCATTTTGGCCACCGACTCGGATTTCGACGAAACCAGTTTCATCGGAACCGTAACGGTGAATTATTGTAGGATTTCAAGTTTCGTAGTAATCGGACTTGTCGTTTGATCGTACGGACTCGAAACGCCTTGAATCAATGAAATTGAAATCAATTGAAATCAATTTGGAATATTTTTATTTTTGCATAACTTCTTCATACGATGGAATTTGGACTCGAAACCTGTTCCATCGCGTTTAAAATATTTAGAAATATCTATTTTGATATATGGGTTGACCCAATTTCATTCCGGAGTCGAAACGGGCTTTTTGGGCCACTTTATCATTTAACGCGCATACCTATCTGATCCATCTATTCTTTTTCAACCTTGTCTATAAATACCATGTTATAAACCCTAGCAGCCTCTATTCCTCATTCTATACGTACAGAAACTTCTATGCTCCTCTTCCTCAATGGTTGTAAACCCTAATTTATCCAATTCAAATTTCAATGCAAAAATCAACTTCAAAATTTCAACCTCCTCAAACCATAGCAACTTATATGTATTTGAAGCTCTCGATGAGCGCATCGTAGATCTGAGATTCGTTTTTGAAATCAAATCAAGATTTTTCCCAGAAACTCATAGTAAGTTCCGGCCATTCACATATTATCAGCAAGAATCGACGATGGATCTTCTACGATTCGTCGATCGAGATGTGTAGGCGCGTAGAGATGATTGAGACAAGTCGATCTAGTGGTTCAATTCACGTCGAAGTGGCCGAAGTTCGACGTGGTAGCTTGGTTTAGGGGCGTCCGTCGCACGTGGTTTGGGTGACGCGGTGGACAAAGGGGGTGCTGGAGGAGCGGCCGGTCGCGTGGAGGCCAATGGCGATGGTGGATCTGGTGGACGTGACCTCTGGTTGTGGCGGCGAGCAGTTTGATGTGGCGACTGAGCTCAAGATGATTTGCGTGAGTTACTGTGAGCAGTTAGGGTTTCCCATACCTGATACGAGACGGTGACGTGTTTTTTTTATATTCTTTTTTGCTTCAAATGCAAATCGTATATGTTCTAACACGTAACTTACGCATACGAGGCCCGTTTCACGCGCGGGTTTCTCCGCTAAGTTCGTATTGGAATCTCGGACATTTTGGCATTGGTTTGGACGGTTTCTAAGGCAGTTTAATTTTTGGGTTTAAATTGGATTTAAATTCAATTTAAATTCAAAAGGTGAGTGTTTTAACCCACTCACAACTTCTAAGATTTCTGATGTTTGTTAAATTAAATTTTGATGTGATTTAAATTTATCTATGATTGTTTGGGCATATATTTAATCATCGCCTCAGTTAGATTGCATTTATTTAAATTAAATTGTTATTTAATTTATTATTGCATATAAACTGCCAGTTAAATAGTTTTAATTTATTATTGAATATAAGCTGCTAGTTAATACTTGTTGTTTATTATCCGTTCTATAGTGATGTTATTGTTTATATTGGATGATGATTGTTATAAATGGTTGATGATTGATATTGGGTGAATGGACGCTGCAATTTGTATTGTATAAACTGCAAGTTATTGTGCATTTTCATTTCATTCGGGATTGCGGTTTGAGATGATATATAACCATAATTTTTATTTTAAATTACGGATTGAAATGATAAATATCCGTATCACTTGACCATAGGATAGAAAATTATGTACACACGCCGTGGTCTATATATAAAATACTTTGAAATAATTTTCTATGGTTTTGGAAAGAAAAATACGATTTAATAAATATTAATTTTGATGTTATATAAATACTATTATATATATATATATATATAGTTGAATTCTTGAATTTAAGCTATGTATAAAATTGATTAATAAAATGAGTTTAATAATGAAGTTTGATTGTTTTATATTATATGGTTAAGTACCTATTTAAGATATTGTATATATAGAGTTTTAAATGACTTAAATGAAATTAAGTTGAAAGATAAATATGGAATCGGTTTAATTGAATTAATTAAGAACTGCACCTGAATAAATTTGATTTGAAGTTTAAATAAAAATGGAGATCGTAAAGGTTATGGTTCTTATAACTTGATTTAGTTTTAAAGAATTTAAATGAATGTAAAGTTGAGATAAATGAATTTATCAAGTTAGATAAATTGAAAAAAAAACATCCAGTTGTTTGAAGTTAAAGTTTTACTTAAACTATATTGGATTTATTAAGTATACGTATCAAATCTAAATAATAGCAATTGAATTTGACATATATGAAATTATCAAAGAATAAGTTTTGAAGTGGTGGAACAATTAAAGCTTTGAAATTTATGAAAATTTTATTGGTTTATTTGGGGATTTAAATCTATATTTGAAATTGATTTGTGAAGGTGAAGAAGCTATTTGGGAATTTAATATTTAAACCATTTAAGTGGTGTGGTTATATATCAAAGTTATGGAATTCGAAGTTTTATGTTTTGAAAGGCTTTATTTCAAGTTTTGGTTTCGAAACATTATAGCTTTGAAAATGTTATGGTTTTAGAAAGGATATATTTGAAATGATATCATATTGATTTGGTTTTTTTTAAAAGAGGAAAATGATATCGTATTTACATAGTTTTGAAAAGGGATATTGTATTCTGGTTTTAAAGTATAAACTATTTTGAAAAGACCGCGGTGTTATAATAACGATTGGTTGTTGACGAGACCGGGATCGGAAGTTGTCATACTCTCTGCCAACCCCGAAAACCACCTTAACAACCATGTATGCGGTGGAGATTCCAGAATGAAGTAGGATGGTGGCGGCATTTCCTTTGAGGTAAATACATGGACCTAACTCCCGTGAGTTGGCATAAGGTGGCTAAAACAGGAGCGATCGACGGGTTAATGAGGTAGCACCTTTGGTCGGACACATCCCTTTGATATTATACTTTGACTTTTGGATTGATTCGGTAGCCACATCTGATTTTTTATTTGGGGGTGTGGCTCGAGGTGGGCGGTAGCTGCGCGCTACGCGTTACCACCGAACCGGAAGCATGATTGGTATATCTACCCTGGCATTGCCTAGTTGTGCCGTGTCACCTACCCTATCACGCCTTATATGAGTTTGATTTTCTTCCATAGCATGTGTGGTATCCTCTGGTGGCTTCCCGATCAGGTGGGACTATGATATTGGATGGACTACTGGGACTATTACGTGTTAAGGGGAATATTGGGTCACTCCTTAATGCTATATAAAAGTATGTTTATTTTACTATAGACACTACTATAATAGCGAAATATTACTACATAGTAAATAGTTTAACGGATCCTTAGGAGATGTGAATCCCTAGCACCTCTTAAGTTACTACACTCACGTTAGACACTAGATAGGAGATGTTAAACCCCGTAAACATCTCTGACGCTGTTTCACTCATATTTGTTCCTGTTGATTTAACTTTCATAAGATGTTTTAGTTCTGACTCGAGTGTTTTGTCTTTTAAATTCGCTAGGTTTAGTCCGAGCGTTTCAGGATTTGAAGATTTTATTCTTGAGGACGAAGACGAAGATTTGTAGTACTATTATCTACTATATTATTCCACTACACCATTTTATTCCGCTGCATTATTATTATTCTCTGGTATGTGTACTCTGATATGTATTGTATGAATATATAATCAAATGTTTTTGTAAAACAGCTTCATGAACTGCTATTTGATTATTATATTTTATCGTTCCGCTGTAAGATTCTATTTTGTTTTTCTTTCTCAACTTTTTCTTATTTACCCCATAACAATCCGCCCTTTTGTATGGTTTAAGTCTGACGTGTGTGGTTTATCGTCGATTTAAAGCGTGCGGAAAGGCGGAACGTTACAATAAATAAATAAATTTACAAAATTAATTAATTTAAATAAAATATACCAATTTATAACCATTAAATCTTTTATACTCAAATTAATAAAGTTTGGAAAACATTTTTTTCCTAAGTTTTTTGTAAGTCCAAAATTTAGGAAAAATTTCGGCAGAGTCTCCTTTGTACGGAGAGACACGGGAGAAAGTATAATGTCAAATATAACAAAATATCACATATAATTCCCAAAATAATATATCCCAACACGGAAAAACAATGTAATAACGCTATAAACTGTAATCTGAGAACATACCTATTTGTCGGGCAATTAACACTTAATTATGAAACCGAATGCAGTAGCAATTGCTTCCATAACCTGTATTTCACTTATATAATCCAAAAATGTTAACAATTATATAAAATGAAATATTTAAAGTTGTTTCAAACATAACAAACAAATCAACATAACAACCATCACTTGCAATAAACAAACAACCATGACATAAAATCAACACACATCAATTATCCATTCATATCACACAAAACAAATAGTTTTTCTGGTTCAAAAGCTTTAAATTGTACAAAATGGAAAATAAACTACTAAGTGCACCATTTACTCAACAGTCTTAGATGAAACTAAATAGATTATTCATTCATCCAAACAATTTTAAAGTATCATTGCCCAAACAACCATAAACCAAACGAACAACAATTCCAAACAATAGATCAAGTTAATTTTTCAGTTTCATTTCATAACATTTGTTGTTTGATTTCCTTTTCATTCATAGAATGATTTATCTTTTTAATTTACATCTATTTCTTACAATTTTATTCAGAAATAACTTCAACTTATTTACTTAAGTTTAAAATTTCTTACTTACAATACCTGCCTTCTATTATATTTAATTAGTAGTATTTCAATTATACTTAAGTTTATAATAATTACAACATCAAATTCTTATTTAAAGGAATTTCATTACATACTTTCATTACCTCAAGTTTATTACTTGTATAATATCCATTACATTTTCTTATTAAACACTAGAACTTTTAATATTTAGCAAGTTACATATATATGCTTTTAAGGATGTAATTGAAAGTTACACAAGTTTATTTTATTTCTCTTAATTAACTTAATGCTTAATAATAATATCCTTTGTCTTATAGGTTCCAAATTTCAAATTTCTTTTAATCCCATTTATAACTTCACATTAAATCTCTTATTTCATATAGAGGTTTCAATTATTAGTTGATTTACATTTTACTACACTTAATTGAAGCTATTAATTAACGGTAAACTTAAGAATTAAATACTGGGTTTTATTCAAAATCATTTTAAAATAATAGATAAATGTATATACTTGCAACATATATATCTAGTTATATTTAAAACCATTTAAAATTTATGTTTGTTTATCAAAATAAATCTGCAGTAAAACTACTATAGTGGCCTTCCACTTCGAAACTCGAAAATGAATGTCGATGATGCGTGCACTCATTACCGAAATTATTTCCCAGTGATAGAGAGGGGAGTACAGAACTTATTTCTTTCAAAAATTTTCTTTAAATAATTCTTTCAAATCTTATTGAAATATTTATATCATAAATACTTCTAAATAATATTATTATTATATTCCAAAACCATTCGAAATAAATTTTCAAAAATCCCAGAACTCAAGTTCTAAGTTTCCAATCTTTCATTTATTCTATTTCCAACTAATATCTAAAATTTTCACTACCTATCTAACTAACATATTACAACCAAATATACTATTTAGAGAATATATTATTTTATATATGAAAATATACAATAGGCAAAAATTATTTCATTCACCCATATTTTAAAACAAATATTGTGTCGGTCTATCCTATAAGTGTTTAGAAATCCCTATTGATGTCATAGCGTCCTATGCACCAACCAGAATTTATAAATATGAAACAGAACAAATTAAAATAATATAAAAACCTTTTTATAACACTAACAAGTACGCTCTCTCATATATATACTCTCAATGACTCATCATAGGGTACTACTACCCTATTAATATAGTGTCAGACCTCACAAAGCTAAGTTTTATCGCTAAACCCAAGCTCTAATACCGGATGTAATATCCCGCCTTTTTGTACGCTTTAAATCGACGATAAACCACACACATCAAACTTAAACCATATAGAAGGGCGAATTATTATGGGGTAAATTAGAAAAAGCAGAGAAACAAAAGAACAAAACAGAATCTTGCTGCGGAATGATAAAATATAATAATCAAATATACAGTTCATGAAGTTGTTTTACAAAATATTCGATTACACTTATACCATACATACCAGAGTTACACATACCAGAGAACAATAAATAATGTAGCAGAACAATATAGTATATAATGGTAACAAAATCTTCGTCTTCATCCTCCAAAAGTAAGACCTTCAAACCCTGAAATGCTCAGGCTGACCCTAGCGAATTAAATAGACAAAACACTCGAGTCAGAGATAAAAGATCTTATGTAAGTTAAATCAACATGAATAAATATGAGTGAACGGCGTCAGAGATGGTTACGGGATTTGACATCTCCTATCCAGTGTCAAACGTGAGTGCAGTAACTTAAGAGATGCTCGGGAATCACATCTCCTAAGGATCCGTTAAATTATTTACTATGTAGTAATATTTCGCTATTATAATAATGCCTAGTAGTAAAATAAACTTACTTTTAGATAGCGTTAAGGCTTTACATTTTCCACCTTAACACGTAATAGTCCCAGTACTCCATCCAGTATCGGCGCATCTCCAGATCGGGAGACTACCCTAAATACTCCATGGACTAGGGGAGAAAAATAAACTCATACAAGGCGCGCTAGGGTAGGTAACACGGCACAACTAGGCAATGCCGGGGTAGATATACCAATTACGCTTCGGGGCCGGTGGTAATGCGTAGCGCGCAGCTAGGCCTGCCAATGTGTCGAGTTTGGTCGGGTTCGGGTCGGGTCAACTCGAATGCGGGTTGATTTTTATACGGGTCAGTTCAACCCGTTTATTAAACAGGCGGGTTTTGGGTTGACTCGATTATACATCGGGTGGGTTTCGGGTTGATTCATATAACCCGTTAAGAATAATATTTGTATAAAGAAATGAAAATGGGCATGAAAATGGGCATGAAAATGTGGGAAATTATTAAATGCGAATGTGTAGAAATAAGTGAATGACAACAATACCCTTCTTTTGCATGATAAGATGAGAATTTTAGAGCAAAAGAAGTGTATTGTTGTCATTTTTTATTGCAAGCTAAGATGGGTATGGAAATTTAGGAAGTTGTTATGTGGAAATGGGCATGAAAACGTTGGTATGTGCATGAAAACGTAGGAAGTGGTTAAGTGCAAATGTGTACGAATAAGTGAATAACAACAATACCATTCTTGTGCAAACTAAAATGAGAATTGTACAACAATACCGAGCTTATAAATGAGTTAGTTGGGTCAAATTCGGGCTCATGGGTCAACTCTAAACCCACCCGTTTATTAAACGGGTTCTAACAAGCTGACCCAAAAATGACCCGCCTTCTAAACGTGTCGGGTTAACCCGCTAATTTCCGTATGGTTTTCGGGTCGTGTTTCGGGTCATGTAGGAAATTGACAGCCTTATGCGCAGACACCGCCCACCTCGAGCCACAACCCTAAATAAAAAATTAAAAGTGGCCACTGAATCAATCCAAAAGTCAAAGTATAATATCAAAGGGATGTGTCCGATCAAAGGTGCTACCTCATTATCCCCTCAATCGCTTCTGTTTTAGCCACCTTATGCTAACTCACGGGAGTCGAGTCCACGTATTTACCTCAAAGGAAACGCCAGCATCATCCTACTTCATTCTAGAATCTCTACCGCATACACGGTTGTTAAAGTGGTTTTCGAAGTTGGTAGAGAGTATGACAACTTCCGATCTCGGTCTCTTTAACAACCAAACGTTATTATAACACCGCAGTCCTTTCAAAATAATTATACTTCAAAACCAGAATATAATATCCATTTCAAAATCATATAATTACGATATCATTTCCATTTCAAAAAATAAATCAATACGATATCATTTTGAAGAAATCCCAAATCAGTATAATATTATTTTTATTTCAAATATATCCTTTTTCCAAAATCATAGCACTTACGAATTTTATACACTTCGAAACCAAACATTTGAAATATAACCTTTCAAAACATAATACTTCAAATTTCATAGGTTCCAAACCATAACTTCCAAAACTTAAATGTTTTGGATATTTAAACAGTATATATTGTAAAGTGGTTTGAATTTAAAATTACTTTATAAAGTAAAATAATTTCCTTGACTTCAAATTTTATTCACTTTAAATTAAATCTCAATTCATAACTTTCGACTCACTTTCAGTTTCAATAAACCATTTCAATTTCAATACATTTCAAACTTTGAGTATTAAACAATTTCAAAACTAAGGTTGGTAATTACGATTCAACGATTCAATGTTCTATTTTTAGTTTTGAAATACTTGCATAATAAATCCATTTTCATTTAAATAAAACTCAAATTTCAAATAAACAAATATTTCCTTTAATTTATTTGTACTTGAAATATTTGTTTATTTCATCTTAAACCAAAATCCAGTTATACAAACATACCTTTAAAATCTCAATTTTATTAAATTTCAAATCAATTTCATATTTATCTTCACACCTTATTCTCAAGTAAGTCATTGTAAACAGCAGAAATATAATATAAATAAATACTTAACCATATTATATCTTAATAAAATCAACTTTATTATTATTCTTATTTTATACTTTAAACCAATTTTATACATAGCTTAAAACCAAGAATTTAACTATATATAAAATAACATTTATAAAATATCCAAATCAATATCTCATAAAACCATATATTTCTTTACAAAACCATAGAAATCATTTCAAATTATTTCTATATATAGAACACGGTGTCTGTATAAATTTTTATACCCTATGGTCAAATGATACAGATATTTATCATTTCAATCTGTAGTTTAAAATAAAAAATACGGTTATATATCGTTTCAAACCGCAATCCCGAATGAAATAAAATACATAACAACTTGCAGCTTATAATAATATAAATAAAACATCGATTCATCCAATATTAACCATCAACCATTTATCACAATCATCATCCAATTCAAAACAATAACATCAATATAGAACAGATAATAAATACAGGTATTTACTGGTAGTTTATATTCATCAATAATAAATTAAATAATAATTTAACTGGTAGTTTATATGCAACAATAAATTATATAACAATTTAATTCAATAAATTCAATTCAACCGAGATGATGATTAAAAACATGGCAAACAGTCATAAAAAAATTTCTAATCACATCATAAATCAATTTAACAAAAATAAAAAATTTCAGAAGTTGTGAGTGGGTTAAAACACTCACCTTTATACGAATCTGAAAATAATAGACTTCTAATTAATAGCTCCGCTCTATGTTTCCTTAGTCTCCTTCTTGATTACTAGCTTTGTTCCAAAAAAATTCTTTTATTTGGACTTATTTTAATTTTCCTCCTTATTACATTAACATATATATGTATGTATGTATTTTTAAAAGGTTTGAAAAAAAGAAGATTTAAAAAAAAGAATTGAAAAGGAAAAGGATTAAAAATAAGAACTGAAAATGGAAGAGAAGATCTAGATTTTAAAAGAAAGAAGAAAGTTTGAAATAGAAGAAAATTTGAAGATGAAGAATATTTGAAGAGGAAGGAAAAATTAAAATGAGAGATAATAAGGAGATGTGAAGAAAGAGAAAAAAAAGAAAGAAAGAAAAGAAGAAATTAGAATGAAGGCTCGGGTTTCATTTGCATCATATCTTATTTATAAGGTTAGAGTTAGGTTTTGGGCCAAAGAGATTTGAAAAGAGAGGCCGCTATTAATTAGAAATAAATGAAATGACGTTCCAGAAAATGAAGTTGGAAATGAATGAAAAAAAAGTAAATATGAACAAACTTGGTATTGAAATATAGTAAATATAAATAGTCTTTTTAAAAGTAGCAGGTATTAAAAAGAGGTAATTATTAATTAGAAATGGAATGAATTGACCAACTCTATACTGTAAACAAACTTTTCGAATTCAAATTTCAAAACAATCGTTCACTTAATTAATTTTGTTAACCCTAAACATACCAAAATTAACATCCTTTAAAGATTTAATTAACACACAATAAGGGAAAATAAATTCTCTACACAAATTTGTGTCATAAATTAAAAGAATATACAACATTAAGAACTTTTAATTTCTCCCACTTTGTGATAAGATTGGGAATTAAACAAATATGTTAACATTTTGATTGAATGTTTTACTAGGAATGCATTAACATACATTCAAATATATGATAGCATAAGCAAAGTAATATGAACAGGTGTATAATATATATGTACATCTTTATCGTCACTTATATTTTACATTCATAAATAAAAGGTATGAAAATAATCCACATAAGGAGGCAATGAATGTAACAGTAAATTAGAAAAGTGAAGGCTGAAAGGTAAGTTATGTTGCAGTAAAAATCTAATTGAAAAGGAAGTAGTCAAGTGTAAATCTATTTTACCCCTTTTATCATCTCCTATTAACATCTAATTTAATAACGTATGAGATTTCAAACCTAAATAATCCTTTCTTTTTAATGATCTAATTGGATCTAAAACATAAGTTTAAATTTAGGTATAAACATATATGCAATAAACTAGCATTAAATTTTGAAACGTGAACTGATTTAATTGGAAATAAATCACTCAATCTAAATTTATTTCAATATATGTTTACAATTAACGCCTTCCTACTATTTAATTAAAAGATTACAATCACATTAATTGCCATTGATTTCTAAGGTAAAGATAAATGAGACAATTCAATTCCTTTTTATAGTAATTTAACGTATTTACGGAATTATTGAATACAAACCAAAAGTTATTAATTCTTATTTCTATAATAAATTTTTCAACTACCAACATTTCAAATAAATAAACATATGATTTTTTTTATTTAGTGTATATATATATACACACACACATTTATTAATCCAATCAATTGGAATTTACATTCATATGGTCGTTTGTTTTATTCCTTATTAAACTTTACAATTATTTCCAATTTAAGCTCTACAATTACATTCCTAATTTGTTTTAGCGTTACAATTGATTGAAATCACATTAACAATTGTCAATTTCATTCAATCAACATCAACAATCACATTCATATTATCAACCAACAAATATTAACATTGATTTTATCAAATTATAGTTTATTACATAGTATTTTAATTATTTCTTCATTCATAAACCATTAACAATACATTATTACCAAGTATTACCTGAATTCACACTAACGTAATATTTGATTTCATTTATTGCAATTGGTTTCAATTAGTTGGAATTGCACTAAATATTTATTTATCCACTTGCATTAAAATTATTACCTTTAATTGCAATTTGATTACCAATCTTATTTAACACACTAAATAAATAAATAACATATATTAGTTGTCACCTATTTATTTTTACTTACATTTACAAGTTTATTACTTACCGTTAACACCTTATTATTTCATTAATTAATTCAATACTTACATTTGTTTTTCTTATATTTCACTTACAAATCTAATCTACAATAACCGCAATAATTAAGTGAATTGATTGCGATTGGTTCCCAATTAATCGTTAATATATTAAATAATGTGTAACTTATAACAATGTTAGTTACCATTTACCTTAAATCACATTTATAACACCTTTAAGTTTATTATCGTAAACAAATGTTACAACTTACCTCTATAACACAAATTTTGTTATATTACCACTAATTATGTACTAGTTCAAAAGTTTATACACACTTACATTTATTTACTTACCTTCAATTTATAACCAAGTTATAACCTTTATATCATTTCAATTAATTGGGATTTCATATGAATTATTAATAGTTAACATACATTAGTATTGTTGCAATTCACTTTTGGTCATCATTTCCGCTAGCAATTCACAAATTTTTATTCTCTTCAATATTAAATTACAAAAACTTATTAAATTAACCAACTTAATTATCGAAATTTACGGGTCGTTACAATATATCATTGTAGCTTTTATGATTCTTTCTATGGAAAGCAAGTGGCATATGTAAAATATTCATTTAGACTTTTATACTTTCTATGACTTGTCACATGGCCTTGGCATGATGCACATAGGGTTGGTTGGACTGTGACTGAGTGGAGCTTGAAAATAGAATGGTTTCTATAGCAAATAGTCACTATAGAAGCACTTTGAAATGCCTTACTTTGTTGAATTTCTATAATATTTTATATAGATATCCCTATGTGTTTTTTGGCATGGTTGTGATGTATATTGAGTATATTGTTCCTTGTAAAAGATTGGATTTTAAAAAGTTTGCTAGCAAATTGAAAGGTGGACAAACTTTTTAATATATAAATCTGACTAATTATAACTTATTACGACATTTAACAATAACATTTTTTGACTGCTGTAGTAACTCTGAACCCTTTTGACTATATTCTGGAAATGTTATAGGCTGCTATTTGAACTTTAAATTTAAAATGACTTCTAATTAAAATATTTTTCTACATTCTTTTTAGAAATATTTAATAGTGTACTTTAAAAGTAGTTTGAGTTTAAATATATTTTTAATGATTAATTACAAATTATTAAAACTGAAGGTTTGTTTTAATAAATGAAAACATGCTTTTTTATAGTTTTTAAAGGAATTATAAAATAACTATTTTAAGGAATATTTTAAATGAATGTTCAGACATTAACTATAAGTATTTTAAAGTATTTTTTATATATAGTTTTTAGATAATTAATTATTCTATTAAAGTATTAAAAAGCTTATGCAACATTTTATCTTTTAAATTGTTTTAATAACTTTATTAAATATCTTAGCTCATGAATAAATTAGTACACATACATACATACATATACACATATACATACATGCACACACAGACATACATACATACATATACATACATACATACATATATATATATATATATATATATATATATATATATATATTGTTTTTGAAGGGGTTTCAAATTATAAACAAATGTTTTGAAGGGGATTAGAAGTGGCTTAAGTAGCTTAGTCGTGCTTTGATTCTTTGCTTGATTATGGAAAGTAATTGACACTATATATAGCATTAAAAGCCAACGAAGTAGGCTTGTCTACTTGTGAGAAATAAGAATGGCGTTTGAGCATGGTTTAGAAGCAACAATAACACTTCTAATTTTGATTAACATTATTTAGAATATTTAATTAGATAAATTAAATAAAACAATGTAATGGATTAAGAGGTTTGACATTCGATGACTACTAAAGGGTCATGCCTTAATAAGAATGATTAAAACATAAGTAAGGAGGAAATTATTATAAGGGCAAAATAGGAAAAATGTTGGTTCCCTAAACATATACCCTTGCACTTTCTTCCCCTTTATTTCATTTTATATTCACAAAAACAAAAGAAAAGGAGGTCGACTATTTCTAGGAGCATTCAAGAGAAGACAAAGCTAGGATCAAGTTGAAAGTTCGGGGAAATCAATCTAATAAAATCTCAACCTTCTTAATACATTCAAGCTGAATAATATATATATATATATATATATATATATATATATATATATTTCATATTTTAATTATTATTTTGGGTTTTGAGTTTAAATCAGAACCATTGATGATATTATGCCATGTTTTATAGTATTGAATGATTATATGCTTATTGGTGAATTTCTACGATTTATTTATGAAATTAAGCGATATGTTTGAGTTGGAAAACCAGTCACCTGAGACCTAAAGGACATGAAATTTGGAAATAAAGTAGAAACATTATTTTAGAAATAGGTTTTAAATTTCATAATTTTTCGATAATGTCTGAATATTTTATTATTTTATCAAGGGAAGAAAATGGATTATTTTGGATATTTATTATTAAAAATAAGTAAATAATGTTTTTGGCCTCGAAATTTTTATATGATGAAGAATACGATTAAGTAGATTTATTGTGATTTTTATGGAGCTTTCCCGAGTGATTACGATTTACTTAAGCTAAAGAGGCTTAATTAATTATTAAGATATTAATATAAATTATAGTGTTTCCATTACTTTGGAAATGATAAAAATTATGCTCTTTGGAAGTTTTCTGATAAGATTTTGGTAAAGAAATTGTTATCCAATAGTATTTTGACAAATAGTTGGGGTTGGTAGAAAAGAAATTGCTTTTATAACTAAATTTGTAGTTTTCGGGACGAAAGAATCATGCCAGTAGCATCATCGTTGCCCTTATCTCTTCACCATCAACCCACGGTGATGCGCATGATATCAAATAATGTTCGCATCGAGTGAATTGGCTGAGGTTGAAGAGACTCAGAGTTGCTTCACCAACAATGACCTTATCGCATGATTTTAAATGCCATGATTTATATAAGAGGCATGTTGTCGCTTTTCTTAAACAACATCGCCAACCCTAATACTTTCAAAGAGATAAAGTTTTCAAAGTGACAATTTCGACTATATGATATCACCCATTTATGACTTCGACCAAATAGGCATAATGCGACTATTTATGACTTCGGTAGTATATGATGCCGTGTTTTATTTTTCAACTTTATTCCTTTTTAATATTTTAGTGAGGGCAATGATGACGCTCTTAATGACTTCGGTGCTATTGAGGGTGCTATTTTCATTAAGGCAATGATGCCAATAATAATGACTTTGACCGTATTCTTTTATTGGTTTTAAACCATATGAACCTAAGCTCTATGACTTCGACATTATAAGAAGCGCAAAGAGGAGTTTTGGCCTTGTGTTTTGAAATTTAAGGGTTTTAACTAATTTTGACGGGCGACAACCCACTTCGGCAATATCCCTTGCGCTTTTATCAATATAAAGGCTTTATATTGTTTTGGCCTTATGGCCTCTTGTTTTGAGAGGCGATGACCTCAAATAATTTCAAACTTGACCAATATTGTCTATTTAAGCTTACATCATGGCATAATTAATTTTATTAAGCAAAGGGCTACAAATTTTCTTGTTTTTGAATATGATTTCAAGGGTTATATCATTAATAAAGGAAACTGCTTTCAAGGAAATAAAAAGGGTACTTAGCCCAGTACTTTGGTAAGTGATTATTATTCTTATAGCTTTTGGGTAAATTATGATAAGATAAATTGACTTGTAAATTAGAATGTTAGATGGGACTAGTGTAGGGTAGCAACCTATACTTCAACTATTATCCTCTAGTTGATATTAGTCCAAAATTGCAGTGCGTATGGCTTTGTCACGAGTAAGACTAGAAGCGAATGTACGCACAGAAAGGAATGCATAAAATGAGTTAGGTTATTGGTGAGCCTGCAAAACTATAACGACCCTGACTCGACCTTCGAAAATCGGCACCAAATATGACACTTGTATTCTAATGCCGATTCCAAACGTCGAATCTGATTCACCGGAGCTTATAACATAATTAAGTATAACAACATAGCGGAAGAAAAGAAATGAATATCTTATACAATCAATGATATAATATCCAGAATGATCAACAATGATATGAGACAATATCAGAGATACAAGATAACAATACTACAATGGAAACGAATAGCCAAGTGATAACTTCAATCCAATGCTCCAAAGCTAAAACTCCAAACCACGAACTTGAACCACCATCAAGTTTCACCAAGCTCAGCAAGTCTCGTCCATCAAAGACTTCAATATCCAAAGTCTCCGAAGAATTACAAAGATAAAGCCGAGAGCTACCGAATCGATATCTCTATCTACTATCTGAAAAACCCAACTCTAGACTGCTCGTGTGGTAAATTGTGGGCACCCAGAGTTTAGAAAAGGAACAATAACCACCGGGTCAGTCACGAGACTGGTGTGAGCAAAAAAAACAGTTGGTCTTTTAAAAAAACAAAAGAATTAAAAATTCTAAATCCGCAATTCTTTTAAGAAAATTAAACTACCATATGGCCTCCCGCTACACACACAATGCAAACGCAGACTTGGAGGAGATTTCTCCTTATGATAGTCAAATATGCTTGACACGCGAAAACCATCTGATATTATTATTAGTGCATAGTGGAAAACATTTTGAAAGTATAATATTAATCTTAGCCAGCATACGTACCATTATAGTATGCCTCCTATAGCTACCATGTTAAATGGCAAGTTCTACAACTAAAACCGTACAAGACGCGTATTGGATGATTGGATTTCCAACAAATGGTCAGGCTAAGGAACTTCTTGGGCCACATGGGTACGCCTCTGGAGGGACGTCCCGAGAACCTAGCCGGATCTCTGCCAACACAAGGCCGGGTTACCTCTGTAACTAGGTAACACTGACACAAGTATGTCATCCCCCGGTCGTAACCAACCTTTATCTCAGGATTCACCAACAACCACAAAGTAATAAATTTGCAGCAATAACATAGGTTAAGTATCTGGGCTTTATACCATGATACCACCTCTATCCAGAAGGAAATGAACATACCCTCAGGGGGCGCTACCCCCAAATAACCTTACTGCATTCTTCCTGTTTCGACCATTCTGGGTTGTGAGGTTCGACGAAGTCTCGTCCACAAAGCTGCACCTTTCACAAAAGCCATGTTTTGATCAACAAATAATCAGCAGCACTTCGTATTCCACGTTACCAAATTGGGAATGTGTCACCAGTAACCATCCACTACATAACCTCTGAGCTCGTACGTCTTAGAGAAGGCTGTTAAGCTAAGAGAATAAATCTCCGCCCCCAAATAGAAATGTATTTGATAGAAACCGGTTTTACATCTCAAAGTGTAATGTCAGACACACATCCATACAAATTTGTTCTGGGTTCGAACAGAATCGAAAGCACTTCCAAAGAAGCCCTTGCAAATCCGGGTATTCACAATCCCGATCAGACTTACCATCACTTAGGGAATCACTATACCGGCGTGACTCAGTGCGGAGACAATCGATAGGTCATCCTATCGTTCTCGCAAATACCCGGTCTTCACCACCGGTCTTCAGATGCTACCCATAACGTCGTATCATTATTCGAAATGGGTTATATGACACGAAGGTCCTCTTCCGGCTAAACCGAATAATGGGTGCAATATTTAAAATCATATGGATAATGGGATTTCAATTAAGTCACAACTTTAAAACCCAAAACTTTTCTTTCAAACGGTTAAAGGAATTACCATTTACAAATCATTTTAACCAAAAAGATTTACTTCCAGAAACCTTTCAATGGTTTAAACGATTTCTACACTTAAATCTTTTAAACAAAAGATTCACCTTAAAAAAATCCCTTTCAATTTAAGCAATGTTCACCAAACTTTAACAAAGATCATTCATAGCCTTTCAAAACAATTCCATTTCAAGTTGGATTAACTCATCCGACCTTTAAATTAAAGACTCATTTTATAGCTTTCAAAATAATTCAATTTCAAATTGAAATCTTTCATCATAATTATTATTTGAAACCACTTTTTTCCGTTTCGAAAAACCCGATTTTATTTGCACGAGTTAAAGCCTTTCAAATATAAATTTGGGTTAAATATAAATTCCCAAACCAATACTTTTTAAATGGTTAAAAACTCATATAATCACATTTATAGTTTATATAACCTTTTACATCATAAATACCGAATATAGAATTCAATTTCAAATTTTGAATTCAACTTTTAAATTAAAAATCAAAAATAAATCAATTTATTCAAGAAAAATAACTTTTATCTTCAAAATTTCTTTTCAATTTTTTTTTCAAATTTAACCCAATTTCATTTCCAAAACCATTTGGATTTAAAATTCAAATTTCGTAATTATTTTAAAAATCTGTGAATTAACCGATTTCCTCGTGAAATCCATATTGTGTGTGTATAAGTGTGGTCCAGGGGTTTAACCCAAATAGTGCACAACATCATCATCATCACAGATATATCGATAAGCGGTATAACCTATAACGCTTATTTTCATTCACAGATTCATAGATAAAGTATATTTATCAATAACAAAGATTCATCGTTGCAATTCGATGTGGGTTTCGGATAACCAACTGAAATCCGACTCCCTGTCGCATCGAAATTCAAATGTCGTTTTACGACCAAAGGCGTTTCACATATATATACAGAAACTATCACAGTTCACAGTACAGCATCAGACAATTCACATCACACGGTACACAAATCACAAACATAAATATCAATCCGGTTCACGACATCTGATGAAAATCAATCATCTTCAATTTAAAGTGAAGGTGAGTTAAAAGAATTAACTACGTAACTATTTTTAATGATAAATAAATTATTCCTTAATCAATTAACTCAATTAACTACTAATTACAGACTAATTAACTTTAATTATTTAATTAGCAATCTGCAATTACAAATTAGTTAAACACTTAATTATTAACCAATCCATCTTTAATTTCAAATTAATAAATCTATGATCACTTAGTTAATTACAATTCGGAAATTAATTAACTATTCTTAATACCTTTTTTTCTTTTTAAATAATTAATAATAATAATAACAATTTGTCTTAATTAACATTTAAAAATCTTCTTTAAAGTTTGAAAACCCAATTATTATTAACTACAAACTTAAGTGTTGGTTAACTTTATACTTAAATTAATTGCTTAATTAAAAATAATTAAGAGTTTAAGAACATTTTTAACTAAAATAATTAAAACTTGAACTAAGTCTTAACTTAACTATTAAACATTTTCTAAGTTTACAGTGTTTAAACAATTTGCTTAATCTTCATTATAAAATGCTGCATTTGAAACCCGAGATTCATCCCTATGATGCTCGAGTATTACTTATAATCCATTACTAATTACAATTAAAAAAATAATTATTCTTGATTACTTTCTGAAAATAATCAATTAGTATTAATTATTCAAATTAATTGACATTTTGAAAGGAATCTTCTTTAGCTTTTGAAATCAAATTATTTCTAATTACAAACTTATATGTTAATAAGTTTTATACTTATTTTATATTAATTACTTAATTAGAATAATAATTAAGAACTTAAAATATTTTAGAGTATTGATTAAAATAATTATCTTGTATCTAAGTTTTTAGCTTCAACTTTTAATTACTATTAAGTTGTACAACATTTAAAATTGAATGAAAAATTGTTTACTTAACATTACCTTTAAAATGCAATACTGCTGTTTGGAAACAAACCCGAGTACTACCCCTGCTAAGACCCGAGTATCACTTCGAGTTAAACACCCTATTTCCCATGACGTTCACCATGAAACACCTTCTTCTTCTTCCTTTTTTTTTATTATTTCCTGTGGTTTAAGTTTAACTATGTATAAACTCACGCATCAGCTACTCACTGAAATTCAAATACAACCTGAAGCATCGACTCGAATTCTCGAGTAACGACTCGAGACAGAAACGCGACCCAAGACATCAACGTTGCTGACATGCCCTCCTGCCGTACACGTGCACGGCGGAGCGCGAGGCTCTGATGATCTTTCAAGATCATCGGCAAGTCATGAATTCACCCACGAATCGAAATAAAAGCTCAAATGCCAACAAAAAATCGAATTCGAAAATTTAGCATTTGGTTAAAATACTGCAACACGACCTTCAACAAAAATGCTCGCGATCGTCCCTCGACCACCAGAGAAACTCCAATTCCATCCACACCACCCCGACACGATAGGCTTCCACCCCCTTGAATCTCATGACACTCTATCAAACATAGATGACAAACACCCCTCGATTACAGTCACGTTCAAAAGCTTGAGTCAAAACCCTAAATCGAACTCGTTCCCTTAATTTATGAATTGGAAAATTCCTCTGATAAGTTTCTTGAGATCCATGATGTTTATATTAGCTTCAAACAAAACTTTACAAATAATTATTGGATAAATCATCTGTAATTTGTCAAAATGCAATTTTACTTCAAATTCAAACTGCTCTGAGAATTCTAAAATAAAAAAATCTTCATTTTAGTTTTAAAAATCATGATTTGCAATATGGATTCAATCTATGAACTTGAATTGATATTTTACTACAATCTATTTTTATCAAAATATGACTTAATTACCTGTAAATAGATTGCAGTGATATATTTTTACAACATGGTTTAAATCAACTTCTAAATTTTTTAATTTAACTATAAACCTATTGTTTAGTTGAAAATTTTCAGATTTAACAATGTTTGGATGAGAATAATTTGAGTTTTGAACGAAATTTGCAAACTATAACCAACACAGAGAGTACAGAGCACACAGAGTTGTATACAAAATAAAGCATACACCACATCATATGATCATTGAATCATGAATTAAAATGAAAGCTTTAAATTTGATACTTACTCGCATTCAAACAATATTCCAAACATTATCATCAAGAATATTGGGTTTAAAAGATAGAGTTTGCTCACCTTATTTTAAAGCAGAGGAACAGATTTTTTTTTTGTCTGCCTGGAGATGATGATTTGAACTGAAGCTTAATTGCTTTTATTTCAGTTTTGATCTCTGGCTCATAAGCTTCCAGGTTTGATTATTGATCCGGAGATGATTCCCTGAGTTTGATCTGAAGCTTGAATACTAAGTTGGTCTTTAATTTAAGCTGAGTTCTGCTTGCTTTTAACTCCTTCAGTTTGCACTTGTTCTAGTTTATATATATATATATATATATATATATATATATATTTCTAGGTTTTGATCTCTTTTGAATTTTCTTTTCCTTCAGATCTTATCTCTAAGATGACGTAATTTGGTTTCTAAATTTTGTTTTGCATTTTTTTTCTTGAATAAGCTTGAGAAATCTGATTTTTAACTTTCTCTTATGTATAAAATTTAATTAAAAGAAAAATTTACTGTTTTGTATGTTATTTACATTTTAATTTTAAAAGAAAATGAATTTAAATGCCACTTGTTGTTTTGTATTAACATTTGTAAACACATAGCTTAAAATTTTTACACTTGTTTAAATTTGAGTTTATTCTCTTCACATTTGTTAACATGCAACATTTTTTTTATGTTTAGTCCTTTTCCATTAATTTATTTACACACCGTGTTTTTAAACATCGTTTGAATTCAATTTATAATTTTTACTTTAAACTCTTATCATTTTAATATTTTATATATGTATATTTTTAATTTTACGTCCTTACTCTATTGTAATTATATGATATGTTTATTTATTTTGTTCTAATACAATTTTAAAACAAATGATTTGAAAAGTTATTCATTACAAATAAGTAATTATATATATATATATATCCATATACATTAGTCTTTTGGAAATATAAAATCAATAAATCCAATTTTATTTCTAAAATATTTTTATATTCCATTTATTATCTATTTCTTTTAAAGTTCAAATCAAACTCTTATTTATAACAAACACATATCCTATTTATCTTTGAAATATAAAGTTTGATATATCCAATACTTATTTAAATGTTTACCTTATTATGTTTCAAATGTTAAAAATAATTATTTAATATTTTCTTATGTATTATTTATACTTATACAAATTAAAGAAAAAAATGGTTTGAAACTAAATTATACATCACTAATAAATATTTATAGATTATTAAATACATTTATATTTTTATACATTTATATTCTTTTAACTTAAGATATTAAACTTATTAACAAATACTTGATTTATAAGAGATATGTATATTAAATAATATGAAATTTAGTTTTAAACAACTCTTACTATATTAATTTTAAAAATATAACTTTCCAAATCAAATTCTATTTATAATCCATTGGATTTCAAATCAATTAAATTTTATTTACAATCCTTTGATATATTTTATCATTTGCACAAATAAAAATTTATTTCAATTGTTTCTCAAATTAAATCTTAAAAGCTTTATAATTCTATTTATAATCTAAAATATTTATTTATTCTAGGAATTTTCTGATTTATTCTCAATTAAATTCACAATTTAATTCTAAAAATAAAAGTAATTATCAAATTATCCTGGAAAAATTCAAGGATGTTACAGATTCCCCCTTTAAGAAAATTTCGTCCTCGAAATTTGTAAAGGAGACAAAGAAGGATATACAAAGACAGAAAGACAGTTTCGAAATCAAACTGGGTATCTATTCTGCATTTGGCTTACCAAATCAGAATATCAATAGTGGATACAAGAACGAATCAAGATACTCGGGTCATTAGATCTACGAGTACACAGGGGTATTGGTTAGTTCGAAAGATAACTAACCACTCGTAGAATATACCTGGACCCAACAGAATAAGCAGATATATAGATGCAATCCAAAAAATTTAGTTTAAATAACCAAAATATACCTATCAACCATAGCAACCAAAGCAAAAAATTCATCCAAACAAACAATTTTGTCCCATCTGGAGTTTGTGTCCCATGCAAATATATCAAAGCTGCTTCCTCGATCTTCCAGGAATCATCAAAGAATTGAGAAGACGAATCATAGGAGATTGATAGAGAAAGATTTTTTCCGCTACAGCAGGGTATTGACCATTTATAGTAGTATTCCCCTGTCCCCTATCTCGTTCTCTTCTTGCACTCATACTAACTATCAGCGGATGGTATGAGAATTTACTGAGGCATTCGAAAGGATATCTTAGGGATATACGCATCCTATGGTATACTTCACCATATCTCTAATGAGTTACTTAATGTGTTATACTCCTGAGCTAATGTTTCAACCTTCAGCTCTGAATACCAATTATAACGACCCTTACTCGACCTTCAAAAATCGGCACCGTAAACAACACTTGTATTCCAATGTCGATTCCAAACGTCGAATCTGGTTCGCTGGAGCTTATAACACAATTAAGTATAACAACATAGCGGAAGAAAAGAAATGAATATCATATACAATTAATGATACAATATCCAGAATGATACAACAATGATACAATATGAATCAATATCAGAGATACAAGATAACAATGCTACAGCGGAAACGAATAGCCAAGAGATAACTTCAATCCAATGCTCCAAAGCTAAAACTCCAAACCACGAACTCGAACCACCATCAAGTTCACCAAGCTCAGCAAGTCTCGTCCACCAAAGACTTCAATATCCAAAGTCTCCTAAGAATTACAAAGAGAAAACCCAGAGATACCGAATCGATATTTATATCTACTATATGAAAAACCCAACTCTAGACAGCCCGTGTGGTAAATTGTGGGCACCCAGAGTTTAGGAAAGGAACAATAAACTCCGGGTCAGTCATGTAACTGGTGTGAGCAAACAAAAATAGTTGGTCTTTAAAAACAAACAAAAGAATTTAAAATTCTAAATCTGCAATGCTTTTAAGAAAATGAAACTACCAAAAGGCCTCCCGCCACACACACAATGCAAACGCAGACTTGGAGGAGATTTCTCCTTATGGTAGTCAAATGTGCTTGATACGCAAAAACCATTTGATATTATTATTAGTGCATAGTGGAGAACATTTTGAAAGAATAATATTAATCTTAGCCAGCTACGTACCATTATAGTGTGCCTCCTATAGCTACCATGTTAAATGGTAGGTTCTACAACTAAAACCGTACAAGACGCGTATTGGATGATTAGATTTCCAATAAATGGTCAGGCTAAGGAACTTCCAGGGCCACATGGGTACGCCTCTGGAGGGACGCCCCGAGAACCTAACCGGATATCTTCCAACACAAGGCCGGGTTACCTCTGTAACTAGGTAACTACTGACACGAGTATGCCATCCCTCGGTTGTAACCAACCTTTATCCCGGGATTCACCAACAACCACAAAGTAATAAATTTGCAGCAACCACATAGGTTAAGTATCTGGGCTCCATACCATGATACCACCTCTATCCAGAAGGAAATGAACATACCCTCAGGGGGCGCTACCCCCAAATAACCTTGCTGCATTCTTCCTGTTTCGACCATTCTGGGTTGTGAGGTTCGACGAAGTCTCATCCACAAAGCTACACCTTTCACAAAATCCATGCTTTGATCAACAAATGATCAGAAGCACTTCGTATGCCACATTACCAAATTGGGAATGTACCACTAGTAACCATCAACTACATAACCTCTGAGCTCGTACGTCTCAGAGAAGGGTGTTAAGCTAAGAGAATAAATCTCCGCCACCAAATAGAAATGTATTTGATAGAAACCAATTTTACATCTCAAAGTGTAATGTCAGGCACACATCTATACAAGTCTGTTCCGGGTTCGAACTGAACCGAAGGCACTTCCAAAGAAGCCCTTGCAAATATGGGTATTTACAATCCCGATCAGACTTCCCATCACTTAGGGAATCTCTATACCGACGCGATTCAGTGCAGAGACAATCGATAGGTCATCTTATCGTTCGCCCAAATACCCGGTCTTCACCACCAATCTTCAAATGTTATCCATAACGTCGTATCATTATTTGGAATGGGTTATATGACACAAAGGTCCTCTCCAAGCTAAACCGAATAATGAGCGCATTATTTAAAATCATATGGATAATGGGATTTCAGTTAAGTCACAACTTTAAAACCTAAAACTTTTCTTTCAAATGGTTAAACGAATTACAAATTATAAATCTTTTTAACCAAAAAGATTTACTTCCAGAAACCTTTCAATGGTTTAAAGGATTCCCACACTTAAATCTTTTAAACAAAAGATTCACCTTAAAAAAATCCCTTTCAATTTAAACAAGGTTCACCAAACTTTAACAAAGATCATTCATAGCCTTTCAAAACAATTCCATTTCATGTTGGATTAACTCATCCGGCCTTTAAATTAAAGATTCATTTTATAGCTTTCAAAATCATTCAATTTCAAATTTGAAATCTTTCATCATAATTATTATTTGAAACCACTTATTTCCATTTCGAAAAACCTGATTTTATTTGCACGAGTTAAAGCCTTTCAAATATAAACTTGGGTTAAATCTAAATTCCCAAACCAATACTTTTTAAATAGTTAAAAACTCATATAATCACATTTATAGTTTATATAACCTTTTTACATCATAATACCAAATATAGAATTCAATTTCAAATTTTGAATTCAACTTTTAAATTAAATATCAAAACTAAATCGGGTTATTCAAGAAAAATAACTTTTATCTTCAAAATTTCTTTTCAATTATTATTTTTCTTTCAAATTTAACCCAATTTCATTTCCAAAACCATTTGGATTTAAAATTCAAATTTCAAAATTATTTTAAAAATCGGAGACTTAACCGATTTCCTCGTGAAATCCATATTGTGTGTGTATAAGTGTGGTCCAGGGGTTTAACCCAAGTAGTGCACAACATCATCATCACAGATATATCGATAAGAAGTATAACCTATAACGCTTATCTTCATTCACAAATTCATGGATAAAGTATATTTATCAATTACAAAGATTCATCATTACGATTCGATGTAGGTTTCGGATAACCAAATGGAATCCGACTCCCTGTCGCATCGAAATTCAAATGCCGTTTTACGGGAAAAGGGATTTCACATATATACACAGAAACAATCATAGTTCATAGTACAGCATCAGGCAATTCACATCACACGGTATCACAATCACAAATAGAAAAATCAATCCGGTTCATGACATTCGATGATAGTCAATCATCTTCAATTTAAAGTGAAGGTGATTTAAAAGAATTAACTACGTAACTACTTTAAATGATAAATAAATTATTCCTCAATCAATTAACTCAATTAACTACTAATTACAAATTAATTAACTTTAATTATTTAGTTAACAATCTGTAGTTACAAATTTTTGAACACTTAATTATTAACTAATCCATCTTTAATTTCAAATTAATCAATCTCTGATCACTTAGTTAATTACAATTCTGAAATTAATTAACTATTCTTAATTACTTTTTTTTTTCTTTTCAAACAATTACCAATAATAACAATTTGTCTTAATTAACATTTTAAAAATCTTCTTTAAACTTTGAAAACCAAATTATTATTAACTACAAACGTAAGTGTTAGTTAACTTTATACTTAAATTAATTGCTTAATTAAAAATAATTAAGAGTTTATGAACATTTTTAACTAAAATAATTAAAACTTAAATTAAGTCTTAACTTAACTGTTAAACATTTTCTAAGTCTACGGTGTTTAAACAATTTGCTTAATCTTCATTATAAATTGCTGCATTTGAAACCCGAGATCCGTCCCTATAATGCTCGAGTATTACTTATAATCCATTACTAATTACAATTAAAAATAATAATTATTCTTGATTACTTTCTGAAAATAATCAATTAATATTAATTATTCAACTTAATTGACATTTTAAAAGGAATATTCTAGCTTTTGAAATCAATTTATTTCTAATTACAAACTTATATGTAAATAAGTTTTATACTTATTTTATATTAATTACTTAATTAGAATAATAATTAAGAACTTAAAATATTTTTGAGTACTGATTAAAATAATTATCTTGTATCTAAATTTTTAGCTTCAACTGTTAATTACTATTAAGTTTTACAGTATTTAAAATTGAATGAAAAATTGTTTACTTAACATTACCTTTAAAATGCAATACTGCTGTTTGGAAACAAACCAGAGTACTACCCCTGCTAAGACCCGAGTATCACTTCGAGTTAAACACCCTATTTCCCGTGACGTTCACCCTGAAACACTTTCTTCTTCTTCCCTTTTTTTTTATCATTTCCTATAGATTAAGTTTTACTATGTATAAACTCACGCATCAGCTACTCACTGGAACCCAAATACAACCCGAAGCATCGACTCAAATTCTCGAGTAACGACTCGAGATAGAAACGTGACCCAAGACATCAACGTTGCTGACACGCCCTCCTGCCATACACGTGCACAGCGGCGCACGAGGTTCTGATGATCTTTCAAGATCATCGGCAAGTCATGAATTCACCCACGACTCGAAATCAAAGCTCAAATGCCAACAAAAAATCGAATTCGAAAATTTAGTATTCGGTCGAAAGAAACTGCAACACGACCTTCAACAAAAACGCCTCGCGATCATCCCTCCGACCACCAGAGAAGCTCCAATTCCATCCACACCACCCCAACACGATAAGCTTCCACCCCTTTGAATCTCATGACACTCGATCAAACATAGATGACAAACACCCCTCGATTACAGTCACGTTCAAAAGCTTGAGTCAAAACCCTAAACCGAACTCGTTCCCTTAATTTATGAATTGGAAAATTCCTCTTATAATTTTCTTGAGATCCATGATGTTTATATTAGCTTCGAACAAAACTTCACAAATAATTATTGGATAAATCATCTGTAATTTGTCAAAATGCAATTTTACTTCAAATTCAAACTGCTCTGAGAATTCTAAACTAAAAATCTTCATTTTAGTTTTAAAAATCATGATTTACAGTATGGATTCAATCTATGAACTTGAATTAATACTTTACAACAATCTATTTTTATCAAAATATGACTTAATTGCCTGTAAATAGATTGTTATGATATATTTTTACAACAAATCAACTTATAAAAATTTTAATTTAAGTTTAAACCTATTGTTTAATTGAAAACTTTCAGATTTAACAATGTTTAAATGAGAATAATTAGAGTTTTGAAAGAAATTTTCAAACTGCAACCAACACAGAGAGTACAGAGCACACAGAGTTATATACAAAATAAAGCATACACCAGATCATATGATCATTGAATCATGAATTAAACTTAAAGCTTTAAATTTGATGTTTACTCACATTCAAACAATATTCCAAATCATTATCATCCAGAATATTAGGTTTAAAGATAGAGTTTGCTCACCTTATTTTAAAGCAGAGGAACAGATTTTTTTTTTGTTTGCCTGGAGATGATGATTTGAACTGAAGCTTAATTGCTTTGATTTCGGTTTTGATCTCTGGCTCATAAGCTTCCATGTTTGATTATTGATCTGGAGATGATTCCCTAAGTTTGATTTGAAGCTTGAGTATTAAGTTGATCTTGAATTTAAGTTGAGTTCTGCTTGCTTTTAACTCCTTCAGTTTGCACTTGTTCTAATTTTTATATATATATATTTTTCCAGGTTTTGATCTCATTTGAGTTTTCTTTTCCTTCAGATCTTATCTCTGAGATGAAGAAATTTGGTTTCTAAATTTTGTTTTGTAGTTTTTTTTTCTTGAAAAAGCTTGAGAAATCTGATTTGTAACTTTCTGTTATGTATAAAATTTAATTAAAAGAAAATTTTACTCTTTTGTATGTTATTTACATTTTAATTTTAAAACAAAATGAATTTAAATGCCACTTGTCGTTTTGTATTAACATTTGTAAACACATAGCTTAAAATTTTTACACTTGTTCAAATTTGAGTTTATTCTCTTCACATTTGTTAACAAGCAACATTTTTTTTATGTTTAGTCCTTTTCCATTAATTTATTTACACATTGTGTTTTTAAACCTTGTTTGAATTCAATTTATAATTTTCACTTTAAACTCTTTTCATTTTAATATTTTATATATGTATATTTCTAATTTTACATCCTTACTCTATTGTAATTATATGATATGTTTATCTATTTTGTTCTAATACAATTTTAAAACAAATGAATTGAAAAGTTATTCATTACAAATAAATAAATATATATATCCATATATATTAGTCTTTTGGAAATATAAAATCAATAAATCCAATTTTGTTTCTAAAATATTTTTATATTCCATTTATTATCTATTTATTTTAAAGTTCAAATCAAACTCTTATTTATAACAAACACATATCCTATTTATCTTTGAAATATAAAGTTTGATATATCCAATACTTATTTAAATGTTTACCTTATTATGTTTTAAAAGTTAAAAACAATTATTTAATATTTTCTTATGTATTATTTATACTTATACAAATTAAAGAAAAAATGGTTTGAAATTAAATTATACATCACTAATAAATATTTATAGGTTAGTAAATACATTTGTATCTTTATACATTTATATTTTTTTTAACTTAAGATATTAAACTTATTAACAAATACTTGATTTATAAGAGATATGTATATCAAATAATATGAAATTTAGTTTCAAACAACTCTTACTATATTAATTTTAAAAATATAACTTTCCAAATCAAATTCTATTTATAATCCATTGGATTTCAAAGCAATTAATTTTTATTTACAATCCTTTAATATATTTTATCATTTGCACAAATAAAAATTTATTTCAATTGTTTCTCAAATTAAATCTTAAAGCTTTATAATTCTATTTATAATCTAAAATATTTATTTATTCTAGGAATTTTCTGATTTATTCTCAATTAAATTCACAATTTAATTCTAAAAATTAAATTAAATATCAAATTATCCTGGAAAAATTCAGGGATGTTACAAAAACCATTAGAATCAGTTGACCCAAGAAATAGTAAGTTTCGAACAGACCGTCCAATTTTCTTCAAGCAGAATGGTTAGAAAATGTGATATCATTGGTAGGCCTGAGTTAGCCATGTAGGTTGATAGTTACCCTATGAATACTAAATATTAGGATGGATAGTCCATTGATTTGACAGATAGTCAAGATTACCCAGGTTGCATGCGTACCTATTGTTGTTACATTTTTATATTGTTATTTTAACCAGTTAGTTTGAAGACTTTGATTTGCAAAAGATATATTTTTAAAGGATACTAGTGAGGGGAAAAGCTGTTCTGCTCAATGGCGTCGTCTCATTAGATACCAATTAACCAATATTACATATTATATTCACACCGGGCTTATTATCTGAGTCAAAATTTGTGTTTCCCCTTAAACTCTCGGATGCTCAAAATTTAATTAGTGTAGGTTGGGAGTGAGGGCCTTTCAGGTTAAGTACTTTTTACCAATAAAGCTTCTGAAGAGGCACAAGATGCAGATGCTAGATTTGTAGGAGTCTATCTATATTTATTATCCATTATTTTATGTCAGTTATTGCATGGATGTTTGAATTTAAAAGTTCCAATCTATTTAGTGATTATGATCATTCAAGGAGGCATCTTTATATGTCGCTCTTGGCGTAACTTGTAATAATTATATCTTATCTGAACTTAGGCAACGTTTCAGAATCATGTGACAAATATGAAATGATGATTTGAAGTGTATTGAGTAAAGTAGTTTTGGAATTATGTTTCAATTATTTCATATTCGTATGCTTCTGATATTATGAATACCATTGACATGACCACATTTTGTCACCGAAAACTAATACTATAGATAACTATAGCATCTGTAGCACTTAGTTTCGGGACTCAAGATGTGGGATGTTACAACTAAGTATTAGAACATAGGTTTATGTAAAATGAACATTAAAAAGAGTTTTGAAAACATATTTTAAATGAATTAGAGAACAAGAGTGGGGTATGGGCTAACGTTATGGTAACGTGCTTATATTTGTTATATATAAGTATACACTTTATCTTTAGTCTCCCTCTCTCTCAGACCGTTCTTCCATATCTTACAAAGGTTCAAATGCAGATTTTAGGAAAAGTAAGATATGGAGGCAGGAAATGGAAGGGTGAATCTCGATAGTGGAAACACCACTACCAATGGAAATGTCAAGCCTAACACTAGGAGAAATCCGGGTCGAAAACAGCTGTTAATGTAGGTACAGGAACACCTTCAGTTGATATGGAAGCAATGTATGATTCTTTGTCAACATGATGCAAGCAGGAGCTGCTGTTGGATTAGTTGGTGGAAATGCTGGAGGAGTGAATTAGGCGGCTAGTTGTCATTAACTATGCTATTCTAAGTGGGACTATTCTAAACTTGGATGGAAACCATTTATAAGAATGGTGAATGCTATTGACGTGGAGAATTGATTGCTTCATTACAAAAGGATTTTCGCTAATTTTAGACTAAACGGTAACAGAAGAGAAGACTGTCGTGTAGACAACTATAACGAGCTACGTTGTACTAGTGGAATAGTATGACTGTCGGAGTAGGAGAGGAAACTTTAACTTAGGCAGAATTTAGGAGAAGGTTTGAAGTTATGTTTATATCTTAAATCGCTAAGTCGGCTCTGTTAAGCAAGTTCGTTGAGTTGGTACAAGGTGACATGATAGTATTCGAGCATGCAATAATGTTTGAGGAGTTATCTCCATATGGATATGCTACCATGGAAATAGTGATTAAGAGAAACAAGAAGCCCATCCGTGGGTTAAGGCCTAAGCTTGTTAGGGCGATTTGCCACAGCTCAAGGATCCACGTGATGTAGTCATGGAGATGGCTTTGAGAAATAAAGAGATGCTTGCTTTGTTCAGTAATAACAAGCCAACAGAGAGTTAAGATGGACGGAATCAGAAGAGAAAGTTTTACCAGAAGAAAGAAGCTCAGAAGGGTGGAGCCATCAAGAAGGAAAACATGAGGTTGTATGTTATAAATGTGATAAGAAAGGCCATTTCATGAATTAATGGCATGCCGATGATGGTAAGAAGGTAATTGTAGGAAGAACATTAAGTGCTTCAACTATGATCATATCGGTCATTATAAGAACCAGTGCAAAGAACCAGCTAAAGATGAGAAATGAAAGGTGTTCGCATTGGAACCGGTTACCTCAAAACCATCAACTAAGGAGAAAGGAAAAGCTATGATGGGAGGTACGCTTTTGATTCATGGTGTACCTATTAGAGTTCTATTTGATATTGGTGCATCAAATTCTTTCATATCTCATTGTTTGATAGATAAGTATAACCTAGAACTCACATAACTAGTTACTTTCTTAAGGATTACAAATCCGGTAGGAGGGTGTACAACTCTTGGGATGTGATGTGACTATTTAGAATTTGAATTTTCAGGTCATTTTTTTCCCGCTGTTTGCATATGTTTGATTTCAGAGGCTTTGGAATTATTTTGGGTACGGATTGGAAAAGTAAATCTAATAGAAAAATATCGCTAAGACACCCTAATAATACTGACCGAATTATGTATTCAGCACAAAACTCGAGTTTTGATGTTTGTGCTCTATTGGGTGTAATGGAGGAGGAAGATGAGTTAAGTCGAGTTTTCATAGTAAGAGAACAAACATATTAGAGCCTGTTACAGGACTACCGTCGAAACAAGCTATCGAATCTCGAGCTTAACCCATAAGTAGATCGTCTAGCGGAATGACACCTACCGTGATGAAGGAGTTAAAGGTGCAACTAGTGGACTTAAAAGGAAAAGGGTTTAATAAACCAAACAGCTTTCCTTAGGGAGCAACTGCGGTATTTGTGAAGAAACCGATGGGTCATTAAGATTGTGCATCGATTTTGTAAGTTGAATGAGAAGACACTAAAGAATTGATATCCTTTACCGAGTTGTTTGATCAAATCCGTGGAGCAAAGTATTTTCCCAATTGGATTTAGCAGCAGGGTTCCATCAAGTAAAAGTAGCAGAGGGAAGAATTCCTTTGATGGTGTTTCGAACAAGATATAGTTCGTATGTGTGATTCGTAATGCCATTTGAGTTGGCAAATGCACCATCTTTCTTCATAGACATAATGAACCAAATTTTCTAAGAGCATTTGGATAGGTTTGTATTGATATTCATATACAGCATTTTGACATATTCTTAGGATGAAAGAAATAAAAAGATTAATCTTAGAATAGAAACACTGAGGCAACATCAGCTAAAAGCGAAGTTTCCGAAGTGTCATTTTTGGAAGAAAGAGGTGAGGTTTCATGGTCATGTAGTCTTAGAGAAAGTGTTTTCGGTAGATTTAACTAATATCAAACCGATATAATAATTGGAAGAGACCCATGATAGTGACTGAGATAAAGAGTTTTCTTGGACTAGCTGGCTACTGCTAGAGGTTTATCATAAATTTCTCTCGTATAGCAGCCCTGATGACTAAACTCACGAGGAAGAATGTAAAGTTTTTTTGGACTAATAAAAGTTGAAACATTTACTAATCAACGTGCTCGTGTTAGTTTTTTTTGGATGGAAACCAAGATTTGATAGTGTATACTGATGCATGTAGAATATGGTTAGGAGCTGAGTTAATACGAAGGGGTAAAGTGATTAGTACGCTTCTTGACAACTTAGACCACATGAGGTTAGATATCCGACTCATGACTTGAACCTAGCTGTGGTAATTTTGGCCTTGAAGATGTGGAGACATAGTTTTTAAGTGAACGATTCGACTTGTATACGGATCACAAATCTTTAAGGTGCTTATTCTCTTAGAAAGAGTTGAACATGAGACAACAAAGGTGGTTGGAGTTTGTAGCTGCTTATGATTTTGAAATTGAGTACATGTGGGGGAAAGGAAACAAAATTGCAAATGCACTTAGCCAAAAACATCATATTGTGGTGTTGGTTATATTGCTTGAATGGAAATACTTGGTAGCATCGACTACTTGTAGTGTGCTATCAAGATAACCTTCCAGTTCTAGTCAGAGTGCTGCGATGTTATCTTATTTCGACTGATATTGATCGAAAGAATTGCTTCTAAGAAAAGAGATGATCCATTTCTAGCTGAAAGAATCACAGGATTAGAAGGTGGATCAGAGATTGACGACTTGAAGGATTTTTATCTTGACCAAAATGGATGGTTGAGAAGGAAGGGACGATTGCGTGTTACAGAGGTTGGTGACATAAGGAAAGATGTTCTTAGAGAATGTCACCGATCAAAGTTTACTATTCATCCCGGAGGAACTAAGATGTATTTAGGATATGGAGAGAAGTTTCTTCTGGAAAGGTTTGAAAAGGGATGTAGGCCTATGGGTAAAGAAATGCTTGAATTTTTAGCAGGTAAAGGCCAAGCAACAAAAGCCAAGTGGTTTGCTTCAGCCTTTAGCTATACCATTTTGGAAGTGGGATTCTATATCTATGGATTTCGAAGACAGGTTGCAAAGGCCGAATAGAGAAAATGAAAGCATCTGGGTTATAGTGGACAAACTAACTAAGAGTACACACTTTATACCTGTTAAGTCGACAAGAATGGCATCAATTTTAGCTAAGTTATTCATTAAGAATACAGTTCGACTACATAGAGTTCCTACTAGTAGTGACAAAGATTCTTTTTTTACTAGTGAATTCTGGAAGATTCTACAAGAGGCTATAGGTACCAAGCTCAAGATGAGTACAGCTTACCATCAACATTCCGATGGGTAAATGGAAATTGTTAACAAAGTCTTGGAGGATTTGTTAAGAGCTTGTATGCTAGACTCTAGAGGATCATGGGAAAATCATCTACACTAAGTCGAGTTTTCGTATAATAATAGTTATCAAATTAGTATAAGGATTGCACTGTTTGATGCTTTATATAGAAGACCGTGTAAATCTCCCATATGTTGGTTAGAGACAGATATAGATTAGTTATTGGACCGAATATGGTAAGGGAAGCCGCATAAAAGATTGAATGTATTAAGGCTAGAATGAAGGAAGCTCGGTCTAGGTAGAAAAGTTATGCTGATAAGAGATGGAAAGACATATAATTCTCAATCGGAGACCATGTTTTTCTCAAAATATCACTAATGAAGGATGCAGTAAGTTTTGAGAAGTCGAAGAAATTGGCACCTGGGTTTGTTGGATCATTTTTTATTATAGAATGGATAGGAAAACTGTAACATACCAAAATTTATAAATTTTAAATTTGGTAATTGTTGAACTTTTGTAATATAACTTGAAAAGTTACAAAATAAATAAATAATAAGTGATAATTTAAATGAATAAAAATTGCAAATTTCTTTTGAGTTTAAAATTTGAAATACTAAAAGTTTTTTTTAAACATTTGAATCTAAATTGTATTCATATATGTGAATATATATGTATGAGTGCATATGTGAGTAAATTTGAATTTAAATTTTAAAATAAATGTTTTAGTAAAATAATTTGGATTTATAAATGTATATCTATGTAATTATTTAATATGTACTTAACTTCAAAACATTTTTTTATAAGGTATATTAATATAAAGCTAATATTTTTAATAGGAAATGTAAGTTTAAATAAAATTTAGATAATGTAAATTATTATGTTAATAAAGAAAAAATTATTACAAGTGTTAAGCTAACAATGACTTTGGAGACAAGTGTAATTCATGAGGGGAAAAAATTACAAGTGTCATTTGTATCATTTTCTTTTTCTTAGGAAATTTATAGAAAAGGAAATAAAATTATACAAGTCATTTTATCTTCTCCTCTTACTCTTTTATTCAATTCAAAAGGAAAATTCTGTACAATCTTTACATCAAAAAAAAAACATCAAGAACAAGCCTAACCACCTCAATAATTGAAATCAAGAAACAAATTCCAGAAGAAAAAAAATCTGTAGCAAACTTTCCTTTCAATATCTCAAGAAAAAAAGAAGGAATTCAAAAATAATTCAAATCTTCAACAAACATTACATAATCAAGCAAGAACTTCAAGGATTAAAGAGATTCATGAATCAATTTAAAAAGAAAAAAAACAGCAAACACAAAATTTAAAGGTGCAGGCCAGAGATTTCTTTCCTCTGTTTCAACTAAAAAGTTACTATAAGTAATTTAGTATTTAATTTGTTGTTAGAAGATTAAGTAAGTAAATTACATCAAAGATTTAAACAAGTTCATACAAAATTTGTTGCAGCTAACAAATTCAAATCAAGCTATGAAGAAAAAAAAGAAGTTCCAGGTTTGATTTTCCAATAGGGGAAAACTGTCTCTCCTAAAAGTATACAAGTGAGTAAATCTTTCAAAAACTTAATTTTGATCTGTTTTCTAAATACATGATGTAAACAAGTTGAATATGGTTTGCATGCAACAAAATCTGTGAATGAGTTATGCATTTTCCCTGTGCATGTTAATTTAAATTTGAATTACCTCTGTTCTAGGTTACAGAGATTCATAATCCTATATAAAAATCCAATTTCCTTATTCCCTGATCCTTGTTTGATCTCGGAATTAAAAGTGGTTTGTTTTGTCTTGTTCTAAATTGTAAAAATGAATTCAAGCTAAATGAATAAGAACTGCTCTAGAAAAATTGAAAATGCAGTCACAATCCAAATCATGTGGGAATTCAAATATTATGAATCATGGTTTCAGGAATAAAATCTGAATTGTTATCTCAAATAATGATTTTTGAAAATCAAATCAAATTTTTTAAGCAAGTATTCATTTAGTAAAGCGAGGATGATCAGATTCGAATTTTTAGGCAATTTCTGATGGTCGGCCACACAATTCATCTTGCGATCTTGGATGAAGCTTGCTGGGGGGTAGGGTAGCTTGAGAAAAATGCTCTGGAATTTTTCAAATCATGGAGTTGAGACGAGATCAAATTAGCCCATGTTTCTGCATTGATCAGAAATTGGCCAAATTTGTCGTCTAGGGTGCATCGGACTAGATGAGACCGGTTGGTGGAGGGGCGTGGTTGACATGGGAAGCTCATGACGGAGATGCATTGCTTCTGGTGATCTTTGGCATCAGAGCGAGGTGTTTGTTTTGAAACATTTGTTTATTCAGTTTTGGGTTTGAGGACGAAAATGCGAGATCATGATTTGTTTGAACTTTTGAGTGTTTGAGAGGTTCGAGAGCATCATCGATGATGTGCTGACGACCAACAATTCAACTGGAGGCAGCCGGCGAAGTTGTGCATGTGCACACAGTTGGTTTGTGTCAGAGGAAAGAAAATTGGGGAAGAAAAGGAGAACTCGAAGCAGCTATCGGGTGATATGGGTTTGAACTCGAGTATGGACTCGAAGTGTTTTAGGGGTTGTACGAGTTTGTACTTAGAAAAAATTTGGAAAGGAAAAAAGTAACAGCACTCGGGTTGAATTTGAAAATCTCGAAGCAAGCGGGATGAAGTCTCGGGGAAGACTCGAAGGAGCTTCGGGGAAGTCAGCATACTAGGGCTGTTTTCTCAAATAAAAACAATAAAATTCAAAACTTTTAAAATTTTAAAACTCATGTTTGTAAGGATAATTTTGATTTGGATTTAAAACAAATTAAAGGTAAGTAAGACATTTTTTTAAGTAATTTAATTTAATTTAATTTTTGTCACATTACTTATATAAATCAGTTATAAAATGTAATTAAAAATGTTGTTAAGATGAAATGTTTTACAAAATAATTTTGATCTCTCAAGACAATTCACGTGATGAATTTAAATTAGATTTACAAGGAAAATCAAAATGGTTAACAAAGATAAGAAGGTTTATCTTTTGAATTTAATAGGTAATTTGTGATTTACTTAAGTAATAAATGATTTACTTAAAATAAAGAAGAAGAATAGAAAAGAAACACACAATCTCACATTCGCAGCGGATAAAATATAATATAAATAATAATAGTTATACCAAGAAAACTATATCTATCAACTTACATCGATATATCAGAGTTACAACAATTTAATACAACGTTGGACAGATACAATTTAACATGTCCCAGATATATACAATATCATAGTGGAAACTCTCCATACGTCTCTGCCATCTAGCTCGCCTCCTGAGCTCCAGAACGTCCTTACCTGAAAATCTGTAATACTCGGTCTGACCCGAGCATTACATCAAAGTAACACCCGGGTCAGGCTGGAAACCAGCGTGAGTAAACCCATCTAATATGGAATACAAACATCCAACTTTTATAACCCATTAAAAATCATGGTTTTTACTTTAAAAATCCTATATTTCAGAGACAATTCAAGATACATACTTGAATCAATGTAAATTTACATTTTATGTTATGATAATATTTATAATTGTTACTGTATTTTTTTCCAGAAGCAAGCATAATATCAGCTAATATACTTGTATGTATTTTTAGTACTTGATCTTGGTTTAATTCAAACTATTTTGTTCCAAATTCAAATTCCTAACAGTGATTTATTTAAAAAGAAAATTTGATTTTTGATTTAACCTTAACTCTATAAACTGGAAAACAGAATAGCATAGGTGTGCATATTCAATCACTACAAATATACAGAGATATATACAGAGAGCATGCATATGCAGACCATCTTTATTCATATAAATATGTTTCTGAACTTAAAACAAACATGCATGCACATTTTAAAACATACATCGCTAGTTAACCATATTTTAAATGCATCAAATTTGAAGTTGTTTCATCTCAATAGTTTTTAAAACAGAGGCCTAAAACTAAGAACTCATATGTTTTAAAATCAACAACAGAAATACACAAAGCTTACATACATACAAATATGCAAAGCAATCATCAACACATTAATTCACATGCATCATATATATTTTGTTCCTTAAGCTTTTAAACTCAAAAGATTACTGATAGGCAATTTACTAAAATAAAATAGAGGAGGCCGGGTTAGGTTACTCACTTGCTAGTTTTATTTTAAATCGTTAGGGTTGATCTTTGAATTGCATCTACTTGATTCAAGTTGATTTGAATCCTTTCTGGTGGAAGATTTAATCTTGCATGTTCATTTCCTGAGAATTGAAAACAGAGACAAACACTCCTAGAAACTGGAAAACTTTGAAATGGCTTTTGATCTTGATGCACATTGCTTGATTATTTTGTATTGCTCGGGTTTTGAATTTTCTTTGATCTTGAACTGAAAACCCTTGAATTTGTTTGCTCCTAGTTTGATCTTGTTTACTGGTTAGACAATTGTGTTTCGGGATTTTAACTTTGGGTTTTTTTTAGATTCTAGAATGAAGATGGGGAAAAAGAAATGTGGATAAAGAATATACGTTTATATAAGCTGAAATTAAATTTTATTAAAAATAAATGAAAATTTAAAATAAAGATGACACTTGTTATCTTCCTTTATTATCTTGTTGACACATGTGCTTAGATAGTATTACTAACTTACATATGTAACTTACATGCAAATTAAATTTATAAATATAAATAAAGCTTTTATTAATAAATTTCCTAATAACTATATATATATATTCTAAATTAATATAAATAAGAATTCTTTTTAAAGAAATAGAATAAACAAACTATATTTGTACAAAAATCATTTTGTCATACCTTTAAATCCAAATATAAATTTAATTCAAATTTAAATCTCTCTATTCTTTTTTTATACAGATCATTAAATTTTATTGCCAAAATTTTTGGGATATCACATTCCTTCCCGCTTAGAATCTTTTCGTCCTCGAAAAGAAACGAAGCCAGAATTTTATTAAAATGCTTTTATCAGAAAAATTATTCTTTGACCACTTTAAAACACTTTGAAAATCTATATAATATTATAAAATAGTTTTTATGAAAATACATTTTATAACTTGATGTTTTAACTAGTCCATTCTTGTTCTCACAGAAATTCGGTCATAAGTTGATCAAGCGTACGACTGAAAATCAATAAGTACTTAGTAGACCCATTTTCAACATCCAGTGAAAAATAATTTGAAATTTTTTTTTATTGAAAATATAGAAAACAGTTTTTGAAAATTGAGGATATATCTTTGGTGAGAATGCTCTGGAAATCATCACCCCCATCCATGGTCACAGTTACATTCCAGGGTTATGTTGCCGTCGCAGCAAAAGTCCATGTAATTGCAGGCTCTCCGCGGCCTCCCGATTACGCCATGGATCCCACACAACAGATCATAGTTACATCCAGGGTTACGTTGCCGTCGCAGCAAAAGTCCATGTAACTACAGGCTCCCAGTGGCCTCTGATTTCCGCTGTCGAAATGAAACATCTCCACTCCTACATAGGTCGCAGTCTGCCGATATAAAATCAAACGCAGACTGTTGGCTCTCAGCGGCACACACGGCTTTCGCTATGTTATACCATAGGTCGCAGTCTACCGATATAAAATCAAACGCATACTGTTGGCTCTCAGCGACACACGCGACTTTCGCTATGGTATACTCTACTCATAATCCCTAGGAACTAGTTTTGTCCGGACTCCTCACAGGATCAACTTTAGAACCCCCCTTGGGGCTCAAGGCAGCACCACCCGGTGGTACTCCTGAGAAGTTCATTTCAAGGGAGCGCCTTTTTCCCCAGAGCCATTATCAAAACATTTTATACTATACAGATATAGTATCTTCAAATCATACACCTAGTATGATCTAAGTACAAAGCTCCTTTACACAAAATCGATTATCCCAAAATCGATAATTCTTAAACTAGGCTTTCCAAATTCAATATTGATTTTACCCAAAAATCAAAAGCCTTTCCAAATCCATAGGTTCCCAAAACCTTTTTCAAAAATCCTCATATGATCCTTTATATATATATATATATAAAATCCTTGATAAAAATCTTTGGATCATTATAAATTTGCATAAAAATCCTTTTATACTTCAAACACTTTCAAAATCCTTTCCTTCTGGCAATAGATTCATCAAGAGGAGTTTTATTTTATAAAACAAAGATATTTAACTTTGTTTACTCAAAATCAAATATTCAAATTTGATTGCTCTTTTCAATATCATTTCATTCAAATCCGTACAATGTACACATATCATTCGTACGCCATACCAATCTGATCGCTTACTCGATCACACAATTTCACTTCCGAACTAGTATCGTCCGTCCGACTTCCTGGTGCGGACACAGATCTGGTTTCTTGATCAGAAACCGTCATTCTCCTTGCATAGTCATAGCTATGATAGAGAACATCCAGAACCAATCAATAATCCATATCCAGGTTCGCCGTCGAAAATCGAGTGAAAAATCCCACTCGGATCGATATAACTATCTTGAAATTCTATGCTCAAATCTGGATCAAACCATTATGCGAATAGAATAACATATGTACACCCTACGTATTTATCTTTATTGGTTATTAGCCAAATCAATTCTCTTTCTATTCACATTCACTTTAATTATCATTCACTTATTCACAACTTCTTCAATTCTATTTGGATTATCACCTCTATTCTTATCTCGATTGGGTATTTAACCATTAACAGTTTGAACACCGACCAGTTTATTTAGAAAAATAGCTTGAGAAATTTAAAAATAGATAAGTAGTTGGAAAATAATTACTAGTTTGTAAAATAGGTGTAAAATAGTTAAAATAATTATAGAAATCTTAGATAATTGCAAAATAATAGTAAGATAGTACTTAATTTTGTAAAACAGTTGAAATAAAGTAATTAGTTTATAAAACAGTTGGAAAATTGTTAAATAGTTTCAAAAATAATTGTATAACAAGTATAAGATAGTTTGGCTTTTAAAAGAAAGGTTGTATATATAATGAATAGTTTGGAAAAATAGGTTTGTATTAAAACAATTTATATTGAAAATAATCCAGAGTCAAAACTGTTCGCTTCCCAATCTTCATTCTCAATCAATTCAATTTAAATTTCCTCTTCCATTTAAATTGACCCAATTCCAATTTTAAATAACTCCAATTTCCATTGGACTTGACTTATTCCCAGTTCATGTTGAATTAATTCTCAAATCCTTATTCAATTTAAATCAAATTCCATTTGATTTTAAACATATTCAACTTTAATTACAATCCCAAGTTATTCCAATCACTTTGGACTAATATCCATTCAATTGAACCCACTTCAATTCCAATCCATTTCAACTCCAGTTTGAATTAATTCCATTTCCAAATCAAGTTGAATTATTCTTGATTTCCTCCCAAATTTAATTCAAATTCCATTTGAATTTAAAACTATGCAATTTTAATTACAATTCCCAATTATTCAAATCAATCCAATTCAAATTTTCCATTTGAATCTTATACTCATACATCTTCAATCACAATTCCAATCAATTCAAATCAAATTCAATTTGAACTAATTTCAAATTTCAAATTTAAACCATCACGAATTATATAAATTCGAGTTAATACTTCAAATATTGATTTAATTCCTTTAAATCAATTTACCTTTAAAGTTTTTAAACAATTCAATTCACAGTTCAGACCTAACATATTGTTTCACAAATCAAATTAGCCTTTATTTTAAAAACATCCATCCATTTCCAATTTCGGATTTCAAACCCATTTTAAGATCACTCAAATTTCCTAATTCAAATCAACCATTTAACTCTCCAAGTTAAATCTTAATTTCATCCTGAAATTTCCAAATCAGGTTGATCATTCCGACTTATTTAACTTTTTTCCCAAGTTAAACTCAGTTCACTTAATTCAGTCAACCTTACCCAATTTGAACTTCCATTTCAAATTTTAAACTTCACATAAATAATCTTCCTACTTATTAAGTTCAAAAATTTCACTTTGGGTATCATATCTCATTCCAAATTGAAAACTCAATATTTAGAGTTTATTTCAAACTACCTTTGATACTATGTATATCCACCTATATACATATTAATTTCTTCTACATACCAAGTTACACTTTAAAAAATTTAACCACCTTTGGTTTTTAATTTAAACCAAATTCCTTTTAATTTTCAAACAACTCTTTGTTCGAAATAGGATCATTTCATTCAAATGCACTAAATAATATTATTTATTATTTCTTTAAATTAATTACGTCATTAATTAATTCTAATTAATCACATTCGGTAATTAACTTATTTCTTAATTACCTTTATTAAGCAATTCTCCTTTAAATTACTTACCTATAGTTACTTCATTAAGTGACTCCCTCTTAATTTATCATTTCCAATTATCATCCATTAATCAATCTCATTAAATAAAGTTTAATTAATTACATAAATTAATTGATTATCCTTATCCTGAAACCTTTTCCAAATTCAAGATTTAATTTCAGTTTGAATCCATTTCAAACTTGTCTTTAATTTAATTTCAATTTGGTTGTAGTTCTATTACCACTTAATTCTTACTATTACTTTTAATTTAATTAATACTACAACCAATTTCCTTAATATAATAGATAATCTATTTCTTATATAAGATTCATTTACTTTTGAAATCATTTAAAAACCTTTATATAAGAAAATACCAAGTACGCTCTCTCATATATATAGACACACACACACACACACACTCAACTCATTCTAGGGTACCACTTACCCTATCCTTAATGGGTAATCCCACCAGAGCCAAGGTTCTCGCTTAACCTTCTGCTCTAATACCAAATAAAATGACCTGGAAATTTTGATCCCGAAATTTCCAAATAGTTAGTGAAAAGAAGAAAGAGATAGAAGAAGAATATAAAAGAAACACACAATCTCACATTCGCAGCGAATAAAATATAATATCAATAATAATAGTTATACCAAGAAAACTGTATCTATTAATTTACATCGATATATCAGAGTTACAACAATTTAATACAACATTGGACAGATATAATTTAACATGTCCCAGATATATTCAATATCATAGTGGAAACTCTCCATATGTCTCCTGAGCTCCAGAACATCCTTACCTGAAAATCTGTAATACTCGGTCTGACCCGAGCATTACAGCAAAATAACACCCGGGTCAGGCTGGAAACCAGCATGAGTAAACCCATCTAATATGGAATACAAAAACATCCAACTTTTATAACCCGGGTAACCTATATCAATTTACAACTTCACAAGCTGCTATAGACATTACTTATTTCACACATCAATTTCTAAGTACCGAACTTAGATTAAATGGTCCAATTTACTTAAATCATTCCAAACCAGCTTATTTGATTTCACATATCAATCTATAAAGGATCGAAGTGGTTTCGGGTATTTACTAATACCCGACTCCGGTCTCTTCGAACCCAATGTCATCTTAACTTAAATTATCCAAGTGAAATACAATTCAACTATTAAATACAAGATGTCACAGTAATTCATCATCAATAAATAACCACACCTTCACAGTTTAAGTCAAACATTATCATATCACATAACATCAGAACCACCTATTAGGGATAACAATCAATCAAGGCTTCCAATATCATTCTATTTATCCTTTAATTACATTTAAGTAATTAACCCTTAATTAATTTCACAACTAATTATCCTTAACCCAATATGGTAATTAATCTTTAATAGATATCGATTCAATAGATATCATCTAAATTCAGACATTCAACAACCCATCATCCATAAGCAAGTATTATCAATTCATATCATAATTAATTTAATTACTTAAATTAACTCCTTAAGAATTAATCACTTAATCTTTCTTATACAATCATTAATTAATTACTAACCTTAATTAATTAATTAATTAATTACATCCTTGATTAACTCACTTAATCAATTAATAATCCTTAATTAACTGTTAATCCATCCTTGGTTAACAGATAATAAATCCTTAATTACCATTTGATTAATCAATTAATTTTTTATTAATTTTTTTAATTAATAACTCAAGTGATTAATCCTTAATCATACCCACTAAATTACTTCCATAAAGTAATTATTCTTCTCTTAATTACCTCCAGCAATTAATCACTTAATTACTTCACCCAGTAATTATACTTAATTAACTCCAAAGTGATTATCTTTAATTAATAACTAATTAATCACTTAGTTGATTATTTAACTAATCATTTAATTTAATTAAATGATTCTTCAATTTACTATATTAAAAGATCCTTAATTAAGAAAATCGTTTATATTAACCAAATCACTTGGATTATTAATAAAAAATTGAACTATCTTATTATTTTCACAACTTATTTATCTTTTAAATAATCAAAACTTAAAATTTCTTAAATGATAATTTATTTCTAAACTTTAATCATTAAACCTTACTTGAAATAAAATATTTTAAAAGTCAATTATAATTGAAACAATTTTAAATATTCAAATTTAACTTTTTTAAATCTTCAAGACTTTCCATAGTTACTAAATAAAGTTAATACAAACTTAATTCAAAACTTTACTAATTTTATTTTAAAACTTTCATATTTATATATATATAAAAACTTGTTTAAAAACTTTAACTTGAAGCAATTTAGTTTTAAAAAAAATTACTCGTTAATCTTGCTCTAAACTTGAATCATATACACATATCTAAGTTTCTTTGTTTCCAACCTTTAAAAACATTACTGGTAAACTTAAAACATTAAAAACTTAAACTTTAAACAAATTTATTTTTATAATTGAACTTGTTTAACTTTTGGTTTAAACTTTAATCATTTCAAAAATCAAGTTTTCTTTTGGTTTCAAAATCCTTAAAAATAATACTGTTAATTTTTTTTTTCTAGAAAAACTTTAAACTTCCTGTGCACAACTAACAACCCTGCTCAAATCAAATACACGAGAAAACCACATACATCCCCTGAGTCGCTCTCGAGAATTCCCATTCCTGAACCCTACTTCGAGCTGAATCAACACGAACCCGAGTAATGCTTCGAGCACTAACCCTTCCTTCTCCTACCCAAAACCCATCACCTCCTGATGCACACAGCCGTGCACATCAACGTGCACGACCACGCCGGTCGACGGTGATCCCCACGTTGGCCTCCACCAGGTCGCAATCAACCCCTACGACACAACACACAACCCAGAAACCAAAATTCAAAGCAAAACGAATTCGAGCTATATTGCCGAAGTCAGGAACCCACCATCATCGGAATTTCCTTCAATCGTCGATGATCCATTCCACCTGGAACCATGTTGCCACGACTAGAGCCTCGCCTTGACCTCCTACGTGGATTTCCCCCTGTCGCGATCAACTCTGATCCTCCCTTGCCTACGCCATTTGCCCCGACAGCAACCACGATGAAAACCCACATAAAACCCTACAATTCCTAAATCCTAATGCCTCGACGAACTAGAATTGCTTCAACTATTTTTCCCAATATCCCTGAACGTCACCCCTGCCTCGACCGAAGCCACGACATTTTCGGTGCCGTCGATCACTATGAATTCCTCAAAAACCCTTTTCTGGTTAACCCTGGATTCCACACAGAATACCCATTAAAAATCATGGTTTTTACTTTAAAAATCCTATATTTCAGAGACAATTCAAGATACATACTTGAATCAATGTAAATTTACATTTTATGTTATGATAATATTTATAATTGTTACTGTATTTTTTTCCAGAAGCAAGCATAATATCAGCTAATATACTTGTATGTATTTTTAGTACTTGATCTTGGTTTAATTCAAACTATTTTGTTCCAAATTCAAATTCCTAACAGTGATTTATTTAAAAAGAAAATTTGATTTTTGATTTAACCTTAACTCTATAAACTGGAAAACAGAATAGCATAGGTGTGCATATTCAATCACTACAAATATACAGAGATATATACAGAGAGCATGCATATGCAGACCATCTTTATTCATATAAATATGTTTCTGAACTTAAAACAAACATGCATGCACATTTTAAAACATACATCGCTAGTTAACCATATTTTAAATGCATCAAATTTGAAGTTGTTTCATCTCAATAGTTTTTAAAACAGAGGCCTAAAACTAAGAACTCAGATGTTTTAAAATCAACAATAGAAATACACAAAGCTTACATACATACAAATATGCAAAGCAATCATCAACGCATTGATTCACATGCATCATATATATTTTGTTCCTTAAGCTTTTAAACTCAAAAGATTACTGACAGGCAATTTACTAAAATAAAATAGAGGAGGCTGGGTTAGGTTACTCACTTGCTAGTTTTATTTTAAATCGTTAGAGTTGATCTTTGAATTGCATCTACTTGATTCAAGTTGATTTGAATCCTTTCCGGTGAAAGATTTAATCTTGCATGTTGATTTCCTGAGAAACTGGAAAATTTTGAAATGGCTTTTGATCTTGATGCACATTGCTTGATTATTTTGTATTGCTCGGGTTTTGAATTTTCTTTGATCTTGAACAGAAAATCCTTGAATTTGTTTGCTCCTAGTTTGATCTTGTTTACTGGTTAGACAATCGTGTTTCGGGTTTTTATCTTTGGTTTTTTTTTAAATTCTAGAATGAAGATGGGGAAAAAGAAATGAGAATAAAGAATGTATGTTTATATAAGCTAAAATTAAATTTTATTAAAAATAAATGAAAATTTAAATTAAAGATGACACTTGTCATATTCCTTTATTATCTTGTTAACACATGTGCTTAGATAGTATTACTAACTTACATATGTAACTTACATGCAAATTAAATTTATAAATATAAATAAAGCTTTTATTAATAAATTTCCTAATAACTATATATATTCTAAATTAATACAATTAAGAATTCTTTTTAAAGAAATAGAATAAACAAACTATATTTGTACAAAAATAATTTTGTCAGACCTTTAAATCCAAATATAAATTTAATTCAAATTTAAATCTCTCTCTTTTTTCTATACAGATCATTAAACTCTTTTTTCTATACAGATCATTAAATTTTATTGTCAAAATTTTTGGGATATCACACACGGTAGATGAACCAAAAGAAGAATTTACTTAGAGTCGATTTAAGGAGGTGTTTGAAAAGAGCTATATGCCGTCGGCAGGAATTTCCCGAATGTATCAAGAATTAATTGATTTAAAGCAAGGCTTGTCATCTGAGGAGTACTTAAACAAGTTCAACGAACCATCCCGTTTTGGTCCAAAGTTGGTGAACACGCCTCTAAAGAAAAACGAAAGGTTCATTCGTGGGATGAACAAGAAGTATCATGAAAGGATGACAACACACGTCAAAGAATCTTTTTCTGATCTTTTTGATATGGGATATAGGTATGCCACCCTGGATATGCAGGAGATTCCAAGGGAAAGAGGAAATTCAAGTAGTCAAAATTGGAAAAAAAGAAAGTTTGGAGGCAAGAAGCCACATCAAGGCAAGGATAAGAGCAGTCAAGGAAATTCGGCTAGAAATGTAACTTGTTACCATTGCCAAGAAAAGGGCCACTATTCAAATAGCTGCAAAAACCAGAATAAGCAAGTTAAGAAGGAACAACCTGTGAAGAATGATCAAGGAGTTAGAGAATGTTATAATTGTCACAAGCCTGGACATGTTGTTAAGAATTGCCCGGTGATGAAACAAGCAAAGGTGGCAAATGTTTATGCGATAAAGGAAGACCCTTCAACTTCGAAAGCAGATAAAGAAAAAGGTGTTCTGGAAGGTAACCTTACTATTTATGATAAAGTTGTTAGAGTTTTATTTGACACGGGAGCTTCACATAGCTTTATCTCCCAACAAATCGTAAATGAATTAGAACTTAAAACTGAATTTGTTGACGACCCTATTTGCATGAAAAATCCGGTTGTAGTACCTGCAAATCTTTGTTTGTGTTGTAGGAAAGTTCATATTTCATATTCTTGCTATCAATTTCCTGTCAACCTTTATATCCTCAAATTTAATGAATTTGAAATCTTACTCGGAATAAATTGGTTGTCGAGATATGAAGCTAAATTAGATTGTAATAATCGAACGATCTCGATCAAAACAAACCTTGAAATTTTTATTGAAATCTCTTGTGAGGATCCGAGTCCCAAGAGAGATAAATCGATGTATACTTTGGGATATCTTGAACCCAGTCTGGAGTCTATACCTGTTGTTTGAGAATTTTTTGACGTATTTGAAGAAGTAAAATCCTTACCTCCAAACAGAGAGATGGAATTCCGAATTGACTTAGTACCTAACGCCCGTCCTGTCGTCCACGCAAGTCGCGGGATGGCACCTAGGGAAAGAATTGAATTAGTCAATCAAACTCGAGATTTCCTAGAAAAAGGATTGATTCGCCCAAGTGTTTCCGAATTGGGTTCAGCCGTCGTGTTTGTGGCTAATCAGACGGATCTTTGAGATTGTGTGTAGATTACCGCAATCTCAATAAACAAACTCTCAAGAACAAATTCCCTTTACCTAGAATCGACGATCTATTCGATCAACTTCATGGCGCTCGATTCTTTTCTAAAATGGATTTAGCTCAGGGATTCCATCAACTGCGAATAGCTGGGGATTGTGTTCATTTGACTGCCTTCAAGGGTCCTAACATGTTCTACGAATGGTTAGTCATGCCCTTCGGACTAACCAACGCTCCTGCATATTTCGTAGATTTAATGACCCTAATGTTTCGAGAAGTATTGAACAAATTTGTCCTTGTATTTATTGATGATATCTTGATTTACTCCAAAACTGAAGAGGAGCATGCTGAACATCTCAGAATTGTTTTGGAGATATTGAGGAGGAATATCCTATTTGCTAAATTCTCTAAATGTCACTTTTGGGTCAAAGAAGTCAGATTTCTCAGACATATTGTAAATGAAGAAGGTATTTCTGTTGATCCAAGCAAGATTTCTGCAATTCTGGACTGGAAGCGACCCACTACTCCTAGAGAAGTTCGAAGTTTTCTGGGTTTAGCGGGATATTATAGAAAGTTTGCCCTGGATATTTCTAAGTTGGCCAGTCCATTGACTAAGCTAACAATGAAGAATACTAAATTCGATTGGACTCCAAAATGTGATGAAGCTTTCCAGGAATTGAAAAGGGAATTAACTATCACTCTCGTTCTCGCTATCATTAACGGGAACCAAGGGTTATATGTCTATGCTGATGCTTATGGAGACAGTTTGGGTGTGGTACTAATGCAAAATGGGAAAATAATTGCCTACGCGAGTAGACAATTATCCCCGCATGAGAGAAATTACCCAATACACGATTTGGAGCTTTTAGCTGTTATTTTCACTTTGAAAATTTGGCAACACTGTCTTCTGGGTAAGAACCTTTTTCCACTTTCTTAACGATATAAGGAATTTAACTTAACTAAATAAAAATACTTAATTAACTCTCTTTGTTTTAGGTGAAAAATTTGCACCGACCACAAATCTTTGAAATATCTCTTCACCCAGAAAGATTTAAATCTACGGCAACAACGATGGTTAGAATTTCTAGCGTCATATGACCTAGATATTCTGTATACACCTGGTAAGGCCAATGTAGTTGCTGATGCTTTAAGTTGGAAGCATGCTACACTTGCTCATCTTGTTGTCACTCCTACTCTCCTTGATAAAATCGCCAACAAGAAAAATAAAGACAAATTTCTTTGAGATATTTATGGGAGAATTCTTCGAGGCGAAGATACAAGTTTTGAAACCAATCATAGTGGAGTTATTAGGCTGAAAAGCAGGTTATGTGTGCCAGATATCCCTAAAATAAAGCGTGAAGTTTTAGATGAATGTCATAAGTCAAAATTCAGTATCCATCCAGGAGTTAATAAGATGTATAGAGATATCAAAAGAACCTTCTGGTGGAAGTCAATGAAAAGAGATATATCTATATAAGCGAGTCGCTGTGCTACTTGTCAACAAATTAAAAGCGATCAGAAGAAGATGGCGGGTTTACTCTAGCCTTTGGAGGTGCCCAGGTGGAAATGGGATCAGGTATCGATGGATTTCATCAATGGGTGCGATTGCATTGTGTGTGTGTCAGGAGGCCTTATGGTAGTTTCATTTTCCAAAAGCATGAACGGTTTTCTTTTAAAAAAATTTGCTTTATTTCAAAGCAATTGTTTTTGTTTACTGATACCAGTCCCATGACTGACCCGGAGTTTATTGTTTCCTTTCTAAACTCCGGGTGCCCATAATTTCCACACGGGTGCCTAGTAGCAGGTCTTCCGTGTTTTGGAGCTAGCCGAATTTTGAAGTCTAAGGGTTTGGAGGCTACTCGTTTTTGGAGGCTTTTGACTTGGAGATATTTTGATAACTTTCGGATCTCAAGGTTCTTAGTTTGGATGTTCGCTATCATTTCATTTCTTGGAAGACTTTCTTGGAATGCAATCACATGTTGTTCTGTTGTGATGGTCTATTTTGAAGTTGTGTTGTATATGTATAAAAATACTCTAATGTTGGTGATGATGTTGTAATGAATATTATGATGATGTTGTTTCTAGGATATTGAAGAATGGCACTTTATTTTGTTTCCGTTGTTTATATTCATCTAATGTTGTTATAAGCTCCATCCGAACTGGAATTCGACGTTCGAATCTCCGGCAGTCGAATACAAGTAAGGTATTTGATGTCGATTTTTGAACGCTGAATTTTGGGTCATGACAGAAACTCGCTTTTAGGATAGAGTTACCAAGCAGTTTAGTAGGAGTCTACAATATTTTCCATATTTCTCCTCTAAGGAAGTGTGTTCCAGATCCATAGACTACTATAACACCGACTGATTTGGAAGATTTAGCAGTGGAGCCGGACATGACTATAGTTAGGCATCTAGTACATATAATAGCTAAGGATGAGGGAAAGATAAGGAGAAAGGCAATCATATTAGTAAGAGTTTAGTGGAGTGACGATGATAGAAACTGTACATAGGAAACAGAGAGCATGATTAAGGACATTTATGCCGGTTTGTTTGATGGTATGTTTTACCTTTATATTACTGATATGTGTACCTTATTGTAATTTCGAGGATGAAATTCTTGAAGGAATATAGTCGGTGACACACCTAATTTTGGTTAACATTATTTAGAACATTTTATTAGATAAACTAAATAAAATAATGTAAAATGCTAAGAGGATTGGGATTTGATAATTACTAAAGGGTCATGCCTTAATAAGAATAATTAAAACTTAAGAAGGAGGAAATTATGATGAGGGCAAGATGGGAAAAAGGTGGACTCCCTAAACATATGCCCTTACATTTTCTTCCCCTTCATTTCATTATACATTCACACAAACAAGAAAAGGAGGTCAGCCATTTCTATGAGCATTCAAGAGGAGATAAAGCTAGGAATCAAGTAAAAAAGATTAGGGGAAACCAATCTAATAAAAATCTCTACCTTCTTAATCCACTCAATGTGAATAATAAATATATGTATCTCACGTTTATTTATTGTTTTCGGTTTTGAGATTAAATCCGAACCGTTGACGATATTATGCCATGTTTTAAAGTATAGAATGATTATATGTTTAGAAGTGAATTTCTAAGATTTATTAAATAAGTGATATGTTTGAGTTGGAAAACCTATCATATGACACCCAAATAATTGAAATTTGGATATGATATTAGAAACTTTATTTTAGAAATGGATTTTAAATTTCATAATTTTCTGATAATGTATGAATATTTTATGATTTTTCCATGGGAATAAAATGGACTCTTTCGAGTTTTAATTATTAAAAATAATTAAATAAAGTTTTTTGCTCAAACTTTTATAAGATGAATAATATAATTAAGTGGATTTATTGAGGTTTTTGTGGATTTTTCCCAAGTAGTCATGATTTAATATGATTTATTTAAGCTAGAAAGGCTTAATTAATTATTAAGATATTAATATAAATTATAGGGTCGCTAATTACTTTGGAAATGATAAAAATATGCTCTTTGGCAGTTTTTTGAAATGATTCCGGCAAAGAATTTGTTATTCGATACCATTTAGATAACTAGTTGGGGTTGGTAGAAAAGAAATTGCTTTTATAAGTAAATTTGCAGTTTTCATGTTAATTACGAAAGAGCCATGACGGCAGCATCGTCCCCGCCCCTATCTCCTCGCCATTATCTCATAGTGATGCACATGATAGCAACTAACGTTGGTATGGAGCGAATTGGCTAAGGCCGAAGAGACTTGGAGTCGTCTTCGCCGACAATGATCTTGCCGCATGATTTTAAATGTCGCATTTTATATAAGAGACATATTGCTGCTTTTCTTAAACAATGTCGCCGACCCCAATAATTTCAAAGAGACAATGTTTCCGAAGTGGCTTTTTCGGCTATATGATGCCGCCTATTTATGACTTCGACCTTATAGGCATAATGCCACTACTTATGACTTCGACAGTATATGATGCCGCATTTTATTCTTCGACTTTGTTCCTTTTAATTATTTCAAAGAGGGAAATGATGCCGCTGCTAATGATTTCGGTACTAATGAGGCCGTTATTTTCAATATGGCAATGATGTCAATAGTAATGACTTTGGCCCTATTTTGTTGTTGGTTTTAAGCTATACAAACCTAAGCTCTTCGATTTCGACATTATAAGAAGTGCGAAGAGGAGTTTTGGCCTTGTGTTTTGAAAGTTAAGTGTTTTAACTAGTTTTGAGGGGCAAAGACCCTCTTTGGCAATATCCCTCGCCACTTTTATCAATATAAAGGCTTTATATTATTTTGGTCTTATGGCCTATGGTTTTGAAGGGCGATTACCTTAAATAATTTCAAAGTTCACCAATATTGTCTTGTTAAAGCATACACCATGGCATAATTATTTTGTATTAAGCAAAGGGCAATAACTTTCCTTGTTTTTAAATATGATTTCAAGGGCAATATCATTTATAAAAAAATTGTTTTCAAGGAAATAAAAAGGAAACTTAGCCCAGTATGTTGGTAAAATGATTATTGTTCTTATCACTTTTGGGTAAATTGGGATAAGATAAATAGACTCACAAATTAGAACGTCGGTTGGAACTGGTGTATGGTAGCGCCATATACTTCAGCTGTTAGCCCCTAGCTGATATTAGTCCAAAATTCCATTGCGTATGACTTTGTCATGGGTAAGACTAAAAGTAAGTGTACATACAGAAAGTAATCCATAAAGATGAGTTAGGTTATTGGTGAGCCCGTAAAACCATTAGGATCGGTTAACCCTAGGATAATAAGTTTCGGACAGACCATCTAGTTTTCTTCCAATAGAATGGTTAAAAATTTGATATATCTGATAGGCCCAAATCAGCCATGTCGGTTGGTATTTACCCTGTGAAAACTAAACATTAGGACAGATAATCAAGATTACCCAAGTTGCATGCATACCTATCATTGTTATTTTAACGAATTGGGTTGCAGGACTATGATTTGCTGAAGATATATTTTTAAATGATACTAATGAGGGGAAAACTAGTTCCATTCAATGGTGTGGTTTCACTAGATATAAATTAATCGAGATGGCATATTATTATTCACATCAGACATACTGCCTGAGTCGATGTTTATGTTTTCCCGTAGATTCCCAGGTGCTAAAAAATTAATCTATGTAGGTTGGGAGTGAAGGTCTTTTAGGTTAAGGAGGTTTGAAGAATAAAGCTTCCGAAGACGTGCAGGAGGCAGAAGCTAGCCATATATGGATCTATTTATATTTATTTTCCGTTGTGTTATGTCAGTTATTGTATGAATGTATTAATAGTAAAAGTTTCTGTCTATTTAGTAACTCTAATCATCCAAGTGGGTATCTTCATATGTCGCTCTTGCCGTAATTTGTAATAATTATATCTTAAATTAATCCATACAATGTTGGGACTATGTAACTACTATGAAATGCTGATTTGAAATGTAATGAAAAAAGTTGTTTTGAAATTATTTTTAAATTTTTTTATATTCCTGTGCTTTTGATGTAATGAATACCATTAACATGGTCGCATTTTATCACCGAAAAATAATAATATAAATGACTACAGCATCTGTAGCGCTTAGTTTCGGGCTTCAAGATGGGGATATTACGCCTACCATCTACACTCTTCACCAAGGGATAGAGAAGTTGAGAAGGTCGGAACGTGATAAGTATAAAAGACATAATTTCCATAAGCAATTGTTTTTAAAACTAGATAGTTGATTTGTCGACGATCGAACTTGACCAATTAACTTAGGAAGTGTATAAAAGCTTCATGGGTTCATACAGTTCAAGATCCCTATGGCGGACACATTGATATGAAACATCTCTAGCTTTAAGAATGTGAGTATATATACAAGATCCCCGAAGGAGGACTCATTTATATCGTTTGCTTACTTCTAAAAGACGCAAATTCATTAACTAAAAACTCATCGATCATGTTTTGAAGGGTTCAAGATCAGATAGGTATATTTATGTACTACATACTAAAAGCCACTTCAAAACTAGGATACGAGTCAAAGTTTTGGAATCAGTTGTGAAGTGGAATGTTATAGAGTTGAACTGTCTATTTTAAGGTTATGTCCATAGGAGATGTCAGCATCGTTGGACGACTTGTACTAGAATCCTTAAAGAGATTCATGATCAATTCGAGTAATGGATGCTGAAGGCGGCTTCACCATCGGAAATGATAGAAAACAGAGTAGGAGCATTGCCATTGGGTTTAGCTAACCTAAGGGTATATTAACTCCATGTCTAGAAATGCTTATCGATATTGCAAGCGAGAGTTGATGATGTTCTACATCATGTGTTTAGGTGTAGAACAGTTATGCTTTCTTTTGAGGTATATTTATCTAGTACGACACTAGAAAGGTAGTTTCTGACCCTTATCAGGAGATTCGCCTCGATGTATGGAGTGCACCTCCAATGGAAAATCCATAAATGAACGATTTTTAGCGATTTTAGATGTACTTCTAATTGGTCTTGTTATGAGACGCAAACAACACAACTATTTTTTGATTTATATTTATACTTCTGCTATTTATTATATAATTATATTTACTTATCAAATGGTTTGGTATCTTTTGAGAGGAAAACTATTACGGTGATTTGTATGCTCTTAAAAGTTACTATTATATGGAAGCATGTTTTGTGAGCTTCTCACACCAGACTTATGTTTGACATGCGTTTTCTATTTTTCATAAATTCCTCATGTATTCTTTCGATGGGTTGAGGAAAGCAGGTTAACTATAGATGCTCCAGAGCTTCAGGAGATGAGCTAGAGGCTTACATTTTTCTTTCCATTTCTATTTCTATTCACCATTATTATGTATGTATCAACATTATGAGGATAGACGTTTGTAATTGTTTAGGCTGACGATAGTACTTAGGTTTAGTGAATCTGAAATTACTATGTATTTTAGAGTAACCCTTTGTACTATCTTTTTGGAAATTGTATATTATTGCATCGCTTGTGAGATTCTAATATAGTGTTCATTCTTTCTTTTTTTATTTCCTTTTATTTTACCCTAACAATATGTCTTTTTGATACTTGGGATTTCAGCACACGAATACCATGAATGTTTTAGTATCAACATTCGAGGGTCAAAAGTTGTGTTGTTACAACCTCAATGGACGATATATATATTTTTGATATGTCAACATAAATAAATTTTTACAGTTTTAGAAACTCTTATGTTTAAAATATATTTCTGTACAGAAACCCTATTAAAATTTATTTTATAATTAAATTAATTGTTATTCTTTTATAAAAGAATTTTGAGTGGAATTTTTTTCCGAAGTGAAGATAATCAAAGATATGGTACTACTTAGGTCTTTAACATTTTATCTAAGACTCGATAAAATACTAATACAAATTTCTTTAGCTCTTTGTGCTTTTATTATTGAATTCATCAAAACTCACGAGTCTTCAAATATATCTTGATCAGCTCTTGATTTATCTTGATAAGTTCTTCAAACTTTTATTCAATCTTCATTTGTATGGACCAGTTAATATTCATTATATCCTACATTATATACTTAATAACTCATGAAAATATTAGTAACAGCATTTATATGTTTGTTCTCATCAAAATCTACACTTGGGTATCAACACATCATAACCTTTATATAGTTATTCTAACTACAATATATAATGCAGTTATTATCTTTCAACAAATTGAAAGGAATTTATTTTTGAACTATAAAATTATGGTTATATTTAAATATTTTAAACGCATTTATTTGATGCAGCAATAATTTTGGTTGTATTTGATGGTTTATTCAAATTTAGTACAATTATAATTTAACTACCTTAAGAAAACGCAGTATACTACAACAATTTTAGTATTATTTTAAGTTCATTTGAATTTTTTAACTGCATTTATGTGATACAGTAATAAGTTTAGCTATATTTGATAATTTTATGTAGTCTTAATGATGTTATAAATTATCTACGTTAAGAAAATACAGTTATAATTTAACAGCGCGTTTTAAATTAATTTGACTATATTTGAAGATTTTAACTATATTTTATGTACTGTCGTGATAATTTTGACTGCATCAAATAACCTTACTCAATCTTAATGCAATTATAATTTAACTCCATTAAGAAAATGCAGTTATAATTTAATAGTATTTTTGAATTATGAATGGTTGCATTATATATTTTAACTGTATTTATGTAATGAGCTAATAACTTTGGTTATATTTAATGATTTATTCAAACTTTATGCAATTTTAGTTTAACTGCATTAAGCAAATGCGGTTGTTATTTGGTTGTACTTTTCTTGAATAATGCAATTATGGTTGCATTCTAATATTTAAACTGTATTTATGTGTTGAAGTAATAATGTTGGCCGCCTTTAATAATTTTTTAAGATTGTAGTTATAATTTAATTGTATTAACAAAATGAAGAAATAATTTTAATTGCATACAAAGTATGAAATCGACTTTAAACTGAATATTTATTATTTTTAGTCCTATTGATTCAAATGTTGTAATTATTGTAATATTTGAACGATGTTGTTATAAATACGTTATTTATATGAAAAAGATATTGTTTTCGAAGAAAATTCAATGACTATATATTAACATATGCATAACACATATAATTTAAAAGATCACAATTTTTTCGATTTAAGGGTGAAAATGGTTTGTGAGATTTCTTCAGAACTTATAGCATTTTAAATATTGAAATTAAAATAAGATGTGAAATATTAATATGGATATGAAAACAACATGTGGTTGCGAGAGAAAGACATAGTCAATGACCTAATTTACAGAGAAATTAGGAGGGCGGTTCCCTTGGGACAGTTGGTTTCACAAATTAATTTTGAAATCTTTCTTTTTGTCATTACCAATTAATTGTGAGACCGTTTCATAGACCTATATAATTGATTGTTAATTAACTATGCAATCATTTTATATGCTAATGTAATTATCTGCTCAATTAACTGTGAGAATTTAAACGTGCCTATTATAACATATGCTTATATAATTGGTATTCATTTCCATGGTGTGTCCTTGCACATTCTTTCTTCATCTTTTCTACTACTAATTCATTGAATCAATCCATTGTTGTTAACATATTTGATTTGACATACATTTGAAGTACATAATTTTATCAAATATATATATGGACTTGAATGAAAAATCCTCTATGTTTTAACTAGTTTGGCATCTTGAGAAAGAGTGATCTAAGACCATATAATTTCAAGAAACTATTTAAAATCTCCTTCTTTTAAGTTTTAAATATAAAACCACTCCTACTCAAAAATAAGTTTTTAAAAAACAAGACGATGTTTTTAGTGTTGGCTAAATAGTAAATATTTGCAGTTTAAACTATAAATATTTGCTATTTAAACTGCAACTATTTGTAGCAAAAGTAGAAAATATTTACATTTCTATAAATAAACTGAAAAAATTGGTCGTAGAAACATGTGTTTTAGTTCAAATTAATTTTTGAAAAAAAATAAAAAATGAATTTATCCAAAATAAATATAGGAATGTAACATAAAACATGATTTTAAGCAGTGTTTTTCGTGTATCAAACTTGAAAACAAGAGACAAATATTAATTTCCACATGACTTATTCCAATAAATACTAAGATTGGTATAAAAAAATCAACTTTCTCCATCTTACGCAAATTATCACTATTTGATGTAATAATTACTAAGAGAAACTGAGAAAGTGGAAGTTTTTTAATCTAATTATTAAAATCACTTTTTAACAATTAATCACATTCTCTTTTATAGAATCTATTTAGTTATTTGAACTACTACTAAATTGTAATGAAACAGGTCCATTCATTTTGAATATTAAATCTAAAAAGGTGATACAAAGCTCATTTCTATAATGTTTCATTAATTCAGTACGAGTAGTTTCTATCTGGTGATCTGATGATCGGTTTGTATCCATCCTTAGCAATGATTACCAAGAGAGAAATATAAGGAAAATGTTATGATGTGTTCTAAGGGAACATGTTAAGACTGATTAAATTACCAAAATGACATTCTGATTTCCATATATTTTTTATGTTTTAAATTTTTGAACAAACAAATTTTTTTTATCAGATAAATATCTTTGTTAACATTTCTCTAGGGCACACATTAACAACAGCAAAATATAATTTAACATATGAATTTATGTATCCTCAAATCTTGAGTCATTTTCCACCCAAAATTACACCTTTGAATTACAACAAACTTAATTAAATATACTAAGTATTAATAAATTGAACGCGGGAGACTTGAGAATGCCAATTCCATAATCTCTTTCAATTGTGCCTTTAAGTATTAATACAAAGGTGACACTCTTAGGTAAACATTATATGTACATACATTCTTTAGAATTTGGGTAAACTGAATCGTTTATACTTGATAAATATTTGTATTTTAATATATTTTGACGATCTTGAAGTTTACGAATAACCACTTATTCTAGGAGCAGCCTGTTTAGTTATCAAATACAGAGTTGGATCAACGTTTTTATTTCAATGGATATTTTTGGACAAACAAAACGTTATATATTTTAAAAGTTTATTGGGTATCAATAGATGCCACCGGTCGACCGTAGGTACTAATGAACGTGGAGTGAACGTTAGCCGTGAACAACCATGTCTATTCGAAGAGGTGCAATTCTTCCTGATGGATGTTGCTTCATCTGGTACCTTTTCTAAAAGTTTTTCCTTAAGAGAAGCAACTCCTCTTTGCACCTTCCATCATCTATATAAGCAGTGTTAGGCACTGCATTTTAAATAATTATATTTTGTGATCAAATCCTTTTCTTCTTTCTCTACTGTTGGCAGTTATTAAAAAATAAAAATTATACTTTATTCTTAGCATGATCAAAGTGGTACAAACTTTGAATCGAGTAACGTCGTTAAAAGCCATTGTTGAATCCTGAAGGGAATAGTTCGATAGTCTTTTTGTACTGAAGTGAAAGAAAGATGACTTTGTGTGTAGAGGACACATATTGAATGCACTTTCTACACCCGTCTGTAATGCAAAACAAAGCTTGAAAACTACGATGGCACTATGGAATGCACCAGAGAACAAATACCATGTTCTGAGGCGAGTAACAAGAAATTTTTTATTTGATTTTTGTTGAATTTAGAACGAATGAATATAAAATGACCATCGAACAAGTAAATAGGATTTTACTTATTGTCAATCATCTTAAAGATAACCATATAATGCTTCGTGAATCATTCATGATTGGGGTTATCATATCCCGACTTCCCTCATTTTGGAATGACTATAAGAAGAAACTAAAACATGCCTAAGTAGAGTGTGATTTAGAAGCCTTACAACGTCATCTTCACATAGAAGAAGACTCATGTAAATGCGAATAAATCTATAGTCAACAAACTGAATTTCAATCCAAAGCCAACAATGTTGAAGAAATTCATCCATCAAAGCCAAAGAATGTAAATAAAAAAATAAAAGCAAAGAATGAAAAAACAAATGGTGCTTGTTTCTTTTGAAACAAGCCCGACCACTATGCCTGTAACTATCGTCAACAAAAGAAACAAAAATTGAATGTGGTCGAAGGGAAACTTACAACTATAGTGCAAGAGGCAAACTACGTTAGTTGAATAGAAAATGACTAGTGACTCAACACTGGAGCAATAATATGTATATAAAAAAGCCGTAATCTTTTTAAGACTTATGATGAAATAAAAGGAGAAGGAAATGAACTTATCAGGGCAAATAAAGCTCATAACAAAGTCATTGGAAAAGGCAGTATTGAAATTCCATTCACTTTAAGAAAAAATCTTACTTTAATCAATGTATTTATGTACCTGATATCTGTATGAATCTTGATTTAGATACCTCCTTAATACACTATAAGGAATACGATCATTTTTGATGGCTCCAAGCCGTCGAAAGCTGTTGGAAACGCCATCGGTATATAGAACATAGCTTTCTTCCATTTCTGACGGAATTGACGATAGATTTACGACGGCCTTCGTTGCCTTTTTCGATGGAAGTTCCGACGTTTTTTCCGACAGTGAAGACGTCCATGTGGCTTAAAAATACGCTAGAAAGCCGTTGGAAACCGTCGGTATATACGACCAGTTAGCCGTCGGAATATTTCAACCTATAAGCTTTCGAAAACCGTCGGTAGCAGTCGGAAATCTGGGTAAATTTTTTTTCAGCAGCCCAACAGCACATCAATATCAATATATATCACAACACATGTAACAACCCGATATTTTCTGCCATTCGCATTCACACATGCCGGACTTGAATTGCTCAAAATACCGCATTGTAAATAAATTTGGAGCAAATGAAATGCAATCACAGAAACACAGACATAGAAATATCAGAATAACTCGCAGTGGAAATTAAAATACCATAGTAGTTCATGAAGCTACTATAAAAAAACTCTCAAAACATAATACATAATATCAGTCTAAAAAACATATACAATAGAAATCTCAAATACATAGCAGTTTATAAATACTAGAGCTGAAATAGAAAAACTGAAACTGAAAGGGAATAGATAATTAGACAACTAGAATCTCCAGCGATTCCTAGCTCCAGAAAGAAATTCAAAGCTAAGCTGTAAATAGTCAGGCAGACCCGAGCGTAAAGTAAAACACAAAACACTCGAGTCAGGACATACATACTTATATAATGTAAATCAACTCAAGTGAACTATAGTAGTAATACACAATAACTTAAATGATGCTTGGGATCACCCATCCTCTAAGGATCCTTTAAACCATAAATTAAATAAATCCCGTGGTTAAAATTCAAAAATGGTATTTTATATTTTGAAATAAAATATCATTTCAAAATTCAATATCATTCAAAATCCATTTCAAAATATCATATTTCCCAAACCACATTCATTTTATTTAAAATACCATTTCTACACACATTTCACAATAGTTTATATTTCCAAAACAAATTACTTCATTTATACCATTAAATTGAAGTTATTATACTTAATAATTAAATTATTAAATTTACAAAATTTAAATCTTTCAAAGTTCATTTATTCACTTAAATTTATTAAAACAATGAAAATTCAAATTTCGCAGCATTTAGAAAATGCTACGGAAAGTTATGTTTAAAACAATTCAATTAGCAAAAGACAGCATTTACAATGCTATAATAGGTTTTAGATTTCAAATAATATTTTAGTTAAATTCAGCAACTACAACACCTACAAAGTGTTGTAATAGCCCTTAATTCATTTTAGCCATTTAGTTCATTTTTATCAATTACAGCATTTACAAATGCTGTAATATCCTTTACATTAGAAATAATAACATTTCAAAAACGTTGTTAGTTAAATTTCAAATATTCAATATAATTTGACAAACAATTTAAATTTTTATTTAAGTCATTTTAAACTTATAGAATCATATATTTTCACCTTTAAAACAATCATTTAAAATACCCTTATATTCATGATTTTATAAAGTTAAATTTTCATTCAAAAATCAATTTAATAATAATTTACTTATATAATTCAACATTCAATTTTAATTCTTTATAACTAAATTTTTACTTCACACTTAAGTTTAAATTTCCAAATATAATTTATATTTCATTTTATTTACTTAACTTAAAATTCATTTTAAACAAAATTCACAAATTTCCAATCAAAGTTATATTTCAAATATTCAACTTAAATATTCATTTATTTAACCCTTTAACTTATTCAAAAATCATTAACACTTTACAAAATCATTTTAAATCCATTTTAGTTCAATTTTTCTCATATTTCCTACTTAATTTAAGTTCCATTTATAACCAACTCATAATTTCCAAAATAACTTATATTTCAAATTTCTAGCCTTACTATTAATTTATTCCACTTATAAATTTTCAGAAAATCAATAATACCTTAAAAATCATTTTTATTAAGTTTAAATCAGAATATTATAATATTTACATTTCTAAATTACTCTAAAAAAATTAGAAACATATATATTAACCACGGGTCTGTATATCATTTTTTAGCCTAGGTAAAGTGATACAGATAATATATCATTTCAATCCGTAATTTATAATGAAAATCCGAGTTTGATCATTTCAAACCCGCAATCCCAAGTAAGAATGAAATAAATAAAAATCGTTCAAGCCTATCATTTCAGCCCATAATGATTTTTTCTTATTTTAAAGTCCGTTCGGGTATGTATCATTTCAACCCACAGTGATTCTAATCTATATGGAACTGGCAATGTTTGATAACTAGTATAAATAACAGAATAGCATGATATAATGGTAACAAGTGATATAACAGGTGTAGTAACACGTGTGAGCATCATATGAGTATAATATAAGTAGATATAGCATGATGATATACATTTACAGATTCAAATGATGTCGGTTTATCAGTTATATAAGTACATATTAGTTTGGTTAGATTTACTCACTTGTCAAAAGCTGGAGATAGCCACTGAAGCACGCACACTGAAACTACGAAGGCACGATAACATAGAAATGACTTGAGAGTGGAGAGCCAAAGCTAATTGCCTTGATACATTTAAACAAAACAATACAATATATATAAGTTTCAAAACCAAATAAACACTAAAAATGCTAGAAATCAATGCCCAGAACCAAATCAAATGCATTGCACTTCTTCTCAACTTCACATGGATCAGAAAAGGATGGATTTAGCATGGCCATGGCATGCACTAAGGGCTGGGTTTGGTTCAAACAGGGTCGGCCTACTTGGTTTGAATGGTGATGAAGTATATGTGTGCAACAATTTACATAACAAGGCAAATATCAACATTTCTATGCTATAACTTGGTTCGGCCAGAGGCTATATAGTCAGGTCCAGATGTCTAGGTGGTGGTGGATGATGTGGCAGAGGGTGGTGGTCTGGTTTGAGGTGGTGGTGGTGGAAGAAGTGGCGGAAAAAGGTGGTTGAAGGTGGTGGTACCAAGTTTGGCTCGGTTTATAGATGTAGTGATGGTTTATGTGGATTTTGGTGGTGTCTCTTGCTTTGGTGTGCTCGGCCTGGTCATGGTGGTGATCTAAGGAGGTTGCTGATTAGGTCATAGAGTGGTGGAGGTCGGCCAAGGACTGGAGGAGGGAGGAGCCGATCTACAAAGTCGAGAAACAAAGTGCAAAATCATGTAGAAAATAGAAAAAAACAAGAAAAAGAAGGAGAATTTTACATCAACTCTTTCAAGCAATGGTCATATTTTTTTTTAGATGAGAAATATATTTGTGATTCACATGAAAATGAGAAAGTGGCTGAAAAGGAAAAGAAGCATACGGCCAAAAATAAATGATGTAGGTTAAGAAATGAAAAGGTGGAAGGTAAAGAGGCTTAGGAAGGTAAAGAGTTCAAAACCTTTCAAATTTCCAACCATTTTCTATTAATTTTTAAATACATAAAAATGCTGGTAATATAGATAAATAATCTCAGAAATAAAGAAAATAAATAAACAAAATAAATAAATAAATTTTAAATAAAATCGATTAAATAAAGAAAATAGCAATATATATATATATATATATATATATATATATATAACTAGGCTTTATAAATTAAAATAAATTCAAATAAACTTTAGAAAAATTATAATATCACTTCAAAATAATAAAAGACAAAAATACACACAAAGTAACATATTAACACATATTAAAATAAAATATGACAATAAAAATATAATTTATATAATTTAAAATAAACAAAATTGTTAAATAAATCAAATTACACTCAGTATTGAAATATATATAACTTTCACAGTTTATCTCTGTTTCCAACGAAACGGAAAGCAGTATTCAAGTTATTGAATCTATTTCCATAATAAAAGATAAAATTTAAGAATTTAAATATCTAAATTTGAAATTTAAAAATCAAAGTTTGACCCAAATTGACCAAAATCAACATTTCAGGAAAATATTCAATTTATACCAGTTTGAAATTATAATTCACATAATAATCAAAGTTTATATTTAAAATGAAAATTTTGAAATGAAACAAGTTTAAAATAATTTCAAAATGAAATAAAGTCGAAATTAAAATATACGTAAAAGTCTAGGGTTGTTACAACACATCAAAATCAATATATATATATATATATATATATATATATATATCAGATATAGAAGCTAAAGTCAATATCAATATCAATAATAATATAAAACTCAAACATTACCATCTCAAACTCAAATATTCCAATCAATACAAACCAAACCATCCATCATCGCCATAAAAAGTCAAAATCCAACACCAATGTGTAATATATACATCCAACATCAAACCTCACAAATAAATATCATGCACCAAATATCTACAAATCAACATCAACATCTCTCATTGTATATATACACAAGTTTTAGAAACAAAAACTACAAAACGTACCTCATGACCCGTCATCGGCTTCAGAACCAATAGACGAAGGGAATGCTCCATAACTCACCATATACTCGGCCAAATGCGGGTTCAGTTGCTTCATTTGAGCTGCTCGAAGGCGATCCTTCTCCTACATCTGTGCAATCTACTGTCAAAACCCATTAGTCTCAGTGTTGTCCTGAGCCTTTTGGTAGGCCCTTTGTCAGGCCGGAACCTATGAAACAAGCCGAATATGTTTGATTTATCGCGTAACTTTTATAAAATTTAAGCAATTTTTACAACTTAGTTAATTTTTTATAAATTACCAATTGATTGTCATAGCCGAAGGGCCTATTTCTGTATGTCGGGTCCATAACAGAGTCAAAGATGCGTCCTCCTCATCAGTGGTCAATTGCTCCCATCCGGAATGCTCAAGCATCTGCGCACATGCTTGCATAAATTTTTTCTACAATGCAAAATTAAGTTCAAATAAATATTACAAGAAATCATTATAATGATTTATTACTAATTAATTAAAATGATCATTATTATTAACTTATAACTTAAAATATACTTACATGTGCGGCGTATACTTCATCATCCTCATGCCAAACATACGTCACAGATCCTTCGTCGTTGATCTGTCTGACGGCATGAGTTTGTGCAAATACGTCCATATGCGAGATAGGGGTCTCATTCGCTCTTTCCTCCAATAATTGGTGTATATTATTGTTGCTCATACAAATTTAAAAAAAATATAATAGTAACTGCAATTAATCAATTTATTAGGTCCTCGCGGTGATGCATAAATGATTTCGGGCCACCATGGTGTGTGACTGGCCATTTCTGCCTATTCGACGAGTTTCTTTCCGACGCCGCCTGCAAATTTAAAAATTAATACTGAACAAAATAAGGTAACAACAAATAGACTTACCCTGAACGCATCGCTACCCCACCAGCCCAAGCATCTCATACACTGGCACTCATCCAGTTTGGCTTCTTTCCAGGGTTTTTGATGGTCGATATCATATCCTGGTAATTCTTTGCAACTGTGGACTTCCAATGGTGTTGACAAAGAGCAACATCCTCCTCTTGTAGGTTTACCGCACCCTGTATATATGTTGAAAAAATATAAGTTATAAATTTATACTTAGTCAACAAATTGTAAAGTAATAATATATAATGATATATAATTTTACACTTACCAGGAAGCCCTACCAGATGCTCTCCCGGACATGCATAGGGATCTTACTCCATTTTGGCCAGCATGTGGTCATACAGCTCATATATGCCTGCCTAGATATGCTGAGAACTATATTGGAAGGCTCAAGCTCAAAACCCCTGCATTAAATATGATACAGATAAATCATGACTAATATATCGTAAAAAATATTTATAATGCTGAATTAAATCTAATACTTACGAGCCATCTATTTTCGGTAACAATATAGCTACCGGTATGCGGTGCCTCCTAGGACGAGTCGCTGCCATCTCCTCCACTGTGAACGGTCCCTCTTTGAGACAAAGAGGGGAAACCAGACTGCGAAGAACTCTACCGCCTAAAAAAGACATCTGTAATACCTGTCATATACATATTATTTTATTATGGCATAAAATATCATTCAATTATGAGTAAACATATCAATATTTAACATCAATAACAGCATATAACATACAAAAAAAGTGTAGCATCAATACTATGATAAATTACCTTTTTTTCAACATGTATACTATTAAATCAGTCCTCGTCGTTTTCTAATTCAGACTCGGTCTCGTACTCTATATTATTTTCCTCTATGGTCACAAATACTTCTACTAATACATTTGATTCATTATTTATAGGTCCAAAATCGGTTCGACCATCTATTATTGCAGTTTTTCCATTTCCCTCGATATCCACTTGGTACGCTTGTTCATTTGGAATATTCTTTCCGTCAAACGCAAATCTTGCCTTTGTTTTAAAAACCGCCGACCAATCTACTTTCTCCCTTTTTAGAGATGGATAAAGAGCATAATAACTTGTAAGGCTTGTTTTGCTAGTATAAACGTATCGTACTTATGATAACGCGATGTATGCTTTATATCAATAATATTATATTTTTGGTGCACATTGACTCCAAAACCTGGAACATTACCGAACCAGTCGCTTCTAAAAATAAACTTCTTCCGTAGGACTGGTGAAATATACAATTGCAAAACCTGATTTAACATGCCGTAAAAATCATTTATGTGATCATTTAGATCATCACTACCTTTAACATATACACCAGTATTGTTAGTTAATTTTTCAACTCCATATTCTTTTGTGTTGAATTTGTTTCCATTGACAAAGAATATTAGATATGTCTTGACTTTTCTTTTAGGTCCCATCGCAAGATGTTTCAACCCTTCGTCGACCACACAGAAAACCAAGTTGCAAAATTTTTTCTGATATCGCCGCATGGATGCTGTGATTTGTAAATATTACATATATGGGTAATATATTGCATTATAATGAATATACACATGTATTATTCAAGTAAATAATTTTAGATGTGTTATTTAATAATACCCAACAAATGGTGCAACTTCTGTACAATTAAGAAAAACATATGTGTGGGCTATATGGTAATCTTTGTCGTCTAACCATACTACACACATTTTCCAGCAAGGTATCCCTGCTATCTAAAAATAGACAGCACTGATTCAAAAGAATCTTGTTCAATGCCCTCATCATTTCGCATAGCACTTTCAAAAGATAAGTTCACATGGCTATTGACACAATGAGAGAAAAAGAACGAAGCTACTTCTTCAATATATGATTTGCATATCAAACCTTCAAAAGTTCACATGTCTTACTTTTATTTAGATGATTTAAGTACTTGTTAACAATAATTATAATTAAGTTTTATTACACGTAGTAAAACTAAAATTTAACATACTCAATGTTAATACCTTTCAAACGGATACATCCATCCATATTGCACAGGACCTCGAAGACATGCTTCAGATGGAAGATGAATAGGCAATGCTCCATTACGTTAAAGAAACCTGGAGGAAATATTTTCCCTAGTTTGCACGGCAGCATAGGAATTTCTTCCTCAAGTTTCTATAGACGATCAACCTTTAACGTCGTTGAACAAAGCTCCTTATAAACAAACTAAGTTCTGTTACAACCATCTAATATTTTTTTTGAGCAATAGTTCTTTGAAAGCAACGGATAATAAATGTTTCGTCGTTACATGAAAATCATGATTTTTCATCCCACTCGGTTTACCATTCTTATAGTCGACACATCTACGCAGAGTAGAGGAAATTCCATTAGGAAATCATAATCATTCCACTCACTTTAACAGAACTTTAACGTAGTTACTGTCTAGCTCGTAGCATATTTTAGGTTTTTTGTGTCATTTGGCTTCATGTGAAGCTCGGGATGATTTCATATTGTATCTATATCACATCTTGATTTTAAATCGTCATTAGTATTTCCTTCAACATTCAGAACTATGTTACATACATTATCGAACACATTTTTCTCGTTGCACATCGCGTCGATATTATGACGAATTAGAAGATTTTTCCAATAAAGAAACTCTCAAAATATACTTTGTTTGCACCAATTTTGAATCGTCGATTTACCTTGAATTTCAATTTGTTTGCCAGTTTCATGTATCTTTGGATAATCCTTTACAAGGACATAAATATCTTCGCTTGACCAAATTGTTGATGTTCGCAAGGTATCAAATCTATTAGTTATAAAGTTTTTCTTCCTTTCTAAAAGGATGATTAATATGGAGAAAACACTGAGGATATTCAAACCATAAAATTTTCTTCCGAAGCGGTGAAGAAAATGCTCGTGTTTATTCTATGCAAAAAGGATAAGCTAGAACGACCAGTTGTACTCCAACCCGAAAGCAATGCATATGTAGAAAAATCGCTTATGGTCCATAACAAAGAAGCGAACATATGAAAATTCTTTTTTTTTTGAAATGTCGCATGTTTCAACACCTTCACACCACCTTTTTTTCAACTCTTCAATCAACGGTTTTAAATATACATCGATTCCTTATGTCGGATCATCAGGGCTAGGGATGACAATAGTGAGAAATATATATATAGAGTTTTCATACGCATTCACAGAGGTTAATTGTAAGGTGTAACGATTATAGGCCAAGATGAATATTTTGAACCAAATTGAGAGAATGGTGAAAATCCATCCGTACATAAACCAAGTCTAACACTACGGCTCTCCGCTGCGAAAACGGGGTATGTCTTATCAAAATGCTTCCATGCTTCTTTATCAACTGGGTGTGTTAACGTACCTTCTTCCTGTGTTCTCACACCGTGCCATCTCATATGATGCACGGTTACAGAAGATGCATATAACCTTTGAAGCCTAGAAGTGAGGGTAAGTAATGCATACGCTTGTATGGAACTTCCTTTACCTTCTTTTTTCTTGGTTTGTATCTTTCCTGATTACATATTTTACAATTCCTAAGATTTATGTCTTCTTTCCAAAACAACATGCAACCATTTAAACATGTACCTATTTTTTGATACGGCAAACTAAAAGCAAACATAAGTTTTTTCACTTCATAATGATTTTCACACATTAAATTATCGGATGGCATAAGCCATTTTGCTGCTTGTATTATAATTGTAAACTCAGCTTCTGTGAAGTTGTATTTTGATTTCATCGCAATGTATTCTATAGTTATTGACAGCTGAGTACCGTTGTCCCAAAGGGGTTTCTTAGTAGCATCCAATAAATCATAAAAAAAAATTCTCCAATACTTGGTTCTTCTTCGACATTAACATTGCTACCATCAACTTCAAAAGCAGAAAATATTGAACGTGCTGCATCTTCAACCATATCTTTATGAGATTCGTCGGAACAATTTTAGTATCCATCTCATCCTCGGAATGTACATGATTAGGTGGTATTAGTTCTCCATGATGATCCTATACAAAATAATTCAGAACGGAACCATATTAGCGCAAATGAACAATTACCATATGCAGTAACAAATGCTTCAACAATTTGCACCTACTACATGGACAATGAATTTCTTCGTCATTCACATTATTACTTAAAGAGAAATCAATAAAGACGGGTACACCATTTTGAAAATGTTCACTTATTGAGCCTCCAATTTCTCATCTTGGTTGGTACATGCAGCTCCGATCGATAAAATAATTGATCATTTTTCCTACTTTAAAACATAAAAATGTATTAATCATTTATGTATTTACATTTTACCTTTCAATTAAATCATACATTTAAATTTTCGCAAATATATAATATTATTCTATTTAATTTTACCTTCAAACAGATTGACACAAATTATTACATGAATACAATCTATAATTTTTAGATTATTGTTTTACACTTTGATAGTTTGTCATCTCACTTCCCATTACAAACATGGTAGTAATTATATTTTGTAAATTATTTTATTTTAATGATTCAACAAAATATCAGCCGCACATCCCCTCTGTTCCATGTATTGTACACATATGCATGTATACAAGGAACAAAAAGAAAGTGTTATCGAATTTTATGAGTCGTTTAAAATGTAAAGATTTGCAAAATATAATTACCTTATTGTGTTTATAATTTGTCCAATACAGGAACAAATTTGACAAATATTGTATCGGATGAATATAAATGTCAGTTCTATATAAAAAAGAATATCTATACAATGATTGTATACAGTACTTGTTAGATTGGGCCAAAAACTCTCAAAGGGATTTATAAAAAGTAAATCGTATTATACAATAATTTTTACAATAGTTTATTTACATAATAAGAAACACATAAACTAAATCGTCGTTTTCATCATCTTGAAAACTCATACACTAAATTCTAAGCATCGACACTAATTAATCCAAACTAGCCCTAATGCGTGTATGCACTAATTAGCCAACGCATATACACCAATTAATGCACAGATACACTAAACGATTTTCTCTCTCAACATTTCAGTGATAAACAATTATAATAACAACCTAATTAGCTTTCAATAGGGTATACCAAACAATTAATGGGGTATTATACAACTATAACAACAAATTAACCCTAATTTAACAAATAAAAATTAATTAGGGTTTAGGAATAAAACCTAATTGGAAATTGATGAAGGGCCTAGGCTTATTAAGAGTAGAGAAGGATAAAGTTGGAGATGCTCGGAGAGATGCGGCGGTTGGTTGACGACGGGAAGGAGGTGGTGGAGTTAGTTTTTTTGTTGATTTGGGGGATTGGAAAATAATGAAGTTGCTCTCGGCCTGGAGTCTGTGTACATCATAATTTTCAACGGCTAGCGACGACTTCCGATGGCAAGTTTACGTCGGTTTTCTACTACTTGTGATAGCTATTATATTTTATTTACGAAAATGCCACGGAGATCGACAACCGCCGCTAGCCATCGGAAACTACCGTCAACTGCTGTCACAAGGCTCTGTCGCTACTTACTGTTGTTCTAGTAGTGATAAGGCAGGATTCAGGATGGCGTATGAGTCTGATAAGCTAGTATTGTCAAAAAATGGCAGTTTTGTGGGTCAGGATACTCTTGTAAAGGCATGATTAAGTTTTGTATAATAAAAGATAATTTTGTTTATATTGTTGACTCTTTTAATTTATGGTATGCGAGATTAAGACAAGTTAACTATAATTCCTTAAATCTATGCATAAGTTAGGATTAATTTTTAATTGCAATTTGAATCTAATGATAAATGAAAGATGTGTATTCAAACAAAGATTAATCGAAAATCCTTCAAATCCATTGAAAGGAAAACTAGTTTGCTTGACATAGTATATAGCGATGTTGGTGATCTTAAAAGTCATATAACATATGAAGGAAATAAATTCTGTGTCATATTTATTAATGATTACTCTAGATATGCCTATGTATATTTAATGAAAACCAAAGATGAGGTGTTTAATAAATTGAAATTTTACAAGGCGAAAGTGAAAAAAAATTGAAATTAAAATTAAAGTGTTGCATTCGGACATAGATGGTGAATATTTTTCAAATGAATTCACATATTTTGCAAAAAAAACATGGGTTGACTCACCAATGTATGGTTCCTTATACTCCACGACAAAATGGTGTTGCAGAACGAAAAAATAGAACATTGGTAGAAATTGTCAACGTAATACTTATTAGTTCTAAATTACCAAATTCATTGTAGGGTGATGTTGTAACGACCCAGAATTTTTGAACATTTGAAAATGAAATATTTAATTTATTTTAAATATTTGAATAATGGTTTGGATTGAATTTTCAATATAACTATCAATTTGGCGATTAAATTTTAGAATTTAATCTATTGAAAGTTGAATAAAAATTTGAATCTTCAATTTTAAGCCAATTAAAAATATTTCAAAGGCTTGTAAAATTCATGTTGATAATACTGAAGATTATAGAAGCTTCAAAATTTAATTTGAAAGTGAATTGTTCAGTTTTGAAATTAAATCGTTTGAATCGATATTTAAAAAATAGCTGTCCGAGGCACAGTCTCGGAATTTGACGAAACCAGTTCCATTGGGTCCGTAATATTGAATTATTCTCGGATTTCAAATTTCGTATTTTTCGAAGTTGTTATGTGAGCACACGACGTGTATACACATTGGAATTTAAGTCGAATTCAATTTAAAATTAAATTTAAATTGGTCAAACACAACACGTTCTTCCCTAAATTCACGCCTAAAATTACGGCAAGGAACACGCTAAAGATCATGCAGAGCATACTTCGTTCCCTTTTAAATATCCCTCCTCCACTCTGAAAATCAAATCGAGAACTCTCGTTCAAATCAAACGAGATAAAAAAAATAATGGCCGCGAGATTCAAAATCAAGTGGATCGAATTCTTTTCTTCCTCTTCAGTAAATCGAGACCCTCCCCCTCTTCTAAAAATAACGAGAAAATGGCCGCCCTTATTCATTCTGTCAATCGAATCAAAATTGGAGCTCGGCATCGTTGAACTCGAGCGACGCGATGATGGCAAGCGGCGGCGAGTGGCGGCGATGATCTACAGGGGGCGCGCGCTCGAGGTGCAGTGAGGATCGCGACTAGGGTTCGAGGCATTCGAGCGGCGATGGCGACCTGGCGAACGTGAGGCGGCGCTAGGGCTCGGCGGCGCGCACGAGATGGTTGTTCGGTGATGATTTTGGATGCTGCGATGGCAGTGGGTCGCGGTGGCTCGAGCAGGCAAGGGGTTTCGAGCGCGTGCAGTGGTAGGATCGAGGTGTAATGGAGGCGACGCGCCTGGAGGCAGTAGAAGCGAGGTATTAATTTTTCTTTTTTAGGTTAATTCAACTTTTAAATTACAGTTATTCATTTAGATTTAAACGTGACAATGTGTATATTGATAAGAATTTTCGATTGAAAAAAAAAGGGGAAAGTTAACATGCAGAAGAGTTTTGGAAAAATATATATATAGCTATAATTTAAAAAAAAATTAAAGAATTTTAAGTTATTAAAAGAAGAAAAATTTAATCAAGATATATATATATATATATTTGGAAAAGTTTTGGTTTTAATTAAATAATTAGATTACATAAAATTATAAAAAGGAAATTTAGTTCAATTGGAAATTTCTAGTTAGAATTATTTTAAAAGGAAAATTATTTAAAATAAATTTATTAAAAGAAGAAAATTTGTTTAAAACCAAATCACTGGTTAATTTAATTTGTAAAGGAAAATTGTTAGAAATCCAATTTATTAGGTGAAATAATTTATAAAAAGGAATTTTAAGATTATTGAAGGTTTCTATATAGAATTCGATTTTTTAAAATCTATAAATCATTTTTATGTGTAGTTTTCGAAGAGAATACATATATATACATGAATACCTATTTTCATACACTGGTTTATTTTAAATAATGCATATTCGTAATTAATTTATCTAATAGGAAATTAATTGTTAGATTAGTTTAAATTTAATCTTTAATTAAATCAATTATTAAAGAAGAAACTGGTTTAAATAAAACCATCAGTTAATTTAACTATTAAAATGAAATCACCGATGAATCGAAATTACAAATCAAAATTTATTATTCGATCTGTTCGAATATTAATAAATTGTGTAAATATTTATACAAGGTATAAATCAAGAGAAATCGAGTCAGGATGGGAAATGGATTGCAAAATAAAAGCAAAGGTGAGAACTTCTCACTCAAAAATTTAAAGTTAGATTTGCAGTTATTTATTGATTGTGTTTGGTTGTGATATTAGATATAGTAGGATATATCTATATATATAGCAATATATATATATATTGGCATATGTATATGTTGCAGTTGATTGATTTCCCGCATTGTATAGCGGATGAGACCCTATTGCGCCGTTAGCAAGCGGATAATATTTTATAAAATCCCATATACCGCGATATTCCACCTCGAAGTGGAATGGGTATTGTGCTAATGTCTTTGGATGCAGGGAAACAGGTTGGAGGGATCCAACTGGATTCCTCACAAATATTTATTTGATTCAAATATTGTGATATTTGATTGTTTATCATATCGATATATGATGTTTGAAAGTCGTGATTGACTATTTTATGTGTTGCATCATCGGATCCAATTTTGAAAGTTTAAAAATAACGATTTTGATTTTTAAGGGATTTCTAAAGTGATTTTTGAAAGTATACGTTTATAAAATATTTTTGGAATTGATTCATCTTAAATAAATAAACGATATAATTTTTAATGTTATAAAATTATGATTTTTGATTTTTGAGAAATATAGTTAAAAGATTGATTTTTGAAAATATGGGATTGATGATTTTATAAAATAATTTAAACTGGAATTTCTGAATTTATTATAAAAAGTTTAAATATAGGATTTATAAAATTTGATTATTTTATAAACCAAAATGAGGAATTATAAAGGAGTTTAAAGACGTTTTAAAATAGTAATATAAATTGATTTATATTAAAAGATTTATAAATTGATATTTATAAATTAAAAATATTAGAATTGTAAAACGAGCTTTTATAAATGTTAGAATGGATTGTGAATGAATTCCATAAATGAATGAAATTTATAGAATTATAAACGGTGAAGTTATAAATGGAATTTTATAAACAGTAGGTTTATAAAATTTGTAAAGTTATTTAAAAGAATAGATTTTGGATAAATAAATGAATCTTATAAGTTATAAGATTTATAAACTTGGGAAGTTTAAAAGAACGATTTTTGTAAACAAATAAATTATAAGTATTTGACTTATAATATGAATTTTTAGTATATCATTGAGATATAAAATTGAATAGGATTAATAAAGGAAATTTGTAAAAGGAAGTATTATAAAATAAATAGAAATGGAATTTATAAACATTATTTTATAAATCCGCAACAACTTATTTTGATAAGTAAATTATTGTAATTTATTAATGGAGTTATATTCACGTTTTAGGAAGTGAATAATCCTTTAAAATAAAGTGAATAGAAATGATAAAATTTGTTAACAAGTATATTCACGTTTTTGAATAGTGAATAATAAGTTAAAGAAATGGTTTTGGATGTGATGTTTTAGATATAATTAAAACAATCTAAAGATGTTTTAAAAAGTATTAACTATCGAAACCATAGATTTCCGCATTCATTGTTGAAATAGATGTTTTCAAGAAATAGAAGGAAATGGTAGATTATAACACTGTTGTTATAATAAATGATTTCCGAAAGGAAATGTTTTGTATAGTATTGGGATTTATATATCTATTTTAATTTCGAATCCCTATACTAGTGATTTTGGGTTGTCGTAACGATGTTTTACGCAACGTTCGTTTTGGCCCAAATAAATATGTTTAAGAGAATGATTTCCTTAAAGAATGAAATATATACTTAATTTCGATTAAAGTATATTGAATATTTTCCAAGTATAGAAAATAAAAAGACTTGTGAATTACTTATAAATAAATAAGTATGGAAATGTTTTCCAATATAAAGTGAATATTTTGAATTTATCTTTTTGAAGATAAATTGAAAATGAATGTTAAAAAATCGAATGGAAATTGTATATTCATAAATATTTTGGAATGTAAATTCACTATGGAATTTACAAATGAAAGGGGGAAATTGTTTAAAAATAAATATTGATTTATTTTTGAAGTATTGAGATTATATATATCTTGTAAAGATATTTTTGGAAAATAAGTAATTTGGAAAATTATTTGGAATCTGGTGATGTTGGCATATCCATTGATAGTTCAATAACCGACTATCAATATTTACCTTTGAATGGGTATTTGTTGTGATTTGCTTGAAATTGAATGCCACACTTATTTTTTTTAAATAAGCGCTCACTATTCCGGTTAACCGGAAAAGGACCTTGGGGTCGTATAACCCATTCCGAATATGTGATACGTCGTTATGAATTGCATTTGAAGATCGGTGTTGAAGACCGGATATTTTCGAAAACGTAAGGGTTTCTTGTTGATTGTCTCTACGCTGGCTGATCCCTGGTATAGAGATCTCCATATGCGACGGGAAATTCGGACGTGATTAGAGATTATCCGGATTGCAAGGACTTCTTTGTAAGTGCCTTCGGTTCTGTTCGATCCCGGAACAGACTTGTATAGATAGTATGTCTGACATTACGAATTGAGATATAAAGCCGATTTCTTTCAAATATATTTCTGTTGGTGGCGGAGAATTTATTCTCTTAGCTTAACACCCTTCTCTGAGACGTACGAGCTCAGAGGTTATATAGTTGAAGGTTATCAGCAATATATTCCCAATTTGGTAATGTGACATGCTAAGTGTTGCTGTGAAATGATCATTGTGTTGATTATTTGTGATAGGATCATTTGTTTGATTGTCTATCTTGGTGATCATTTCTATGATCATTTGTTGACCCAAAGCATGGCTTTGTACCAAAGCGTGGCTTTGTAGACGTGACTTCGTTGAGCCTCACAAACCGGTAATGGTCGAAACAGGAATTGTGCGGCAAGGTTTTCAGGGATAGCGTCCCTAGGGTATGACCATTCCTTCTGGAAAAGGGTAGTATCATGGTATGGAGCCCAGATACTTACTCATGTTGAAACACTTATTATTATGGTGTGATGTTGGTTAGAGAGCTCTCGTTTAAAGGTCCCAAAGGACCGGGGGTGGCATATCTGAGGGTTTATAATATCCCTTGGGAAAAGGGGTTCCCGGCCTTGTTTGGCAGAGATCCAGTTGGGTTCTCGGGGCGTCCTTCCAGAGGCGTTTCCATGTGGCAATGGGAAGTTCCTTGGCCTGACCATTTGTTGGAAAATCCATTCTTCAAATACGAGCCTTGTACGGTATTAGTTGTATTACCTGCCATCTACTTATGGTGGCGCCCCACTGTTTGGATGGTAGCTATAGTAGGCATAGTTCGAAATGTCTATGTTGTCTAAGATTTATATCTTTATTTTCGAAATGAATTTTTCCTACACTATGCACTAGTAATAATATCAAATGTTCTTTTAAATACGTATCAAGCATCTTTGACTATCATAAGGAGAAATCTCCTCCGATTCTACGTTTGCATGTGTGTGTGTGCGGGAGGCCTTATGGTAGTCTCATTTTTAAAAGCATTGTGAATTGACTTTAAAAATATCCCTCTATTTTGATTTTAAAGAAAAAAATAAACTGTTTTAGTTCTCACACCAGTCACATGACTGACTCGGAGTTTATTGTTTTCCTTCCTAAACTCTGGGTGCCCACCAATTTTCACACGGGCAGTCAAGAGTTAAGGTTTATCAGGATATTCTGGAATTCAGGAATTGCTGGAGGCAAGCTGGATGGCATGACGTATTACTAGTATATAGTATTTCTTTTCCGCTGCATTGTTTGTTTGTTGTTGTACACTCTGATGTAATGAAATGTAATGTAATAACTGATATAGTTCTTTGTTTAAAGATTTTTCATTTATCTATTATATGTTGTTCCGCTGCGAATTGTGAGATTCTGATGTTGTTCTGTTATTTCTTTCCCTTCTATTTTCCATCTTTTATCTCTCCTTCTACCTCTTTCTTCTTTCTTAAAACCCTAAGGGTTCGTATTTCCGTTCATCTTGAGTTAATCACTGGAGATTAGTGTCTATTCAAGGAGTACGGATTTGCGGGTCTTTACAGATGTTGTGCTATCAGCCTGTTACATTCTAAATAGAATTCTTTTAAAACAAAAGGAAGTATCGCCTTATGACTATGCTTTAATTAAAAGCCAAGCTATCAAAACTTAAATTATAGGGTTGTTTAGCTTATGTCGAGAAACCAGATCCTAAAAGACCTAAGTTAGGAAATAGAGCTTATAAATTTGCTTTTATAGGATATTCTCATATTAGTAGTACTTATAGATTCATTATTCTAGATACCTTAGAAGTTTTAGAATCTGTAAATGTAGAATTTTTTAGGAATAAGTATATATCACAAGACCAAAATAGTGATGAACCATAAATATCATCTAGATCGGAACATGGTGATACTAATGATGATTATATCTCTAATTAAAACAACGAGGAAATCTTGGTGCTTGAAGAAGATACTGAATGGAGAAGAAGTAAAAGAGCAAGACTAGAAAGTAATTTTGTTCCAAGTTTATTACATATCTTATAGTAGGCGCTACGGATGAAATCCATAATGTCACTAAATATGTAATAAATGATGATGATAATCCTATAAACTATTCTGACGCTATGAATTCCAGAGATGAAAATTTCTGGAAAGAAGCAATAAATAATGAAATGAATTCAATTATGTCAAACCAAACTTAGACTTTGACAGGTTTACCTTTGAGTGTTAAGCCAATAGATGTGAATGGGTATTTAAGAGGAAATTGAATACAAATTAATCCATTGACAAATCTAAAGCCAGATTACTCACAAAGGGTTATAAACAAAGGTAAGGGGTAGAATATTTGATAAACATGCTCATATTGCTTGCATTACTTCTATGCGTTGTTTGACAACACTAGCATCCATACATAATTTAATCACACATCAAATGGGTGTAAAGGCAGCATTTCTAAATGGTAATTTAGAAGAAGATATATATATATATATATATATATATATATATATATGGAACAGGCCGAAGGTTTCATATTGCTAGGCCAAGAAAGAAATGTTTGCAAATTAGTCAAATCTATTTATGGTTTGAAGCAGGTATCTATGCAATAGAACGAGAAGTTTGATGAAATAGCGTTATCATATGGACTTAAAGTCAAAATGTAGATAAATGTATATGTAGCAAATCGGATTAAAAACGATTATGTTATATTATGTTTAGACGTTGATGATATGCTAATTTTTGGGTCTATTATATCTTGTTTGAATGAAACAAAGAAGTTTCTATCCTCGAAATTTGATATGAAAGATTTAGGAGAAGCTGTTGTTATCTAAGGAATTAAGATTCTAAGAAAACCAAGGTATTTTGTGTTAACACAATCTTATTACATTGGAAAATTTCTCAATAAATACGGTCATTATAATGATAAACTAGCTCCGACTCCTTTAGATCCTAGTATAAATTAGAGAAAAATACTAGGCTTTCTATTTCACAACTAGAATATTCCATTATTATTGGAAGTCTTATGTATGTTATGCATTGCACAAGACCTGACATAACATACACTGTTAGCGTATTACGTCATTTTATGAGTGATCTAATTACGAAACATTGGAAGGCAATTTCAAGTGTTCTAGCATATTTGAAAAGTGCCATGGACTATGGTCTTTTTTGTAAATGATATCTTATTGTATTAGAAGGATATAGTGACGACACTTGAAACAATGTAGAATCTAAATCCAAATCTACGACTGGTTGGATATTTACAGTAGGAGAAGTTGTTTGTCTTAGTATTCCAAGAAGAAGACCTGTTTTTTGACTCAATTGTGTTGTCAAATCGCATTAGCAGATGTATGTAAGGAGGCACAATGGCTAAAGAATTTTTCAATAGAAATTTCTGTATGAACTAAGCCATCTCCGACAGTCATGGTAAATTGTAATAATCAGGCTACGATATATAATGTGTCTAATAAGACATATAATGGAAAGTATAGACATGTGTCTAAGACATCGGATGATAAGACAATTACTCAAGCAATGAGAAATTACAATCGTTTACATAGAAACAAAGAAAAACTTGGCTGATTCATTTACAAAGAGTCTTCCAAAAGTGAGTGTTTTTATAAAATCAAGAGAAATAAGATTAAGGCTTGTGAATGAAGGTCGATCATCGACTAACAATAACCCAACTTACTTATATCTTGTAAATTTAACGAGTATCAACAAGTTAAAGGAATGATTATGACACCAAAACTGCCGTAAGGTAGTATTGGGTGTTCTATATGAATGAGGATGGATTAAATTCCTTATTACATCTATACACACGTGTATCGCAGAAACACTTAAAAACTTACCTATATGACTATGTGAATCAGGCCTTTTTCTAGGAAAGTAAGATTGATTTCTAAGTAGACTCATGAAAATTCAGGGTTAGAGCACAAGGCCGTTAATGTGTAGAGCATACAGAATACGGTAACTAATGAGAATCAATATATGTGATTCTTGTTGTAATATCACTACGAGTACTTGGTTCAAGATTTGTTCACCGTAGAACGTGAGATATGGCTTTGAATAGTTTATACCAAGTGAAGAATTCTAACTCAAAAGGTACTCATCACATAGGTATTGGTTCTCATGATAATGCCATTTTTTGTCGTTATCAAGCTACGTCAGTTTGATCTCACTTAGGTACGTAGGCAGTCACTCAAGTGATGCAGCCTTTTCAAATGTTTAAAACTTTGAAAATAAAGGGAGAATGTTATATATTTTAAAAGTTTACCGTGCATCAGTAGGTGCCACTGTTCGACCGATGGTACTATTGAATGCCCGGTGAATGTTGGAGGCGAATGGCCATGTTCGTTCGAAGAGGTGCAATTCTTCCTGATGGATATTCCTCTTCGTCTGATACCTTTTCTAACAGTTTGTTCTGAAGAGAAGGAACTCCACTTCGCATCCGCCATCATCTATATAAGCAGTGTTAGTCCCTACATTTTAAATAATCGGATTTTATGATTAAATCTTTTTTCTTCTTCTCCACTCTTAGCACTTACTGGAAAAGAAATTATACCGTGTTCTTGGCTTGATCAAAGTGGTATGAAACTTTGAATCAAATAACGTCGTTAAAAGACTTTGTTGAATCCTAACGGGAATAGTTTGATAGTCTTTTTGTACTCGATATGGCTGAACTATTTTTCGAAAGAATCTATAACATATCCTCAAAGTCAGAAGTACAATAACGGTATTCACACCATGTTCAAATACATAGTAACTCCTAAATGGGAGTACTTATATATTGTATACAATTGAACATTCTACCTTAGAAAAAAATAATTTGTTTCCAAAATGAAAATGACTCATGTGAAATTGTAGAAGGATGCTTATTTTTAAACTTAATCAGCTAATCACTGCTGGAAAAAAACACAATGAATGAATCATTTCTACACTTATGTATGAAATTATGTAGTTTTTAATTCAAATATTTTATTTATTTCTAAATTATATATATTTTTGAACATTACGTGAGTCCTTTTTCTCCGTTGAATAAAAAAGCAGAGAAGTCTTGTTGGAGATACTCCAACTAGCCAAACCCACTGATCGTTGGAGTACACCAACACTTATTGATGGTTCACAATCGGTACTTTCCACACGGGCCTCAATCTACATAACTAAACCGGTATAAGCAAGGCTATAAAAAGCCTTGCCATGCATTCGATGGAAGGTGTAAAGCTTTTAGTACTAAAACTTTCCTCTTAAATATCACTTTGTAATTTGTAATCTTCATAAAGCAATAACAAAGAACAAAATCCATAAATTGGACGTCGGTTCAATATAAACTATGCCACCATAAATCCTTGTATCTTTTTTATTTTACAACATTTTCATATTTGTATTGCAGTTTATTGTTATGGTTAAAGTACTTGGAATACACTTAGTTTCTATAGATCTTCACAAATCATTGTAACTTCGAGGTTGACGATCAAAACTATAACATTACAGAACTGATGATCTAGCTTGCCGATTAATTATAACTTATAAAATTGTTTCAATCTGTTGTTGGGTTGTCTCCCGTTGTATGTGGGTAATGGATGCACATTAAAAAGAAAAATAGTCGCACATCGTGAAAAATAATGAAGGTGGAGTGGTATATATATGAATTTGATCATATGTAAAAATAAGGAATTCCTTTTGTTAAAAGGTGTTGGCAAGACTCATATGTCCGATTTATTTTGGTTTTCCAAAATTACTTCGTTCGTAGATTTCACAATTATACTTTTATTTCAGTTTAAATGAAGAATGTAAGAGAAAGCACAATTATAGTTTAAGGCTTAATAACACTCAAAACCACTAATTTAATTTGCTTTAAGAAATTATGAATTTAGAGGATAAAGATTGAAGACTATTATACGTACCAAGATGAAATAGAACCCTTCTTTATATGCAAATTACTTTTGTTTCTCCAATCAATTTTGAAACCTGTCCGTTTGCCTTTCTGATTGCCAATTAATTCTGAGAAATTTCCATGGGTCTGTATAATTGATAATGAATTAGCTTTGCATTCTTACTATATGCCTACATGATTAACTGCCCAATTGATTGTGAAATTTTCCATATTCTATTATTTTTGCATGCGGTAATCATTTTCACACCATCTCCAGATTCTTTCATCATCTTTTTCTACTATGGCTTGATTGATTAATTTTATGTACATACATACATATATATATTATATACATACATATATAAACACGCATATATATACATATATATACAGACAAACATTCAAACACATACATACATACATACATATACACACACATATATATACACATATATACATACACACACACACACACACACATATATATATATATATATATATATATATATATATATATATATATATATATATATATATATATAATATGACATATATCTAAACCATATAAATTTAACAAATAGTTGAAGCAGTAGGCAAAAGCGTCCATGTTTTGATTAGCTTGGAGTCAACACTTTACTGTTTATGATAATACAAAGGACGCGCCTTCCAGAGCATTACTATCAGTTTTTTGGACATATGTTACCTTTACGTACTTCTGTGGAATTCAGGTAAATTTAATAATTATCTTTACTTTTGATAAATATTTATGTTTTAATATATCTCGGAATCCTTCAGGTTTACAGATAACTTATTATAGAAGGAGCAATCAGTTTAGTTATGAAATGAAAAATTGGATCAAGGTTATTACATTAAAGGGTAGTTTTAGACAAATGTAGAGTAAATTGTAAATGTGAGTATTCATATATATAGTACGTAAATCAGAGAGATGGCCGTTGCCATGAACGAAATGGCACGAAAACTCGAGTCTCGTCACGTTAAGAATGGTTTTATCAATCAATTACCTAGCTCGAAGAGTCTAGATTTAAGATTAAAAATTAGCTGTTTGGAAGATGAGAGTTCGACAGTTCCATCTCTCCAATCGATACGAAGTAATAACAGAAGCAAGTGAAAAATATTCCAAGTCCAAAGTATATTTAGACTTCTTTGTATCCAAAGAAAAACGATTTGTATCCCAGTCACATAACCGATTAAAGCAGTCAACATCCATCGATATGAAGTGTACGAAGAGCACTGCACCATTATGCCTGGACCGTTTGTGCCCATCAATACTAAGCTAGCATTTCGTACCATCGATCCAAGACCCAATATGTCGCATCGATCAATACGAAACACGTCGTATGTTAGCCTATCTCATATAGATAACCATCGTACGAAGCCTACCTTCATACATCCCAGATCAATCCAAGAGAGGATCAATTCAAAGAAATGGATCAAAACGACCGTCGATCGTTGTTGCAACTTGGATTTCACATCGATCCAGGAGAGGATCGATACGAAACTCGATCCATATTAAAAAAAGAACTTGACAACAACCTGTGAATGTGCAAGCAAGAATGGGAGTCAGGTTAATATGCGTGCATGTGTGCCAAACTAACATCTGATTTTCAAAGTTAACAGGGATTGAATGCTTGTCTGGTGACAATCCAAACAATGAACAACAAATTTCTAGCACTCGACATTCAGTTACAACAAAAACTACATGATCATTGGCAGTCTACAACTCAACATTTATACTACTGGAACTCTACCAAAGTTCACATTGCAAAATGAGATAACGACTGTTCAGCAAACTGGATTGAACTTTTTTAGAATAATGGTTGCAGCTTTTCAAAGCACGTCATATTCACATATGACGTACTTTGGGGGACAAATGTTATCTCGTCTTTTGGCAAGACCGTGACACCAAGGACTCGACTAGAGACTAAAGGAAATCCACCCTGAAGATCGGTTATCTATAGGTCCACGATGGATACAGACAAACTCGGTCCGAGTCTGGATCGAGCTACAATTAGCATGGTATGACAAGCAAAGCCATGAAAGACAACATTCCAAATTTCAGATCAATCGGAGTTCGTATACTCAAGTTATGAATCAACCAAGATCCATGTGAAGCTCGTCCATTTCGTATCAATCAATCCATATCCATCATTTCGTATCCATCTAGATCGATACGAAGTGAGCTCAACTCCATCCATTGGCATCCATCATCTCGTATCCATCACCATCGATACGATGTGAACATATCCCCATCACTCGGCATCCACCATTTGCATCCATCAGGTTCAAACATGCATCGATGGACATCAATATTCCTCGGGTCGATCATACTTCAATAGTCGCATATTTCGTATCAATTAACAACTCGTTCGATAGGAAGAGGGAGGTCAGAGATTGATACTAAAACAGAGATAGAACATCGATACGAAAAACATGGCATCAGATAGATACGAAAGGCGTAGTCAACCCAAAGGAAACGATCTCAATGCACATAAGGTGGATCTCTCTAAGGCCAGTCATCGACACAAGATGATGGATATGAAATGTATCGTTACGAAGCCTTCAGCCTCCTTAGCAAACTCAATCTTGGATCGATTATATCTTTTAAACCACAAGTTCAAATGCCAAGAAATTTTCACATAAGCTTGCATAAGAAAGGGTATTCCGAAATTTAAGGTGGATTTGTCTAGCTCTATACATATAAATAGTACCTCCACGCCAACTAAAAGGAGACTTTTGGAGCTTTTATGTTGCTGCTCTGCTAAAACTCCATTATAACTCGAATTTTAGCCATTATATTGTCGTGATTCAGTTTATAATCAGCAATAAACAATAAATCATTCAAAGTGGACGTAAGCCATAGCGTTGAACCACTATAAATTCTTGTTTTCTTTTACTATTGTTTAATTTTCTTGGTGTGATTGTTAGCTTAGCCTCAGTTTTCATTTTTTTTTTCAATCTAATATCTTTAATTACATCTGAAGAGTGTTGTGTCTATGTTTGGTACAAAAAATCTTGATTCTTGACTACATGTTTAATTACTATTTAGCATTGTTGTAAAAACCCTTTTAAGTGTCAACTTAGGCACCAGTGAGATGCTAGGCTGTTGTCTTCAGACTACATGAAATTTTCAACTAAAAATAAACTATTGTCTTTTTCTCTGCTTTCAGAATTGAAAAATGAATTTCAACTATCAGATATAGGTATATTATATATAAAAGTATAAAAAAATCCGCATAAAGATCTAAGACTTCATTAAAAATGCATGAATCTATCCAAAATGTCTGGTTCCGATTAATACTCGATTAATTTCCTCCTAGATGATTAATCTCTAGTTCAAACCCACTGGCTAGTGACTTTTACAACCTTGCTATTTAGAAAATAATTGAAAGTAAAAACACATTTAACCAATATATGACTAGTATTTTGTGCATTCACCGTGGATATAAGTAAGGGTGGAAACGGTTCGATGCCATGACTATGAAAAAAATATCATTAGCAACTACTACTTATTTGATAACTCAAAATCAAAACCGAAACCAACCAAATTATTGTGTACCATCATATTTACAATTCTTTCGCCACATTTGTTTGCTACTTTCGTCATTAAATGCAAGTGCGCAAGTGGTACACGCAATACAAAAGTGGATGAAGCCAGTACTTTGTCTAGTTAAATAATAATGTATATAGTTCCAATGCACTAATTGAATCTCACACTTAAACTTACTACAATATTGTGCACACGCAATAGCATATGCACCAGGTACTTAATGCTCATTCTATTACAGTTTACACTTATAGTTTTATCGAATATATCAATAATATTATCAATACAGAAAAACCACATAATAATCTGAAATTTTGATCATCGGCATTTGCAAGAAGCCATTTTCTATGGGTTCAGCCACAAACTTGATATGTCAAAATATTTACCCCATCAAAGATTAATTACTGATTATGCATATATTCATTTGAAAAAACAAGTTGTCTGCGTAATAATTACTTCAAATACTAATTTATGGAGGCAATAGACTGCGGGTCAAGGTAGGATTCATCCAAAACAAACAAGGTTTAGTGACATTTAGAAATGCCATACTTGAAGTCCAAAAAGTCCAGTTTTTAACTCGGTAGTTTGCAAATTAATACTAATAATAATGAATTAACCATGTTAATGATAATGTTAGACCCAAGGATTATAAAAAGGTCCGAAATTTCCAAAAATAAAAACAAACAAAAGAAACTGCTTTTTCTAAAATTGTGAATGCAAAAGCTAAAGCTAAATACCTGTTACCAACTGTAGGTGGACAAGCTGGTCACAGTTTTGGGTACTGATGAGGCTGGTCGCAGCTTCAAGTGTAGAGGACACTGGTTGCAACACTACAACAAAACAGCCATTTTACAACGGGCAATGCTCGTTGTAATATGGATTTCGCAACGGGCATGAGCCCGTTGTATTAGGCCTCGTTGTAATAGGTCGACTATACTTTACAACGGACAAATGCCCGTTGTAATACATCTTTTTACAATGGGCAATGCTCCTTGTAATACACTTTTTGACAACGGGCAATGCCCGTTATAATACATGATATTGCTACGGTTTCTGACCGTTGCAAAATAAATGCAAATTTAAAAAAAAAATTGCAGCAGCATACATCCATACCGATAATGAATAATTTAACGAGTAATAAATATTATCATAAAACAAACAAAATCACATACGAAAAGACTAAAGTTAGAGTCATAAAATTCCAACACATTCCAAAAAGTTAGATAAGTTTACATTGACATACTTCTAATATACACATGACGACTAGTTTCATAACAACCGTTGTAATATACACAAACCACCACATCAACAAACCACCGCATCAACAAACTAGCAGCATTACACCACAAACAGAATCATACACGCTGTCCTCAACTTCATACACAATGTTGCATTCACAAACCACCGCATCAACAACCAAACTTCTCCTCAACTTCATACACACTATAATATGAAAAAACAATTAAACTTGTCATCATCTCCTTCTCGTGCCAGTGCTCAGAGTTCGTTCATCATTTTAAGTTCGTCGTACTACTGTAACTATAAATGCTACTTTGCAGTGAAGAATCCAATTTATTTTGGAATCAACTGGTGGAGAAATCTTCAACGTAACAGTGGGAACAATCTTACTTCAAGGAAACAGTGTACAAAGAATTCAGATAGCTTCAGTTCATCGTTTTCAAAATCAGAAAAAACTATCAGCGGATCATTTTAATTCTAGTTTTTTCAAATTAGAAATTGTTTTATCTCTGCAAAATCAAATCAAAAATAGAAGTTTGTAAATGATTTTGTGTTTTGTACATTGCCCTATTTCCTGAGAGGACTTTTACAGAAGCCATCCTTGTACCATTTGACTTTAGTTGAAGTTTATTTGAAAGTGATATCATCAAAAAAATTCTAGCCATCGTGCCCCTAATACTATTTGACTTCCTTTCAAAGGTAATTGTAGTAAATCAACAAGCATAATCAAAGCCTTAACACTGTAGTACGATACCTGTACCTGCTCCATCGCCTTGCAGTTGCTTTCCAATGACTATCAGCACTTGAAAATGATGTTGCATTCTTTTTAGTGTTATTTGGCATTGAAGAACCAACGATCGGACTAAGAACTCTACGCAAAATACAGGCGAATAAACTGATGGACAACGAGTCTAAAAGCACAGTATCACAGATTTACCATTAAAATTCTTATTTAAGCTCCTTAAGTGTTTGCATTAACTCCCTGACATTAAACCAAAGATGCATATATTTGAGGTTAATAATACAACAGGGGTCAAATTTATTCTTGTTCGTTCATAAATCCATAATTGCTAATAAGAAAACACAACAAACAGACAGGCTGAGTATGGATACTAAATATTTAAATTTATAACGTGCTTCTTATGAAAAAATTGCATATGTAAATAGCATGTACTAAAATATTGAATAATCATTTGGATATGAAATGATGTAAATAAATAATAGTTATGTGTCTTGAATTAGAAATGTTAAATTACATTATTCAAATATGACTACCAAATTAGAAACTTACTTGCATGTTTTATGCACGGGTCCAATTAGTGGTGACATCTTCCTTCTCAATCACATACTCTTGCATCTGTTACTGTTAAATATGCGCTTATATGATTTTTGTTTGATGATAATAAACACATATACATTCATTTAAATGTATTTGTTAATATACTATTCTATTTTAATTTTCACAGAATAAATAAATATTTGCTGAATAAAAATAAATAACACAGTTTTTGAATTCAAATGAATATTTTATTCAAACAAATATTTATTACAATTTTGAATAGTATACAAATTCAAGCTCTCACTATTCACTATACAGCTTTGATACAAATTCAATTACATCACTATTTTACATCAGCACCTCACTACATATCACTCACACTCATATTTTGTCTTCAACTTCAAATCCAGTTTTTGAATCCAGCATCTGAGCAAATCTGCAAAAATATACACTAACGCAGTAAAATTGAAAAAGAAATATTTTTGCAATTCAAAAATAAAAGATGATTTTAAAAATATGATTTGCCTCAGTTATTTGGGTTGTTCGTCATAATTTAAATTTGAATTCATCATACACGAACAACTTGTGACATACAGTGTATTACTGTATATGCCACAAGGCCGTGCACACCGATATATATACACTTGATTGATTTACAGGGACAAGTAAGCACAGGTCAAACCCAAATGCAAAGCGGGTTCAACTCACGTGCAATATATTTAAAATCACGACACGAGCACAAGGTCAAACCCGAGCTGTAAAACTGGGTTCAACACAAGGCAGTCATGAAGTATGCAAAGAGCTTGAGCATGAGATATTGCAACTACAGTAATGCATCAGTGACCAAACACTACAAACTGCAACATGGCGAAGACTACAAGCAACTGACACAAACAACTCAAATGCACACATGAAGTATGCAAAGAGCTCGAGCACAAGAACATGACAGCAAACAGAAGTGCACAGCAACAGGAAGTGCAATTCCAAGTGAAGAACCAGACTCAAGTTAGTGCACAGTGCATATATGATGCATACAAGTACAGGCCACAACATGTCAATGAAGCACAGCAGCAAACAACATGACAGTGAAAACTCGAGTCACAGTGCCATGCTACAGATTATAAAATGAAATTCATAAGCAACAACATGAACCAACTGTGCATATATGAAGCACACTCAAGGCCCAGAAACAGTACAAGGCATGTCAACAGCAATGGAATCAACATGAATATCACAGGAACTCGTCAGTGGCAAGCTACAGGAATGATCAGACCAACAACAGTGTGCAACAGGGAACACAGGTCAGACTATATCAACTCAACAATCAACACAGTGAAGTATACCAGTGATACATCAGTGAATTCAACATGACAGTGTACAATACCAACATGAGCAACATGAATGCAACAAAGACCAAGCTGCAGCATCAAGATAAGAAGATCAAAGTGAACCAGATCAATAGCAGCTCAGTTATACAAGCTAACCAAGTTTATATGCAATGCAAAGACCACGGCTACAACAAATGTACATATATGGACAGTGAAAACAGAAGTGCACAGCAACAGTAAGGAAATGGACAAATGCAACTGAACCAACTACACAAATATGCTATGCAGTAAAGTCAATCAGAGGCATCAACAAAGACAATGCTTGACACCGAGCATGTACAAAATGATGCATGATGAATCAGACCATACAATATGAAACAGAGGCAACAAGACTATATGCAAGCAAAGTCTCTACATGGATGCAGTGATACAAGTCAGAGCAACAATATCAAAGCAATGGTGATGGGCCGAGAGGACCAGTGATATAAGTAAAGATGAGTGCAGATTCGAAGTCGAAAGCAACACCATGTACAACAATGCACTGGAACACATGATGCATATGTCGAGTTCAATGCAACATAGCACCAGGCATCACTATGATACAACTTACAAACCCAAATGACAACTCAATAAATTTTGCAGTGATACAAAACAAGTTCAACAGGCAACAAGCAAAAGTTCACAGAGAAGTCGAAATCATGAAAAGTGGCACGGCAATTTTTGAGAAGAACCAACAATATTCAAACAACAGCAGTATGCAAATGCATACATAATAGAGGCAGCAAAGAACAAAGTACATGATCAAGTGGAGCATCTTGTAAACTGAACAACTATGGACAGAGCTCGAGCACAGTTGAAGCTCAAAACATGCAGTGAATCAAGTCAGTAAGGAAAATGCACCAATGGAAGTCACTCAAGCAACATGACCAAGTGTACGACTAAACTAAACATGAATACAATTGTGAAGCTACTGAAGGCACTAGTGATAAACCAAAATGCCATCGGTCAGAGAAGATGACCAGAAGCGAAAGTCACAGTGACAAACGAAAATCAACATCATGTTCAAATGCAGTATCAACCAAAATCAATTCGAAGCCGTGACTCAAAACAAGAAATTCACGGAGCAGTAAATACAAAGCCATGAATGCCAAGAAATCAAATATATTCGAATTGAACAAGTCAGAAATCATCATGAACATACAAGCGAAAATCAATGGCCAAAATAATCAGTTGACAAATTCAAACATATTTTATACGAACGAGAATATAGGAATTCGATTCCTATTTAAACAATTCATCATCGGCAAATTTTAGTATCGAATTCCAGAAAGCATAAAATCAGAAAAGCACAAGCAAATAATTACATACCGAATCGAAGAAGGAATTCGATCAAAGAAGTAGCCGAAGTGAGCATCAATCAATCAAGGATACACGCAAGAGATCATAGAATCAATCTGCATACTATCGGCACTTCAAAAGCCCTAAATCTGGAAAAGGAATGAAGCCCTAAATTTGCAAGAGGAACGGCCACCATTATACACGCAAACGAACGGAGTAAAGCAAAAGGAGACGGGTCAAAATAATAAAAGGGGCCGGCCTATATATTTTAAGGGCTTTTAATTATATTAGGGTTATTTATTTTAATTTGTTTTTAACTTCGTATTTACTTTTAAACCGTTTTAATTTTCTAGTCGTGTGACTAGGGTGCAAACTACGGTGTGTAGTTTGGGAATTTGCAACTCGGTAGTTGAGTTGTGGTCAAGGTTTTGAGCGTAGAGTTAGATTAGTCAATAGCGGGTATAGCGAGTTTACGTGTGTAAGCGAGGGACTATCTAATTTCTAGTAGAAACCTTGGGGGCAGCACGTAGGCAGGGTTTTGCCGAAGCTGGGTAAATTCTGTGTTGTTCTGTTCTGCATTTTATTATTCTGCTATTTATTTCTGTGCTGGTAGTATTCTGTGATCTGTGTTAATATTAGTTTATAAGCTTTCGCAATTAATTTTTATAATTAACACTATCACCCTATTCACCCCCCTTCTAGGGTGAAATCGATCCTACAAGTGGTATCAGAGCTAGGAACAAAAGCCATTTTTGTTTTAAAATTTTGATTTTACAAAAACCAATTTTTAATTTAAAAATTCGTGTTTCAAAAATCAATTTTTGTTTTAAAAATTCGTGTTTCAAAAATCAATTTTTGTTTTAAAAATTCGTGTTTCAAAAATCGGTTTTTGTTTTAAAAATTTGAATTTTTTAAAATGGCTTCTTTTAATAATGCTTTTGCAGAAGGACAATTGTAACGTACTGCGGATTTTCGTTGCCGAAAAACCGAATAGTTATGGGGTTTTAAAAAAAGAATTTAAGAAAAAGAAAGAAGAGAGAAAAAGGTAGAAGATAGAGGGAAAAGAAGATAGAAAATTTTTAGAAAACAGAGAATTAGAAAAACAGAAGATAGAAAATTTTAAAAATAGAACAGAAAGGAAATAAGAACGGGACAGAAGAAACAACAGAACAACAACAGAATCTCACAATTCGTAGCGGAACAACATATAATAATAAATGAATAATCTTTAAACAAAGAACTATATCAGTTATTACATTACTTTTCATTACATCACATCATATCATCAGAGTGTACAACAACATACAACAATAAACAGTGCAGCGGAAAAAGAAATACTATATAAGTAATATGCCATGCCATCCAGCAACTCCAGAATATCCAGAATATCCTGATATACCTAACTCTTAACTGCCCGTGTGGAAATTGGTGGGCACCCAGAGTTTAGGAAGGAAAACAATAAACTCCAAGTCAGTCATGTGACTGGTGTGAGAACTCAAAACAGTTTATTTATCTTTAAAATCAAAATAGAGGAATATTTTTAAATTTATTCGCAATGCTTTTAAAAATGAGACTACCATAAGGCCTCCCGCACACACACACAATGCAAACGCAGAATCGGAGGAGATTTCTCCTTATGATAGTCAAAGATGCTTGATACGCATTTAAAAGAACATTTGATATTATTATTAGTGTATAGTGTAGGGAAAATTCATTTCGAAAGTAGAATATAAATCTTAGCCAACATAGACATTTCGAACTATGCCTACTATAGCTACCATCCAAACAGTGGTGACCACCATAAGTGAATGGCAGGTTCTACAACTAATACCGTACAAGTTTCGTATTGGGAATTGGATTTCCAACGAATGATCAGGCCAAGGAACTTCCCATTGCCACATGAGAATGCCTCTGGATGGACATCCCCGAGAACCAAACCGGATCTCTACCAACACAAGGCCGGGTTACTCCTAACTGAGTAACAACTGACCGAATATGCCATCCCCCGGTCCTTTGGGACCTTTATCAACCGAGCGCTCGTAATCAATTCACACAATCATAACAAAGTGTTTTCAACATGAGTAAGTATCTGGGCTCCATACCATGACACCACCCTTTTCCAGAAGGAAATGGACACATCCTAAAGGGTGCTACCCCTCATAACCTTGCTGCTTCTTTCCTGTTTTGACCATTCACGGGGTGTGAGGCTCGACAAAGTCACGTCCACAAAAACATACTTTATACAAAAGCCATGCTTTGGGTCAACAAATGATCAACACAATGATCACTAAGATAGACGATCAAATAAATGATCCTATCACAAATAATCAACACAATGATCATTTCAGCATCACTCAGCATGTCACATTACCAAACTGGGAATATATCGCTGATAACTTCAACTATATAACCTTTGAGCTCGTACGTCTCAAAGAAGGGTGTTAAGCAAAGAATAAATTCTCCGCCACCAACAGAAATATATTTGAAAGAAATCGGCTTTATATCTCAACTTGTAATGTCAGGCATACAATCCATACAAGTCTGTTCCGGGCTCGAACAGAACCGAAGGCACTTACAAAGAAGTCCTTGCAATCCGGATATTCACAATCCTGATCGGACTCACCATCACATATGGAGAACTCAATACCGGAGCAACTCGGTGCAGAGTCAATCGATAGTTCATCCTATCGCTCTCGCAAATATCCGGTCTTCAACACCGATCTTCAAATGCGATTCACAACGACGTATCACATATTCGGAATGGGTTATACGACCCCATGGTCCTTTCCCGGTTAACCCGAATAGTGAGCGCTTATTTAAAAATAAGTGTGGCATTCACATTCAATCAATTCACATCAAATACCCATTCAAAGGGAAATACTGATAGTCGGTTATTGAACTATCACTGGATATGCACACATCACCAGATTCCAAATAATTTTCCAAATTATTTATTTTCCAAAATATCTTTACAAGATATATAATTTCAACACTTCAAAAATAAATCAATATTTATTTTCACACAAATTCCACTTTCACATATAAATTCCATAATGAATTTATATTTCAAAATATTCATGCATATATGATTTCAATTATTCATTTCCAATTTATCTTCAAAAAGATAAATTCTAAATATTCACTTCATATTGGAAAATATTTCCATACTTATTTATTCATAAGTAATTCACAAATCTCTTTTATTTTCAACACTTAGAAAATATTCAATATACTTAAATCGAATTAAGTATATATTTCATTCTTCAAGGAAATCATTCACTTATACATATTTATTTGGGCCAAAACGAATGTTGCGTAAAACATCGTTACAACGTCCCAAAATCACTAGTATAGGGATTCGAAATTAAAATAGATATATAAATTCCAATACTATACAAAAACATTTCCTTTCGGAAATCATTTACTATAACAACAGTGTTATAGTCCACATTTCCTTTTATTTCTCGAAAACGTCTATTTCAACAATAAATGTTGAAATCTATGGTTTCGAATCTCAACACCTTTTAAAACATCGTTAGATCGTTTTAATTCTATTTAAAACATCATATCTAAAACAATTCTTTAACGTATTATTCACTATTCAAAAACGTGAATATAGTACCTTAACAAATTTCATCATTTCTATTCACTTTAACTTAAAGGATTATTCACTGTTCAAAATGTGAATATAACTCTAAAAAGTTCCTTTTTATAAATTCCTTTATTAACCTATTCCAGTTTATAACTCAATTATAAACTACAAGTTCATATTATAAGTTAATTACTTATAAAACGATTATTTTACAAAATCGTTCATTTAACTTCCCAAATTATTAATCTTAACTTATAAGATTATTTATTTACCCAAAATTCATTCTTTCGATAACTTTATAAATTTTATAAGCCTATTGCTTATAAAATTTCATTTATAACTTCACAGTTTATAATTTCATAAATTTCATTCATTTAGGAAATTCATTTTCACTACATTCAAACACTTATAAAAACTCGTTTTAAATGTCCATAATTCAATTTATAAATATCCATTTATAAATCTCTTAATATAAATTAATTTATATTATTCTTTTAAACGTCTTTAAATTCCTTTAAAATTTCACCGTTCTCTTGATTTATAAAATAATCAAATTTTATAAATCTTATATTCAAACTTTTAATAATAAACTCAAAAATCCAGTTTAAACTATTTTATAAAATCATTGGTTCATATTTCTCAAAAATCGACTTTTAATCGTATTTCTAAAAATCAGCTTTTTAACTATATTTCACAAAAACCATAATTTTTATAACTTTAAAAATTATAACGTTTATTTATTTATAATGGATCAATTCCAAAAATATAGTATATTTTCAAAATCACTTTTAAAATCATTTTAAAATCCCAAAATCTGGGTCCAATGATGCTACACACCAAATAGTCAATCACGACTAACAACGATATCATATATCGATATGATAATCCATCAAATATCAAAATATCTGAAATAAAATAAATACTGTTGAGGAATCCAGTTGGATCCCTCCAACCTGTTTCCTGCATCCAAAAACATTAGCACAATACCAATTTCGCTCCAGTACGAAATTATCGCGGTATATGTTCTTAATAAATATTATCCGCTTAATAACGGCGTAATAGGGTCTCATCCGCTAAAAATACGGGAAATCAATCAACTGCAATATATACATATGCCAATATATATATATTGATATTATATATAATACCAATTTCACTGTTTATGAAATATTCGCGGTATATGTTTATATTAAATAACATCCGCTTACTAACGGCGCATAATGTCTATTTTAACAATCAATACATAACAATCATCATTCATACATGCATTCAAATATTTTAAATCTAACTATTTAAAATAAAATCGAAACCTATTCGATTGAGTGAGAAATTCTCACCTTGGTTTTAATTTCGTTTCAGCTTTTATTTCGAATATAATTAAACATGCGTTTAATTATACCCGAAATTTTCGCTAGCTCCAAAAATTCCCAAACCAGCTCCATCGCGAAGAGCTCGTCAATACGATCCCAACGCAAAAAGATTTGCATTTTTTCGACCTCGCATGAGAGAGTTATACATTTTTAAACATTTACTGATTTAATATAAACAATTACAACATATAAACTTTAAAATTTTAACCTAATCTAATCGTGGCCGTGCATTCCATCTTCCCAGATCTTGGCCGCATGTATGTTCTTCCCATCTCACACGCGATTTACCCAGGAACCGAACCCAAAGCCGCTTCGATCCTTTCCAAATCGCGAACACCATGCGACATCGAGAAATTGATCAGCCCCCGCCGATTGAAGCGCCTACCCTGCCTCGACCTTCGTGCCAAGTATGGGAGCACTCGGTCCCCCCCTCACTCCAGAAAACGTGCACGAACGCGTGGCTTCACGGCTAAATTTCAGGCGATCCACTTCGAGTTTTTCAATCATAACCGTTGGATGCCAAGAGCTTGTTGAGCTCAACACTTTTGTAGTTGATGACTTCGTGAATCGATGAATGGATTTGCAGTAATTAAGAGAGGAAGGAGAGAGCATTTCTGCCGTTTATTCCCATGGAGGCGGCCGGCATTTTTTAGACCTAGGGTTTTAATTTTCTTATGCAAATGAAAATATTCAAGGGCTATTTATAGGAATAAACGAGCACTATTCATTCCGGGTTTTGTAAACTCTGATTTACGCGCCGAAACCGACGCTCCTAGGGTTTATCCCGCGTTCCGGACACAATGGAACAGGTTTCGGAAGCTAATTCGGAAGTATGTGCGAGTTATGGCTGTAAACGCTCAATTTAAATTAAACCGATTTAAGTCGATTTCTAGGCGTTTTAATTTGTACAGGACAAACCGTAAATCCAATTGACTTGAAATTTGAAACCTTACAATAATATCACATTACGGATTCGATGAAACTGGTTTCGTCGAAATCCGAGACTTTTTGAAAAATGGCTATTTTGACTCGCCAAATTTAAATTAAAAATAAATCGATGCGTTTCGAGCTGCCACGATCAAACGATAGCTCCGATTGACACGAAATTTGAAATCCAGTAATAACTAACTATTACGGATCCAATGAAACTAGTTTCGTTCAATTCTGAGACTGTTCAAAAATTGACTATTTTACAGTCGATAATTAAATATTAAAATATTCAATTTTCACAAATTAACTTTTAATTCGATTTTAAAAGTTCTAAAATATCGTTCTAAATTCAACATGATAAAATAAAATTTTACAAATCATTTTCAATCATATTTAACTCAATTTTCAATATTTTCCATAATTTAACATATTAAATTATCGATTTAATAATCTAATTAAATCCAAAAATTCAAATAAAAATTTATTCGACTTATAAATTCACTTATTAATATTTAAAATTAATTAAATATTCAAATTTTAATTTCTAAAAATTCTGGGTCGTTACAACAATCCATAGTTAGACCACCAATGTTCAATGGTGAATATGCTTACTGGAAAAATAGAATGCAAATTTTTCTGAAAACCATTAACGCTTGGAATATTGTTGAGACAGGTTATAGTATACCAACTATAACTGTAGATAATCAGGAAATAGAGAAACCAAAGGAACAATGGACAGAACTAGAAAATAAATTACAGAATACTAATGCCAAAGCTATGAATTCTATTATCTGTTCATTTGATCAATTTGAATTTAATCGTGTCTCACATTGTCTAACTGCGCAGGAAATATGGCACATACTAGAAGTGACTCACGAAGGAACATCTCAAGTCAAAGAATCTCGCCTTGCAATGCTAAGCAGCGAATACGAGAACTTCAAAATGGAGAAGGAAGAAAACGTCAAAGAGATGTACGGACGACTCTCTAATATCGTATACAAATCAAAAGCTCTCGGAAAAACATACACCGAATTAGAAATAGTCCGGAAAATCCTCAGAGTCCTTCCACGAAGCTTTGAAGCAAAAGTTACTGCCATACAAGAATCGAAAGATTTAAAACAACTTAAAGTTGAAGAACTCATCGGAAATCTCACCACTTATGAGCTAGAAATGAAATTCAAAGAAGAGCGTGAAGGAGGTGACACTCAAAAGAAATCAATAGCTCTCAAAGGAACAACCGAAAGTGATGATGATAACGATGAAGATGATGGAGCAGCAGAATTGGAGCTGTTAATAAGGAAATTCAAAAAATGGAATCAAAAACATGGAAATTCAGCTCGAATTCAAAAAGCAAAAAGCAGAATAGCCAAAGCACTAGACTACTCGGAAGAACAAAAGTTTATTTGTTATAATTGCAACAAACCCGGCCATATCAAGCCCGATTGTCCACAAATTAAATCCAGCCACGGGTAGAAACAGAAAAAGAAAAGTTTTGCAGCCACTTGGGATGAAATAGACGAGAATGATCAAAGCACTGGCAGTGAAAGTGAAAAGGCAGAATTGTGTCTTCGAGGTGATACAACTGACAGTGACGATGACGAGCCAAGTGAGGTATCAAAACTTACCCATTCTGAGTTGCTTATATATTTTCATGAAGTAAACGGTTGTTTTGAACGACTTAGGGAAAAATACGCCAAACTTGAATCTCAAAAAGATACTTTGATAGAATGTAATAAAAAACTTGATCAATTAGTTAAAACCTATCAAAGTAGGATCCCTAAGTGTGATAAGTGTCCAACATTTGATGAAGAAATTAAAAAATCAGAAATTAAAATAAAATCGCTTGAAAATGAAATTCTGATTTTAAAGGAGAATGAAAATACTAGGAGAGAGAATTCTATCAAAAAGTGCACTCAATTGTTGAATGAAAACGAATCTCTCAAAACACAAGTCCAACATTTGTCAACGACTTTAGATAAATTTTCCAAAAGTGAAAAATCGTTGAATATGCTATTAGGAAAGCAAACTGTTAATACGGTTAGACAAGGACTTGGATATAATAATTCGAAAATTGTTGAAAACAAGATTAATCAAGTTAATTCTATGTGCACAATTTGTAGAAAATTTGGACACAGTCACAATAATTGTTGGTATAGACCCAAACATGTGAAAACTATACCGATTTGGGTTCCAAAAGGCACAAATATAAAATCTCTCAAAGTTAAACAAATTTGGGTGCCAAAGGGAACAATTATAAATAGTTTTGGGTCTACACAAAATTATTTTTCAAAATTTTCTGCCACTAACAACCATGGACCTATAAAAACAAATAGGTCACATAAATCCTTTTCCGTGTAGGTGTGGTGGCAGGCTAAGGAACAACAATAGTGTTCTCTGGATTTTGGCTGTTCCAGAAACACAACGGGCGACAAAGCTAAATTCCTTAGCCTAGTATAAGGGTGACAGAATCACAATGGACAACGACGAGAAATATCGTAAAGGTAAAGACAGGTAAAGGTATATTTATTTGTACGATATATTAAATGTGATAATCTGTACCATTTTCTGAATAAAATCAGCCAATTATGTGATGATGATATGATGATGATTTAATGATGATTTTGATTCTGACTTTATTCAAAATTGTTAGCCATTTATATTCTTATGCCAAAAACACTATAAAATTCTCTAGAATTACTTGATATATAAGTTTGAGAGAAAAATAGTGTTTTGATTGGATAATAATATTGTTGGCTAAATCTATATTCATGTTTTGACACGGCCTCGATTTAAAATCCTAATGAATTCTATTTTAAAAATTGTAAAAAGGATTTTATTTTTTGAAATTGTTGAAACTTTTAAGAAATTGCTTTGAAATAAAAATAATGTTTGATGGCTTCTAAAATTGACACTTTAATATATGTTTGATTGTTGACACGGTTTTCATTTCAAATCCAAGAGAATTTCATTTAAAATTTGTTGATAATAATCATGAGAAAATTTGTTGAAATTTCTTAATCTGGTCTTTGACATTCAACGAGTGAATTTTGAGTGAAATTTAAATTCAGATGCAGATTACACTGGTAATATGGTTGATAGAAAAATTACTAGTGGAACGTGATTAATTTTTGACACATTCATTTGCTGCATCGTTTTTCAAAGAAAATGTCTGCATATTTTTCATTTGAAATTATTTTTTATAGCAGAAAATTTTCTTATGAAACCCTTTCTAGAAAATTAGTTTTGACCTTGTATCAGATTAGTTATTTAAGAAAACTTGATTTTATAACTATTTTTGAAATTGATTTCAAATAACTATATTAACTAATCTGACCCCCTAATAATTATCGAAAAGATATATAGTGATTGAAAATAAGATGAGTGTGGATATTGATCAAATATTATAACTCGAGACGGTATAATTAGTAAATTTCTTTAGAAATTTAAACGAGAGTTATAAAAAATTTTGTTGGTAAAATTTCCATGACCATCTCTATATCTATCGTATTTCTAACGACCATCACTCATCAAAATTCTATATAGTTTGTCAATATGTGGTACTTTAAACAGGAATCGTTCGTTTTTTCGTTTTTCACATTTTTTTTTAAAAAAAAAGGTAATAATAATAATAATAAATACCAAAGTATTCACTCTCATTTAAAAGTCCTCACGGTTATGCATGGGTGAATTACTTGGAATTTGTTATGTGCTTCCATGCTCATTTAAAAGTCCTCACGGTTATGCATGTATGGAACGCATATCAAAAGTTGATTTTTAAAATAAACAAGTTGATTCTAATCCCATTTAAAAGTCCTCACGGTTATGCGTGGTTAGAAGATACTTGAATTCATTTTTTTTTTTAAATAAAATTGGAATACTACTAATCTCATTTAAAAGTCCTAACGGTTATGCATAGTTAGTAGATATTCAAATTCCTGATATAAGTATACCACAAATAGACATAATTGTATGGTTTTATATGATGACATCATTTCCATCATTCTAAAAGTGAAATATGCGCCTAATAAAATATTTATGATTTTTGTTTGATTTTTTATTGAAATTTAATATTTATATTCAATTGGGTTTTAATGTTGGATTAATATCGATCACTTTATCTCTATTTTCTCTAACACTATTATTCTTTTGCTGATAACAAAAGGGGGAGAGAAAAGTTAAGATTTTGTAAAGAAAAGGAGAGAAAAGGTCAAACAATTTTTCAATATACATCTAGGCTCATTTGCACATTTTATTTGTATGCATATATGTAGGGGGAGTCATATATGTAGGGGGAGTATCATATAGAGAGGAAGTATTCAGATAGGGGGAGCAATTGAAATTATCAAATACATTTAATATATTCAAAATCTTAAATATATGTTTGTTATCATCAAAAGGGGGAGATTGTTAAATATGCGCTTATATGATTTTTGTTTGATGATAATAAACACATATACATTCATTTAAATGTATTTGTTAATATACTATTCTATTTTAATTTTCACAGAATAAATAAATATTTGCTGAATAAAAATAAATAACACAGTTTTTGAATTCAAATGAATATTTTATTCAAACAAATATTTATTACAATTTTGAATAGTATACAAATTCAAGCTCTCACTATTCACTATACAGCTTTGATACAAATTCAATTACATCACTATTTTACATCAGCACCTCACTACATATCACTCACACTCATATTTTGTCTTCAACTTCAAATCCAGTTTTTGAATCCAGCATCTGAGCAAATCTGCAAAAATATACACTAACGCAGTAAAATTGAAAAAGAAATATTTTTGCAATTCAAAAATAAAAGATGATTTTAAAAATATGATTTGCCTCAGTTATTTGGGTTGTTCGTCATAATTTAAATTTGAATTCATCATACACGAACAACTTGTGACATACAGTGTATTACTGTATATGCCACAAGGCCGTGCACACCGATATATATACACTTGATTGATTTACAGGGACAAGTAAGCACAGGTCAAACCCAAATGCAAAGCGGGTTCAACTCACGTGCAATATATTTAAAATCACGACACGAGCACAAGGTCAAACCCGAGCTGTAAAACTGGGTTCAACACAAGGCAGTCATGAAGTATGCAAAGAGCTTGAGCATGAGATATTGCAACTACAGTAATGCATCAGTGACCAAACACTACAAACTGCAACATGGCGAAGACTACAAGCAACTGACACAAACAACTCAAATGCACACATGAAGTATGCAAAGAGCTCGAGCACAAGAACATGACAGCAAACAGAAGTGCACAGCAACAGGAAGTGCAATTCCAAGTGAAGAACCAGACTCAAGTTAGTGCACAGTGCATATATGATGCATACAAGTACAGGCCACAACATGTCAATGAAGCACAGCAGCAAACAACATGACAGTGAAAACTCGAGTCACAGTGCCATGCTACAGATTATAAAATGAAATTCATAAGCAACAACATGAACCAACTGTGCATATATGAAGCACACTCAAGGCCCAGAAACAGTACAAGGCATGTCAACAGCAATGGAATCAACATGAATATCACAGGAACTCGTCAGTGGCAAGCTACAGGAATGATCAGACCAACAACAGTGTGCAACAGGGAACACAGGTCAGACTATATCAACTCAACAATCAACACAGTGAAGTATACCAGTGATACATCAGTGAATTCAACATGACAGTGTACAATACCAACATGAGCAACATGAATGCAACAAAGACCAAGCTGCAGCATCAAGATAAGAAGATCAAAGTGAACCAGATCAATAGCAGCTCAGTTATACAAGCTAACCAAGTTTATATGCAATGCAAAGACCACGGCTACAACATACATATATGGACAGTGAAAACAGAAGTGCACAGCAACAGTAAGGAAATGGACAAATGCAACTGAACCAACTACACAAATATGCTATGCAGTAAAGTCAATCAGAGGCATCAACAAAGACAATGCTTGACACCGAGCATGTACAAAATGATGCATGATGAATCAGACCATACAATATGAAACAGAGGCAACAAGACTATATGCAAGCAAAGTCTCTACATGGATGCAGTGATACAAGTCAGAGCAACAATATCAAAGCAATGGTGATGGGCCGAGAGGACCAGTGATATAAGTAAAGATGAGTGCAGATTCGAAGTCGAAAGCAACACCATGTACAACAATGCACTGGAACACATGATGCATATGTCGAGTTCAATGCAACATAGCACCAGGCATCACTATGATACAACTTACAAACCCAAATGACAACTCAATAAATTTTGCAGTGATACAAAACAAGTTCAACATGCAACAAGCAAAAGTTCACAGAGAAGTCGAAATCATGAAAAATGGCACGGCAATTTTTGAGAAGAACCAACAATATTCAAACAACAGCAGTATGCAAATGCATACATAATAGAGGCAGCAAAGAACAAAGTACATGATCAAGTGGAGCATCTTGTAAACTGAACAACTATGGACAGAGCTCGAGCACAGTTGAAGCTCAAAACATGCAGTGAATCAAGTCAGTAAGGAAAATGCACCAATGGAAGTCACTCAAGCAACATGACCAAGTGTACGACTAAACTAAACATGAATACAATTGTGAAGCTACTGAAGGCACTAGTGATAAACCAAAATGCCATCGGTCAGAGAAGATGACCAGAAGCGAAAGTCACAGTGACAAACGAAAATCAACATCATGTTCAAATGCAGTATCAACCAAAATCAATTCGAAGCCGTGACTCAAAACAAGAAATTCACGGAGCAGTAAATACAAAGCCATGAATGCCAAGAAATCAAATATATTCGAATTGAACAAGTCAGAAATCATCATGAACATACAAGCGAAAATCAATGGCCAAAATAATCAGTTGACAAATTCAAACATATTTTATACGAACGAGAATATAGGAATTCGATTCCTATTTAAACAATTCATCATCGGCAAATTTTAGTATCGAATTCCAGAAAGCATAAAATCAGAAAAGCACAAGCAAATAATTACATACCGAATCGAAGAAGGAATTCGATCAAAGAAGTAGCCGAAGTGAGCATCAATCAATCAAGGATACACGCAAGAGATCATAGAATCAATCTGCATACTATCGGCACTTCAAAAGCCCTAAATCTGGAAAAGGAATGAAGCCCTAAATTTGCAAGAGGAACGGCCACCATTATACACGCAAACGAACGGAGTAAAGCAAAAGGAGACGGGTCAAAATAATAAAAGGGGCCGGCCTATATATTTTAAGGGCTTTTAATTATATTAGGGTTATTTATTTTAATTTGTTTTTAACTTCGTATTTACTTTTAAACCGTTTTAATTTTCTAGTCGTGTGACTAGGGTGCAAACTACGGTGTGTAGTTTGGGAATTTGCAACTCGGTAGTTGAGTTGTGGTCAAGGTTTTGAGCGTAGAGTTAGATTAGTCAATAGCGGGTATAGCGAGTTTACGTGTGTAAGCGAGGGACTATCTAATTTCTAGTAGAAACCTTGGGGGCAGCACGTAGGCAGGGTTTTGCCGAAGCTGGGTAAATTATGTGTTGTTCTGTTCTGCATTTTATTATTCTGCTATTTATTTCTGTGCTGGTAGTATTCTGTGATCTGTGTTAATATTAGTTTATAAGCTTCCGCAATTAATTTTTATAATTAACACTATCACCCTATTCACCCCCCCTCTAGGGTGAAATCGATCCTACAGTTACCCTTCCTTTAACCCTTATGCATAAATCTTCCAAATCACAACCCCTTCTTTCTATAGACGATCTACCCACCTTCTCTATCAATCAAGTCGCATCCGCGAAAACATACGGAGATGGTGTCAAATTCAGATCCAGATCTACACCGCAAGCAACCACGCCCATAACCAACCGCAGCACCCTAAAACTCTATACTAAATGATTAAGACATAACTTTAAAGAAGGATGTGGATAGAGTAAATTATTTATACAAGAGAAAACCAAAAAAAAATATAGATCAATGTGAAATTTGTTCATGCAATTTTTATACCATAACTAAAATTTAACCTATAGTATGTACAATTTTCATTTTAACTACAGACGCAATAAGGTATAAAATATACTGTTAATCTATCATTAAAAAACTCGACTACCCAAAGTGAATATCTTATTAATTATCAATTTTATACCACCTACTCCAGAAAAAACACAATTGAAAAATCTTAATTCTTCACTTACAACCTAGACTTTATATAGCTGCACATATTGTATGTCAATGTTCCACTTGTACAAGCTTAAAAGTGCTTATGTCTATTATAGGTGTTGTCTAATTTGTTTTCAAGTTAAAAAAACCTGTCTTCATACATAAATATCCCTTACATGCCCATATTAACAACTCGTGATGTGTCACTGATCAATGTACTTATGCACCAATTAAATATCAGCTCCACAAACAAAGGTATCCATATGAATATCTTTTTTCATATTTTCATATATGAATACATTGTAATATTAGCACTAATTAAATATCAATTCCGCAAGTAAAGCAAATACAACAGGGACGAAAACAGTGTTTATCACTGAATGTAGAACAAGGATGAAAATATATGCATACATTGTAATACGAATTAAATTGAATTCAACGATATTGAATATGTAATAAGCTAACAATCTGTATGAACTCTATACGATGTCTTAACAAACTTCAATATCCCCAACATTTTCAAGAGAACTCAAACTAGCAACATTCTTATTAATTTTTGAACCATGGAATGAATCAAGTAGAGGCTTTACAATATCCTAGTTAAGTGAGCATTGGTGTTTGTAATCAAATGGTTTTACAATATCTTAGTTTAACAAAGCAACCGTCATTTGCTAGTTACCAAATTTCAAAGCATGTACAAATGATACATTCACAGGCGTTTATGATCATTCATACTGCTGCTTAGTTGCTGCAGTTTTTCACAACAAAAACCACCATTTCTTATGGACAAAAACAATTTCAAAATAAGCCTAAGTTCACCAAGTTTTGCCAACCATTTAGAATAGTTCCCACGTAGGGATAAACGCCATACCTTATGGTCAAAAACAGCTTCGAAATAATTGCCTAAATTCACACAAAAGAATTTGCAACGAGCTAGGAGAAAATAAATAAAAAATTTGAGGGTAAAAAGACTTGCATACTTCCGAAAGTGGTTTATGCGGCAACACATGAACCAGGATTCTGAGGTGTTACTTTGTAGTGATAATCTAGCCAATAAACCATTAACTAGCAAGTATTCTGATTTAGAAAATCAACTAGCAAGTATTCTTGTTTACACCATGACCACCAAAAGCATGACTAAAAAGAATAAGAACCCCGACAGTAATAGTATTATGATTAAGGACATGTTAATTCATCCACATACTGCTTTTTTATTATTTTATTTCGTTTTATTTTCAAATTTATACTAAATAGGCATTGTCTACACTTGAGGTAAATATGCAAAAAGAACTTGATACATAGTTCAGGTAATAGATGTCTTGAGTTTGAATTTGGTGCCCTAGACATATATCATTAGCCAAATTCAGTAATTAAAATAAATATTCTTTTAACGAACTTCCTGCAATTATCATCCTTTAATTCATAATTGTACAGCCCCAATTAATTATTTTATAAAAATAAAATTAGATTAATAAATAAATGGTACCATAAACATTTTAGTACTCCTCTTATCGCTTTCCTCCATCTCCTCATCAACTCATTAAACCACATCCTCTACTTCAGTAGCCCCAGCAACTTAATCAATAGTATTGAAAGAATGAAAAGGGTAGCAATAGTCTATACATACCTCCATTGGCGATTCCAGAATTGCTTTAGTTTTGGTTTTCCACAAGAATCTGAAATCATCTTATGTGATTCCTTGAGCTTTTGCCCAGTTTGCTACAGCTTGCCGTGACAACACAACAAGTGAAACACGTTTAAATTACAGAAAGCTTTATCAATTTTGAGACCCCATAAGTAAATAAATCGAGGAAAAGATCAATCATGTTTAAAATACAGAAAGCTTTATCAATTTTGGTGGCAATACCTCTTTTCGTCCATATGTATTTAGATCCGGCTGTAGGTGGCTCCAAAAGACCCGCTGCCATAACAAAGTTCTGAAACCTTATCATATGGGTAAAAGGACTAGCAGACCTCCCTTTTTTATCAGCAGACCAAATCAGCCGAAGGATCGAAGTATACAGCGAACACCATAGATCGATCAGTCCCAGATGTTCGAAATAGAATCGATGAAGACGACGACGAAGGCTGGGAAGAAGGATTTTCACGCTAGAAGTGGATGTGAGTTATGCGGAAGTAAGTGACGTGAGAATTGCAATGGATCGGCTGAAATTTATAGCTAGGGCTTAGCACATCTAGTATGGTCAAGAGTTACAACGGGCATTTTATGTTGTAAAATTGGAACCTATTACAACGGGCATTTTCGGCTCATTGTAAAACTGGCACCTATTACAACATGCATGAATGGACCGTTGTGATAGATTTATATTACAACGGGCAGTCATTGCCCGCTGTGAAAAACGCATTGTATAGGGCATCTATTACAACGGGCAACTAATGCCCGTTGTAAAATAGACGTTGTAATATGATATTTTTGTTGTAGTGCAATTGCGTTGATTTGGGAGCAAATTACAAACTGAGGAGGTTGGTGGAGGGTTTCGATACTCAGTATGTGGGGCAACATTGATTTGGGAGTTGAGTTCGTAGGTTAGTTGGGTTTCAGTTAGGTTAATTTAGAGAAGTTGTTGAGTTTGAAATTTATAAATTTAGAATTTTAAGGCGAGTTTGGTTGAGAAATAAAAGGAGACGTTGAACAAGCAAAGCAGGACCAGGAAATTATTTGATTTTGGCCAGTGACAGTAAGCAAACTTTCCTAGCGGTCAGTACGATGAAGAACAAAATCCATAAATTGGACATCGGATCTATGTAAGTTGTGTCAGCATAAATCCTTGTATCTATGTTATTTTACAACATTTTCATATTTGTTTTGCAATTTAATGTTCCAGTTTTGAAATACACTTAGTTTCTATAGATCTTCACAAATCATTGTAACTTCAAGCTTGACGATCAAAACTGTCAACATTGCAGAACCGGTGATCTAGCTTATCGATTAATTACCAGCTCATAAAAAATCATTCTAATCACCAAAATACAAAATAAATAAAATAGAGAATATACAGATTTTGATTTAATGTGGTTTGCCAAATTACTTAGGTTCGTAGATCTCACAATTATACTTTTATTTCTATTTAAATGGAGATTGTAAGAGAGAGCACAATCATAGTTTAAGGCTTAATTAACAGCACTCAAAACACTAATTTAGTTTGCTTTAAGAAATTATGAATTTAATTTAAAAGGAGAAAGATCGAAAACTATTATACGTACCAAAATGAAATAGAATCCTTCTTTATATGCAAATTACTTTTGTTTCTCAAATCAATGTTGAAACCTTTCCATATGCGTTTTTGATTGCCAATTAATTGTTCCAGAGGTCTGTATAATTGACAGTTAAATAGCTTTGCATCCTTACTGTATGCCTACATGATTAACTGCCCAATTGATTGTGATATTTTTCATATTCTACTATTTTTGCATGTGATAATCATTTTCACACCATCTCCAGATTCTTTCATCTTTTTCTACTATCGATTGATTGATTGATTTTCTATATATGTATGTATTTGACTTGACATATATCTGAACCATATAAATTTGACAAATAGTTGAAGCTACAGGCAAAAGCATCCATGTTTTGATTAGTTTGGAGTCAGCTATTTACTGCCTACGATAATACAAAGGACGCGCCTTCCAGAGCATTACTATCAGTCTTTTTTAGACATGTGTTAAGTTTACGTACTTCTTTAGAGTATGGGTGAATTGAATTATCTTTACTTTTGATAAATATTATGTTTTAATTAATATATTTCGGGATTCTTCGAGTTTATAGATAACCACTTATTGTAGAAGGAGCAATCAGTTTAGTTATGAAATGCAAAATTGGATCAAGGTTATTATATTAAAGGATAGTTTTAAACAAACAAAGTAAAATTGTAAATATTAGTTTGGTGTCCCGGATGTCTAAGTAACTAAAATTCTCAAAATTTTACGAAAAAATCTAATTTACGTACATTTTGCTCAAAACTTGTAAAATAAATGCGTATGTATCTTGCATTAAGTAGTTGGTCATATCAGGACGTTTAAGTTTAGGTCCTAAACACCAAGTTAAGTCTAGACGAGTTGGCCAAAATTGATGTGATTCTGTTCATATGCCACATATTGTTTCCAAAAATAATGGACTGATGTTTAGAACATAAAATTGAATTTCTTCCTAAAATGAAAATCCTTAACTTAATCAACTGATTACAAACATATGAAAAGGCAACGTATCAAATATTTTTGAAATTAGTTTGGTTCAAATGTTATATTTTACGAACATTTGTACTTTTAAGTATAGATATTTTCGTTAAAAACTGCAAATATCCTTTTTTTTTTTACTGTAAATGTCATTTTTTTTCAAACGTCTGCACTTGTTTTTTTTATGTAAATATTTGCGCTGAAACACACGAACTCTGCAAAAAACTGATTTTTATTTTTTATTTTTTTATATACTTTGTCGTCTCATCTAATGCAGATTTTAATTACATATATACAAGAAGGAAAAAAAATCTATGAAAATTAAAATTCTTCAATGCCACAGGTAGTATGAATGCGAATATAGTGGCCTTGCCTTCGCTATAATATTCTTCCTTAAAAAATAAAATAAAAAAGGATTAAGAAAAAGGATTTTTCTAACACATGCAGTGGAATAGACTATTAATGTAAGTTAAATAGATTTGAACAGATAAAAATACGATATGCTGGTGAATCATGATGATACATTAGTTATTATACTCAAATGGAATAAAAAGCAACACATTGTCATTGTAACACATGGCAAAATTCACAAGGACGTATTTAAAAAGCAAGTTTAAAAAGATAAATGTAAACACATGACACGTTTTCGCAAGGGATCGATTAGCTCCCGTTCGGGTCCCTTAGTGGCCCTGCTATCTATTTTCTGTTTTCAGTCTTCCACTAGGGCGGGAATTTAATGATGTCCGTCCCTGAGCCAGGTGGTTCTGGCTTTCTCGTCTCCGTTAGTCCCTCCCCCCTTTTTTCCTCTCATTTAGTGGCTTTTGGTTGCAGGCTTTGGTTATATAGGTTTGGTATGAGGACTGTTATTCCTTATCTTATGCTTGGATTTGGGCGGAGGATATTCCGGTTCTCGTTTTCGTCGTTCTCTTTATCTTCTGTCTTTACTGGATTTCGTCCAGTTTGTTTGCTTCTTTCTCTGGAGGGAGCATTCGGCAGCTATGTAATGTATTAGTTTTTGTTTTGTTACGGTTTGCTTCGCCGCGTTTTGTCTAATATCATTCTGATGGTTACCTGTCAGGCTTGTTGACAGCTTTTGGTGATTATTTATAAAAAACTTCATTTTGTGAAAGAAGAAAAAAAAAGTAAACACATGTCACGTAGGAACATAAACAAAAGTAATTACATTAATCAGATATTTGTCAAACTATATTCACAAGGGGACAACCTCCATGTTCAAACCAACTTGCCTTTGCTATAACGCATTGTGGACCATGTACAGCAGAAGAAATAGAAATATTATTGTTACACCAAGAATGCTATTGCAAGAGGTAATGAATGTGTTTGCCATCAATGCCAACGGTAGTATGAATGCGAATATAGTGGCCAAGAAATTAGTTTGACACCTCAAAGTTGTAGATTTTAAGAAAAATATAAAATAGGAGAAGAAAAGTGGAATAAGCAAAGAAAACACAGCTCTACGGTGGTTTAGATATGCCTATGTCCACCTTTGATAGTACTTGATTACTTGATTCAGTCTAAATCTACCGAAATTATAAGCAAAACTCAAAATTTTATACCAAAGTTGAAAATGACTGAGCTCCCCTTAGTTATGAATAGGCAAAACGTACCAAGTCCTCCTTTTTGTTGAAGGTAGACCCATATTCATGGTCGAAGCAGGCTGTAATTAGGCTTTTGAGTTATAAGATCGTTGTAGAAGTCGTCATATGGTTAGATTCAGAATATTAGCAATGAAGGGAAACGATTCCCAAAGTATTAATGGATCAATAGTGACGCATGTGTGGATCGCACTCGATCCGTGGCTAAAGCCTAATCCCTAGTACCCATTTTCCTTGAGCCTATATACTTTATTCCTTGATAAAACCTTTCTTTGATGCTTTCAAGCTTGCTACTCCATGTGTTCACTCAGAATATATGCTTTATAGAGGGGATCTATGGACCAGCATCGATCTATAAACATAATCAAATTTATCTATTTTCTTCCTTTACTTGGTATCTACACTGTAACTGAGGGTTAGGGCAAAATAGTCGGACCCATCTATGGATCTGTACCGAAATATGGAGTTGCCATTTTTCTCTTATTTGCATGGTTCTCCTGCTCAATTGTCTTTGAGTCCAACGTTCATCTTTCATCGTTTCATACTCCAATCCCATCAAAATGTCGTATAAGAAAAATACCAAATAAAACATGCACTCGAAAGTAAGCTTCTGTGAACTTAAAATGTGCTTTGAACCAAGACAAGTAATCGAATTCTAATCTATGTAGATGCTTTTGTTACTCGAACCGTTTCCATGGGAAACTGAATTTTTGTTGAGAATCCAAACAACTTATTCACGTACCATCATCGGATCATGACTTTTCGATAAATATAAATGTTGTAGTGTTTTTATCAACAAAGTTTGTTTATTTCATTCATCGCCAAAAAAAATTTGAGAGTTCTCTAGTCCTTGGTCGGATAGATGTATTTTTTCACCATTTATTTATAACTTTTATCTTTTACTTTTATTGTTCGATGAATTGGTATTGATCCATCCATGGATTGGTATCGATCGATGCTTTGAATTAATGTACAAGTTAAACACTTTACATTTTCTTATTCACCTTGTCCTTGTTTCCAAAATAAAATCGAACCACCTCCCTTTCAGTTCTTGACCTAGGGTTTCTCAAAGGCTTCCGATTTCAAATCCATCTTTCGGCAGAAGGAGGTACATCAGTACTTAGATGTCATATTCCATCTCTTCGATTTATCAAGTCCGAACTGCATGGATCATTATATTCTTTGGCTTTGTTATATAGAAGTGAACAATATTTTTTTCTATACAAATAATATGGAAATGAGAATAAATCAGCTGTGTGTTATAATATATATAAATCGTGAAAAGAGAATATATTGTTTGTTTTATCCCACACCGTGGGATAAGTTCAATCCTTAGCCCTGAAGCCTTTATATAGAAGGCTATGTAATATAAATATATTACCAATACATCAATCCTCACTTTCTCTAATTACTTCAGCTCTTATTCTTATTTGTTTACAACACGTCGTCAACACAAAGTGTTATCTTTAAGATTTTTTTTATGCGTTTAAGATCTATTTCATTTCTCTCTTTTCTCTTGGGATCTAATTTCATTTTGTAGATCTAATTTTGTTTTGTAGACATTTGTTTAGATCTCATTTCTTTTTCCTAGATCTCATTTTGTAGATCTTATTATGTTGGTCTTATTACGTGAATCTAATATTATTTACTTGTGTAGATCTAATTTTGTAGACAGATCTCATATATATAGAACAATACATCAAAACCGCACTGCTCTACTGCTCGGTTTTATGCTCTGATCGTATCAACTAGCTTGCATATGCTTCCGTATTGCATGCCTTGTTGGCAACGAGGATCTCCAATGCTTATGATATTCTTAGTTGCCTTGTTGACCTTGTCTGTTGCTCCAGTAGTGATCTCATTTATTTGTGGCGGCTCACAGCTGAGTAAGGTCTTGTAACTCTTTATATTTTCCTAGTATTTGGTTTTTCCCCCTTAAAAAAAATTATCAATGTCATGTTGAGGAAAATTGCTTTGTGATGATTTGGGTTTCTACATGCATCTGAACTATAAATTTAGGGTTTAATCCGTAGATGATCTTAGTTAGATTACAATTAATTTGATTTTGATCGAATTGAGAAACCATGTTATTGTCCGTTTATCATTTGTTCCCTTTAACAAGCACTATGTCTAGCATAAATTTTAACAGTTTGTATCATATCTTAATTCAATCCTTGAATCTTTGTTTTTCAAAGAAAAATAATTGTTAGTTAAACAAAAGAAAAAAATGTATTGTTTAGCATATCATGCTTTCTTGACTTTACTTTTTTTACAAAAAAGTATATTTAATTTTAGCTCTTATATGAGCTATAATTTTGAAATGTAATAGTTTTCGCAAACTAGCAAGTTTTTGATGGTACTAGAGGAATCGAACCAATGACCTACTTCATGTGGCAGCTAATGTCTTAGCCAAATGAGTTACTGGCGTTGCCCATATATCAAGTATTTTTCATTTGTACATTTATATACTAAAAGCAACTTTTGGAAAATCCAGCTCATTTTATGATATTTTGGTAATATGTTATCAAAACATAAGTGATAATGACAAATTTTGGTAAATAGTATAATGATTCATATTTAGAATGATAAACGAGGTTGCATTCAGAGATTCTTAAACAAGTGTGATATAACAAATTACCATATATTTGAGTACAGATGAGAGATGCATCACTTTAAAACTGATAATGAGAAAGATCTTTCTGTAACGGTAGTTATTTAAAGTCTTTTCTTAAGATAACCCACATGAGCACAGTCTTTTCTTAAGATAACCCACACGAATTTGTAGACTTGCAGATGTAATACTAGTTTGACTAATGTAATTAATATATGTGTATGGCTGCACAAGTGAACCGTATTAATAAACTTTGAAACAATTACACAGTTGGTGGCTGTTCACTGTATAAATAAAAAAACAAAAGAAAGAAAAGAAAATTATCTTGACTTTGAGTAAATCTTATATAACTAACATGAATATTTGTTATGCACTGAACATCATAACCCTAACGATACGATTGATATAATTATCTTGATTGTTCAATGTTTTTCAACTGAACATGTGCTTTCCTTGCAACAATTTGCTAACATTGTTTAACTCTTTATTTCAAAAAAAAAAAAAAAAAAAAGGGCTAAAAAATTTAACTACTTAAAGTCTATCTGTAATGGTTATATAGAAACATTAAGTTGTTAATTGCATACTGCACTCTAACAAATACGTTATGAGATTTATGTTGTTTCCATGCTTCTTGTCCATGTAAGTTACAACGATTGTGAGTTGCCAGTGTTCAAATATGGTAAAATATATCTCAGCCATTAAAAAAAAGGACTCGTTTTTTTTTTTAAACAGCAAGTAGCAAGTCATTGGCAATGGTGGCAGCCGTGGATAATTTTTAACATTTAATGCTCAGAAACTTCCATATACACACATGCCATTAAGATGAATTTTTATGTATAATAATACTCATTTGCTTGCACCATGTCTTGGAGTTATTTTTTCCATAAATTAACATAATTGCAACATCCTAATAGGAATATGTAAAGAAGATAATACATTTTATTTTCGTGATTTATCATAGTTAAATTGAGGCTAACTTTCTCTCTCCTTCGTTACAAATAAACATGGTATGCCTCAAAATCTTGTAATTTAATTTCGTTAGAAAAGATAAGTAACATCTCAGAAGCCATGTTTATAAAATATACTCAAAAGTGATATAATATCCTGGTATAGCACTACAAATGCATTGCCTAAGAAACATTTTCAAATATGATACAGCACTTCAAAAAGTTACAAAGCAATAAATAACTCAAAGAATTTGTAAATCAAAATAGAACCAGAAGAAATGAGTGTAAAATTTACAAAATTCAATCTACTATAGTCATGGACCTGTAGCTTTATTAGACAAATTTATTGATTTTCAAAACTATACCACGAATTGAATATCATATGCATAACTATTCTTGAAGAAATAACTTTAGATATCCTCCTGAAGAGATAATTTATATGTCATATCATAATTTTCATAAAAATTAAAGTACGGTCTTGAAGAGATCTTTATGCGTAACAAATATAATTGCATATTTTTATAACATATCAGGTGTCCAGAAGATATTCTTATTTTGGTTGTAAATATTATTATTATTTCAAACTCTCCTAAAGAGATGTCAATATATTATTCGAACTATGTATTATTCTCTGATATATAATTATAAATAATATTAAAAAAAAAAAAATTGAAATATGATTGAAGAATAAACTTTAACAACTCGAAGTTGTATAAATAATTTATTTGAGCCAGAAGTTCAACATAGTTAGAATAGGAAACCATTACATTTGAATTGTTGATTCACATGGCGTTGTGCTTTTGCATATTCAAATAAATAAATAAATAATTATGTCGAAAGTCTTAATTATATTATGTATCTGTATGGATTCATACATTTAAGCCGGAAAAAAAATGAACATAGAATTCAAAGTCATATAATGGAAGTAAACAAGCGGTTATATGAAATATTGCAAATTTTATGAATTATCAAACCCGAGGCTTTGGTAATTATTACAAAGAAAAACTTGACTTCAATACTAAAGCAAGATACTGACAAATTTTAAGATTTAGATCTTGAAATTCTTATTATCGATAGCCAAAGGTAATTAGTATTTACAATATATTCTATATGTAAAAGATATAACATATCAAATACAAGGAACGGCTGTCAAGTTCCTAGAATTGAAAGATGATGAAAGAAAAGTCCCTTCCGAAAAAGTTATGAAAATTTGGTCCATATTTTTAGTTTTTAACTAATTTATACTACTTTTGTCTCTGATTTTAATAGGGATAGGCATTTAACCGACCGAACCGACTTAACCGACCGAACCGATCTTAATCGAACCGCTTTAACCGAAAAAATCGGTTAACCGAACTTTAGGTTAACCGATCGATGTTAACCGACCAAAATCGGTTCGGTTAACGGTTAACCGCGGTTATATATCGGTTAACCGTTAACCGAAACTATTTTTTGAATTGTGGGCATACCCAAACCCAATTCTATTTGCAACCCGACCCAATGCTTTTTTCCTAACCCTAATCAATTCGTGCTTGCCCAATGCCAGCCGCTATTCACCCAATACACAATTCATTCCCAAAATCAGTTCTTTTATCTATTTCATTTCCCCCCTTCTCAATCCTGATAATCGAATTGTCTTCCTCATAGATGAAATCCTCAATCGTCTTCCTCTTAAATCTCTGTTCAAATTATATTCGTTCCCAAAATCGGTTATTTATTCTGTATCATTTTCCTTCTTCTCAATCCTGATAATCGAATCGTCTTCCTCATAAATGAAATCCTTAATCATCTTATATTCATTTTCTCCCCAAAGTAGTTGATGCGATGCTTGCTTTAACAAGGAAGGCATGCGGTATCGGTTTCTGCAGTTTATCCATTTGATGGGTAGTGTTTCTATTTAATTCATTTCTTTTTAGTTTTTTATATATGATTATAACAACGAATGTCTATTAACCTTTAGGTTAGTTATCGATTTTAAATATTTTGCGTGCGGATTGGTGTATAATTTAGGGTAAGTACAAGTAATTTTGCTGTTATATAATCAGTTCAAGGCTATATTTTCATACATGCCAGGATTCCTTTTGACTTGTTATTCTGTATGATTAAAGTATTACAGCAGGTAGCAAATAATTGTTCCTTTAGGTTATACATGACAAACTGACATTACAGGTCATATGTAAGCAAATAAAGGAAGTTTCATGCTTATGAGATAACTCATGTTAACAAGTTGAATGTATTATTGGGTGATTAGTATTATTACAATCTAACCAGGCATATTTCCATCTAAAAAGTTGCTAAAGGATGAAATGGCAGTTGAGAAATAGAGGAAACTTTTGAAATTAATAATAGTTTTGTTATATGTACAAAATGCACTTTTAAAGTCCTTGTTGTTTTACTGAATTATTGAATAGGTAACAAAGCAAGACATGGATGATACATTTCAACCGCCATTCAAAAACTGTGTGATCAAAGGAAATGTTGCAGGTGTGATGTGTTCTTATAACAAACTTAATGGAAAACCAACATTTTCTGATCCTAATTTACTTGCTGTGACTATCAGAGGAGACTGAAAACTTAATTGGTATTTTACTTCTTCAATGTTTCATAGTTTTCTTATCATTTATCAACAATAGGTACATTATTATTTCTGTTATATCACCATGTGGCAAAGAATTATCATATTAACTTCTGTAATGACTTTAATGTATGAAGAATATATAAAATAGCACTGTACATATATCTGCAAATGATCAATATTTAATATATATTGGCGATCTAATTCTTACCGAAGCAACTGGGATTTCAGATACTTCTATAGGGTACTTGTACTTATTAAACTTATGAGCATTTTTGTATTATCGCATTATTCATTGTTATTTGTTTTCATTACTATCTAAATGGAAAGGTAAAGCTTAGTATGATTAAACAAACGAAAGCGGATGATCTACTGATCTGACTTTCAATATCAAAAGTTAGCATATGGATTACATAGTGTATTGTAACAACTATTTAGTTAAATCATTGCTAACATGAATCGTCATTAGGCCATGACTGTAACAATTCATGTGTATGGATAAACCTCTAATTTGTTTTCAACCAGATCTATGAGATGGTCCTCAGAAATTATCAATGTCCTATAAGTTGTTAGGTTAGCATTACCTTTTCTCACTAGTATATCAAATGCACTTTTGTTTCTTTCCTATCTTCTCCAAATTCAATATTCATGACATAGGCTCCTCACTTTACGTGTATAAAACTCCATATATCAATATATGCATATCATATACATGTACATGCATTATTGCTTAACGTTGTTTTGATGGACTTATCATTTTTCTTTTGTTTTCTTTAGGGTTCTCTTACCATATTATGCCATTATATGCTGCTACGTATAGCATAGATGGTTTAATAACAGGAATACTTAGGATATGCAATGTTCAATAGTAAAGTGACAGGTATATATAATAATAAAGGGTGCTAGACTTGCAATTTAGGTGTATAATCACAAATCATTTATCTCTAGGCTGTAGTCGTGGATTCTTTTTACTTGTTATATCTATCATCTGTCTTAATTTTGACACCATCTTACATCTTTTCTATGTACACAAAAGCTACATCATATCATCTGCATGTTTACACATGCTTTTTTCATGTAAGCATAAAATAGTCAGCAACGAAATAATTGCACTACATATAGAATTTTTTTTTCTAGTACTAAGTCAGTAGGGACTTGTAGTCGGGTATCAATTTCTATGATGTGTGAGCTGCTTTGCTTGTTTTATAAAGGCAATCATATTATTTGAAATCTGGATTTTTGTGACCTACCATCAAATTACAGCAATATTCCTGGGTATTCTTCTTTTCTGTTTTTCTTTCCAACAATACTTATATTGTTATTGTTATTATTCTTGTGTATTTATAGTATGCTTTCATATGTTATTCATGTGTATTTATTGAATACAAATCTAAATATTTCTGGGAGATTGTTGGTTATAAATTCAAAACTTGATTTTTACACTATTCCAATTTTTAATATTATTCATTTTCATCTTGCATTCAAGTTTAACTAAGCATTCAGGATGTGTTTCGGTTGATGGCAGTTTCTGCTGTTGTCTTTGTCTTCATCTTATAAGTTGCTATCTTCGTCTTCATCTTGGAAGTTGGCAGTTATGTGGAGGGTTGGAGCTGAGTCAGTTGAATTTGTAGTTTGTAATTGTTGATGTGTATTACTGTAATGTAAATGAATTACTGTTGTAGTGTAATCTTTAGGAACAGTGAACAATAAAGTATGAAGTATGAACTATTATGATGTTTGGAACTCCTGTCAGTATGAAGTATGAACTAGTATGGACAAATATAATTACTGTCAGTATGAAGTATGAGCTAGTATGAACAATGAAGCAAGTACATCTTGTATTTCAGTTGAGTCGGTTGAAAATGCTGTGTATTTTAAATTTGTAAACTGGTTATTCGGTTAATTTGAACGGTTAACCGGTCAACAGTTAACCGGTCAAAGTAATCGGTTAACCGGTTAAAAAAATCGGTTAACCGCGATTAAGGTTAACCGGTTCGGTCGGTAGTCCATTACCATAATTAACCGAAACCGGTTAACCGAACCGGTCGTTCTTTTATGGTTAACCGAAAATTTTAACCGAACGACACGGTTAACCGACCGTGCCCACCCCTAGATTTTAATGATGGGCCGATTTTCTAGAAAGGGACAATTTGGTAAAAATAACAACAATACAAGGACCTAATTTACATGAGTTTATGATTATGGACTTTTTGTGAATGAGTTTTGAGAATAAGGACCTTTGATCCAAAACCCCTATCAAATAACCTGAAATTATTATTGATAATTCAAACTTGATACATATGTATTTTCAAACCAGATGTTTTGGAAATTATCATTAATCTTCAAGGATTCATATTTACATCGGGTGATAGACAAAAATTAATATTCTGAATCCATGTATTAGTTTGTTCTAAAATCACTAACTCAAATGATAAAGAATGTGCAAATCTATAATATATATATATATGTATGTATGTATATAATACGAGGACGCATGTATATATCCTATATGTAGATATTTAACTAACAACCTGAAGATTGTTTGACTAAATTGATATGAGTCTATCATATCGATTATGCATGGATACCATTCACTGATTTAAAATTCAATCAAAATAAATGTTGAATGACCTGAAGTCATGCATGTATTCAAGAAACATACATAATAAGTATATGTTCCAATTGATTAGGTCAACGAATGAAAAAAAACAAAAAATAAGCAATATCACTTAAATGGATCTTATCAATTGATAAAATAATTATCCTCCTATATGTAATATGTATGATGTATTTGCTGGTAGCAATATCACAATGGATCAAAATGAAAATCAAAATATGATAATTATTCAAAGTTTTTCAACATTGAAGGGAAGGATAAAAGGGAAACAAGTTCATTTTGACCATCAAGATTAAATATTTGTTTCAAAACATTTGAATAAATTATCGATAATATCCCTAATATACTTCCTTCAATATAATTTGAAATCCCAGAAGGACAAAAAGGGTATAAATCACATTTGAAGTGTGGTAGAGAAGTCAGTTTGAAATATTTTTGAAGTAAGTAATAAACATGCCAAATAATGGCGGTGAGTGTTTTTGAAGAAACACTTTAGGGTGCTCTGGAAGAAACCCATAATATGATTGTCAATTAAAGCTAGAAGTGGTTTAGGTACCTAAAATATGATAAATAAAGAGACATCAATAAATCGTGTCTAGAACTAAAAAAAATCATCGATGATAAACTTGTGAATAATAAAGTGCTTATGTTTATAAATGGATTAAAGATCCTGTATTAGAGAAAAACATGATTGGCCATCATGAAATACTCCTAAATAAGAAATGTGAATCTGTAGTTCGCAAAATATAATGATATATATATATATAGAAAAACACACTGAAATTACTAAGGCACATGTAGTGCTACATCGTGTTAAATGCTCTAGGCATGATGTTTTTATAAATAATTTAATTATGAAGTAGCGGAAGTGTTTGAAACACTTACAATACCCCTAAAGGTATGAATATTGGTTAATCATACTAAATGATGAAAGTCTACTAATTCCCGAAGAATATAAATTACTTTGCTGCTTATAAAGAATGCAAAGAATAAAGGGTGTAGATTACAACTTTCTTTTAAATAATGTTGTAATGAAAATCTTGATATAATTCATGATTAGTAGATTACTTCCTGTTTTTAAGTATTGTTGTAATGAAACTCTTAATTTCCATCGAAGACATCCATATGGCTTAAAAACACGCTAGAAAACCGTTGGTATATACGACCGGTCAGCCGTCGAAGTATTTCAACCTATAAGCCGTTGGAAACCGTCGGTAGCCATCGGAAATCTGGGTAAAAAAAAAATCAGCAGCCCAACAGCACATCAATATCAATATATATCACAACACATCAAAATCAACATATATATATCAGATATAGAAGCTAAAATCAATATCAATCAATGACAAGCACCTTTGTCCAAGTGGTTAATTGATTCGGCTTTGGTGCAGGATGTCACAAGTTCGAAACTTGCTTTCGAACATTTAGTTGACATGGGATATGTTGTCCCAAAGATTTGCTGTGTATAAAGTACCAGTTCCAAAAAAAATCAATATCAATATCAATAATAATATATAATTCGAACGTTACATTTCAAACTCAAACATTCCAATCCATACAAACCAAACCATCCATCATCACCCCACAATGTCAAAATCCAAAATCAATGTATAATATATACATCCAACATCAAACCCCACAAATCAATATCAAGCACCAAATATCCACAAATCAACCTCACTATCTCTCATTGTATATATACACAAGTTTTAAAAATAAAAACTGCAAAACTTACCTCATGACCCGTCATCGGCTTCAGAACCAACAGACGAAGAGAACGCTCCATAACGCTCCATATACTCGGCCAAACACTGGTTTAGTTACTTTATTTGAGCTGCTCGAAGGCGATCCTTCTAATGCAGCTATGCATCTACTGTCGAAAGACATTAATCTCAGTGTTGTCCTGAGCCTTTTGATAGCCCTCTTGTGAGGCCCGAACCTACAAAACAAATCGAAATATGTTTAAGTTATTGCATAACTTTTATAAAATTTAAGCAATTTTTACAACATAGTTAATTTTTATAAATTACTGATTGATGGTCGTAGCCGTAGCGCTTATTTCTCTGTGTCGGGTCCATAACGGAGTCAAAGATGCGTCCTCTACATCAGTGGTCAACTGCACCCGTCCCGAATGCTTAAGCATTTGCACACATGCTTGCATAAATTTTTCGTACCACACAAAATTAAGTACAAGTAAATATTACAAGAAATTATTGTAATAATTTATTACTAATTAATTAAAATGATCGTTATTATTAACTTATAACTTAAAATGTACTTGCATGTGCGGCGTATACTTTATCATCCTCGTGCCAGGCATACATCATCGATCCTTCGTCGTTGGTCTGCCTGACGGCATAAGTTTGTGCAAATGCGTCCATATACAAGGTAGGAGTCTCACACGCACTTTCTCGAAATAATTGCTGTATATTATTGTTGTTCATACAAATTTCTACAAAAAAATGTAATAATTGTTCGTAATTGCAATTAATCAATTTACTAGGTCCTCGCGGTGATGCTGAAATGATTTTGAGCCACCATTGTGTGTGGTTGGCCTTTTCTACCTGTTCGCCAAGTTTCCTTCCGACTCGGCCGACAAACTAAAAATTAAGATTATATTTTATAGGTATAAATTATGTATTCTCTACTGAATAAATTAAGCTAACAACTGATAGACTTACCCTGAACTCACCGCTACCCCACCATGCGACCCAAGCTTCCCATACATTGGTACCCATCCAATTTGGCTTCTTCCCAGATTTTTTGATGCTCGACATCGTATCCCGGTATTTCTTTGCAACTTTGGAGTTCCAATGGCGTTGGCAAAGAACAACATCCTCCTCTTGCAGGTTTACCGCAACCTGTGTATATGTTGAAAAAATATAAGTTATAGATTTATACATAGTCAGTAAATTGTAAAGTAATAATATATAATGATATATAACTTTACACTTACCAAGAATTCCTACCAAATGCTCTCCCAGACATGCTCAGGGATCTAACTCCATTTCGGCCAGAATGCGGTCATACGGCTCATGTATGCCTGCCGAGATATGCTGAGCACTATATTGGAAGGCTCAAGCTCAAAACCCCTACATTAAATATGATACATACAAATCATGACTATTATATCATACAAAATATTTATAATATTGTCTATTTTCGGTAGCAATCTAACTACCGTATGCGGTGCTTCTTAAGATGAGCCGTTGCCATCACCTCCGCTATGAATGGTCCCTCTTTTAGACGAAGAGGGAAAATCACACTGCGAAGAAGTCTGCCGCCTAAAGAAAGACATCTGCAATACCTATCATATACATATTATTTTATTATGGTAGAACATATCATTCAATTATGAGTAAACATATCAAGATTTAACATCAATAATCGCATATAACATATAAAAAAAGTGTAACATCGATACTATTATAAATTACCTTTTTTTCAACATGTATCCTATAAAATCAGTCCTCGTCGTTTTTCGATTTAGACTCGGTCTCGTACTTTATATTATTTTCCTCTATGGTATCAAATACTTCTACTAATACATTTGATTCATCATTTAGAGGTCCAAAATCTGTTTGATCATCTATTATTGCAGTTTTTTCATTTTCCTCGATATCCACTTGGTACGCTTGTTCGTTTGGAATATTCTTTCCATCAAACGTAAATCTTGCCTTCGTTTTAAAAACCGCCAACCAATCTATTTTCTCTCTTTTTAGAGATGGATAAGGAGCATAATAAACTTATAGAGCCTGTTTTGCTAGCATAAACTGATCGTACTTACGATAACATGGTGTATGCTTTATTTCAATAATATTATATTTTTAGTGCACGTTGATTCCAGAACCTGAAACATTACTGAACCAGTTGCATCTAAAAAATAAACTTCTTCCGTAGGTCTGGTGAAATATGTTAATTGCATAACCTAAGTTAACATGCCGTAAAAATCATTTATGTGATCATTTGGCTCATCACTACCTTTAATATATACACCTGTATTATTAGTTAATTTTTCAGCTCCATATTCTTTGGTGTTGAATTTATTTCCATTAACAAAGAATATTGGATATGTCTTGACTTTTCTTTTTAGTCCCATCGCAAGATGTTTCAACCCTACATCAACCATAAAATTTATCAGATCATATACGTGGTTCGAAAACCAAGTAGCAAAATTTTTGTTGATATCGCCACTTGGGTGCTGTGATTCGTAAATAGTGCATATATTGATAATATATTGCATTATAATGAATATACACATGTATTATTCAAGTAAACAATTTTAGATGTATTATTTATTAATAGCCAACAAATGGCGCAACTTTTGCACAGTTAAAAAGAACATATGTGTGGGCTACATGGTAATCTCTATCGTCTAACCATACTTTCACACATTTTCCAACAAGGCATCCCTACTGTCTAAAAATAGACAGCATTGATTTAAAAGAATCTTGTTCAATGCCCTCATCATTTTGCATAGCACTTTCAAAAGATAAGTTCACATGGTCATTGAAATAATGAGAGAGAAAGAACGAAGCTTCTTCTTCGATATATGATTTGCATATCGAACCTTCAAAAGTTCACATATCTCACTTTTTTCTTTAGATGATTTAAGTACTTGTTAAGAATAATTATAATTAAATTTTATTACATGAAATTAAACTAAAATTTAACATACTCAATGTTAAAACCTTTCAAACGGATACATCCATCCACATGGCACTGGACATCGAAGACATGCTTCAAACGGAAGATAAACAGGTAAATGCTCCATTTCATTAAAGAAACCTAGAGGAAATATTTTCTCCAGTTTGCAGAGCGTTATAGGAATTTCTTCCTCAAGTTTACATAGACGATCAGGTTTTAACGTTGTTGAATAAAGCTCATTTATAAAATAAACTAAGTTCTGTTACAAGCATCCAAAATTATGTGGGCAACAATTCTTTGAAAGCGACGGGTAACAAATGTTTCATCGTTACACGAACATCATGACTTTTCATCCCACTCGGTTTACCTTTTTTATAGTCGACACATCTATGCAGAGTAGAGGAAATCCCATCGGGAAATCTTAATACTTTCAGTCACTTTAACAGAACTTTAACTTGGTTGCTGTCAAGCTCATAGCATGTTTTAGGACGATTTCATATTGTATCTATATCACGTCTTGATTTCAAATCATCTTTAGTCTTTCCTTTAATATTTTGAATAAAGTTCAGGACGATTTCATATTGTATCTATATCACGTCTTGATTTCAAATCATCTTTAGTCTTTCCTTTAATATTTTGAACTGTGTTAAATACATTATCGAACACATTTTTCTCGTTATGCATCACTTCAATATTATGATGAATTAGGAGATTTTTCCAATAAGGCAACTCCCAAAATATATTTTGTTTGCATCAATTATGAATCATCGATTTAGCTTGAATTTTAATTTTTTTGCCGGTTTCATGTATCTTTGGATAATCCTTTACAAGATCATAAATATCTTCGCTAGACCAAATCGTTAGTGGTCGTAAGGTCTCAAGTCTATTACATATAAAGTTTTTTCTTCTTTTCTAAATGGATGATTAATATGGAGAAAACACCGATGATAGTCAAACCATGAAGTTTTCTTCCCAAGCGGTAAAGAAAATGCTCATGTTTATTCTATGCAATAAGGACAAGCTAGACGACCAGTTTTACTACACCCCAAAAGTAATGCATATGTAGGAAAATCGCTTATCGTCCACAGCAGAGAAGCAAACATATGAACATTCTTTTTTTGAAATGCTGAATGTTTCAACACCTTCACACCATATTATTTTCAACTCTTCGATCAACGGTTATAAATATACATCGATTCCTTGTGTCGAATCATCAGGGTCAGGGATGACAATAGTCAGAAACATATATAAAGTTTTCATACACATTCACAGAGGTTAATTATGAGGTGTAACAATTATAGACCAAGATGAATATTTTGAAACAAATTGAGAGAACGGTGAATATCCATCCGTACAAAAGCCAAGTCTAATACTACGGCTCTCCGCTGCGAAAACGGGGTATGTCTCATCAAAATTCTTCCATGCATCTCCATCAGCTGGGTGTGTTAACGTACCTTCTTACTGTGTTCTCACACTGTGTCATCTAATATGATACGCGGTTACAGAAGATGCATATTACCCTTGAAGTCTAGAAGTCATGGGTAAGTAGTGCATATGCCTGTATGGAACTTACTTTACCTTCTTTTTTCATGGTTTGTATCTTTCCAGATTACAAATTTTACAATTCCTAAGATTTATGTCAACATGCAACCATTTAAACATGTATCTATTTTTTGATACGGCAAACCAAAAGCAGACATAAGTATTTTCACTTCATAATGATTTTTTTCACACATTAAATTATCGGGTGACATATGCCATTTTCCAGCTTGTATTATAGTTGTAAACCCAATTTCTATGAAGTTGTATTTTGATTTCACTGCAATGTTTTCTGCAGTTATTGACAGTTGAGTACTGCTGGTACAACCATCCCAAAAGGGTTTCTTAGTAGCATCCAATAAATCATAAAAAGATTTGCTCCAATACTTTGTTCTTCTTCGACATTAACATTGTTACCATCAACTTCAACACTAGGAATTATTGAACGTGCTGCATCTTCAACCATATCTTCTATGAGATTCGTCGAAACAATTTCAGTATCCATCTCCTCCTCGAAATGTACGGGATAAGGTGCGATAAGTTCTCCATGATGATCCCACACAAAATAATTCGGAGCAAAAACATATTGGCGCAAATAAACTGTTACCATATGCAGTATCAAATGCTTCAATAATTTTCACCTACTACATGGACAACGAATTTCTTCATCGTTCCCATTATTACTTAAAGCGAAATCAATAAAGACATGTATACCATTTTGAAAATGTTCGCTTATTAAGCCTCCAATTTCTCTTCTTTGTTGGTACATATAGCTCCGATCAATAAAATAATTAACCATTTTTCCTACTTTAAAACATAAAAATGTATTAATCATTTACGTATTGACATTTTACTTTTCAATTAAATCATACATTTAAATTTTCGCAAATATATAATATTATTCTATTTAATTTTATTTTCAAATGGATTTACACAAATTATTACATGAATATAATCTATAATTTTTAGATTATTGTTTTACACTTTGATGGTTTGTCATCCCACTTTCCATTACAAACACGGTAGTAATTATATTTTGCAAATCATTTCATTTTAAACGATTCAACCAAACATCGGCAACACTTCCCTTCTGTTCCATGTACTGTACATATATGCATGTATGCATGGAACAAAAAGAAAGTGTTGTCGAAATTTTGTGAGTCGTTTAAAATGTAATGAGTTGCAAAATATAATTACCTTATTGTGTTTATAACTTGTCCAGTATAGGGACAAATCCGACAAATACTGTATTCGATGGATATAAATGTCCGTTCTATGATAAAAATGAATATCCATACAACGATCATATACAATACTTGTTAGACGGGGTCCAAAACTATATAAGGAATTTATAAAAAGTAAATCGTATTATACAATAATTTTTACAATAGCTTATTTACATCCTAAGAAACGCATACACTAAATCATCGTTTTCATCATCTTGAAAACGCATACATTAAATTCTGAGCATCGACACTAATTAATTCAAACTAGCCCTAATGCGTGTATGCACTAATTAGTCAACGCATATACACCAATTAACGCACATATACATTAAACAATTTTTTCTCTCAACATTTCAATGATAAACAATTATAATAATAACCTAATTAGCATTCAATAGGGTATACGAAACAATCAACAGGGTATTATACAACTATAACAATAAATTAACCCTAATTTAACAAATCAAAATTAATTAGGGTTTAGGAATAAAACCTAATTGTATATTGATGAAGGGCCTAGACTTGTTGGGAGTAGAGAATGATGAAGTTGGAGATGCTCGGAGAGGGCGGTGGCTGGCTGACGACGGGGAGGAGGTGGTGGAGTTAGGTTTTTCTGTTGATTTGGGGGATTAGGAAATAATGAAGTTGCTCTCGGCCTGAAGCCTATATACACGATAATTTTTAACGGCTAGGACGGCTTCCAGCGGCAAGTTTTCATCGGTTTCTACTGCTTCCCACAGCTATTATATTTTATTTATGTAAATGCCACGGAGATCGACAACCGTCGACGGCCGTCGGAAAATACCGTCGACGGTCGTCCGAAGGTTCTGTCGCTATTTACTGTTGTTTTAGTAGTGATAAGGCTGGATTTAGGATGGTATATGAGTCTAATAAATTAGTATTGTCAAAGAATGGCAGTTTTGTGGGTCAGGGATATTCTTATAAAGGCATGATTAAGTTGAGTATAATAAATGATAATTCTATTTATATTGTTGACTCTTTTAATTTATGGTATGCCAGACTAAGACATGTTAACTATAATTCCCTTAAATCTATGCATAAGTTAGGATTAATTTCTAATTGCATTTTGAATCTACTGATAAATGCAAGATATGTATTCAAACAAAGTTTAATAGAAAATCCTTCAAATCCATTAAAAGGAAAACTGGTTTGCTTGACTTAGCATATAGTGATGTTGATGATCTTAAGAGTAATACAACATATGAAGGAAATAAATTATATGTCATATTTATTGATGATTACTCTAGATATGCTTATGTATATTTAATGAAAACCAAAGATGAGGTGTTTAATAAATTAAAATTTTACAAGGCGGAAGTGAAAATAAAATTGAATTAAAATTAAAGTGTTGCATTCGGACATAGACGGTGAATATTTTTCAAATGAATTCACTTTATTTTGCAAACAACATGCTTTGAATCACCAATGTATGGTTCCTTATACTCCACAACAAAATGGCGTTGCAGAACGAGAAAATTAACATTGGTAGAAATTGTCAATGCGATACTTATTAGCTGTGAATTGCCAAATTCATTAAAGGGTGATGTTGTGCTATCAGCCTGTTACATTCTAAATAGAATTCCTTTAAAACAAAAGGATGTATAGCCTTATGAACTTTGTATTAATTAAAAGCCAAGCTTATCAAAACTTAAATTATAGGGTTGTCTTATGTCAGGAAACCAGATCCTAAAAGACCTAAGTTAGGATATAGAGCTTATAAATTTGTTTTTATATGATATTCTCATAAAAGTAGTACTTATACATTCATTATTCTAGATAACTTAGAAGTTGTAGAATTTGTAAATGTAGAATTTTTTGGGAATAAGTATATATCATAAGACCAAAATAGTGATGTACCATAAATATCATCTAGATCAGAACATGCTGAGACTAATGATGATTATATCTCTAACTAAAACAATGAGGTAATCTCGGTTCTTGAAGGAGATACTGAATGAGGAATAAGTAAAAGAGTAAGACTAGAAAATAATTTTGTTCCCAGTTTATTACATAACTTATCGAAGGCACTAAGGATGAAATCCATAATGTTACTAAATATGTAATGAATGATAATGATAATCCTATAACCTATTCTGACGCTATGAGTTCCGAAGATGAATTTTTTTGGAAAGAAGCTACAAATGATGAAATGAATTCAATTATGTCAAACCAAACTTGGATTTTAATAGATTTACCTTCGAGTGTTAAGCCAATAGATGTAAATGGGTATTTAAGAGGAAATTGAATACAGATTACTCCATTGACAAATTCAAAGCCAGATTACTCGCAAAGGGTTATAAACAAAGATAAGAAGTAGAATTTTTAATACACATGCTCATATTGCTCGCATTACTTCTATGCATTGTTTGACAGCGCTAGCATCCATATATAATTTAATCACACATCAAATGGATGTAAAGACATCATTTCTAAATGGTAATTTAGAAGAAGATATATACATATATATGTGGGACAGCTCGAATGTTTCATATTGCTAGGCCAAGAAAGAAATGTGTGCAAATTAGTCATATCTCTTTATGGTTTGAAGCAAGCATCTATGCAATGGCATGAGAAGTTTGATGAAATAGCGTTATGACATGGACTTATAGTCCACAATGTAGATAAATGTATATGTAGAAAATCGGATTAAAAACAATTATATTATATTATGTTTATACGTTGATGATATGATAATTTTTTGGTCTAATATATCTTGTTTAAACGAAACAAAGAAGTTTCTATCCTCGAAATTTGATATGAAAGATTTAGGAGAAGCTGTTGTTACCTAAGGAATTAAGATTCTAAGAAAACTAAGGTATTTATGTAAAACAATCTTATTATATTGAAAATTTTCTCAGTAAATATGGTCATTATAATGATAAACTAGCTCCGTCTCCTTTTGATCCTAGTATTGAATTAGAGAAAAATACTAGGCATACTATTTCATAACTAGAATATAACATTACTATTAGGAGTCTTATGTATGTTATGCATTGCACAAGACCTGACATAAGACACCCTATTAGCGTATTACGTCGTTTTATGAGTGGTCCAAGTATGAAACATTGGAAGGCAATTTCAACTGTTCTAGCGTATTTGAAAATTACCATCGACTATGGTCTTTTTCATAAATGATATCCTGTTGAATTAGAAGGATATAGTGACAACACTTGGAACAATGTAGAATCTAAATGCAAATCTACGACTGGTTGGATATTTACAGTAGGAGAAGCTGTTGTGTCTTGGTGTTCTAAGAAGAAGACCTGTGTTTTTGACTCAACTATGTTATCAAATCGCATTAGCAGATGTATGTAAAGAGACGGAATGGCTAAAGAATTTTTTAATAGAAATTCCTGTATGAACTTAGCCATCTCCGACAGTCATGATAAATTGTAATAATCAGGCTACGATATATAATATGTTTAATAAGACATATAATGGAAAGTCTAGGCATGTGTCTAAGACATCGGATGATAAGAAAATTACTCAAGCGATGAGAAATTACAATTGATTACATATATAGAAACAAAGAAGAACTTGGCTGACTCATTTACATAGAGTCTTCCAAAAGTGAGTGTTTCAATAAATCAAGAGAAATGACATTAAGGCATGTGAATAAAGGTGTAACAACCCTGTATTTTGTAATTATTTTAATTGTATATTTTAATTATTTTAGTTTAAATTTTGAAAAAAAAAAACTTATTTTACTTATTGAAATGATTAAATTTTATTATTTAAATATAAATCTTGATTTTATATGAATTATAATTCCAAAACTTGTGTAAGTTGAATATTTCCAGAAAAAGTGAATTTTTGGTCAAATAGTCAAACTTTGACTTTTAAATCAAAAATTTAAAAGTTTTAAATTTTAAATTTTATCTTTTATTATGAAAATAGATTTAATAACTTGAACACTGCTTTTTGTTTTGTGGAAAACAGAGTTAAACTGCAAAAGATATATACATTTCAATTTTGAGTATAAATTGTTTATTTGCAATTTTGTTATTTTAAATTGTATAAATTTTATTTTTTTCTTTGTCATATTTTATTTTAATATGTTTTAATATGTTATATTATGTATATTTTGACTTTTAAATATTTTTAAAATGATAATAGAATTTTTCTAAAATTTACTATGATGATTTCCTATTTTCAAAAGGCTGTTTTCCTTTTTCTGCTATTTTCTTCATCTAAACTATAATTAAATTAAAATTTATTTATTTACTTTTGTGATTTCCTTTTTATTTTGTGTTCTTATCTTTATTTATAAATACTTTTAAGTTCATAAAAATTTTCCCAAGTTCATTGCACTTATTTTTCATATTTTCAAGACTAGTTGCAAATTTAGCTGTTTTATTTAATTAAACTATATATAATTAATAATTAATTAATTTATTTTTGTTTATTTACTGAATTTTCATATTTTATCTGATTTTATATATATATTTCAGTAATATAAGGTTTAAAAATAAAATATGGAAATTTGAAGAGTTTGTGTCTCTTTAGTTGCTCAAGGCTCTTCGTTTTCCCGTCTCTTTGTTTTCCAACCTTTTCATTTCTAGCCTTAGCCGACCATATCTTTTTGCTATTGCCGTGACTCCCTCTCATATTCACGTGAAAAATGTTTCTCAACTCCTCCTAAAAACTCACGGCTTGATAAGAGAGAGAAAAAATTGCAAATGGCTTCCTTTATCTCTTCTCTTCTTCACAATTTCAATGATTTTGCTTCCTCCTTTGCAAAGCTTTGCTTGGTCCCACTCTCCACCATCATCACCGACCATCACCTCCTCCATCTCCAGCTGCAACATCAGCCTCTCCTCTGTCCATGTCAGGCCGTGGCATCCCAAAGATGAAAACAACACAAAAACTCCTTGAAACTATGCTAGCCTAGCCACAAAACATCACCTACCTCTTCCTATACACTTTGGCCACCCCTAGAACCACCACCACCAGCCACTACCTGACCTTTGGCCGCTGCTACACCATCTCCAGATCTGACCTGAAGCAAGGCCGTGAGCCCTAGGCCAAAACCCCACCATCCAAACTTGTAGAACCATGAACAAACCATCCATTCACCAAATCCCTTCATGTTGCTTGCCTTATCACCTCACAACCACCACATATGGCCTTGGCCGCCTCCTATTTCTCCACCACCACCATGATACCACCTCTGACCTTCCACCTCTCCACTGTCCAGACCTGTACTTGCCTTTGGCTGAGCCCCACTTTCTTTTGGTCGAGCCAAAAATGCACCCAAACCCTACCTATTGTTGCCTTGACTTAGTATGCTTCATGTTGTAACTCCTCCATCTTCATCCACTTGTTGCCATGTGTTTTGATGCTAAACCCAAGTCATGTTGACACTTAGGCCGAGCCTAGTGTGATGAGAACAAGCCCAATTGATCATGTGACAAGCCATGTTGTCGTGGTCAGGCACTTTCGTGTTAAAGCTGGGTAATGTTCTTTGTTGATTTAAAGTTTCCATTTCGTTTAAATTCATATTTGTATTGTATGCATATGTTTATATGGTCTTGTTTATTTGTTGTATACAAGATCATTATCAAGGCTTTCCATTTCATTCAATTCAAATCGGGTTTGTCGTGCTTTTGGAATCGCTCTTGTTTTTGTTGTTTTGGTCTCTAGCTTCGAAAAGGTGAGTCTTTCTCACTCTGACATTTATACTTATGAAATAGTGAATTGATGACGAGTGTTTAGTAATATAAAATGTTATGCAAGTTAATGTTGATCATATGATATGCTATACCATGTTATTTCCATGTTAAAACTGTTAATTATCACCTGACATCTGATATATGACATTATATTGTGACAGTGACATTGTTTATATTGTTTATGCATATATTCACACTGCAAGTTCCCTGTTAGAATAGAATCATTATGTGTTGAAATGATACATACCCGAACGGACTTTAGAATAGGGAAAAATCGTTATGGGCTGAAATGATAGGCCTGAGCGATTTTTATTGTATTTTATTTGGCTTGGGATTGCAGGTTTGAAATGATAAAACCCGGTTTTCTTTGTAAATTACGGATTGAAATGATATATATCCGTATCACTTGACCTAGGTTAGAAAATTATATACAGACCCCGTGGTATATTTTTAAATGATTTTTTTAAAATATGTATTTTCAAAAGTATGAAATTTTGATTTAAAATATATATATTATGGTTTTAAGAAAGTTAAATATTAAATCTAGAAATTGTGAATTTAAGTGAATTCAAGTATGTAAATTTGGAGTAAATGTGACGTTTGACTTTAAATTTTATTTTAAGATATAAATAAATAATGGAAATTAAATTTAAGTTTATTTTAATAATATTGGATTTATGAAATGAATATTTCAAAACTACATAATAATGAAATTAGATTTGAGATATGAATATATGGAATTATAAAGTTTAGTTTTGAAATGTGGGATATTAAAGTTTGGAAACATATTAAAATTGGATAGCTTATTTTGTAGATCAAATCTATATTTGAAATTTATAAGATTTGAAATGTTTTGTTAGAAAAATGAATTGAATTGAAATTGATGGTTTGATTTGAATTAAATTGGAAATTTGAAATTTTGAATTAAATTGGAAATAAATTTGTAAAATGTAAAGAATTAAATGAATGTTTCATGATTTCAAATGTATGATTTCAGAATGTTATGATTTTCAAAGTGTAATGATTTCAAGTATTTTGGTTTCGAAAGAGTTATAACTTTGAAAGTATTATGATTTTTGGAAGTGAATGTAGGTTTGAGATGGAAATGATAAAGTATAAACTATTTTGATTTGAATATAGTTTTGAAATAAAAATGATTTTGGTTTCGAAGTATAAACTATTTTGATTGAATAAATAGTTTTGAAATAAAAATGGTTTTGGTTTCGAGGCGTAAACTATTTTGAAAGGAATATAGTTTTGAAATGAATGATTTGATCCTTTTGAAATATAAACTATTTTGAAATGACCACGGTGTTATCATAACGTTTGGTTGTTAAAGAGACCGGGATCGAAAGTTGTCATACTCTCTGCCAACTCCGAAAACTACTTTAACAACCGTGTACACGGTGGAGATTCCAGAATAAAGTAGGATGGTGGCGACGTTCTTGAGGTATATTACGTGGACCCAACTCCCGTGAGTTGGCATAAGGTGGCTAAAACAGGAGCGATCTCGGGCCAAAGGAGGTAGCACCTCTGGTCGGACACATTCCTTCGATACTATACTCTTACTGGTGATTGATTAGATGGCCTCCTCCGATTTTGATTGGGAGTGTGTTCCGAGGTGGGCGTATGTGGCTGCTGCGTTACCACCAGCCCGTGTGCGTAATTGGTATATCTACCCTGGCATTGCCTTGTGTGCCGTGTCACCTACCATACCGAGCCTTTACTACGAGTTTGTTTTTCTCCCGTAGCCCGTGTGGTATCCTCTGACAGTCACCCAGAGTGGAGATGGCATGATATTGGATGGACTACTGGGACTATTATGTGTGAAGGGTGATATGGGTAGCCCGGAACGCTATTTAAAAGTATGTTTATTTTACTGTAGACATTATTATAGTAGCGCAATATTACTACATAGTAAATAGTTTAACGGATCCTTAAAGGATGGGCGATCCCAAGCATCCTTTAAGTTACTGATGCATTTTTGTTACTGTTCGCTTGAGTTTATTTACAGTTCATAAGTATTTATGTCTTGACTCGAGTGTTTTGTATTTTGCTTTACGCTCGAGTCAGATTGAGTGAGTTAGCATTCAAGATTCACCTTCGGAGTTGGAGTTTTTCTTGAAGATCCAGCCATCTATTTTTCTTTCTGTATCCAGTGATTTCAGTGATGTATTCTGATTTGTACCTGATGTATCATGTTACTTTTTGTTGTATCATGTTTAACTCTGATGTATCTTATTTTTATATAGTAGCTTCATGAACTACTATTTCTTTTAAATTCCGCTGCATTATTAAATACTCTGTGTCTGTGATTATGTATTTACTGTATATTCTGAGATTTGCCAAATTTTATTTACAACGCGGTATTTTGAGCAATTCAAGTCTGACATGTGCGGATGCGAATGGTTGAAAATATCGGGTCATTACAGAAGGTCGATCATCGACTAAGGGTAACCCAACTTACTTATGTCTTGAAAATTTAATAAGTATCAACAAGTTAAAGGAATGATTATGACACCAAAACTCCCGTAAGGTAGTATTGGGCGTTCTATATGAATGGGGATGGATTAAATTCCTTAATACGTCTATACACACATGTATCACAGAAGCACTTAAAGACTTACCTATATGACTATGGAAATCAGGCATTTTTCTAGGAAAGTAAGATTGCTTTTTAAGTAGACTCGTGAAAATTCAAGGTTAGAGCATAAGGACATTAATGTATGGAGCATAAAAAATACATTAACCAATGAAAATCAATATATGTGACTCTTTCTGTAATATCATTACGAGCACTTGGTTCAAGATTTGTTCACCGTAGAACATGAGATATTGCTTTGAACAGTTTATATTAAGTGAAGAATTCAAACTCAAAAGGTACTCGTCACATAGGTATTGGTTCTCATGATAATGCCATTTTTTGTCGTCGTCGAACTATGTCGATTTGATCTCACTTGGATACGTAGGCAGTCACTCAAGTGATGCAGCCATTTCAAATGTTTAAACTTTGAAAATAAGGGGAGAATGTTGTTTATTTCAAAAGTTTACCGTGCATAATAGGTGCCACCTGTAGACCGATGGTGCTATTGAACGCCCAGTGAACATTGGCGGCGAACAGCCATGTTCGTTCGAAGAGGTGCAATTCTTCCTGATGGATGTTTCTCTTCGTCTGATACCTTTTCTACCAGTTTATTCTGAAGAGAAGGAACTCCACCTCGCATCCCCCATCATCTATATAAACAGTGTTAGTCCTTGCATTTTAACTAATTGGATTTTATGATTAAATATTCTTCTTCTTTTCTACTCATGCACTTATTAGAAGAAAAAATATTATGTGTTCTCGGCTTGATCGAAGTGGTATGAAACTTTGAATCAAATAACATCGTTAAAAGACTTTGTTGAATCCTAAAGGAAATGGTTCGATAGTCATTTTGTACCGGATATGGATGAACTATTTTCTGAAAGAATCTATAACATATCCTCAAAGTCAGAAGTACAACAACGGTATCCACACTATATTCAAATAAATAGTAACTCCTAAATGAGAGTACTTATTTATTGTACATAATTGAAAATTCTACCTCAGAAAATTAGAATTTCTTCCTAAAATGAAAATGACTCATGTGAAATTGTAGAAGGATAATTATTTTTAAACTTAATCAGCTAATCACTACTGGAAAAAAGCACAATGAATGAATCATTTCTAAACTTACGTATGAAAATATGTTGTTTTCAATTCAAATATTTTATTTATTTTTAAAATTTATAGATTTCTGAAAATTACGTGAGTTCTTCTTTTGCTCCGCTGAATATAAAAGCAGAATGAAGTCTTGTTGGAGATGCTCCAACTAGCCAAACCCACTGATCATTGGAGTACACCAACACTTGTTGATGGTTCACAATCTGTACTTGCCATACAGGCCTCAATCTACATAACTAAACCGGTATAAGAAAGGCTATAAAAAGCAATGCCATGCATTCGATGGAAGGTGTAGAGTTTTTGATACTAAAACTTGGTAAAACTTTCCTCTTATTTATCACTTTGTAATTTGTAATCTTCATAAAGCAATAACAAAGAACAAAATCCATAAATTGGACGTCGGTTCAATATAAGTTGTGCCACCTTAAATCCTTGTATCTTTGTTATTTTACAACATTTTCACACTTGTATTGCAATTTATTGTTACGGTTAAAGTATTTGGAATACACTTAGTTTCTATAGATCTTCACAAATCATTGTAACTTTGAGGCTGACGATCAAAACTATCACATTACACAACTGATGATCTAGTATGTCGATTAATTATAACTTAGAAAATTGTTTCATTCTGTTGTTGGGATGTCTCGCATTGTGTGTGGGTAATGGGCGAACATCAAAAAGAAGAACAGTCTAACATCGTAAAAATAATGGAGGTGGAGTAGTATATATATGAATTTGGTCGCATGTAACAACAAGGAATTCCTTTTGTTAAAAGGTGTTGGCAAAACTCGTATGTCCCTCCCATTGAGGGATGTGCAGACTGATTTCGACACAATCACCAAAATATAAAATAAATAAAATAGAGAATACACATATTTTGTATTATTTTGGTTTGCCAAATTACCTGCGTTCGTAGATTTCACAATTATACTTTTATTTCAGTTTAAATAGGGATTGTAAGAGAAAGCACAATCATAGTTTAAGGCTTAATAACACTCAAAACCACTAATTTAATTTTCTTTAAGAAACTATGAATTTAATTTAAGAGGATAAAGATTGAAAATTATTATATGCATCAAGATGAAATAGACCCTTCTTTACGTGCAAATTACTTTTGTTTCTCCAATCAATTTTGAAACCTTTCTGTATGCCTTTTTTGTTTGCCAATTAATCGTGAGAAACTTCCATAGGTATGTATAATTGATAATGAATAAGCTTTGTATTTACTATATGCCTACATGATTAACTGCCCAACTGATTGTGAAATTTTCCATATTATATTATTTTCGCATGCGGTAATCATTTTCACACCATCTCCATATTCTTTCATCGTCTTTTTCTACTATTGATTGATTTGTTTTCTCTATATATATATATATATTTGATTTGACATACATCTGTACCATATAATTTTAACAAATAGTTGAAGCTTATAGGAAAAAGCATCCATGTTTTGATTAATTTGGAGTCAGCACTATACTACATATGATAATACAAAGGACGAGCCTTCCAAAGCATTACTATCAGTTTTATTAGATATATGTTAAGTTTACGTACTTCTTTATAGCATGGGTGAATTGAATTATATTTACTTTTGATAAATATTTATGTTTTAATATATTTCGCGATTCTTCAAGTTTACAGATAACAAGTTATTGTAGAAGGAGCAATTAGTTTAGTTATGAAATGCAAAATTGGATCAAGGTTATTATATTAAAGGATAGTTTGGACAAACATAGTAAATTGCAAATGTAAGTATTATATATAGTACATAAATGTAAATTAGAGGGATGGTCGTTGCCATGAACGGAATGCAAGAAAACTCGAGTCTCATCACTTTAAGAATGGTTTTATCAATCAATTACCTACCTCGAAGAATCTGGATTTAAGATTAAGAATTAGCTGTTTGGAAGATGAGAGTTCAATGTTCTTTTTCTCCAATCGATCCGAAGTAACAACAGAAGCAAGTGAAAAATATTCTAAGTCCAAAGTACTTTTATACTCCTTCGTATTCAAAGAAAAACGATTCGTATCCCAGTCACGTAGCCGATTGAAGCGGTCAACATCCTTCGATATGAAGAGCACTGCACCATTATGCCTGGACCGTTTGTGCCCATCAATATAAAGCAAGCATTTTGTATCCATCGATCCCAAACCCAATATGTTGCATCGATCAATATGAAACACACCATATGCCTATCTCGTATCGACAACCATCGATACGTAGCCTAACTTCATATATCCTAGATCGATCCAAGAGAGGATCAATACAAAGAAATGGATCAAAACGACCATCGATCGTTGTTGCAACTCGGATTTCACATCTATCTAGGAGAGGATCGATACGAAACTCGATCCATATTAAAAAAAGAACTTGACAATGACCCATGAATGTGCAAGCAAGAATGGGAGTAAGGTTAACATGCGTGCATGTGTGCCAAACTATCATTTGATTTTCAAAGTAACAGGGATTGAATGCTTGCCTGGTGACAATCCAAACAATGAACAACAAATTGCTAGCACTCGACATTTAGTTACAACAAAAACTGCATGATATTGGCAGTCTTCAACTCAATATTTATACTACTGGAACTCAACATTTAAACTACTGGAACTCTACCAAAGGTCACATCACTTGATGAGAGAACGACAGTTCAGCAAATCGGATAGAACTTTTTTAGAATAATGGTTGCAGCTTTTCAAAGCACATCATGTTCACATAGGACTTGCTTTGGGGGGCAAATGTTATCTGGCCTTTTGGCAAGACAGTGACACCAAGGACTCGATTAGGGACTAAATGCAATCCACCCCGGAGATCGGTTATCTACAGGTCCAAGATGGATACATGAAACTTGGTCTGAGTCTGGATCAAGCTACAATTAGCATGGTATGACAAGCAAAGCCATGAAAGCCAACATTCCAAATTTCAGGTTAATCGGAGTTCGTACGCTCAAGTTATGGTTCAATCAAGATCCATGTGAAGCTCGTCCATTTCGTATGGATCAACCCATATCCATTATTTTGTATCCATCCAAATCGATACGAAGTGAGCTCAGCTGTGACTCCCCACCTCTATACTCCCGCTAGTCAAGGACACTATGGAGTAATGCCATCAACTAGCGCGAAGAATAAGGGTGTTGAGGAGCGACGATCCGTGTAATTGCCTTATGCGAGCAACGGTACGTTAGATAGTATAACAAGAGGAAATCCGACATACCGATACAAACTCAAAGCATCTACACAGTGGCTATATATGATCTTTGGAAACAAATATAGAAATAATCATAACATCAAATCAGTCACAGATATCCATATCACAAAGGCGGAAATAGATATGAATATAACACATGAAAGTGTACATCAGAGTAGTGGTCAAAAAGATCCACAATAACAAAAAGAATGGATACAAGTGCTAGACAAAAGAATATGTATACATTAAGGAGTCTCTATCTCAAATGTATAACAACAAAAACTACCAATCTAATGTAGTTAGACAAAAGTCAGATGATGATCCCTGATAAGAAGTCAAGATGGAGCACCTGTAACATCTCGGCCTGACCCGAGTATTATTTAATAAGAAAATAATAAACGGATCAGTCTAGCTATAAATATCAGATAAAATGAGATAGAATAAGAGATATTACAAAAACGAATGATAACAATAATGCCATACTGTGACAAGTATACATCTAACAACAACTAAAATCATACAATATCTTAAGAAATCTCAAAGCACAAAAAAGAATGTCGTATTCTTTAACACTTACACCAAACCACAAATATTGACAAATATATCAATGCCAATCGTAAAAGTTATAGAAACACAAATTCACCAATGTACAAATATTGATAACACTCATCAATGAAATTACGAAAATTGGTGAAACGCAAATTCTAGAAATCATCAATAAAAATCCGAAAATCACAAAAGGAGGGAGGCCTATCATAAAACGGGAGCATGAAAGCCCACCAACACGTGTATCACAAAACAGAACGCTATTCCATGGTTGCTAACCATTAATTTTTGAGCCGAAGCTCCACAAAACGGCCCGAAGACCATGGGTCGTTACCCCACCAATTTTGAGCCGAAGCTCCATAGAAACGAGGTTTAGTCTCCCTCGCAGACAAAGAGACATCGCATATTGCTAGTCTAAATCACAAAACAATCATCATTGATCATCAAGAAGTGTCAATTACACTAAGCTAGTAAATAGATGAGTTTAGCTTCTTCTCCCATAACCACTGGCTTAACATAAATATTTATTAACAAATTGTCGATCTCCACTCGAAAGTTATCAATAGAGTTTCAATCGAACAATTCCAAGAATTAACCGATGAAGTAAACGCATGCGTTTCATACCACTTGTTTTACTAAGCCTTTTAATTAGATTTCTCATACGAGTGAGGTAAAGGTTTGTGTATACTAATAGATTGGAAAACGGTTTTATAAATGAGTTTATTATTGAAAATAGAGTTGAAATCAACTTCGTGAAAGAGTTTGAATATTTATTACTAGTATAGAAACCTTTGTATTTCAAAGTGACAGGTCGAAGAAATGATTGTAGAAACAATCATTCACCAAAAATCCACATTCGAAGACGTGAATTAAATCCAAAGAAATCTATGTATTGTTTAAAAAAGGAAATTCCTATTTGAACAATAGATGACATGATTACATGCATCATTTCTTGCGCATTTTTTTTCTATTTGCAACTCAAGCATTGGATTGTATATTTGCCTTCACAATGATAAGTTCTATTTTACTAATAAATATATTTAAACTAAAGATGTTGGTAAAGTGGTATTGATCATATTCTTCTGGTAAATAGCTAGAATTTTCTTTATCACATACCTATACACAATAGTGGCCAGTTTGTTTTGGTTGGTATCTTCTTTTCTTTTGTTTATGTTAGTGTTAAAAAATGATTGTTCCTGTTGTTGCACTGCTGCACTTGAGAGGTATGATTGATTCTACTGTGGACAACCTTTTGTCCTACACCTTTTATTTTCTTCCATCATTCCCCTCGGTTATGTTTCATGTTCTATTGCCAACTGAAAAATAAATTTTTTTTTGGTGTAGTTGGATACCTATGTGCATTATGTTATGGCTTGAATGGAAAAGATCAACTATGCACTAAGTTAACTTATAACATAATTATGTTTCATATTAACTAGTTGATAATCTGTTTTATACAACTTATCACTTTCTTAGTTGGATCTCAACTTATTAAATTGTTCGGTAATGATGGTTTTGATGTAGTGAAAATAAAAGTTACATGAGTTTTGATTCGAACAGTCAAATAGATCGATGGATGCACGTTATGAGGTGATTAAACTTGATAACAATTTCTTTATCAATTGAATTATCAATGTATGAAAGTACGTGGTAAAAAAATAGTTTGCATTAAATTTCTTTTTTTATATATATGAGATGGTCATGAGATCAATATAATATATTATAATTAGTAATATTTGTTAGCATACATACATGTATTATTTGTTTGAACAAAATATATGTTTCATTATGAAATCTATAAGTGCTTTGAGATATATATTAATATATTGCAGATCAAAACACATTGTTCATAAATAATGATCGATTTTCTGTCAATATTATTATATGTGATCCCATTTTTATGTTCTTAATATACATGGAGAGAAAAAAGAGTACTTATATTTATAATTTGTGCACTTTTATTTTGACGTTCACCTTCATCGCCTTTTACATTGTCTTAATACATATGTTTTCCTTCAAAATAAACACTATGTACATGATGCTTTATATTCATTTAACCAACAAAATTGTCCATGCATTTTTTTATATAAATATGCTAAATGATTGTTACCTCCAACATTACATCTCTCTATAATGAGTTGATTTTTTTTTCTTTCTACTATCTTCACCATCTTTTGGAAAAAAAATAGATATTTTCAAGTATATGACAAATATTTGTACTTTCAAGTATAGATATTTTCGTTAAAAACTGCAAATATCCTCTTTTTTTAATGTAAATGTCATTTTTTTTAAATGTGTGCACTTGTTTTTTTATGTAAATTTATTTTCTCTGTAAATATACGAACTCTGCAGAAAATTTATTTTTAATTTTTAGTTTTTTATATACTTTGTCATCTAATGGAGATTTTAATGGGAGAATTAATTTAAAGGGCAAAATTTTGTATATTTTTAGCCTCATACACGACCTCAATATTTTTACCAACAGAATAAACATTCTTCTAAAAATTATTCATAAGGACAAACATTCTTTCAAAATTATTCATAAAGACGAACATTCTTTCAAAATTATTCATAAGGACAAACATTCTTTAAAAGCTACTACCAAACTCAAAACTGAAACCTAAAAACTGCTACCGATGACTACAAAATGTTACCTAAAAACTGCTATCAATAACTAAAAACTGATACATAAAGAAAGTTGTCCTTTATGCTAAAATTGTGAAGCTCTGTCCTTGAGGCTAAAACGTTAAGAAATATTGTTCTTGACAATAATTTCTTGGATTTTAATTACATATATAAAAAAGAAGAAGAAAACCCTATGAAAATTAAAGTTCTTTAATGCCAACAGTAGTATGAATGCGAATATAGTGGCCTTGCCTTCACTATAGTATTCTTCCTTAAAAAATAAAATAAAAAAGGATTAAGAAAAAGGATTTTTAACACGTGTAGTGGAACAGACTATTAATGTAAGTTAAACACTAAATAGATTTGAACAGGTCAAATATGATACGTTGGTGAATCAGGATGATATATTAGTTATTATACTCAAATGGAATAAAAAAGCAACACATTGTCATTGCAACACACAGTAAAATTCACAAGGACATATTTAAAAAGTAAGTTTAAAGAGATAAATGTAAACACATGTCACGTAGGACCATAAAAAAAAGTAATTACGTTAATCAGATATTTGTCAAATTATATTCACAAGAGGACAACCTCCAGGTTCAAACCAACTTTCCTTTGCTATCACGTATTAGAAATCAACTCTTGTGGACCATGTACAGCAGAAGAAATCAAAATATTATTGTTATACCAAGAATGCTATTGCAAGAGGTAATGAATGTGTTTGCCATCAATACCAACGGTAGTATGAATGGAATATAGTGGCCAAGAAATTAGTTTGACACCTCAAAGTTGTAGATTTTAAGAAAAATATAAAATAGGAGAAGAAAAGTAACATAAGCAAAGAAAACACAACTCTACGGCGGTTTAGATATGCCTATGTCCACCTTTGATAGTACTTAATTGTTTGATTCAGTCTAAATCTACCAAAATTATAAGCAAAACTCAAAATTTCATAGCAAATTGAAAATGACTAAGCTCCACTTAGTTATGAATAGGCAAAGTACCAAGTCCTCCTTTTTGTTGAAGGTAGACCCATATTCATGGTCGAAGCAAGCTGTAATTAGGCTTCTAAGTCATAAGATCGATTTAGAAGTCGTCATATGGTTAGATCTAGAATATTAGTAATGAAAGGAAACAATTCCCAAAGTATTAATGGATCGATAGTGACACATATGTGGATCGCTCTCATTCCATGGCTTAAGCCTAATCCCTAGTGTCTTTTCCCATGTTCCTTGAGCCTAGATACTTTATTCCTTGATAAAACCTTTCTTTTATGTTTCTAAGCTTGCTGCTCCATGTATTCACTTAGAATATATAATGTATAGAGGGAGTCTATGGACCAGCATCGATCCATAAACATAATCAAATTTCTCTATTTCCTTCCTTTACTTGGTATCTACACTGTAACTGAGGATTGGGGCAAAATAGTCGGATCCATCTATGGATCTGCACCGAAACATGGACTTTCCATTTTCTCTTGTTTACATGGCTCTCCTGCTACATTGTCTTTGAGTCCAACATTAATCTTTCATCATTTCATACTCCAATCCCATCAAAATGTCATACAAGAAAAATACCAGATAAAACTTGCACTCGAAAGTAAGCTTCTATGAACTTAAAATGTGCTTTGAACCAAGAAAAGTAGTCGAATTCTAGTCTATGTAGATGCTTTTGTTACTCGAACCGTTTCCATGGGAAATTGAATTTTCGTTGAGAATCCATACAAATTATTCCCGTACCATCATCGTATCACGACTTTTCAATAAATATAAATGTTGTAGTTTTTTTTATCTACAAAGTTTGTTCACTTCATTCATCATCGAAAATTGTTTAAGAGTTTCTCTAGTCCTTGGTCGGGTAGATGTATTTTTTCACCATTTATTTATTACTTTTATCTTTTACTTTTTATTGTTCGATGAATTGATATTGATCTATCCATGGATTGGTATCGATCGACGCTTTAAATTAATATATAAGTTAAACACATTACATTTTCTTATTCACCATATCCTCATTTTCAAAATAAAATCGAACCACATCCCTTTTGGTTCTTGGCCTAGTGTTTCTCAAAGGCTTCCAATTTCAAATCCTTCTTTCGGTAGAAGGAGCTAGATCAGTACTTAGATGTCATATTCCATCTTATCGATTTATCAAGTCTGAACTGCATGGAACATTATATTCTTTGGTTTTGTTACATATAAGTGAACAAGTTTTTTTTTCTACACAAATAATATGGAAATGAGAATAAATCAGCTGTTTGTTATAATATATGTAAATTGTGAAGTGAATATGCTTTTATATTGTTTTATTTTATCCCACGTCATGGGATAAGTACAATCCTTAGCTCTGAAGTTTTTGTATAAATGAGGTTATGTGATGTAAATATATTACCAATCTCTGAAGAATGAATAATATTTCTTCTGACTCTCTCTCTAATTGCTTCAGCTCTTATTTCTTTATAACATATTCTTATTTGTTTACAACATGTTATCAACACGATGTGTTATCTTTAAGATTTTCTTTATGCGTTTAAGATTTATTTCATTTCTCTCTTTTCTCTTGGGATCTAATTTCATTTTGTAGATCTAATTTCATTTTATAGACATTTGTTTAGATCTCATTTCTTTTTCCTAGATCTCATTTTGTAGATCTTATTATGTTGATCTTATTATGTTAATCTAATATTATTTATTTGTTTAGATCTAATTTTGTAGACAGATCTCATATAAATAGAAAAATACATCAAAGTTGTACTGCTCTACTACTCAGTTTTATGCTCTGATTGAACCAACTAGCTTGCAAATGCTCCAATATTTCATGCGTTGTTGCCAGCGAGGATCTCCAATGCTTATGATATTCTTAGTTTCCTTGCTGACCTTGTCTGCTGCTCCAGTAGTGATCTCATTTATTTGTGGCGGCTCACAGCTAAGTAAGTCTTGTAACTCTTTGTATTTTCCTAGTATTTGTTTTTTCCCCTTAAAAAATTATCGATGTCATGTTGAGGAAAATTGCTTTGTGGTGATTTGGGTTTCTACATGCATCTGAATTTTCAGATGATATGGAAGCATTCTGAACTCTAAATTTAGTGTTTAATCCGTAGATGATCTTAGTTAGATTATAATTAATTTGATTCTGATCGAATTTAACATTAAATTCACATATCTGTGACTTAACCGATTTCCCGTGAAATCCATGTTTGTGTGTGATAGTGTAGTCCAAGGGTTTTACATAATAGCGCAACATCATCGATCATCACAATCCAAACACAGCAATATTGATAAGCGGTACAATCCTATAACGCTTATCTTCATTCACAGATTCATGAATAAATAATATAAATTTAACACAGATAAATAAATTACATTCATCACAGTTCAAATCAAAACAATTCATAAAGCATCACATATCAGGGATATCAAACAATTCAACATCCAATAGAATCCAAACATCCATAAGTAAGACCAATTAATTATCTGATTAATTTAAATCAGATTAATTACTTATGAATAAACTACTAATCCTGGTTAATTAATATTAATTAATTACAAACCATTTTAATTAATCAGCCTTTAATCATTTATTAATTAACCTTTAATTAATTATACAAACCAGATTGACACATATAGGCTTCGAATTGAGAAACCATGTTATTGTCCGTTTATCATTTGTTCCCTTTAACAAGTACTGTGTCTAGCATAAATTTTAACAGTTTGTATCATATCTTAATTCAATCCCTGAATTTTTATTTTTCAAAGAAAAATAATTGTTAGTTAAATAAAATAAAAACAAGTGTATTGTTTAGCATATCATGTTTTTTGACTTTTCTTTTTCTTTAAAAAAGTATATTTAATTTTTACTCTTATATGAGCTATAAATTGAAATGTAATAGTTTTTGCAAACTAGCAAGTTTTAATGGTACTAGGAATCGAACCAATGACCTACTTCATGTGGCAGCTAATGTCTTATCCAAATGAGTTACTGGTGTTGCCCATATATCAAGTATTTTTCATTTGTATTATTATATACTAAAAGTGACTTTTGGAAAATCCAGCTCATTATATGATATTTTGGGAATATGTTATTAAAACATAAGTGATGATGACAAATTTTTATAAATAGTATAATGATTCATATTTAGAATGATAAAGGAGGTTTCATTGAGAGATTCTTAAACAAGTGTGATATAATAAATTATCATATATTTAAATATAGATGAGAGATGCATTACTTTAAAACGATAAAATACTTGACTGGTTTAAAATTTTAGATATTAAAAAAAAGAATGAGAAAGATCTTTCTGTAATGGTAGTATTTAAAGTCTTTTCTTAAGATAACCCACATGAGCAAGAATTTTAAGGGTGTAAGATGAATTTGTAGTCTTGTGGATTTAATACTAGTTTCAGTGATGTAATTAACATATGTATATGGCTGCACAAGTGAACCATATTAATAAACTTTGAAACAATTCCGCAGTTGGTGGCTGTACACTGTATAAATAAAAAAATAGAAGAAAAAGAAAAGAAAATTATCATGGCTTTCAGTAAATCTTATATAAATAACATGAACTTTGTTATGCACTGAACAGCCATAATCCTAACGATACGATTGATATGATTATCATGATTGTTCAATGTTTTTCAACTGAACACGTGCTTTCCTTGCAACAATTTACTTACATTGTTTAACTCTTTATTTCTCAAAAAAAGAAAGAAAAAAGGGTTAAAATATCTAAGTACTTAAATTTTGTCTAACAACTTATCATTTTAAAAACAAATAAGACTTTTTGCCATTTACCATTATTTATATATACATATGTGTATTTGTGGAGGAATTATGATTTGAAAATTTAAAATAAAATCTTTCAAAAATATTTAAAATAAAATCTATCTTATTCACGTTAAATTAAAAGTTCTACCTTATTAGCATTTGATCTAAATATATATATATATAATGTAATCTAGGTAATAATGCTTAAAATAAAATTAATCTTATCAATGTTAAATATAAGTATAAAAATATATGATTATAAATTAAGAATGTGATAGTTTAAGCTTAAAATAGAAATAAAAATAAGGATTTATGTTAGAAATATAAATAAATATATAAGGTAACTTCTATGGTTCTATGAAAACATAAAGTAAACACATAAGGTAATTCTAGAATACACACACACACACACACGCGCACACTGTGGGAATACATGTGCATATGCAAGGCAAGAAAAAAATATCTATGTACATACAAAATCAATAGAATAAGCATGTAAACATGGAAGTAGACATGCATTAAATACTATCATCTCAAGCACAAAAAAAGTCATTTCGCAACCTTTATAAATCACTTCATTTTTTCAAAAAAATCTTGCCTGGTCAAGAAAAAATCTCTGACCAAAGAAAAAAAAATTGTACAGCAAATACCTACCCCTGTAAAACCTCTTCTCTATATATATGTACATCTATTCTAGTTCCTGTTCGTTCAAAGAAACTAAGCAAACCAGGAAAAAAAAGGGTAAGCGATTCTATCTTACAAGCTTAAATATAACTCAATTAAACAAAGCAAGAGGATCAAAGAAGATCAAGCTAATAGCTTTTCAAAAAAAAGGGGAAGTTGCTTTGTTCAAATTTTTCTCAGGTGAGTAAACATATTATTTTAAAACTGAAGTAGAGTTAAATCTGTACATATGATTCATGGATAAAATTTGTGCTTTTCCTGTATATTTTTAAGTAAGTAGCTCTATATATATATATATATATATATATATATATATATATGTATGTATGATCGTACTGAGTATTTTTGAATGGCATGTTTCTTCTTTATTTCTGGTTACAGAGCGTGAAAATAAACTAGAAAATTTAAATACATCTTCATCCAACCATTATTAGGCTTACAGTTTAAAGAAAAACAAGTTGTTTAAGTATAAATCAAGATCTAAAAATTTGTTTTAAACATGTTGGTGAAATATCACCGCTGGAAACTTAGCCTTACAAAGAAACCTGTAAATATATGTTAATTTCGAATGTTTTAAATTGTTAATTAAATTACATAACTTGAATCAACATTCAAAAATATGATTTTTAAAATCAAAATGGTGATTTTTAGTTGAGTATACCAAGAGCAGTTTGAAGTTGATCAAAAAGGGAGTTTCGATCAATTTCTGGCGATCGGAGTTATACTGGGTGTTGAGATTTTTCTTGAAGCTAGTGTGGATGATGGCGGAGTCGGAAAAATTGTTAAATATTTTTTCCATTGCAAGGGATGATGGAACGAGGCAAAGTTTGGGTTTAACACTTGAGTTTGGACGTGGTCGGAGACGAGGAGATTTCGCCACCTCTGGTTGATCGAGTTGTTTGGCATTCAAGGGAAGGGTAGTATGGGGAATCGGCGAAGTGAGGACGAAGTTGTAGTATCTCCGATGGTCGGAGCGAATGGGGCGAAGCGATTTTGTGGGTGGAGTCAAGTTTCAGGATTTCGAACGAAGGGCTAAACTTCGATCTGGAATTTTTGGCATCAAGTGGATCTTTGTAATCGAGTGTAGGGGTGATTTGTGACTCGTCGGAGGATGAGTGGTTCGCCGGAGCGTCGGCGAGACACTGTGCACGTGCACGACCTTGACATGGTGTCAGGAGTTTGGGAGGTGAACGGCTCGAGTGGATGCTCGAGAAAGTGAAGGGCTGCCTCGGGTTGGAACGTGAGTTCGTGTGGCTGCTTCCCAGTTTATTTAAGTCTAAAACTTAAAACTTAAAAAAATGTATGTGAAGAAGAAGAAGAGGGGACTCGGGGAAGATAGTGGGAAAACTCGAGTTTCAACTCGAGTAAACCTGGGGATTTTCTCGGGTTTTGGTTTTCAAACTTTCAGCCTAATAAAAGTAAAGTTTAAGCTAATCATTTCAACAAGTTAAAGTATTAATGACTTAATTAATGTCTGACAATTTAAGTAAAGAATTTGTTTTAAGTTTTAAATAACTAAGTGAATACTTAAGAATGTTTTAAATCTTAATTAATATTCTAATTAAGTAGTTAATTTAAGATAAGTGTTAAATTTTAACTAAAATAATTAAATAGGTAACTAAACAAATTACTCACCATAATTCATTATTTTAAAAACAAAACTAGTAAGTAAAAAAATGTGTATATGTATATATAATTTTTTTTCAAACTACCTATTTGTTTGCAAAATAATCTATAAAAGGAAATTTAGTTTTAAATTTAATAATTAGTTAATTCAATCTATTAAATGGAAACTAATTGTTCAATTAATTCAAATATTAATAAAGTCATATAATGTTTATTCAAGGTTTGAATCTGAAAAGAAACAAGCTGGTTTGGGGTAGATTGCAAAACTAAAATCAAATGTGAGTTAATTTCACTCATATGGGTTTAATTTAAATTTAAATGATTAAATTTAAACAATTGGTTGAATGATTGAATTGATTTGATGTGTTATATTATATAGTAGCATATATATAGTATGTATTGGAGTGATTGATTTTTTGCATTATATAGCGGATGAGAACCTATGCGCCGCATAATAGCGGATGATATTTTACAAACCCATGTACCGCGATATTCCACCCCGAAGTGGAATTGGTATAGTGCTAACATCTGTGGATGCAGAGAAACAGGTTGGAGGGATCCAACTGAATTCCTCGAATTTATTTAGATTGTTTAGTACTTTATGATATGGTTTATGTGATAATCGGTGATAGATTATGTTGGAAATTCAAATGTTGGATGTTATGGTTTGATTGAATATATTTGGATATATCGAGTTATCAAATTGTATAGATTTGGATTTTTGGAAGAAAATAAAAGAGAGAATTTTAAGTAAACAATTATAGGAATTTGAATAAATTAAAGAATGAATTGGAAAAGAATAAAAGTTAATTTTTGAATTCCAATAAATAAAATTCCAAGTATGGAAAATGAGATTTTGAATAAATGGGAATAAGTGATTTTTCTTGTTATTATTTAATAAAGAATTTATTTTAAAATTCAAGGTTTAAATTTATTTAAAAGGATAAAGAAGGAATTTGGAAAATCTGAAATTGGAATTTTTCAGTTAAAAGATATTAAATCATAAGCAAGAATTTAAAATCTGAAGTAAATGGATTTTGAAGTAAATGAGTAAGTAAAGGAATTTATTCCAAAATGGAGTAATTTGGAAATTTATTTAAGTGTTGGAATTGGAATTTTAAGAAGGATGGGACTAAGAAATTTATAAACTGGGTTTATAAAAGTGAAGTAATATATCAGTAGATTTTTGGAAGAATAAATTCATGGTGGGAATTTATTAAAGGAATGGATAAATTTGTTTAAAAATAAATAGTGATTTATTTTTAAAGGATGTGAAAGAGAAGTGTATTTCCCTGGATAGCCAAGTACAGTTTCGAAGCAAATAAATAAGTATAAGTTAAAGGTTTTAAAGTTGTTTTAAAAGCATGTTTTAGAAAATTTATTATTTTTAAATGTTTAAATTTTAAGTTATGTATTTTTTTCAAATTTATCTTAGTAGTAATTACTTAAAGGTGGCTTGGTACTATGTTTCTAAAAGAGAAAAATTTTAGCTTTATATTTTATAAAGTAGCTTTATTTTAAATATTCTTAAAGTATATATTTTTGAATAAAGTATTAAGGTAGTTTTTATTTTAAATGTTTTAAAGTATAATTTATAACAAAGGGTTTTAAATTATTTTAAAAATCTAAAGTATTGTACCTGGTGTTTTCAGTGGAAGTAATTATTTGGGGATTTATTCAATGAGAAGAGTGTGGTTTGAAAACTGTTTTCAAAAAGGGTTTGGAAATGGAAATATATCTTGCGAATATATTTTGAGGTTAATAAATAATTTGGGGAAAATTATTTATGTTGTGAAGGTTAATTGATATTTAAATAACGACTATCAATATTGGCCAATGGGCTGATCGTTTTGAAAAGACCGGGATCGGGATTTATTTCCTGAAAACCACTTTGGTCTGGTTTGAACGTTTTCGTGTGGAAAACAAGAGTTTGGATTCGAAGGTGGAGCAGTGAAGTGCAAGGGCTAGTCGCTACTAATCCTGAGGTGATTCCAAAATGGATGTAGTAGGAGTTGTACCTTCAGTTCCGTTCGAACCCGGAACGGACTTGTATAGATGAATGCTTTCAGAACATCGTCAGGTGGACGATGAGCATTCTAAGAGATGTGTTCTAAAAAGGTAATTCTTAGCTTCAAGCCTCATCAATCAGGAATGACTGAAAATCAGGGGTTATGCCGCAAGGCTAAGTGGGTAGTACCCATTAGGGTGAGGTCATCCATGTCTAGATGTTCCTTTTTATTTCGGCTGTGTGGGCAGTTGTTGATCCCAACCGCGGGGTGATCTTACTCGAGATTATCCAGTAAGGGGTAGTCACGGTCTTGTGTTGCAGGGGATTTAGGGTGGATTCTCGGTACGGTGATCTAGGCCACGTACTGTGATAGGTGTTACCCAGTGCCTAGTCATTAGTTGGAAATTCGTTCTCCTTACGCGCCTTTTTCGATTTTTGTTTGTAGAACCCACTTTGTGGCTAGTATGCTGGAATTTAATCATGTAAAAATTTCATCTACTTTAATAAGTATTTGTATATAGACACTATTATAATATCAGAGGATTTTTATAAAAAGTGTTTGGCTATCATAAGGTAAAAACCCGACATGTTTATTTGTGGCGTGTCTTATGAGATGCTTTTGATTTCAAAGGATTTTAAAACTTTAACAATCCAATTGAGTGTGGTTTTCTCACGCTGGTATTCCAGACTGACTCGGGTGTTATTTAACTATAATGCTCGGGTCAGACCGAGTATTACAGAATACAGGAAAGGATGCTGTGGAGCTCAGAAGATGAGCTGGATGGCGATACGTACTTCCGTATTTGAGTTAAATATTCCGCTGTGTATTCAGATTGTAAGGACAGGTTATGATTACTGTGCAGTTGTGTGTTATGTATACTCTGATGATGTAATGTATAAACAGATTTTTTTTGGTGTAAAGATCATTTATTATCTATTATACTTTATTCCGTTGCGATGGTTAGATTCTGATGTTGTTTTCTATTTTCTTCTTCTACCTCTTCTTCTTTTACCCTAATGGTTCGGTTTTTCGAGCGTCGAAAAATCGGGTCATTACAATTGTATCAGAGCCAGGTTTCGATCCTGGGACCTGTGGGTTATGGACCCAACTGTAAGATCTCGACTCTCGTCTAATTAAATGAAAGAAGAAGCTACCCAAGATTCAAAATGATTACGATTCGATCGAAATCTGCTCCTCCAATATCGTGGCACACCCCTTCCCTCCAGACGACGCGAATGCGTGCATCGATGAATTAGAGAGAGGGGAGAAAAGGAAACGCGATTTCCTTTATGATTCTGCGCGGCCATTGATTTGCTTTTTTTCTCGTGGAATTTTGATAAAGGTTTTAAAATACTCGGCTGATTATAAAAAGCAGAAGGGGAAGCGTGTTCTGAAATGTTGCCTGTTGAGTAGGAAGAAGGAGACAGGATTTGTCGGCTAGGCTTGCATAGGTATTGGATAGGGTGGCCGATTTGAAGAGTGGTGGCTGACGGGAATGAATTTCAGCTGGAGTTGACTAAGCAATATAAATTTTTATATATTAATTTAAATTCAAATTCAAATTGTCCCGATAAATATAACTTAAAATTTTGAACTCCTATCGAGGCGCGCCGCTAGGCGTTTATAATGTTAAACCCCTATTTCGAACATAATGGAAAAGGTTTCGAGTCCTAATTCGATCGTAGGGAGAAGATAGCTTTTTTGATTGACTATTAAAATTTATTTAACTAATTATTTTCCAGGCGTTTATATCTCGTACGATCACATGATAACTCCAAAAGCTACAAAATTTGAAACCCGATAATAATACAATATTACGGATCCAACGGAACTGGTTTCGTCGAATTCCGAGACTATGCCTCAGAAGGCTATTTTTAAATATCAATTTAAATGATATAATTTCAAAACTGAACAAATCACTGTTAAATTCAATTTTAAAACTTCTATTATCCTCAGCACTATCAATATAAATTTTTGAAGCCTTCAAAATATTTTTAACAGGCTTAAAACTCCAGATTCAACATTTTACCCAACTTCAAATTATTTAATTTAATAATTAAATTACCCAACGAATGGTGATATTTGAATTCAAGTTAAAAATTAACCTTTAAATATTTAAAATTAATTAAATATTCTGATTTCAAACATCCAAAATTTTCGGGTCGTCACATTCCTTCCCCTTTAAAACAATTTCGTCCCCGAAATTGCTGATTAGGAAGAATGGTCCAATACCCATTTACTTATCCCCAAAACCAATAATTCAACATTCTACCAACTATCTTTTTATAAAAGACCCATTATCATTCTTACTAACTTCCCAAACTCTCCCATAGTTTTCAAACAATACTATTTGCTTAATCATTCAAATTTCAATTTAAAACCAAATTTTGAATTATCAAAAAATTCTCAAAAAATTTCTAACTCCCTAAATTTCCGAAAAATTTCGCCAGCGTCTCCTTTGCGCAACTAGCTCGAAACAACTACAAAATGCCTCTCCGGGCTCCCAAATTCCAAAAGAATACAAAAGGCCAAGTGGCTAGATCAAAAACCCAATCAAATTTCATACAGAAATCTAAACACATACCTTTTTCTCGAGCAATTCAAATTTATCTTCTGAAATCAAAACAAATTTTCCTTTTCCTTTATAATACCTGTATATCCTACATAGCAATAATATCAATCACAACATTCAAAATCATTTTATTGACTCCCTTACAGAATTTCAATATTTATTCATCCAAGCCCGTACGATATACATATATCATCCGTAAGCAATATCAAATTCGATCACTCGCTCGATCACACAATTTTACTCGCTCGCTTGATCAATTCTCCTTGCATAGTCATAACTATGATAGAGAATTTTCAGAATCAATCAAAACCCATATCCAGGGTTCGCCGTCGAAAATCGAGTGAAAAATCCCAACTCGGATCGGTATAACGACCTCGAAATGCTGTGCTCGAATCTAGATCAAATTGCTAGGCGAATAAAATAATATACGCACATCTTACGTATTTATATCCATTGATTATTAACTATATCAATTCTCTTTTATTCACATTATTTTGATTTCTATTCACTCTTCCACAATTATCTCATTTCACACTTCACTTAAGCTCCATTCCAAAAAAAATTAGTATATTTCCAATACCAAACTTACTTAAGAATTTCAACATTCATTTCTTAGGTTTCATATAAGCACACTATATATTCTTATATTATTACAGACTTTTTATCCACTTTATTTTTAATCTGGATTTCCAATTTCATATGAATTCAGTTTACCTTCATTTTAGATATTGAATTCTATTTACCTTTATCTCAAACCATATTCACTTAATTATTCCATTAATTAGTCTCACTACAAATTTATTTAAATCTCAAATAAAAGTTTATATGCAAACTTTTACATCCTTTAGTTCCTTCGAACCAATTCTTCAATTTTCACTTTACTTTACATACACAATTTAAATTAAATTTCAATATTCAGTTTGAGTTCTATTTGCTTACCAATATTCAGTTTCAGTTGGAATTCTTTTCTTATTAACAATGCAAATAACCATCACAGATGCAAAATCTGATTATTTGCATCACATATAGAATTTATTGCCATTTATATAGAATTTTTTTTATTTTATTGGTGACGACCTAGAATTTTTGAGCATTTGAAATTGGAATTTTTAATTAATTTTAAATATTTGAAAGATTAATTTTTAACTTGAATTCAAATATCACTATTTATTTGATAATTAAATTATTGAATTAAATAATTTAAAGTGGGGTAAAATGTTGAATCTGGAGTTTTAAGCCTGTTAAAAATAATTTAAAGGCTTGTAAAATTTATATTGATAGTTCTGAAGATAATGAAAGCTTTTAAATTGTAATTGGAAGTGATTCGTTCGGTTTTAAAAAAAATATCTTTTGAATTGATATTTAGAAATAGCCTTCCGAGGCATAGTCTTGGAATTCGACGAAACCAGTTCCATTGGATCCGTAATATTGTATTGTTATTTATTCAAATTTCGTAGCTTTCAGAGTTATCATGTGATCGTACGAGATATAAACGCCTAGAAAACAATTAATTGAATAAATTTTAATGGTCAATCCAAAAAGTCATCTTCTCCATACAATCGAATTTGGACTCGAAACCTTTTCCATTGTGTTCGAAATAGGGGTTTAACATTATAAACGCCTAGCGGCACGCCTCAATAGCAGTTTGAAATTTTAAGTTGCATTTATCGAGACAATTTGAATTTGAATTTAAATTGATATATAAAAATTTATATTGCTTAGTCAACTCCAGCTGAAATTCTTTCCCATCAGCCACCACTCTTCATCTCAGCCACCCTATCCAATACCTATGCAAGCCTAGCCGACAAATCATGTCTCCTTCTTCCTACTCAACACGCAACATTTCAAAACACGCTTCCCCTTCTTCTTTTTATAATCAGCCGAGTATTTTAAAACCCATATCAAAATTCCACGAGAAAAAAAAGAAAATCAATGGTCATGCAGAATCATAAAGGAAATCGCGTTTCCTTTTCTCCCCTCTCTTTGATTCATTGGTGCGTGCACTCGCATCATATGGAGGGGAGGGGTGTGCCACGATATTGAAGGAGCAGATTTCGATCGAATCGAAATCAATTTGAATCTAGGGCAGCTTCTTCTTTCATTCAATTAGACGAGAGTCGAGATCTTAAAGTTAGGGTTTTGCGTCAAGGTTGCGACCGCGTGTGAGTGGGCTGGACGGGGGTGGATCAGGAAAGGTGATGGAGGCGTGAGGCAAAGGGAAAGTTCGGTTGGGTGCATTTGTGGATCGATCGAAGCTAGGGCTTGGGTTTGTACCTGAGGCATCGGCACACGAGATGAAGACGATCGAGAGTGGGTGAGTAGTAGTGTTGGGCCTGGTTCACAATATGGTAGAGAGGTATATGCAGTTTTATTTATTCATTTACATATTTATAAATACCTAGGAGAGAATAAATATGTGTATATATATGTGTGTATAAATGAACATACCCGATTTAATTTATATATAGATAAACGCTGAATATATATATATATACAGCAGGAAAATTACTGTTGTTATATAAAGAGGAAGAGAAAATATATTCAGTAAAGTATAAAAGCCATTTCTGTTTTTGATTTAATAATATATATATATATATATATATATATATATATATTTCACATACATATTTTAGTTAAAACAGTAAATATACATATAAGATAAGATTTTAAAATGGAGATTCCAAATGTTATAGAGTTATATAAAAATAGATTATTTTTTAAATCTTTATAGATTATTTTGCAAATAAATAGGTAGTTTGAAAAAAAATTATATATACATATACAAATTTTTTTACTTACTAGTTTTGTTTTTAAAATAATGAATTATGGTGATTAATTTGTTTAGTTACCTATTTAATTATTTTAATTACTAAAAATAGTGTATTAAAAGAAATTTAGTTTTAAATTTAATAATTAGTTAATTCAATCTATTAAATGGAAACTAATTGTTCAATTAATTCAAATATTAATAAAATCATATAATGTTTATTCAAGGTTTGAATCTGAAAAGAAACAAGCTGGTTTGGAGTGGATTGCAAAACTAAAATCAAAGGTGAGTTGATCTCACTCATCTGGGTTTAATTTAAATTTAAATGGTTGAATTTAAATATTTTGTTGAATGATTGAATTGACTGGATGTGGTATATTATATAGTGATATATAGTATATACTGGAGTAATTGATTTCCCGCATTATATAGCGGATGAGACCCTATGCGCCGCATAATAGCGGGTGATATTATATAGACCCATATACCATGATATTTCACCTCGAAGTGGGATTGGTATTTTATATTGTGCTAACGTCTGTGGATGCAGGGAAACAGGTGGGAGGGATCCAACTGGATTCCTTAAATTATTTAGATTGTTCTAATAATTCTGTGTTATGATTATTTGATATTCTGTGATAAATTATATTAATAATTAGAATATTGGATACTATGGTTTGATTGAATATATTTCGGTGCACTGAGTTATCGAAATATATAGAATTGGATTTTTGGAGAGAAATATAAGAAAGAATTTTTAAGTGATATAATTATAGAGGTCTGGATAAATGAATTGGAAAAGGATAAAGGTTGGTTTTAAAATTCCAATAAATAAATTCCGAGCATGATAAGGGGATTTTGAATAAACAGAGAAATAATGAATTTTAAAATTTAAGTGATGTTATTTAAAGGAATAAAAGAATTTATTTTAAAATTCAAGGTTTAAAATTATTGAGAAAAAAAATAAAGATGGAATTTGGAAAAAAGTATGAAATTGGTGTTTTCAGTTAAACGAGATTTTAAATCCTAATTAAGAAATAAATCTGAATATACTGGGTTTTGGAATAAATCGAATAAGTAAAGAAATTTATTTCAAAATGAAGTAAATTGAAAATCAATTTGGAAATTGATGTAATTGTTGAAATTGGAATTTTTAAAGAGAAGAGAGACTATGGAATTTATAAACTGGGTTATAGAAGTGAAGTATTATATCAGTGGATATTTGAAAGAATATATTCATGGTGGGAATTTATTAAAGTAATGGGTAGACTTGTTTAAAAATAAATAGTGATTTATTTTTAAAAGATGTGGAAGAGAAGCATATTTCCCCGGATGGTCAAGTACGTTTTCAAAACAAATTTATAAGTATAAGTTTAAAGTTGTTTTAAAAAGTATGTTTTAGAAAATTTAATATTTTTAAATGTTTAAATTTAAAGTAAATATTTTTTTCAAATTTATTTTAGTAGTAATTATTTAAAGGTGACTTGGTATTATGTTTTAAAAAGAGAAGAATTTAGTTTTATATTTGTGAAAGTAGTTTTATTTTAAATATTCTTAAAGTATATATCTTTGAATAAGTATTAAAGTTGTTTTAACTTAAATGTCTTAAAGGATATTTTAAAATAAAGAGTTTTAAATTATTTTAAAAATCTAAAGTTTTTGTACTTGGTGTTTTCAGTGGAAATAAATATTTGGGAAGTTATTCCATGAGAAGAGTGTGATTTGAAACTGTTTTCAAAAGGGTTGAAAATGGAAATATATCTTGCGAAGATAATTTGAGATTAATAAATAATTTGGTGAAATTATTTATGTTTGATGATTGTTTGTGAATGTTAATTGATAGTTATATAACCGACTATCAATATTGGCCAATGCGCTGATTGTTTCGAAGAGACCGAGATCGGGATTTATTTCCTAAAAACCACTTCGATTCGGTTTGAATGTTTTCGTGTGGAAAACAAGAGTTTGGATTCGAAGGTGGAGCAGTGAAGTGCAAGGGCTAGTCGCTACTAATCCTGAGGTGATTCTAAAATGGATGTAGTGGGAGTAGTGCCTTCGGTTCCGTTCGAACCCGGAACGGACTTGTATGGATGAATGCATTCAGAACATCGTCAGGTGGACGATGAGCATTCTAAGAGATGTGTTCTAAAAGGTAACGCTTAGCCTCGAGCCTCATCAACCGGGAATGACTAAAAATCAAGGGTTATGCAGAAAGGCTAAGTGGGTAGCACCCATTATGGTGAGGTCATCCCCTGTCTAGATGTTCCTTTTTATTTCGGCTATGTGGCGGTTGCTGATCCCAACCGCGGGGTGATCTTACTCGGGATTATCTAGCAAGGGGTAGTCCTGGTCTTGTGTTGTAGGGGATTTAGGATGGATCCTCGGTACGGTGATCTAGGCCACGCACTGTGACAGGTGGTACTCCAATGCCTAGTCATTAGTTGGAAATCCATTCTCCCTACGTGTTTTTTACGGTTTTGTTTGTATTACCCACGATTGTGGCTTGTATGCTGGAATTTAATTAATGTAACAATTTTGGCAATTTTAGTAAGTATTTGTACATAGACCCTATTATTATATCAAAGGATTTTAATAACAAGTGTTTTGGCTATCGTAAGGTAAAAAACCCGACATGTTTATCTGTGGCGTGGTCTTACGAGATGCTTTTGTTTTTAAAGGGTTTTGAAACTTTAATAATCCAATTGAGTGTGGTTTTTTCACGCTGGTATTCCAGACTGACTCGGGTCGTTATAGTTGGTATCAGAGCCAGGTTGATTGGTTTATTGAGAACCTTGGCTCTGGTGGGGATCACTCATTGAAATAAAGTCCATAGTACTCTAGAATGAGTTTGAGTGTATTAATAGATATGAGCGCGTATTTGTTAGTGAATATAAAATGATTTTATATTGTGTTGATTGGTTTATTGAGTAATTTATGGATTCTGGTCAATACGAGTAATTAACATTATTGATAGGGATGTCTAAGCACTTGAATAGAATAATTCGACACGGTATTATTTTAAAATAGGGTAAATGAAATAATTTTACCCAAATTATTTTTGTATATAAAAGGAAAGTTTTTGTAAACTATTTTAGCTAATATATGGTTGCTTGGTTGTTAAGAATGATAATATTAAATTATTATCATTGCTGTGTAAAAATTTGAATAAGGAATTGAAATCATAACTAAAAGCAAAGAAATAAATTCATAAACAAATGGGATTTGTAAATGTAAACTATAAATGTGATTTATAATTTGAAATAGAATTCCAGAAAATATTTGAAAATAAATTGAGATGAAAATTCCAGAATAATATTGGAATGTGAATTGAAGGGGTTTGGAATTTGAAATTTCGACAAAATTTAATTCCTTCGAGTTTGAAAATGGTTTTCAAAAGCTTTGGGGAAATAATGGTGATAGTATTTGAGAAATATTTTGAATTGGATTTGAAATCTGGTGAGATTTGAGATTAAGGATATTTGAAAATGTTCTTAAAGAGATAAAAGCATTGAACTCTTTCGGTCGCTGGAAAATAACTTCGGTGATGACTGCAGCATCATCGATGTTCATTTTCGAGTTTCCAAGAGAGGGATTGCAGCCAAATTATTTTAAATTGAAATTGCTTGCAAAGGTTGGGTTGATTTTAGAAATGCAAGGGATTTTGGATATAATTGATTTCAAATGATTTTTTTGAAATACTTCAGTGATTATTGAAGACTCTGGAATTGGTTTAAAATGTTTTTAAGTGTCTAAGTAATGGCTTAAGCTTTAGAGGTTTAGCTAAAAATGTTTATGGATTATAAAAAGGTTCAGTAATTTATAAAGTTTGAAATTTTCCTGGAATGAAATTAACTTGTAAAAAGTTAATAAAGTTAGAAAGGTAAGACAATTAAATGAAGTAAACTAAAGAAGGTTAGTGAAGTGGAATTGGGAAATATAGTTTGAGTGGATTAAAAGAACAAAGTTCTAGGAATTAAAAATTTATTTGAATTTGAAATAAATGAGCAAATGGAACTAATTTAAAATAAGTGTGGAAACGAAATAAGTTAGAAGAGTAAAGTCGAATTTAATAAATTTAAGCTAAGTTTAATAATATTGTGATTGGAATTGGATTAAAGTTGAAATATAATTGAGATGGAATTGTATCACAAGGTAGATACATTAAATGAAAATTAATTTCTTACTTAATAAAATTTAAATGGATTGTGAAGTCAAAAGAATAGTATGAGGTTATATTTAACTGGAGTTTAGTTAAATAAGATTGAATGGGAATAAATAGATTCCGATGGCTTATAAAAGAATTGAAACCCATTGAATAAAAATATATTCTTGGCTTAATGAAATATATAATCCCGAGTTAAAAAGTAAAATGTGAACGGGATTGATTGTAATGGATGAAAGTATGGATATAAATAAGTTGCGACTTATAAAACTTAGAAGTGGAATAGATAAGCCAAAATAAAATTGTTTTGTATTTTGGGAAATGAATAAAAATCCAAAACTTGAATATAAAATAGATTAAACTCAAGAAAATTAAGTGAAGTGATTTTTAAAGGGTAAAAATCAAATATTGAATTAAAAGTGGAAAATGAACTAATTTGAATAAATTAGTTAAGTGAATATGTTAATGGAATTCTAATTGGTTGAATAAATTTGAATTATGAGTCAACAATGGATTTTGTGGAGTTAAACTTGTGTTATAAATAAAATTCAACTTGGAAGTGAAATTTAATATTGAAATTAAATTTAAATTGGTAAGCAAATAGAACTGAAACTGAATATTGAAATTTAATATAAATTGTGTATGTAAAGTAAAGTGAAAATTGAAGAATTGGTTCGAAGGAACTAAAGGATGTAAAAGTTTGCATATAAACTTTTATTTGAGATTTAAATAAATTAGTAGTGAGACTAATTAAAGGAATGATTAAGTGAATATGGTTTGAGATAAAGGTAAATAGAATTCAATATCTAAAATGAAGGTAAACTGAATTCATATGAAATTGGAAATCCAGATTAAAAATAAAGTGGATAAAAAGGCTAAAGTGGTAAAGTAATAATATAAGAGTATATAAAATACTTATATTGAACTTAAGAAGAAATGGTAGTATTCTTAAGTAATATGGGTGTCGGGAAAATATCTTGAATAAGCATTTGAGTGAAGATTTAATAAAAATATGTGAAATGATAAGCGTTGATAAATGAATAGAAATCAAATGAATGTGAATAAAAGAGAATGGATATAGCTCATGATCAATGATTAAAAATATGCAGGATGTACGTATATTATGTTATTCGCATAGCTTTTTGATCCAGAATCGAGCACAGAATTTTGAGATAGCTATATCGATCCAAGTTAGGATTTTTCACTCGATTTTGCATGACGAACCTGGATATGAATTTTTGATTGATTCTGGAAATTCTTTATCATAGTTATGGCTATGCAAGGAGAATGACGGTTTCCGATCAAGAAACAAGATCTGAGTCCGCACTAGGAAGTCGGGTAGATGATACTAGTTTGGAAGTGAAATTGTGTGATCGATCAAGTGATCGAATTTGATATTGCGTACGGATGATATATGTACACCGTACGAGCTTGGATGAATAAATATTGAAATTTTGTAAGAGAGTCAATAAAATGATTTTGAATGTTGTGATTGGATATTATTGTCATGTTGGATATACAGGTATTATAAAGGAAAAGGAAAATTTGTTTTGATTTCACAAGATAAATTTGAATTGCTCGACAAAAAGGTATGTGTTTAAATTTCTGTATGAAATTTGATTGGGTTTTTGATCTAGCCACTTGGCCTTTTGTTTTCTTTTGGAATTTGAGAGCCCGTAGAGGCATTTTGTAGTTGTTCCGAGCAAGCCGCGCAAAGGAGACGCTGGCGAAATTTTTCGAAAATTTAGGGAGTTAGAAAATTTTGATAATTCAAAATTTGGTTTTAAATTGAAATTTGAATGATTAAGCAAATATTATTGTTTGAAAACTATGGGAGAGTTTGGGAAGTTTGTAAGAATGATAATGGGTCTTTTATAAAAAGATTGTTGGTAGGATGTTGAATTGTTGGTTTTGGAGATAAGTAAATGGGTATTGGACTATTCTCCCTAATCAGCAATTTCAGGGACGAAATTCTTTTAAAGGAGAGGAATGTGACGACCCGGAATTTTTGAGCATTTGAAATTGGAATATCTAATTGATTTTATGCGACGACCGCCCATGACTCCTGCACCTAACAAGGAAATAATGCGCTGAAAAGTATGCCAGGCCGCCATGGACGATCATCAGGGTAAGGTAAACACAGGATAGTCTATCGTATTACTCACAGCGCATGGATAAAATACAATAGAAAAGTATACATAGTGAAGCTCCAAAGAACAGAATTCATCATATAAACTCATAATAGTTTGGTACAACAATCTGAAAAGTCAATACAGCAAGCCCCACTACATATCACTCAGAGAATCATACAAACAGCGGAACATCCAGTACATATAGTAAGAAAACAATATGCAAAAGCCTCCAGCTCGTCTTTGTTATCAACAGCGTTGGTCACTAAGAACAGCACCTATCACCTGTTACCTAGTCTGCCCATCCCAAAACGGATGAACAACCCAAGGTAATAAGAGTTGAACATAAAACCTTGAGTCAGACAAAAGTCCTAGTGAGCAGTAAATCAACTATCAAACATACCAAAAGAGCATAAAGGGTAAAAGGAATAGGAACCCAACCATCCCACTCCACCTCTTTCTACAGTGATAGCCCCCAGACCCACTAAGCAGGATTAAACATAGCAAAGCAGACAATTTAAGTAAAGCAATTATCACTCGAGTCAAGGTCGGTGTTTTCCAAGTACAAACCCCCAAGGCCTAAACCAAGATCAGATAAGCACCCATAAAACATCGCTCTTGAGCCCGAATGATGATACAACCAAACATCCATGACTCTGGCTATCACTGTTATCATTGCTTCGATATCACCGTTAATTGAATGACCGGCTCATTCTTTCATCCGTCCGTCAAGGGCTAATGGTAACCCCGGTTCTAGACATAACTCTGCACGTCGTCGCAGCCCGTGCCTAGGACTATCGAATATGCCCAGAGTACTTGGCACGTCGTCGCAGCCCGTGCCTGGGATTATCGATTCTACCCAGCGTACTCTTGCTTTGAGCATGCTAGAACCTTCAATAACGATGAAATCTCAGCCTCCTAGTCATCCTCCTTGACGACTATTCTCAAACTAGCTCAAGCGCCTCTCGAGCCATCCATTATCAACAAACTTGAACCATATCACCGAGTTATCAACATGCTCGGGATGATCCCATCTGGATTTAACCAAGGCTATCTCACATCATGCTTTGCTTCATCGCATCATAGCAAAGTCCCATCTCAATATCATGCTTTGCTTCATCACATCAAAGCAAAGTCCCATCTCAACATCATCATCAAATCTATCCATATGAGCTTTCTCATCCGCTTCATATGCCACGACAGCTTTGCTTATTCAAGAGCCTTTCCACTTAGCTTTTGAATCATCTTAGACCAACTTGTCAATATCAAATTCATAAATCAACTAACCTCTATCAATCAATCTAATCAATCATTAATCCAAACGATCAATCATTCAAACATGATCTAAATAAACAGTTATAACAATAATGGAAATTTCGTAAATAAAGAGTCTAAATCTAACTAGCATGAATTCTAAGTAATATCTTGATGAATGAACTAGCATAGGTTAACATATAGTAATATGGATATCAAAGCTTTATGAACAATGGATCTACATGCAGACTTAAGGAAAATGCATGAAATCACTATCTTTAACACACAAACAAACCACCGATCCAATATACTCCTTTGGGTCCGTGTGAGAGATAACCACCACTCACCGAATCACCTAAACACCTCAAAAGTAACAAACTTCAGATCTGGACAGCAAAGGATCTAGCTTGATCCGACAAGATTTCCCTTCAAATGATGAAATCTCTCTTTGAAGGATGGAGATCTTCAACTTTGGCTCTTAGATCTTCAATTTGATCTTCAATCTTGGATGGAAGGAAGCACTAGATTAGAGTGGAGAAAAGAAGTGAAGAAGTGTAGTAGTCGAGCTCTCAAAATGGCAGCACTTCGTCGCTTCAAAATCCGGTGCCAAAATAGAGAGACATGGACGTGTATTTATAGGCTGATCCTTAAGTCGCCGCCCCCATGTGTCGTCCACGACTTAAGAGATTCCCCAACCTACGATCTATCAAGCCTAGCCGACTCAACGACTTAACGGCGTACGACTTAGCAAATGCCGCGACCTAACCACACTGGACCAAACGACTTAACCTATGCGCTGCTCAACCCAGATACGACTCAACATACTCGTGACCAATCTGAGATGCGCGACCCAACTCATACGTGAGTTACGACCTATCCCTCAACACAACTTCGCGACCTAACAACCTAACACTATCTCCGACCTAGCGACTTACAGACATATACGACCTAACTTCGTGGCCGACCTGCATAGCGTGACCTAACACTAACCTAAGTCCCAACGACTTATGGCCTAACCCTAAGTCGCCTGCAACCATAAGTCATCTCACGACCCAACTTCAACACAGGCTAACCACTAGGTCGCTAACCCGTTAAGTCATCCCAAGCGACCCACGACCTAAGCACCTCACGACTTATCTCCTTATGTCACCTAAACCCTTAAGCCACTAACTATCTTAGGTCGTCTACCCCTTAGGTCGCCAACTCCCTTAAGTCGCCCCAGTCCTTAAGTCGGTCACTCTCTTAACTCGCTCCACCGACCCAAACCACAACACGACCTAAACTCCCACACGAGCTAACTCTGGTTGACTTAAACAATGCAAACGACCTAATGGCAACTATTTTACGATTTGTCGGCACGTAAAATACGGGTCGTTACATTCTCTCCCCCTTAGGAATTTCGCCCCCGAATTTCCAAACAAACAAGAGCAATCAAAAACTATTCTGCATGCCTACCATCCATAGCAATCAACAAACCATGCATCCAATTACTAACCTAGCATGCAGAATTCTAAGACTAGAACAAGTTACAAATTCATGAGATGTCACGACACCTTAGGGCCATACCTTGAAGAGTTCAGGATGAGCTGCCTTCATCCTCTCTTCCTCCTCCCATGTACAGTCGTTAACATCATCACTCCATTGTACCTTGAGCAACTTGACTACCTTCCTCCTAAGCTGTTTCATGTCAGTCTCCACAACACAAAGCGGCTTACGAGATCTTCTAATAACTGGATCAACCTCCAAATCTTTATAGCTATCAGCAGAAACCACCATACTTGGGTCGTGCACATACCTTCGTAGATACGATATATGAAAGACATTGTGCACACTTGACATCTTTTCAGGTAATTCCAATTTATAGGCGAGCTTTCCAATTCGCTCGATGATCGGGAATGGTCCAACAAATCTCGGAGTCAATTTTCCTTTCTTCCCGAATCGTATAACATTCTTTAGTGGAGAAACCTTCACAAAAACCATATCACCTACGTCGAATTCCAAATCCTTACGACGCTTATCGGCATAACTTTTCTGACGATCTTGGGCTGCCTTCATTCGTCGCCGAATGATCTCTATACAATCCGTAATCTGCCGAATCATTTCGGGCCCAAGTATCAGCTTTTCTCCAGTTTCCAACCAACATGTCGGAGAGTTACACGGTCTTCCATACAATGCTTCATACGGTGCCATACCAATACTTGACTGATAACTGTTATTATATGCAAACTCCACCAAATGAAGATGATCCTCCCATGATCCTCCGAAATCTAAAACATATGCTCTAAGGAGATCTTCCAAAACTCGGTTGACTCTCTCGGTCTGACCATCTGTTTGGGGGTGATAAGCTGTACTCAAACACAACTCGGTCCCCAAAACTTCTTGGAAGCTCTTCCAAAATCTACTAGTGAACAATGGGTCTCGATCGTTCACTATACTCTTCGGAATACCATGGAATCGAACTATCCACTTAACATACAACTCAGCCAATTTCGATGCAGTCCTGGTTGATCGAACAGGAATGAATCTTGCACTCTTAGTCAATCGATCTATGATGACCCAAATCCCTTCATTTCCTGCTCTGGTTCTAGGCAACCCATCGATAAAATCCATCGATATTTGCTCCCACTTCCATGTAGGAACTTCTAACGGCTGAAGCAATCCACTTGGCTTCTTCTGTTCGGCATTTACCAACTGGTAATTCATACATTTGGAAATGAAATTTCCAACATCCTTCTTCCTTCCCAGTAATAAGTTCTCTTCATATCCCGACATCCACCTGGATGGATTGTCAGCTTCGAGTGATGACTCTCCTTCAGAATTTCATCTCTCGGTTCATCTATATCGGGAACAACTAGTCGTCCTTGCTTCCGAAGCCAACCCTCTCGATCGACTTCGAATCCTTTATCCTTCTCTGGGTCTGATCCAGATTCCAAATTTCGGATAATCTTGACAAGCTTATCGTCTCGCTTTTGGCTCTCGCCGATTCTTTCCACTATAGTAGGTCTTATCGATAAGTTTGCCAACATTTCAGGTTCCAATTCACATCTAGGCCTGAAGTCAAACCCAGCCAAATACTCAAGGCTCTTCCATTCTGAAAACATGGCTCCCAATCCTGCATATCTTCGACTTAACGCATCTGCCACAGCGTTACCTTTTCCCGGAGTATAGGCTATACCAAAATCATATGATGCTAAAAACTCTAGCCATCGTTGCTGCCGAAGATTCAAATCCTTTTGGGAGAAAAGATACCTCAATGACTTATGATCTGTAAACAACTCAAATCGGACTCCCAGTAGGTCATGTCTCCACATCTTCAAAGCAAACACAATCGCCGCTAACACCAAATAATGAGTCGAATAATTCCTTTCATGCGGCTTCAGTTGTCGACTTGCATACGCAACAACTTTATCCTTTTGCATCAGCACTGCTCTAAGTCCAGTGCCACATGCATCGGTATAAACCACCATCTCATCATTTCCACTTGGAATAGCCAAAACAGGAGCACTTGTCAATCCCTCCTTCAGGATTCCGAAAGCTTGCTCACACTTAGCTTCCCATCTGAATACTTGATTCTTTTTCGTCAACCCTGTTAATGGTGCAGCTATCTTGGAAAAGTCTTTGATAAACCGACAATAATATCCTGCCAATCCAAGAAAACTTCTCACATCAGATGCATTCCTAGGTCTAACCCAATCCTGGATTGCTGCCACCTTGGCGGGATCAACCGCTATTCCATTTCCAGAGATAACATGGCCCAAGAATCTCACTTCGCTCTTCCAGAAGTGACACTTCGAAAACTTAGCCCTCAGCTGATGTTTCTGCAAGATTTCCAAAACAATACACAAGTGCGTCTTGTGCTCTTCCTCAGTTCTGGAATAAATCAAAATATCATCCACGAACACAAGTACGAACTTGTTCAACTGATCTCTGAACACTCTATTCATAAGATCTACAAAATATGCTGGTGCATTGGTCAATCCAAATGGCATTACCAGCCACTCATAGAAACCAGATGGTGTCCTAAAAGCAGTCTTTGGCACACTATCCTTTGCCACTCTCAACTAGTGAAATCCCGTTGCCAAATCCATCTGAGAAAACACCTTAGCTTCGTGAAGCTGATCAAACAAGTCATCTATTCTCGGCAATGGATACTTGTTCTTCTTAGTCATTTTATTCAGCTCACGATAATCCACACACAACCTCAACGATCCATCCGCTTTGGTTGCAAACACAACTGGTGCACCCCATTCGGACACACTACGCCGAATCAATCCTTTCTGCAAAAGATCATCAACTTGCACCTTCAACTCTTGCTGTTCCCTAGGCGCCATCCGCCTAAGAGGCATCGCAACAGGTCTGGCTCCTTAAACTAGATCGATACGAAACTCGATCTCTCTATGCGGCGGTAACCCTTTGACCTCGTCAAAGACATCCTTAAATCCATTCACAATAGGCACCGATGACAGTCCATCTCGTGGAACAACTAGCGAATACATGAAGCTCCTGAAGACGGCTTCTTCATGCTTACATCGTATCACAACCTTTCGCCCCTCCACATTCTCGACTGTCACCTTCAGCCTCTTACAATCAACCCTTGCCGCATACTTCCTAAGCCAGTCCATACCCAAAATAATTCCAAACCCCGCAAAGTTCAGAACAAAACAATCACATACAAAAGAGCAATCATGACTCGACACAACTAGACCATGGCATAACATACTCAAACAGGACGAACCCCCAACTGGATTAGTCACAACCAATGGTCTATCAACAATATCCGGTTCCAAACCCAACCGGCCTACAATATCATTACAAACAAATGAATGCGACGCCTCAGTATCAAACAACACTCTAACTAGAACACCACATATAGAAAGAGTACCTTGAACCACCACACTCTTTCCTTTCTCTTCCACAGTAGGATCTTTCGAAGATGATAGAACAGTCCCCAAAGCATAGGCTTGCACAATCTGCTTGTCCTTCCTCGGTTCCGGACAATCCTTCCTAAAATGTCCCGGTTTGTCACAGTTGTGGCACTTCGCCGGCATCTTCGGATTTTTGCAATCCCTGGAGAGATGGCCCTTCTGCTGACAGTTGTAGCAGGTCACTTCACCCTTCGGCTTCTTCTGGCCATCCTTTCCCTTCTGTTGTTGCTGCTTCCTCTTCTTGTTTCCATCCTGCTGTGGTTTAGGCCCTTCCTTGGTTACAGCAACAACAGATCCTTCCTTAGGAAATAGATTCTCATGCCTGAGATCTTTCTCCACAAGTTTCTCGAACGGATCGTCCAAATGATCCACCAACTGCCTCCCAAGATAAGTGTCCAAGCCTGTCACAAACTTCTCATTCTTCTGATAAGGGGATTCAATATACGACCGAGCATACTTGGACAAGGCTTCAAACTCAGAAACATACTCAAGAACTGGTCTTCCACCTTGCTTGAGTTCCACAAACTTCTTGAACAGAAAAGATTTCTCAGCTGTAGAAATGAACTTAGCCTCAAATCTAGCTTGGAATTGCTCCCAAGTGATCTCTTCCTCTAGAGTATCAATGGTGATAGAGTTCCACCAATCAGAAGCTCTTCCCTGAAGCTGTCTCGATGCAAGCTTCCTCTTAGTTGCATCCTCAATTCCCAAATCACCAAAAATCCTTCTACAAGCATCAATCCATCTCTGAACTTCAATAGTTGATTCTGTCCCCAAGAAAACCTTTCCTCCAAGAGCAGTATAGTCCTTACACAACTTAGCAAAATCCACTGGTCTTGGAGCTTGAACTTGAACTCCAACATCTACCGATGGCCCCGGAGTTGGCATCCTTCTCATGATCGAAGTCATCATAGCCTTGAAAATAGAAGCATAATCAGCAGCCCCCTCAACGGCACGGCCTCCCCTGGCAGCTGGTCTCCCTCTTCGACTCATTCCTAATATCTATAAGAAATGATTAATATACCCTGGGGAAACAACTGCATAATAAGTTCAAATCCTTCTTAGCTACTATATTATATATAGCAATCATCTATCAAAATTACAATTACGTCTCTCATACGTAGTTACGTCGACGAGCGTTGGCTAAAATCGATTAACCAAGGCTCTGATACCAAATGTGACGACCGCACATGACTCATGCACCTAACAAGGAAATAATGCGTTGAAAAGTGCGCCAGGCCGCCATGGACGATCATCAGGGTAAGGTAAACACAGGATAGTCTATCGTATTACGCACAGCGCATGGATAAAATACAATAGAAAAGTATACATAGTGAAGCTCCAAAGAACAGAATTCATCATATAAACTCATAATAGTTTGGTACAGCAATCTGAAAAGTCAATATAGCAAGCCTCGCTACATATCACTCAGAGAATCATACAAACAGCGGAACATCCAGTACATATAGTAAGAAAAAAATATGCAAAAGCCTCCAGCTCGTCTTCGTTATCAACAGAGTTGGTCACTAAGAACAGCACCTGTCACCTGTTACCTAGTCTGCCCATCCCAAAACGGATGAACAGCCCAAGGTAATAAGAGTTGAACATAAAACCTTGAGTCAGACAAAAGTCCTAGTGAGCAGTAAATCAACTATCAAACATACCAAAAGAGCATAAAGGGTAAAAGGAATAGGAACCCAACCATCCCACTCCACCTCTTTCTACAGTGATAGCCCCCAGACCCACTAAGCAGGATTAAACATAGCAAAGCAGACAATTTAAGTAAAGCAATTATCACTTGAGTCAAGGTCGGTGTTTTCCAAGTACAAACCCCCAAGGCCTAAACCAAGATCAGATAAGCACCCATAAAACATCGCTCTTGAGCCCGAATGATGATACAACCAAACATCCATGACTCTGGCTATCACTGTTATCATTGCTTCGATATCACCGTTAATTGAATGACCGGCTCATTCTTTCATCCGTCCGTCAAGGGCTAATGGTAACCCCGGTTCTAGACATAACTCCGCACGTCGTCGCAGCCCGTGCCTAGGACTATCGAATATGCCCAGAGTACTTGGCACGTCGTCGCAGCCCGTGCCTGGGATTATCGATTCTACCCAGCGTACTCTTGCTTTGAGCATGCTAGAACCTTCAATAACGATGAAATCTCAGCCTCCTAGTCATCCTCCTTGACGACTATTCTCAAACTAGCTCAAGCGCCTCTCGAGCCATCCATTATCAACAAACTTGAACCATATCACCGAGTTATCAACATGCTCGGGATGATCCCATCTGGATTAAACCAAGGCTATCTCACATCATGCTTTGCTTCATCGCATCATAGCAAAGTCCCATCTCAATATCATGCTTTGCTTCATCACATCATAGCAAAGTCCCATCTCAACATCATCATCAAATCTATCCATATGAGCTTTCTCATCCGCTTCATATGCCACGACAGCTTTGCTTATTCAAGAGCCTTTCCACTTAGCTTTTGAATCATCTTAGACCAACTTGTCAATATCAAATTCATAAATCAACTAACCTCTATCAATCAATCTAATCAATCATTAATCCAAACGATCAATCATTCAAACAAGATCTAAATAAACAGTTATAACAATAATGGAAATTTTGTAAATAAAGAGTCCAAATCTAAGTAGCATGAATTCTAAGTAATATCTTGATGAATGAACTAGCATAGGTTAACATATAGTAATATGGATATCAAATCTTTATGAACAATGGATCTACATGCAGACTTAAGGAAAATGCATGAAATCACTATCTTTAACACACAAACAAACCACCGATCCAATATACTCCTTTGGGTCCGTGTGAGAGATAACCACCACTCACCGAATCACCTAAACACCTCAAAAGCAACAAACTTCAGATCTGGACAGCAAAGGATCTAGCTTGATCCGACAAGATTTCCCTTCAAATGATGAAATCTCTCTTTGAAGGATGGAGATCTTCAACTTTGGCTCTTAGATCTTCGATTTGATCTTCAATCTTGGATGGAAGGAAGCACTAGATTAGAGTGGAGAAAAGAAGTGAAGAAGTGTAGTAGTCGAGCTCTCAAAATGGCAGCACTTCGTCGCTTCAAAATCCGGTGCCAAAATAGAGAGACATGGACGTGTATTTATAGGCTGATCCTTAAGTCGCCGCCCCCATGAGTCGTCCACGACTTAAGAGATTCCCCGACCTACGACCTATCAAGCCTAGCCGACTCAACGACTTAACGGCGTACGACTTAGCAAATGCCGCGGCCTAACCACATAGGACCAAACGACTTAACCTATGCGCGACTTAACCCAGACACGACTCAACATACTCGTGACCAATCTGAGATGCGCGACCCAACTCATACGCAAGTTACGACCTATCCCTCAACACAACTTCGCGACCTAACAACCTAAAATGTTCTCCGACCTAGCGACTTACAGACATATACGACCTAACTTCGTGGCCGACCTACATAGCGCGACGTAACACTAACCTAAGTCCCAACGACTTATGGCCTAACCCTAAGTCGCCTGCAACCATAAGTCGTCTCACGACCCAACTTCAACACAGGCTAACCACTAGGTCGCTAACCCGTTAAGTCGTCCCAAACGACCCACGACCTAAGCACCTCACGACTTATCTCCTTATGTTGCCTAAACCCTTAAGCCTCTAACTATCTTAGGTCGTCTACCCCTTAGGTCGCCAACTCCCTTAACTCGCCCCAGTCCTTAAGTCGGTCACTCTCTTAACTCGCTCCACCGACCCAAACCACAACACGACCTAAACTCCCACACGAGCTAACTCTGGTTGACTTAAACAATGCAAACGACCTAATGGCAACTATTTTACGATTTGTCGGCACGTAAAATATGGGTCGTTACATTTTAAGTATTTGAAAGGTTAATTTTTAACTTGAATTCAAATATCACTATTTATTTGATAATTAAATTATTGAATTGAATAATTTGAAGTGGGGTAAAAGGTTGAATCTATAATTTTAAGCCTGTTAAAAATAATTTGAAGGCTTGTAAAATTTATATTGATAGTTCTGAAGATAATAAAAGCTTTTAAATTGAAATTGGAAGTGATTCGTTCAGTTTTTAAAAAAAATATCGTTTAAATTGATATTTAGAAATAGCCTTCCGAGGCATAGACTCGGAATTCGACGAAACTAGTTCCATTGGATCCGTAATATTGTATTATTATTGGGTTTCAAATTTCGTAGCTTTCAGAGTTATCGTGTGATTGTACGAGATATAAACGCCTGGAAAATAATTAACTGAATAAATTTTAATAGTCAATCCAAAAAGCTATCTTCTCCATATGATCGAATTAGGACTCGAAACCTTTTCCATTGTGTTCAAAATAGGGGTTTAACATTATAAACGCCTCGATAGGAGTTCAAAACTTTAAGTTGCATTTATCGAGACAATTTGAATTTGAATTTAAATTAATATATAGAAATTTATATTACTTAGTCAACTCCAGCTGAAATTCTTTCCCATCAGCTACCACTCTTCATCTCAACCACCCTATCCAGTGCCTTTGCAAGCCTAGACGACAAATCCTGTTTCCTTCTTCCTACTCAACATGCAACATTTCAGAACACGCTTCCCCTTCTTCTTTTTATAATCAGCCGAGTATTTTAAAACCCATATCAAAATTCCACGAGAGAAAAAAAGCAAATCAATGGCCACGTAGAATCATAAAGGAAATCGCGTTTCCTTTTCTCCCCTCTCTTTGATTCATTGATGCATGCACTCGCGTCGTTTGGAGGGGAGGGGTGTGCCATAATATTGGAGGAGCAGATTTCGATCGAATCGAAATCAATTTGAATCTAGGGCAGCTTCTTCTTTCATTCAATTAGACGAGAGTCGAGATCTTACAGTTAGGGTTTTGCATCAAGGTCACGACCGCGTGTGAGCGGGCTGGACGAGGGTGGATCGAGAATGGTGATGGAGGCACGAGGAGAAGGGAAAGTTCGGTTGGGTGCATTTGTGGATCGATCGAAGCTAGGGCTTGGGTTTGTACCTGAGGCATCGGCACACAAGATGAAGATGATCGAGAGTGGGTGAGTAGTAGTGTTGGGCCTGGTTCGCAGTATGGTAGAGAGGTATATGCAGTTTTATTTGTTCATTTATATGTGTATAAATACCTAGGAGAGAATATATATATATATATATATATATATATATATATATATACATACGTATAAATGAACATACTCGATTTAATTTATATATATATATATATGAACGCTGAATAAGTATATATACAGTAGGTAAATTACTGTTGTTATATAAAGAGGAAGAGAAAATATATTTCAGTAAAGTATAAAAACCATTTCTGTTTTTGATTTAATAATATATATATATATATATATATATTTCACATACATATTTTAGTTAAAACAGTAAATATACATATAATACAAGATTTTAAAATGGAGATTCCAAATATTATAGAGTTATATAAAAATAGATTTTTTTTAAATTTTTATAGATTATTTTGCAAATAAATAGGTAGTTTGAAAAAAAATTATATATACATATACACATTTTTTTACTTACTAGTTTTGTTTTCAAAATAATGAATTATGGTGATTAATTTGTTTAATTACCTATTTAATTATTTTAGTTACTAAAAATAATGTATTAAAGGAAATTTAGTTTTAAATTTAATAATTAGTTAATTCAATCTATTAAATGGAAACTAACTGTTCAATTAATTCAAAAGTTAATAAAATCATAATTCAAGGTTTGAATCTGAAAAGAAACAAGCTGGTTTGGAGTGGAATGCAAAACTAAAATCAAAGGTGAGTTAATCTCACTCATATGGGTTTAATTTAAATTTAAATGGTTAAATTTAAATATTTGGTTGAATGATTGAATTGATTGGATGTGGTATATTATATAGTGATATATAGTATATATTGGAGTAATTGATTTCCCGCATTATATAGCAGATGAGACCCTACGCGCTGCATAATAGCGGATGATATTATATAAACCCATATACCGCGATATTCCACCTCGAAGTGGAATTGGTATTTTATATTGTGCTAACGTCTGTGGGTGCAGGGAAACAGGTTGGAGGGATCCAACTGGATTCCTCAAAATTATTTAGATTGTTCTAATAATTCTGTGTTACGATTATTTGATATTCTGTGATGAATTATATTATTAATTAGAATATTAGATACTATGGTTTGATTGAATATATTTCGGTACACTAAGTTATCAAAATATATAGAATTGGATTTTTGGAGAGAAACATTAGAAAGAATTTTTAAGTGATATAATTATAGAGGTCTGGATAAATGAATTGGAAAAGGATAAAGTTGGTTTTAAAATTCCAATAAATAAATTCCGAGCATGATAAGGGGATTTTGAATAAACAGAGAAATAATGAATTTTATACCTTAAGTGATGTTATTTAAAGGAATAAAAGAATTTATTTTAAAATTCAAGGTTTAAAATTATTGGAAAAAAAAGATAAAGAAGGAATTTGGAAAAAAGTATGAAACTGGTGTCTTCAGTTAAACGAGTTTTTAAATCCTAATTAAGAAATAAATCTGAAGATACTGGGTTTTGGAATAAATCGAATAAGTAAAGGAATTTATTTCAAAATGAAGTAAATTGAAAATCAATTTGGAAATTGGTGTAAATGTTGAAATTGAAATTTTAAAAAAGAAGAGAGACTATGGAATTTATAAACTGGGTTATAGAAGTGAAGTATTATATCAATGGATATTTGGAAGAATAAATTCACGGTGGGAATTTATTAAAGGAATGTAGTAGGAGTAGTGCCTTCGGTTCCGTTCGAACCCGAAATGGACTTGTATGGATGAACGCTTTCAGAACATCGTCAAGTGGACGATGAGCATTCTAAGAGATGTGTTCTAAAGGGTAACGCTTAGCCTCAAGCCTCATCAACCGGGAATGACTGAAAATCAGGGGTTATGCGGCAAGGCTAAGTGGGTAGCACCCATTAGGGTGAGGTCATCCCTGTCTAGATGTTCCTTTTTATTTCGGCTATGTGGCGGTTGCTCATCCCAACTGTGGGGCGATCTTACTCGGGATTATCCAGTAAGGAGTAGTCCCGTCTTGTTTTGCAGGGGATTTAGGGTGGATCCTCGGTACGGTGATCTAGGCCACGTACTATGACAGGTGGTACCCCAGTGCCTAGTTATTAGTTGGAAATCATTCTCACTACGTGCTTTTTACGGTTTGTTTGTATTACCCACGATTTTGGCTAGTATGCTGGAATTTAATTAATGTAACAATTTCGGCTATTTTAATAATTATTTGTAAATAGACCCTATTATAATATCAGAGGATTTTAATTAAAAAGTGTTTGGCTATCGTAAGGTAAAACCCCGACATGTTTATTCGTGGCGTGGACTTACGAGATGCTTTTGTTTTCAAAGGGTTTTGAAATTTTAATAGTCCAATTCAGTGTGGTTTTCTCACGCTGGTATTCCAGACTGACTCGGGTCGTTACAAAGTTCTTAATTGCATACCGTACTCTAACAAATTGTAGCAGTCAGGTGAAAGTATCTTTGAAGGATATGAAAGTTTAGTAAAATTAAACCTTACGTATGGCATCATACGTAAATCTTGTAACTAATACACAATTGAGATTTATGTTGTTTCCATGCTTCTTGTCCATGTAAGTTACAATGATTTTGAGGTGCTAGTGCTCAAATATGGTAAAATATATCCCAGCTACTAAAAAAGGACTCGTTTAGCAACTCATTGGCAATGATACCAGTAGTGGATAATTTTTAACATTTAATGCCCAAAAACTTTCATATACACACATGCCATTAAGATAAATTTTTATGTATAATAATACTTATTCGCTTGCATCATATCTTGGAGTTATTTTTTCCATAAATTGACATAATTGCAACATCCTAATAGGAATATGTAAAGAAGATAATACGTTTTATTTTCATGATTTATCATAGTTAAATTGAGGCTAACTTTCTCTCTCCATCATTAGAGAAAAACATTGCATGCCTCAATGCCTACTTATCTTGTAATTTAATTTCGTTTGAAAAGATATGAAACACTCCAGAAGCCATGTTTATAAAATATACTCAAAAGTGATATAATATCCTGGTATAGCACTACAAATGCATTGCATAAGAACAATTTTCAAATATGATATACCACTTAAAGAAGTTACATGGAAATAAATAACCCGTAGAATTTGTAAGTCTAAATAGAACAAGAAGAAATGAGTGCAAAATTTACAAAGTTCAATCTACCATAGTCATGGACCTCTAGCTCTATTAGACAAATTTATTGATTTTCAAAACTATACCACGAATTGAATATCATATGCATAACTATTCTTGAAGAAATAACTTTAGATATCCTCCTGAAGAGATAATCTATATGTCGTATCATAATTTTCATAAAAGTTAAAGTACGGTCTTGAAGAGATCTTTATGTGTAACAAATAGAGTTGCATATTTTCATAACATATCAAGTGTCCAGAAGATATTCTTATTTCTGTTGTAATATTATTATTATTATTTTGAACTCCCCTAAAGAGATGTCAATATACAATTCGAACTATGTATTATTCTCTGATATATAATTATAAATAATGTTAAAAAAATATTTGAAATATAATTGAAGAATAAGCTTTACCAACTCGAAGTTGTATAAATAATTTATTTGCATCAGAAGTTCGACATGGTTGGAATAGAAAACCACTAAGTTACATTTTAATTGTTGATTCAAATGACGTTGTTCTTTTGCATATTCAAATAAATAAATAAAAATTATGTCGAATGTCTTAATTATATTATGTATCTATATGGATTCATACATTTAAGTGAACAAAAACGAACATAGAATTCAAAGTCTGATGATGGAAGTAAACAAGCGGTTATATGATATATTGCAAATTTTATGAATTATCAAACTAAAGGCTTTGATAATTATTGCAAAGAAAAGTTTGACTTCGATACTAAAGCAAGAGCACTGACAAATTTTAAGATTTAGATCTTGAAATTCTTATTATTGATAGCCAAAGATAACTAGAATTTACAATATATTCTATAAGTAAACACTGTAACATATCAAATAACCATAAGTTATTATTGATAGGTCAAACTTGATACATATGTATTTTCAAACCAGATGTTTTGGAAATTATCATTAATTTTTGAAGGATTCACATTTGGATTGAGTGTAGAAAAAAATAATATTCTGGATCCTTGTATTAGTTTGTTCCAAAATCACTAACTCAAATGATAAAGAATGTGCAAATCTATAATATATATGTAATACGTGGACGCATGTATATATCCTATATGTAGATATTTAATTAACAACCTGAAGATTGTTTGACTAAATTGATATGAGTTTATCATATAGATTATGCATGGATATCATTCACTGATTTAAAATTCAATCAACATAAATATTGAATGACCTGAAGTCATGCATGTATTCAAGTTATTTACATAATAAGTAAATTGTTCCAATTGGTTAGATCAATGAATGAATGAAAAACTCTAAAAATAAGCAATATCACTTGAATGCCTCTTATCACTTGATAAAAGAATTATCCTCCTATAATAGACCAAAATGAAAATCCAAAGACGATAATTATTCAATGTTTTTCAATATTGAGGGGAGGGATAAAAGGGATACAGTTCATTTTGACTATCAAGATTAAATATTGGTTGCAAAATATTAAGTAACTTGAATAAATTATCGATAATATCACTAGTATACTTCCTTCAATATAATTTGAAATCCCAGAAGGATAAAGAGGGTATAAATCACATTTGAAGTGTGGTAGAGAAGTCAATTTTAAATATTTTTGGAGTAAGTAATAGACATACCAATGGTGGTGAGTGTTTTGAAGAAACACTTAAGAGTGCTCTGGAAGAAACCCACGACATGATTATAAATTAAACCTAGAAGTGGTTTATGTACCTAAAGCATGATAAATAAAGAGACATCAATAAATTGTGTCTAGGACTAAAAAAAATCATGATGATAACCTTGAGAATAATAAAGCGCTTATGTTTATAAATGAATTAAAGATCCTATACTAGAGAAAAACATGACTGGCCATCATGAAATTCTCCTAAATTAGAAATGTGAATCTGTAGTTCGCAAAATATAATTATATATATAATAGAAAAACACACTGAAATTACTGAAGCACATGCAGTGATACATCGTGTTAAATGCTCTAGGCATGATGTTTTTATAAATAATTGAATTATGAAGTAGCGAAAGTGTTTGAAACACTTAAAATACCCTGAAGGTGTAAATATTGGTTAATCATACTAAATGACGAAAGTCTACTAGTTCCCGAAGAATATAAATTACTTTGCTGCGTATAAATAATGCAAAGAATAAAGGGTGTAGTTTATTACTTTCATTTAAATATTGTTGTAATGAAAATCTTGATATAATTCATGATGAGTAGATTACTTCATGTTTTTATGTTTTGTAGTAATGAAACTCTTAATTTCCATCGAAGATGTAGTTGCAATAAGAAAAACTGATATGATGCATCAAAACGAAAGCACACGAAGTGTTTTTCATAAAATTAGCATACAAAGTGCATAAAATGCAAATAACATTTGAAAGAAATAATCTTAGAAAAATTGATTGTATCAAAGGCAACTATTTATAAATGATGAAAGAAGGAAAAGAAGAATTATCGTCTCTTGATTTTAATTTTCTTAATGCTTGTCTAAGCTATGTTACACATATATGGATCAAAAATATTTGTAGTTGATTTGGATTATCAATACATGTATTCAAAATTATATCAAAAATATAAAATCAGGGGGAGCATACATAAGTATATCATAATGTACTCTTTTTCCTTCACTTAGATTTTTTCCACTGGATTTTTTTTAGTAAGGTTTTAACGTGGCATTAGTTTGATCTTGAAGTATCAAACTTCATATGATGAAATGAGATGATAAAATATGTCATTGTACTCCTCTTCCTTCACTAAGATTTTTTCCATTGGGTTTTTCTTAATAAGGTTTAATGAGGCATTGTTTTGATCGCCAAGTATCAAACGGGTTAGAAAGAATATCATTTTTGATATGATTTTACAAGTTGCACTTTTTTCCTCGTTCAAGCTTTTTCCCACTGTGTTTTCCTAACAAAGGTCTTTAATGAGGCAACAGACAAAATTTATATCGGCTGAATGGAAGCAAGATAATAATGAGGGGGAGCAATCACGTACACGTTTCAAAAGGGAAAATTTCAAGTTATCAGAGCATTCAAGATTTTGAAGATGCATATTTAAAGGGGAGTGTTATAATATATGTAAATCATGAAGTGAATATGTTTTTATATTGTTTTGTTTTGTCCCACATCGTGGATAAGTTCAATCCTTAGCCCTAAAGCCTTTATATAAAGAAGACTATGTAATGTAAATATATTACCAATCTTTGAAGAATGAATAATATTTCTTCTACCTCTTTCTCTAATTGCTTCTGCTCTTTTTTCTTATAACATATAATTATTTGTTTACCACACTGTGGAGATCTGATTTTACTTTTAGTAAAGATTTTTACACCTCCACTATTTTCTAATGTATCCCCACTTTAACCCCTTATAGTCTTTTGCACCTCCATCGCTATAAAATCGATAAGCACTTTAATTTCAGAGAATAATCTAGCTTGTGATCATTTACTAACAACTCTTCCAAAATACTTCCAATCACCGAAATACAAAATAAATAAAGGATGCGCTTGGCATACATTCATGTTAAGTTTTAAAAATAAAAAAAATATCCCTCCACTTTTTAAATAAGTTTCCGGTCTCTATTTTCTAATTCACGCACACATAATGATCCAAATACCCTTTATGTTTTTAACATTTCATATGCGTGTTACTTTCTGTAAAAACATCGGATCAATATGTCTTTTTCACCATAAAAAAAAATTATGATATTTAAAATGAGATCCATTATTGATACCAAAAAATCATATTTTCAATAAAATTGCAATTATTTCATATAATTGCAAACAATTCTGCAAATTTTCAACATCTTCTATTTTTCTTCAAATCCGCAATTATTGCATATAATTGCAAGCAGACATGTCTGCAATTATTGCATATAGTTGCAGAAATGTCTGCAACTATTGCATATAATTGCAGACATTTCTTCAACTATATGTTACGAGTGTCAGGGCACGCGCTTCGCGTGTGAATTATTTTCCTTATAAATTGTATATGTTTAAATCAGTCAAAAAAATGAATTTTTATTTTCAAATGATATTAAGATTTGTATATTTGTAAAGAAGTATTTTGAATTTGATAAGGAGATTTAATTTTAGATTCAATTTTTAGAAGCGGTTTGAATTGTTAAAGCATGTTTGTTTGTTCGATCCTACTTTTTGGGGCGTTTGAATTTGAAAAAGAAAATTAATGTAATATGCTATTTTTATGTGATTAAGATTTGATAACTATAGAGGGGCATTTTTAGTAGTTAACATTGATACCAAAAAAGTGCGACACCAGACTTATTACAACTACTAAAAAAGATAATTGCAAACATGTCTGCAATTGTTGCATACAGTTGGAACTATTGCATATAATTGTAGACATTTGTGCAATTATATGGTATAAATGCAGACGTGTCTGCAATTATTGCATACAGCTACAGCTACTGCATATAATTGCAGACATTTCTACAACTATATGCAATAATTGCAGACATATCTGCAATTATATGGTATAATTGCATACATTTATGCAATTATTGTACATAATTGTTGAACTGTCTTCAATCATGCCATATATGGGGTACAAATTTTAATTATGGATGTGAGAATAACATCCATATATGAAGATCAACATGGATGCAATGGAGAAGAAGAGTACTGCAGGGAAGAAAATTGTGGCATTTAAAAATATGGATGTAATTTATATCTTTTTTATGAGGAAGATGTTTTGTGCATTAAGTTTGATTTTAGGGATGTGTCCCTTATTTTCGCATAAATAAAATAGGGATCAAATAGATTTTACGTGGTTCATCAAATTGTTTGTGTCCACGAATCCGTCAATTTTATTTTTGCTGTCAGAAATTAAGGATTTAATTTAAGAGAATAGCAGACGAAAACTATCACACATGTGAAAAAGAACCCTTATTTATATAGATAAGTATGAAGGCATTAGCTTTGGGACAATTGGTTTGCAGATTAATTTTGAATTCTTTTTATATGCCTTTTTTATTACTAATTAATTGTGAGATCTTTTCATAGGTCTCTATATAATTAATTGTGAGATTTTCCACATGTCTATCATTTACCTTTGGTATTTATTACTCTTTCTTAATATTTATCTTTTATTAATTGATTGAGTAAATCAATTAATTTTCTTTGTATATATATTTGATTTGACATATATTTAGTTCACATAATATCAACAAATGGATACCTCATATGGAACCTGTACAAAATAGCCTCTTTGTTTGAATAGTTTGTAGGATCGATTTCACCCTAGAGGGAGGGTGAATAGGATGATACTATTAATTATAAAAATTGTTGCGAAAGTTTATAAAATATTTTCAACACCTCTTTTTCTTTACTGTCTTGCTTGAACTCGATGATTAACTGCCGATGATGTTAATCATTTATATAGGGTTTTAATTCCCTATATTTTCGTTCATATAAAATCATTTGAATTCGTCACTGCTATGCTCTGGCCGTTCGATTTTGTTTGATTGCTTGAGATGATTGCTGACTTCTTCAATTTCGTATATTTTGTTACTTGTTTCTCACAGATTGATTTTTTTGTGGCAACCACGGCTTCGATTTCTGACTTGTTCAACTTTGGACTGACTTGTTCAATATCGGCTTTGAATTTCTGGCATTTGACTTGATTTGAAATCATGTTGATCTGGTTCTGCCTTTGTACATGATTTTTGAACTTGTTTGCTTTTTTGGTTTGTTCGAATTATTGCTTGCTGCTAGTTATCGAGTTACTCTGCTACTTGCTGATCATTTCAACTCTTTGTCTTGGTTCAAAACTGCCAATTGATGCTTGCATTCCTGTGCTTCATGTTGTTCGGTCAGGTTTTCATTGTGTATCCACACATCTCTGTTAACCCGGGTGCTTGCCGTGTTGTGTCTGGATATGTATCGGTGCATGTGTCCTAGATGCTTTATTGGTCTTTTGTATATGTGAACTTGAAGTAAATACATTAGAGTCTTGTTTAATTGCACTCTTGTAATTGTCGAGCATTTCGACTTACTCAGTTGCATGCTGTACATTCGTGTGTCTGGTTGCATCTGCCGTGTACTGCTTGCATTCACATCCTTGCTGTCTCAATGTTCTAAACTTGTTTATCACCATATATGCACATTTGGGTTTCACTGTGTTTCACTTGGTTTTGTTTACATGTGCATGGCTTGCTGGTTCGATGTACTTGAATATGGTCTACATTGTGACTCGAGTCTTCATTTGATAGTTGTTGTATCAATTTGTGTTCATGTATATTAGTATTCATCCATGTACTCTGGTTGTCATGTATATGAAGCAGTGTTGTGTTTCCTCGTAGTCTTCATTGCACTGTCCACTGAACTTCGAGTCATGTAGTTCATGTCCAGTTTGTAGTTTACATTCACTTGTGTACATTTGTTTGAGTGCGACTTTGTCCCATGCTTATGGTTCTATTGATGATGCTATGCACTGTGTATACATATGCTATTTTATTTTCTTCTTTGGTCTTGTTCACTTGATGGCATTCTGTCTGGTATACATGAGCACTGCTCACTGGTCTGACTATGCTACTTGTATGTGGTCTGGACATGCTCGAGTCTGGTTCCATATCTGACCAGCTACATTGTTTTCTTGTGTACATCACTTTTCATTTTGATTTCGCCTGAACTTCAACTTTGTTTTCAGAATTGCACCTGTGCTGAATCCAGCTTGTAGCTCGGGTTTGACCTTGTGCTCGTGTTGTGACTTTACTTGAGTTGAACCTTGCTTTTGATTTGGGTTTGACCATGTGCCCACCTGTCCCTGTAACATTATTAAGTGTATATTGGTGTGCACGGCCTTATGGCATGTACAGTGATCCATTGTGCATGTCATAAGTTGTTCATGGATGATGAATTCAATATTAAATGATGATGAACAACCCAAATTGTAACGTTTGCGATTTTTCGTTGCCGAAAAACCGAAATGTTAGGGTTAAAGAAGAAGAAAAAGATAGAAGAAGAGAGAAAAAGATAGAAAATAGAACAGAACAGAATAGAAAACAACTGAACAACATCAGAATCTCACAGTCGCAGCGGAACAACATATAATAGATAAATGAATAATCTTTAAACAAAGAACTATATCAGTTATTACATTACATTACATTTCATTACATCATATCATCAGAGTGTGCAACAACAAACAACATCAAACAGCGGAAAAGAATACTATATACTAGTAATACCCCATGCCATCCAGCTTGCTTCCAACAACTCCTGAATTCCAGAATATCCTGATAAACCTTAACTCTTGACTGCCCGTGTGGAAATTGGTGGACACCCAGAGTTTAGGAAGGAAAACAATAAACTCCGAGTCAGTCATGTGACTGGTGTGAGAACTCAAAACAGTTTATTTATCTTTAAAATCAAAATAGAGGAATATTTTTAAAGTCAATTCGCAATGCTTTTAAAATGAGACTACCATAAGGCCTCCCGCACAAACACACACATGCAAACGCAGAATCGGAGGAGATTTCTCCTTATGATAGTCAAAGATGCTTGATACGCATTAAAAAGAAACATTTGATATTATTACTAGTGCATAGTGTAGAAAAAAATCATTTCGAAAGTAAAGATATAAATCTTAGCCAACATAGACATTTCGCACTTATGCCTACTATAGCTACCATGTTCAATAGTAGGTTACCGCCACATTCCATGGCAGGTTATACAACTAAAACCGTACAAGGATCGTATTGTTTCTTTGGATTTCCAACGAATGGTCAGGCCAAGGAACTTCCCATTGCCACATGAGAACGCCTCTGAAAGGACGTCCCCGAGAACCAAACCGGATCTCTGCCAACACAAGGCCGGGTTACCCCTAACTGGGTAACTACTGACACGAGTATGCCATCCCCCGGTCCTTTGGGACCTTTAACCGAGCGCTCGTCACCAACATCACACAATCATAAATAAAGTGTTTCAACATGAGTAAGCATCTGGGCTCCATACCATGATACCACCCTTTTCTAGAAGGAAATGCACATACCCTAAAGGGAGCTACCCCTCATAACCTTGCCGCATCTTTCCTGTTTTGACCATTCCGGGGTGTGAGGCTCGACGAAGTCTCATCCACAAAGCCACGCTTTATACAAAAGCTGTGCTTTGGGTCAACAAATGATCATAGAAATGATCACAAAGATAAACGATCAAACAAATGATCATATCACAAATGATCAACACAATGATCATTTCACAGCAACACTCAGCATGTCACATTACCAAATTGGGAATATATCGCTGATAACCTTCAACTACATAACCTCTGAGCTCGTACGCCTCAGAGAAGGGTGTTAAGCTAAGAGAATAAATTCTTCGCCACCAACAGAAATATATTTGAAAGAAATCTGCTTTATATCTCAATTTGTAACGTCAGACATACTATCCATACAAGTCTGTTCCGGGATCGAACAGAACCGAAGGCACTTACAAAGAAGTCCTTGAAATCCGGATATTCACTAATCACGACCGGACTTCCCATCACATATGGAGTCTCTATACCGGGGACCAGTCGATGCAAAGACATTCGACGAGTTGTCCTTTCGCTTTCAAAAATATCCGGCCTTCAACACCGGTCATCAATGCTATCCATTACGTCGTATCACTATTCGGAATGGGTAATCCGAATAACGAGCGCAATAATTTAAAAATAAATGTGGCATTCAAATTCAGCAAATCACAACAAATACCTATTCAAAGGCAAATATTGATAGTCGGTTATTGAACTATCAATGGATATGCAGAACACCACCAGATTCCAAATAATTTTCCAAATTATTTATTTCCCAAAAATATCTTTACAAGATATATAATTTTCACACTTCAACCATTTTGAAAACAATTTTCAAAATCACTTTTCACCTTTACCACCTTTGAAAACAAATTTCAAACCTTTCCTTATGCGAAAATACTTTCATTTCAACATGGTTCATTTAAACCAATTAAATAAATCCTTAACGATTTACTTTATATTTACGTTCCAAATCCGTAAATTAATTCCCATATTTCAAAAATAAATCAACATTTATTTTTAAACAAATTCCCCTTTTCATTTATAAATTCCATAATGAATTTATATTCCAAAATATCTATGAATATACGATTTCAATTATTCATTTTCAATTTATCTTCAAAAAGATAAATTCTCAAAACGTTTCATTTCACATTGGAAAACATTTCCATACTTATTTATTAATAAGTAATTCACAAATCTATTTATTTTCAACACTTGAAAAATAAATCAATATACTTAAATCGAAATTAAGTATATATTTCATTCTTTAAGGAAATCATTCGTTTAACCATATTTATTTGGGCCAAAACGAATGTCGCGTAAACATCGTTACGACGTCCCAAAATCACTAGTATAGGGATTCGAATTTAAGATAGATATATAAATCCCAATACTAAACAAAACATTTCCTTTCGGAAATCATTTACTATAACAACAGTGTTATAGTCCACCATTTCCTTCTATTTCTCGAAAACGTCTATTTCAACAATGAATGTTGAAATCTATGGTTTCGAATCTTAACACCTTTTAAAACATCGTTAGATCGTTTTAATTCTATTTAAAACTTCACATCCAAAACATTTTCTTTAACATATTATTCACTATTCAAAAACGTGAATATACCACGTTAACCAATTTCATCACTTCTATACGTTTTATTTTAAAGGATTATTCACTGTCTAAAAACGTGAATATAACTCCATAAATAAGTTACAACAATTTACTTATCAAAATAAGTCGTTTGCGGATTTATAAAACAACGTTTATAAATTCCATTTCTATTTATTTTATAACGACTTCCTTTTATAAATTCCTTTATTAACCTATCTCAATTCATATCTCAATTGTATACCAAAGTTCATATTATAAGTTAAATACTTATAATTTATTTGTTTATAAAAATCGTTCTTTTGAACTTTTCAAATTATAAATCTTATAACTTATAAGATTCATTTAATTACCCAAATCTATTCTTTTAATATCTTTACAAATTTTATAAACCTACTGCTTATAAAATTCCATTTGTAACTTCAGCGTTTATAATCCTATAAATTTCATTCATTTATGAAATTCATTTGCACTTCTTTCTAACACTTATAAAAACTTGTTTTACAATTCAAATATTTTAATTTATAAATATCAATTTATAAATCTTTTATATAAATCAATTTATATTATTCTTTAAAACGTCTTTAAACTCCTTTATAATTTCATCATTTTGATTTATAAAATAATCAAATTCTATAAATCCTATATTTTAAACTTTTTATAATAAATTCAAAAATCGCAATTTAAACTATTTTATAAAATCATTTACCTCATATTTTCAAAAATCAACTTTTAACTATATTTCTCCTACATAATTTTTATAACATTAAAATTATAACGTTTATTTATTTAAAATGAATCAATTCCAAAAATATTTTTATAAAACGTATACTTTCAAAAATCATTTTAAAAATCATTTTTAAAATTCCAAAATTTGGTCCAATGATGCCAAACACCAAATAGTCAATCACGACTACAACGACATCATATATCGATATGATAATCAACGAATATCAAAATATCCATAATCAAATAAATACTGTTGAGGAATCCAGTTGGATCCCTCCAACCTGTTTTCCTGCATCCAAAGATGTTAGCACAATACGAATTCCGTTCCAGTACGAAATTATCGCGGTATATAGGATTTAAAATATTATCCGCTTAATAGACGGCGCAATAGGGTCTCATCCGCTATATACTGCGGGAAATCAATTCCAAGTACATAAATAATACCAATTTCACTGTTTATGAAATATTCGCGGTATATGTTTTTAATAAATAACATCCGCTTACTAACGGCGCATAATGTCTATTTTAACAATCAATAGATAACAATCATCATTCAAACATGCATTCAAGTATTTTAAATATAACTATTTAAAATTAAAATCGAAACCGATTCGATTGAGTGAGAAGTTCTCACCTTGATTTCAATTTCGTTTTAGCGATTTATTTCGAATAAAATTAAACGGACGTTTAATTTTAACCAAAATTCTCGCTAACTCCAAACGACTCCAATCCAATTCCATAGTGTAGTACTCGTCCATACGATTCCAACGCAACTGGTTTCGCGCGTTTTCGACCTCGTATGAAAAAGATATGATTTTTACAAGTTTACACAAATTTATATTTACAAATTTACAACTTTTATTTTATAATTGACCTAAATGAATTCTGGCCGTAGGATCTCACCCTCCCCATCATCAGGCCGCACATACCCCTTCCCCTTTCTTCTTCGTTCACGCGATCATCAACAGGCACTACACGCGCATACAAACCCATCTCATATTATTAGGGTTTAATTATGCTACCACTACAAGCGACATGAACTCGATCAGCAAGCACCATGTTGAAGAGCGTCTCGAACTCCATGCTCGGCTGCCATAACTCGAAGCTCGGCCTCTCCTCCTGCTCGAAAAACGCGCCCCAATGTTGAACGAATGCGGCCAATTTCCCACAAATCCGTAGCACCATTGGCGATCTCCACCGTTGATCTTGTAGTTCTAGTTGGTCTCTTCGATATTGTAGTTGGAACTTTTTCGATTCGATGCGTGGATTTGAAGAAATATTGGGAAGAAGATCATTGTTTTCTGGCCATTCATTGCTAAGGGTGGCGGCTCTGAACATTTAACCTAGGGTTTTGATTTTACTTTGCAAATGAAGATAGTTAGGTCCCTATATAGAAAATTCGCGCGACACTATTCACCCCGGATTTTCCGAACTCCAAACGAAGCGTACCGGTTGGCGTTCCTAAGGTTTACTCCACGTTCCGAACACAATGGAGCGTGTTTCGGGAGCTAATTCGGTCATCTGTGCCAGTTATGGCAATAAACGTTCAATTTAAAATTAAACCGATTAAACGATTTTCTAGGCGTTTTAGTTTGCACCGGACAAACAGTAAATCCAATTGACACGAAATTTGAAACCATACAATAATATCACATTACGGATCCGATGAAACTAGTTTCGTCGAAATCCGAGACTGTTTGAAAAATGACTATTTTAACTCGCCAAATTAATATTAAAAACAATTTCGATGCGTTTCGAGCTGCCACGATCAAACGATGACTCCCATTGCTACGAAAATTGAAATCCGATAATAACAAACTATTACGGATCCAATGGAACTAGTTTCGTCCAATTCTGAGACTGTTCGAAAAACGGCTAATTTCACTAGTCGATTAAATATTAAAATATTCAATTTTCGCAAATTAACTTCTAATTCAATTTTAAAATTTCTATAACATCGTTCTAACTCCAACATGATAAAATAAAATTTTACGAATCATTTTTAATCATATTTAACCCAAATTTCAATTATTTCTGTATTTTAACATATTAAATTATCGATTTAATTATCAAATTAAATCCAATTATTCAATATAAAATTTATTCGACTTATAAATTTCACTTATTAATATTTAAAATAAATTAAATATTCAAATTTTAATTAATTAAAATTCTAGGTCGTTACATACTTCCCCCCTTAAAAGAATTTCGTCCTCGAAATTATCAAGTAAGAAAAGTTACAGAATTTATTAACTTTCCAAAATTCATAGTTAAACTTCTTACAATACTTTACTAAGTTTCCAAATCATACTTACTTATCTTTTCAAAAATAACTACTATTGTTTAATTTTCAACTCCAAATCAAAGTTATAGTTTTCAAAGATTTACAGTTTTTCTCAAAAATATTCCAACGCCTTAAATTTTCGGAAAAATTCGCCATAGTCTCCTTTGCGCGGCTCGATCCGAAAAAAAAATGACAGTATATATATCACAAATATACATCTCATCAAGTGATGAGGCGTCCCGCAGGGAAAAAAGTGTAAAAGTACGGTATGTAATCCGAGATATGTACCTTATTTATTATTAGCGAGCATATACGGCTAATATAGCGCAAAAGCAAGCTCCAAATGCGAAGCAAACGCGATCCGCACCTACTAAACACTCAACAAACAGATGAGAACATGTATATATGAAAATAATATCAATATACATCATATAGCAACATAATAACTATATATGCCAACATAGCAAATGCAGTAAAAGCAATATATTCAACCATCAACTAACTATCATCCAACTAGCATTCATAACCAATAAATATTCTTTCATATTCTCATTAATATTCAATGAAATGAGTTTTCAATTTAACCACATTTGATTCATTAACAGTGGATGTTTTTACTAACATTCATTTTCAATTAGTTTATATTCACTAATCCATATTCAAGTTGGTTCACTTCCAAATCAAATTAAAATTTATTTAAGATTCACTTAACTTCCAATTGAATTTCAGTTACGTTAGCTTTCAATTTCATTAATACTTAATGAATTATACACAATCAACTAACAATCATATAACAACCATTGTATATTAATTACAACCAAATTCCTTTGCTATATTCATTCAATTTGGTTTAATTAAATTGATTTTCATTCAATTATTCAACTTCCAATAACATAAGATTTTAATGAATTAACACTTACATTCATTATTTCATATCCATTTAATTTACATTCAATTGATTCATTCAATTCAATTACTAAAGTTGAATTTCATTTATATAACTCAAGTTCATATCCATCACTTAACTTTATTAATTTACTTTGATACCGAAATCAACTTCATTCAACATCACTTAAGTTATACTTCCATTTTACAAACATCACTTGGTTTTACATAACTTAAATTCCCACTCATAAATCAATTCAGATTCCAATTCTAAAGTAAATTTCCATTTAACTTTAAATTCAATTTTTTTTACAACTCATATTCATAAATATATTCATATAGTTTCACTTCTTATATATATAAGTTTATTTCACAATTGTAAATCACTTTAATTATAATTCAATTCTTATAATTCATTTTCTTATACAATTATTCTTTAATTTAGATTATTCAAACAACTAAACAATCAACTTATATACACTTTAATAATTCTGAAAAATTATTCCTTTATATATAAAATATAATCAAGGTAAAATTATTTCATTTACCCAATTTAAAACAATACTGTGTCGAATTGTTCTATTCAAGGGCATAGTTGTGCATACCGTGCTGACGAAGGTTCATATGCCACTCAATAAACCAATCATCACAATATAAAACAACTTTATATTCACTAACAAATACGCTCTCATATCTATTATTACACTCAACTCATTCTAGAGTACTACTGACTCTATCTCTAATGAGTAATACCCAACAGAACCATGGTTGTCGCTTAACCATAAGCTCTGATACCAAATGTAACGTTTGCGATTTTTCGTTGCCGAGAAATCGAAATGTTAGGGTTAAAGAAGAAGAAAAAGATAGAAGAAGAGAGAAAAAGATAGAAAATAGAACAGAACAGAACAGAAAACAACAGAACAACATCAGAGTCTCACAATCGCAGCGGAACAACATATAATAGATAAATGAATAATCTTTAAACAAAGAACTATATCAGTTATTACATTTCATTACATCATATCATCAGAGTGTACAACAACAAACAACATCAAACAGCGGAAAAGAATACTATATACTAGTAATACCCCATGTCATCCAGCTTGTCTCCAGCAACTCCTGAATTCCAGAATATCCTGATAAACCTTAACTCTTGACTGCCCGTGTGGAAATTGGTGGGCACCCAGAGTTTAGGAAGGAAAACAATAAACTCCGAGTCAGTCGTGTGACTGGTGTGAGAACTCAAAACAGTTTATTTATCTTTAAAATCAAAATAGAGGAATATTTTTAAAGTCAATTCGCAATGCTTTTAAAAATGAGACTACCATAAGGCCTCCCGCACACACACACATGCAAACGCAGAATCGGAGGAGATTTCTCCTTATGATAGTCAAAGATGCTTGATACGCATTAAAAAGAAACATTTGATATTATTACAAGTGCATAGTGTAGAAAAAAAATCATTTCGAAAGTAAAGATATAAATCTTAGCCAGCATAGACATTTCGCACTTATGCCTACTATAGCTACCATGTTCAATAGCAGGTTACCGCCACATTCCATGGCAGGTTATACAACTAAAACCGTACAAGGATCGTATTGTTTCTTTGGATTTCCAACGAATGGTCAGGCCAAGGAACTTCCCATTGCCACATGAGAACGCCTCTGAAAGGACGTCCTCGAGAACCAAACCGGATCTCTGCCAACACAAGGCCGGGTTACCCCTAACTGGGTAACTACTGACACGAGTATGCCATCCCCCGGTCCTTTGGGACCTTTAATCGAGCGCTCGTCACCAACATCACACAATCATAAATAAAGTGTTTCAACATGAGTAAGCATCTGGGCTCCATACCATGATACCACCCTTTTCCAAAAGGAAATGCACATACCCTAAAGGGAGCTACCCTCATAACCTTGCCGCATCTTTCCTGTTTTGACCATTCCGGGGTGTGAGGCTCGACGAAGTCTCGTCCACAAAGCCACGCTTTATACAAAAGCTGTGCTTTGGGTCAACAAATGATCATAGAAATGATAACAAAGATAAACGATCAAACAAATGATCATATCACAAATGATCAACACAATGATCATTTCACAGCAACACTCAGCATGTCACATTACCAAATTGGGAATATATCGCTAATAACCTTCAACTACATAACCTCTGAGCTCGTACGTCTCAGAGAAGGGTGTTAAGCTAAGAGAATAAATTCTCCGCCACCAATAGAAATATATTTGAAAGAAATCTGCTTTATATCTCAATTTGTAACGTCAGACATACTATCCATACAAGTCAGTTCCGGGATCGAACAGAACCGAAGGCACTTACAAAGAAGTCCTTGAAATCCAGATATTCACTAATCACGACCGGACTTCCCATCACATATGGAGTCTCTATACCGGGGACCAGTCGATGCAAAGACATTCGACGAGTTGTCCTTTCGCTTTCAAAAATATCCGGTCTTCAACACCGGTCATCAATGCTATCCATTACGTCGTATCACTATTCGGAATGGGTAATCCGAATAACGAGCGCAATAATTTAAAAATAAGTGGGGCATTCAAATTCAGCAAATCACAACAAATACCTATTCAAAGGTAAATATTGATAGTCGGTTATTGAACTATCAATGGATATGCAGAACATCACCAGATTCCAAATAATTTTCCAAATTATTTATTTCCCAAAAATATCTTTACAAGATATATAATTTTCACACTTCAACCATTTTGAAAACAATTTTCAAAATCACTTTTCACCTTTACCACCTTTGAAAACAAATTTCAAACCTTTCCTTATGCGAAAATACTTTCATTTCAACATGGTTCATTTAAACCAATTAAATAAATCCTTAACGATTTACTTTATATTTACGTTCCAAATCCGTAAATTAATTCCCATATTTCAAAAATAAATCAACGTTTATTTTTAAACAAATTACCCTTTTCATTTATAAATTCCATAATGAATTTATATTCCAAAATATCTATGAATATACGATTTCAATTATTCATTTTCAATTTATCTTCAAAAAGATAAATTCTCAGAACGTTTCATTTCACATTGGAAAACATTTCCATACTTATTTATTAATAAGTAATTCACAAATCTATTTATTTTCAACACTTGAAAAATAAATCAATATACTTAAATCGAAATTAAGTATATATTTCATTCTTTAAGGAAATCATTCGTTTAACCATATTTATTTGGGCCAAAACGAATGTCGCGTAAACATCGTTACGACGTCCCAAAATCACTAGTATAGGGATTCGAATTTAAGATAGATATATAAATCCCAATACTAAACAAAACATTTCCTTTCGGAAATCATTTACTATAACAACAGTGTTATAGTCCACCATTTCCTTCTATTTCTCGAAAACGCCTATTTCAACAATGAATGTTGAAATCTATGGTTTCGAATCTTAACACCTTTTAAAACATCATTAGATCGTTTTAATTCTATTTAAAACATCACATCCAAAACATTTTCTTTAACATATTATTCACTATTCAAAAACGTGAATATACCACGTTAACCAATTTCATCACTTCTATACGTTTTATTTTAAAGGATTATTCACTGTCTAAAAACGTGAATATAACTCCATAAATAAGTTACAACAATTTACTTATCAAAATAAGTCGTTTGCGGATTTATAAAACAACGTTTATAAATTCCATTTCTATTTATTTTATAACGACTTCCTTTTATAAATTCCTTTATTAACCTATCTCAATTCATATCTCAATTGTATACCAAAGTTCATATTATAAGTTAAATACTTATAATTTATTTGTTTATAAAAATCGTTCTTTTAAACTGCCCAAATTATAAATCTTATAACTTATAAGATTCATTTATTTACCCAAATCTATTCTTTTAATATCTTTACAAATTTTATAAACCTACTGCTTATGAAATTCCATTTATAACTTCAACGTTTATAATCCTATAAATTTCATTCATTTATGAAATTCATTTGCACTTCTTTCTAACACTTATAAAAACTTGTTTTACAATTCAAATATTTTAATTTATAAATATCAATTTATAAATCTTTTATATAAATCAATTTATATTATTCTTTAAAATGTCTTTAAACTCCTTTATAATTTCATCATTTTGATTTATAAAATAATCAAATTCTATAAATCCTATATTTTGAACTTTTTATAATAAATTCAAAAATCGCAATTTAAACTATTTTATAAAATCATTTACCTCATATTTTCAAAAATCAACTTTTAACTATATTTCTCCTATATAATTTTGTAACATTAAAATTATAACGTTTATTTATTTAAAATGAATCAATTCCAAAAATATTTTCATAAAACGTATACTTTCAAAAATCATTTTTAAAATTCCAAAATTTGGTCCAATGATGCTACACACCAAATAGTCAATCACGACTACAACGACATCATATATCGATATGATAATCAACGAATATCAAAATATCCATAATCAAATAAATACTGTTGAGGAATCCAGTTGGATCCCTCCAACCTGTTTTCCTGCATCCAAAGATGTTAGCACAATACCAATTCCGTTCCAATATGAAATTATCGCGGTATATGGGATTTAAAATATTATCCGCTTAATAGACGGCGCAATAGGGTCTCATCCACTATATACTGCGAGAAATCAATTCCAAGTACATAAATAATACCAATTTCACTGTTTATGAAATATTCGCGGTATATGTTTTTAATAAATAACATCCGCTTACTAACGGCGCATAATGTCTATTTTAACAATCAATAGATAAAAATCATCATTCAAACATGCATTCAAGTATTTTAAATATAACTATTTAAAATTAAAATCGTAACCGATTCGATTGAGTGAGAAGTTCTCACCTTGATTTCAATTTCGTTTTAGCGATTTATTTCGAATAAAATTAAACGGACGTTTAATTTTACCCGAAATTCTCACTAACTCCAAACGACTCCAATCCAATTCCATAGTGTAGTGCTCGTCCATACGATTCCAACACAACTGGTTTCGTGCGTTTTCGACCTCGTATGAAAAAGATATGATTTTTACAAGTTTACACAAATTTATATTTACAAATTTACAACTTTTATTTTATAATTGACCTAAATGAATTCTGGCCGTAGGATCTCACCCTCCCCATCATCAGGCCGCACATACCCCTTCCCCTTTCTTCTTCGTTCACGCGATCATCAACAGGCACTACACGCGCATACAAACCCATCTCATATTATTAGGGTTTAATTATGCTACCACTACAAGCGACATGAACTCGATCAGCAAGCACCATGTTGAAGAGCGTCTCGAACTCCATGCTCGGCTGCCATAACTCGAAGCTCGGCCTCTCCTCCTGCTCGAAAAACGCGCCCCAATGTTGAACGAACGCGGCCAATTTCCCATAAATCCGTAGCACCATTCGCGATCTCCACCGTTGATCTTGTAGTTCTAGTTGGTCTCTTCGATATTGTAGTTGGAACTTTTTCGATTCGATGGGTGGATTTGAAGAAATATTGGGAAGAAGATCATTGTTTTCTGGCCATTCATTGCTAAGGGTGGCGACTTTGAAAATTTAACCTAGGATTTTGATTTTACTTTGCAAATGAAGATAGTTAGGTCCTTATATAGAAAATTCGCGCGACACTATTCACCCCGGATTTTCCGAACTCCAAACGAAGCATGCCGGTTGGCGTTCCTATGGTTTACCCCGCGTTCCGAACACAATGGAACATGTTTCGAGAGCTAATTCGGTCATCTGTGCGAGTTATGGCAATAAATGTTCAATTTAAAATTAAACCGATTAAATGATTTTCTAGGTGTTTTAGTTTGCACCGGACAAACGGTAAATCCAATTGACACGAAATTTGAAACCATACAATAATATCACATTACGGATCCGATGAAACTAGTTTCGTTGAAATCCGAGACTGTTTGAAAAATGACTATTTTAACTCGCCAAATTAATATTAAAAACAATTTCAATGCGTTTCGAGCTGCCGCGATCAAACGATAACTCCGATTGCTACAAAAATTGAAATCCGTTAATAACAAACTATTACGGATCCAATGGAACTAGTTTCGTCCAATTCTGAGACTGTTCGAAAGACGGCTAATTTCACTAGTCGATTAAATATTAAAATATTCAATTTTCACAAATTAACTTCTAATTCAATTTTAAAAGTTCTATAACATCGTTCTAACTCCAACATGATAAAATAAAATTTTACGAATCATTTTTAATCATATTTAACCCAAATTTCAATTATTTCTGTATTTTAACATATTAAATTATCGATTTAATTATCAAATTAAATCCAATTATTCAATATAAAATTTATTCGACTTATAAATTTCACTTATTAATATTTAAAATAAATTAAATATTCAAATTTTAATTAATTAAAATTCTAGGTCGTTACACAAATAACTGAGGCAAATAATATTTTCAAAATTACATTTTATTTTATACTGCAAAAATATTTTTAATTTCAATTTTACTGCGCCAATGTATATTTTTTCAGATTTCTCAGATGCTGGATTCAATCTGGAATGAAGTTGAAGATAAATTATGAGTGAATGAGCGATATGTAGTGAGGTGCATTTGTAAATTAGAAATTGTGATGTAATCAAATTTGTATTATAATTGAAATTGTATGTATATATATATATATATATATAGCGAGAGCTTGAATCTGTACTATTCAAAATTGTAATAAATATTTGTTTGAATAAAATATCTGTTTGAATTTAAATTTGGTGTTATCTATTTTATTCAGCAAATATTTATTTAATCTGTGAAAAATATAATAGTACATTAACAAATACATTTAAATGAATATATATATATATATATATATATGTTTATTATCATTAAACAAAAATCATATACTCGCATATTCAATAATCTCCCCCTTTTGATGATAACAAACATATATTTAAGATTTTAAATTTACTAAATGTATTTGATCGTTCAAATTTGCTCCCCCTGTTTGAATGCTCCATCTCTACACAAAGCTCCCCCTTCATATATGCATGTACAAAAATATGCAAATGTGCCTAGATGCAGATAGAAAATATTTGACCTTTATCTATCAAAATCTTAACTTTTCTCTCCCCCTTTAGTTATCAGCAAAAGAGTAATAGTATTAGAAAAATAGAGACAAAGTGATAGACATTAATACAACATTAAAACTCAATCGAATATAAATATTAAATTTCAATAAAAAAATCAAACAAAAATCATAAATACTCTGTTAGGCGCATATTCCACTTTAGAATAATAGGAATATTGTAATCATATAAAACCATATAGTTGTGTCTATTTGTGGTATATTCATATCATGAATTTGAATATCTACTTACCATGCACAACCGTTGGGACTTTTAATAGTAGTATTCCAATTTTATTTTAAAAAATGAATTCATGTATCTTCTAACCACGCGTAACAGTAAGGACTTTTAAATGGGATAGAATCAACTTGTTTATTTAATTAATCAATTTTAATATCTTTTCCATACATGCATAACCGTGAGGACTTTTAAATGGGCATGGAAGCACATAATCAAAAATTCCAAGTAATTCACTCATGCATAACTGTGAGGACTTTTAAATGAGAGTGAATACTTTGGATTTTTTTTTTAAAATATATAAAATGAAAAATGAATGATTTCCTGTTTAAAATACAACATGCTGACATACTATATTGGATTTTGATGAGTGATGGTCAATAGAAATATGATAGAAATAGAGATGGCCATGGAATTTTTACCAACAAAGTTTTCATAACTCTTATTCAAATTTCTAAAGAAATTTAATAAATATACCGTCTCAAGTTATAATATATGATTAATATCAACACTCATCACTTTTTCAATCACTAGTTATCTTTTCGATAATCATTAGGGAGTCGGATTAGTCAATGTAGTCATTTAAAATCAAATCCAAAAACAATTATAAAATCAATTTTTCAAAATGACTAATCTGAAACAAGGTCAACAAAAATGATTTTCTAGAAGGGGTTTTATAAAAGAAAAAAGGTTATCCCGCCTTTTTCAGCAAGGCCGTGATATCAAAAGATCGACCGAGAGAAGCAAGATAGCTCGTCTCAAAGATTGGTCAACTCAACATCTCAACAAGCAAGTTCTGTTGAATGTTTTTTCATATAAGATCCCCTACGGAGGGGGGTCCAGGGGGTGCCGACCCACCAAGGTGGGGGTGCGGGGGCAACGCCACCGCGACGGTGTTCGACCTGACCGGTCAGGTCGCAGGGGTCCAGGGGGCAGCGCCCCATCCAAAACGGTATACGACTTAAAGAATGAAGCGACCTATCTTCTACTCGAGGCCAGCGCCTACAACCTAAGAAGACCTCGCGACCTAAGACGTGACCAAGTTAAGCGACCTAGCGGCTTAACACGTGGAGCGACCTAAGCTGGACCAAGGGTCAACGACTTAACGGGTTAACCTATCAGCGACTTAAGGCATAAAGCGGCTCAACCGAGTTAACGAGCTAACAGGAGAAGCGGCTCAACGGCCTAAGGCTAAACGAGTTAGCAACTCACCAGAAGGTCCGACCTAACAGAGTCCACGCTCAAAGAAGTCCACGTCCTAATGACTTAACTATGTGGCACGACCTACGACTTGTCTTAGGTCGTCCACACGACCTAACTCCTTAAGTCGTCCCTGCCGACCTAACTCCTTGAGTCTTCCACACGACCTAACTCCTTAAGTCGTCCCTAACTCCTTAAGTCGTCCCTGCCGACCTAACTCCTTGAGTCGTCCCTGCCGACCTAACTCCTTAAGTCGTCCCTGCCGACCTAACTCCTTAAGTCGTCCCTGCCGACCTAACTCCTTAAGTCGTCCATGCCGACCTAACTCCTTAAGTCGTCCCAACCGACCTAACTCCTTAAGTTGTCCCTGCTGACCTAACTCCTTAAGTCGTCCCTGCCGACCTAACTCCGATTTCACCTATAAATACTCCATCGACTCCACATTCGAGGGGGACTTTTCTGGATTTGAAGGCGCCTACACTCTGCTGATTTCTGGATTCTCCGAGCACCTCAACCATCGAAGATTCTTCATCAAGAGATCTACTTCATCCAAGAGAGATTCGAAGAGCAATTCACCATCAACGTTCTAACTTCTTTCTCCGTTCATGTTGTAATTGTAAGATCGTGTTGTAAAGGTGTTGTAATCGAGAGATCATGCTGTAAAAGTGTTGTAATCTTGTAAAAGTGTGTACAAAGAAGATAACGAAGAATGTAAAGTGGATGTAGGCTTACTAGAAGCCGAACCACTATAAAAATCTCTCTCTTTTACTTTTCTGGGACTTTTCTTTTTACTTGGTTTCCCGTATAAACGGGTGGTGCTTTCACTTCATCACGAGATACACCGGGTGTTAGCGTTAAAGCTATTTTTACCGTTAACATATCTGCTGTTTGAAGATTATTTTAAATGAAAAATATACAGATTTTTTCTTTGAAAAACGATGCAGCTATAGAATATCTCAACATAAATCACGTTCCATTAGTAATTTTTCTAGATTACCAGTGTAATCTGCATCTGAATTTTTCTTGCACTCGAGAGTATCATTAATTGAATGTCATAGACTAGGCCGTGAAATTTGCAATGATTTCTTGAAATCCTTTTTTCAACTTTTTAAATGAAATTCTTTTGGATTTTAATTGAAACCGTGTCAATAAACAAAACCGTGAATATAGTGTCAGCCGTAAATAACCAAATGCATTAACGTACACCATCATTAATCATTAAAACATTATCAATAATCCACACAAATTGTTCAAAGATGATTGTTAACAATTTTGAATAAGTCAGATTAATCATCAACATTCATTTCTTTATCACATAACTGGCTGAATATATTCAAATCAGATATGGTGCAGATTATCACATTAATATATCGTTTAAGGTGAATATACCATTACTTCTTTTACCTTTACGATATTTTTACGTTGTTGTCTGTTGTGATTCTATCACCTTTGTACTAGGCTAAGGAACTTTGTTTTGTCGCCCGTTGCATCCCTAGAACAGCCAGAATCCAAGTAACACTGTTGTTGTTCCTTAGCCTGCCACCACACCTAAAAGTTAAAAGATTTTTGTGACCTATTTGTTTTTATAGGTCCATGGTTGTTAATGGAAACAGATTTTAAAAATAATTTTATCGAGACCCAAAGCTATTTATATATATTCCTTTCGGCACGTAGATTTGTTTAACTTTAAGCGATTTTATATTTGTGCCTTTTGGAACCCAAATTGGTATAGTTTTCATGTATTTGGGTCTATACCAGCAATTGTTTTGATTGTGTCCATATTTTCTACAAATTTTGCACATAGAAATAACTTGATTAATTTCATTTCTAACATTTTCAGATTGATTATATCCAAGTCCTTGTCTAACTGTATTAATAGTTTGTTTCCCTAATAGCATATTCAACGATCTTTCACTTTTGAAAAATTTTCTTAAAGTCGTTGACAATTTTTGGACTTGTGTTTTGAGATATTCATTTTCGCTTAATAATTATATGCAATTTTTAATAGAGTTCTCTCTCCTAGTGCTTTCGCTTTCTTTCAAAATTAGAATATAATTTTCAAGCAATTTAATTGTATTTGATTTTTTAATTTCTTCTTCAAATGTTGGACACTTATTACACTTAGGGATCCTACTTTGATAGTTTTAACTAATTGGTCAAGTTGTTTATTTGATTCTATCAAAGTATCTCTTTGTGATTCAATTTTAGCGTATTTCTTCCTAAGTCGTTCAAAACTGCCATTTACTCCGTGGAAATATATAGGTAATTCTGAGTGAGTAAGTTTTGACCTAGCTTGGCTCGTCATCATCGCTATCGGTTATATTACCTCGAAGGCACATATCAGCTTTCTCAACCTCACTGCTAGTTCTTTTATTACCATCATCACTTGCATTCCACGTGGCTGCAAAATTTCTCCTTTTTGATTTTTTTTCTAAGCCGTATCAATTCTAAGGACAATTTGGCTTGATGTGTCCGGGTTTGTTGCACTTATGACAGATGATTTCTTGCTATTCTGGGTTATCTAGAACTTTGATTATTCTGCTTTTTAATTTTTGATTTAGAGCTGGATTTCCGTATTTGCGGTTCCACTTTTTGAATCTCTTTATTCTCAATGCCAGCTCTGCTGCTCCATCTTCGTCGTCGTCGTCGTCATTTTCAGTTGTTCCTTTGAGAGCTATTGATTTCTTTTGAGTATCTCCTCCTTCACGCTCTTCCTTGAATTTCATTTCTGGCTCATAAGTGGTAAGATTTTCGATGAGTTCTTCAACTTTGATTTGTTTTAAATCTTTCGATTCTTGAATGGCAGTCACTTTTGCTTCAAAACTTCGTGGAAGGACTCTGAGGAATTTTCGGACTATTTCCATTTCCATGTATGAATTTCCGAGAGCTTTTGATTTGTATATGATGTTGGAAAGCCATCCGTACATCTCTTTAACATTTTCTTCCTTGGCCATTGTACAATTCTCGTATTCGTTACTCAGCATGGGAATGCGAGATTCCTTGACTTGAGATGTTCCTTCGCGAGTCACTTCTAGTGTGTGCCATATTTTCAACGCAGTTAGACAATGTGAGACACGATTAAATTCAAATTGATCTAATGAACAAATAATAGAATTCATAGCTTTGGCATTAGAATTCTGTAATTTATTTTCTAGACCGTCTACTGATCCACCGGTTTATCTATTTCCTGGTTATTTACAACTATAGTTGGTGCTCTATAACCTGTCTCAACTATATTCCAAGCATTAATGGTTTTCAGAAAAATTCTCATTCTATTTTTCCAGTAAGCATATTCACCATTGAACATTGGTGGTCTAACTATAGACTGACCCTCAGCAAAAGCAGTATTAAAAGAAGCCATTTTAAAATTTTAAATTTTTAAAACAAAAATTGGTTTTTGAAAAATCAAATTTTTAAAACAAAAATGGCTTTTGTACCTAGCTTTGATACCACTTGTAGGATCAATTTCACCCTAGAGGGGGGTGAATAGGGTGGTACTATTAATTATAAAAATTATTGCGAAAGTTTATAAAATATTTTCAACAGAGATATATTAGAATTATAGAAGCACGTGTGATAGCAGAATAATAAATGCAGAAATAGAACAACACAGAATTTACCCAGCTTTGGAAAAACCCTTCCTGCGTATTTCCCTCAAGGTTTCTACTAGAAATTAAGCAGTCAGACGCTTACATACGTAAGCTCGTGACACCCGTTATCGACTAGCCTTAACTCTACGCTCAAAACCCTGCCACAACTCAGCCACTGAGTTGTGAATTCTTGAATTACACCACCGTAGTTCGTCCCCTAGTCACACGACTAGAAATTACAATCATTTTACAAAATTTAAGAACAAATTTAAAAACAATTAAAAACACTAAGACCTAATTAAAGCTTTATAGTCCAAAGAATAATATAACCATCCCAAATAAACAATATGATATGAAATTTCCCTTTCGTCTTTTTAAATTTTTCGGCCGGCTTTCTTCATGAAAAATGGCTCGTTCCTCTTTTCCTTTTAGAGCTTGTGAAAACACTGAAGTCGCCGTCTTCAATTGCTCGATCGAATGAAGATTAACGTCCTTACTTTGTCGATCGATGCTCTTTTCTCTTAGCACACGGTTTTTCAATTTTGATCAAGTTCCAACTTGCTTCGGTATGTAATTCATTACTTTTGCTTTACTATCTTACTTGAACTCGATGATTAAATGTCGATGATGTTAATCATTTATATAGGGTTTTAATTCCCTATATTTTCGTTCGTATAAAATCATTTGAATTCGTCACTGCTATGCTCTGGTCGTTCGATTTTGTTTGAATGCTTGAGATGATTGTTGACTTCTTCAATTTCTTGTATTTTGTTACTTGTTTCTCACGGCTTGATTTTTTTTCGTGGCTACCACGGCTTCGATTTTTGACTTGTTCGACTTTGGCACTGACTTGTTCAATATCGGCTTTGAATTTCTAGCATTTGACTTGATTTGAAATTGTGTTGACCTGGTTCTGCCTTTGTACATGATTTTTGAACTTGTCTGCATTTTTGGCTTGTTCGAATTATTGCTTGCTGCTAGTTATCGAGTTGCTCTGCTACTTGCTGATCATTTCAACTCTTTGTCTTGGTACAAAACTGCTACTTGATGCTTGCATCCCTGTGCTTCATGTTGTTCGGTCTGGTTTTCATTGTGTATCCACACATCTCTGTTAACCCGAGTGCTTGCTGTGTTGTGTCTGGACATGTATCAGTGCATGTGTCCTGGATGCTTTGTTGGTCTTTAGTATATGTGAACTTGAAGTTAAAACATTAGAGTCTCGTTTAATTGCAGTCTTGTAATTTGTCGAGAATTTCGAATTACTTAGTTGCATGTTGTACATTTGTGTGTCTGGTTGCATCTGCAGTGTACTGCTTGCATTCATATCCTTACTATGTCAATGTTTTAAACTTGTTTATCACCATATATGCACATTTGGGTTTCACTGTGTTTCACTTGGTTTTGTTTACATGTGCACGGCTTGTTGGTTCGATGTTCTTGAATATGGTATGCATTGTGACTCGAGTCTTCATTTGATAGTTGCGGTGTCTATTTGTATTCATGTATATTAGTACTCATCCATGTACTATGGTTGTCATGTATATGAAGCAGTGTTGCATTTCCTTGTAGTCTTCATTGCACTGTCCACTGAACTTCGAGTCATGTAGTTCATGTGCATTTTGTAGTTTACATTCACTTGTGTACATTTGTTTGAGTGCGGCTTTGTCCCATGCTTATGGTTTTATTGATGATGTTATGCACTGTATATACATGTGCCATTTTATTTTCTTCTCTAGTCTTGTTCACTTGATGGCATTCTGTCTGGTATACATGAGCACTGCTCACTGGTCTAATTATGCTACTTGTATGTGGTTTGGACTTGCTCGAGTCTGGTTCCATATCTAACCAGCTACATTGTTTTCTTGTGTACGTCATTTTTCATTTTGATTTCACCTGAACTTTGACTTGATTTTTGGAATTGCACCTGTGTTGAATCCAGCTTGTAGCTCGGGTTTGACCTTGTGCTCGTGTTGTGACTTTACTTGAGTTGAACCCGGCTTTTGATTTGGGTTTGATCATGTGCTCACTGGTCCCTATAACTTTATCAAGTGTATATTGGTGTGCACGGCCTTGTGGCATGCACGGTGATCCGCTGTGCATGTCACAAGCTGTTCGTGCATGATGAATTCAAATTTAAATGATGACGAACAACCCAAATAACTGGGGCAAGTAATATTTTCAAAATTACATTTATTTTATACTGCAGAAATATTTTATTTTCAATTTTACTGCGTCAATGTATATTTTTGCAGATTGCTCAGATGCTGGATTCAATCTGGAATGAAGTTGAAGATAAAGTATGTGTGAATGAGCGATATATAGTGAGGTGCATTTGTAAATTAGAAATTGTTATGTAATCAAATTTTTATTGTAATTGAAATTGTGTGTGTGTGTATAGAGTGAGAGCTTGAATCTGTACTATTCAAAATCGTAATAAATATTTGTTCGAATAAAATATCCGTTTGAATTCAAATTCTGTGTTATTTATTTTATTCAGCAAATATTTATTTAATCTGTGAAAAATATAATAGTACATTAAAAAATACATTTAAATGAATATATATACGTTTATTATCATCAAACAAAATCCATATACTCGCATATTCAACATAGTTTGGCTCCCTCCTAAGACTGAGGGATCTGATACCATACAATTTCATGGTAACACGTTTTTATTTATGTTTTAAAATACAAAATCACCCCTCCTTAGTAATAGTTTTTTTTTTAAAAACACAAATGTTTTTTAGTTTCAACTGGAAATATAAACAATTGCAGTTTAAAGAGCAAGTATTTACCATTTAAATTGTGAATATTTGCATTCATTTAAAATAAATTTTGGTTCTAAAAACCTGGGATTTAGTCCAAAATTCATTTCCTAAAAAAAACGAAAAAAAGAATTTGTGGAAAATAAAAATAGATGTGTACCTTAAAGCATGTTTTTGGGTATGGTTTTCTGTGTATTAAACTTGAAAATAAGAAATATATCTAATTTCCACATGATTTCATTCCAATAAATACCAAGGCCATAAGCGAATTATACTGTCTAATGTAACAGTTACATAAAGAGAAACTAAGAAAGTGGCAGTTTTTAAATTTAATTATTAAAATCACTTTCAAAAAATTAATTGCTTTCATTTTAATACAATTATTTGAATTACTACTAAACCGCAGTGAAACGGATCCATCTAGTTTTGACTGTTAAATTTAGAGAGATAATACGGAGCATGTTTCTAGAATGTTTCATTGGTTTGATACGGGTGATTTTCGTTTGATGATCTAACGATCGGTTTATATCCATCCGTAGCTATAAATATAGGAGGGTGAATTTTATACGATTGTCATACGTCCGGTTCAGTCCTAAACTGCAAGGTGTACGTTTCGTACGATTTTCATTTAGGATGCAAATTAGGATATAAAAAATGTACGAAAATATATCCGTCCGAAAATGCACGATGTTTTTTAATTGTTTTAAGTATGAAAATTGCCCGTTCGATGTCCGGCTCATACAAGCAATATCTGAATTTAAACTTTAACCAATCTGTGTCCATTCTATTTTCTTCTAGGATATGCCGGATTACACCACTAAATAAATTGAACGTAGGGGACTTGGTACACCAATTTCCCTTCCAGTAGCGACTTCAAGAATTATAATACAAAGGTCACACCTTACAGAACACTAATTTCAGTCTTTTTAGGTATAAATTATATGTACGTACCTTCTTTAGAATTTGGGTATATATAATCATCTACCCTTTTGATAAATATTTGTATTTTAATATATTTTGAGAATCTTGAAGTTTACGGATAACCACTTATTCTAGGAGGAGTAATCAGATGCAGAATTGGATCAAGGTTGTTATTTCATTGGATAGTTTTGGACAAATACAGCAACTCCTAAATGAGAGTATTTATATATTGCACATGATTGAAAATTCTATGTTAGAAAATAAGGTGTTGTTTGGTTTAAAAACGAATTTTGCGTTTTTAGTTAAATATATCTTTAATATGAGAAAAATGGAAAGACGGCGAAAGGGATGAAAGAAAAACGGATGAGAGGCCGAAGAAGATAGATGGAAGGCGGAATAATGTATTGTTTCACGTGCTTGTGTTATTTCTCAAAACGCGGAAAAAAAATTTGTTTTATATTTTCTATGTTAAGTTTGTTTTTTAAATTGATCGTTTTGGACAATATAAATGCGTCGTGTACAATTTTGTATGAACGAAAACCCAAAACTAAAAATAACAAACCAAACGCTACCTAAGAATTTCTTCCTAAAATGAAAATGACTCGTGTGAAATTGAAGAAGGATACTTATTTTTAAACTTAATCAATTAATCACAGCTGAAAAAAATGTTCATAAGGGCTTGGGCAGCTAAAATTGAGGGCCGGCTTGTTGCTTAGAATCCATGGGGTTGCCATGGTATACATGAAGAATCAATAACATTTTTCTTGAAAAATAAGATAAAAAATGGATTAAGAAGAAGATTATACTAACACATGCACTGGAACAGACCATAAGTGTAAATTAATTGGATTTGAAGAGATCAAATATGATATGCTCGTGAATCATGATATATTAGTCATTATATTCAAACGGAATAAAAAGCAACACATTGTCTTTGGAACACAGGACAAAATTCACAAGGACATATTTAAAAAGTTAGTTTAAAAAGATAAATGTAAACACATGTCACGCAGGAACATAAGCAAAAGTAATTGCATTAATTAGATATTTGTCAAATTTTATTCACATGGGACAGCCTCCAGGTTCAAACCAACTTGCGTTTGCTATCACGCATTAGAACACGTATAGCAGAAAATATAAAAATATTGTTAAGAGTGATGGTGGTTTGCACTGAGGGCTACAGCGGTACCATTTGATCGATCGTTGTCCACCGACCAAACACACTTGGGGACTATCACGGTACCATTTGGTCGGCCGTTGTCCACTGAACGAACATAAAAACGTGTCGATCGGTGGGCAACTACCGATGGAAAAGTGTTTGTTCAGTTGTTCCAATGGCACCGCAGTAGCATGTAGTGCAAACCGTGGTTTTTTTAGTCGCGCACCATTGTTATATCAAAAATATGATTGCAAGATACAATGAATGCATTTGTCATCGACGAGAATGGTGTTATGCATATGGTTGTTTGCCCCATCCAAAATAAAGTCCCGTTTGGTTTGTTATTTTTAGTTTTGTGTTTTCGCTTGAAAACCTATGCACAACACATGAATTTTTGAAAAACAACCAAGTTGAAAAATGAAATCAACGTATAAAATATAAAAAAAATTATTGGTTTTTCGTGTTCGATGAAATAACAAAAGAATGGAAAATAATTCATCCCCTCCGTCCTTTTATCCATTACCGCCGCCGTCACTCCATCGTCATCGCAATGGTTCAAAATTTTATATTTGTCTTCGTTCATTCTTATAAACTGTTACGAATGTTGAAAATGCAAAACACAAAACATAAAATGAAAACGCTAATGTAAGGTTTAGTTTGTTATTTTTAGTATTGGTTTTCATCAATACAAAAATGCACACGACGCATTTATATTTTCGAAAACGAAGTTAACATACAAAATAGAAAATAACTTTTTTTTGTTTCCCGCGTTTTGAAAATAACACAAGCACGTGAAACAATCTATTCTTCTGTCGTCCTTCTAACTCTTTCATCATCTCATCGTTCTTTCTTCCAACACTTTCGCTGTCCCTCCATTTTTCTCATAATTGAGATATATATTCAAAACAAAAAACACAAAATTCGTTTTTAAACTACGCACTACCAAACAGTTTTTGAAAATAAAGTGGATTGAAGGTGTGTTAGGCTTAACCTGATCAAACTGTTTGTCCTCCTTTTACACGTCCCATGTGCCACATAAATCTCAGTCATTAATTTTCCATCGACAACTATTCATGTGATATTGGGATCACACTGATTTATTATTTTATTCTGACAAATGGTTGTGACACAGATAAGAAGGAGACAAAGAAAGTCAACTTTGGCTTAACTACCAGGATGTACTTGGATATCGTAGTATTGAGATTATGGGATACAATATTGTATTTACTGGCCGATCAATGGCAGCGCAGAATTTGTTTTAAAACTCTAATTTGTGTTGTTTCGAGTATATTTTTGATTTATTTATTGACTCTGTTTGGCTTCGGGTTCTGTGTTTAAGGAATAAAATATGCTGAATTCTAGAAAAACCAATTCTTTCTTCTTCTTTAATCATCGATAGTTTAAACATGCATATACCCATGAAGGGGAAATGAATATGATTTGGTGCTCAAATAAAATTCATTTCCTTTTTCTTTTTCTTTCTTTTGTTGAATTGAATAAAGTAATGATTAACCAAGTAATTTGTTGTGCTTTTTATGTATACTTGCCTCTTTTCTAAAATCTAACTATTTAAGAATATTATACATTTTTGATGTTAGAGATGGTTACATGGTTAAGATGTTAAAGAATAACATTTAATTTGATATTTGCTTGTTTTGCATTTACCATATCCTGTATTTATTTTATATTTACCTAAACTCGAATTAATATGATAATACATTGGATTCATGCATTAGAGTTTTTTTTTTTAACAAAATCGTATTCCGTCACCTTCTTCATTCCATTTATTTTATTTTCATTTTATTCAATTATTTCTAACATGATATTGGAGATTTATTTCTAATTTGGTATAAGAGGATTATCCTACTTAAAATTTACGGTTTGATTTGCCGTTAATTGACTTCATTTGCTTTTTCCTCCATCCTAAATTAGCCTTATCATCCACTATCCACGAGCCTCGTTGCAATTCCATAGATCACTAACAAACTTCACCATCGTTTATGTTGCATGCAATGACTCTTGTGTGTGCGCTTTGACCAACATATGCAAATCTTCTATAATGACCCACACTTCTATATAGTGGCAGATAATTAAAAAATTATTTACATAACCAACCAACGTAAAATGAATTAAAACCTTAGAAAATGTTGTAATTTGACATTTTTAGATTTTAGACTAAAACCGTGCATTTTCAAAACAGAAACCTTACAAGGTCCATAGCTTGACTGCCTTGTTGGTTGCTTATTTATTTATCCCCTCTCCAGGCTCAGCCCTTCCCCAAAGCAACAGAAGCAGTCGCCTAGGGCCTCAAAAATTCTAGGGCCTCAAAAATTCTAGGGCACCAAATCAAAAATGACGCGTACGATAAAAAAACTGAATCGCAATTTCCAAATCAACGATCTCGTCTCCATCTACGCGACGTAGTGCAGCTCTTCAAGCTCCAGTCGGCAGCCTCTCCTCTCCATCTCAGCAGCTCTACAACTAACGCCTGCCATAGCAGTTAGGGCACAGGAAAGTGAAGAGAAGAATGCACAAATTAAATTGAATTGAAGGTACTTAATTGTAAAAATTTCTAATTTTGGCTTAGTTTCATATGCATTGGTAGTTCTTTTTATCAAGAATCGATCAAAATAAGCAACGACAAGATAAGCAGTTTGATAACTGAAGTTGAAGTACATCCTGGTCTGTTCAAGTTTTCAAAATGGTAAATGTGTTAGAGTTTATTCCATAGAAAGCAACTTATATTATGTCTAATCAAAAATATGTAGTAGATGCTTACTTCCACGATCCATTAAATTGCATTGGAACGCTCCTGTTTCAGCCAAGAATCATTAAATTGAATGGACTCATCAGTCAAATACCTGAAGTTGCATTCTCTTGTGAATAATACTTGTATATACTCATTATCATGATCGTGCTCTGTTTCCTTGTAACTATCATCAAAATTTTCATTTTCTTTGTAGAAAAAATAACCATCTTTTTGACAAATGAGTGTGGTACTGAGAAGGAAATATCCAAATCCTCCATTTGGTACAATTTCCATGGTTTTAATTTACAAATATTTGAGAAATTACTAAACAGGAGTTGTGATGTTTATAACTTGTACTTAATGTTTTGAATCATACATTTTAAATGAAGAATTGTTTAATTCTCGAATAGTGATGTTACAGATGTATTGAATTGCAAATGAATATGAACTTTATTTTCATTCCTATACTTTTTGTACTACGCGTATCTTTTTTTTAATCCTTTCTCCAAACAATAAGAGTTAAGGAGAGATTTCATCTTATCGAAGGCAATCACATTGTTGAATACTTAATTATGAATTAACAAATATAATGTTTACTAAATCGGCAATATGGTAGTAATTATGCTACAAGGTGCTTACATAATTATGAGAAATATCGTTCAATTGTTTTTAGATGACCAAAAAAGTTGGTCCAAACTTTAAAAAAATCTAAATACAAATAAAAGACGTGAAATTGCAAAAGTAAAGATATGAAAATTTTACGTGGCTCGGATGTTAGAGAATCATATGTTCATGGGTTAAATTAATCTATCTTTTGTTACTTTTTAATACTGTTCAAAATCGATGGAGATCTTAGTACAATATTTACATAATTTAATTTTTGGTGGTTTGGCATTTTATCGATTGAACAAGATATAGTCAATTAACTTGAATATGACAATATTATTAGTTATTTTGCAAGTCAAAAGGATAGAAAAAATATTCATAAGCAATTTATATTAATTTTGTTGTATGACTTGATTTACTATTACGAATGAAGTTATTTTTTCCTCCTCCCATTATTTATAAATAATATAAATTATCTCAGTGATTTAATTAACAAATATAATATTGGTTTTGTATTGGGGCCTTGTTTTTATAATTCGCTTTAGGTACCAAAACCCCTAGGACCGGCCCTGCCCCTCTCCCATGGATTCTTTGCGTATTGCTGTAACTACTTCTTTCAACTAACTATTTGATCACATCTTTCAGACGTCGGCACTCGTTTGTATTATTCATGGGAGCCTCATGGAAGTGATAATACTTTCGTGAACATTTCTCCTCTTTAGCGACCTCTGTTGGAGCATGCTTCCTATATCATACCATGCCTTGAAATGCAAGGTAAATATTTTTCATGGAATCATTTAGCTATGTGTTATAGTCGAATTTTCCACAGTCTTCGAATAGACTCGAATGATCAAATTAGACAAACCAACAACAAAGAAATGACACAAGGACTTGGGAAACATCATTAAAGGACATGATAAAGAAAATATCAACAAAAAAATGGTTGCCTTGAGTTTCAAAACTCGACCATGCCAGATCAAAACAGAGTAGGCTTGGAGTAAAATAGAAAATTATCGGATCGGACTTGAAGCCAGCAAATGAAAGCTCAAATCATAATAACCTTAGGAAAACCCCAAGTCAAGCCTAAAGCATATACACAAAAAACTCAGATCGGACTCCAAGTGAGTTCGACACTGATCCATGAGCCATGGTTCGCCACTAATCCACGAAGCTTGAGTCGAGGATCGTTGTATGGCTTTTGTGGATCGATGTTGAGAACATGTGGAGCAATTTTTGGAGATTAATTCGGATGTTTTCTCTATAAATAGAGGCGAAGAAACTTGAAATAGGACTTTCCAATTCACTTCGATTCTGAACTTCAAATAATGTGAGTTGTAAAATCATTAATCTAAAAAATACTCGAGCTGCATTTCTACTGAGTTATGATTACCGAGTTATGAAAATATCTTTGTAAAAACATAGAATAATCACTTTTTATCTAATTATTAAAATCAATTTTTAAGAGTTAATCATGTCCACGTTAATGCAATTGGTTTAGTTATTAGAATTGCTACTAAACCGCAATCAAACGGATCCATTCAATTTTGAATATTAAATGTAGAGAGATAATACAGAGCAGGTTCCATACGAGCAGTTTCCTTTTGATGATCCCGTGATCGCTTCATATCCATCCTAGCCATGACCATGAAGAGAGAAATACATTTTATAATATGAATTTATGTATCTCAGATTGTGTCACTGTTTCAACCCAAAATTACAAATCTGAATCAACAAAAGAGTTATGGGTACCTGTTTTTTATGTTGTTATAAGAAAAGTCTCTGTAAAATTTAATATGTAAATTTGATCTCTATTTTTGAAAAATGGAAAACGTAAGGTGCCTTGCACTTTAGCAAGAAAAAATGCAAAGTAACTTGCACTTTCCTGATTTTGAAATACATTTTGAAATGTTTGAAATTTTTGAAAAGTACAAGTTAACTTGTTCTATCAGGAAAGCGTAAGCTAGTTTGCGTTTCTGATTTTACAATTTTTGAAAAATAAGCTAATTTGCACTTTTTGATTTAGAAAAAGATGACACAATTCTATACTCGCTTTCAATCAGGCCTTTAAGTATAATACAATGGTCCCACGTTCCAGAACACTAATATCATTCTTTTTAGGTATATGTTAAATATACGTACCTTTAGAATTTAGGTAAATTAAATTAACTACCCTTCTGTTAAATATTTGTTTTCAGTATATTTTGAGAATCTTGAAGTTTAACATAACCACATATTCTATGAAATGCAAAATTGGATCAAGGTAGTTATTTTAAAGATGGTTTTCGACAAACACAGCAACTCATAAACAGGTTTATTTATCAATAATACATAATTGAAATTTTATAAGGCTTCGCTTGAAAGTTTATTTTTTACCGGTTTTGATTGATTTTTAACGGTTTTTGTATTTCAGATGTTATCATAAGTCTTTTTTGAAAGTTTTTTCCCCATCGGTTATTGTTGGTTATAAGACCGGTGAAAATCGATGCAGTCTAATTTTGATGGTCATTCTCAACTCATCAAATTTGGGTGTTTTGAGGGGTTATAACTTTTTTCAATTATACCTCACTAATAATATTGTAAAACTAACATTCACACAAATAGAGAATTAACATAAGGATATATATGCATTATTACTTTAGTGGGAAACCCTTAAAACGACCATATGTTAAATTCTCAAACATGTATTGATTGGTTATAACAACACTTCATGTAAACCAATCAAAACCACTATGATCATCAACGGTCAAAACTGGTACTCTAAAAAAATTTCATAACTGGTACCACAAAACTATCAAATGGAGCCTAATGAGACATGCAAAGTCTTGATGAATAAACTAATTCATCCCAATCAGGCCCAGCTCAAAGAATAGCCTACAAGGCCGGGGGATAAGGCTGCCCATTGGCTTTGACAACAACATAAAAATATATGTTTGTAACCGTTTATATGTAAACTGTATTCAAAATTTAGTGGGTTTTAGTAGCACGTTAAATTAGAATGGGTTGCGGGGATGTGGGTTAAAAACTGTTATGAAGCAACATAATTTTTAAAATTAAATTTCTTTCAAATTGTATACAGGCTTGGGCAACTAAAAATGTGAGAGGGCTTGTTGCTTAGGGTATTCCTAATCATGTCAAGATTGAGAATTGATTGGCCCTCAACATGGGATCGGTTACTCCTTTCTGAGTCGCGTTAGCAACCCACAAGCTTGTCAAGACAACCGTGGAAGTCAAAGGTTTATGATAGCCGACTAAACCTCCTATTACAATGCAAGACTTCATGTGGATTCCAATCCAATGGCTGAAAACTGCAATCCATGAGAAGTGCCTTAGCCGAGTTTTGATATATATATATATATATATATATATATATATATATATATATATATATATATTTATATCCCCGTCAGGGATTTGAGTTATCTTACGTTGGGAGTGTGTAAGGGTAAGCGTTCCATTGGTTCGGTTGGTTTTGAGGTAAAAAATGTCAAACCGAATTGAAACCGAAAAAAATCAAAACCAAACCGAACCAAATTAATTTCGGTTAATTCAATTAATAACCGATTTAACTGAACTAAAAAAGCAAGTAAAAGAATTTTACCATACGTTATCATTCAAATAATTGATTTTCTCAATGGAAAACATAAATTTATGTTTATATAAACTATTTTAAGTATTTATTTTAAGTTTATAAGAAAAATTAACATATTTTTAATAGCTAAAGTTTATTTTTTATTACTAAACCAATTGTTAAGAGTATTATAATGCCATGGATTTGTATAATATAATAAAAATTTGATTAAACCGATAACCAAAATATTTATAAAACGAATTCAAACCGATATAAATTCATAACCGAACCAAAAAGACTGAACTGAACTGGTTTGGTCGGTTGATTCGATTTTAACCATATATTACTCATCCCTAGAAGTGTGTTAGGGTTGGTTGGAGATGAATTGATGATTGGAGACATTAGGGTTTGGGAATGCTCTTAGAATTCATGGGTTTACCATAGTATACGTGTAGAATGAATAATATTTCGGGTACTTTTGGCACAGGTCCTCATTAAGTTTCAAAATTCATGAAAAGTCCTTCACTAAATTTTAGTATAAATTAGGTCCATGTTTTTTATTCAAGATTATTGCAGAGCATGATGCAACTTTTCATAAAAGTTGCTGACATTTCCGCAACTTTTCTGCACATTGTGAACATAGTGTATGAAAGTTGCTGAAATATCAGCACTTATTTATAAAAATTGCTGATATTTCATCAACATTTATGTACACTGTAAACATAGTGTATGAAAGTTGCTGAAATATCAGCACTTATTTATAAAAGTTGCTGACATTTCAGCAATAATTTTTCTTCGTTTCCAGAAAACAGAGACCCACTTTACAATGAAACTTTGGCAGGGAAAGTTGCTGAAATATCAGCACTTATTTATAAAAGTTGCTGACATTTCAACAATAATTTTTCTTCGTTTCCAGAAAACAGGGACCCGCTTTACAATGAAACTTTGACAGGGAAAGTTGCTAAAATATCAGCACTTATTTATAAAAGTTGCTGACATTTCAGCAATAATTTTTCTTTGTTTCCGAAAACAGGGACCCGCTTTACAATGAAACTTTGACAGGGACCCGCTTTACAATATGAAAGTATGATAGGGATGCCTTCCTAATTTCCACTAATATTTTTCCTTAAAAAATAAAATATAGAAAAGATAAGAAAAATATTTTGCTAGCACGTACACTAGAGCAGGCTATAAATGCAAATTAATTAGGTTTAAACGGATCAAATATGATATGCTCATGAGTCATGATATATCAAGTTATTATATTTAAACAGAACAAAAGCAACATTGTCTTTAGAACACACGACAAAATTCAAAGGGACATATCTAAAAAGTTAATTTAAAAGATAAACGCAAATGCACATCACATAGAAACATAAACAAAAGTAATTACATTAATCCGATATTTGTCAAAAGTAACAAAGGTTGTTCTAATAACTTTTCTCCACACACATTACGAAAATTGCAAAACCGATGATCTCATTACAAGAAAACATATAGTTTCCGATGGATGGCGGCCATCGACGGCCGTCGAAAGCTGTCGAAAACCGACGTAAAAAGGCGTTGCGACTATACCCGTCGCCGCACTGTTTTTCGGACGGCTTCCAAGAACTCCATCGTAATATTTTCGACTAACAATGGACAGACCGACGGCTCCAGACGGTCGTTGAAGACACGTGGACGATCACAAGAGTGGAAAAAAACCATTGTTAGCCATCAAAATACGGTCATCGCAAGCCGTTTGAAAATTTTGACCTACAGACCGTCGCCAGCCATCGCAAGCCGTCGGAAATTCTAAAGTTGTTTTTGCATTTTCTATTACGTTCTAGCATACTATGCACAATCCAAAAACATAATATATTCACACACAAGCAGATATCCAATTCAGATATTCAATATAATATCAAATCATACAAATATAATCAAATCACATAAAGAAATAAATCAAGCATAACTCGTATAAAATCAAAGTAACACTTCATTAACATAATGTACGTACATCTTATTGTACAAAATATACACCCCGGAACATCAACTCCCCACCATCAATTCCTAAATGTCAAATTACCATCACCAAATGTATCATCAAATAATATACCCAACATTTCAAAGTATCATACTCCACCAACTCAATGTATCATCAAAAATTACAAAGCAATGATGCAAAAAAACATACATACCACTCCGGTCAATCACCTCTAGAACCTTCGGAACCAGCTGAAGATGGAAAGCGGCTACCATGCTACTGCTTATACTCGATAATACGCTGGTCCAGTAGCTGTGTCATATAAATGGCATGCCGATGATTTTGCTCCTCCAGCTGTGCCACCCTAGCTCCCAACTCTTCGATCTTTTCTAGATCGATCTGCTCTGGTTTGGTTGGCTCTTCTCTGTCTACCCTGCAATACTTATTTAATTTAGTAAAAGTTCGAGTACTATAAACTTACTATCAAAGCTACATCATAATATGTTAATTATTATATCTATAAACTTATTATTAAAATTAAAGTATTGTGAAGTTCTTTAGAACTGAAAGATTACCAAATTGTTATATCTTAATATATTATTCATTACCACTTGATTGCCAAAGCCGTAACGCCTGTTTCACGAAGGTGGATCCATGATTGACTCAAAAATGACATTCACCTCGTCCATAGTCAGCTGCTTTCGACCAGTTTCCTCCAGGAAATTCTGCTATTGTTACATAAACCTTGCCTGCATGAACAAATAAAAGTACAGTTGAAATTAATAGCGTGATATCTTAGTTCATTAGACATTAATAATTAAAACAATTACTAATAATATATAAACTAAAATATATTACATTGCTCTTCCTCGATTTTATATGAAACTGTCACGTTTGGATTTACATGCTCGATGTCATGAGTACGGGTGAATACATCCATGTACGATACGGGACCCTACACCTCAGCTTTCTAAAATTGATTATTATGTACTATTAATGTATATTAAAAATTCTATGGCACAATAACTATTTACAATTGAATTTAATAAATTTACCAACTCTTGGCGATACTTTTGAAATGACTTGGACCTTCCTCGATGAGTGACATGATTTTTGTTCCTACTTGCAGAGTTTTTTTACAACTCTGCCTGTACATTTAAATAAACAATACATTATTTACTTACCAAATACTTTTTTATATTTATGCACCAATCAAATAATTAATAAAAGTTTATTATACTTATCATCGCTTCGTCACTATCCAAATGTGTCATCCACCCTTCCCACACACTCTCTCCCATGCAGCTCGGCTTCTTCCATTTATGCTTCACATCTGACAAAGAATCTCGGTAATTCTTTCTCGTGTTTTACATCTAGTAGTATTGTACCAACCGCAAGTCATCTGATTATACGTCGACTACGGCCTGCATTTCGTGATATAAAAGCGAAAAATAATTAAACAATAAAATGCGAACAATAAATAAGCGACAAAAAAAATTAAGAGTGAAAAACAGAATATTATACTTACAATGAAATCCTGCCATATACAATCTATGATGTGGGAAGGGATATTATCCCACTTGGGCTAAAAAACCGTCATCCTACTCTTGTATGAATCTCTAGAAACTGATTGAATTACAGCTGGCGGCTGTAGTTCAAACTCCCTATGTTAAATATGATATAGATTATTATATCGTACACAAAATAGTTAAGATGCTGAAAAAAATTTAATACTTACCCCTCTGCTCTAGGTACCAGATACACAGCGGGACGTTGTATCGGCTGCGATGGGTCATTACCCTCGCCTCCTAATGAATGGAAAGAGCTCCTCCTTCTGAACAACATGATACCTATCACAGACACATCATTTTAAAAGAGAATAATATCATAATAATGAAATGTATTGTATAATAATGACATAAATGACATAAAGTGCATAAAGTTCAAGATATACCTAATTCAGATTGGTTCTCATATTCCAACGGTAAGCAGAATACATTGCATTTTTAATATAAATTGGTTAATAAATGACATAAATGGTAATGACATAAACGACGATAAGTAGATTCGGCTTCATATATGACATAAATTACATAACTTGTAAAATAAATCTCATCAATTACATAAAGTAGATAATACATAAGAATTCAACATAATATTTGTATCAATCCTCATCATATTTTGATTCAGATTCGATCTCATATTCTATGTTATTTTTCCTCCTACTCTCAAATACTTCTACCAAAATGTTTGATTCATTGTTCAGATGCCCAAAATCTGTACGATCGTCCGTTATTATTATTTAATTACTTTGCTCAAGATTTGCTTAATAAGCTTGTTCGTCTAGAATACTCTTCCCATCAAACGTAAATCTTTCCTTTGTTTTAAAAACTGCTGACCAATCTGCTTTATCTTTTTTAGAGACGGATAAGAAGCATAATAAACTTACAATGCTTGTTTTGCTAGTACAAAAGGATTGTACTTGTGATAATGCGATATATGCTTTATTTCAATAAGATTATTATCCTTATGCACATTAATTTCAAAAGTGCATCTAAACAGAAAAACATCCACTGAGGGTCGTGAGAAATATGTCGTTTGCAAAATTTGAGTTAAAACGCCATAATATCATTTATGTGATTTTTTGGATCATCACTACCTTTAAGAAATACACCTATATTACTATTTAATTTTTCCGCACCATATTCTTTGGTGTTAAATTTATATCCCTTGATGAAATATATTGGATATTTCTTGACATTTCTTTTTGGTCCCAACACAAGATGTTTCAATCCATTATCGACCACACAATTTCTCGGTTAATAAACATACTTTCAAAACCAATCCGAAATTCATTACTGAAATCTCCGTGTGGATGTTCACTTCATAGAAACTACATATGTAAATAAAATATAGCATTAAATTCTATATGTGCATGCATTATTGAGATGAATAAATCAAAAATTAATATTTCATGTTACCTAAAAATGGTGTAACCTCAGCACAATTAAGAAGAATATAAGTGTGTGCTACATGAAGATCTCTATCGTCTAACCATACTCTACATATTTTCCAAAAGTTCAACCATATTGTCTAAAAATAGATAACATTGTTTGAGGGAACTCTTCTTTGTCGTCTTCATCATTATGTGGAACACTTTCAAATGATATATTCACATAATCACTGAAATAGTGAGAGGGAAAGAATGAAGCTTCTTCTTCGATGTAAGATTTACATATCGAACCTTCAACTCATGTTTTTTGCTTCATTTTTTTCTTTAGATGATTCAAGTATTTATGAAAAATTAATTTACATTAACTTTAACTTTTGAATGTAATTAAATTAATAGGTAACATATTTTATACCTCTCGAATGGATACATCCATCCATATTGCATAGGACCTTGAAGTTGTGCTTCAGATGGGAGATGAATATGTAAATGTTCCATTACATTTAAAAACCTAGTGAAAATATTTTCTCCAATGTGCAGAGTAATATAGGAATATCTTCTTCAGTTTTACATAAATTTTGCACTTTTAATGTAGTCGAACAAAGCTCTTTGTAAAGCAGACTAAGTTCCGTTATTACCTTCCAAACTTTTAAGGGCAACAGTTCTTTGAATACAACGGGTAAAAAATTTTCCATCATCATGTGATAGTCATGGCTTTTCATTCCACTCAATCTACTGCTTTTAAAATCAACACATCTATGAAGATTTGATGAAATCACATCAAGAAATCTTAATTCTTCCGCCCATTTTAACACAACTTTAACTTGCCTATTTTCTAACTCATAACAAGCTTTAAGTTTATTTACTGTCGTTTGGTTTCATCTGAAGCTTAGGACGTTTGCATAATTCTTGTATATCACGTCCTGATTTCAAATCGTTCTTAGTCTTCCCCTTGACATTCAAATTTTTGTTAAAAACATTATCAAATGCATTTTTCTCATTGTGCATCACATCAATATTATGACAAAGCATAAGATCTTTCCAATAAGGAACTCCTAAAATGTATTTTGTTTGCACTACTTATGAATAGTCGATTTACCTGCAATTTTTGTTGGTGCTCCAGTTTCATGTATCTTTGGATAGTCCCTTACAAGCTCGTATATGTCTTCGCTTGACCATATCATTGGTGGTTGTCTGGTTTCTACTCTATTAGCTAAAAAAAATTTCTGTCTCCTCTGAAGGGATGGATGACATGGAAAAAAACATCGATGGCAGTCAAGCTTTGAAATTTTCTTACCATTCGGTAAAGAAAATACCCAAGTTTCTTCCATGCAACAAGGACAAGCTAGACGACCGGATGTACTACATCATCAAAGCATTGCATAGGTAGGAAAATTACTTATATTCCACAACAAAGAAGCAAACATATGGAAAAAAATTCTTTGAAACGTTCCTTCGTTCTACAGTGTTTCTAACTTCACAATCAATGGTTGTATATAAACATCGATTCCTTGTGTCGGATCGTTGGGGCCAAGAACAACAACAGTAAGAAACATTTTTATTTTCTTACACATCCATGGAAGTAAATTATAAGATGTGATGATAATGGGCCAAGGTGAATATTTAACACTAAATTGAGAAAATGGTAAAAAACCATTCGTACATAATCCAAGTCTAACATTACGGCTCTCCGCTGCAAAATTGGGATAAGTTTTGTCGAAATGCTTCTATGCTTCTCCATCGGATAGATGTGTCAACGTACTTTCTTTTGTCTGTTCTCGCACTATGTCATCTCATATGAGGTGCAATTATAGAAGACGCGTATAATCTTTAAAGCCTATGAGTAAAGGGCAATTAATGCATATGTTTGTATGAAACTTTCTTTCCCTTTTTTTTCTTGGTTTGTACCTTTCCTCGTTACATATTCTACACTTCCTAAGAGCGATGTCCTCCTTTCAAAATAATATGCAACCATTTAAACATGTATCTATTTTTTGATAAGGTAAACCAAAAGCCAACATAATAAATCGGTGATGTTGTATTTTCACTTCATCGCAATGTATTTTACGGTTACTAATAGCTGAGTGCCGCTTCTACAACCATCCTATAGAGATTTCTTAGCAGCATCCAATAAATGGTAAAAAATTCTACTTCAATATTTGGTTCTTCAACATTTACATTATTGTCATCAACTTCAACTGTAAGTAACATTGATCGTGCTGCGTCTTCAACCATATTTTCTATATATGGTCCATCATAACAATTTCATTACCAGCAATCTCTAATTCAGACTCTAAAGAAGTATGTGCTACAACTTCTCCTTGACGATCCCAAACATAATACTCTGGCACGAAATCGTTTTTGCACAAATGAACTTTCACAATATCAAGTAATACATACTAAAAATATTTACACTTACTAGTTACTACGCGGACAATGAATTTCTACATCTTTTCCGTTATTACTTAAAGCGAATTCAACAAATACGTGTGTGCCATTACAAAAATATTACTTTATTGATCCTCTCAATCCCCTTCTTTGATACATCCATCTCCTCCGATCAACAAAATAATCGATTATTTTTCCTGTTTAAAAAATATGACACAAATCAAAAATAAATATTGGTCATTCTATGAATTGACATTTTATTTTTCAATGTATTGATATGTATAAACTTATACGCGTCAATTTTACCCCGCTTAAGAATACAATATTAAAATTATGGTTTATGGTTTTCTTTTTTGCTACTCAGTCATCCTACTTTCCATTACGAACACAACAAACACTTACATTTCCTTCAATATTTCATTTTAAACGATTCAACAAATTTTCGGCAGCACTTCTCCTTTATTTCCTGCATTATATACAAATACATGCACATGAAACAAAAAAGAAAAGTGACGGCGAAATTTCGTGAGCCATTTAAAACGAAATAATGTACGAAATATAATTATTTTCTGTATTTATAACTTGTCCAATACAAGGACAAATCCAGCAAGTATTGTACCAGATGAATATAAATGTCTATTTTATGACAAAAATGAATATTTATATAACGATCATGTACAACATATGTCGAACAAGGTCAAAAACTCTCTAAAGGACATAATAAAAATGTAGTCTATACAAAAATTGGAAGTTTTATAGTTTGTCATCTTATTTATTATGTAATATATTATTGTTTGTAATAGTTGAAAATTTACTAATTTTATATATTTCAAAAAATCATTAATTTACCACAATATTCCATGTATTTTATCGAATAAGGTTGCTTCAATATTGTTGTCTTTTGCTAATGTAGTCAATTTCTTTTAAAGACTCATGCATTCATTTTTATACAAGTTAAGATGTTTAAAAGCAATGGACATGAATTCTAATTCCGACTGAAGTAGAATATATCTCTTTTTTTTGATAAGTAACTTGTTTTCAAGTTCTGTGGCTTATTCCAATTAACACAAGACAATGCTAGAAACAACACATGCATAATGGTTTACACATACACACAAAATCACAAATTATACCTACACTTTACAATTTCACGCTAAGAAATGAAATAGGTATACCATGGGATACTATAAACCATTGTAGACTATTAGAAATAATTAGAATCACTAATTAGGCCTAATTTATCAACTTATGCAAATATAATTTTATAGTAAAAAATAGATTTTTCATGAAAATAAGAGATTATGCAAGAGATTGGAAGCAATAGAGTGCGATTAGGCAGCCGTGGATGATCCAAAAACTTGAATTTGGGGATTGGAAGCAAGAAATTGGGTCCTAAGGGTTTTACACTTTTTTTTCATACCGAGGAATGAAAAAGAAAGGCCTCCGCTTAGGCCTGTAATTCGTGAATTTGCGACATCCTCCGACGGCCCCTAAGGCCCATAGAAAGTCGTCGCTATTGCAGCCTTTTCTAGTAGTGTCTAGCTTGCCGATCAATTACCAAGTCTTAAAAAATCATTCCAGTCACCAAAATACAAAATAAATAAAATAGGAAATACATAGATTTTGGTATTTTGATTTAACATCATTTGCCAAATTATCTACATTCACGGACCCCATAATTACACTTCTATTTCCATTCAAACGGAGATGGTAAAAGAGAGTACAATCATATTGCCTAATGCCTAAGGCTTAACAACACTCAAAATCACTACTAATATTTGCTTTTATAAATTATGAATTTAATTTAAGAGGGTAAAGGTTGGAAACTATCATACGTTATAAAATGGAGTAGAACCCTTCTTTACATGCAAGTTACTTTTGTTTCTCAAATCAATTTTGAAACCTTTTCATATTCCTTTTTGATTGCGAGTTAATTGTGAGAAATTTCCAAAGGTTTGTACAATTGATAGTGAATTATCTTTGCGTTCTTACGATATGCCTACATGATTAACTGCCCAATTGATTGTGAAATTTTCCATATTCTACAATTTTTGCATGTGGTAATCATTTTCGCACCATCTCCAAATTCTTTCATCATCTTTTTCTACTATTGATTGATTGATTGATTTTCTATATATATATATGTATGTATGTATGTATGTATGTATGTATGTATGCATGCATGCATGTATGTATAGTTGAAGCACGTAGGCAAAAGTATCCATGCTTTGATTAGTTTGGGGTTAGCACTTTACTGTTTGTAATAATTAGTACACGCCTTCAAGAACATTACCTTCAGTTTTTTAGATATATGTTAAGTTTACATACTTCTTCAGAGTTCGGGTAAACTGAATTTCCTTACTTTTGATAAATATTCAAGTTTTAATATCTTTCGGGATTCTTGAATTTTACTGATGGCCACATATTGTAGAAGGAGCAATTAGTTTCGTTATGGAATGCAAAATTGGATCAAGGATATTATTTTAAAGGATAGTTTTGGATAAACATAGTAAATTGTAAATGTTAGTATTTACATACAGTAAAATCAATATAAACGTAAACTAAAATGCTCGAAATTTTACAAAAAATTTCAACTCACTTTTTGCTCAAGACTTACTTGTAAAATAAATGCATATGCGTCTCGCATTAAGTAGTTAGTCGTATCGAGACATCGAAGTTTAGGTCCGGAACACTTAAGGTTACGTCAGATGATTTGTCAACTTAATCAATTGATTACGACCATATAAAAAGGCAACGTACCAAAAAAAAATTAAACTATTTTGGTTCAAATGTTATATTTTACGAATTTTTTTACTTTTAATTATAGATATTTACATTAAAAATGGAAAATGTCCTATACTTTAATGTTAATATCATTTTTTTCAAATGTCTGCACTGTTATTTGCTTCTAAGCTTGTGCTTACCAGTATTCACTGAGAATATTTGCTTTGTAAAGTGAATCTATGGACCGGTATCGATCCATAAACATAACTAAATTTCTTTATTTTCTTTCTTTCTTGGTATCTTCGCCATTATGAGAGTTGGAGGCAAAATAGTTAAATCGATCCATAAATCTGTACTAATCCATGAACTTGGCCATTTTTTTCTTCTGTGCATGCTTTATGTGCTCAGTCGTCTTTGAGACACTCATTCTTTCGTCATTTCATACTATAATTTCATCAAAATATTGTATAAGAAAAATACTGAATAACACTTACCCCAGAAGTACGCTTCAGTGAACTCAAAGTGTGATTTGAACCAAGACAAGTGACTAAATTCTGATCCATGTAGATGCTTTCGTTACTCAAATTGTTTTCCATGGAAAACTAATTTTTTATTGAGAATCCAAAAAATTTTCCCATATCGTCATCAAATCACGGCTTTTCGACATATATAAATATTGTAATTTTCTGGTCTACAGAGTTTTTTCATTTCGCTCATCATTGAAAATTGTTTGATAGTTGCTCTAGTTCTCAATCAGGTAGATGTACTTTCTCACCATTTATTTTTTACATTTATCTGTTATTGTTTTTACTGCTCGATGGATCTTACTAATCCATCCATCCATCGGTGTCGACCGATGCTTTAAATTCATATATAATTTAAACACTTCACATTTTTTCCACCTTATCTTCATTTTCGAAATAAAATCAAACTAGTTCTCGACCTAGACTTTATCAAGGCTTCTAATTTCAAATCCATCACTTGGTAATCCTTCTACTTGCTAATCAAAGATAGATCAATACTCAGATGTTGTATTCCGTGTCACATAACTGTTATCCTTACCATCCCCTTGCCCAAGCTGCCGCTATCGATTAACTTCCTATTCAGATCATAAATGAATTTCTAAATGAGTATATTTATATATTGTACATAATTTAAAATTATATCTTAGAAAATAAGAATTTCTTCCTAAAATGAAAATGACTCATATGAAATTGCAGAAGGTGATAGAAATGTTGATTAGAATGACAAATTATGGGAATACAATATTTCACTTCATTACCGGTATAATAGGCTATGTACAAGTATTTATATTATGCAACATACATCAATTATTTGATAAAATAGACTAGTGGGCTGAATACAAGGCCCAGACTGAAGTGCTATGACAATTTAATATAGGGTTCTGGAGACATCTTATTCACAATTCGCCCCTTCAATTGGATCTAGGGTTTCTTCCTCCATCTTTGTCTCTTCGCCGCCAATTCTAGTTCCGAGTTTTTCCTTCAATCTAGTGAAATTTTTTGTAGAAAGCGTCTTCGTTAGAATGTCTGCTCTTTGATAAAAGGCTGGAATGTTGTTTACTTTCAGTCTTCCACTTATAACTTTCTTACGAATGAAGTAAAGGTCGATTTCAATATGCTTCGATCGTGAATGTAAAATAGGATTTGCGGTGAGGGAAACTAAACTGAGATTGTCACACCAGATAATCGAAGTACTTTTGAGATCAATTTTGATTTCATGAAGTAGAGATTCTATCCATGTGATTTCTGCTACTGTACTGGCTATTGTACTCTGACTCGATGCTAGAGCGAGACACAACAACTTGTTTCTTGGAGCTATAGAAAATTAGGTAGTTGCCCAGGTAATTGCAATACCTCGATGTCGATCTTCGGACATTGGGATTGAAGGCCCAATCTGCGTTGAAGTAAGCTTGTATATTTAATTTCTTTATATTGTTAAAGATCAGACCATGATTTGAAGTCCCTTTCAGGTATCGTAAGATGTCTTTAACTGCTTTCCAATGTTCATTGAGAGATTTATACATGTATTGACATACTTTATTCATGATACAGCTTACATCTGGTCTGGTTATAGTAATGTATTGTAAAGCACCCACAATGCTTCTATATTGATTTTCATTTTCATTTGCTTCACCTCTGTCTTTTGATAGTTGAAGATTGCTAGTCATAGGAGTAGGTAATGAATTGGCATGATCCATGTTTTCTCTTTTTAGTATGTTTAGAATATATTTTTCTAGCATAAGAATAGTTCTATACTTAATTTCTGTATGACATCTATACCCAGAAAGTATCTTAGATCACCCAGATCCTTTATGCAGAAAGCTTGATCCAAATGTTTTATTGTCTAGTCTATTATTTTGTTATCATTCCTTGTAATAATAATATCATCAACATATATCGGTATGTATGTCATTCTGTCATGTTTGCATTATATATAAAGGGAGTTGTCTAAGTTTGTTGGTGTAAAGCCTGCTCCATGAATGTTGACTTGAATTTTTCATTCCATACTCGTGGAGCTTACTTTAGACCATAGATAGCTTTAAGTAGCTTACATACAAGTCTGTTGTTGACCTTTTTTTCATACCCTTTTGGTTGTTCCATGAATACAACCTCCTTTAGATCTTCATTGAGGAAAACATTATTACATCTAATTGTCTGATTCTCCATTTCCTGTATAGTGCGATGGTCAGAATGACTCTTATTGTAGTTGGTTTAACTACAGGAGAAAATGTTTCATTAAAATCAAAACCATACCGTCGATTGTACCCCTTAGCTACAAGTCTTGCTTTATATTTGGAAATTCTCCCACCAGGATTTCTTTTAATTTTGTAAGTCCATTTGCACCCAACTACATTGTTGTCTTTAGTTCTGGTTACAAGACTCCAAATTTTATTTTTAATGAGAGCTTTATATTCCTCATCCATTGCTTGTTTCCAGTTAATATTTACAATAGCATCCTTATAGTTGTTGGTTCAGTTTGATCTAACTGAGCATTGCACACTTTTGGCTTATATATTCCACTCTTTGATCTTGCGATCATATGATGTCCTGTGTTTGCAGATTGAGAACCATGTGCATTGATGTTATCATTTGTATGTTGAGACTTGAATGGAGACCGTTCTCCTTCCTCTAAGTGGATATCATTGTTCTAGCTTGCATTGTCAAGGGTGTTGGAGATCTTTTGAGAATCATGACCTGATCCAGTATCTTCTCTAGATACAGTGAGTTGTGATTCATTGCTTCTCTGTATTCCTTCATAAGTTGGACTGGTATTCCAGTCAGATAACAGGTATTGAAAGTAATGATGTGCTGCCTTTGTCATGTACTTTCTTTGTTGTTATGATATTTTCGTCTGCAAAAGGAAAAATGTATTCATTAAATACAACATATCTTGAGACAAATATTCTACCTTCATTACTCAAACATCTATATCCCTTTTGATTATTTCCATATCCTAGAAACGTGCAAAGGGTAGACCTTAGACTTAATTTATAATTTTTATGAGATTGAAGACATGGGAAGCACAAGCATCCAAATGTCTTTAGACTTTGATAGTCTGGTTTGACTCTAAATAGTACTTCAATGGGGTTCGAGTGTTTGAGTACTTTGGTAGGAAGTCTATTAATTAGATAAAATGCAGTGTTGAATGCATCTAGCCTATGGGCAGAGAGGCCTGAGCTAGTAGAGTTAGCCCTATCTCTACTATATGTTTATGTTTTCTTTCAACAATTATATGGGCACGTTGTTCTATGACCATTTCCCCTTTTCAGAAAGTATTCCCTTAGTGGTTTATATTCACTACCTCCATCGGTCTGTAATGTTTTGAGTTCACTGTTTATTTGCTTCTCTGCTTGTGTTATAAACTTTATCATAGCCTTGCACGCATCTGCCTTTGATTTTGAAAAATATATCCATGTATATCTAGAATAGGCATAAAAAAAAGATATATAGTACCTGTATCCGTAGTCAGAACTTATTGGTGCTGGCCCCCATAGGTCTATGGCCACTAGTTCAAGTTGTTTACTGATTTTAGTATTAGAATTTGCAAATGCTAACTTGTGGATTTTTTCCTAATTGACGGTAGGTACATATATATGGTAAAGATGCATCAAATGAAATGTTATTATTATTGAGCACTTGGTTTACAACATTCACACTAGGATGTCCAAGTTTACAGTGTCATAAGTCAAAGATTTCTTTGCCTTTGTTAACGTTTGATACAGAATTGTTACACCACATATTTCTAATTTTTCTTTTTCCTGTATTTCCAAAGTTGAACTTGTATAAACCCTTGTCCAGTTTTCCCTGTAACAATATGTCTTGATTCAGTAAGTCTTTAACTACACAAAATTTTAGATAAAAATCAAAATATACATTTTTGTCATTAGCAAATTCAGATATACTCACCAAGTTTTTCTTAATTTGAGGAGCTCTTAACAGGTTATTAAGGTAAAGATGTCTTTTACGTTTGATACTGCTAGTTCCAACAAGTGTGATGTTTATAGCTTCACCATTTCCCATATGTATAGTATGTGTACCTGTATATTCTTTATTGCGCAGGTTGAGGTTTTGAAGGTTACTTGTGAGGTGGTTGGTAGCACCTGAGTCCGGATACCAACCTTCATTTGTCAAGTTTTCTGTTTTGGTAAGGCTTTCTGAACCCAACTATTGCATTCTTGTGCCTTCTAACTGATTGCTTGATCTTTGGTCAATGTGTGCCATATTTGCACTTGATCCACCATTCTTCTGATGACTTGGGTAATATTCAGTGTTGAGTCTGAAGTAACATTGCCTTGCTGAGTGACCAGGCTTTTCACCAATTTGACACGTTGTATTGTTGTTGTTCCATATATTATTCCTACCTCTTCCTCTCTGACTGGTACCACCTCTTTGATTATATGAATCTTTTCTGAAATTTTGATTTTCTTGCCTTTTTTGTTGTATCTTGTTTCTCTAATTATATGCATAATTGATTGACAGTTCTGTTTATTTCCTCTGTTCCACCCATCCTTTATGAGATAGTAGAATTGAGTGAATGTATTGCATGTTGGGTAGATTTTGCTGTGATGAGATGGTTGCAAAAAAAGATTCATATTCCACATCTAGACTATTCAGTATAGTAAGAAATTTCTCTGTTTCTGACACTATGTGACCAGCAGTGTCAAGATGATCTTAGTATGACTTTACCTTGGTCGGATATTCTTTCATTGTCATGTTATCTTTCTTTAAATTCTGCAATTGTCGCTTATAATACATGATTCTTGCGGCTGACTGCGTATTGAATATTTGCTGTATTGGAGTCCATATCTCATTTGATGTCTTACATCCAAAAATTTAAGATAGTAAGCCTGAACTAACAGATGATAACAGCCATGTTGCTAATAGGCTGTCCTGCCTTTGATAGTTGATGGATTCTTTATTGATGATTCTTTCTCCTTTGTTGTTGGTGACCATTCTTGCAGGAATATTTACATTTCCATACAGATAATCTTTTAAACCATAGCCTCTTATGCTAGTTTTAACTTGATATTTCCATAATATGAAGTTGTTTTCATCTAGTGCAATGCTTACTAAGTTATTCTTCGGTTTGATAATACTACAGGAGTCTGTTTTGATGGCTGATGGTTCTTTATTGTTTGATCTTGACCCTTCCTGATTCTTGATTCCTCTTGATGTTGTGGATGATACACCATCATCTCCTGCCACAGTGGATTATCTAGAAGTGATGTTGAGGTTCTTGATATAGGAACTTTTGTGGTGCATCCAAGCTTGAGAATCTTGATGCAAGATGATGAGAATACTTATAGATGAGAGCAACCGAGGATGGTGGGTGATGATTCTGATCTGACATCTCCTCTAGATGGCTCAATGATGAAGCCGCGGTTCTCTGAAGAGATATAGGGGATGCTGAGAAAATTATTACTGTCGTTTGACAATTTTATGCTCTAATACCATGATAGAAATGTTGATTAGAATGATAAATTAAGAGAATATAATATTTCACTTCACTACTGATATAATAGGCTATTGTATAGCATACATTAATTATTTGATAAAATTGACTAATGGGCTGAATACAAGGCCCAAACCCAAAGTGCCATGATACAATTTAATGATGAAGCCGCGGTTCTCTGAAGAGATATAGGGGATGCTGAGAAAATTATTACTGTCGTTTGACAATTTTATGCTCTAATACCATGATAGAAATGTTGATTAGAATGATAAATTAAGAGAATATAATATTTCACTTCACTACTGATATAATAGGCTATTGTATAGCATACATTAATTATTTGATAAAATTGACTAATGGGCTGAATACAAGGCCCAAACCCAAAGTGCCATGATACAATTTAATATACGGTTCTGGAGACATCTTATTCACAATTTGTACTGACCTATAAATTTCAACGATTTTTATAATGTAATTAACCAAATTTTTCTTCAAAATTTAATAATACAATTTAATAATAAAAATTTGATATTTGGAGTACGTCTATTTTGACATAGCAAATGCCAGATTTTCATCAGAGAATATGGAAGTTTATTTTATTGTGTAATTTTGTTTAATTTGAAATCAGTTAATTTCAAGAAAATAAAATACTATCGAAATCTGAATATTTTTACATAATAAAATGTAAATCATTTTCTAAGTGGGACGTCATATTTTGTTTCGCCAAATTTGGATTGCTCTAGCCCCGTTTATCATATTTTAAACGAATTAACAACAGTTTGGCAGCAAAATTAAGTTTTGATAGGATGTTCGTATTGCGGATATCTATGTATCATTCTATTCGTCTCGTCGTGCTAATCTCCGCAGTATATTTATTTGTATGTTTCAGTGTCTGGTACGTGGCGAAAACCGTGAAACGGTTAGCCAAACCAGTAACCAGTTTTGAACCTTTGGTGTTCATTTTGTCCTTTCGTGTATCCAACGTGAGAAATTGAATAGCCACTTACATTTATTATTCATGGATTCACGTTTTGGACTACTGCTATTCGCTATGTTTCAAAATATATCTGTTCTTTTGCATCTATCTCCTTGCTTCTATTCATTTGCTTAAAGAAAAATATAATAATAACAGTACAAAATTGTTTATATTTCCTAGCTTGCTCATCTTCCTCTTGCTACAAATTTGGTATCGTGCTCATGAATAGTTCATATCTACCCATGCCGACACCCATGCATGCTTGCTCGATCTTTCATTCCTCTACCTCTCCCATACGCTACCCTCAAACACCACCACCACCCCATCAACTGCTGCCCTAGGATCCATGAGCATGTCGTGCAACCTCCTCTCCACCTTTGCCATGTCCGCCTCCACGCGACACACAGCACCACGTCCCCTCTAACCTTCAGTCTTCTCTTCCTATCCCATTCTCCAAGTTTTCCTCCCCACCAACTAGCACGTGCACGGCCATCCAAGTGACAAACCCACATCAGCCTCCACTCGACAACAATCCACCACCCACGCCACCTTCTCCACCTGCCTCACACCGGAAGACCCCTGTCACAACAATAACCGAGCAACCCGACCCATTCACTTCCCTACATGACCTTCTTTCCCCTTCCCTCCACCTATATCCGCAGCACCACATCACCAGACCCAGTCACCTCTGCCTTTCACTGGCTCTGACCACATCCACCACAGCAGCCCGCATCGAGTCTGCCTGCCTTCCCTCTGTCCACTTATATTTATTTGTTTTTACTTTTACAATTTTCTGTTTATACATATACTTTACAGTTTTAAATTATGTGTTTATATTCATATTTCTTTGTTTACCGCTTATATTAAAAGGTATATATATACATGTTTTCTGTTTAGAGTTGTATATACTCTCTGTTTAAAGTTGGATATAATCTGTTGTTTTGAGCAACTTAAGTCCGACATGTGTGGATGCAAATGATTCGAAATACCAGGTCGTTACAAGTGGTATCAGAGCCCTGGTTTAGGCAAAACTTAGCATATGGAGTAAACTTTAATTATAGATCACCTTCTTTCGAGTTTGAATTTCTTCCTTTTTAATTCGGATTTCTTTCGAACTTTGGAACCCTGCCTTTTTTAAAATCCATCCTTGTTTTTTTTGTTCATGTACTTTTTATAATGGAGTATCCCATGGCTTCAACCTCAATTGGCACCTTCATCCTTGTGTGTCTAATCACATCGGCGATCTCGCCAACCTCTTTATGATTTGTAAAGGGGTGAAATTCTTTTACAATAGGCGTCGATTCACCTCGATTTCTATATCCTCGGTTTGAGGCTTTATCTCTTGTCTAGACCAAATCATCTCTCTAATAAACAACCAGGGAAATTCCCTTGTGATCGAATGTCGAATGGTCGGGATTTGAAGGTAGTTTATCTTTTCTGCCTAGTGATCATGACTTTCCCGTTAGTCAGGGATTATCATGATGTTGGTGAGGTCAATTCTTTTCTCCTTAAACAGGAATTTGAATGCCACAATCAATCTTATTCGTGGAGTTTAACCTGTTACCTTTCCCCGAACGAATAGTTTCTTTGAATGGTTAGACATGCCTTTTGGATTAACCAATGCTCCTGCCTTCTTCATCAATCACATGAAATCGTGTTTCCCATGATGTTCTCAACAAGTTATCTCCTTTTCTTTGATTATATTCCCATCTTTCCTTAGTCTCGATTGACCCAGTTATGGTCCCCCGTAATTAATATAAGTCTATCAATCCTTTTTCTTTTGTAATCTTCTCATCCCTTCGAGCTATCTTCGTCGTTAGAATTCTCTTTGATTCGGTTTCCTTTGAAAATTTGAATCTCTAGTATCCATCCTGAAATTATCATGTGAGGGATTGTATTTGTAATTAATATAAAACCATGTTTTACATTACGTTATTTGAATTATTAAGTTTGATTTGGGGTTTTGATCGATCCATTTGGCCAACGCTATCGATAGGAATTCCAAAACTCTTGAACAGAGCAAACTAACACAATATTGTTTTCAAAATTAAAAATGACATAGTTATGTATAATTATATTTTATTTATATAAAGGTATAACTTTTCTAAAATTAGATAGTTAAATGAATTGGTTATTAGAAATGATAAAATTAGATTACCATTTATTGATTTGTCAACATTCCTAAACTATTTACTATTGTTGTATGTTATAAGGAGATGAATTTTTAAAACATGGTTTATAAATCTAATTTGCAAATGAAATGAATTTAAATATAGAATTTGAGGATTAAAATTTTCGGTACTTTTCAAAATAGGTTTTAAAAGTTTAGAGAAAAATATATCTAGTATTTTCGAAAGAAATTATTTCCGAAGAAAAAAAGTAAGTCAGTACTCTTCTCTTTATCAGTGTAAAATAATTTCGGTGATGACTGCAGCATCATGACATTCATTTTCAAGTCTTAAATTAGAGGGAAAAATAGATTTGATTCAAATTTCTTGGTTATAATACGAATAATAAAAAATATATATGTATATATTTATTTCAAAATAGTTTAAAGTGAAACCAGAAATTAGATTCCCAAATTCAATTTAGGTGATGGTTTTCAATTATTGAAATAAAGCAAAATTTTGAATAATTAGGGTGTTTAAAATGAGAAATGGAATTTAAAACAACTTGAAATAGTTGAAATAGTAGAATTAGGATAAAAATAATATGTGCTAGGTATATGTAATTGTAGGTTATACAAGAAAAACTTAAGTAATAAGATGTTCAAATTAAAATTTGGATTAATGAAAATATTGTAAATAAAAGGGTAAAGTTTGTATTATGCTCAATTACACTCAGTTACACTAGTAAAACTTACCTAAGAAAAGTTAAAATGTTAATAAACATATGTAATTGAATAATTTACAATATAGAATGTAAGTAATAATTCGACCAAAATGAAATTTTGGTCAAGGGAAATTTATAAATTAAAATTTGAGTGGATATAATAATGCTTATACAACTTATGTCATAAGAAATGTAACTGAAATAAAATTGAAAAATAAAAGGAAAATTCTAATTAAGTGAATAAACGTTGATCGATTAAGAAATAAATGAGGTAAATGTAAATAAATTGTTAAAGAAACAAATAAGTGAACATAACTAAAATTGGAGATGAATATAAATACAATTGAAAGTGAGTTAACTAGAACAATAATAATAAATGTATATTAAATAAGTAATGAAATGAATAATATTAACTCTTGAAATTGAAATCTATATGGTTTTAAATAAACTGTTTTATCTGGAATTATGAATTTTGAACCTATCTTTCTTTCTGGTCAATTCTATTCTCCTATCTTGTTTCTTTTCGAGGATGAAAAGTTTTGAGTGGGGGAGAGTGTAAAGACCCGTAAATTTCAATGATTTTTATAACGTAATTAACTAAAATTTTCTTCAAAATTTAGTAATTCAATTTAACAATGAAGATTTGATATTTGGAATGCCTCTATTTGACATAGCAAATGTCAGATTTTCATCAGAGAATATGGAAGTTTTTTGTTGTGTAATTTTATTTAAATTTAAATCAGTTAATTTGAAGGAAATAAAATATTTTTGAAATCTGAATATTTTTACATAATAAAATGTAAATCATTTTCTCAGTGAGAAGTCGTATTTTGTTTTCGCAACATTTGGAATGTTTTAGCCCCGTTTATCTTATTTTCAGCGAATTAGCAATAGTTTGACAGCGAAAATTGAGTTTTGATAGGATGGTCGTATCATGGATATATGTGTACCATTTTGTTCGTCTCATCGTGCTGATCCCCGTAGTATATTCACTTATGTGTTTAGGCGGCGAAAACCATGAAACCGTTAGGCATATCGGTACCTGTTTTTGAACCTTTGGTGTTCCTTTTGTCCTTTCGTGTATCCAACATGAGAAATTGAATGGCCACTTGCATTTATTATTCCTGAATTCACATTTTGGACTATTGTTATTCATTATGTTTCGAAATATATATGTTCGTTTGCTTCTATTTCCTTACGTATATTCATTTGCTTAAAGTAAAAATATAATAATAATAGTACGAAACAGTTTATATTTCTTAGCCTGCACACCTTCCTCTTGCTACAAATTTTGTCGTGCTCATCAACAGTTCATAACTACCGATGCCGAGACCTACGCCTGCTTGCTCGATCTTCCACTCCTCCACCTCTCCCATCCGCTACCCTCAAACACCACTACCACCACCCCATCAACCACTACCCTAGCCTCCATGAGAATGTCGTGCATCCTCCGCTCCACCTTTGTCAAGTCCGCCTCCTGGCGACACACAGCACCACGTCCCTTCTGACCTTCTGCCTTCTCTTCTGTGATATCCCGGAAATTTTAGCAATATCAATTTAATAATCTGTATTTAAAATTAAATTGATTTGATAAAATTTTAATAAAAATTTACTTGATTTAATAATCCAATTAAATAAATGTGTAATTTATGAATTTTATCTTTTAAAAGCTAATAATTGTATTCCTATTTATAATGTATGTATATATATATATATATATATATATATATATATATATATTGTGAATAGATAAGTTTTGAGGTGAAGTTAAATAAACAAATAAAATATGGTTTTTAAAATTCTAATATTCATTTGACAATTTGAAGATTTTTATTTTATTTAATAAATGACTAATTGGTTTAAAATACTTAAAGAAATTGTTTTAAATTGTATAATTGTATTTTAAACATGGTTTAAATTTTTATAAGATAAACAAAAGTTTATTTTATTTCTTTTTGAATATAGCTTAATAATTATAATTTGGAATTATTTAAAAATTTAAAAATACCAATTGTATACTAAAACATTAATGTAATTAATTAAGTTAAATAAGATAAGTAATTTATAACTTCTCTTATAAATTATTTAAAATTAATAAATATGATATTTTATAATAATAATAAATGTATAAATGTAGATATGTTTTTAAAGACAATATTATTATTTTTAAATTTAATATGTTAATATAAATTAGTTTTAAGTGGAATTTTAATGTATAAATAACATTTGAATTTAATTTAATTTTGAAATTAAAATTAATAAATATATGTAGATCTTGTAAATAAGTTTTCACTTTTATGTAAAAAAATATATTTCATTTTCATTAAAAAGAAATACATATACATTTATTTATGAAACTATTATATATGTATTTAACAAAGTAAAGAGAATTTCATTTATAATTAAAAAAAAAGTATAAAAAAATATGTATAAAACAAGTGTTGATATCCTAAGTAACTAATGAGACATGTGTTATCATATTAATATAAGTTTGAGACAAGTGTCTTTTATTTTGATTTTCTTTTAATTTTTAAATAAATCATTTATACCTATATAAAACATGTTTTCTTCAAGCTCTTCCTTTTCTAAATCTTCATTTTTTTCAAAGTTAAGAAGAAGAAGAAAAAAATCTCAGCTGAAAACAAAATTTGTTTACAAACTCTCAAAAACCAAAATTTCATTCAAAGATCTTGAAATTACTCCTCTCTAACCAAAATCCATATCAGTAATTCATCCTAAAAAAAAAAACAAAATCTGGAAATTCTTTTTAAAACCAAAATCTGAAGTTCCTTCCATATTCATCAACTTGAAAATCATTCTACAAAACTCCAAATGCATGCAACTGCAAGTTTACAAATTCAAGCAATTTCAAATGAATCTAGGTTTTTGCCTTCTGCATTCTGGAAATCAACAGAAAGGCTTACCTGCATTCTTTAAACCAGAGGTCTGAAGCAAGTTTTATTAAAATTTAAAGCATTCAAATTAAAGAGGTTCAAAAGCATCTAGGGCCAAGCATGCATGCAAGTTTAATTCAACAGCAACTCAGTTTTTAAGCATGGAAGTAAAAGTTTCCAATTGCAAATTTTGAAATCAGTTTCAAAATCTCTGCATCTGTTTCTTGCTATTCCCAGGTGAGTAACATCACTGTTATTAAATGTATAGATAAATAGTTATGTTGCCTGATATCTATGAAAACAAGTATGTTTAGGAAGGAATTTATAATTTTAGCTTTGTATGAAATATGGTTGTGTAGATAACTGTATGTTTGAAACCTTTCTGGTATAGTTCCAGATTCAAAAAGATAAACTGATAAAAATAGATTAAATATATATATATATATATATCATATGTTAGTAATTCAACCTATGACTTAAACATTGAACCAAATATATGTTATATATCATAAGCTAAGTTTAAATTTTGTTTAAGTTAGAAACAATTAGAATTGCCTCTTTAAGAAATAAGATATCAGATCAATCTTTAAATAAGTCAAAATTCAAATATCATGATTCTTGTATTTAGGAATCTAACTCAATCTCTTAAATCAAAATTGAATTTTTAAAACTAAAATCACTGTTTTTAGTGAAGAGGTTTGGATATATTTCTGGTTTAACCAGAAAATAAGAATTTAGTAATTTATGATGAACTCAGTAGTTTGGGGGATCGGAATTTCTTCCGATGATGGACGAGTGATGGGTGAGTGGAGGAAAAATAGTGGTGGAGGTGGAAGATCATCGAAGTGACGGTGGTGGATCGTCTTGTTCTGTAAACCTAGTTTTGATGGGTTTTGATTTTTCGATCAGTACTGAATCTCAAGTTGATCGAGTGTGATGAGATTCAGGTAGATGAAGGTAGGCATGTTGAGGGAGACGACGCCGGAGTTCTAGGGGCCACGATGATCGGAATGTGGACGGCGACGAAGTTCCAGGTTTGAGATATAATGGTGCCTGTTGTTGCCAGGTTCTGGTTTGGGATTCTCGAATTTGATTTCGAGTGTTTTGAGTGATTTTGATGATCGCGAGGTGATGTAGGGGTGGTCGACGATTGCTTGTTGCCTGGGTGGAGGCTGGAGGTGGCCAAGACCACCGTGCATGTGCACGGTAAAGAAGATGGTGACAGGGAACTGTTTGGGTTTGCAGTGTTTAAGACTCGAGATTTACTCGGGTAAGTCGAGTTTTTACTCGAAGTTGAGTAAGGATTTACCCGAAGTAAATCAAGGGAAGCTCGGTCATTTTCTGATGTTAACAGGTTTCTTTGAAAACCTATATAAATTTTCAATTCAAAGATTTGTTTTAAAATCTGAAGCAGTTTTAAACAAGAATTTAAAATTTAAATTTAAAAAGGTATGGTTTTCAATCTAAGTTGAATTCCAGTTTTAAATTTAATTCAATTTTTTTTAAAATAAATGTTTACAGGTTTCTTTGGGAAACCTGTATATTTCCAGTTCATAAGGAAATTAAGTTTTAAAATCTGGAACAGTTTTTTTTAAAACAGGAATTTAAAACTTAAATCTAAGAAGTAGAGTTTTCAAACTAAGATTTGAATTCCTGTTTTTAAATTTAATTCAAACTTTTTAATGGTAAAATGTTTAACAACTTTAAAGAGTTTGCTTAAATTGAATTTAGAGATAAGGTTTTAAAATTTAAAATAGAAGATTTAAACATAAGTTTAAATCTGGAAACAAGATTCAAATTTGAATCATGTTTTAAAAATAAAAGAAGTTTTTTTTAAATTTTGAAATGTTTAAACAGCTTTTGAAATTGAATCATATTTTAAATATGATTTGTATTATAAATATGGGTTTAAATTTCCTTTAAACTTCTTTATAATATGAGAAATTATTTAGCATAAGTTTAAAAAGGTTTTAGAATGTTTTTAAAACTTTGATAGGTTAAGTTTGATTTCATTTTAAATTTAAAATTTAAATTGTAAATTGGAAACAAATTTTAAGATAAGTTGTTTTAAAATACTTTATTAATGATTAAGTAATCATCAATAAGAAATGTTTTATTTTTAAAGTAAATTAAAGATTTAATGATCTTTGTATCATTAAAATTAGTAATTTAAATAATTTAATTAATTAATTTGTTTAATTAATTAAAGATTTGAAATTAATTAATTTAGGATAATTAAATTTGTAATTAATTTAAGTTAATTACTTAAGAAAGGTAATTAAGAATTTGTTAATAAGTTAATGAAGGTCATTAACTTGTGATTATTTATTAATTAATTAATGTAATTAATTTTGATAATTAATTGGATTAATTAATTTAAATAATCAATTATGAAACTTAATTAAGTAAGATTACTTTATGGAAATAATTAAAGATATTAATTACTCTTTATAATTAATTTGTTAATTGGTTTAGTTTAAATTAATTAATTAAGTTTAATTAATTTAGAATAGTCATTGAATGGATTGATAAGTAATCAATGAGGAATAATTACTTAGAGAAGTAATTAAGATAAGTAAATTACTGGAGATAATTAATTGAAGTATGGTATTTTGGGATTAATTACTTTGTGTAAATAATAATGATGATAATTACTTTGTGAAAGTGATTAAAAATTAATTACTTAGTGTAATTAATTTAAGCATTAATTGATTAAGTTATTTGAAATAATTAAGTGATGTAATTAATTAAGAGTGATTAATTACTAATGAGATTAATCAAGATTAATTAATAAATATAATTAATTATTAAATGTAATTAATTTAGAAGTAATTATGGAAGTACTTAATGGTAGTTAATTACTAAATGTAATTAATCAAGAATGATTAATAATTGTGATTTAATTAAAGGTTAATTACTTAATGTAATTAATTTAAATAAGTAATTAATTTAAATTTAATTAAGGATCATTAATTAATATAATTAATGATGTAATTAAGGATTAATTAATTAAGATTTATTAATCAATGATAAGTGATTAAGGAAGTAATTAATTAATGTAATTAATTAAGGACTAATGTAATTAATTATAATTAATTAATTAATGAAGTAATTAAAGATTAATTACTAATTTTGGTTAAGGATAATTAATTTGTAAAATTAATTAAAGATAATTACTTGAATGTAATTAAGGGATAATTAAACTAGGTTGATTTATTAAGGTAATTAATTTGAGGATAATTAATTGATTGATTTGTGATCAATTAATGATTAAGTAAGCAAGTTTTAAAATGAGGAAGTAATTAATTTAATTCATTTTAAATTAATTAAAGATGGGTAATTAATTTAATTCACTTTAAATTAATTAGAGATAGAAGTAATTAATTTAAATCATTTTAAATTAATTATGGATGGTGTGATTATGGATCCTTGCTTATGAATGGATGATTAGGTTTGACTTGAATGGTTTGAATCTCAGACATGAGATAAATAGTGTTGTATGTTATGGATGCATTGGTTGCATTGTAATGATGATATAAGTATCTATTGTGTGATAATATAGATTATCAATTTGTGATGACTACCTGTTTATGATAATATTGATTATCTATTATGATGATATGAATTATCTATCTGCGTGTATATAGATAATTAGGATTGAATTGTTATAAACTTAAAACAACTTGGACCTAAAAGACACGCTTTGGATTTCGATGAGACCGGGATCGGGTTTCCATATTTGGATATCTGAAAACTACATCGATTCCAATTTACGTTAGGTCGTGAATCCAAGTGGAGCAAGTGAAGACTCGAGGTGTAAGGGCTATACGTCAGTATAACTCTGTGTGTGATTCCGTAATGAGTTTGACGGAATAGTGCTTATAGATTCGAGATGGTGAATCAGAGTGCAAGGGCTATGGTCGTTGACTCTGAGGGTGATTCCAATAATGAGTGCAACGAGATAGTGCCTTCGGTTTCATTCGAACCCGGAACGAACTTGTATGGATTGAATGCTTTCATAACATCGTCAGGGGATGATGAGCATTCTAAGATTTGATGTCCTATAAAGGTAATCGTAGCCTCAAGCCTCATCAACCGGGAATGGCTAAAACAGGGGAGGTGCAGCAAGGCTTTGTGGGTAGCCCCCACTTGAGAGCAAGATTTACTCCTGTCTAGAGGTCTCTTTTTATTTCGGCTGTGTGGGCGGTTGATTCGCGACAACTGCCGGGGTTGTCTTATTCAGAACTGTTCAATAAGGAACGGGTCCGGCCTTGTGTTGCAAGGGAGCGGGCGTACTCCTCGGTACGGTGATCTAGGCCACGTACTGTGACGGGCGGTACCCCAGTAGCCCTGCCATTGTATGGAATCCAAAATCCAATAAGTGCCAACGGTTTTGATTGTATTACCCACTTTTGTGGCTAGTAGCTGGTATTTAATAAATGTAACAATTTCGGCTATTTCTTATTTATTTGAAAACCCTAGACCCTATTATAATATCACTGGATTTCCTATCAAATGTTTTCGTTAGCGTTAGGTAAAAACTTTTCCATGTTTATGTGTGGGAAGTCTTACGTGATACCTTTCTTTTCAAAAGGTTTTTGAAAGTTAAGCAACTTTAACCTGTTACTCACACCAGACCCATGTCTGACCCGGAGTTTATTTTTTGTTTTTCATAAACTCTTGGGTACTCAAATTTTTACGAGTAGCCAAGGGATTCAGGTTAGCTTTGACAAATTGTGGAGGAGCAATGGAGCAGGAGGCTTCTGCGTGTAGATATATATAGTTTTCCGCTGTGTTTTCTCTGAGTTGTCTCTGGTACTGATTTGAGTTGTAACAACTAGACAGGTGTTTGTAACTGTCTAGTATGTGTTGTATTATCTGTGTACTCTGATAGTGTTTGTAAACTATGTAAATATTTCATGTTATTAATATAATTTATTCGTTCCGCTGTTTAGATTCTGATGTGTTGTTTCTCCTTTCTTCTCTTTCTTTCTTTTTCTATCCCTTTCTTTCTTATTAGCGATGCGACTTCCTGGAGTTTGGAAGTTGGGTCGTTACAGTGGTATCAGAGCATTAGGTTGAGTGAATACCTAGGCTCTGGAGTGGTGTCTATCTTGAGAAAGCGTATTTGTAGTTTTGATATATATCTATATATATATTTATTATTTCTACCTATCTGTTGGGTTACCTGTTCAGGTTTTTCCAATATAAATTATAAAGGTAGATAAGGTAGTGATGTGTGTAGCACGATTACTACCATTGGTTGGAGTTTGAATGTTTGAGGTTGGAAGTGAATTTGTCGAGACTGTAGACCTAATACCGTCTCGAGTGAGTTGTGCAGTGGTGTAGAGATTTAATCGATCTCTGAAGGAAACCTGTAAAGGTTCAGAGTTCATCTTTGAAGATGGATGAGTTGAGTTTGGATCTGTCATTTTGGCAGAAGTGTGTGATGTTATTTTGATACCTCAGGTAGTAGTAACTGCGTGATGAGATGGAGTGAATATGGATGTCTCCGAAGATGTTTTCTTTGGAACAAGTTTTAGGGAGATATGTCTGCTTCAGTGTTGTGGCTGAGTTCAGCAGGATGTGGTGGTTGGCTTTGAGGGCCGAGTTTCTTGAAGGACTTCAGATAAGGAAGTTTTGGCATTGGTGTCAGCAGTGCAACTCGGAGTGTCTTTGTTGGCAGAAGTTGACTGGCTAAGTAGTTTCTGAAGAAGGAGTTCAGAAGTAGCAGAGTGGACCCAATACTTTATTGGATTAGCTAATTAAGAGTAAGCTGTTCTGTTTGGTAAAGAGAGAACGGTTTTCTTTGGGAATTGGTCTCTATTGATCGCAAAAGTGATTTGCGATAGTTTGAGTGTTCTTTCGAGGTATTGAAGAATTTTTGGTTGTCTTCTAAGAAGTCGGAAGTTTGTCCACTTCTGAAGATTGAGTTTTCTTATTGTCTGGATTCCAGGAGGGCTACCGGTGAATCAGCTAGTAGAAGGATGATTTATCGAGATAGGTTTGGTAAGGCAGCTCAGGATTGCTAGAACTTTTGAGTTTTCTTGGATATGTTGAGCCATATTTCTGGGAAGTGATGTCCAGTTTGTGCTCATATTCTTCATCAGCGGTGTTTTCTGTGCCAGTTCGGAGTTGTGCAGCGGAAGCAGTTTGGGAGTATTTCTGTTTTGTCTTTTCTGGATAGAAGAAGTGAGTTTGTTCTTCTGATGTTTGAAGAGTAGAGTTGGTGATCTTGGTCTTGATTGATCTTGAAGAGATCATTGGGTTGGAATGTTTTTGGTTCTGTTTGTTTCTTTTTAGGGCATCAGCGAAGGTTAAGCTAATCACTTTGGATGTAGGAAGCCCAGGATCGTTAAAAGATTTTGTGGTTTAGGGACGAAGGAATTTGGATTCCGGAGTCGGAGTTTTGTTTTGGATCTCTTCTGTGTTTTGGTTGGATTGGTGGTTGGTTTTCAAGAGTTGAATTGCCAGTTTGGATAATTGGATTTATGAGTTTCACGTATCTCTGAGGGAGTACGTGTATGAGTTATCTCTGGAAATGGATCCAGCTGTTCAAGAAGGTTTGATTGTTAAGTCAGACTCATTTGTAGTCTGATATCTTGTCTAGTTCTGTAGATCTAGATGAGTAGAAGAGCTCTGTAGCTTCGTAGTTTAGATTGTTTGGATTCTGTAGGGCGAGTATCCCGGTATATATATATACTTGGGGAAACTCGAGAAGATTTTATCCAGAATTTTATCTGGATAATTAATTTGTTTGACTAGATAGATTGGCTGTTATGGTTGTTAGCATATAATTGATGTATGTTTGTGATTTAAAATTTAAAATTTTAAATGGGTTATTAAATTACTTTTTCTTTTAAATTTCGGGGACGAAATTCTTTTAAGGGGGGAGGAATGTGATATCCCGGAAATTTTAGCAATATTAATTTAATAATCTGTATTTAAAATTAAATTGATTTGATAAAATTTTAATAAAAATTTACTTGATTTAATAATCCAATTAAATAAATGTGTAGTTTATGAATTTTATCTTTTAAAAGCTAATAATTGTATTCCTATTTATAATGTATGTATATATATTTATATGTATATATTGTGAATAGATAAGTTTTGAGGTGAAGTTAAATGAACAAATAAAATATGGTTTTTAAAATTCTAATATTCATTTGATAATTTGAAGATTTTTATTTTATTTAATAAATGACTAATTGGTTTAAAATACTTAAAGAAATAGTTTTAAATTGTATAATTGTATTTTAAACATGGTTTAAATTTTTATAAGATAAACAAAAGTTTATTTTATTTCTTTTTGAATATAGCTTAATAATTATAATTTGGAATTATTTAAAAATTTAAAAATACCAATTGTATATTAAAACATTAATGTAATTAATTAAGTTGAATATGATAAGTAATTTATAACTTCTCTTATAAATTATTTAAAATTAATAAATATGATATTTTATAATAATAATAAATGTATAAATGTAGATATGTTTTTAAAGACAATATTATTATTTTTAAATTTAATATGTTAATATAAATTAGTTTTAAGTGGAATTTTAATGTATAAATAACATTTGAATTTGATTTAATTTTGAAATTCAAATTAATAAATATATGTAGATCTTGTAAATAAGTTTTCACTTTTATGTAAATTGTTTTATTTCATTTTCATTAAAAAGAAATACATATACATTTATTTATGAAACTATTATATATGTATTTAATAAAGTAAAGAGAATTTCATTTATCTTTAAAAAAAAGTATAAAAAAATATGTATGAAACAAGTGTTGATATCCTAAGTAACTAATGAGACATGTGTTATCATATTAATATAAGTTTGAGACAAGTGTCTTTTATTTTGATTTTCTTTTAATTTTTAAATAAATCATTTATACCTATATAAAACATGTTTTCTTCAAGCTCTTCCTTTTCTAAATCTTCATTTTTTTCAAAGTTAAGAAGAAGAAGAAAAAATCTCAACTGAAAACAAAATTTGTTTACAAACTCTCAAAAACCAAAATTTCATTCAAAGATCTTGAAATTACTCCTCTCTAACCAAAATCCATATCAGCAATTCATCCTCAAAAAAAAAAATCTGGAAATTCTTTTTAAAACCAAAATATGAAGTTCCTTCCATATTCATCAACTTGAAAATCATTCTACAAAACTCCAAACGCATGCAACTGCAAGTTTACAAATTCAAGCAATTTCAAATGAATCTAGGTTTTTGCCTTCTGCATTCTGGAAATCAACAGAAAGGCTTACCTGCATTCTTTAAACCAGAGGTCTGAAGCAAGTTTTATTAAAATTTAAAGCATTCAAATTAAAGAGGTTCAAAAGCATCTGGGGTCAAGCCTGCATGCAAGTTTAATTCAACAGCAACTTTGTTTTTAAGCATGGAAGTAAAAGTTTCCAACTGCAAATTTTGAATTCAGTTTCAAAATCTCTGCCTCTGTTTCTTGCTATTCCCAGGTGAGTAACATCACTGTTATTAAATGTATAGATAAATAGTTATGTTGCCTGATATCTATGAAAACAAGTATGTTTACGAAGGAATTTATAATTTTAGCTTTGTATGAAATATGGTTGTGTAGACAACTGTATGTTTAAAACCTTTCTGGTATAGTTCCAGATTCAAAAAGATAAACTGATAAACAGATTAAAATATATATATATATATATATATATATCATATGTTAGTAATTCAATCTATGACTTAAACATTGAACCAACTATATGTTATATATCATAAGCTAAGTTTAAATTTTGTTTAAGTTAGAAACAATTAGAATTGCCTCTGTAAGAAATAAGATATCAGACCAATCTTTAAATAAGTCAAAATTCAAATATCATGATTCTTGTATTCAGGAATCTAACTCAATGTCTTAAATCAAAATTGAATTTTTAAAACTAAAATCACTTTTTTAGTGAAGAGGTTTGGAAATATTTCCGGTTTAACCAGAAAATAAGAATTTAGTAATTTATGATGAACTCGGTAGTTTGGGGGATCGGAATTTCTTCCGATGATGGGCGAGTGATGGGTGAGTGGAGGAAAAATAGTGGTGGAGGTGGAAGATCATCGAAGTGACGGTGGTGGATCATCTTGTTCTGTAAACCTAGTTTTGCTGGGTTTTGATTTTTCGATCAGTAGTGAATCTCAAGTTGATCGAGTGAGATGAGATTTAGGTAGATGAAGGTAGGCATGTTGAGGGAGACGTCGCCGGAGTACTAGGGGCCACGGTGATCGGAATGTGGACGGCGATGAAGTTCCAGGTTTGAGATATAATGGTGCCTGTTGTTGCCAGGTTCTGGTTTGGGATTCTCGAATTTGATTTCGAGTGTTTTGAGTGATTTTGATGATCGCGAGGTGAAGTAGGGGTGGTCGGCGATTGCTTGTTGCCTAGGTGGAGGCTGGAGGTGGCCAAGACCACCGTGCATGTGCACGGTAAAGAAGATGGTGACAGGGAACTGTTTGGGTTTGCAGTGTTTAAGACTCGAGATTTACTCGGGTAAGTCGAGTTTTTACTCGAAGCTGCGTGAGGATTTACCCGAAGTAAATCAAGGGAAGCTCGAGCATTTTCTGATGTTAACAGGTTTCTTTGAAAACCTGTATAAATTTTCAATTCAAAGATTTGTTTTAAAATCTGAAGCAGTTTTAAACAAGAATTTAAAATTTAAATTTAAAAAGGTATGGTTTTCAATCTAAGTTGAATTCCAGTTTAAAATTTAATTCAATTTTTTTTTAAAATAAATGTTTACAGGTTTCTTTGGGAAACCTGTATATTTCCAGTTCATAAGGAAATTAAGTTTTAAAGTCTGGAACAGTTTTTTTTCAAAACGGGAATTTAAAACATAAATCTAAAAAGTAGAGTTTTCAAACTAAGATTTGAATTCCAGTTTTAAATTTAATTCAAACTTTTTAATGGTAAAATGTTTAAGAACTTTAAAGAGTTTACTTAAATTGAATTTAGAGATAAGGTTTTAAAATTTTAAATAGAAGATTTAAACATAAGTTTAAATCTGGAAACAAGATTCAAATTTGAATCATGTTTTGAAAATAAAAGAAGTTTTTTTTTTAATTTTGAAATGTTTAAACAGCTTTTGAAATTGAATCATATTTTAAATATGATTTGTATTATAAATATGGGTTTAAATTTCCTCTAAACTTCTTTATAATATGAGAAATTATTTAGCATAAGTTTAAAAAGGTTTTAGAATGTTTTTAAAACTTTGATAGGTTAAGTTTGATTTCGTTTTAAATTTAAAATTTAAAATGTAAATTGGAAACAAATTTTATGATAAGTTGTTTTAAAATACTTTATTAATGATTAAGTAATCATCAATAAGAAATGTTTTATTTTTAAAGTAAATTAAAGATTTAATGATCTTTGTTTCATTAAAATTAGTAATTTAAATAATTTAATTAATTAATTTGTTTAATTAATTAAAGATTTGAAATAAATTAATTTAGGATAATTAAATTTGTAATTAATTTAAGTTAATTACTAAAGAAAGGTAATTAAGAATTTGCTAATAAGTTAATGAAGGTCGTTCACTTGTGATTATTTATTAATTAATTAATGAAATTAATTTTGATAATTAATTGGATTAATTAATTTAAATAATCAACTATGAAACTTAATTAAGTATGATTACTTTATGGAAATAATTAAAGATATTAATTACTCTTTATAATTAATTTGTTAATTGGTTTAGTTTAAATTAATTAATTAAGTTTAATTAATTTAGAATAGTCATTGAATGGATTGATAAGTAATCAATGAGGAATAATTACTTAGAGAAGTAATTAAGATAAGTAAATTACTGGAGATAATTAATTGAAGTATGGTATTTTGGAATTAATTACTTTGTGTAAATAATAATGATGATAATTACTTTGCGAAAGTGATTAAAAATTAATTACTTAGTGTAATTAATTTAAGCATTAATTGATTAAGTTATTTGAAATAATTAAGTGATGTAATCAATTAAGAGTGATTAATTACTAATGAATTAATAAAGATTGATTAATAAATATAATTAATTATTAAATGTAATTAATTTAGAAGTAACTAAGGAAGTACTTAAGGGTAGTTAATTACTAAATGTAATTAATCAAGAATGATTAATAATTGTGATTTAATTAAAGGTTAATTACTTAATGTAATTAATTTAAATAAGTAATTAATTTAAATTTAATTAAGGATCATTAATTAATATAATTAATGATGTAATTAAGGATTAATTAATTAAGATCTAATTAAGGATTAATTAATTAAGATTTATTAATTAATGATAAGTGATTAAGGAAGTAATTAATTAATGTAATTAATTAAGGACTAATGTAATTAATTATAATTAATTAATTAATGAAGTAATTAAAGGTTAATTACTGATTTTGGTTAAGGATAATTAATTTGTAAAATTAATTAAAGATAATTACTTGAATGTAATTAAGGGATAATTAATCTAGGGTGATTTATTAAGGTAATTAATTTGAGGATAATTAATTGATTGATTTGTGATCAATTAATGATTAAGTAAGCAAGTTTTAAAATGAGGAAGTAATTAATTTAATTCATTTTAAATTAATTAAAGATAGGTAATTAATTTAATTCACTTTAAATTAATTAGAGATAGAAGTAATTAATTTAATTCATTTTAAATTAATTATGGATGGTGTGATTATGGATCCTTGCTTATGAATGGATGATTTGGTTTGGCTTGAATGGTTTGAATCTCAGACATGAGATAAATAGTGTTGTATGTTATGGATGCATTGGTTGCATTGTAATGATGATATAAGTATCTATTGTGATGATAATATAGATTATCAATTTGTGATGACTACCTGTTTATGATAATATTGATTATCTATTATGATAATATGAATTATCTATCTGTGTGTATATAGATAATTAGGATTGAATTGTTTTAAACTTAAAACAACTTGGACCTAAAAGACACGCTTTGGATTTCGATGAGACCGGGATCGGGTTTCCATATTTGGATATCCGAAAACCACATCGATTCCAATTTACGTTAGGTCGTGAATCCAAGTGGAGCAAGTGAAGACTCGAGGTGTAAGGGCTATACGTCAGTATAACTCTGTGGGTGATTCCGTAATGAGTTTGATGGAATAGTGCTTATAGATTCGAGATGGTGAATCAGAGTGCAAAGGCTATGGTCGTTGACTCTGAGGGTGATTCCAATAATGAGTGCAACGAGATAGTGCCTTCGGTTTCGTTCGAACCCGGAACGAACTTGTATGGATTGAATGCTTTCAGAACATCGTCAGGTGGATGATGAGCATTCTAAGATTTGATGTCCTATAAAGGTAATCGTAGCCTCAAGCCTCATCAACCGGGAATGGCTAAAACAGGGGAGGTGCAGCAAGGCTTCGTGGGTAGCCCCCACTTGAGAGCAAGATTTACTCCTGTCTAGAGGTCCCTTTTTATTTCGGCTGTATGGGTAGTTGATTCGCGACAACTGACGGGGTTGTCTTGTTCGGAACTGTTCAGTAAGGAACGGGTTCGGCCTTGTGTTGCAGGGGAGCGGGCGTACTCCTCGGTACGGTGATCTAGGCCACGTACTGTGACGGGCGGTACCCCAGTAGCCCTGCCATTGTATGGAATCCAAAATCTAATAAGTCCCAACGGTTTTGATTGTATTACCCACTTTTGTGGCTAGTAGCTGGAATTTAATAAATGTAACAATTTCGGCTATTTCTTATTTATTTGAAAACCCTAGACCCTATTATAATATCACTGGATTTCCTATCAAATGTTTTGGTTAGCGTAGGGTAAAAACTTTTCCATGTTTATGTGTGGGAAGTCTTACGTGATACCTTTCTTTTCAAAAGGTTTTTGAAAGTTAAGCAACTTTAACCTGTTACTCACACCAGACCCATGTCTGACCCGGAGTTTATTTTTTGTTTTTCATAAACTCTTGGGTACTCAAATTTTTACGAGTAGCCAAGGGATTCAGGTTAGCTTTGACGAATTGTGGAGGAGCAATGGAGCAGGAGGCTTCTGCGTGTAGATATATATAGTTTTCCGCTGTGTTTTCTCTGAGTTGTCTCTGGTACTGATTTGAGTTGTAACAACTAGACAGGTGTTTATAACTGTCTAGTATGTGTTGTATTATCTGTGTACTCTGATAGTGTTTGTAAACTATGTAAATATTTCATGTTATTAATATAATTTATTCGTTCTGCTGTTTAGATTCTTATGTGTTGCTTCTTCTTTCTTCTCTTTCTTTCTTTTTCTATCCCTTTCTTTCTTATTAGCGATGCGACCTCCTGGAGTTTGGAAGTTGGGTCGTTACATCTTCCCTTCCCATTCTCCAAGTTTGCCTTCCCACCAACTATCACGTGCATGGCCATCCAAGTGACAAACCCACATCAACCTCCAATCGAAAACGGTCCGCTAGCCGCGCCAACTGTTCCGCCTGCCTCACATCGCAAGACCCCTGCCACACCCAGAACCGAGCAACCCTACCCATTCACTTTCCCACGTGACCTTCTTTCCCCTTCCCTCCACCCATAGCTGCAGCGCCACATCACTGGACCCAGTCACCTCCACCCTTTCGCTGGCTCCGACCACACCCACCACAGCATCCCGCATCGAACCCCGTCTGCCTTCTCTCTTTCCGCTTATACTTATTTGTTTTTACTTTTAAATTCTCTGTTTATACGTATACTTTACATTTTTAAAATATGTGTTTATATTCATATTTCTTTGTTTACAACTTATATTAAAAGGTATATATATGTTTTCCTTTTAGATTGTATATACTCTCTGTTGTTTCGAGTAATTCAAGTCCAACATGTGCGGATGCAGATGGTTCAAAATATCAGGTTGTTACACAATTATAATTTTGTCAATGGATACCCGTAAAACCTAACATTCGTCTACATCCGGAAAGCGGATAAATATCCGATATCTGAAAAAATGGATGCGCATACGAAAATATCCGTATCCGAAAATTATCCTTCCGATTTTGTCAAGGTTATAATTTAAATCATGTGTATTTTAGTACAATGAAAGATATTTATACATTAAATTGGTAGTTTATATTATATTCACTTAATACCTAGTAACTGCTCAAAACTATTTATTATTATTGTATTTGTTTATTTTTAACATTTTTATAATTAAGGGGATTGAAAAAAATTTATGTCATACTAAAATTTTCTATTTATATTTCTTGATTTGTCGATCGTTAGAGTATATGATGATTATTCGATATTCATCTTTATCTACAGATGCGGATATCCGATATCCAAAAATTATTTCGGATGGGAATGTCCGTATCCAAAAGTATCCGTTGACAGTTCTGCAGAAGGATACTTATTTAAGCTTAATCAACTATTCAGAGCTAGGAAAAAAGGAACAATATGGCAAAAATCCCTATTAAGTTTCAAAATATCCCAAATATCCTTCCCAAAAGAAGTATGTAAATTAGGTCACTTGGATTAAGTTACTAAATAATGGTATATATTCATGCAATTATTCAATGAACAATTGCAGACATTTATGCTGTTATATCCAAAAAATGCAGACATTTCACGATTATTCGCTGAAAATTGTGAAAATTCCCACAATTATTTACTAAAAAATCGCGGGATTACCATAATTATTCAACAATTCGGGGATTTCCACAATTATTCATTAATAATTATAGACATTTATGCCATTTTTAGATATAATTGCGTAAATATCTGCAATTATTCATTATTGCATATGTAATTATTCAGTAACTTAATTCTAGAGAACTAATTTACATTCTTCTTTTTGGAGGACTTTTCGTGTATTAATTTTAATTATACGGACTGGGGGCTAGTATTCAAAAAAAAATACGGGCTTGAGCAGCTAAATTCAAGGGCCAGCTTGTTGCTTAAAATTCATGGGTTGCCATGGTATACATGAAAAACCGGTAACATTTTCCTCGAAAAATAAGAAAAATGGATTAAGAAGAAGATTATACAAACACGTGCATTGAAAAAGACCACGGATGTAAATTAATCAGATTTGAACAGATCAAATATGATATGCTCGTGAATCATGATATATTTAGTTATGAGGTTTGGACCAAAGGTCCCTATTCTCAAAGCCTATGCATAGAAATTCCCTACTCATAAACTCATGTAAATTTGGTCACTATTTTATTATTTTTCACTAAATTGTCGCTTCACAGGAAATTGGTCTAGCATTGAAATCAGGGGCAAAAACAGTATAAATTAGCCAAAAACTAAAAACAAGGACCTAATAGTCAAACGGAATAAAAGGAACATTGTCTTTGAACACAAAAAATATATTCACAAGGACATATTTAAAATGTTAATTTAAAAGATAAATGCAAACGCACATCACACATAGAAACATAAACAAAAGCAATTATATTAATCTGATATCTGTCAAAAGCAATAAAGGTTGTTCGAATAACTATTCTCCCCACACATTTCGAAAATTGCAAAAGCGATGATCTAGCTTGCCAATCGATCACTAACTCTTAAAAAATCGTTCCAATCACCAAAATTCAACATAATTAAAATAGAAAATACTCAGATTATAATATTTTGATTTAAAATGGTTTACCGAATTACCTACGACCACTAATCCCATAATTATATTTTTATTTCCATTCAAATGGAGAATATAAGAGAGAGTACAATCATATTGCTCTAAGGCTTAGCAACACTCAAAACCACTACTTTTATTTGCTTTTACACATTATGTATTTAATTTAAGAGGATAAAGGTTGGAAACTATTATATGTACTAAAATGAAGGTAGAACTCTTATTTATATGCAAATTACTTTGGTTTCTCAAATTAATTTTGAAATCATTCCCTATACCTTTTGATTGTTGATTGCCAAATAGTTGTGAGACCTCTCTCTATGTAGTTGATAGTGCATTAACTTTGCTTTCTTTATAAGCCGACACGATCAATTGTCCAATTGATTGTGAAATTCTCCTTATTCTACTATTTCTGAGGAGGAAGAAACACATACAACAGAACCTTTTTGGTTAAATTTACCGATCCATAAAAAACGAGAGCAACAACTGGAAAATTTTAGGGTTCCCAATCAGCCATGAGGAAATCAATATTTCCTCAAAATTCTACATCTAAGATCTTTGTAACAGCTTTAATAGGTAGACCACCTGATAGACCTCAACATTTCATATGAGGAAGCCATTACGAGTCAACATCGATGAAGAAGGCTTTCAAACCATTCAATCTGGAGAGACCAAGAATAGACAGGAATTGCCACCGACTCCAAATTCTAATGATTCAAGAGGCAAAGAAATACCAAGAATACCGTAACAACTTAAAAATTTTCAAGAATTACCAAAGCCAGTGGCCTTCTTCCTGAATAAAGAACAAGGTCCGAAATCATAGGCAGACATAGTGGCGGCCGAGTCAGATGAATCACCAAAGGAAGAATGTAATCTTGAAGCTATAGCTCCAATAACGATTAACAACAAGAAGTACGGAGTGATAAAAGAGGCAGTTTGTAAAAGAACCAGGGAATGTTGGAGCAATTCTGTTCTTGTTTGTGTGGTAAGCACCGAACCATACTACTTGTTTTTTAAATCTTACATTCAACGTGTGTGAAAACCAACTGGGCAATTTGAAGTGTACACTAGAGAGAACGGTTTCTTCCTCACCAGATTTGAAATTCAAAAAGAATGTGAGTAAGTTTTGAAAAATGGGCCATATTTCTACAATGGTAACCTCGTCATCATGAAAAGACGGTTTGAATCATTGAAATTGAATAGAGATCTCTTAACAACAATGCCAATATGGTTAAGATTAACCAATATGAATCTAAGGTTATGGGACAAAGAGGCGTTCAGTGTCATGGCTAGTATTATTGGTAAACCCATCAAAATGGATGTAGCAACCACTTTGAAAACGAGATTGAGTTATGCTCGTCTTCTAGTTGAAGTTGCGGCAGAAGATGAACTCCTAAATGAAATTAATGTAACAATGTATAATGGAGAAAATATAACGCAAAAGGTGGAATATGAGTGGATACAATCGAAATGTAATACATGTAAATGTTTTGGACATGTCAGAGAACAATGCAACTTGAAAAAAGCATGGGTTCCGAAAGCAAATATTCAAGAATATCAAGATAATAATTATCAAGAAATGGGTGATACATCAACGCCGGTCAGAAATAAAAATAATGAAAATATAGGGATCTGTGCATCCAAAAGTAAGAAGAGCGGATCATCCTGTAAGGTGTCATCTTCGGGCAAGAAAAGATGCTCACTGACCAAGAAAATCAGATCACAATAGAGAGAGTTCATCAAATAGAGAAACCAATAAAGAAAAAATCGAAAGGTAGTCAAATAATAGAGATGGTGGGAGATGCAACTGCAATGATCTTAGATTCTAGAACCCCTTCTGTTCAAGAATTTTGTTTAATTACAGACAATCTTGGCAAAGATAACGTAGATAAAATTCTACAAAATGTCAATATTTCTGATATTATATCAATAAAGGACGATCCTCCTCCAAAGAAGGCTGCAGAGACTGAGGAGATTCTTAATCCTAACTCAGCCTTGCCTCACACATCTCCTGAATTCGATATCTCCTTGATCCAAATTCCAGAATTAGTGGATATGGGATGTAGTAACTCAGTTCTGCCTCAAACATCTGAGCATTTGATATTGCACAACTGTATATTCCAAAGAAAGGTAATAGAGGTAAGAATAACGAAAAATCTAATTTAAGCAAAAATATGTTTCTAGCAACCCAGAATGGACAGAAATGTTAACCAGATTAAAAGCAAAGAGCTCTAGTGCAAGAGGAAAGGGTAAGAGTACCAATGTGTCAGGTACAATTTAAACCTCACTTTTTTATTATAATTATTCTATTATGAAGCTATTTGCATGGAATGTTAGGGGGATGAATTCCCTAGCCAAGCAGATTGATATTTTACATATGATTAGGGTTTATAAGCCTACCATTATTGCTCTTATTGAAAATAAGATGAATAATGATAATATGGATAAATTTAGTATGAAACTTGATAGAAAGTGGAGGTAAATTAATAATAATGACTATGGTTGTAAGGGTAGAATAATGCTAATATGGGACTCTAACTTTTGGTCCATTGATAATATTAATAAAGACTTACAGTTTATAAACAGTAGGTTTAAAAATGTTGGTGGATTCTGAATTCAAGTCACTTGTGTTTATGGTAGTAATATTAAAAGTGAAAGAAATGGGTTATGGTGTAGACTTAAAGCTATGAATCATGTTATTGATTTTCCTTGGATTATAATGGGAGACTTAAATACAGTTCGTCATTCTTATGAAAAATTTGGAGGAAATCGTATACCCCAAAGTAAATTAGACAGGATAAATAAATTTATGATTGAAACTGGTTTGATTGAGACCTGTGTTTCTGGAAATAAATTTACCTGGAAATCTTGTGTTGAGAAAAATATTCATTGTAAACTTGATAGGGTGCTAGTGAATAATGAATTTTATAAAATTTTCCTAAATTTTGAATGTAGCACCTTAAAACAGAATGAAAGTGATTATACTCCGATTTTCATAAAGCTTTTTAATGAAATGGATAATCTAGACAAAAAATGTGCCTTTTAGACTTAAAAATGGATGGCTTTGTGATGAAAAGTATGATGATTTAATTAAAGAATGTCTTAATTTTTCTTGGGATGGCAATAAACAGTTTCAGTTTAATATGTTTTGAAACATGTTAGACATAACTTAAAAGTTTGGAATAAAAATCACTTTCAGGATAAAAACATTTTGAACAAACTTAAGGAAAAAAGGAAATCCTTACAAGATCTTGCTGATCAAAATCCCGAGGATCTAAATTCTGTTAAAAAGTTTTTTGACAATCAGTAGAATCTATCTAGGGAAATGTACATCAATTCTGTTAATGCTAAACAAAAAGCTAAAGTAGACTGGCTTACCTTAGGGATGACCGCACCAAATATTTTCATGCTAAAATGTCAACTAGGAAACATGTGAATAACATAGGAAATATTATTGACAGTTCTGGTAAGCCTACCAACTCTTAGAACTCTATTGTTGAAGAAGCTTTGACGTTTTATAATGAACTTTACTTTTTTGAAAACCAAATTCATAATTTCCTAAAAATCATTTGCAAACATAAATTGAACGGTGTGGCAGAAGAAATTCTTCTTGCTCTTATGTTAGATGCTAAAATTAAAGCTATTATTTTTAATGCCGGGGATAATAAAAGTCCTGGCCCAGATGGTTTTAATGCTAAATATTATAAGAACCATTAGGACAGCTTAAAAGGACAGATGATTGAAGTAGCTAATGAATTTTTCGAAAAAGGTAAACTTTTGAAAAGTTTGAACCATACCTTTATTACTTTAATCCCTAAAAATGAAAATCCGTCTAGCATAGGAGGCTATAGACCTATATCTTGCTGTAATGTTATTTATAAGATTATTGCTAGCGTGCTTAGCAATAGAATTAAGGTGTTTCTGCCCTTTCTAATTTCAGAAAATCAAAGCGCTTTTATTCCTGGTAGATTGATATATGAAAACCCTATGTTAGTTCGTGAGATGGTTAGGAACTTCAATATTAAAAGTGGAGATAATATCTGCCTTAAAATTGATTTATAGAAGGCATATGATAGAGTTAATAGACAGTTTATCTGCCATATGGTGATTAGTTTGGGTTTTCCCAATTAAAATTTAAGATTTGGTATATGAATGTATCAATACCCCTACTTTTTCTATCCTAATTCAAGGTAAACCAGTGGGTTTTATCAAAAGCAATAGGGGTATTCGACAAGGTGACTCTCTATCGCCATATCTTTTCACCATAGTCATGAAATATTTTTCCATTCTTACTGAGATAGAACTTTTAAAAGGTCATATTTCTCCTATAAATAGAGTTCAACCTACTATTTCTCATCTAATATATGCAGATGATTTGATGCTCTTTACAAAAGCAAATGAACAGAATGGCTATGCTATTTCACAAATTTTTATGAATTTACATAAGTATACAGGTTTGCAGGTGAATGAGCTTAAGAGTAAAGAATATTTTAGTAAATGCAGTAAATATAAAAAATAAATGTTAGAAATATTGCATGTTATTGAAAGTAAGTTGCCAATTAAATACTTAGGTTACCACTTTCAGTTAATCAAATTAAAGATAGTGACTGTTCTATGCTTATTGAAAAAATTCAAAAAAGAATGGAGACATGGTCATGTAAACTCCTTTCCATAGCTGCGAGAATGGAGTGGATCAAAACTGTTATCTATGCCATTATTTTATACCGGCTTCAAACATTCCATATCCCAGCTGCATCTACTAAGAAATTAGAAAATAGATGTGCTGATTTCCTTTGGAAAACGGGGTACCATAAAGTCAGTTGGGAAAAAAATTTGTAAACCCAAAAAAGAAGGGGGGATGGGTATTAAAAATTTGAATGATTTAAGCATCACATGTCATTTAAAAATGTTCTGAAGATTTTCGAGTACTGACTCATTATGGTCAAAATGGATGAAAGATAAGTATCTCAAGTAAGGTAATTTTTGGAACATTTTACCTAATGATAATCAATCCAATGCTTGGTAACAGATTTTAAAATGCAGAAGCATTGGGAAACCTCTTTTAGAAAGGATTTTTATATCAGGGAATGAAACTAATTTATGGTTTGACCCCTGGTTTCAGCATGATTTCTTTGTAAATAGAATTGGCTGGGATAATTTAGTTATTTTTGGCAATGCTAATGCAATTGTTTCCATGATTATCAAAGATAATCAATGGCAGCCTCAACTACATCTCATTACTAATCCACATAAGAATGTTATCAGAAGTATTCTCATTGATTCTAATGCCGAGTCTGATTACTGGGAGTGAACTGCTAGCTATAAAGGGAAGTTCTGTTTTAAAAAAACTTGGGAGTGTGTCAGAAACAAGCAGTCTAAAGTAGACTGGTATCATTGCATTTGGAACAAAGTAAACAATCCCAGAATGGTAATCTGTTCATATTTTGCTATAAATAACAGATTACCTACTTGGGATAGAATAAAAAAGTGGGATAAAAATGCTAAGTCCCTTTGTTCCTTATGCAACAGTGAGGATTAATGTATTAATCAACTATTTTTCGAATGCAGTTTTACCTATTACATCTGAAATCAAATTCAAACAACCTTGAGAATTCAGAACAATGGGCTTATGGATCTTAAACAGGTAGTGCAACATATCAACATTAATTTCAAGGGCAAATCATTAGAGAAAGACTTTGCAAATATTCTGCTTAGTACTGCTATCTATCATATATGGAAAGAAAGGAACAATGATAATCGCAACAAAGCAAAACTTACTAAAGAGTAAAAATGGTTACTGATAGAGTCGGACAGTAGAATTATGCTTCGTAAATCAAAGAAAAAAAGTTAAAAGTCAAACCAATTATGCCCTTCTAGTTGAACATTAGAGCAGAGAAGCGGACAACAAGCATATAGAGTGGTATTTGTATAACCCGAAAGGCATTTCAAACAAATCGGAGCCCCATCAGAGCAGTTTTGATAAAGCTGGCAACTTTCGCCTTTCCAAAGTTCAGGAATCAAATCATTGGAAGGATTCTTCATTTGTAGGCCATTGCGAGCTCATATCTAATTACCAAATCGGTGATCTGAAAATTATAAGCTTAGAGAGCGGATTGGAAGAGAAGAGAAGCAGTTTCATGGAGGTTCTGTCATTTTGGAAAAGATGAGAGAAGAGTGGAGCTAAAGAGTATGGTTAAAGCTTGCGTGCTTCCGCCATTTTTAAGTTTTCTGAGTTTGCTAGGGTTTCTTTCATCTGTCGGCAGAAACCCTAAGTATAGATGATTTGTAGTATATGGGTTGCTTACCAGGTTGTTTTGTTCATGGGCCATGGGCCTTGTACCTATCATTCAAAAAAAAAAAAAAAAAAACTACTTCCGAGGAAGAGATCACCTTATGTCAAATTTTTCTTTTCTGATATACCCAACCAATCAGCACATAATATTTTTTAAAAGAATATATTTTCTCTCCTTCAGTGAAGTTTGTAAAATTTATTAAAAGTCTATGTTCTGATTGATTGGGTACGTCAGGATATGAACATCTAGAATTAGGTTATTTATTGATGGATTAATTTACAAACATTCCGTTGTTGTTTAATGTGTTATTCGTTTTCAATCACCTTCGTATTCTTTCATCATTTTCTCTATTATTAATTGATTGATTGATTTTTTTAATATTTTGATTGACATATATTGAACCACGTGAAATTTAACAAACAGATATCTTACATGAAACCTGAAGACAAAAGCCTCAATGTTTTGATTAGCTTGGGGTCAGCATAAAGAAATCGGCTGTACTCTCTATGATGATACAAAGGACACGCCTTCCAGAACATCACTTTCACTTTTTATAGTTATACGTTTTAGTTTACATGTTTCTTTTTGAGTTCTGGTAAATTGAATTATCTTTTCTTTTGATAAATATTTGTATTTTATATTTTTTGAGATTGTTGAAGTTTACGCATAGCCACTTATTCTAGGAGGAGTAATCAGTTCAAGGCTGAAATCCAAAATTTGATAAGGATATCTGCATTCAGTTTCCCTTTTTCTGATATTGTACAAAACAAATAAATGCAATAAAATTTGTTTTTGTGTTCTGATAGTAAAGTCATTTCACATGGTAATTAATCACCATAGAAAGTCGTTTTGCACGGCAAACAGTTGCAGATCAACAATGTTTTTCATGACCATTAAACATCAAACTACTGTTGTTCGTTGGTAGATTATCATGAAAAATGACGTTGATCGGCGGTTGTTCGTTGGAGAGAAAAAATCGAAAATAATGCGTTCGACGGACTTTAAAATATCTGGTATTATGAAGAATATGGTGTAATTATTTTTTAGTACTGATATTAGAAAGAAAAAAAATGAGTGTTCACGACAACACACTCGAAAAAGAGAGTGTTTATGTATGATAAGTAAATGTAAATTCAATCTTAAATAAACTATCATATTATAGTGTTCATATATAGAGTTGACAAAGAAAGAAATTTAACTGAACACAAAGTTTGGTGTATCGTTCTGTCTAAGGACTTAATTGTAAAGTAAATACATATGTGTCTTATATTAAGCAGTCGGTCACATCGGGACCTCTAATTAGTTTTAGGTAATTTGACCAAAATTGACATGATTCATAAGCCGTACATCGAATTAACGATGGATCCATATTTCTAAATTTAATCAACGGATTAAAACCATATAAAAAGTTAATGCATCAAAATTTTGAAATTATTTTTGGAAATTTGTAGTTCAAATGTTATTTTTTTATAAAAATTTGTTGTTTTAATTCTAAATATTTTCGTTAGAAGATGAAAACATCTTATTTTTTAAGAGGGAATTAGATCAAATGACAAATTTTAAAAAAAAAAATTAAATTAAAAGATAAACTCTAAAAGGAAAATTTGGCTAAAGAACAATGTTACTTGTAACTAGCATTATATTCGGTTTTTACGCTATGCAAAATGCTAGTTATAACGGTTTTACACTGTAAAAAATGCAAGTTATAATTAGCATTGTCTTTCAGTTTAATTTTTTTTTAAAGTTTTTTATTTGATTCAAAAAAGAAACCTTCATCTTAATATTTTTTCAAAGTTTTTTCATTTGTTTGTTTTCCATTTTTTTTTAATGTAAATACTAATGTAAATGTTTGTCTTAAAATATACAAACTGTGAGGGGTAATAAATTAATTATTGTAATTATTATTATTATTATTATTATTATACATATATATACACCCATATATACACACACACAAGTTTAACTTTAACTTGAATTATTGTTTAGAATTCATGGGCGGATTTCGCTAAAGTGAACATGAAGAATCAACAGATACACACACTCTAAAACACGTGCACTAAAACAGATTATGGATGTAAATAAATTAGTCTAGAACAGATCAAATATGATATGCTCATGATATATATATATCAAACAGAGTAAAGGCAACATTGTCTTTGGAATACATGAAAAATTGACAAGGACGTACTTAAAAAGTAGGTTTAAAAGATACACGCAAACGCACGTCACGTGGGGACATAAACAAAACTAAATTACTTAAATTATGTTCACATGGGGACAACCTTCGAGTTCAAACCAACTTGCATCAGAAATAACTCGTGTGGACCACGTAAAGCAGACCGTTCCAATGATTAATTAATTTAATTTACCATATTATTTTAACTTATTAATTATAATAGGTTGACATTTTTTTTAAAATTACTATGTATTTTCTAAAAATTAAAGAAAACATTTTTATTCAAATTTTCAATTTTACAACGGTTTGCGTTAATTAAATTAGTGTTTTCAATAATCTTTTGTTGTGTAATTCGATATTTAACTTTTTTGAAAATCAAACCCAAACGATGAATCTATGTAATTTTCACTCGGTCTGTTATAGATATTCGATGAAATTTATGATGCGTAACTAATTGATTGTCTTATGAATTTAAATATATTTTTTAACCATCGTGTAACTAATTATGAATTTTTAAATGTACTTAACATTATAAATTCATATAAAGAAAATATTCGGAAAAAAAAAATGAATCTAATAACGATTCAAAGTATTTTGGACATATGGTAGAAATATGAAAGAAAAATAAACCAGTTTATGCCATTCGTCAGCTTCGGACAATTTTCGACAGCCGACAACGGCTTTAAGAGATCAGAATTTCTGTTGTTTCTTGTAATATCCGTGGAATGAAGTTTATTTATACCTAGAAAGCTACTACAGGAGATAATGAATGTGTTTGCCATCAATGCCAACGGCAGCATGCACATTTTTGTTTGTCCCGTCAAAAAAAAAAGTTTGCCATCAATGCCAACGTTATAACGGATCAATATGCAACAATAATGCAATGATAAAAGGATTACTAGGAAAATATTATTTGGAGCTAACAGTCTAACAGTGTATTTCATATTTTCGCTATGAAACAATGGTTAGGCAATATGGAAGAAACCATCAATTATGTGCTAGAATCTTCACTTGATGGTTTGGATGGTTTGTAAGTAGGTGGTAAAACTCATTTTAGATAAAGTCTTATAATGTTGTTATTAGACAATTTGAATGTACTGGCCAAAAATTAGTCACAGGTCAAAGTTGTAATTTTAAAGAGATATAATTTTAAATGATAGAATTGTATATATAGCCGTGTTTTCACGACCCTATCCTACCTCGGTCCGACCTCGATTAAGCATGAACCTTGAGCCATTACGGCTCGAAACTTAAGCGGGCCTCATTCATCCATGAATCTTGTTTGGAGCTTCAAACCAACAGTTCAACCCTCAATTTCATCTGGTTGAACTACGGTTCTTTTGTTTTTTTCTGCTCTCTTATCGTGTAATTCTCTCTCATTTTCATCATTTGCATTGCTTTGAAGAAAATAAGTAAATACATACATTTCAAAAATCATAATCATTTCAAAATCTAAACCACTAACTTCATCACTTTATTCTTCACTGCTGCGAACTCATCTAATACCACTCTAAGATTCGTCAAGTTTGTCGTCATTAAACTTCTATCGTTGTGCACTATCTACTATATACAAAGCTGTAGTTGTGCACTGCAAAAACACAAAACTTCTATTGCAAACCTTGAAAACCATCTATAGCTTGTGTAAATAGCATAATTATTTCAATTTTTTTTGTATAGTTTGTAGTTAAATGTGCAATTTTTTTGAAAAAAATAAATTATGGTTTCGACGGTCCGACCGGTTGAACCATCAAAACCTTAAACCTTCAATCATCACGGTTCGAGGCACGGCACGGTCATGAAAACTATGATATATAGATAACAAATCAGTAAAAAAAAAATGGGAGAAGAAAAGTAAGATAAGCAAAGAAGACACGGTTCAGTTATGTCTACGTCCACCTTGATAATACTTAATTGCTTGATTCAGTCTAAATTTACCCAAATTACAAGTAAATTTCGAAATTTTATTCCAAAGTTGGAAATGCCGGAGATTCCCCTAGTTATGAATGAGCAAAGTACCATGTCCTCCATTCTGTTGAAGGTAGCCACATATTCATAGTCAAAACAGGCATTTCAGTCATCAGATCGCTTTAGAATTAGTCAAATAGTTAGATCCTGAATATTAGCAATGAAGCAAAACAATTCTTAAAATATTGATGGATTGATATTGATTCATGCATAGGTCGCTCTCAATCTATGGCTTTGACCTAATCCTCGTGTCTTCTCCTATATTTCTTGACATAAATGCTATTTTTTTCCAAGCAAATAAAGTATTAGTATTTTATTATCGAGTATAAGTTAAACACTTCACATTTTTTGTCCACCTTATCTTTATTTTCGAAATAAAATCGAACCAGCTACCTTTAGTTCTCAGTCTAGGGTTTCTCAAGGCTTCCAATTTCAAATCCATCTCTAGGCGATCCTTCTGCTTACTGATCCAAGGTATATCAATACTTAGATGTCGTGTTCCATCTTGCACAACTGTTGTCGTTGTCATCCCTTTGTCCAAGCTGCAGCCATCAATTGACTTCTCATTCAGATCGTTCGCACCTTCATCTCTCAATCAACACCTTTCGACTCTAATTGACATAATAACGTCGAGATGATAATTACATATAGACAATGGATGAAGGTGAAATCAATCTTGGAATGAGAGGGAAGATTGATTGATGAAGATGGAATGATTCTGTGTATTAGATTGATTTTAGACTAAGTTTCTAAAATTGAAGGCGTTGATGACCCGCTTTTTCGACTCTCAAATGTCGACACTAATACATCTACGGTATTCATATGTCAAACATCCAAGTGCTGGAAAGACGGATATTTAGGGTTAAAGAAAACAAAAGGTAGAACAGAATCTCACATCGGGACGAGTAAAATATAATATCCAAACGATATTTACAAAAGAAAACTTTAATATTCATACAACAATAAGAGTCTAGCCTATCATCGGCTTGGATAGTTATAACAGTCTGTCCTTATAAACATCGATAAATACGAAAAATTAAAGACAACGGAAAATAAATACGCCAAGTCTTGGAAACATCCGACTCGTTTCCTAAAGCCCCAAGCGTTCAAATCTAGCTCTAAAAATACTCAAGTCTGACCTGAGTATTATGAGAAAATAACACATGGATCAATGTTGGTAAACGAGCATGAGAAACCCAAAATAAATGGATTTTTATATCTTATAAAATATTTCAAAAATAAAGGTATCTCATAAAACCACTCCATACATAAACATAGACGTTTTTAACTTTATGATAACCAAACCATTTTATACTAAAATCCAGTGATATTATAATAATCTCTAGGGTTTAAAATAAATATTGAATCATAATCGAAATGGTTACATTAATTACATTCAATAGCATATTTAGTATATAATTAAGTCTGTAAGTGCACGTGTCGAAAAATGAATTACATATAATGACAAGGTATAGGGTACCGTCTACCATAGTACACCTTGCGAAAATGTGCCGAGAGTCTCACATGGATTCCTTGCCAATACAGGCACGACTTCCCTTACTAGATTGCAACATCCGGCCTTCTCGATCCCCAGATGTCGACCCTAATGCATCCACAATATTCATGTGCCAAGCACCCAAGTGTCGGGAAGACGGAAAGTTAGGGTACAATAAAAGAAAATAGAAATGGGACAAAAAAGAACACAATATCAGAATCTCACACGCGGAACGATGACATAGAATACCAAAAGTGTAGTACAAAGAGTTACTCCAACATATTTGAAATTAGAATTACAAAAGTGACTAAGTACTAGTATCAGCCTGGATAGTTATAACTACTCATCCTCACAATGCTGAATACATACGTAATTATGAATGGAAATGAAAATAGGAAGATAGATAGATAGGTGGAAAGCATCCAGATTGTCTCCATAAGCTTGAAAACATCCAAACCTGAAACATTACTCAACCTACTCGAAAGTGTACACAGGGAGTTTTGGGAAAAGAAACACCACGTGTTAGACATAAGTTTCATATGGGAAACTCAGAAATGCGTATAAACACATAACAGTACTTCCGAGACCAATTGAATCACTGGACTGGTTTCCCTTTGAAAGAACCAACTCAATTGATATTTTCATTAGGTGATATTATGGATAATGTCTAAAATGTGTAGTATAAATATGAAAATAGCTAGATTAATTATATTCTACAGCATATTAGAGTATATTTGAAAACCGCTAGGGTGCGTCTGTATAGTTGGATTTTCCACCGAGACCTCCACAATGAGACCGATCTCCTATGACAAGGATCAGAAAATACCTTTCGAGCGCTGTATATCTCTAGATAAAATATACCAAAAGATAAATACAACTAGGCCATCATCCGAACACTCGCGTGAACAATGTGTACCAAGTAGCAACAACTCCCCGCTAGCAACATTTATAAGCATACTCAAGATATGAAGTTGTCGTACCCCTCATGGGTCAGTTAAACCCCACGATCGTGCATCATACTCCATTTTAGTCATTTTCCCGATGTCGAGGTTACGCTCATCATCTTCACATGAGTCTCTAATGCTTGATCAAATCATGAATCTTACATGTATTCCATTATCTCAACAGATTTCGAAACACACATGGTTTCCATCATTCACTTCAAAGACATAGAACCCGTATAATAGTTTTGAAGTGGTATTCGGTAGGTAAAACACTTACCGATCTCGGACCTCAAAACCAATTGATGAATTTTCGGTTAACTAAATTCCCTTTCATTTGGAAGTAATCGAAAACTAAAGGTGTTTCGTCCCAATACTTCTCCCTGAGGGTTCTTATTGGTATAAGTTTGCAACGCATTTTGTATATTTCTTAAGTTAAGTTTGGTTGAGATTGGTAGTTGACTAATCGACTATCGAGTCTCGATCACTTGCTTATGGGAATCAAGGTTCGTACACCTAACTCGTTTTCGACATTTCTACTTAAATATTCCTCAGCCTAGAAGAGTGACGATAGGTTAGAGCTCAATTGCTCTGTCCCTACCTAAACATTTGCCTTCACTCCCACAAAGAGAGAAGCTTACATGTACGACTTTTAGTGTTAAGTATAGTAATCCTAACATCCGACAAACAATCAAACTAAGGTCATTACATAGTTATTTCTTATTATTCAAGTATAATCAAGTCACATAAACGACTTTTAATCCCTTATCATTAATTTATCCTTTATTCAATAAAAAATCTTGTTTAAAACTTCCTTTGTTACATTTATAAATACTTAATTTCATATTTATAGCATTTTTAAAACTATTTAAAGTATATGTTAATTATTTATATAGAATGTTAAGTAAGAATAGGGAATTTTGAAAAAGAAAAACAAGTTTTATTTTAAGAGCTATCAAGTTTAAAAATTCATAATTAACTGTTAAAGATATATTTAAACTCGGAAGTAATTTTAAAACACTCTATTTTAAGCTAGAAAACAGTCTTGAAAATATTAGAGAAAAATACATAATTTAAATACCATTTTTAAACAATTTATAGTTCAAAATAGAAATGGTAGCATTTTGTAAAAATGCTATCTAAAGTTTTGTAACCATTGTCAATATTGTTTTGCTGCAACTTTGAACCTAGATTTCAACACTTGATTCTTTTTACAATAGTTAGTATAATTTGGGTACTTTGAAACCATAAAGAAAAATTCCAAAGAATGTCTTTTGATTAGTTAAGTGAATTTCCAAAAACAGTGTATTTTACCGAACTACACTTATAGCGACTATTTTGCTATAGCATTTTGCATTTCGTTCAACTAGCTATCAAAAGAATTAGGCTTCAAAATTTTCCAATAAGAATAATATATTATTTACTCCTTAAACATGAAAATAAACCTCCAAGGTAGTTTGTAAGAAATATCGTTATTACGCTAAATAAGAAGTGCCGTTATACTGACCTTTTTACTTTGATATTTTGTTACTTTGATTTAATTCTTGTATAACTTTCCAAAACATATTCTTTTCTTTTCTAAACACTTATAGAAGTGTAAATAATAACCAAACAAGTTATGATTAAAATATGTCATTAAATTTCTATTTTTATAAGTTATAGTTCAAAGGATTCAAAGTGCACTTGTAACGACTATCACTATATGGACAATTCCGTATTCAATTCAATATCTTGTGTCGTCCTCTTTTATACTCGTATATGATTCCAAATTCAAACCATATCACTACTAAACATGTTTCAACATACAAACAAATTAACATGACTATTTTAAGCATTCAAATGCATTTAATTTAAACTACTCATTTTAATGGTTTTAAGAGCAATACTTTAGCAGATCACAAACTTCTTAAAGCACATTATCATGGTCATAACTTTACTTACTTAATATCTAAAATTACTAACATATATCAAGCAATATCTTCATGTAAAGTTAATACTTATATTGTCACATATATGACATGCTATTGGATTTTGATTAATGAGTGAAATAGCTCACCTTTTACTTAAATCAAATTGAACTATCTTCTTATTAACATTCAAATAGATCCTACTACAGTTCCTCCCTACTACACACAAGGCTTGAATCAAGAAAAACAAGAGAGAATGTAGGCTAGAAAGTGGCTCGACCAAGGCGAAATCTTGCCTTTATCTCACAGCCTAGAAGGGTTTTAGGAGAATGGCTTAAATTCCTTTGGTTTTTAGATGATGGAGAGTTGTTATATGGTAACTTAGGATGATGGCATGAGTTTGAAGAAGTTTGGAAGAGTTACTCTTTATTTGGAGAAGAGAATGATGTGAAGTGATTCCTTTCAAGTGGGTTTGTGTGCATGTAAAGAGGCTAAGGGTGCTTATAAAATAAGCTTTAGGAAGTGGGTAAATGACCACTCTTACCCTCAAATGGTCTGCCAAAGCGTGATGGGCAACCACGCTCTTTTAACACCTTACTTCCCTTGAATCACTATTTTTAAATCTCCTTAAATCAAGGGTCCACTTGTCCTTGTTCTGGAAACCTTTTTTCTAATTGATTACCGTTAGTTTTAAATGTACTTAAGTACTTGACAATTTGTTCTAATGATGCCCCACTAGTGCACAATTATTCTAACAACTTATATTGAACAAAATATTTATTTTTCAAAAAAAAAAATTGGCCATATTTTCAGTATTTTATCAAAGAATATATTTTTGTAAACTAATTTCATAAATTAGTTTTCTAATATTAGTTATTAATTAAAAAATTGTTTATTAAGGTTGTATAATCATATTTTTAATATTAAAACATCCTTAAAAGCGGAGCTATTCAAAGATGAAGAATTCGAATTTTCGGGTCGTTACATTCTCCCCCCCAGGATATTTCGTCCCTGAAGTCCAAATAAGAATAACACAAGAGAATAGAAGAAATGTGTATATATAGAATACCGCTCAAACTACATATAACATACAAGCTAAGTGACTCTACCACAATTGGTGAGTAAAAAACGATAAGATACAACAGAATCTGTTATTAAAAAATAATTCTAGATTAGAGGCTCTAATGCTTTCCTCTATCACCCAAGTGCAATCTCAAACATCTTCACTCCACTGTATCTTGACCAATTCCATAACCTTAGTCCTTAACCTCTTTGTTCCCCAATCAATAATATGAATATGCTGTCTCATAATAGTCAAGTCGAGCTCAACCTCCAAATCCTCCTACTGCAATGGCTCGATAATCAAAGCAAGATCATGTACATACTTCCGTGGATAAGATACGTGAAAAACATTATGTACACCCAATAACTTAGTTGTCAATTCAACTCGATAAGCCAAAGTTCCTATTTTCTTCAAAATCGAAAAAGGTCTAATAAATCATGGGGCTAACTTTCCCCCCTTACCAAACCTAATCACGCCTCTCATCGAAGAAACTTTAATAAACCAAAAGTCCCCAACTAAGAACTCCAAATCTCGACGCCTCATATCATCATAGCTCTTTTGATATTTTGAGCTACCTTAAAGTGCTTCCTAATCTCTACTACCTTATCCGTAGCCTTATGGATTATATCTGGTCTAAGTACTAGGCGATCTCCTAGTTCTACCCAACATGAAGGAGACTTACAAAGTCTTCCATACAATGCCTCAAAATGTGCCATCCTTATACTCGCTTGAAAACTATTGTTATAAGAAATCTCTGCAAGTGGTAAGTGATCCTCCCAAGATCCTCCAAAGTCAAGAACACAAGATCTATGTAAATCTTCCAAAACCAGATTCATTCTCTCATTTTGAACATCTATCGGAGGATGATAAGTAGTACTCAAACTAAGTTCTGTTCCAAGTGCATCATGCAAACCCTTCTGAAATTGACTTGTGAAGATCGGATCTCATTCACTCACAATACTACTAGGAATGCCATGACGCCTAACCACCTCTTTAACATAAAACTGAGCCAAACTAGATAACGTCCACGTTGCCTTAACTGGTAGAAAGTGTGCACTTTTGGTTAATCTATCAATAATAACTCAGATACCTTCATCGCCTCTCCTCGACCTAGGAAAACCATCAAAAAAGTCCATAGAGTCTACTCTCACTTACACTTCAAAACCTCTAATGGATGAAGCAAACCGGTCGTCTTCTGATGACTACCCTTCACCTACTAGCAGTTAGCGCACCTGCTCATAAAGATGGAAACGTTTCTCTTTATACCCACCCATTAGAAATCACGCTTCATATCTTGATACATGGTAGTGACCCTGGATGTATCGTCAATCAGGAATGACGACTTTCTCTAATAACCTCTTGTCTAATGCCATCAACATTTGGAACACACAGTCGTCCATTCATTCTTAAAATGCCTTGGTCATCTTCCTTGAAATTTGGATACCTCTCCAAAGAAATATTCTCACAAACGGCTTTAGCTAGCCGAGTAAGGTGACTATTCCTTTGCTGGTTTTCCTTTATACGTAGAGTTAGGCAAACCTCCATATTAGCCAAAACATCATACTTCCTACTTAACACATCGACTACAACATTTTCCTTTCTCGGTGTATATAAAATCTCAAGACCATATGGCAGAAGAAATTCAACCAACACTACTGCCTTAAGTTCAAATATTTCTGAGTAAAAAGATACTTTAAAGATTTATGGTCCGAATAAAGCTCAAACTTTTCACCCAACAAATGATGCCTCCACATCTTCAATACAAAGACTACTACCAAAAGCTCCAAATCATGTGTCATATATTTAGTCTAATGCGGCTTTAGCTATCTGCTAGCATAAGCAACTGCCCTTCCATGCTGCATTAACACAACGCCCAATCCTATTTCACAAGCATCAGTGTAAACAGTAAGACCTTTGCCTCCATCCTGAATAGTCAGAACGAGGGTGCCAGTCAACTTCTCTTTTAACTCTCTAAATGCAGCCTCACCTTTTTTTGGCCAAACAAATTTAACATCTTTCTTTGTCAAAGCTGCAAGTGGTGAAGCAATCTTAGAGAAATCCTGAAAGAACTTCCGATAATATCCGGCTAAACCTAAGAATCTTCGAATCTCTGTTGGGCTTTCAGGTCTCTTCCAATCCTTATACCGTTACCTTTGCCGGATCAATAGAAATACCATCTCCGTTAGCAACATGCCCTAAAACCTAACCTTCGACCAATAAAAATGACATTTTTGGATAAATCATCTTCAAGATGTCCTCAATTCGAAATCTTATGCCAATTAGAAGTGGTTTACGGATAAATCATGCTTATTCGGTCCTGTCTCTCCAAATCAACAAACGATAGTTTTTGGTTGACTCAATTCCTGTTCTTTCAAAAGTAAGCGGACGATATAAGAGTCCCAAAGAGATCTCGAATATCCACCCTTAAAGCGAGAGATGTTTCACTGGTATGAGTCTCCCATGGGAATTTCAAACTGTATGAAATTGTTAAGCTTTCATATACTTCCTAACTCAAAATAGGTCAAGTTGTTAGAGACATCATATACTTATCTCCACATTTCAGTTTCAACGTCGTACTATGCCTCGGTTAACTATGAAGTCAGACAAGTTAGCATAATGTTCTTATCTTAATGTATATTCTTAAACTTTCACAAATAGAAACGAGCTTCCATACCTTAAAATTCAGTGTCGAGTATAAGATATAGTACCTTCCATATACTTAATTAATCATGACCAATTTATCGAAATTAAACCTCTTATACTTATCACGTTTCTAACATTTCGATTAATTTATTCCTCGCCCAGAATCAAAGTCTAGTAAGTCAGAGCACTTGTTGCTTTGGCCTTGCCTTAGTTAACATACTACAATCCTAGATCTCACCAATAGAGGAAAATTTACTCATCGGCTTTTAGTGCTAAATGTAAGATGACTTACTTTCTATAAACTTGTCAGTATTTTACCATAACTTTATCGTATTTGTTTTATGTTACTTAATGGAACTGACAAAGAAATCTTTTGCATAAAACAAAGTTTTATTGAAAGGATCGGAAAAACTAACTCCAAAATTTTATTTCTAGCCTTCAATTTCGAACTAGTAATTTTCGTCGGTTAGAAATGAAATTGTTCAAGTTGGGGTATCATTACCTCTCGAATCTTAATTCGAAAACACTTCTAACTTTCAAAATAGAAACAAGTTTCATACCTCAAAGTCTAGAAATTAAAATAGGATCTCATAGTTCCAATATACTTGTTCTTAAAAACATTTTCCAAAATCGCTTATGTAAACCAAAGTTTGATTAAAAATGCAACATATTTTCCTTTATAATAGTAAACATTTTTAATTGATAAATTACAAACCACTCTAAAACATCTTCCTTTTCAAAAAAGTAAACAATGTTTATTGATAACAAAGTGTTATAAATAAATTTCCTTTCAAATTTTCAGAAACCATTTACTATAAAAAAATATTTTAGTCCATAAGTTCTTTCCTTTTCTCGAAAATAATAGTCTTGTAATCCAATATTCCTGTAACGACCCGCCTTTCATTCCATAGAAAGATGCATCATTAAGAAGAAAGAAAAGGATAGAAAAGACAAAATATAGAATAGAAAGAACAAAACAACATCAGAATCTTACAGCGCAACGAATAAATTATATTATATCACATAAGATATTACATTGTATCATATACATCAGAGTTATACAGCTAATTCACACAAGCTATATAGTTATAAACACCTGTCTAGTTATTACAACTCTAGTACATCACAGAGAAACAGATACAACACCAGCACAACAGAGCCACTATATATCTATAAACGCTGAAGCCTCCTACACTATATCTCCTCCAGGACTTGTCAAAGCTAACCTGAATCCCTTAATAATCCTCTTACATTAAGTAATTAACCTCTTAATTACTTCTTGCTTAATTATTTCTTAATTAATTAACCTTGATTAATTAATCCTTAATTAAATGATCATCTACACTTAATTAATTTCACAAATTAATTTATCTTAATTTAATTACCCAAATTAATCATTTTAGTTAATTAAGTAATTATACTTTAATTACTTTAGTTAATAAAACATGATTAAATTAAGATAAGTCATATATTACATTAACCTCTTAACTTCCATTTTAAAATAAATTAAATTTAAAAGCTTAAGTTTGGTTCATACAAAATCATCATCTTTTAATTTATTCAAGTTAAATACCTTTACTTTAATCCCATTTTAATTACTTCAATAACATTTGTTAGAAAACATTTAGAGAGTTATTACATAATTTAACTAAAGCAATACTTATATAACCCAAATTATCTTTAAAACAAAATTTTAAAACTTTAAAATCCATATTTAAATATTTGAATTTGTTTAAAACATCTTACTCTTAAACTTAAACATTTCATTTGAATCATTTACTTTAAATGCTCCTATAGACTTAGCTAAAACTTCCTTTGGAAAATTAAATTACTTTCAAAATTTTCAAATTTTGAATTTGTTTTGAAAATTTTCCTTCTGAAAACTAATTATTTAAATAATCTTAAAATTTTATTTTTAAACTCTTGATTAGACCTTTATAATATTTGGAAACCTGTTTAGTTTGCTTTACTTAAAACCAGACATTGCCTAAGACAAACTCGAGCAACACAAGCGTTCACATCCCCTTCAAGTCGATCATGGAACAACATCTAACAATACCTGAGCCAAACATTTCTTTCCAACCCCATAAACTTAGATACACGCGCCGTCCACCGTGCACGATCATAAATCATGACGCTGACCAACCCTCCAATCCTCGCTAACCCACACTCGACCTCAACAAGGACCTCGATGTGGCAGAACAGCGAAACTCGAAGGCAAACCCAAAATCGACATCACGCACAAAACTGGAAGACGCAGTTGATCTGAAAAGCAACTGCCGACGACGAACGCCTCTACCTAACACCAACGGTTGTGCCTCCAGTTGCACCTCGAACCATCGAAGCTATTTTCCCCTATGCGACCTATACCGATGCACCACCGTCGCTGTTCTCACCTCGGCAACCTCGTCCATCAATACTAACCACCAAACCCTACTTCTCCCTGCTCCGGCCACCACGGCCAATAGAGAAATCAACCTCTATTTTTTCAGTGGCCCTCGCCTCCTCGACCACCTTCAAGCCGAACCCTGAGCTTCCCCTTGCCTTCGATCGCCGACGAATGACCAAAATCCCAATACATTCAACACCGAATAACTACTCGAATCCCAAACTAAAAATCACATTTTTTGCACCTAAATTCATGATTTCCTACCCTAAATCTATTTGTATAATCCAATTATGAAATTGTAGATGTTGATTTTTAACAAAAATTTAATTTTTACTGTAATCTTTAAATAATAGACTATTTAGTAAATATAATTACTTAAAACTATTTTTAAAAACAAGATCATACTGTTATCTACATTTTATTTTCAGAATTCAAAGTCTAAAATTGAGTGTTTAGGAAGACATGAATTATTTTGATGATGACGTTGAGTCTGTAACTAATAATAGAGCACAGATATGAATATATGCAGATATTCACACAGGTAAACAAGCAATCTCATTCATATGTCCAAATAAAATAACTTATGCAAACCATATCACAACTTTTTCTCATAATATCATCACATGCAATACCTAAAAACTATTTTTAAATTAAAAGGTTTACTCACCAGAATTTTAGAACCAGAGAACTTTGTTTTATTCCTGGAACAGTTGAATTTTAACTAGCACTTGAATGTTGAGTTGAATTTATTTGCTTGCTGTTTGATTATTGAAGTTGAATTAAGAAATTAATCTGATCCAAAGAAGTTTTGCAATTGCTGATTGATCCAGAGAACTGCACTTGTTGATTTGCAGTTTGTTTTGGTTTTGATTTGTTGATGATCTCTGTTTTCTTTTGTTTGCAAGATTACAGTTTTTTCCATATTTTCGAATAGATGTTTGTATTCAGTTTTGAATCTTCTTTTTAAATCTGGTTTATATGTTTGAAGAGGAAGAAGAGAGGGAAGTACAGAGAATTTTTTTACGAAAGGAAATAAAATGAACAGCCCTTTCTCTTTTTAAAAACATTGATACATACTTAATTATCTATAAAACAAGGTATAGCCACTTGTAAACTTAAGTTGTAGAATACTTACAAGTGTATTTGCATGTCCTAATTGTTTTACAAATGTAAGAAACAAGAATTTTGTGTTTAGCTCCTTATTTAAATTTTTCTTATATTTTTATATGAATAATGTAATATGTTTATATTTGTTTATTTCAATTAGCCTTTAAATTACCTTTATTAAGTACATACTTTTATGTTTATTTATATATTTTAAAAATATATTTTCCAAAGCTAAATTTTAAATAAAGAAAGTTTAAAAAGAAAAGGATATTGAATTAAACCTTATTTTAAAGTTTCAAACTAAAAATATTGTACTAAAATATATATGAACTAAATTTATTTCAAAAACCAATTTTTTAAAGGAAAACAAATTAAATTTTTATTTTAAAATACTATTTAAGCTATTATATTTTTAAATAATATAAATATTTACTTTAAGTACTTTTGAAAATATAAGATAGATTTTCGAATAATCTTTTGAAAAGTTTTATTAAATTCAATCAAATCTTCTAATTCACAATATATACATATATATTATAAATTTGAAAATATTTTTATTAAATTTAAATTAAAACCAAACTTCCTATTCACAATGTATATACTCATATATACATTATGAATAGAATATATACTAATTAGCTGAGAAAGATAAATTTTATCAATTAAATATATTATTAACTTTGAAAAGAATAAAATTTGCGAAATTAATTTATTACTATTACAAATTTTGAAACGATAGCATTTGTCAAATTAAATAATTATTAGTTTTGAAAAAAAAATTAGATTATTAAATCATTATTACATATTTTAAAATAACTATTAATGGAAATTTTTAAATAAAAATTACCAAAAATTCTGGGACATCACATTCCTCCCCTTTTAAAAGAATTTCGTCCCCGAAATTTAAAAGCAAAGATAATTTAATAATCCCACACAGATTTTAATTTCAAAACAGCAAGCATATGCTATCAACCATACACTAGCAACCATAGCAACCAATTCAAACAAACAATTCTAACTATCCAGACAAAAATCTGGACAGAACTTCCTAATATCATCTAGAGTTTCCTAGGTACAAACATAGGGATACTCGCTCTACTGAATCTAAACTGGCTACACCACTCAGATCCAGAGCTCCTATATCAAGATCTACAATCTGAACATGATACCGGACCACAGACAAGACCTGTTCAACTTCCAAATCTTCCAAAACTGCTGGTTCTAAAACTAGTGATAGATTATACACATACTCCCTCAGAGATACGTCAAATACATAATGAATTCTAGCCATCCGAACTAGCAATTAAATCTTGTAGATTAAACACAAACTTCCGAGGAGTCCTAGGTTGCTTCTATTCTGGAATAGCTACTATCTTGCTTTCGCTACACAACTCTGATCTAAAGAAGATGAGAATGCTGTTGATGAACATAAGCACAGACTTGATCAACTCATCTTGGAAATATTGTCCATCAAATTCCATAAAATCTTAGTGACCTACCTGATTCGGTCACAAACACCACAGCAAAAATCCAACCAGAAAACTAGATCTGATCAATCCTGACTGCTTCACCAGACCTCTCTCTCTAGGAGCCATTCCTTTACTAGGGTGAACCTCCGGTAAAGCCCCAAGAACCAGTCAATATAGAACTCAATCTCTCGATGCAGATGCAAATCTTGACTTATCGAAGATATCCAAAAAATCTCAAACCACTTCGATAGATCCACATCCTCTAGAGATGCCTTAATCCCAAAAAAGATTATTAAGAGAACTTCCGAACCATCGCAAGTCACTTTTGCGATTCGACCCAGCTCAAATTCCAAAGAAACTGTTCTCTCTTCACATATCAAAACAGCATAAGTCTTCCAAGAAAAGAAACTGATGGTCCATCCTCAACCACAAACATCAAACCCAGCTGAGCTTCGAGAAGAAGTGGGCAAGCCTTCACCATCTGCCTAGCCTACTGATAGAAGAATCACAAAGACTCTGAATTAACCATCGAAGAAACAGACCACTCTACTGCTTTCGGACTCCACCTCTAGGACACTGCTGAGCCAAGAGAGCTTCCTGACAACACACTCAACACCTTCGAGCTTCTACTTCTGCCAAAGACTTACTTATCCAAAGCTCATCGAATCATAAAGCTATATTAACCAACTCCATAAAAGAGCCTTCAAGATGGCAGACATCTCTCTAAAAACTCGGGCTTTAAACCAAGCACAAACACCTTGCTGAACTGAGTCTCAAACTCCGATACATACAAGACTCCTTCCTAAGGTTGCCAAGATACCATCACTTGCTTCAGCACTTCCGACTGACCCAAATTCTAGAAAATCCACTCGCACGAGCGCAACTAGGCTTACACTTCAAAGATAGACTCTGAACCTTAAAAAGGTTTCCTTCAGAGATCGGTGAAATCCTTACACTATGCTGCAAAGCTTACTCGAGATGCCCCATACTGCCCTAGCAGATACACTTCCAACCACTACACTCGGACTTCTTCCATTGGTAGTCTTGTTATACACGCCACTACTTTTTCTACCTCTAGAATTTATATTGGAAAACCCGAACAAGTATAGCATTAAGCATCACCCTACGTTTATTTATACCTAGAAAGCTACTACAGGAGATAATGAATGTGTTTGCCATCAATGTCAACGGCAACATGCACATTTTTGTTTGTCCCGTCAAAAAAAAAGGTTTGCCATCAATGCCAACGTTATAACGGATCAATATGCAACAATAATGCAATGATAAAAGGATTACTAGGAAAATATTATTTGGAGCTAACAGTCTAACAGTGTATTTCATATTTTCGCTATGAAACAATGTTTAGGCAATATGGAAGAAACCATCAATTATGTGCTAGAATCTTCACTTGATGGTTTGGATGGTTTGTAAGTAGGTGATAAAACTCATTTTAGATAAAGTCTTATAATGTTGTTATTAGAAAATTTGAATGTACTGGCCAAAAATTAGTCACAGGTCAAAGTTGTAGATTTTAAAGAGATAATGATTTTAAATGATAGAATTGTATATATAGCTGTGTTTTCATGACCCTATCCTGCCTCGGTCCCACCTCGATTAAGCATGAACCTTGAGCCACCACGGTTCGAAACTCAAGCGGACCTCATTCATCCATGAACCTTGGTCGGAGCTTCAAACCAACAGTTCAACCCTCAATTTCATCTGGTTGAACTAGGGTTTTTTTGTTTTTTCCGGCCTTCTCATCGTGTAATTCTCTCTCATTTTCATATTTTGCATTGCTTTGAAGAAAATAAGTAAATATATACATTTCAAAAATCATAACCATTTCAAAATCTAAACTACTAACTTCATCGCTTTATTCTTCACCGTTGTAAACTCATCTAATATCACCCTAAGATTTGTCAAGTTTGTCATCATTAAACTTCTATCGTTGTGCACTATCTACAATATACAAAGCTGTAGTTGTGCACTGCAACAAAACTTCTATTGCAAACCTTGAAAACCATCTACAGCTTGTGCAAATAGCATAATTATTTCAGTATTTTTGTGTATAGTTTGTAGTTAAATGTGCAAAATTTTTGAAAATGAATTACGGTTTCAACGGTCCGACCGGTTGAACCATCAAAACCTTAAACCTTCAATCATCATGGTTCGACACACGGCACGGTCAAGAAAACTATGATATATAGATAACAAATTAGTAAAAAAAGTAAAATGGGAGAAGAAAAGTAAGATAACCAAAGAAGACACAGTTCAGTTATGTCTACGTCCACCTTGATAACACTTAATTACTTGATTAAGTCTAAATTTAACAAAATTACAAGTAAAATTCGAAATTTTATTCCAAAGTTGGAAATGCCGGAGATTCCCCTACTTATGAATGGGCAAAATACCATGTCCTCCTTTTTGTTGAAGGTAGCCACATATTCGTAGTCAAAACAGGCATTTCAGTCATCAGATCGCTTTAGAAATAGTCAAATAATTAGATCCTGAATAATAGCAATGAAGCAAAACAATTCTCAAAATATTGATGGATTGATACTGATTCATGCATAGATCGCTCTCAATCTATGGCTTTAACCTAATCCTCGTGTCTTCTCCTATATTTCTTGAGCATAATGCCATTTTTTTCCAAGCAAATAAAGTATTAGTATTTTACTGTCGGGTATAAGTTAAACACTTCACATTTTTTTTCCACCTTATCTTTATTTTAGAAATAAAATCGAACCAGCTCCCTTAGTTCTCAATCTAAGGTTTCTCAAGGCATCCAATTTCAAATCCATCTCTAGGCATTCCTTCTGCTTGTTGATCCAAGATAGATCAATACTTAGATGTCGTGTTCCATCTTGCACAACTGTTGTCGTTGTCATCCCTTTGTCCAAGCTGCAGCCATCAATTGACTTCTCATTCAGATCGTTCGCACCTTCATCTCTCAATCAACACCTTTCTACTCTAATTGACATGATAACGTCGAGATGATAATTACATACAGACAATAGACGAAGGTGAAATCAATCTTAAAATGAGAGCGAAGATTGATCGATGAAGATGGAATTTTGCTGTGTATTAGATTGTTTTTAGACCAAGTTTCTAAAATTGAAGGCGTTGATGACCCGCTTTTTCGACCCTCAAATGTCGATATTATTACATCTACGGTATTCATATGTCGAGCATCCAAGTGCTGGAAAGACAGATATTTAGGGTAAAAGAAAACAAAAGGTAGAACAGAATCTCACATCGTGACGAGTAAAATATAATATCCAAACGATATTTACAAAAGAAAACTTTAATATCGTACAACAATTAGAGTCTAGCCTATCATCGGCTTGGATAGTTATAACACTCTGTCCTTACAAACGCCAATAAATACAAAAAAAGAAAGACAACGGAAAATAAAGTACGCCAAGTCTTGGAAACATCCGACTCGTTTCCTAAAGCCCAAGCGCCCAAATCTAGGTCTGAAAATACTCAAGTCTGACCTGAGTATTATGAGAAAATAACACATGGATCAATGTTTGTAAACGGGCATGAGAAACCCAAATTAAATGGATTGTTATATCTTATAAAATATTTCAAAAATAAAGGTATCTCATAAGATCACTCCATACATAAACATAGACGGTTTTTAACTATAGATAACCAAACCATTTTATACTAAAATCCAGTGATATTATAATAATCTCTAGGGTTTAAAATAAATATTGAATCATAATCGAAATGGTTACATTAATTACATTCAATAGCATATTTAGTATATAATTAAGTCCGTAAACGCACGTATCGAAAAATGAATTACATATAATGACAAGGTATAGGGTACCGTCTACCATGGTACACCTTACAAAAATGTACCGAGAGTCTCACATGGACTCCTTACCAATACAGGAATGACTTCCCTTACTAGATTGCAACATCCGGCCTTCTCGATCCCCAAATGTCGATACTAATGCATCCACAATATTCATGTGCCAAGCACCCATGTGCCAGAAAGATGGAAAGTTAGGGTACAATAAAAGAAAATAGCAATGGGACAAGAAAGAACACAATACCAGAATCTCACGTGCGAAACGATGACATATAATACCAAAAGTGTAGTACAAAGAGTTACTCCAACATATTTGAAATCAGAGTTACAAAAGTGACTAAGTACTACTATCAGCCTGGATAGTTATAACTACTCAATGCTGAATACATACGTAATTATGAATGGAAATGAAAATAGAAAGATAGATAGATAGGTGGAAAGCATCCATCCTGTCTCCATAAGCTTGAAAACATCCAACCCTGAAACATTACAACCTACTCGAAAGAGCACATGGGAAGTTTTGGGAAAAGAAACACCACGTGTTAGACATAAGTTTGATATGGGAAACTCAGAAATGCGTATAAACACATAACAGTACTTCCGAGACCAATTGAATCACTGGACTGGTTTCCCCTTGAAAGAACCAACTCAATTGATATTTTCATTAGGTGACATTATGGGTAATGTCTAAAATGTGTAGTATAAATATGAAAATAGCTGGATTAATTATATTCTACAGCATATTAGAGTATATTTGAAAAATTCTAGGGTGCATTTGTATAGTTGGATTTTCCACCGAGACCTCCTCAATGAGACCGATCTCCTATGACAAGGATGAGAAAATACATTCCGAGCTATATATCTCTAGATAAAATATACCATAAGATAAATACAACTAGGCCATCATCCGAACACTCACGTGAACAATGTGTACCAAGTATCAACAACTCCCCGCTAGCAACATTTATAAGCATACTCAAGATATGAAGTTGTCGTACCCCTCATGGGTCGGTTAAACCCCAGATCGTGCATCATACTCCATCTTTAGTCATTTTCCCGATGTCGAGGCTATGCTCATCATCTTCACATGAGTCTCTAATGCTTGATCAAATCATGAATCCCACATGTATTCCATTATCTCAACAGATTTCGAAACACACATGGTTTCCATCATTCACTTCAAAGACCTAGAACTAGTATAATAGTTTTGAAGTGGTATTCGGTAAGTAAAACACTTATCGATCTCGGACTTCAAAACCAATCGATGAATTTTCGGTCAACTAAATTCCGTTTCTTTTGGAAGTAATCGAAAACTAGAGGCATTTTGTCCCAATACTTCTCCCTGAGGGTTCTTATTGGTATAAATCCGCAAAGCATTTCGTACATTTCTTAAGTTAAGTTTGGTTGAGATTGGTAGTTGACTAATCGACTATCGAGTCTCGAGCACTTGCTTATGGGAATCAAGGTTCGTACACTTAACACGTTTCCGACATTTCTACTTAAATATTCCTCGGCCTAGAAGAATGCCGATAGGTTAGAGCTTTATTGCTCTGTCCCTACCTAAACATTAGCCTTCACTCCCACAAAGAGAGAAGCTTACACGTACGACTTTTAGTGTTAAGTATAGTAATACTAACATCCCATAAACAATCAAACTAAGGTCATTGCATAGTTATTTCTTATCATTCAAGTATAATCAAGTCATATAAACGACTTTTGATCCCTTATCATTAATTTATCCTTTATTCAATAAAAACTCTTGTTTAAAACTTCCTTTATTAGATTTATAAATACTTAATTTCATATTTATAACATTTTCAAAACTATTTAAAGTATATGTTAATTATTTATATAGAATGTTATGGAAGAATAGAGAATTTTGAAATAGAAAAACAAGTTTTATTTTAAGAGCTATCAAGTTTAAAAATTCATAATTAACTGTTAAAGATATATTTAAACTAGAAAGTAATTTTAAAACACTCTATTTTAAGCTAGAAAACAGTCTCGAAAATATTAGAGAAAAATACATAATTTAAATACCATTTTTAAACAATTTATGGTTCAAAATAGAAATGGTAGCATTTTATAAAAATGCTATCTAAAGTTTAGTAACCATTGTCAATATTGTTTTGCTACAACTTTGAACCTAGATTTCAACACTTGGTTCTTTTTACAATAGATAGTATACTCTGGGTACTTCGAAACAATAAAGAAAAATTCCAAAAAATGTCTTTTGATTAGTTAAGTGAATTTCCAAAAACCGTGTATTTTACCGAACTACACTTATAGCGACTATTTTGCTATAGCCTTTTGCATTTCGTTCAACTAGCTATTAAATGAATTAGGCTTCAAAATTTTCCAATAAGAATAATATTTTATTTACTCCTTAAACATGAAAATAAACCTCCAAGGAAGTTTGTAAGAAATATCATTATTTCGCTAAATAAGAAGTGCCGTTATAGCGACCCTTTTACTTTGATATTTTGTTACTTTGATTTAATTCTTCTATAATTTTCAAAAACATATTCTTTTCTTTTCTAACACTTATAGAAGTGTAAATAATAACCAAACAAGTTACCATTAAAAAATGTCGTTAAATTTCTATTTTTGTAAGTTATAGTTCAAAGGATTCAAAGTACACTTGTAACGACTATACTATACGGACAATTCCGTATTCAATTCAATATCTTGTGTCATCCTCTTTCATACTCATATATGATTCCAAATTCAAACCATATCACTACTAAACATGTTTCAACATACAAACAAGTTAACATGACTATTTTAAGCATTCAAATGCATTTAATTTAAACTACTCATTTTAATGGTTTTAAGAGCAATACTTTAGCAGATCACATACTTCATAAGAGGATCCCCATCGTTCTAAATTTACCATTCATCCGGGTAGTAGTAAAAGGTACGCGGATATGAAGCGACTATATTATTGGGAGGGAATGAAACTTGACATCGCTAACTTCGTTAAGTGTTGCGTGACTTGCCAACTCGTTAAGGCCCGGTGGGTTATTGCAACCTTTAGAAATTCCAATTTGGAAGTGGGATCAAATTTCCATGGATTTTATAGACAGCCTTCCCCATTCTCGTTCGGGTCATGATAGCTTATGGGTTATAGTTGATAGGCTTACTAAATCCGCCCATTTTATTCCCATTCGGTCCAATCGGACCGTACCTCTTTTGGCCAAACTTTTTATTGAATAAATTGTTAAATTGCATGGAGTTCCTACTTCTATTGTTAGTGATCGTGATCCATTGTTTACCAGTGGATTTTGGAAGAGTCTTCAAAAAGCTTTAGGAACGAAGCTTAATTTTAGCACCGCTTATCACCCCAGTCCGATGGACAAACCGAGCGTGTGAATCAAACTCTTGAAGATCTTCTTCGTGCTTGTGTGCTCGATTTCGGTGGAAGCTGGGAAGATCATATTCCTCTTGTTGAATTTTCCTATAATAATAGCTTCCAATCTAGTATTGGTATGGCACCTTTCGAGGCACTCTATGGAAGGCCATGCCGATCTCCTTCTTGTTGGCTTGAGGCTGGTGAGAAGCTGGTTTTAGGTCCATATTTTATTCGTGATTCCACAGAAAAGATTGAACTTAATCGACATAGGATGAAATAAGCCCAGAGTAGACAAAAATCCTATGCCGATAACCGGAGAAGGAAGTTAGAGTTTTTTGTGGGAGATCTTGTGTTCATTCGTATGTCACCTATGAAAGGTGTTGTACGTTTCAGTCGATCGGAAAAATTAGCGCCTCGATATATTGGGCCATTTCCTATCACCGAACGTATTGGGTTTGTGGCTTATCGCCTTTTATTATCGGCTCAGTTTTCTGCCATGCATGACGTGTTTCATGTTTCTCAATTACAAAAATGTCTTCGAGATTCCGATTCTATTCTTGAGCCCGGTGTTGTGGAAGAAATTGAAGTTTCACCTAATTTAACTTATGAGCAACATCCTATTCGTATTATTGCTTCGGAGGTCAAGCACCTTCGAAATAAGGATGTTCCGCTTGTTAAAGTCCAATGGTCCTCAAATCCTAAGGATTGCTCTTAGGAATCTAGAGAGTTCATCGAGCGAACACATCCGGACTTACTTTCCCGTGCTCTTTGAGGTGAATTTCTTATTTCAAATTTCTTTTGTGTTGAATATGCTTTTATGGTTGTTACTATATATTTTCTTCTTAAATATTGCGAGGATGCAATTTCTTTAAGGAGGGGAGTCTGTAACAACCCGCATATTTATCGATTTTTATATTTAAATATTTTATTTAAATATTTTGTCAATACTCGGAATTTAGTCCAAAAAGCTACTTTTTGCATACGGTCGAATTAGGACTCGGGACCACTCCCATTGAGTTTAAAATGCCATTTGCGACCTTTTTGAGTATAAGCTTCGATATGTTTGGAGAAAGTTGAATTTTGCTACTTTTTACTTTGGGTTTGGGTTCAGCCCTATGTTTAACTTATACTCAAATCTGAGCCACTCCTCCCTATTCACCCTCACGTTCTCCGCTTTTCAGTTCTAAAGCATCAATGGTGGGAGAGATGGGAAATTAAAACTCCAAAACCCTAGTTTTCTTTTGCCAATCCAACTTCTAGCTCCAAATTCAAGGGAACCCATTGGTAAGTTTCTCTTCATCTTCTCCAACTCATTCTCTTAATCAATTTCAGAAATTCCTAAACCTAATTTTGGGAATGTTCTTCTTTTAAGCTTAGAATCAAGCTTCTTGAGTTGGATTTGAAGAGTGGTTGATTCTCCTTTGCTTTCAAGCTTCATCTTCATTTGTTTGGGTTCAAAGATGAGATTTTTATCTCACATCTATGCTTATATTTATCTTCGATTGTTAGGTATGAATTCCTAACACTTATTCGTGTGCAATTGCTTTTGGTTTGGATTGATTTGGTGAATATTCCAATTTTTAGTGTTATGGGTTTAATTCTTTAAAAATCATGACTTTGATGTTTTGATCATGTTTTTGGTGATGAACCGAGGAGCTTATATGGCCGGGTAGTCGATTGGCGTAAACCCTTAGTGCCGTCGCTCGACTAATTACAAGTTGAAGAGGTTTGCACCTCATACGAAATAGGTTTCAATTTGCAAAACATCAGGGTCGGCCGACCGAACCCCTGGGCCGGTCGACCGACCGAACCCCTGGGCCGGTCGACCGACCTGCTACTAAGGTGCATAGGCACCTTTCTGTCTCTGGTCCGGTCGACTGGCTACAGGGCTCAGCCGACCGACCTGCTTCCCGAGGAAATTTCTGAAACAGGGTCCAGTCGACCGAGCTCTGTAGCCGGCCGACCGACCTGGTGCAATTTTGCCTATTTCGCCTAGTTGTTTGAATTTCCAACTTTAATCGATTCATGTTGTTTCCTATGTGTTGTTATCATTTATTATGACTTTGATGACTCCTTTTTAGGGATTTTTGAATATCCATTTCGATGGATTCTTTATCGGTTTCGTTGGATTTTTATTTACATCTTCGTATGTGAATTTTAGTGATTGATTGTTCCTACAATCTTCTTCGTGATTTGTCACTTTAAAAATATAAAGGTTTCTATACTAGTAGTAAATATCAAAACTCTTTCTTCAAATGATTTCAACACTATTTTAGTACAAAGCTCATTCTCTAAAACCGTTTTCCAATCTATTAGTATATATACAAACCTTTACCTCACTCGTATGAGAAATCTAATTAAACGACTTAGTAAAACTAGTGGTATGAAACGCTTGCGTTTACTTCGTCGGTTAATTTTTGGACTTGTTCGATTGAAACTCTTGTGACAATTTTATAGTGGAGATCTACAATTTGTTCGTAAATATTTAAGTTAAGATAGTGGTTATGGGACATGAAGTTAAACTCATATATTTACTAGCTTAGTGTAATTGACACTTCTCGTTGATCATGACGATCATCTTTGTGATTTAGACTAGCAATGTGCGATGTCTCTTTGTCTGCGAGGGAGACTAAACCCCGTTTTATGGAGTTTCGACTCAAATTAGTGGGGTAGCAACCCATGGTCTTCGGGCCGTTTGTAGAGCTTCGGCTCAATTTGTGATGGTTAGCAACCATGGAATTAGCGTTCCGTTTGTGATACACGTGTTGGTGAGCTTTATGCTCTCGTTTGTGATAGGCCTCCCCCCTTTTTGTGATTTCTGGATTTCTTGAGATGATTTCTAGAATTTGTGTTTCACCAATTTTCATGATTTTCATTGATAAGTTTTATCACTATTTGTGCATTGGTGAATTTGTGTGTCATTGACTTTTGTGATTGACATTGATATAATCGTCAATATTTATGGTTTGGTGAACGAAATAAGGAGTATGACATTTCTTTGATTCTTGTGTAGGTTCTGTGATATTGATTAATCTCTTGTTGATTTTCAATTACTTATATATATATATTTCACAACTTGGCATTGTGATTATTATGTGTTTAGTCATATCTCTTATTCTATATCATTTCATCTGATATTTATAGTTAGACTGATCCGTTTATTATTTTCTTATTAAATAATACTCGGGTCAGACCGAGATGTTATAGGTGCTTCTGCTTGACTTCTCCCTTGGGATTGATTCCTCTGACTTTTGGCTAACTACTTAGATTAGTAGTTTTTGTTGTATACACTTGAGATATAGACTCATAGTTGTATTCTTTTGTATAACACGTGTTGCTAATCTTTTGTATTATTGTGGATCTTTTTTACCACTACTCTGATATACACTTTCATGTGTTAATTATATATTCATATCTTCTTCCGCCTTTGTGATATGAATTATCTGTGACTGATTTATGTTGTGTTTATTTCTATATTTGTTTCCGAAGGATTTATATAGCCACTGTGTAGTAGTTTTGAGTTTGTATCGGTATGTCGGATTTCCTCTTGAAATAAAATGTATGTTTTATTATCTGACATATCGGTGCTCGCACAAAGCAATTACATGGATGGTCGCTCCTCAACAGCCTTATTCTCTGTGCTAGTCGACAGCATTACTCCTTAGTGTTCTTTGCTAGCGTGGGTATAGAGGTGGGGCGTCACACCATCCATAGTGTATAACTTGATCCTAATCTGAAGCTCCATCTTCAAGTTCTAGACATAATTCCGCAGCACTCTCAACACTTAGCCAAATCTTGCAACCTAGCTATAGAACATCTCATTTGACTATGCTCTACCCAACTATGCTGACCACCAAGTTATACACGTCTCCCTTATAACTAGTCACTGACACATCCCTATAAATCCGCAATAATTTTTTCCCTTAACTTCACTTGAGGAACGAGTTTTCATGTAGGCTCTTAGTATGCTCCAGAGCCCCTCCATCAAGTTTCATTCAATTTAGACCAATTTTGCCTCCGATTTGCCCAATTCACTGTCCAATCTTCCTATGCATCCGAAACAGTAACAAACAACATCAAAGCACAACATATAAACATAGAATAACATACATCCACGTCCAATCATTAAGGCAATACAGGGAATTATAGCAACCAAATAACTTCTAATCCAATTCTAAGAAATCAATGAACATATGAATATGATTAAGGTGAATTACACGGTTATTGCTCCAAATCATATTAAAATTCAACTATTTAAGTCATAAACATATGTCAATATGTAATTTAGGTTGGAAAGGGATTTTTGGAGAAAAATCATGTTGATACCTATAATTCTGCCATATATATATGCAAAGGATAGTGGGAATTCACAAACGACTCACCAATTTCCAAATTCAACCAATTTGAATATAGATCATGTCCAAACAACAATGAAAAGTACTTTTAATCAGCCAATTTGATGATCTCTAGCTCTAATCGAGGATCCAACCTTTAGTCCACAATCTAGTTTGATTTATAGAGAAATTTGGATGAACTAGTATGGATCTATGGCTAATTGGGGTTCAGACCTGATTTGGAACGAGAGAGACAAGTTCTAGTTTGATTCCTGCAGTCCCTTTTTATAACAACCTCTAATTAGACCAATGTGTCAACTAATGGGATTAACTAATTACATAGTAATTCTGACCAACAGTTATCTAAACTTAAAACAGACATAACTTCCTAACCGTAAGCCTATTTTTCTATTATGACCACTCTATGAATTACGAAACCATCATCCTGAAGTAATGGAACTAGTTTGAGACCCTAATTCAACTACAATAAAGTTATAGTCCAAACAAGGTTTTTAGGGTCAAAATTGCCATATAGAAATTTGCGAAAAATTATATGTGTGTAAAATGTCTCTAAGAGTTATATTCCAAAATTATAGAATCATATGACCCCATACGAATAAAATAAAAATATTTTACGATTGTTCGATAGGTAAAATATAGATCGCTACAACACTAACGTCGATGAACTAAAAAATGTCAATAGCAAAAAATTGTTAAATTAAAGTAGCATATAAATATGATGCTATATACATTTGTGCAGTGTGAATAATGCTAGGTTAAACTAGCATTATACATACATAATGCCATATGCATTTGTACATTTCAAAAAGGCTAAATTAAACCTGTATCATACATGTATAATGCTATGTTTACTTTTACAGTTCATAAAATGCTAAACTAAACTCGTACTGTATGTGTATACAATGTTAAATTCATTTTTACAAATGACACAAATAATTCCAACCTGCAGAAAAAGCCGTTGTCACCATCGACGTTGAACCTCCACCAAGCAATGCTGCAACACCACCACCTTTGTCAATTTTCCGTCCAAAATCATCTTTCCTTATCAAAATGGAACTCTCGTCCTATAAACACCATCATCACGTTGCTCTCAAGCTACCGTCGCCCCATCGCGTTTCATGTCGATTCGACAAATCGTAGCTTTGCAAACATCGTTGTAGAATTTAAGCGAACGATGTTTTGCTTTGTGATGGATTATACAAAGAATTTGTCATTGCGCTCAAAATTGATATCCCATGTCCTTAATATTCTATACAACAAGTGTGTAACTCATACATTGCACATGTCGATGTTATTAAAAAAAAAAATATTTATATTTTAATCATTGCTAAAATTAGAATTTTATTATGCAATACACGATAAATTTACAGTGATATATTAATCATAAATTAAAATGATATGTGATGCTCAAATGTAAAGTTGAGAGTTCAATCCTCGCTAACTACGTATATTTGTAGCAATTAGTGTGCTACTAATTAAAAAAAAATTATTAGCGCCGTTTATTTGACATGCGATATGTTGTCCCATTGATTTGTTGTACATAAAGTACCAGCTCAAAAAATAATAATTATTAGTACCGTAGATGTATATAATTTATGTCATGCGATATATATTTTTATAGGTATGAGTGAATAACTTTGCCATTTTTGTCAATATGATTGTTTTATATATATATCAAATTGTCATTTTTTAAGGATTTATAAATGGATTGATGAATAGATTTGATTTATTTAAACAGTTTAAATTAATAATCAACATAACTATCAAATATAAATATAAGAAGCTGAATGTGAAAAGTTAGAGAAAATTGCAAAGAGCTTTGTACGCACTTGTACTTGAGAAGAGCATCTTATGCCGGTTTATCAACATGTGAACTTTGATCCATTATTAAATTTTCATTTTTAAACAATTTCACAGTTAACCATAGATTTTATGTTGTTGTAGGAGAGTCATGCTAACAACTTTGGTAATTGCAAAATAATATTTTGTAGCATTTAATTGAGTTATGAGATTGACATGGGTTAATAACATATTGAAAGTAAATGTTTATATAATCTAATTTTTATCGGTATAATTTGTAATATTATGTAGCATTTAGTTGAATTATGAGATTGACATGGGTTGATAACATATTGAGTTAGTACAATAAAAAATTTAAGATCGCTTAATTGGAAATTAAAAGAGTGATATTTGTGTGTACATTGTATGTTATATGTATCTTTATATTTGAATAAAGAAACAATTTTATCATTTTGCCACATATATATATATATATGAATATTGTATACATTGAAATTCTTATATTTTTAGCATTTGTTAGATTGGTTAATGAATATTAATTAATCAAATTTATTTAAGTAGTCTAATTTAAGATTACATAATTAGTTAAATCTATGAACTTGAATGTAAAATATTAGAAAAGAATTGAAAAATTTTTCTAAGTAATTGTAAAAAAAAAAAATAAGTTAAAATTTTGATGCTTAAAGTTAATAGAATTATCAAACCGACCGTTAGTAAGGTTTGCTTACTGTCACTGTCCAAAATCAATTATTCCGAAGCCAAAAAAGTAGACCTTATCTCATCGCGGTTTCCCTAAACTTCCTCCTTTTAGTTCGCGCATCAAAGATTCGAAATTCAAATCTATTATGATTTTCAAATTCTAAAATTTCAATTTCGAATCGACAATTTTGAATGCTTTGATTAATATTTAAATTCGAAATTCAGATTTTCAGATTCAAATCTCAATTTATTCTTTTCCAACATATTATCACTTAAAGTTTAAGTAATATTAACAAAAATTTTAAATGTATATTTCTTATCAAATTTATACAATTGAACGGTCGGTTTCTCCACGTTATACTAGTATGGTGTACTGTATGATTTGTTATATCGTTAATGCATATGATTTAAACCTATTTTTCGACTTTAGTAAAAAAGCAAGACGAAGTCCAAAACTGGATGAAATACACGCAGATTGTATTGTTTGTTTTCCAAGCCACCTTTCTGCCGCTATATTTGACATGGCCCTTCTCAAGGAAAATATCCCACCACTTCTTTAACTAAAAACACGGCCAATATCTATCTACCCATTGCTTAAAGACTAAGCAACGCTTATCCGTATCCAAAGACAGCACCCAACTTGCGCAGATATTATTATATATACACACACAAATCCACCAAAACTTTTTCACAACTAAACAAAAAGCAAACATTGAATAAAAAGTGGGGAAAAAATGGATGCTCAAATTAACGAGATGAGCTATGGCGGAGAAGCTGTTTACTGCATTGTAATGTTCTGGTTATTGTTCATATGTATGATTATCGTCGGCTTTGGCGGTCATGAAAACTTCAAATCGAAGAAGAAAAACAAAGACGAAGGAAGTTCAGTCTTCATCGGAGCTGCTCGATTCTGCGACGGAAGTGGAAAGAATTGCGACGGCGGGTACGGTGTCTGTGGTTCGTGTTCATAGATAATCGATTAAATAATTAAGTACCGTTTTGGAGTCAAAATCTCGCTTTTTGTCAGATCCTCGATGAACACAGGACCAAAAAAAAGGGGGATTATACTTGTGGTATGTACAGTAGTTTGTGTATAATTTGTGTTTGTGTTTGAGATTGATCTCTTTATTAAAATATAAGGAAGATTATGTAAATGGATTTTTGTTTATTTAGCTGGTGATTTTGAGATCTAATCATGAAAAAAAAGATAAAATCGTGTGGATAGTATGCGGATTTAATACTGTAAAATAAATTGGGTGTTTGATTCATGTTCATCTTTGTAATTTTTCATTTGAAGCCAAGGGATTTGGGGAAAGTTTAAGAACAACTATTTTGGTTCTTTATTTTCTATTAGAACATGAATGGAATCTGGATTAAAATTTCCTTCATGATTATTGTTCATCTTTTTCACGATTCTGTTCCCGATTTCAATCAGTACATCAAATGTTTGCAGGAAGTTAGGAAATAAAAATTGATTCAATCGAAAATTTATCCTTTTAGTTATGTTAGCTACGGACAAAAACAGCGACACTTCACCGACCGTTTGAAAATTTCTCGATCAATGTCTTAATTCTAAGGTAACGCGTTGCCCTGGGACGCGTCCAATGCTTCAAAGGTGTCATTTGGACCATCGGGACAAGGGGTGGAAAACGGCGGGATGGCGTCGAACGTTTCGTTTCAGACCGTTCTTTTTCGTTCTCCTTTTTATTTATTGCTCCATCTCTTCCTTCATCCACGCACCATTAAATTCAAATTTCCATCAGTTTCTAGCAATCAATTAGATTATCTTCTGGGTATATTTTTATTTAAGCTTTTATGTTTATTTTGTTCCTTGCTATAACATATATTTTTTTAATATTTTTTTGCAATATTTTATAATTTTCAATTTCTAAGATTTGCATAGATCTTCTTTTTCAACCTATTGCCTTATGGACGTAAAAAAAAATAAAAATTCGTAGACTTGTCTTTGATACAAATAAAAAACAAATGAGATAACATGAAGCGTACTTGGATTAACTGGGACAAAACTAGTACAGTTAGGTGGAGGGATTTGGGTACTCGACAACGATTATATGGATTGTTCGGAGGAGTGGTGGAATACGACAACGCGAAGATTCAAAATATTTTGGACAAAGACCGTTTTCACATAGAAAGGAAGCACCAGGATTTCTGATGTACAAGTTAGATTTGTTGTTGTTCGTGGTCATCGTGGATAGTTTTAGTTTTTTTGATATATTTGAATTTAAAAATGTGTTAGTTTACTTAAATGAAATTGCGCAATTTATTTTTTATTATTTGCAATTATTATCCGTAAAATACACAACAAAAAATAATAATGAATTAACTATTAATCAATTGATTAAAAACCACATTTTAAATATGCTATATAAGTACCTTTTTGCATTCCAAATGCATTTCTCTTTAGCTTCCCGCCCCACTCAAATGTCCCGTTGGTTTCTTAAAAAAGAACCCTAACAGTCCACTTTTTTCACTAATCAATGTAAATTCAAATTTTTAAACACGAAATGCTTAACTAAAAAGTTATATCTTTTATTTATCATTCTTAATATTGTACAAAGATGTGACCTTATGTTAGAGGTTGGAATCGTACAAATACCAATTACCACATTTCGATATCGTATTCAATTACAAAAAACAAACCTTGGCAGCTGTGAAGTTTCTGCATTAATCACTTTCCACAAGTTAGTTAAGAAGCTTAAATCTCATTGTTATTTGTGCATTATCAATTGAATTCCAAACACTGATGGTTGGGAACACACGGAATAATGGTTGAGATTCACGGAATACATTGAGCACGTAATTATGGGAGTCAAAAATTTAATTATGTTCGTGAAAAATCAACCTTTATTAAATTCGAGAAGACCAACAAAATGGTGGTGCATCGACTACATTGGACGCCTTAACCGTTAATAACTTTTTTCTCTCCTCCTTCACATGCTTATTCAAACCATCTCCTGATAGAGTGAAGTGTGCCATTTTGTATGAGAATGTTGTTCGAAATAAAGTACACTTTTCGTTTTGTTCTTCTCTAGTTCACGACAATAGTATTGTCATACCGTGGTACAAATTATGATTTGAATACATTATTAGATACAAGTCTAAAATCTTTAGAAAAAGTATTTAATCGATTTTGATTGTGGATGTGTTTGTCACCGTTAGTGTTGAATCGATTGTTTAATATAAATATCCTTAAAATGTCAGTAGTCAAGATGTACTGAAAAAATAACACCAATCCATTGAGACTAGTGTACGTATTGTTCTGCATACGATCAATTGTGAATTACACATGATCGTTTGGTATACCAAAGAATTACATTCTTGTGATTGTTTGGAACAATCACCAAACAACTCAACGAAAGTCTTATATAGGTTAGTACAACTAAGTAAATATATAAGATCATAGGTAACGATGTGTAGTAGTCTTCAAACATAACAGTGTTAGAACCTCCACTCTATGGTTTCAATGACAACGATAATACAATCACATATGTTATATATCTTATCAATTTACAGGTATACACTACAAGAGATTGTTATGCTCAAACATAACGGGACTCGAAGATAAACAAAGGTTTATGGACTGTACTAAGGACATGTTAATGTGTAAATAACTTTAGATAAACAATGTAAGATCTCCGTGAGTACGCATACAAACAATTTATAATATACAAAGATTTACCTCAAAACAAGCTTTATTTCTGGAATTGCCAACAAAGGAGGTCAATGGAAAACCAATAGATGTCTATGAAAAGGCTAGGGATTTTTATCCATGAAGCCACAGACGTCTGTGGAAAACCAATAGACGTCCGTGACAAGGCTCAAGAATATTATCTCTAAAGCCACAGACGTTTGTGGTTTTTCAACAAACGTCTATCATTTGGGACACTTGTAACACCCTTAATTTTATTGACATTATTCAGGAGATTTAATTAGAATAAATTAAATAGAATAATGTTGATAAGGAGATTGAGGTTGATTAATAAAAATATAGTGGCCGTGCTTATTAAACTTAATGAACCTAAAAATGGTTAAGTACTTAAAAATAAGGGCATAAACGTAATTGCCACCCATGTTTCCCACTCTTATACTATCCGCAAAACCATACACGTCCATTTTTATTCTCAAATAAAAATACATATAACCGTAAGAAGCAACAAGGCCGGTCATAAGAAGATAGAAAAGAAGAAGAAAATCTAAGAAAAGCTTAGGATTCAAGCTAGAGGAAAATCAATCTCAAACAATCTCTGATCTAATTATCTCAAGCAAGGTGAATAATAATTTCTACATCTCTATTTTAATTTTTTTATCAAAAGGTTTCGGGTTAAAGGATAAATCTGTTTTATGATATGTGAATGATGATATGCTTGATTTTGATTTATATATGTAAAACAAGGTTGTTTAAAAGGATATATGCACGATTTTAGGGTAAAACCAAGATGAAATCATGTTCAAATGCCATGGGAAAATTTTAAGTTATAGAAAACATGATTTTGAAGTTGGGTTACAATGTTTATAATTTTCCAAACCATGGAGAATTTATTATGATTTTTCAAAGGAAAATATGATTATTTGGATTTATAAATAATTTTGGGAAAATATAATAAGAATTTGGGATTGAAATTTTATTATGTTAGATAACACGATTAAGCGAATTTCTAGAAATTTTGGGGTTTTTTACTAAATGATTTTGTATGGGAATTAAATTATTTTGAAAGGAGGACCTAAATGATTTAATTATTTTATGAGAGGAAGGGCTTATTTGTTAAATGATTAATTGGTTTAGATCTGAGAAAAATTGCAACAAACATTATCCAAAATATTTAAAAGTTACGAAAGCCAATCAAATGTTTACAAGTAGGCAAGTTAGTTGCAAAAAGTTTATTTCGGAAAAAATCAGCTTTTACCCAAAAAAAGTTGGTTTCGCCTTCTTTGGCAAACCTTTCGCCTCAGACCTCTCGATCAAGACCTTTCGACTGCAATGACCAATAAGGTCGAAAACAATGCACATGATATCATTTAGGTGATATGTAGTGAATTTATCTAAGTCGAAAGGTATGGTGTCGAATGTTGCTTTCGTAGGGTTGTTCCGAAGGAGATAGATCATTATTTTATTTTTATTTGAAAAGAGAAATCACTTGCTTGTCTTCTAATGATCTTTTGACACAGTCGAATGGTTTGATTTTCAAAGGATTGTTTTAATAGGCTTTTCGACAAGGTCGAAAGGTATGGTTTTTATAAGTTGTATTATAATACCTTTCGTCTTAATCAAAAGGTTAGGTTCTGAAAGGATTTAAAAGACCTTTGACCTAGTCGAAAAGTTTGGTTTCGAAAGGTTGTTTCAAAGGGATTTTGAAAAAACTGTCATCCTTATTTTTTTCAAACCCTCCGAAGGGGTCGAAGGCAGGAGCTTTCAACTTATATTAAAGGTTTACTGGTTGTATAAATGTAAGCCGTTTCCCAATCTTTCGAAGGGACGGAAAGCAGAAGCTTTCGGCACAGTCGAAAGGTTTATATGATTTTCTCCTATGTTTTATAAAGTAGAAAGTGGTTTTGAAAACTTTCACATTTGACCCAAAGTAATATTTTAAGTATAAGCCCAATGCTTTCGGAAGGGGTACTTTCAACTGGTTTCGAAGCTAAGTTTCTAAAGTTAAATACTAATATTTCAATATATTCAAAAGGTTTTGAAAGGTAGTATTAAGGTATTATATGGCAAGAGCCTAATATTTATAAGAGCTTTTGAAGGAGGTTATCTTATGAAGTCAGAAGCTAGGTTTCGAAGGTATCGAAAAGTTTTAAAGCCCAAACTCAAATTTTTAAAGGAAAAACCCACGACATAAATTAAGGAGTTTTTATAAAGGAGTTTTTATAAAGGTTTTAAGAAGAAGCTATCTTTGAGAAAGAAATAGGTTAAAGGAATTAACCATGTCTTTATTAAACTCTCAGGAGGGGTATTGCTACGTTGTTATATTGCTTCTTCTACTATGAATATGTTCACTTTATAATGGACCAATAACTGCATTTTGGGAGTAAAGGGTAGGAGAACCAGTTAGGTTAGCCCAGTAGTTAATGTAAATTGATTAAACTCTTGAATGAATAGAATCACATCCAGAAGGTCAGGAAGACCAGGATATAGGATGCTAACATATACAGGAAAGATATTGGCAGGGGCCAATAGGTTCACAATAAACCCATGAAAACTGTATGATATTTGAAGGGGCCAATAGGTTAATAGCAAGTCCATGAAAACTATGTGTAGTAGAGGATGTCAGATAGACAGGTTAATAGTTATCCCATGAATACTATGTGTAAATGAAGATGTCAGATAGACAGGTTCATAGTAAGACCATGAAAACTATGATCGAATCTGGCAGGGGCCAGTTGGTTTGTAGTTATCCCATGAAAACTATATCCGGATGTAATATTGACAGATGCTAGTAGGTTCATAGTCAATCCATGAAAACTAGGATAAGGAAGAAGGTATTGGAGTTACCAATAGGTTCAGAGAGAACCCATGAAATAACTAAGTTAATTGGCAGGAGTAAATAGATTCTTAGTGATCCCATGAAAACTATGTAACTAGACAGGGAGTCCGTGAGTCAAAAATAGGTTAACAGTTAGTCCATAAAAACTATGAAACTGGACAGGGAGTCCATAAATATTAAACAAGTTATTAGTAAACACATAAAAACTAATAGGTTGATAGTAATCCTATAACTATGATTATGACAAGGTGTCAAATAAAACTGGGGATGGGTAATCCTAATTGTTTTAAGTATGCATATCATCGTAATATTTTGAAAATGTATGTCTTAACCATTGTGGATGCAGGAGCACAGTATATGGTTTGAAAAAGATTTTAGGATACTAGTGAGGGAAAAACCCGTTCCGTTAACTGGCGTAGTCCCACTAGATGTCTAAAAAGCATTAAGATGTTCGATTATTATTCATACCAGGCTTTATGTCTGACTCGGAGTTTTTCCCCCCTTAAACTCTTGGGTAATCAATTGATTTCAAGTAGTTTGAAATTTAAGGGTTTCAGGTTTTCTTGACGAATAAAGCTTCCAGTGGTGTGGTGGAGGCAAATAGATATTTAGAGTTTTCTTTTCGCTGTGCGTTTTGTTGTGAAGGCAGACTTGTTAGCCTTACTATATTCTCTGATCAACCAAGGGTGCATCTTCATATGTTACTCTTGGTAATAACTATATTTTGCAGAACGTGGTTAACGTAATTTGGGGATTATGTAATGAACAAGAAATTTTATGTTTTGAATGTGGTATTATGTTTTGGAATTGTTAAATTTTTTCCATATTTCTTTGATCTGTGTACCAATGTATCTAGCACGCCATATTTGGTTGCCAGAGATTAATATCTATGGATGACTGCAGCATCCGTATCCGTTAGTTTTGGGCCTCTAAGTAGGGGGATGTTACAGGTTGGTATCAGAGCATAGGTTTATGAAGTTTTAAAAGAAAAGGTAAACCTAAAAGCTTTTACAAACATAATCCAATGAATTTGAAATTTTGATTGGGGTTTTGGGTTAATGCCGTAGTAATGTATTTGTATTTGATATATTGGTCTATATCTAAAGTACGTATTCCCCTCTCTCTTACACCATTCTTCTGCATATTACTAAGGCTCGTATGTAGACATACGAGAAAGATGATATGGAGGCACGAGACGGAATATGAAATCTGGATGGAGGAAGCACCACTACCAATGGAAATGCTCAACCTAATACTCGGAGAAACCAAGGTCGACAGCTAACGCTGACCAAAATGCTGAGGCCAATGTAAGTGCTGAAAATCTGCCAATATATGCAGGGATGGTGTATCAGTTGTTGACTATTCTTTTGCAAGCAGGAGCTGCTAGGAATGTTGATGGAGCTAATCCTGTAGTTCCAGCTGGTTATAACTATGCGAAGCTAAGTAGAGATTATGTCAATCTGGGAGGAAAGCCGTTTGTTGGAACGGAAGATGCCGTGGAAGTTGAAAACTGCCTGTTGAACTGTGAAAGGATCTTTACAGATTTAGGCTTGAATGCTGGAGAGAAGAGAAGGCTAGCTTCTAGACAGTTGCAAGGGTCGGCGCTTCATTGGTGGAACAGTGTGACAGCAGGAAAGCTGGAGGACGAGTTGACTTAGGCTGACTTTAGAAGGAGGTTTGAGCAGAGATTCTTAATGATGGTTGCCAAATTGGAGTTGATGAGGAAGTTTATGGATTTGGTCCAAGGAAAAATATATGTGATCGAGTATGCTGCTAAGTTTGATGAGCTATCTCGATATGGTTATGCTTTGGTCGACACGGACATTAGGAGGAATGAGAAATTCGTTAGGGGTTTAAGGTCGAAGTCAGGCAGGATGGCTATGACTCATATTAGAGAACCTTATCATGTTATGGTGGAAATGACCGTCCTCCATGAGGAGATGCTTGCAGTTTCAGCTGGAGAGAAGCCAGTTGAGTCCCGGGGTTCTCAAGCAAGGAAAATGAAGTTCTTTAAGAAGAAGGGAGCCTAGAAAGGGGATGCTGCTAAGAAGGCAAAGGCCGAGTTGGTGTGTTATAAATGTGATAAGGAGGGTCATTATGCCAAAGAGTGTAGAATTGGTAAAGGAAAGAAGCCCATGGAGAAGAAAAATGTGAAATGCTTCAATTATGACCAAGTTGGGCATTATAAAAACCAGTGTCCAAAGCCAAACAGGGAGGATAGTGGGAAGGTGTTTGCAGTTGGACCACTGTCTTCTTCTAGACCTACTGCAGCAGAGAAAGGAAAACTGTAATGGGAGGTACACTTTTGATTCAGAGTATACCTGTTAAGGGACTTTTTGATACTGGTGCATCACACTCATTTGTATCATAGTATTTGGTTTATAAGTTATGTATAAAAGCCATATACCTTGTTACTTCCTTAAGGGTTGCGATTCCAATAGGAGGGTTGTTAACCCCACTGAAGCTTGGGCCGACTCATCAGATAAAGCATTAAGCGACTCAGAAGATTTACGACTCACCATGAGTCGTTAGCGGTTCAAGTGTGCAAATCAGAAAGCCAAGTACAATTAACTCGCGTACGACTCAATGACCGAAGAAGGAACTCACCGACTCATATGATCTAGGTCCGACTCATCAAAGACTGGCTCAGCTAGTCTCCGACTCAACTGTTGTGCGACTTATGGAAGTTTCTGACTCAGCGACTCATGACTCAGCGACTCATGACTCAGCAACTCATGACTCAACGACTCATGGTTCAACGACTCAACAGGTTCGCGACTCATCCTAAGGAACGACCTAAGGAATGTCATGACTTATGGATACCTACGACTTATGATAAGTCGAGTACGACACATGCTAATATGAGAGGAGTTATGATAAGTTGACTCGGGAACGACTTATCTCTTGGGACCAAGCCAGCAGTTCGGCCTTGAGTTAACATGGGGCGACTCACCATGACTCATCCACGACTCAAAATCGTTGAGTCGTAACCCATCGCCACAATGCCTAGGAAAATTGACTCGGACACGACTCAAGACTTGTCATGAAATCCAGCAGAGGAATAAGCCATGAAGAGGGGAAAGGTTGGTTTTATAAGTCAACCACGACTTAGCCTGACTCAGGGACGACTTAGCTTGAGTCGGTCACGACTCAGGACTTATGCGCAGAATTCATGTCCAAGCTTGCCTATAAATACATAGCCACCTCCAACATTCAAGGGACTTTTGGCACATTCTCTTCATACACCGTTACCTTGCTGCATTGAGAACTTCATCAACACTTAGAGCTTTCAAGATAAGAGGAATTCATCACAGAACTCCACGAAGAAACCACACATCTTCAACATGGATTTAAGGACTTTGAATCGACATTGAAGCTTAAGACTTGTTCCAAATCACTTGTAACTTGAAGTATATTGTACTTGAGAAGAATTGTATCAGCTTGTAACGGGATTATTAATAAAAGTACTTAGAGTGGACGTAGGCTATACCCTTAAGCCGAACCACTATAAAATTGTTGTTGTTTACTGCTTTTCTGCTATTACTTGCTTGTAATTCTTTCCCGATCTATCGGATGGTGCTTTCACAACTACACTTCACACACCGGGGTGTTAGCGTTCACATTTTAGCGTTAACATTTTTGGTGCTTTCACTGAGAATTGAACTCAGGAAAACTGTCATCATTGCTTCGCAAGGATTTGTAGAAAGAATTTCTTTAAAAACCAGAAGTCTATCTGAGATTATGGCTCCTGGAAGGAAAAGTATATCTGTCAGATCTGGAAACATTCAAGAGGGAACCTCCGCTTCCCCTGTGCCTAATCAACCCACTCCATCTGTTGGAGTTACGAAAGCGGAGTTGGATGCTGTGATTCTAGGGCTAAACCAGCAGATAAACGCCCAAAATGCACAATTAGAGGCTCAAAGTGCCCAGAATGCTCTGATTCTGAATAAGTTGAACGACTTACTTGGGGCAAACAATCAACCGGCTGGTAATGAAAGGAACTATGCTGGCAACGTTCATGATGTTAATGAAAGGAATGCTCCTGAAAGGGCTACTAGTCCCTTTGAGCAGGCAGTACCTGAGGCCGGTGGATCTAGAATTCGGCATGATGAGGAATATCTTTCTGGAATGGTCCGACAGATCATGAAAGAAAGTATGCAAAGGGTTGAAGATGAGAAGGAATGGGGTTTCGCCCCAAGCAAAACTCCGTTTACTGAAAGAATCTTAAAGGCAGAATTTCCAAGGAAGTTTGTACCTCCGACTATCCCAGCTTATAAAGGGACAAGTGACCCGAATGAATTCTTGTATAAATATGATTGGCAGATGACAGGTGCCAGAGCCTCGGACGAAATAAAGTGCCGATATTTCCCCGTATACCTGGAAGGTGTGGCTCTACTATGGTTCACCAAGTTGCCAGTCCGATCTATTGATCAGTTTTCAGACTTGACCAGAAAATTCAAGGAGCAGTTTAGACTATATGCTTCGAAGGCCAAGGACATCATGTCACTGTCAAGTTTAGAGCAGAATCCTGGTGAATCTATCAGATCTTTCTTGAACCGCTTTAATATAGCGCTGGCCGAGGTGGACAATGCCGAACCACGAATGATATTGACTTATCTGATGAGAGCTATTGATAAGTCAAGCGAATTTGGGAAATGGTTGAATATGAAAGAGCCAACCTCCCTCGAAAAGTTCTACAAAAAAGCAGATGAATTCATTCGCTTGAAAAGTCGTCCTTTGCCAGTAAAGACAGTGTTGGAGAAAGCAGAAGACAACACCGTCGCTCCACGCAAGAATGAATCGGTGGGGCAAAAAAGGGAGAATAATAATGGGAAGAAACAGGGTAATCTGAAGAAGCCCCGATCCTTCAAGCCATCAGAATATACTCCATTATCACATACGCCGGAGCACATCTACCTTGCCACTAAAGATTCCGTCGATTTCCCTAAACCTATCCCTTTGAGGACCGGGAAAAAAGCCATACAGAGTGGGAAATTCTGCCGCTTCCTCAATCAACCCGGTCATGAAACTGATGAATGTCGTCAGTTGAAAAATCTGATTGAGGAGTTGCTAAGAGAGAACAAACTGCAGCAATTTGTGAAGAAGAATAGCAACAATCCTGCATCGACAAGTCAGGGGCAACAGGTTCCTGTTCATCAGCCCAGGACGGGTGAGAAAGCTACGGGACATGAATCTGGAAGGCCCGTTATCAATGTCATTACAGGAGGGCCTCACCCAGCTGGCAAGAGCTGGGGTGAGATGGAGAGATATTCCAGGGCTTTGAAATATGCTCCAGCCGAAGAAGATGTCTTTGTTTTAGAAGACACTACGCCCCTGAAACAACAGAAAACTTTCAGCGATGATATTATTTTCAGAGCCATAGATTCCATAGGTATTGAAGCTCCTACTCTAGATCCCTTGGTCATCTCGGCTGGTATTGGACCGGCCATTGTCAGAAGAGTCCTCATTGACTGCGGAGCATCGTGTAATATCCTCTTCAAGAAGACATTTGACCAGATGAAAATCCCTATGATCGATGTACAAGCCTCATCACAGAAGATCGCTGGCTTCACTGGGGAGCCAAAGCAACCAATTGGGACCATCGATCTGCTTGTAGAACTTGGGGAAGCAGAAAGGAAAGTGGTCCGCAAGCAAACATTTGTGATTGTCGATGAGTTTTCTGCTTATAATGCTTTTCTTGGCCGTCCAACACTCGCAGCATTCAAAGCTATCCTAGCCCCGTGGTGCCTCACTATTAAATTCCCTACTGACAATGGAGTAGGAGTTATAAAAGGGGATCAAAATGCTGCGCGAGAGTGCTATTTGACAGAGCTGCGAGAGTCAAGAAAAAGAGAAATGGGAAAGGATGCGGCAACCCCAGTCCGCATCAAGGAACCAGCCTTGTAGCAATTACGGGGCGGACCCTGCACTGGCGAGCACAGCGGGGCACGGAAAGAAATGGATCCCAGAAAGGCCAGTGCAGGGGAGAATAGAGTAGTGCCGGTGGAAACGACAGTTCCGGTACCTGTTGACCCGAAGGACCCAAATAAGGTGTTGAATGTGGGTTCACAGCTTAATGTGTCAATTCAGAATATCTTGATATCTTTCCTGAAAGCAAATCTGGATGTCTTTGCTTGGACTCATGCCGATATGTGTGGGATATCTCCAGAAGTTGCAGTACACGCTCTGAATATTGACCCAAAGTTTACGCCAGTTAAACAGAAAAGAAGAACTCAAGGTCCAGAAAGGTCAGCAGCATTAAAAGAAGAAGTTGATCGACTCATGGAAAATAACTTCATCAAAGAATCTACATATCCGAATTGGGTTTCAAATCCTGTGCTGGTTAAGAAGGCTAATGGAAAATGGAGAGTGTGCATCGATTTTTCTGATCTAAACAAGGCTTGCCCCAAAGATTGCTTCCCGCTACCCAGGATCGATCAACTGGTAGACGGAACTGCGGGACATGAATTGTTATCTTTCATGGATGCCTACTCCGGTTATAACCAAATCATGATGCACGAGCCGGATCAGGAGGATACAAGCTTTATCACAGATGTTGGACTTTATTGCTACAGAGTTATGCCCTTCGGATTGAAAAATGCAGGGGCAACCTACCAAAGACTTGTTAATGCTATGTTCAAACCGCAATTGGGCAAAACTATGGAAGTCTACGTCGACGACATGTTAGTGAAGTCCAGGAAAGCAGCGGATCACATTGAACACTTAGCAGAAATGTTCGCAGTCCTTCGGAAATACAGAATGAAACTTAACCCTCTGAAATGTACATTTGGGGTCGAGTCCGGAAAGTTCTTAGGTTTCATCGTCAGTGCTAGGGGCATTGAGGCTAGTCCAGCTCAAATTACTGCCTTGAAAGAAGTTAAAGCTCCTAGAACGAAGAAGGAATTGCAGAGTCTCAACGGAAAGGTCGCCGCCCTGAGTCGGTTCATTTCCAAAGCCACTGATAAATGCATCCCATTCTTTGACGCCCTGAAGAAAGGAAAGAAGAATTTTGAATGGACTTCCGAATGCCAAAAAGCCTTTGATGAGTTGATCCGTCATATGGAAACGCCTCCAATACTTTCTAGGCCAGGCAATGGTGAGGATCTTCTTATATACTTGGCAGTATCATCTCATGCTCTAAGTGCAGCGCTGATACGGGAAGACAAAAGGATTCAACATCCGGTTTACTATATCAGCAAAAGACTCACTGGGGCAGAGCTGAATTACTCCAAGTTGGAAAAACTCGCCTATTGCCTACTAGTTGCATCAAGGAAACTGAGGCAATATTTCCAAGCTCATCCTATCAAAGTACTCACTGATCAACCTCTAAAGCAGGTCCTATTTCGCCCTGAAACTTCGGGTCGCCTTCTAAAATGGAACATTGAACTCAGTCAATATGACATCACTTATCATCCCCGAAAAGCAATCAACGGACAAGCTTTAGCTGATTTCATTACAGAATTCACAGAGAAAGATAATGGTGAGGAAGAAGCGATCAATGATTCCCCAATCCAGTGGAAGATGTATGTTGATGGCGCAAGAAATGACTACTGTTCTGGAGCCGGAGTGGTACTTGAAACTCCTGAAGGTCGATCATTATGTTATGCACTAAGACTGGAATTTCCTTCAACAAACAATGAAGCAGAATATGAAGCTCTTATTGCAGGTCTGAAAATCGCTAAAGAGCTAAACATTCGAGCATTACAAATCTTCAGTGATTCTCAGCTTATTGTATGTCAAGTCAAGAAGGAATTTCAAACAAAAGGTGGAAACTTGCCTTCCTACTTGTCAAAGGCTTGGGAACTCCTATGTGAACTCGATCATTATTCAATAAGCCATATTCCCCGGGAAGAGAATACGAAGGCAGATTCCCTCGCAAAGTATTCAAGTTCTGGTGAAGCTCAACTATTGGGATTGGTTCCCGTAGAAGTCCTCTCAACACCAAGTATAGACGAGATGGATATAGATTGGATTATGAATGTATCTCAAGAACAAGAGTCGTGGATGACTCCAATATTAGATTACCTACTCAGAGGTTCTCTGCCAGAAAATTCGATAGAAAGACGAAAGCTACTAAGGAAAGCCTCTCGCTATGTAATTCAGGATGGCCGATTGTACAGACGGGGATTCTCAATGCCATTGCTTCGATGTGTATCCCGGGAAGAGTCCAAAATAATCCTAGCTGAGGTGCATGGAGGAGAATGTGGTGATCATTCAGGTGGTCAAACATTAGCAAAGAAAATTCTCCGATACGGATATTTTTGGCCAGAAATTAATCGAGATGCTGCAGATTACTCCCGAAGATGTGACAGATGCCAAAGATTTGCCAAAATTCCTAGAGCACCTTCTACCGAACTCACACAGATGGTCAGTCCATGGCCGTTTGCGATTTGGGGAATGGATCTCATTGGGCCGCTACCAACTGCCAAATCAGGGATTAAATATGCTATTGTTGCAGTTGATTACTTTACTAAATGGGCTGAAGCTGAACCATTGGCTACTATCACTTCTAAGAAAATGATAAGCTTTGTGACCAAGAATATCATTTGCAGATACGGTGTGCCTCAGAAAATAATCACAGACAATGGTACTCAGTTTGAAAGCGAGGAATTCCAGGATTTTTGCAAACGATTCAAAATCCAGAAAAGCTTTTCGGCAGTAGCTCATCCGCAGGCAAACGGGCAAGTGGAAGCAGTGAACAAGATCATCAAATCAACCATCAAAAAGCAACTCGAAAGAGCAAAAGGTGGTTGGGTCGATAAACTACCGCTTGCACTATGGGCATACAGAACTACTCACAAAACTGCGACTGGGCATACTTCTTTTTCGTTAGCATACGGATCGGAAGCAATGATTCCGGTTGAAGCAGAGGTCCCTTCACACAGAAGAACCCATTTCAATCAGGCAGAAAATGAAAAGCTACAACTTGAAGCACTAGATCTCCTTGATGAAAAAAGAGACGAAGCTAATCTCAGAGTTGCAGCTCATCAGCAAAGGATAGCCAGACATTTCAATTCCAAAGTTCGTCAACGCAGCTTTGAAATTGGAGATCTAGTCCTGAAAAGAATTATGACCGCGACAGGTGTGTTTGGGCCCAATTGGGAAGGACTATATGTGATAGGTCAGAAGCTTCTTGACGGCACATTCAAACTCACTACTGTTAAAGGAGTTCAAATTCCAAGGGCATGGAACAGCAATCACTTGCGTCCATATTTTACTTGAAAATTTTGTTGAAATAATATAAAAGAGTTGTGGATGCATGATTCTTGTAATTGAAAGCAATTGTAAAACTGATGCAAGTGATTAATGAAAGAATATAAAGTGGATGTAGGCCCAAATTCTTGGCCGAACCACCATAAATCTTGTGTTCCTTATTTTTATTACATGTTTGCTTTATTTTCGATATAAAAGTACATAAAATGTATTGCTGAAATGTCGATTTAAATTTTTGCAGACAATGGAAATAAAACTTGCGCATAATAAGACCGAGCGATTCTCACCATCATTCAACAAACAAATTTCAAGTCACAAAGACCCCGAATTCAAATCCTAGATCGGAAATACTTCAATTGAACGGCTAATGATTTCGATAGAAACGAGCCCTTGCTGATAAATTGAGATTGTTTGAACAAACAAACATCCAATTAGGAAGCTAGTGCCCGTTCTCACGAACTTGCCTGACAATGAAGTACACTTCCTTGGATTAAACAAGCTACTTGCAAGAAAAGGGGAATGAAAACTTGAAAAGAGAAAAAAAAAAAGAGGATCGGTGAAAAGGCATAAGCAAGAAGACAAGGAAACAACCAAAATCCATCATCGGCAGCACAAGTCCTCTTCAGAGGCACAACTCTTCGGAGGATAAAAGACCTCTAATGGGTCATATGCCACAAAAAAGAAAGTTCTCTACTCAACAAAAAAGATTGGAGGAGTCATGACCCTCCAACCATGAGAGAGTAACTTCCAGGCAATGAAAACCCTTTCTGAGGCACATTTCACCAGGAGTTGAAGTGAAATAGCCGCTCTTCGGAATTTCACTTCACCAGAGTTGAAATGCAAACAAAGAAAAAGACCTCTTCGGAGGCACATTTCACCAGGAGTCGGAGTAGTTACTCTTCGGAGTTTTACTTCGCCAAAGTTGAAATGCAAACAAAATAAAAGCCCTCTTCGGAGGCCCATTTCACCAGGAGTTGAAGTGTTATGACCGCTCTTCGGATTTCACTTCACCAGAGTTGAAATGCAAACAAAATAAAGACCTCTTCGGAGGCATATTTCACCAGGAGTTGAAGTGTAACGGCCGCTCTTCGGAATTTCACTTCACCAGAGTTGAAAGACGAACAAAATAAAGACCTCTTCGGAGGCACAATCAAGAAGAAAGACCTCTTCAGAAGCCCACGTTTCGCCGAGATTGAAATAAAACTTCCAAGTGTTGAAACGTGAAAAGGCTTTCTAAGGCAAAACTCTTTGGAGGTACACGTTTCACCGAGATTGAAATAAAACTTCCGAGTGTTGAAACGTAAAAAATCCCTCCTCAGAGGTACAACTTTCTATATAAAAAAAAAAAAAATCCTCATCAGGGGCATACTTTAACTTCCGAAGAAAGAGTAATTTACCTATTCTGGGGAATAATCTTCCTCGGAAAAAAAAGAAGAGAGAAAAAGAGAGAGAGGGAGTTAAAGTACCCTTCAGAGGTCCGCTTTACCGCATAAAAGAATTCACTTGGTAAAAAATGTACTTAAGCAAAAGAAAGAAGTGATTTCTTCAAAGGTCGAAGCGCAGAAACTTATACAAAGAGGGTTGTACTTTGCAAAAATTTTCTTTAAAGAATAAAATAATTATTCTTTAGCAAATATGAGTGCAAGTCCCCTCGAAGTATAGAATATTGCAGCAAACTTATGGAATGGGGGCAATATAGTATAATTACACACAATATGGTATAGCCAAACCAGCAAAAGGTAACGCTCAAGTAACATGCCATAAGCTCGCTGCAATATCGTGTAAATAAACTTGTGCAAAAAATAAATAGTAAATGCATTCTCAAATTCAAACAGAAGTTTGTACAAACGAAGAATCATTTTATTCAACTATAATGCAGATACAGGTTTCAAAATAAAAGCGGGGGCCGGTACCCGCACAACTCTCGGCCAGTTCATACAAAAGACAAAAAGCTAAAGTCTTCACTTCTTTTTACTGCCTTTGGACCCTTTACCCGGCCGAATGACTAGCTTTTCAGGTCGGCCAGTGAGTATAAGGGAGGAAGGAGAGGTAGGCGCAGCTGGCCCAACTTCTGGCTCCTCTTCAGTGGCAGTGATTATCTTCCCTCTCCTCTTTGATGCTCCTTGCTTCTTTCTCCTCTTCGAGGAAGACTCACTTCCTGGAGTGACAAGTTTAGATAGAGTTATGTCGTCAGAAGGAGTCCGCTCCGGAGATATGTCGCCTCCCTCAAGTCCCTCATCTTTCTGCTCTTGCGAAGCAATGGGATCATCCAGGCCATGGAGAGCCTCTATTTGTTCCTCCTGTGATCCAGGCTGCGAAGCAGAAGGAGGAGCCACCTGAAGAGATGGAGGAGGGATTACCGGAGAAGTAGAGATTTGAGCAGTGCTTGATACTTTTTCTACAGAAGAAAAGAGGTTAAAGTCAGTAAAGAGAGGAGATGAAGGTTCACCAATAAAGTCAGTAAAGAGAGGAGATGAAGGCTCATCAAGGTTGAGAAAATAGCCAAGGAGCTCATGAAACTCATGCGAAATAAATGAGTAACCCGCTTGAGCAGAATTGACAGTAGCGAGATTAACAGTGAAGTTACCTGGAGAAGCTGGTTTCCTGATATCGACTTCATAAGCTTGCGCATCAGCGCTCTCATCACCCTCATCTCCACCTTGTATGCTTGTAATCTCAGTGGTAACTTTGGTGGGAGATGCAAGATGGGAACTGGAACCAATAATGTTGACTTCAGACGAAGAAGGTGGCTGGACTAGAGTAGTTGAAGTGGTTTTTTCCAGCTGGTCCCCTTCCGTCACTTCAGTTCTTAATTTGGCAAGTTGTTCCTTTCCCTTGGCGAGGGCAGCGCGAGTGTCATCATCAAAGTAATGCCTTTCCAGGGCTGATTCGTCATAACCAGCACCTTCAGCACCAAGCATCTCAAGGGCGGCCTCCCACACTTCAGCTAAAGTGATCTCATACTTGGGACCTAGAAAAGCAAGGCTTCCACGCCGCAAGACGCTATGCAAGTAGAAGTCGAATAATGTTGAGCCGAAGCTGTTTTTGGTCGCCTCATGAGATTCTTCAGCTGCGATTCTGCCGGCGACAGCCTCATCACGTTCCCTTTCAGTTTTGGCAAGCTGAAGCTTAAGCATTTGTATCTCCGCCTCCTGGGAGTTGTTTTTCTTTCGGAGCTCAGCAATATCAGTAGCATAGCCTTCACTGATTCTTTTTTGTACTTCGAGCCTGTCTTCGGCATCCCTTTGGCTAGCGTGAGCGTCTCTCACTTGTTTCAGGAGCACTTCTTCTTTTTGAGAATAGGAAGTAAAGGAAGCAGCAAGCTCATGTTTCAATTCCTCGACTTTTGCTTCAAGCTCCTCATTGTAAGAAGCAATGTTCCTCATTTCGGTGTCGTGTTGCTCAACGACCTTTTTCCATTCGGCCTTATCGTTTTCCATAGTAAGCATGGCCTCTATGTTGGCACGGTTAACCCTTTGAAGCTCGTCAACAATTTTTTGCCAGTTCGACATCCTCTCAATATCGAGCTTGACGGCATCAAGATTGCGCAACATGGCAGACTTGTCGATGGGGACCAAGTCTAGGTCGAACCTCACTCCCTTAAGGCACCATTGAGGAAACCGGCTCTGCAGAGTGGCAGGACCCGGTCCAACTTGAAATTTGGGCCTGCTAATTATCGTTTGAATGCCTGATTTCCCAAGAGCGGGAGAGTCAGAAGGAATGTCGAGCGAGGCAGGAGTAGTAACTTTCTCAGGAGTAGTAGAGGCCTGCTTTTCACTGTGACGGGCTCGTTTGCTAAGTCTTCACCCATGTGACCTTTTCCTCGATCGTCATGAGTTTTTCTCTTGTGGGAGTCATCGCCTTTTTGCCAAGAATCATGGCGCTCTTCTATCTCCCTTCTTTCACGACGTTCTTCTTCAGTCCTCCTTTCATGAGCCTTTCGGGCAGCCCTTTCTTCATCAGATTCTCTGTAGGAGGGAAAGTAACGCCTATAATCATATTGACCACGCCCCCCGTAGCGTTGGAAATCCTGATAATATGATCCGCCGCGTGTCATTGAAGGATCTGAAATAAGAAAAGATAAGCTTTAGAAATCTTTAAAGTATGAGAAGATAAGTGCATAAATGTGCTGGAAAATCCTTAGTTGTGTGTGAAGTGCAAACTACTCGCGTTGGACTAACGAACCACTCCTCAGTTGGGGGGAAGTAATAGGTCCCACTGTCGGTGACAATTCTTGGGATAAAGGAGTTGGAGTCTGTTGGAGGGCAGATGTCGCTTCAATCATCGGGAGTACAGTTTTACCACAGGCAGGGTCATCTTTAAAGAGCTCTTGGGAAGTGACGATTATGTCACTTAAATCCCCAAAGACGTCATCACCGTCATGCCCAACCTGATTCCCTCCATCAGCTCCTTTGTCGGCACTCTTCCTGGTTTGGGAAAGGGGCTCCTCTTCTTTTTCAATTATGGGAGCAAGTGCGGGCTTTTCGGAGGGTCCCGCATCGTCTCTTGGAGTAGAGCACTTTACTAGTAAGGTTTCTACAGAAATTTCTCCTCGCATGTGCTCTTTAGTGGAGATCGGAAGATCAGGAGTTTTCACCGGAGAATCAGGAACCTCCGTTGGAGCTTCATGAGGCTGAGTAAAGCGAGAGGGATGGAGGAGTCCGTATTGATGTAAAAATTCATCGTTTAGCAGAAACTTTATGCTCCTCTCTTCTACCGGCACGGCATTTAATCTTTCAAAAATTTGCTTAAGACTTGGGTCCCTAGCAGGGGGTGGAAGTGCTAAAACAGGAAAAGAATGAAATTAGCAACTGAGAGTTCAGATCTCGAGAAAGTTTCAAAACGGAAAAAGTAAAGACAGGAATTCTTACTTCCCACCCTCCAGATGGCATAAAACCCTGGAGGGCAGCGAACAAAGAAAAACTGATTCAAAAATCCGTGAGCGCTTTCGGAGAGATCAGTAATAAGTTTGCGGTTTCGAGCGCTTCTTATAACCACGATGGAGGGATGGTCTTTAATTTTCGTGAATGAGCAAAAATAGCAGATCTCCCCGAAGCTTGGTAATCGATCCAAAACTCTCCTAAATAGAACACATAACCCCATCAGAATGGCGTAGCCATTGGGGTGTAATTGGAATGGAGAGATAGACAACCGAAGCAGGAATTGTTGAAGAAAGTCATTAAAAGGAGGAATAGCGCCGTTCAAGCACATTTGGCGATTAACAGCAACAAAGCCAAGAGGGGGCCTATCCGCGGTGTTATTTGGCCCCGGAAGTAAGACGTCAGCATCATCAATGCCAAACTGGACGCGCAGTTGGTTAAACACCCGCTGATTCAAAGTTGTGGATGTTCTCTCCGGAGGGTTGTCTACAGGGATAGCTACTGGGAAGACATCTTCAGCCTGGCCCATCGGCTCTTCTTGATGAGAGGTCATTCTACACAAGCAACTGGATGTTCAAATGCGAAGGTGCGCGTTTCCTAAAAAAGTGTGAAGTGTTGTGCAAGACTAATAAAAAGTGACAAGTATATTTAACTGGAATTATACTGATCGATGCTTGATCGATTGTAAACATTTCAGAACTTGTTAATCTAAAGCTCAAGCATAATATTAGTGCAAGCGGGTCGATTTCTATTGACTATTTCAGCATTGCTTTGGTATTTTGTTTGAAATTGATAAGTTAAAGGCACTTCATACACACAATTTATTCAAGTTAATCATCTATTGTTAACTAATCTGTCATTCGATGTGGGCAGTCAATGACAAGTATATTCGTCCCAGTTTTCTGTGAATGTTGTATTGAACAGGTTATTAGCCTGCAAGTCAAAATAACCTGTGAATGAGTGCAATAAAATTCAACAGTTCAAAGTTAATGCAATGGTCCAATGTTCAAACAGAATTTACACAAGTCATAACCCATCAACGGTTCAAAAGTTCTGAGTCGGCAGTGCCCTAAGTAATGAGTCGTGGAGATAAGGAGATTATCTCCAAGTCTTATCTCGGCAACGACTCAAGGCTAAGTCTTATCTCGGCAACGACTCAGGGCTTAGGTCGTGGAGTATGTTAAAGGAGCTCTGGTTCAAAATAATAAGGAAATCTCTAAGTTTTATCTCGGCCGCGACTCAAAGGTTCTATCTCGGCCGCGACTCAAAGGTTTTATCTCGGCCACAATTCAGGGGTTCTGTCTCGGTCGCGACTCAAAGCTCAAGTTGAGGAGCATGATGAGTCGTGCCATGATTAAATCGTGAGGGTCACTGGGTCATACGAAAGGAGCCGAGTCAAACCTACAGCAGCATTCGAATCAACCATCTAACCCATTAACACAATAAACTCTCAGTCTACAACCCTAATTTTATCGCGTCAGTGGATCGCCTCGAGTTGCAAATCATTGAATCAGACAATCCTCAATCCATCAATGATTAGAGCAACCTAACTCGCAAAGCTCAAGGGGATAAATTGAAGATAAGGACGGTGCGCACAGGGAAATGATGATCGACAATCAGAAAGGAGGCGAAATTGCTTACGTGGTGTGATGTCAGAGATGATCGGAGGAGATTTTGAGTTGAAATTGCTTTTGGGAGCTTGGAGATGTGTTAATGGCGGAAAACGACTCACGAGATCGGTAAAAGAAGAAGAAGATAAGAATGACGATTCATGCTATTTATATACCAAGGTAGTAGGATATGAGTCGGCACACGCGGGGTAAGATAAGTCGAAGCACGCGACCTACGACTTAGGCGTGTGCTTCGAGGGGCAAATGTTAACCCCACTGAAGCTTGGGCCGACTCATCAGATAAAGCATTAAGCGACTCAGAAGATTTACGACTCACCATGAGTCGTTAGCGGTTCAAGTGTGCAAATCAGAAAGCCAAGTACAATTAACTCGCGTACGACTCAATGACCGAAGAAGGAACTCACCGACTCATATGATCTAGGTCCGACTCATCAAAGACCGGCTCAGCTAGTCTCCGACTCAACTGTTGTGTGACTTATGGAAGTTTCTGACTCAGCGACTCATGACTCAGCGACTCATGACTCAGCGACTCATGACTCAACGACTCATGGTTCAACGACTCAACAGGTTCGCGACTCATCCTAAGGAACGACCTAAGGAATGTCATGACTTATGGATACCTACGACTTATGATAAGTCGAGTATGACACATGCTAATATGAGAGGAGTTATGATAAGTTGACTCGGGAACAACTTATTTCTTGGGACCAAGCCAGCAGTTCGGCCTTGAGTTAACATGGGGCGACTCACCATGACTCGTCCACGACTCAAAATCGTTGAGTCGTAACCCATCGCCACAATGCCTAGGAAAATTGACTCGGACACGACTCAAGACTTGTCATGAAATCCAGCAGAGGAATAAGCCATGAAGAGGGGAAAGGTTGGTTTTATAAGTCAACCACGACTTAGCCTGACTCGGGGACGACTTAGCTTGAGTCGGTCACGACTCAGGACTTATGCGCAGAATTCATGTCCAAGCTTGCCTATAAATACATAGCCACCTCCAACATTCAAGGGACTTTTGGCACATTCTCTTCATACACCGTTACCTTGCTGCATTGAGAACTTCATCAACACTTAGAGCTTTCAAGATAAGAGGAATTCATCACAGAACTCCACGAAGAAACCACACATCTTCAACATGGATTTAAGGACTTTGAATCGACATTGAAGCTTAAGACTTGTTCCAAATCACTTGTAACTTGAAGTATATTGTACTTGAGAAGAATTGTATCAGCTTGTAACGGGATTATTAATAAAAGTACTTAGAGTGGACGTAGGCTATACCCTTAAGCCGAACCACTATAAAATTGTTGTTGTTTACTGCTTTTCTGCTATTACTTGCTTGTAATTCTTTCCCGATCTATCGGGTGGTGCTTTCACAACTATACTTCACACACCGGGGTGTTAGCGTTCACATTTTAGCGTTAACAAGGGTATTTAACTCTTGGGATGTGATGACGAGATAGGACTTGATTTGTCAGGTCATAATTTTGCATGCAGCTTGCATGTTTTTGATTTCGTATATTTTGGCTTCATCTTAAGAATGGATTGGTTGGGTAAGTATGAGGCTAGGATATTTTGCCAAGATCGAGAAATATCATTGAGGCACCTAGATAGTCATAGTCGAATCATTTTCTCAATGGAGAATTCCAGTTAGAGTGTTTCTGCTTTGTTGAGTGCCATGGAAGCTGGAGAAGAGCTTATTCATATTCACGTGGATAGAGAGTTTGCAGATGTCTTTGAGCCGTTCACTGGATTACCACTGAAATGAGCTGTTGAGTTTCAAGTAGACCTTATACCGGGAACTGAACCTGTCTGTAGACCTAGCAGAATGACACCAACAGAGATGAAGGAAGGTGCAGCTAGTGGATCTTGATGGAAGGAAATATATTAGACCAAGTAGTTCGCATTGGGGAGTGACCGTGGTATTTGTAAAGAAACCAGATTGGTCGTTAAGAATGTGCATCAACTACCGTAAGTTAAATGAAAAGATGATCAAGAATAGGTACCCTCTGCCGAGGATATATGATCTGTTTGATCAGTTGAGTGGAGCCAAAGTATTTTTCCAATTGGATTCGACAACGAGATTCCATCAGTTGAAAGTGGCGGAGGATAGCAATCCTTTGACGGCATTCCGACCTAGGTATGGTTCATATGAGTGGTTGGTGATGCCATTCGGATTGATGAATGTGCCTGCTTTCTTCGTTGGTTTGATGAACCGGATTTTCGAAAAGCACTTGGATAGGTTTTCTTTGGTGTTCATAGATGATATTTTGGTGTACTCCAAAGATGAAAGAGAGAATGAGATTCATCTTAGAGTGGTGTTAGAGACGCTGAGGCAGAATCAGCTGATGGTGAAGTTTTCCAAGTGCCATTTCTGGAAGAGAGAAGTTAGGTTTCTTGGTCACGTAGTTTCAATAGAAAGATCATCAGTTGATCCAGTTAAGATAGAAGCAGTCAATAATTGGAAGAGAGCAGAAGCGATGACCAAGATTAGGAGTTTTCTTGGACTTGCTGGCTATTATCGGAGATTTATTAAGGATTTCTCACGGATAGCAGCGCCTTTGACTAAGTTGACCAAGAAGAAAGTGAAGTTTGTTTGGTCTAACAAATGTGTGGAAGCATTCCTTAAGCTGCAACATTTGTTAAGCTCCAGTGTTAGTAGTTCCAGATGGTAGCCAAGGGTTGGTAGTTTATAGTGATGTGTGTGGCACTGGATTAAAAGCAATATTGATGCAGAAGGGCAAAGTTATTTCTTACGCATCTAGGCAGCTTAGACCACATGAAGTTAGATAACCTACCCATGGCTTGGAGTTAGCTGCAGTGTTTTTTGCCTTGAAGATTTGGAGGCATAATCTGCTGGGAGAAAGATTTGAGTTATATGCTGATCATAAGTCCTTAAAGTATTTATTCTCACAGAAGGAGTTGAATATGAGACAACAGAGGTGGTTGGATTTTTTTAGCTGCTTACGATTTCGGTATAGAGTATACTCCTAGGAAAGGAAATAAGGTAGCAGATGCCCTAAGCAGAAAACATCAGAATGTGATGCTAGCGATGTTCACAGAATGGAAGGATCTAGAAGTTTTGGCCAGTTGTGGTGTGCAGTAGAGATCTACTGCTAGTTCTAGTCAGGGTATGACCATGTTGTCTTATTTAGAAGTCCGACCAGTGCTGATCGAGAGGATAGATTCTAAGCAGAAAGAAGATCCAGTTTTAGCCAAGAAGATTAGAAGGCTTGAGGGAGGATCGGTGGTTGATGACCTAAAGGACTTTATTCCTGACCAAAGAGGATGGTTGAGAAAGAATGGACAATTATGTGTTCCAGATGTAGAGAACTTAAGAAGGGAAGTTCTAGAGAAATGTCATCGATCGAAGTTTACGATTCATCCTGGAGAAACCAAGGTGTATCAAGATATGAAGAGGAGCTTTTATTGGGAAGACATGAAGAAGGATGTTGGCTTGTAGGTTAGGCAGTATATTAACTGTCAATAAGTGAAAGCCGAACATCAGAAGCTAAGTGGGTTACTTTAGTCGTTAGATATTCCAGTTTGGAAATGTGATTCGATATCCATGTATTTTATAGATGGGTTGCAAAGGTCAAGGAGAGGAAATGAGAGTATATGAATTATTGTGGACATGTTGACCAAGAGTGCCCATTTCATTCTAGTAAAGTCAACCAGGAAGGCACCTATTTTGGCTAATTTGTTCTGAAAAACATAGTTAGACTTCATAGGATTCCTAGTAGTATAGTTAACGACCATGATGCATTATTCACTAGTGAATTTTGGAGGAGTCTACAAGAGGTATTAGGCACCAAGATCAAGATGAGTACAACTTATCACTCACAGATGGATGGGTAGACACAGAGAGTCAACAAGGTACTTGTGGATTTATTGAGAGCTTGTGTTTTAGACTTTGGTGGATCTTGGAAAGATTACATACAACTGATTGAGTTTTCCTATAATAATAGTTATCAGACTAGTATATGAATGACACCTTTTGAATCTTTGTAAGGAAGGCCATGCATGTCACTAGCATGTTGGTTAGAGACTGGAGATAGATTGATCTTAAGTCCAGATTTGGTAAGAGAGGTGTGGGAAATGATTGAGTTAATCCAAGGACAGATAAGGAAGCTTAGTCCAAGCAAAAGAGTTACGCAAATAAAAGGTTTAAAGACCTAGAGTTCTCAGTAGGAGACAGAGTTTTCATTAAAGTATCACTGATGAAGGGTGTGGTATGATTTGAAAAGTCGGAAAAGTTATCCCCGAGGTATGTTGGTTCATTTCAGATTATAGAAAGGATTGGAAAGCTCGCTTATAAAGTAGAATTTCCGAGCAGTTTGGCAGGTGTCCATGATGTATTCCATGTGTCTCATCTTCGTAAGTATGTGCATGATCCAAAGGCTACTATTCCTCAGAGACTTAGTAGTGGAGCCTACATTTACTTTTGTTAGACAACCTAGTGAGAGAGGAGAAGAGACCGAGGACCAAGACAGTCAAGTTGGTGAAGGTTCATTTGAGCAACAATGAGAAAGACTGTACTTGGGAGACAGATGACAAGATTCAAGAAATTTATCCTGATCTGCTTTAATGGTATGCCTATATTAGGTTTATATAGACTAGTTTCTTGTCAGGTAGGCTAGTCAGGTTGTTATTAGATGTTACAGATGATTGCTATGTTTGCTAGTTAGTCCTTATAGAATTTCAAGGACGAAATTCTTTAAGGAGGGGAGCCTATAACACCCCTAATTTTATTGACATTATTCAGGAGATTCAATTAGAATAAATTAAATCGAATAATGTTGATAAGAAGATTAAGGTTGATTAATAAAACTATAGTGGAAGTGCTTATTAAACTTAATGAATTTAAAAATGGTTATATACTTAAAAATAAGGGCATAAGAGTAATTTCCCCCATGTTTCCCACTCTTATACTATCCCCCAAACCATATACGTTTATTTTTATTCTCAAATAAAAATACATATAACCGTAAGAAGCAACAAGACTGGCCATAGGAAGATAGAAGAGAAGAAGAAAATTTAAGAAAATCTTAGGATTCAAGCTAGAGGAAAATCAATCTCAAACAATCTCTAATCTCCTTATCTCAAGCAAGGTGAATAATAAATTCTACACCTCTATTTTGATTTTTTTCATCAAATGGTTTCTGATTTAAGGATAAATAAGTTTTATGATATGTGAATGATGATATGCTTGATTTAGATTTAAATATGTTAAAACAAGGTTGTTTAAAAAGGATATATATATATATATATATATATATATATACACGGTTTTAGGGTAAAACCAAGATGAAATGATGTTTAAATGCCATTGGAAAATTTTATGTTATAGGAAATGTGATTTTGGAGTTGGGTTTCAATTTTTATAATTTTCTAAGCATTGGAGGATTTATTATGAATTTTCAAAAAAAAATGATTATTTGGGTTTATAAATTATTTTGGGAAAATATATTAAGATTTTGGTTCTGAAATTTTATTATGTTAGATAACATGATTAAAGTGTATTTCTGGAATTTTAGGGCATTTTTACTAAGTGATTTAGCATGGAAATTAAATTATTTTGGAAGAACGACCTAAATGATTTAATTGTATTATGAGAGGAAGGGCTTATTTGTTAAATTATTAATTGGTTTAAATTTGGTAAAAATTGCGGCAAATATTATACAAAATATTTAAAAGTTATGAAAGCCAATTAAATGTTTACAAGTAGGCAAGTTAATTGCAAAAAGTTACCTAGTTTGGAAAAAAATATAAGCTTTTACCTTGAAAAAGTTGGTTTCGCCTTCTTTGGCAAACCTTTTGCCTCAAACCTATTGAACAAGACCTTTCCGCTACAGTGACCAATAAGGTCGAATGCAATGCACATAATATCATGTAGGTGGTATATAGTGAACTGATCTAAGTCGAATGGTATGGGGCCGAAGGGTTGCTTTCTTAGGGTTGCTTCTGAAGGAGATGGATCCTTAGCTTATTTTTATTTGAAAAGAGAAATCACTTGCCTGTCTTCTGAAGGCCTTTCGACACAGTCGAGAGGTTTGGTTTTCAAAAGTTTGTTTTAAAAGGCCTTTCGACAAGGTTGAAAGGTATGGTTTTTGTAAATTGTTTTATAATAACTTTCGTCTTAATCGAAAGGTTTGGTATTTAAAGGATTTAAGAGACCTTTCGACGTAGTCGAAAGGTTGATATTTGAAAAGAACTACTATCCTTATTTTGTTCAAACCCTTCGAAGGGGTCGAAGGCAAGAGCTTTCGACTTAGACAAAAGGTTTACTGGTTTAGAAATGTAAGCCGCTTCCCAACCTTTCGAAAGGACCGAAAGTAGGAGCTTTCGGCATAGTCGAAATGTTTATACGATTTTCCCCAATGTTTAATAAAGTAGAAAGTAATTTTGAAAACTTTCACCTATGACCCAAAGTAATATTTTAAGTATAAACTGAATGCTTTCGAAAAGGGTACTTTCAACTGGTTTTGAAGCTAAGCTTCTAAAGTTAAATACTAATATTTTAATATATTCGAAAGGTTTTAAAAAGTAGCATTTAAGGTATTATAAGGAAGGAGCCCAATGTTTATAAAAGCTTGCTAAGGAGGTTATGCTATGAAGTTGAAAGCTAGGTTTTGAAGGTATCGAAAGGTTTAAAGCCCAAACTCAAATTTTTGAAGGAAAAACCCACAACATAAATAAATGAGTTTTTATAAATGAGTTTTTATAATGGTCTTAAGAAGAAGATATCGTTGAGAAAGAAATAGGTTGGAGCAATTAACCATATCTTTATTAAACCCTCAGGAGTGGTATTGCTATGTTGTTATATTACTTCTTCTAATGTGAATATATTCACTTTATAATGGACCAATAACTGCATTTTGGGGGTAAAGGGTAGGAGAACCAGTTCGGTAAACCCAGTAGTGAATATAAATTGATTAAACTCCTAGATGAATAGAATCACATCCAGGAGCTCAGGAAGACCAGGATATAGGATGCTAACATAAAAAGGAATGATATTGGCAGGGGCCAATAAATTTACAGTAAACCCATGAGAACTATATGATATTGGCAGGGGCTAATAGGTTAATAACAAGCCTATGAAAACTATGTATAAAAGAGGATGTCAGATAGACAGGATAACAGTCCGCCCATGAAAACTGTGTAAACGAAGATGTTAGATAAACAGGTTCATCGTAAGCCCATTAAAACTATGATCGAATAATGGAAGTGGCCAGTAGGTTTGTAGTTAGCCAATGAAAACTATATCCAGATGTAATATTCACAGTTGTCAATAGGTTCCTAGTCAACCTATGAAAACTAGGATAAGAAAGAGGTTATTGGAGTTACCAATATGTTCAAGGAGAACCCATGAAATGATTGAGTTAATTGGCATGAGTCAATAGATTCTTAGTGATTCCATGAAACTATGTAACCAGACAGGGGTCCGTGAGTCAAAACTAGGTTAATAATTAGCCCATGAAAACTATGAAACTGGACAGGGAGTCCATAAATATTAAAAATGTTATTAGTAAACCAACGAAAATATCAAATAAGTTCCTAGACATCCATCCATACAAGTTGTCCAGGAATAGGGAAAATCGAAGGTACTCTCCAACCACAGCCTATAGGATTAGTAGCAATATCCCTTGCAATGGATATTTCATAATGAAGAGACTACTGCTACTATATGTATATTGGGATTTTGACCCCAAATGGCCAACAAGCAGTCCTTCACTATGAAAATCCTAAATATCAATATTAAAAACCAACCCGCACAATCATCATATATATGTTGGTCCGAAGTGGCTTTCAGATAAATCCGATTTCGCTCTCTTCGCACCAACAACACAAAAGCATTTCTCAACCTCATACAGAAACCAAGTCTCGTAGACTTATTCCGCTTCCAACTTTCAAATTGCCATCCTTTGGCCAAAAAGGAAGCTCGATAGATTAGAGTAATCTCTCTGCACTATACAAATCAACATTCTCAACGAAAACGATAATCAAACCTACAGAGTCAGTTACCTACTAAGTGTACGACTAATTAGTTTCTACATCAAGTTGAGAAACTAAAATGACCAATTTGATTGTCGGTTATTTAATTATCAAAGAAACAAACAAAATCTAGCACAAAAGTAGTTACTAGGCCTGATTTTATCAATCGTTTATAAATCAAATCACTTTCCAATTATTCACTTCAAAATATCTTTAAAAGACAATATGCAAAACAATTTCACTTATCGGATATTTGAAAAAAAAATCACATACTTATTTTAATAATAAGTACATTCACAACTTATTATATTTTCAAACCATTTATACTCCATTTTAAAATATCACTTTTCAAAACATTCATTTTATTTAAAGGATTATTCACTGCCCAAAATATTTAATATAATTCCTTTACCAAATTCATTATTTCTATACTTCTAATTTAAAGGATTATTCACAGTCCAAAATCATGAATATAATTCCCTTTATAAAAATCCATATCCAGCTTATCAAATTAAACTGATTTCACATTTATAAAATAGCATTTATGATTCACATTTCTATTAGATAAAAACGTCCATTTGTAAAATCCCTTTATTAACCAATTTCTCATTTATATATCAAAATTCAATTATAACTTAATTTACTTATAAATCTCTTATCCGCAAGCATTCTTTTTTTATAAGTTCCTTAACTTATAAATCTTATTTACTTATAAGATTCATTTATAACTTCATTTTAACACTTACAAAACTCTTTTATAATTCAGTTACTTTTTATTTCTAAAATATCAATTTTATAAATCTAATATATAAACCATTTATAATAAGGTAAAAATCCCAATTTAACTAATTTTACAAAATGGTTAACTACATAATTCAAAAATCATATTTGAGCAAACAATAATTTTTATGACATAAAAATTATAACTTTTTATTTATTTAAAATAAATCCATTTCTTTAACAATTCCGAAAATTACTAAAATATATAAAATTTTCAAAATCCATTTGAAATCCTTTTTAAATTGAAATCATTTTTTATTATTTAAATTAAAAATATATGGCCCAATGTTGCAGAAGTACTAGATAAGGGGATTCACATCAATAATAGAAATCGTGGCATCCATCACATCAAACATCACATAATACAGCATATATAACAATATATGTAAATAAACATGAACTATAGTGAGGAATCCTGTTGGATCCCTCCAACCTATCACCTGCAACAAATATACATATGAGAAAATATGTACAATGTTTTCTTCGAGGCACATGCGTGTACAAAAGGTCATCCGCTCATACATGGTAACGTATAGGGTCTCATCTGCTCCAATCCGCAGGAATATGTCCAGCTACTAACTACTATAGCATAACATCCAAACAATCACAAACAACAAACAACATAAAATAAATTTATTCCCACTTATACAAAAATAGAATCCGGTCAGAAAGAGTGAGATTTACTCACTTTGCTTGCAGTCGTCGCAATAGCGATTTATTTCGATTAAAATTAAACGAGCGTTTAATTTCAACCAAAATTTTCACTAACTCAAATAAATCTTAATCCAGCTCCATAGCTTAGTGCTCGCGAATACGAACCTAACACAATTCGTTTCTTTTAATTTGGACCTTGTATGAAGAAGTTATATATATACATATATAAACATTTGATTTTATATAATATAATTAACTTAATTTAATTACAATCATAAATAAATGAATCAACCTAAAAAAATCTCCGCAGCATGTTTTTTCCTTGGAACGAAATCTGGCCGCACGCTTAAGCTGCTCCTTCCCCAAGTGAAAGTCGTGAATGAAACCTATCGCGCACACGCTATCCTCGACCATCGCTCCTTCCATGACGAGCTAGAACATGATCATAGAGTGCCCAACGAAGCATCTACGCGAGCTCCCTACTGGCCTCCGACCACAGCCCCAAATCACTACCATTGGCCTGAAAAACGTGGATGAAGGTTGTGCGTTTAAACTTGAATCGCCGCCATGTTGAGCCTCTGTTTCAAATCTCCACCGTTGATATTCTAGAGCTCGATTAGCTCTACAACTTCCATGTTGAACTCGAAGCTTGAAAACGTATGGATTTGGAGATATTGGAGGAAAAAGATCTGAAAAATCTAGCTACTGAAATCTATTAGTGGCGGCTAGGGCTTCTAACCCTAGGGTTTGTGAAAAATGGAGAAAGGAAGGTCCTTCTTGTATAAAATTTCGTGGCACTTTTCATCCGAAAATAGTTCGAACTCCAAACGAAGCATGCCGCCAGACGTTTATAATGTTTTACCCCTATTACGAACACAATGAAATATATATCGAAGTCAAATTCCATCATATTTGAAAGATTGTTTTTAGAATCGAATTATTTTAATTAAATTTACTTAAATAAATTTCTATGCGTTTGAGCTTCGCACGACCAAACCGTTTGTCTGATTGACACGAAATTATAAATCCTATAATAATATAACATTACGGATCCAATGAAACTGGTTTCGTCGAAATCCAAGATAGTGTCAAAGATGACTATTTTTACATGTTAATTAAATATAAAATTTCCAATTTCTATAAATTAACTTTTAATTCAATTTTAAAAATTTACTATCTCTGCTCTAATTGAAATAGAATTTAAAACAATGTTAGAAATCATTTATATTCATATTAAATTCCAAATTCAATTATTTAACCAATTCAACTTATAATATTCATTTTTCAATATTTAAATTCAATTAAATTTTCTAAATTTAGGTGACAGAAAAACTGGGTCGTTGCATTCTTCCCCCTTAAAATAATTTTGTCCTTGAAATTGCTGAGTAAGAAGGATGCTACAACTCCATTAACTTTCAAAACAATTTGGTTGAAATAGATTACCAAATTCTCTTAAGTGTTTAACTTTCCTAAAATCATTTAGTTGCAACTTTTTTATAAAACTTTTCCTAAATATTCAAATTCATTTATAGTTATTAACTAATGCTACTTAAAAAATCAAAAAATATAATTTCAATTTATGACTCAAAATCAAACTTCTCGTTATCATTTTTTCCCCCTATTTTTCCAAAATTTTTCTAACGCCTTCAATTTTCAAAAATTTTTTGCCAGAGTCTCCTTTGCACGGTTCGATCGGAAAAATTACAATATATATAAAATCACAAATATACATCTCATCTTCGAGGATGAGTCATCCCGTAGGGAAAAAGTGTAAAGTACGATATGTAATTCGAGATATGTACCTTATGTATTGTTAGCAATCATATACGACTAATATAGCGTGAAAACGAGCTCCAAATGCGAAACAAACGCCATCTGCACCTACTATACACTCAACAAACAATAAGTACATGTATATAGCACATAATATCAATATATAACATATACTAACACAATAACTATATATGCCAATATAGCAAATGCAACAAAAGCGACAAATGAAACCATCAAACAATCAAACATCAACCTAACAACCAATAAATCAATTCATTCATTTACTTTTTATTTTTCATCCAACAATTTCACATTCAAGTTGACTAATAATCATTTTACTACATTCATTCTCATTTTGCTTCCATTTGATTCTTATCCAATTAGTTTAATTCACTTCCATTTCTTATTACATTTAATTGATTTGCATTTAATTACGTTCATCACTTCAATTTGTTTACTAATATCCTATTAGTTTACATTCTACAAATTTATATCCAATTCTATAGCTTTCAATTTGTTAGCATGCATTTATTAATATTCATTTAATTTATTATTCAATTGGTTAACAATCATTCTATTCACATTAATTTTCATTCCAATTAAACCTAATGGACTTACATTCAATTATAATTATATCCATTTACATTCACCTATGATTTACATGCAATTCACTTACATTCATTTTTCCTTAGTATTTTCCTTTCTTAGTATATTTTCTTGAATGCTATTATCACTTAATAACCAACACATAAAGATTTTTAACTTAAGTTAATAATCAATTTAACAATTTTATACAACACTTCTTATGTTTATTATAAATTCACAACTAAAGTTATATTCCATTTTTCATACAACATTTAAAATCGTATTCCATTTAAATAATTTATTTCATTAATTCAATTTAATTCATTACATTAATCCAATTGCTAATCCATTTGCGACTAAAGTTGAATTTCATTTTATAACTCAAGTTCATATTTATTCCATTAATTCACTTAATTCATTAATTTTGATATCAGTTTCAACTTCATTCAATATTACTAAGTTAGATTCCTTTTCAAAATTCATTTTATTCCTCTTAACTTAAATTTCAACTTATAAATCCCATTTTAGATTTTATTTCTTAACTTTCACCTTTAACAAATCGACAATTTTGTTTTAGCTTGCTATTTCACAATTTATAAGTTATAGCATTTATTTTACTAAAGATTTCATGAATATTTACTTAAGTTTATTCACATACTATAATTTCATTTCATAGTAGTATAATCATTTTACCACTTAAGTGTATATAATTCATTTCAAATTTCATTCAATTTATTTAACTTTTCTTAGTTAAACTCCAAATCATATATTTTATTATGCTAACTCAAATTTATTCAACTTTACTAAAGTTAAATTTGTATTTCATATTATACGGCCAAAACTCATTTCACTTATATTTATCAATTTCAAACTTGGATTTCAAATTCAAACTTGTTTATCACAACGAAACTTATATATTCAATTTACTAAGGTAGCAAATCCATCATGTAGAAACTCGAAAATGATACGAATGATGCTACATTCATCACCCTTATTATTTCCCAGCTACTGTAGTGAATTCATGCGTTTATATTCTTTTTTTTAAAATTATTTTTATATATAAATCATAACTATAAATTTATACTTTTTTAATTTCACTATTTTACTTTACTTATATAAGATCATTCCAAATTTATTTATCTTATTTAGATTTATAATAATAACAACTTTTTATTAAACACAACAAATAACAAATGATAATAATTAAATATTACCATTCATTAACAACCAACAATCAGTATATAATTATATATAAAATATAATTGAGGTAAAATTATTTCATTTACCCATTAAAAACAATATTATGTTGGTTTACCTTGTTTAAGAGTTTAGAAATCCCTATCGATACAGTGGCGCCCCACATACCGAATAGAATTTATAAAACACTCAACAGATCAATCGACACAATACACAACATTTTTATATCACTAACAATAAGCGCTCATACTTATAATACACTCAAACTTAATCTAGGGTGGTACTGACCCTATCTATACTGAGTACACATCAAAGCTTAGGAGTACAATAAATCTAAGCTGTAATACCAGTTGTGACGACCCTCACTCGGCACTCTCTGAATCCGTTACTGGACCTTAGGGACTACCTTTCCGATCCAAATCTCAGTACACCTCTAAAGGGATTTACCTAAGGTCCAAATACTATGCGCCTGAACCTACACAAGGACGACATATCCCTTCACTGGATAGTACCAAATATGTTATCACTCCGGTCATTACCAACGTATAATCCATGGCCATAAGAATACATCAACAATAATCAGATACACGACGTTATAGCGTGTAAGATATATCTAGAAGAGTGATGACGTCTCCTAATAGGAGCGACCCACTTAGTCTTGCTACTTCTATCCCTGTTTCGGTCATTTTCTAAGGAGCGAGGCCAAAAGAGGTATCGATTACCTTTCACATATCACATATCACATCATCTTTGAATGTCACATTGCCATTTTTATTGACTACTAATTGCCTTCCATAAAAATACAACCCTTGAGCTCGTACGCCTCAAGGAGGGTGTTAAACTAAGAGAAGTTGCCTTCTTTTCCGGCACATGATGTACGCTTGTAAAAACCAATGTACATAATCTTAAAAATGCAATGTTAGACATCCATCCATACAAGTTGTCCAGGAATAAGAAAAAACAAAGGAACTCTCCTACTACATCCTATCAGATTAGTAGCAACAACCCTTGCAATGGATATTTCATAACGAAGAGACTACTGCTACTATATGTATATTGGGATTTAACCCTAAATGATCTACAAGTAGTCCTTCACTATGAAAACACTAAATACCAATATCTTCGACCAACCTGCACAGTCGTCATATATATGTTGGTCTGAAGTGGTTTTCAAATAAATCTGATTCTGATCTATTCACACCAACAACGCAAAAGCGTTTCTCAACCTCATACAGAAACTAAGTCTTATAGACATATTACGTTCCAACTTTCAACGTCCTGTACTTCGTCCAAGAAGGAAGCTCGATAGATTGGAGTAATCTCTCCGCACTATACGAATCGACATTCTTAACATAAACGATAATCAAGCCTACACAGCCAATTACATACTAAGTGCACGACTAATTAGTTTCTACATCATGTCGAGAAACTAAAATGGCCAAATTTGATAGTAGGTTATTTAACTATCAAAGTAACAAACAAAATCTAACACAAAAGTAGTCACTGGGCCTGATTTTATCAATCATTTATAAATCAAATCACTTTCTAATAATTCACTTCAAAATATCTTTAAAAGATAATATTCGAAACCGTTTCACTTATTGGATATTTTGGAAAACATCTTCATATACTTATTTTAATAATAAGTAAATTCACAACTTATTATATTTTCAAACCATTTAAAATCCATTTTAAAATATCACTTTCCAAAATATTCGTTTTACTTAAAGGATTATCCACTGTCCAAAATTCGAATATAATTCTCCTACAAAATTCATTATTTCTACATATTTAATTTAAAGGATTATTCACTGTCCAAAATCGTGAATATAATTCCTTTAGCAAATTCATTATTTCTACACATCTAATTTAAAGGATTATTCGCTGTCTAAATTATGAATATAATTCCTTTTATAAAATTCAATATCTAGCTAGTCAAATTAAATTAATTTCACATTTATAATAGTGTTTATAATTCACATTTCTAGTTGATAAAAACTTCCATTTATAAAATCCTTTTATTAACCAATTTCCCGTTTATCTCATTTATATATCAAATCCTATTATAAGTAAATTTACTTATAAATATCTTATCTATAAATTCATTCTTTTTTATAACTTCCTTAATTCATAAATCTTATTCACTTGTAAGATTCATTTATAACTTCATTTTAACACTTATAAAATATTTATAATTCAATTTATTTTTATTTATAAAATATCAATTTTATAAATCTTATATATAAACTATTTATAATAAAGTCAAAATCCTAATTTAGCTTATTTTACAAAAGAGTTAACTTCATAATTCAAAAATCATATTTGAGTAAACCACAGTTTTTATAACATAAAAATTATAACTTTTTATTTATTTAAATAAATCCATTTCTTTCACAATTCCAGAAATTATTAAAATATATATATTTTTCAAACTCAGTTTGAAATCCTTTTTAAATTGAAATCATCATTTTAATGTTTTAAATTTCAAAAATATGACCCAATGTTGTAGAAGAACTAGATAAAGGGATTCACATCAATAATAGGAATCATGGCATCCATCACATCAAACATCACATAATACAGCATATACAACAATTTGTGTAAATAAACATCAACCACAGTAAGGAATCCTGTTGGATGTCTCCAACCTGTCACCTGCAACAAAAGTACATGTGAGAAAATATGTACAATGTCTGCTTCGAGGCACATGCATGTACAAAAGGTCATCCGCTCATACATGGGAACGTATAGAGTCCCACTGCTCCAATCGGCAGGAATATATCCAACTACAAACACTATAGCTAATATCCAAACAATCATCAAACAACATAAAATAAATTTATTCCGACTTATATAAAAAAATAAGTGGGTCGGAAAAAGCGAGTTTTACTCACTTTGCTTGTAGTCGTCGTGATATCGATTTATTTCGATTAAAATTAAACAAGCATTTAATTTTAACCAAAATTTTCACTAACTCAAATAAATCCTGATCCATATCTACTTTGTAATGCTCGTGAATATGAACCCAACGCAATTCGTTTCGTTTAATACGGACCTCGTATGAAGAAGTTACACATATATAAACATTCGATTTTATATAATATAATTAACTTAATTTTATTACAATCATAAATAAATTAGTTAACCTTAAACAATCTCAGCCATACGTTTTTTCCTTGGAACAAAATCTGGCCGCATGCTTAAGCTTCTCCATCCATAGGTGAATATTGCGAATGGAACCCATCGCACGCAGGCTATCTTCGACCGTTGCTCCTTCTACCACCCTCAAATTGCCACCATCAGCTAGAAAAATGCGGATGAAGGTCACGTGTTTAAACTTGAATTGCCTCCATGTCAAGCCTCCATTTCAAATCTCTAATGTTGATCTTATAGAGCTCGATTAGCTCTACAACTTCCATGTTGAACTCGAAGCATGAAAATGTATGGATTTGGAGATATTAGAGGTGAAAGATCGGAAGATTCTAGCCATTGAAATCTATTAGTAGCGACTAGGGCTTCTAACCCTAGGGTTTGTGAAAAATGGAGAAAGTGAGGTACTTTTATATATAATTACGTGACACTCATCCGAAAATATTTTGAACTCCAAACGAAGCGTGTCGCCAGACGTTTAGAATGTTTTACCTCTATTCCAAACACAATGGAATATATATCGAAGGCCAATTCCATCATATTTGAAAGATAGATTTTCAAATCGAATTATTTTAATTAAATTTACTTAAATAAATTTCTATGTGTTTCAGCTTCACACGACCAAGTAAGTCTGATTGACATGAAATTTGAAATCCTATTATAATATAACATTACGGATCTAATGAAACTAGTTTCGTCAAAATCCAAGATAGTGTCAAAAATGACTATTTTTGCACGTTAATTATGTATAAAATTTCCAATTTCTATAAATTAACTTTTAATTCAATTTTAAAAGTTTATTATCTCTATTCTAATCCAAATATAATTTAAAACAACTTTAGAAATCATTTTTTGTTCATATTAGATTCCGATTTCAATTATTTAACCAATTCAACTTATATTATTCATTTTTCAATATTTAATTCAATTAAATATTCTAAATTCAAGTGACAAAAAAACTGGGTCGTTACAATAGAAGAGGAGAAACTAGCTGCTCAGGTATGGATGCGGATGGCTGTAAGGTGCATGCTGGCAATACGGAGGCGGAAGGCGGTGTTAGGTGCAAGGCAGTGGGATGGTGGCTGGGTTTGGGGTGGTACAATGGAAGGGAAAGGCTCGGCAGCAATGTGGTTCGGTGCTTGAGGGTATTTTGCATGGGCTATTGGTGGTTTGGGTCCGCAGTGCTCGGTTGCTGTTAGGTGTTGGAGGGGGTGGTGTAAGGCGTGGAGATGTGCGGCCAGGGAGGGGTTTGGTGTGAAGTGGAGAGAGTTGCGGGTTATCGGTAAGAAGCAGGGGTCGGAGCAAGGTCAGAGGATGGGATGATGGGTTTGCCTAGGTACGTCGGTGGTGGATTAGCACGGAGGAGAGAAGGCAGAAGGAAGCAAGGCGGAGCGGCTGGTCGGGCTCAGGCGGAGATGGGAAGAGGATGGGAGGGTGAAAGGGAAGGCAGATGGAAGGATGCTCGGTAAAGCAAGGTGGCAATGGAAAGGAAACGAGCTAAGCTCTCTAATATATAAACTTTGTATGCTTTTCACTTTCTTTTTATGGCAGAAGGGAAGAAGAGAACGAATAGAGAATAAGAAACAGAAATGAACCAACAAATAAAAGCAACCGGTGGGAAATGAAAGCCAACTGTCGAATTCAGGAAATATTTATGGCTAATGGCTATTAGCTTTCCTAGATGGACAAACTAAAGGACACAGTACCCAAATGGCTCAAACCTGTACCGATATGGCTAACTGTTTCATAGATGTTGCTGCGTATCGGACCCCAAAATGCACAAATAAATGTATTATGAAGATCATCAAGATGAATAGAATGGTACGTAGATATTAGTGACATGACCCTCCTATAAAACTTGATATTCGTTGCCAAAAATGCTGCTAAAACGCCGAAAATAAAATAAACGTGGCTAGTGCAGTCCAAATTTGGCGGAATGAATTATGACGTCTCACCTACAAATTGATTTACATTTTTCTTATGTAAAAATATTTAGATTTCGAAAATATTTAATTTCCATCAAATTTAACTGATTTTAAATTTTAAATTGAAATTTCACAAGCAAATCTTTTATATTTTCTGATAAAAATCTACAACTTGTTATGTTTAAATAGACGTGTTACAAATATCAAATTTTCATTGTAAAAGTTTTATTATTAAATTTCATGAATTTTTTTTAGTTAATTACATTATTTAAATCGTTAAAATTTTGAGGTCCTTACAATTAGGTTTAATAACCCAATCAAATAATAAACCATTTAGTTGTCTTCTATGTAGTTAACCATCTAATTTTAATTAATATTAATAAACTCAATTACAATAAAAGAAAAGATGTTGTCAAGGATAACTAGATTAAGTGGCAAGATCTCCAGATTATGGTTCTAGTGGCTTGGGTTCGACCCATTGAGACATCAAAACGAATGCTCTACTCAAATAAAGAATCACTATTATAACCAAAAAATTAGAAAGAAAATATATTTTTTAAAGAGAAATGAAGGATCCTCTATGATTAGAGGAGAGCAATTATGTTCTTTTATTCGTGAAAAGAAAATATTTATTATTTAGTAAATATTATTTTTAGCTTAAATAAATAATTAAGTAAAAAATATAAAAATTATATATTTTGTTAATTAATTTTCCCTCTCTTTAATAATGCTAAAAATATTATTAAATTGATTAATGTAGCCATTATATTAATTTTTCTATAATAATAGTGCATAGATTTTATAAATTATTTTTGGTTAAAACTTGGCAGTTGTGGTTGTGTCAGTTGTGGTTGTGTGACTTACAGATGCAAATTCGTCCCTTCATAATAAATAAAAAATCTAAATAGTAAAGCATGTACAAACTTTGCTGAAGCACTGTACGGACATGAATTCTGTTGCTTATAGATTAACTAGGTTAAATCCGATTTCTTTCTTCTAAAGCGACATCTTAGGTAATGATATATATGCACATTTTAGCTTCATCGTCGCTGTATCACTTTGATATCCAGAGCTCGGTCAATGGTCAATACTCTAATAGAATATGTGCTAAAGTGCGAAATACAACATCAAAGTCCATGGTTCAATCTGATAACAAGTATCAATTAAACAATTTGCTTGGGGCAATGACTTTGGCTTTGCGTTGGCTACCAATTATGATGATACCAACATTCTATTCAAATGAGACAAATCCTCTTTTATATAGTATTTCACTTTAAGTGGTTCAACTTACACCCAACTATGGTCTTAACATGATTATCATAACTGTGTGATTTACCATAATCAAAGAGTAGTCTAGATACTTAAGATTTACAGCATTTTTAGGTTAAAATCTTTTTATACATCATCACATGTGATCTTTCACTTTTAACATATAAAAGACTATTAGCAAGTCATTTTGTAATCGTTCAATACAATTACATGTATGTAACTCATTGGTGCCTCCCAACAGCCATGAGTTTTTCACCGTCCATCATATTGAGAGCATTATGCACTCGTCTCAATTGATATTTTGATATCTTATTCTCGGTACATCCTGATTAGAAACATTTAAGGACGAATATTTATTTTATATGATTCAATATCATTGTTATGAACACATACATAACTACAATCGTAAAATGCTTTTCCAATGGGTTTTCTACTTTTACATAAATGTGTTTAAAACATTAGTTATCTTCTAATACAACGTATGCGATAGAGATAAAATCAAAAGCCTACTTTATTTCAATAAAGTTCACTATAAAAGTTAAGTTATATAATCAAATTACATAATCATCTCTATCGCACTACCTCCCCATTTGCACTTAAGGAAAATTTTGGTGATTCATAACTATACCCTTAATCAATTTTCCAAGATAAAATAAAGAAAGGGCCTTAGTGAGTGGATTTGTAATACTATTATATCGTATCTGCTTTTTATTTATACTTCTATGTCCCTAATAATCTCTTTTATCACGTGTTAGTTATGGAGAATATATCTCAAACTCTTGTCAAGCTGTTCATTCCTGTTGCAATCTGTATTGCATCATCTTTATCACAATATATTATTAGAATCTTAATTTCATTAACCATGCATAGTTTTCTTATAAACTTGCACACATATACTTCTTTCATTTTGGCACCATTAAAGGCATGTACTAAGCCTTTATAGATGAATCTTCAACAACCTCTCATTTGGGAAATTTCCAACTTAAATCCACTTTTATCAAGGGTAAACATGATTTAAGATTGGCTTACCATTTCTGATGCCACCTATGAAGTTTGAATTCGAGCATTTCTTCATAAGGAGTTCGTTTTTCCACAAAAATTCTCTAGTTTTGTAAATACTTAAGAATACTCTTAACTACTATTCAATGATTTTAACTTGGATTTGATATTCGCTTACTGCACCGGTTGCACATAAAAATTCTATTCTAGCCATGATATATCATATATGATGGTTTATAGAGTTAGGGTTAGCCCTAGTAGCAATTATGTAATTTGTTACATATATTTAACTTGATAACCAATTTTATTCGAAATGAAAGGGGTTTTCTTTCTATTATATACTCGATATAATGTGTTGTATTAAGTAACTAATTTAATTAAAATTTTATTTAACAGAAAATCCATAAATTGTATTTTTTATGATAGTAGTTACAAACTGTTGTAACCGTAAGTAATTTATCTCAATGAAAATAAACATACCTTTTTAGATATTCCTAATTAATGATAGATTCAGGGGCATGCCCTGGGGGTAGTTATGCAAATTATTACATATATCTAACTCGATAGCAAATCTTGTTCGAAATAAAAGGTATTTTCATTCTTTTATATACTCGATATAATGTGTTGTATAAGTTTCTGCATACACAAACAAGCAGCTGTGTAATGCTATATGAATATAGCATTATGGATGTGCAATGCTATATGAATATATCATTTTTTGTCCTTCAGACTAAATTTTAAAACTTCTGTCCTTCAGACTAAAAGTGTTCTCAGGTTTTTCCTTCAGCCTAATTCCCTGTTAATTTAAATTATATTTAATAGAAAATCCATTATGTTGTAACCTTGAACAATTTATCACAATGAAAATAAACACACCGTTTTAGATATTCCTAATTAATGATAGATTCAAGGGCATGCCTTAGGGGTAATTACGTAAATTCTTACATATATCTAACTCGACAACCAATCTTGTTCGAAATAAAAGGTGTTTTTCTTTCTATCATATACTTGATACAATTTGTTATATTAATTAGTTAATTTAAAGTATATTTGATAGAAAAACCATGAATGGTATATTTTTGTGATAGTAGTTACAAAGTGTTGTAACTGCAAGTAATTTATAAAAATGAAAATAAACATGTAACGACCCGTTTTTCCATACCATTTGAATCGGCAATAAACCATACATGTCTAACTCAAATAGCATGAAAAGACGGATCATTAAGGGTAGAAAAAAATAAAGGCAGAACAGAATATCACATGAGTGGAATAATATATATTATTTCAATAATAATCTTTATAGTGGAAAATTTTAAAACACAATATCAGAGTCTAACCTTGATTCAGTCTGGACAGTTATAACATCTGCCCTTACAAATGCTAATAGATAACAAAACAAATGAAATGGATGCAGCGGAAAATAGAATACCTCCATACGATGATGAAGATCTCCAGCTCTCCTTTGGAAACTCAAACCGACTTCAACTAAACCCGAAACTATTCGGATCTGACCCAATTATTAAAAATACCCAGATCAGGCTTGAAAAACCAACGTGAGATACTCGAAATTTTAAATGTATAAATCATGACGATGTTTTCAAAATCTTTGAAAAGAAGGTATCTCATAAGACCATGCCTATACATAAACACGGATGGGTTTTTACATTATGTTAACCAAAACACTTTTATACCAAAATATACTTGATATTATTTTTAATGACACTCCTTTGAAAACAATTTTCAAATAAACTTATTCAAATAAGGTATCAATACCCAGACTAAGTCTAAGATAATATATCCAGACTAGGTCAATGGAGTATACCGGACGGAATATATGATACGAAAAGGGAGTAGCTGAAATGTTTGTAAAGCATTACAGCTATTTTGGGACTACAATAAAAACCGTAAATCTCATATTGGGATTGGATTTCCAACATGATAGGGAACTAGTGGCCTTTTCCACGATCCACGCATAACAAACATAGTTCCCATGGTACCTTAATCGCTTTTCTTAAACTAGTCACTTGGAACTGTACTTGCTATACTACCACTGGTAACCAGTAGTTCCCTGCTTTTCTTAACTATCCATTTTATCCAAATGGGGCAATAAATGCCTTGGGGGATGTATCCCCCAAAGGACCCAACATATTGGACACCACCATATATACTCACTTATTCCAAATTTGCATCTGTCAGACCACATAATATCCCATATCATCTTCCGAGATGTGAGGCTAATGAGGCCACGCTTAATCTGTTTAAAGCCACGCTTTTCATACAAAACCACGCTTTGATCGTAACAGGTTCCACTTTGAATGCCACATTGCCATTCCTTAATTACACAATTGATTTCTACCAACGCACAACTCCTAAGCTCGTATGTTTCAGCAAAGGGCATTAAGCCTAGAGAACTTGCCTTCTCCGCCACCAAGCAGATGATACATTGATAGAGACCAATTAATATTATCGGAAAATCAATGTTAGACATTCTTCCATACAAGTTCATTCTGGGACTGAACGAAACCAAAGCACTCTCCTACTACCACTAGTAGCTAGATGAAACGATCCTGACTCGACCTTCAAAAATCGACACCGAATACGACACTTATATTCTAATGCCGCAGATCCAAACGTCGAATCTGGTTCGTCGGAGTTTATAACACATCAAGTACAACACAGCAGAAGAAAATGAATAATATCATATACAACATCTGATACAATAACCGATACAATGATGATACAACAGAATGGTACAATAGATATCAATACTATGAGAGATACAAGAGATAGCAGCGGAAAGATAATGTCTTCAATGCCAACTCCAAAAGACTCCATCTCCAATCCAAAGCTAGCTCGAACCACCATCAAGTTGTACAAAGCTAAACAAGGTCAGTCGTCCTAATCAAAGACTTCAATATCCAAAGTCTCCAAAGAATACCAAAGAAAAAGCTGAAAGCTACCGAATCTACTTTCTGAAAAAAACCCAACACTAGACTGCCCATGTGGAAAATAGTGGGCACCCAGATTTTAGGAAGGGAACAATAAAGTCCGGGTCAGTCATGGGAATGGTATGAGCAAATGAAAACAGTTTATCTTTAAAACAAACAACAAAAGAATTTAAAATTGAAACCCACAATGCCTTTTGGAAAATGAAACAACCATAAGGCCTCCCGCCACACACACAATGCAAGTGCAAACTTGGAGGAGATTTCTCCTTATGACAGTCAAAAATGCTTGATACGCGAAAACCATTTGATATTATTATTAGTGCATAGTGCAGAAAACCTTTCGAAAATATAATATTAATCTTATCCAGCATAGGTACCATTATATTATTCCAGCTATAGCTACCATTTTAAATGGCAGGTTCTACAACTAAAACCATACAGGGCTCGTATTGTTTTGTTTGGATTTCCAACAAATGGTCAGGCAAAGGAACTTCCCACATAAAATGGAACGCCTTTGGAGGGACGCCCCCGAGAACCTAACCAGATCTCTGCTACACAAGGCCCGGTTACCTCTATAACTAGGTAACAACTGACACGAGTATGCCATCCCCCGGTCGTTACCGACCTTTATCCGAGGGCCCTCAATCCAACAACCACACAGTCAAATATCTGGGCTCCATACCATGATACCAACTTTCAAAAATCAACATAAGTAAATATCTGGGCTCCATACCTGATATCACTTTTTATCTAGAAGGAAATGGTCATACCCACTGGAGGAGCTACCTCCAAATAACCTTGCTGCCACGATTCCTGTTTCGACCATTACCGGGTTGTGAAGCTCGACGAAGTCTCGTCCACAAAGCTACGCTTTTTCACAAAGCCATGCTTCGGTCACAAATGATCAACAAATGATCATCAACATACAGCAGCACTTAGCATGCCACATTACTAAATTGGGAATGTATCATTAGTAACCATCAACTACATAACCTCTGAGCTCGTACGTCTCGGAGAAGGGTGTTAAGCTAAGAGAATAAATTCTCCGCCACCAACAGAAATGTATTTGATAGAAACCAGCTTTACATCTTAAAGTGTAATGTCAGACACACATCCATACAAGTCTGTTCCGGGTCGAACATAACCGAAGGCACTTCCAAAGAAGCCCTTGCAATTCCAGGTATTCACAATCCCGATCGGACTTCCCATCACTTAGTAAATCTCTATACCGACGCCACTCAGTACAGAGACAATCGACGGGTTATCCTTTAGTTTTTGAAAATACCCGGTCTTCACCATCGGTCTTCAAATGCTATCCATATCGACGTATCATTATTCGGAATGGGTTATATGACACAAAGTCCTCTCCCGGCTAAACCGAATAATGAGCGTAAATTTAAAAACATAAGGATATGGAATTTCAATTAAGTCACAACTTATTATCCAAAACTTTCCTTTCAAATGGTTTAAACAAATTACCATTTCAAATCTTTTCAACTGAAAAGATTTATTTCACAAAGTTTACCAAGTTTCACAAAGATCCATTCTTGGATTTCAAAACAATTTCCATTTCAATTGGATTAATTCATTCAATCTTTCAATTAAAGATTTAATTCATAACTTTCAAACCAATTCCAATTCAAATTTATTATATAAAAGATGCACCATCTAAAATCGTCTTCGGTTTCAAAACAGGATTTAATCGTCTTCACAAAGGTTAATTCATAGTTTTACCCAAACTATTTACAATTTCATTTCAAAATTGAAATCTTTCGACACAAGTTGGAAAACCTTTCTTTTTATGAAAGTTATTATTATTTGAAACAAATTGTTTTCGTTTTGGGAAAAACCTATTACAAATTACGTAAGTTAAACCATTCAAATATAAAACTTCGATTTAAGTTTAAATTTCCAAAACCATACTTTTTAAATGGTTGAAAACCTATATAAACATCTTTATAACTTGTATGATCTTTTAGACCATGATTTCCAAATTATTGAATTCAATTTCAAATATTGAATTCAAATTTTAAATCAAATTATTTAAATTTCAAGTTTTATTAAGTTATTTAAAATAGCTTTTGTTTTGAAACTCATTGTCAAAAGCTTTTAATTCCAATTCCAATACTATTTTGGATTCAAGAATTCAACCTTTAAAATATGTAATAAATAAGTTTAAAAAAAAGGATAAAAAAGTAGATTTTCGGAATGATGTTTGTATTAAAAGTTATTTATTAACTTAGAAAAGTTTTGAAAAGTTAAATCCGAATGCTTAATTAATTAAAATTGATTTCTAAAGTATTTTTTTAGAATAAAGTTTAAAGATTAAGATTTAGTAATCAATCACGATAAAGATTTATCTGATGTAATTAAGAACTTTGATTAATTTAAGGTAAATAAATGTGTGAAGATAATTAAACCAATTCAATTATTATTAATAATTTAAGAGTGTTGGTTAATGTAAATAATTTAATTAAAGTTGATTAAGTGACTAGGAAAAATCACTTATTGTAATTCATTAAGAATAATTAATTAAATGGTAATAAATTAAGGGATTGATTAATTTATTAATTAATTAAGGGAAAGTAATTAAAGACAATTGAATAATAAAAGATTAATCATTTAGCAATTAAAGGTTGATTAATTAAATTAATAAATGATTAAAGGACAATTAATCAAATGATTTGAAATTAATTAATGTTAATTAACCATGATTTATGACCTATCTGATTTAAATCAATCAGATAATTAAATGATCTTACTTATGGATGTTTTGAATTCTATTGATTTTCGAACTGTTTGATATTTCTGATATGTTGTGCTTTGTGCTATGAATTGTTTCGGTTTGATCGGTAATGAATGTTATTTATTTATCTATGATAAATTTATCTATGTATCTTTGATAAGCGTTATAGATTATACCGCTTATCAATATCGATGCGCTTCAATATGTGATGTGATGATTTATGATGTTGCACTATTGTGTTAAAACTCAGAGACTACACCATACACACACAAATATGGATTGCACGAGGAAATCGGCTAGTCACGTATTTTTAACAATTTTAAAGGTTGAATTCTTGAATCCAAAATAGTTTTGGAATTGGAATTAAACCTTTTGACAATGAGTTTCAAAACTAAAAGTTATTTTAAATAACTTAATAAAACTTGAAATTTAAATAATTTGATTTAAAATTGAATTCAATATTTGTAATTGAATTCAATAATTTGGAAATTATGGTCTAAAAGATTATACAAGTTATAAAGATGTTTATATAGGTTTTCAACCATTTAAAAAGTATGGTTTTGGAAATTTGAATTTAAATCCAAGTTTTATACTTGAATGGTTTAACTTATGTAATTTGTAATAGGTTTTTCCCAAAACGAAAACTATTTGTTTCAAATAATAATAGGTTTCATAAAAAAAAAGGTTTTCTAAGTTGTGTCGAAAGATTTCAAGTTTGAAATGAAATTGTAAATAGTTTGGGTAAAACTATGAATTAACCTTTGTGAAGACAATTAAATCTTGTTTTGAAACCGAAGTGGATTTTAAATGGTGCATTTTTTCTATAATAAATTTAAATTGGAATTGGTTTGAAAGTTATGAATTAAATCTTTAATTGAAAGATTGAATGAATTAATCCAATTGAAATGGAAATTGTTTGGAAATCCGGGAATGGATCTTTGTGAAACTGGGTGAACTTTGTGAAATAAATCTTTCCAATTAAAAAGATTTGAAATGGTAATTTGTTTAAACCATTTGAAAGGAAAGTTTTGGATAATAAGTTGTGACTTAATTGAAATTCCATATCCATATGTTTTTAATTTTACGCTCATTATTTGGTTTAGCCGGGAGAGGACTTTGTGTCATATAACCCATTCCGAATAATGATACGTCGATATGGATAGCATTTTAAGACCGGCGGTGAAGATTGGGTATTTTCAAAAACGAAAGGATAACTCGTCGATTGTCTCTGCACTGAGTCGCACCGGTATAGAGATTTCCTAAGTGATGGGAAGTCCGATCGGGATTGTGAATACCCGGAATTGCAAGGGATTCTTTGGAAGTGCCTTCGGTTCTGTTCGAACCTGGAACAAACTTGTATGGATGTGTGTCTTACATTACACTTTGAGATGTAAAGCTGGTTTCTATCAAATACATTTCTATTAGTGGCGGAGAATTTATTCTCTTAGCTTAACACCCTTCTCCGAGACGTACGAGCTCAGAGGTTATGTAGTTGATGGTTACTAATGATACATTCCCAATTTGGTGATATGGCATGCTAAGTGCTGCTGTGTGTTGATGATTATTTGTTGATCATTTGTGATCGAAGCATGGCTTTGTGAAAAAGCGTAGCTTTGTAGACAAGACTTCGTCGAGCTTCATAACGCGGTAATGGTCGAAACAGGAATCGTGGTAGCAAGGTTATTTGGGGGTAGCTCCTCCTGAGGGTATGACCACTTCTTTCTGGATAAAAAGTGATATCATGGTATGGAGACCAGATATTTACTTATGTTGATTTTTGAAAGTTGGTATTATGGTATGGAGCCCATATACTTTACTGTGTGGTTATTGGATTGAGGGCCCTCGAATAAAGTTCGGTAACGACCGGGGGATGGCATACTCGTGTCAGTTGTTACCTAGTTACAGAGGTAACCTGGCTTGTGTAGCAGAGATCCGGTTAGGTTTTCGGGGGCGTTCCTCCAGAGGCGTTCCATTTTATGTGGGAAGTTCCTTTGCCTGACCATTTGTTGGAAATCCAAACAAAACAATACGAGCCCTGTACATTTTTAGTTGTAGAACCTTCCATTTAAAATGGTAGCTATAGCTGGCATAATATAATGGCACCTATGCTGGCTAAGATTAATATTATATTTTCGAAAGGTTTTCTGCACTATGCACTAATAATAATATCAAATGGTTTTCGCGTATCAAGCATTTTTGACTATCGTAAGGAGAAATCTCCTCCAAGTTTGCACTTGCATTGTGTGTGTGGTGGGAGGCCTTATGGTAGTTTCATTTTTCAAAAAGCATTACAAGTTTTAATTTTAAATTCTTTTGTAGTTTGTTTTAAAGATAAACTATTTTCCTTTACTCATACCAGTCCCATGACTGACCCGGTGTTTATTGTTCCCTTCCTAAACTCTGCGCGCCCACTATTTTCCACAAGGGAAGTCTAGAGTTGGGTTTTTTTAGAACGTAGATTCGATAGCTTTCAGCTTTTTCTTTGGTATTCTTTGAAGACTTTGGATATTGAAGTCTTTGATTAGGACGACTGACCTTGTTTAGCTTGGTGCAACTTGATGGTGGTTCGAGCTAGCTTTGAATTGGAGATGGAGTTTTTTTGGAGTTGGCATTGAAGACAGTATCTTTCTGCTATTATCTCTTCTATCTCTGATAGTATTGATATCTATTGTACCATTCTGTTGTATCATCATTGTATCGGGTATTGTAGCAGATGTTGTATGTGATATTATTCATTTTCTTCCGCTGTGTTGTACTTGATGTGTTATAAGCTCCGACGAACCAGATTTGACGTTTGGATCTGCGGCATTAGAATATGAGTGTCGTATTCGGTGCCAATGTGACGACCCTCCCTTCTCGACCCTCAAAAATCGACACAAAATACCCCGCAGTATGATATGCCGACGATCAAGTGCCGGAAAAGACAGATTGTTAAGGGAAAAAGAAAGAAGGTAGAAGAAAGAAAGAACTAAACAATATCAGAATCTCACAATCGCAGCGAAATAGAATGTAATATATAACACCAGCTCTTTACAATAAATGAAAACCATATCTGTTTTATACAATACATCATCAGAGTAACTCATACAAACAACATTTACCAGTCAGACAAATCTAAACAATCTCAGTAGCGGATATATACAAGTACGGATAATACGTCTCGGACTCCAGCTCCTCTCCTGCTCCATAGCATCCTGTCCTGGATTTATAATACTCGGTCTGACCGGAGCATTATAATGAAATAACACCCGAGTCAGTCTGGAATACCAGCGGATAATAATGCACCAAAATTGATTATTAAAGTTTCAAAATCCTTTTGAAAACAAAAGCATCTCGTAAGACCACGCCACAAATAAACATGTTGGGTTTTTACCTTACGATAGCTAAAACACTTTTCATAAAAATGCTCTGATATTATAGTAGGGTCTATATACAAGTACTTATAAAATAGACGAAATTGTTACATGATTAAATTTCAGCTACTAGCCACAGAGTGGGTAATACAAACAAAACTCGTAAAAGGCGCGTAGGGAGAATGGATTTCCAACTAATGACTAGTCACTGGGGTACCACCTGTCACGGTACGTGTCCTAGATCACAGTACCGAGGATCACTCCCGACCCCCCGCAACGCAAGACTCGGACTATCCCCTACCGGATAATCCCGAGTAAGATCACCCCACGGTTGGGATCAGCAACCGCACCACTAAGCCGAAATAAAAATGGACATCTAGACAGTGATGACCTTACACGAAAATGGGTGCTGCCCACCAAGCCTTGCTGCATAACCCCTGATTTTCAGTCATTCCCGGTTGATGAGGCTTGAGGCTAAGCGTTACCTTTTCGAACATTTCGCTTAGAATGCCCATCGCCCACCTGACGATATTCCGAAAGCATTCGTCCATACAAGTCCGTTCCGGGTCCGAACGGAACCGAAGGCACTACTCCTACTACATCCATTTTGGAAATATCCTCAGGATTAGTAGCGACTAGCCCTTGCACTTCACTGCTCCATCTTCGACTCCGAACTCGTTTTTCCCATAAAAACATACAAACCGGATCGAAGTGGTTTTCGAGAAATTAATCCCGATCTCGGTTACTTCGAAACGATCAACGCATTTGTCCAATATTGATAGCCGGTGATTTAACTATCAATTAACATTCATAAGCATCCGTCACACAATAAATAATTTTCCACTTTATTTATTTTCCTCAAAAATATATTTACAAGATATGTTTCCATTTTCAAATCCAGTGGAAAACACTTTTCAAACCCAATTATTCTCATGGAATAAATTCCCCAAATTGTTACTTCCCTTGAAAACATCCAAGCACCAATCCTTAAGATTTAAAATAATTTAAATTCTTTATTCTTGAAAATACACTAAACGTTTATATTTAAAATTTCTTACATACTTGATTTAAATATATATACCCTTTAAAAATATTTCGAATAAAACTTCTTTATAAAATATAAACTATTTCTTCGAAATAAAAGTTAAGTCATACTAAATTTGAAAATAAGCCATGAAATCCTATACAAGTTCCAAATAAAAATTTAATTAATTATCTTTAAAATATAACCATTTTACAAACATAAATATTAATAATGTTCCTTTAAAACATAATATCAATTGTCCATTAAATAATTATTACTATAACAACTTTAGTAAAAATTTACTTTTGAAATCTTTGCAACCTACATAAGAATTTTCTTAAAACATTCTTTTGAAATAAAATTTAAAACCTTTATCTTTTACTTAGAAATCTACTTAAACGTACTTGGCTTTCAGGAAATACACTTCCGTTTAGGATAACCCAAAGAATTCTTTTTATCAATCCAACCCGATTTATCCCAATTAAATTTTACGTTCATCCCGTAAAATCCTTTCCATACTTTTAAACTAAACTCCTTTTATTTTTAAACACATTGCTATTTCCTGGAAATCACTTTCAAATATATGTTAAAAATATTTAAAATAAAGCTTCAAGAATTTTTTTAATTGAAATTAACACTTAAGGAAATATGTAGAGGTTTCCTAAGTACTTTAAGTAAAATTTAACTTTTAAAAAGAAAGTTATTAAATCAAATATTTATATTATAATTTCCTTTTAAAAACTTAATACTGCTTCACTTTATAAAATAATTAATTACCATAATTACATAATCAAATATTTGCTTTCACTTAAAACAATTTAAAATAATATTTCTTTCTAAAATATTCTAAACATATTTAAACTGCAAATTTAAATTTGAATTTTTTGTCTTAAAAACAATCTAAAGTTTCCAGGAGGAAGCACACTTCCCATTGTTAAAAATAAATCTCGCTATTCTTTAAACAATTCACATTTCCTTTATAAATCACACTTTCAAACATTTCAAATTATCAACCAATTTCTTGAATTTAATTCCTTTGAAATTCTTCGCTTAGGAATTTCTTTAATTTCCTTTAAACCAAATTTATTTATTTATATGTAAATTCTCAGGTTGTATTCACCAATCATAGCACAACACAATTAAATTTCCAATTTAATCTATCCCAGTATATAAATGAAACACGGCATAACAAGATCTAAATTAATTTATCACCGAACATAAATGAGAATTATCACATAATATAAATTAATTTCTATTTGTGAGGAATCCAGTTGGACCCGTCCAACCTGTTTCCTTGCATCCACAGATATTAGCATAACCAATAATTATCGATTCAATTTGATAATAATTATCATATTCAGCTAAACAACCAATCAAATATTTAAATATTAGCTATTTAAATTACAGGTATCCAGATGTGAGTGAGATTAAATCACCTTGGGTTTTCGACGAGCGTTCAAATTTAAATTAAATCGAACGGTGTTCGATTTAACCTAAATTTTTATTTTCTCCAAAAATTTCTAGAATTGCTCCACTGCGTAGGTCTTGTCTCTGCGATTCCGGCGCTACCAAATTCGTTGAAATCTGACAACGTAAGTTCAAGTTACGAATTATTAAAGTTTGAATAACATTTTAAAACAAATTTTATTTTTATTTATATTTACCAAACAAAGACAGGCCGCACCTTCTTCCCTCTCGTCATCGTTACGCGTGCTACTCTGAAGAAGCCGAACCCAACATTAAGGCCTAGGGTTCAAAATCGCGACTATCCGAGATGCTTTTCAACTCGATCGGAGGCCACCACTCCGAAGCTCAACGTCGACTCTACTTGTTCTTGAAGCCACTCGACGCTCGGCCTCCTCAAGTCCTCGAAATTCTAACTCGAACGCTAACCCTACATGAGCAGCTTCCGGCCATCTCGTCGAACTACGCTACACTCCACCGTACGGATGTGTAGATCTCTTCACGATCTACAGTTTCCCTTTAGAAAGTTTTTGGAATTAAAGCTTGGATGTGGAGAAAATTAACGAGGAAGATCATGATGTTTCGGCCATTAAACGATATAAGCGGTGGCCGAAAACAATGCTAGGGTTTCCTTTGATAAACGTGAATATAAACGTTTATTTATATTATTTTATTAGTAAAATTTCCAAGTAACAAGCTTATACAAACGAACTCCAAACAACGTGTGCCGACAGGCGTTTCTAAGGTTTTACCTACGTTCCGAACACAATGGAACGTGTTTCGGAAGCTAATTTGGTCATATGTGCGAGATACAGAAATAAACGATCAATTTTAATTTAAATCGATTAAAATAGTTACTATGCGTTTTGAGCTGGCAGGGTCAAACAACAACTCCGATTGCTACGAAAATTGAAATCCGATAATAACTAACTATTACGTATCCAATGGAACTGGTTTCGTCGAATTCCAAGACTGTGCCCCGGAAGGCTATTTTAACTCGTCGATTATTTCGAGCGATTTTCAAAATCATCAAAATCACTTAAAATTTCACTTTTAAAACTTTACTGGCTTAATAATAAATCATATAAGATTTATATTCACATTAGAAATCATTCTGATTCATTTTAAATCAAAATTTAATTATTTGCACTATTTGCATTATTAAATTCTATTATTAAATTAATATAAAATTCCAAATTCAACCTATCGACTTTTAATTCTATTCCACAGTCTAATATTATAATCAAATCCAAACGGACTTAAAATAAATTTTAGAATCTATTTTTATATCTATTTACACCCAGAAACACCAATTATCCCAATTCTAATATTAAATTATTATTACTCAAATTTTAATTAAATTCCCGTATTTGAACATTAACTAATTCTATTAATTTAACCAAAATCTTTTTATTTCAAAATCAAATTATAAGACATATTCAATATTTAAAATGAATTGAATGTTCAAATCTAGCGACTAAAATTTTGGGTTGTTACATTCCTCCCCCTTATAAAAGTTTCGTCCCCGAAATTTGCTAAGGTAGAAGAATGTTCCAAACCCAATAGCAAAACCTACTTAGTGAAAATCTCAAATTCACTTTGCCTAAACTCTTTAGTTTCGAATCAAAACTACTAGCTTCAATTCCTATCCCAAAATTCTTTTTATTTTAATTGTTATTTGAAATCAATTTGTCGTTAACGATACATTTTCAAAAATTTTCTAACTCGCAAAATTTTCGAATTTTTTTGGCAGAGTCTCCCTTGTACGGAGGAGCTTTTGTAATATCACAATAGATATAAATCTATATACATCGACCCACACGGTCGGAAAACCAAAAAAAGTTCATATATCCTGATTTATATTGCGTTGGCGTACCTTTATTAGCATTTTAAAAGCAAGCCGCTAAATAATATTGCATATACGCACTCCAACTCTATCTACTGCCTCCTATACCTGTACTTACTTAAACAAACACATCAGTTTTCAAAAATATGAGAATTTATCAACATTCTTTTCATTAAACTAGCCAAACACATCAATTTCAAAGCCCAATCCACACATTTCCATAATCCTACATGTAAACTATATTTTATAAGCAATTACAAGGTTTCAATTACCATTTTAATCCTCTTTACAAATCCAAACTTCATTTTATTCCACTCGAATGATTTTCATTCAAGTTTACTTCTTTTATAATTCGTATTTACTACAACCAATTCGTTTTCATTTCAATATAATTAATCCCATACTTTACTTACATCAATTTATTTTAATTTAATTCTAAATTGATCCAAAATCAAATTTTATTTTCAATTTGATACCTTTGCATTTCTTTTATGACCTACTTTCAATTTTATGCAAAACTGCTTAATTATATTAACGCTTATTTCAATTGAGTCAAAACCAATTTTATTTACTCCTTCAAATCAATCAACTACCGTTTACAACAATCGACCAATTTCTATGCAAATTTCATGTCATTAAAGCAAATAACCATCACTTAAGCTTATAACCATTAAAATTAATTCCAACTTAGGTTTATATTGATTTTATTCAATTCTGCGTGGTTCACAATCCAAGCATTCTTATTCCATTGCAATTATTAAATCAAATCCTTATTCTCACTTCAAGTTCATCATCCAACTTAAATTTATATTAATATCATTCCATTTTATATTATTTACAACTCAAACATTCTTATTTCATCATAATAATTAATTAAAATTCTTTCACTTGCATTTAAATTTATTATCTAAACAAATTTCATTCAAGACCCCTTATAAAACTCAACCACAATCATTTTTTTTCAATTTGCTTAGGTTCTTTCAATTTCACAATATTTCCATTTCTTCTTATATTAAATTTTATTTTCATTTGATTCTCATCCAAATCAATTCCAATCCATTTACAAATTTTAATTCAATTTGTTTATTTATTCAATTCATTTTACATTTATTTTATAAGTCAAACCATCACCATTATTCATTCACACCTTCAACTTTTTATTGCCAAAATTAAATTCCATACTAGAACTGGGTTTTTATTTTTCTTTTCAAAATTTTCTTAACAAACCACCAAAATTTCATCCATGCCAATACAAATTCCATCTAATTTAGCTTACACTAAATTCATCTTCAAGCTTCTCTTTATTTAATTTAGCTTACGCTAAATTCATTCTCAAATAATTTCTTTGGATTTGGTTGAGTTAAAATTTTATTCATAAAATATCATTCTTACTTAATCTAAATTAAATTTCCTTTCAATTTAATTCTTTTCCAAATTTAATTCAAGTTTAACTAAGTTTTATTTAGCCAACTTGGATTCATACCATTTCTTTTACTATCTTAAATAAGAATTTAATTCCATTCATTTTTATTCATAACATAATTGAATCTTGATTTTAATTAAATCCAAATTCAACTCAATTTCGTTTAGTCGAAGTTAAATCTAATTCAATCCAATTTTAATTCTCCATATACAAGTTAAAACCTTATTTACTAACTTAAGTTCATTCACCTTTTTATCTTTTATATTTTCTTCGCCTTATTTCAATTCACATTTCATTTGAGATTTAAATTTTAAATTTCCCATAAAGTACCAAACATTTTATCTTGATTTTAAAATTTTCATTTCCTAATCTTAAATTCACCAACTTATTTATTTAAAAGCTTATATTGCTCATATTAATCCATTTACATTTTATAATCACAATTCCAAATTCTATACATATATATATATATATGTATGTATCACTGAATTCTTAAAGATACAAATTTTCTTCCAATTTAATTCTTTGCACCATTTTAAATTCACAATTTTAGATTATAAGTATAACACTTAATAGCTTATGAGTACAATTTATTACACAATGACCCACAATTACAAAGTATTTTACATTTTAATTTAATCCAAATCAATTTAATTCTAGGTCCAATTTATTTAACTTATCCCAAGTTAAATTCAAATTTTTATTCACTTCAATATATTTAAGTTAAATTTTTAATTCCAGGATTAAAATTTTCATTTCCCTCTTATTAATATCAACTTCACTTAATAAGTTCTATAATTGATTCATTTTAACTTTCACATTATTTAAATAGAATTTTCCAGAATTCAGTTACCCGGTTTTATTTCAAAACCATTTTGAAATAATAAATGAACTCATACCCATTTGGTATATCAATCAAATCTCCAGATTTCCAAAACAACTTGTTTATACTAAAACAATTTCCCCCTTTTGAAATTACTAAATCACTTGTATCTCAAACAAGTCCAACAAATATCATAATCACTCAACATGATAGCAATCCATCACTTAAGAAACTCGAAAATAGATTCTAATGATGTAACCATCATCATCAGGATTATTTTCCAGCAACTGAAGTGAGTTCAGTGCTTCAACTTTCCTAAATTCATTCCAAAACAGTTTCCATTCAAACATATTATCCAAAACAATATTCCATCATTACCTTCAAATCTTTGGACAACATTCCCAAACATTCCCTAGATTTTAAATTTCCAAATTTTGTTTTCAATGCATTTAAAATTCTTTTCAAAATCCCTGGGATTTAAATTCTGGTTCAATTCAAATTTAGTTATTCTTCTTTTGTATAATTTATACTCATGGAATTTATTTGGTTATAACCATTTCAAATTTTAGATTCTTATTTGATTAAGATATCCACATCCAAGCATTCAAATATATGTACTTATTTCAGAAAATTATTATTTTTATATCAAAATAGAATTTTGGGTAAAATTATTTCATTTACCCTCTTTAAAACAATACTATGTCGGTTTATCTTGTTTAAGGGTTTAGAAACCCTTATCGATATAGTTGTACTTCCCGTACCGACCAGAATTCATAAACACTCAACCGATAAGTCAACACAGTATAAAAACAATTTTATATTCACTAACAAGTATGCTCTCATATCTATTATTAAACTCAACTCATTATAGAGTACTACGACTCTATATCTAATGAGTAATTTCCCCACCAAAGCCTAGGTTGTCGCCAACCTAAGCTCTGATACCAAGTGTGACGACCCGCTCTTCTCGACCATCGAAAATCGACACAAAATACTCCACAGTATGATAGGCCGACGATCAAGTGCTGGAAAAGACAGGTTGTTAAGGGAAAAAGAAAGAAGGTAGAAGAAAGAAGGAACTAAACAATATCAGAATCTCACAATCGCAGCGGAATAAAATATATATAATACCAGCTCTTTACACTAAATGAAAACTATCTCTGTTTTATACAATATATCATCAGAGTAACTCGTACAAACAACATTTACCAATCAAACAATTCTAAACAATCTCAGTAGCGGATATATACAAGTACGGATAATACGTCTCGGACTCCAGCTCCTCTCCTGCTCCATAGCATCCCGCCCTGAATTTATAATACTCGGTCTGACCCGAGCATTATAATGAAATAACACCCGTGTCAGTCTGGAATACCAGCTGATAATAATGCACCCAAATTGATTATTAAAGTTTCAAAAATCCTTTTGAAAACAAAAGCATCTCGTAAGACCACGCCACAAATAAACATGTCGGGTTTTTACCTTACGATGGCTAAAACACTTTTTATAAAATTCCTTTGATATTATAGTAGGGTCTATATACAAATACTTATAAAATAGCCGAAATTTTTACATGATTAAATTCCAGCTCCTAGCCACAGAGTGCGTAATACAAACAAAACTCGTAAAAGGCGTGTAGGGAGAATGGATTTACAACTAATGACTAGGCATTGGGGTAACACCTGTCATGGTACGTGGCCTAGATCACAGTACCCACGTACCGAGGATCACTCCCGACCCCCTGCAACACAAGACTCGGACTATCCCTTACTGGATAATCCCGACTAAGATCACCCCATGGTTGGGATCAGCAACCGCACCACTAAGCCGAAATAAAAAGGGACATCTAGACAGGGAGACCTTACCCGGAAATGGGTGCTGCCCACCAAGCCTTGCTGCATAACCCCTGATTTTTAGTCATTCGCGGTTGATGAGGCTTGAGGCTAAGCATTACCTTTTAGAACGTTTCACTTAGAATGCCCATCACCTACCTGACGATGTTCCGAAAGCATTCGTCCATATAAGTCCGTCCGGGTCTGAACGGAACCGAAGGCACTACTCTTATTTCATCCATTTTGGAAATATCCTCAGGATTACTAGCGACTAGCCCTTGCACTTCACTGCTCCATCTTCGACTCCAAACTCGTTTTTCCCACGAAAACGTACAAACAGGATCGAAGTGGTTTTCGAGAAATTAATCCTGATCCCGGTCTCTTCAAAACGATCAACGCATTTGTCCAATATTCATAGTAGGTGATTTAACTATCATTTAACATTCATAAGCATCCATCACACAATAAATAATTTCCCACATTTTTTATTTTCCTCAAAAATATCTTTATAAGATATGTTTTCATTTTCAAATCCCGTTGAAAACACTTTTCAAACCCAATTCTTCTCATGGAATAAATTCCCCAAATTGTTACTTCCCTTGAAAACATCCAAGCATCAATCCTTAAGATTTAAAATAATTTAAATTCTTTATTCTTGAAAATGCACTAAACGTTTATATTTAAAATTTCTTACATACTTGATTTAAATATATATAACCTTTAAAAATATTCCGAATAAAACTTCTTTATAAAATATAAACTATTTTCTTCAAAATAAAAGTTAAGTCATGCTAAATTTGAAAATAAGCCATGAAATCCTATGCAATTTCCAAATAAAACTTTAATTAATTATCTTTAAAAATATAACCATTTTACAAACATAAATATTAATAATATTCCTTTAAAACATAATATCAATTGTCCCTTAAATAATTATCACTATAACTATTTTAGTAAAAATTTACTTTTGAAATATTTGCAACCTACTTAAGAATTTTCTTAAAACATTCTTTTGAAATCAAATTTAAAACCTTTATCTTTTACTTAGAAATCTACTTCAACGTACTTGGCTTTCAGGAAATACACTTCTGTTTAGGATAACCCAAAGAATTCTTTTTATCAATCCAACACGATTTATCCCAATTAAATTTTACGTTCATCCCATAAAACCCTTTCCATACTTTTAAACTGAACTCCTTTTATTTTTAAACACATTGCTATTTCTTGGAAATCACTTTCAAATATATGTTAAAAATATTTAAAATAAAGCTTCTAGAAATTTTTAATTGAAAATAATACTTAAGGAAATATATAGAGGTTTCCTTAGTACTTTAAGTAAAATTTAACTTTTAAAAAGAAAGTTATTAAATCAAATATTTATTTTATAATTTCCTTCTGAAAACTTAATACTACTTTACTTTATAAAATAATTAACTACCATAATTACTTAATCAAATATTTGCTTTCACTTAAAACAATTTAAAATAATATTTCTTTCTAAAATATTCTAAACATATTTAAACTGCAGATTTAAATTTGAATTTTTTGTCTTGAAAACAATCTAAAGTTTCCAGGAGGAAGCACACTTCCCATTGTTAAAAATAATCTCGCTATTCTTTTAAACAATTCACATTTCCTTTATAAATCACACTTTCAAACATTTCAAATTATCAACCAATTTTTTGAATTTAATTCCTTCGAAATTCTTCGATTAGGAATTTCTTTAATTTCCTTTAAACCGAACTTATTTATTTATATGTAAATTCTCGGGTTGTATTCACCAATCATAGCACAACACAATTTAGATTTCCAATTTAATCTATCCCAGTATATAAATGAAACACGACATAACAAGATCTAAATTAATTTATCACTGAATATAAATGAGATTTATCACAGAATATAAATTAATTTCTATTTGTGAGGAATACAGTTGGATCCATCCAACCTATTTCCCTGCGTCCACAGATATTAGCACAACCAATAAATATCAATTCAATTTGATAATAATTATTATATTCAGCTAAACAACCAATCAAACATTTAAATATTAGCTATTTAAATTACTGGTATCCAGATGTGAGTGAGATTAACTCACCTTGGGTTTTCGACGAGCGTTCAAATTTAAATTAAATCGAACGGTGTTCGATTTAACCTAAATTTTTATTTCCTTCGAAAAATTCCAGAATTGCTCTACTGCGTAGATCTTGTCTCTGCGATTCCGGCGCTACCAAATTCGTTGAAATCTGACAAAGTATGTTCAAGTTACGAATTATTAAAGTTTGAATAACATTTTAAAACAAATTTTCTTGTTATTTTAATTTATATTTACCATACAAAGACAGGCCGCACCTTCTCCCCTCTCGTCATCTTCACGTGCGCTCCTCTGAAGAAACCGAACCCAATATTACGGCCTAGGGTTCAAAATCGCGACTATCCCTAGTGCTTTTCAACTCGATCGGAGGCCGCCACTCCGAAGCTCAACGTCGACTCTACTTGTGCCTGAAGCCACACGACACTCGGCCTTCTCAAGTCCTTGAAATTCGAACTCGAACGCTAACCCTACATGAGCAGCTTCCGGCCATCTCGTCGAACTACGCTACACTCCATCGTACGGATGTGTAGATCTCTTCACGATCTACAGTTTCCCTTTAGAAAGTTTTTTGGAATTAAAGCTTGGATGTGGAGAAAATTAAGGAGGAAGATCATGATGTTTCGACCATTAAACGATATAAGCGTTGGCCGAAAACAATGCTAGGGTTTCCTTTGATAAACATGAACATAAACGTTTATTTATATTATTTTATTAGTAAAATTTCCAAGTAACAAGCTTATACAAACGAACTCCAAACAACGCGTGCCGACAGGCGTTTCTAAGGTTTTACCTACGTTCCAAACACAATGGAACGTGTTTCGGAAGCTAATTTGGTCACATGTGCGAGATATGGAAATAAACGATTAATTTTAATTTAAATCGATTAAAATAGTTACTATGCATTTTGAGCTGCCAGGGTCAAACGACAACTCCGATTGCTACGAAAATTGAAATCCGATAATAACTAACTATTACGGATCCAATGGAACTAGTTTCGTCGAATTTCGAGACTGTGCCCCGAAAGGCTATTTTAACTCGTCGATTAGTTCGAGCGATTTTCAAAATCGTCGAAATCACTTAAAATTTCACTTTTAAAACTTTATGGATTTAATAATAAATCATATAGGATTTATATTCACATTAGAAATCATTCTGATTCATTTTAAATCATAAATTATTTGCATTATTATATTATTAAATTCCATTATTAAATTAATATAAAATTCCAAATTAAACCTATAGACTTTTAATTCTATCCCACAGTCCAATATTATAATTCAAATCCAAACAGACTTAAAATAAATTTTAGAATCTATTTTTATATCTATTTACACCGAGAATCACCAATTATCCCAATTCTAATATTAAATTATTATTGCTAAAATTTCAATTAAATTCCCGTATTTGAACTTTAACTAATTCTATTAATTTAACCAAAATCTTTTTATTTCAAAATCAAATTATAATACATAGTCAACATTTAAAACGAATTAAATGTTCAAATCTAGCGACTAAAATTTCGGGTCGTTACAGCCGATTTTCAAAGGTCGAGTCAGGATCGTTTCATTTGGTATCAGAGCTGAAGGTTAAAACTTTAGCTTAGGAGTATAACACATTAAGTAGATCATTAGAGATAGGGTGAAGTATACCCTAGAATGAGTATATCCCTAAGATATCTGTTTGAATGCCTCAGTAAATTCTCTTACTATCCACTGATAGTGACTATGAGTGTAAGAAGAGTACGAGATAGAGGACAGGGAATACCACTGCGAATGGTCAATACCCTGCAACAACTGAAAAATCTTTCTCTATCAATTTCCTTTGAATCGATTTCAATTCTTTGATTGGCTTTGTGGTAGCTCGAGGGAGAAGCTTTGGTGTGATGGTGGTCTTATGAATCGTGTAGATAAGTTTCCATTTCATATTCTCTTCATTAAATTTCTATCAGCTTTTCATTTTTAACTTCAATGAATTTGAAATTCTATTTGAAATAAATTGGTAAATTAAATATAAAGTCAAATATGAAGATTGTATCAATAAAACAATTTCGATTAGAACCAAATTTGAAATTCTATTGTGATTTCTTGTGAATATCGAAGTCCAAAGAGGGACGAGTTATATATACCTTGGGATATTCCGACTTGAGTTTAGAATCCATATCCAGTGTTTGAAAATTGTGGAAGATTAAATCCATTTATCTATTTTTTGGGTCTCGATATATTCTACGAACGGTTAGTTATCCTTTGGACTAACCAGTACCTTGCATATTTCGTAGATTTGATGACCCGAGTATCCTGTGCAACATTGAATGAGTTTATTCTCATATTGGTGATATTCTGATTTGGTAAGCCAAATACAGAATAGATATCCAGTTTGACCTGGAAAACTGTTTCTTATCTTTGTGTATCTATCTTCGTTGTCTCCCTGGAAAATTTCGAGGATGAAATTTTTTAAGGGGGGAATCTATAACGATCCCAATTTTGAATTAAATTTAAATTAATTATTAATGTAAATTTTTGAATAAATTTTGGAATTAATTTTGAATTTGAAATATATATGTATATGTATATATGAGTAAATTTGAATCTGACTTTAGAATTTGAATTTGAATATTGGATTTGTATTTGAATTTAAAATTTAAATAAATGACTCAGAAAAAATGATTTGGGTTTAACAATATTACTTATGTAAATTATTTATGGGTAGCTAGTTTTAAAAACAAATTTTCTTTAAAATAATGTGTATATAATAATGATTAATAAGATGTTTAACAAGTGCATGCAAAAGAAGATAGCAAAACAAAGCAAACAAAAATATCTTTACACAAATAAACAAATCAATCAAAATGATTCATGTACACAAAAATGGAAACATAAGCACACAAAAGAAATATCTTCTCAGCCGAAATGAAAATCATATCAGCCTCCAAAGAAAATATCTTTGGTCAAAAATGGAGGCAAGGTGAAAATCTGATCAAGTAATAAAATAAAATAAAAAAACAAAAGCAAAGAAATAAGCTAAACTAGTTATAACCTCCCGTGTGCAAGCACTGCCTTCTCTACATATATACATCTATGCTATTTCATTTCGTTTATCAAAACTCAGCAAAACAGAGCCAGAAAGAAAAGAAAATAAGAAGCTTCATCAATTCATTCAACTGAACAACAAAACAGCATAAAAAGATTCACAGGAAAAAAGTATAAATCAAACTGCAGTTTCAAAAACAAGTATTGCTCTCTGTTCAAAATTTGCTCGGTGAGTAAACATCAAATTTAAAGCTTCAAGTTTAATTTAAAAACAGTTCAAGATTCATTGATAATCTGGTTTATGCTTTGATCTTGCATATGATTCTGTGTTGCTTATACTTCTCTATAAATTGTTACAGGTTGCATATTTTGTTCAAAAACTCAAATGATTCTCACCAAATCATTGTTAAGCTTTAAGTTTTCAACTGAAACAAGATGTTTAAACTTAAACTAAGATTTTTTCCTGTGAATTTTTTTTCTGTTTTGTTGTTCAGTTGAATGAATTGATGAAGCTTCTTATTTTCTTTTCTTTCTGGGTTTGTTTTGCTGAGTTTTGATAAACGAAATTGTAACGACCCGCTATTTTGGACTATTCGCATCCGCACATGTCGGACTTGAATAATTCAAAATACCGAATTGTTAATTTAAATTTGGCAAAATTCAGATATACAGTAAATAAATAATCAAAGAATCACAAACACAGAGTAATAATATGCAGCGGAAGTAAAAAGATAGTAGTTCATGAAGCTACTATATAAATATATAAGATACATTAGAGTTAAATAAGTTACAACAGAAGTCTCGAATACAACAGTCAAATATAAAAATCAGAATACATCACTGGAATCAACTGGATATCTGAAAGCTGGATAGATAGCTGGATCTTCAAGCAAAGCTCCAACTCCAAAGGTGAGTCTTGAGTACTGAACCACTCAGTCTGACCCGAGCGTAAAGCAAAATACGAAACACTCGAGTCAGGATTAACATTCTTATATCAATAAATCCAACTCAAGTGAAATAACAATTGAAATAAAATAACTCAAAGGACGTTGGAATAACCATTCTTTAAGGATCCGTTAAACTATCTACTATGTAGTAATATACGCTAAATATATAATGTCAATAACTAATATAAATATCAAAATAGTGTTAAGGCGTTACCATTATCCCCCTTAACACATTTTATAAATGTCATAGTCTATACAGCACTGTAAACTCCACCATAAACTGGTGGGATATCAGGGAGTACTCCATAGGTATAACACAAAACAAATTCGTTGTGGCCGCGTATATAGGGATACAAGTATGACAAGGCACATGAGGCAATACCCAAGGTAGTGAAACTACCGTTCGCCTGATCCGGACTGGTGAGAACGCATCGCCGCAGCGATCGCAACACCGCGAAACAACACTCCTGAAATTCCAAGGGTGCACCAATCAATCACAAGTACTGAGTAGTAGTTAAGAAGAAGTGTGTTCGCTCGAGGTGGCTAACCCCATTTGGCCCGGCCCGGCTCCTGATTTTAGTCATTTCCAATTTGACACAAGTGTCAAGGCTAACCATTATCGTTCTCTTTCTTCAGTCATCACGTACATCATTCCAACCACTTCATTCTGAATCACAACTCCGCGTATAGTTATTAAAGTGGTTTTCGGTTTAGATAGAGAGTATATCCATAACCGATTCCGGTTTCTTTAATAACTTTCGTAATTATTACACCGATTGGTCGTTTAATATATTTCAAAACCAAATCAAATTCAAATTTCAATTTATAAATCAACATTTCATTTGTCTTTCAAAGTCAATTTCCAAAACCTACGTTTCAAAATTTCCAAATTACCATTTCAAGGCCTTACAATTCAATTTCAATTTTACTTAAACAATTCAAATATCGATTCAAGTTCGTATATAAATTTCATCCCGAGATCATTTAAATCAATTAATTCAACACTCAAATCAATTTCAAATTCATTTATCGATTTCATTCAATATTCGTTAAATTAATTTATCAATCAAACAATTTCTATTAAATTTACATTTCATTAAATCAATTCTCAAGTTCAACTTTCTTATATCCAAACTTACAAATTTAATTAAGTTAAATTCGTCGAATCAAATTATTTAAATTACAAGCCTTACATTTGTTTCAATAAAACGCATTTATTTCTTGTTAAAGAAATTCAATTTCACTTATTTATTTACTTAGTTACAAATTTCAAAACTCAATTGATAAAGAAACTAAATTTCACGTATTCAAGAAAATTCAATCTCACTTATTAACTTACTTGAATAATTTTTTTTCCAAAACTTTAACAAATAAAAACTCAGTTTCCTTCATTAACGAAGTTCAAATTCACTTAATCAAAAGTTCAATTTCTCTTATCAAAGAATTCATTTTTTATTCAATTATCAAATAATTAAATCTCATTCAATTATTAAATAATTTCAATCTTAATTATTATCAATTCAACTTAATTATTAAATCATTTCCACTTAATTATGAATTCGATTTAATTATCAAATCATTCAACTTAATTATAAGTTCAACTTAATAATTTCAAACTTAATTATAATTCCAAATTTAATTATAATTTCAAATTTTATTATTAAATGATTTCAAACTTAATAATTTCAAAACTACATTATTACTAATTCCAAATTATTTATTAATAATTCCCAAATTTAATTATTAAATAATTAAATTTCAAACAACGTTCTTCATGAATTACTACGTTAATATTTGTTTCAAATTTCAATCTTTACATTTTCCTTTCAAAATTCAAATTCCAATTTTATTTCAAACTTATTCTTTATTCGAATAAAATCATATATATATATATATATATATATACATATTTTAATCAAATTATTGACCAATCGGATTTTGTTAAATTCTCTATCCTAAGTCAAGTTCATTTTGGGTATTTATCATTTCAACCTGATTCCAATTCCAATTCAAAAATCAAACATAACAAAGGGAACTTGCAGTGTGATAACTGGGATGGTGTCAAAGTAAATAAACAAGCAATAGCAAACATCAATAACACCAATAATTAATTCAATTAAATAATCCCGAAATAGTCGTATTAATTCGCATTGTTATTTGTGCGAATTAATATAATTATTTCTAGAATCTACACCATCATTTCATGTAGATTAAAGATTATTACATTAATATTTATACGGTTCTCCACGATATTTATTATTCAATTTCAAACTACATCAATTTATACAACATACATTTAACGGTTCAAGTTGTCGTTAACACTATTTCTACGTGTCAATTCATTTAACATTCAAAGGGGTCATATTATACAAACTTAACTCATCAACTTCAACACATATCAATTTCAAATTGTTAACTATTCTACATCAATTTCAATTTCATAATATTTATTACTTACAACATTAACAATCAATCATTTATCAACCAAACTGGATTATCATTGCATAAATAACATATAATGGTGTCCGATGTCAAAGGTGAACTGATACGTAAATAACAGTGCAATAAATAACAGCAGCATATTTCAATTGTCGTTTCAATTGAAATCAAATTTAATAAATAAAAGAACATTAATCATGAGTGATTGCTCACCTTTCGAGGCTAGAGATGCGCGAGAAGATGACACAGATACGCACACTGATACGGACATAGAAATTGAGTTACAAATCCAAGCAAAGCAAATCGGCACGAATTTAACGAACAGATCTGATAATACGAATAAATGAAATAATCAGAACTGGGTCGATGAAGATAAATGATATAAGCAAACTTATATATGACTATTTATGACTACATATAACTATATATATAAGGTCATATTCTGAATTTAACCACATTTTCAATTAAATATATACGTATTTCAAAAACCATTGTTTTTATTTATTTATTTTTATATACATGTATTGAAATCAAACATACGTACAATATATAGTTTGCAATAAATACAGACAAAATGCAATACGCTTACATATATAATGTATTTCATTCACAGTAACTGTATATGTATTAAATAATCGATTCAACATATATCTTAAAATTAATATTTATATTTAAACACCTAAAAAACTCTATATATAAATAAATACAAACAACTTAATCTAAAATGATTTGCCTAACTTACACATGTAATATATATTGCCGTAGCATAAATGGGGAGTTTACAATATAAAAGTTGCTAACATAAGCGTTGCCTATTTAGTTAAGCGTATATGCTGTAACGACCCCGAATTTTTATATAAATTTAAAATGATAATTAAAATCTATTTTTGAAGAAAACGGTGAAATTAATCGATTTAGTGATGTGAGTTTCCCCGAGTTCAAATATATTCTATATAAATCATTTAAATTTTTAATTTTTGTATATATATATGTATATACGTGAATGTATATATATATATATATATGTATATTTGGGTATATATGAGTCAATTTGAAATTATAAAATCTTGTGTGTGTATATATATATTTTGATTTAAATCTTAGATGAATGGTTTAATAAATATTTGAGTTATAAAATGAATTAAGAAAAAAAATATATATCTATAGTAACTCATAAATAAATTTTAACAACATGTTAACATAGAAGTTATTCATACTATAAAGTAATAGGACAAAGCAGTGGAACAAAACATATATATGAATTAACTTGCAAAACAAACCAGCTATATTTAAACATTAAAACAAAATATGTGAGCAGATAAAATAATATAAGACAATAAATATTAAAGTAAGATAACAATAAATATTTAAACTAGAAATAGAAAAATAATATGAGATAAATTTTAATAAAAATAGGAAGTAGAACATTTGCTAAATTCTAACAACATAATAAAATAGAAATTTATTTGTATTACAAAACAAGAAGATTTAAAGAAAATAAAATACATAAATATACTCAGCTGAAAATAAGAAGTAAGTAAATACATTAACTAATAACTTAACAACAAATTAAATATAGAACTACATCCAAATAAATAAGTAAAGTAATAAACAAAAGCATGTATACTTACAAACTGATAAAAGAAGACAAAGTAATATAAGTGTGTAAACTATAAAATGGATACAAAGTAACATATCAGCTAAAGATATAACAACATATAAGAAAAGAGAGAGCAGAATCAATAAGCATAAACAGATAAAGCTGCAGCCACCATAGTAAAGCAAACAAAAGGAAAAAAAAATATTGCTAAACAAAACAAAGTATATGTTTTTACATAAGTAATAAAGCAAAGCACAAAGCAAAGTTGTACAAATATGTAGGCTGTAAAGAAAATCAAATATGAACAAAACAAAGAAAATGATTTGCAGCCACCAAACTGCATAATCAACAAGTTAAAAAGCAATATATGTTAAATTATAAAGCAAGTACAAATATAAGCATGGAATGAAACAAGTAAACAATCAATATCTTAGGCTAGTACATAGACAATTAATGTTTGCATCTTTAGCATATCAAAGAAGAATTTTCAGCCGACATAAATAATGTAAAGATACCTTTAGTACAAGGAAAATATAATATTACCCTGTACAAGATATTGTATACCATACCCATTGTAATATATATAATATACATATATAACATACTGTAAACACTCTCCCCTATATATATCATTCAACTCAAACATCAAGAAGCAAGATACAAACCAGTTCCAAATTGAAGAAACCTGTTCTCTGTCTTCCACAAAACAATGTGAGTAACTTCATTTTGAAAAAAAAATTTAAGTAGTAAACTGGTTGCATAAAATCTTTGGGATTTCTATGTTGAATGCATGTATATATTGGTGCTTCTCTCTGCATTTATACAGGAATGCATATACATATACAAATATTGCCTCTGTTTATACATTCCAACAGCCTAAGTTGCTTCAAAAATCATGTATGCTCAAATCTATTGATTGTTAGAGTAAAGTATATAAACAAATTATGTTTAGGAAAGTATAAAGTGAATTTTAAAAATTTAAATTCATAATAAAAAGGTTGAGCTGCTCTGGGAATAAGCATAGGACAGTAATACTTAACATAAATCAAAATTTTGAACATCTTGAATTTTCGATTCAAGTTTAGGAACTGATTGCTTAATCATAAAAAGGATTTTTAAAGCTCAATTCATATTTTTTTGTAAATAGTAGAAGTGGCATGGCCGTGTTGATCATTTTGGGAAGATGGGGTTGCCTCGGGTAACACAGTTGATCAGAGAAGTCGAAAATTGGTGGGGAGGAGCTAACATGATCGATGATCGCGGGAAAAATGCAAAGTATTTTTTTTATGCATCATAGATTGAGATTCGATTAGATGTAGGGTTTAAGAGGGGTAATGGGTTTGGCTCGGTTGTCGAGGCAATGCGAGGGCATCAGGGAATTAGAGGCGATCGGACTAGGTGGGTTAGAGGCGTTGGGTGGTGGCGAAGCTTCGGACCAAGTTTCGAGGTGGCCGGTGGTCGTGGGTGATGGTACGATGGGTTTTTGGGTGGTCGAGTTTTTGGGTCAGTGGGTTCGAATGGGTCGATTTTGATCTGATCGAAAATTCTTCGATCTGGTTGATGCTTTGGGGTCTCGCGTGTTTGTGTGTGTGTGTGGGATGGACGCGGTGCTCATCGGTGGCCGGAGGAGCGTGGGTAGGTGCACGGTGCACGTGTGTGCACTGGGGAGGAAGGAAGGGGAAGACGGGATGAACTCGAAGAAAGGGGGGAGGCGTCTCGAAGTTTTTCGCTGATTGACTCGGTGAAATGGTTCAAGGCTTGAAGCCTGGGAACAATCTATTTAACAGATTTTAGTAAAATTAAACTGAACCAAGACTAAACGAAGCTTATAATAGATTTTAACTTTAAATTCAAGTTTTATTTTATTTTTATCTTTGATTTAAATTTGAAATAAAATAAGGGTCTAAGAAAAAGAAGATTTAAAAGATGGGTTTCAGTTTTCGTTTTACTTGACAATTCTAAAATTTTAATCATTTCAAAAGCTGAAATGTACAATTTAATGGAAATTTAAATACTGAAGTTAAGTTCAGTTTTTATTTTAAATCGTAAATAAGTTTAAGTGTTAAGGTATGCTTTTAAATATGTAATAAAAAGGGGTTTTGAAAAATTAGTTTTAAATCTTTATTTAGGATAAATTGGAATTTATTTTAAGTATCAAATTTTAAAATGAATTTTAGAAAGTAATTGGGAAAATAAATGTCTTTAAAAAAACGTATTGTGAGTGATGATTAAATGATAAATAAGAATAAGTTTAAATTTGAATTAGTGAAGATAAAATGATATACACTTATTAAATTAGTTCAAGTGAATAATTGATTAATTTATTTAATCAAGTAATTAAGATTTATTAAGTTACAGTTTAGAACTTAATTAATTGAATAATCAGTGATTAAATATATGATTTTAAAGGTTAATTAAATGATAATTAACAATAATTAAACTGAGTTTAATTACTTAAGAATAGTAATTAAATAATTATGAATAGTTAATGAGAATCATTCACTTGAAATTTATTTGATAATAAATGTGAAAAGAATTATTCATAGAAATTTAATCTGATTTAAATTTATCAGATGATTAAATTGATCCTACTTATGGATGATTGGATTTTATTGGATGTTGAATTGTCGATATCCCTGATATATGATGCTTTATGATTATCCTGATTTGTGTTGTGATCTGTGATATAGTTTATTATTTGTGATATATATATCTGCGAATATGTGTATGAAAGATAAGCGTTATAGTTATATCGCTTATCAAATATATTGTTGTATTTAAATCTGTGATGATTGAAATGATGTTACACTATCGTGTTAAACCCCTGGACCACACCATACACACACAAATATGGATTTCACGAGGAAATCGATTAAGTCGCAGATTTTTGAAATAGTTAAATTTGAATTTTTAAATTCAAATGTTTTGGAAATGGAATCGGAATAAAGGTGAAAAGCTTTTGGAATGGAATTTCAAAATAGAATTTATTATTTTTAATTACTTGATTAAGTTTTGGAATTTAAATAAGTTGATTTAAATTTAAATTCAATACTTGAAATTGAATCCTGTATTTTGAAACTAGGGATTAATGATATTATACTAGTCATTATGAGTTAAATCATTTTTTTTAAAAGTATTATTTTTGAATTTGAATTTAACCCAAGGATTTCAACTCGTATAAATGAATCAGATTTCCAAAATGAAAACTGTTGTTTTCAAGTGATAAACACTTTTAGATAAGAACTGAGATTCCAGTTAATTAGGGGAATTTCAAGATTGAATAGAGAAATGATTTTCCTAAGTTATAAATGAATTCTTTTTTTTTGAAAGCTATGAATTAAATCTGTTTATTTTTAACAGATTTAAATTGATGATTTGTTTAAATCAAATTGAAATGAAATTGTTTTGAAGGCTATAAGTTAAATCTTTGATTTAAAGATTTAACGAGTTAATCAAATTGAAATGAAAATTGATTTGGAAAATCTGTGATGAATCTTTTGTTTAAAAGATTAAAATGTGAAAATTGTTTAAACCGTTAAAGGTTGTGAAAATGAATCTTTTTGTTTAAAGATTGAAATGGTAATTGGATTAAACCATTTGAAATAAAGTTTTGAATTATTAAGTTGTGACTTAATTGAAATCCCATTATTCATTTGTTTTTTAAATATCGTGCTCACTATTCGGGTTAGCCGGGAAAGGACCTTTAGGTCGTATAACCCATTCTGAATATGTGATTCGACGTTATGGATAGCATTTGAAGACCGGTGATGAAGACCGGGTATTTGCGAAAGCGATAGGATGACCTATCGATTGTTTCTGCACCGAGTCGCGCCGGTATAGAAACTCCCTAAGTGATGGGAAATCCGATCAGGATTGTGAATATCCGGATTGCAAGGACTTCTTTGTAAGTGCCTTCGGTTCTGTTCGAACCCAGAACAGACTTGTATGGATAGTATGTCTGACATTACAAATTGAGATATAAAGCCGATTTCTTTCAAATATATTTCTGTTGGTGGCGGAGAATTTATTCTTTTAGCTTAACACCCTTCTCTGAGACGTACGAGCTCAGAGGTTATATGGTTGAAGGTTATCAGCGATATATTCCCAATTTGGTAATGTGACATACTGAGTGTTGCTGTGAAATGATCATTGTGTTGATTATTTATGATAGGATCATTTATTTGATCGTCTATCTTTGTGATCATTTCTATGATCATTTGTTGACCCAAAGCATGGCTTTTGTATAAAGTATGTTTTTGTGGACGAGACTTCGTCGAGCCTCACACCCCAGAATGGTCAAAACAGGAAAGATGCGGCAAGGTTATGAGGGGTAGCGCCCTTTAGGATATGTGCATTTCCTTCTGGAAAAGGGTGGTATCATGGTATGGAGCCCAGATACTTACTCATGTTGAAAACACTTTGTTATGATTGTGTGAATTGATTACGAGCGCTCGGTTAAAAGGTCCCAAAGGACCGGGGGATGGCATATTCGGTCAGTTGTTACTCAGTTAGGGGTAACCCGGCCTTGTGTTGGTAGAGATCCGGTTTGGTTCTCGGGGATGTCCATCCAGAGGCATTCTCATGTGGCAATGGGAAGTTCCTTGGCCTGATCATTCGTTGGAAATCCAATTCCCAATACGAAACCCTGTACGGTATTAGTTGTAGAACCTGCCATTTACTTATGGTGGTCACCACTGTTTAGATGGTAGCTATAGTAGGCATACGATAATGGTCGTATGTTGGCTAAGATTTATATTCTACTTTCGAAATGAATTTTTCCTACACTATGCACTAGTAATAATATCAAATGTCTTTTTAATGCGTATCAAGCATCTTTGACTATCATAAGGAGAAATCTCCTCCGATCCTGCGTTTGCATTGTGTGTGTGTGCGGGAGGCCTTATGGTAGTCTCATTTTTAAAAAGCATTGCGAATTGACTTTGAAAATCTTTTATTGAATGTTTTTAAAGATAAACTGTTTTTGTTGCTCACACCAGTCCCACGACTGATCCGGAGTTTATTGTTTCTTTCCTAAACTCTGGGTGCTCATTATTTTCTACACGAGCAGTCTAGAGTTGGGTTTTTCAGATAGTCAGGTTTAGTAGATTATCTGGAGTTAGTTCAGTCTTTGGATCGCACCAGTCTTGGTTATCTAGGTGCATCGTTATTGGGAGTTCGAGCTTCTGCTGATTGATTGTTGGAAATGGAGTTACAGTTCCGATTTGGAGTTCTTCGTTGAAGACTATTTTAGAGTTATATTGTTCCGTATGCTAGATGTTATCTATTTTCTTTTCCGCTGCTGTTTTATTGTATCATATCTCTGATGTATATTGATATCTATTGGATCATCTGTTGTATCAGATATTGTATCAAAGCTGTATATCAATGTATTATTCTTTTATTCCGCTGTGTTGTTTACTTAATGATTGTTATAAGCTCCGGCGAATCAGATTTGAACGGTCGAATCTATGGCATTCGAGTACGATTTGAAGTACGGATGTCGATTTTTGAGCGGGAAAAATCCGGTCTCGTTACATATGCGGACCGCCCACTATATATATTATACTTATACATATATACAGAAAAAGAAAATCGATACTCTCACATACAACCATCCTATATAAACATATTAATATAAAACTAATTTAACTTACCCATAAAATAAATATAAACTTTATAGCTTTATAAACTGTATCACATACATATAAAACAAGCGTATTATACTAATGTGAATTATATAACTAACCTGTACGTCCTATATTATATAACTTATAACTTACAGTACAATAGTATGTACTTTTTTATACAAATTTTATAAAATACGCAACATCCCATATATACAAATAGCTTATATGCATGCTTAAGTATATAAATTTATAAACCAACAGTTTTATAAAACTAATATATGTATAGTACAGACCTGCATGTTCAGTAACCCACAATATATGGAAGAAGCATATATATACCTCATAATATAAAATTGCAACATAACATTATATACAATTTACTGTATTAAAAATATTTGCTTGAACATACCTCTGTAAAAATAAAGAAGCTAACTCGGTGCGTGTTTGGGAGGAGGTCAAAGAGGAAGTCGGGTTTCTTTTTTTTTTTTTTTTTTAGAAGAGTAGGAAGTTGCCTGGTGAAGAAAAACTTTCAGTGGCCAAGGCAGAGGCTGTACATAGAGGCGGAGCGGACGGTCTGTGCACAGTGGGTGGCGGCTGCTAGGTGGATTCAGGCGAGGTGGAGGAAGAACGAGGCGGAGGGGAGAGAGAGCGCGGTGGCGGTAGCGTTCATGGAGGGGTGGTTGTTGCTCGCTGGAAGGAGGGACACATGCGTGCATGCAGTTCGCGTGTGCATGCATTGAGATATGGTACCAGACGATGCGGCCATGAAAAATTCTTTTTTTTTTATGAACAAGTAACAGAAAGAGAAAGGAGGAGGGGAGGTGGTCGGTGCGTGCTTGCATGGAGCAGAGGGTGTAGCATGAACAAATGGTTCAAAGCATGCTTCAGGGGAAGAAAATGAAATATGAAAGCTTCAGTGGATATGAGGAGAACGTGAAACATGTTGGGAGGGAGAAAGTGATATGCAAATGGGAAGATATATGAAACTGTGCTTTGAAATACAACAGATCTGCAACCTTTCATTTACTTTGTACATAAATTTCTTCCCACTTGAAACATTAAAATAAGATAATACAAATGGAAGAATTGAATAGAAACGGTTAGCAATAAATTGTTGGAACATCAAAAGGCTTGGCTATTAAATCACACGGTGAAGGGATGACAGAGCATAGGAAATCCAAAAGTCCAAAAGTTAAAACGTGCACCGGTGCGATTAATCGTTCCCTACATTTCTTTACGTACCGGATTTCGAGATGCACAAACGAATACACTGTTGGGATCAATACGACGAGCTGATCACAATTGTATACAGACGTTAGCGGTACGATCGAATTATAAAAATTCGAAATTTTTAACTAGCGGAAAATGCGCAAAAATCGCAGTAAATTAAGATCGACGGAGCCAAAGATGTCCGAATTTGAAAAAACGATAAACTGACAACTTGCTCAAAAGATGATTTAGAATTTTTCTATGTAAAAATATTTTGGTTTTGAAACCGTTTATTTTCATCGCTTTTTAACTGATTAAATTGAAGTAAATTTATGCGCGAAATAAACTTCCATATTTTCGGACGAAAATTTACCAGTTGCTATGTTTAACTAGATGCATTTCAAATATAAAATCTTTATTTCAAAATTTTTTCGTTCTAAAAATTTCACAAAATTTCAGTTAAATACGTTACTAAAACCGGTTAAATTTGCGGGTCGTTACATTCTCCCCCACTCAAAACTTTTCGTCCTCGAAAAGGGAGGAAGTAGGAGAATAGAAACAATCAAAAGAAAATAGACTGAGAAACAAAATAAACAATTAGATCAAACCATATAAGTTTAAATTTGAATAAATTTATATTCAACAATTTGTTTTAAAATCAAGGTTTTCATCAAATTGTCCTGATTTCTCATTTATTAATGTTAGGTACAAAACGTTTCCTTTAAATGAAATTCAATTTAAATTCAATTAATTCAAGATACTCACTTAAGTTGATTTAATTCAATTTATTAACTTTCAAAACAAAATTTTCTTCTATTAATTACATCTATTATTTATTTAACTTATCCTTCTATTTATCTCCGTAAACATTTTATAGTTAAAATTTAAGTGAATAACATTTATTATACGCATCCACATTTTATTTATAACGACAATTGATATTGTATATTATCCAATTATCTTAAATTAAAAATTTCAAAGATCATAAATTTGAATAGTCGTTTATTATGATCATATTTTATTTGACAAATTTAATTCTTCCTTATTCAAATTATTATAAAATTTATTCTTCTTAATATATCTTATCACATATATTTTAAGTATATTTACATTTAATATAAATACTCAAATTTATTTAAATTCCTTTAACATCATTTCATACTGTATAATATTCAATTACATAGTTAACTTTTGAAAATTTAGGTAAGTTATAAATAATGCAATTGAGTATTATCCAAATGAATTTTATAATTCAGTTATTTCAATTTAATATTTATTCAAAATCTTTGCCTCAATTTAAAATTTTGAAATCATCTTTAATCATAAATTTAAGAATTTAAATTTTCGCTTTCCCTTCAAACCATTTAGAGATAATTTATGTATGTGCTATATATATCAAATCAAACTAATTTAAAATAATATACCTATATGTATATAAATCAAATCATACTTAAGAAATTTAAATCGATTAAATTTCCAAATCAAAACAGTAGCAAAGCTACGAATTGGTCTCTCCGCTTCGAAACTTGAAAATGAATGTCGATGATGCGGCCGCCATCACCGAAATTATTTTCCAGCGACAAAATAAGAGAGAACTGATTTTAACATCTAAAATTTCTTTGAAATCCGTTTCTATTCAAAAATATTTAAATAATATATATTTTAAAACTTTAAAACCATAGTTCGAAATTACCGGAAATTAAATTCTCAAATTCTAATTTAGATACATTTCAAATTCCAAATCAAATTATATCCAAGTTTTATAAATTCATTTATTTATATTATACAATAGTCAATGGTTTATGAAAAAATAAATGAAAATTAAATATTATCATTTCAGACAACAAATTCATTAACAATTTAATTTCAGAAAAATTTATACTTGTATAATCATACAAAATTATTTTGTTTACCAAATTTGAAAATACTATTGTGTCAGTTTGCTCTGTTCAAGTGTTTTGGAAATTCTATCGATAGCGTTGATCAGACGAATCAATCGAAAACCCAAACCAACATCAACAACTCAAACAACACAATATATAAAAAACATTTTAACATTAATTTACAAATACACTTCTCGCTCGACGATACAAGAATGGATTTCAAAATAAGTATAGAGATTCAAATTTGATGGAAATCAAATCAAAGAGAATTTTGATTCGATAATAAGTTCGAAACAGAAGATAAGATAATTCAATGAACCGAATCGGGAGATGGATAAGCTTATTAAATTCACGGGAAACCTTCACCGGATCGACCGTAACTTCAAGAATAAGATCGATACTGAATTCCGAGGTAAATCAACATTCGATCTCAAGAGATAGAATTCAGGTATAGCAGGAGATAGATAGCACCGTAAACCGAGGGTACAGAAATCTCCGATAAATCAATGTCTATTGTAAAGGAGTTTCACTAATTTACAAATAATTCGAAGATTGACGAGACCGCCGATTCATTATAAAGATCATTCAAAGTGGGGTTATGGGATACTCCAGAATTAAAAGAAATCGAATAGCGAGGGACAAGAATGAATTTTGGAACCGAGGGGCGTTTCAAAATTCAAAGGAACTGAGTCAAAAGGGAGAGATTGAAACTCGAGTGGGAGTGATTATGTAAATACATTTACCATATATACTAAGTTTTGCCTAGAGCTACCAAAAGCTCTGATACCAACTGTAACGACCTGCTATTTTGGACTATTCGCATCCGCACATGTCGGACTTGAATAATTCAAAATACTGAATTTTGCCAAATTTAAATTAACAATTTGGTATTTTGAATTATTCAAGTCCGACATGTGCGGATGCGAATAGCCCAAAATAGCGGGTAGTTACAGAAATGAAATAACATGGATGTATATATGTAGAGAAGGCAGTGCTTGCACATGGGAGGTTATAACTGGTTTAGCTTATTTCTTTGCTTTTGTTTTTTATTTTATTTTATTACTTGATCAGATTTTCACCTTGCCTCCATTTTTGACCAAAGAGATTTTCTTTGGAGTCTGATATGATTTTCATTTCGGCTGAGAAGATATTTCTTTTGTGTGCTTATGTTTCCATTTTTGTATACATAAATCATTTCATTTGATTTGTTTATTTGTATAAAGATATTTTTGTTTGCTTTGTTTTGCTATCTTCTTTTGCATGCACTTGTTAAACATCTTATTAATCATTATTATATACGCATTATTTTAAAGAAAATGTGTTTTTAAAACTAGCTACCCATAAATAATTTACATAAATAATATTTTTAAACCCAAATCATTCTTTTTGAGTCCTTTATTTAAATTTTAAATTCAAATACAAATCCAATATTCAAATTCAAATTCTAAAGTCAAATTCAAATTCTAAAGTCAAATTCAAATTCTAAAGTCAAATTCAGATTTACTCATCTATACATATACATATATATATATTTCAAATTCAAAATCAATTCCAAAATTTATTCAAAAATTTACATTAACTGTTAATTTAAATTTAATTCAAAATTGGGATCGTTATATTGATGTTTACTCACCAAGCAAATTTTGAACAGAGAGCAATACTTGTTTTTGAAACTGCAGTTTGATTTATATTTTTTTCCCGTGAATCTTTTTTTCTGTTTTGTTGTTCAGTTGAATGAATTGATGAAGCTTCTTATTTTCTTTTCTTTCTGGGTTTGTTTTGCTGAGTTTTGATAAACAAAATGAATAACATGGATGTATATATGTAGAAAAGGCAGTGCTTGCACAGGGGAGGTTATAACTGGTTTAGCTTATTTCTTTTCTTTTGTTTTTTAATTTTATTTTATTACTTGATCAGATTTTCACCTTGCCTCCATTTTTGACCAAAGATATTTTCTTTAGCGGCTGATATGATTTTCTTTTCGGTTGAGAAGATATTTCTTTTGTGTGCTTATGTTTCCATTTTTGTGTACATGAATCATTTGATTTGATTTGTTTATTTGTGTAAATATATTTTTGTTTGGTTTGTTTTGCTATCTTCTTTTGCATGCACTTGTTAAACATCTTATTAATCATTATTACATACACATTGTTTTAAAGAAAATGTGTTTTTAAAACTAGCTACCCATAAATAATTTACATAAGTAATATTTTTAAACCCAAATCATTTTTTTTGAGTCATTTATTTCAATTTTAAATTCAAATACAAATCCAATATTAAAATTCAAATTCTAAAGTCAAATTCAAATTTACTCATATATACATATACATATATATATTTCAAATTCAAAATTAATTCCATAATTTATTCAAAAATTTACATTAATTATTAATTTAAATTTAATTCAAAATTGGGATCGTTACACTAGTAGTTCTTGCAATCCAAAAAACCTCCACAACGAGGAGACCACTGCTATAAATAACTCTCTTATGGGAGCGACCCAGAGCATGTCAACAATCAATCCTCACCTACGAATATCCTCGGTCTTCAATAATCATCATCTTCAACATGTCTTCACTTTCGAACGTATACATTGGTCGAAGTGGTTTTTAGATAGGAATCACCCAAATCCGACAACGGTTCCTTCGAAACCAATTATTGACAAAAAGATGTTTAGTTCATATAAGGATATCAATCATCAATCAATTACTTCATCTTTTATTTAAATCAAATATCTTTCTTAGATATGTACATTTCAAATTATTCCATTTTCTTTTCGAATGTATATGGAATCATTAAGCCTCATTTATCAAATCATTTGGTTTATTTAAACCTACCTTAAATCCTGGAATAATTCCAAATCATTTTCTATTTTACTTAGGAAAATATTCCCAAATCATTCATTAAATCTTAATCAAAGATTTCTTTCTTAACTTCAAATCATACCCTTGCAAATCGAAGATTTTCGTAACAGAGCACTACTGCTACCTTAAATATGATAAATTTAACCTCCAGGGCCGGACTAGGGCATGTAATCCTACATCGTGAAGATCTTTGTCTTCAATATGTTTTGTTTCAAAAATTAGTTTGAAGGAGTTTTTGGAAAGGAACCACCCAAATCCAATCCTGGTTCTTCATATAGGAATCACCTAAATCCGATCCCGGTTCCTTTGTGCTAATCATCGATAAAAAGATGTTACGTGGTTAATTAACATTTAAAGAATTTGTTTTTTTCTTTTATCTTGGAAAATTTAAATATGATCTTTTAAAGCATCTGGGCTTTCCTGTCTATCTATTCCAACTCTCGTCTAAAAGATAAAGCGAAGACCAAGTAAGTTCAGGGCACTGGTTGCTCCATTCCTAACCTTAGTTATACACCTTGTTTTATCGTTTAGCTCTCACAAGCGGGGAAATGGTTTCCACATAATCAGCTTTAGCTTTATTTTGGAATTGATTATAATATTCCAAATTACTTTTTAAACTCTTAAATTTTCTTTTAAAAACATTCGTAATTGATTCTAGAAAATATCGTTACTATAAACTCATATTCAAAAGGTTATAGAACTCCCAACATAAAAGTATAGCGGAAAGTGCTATATATGCTAATTTGATTTAAAAAGCTTTTTAATATTTGAAAATTCATAGTTTCCATTTCAAATCTCTTTTAGACCATTTTAAATATATTTATCAAATTTATTTCATATTTTTAATCATTTAAAAATATCATTTATAAAGAAATTCCTTTTTGATTCCAAACTGCAAAACCGCGATGTCTTTAGAAAATTATTTTGGACATATTTCGAAATTTACTTGATGAAATCTTGATTTTATTTCTTCATTGGAAAACCATTATCATCGTGGATCAAAAAAATTTTATTTCAAAGAAATCCGACTTATAAATCATTCTCTACGTTAATTTGAAGTTACGGGTCGAAATTTACGAACTGTCGCTACGCGGCGAGCTCGATTTTGATCAATTTTGTGAATTGCTTTGGAACTTTTCGAATCATTTTAAATTTGTTTTAACCATATTTAAACTATTTTAACCCATTTAAAATAATATTTTCATCATTTCAAACTCATTTTCATTTTATTTCATATTATAATATCGTATTATTATAATGTCATTTTCTATCTTTTTAGATATTTTAAAATCATTAAGAGGCTAAATAATTTCCATAAACACATTTATATGGGTTTAATTTCCATTAAATTAACTATACTTACTAACCATTTCCCTTATTATTTATCAGACCAAGTTATCAACTATTTCACAACCATATAATCTACCATAATATCAACCAAATCATCATCCAGTATCAACCAATATTCAACATATTAATTAATAATTTAACATGTGTTTTATCAGCATAAGTTTTTTTAAAATAAAACTAAGATTTGAGTACTCACGATTAGTTCCACTCCATCAAACTTTTTCGTAAACTTTCCTTTTGATTCCGGTAGCACCTCCTTCTCTTTTTCTTTCTCTAGAGCTTCACGACTTGCTCGTTCCTCCTCGATAGATTCGGTCCCCTTCTATTACACCCTTTCCTCCATCATTTCTTCACTTATTAAATGCTAAACCATGTTTTAATGGTATTCTAAGGTCTTTGGAAAAGTTTGGTAGTGTTTGAAGTTGATTTGATATGATTTTAAGAAAAGTTAGCAAGGAAAGAGTAGAGAAGAAGCCATTAGAGAGTGGAAGAAAAGTTTGAAAAAGGAAGAAGAAGAAATGTAAAGAAGCGAGAAAGTAAACTCTTATTTATAGAAAAAAATTTAGGTTAAAATAATATTTTGTAAAAAGACCTAAATGCCCTTTACTGACTTTTTAAGCAACCTTATTTTTTCAACACTTAACATCATATTTCAGATCATTACATTATGTCATTTTCACTTAAGAGGTAAGTAAGGAATATAATAATTATGTTTGTTTGATTTGATGTTTACATTTTGCTTTGAAATGATATGTTTGCCTTTTTGTGCTTACTTTTTCTTAATTATATTCTAGAATTTTCTAAATATATTTAGTGAAAGTAAACTTGATTAGCGAATCAATTAATACTTACGCTATTGAATATATGTTTCTACATAAGAAAATAAAGGTGCGACAACGTTGCGACAACTTTTAATCGACAAACGTTGATTTTCGCCAAAATGTTTTATGGTCACAGTTTGATGTTTTAGTTAAACTATTTATTTATTGAAACCAAATTTAAAAATAAATTTGTATAATATTATTTAAAAATATAAACTCTCATAAATAAATTAAAATAATTTATTTAACCACTGATACTTACTTTTTTGAAATCAGCATTTTGTCGCTTTTGTCGATATAGGAAAACATTACTATTTTTGTGTATACTTATCTTTCCAAATCCTATCTAATATTATTTGAATCATATAACCTTATTTATTTTACATTTAAAATCATTTTAAATAGCATATTTTAAAGTGGTCAAATTCTGGATCGTTACAAAACAAATAATTTTAAATATTCTTAGTCAAGATGCATCGAGACTGGATATCAATACATCCATCGATATTAGAATATGTAATGCTCTCCAAATGTTTGACAGTGTATTACTCAGTGGCTACTAAGGGCACCATGTGGTTGTGTACTGATAGTTATTAGATAATTATGGAAATGACCCACTTGATAGTTTTCCGTTGGTTAATATAACCAAGGTCAAATTATAAAAAATATTGATGTGACAAAATTACAAGTTCTTTTAACTTGAGAATAATGTTAGTCATCAATGTGGACGCTCCATTTTGATTAATAGCATAACATCCATCAAACGACTATAGTCGGGTCGATTGCAACCATTGGAAATGGAACTGTAACAACCCACGTATTTTGCGATTATATATTTAAATGTTGAAATTTGAATATAGCATCGTTAGTCGGATTAAAGTCTGAAATGCTACTTTTTATCGATTCCGGACTCGAGACCACTTCCATTGAGTCTAAAATGGCATTCGAGACCTTTTTGAGTATGAACATCGATATGTTTGGAGTTGATTTGAATTTTTTCTATTTTTCTATTGGGCTTTAGGTTTGGGTTTCGGCCTACTAGCCCAATAAAATACCCTAACTCCACCCCCTCTTCATTTATTCATTCTATTTTCCTAACACTCTTAAGCTAAAGGAAAATAGGGGAAAGAAGTGGAAATTAAAATTACTAAACCCTAGATTACTAGGGAATTCAAGATACAAGCTCCAAAATCAAAGAGAAGCTTAGGTAAGCATCTTCTTCTTCTCCACCTCAATCTCTCGCTAATTGTTAGAAAAATATTATAACCTAACTTAGGTAATATTTGCATTTTATCATAGATTGAGGGTTCTTATAGTTAAGTAGAGGAGAGATTGATCTTACCTTGTTTTAAAGCTTCTCATTTGTTATTTTTGGGTTTAAAGGCGAGTTCTTGAACTCACATCTATGTCTATACCTTTGATAGTTGTTACGTATGAATTCCTAACATCTATTTTATGCCCGTCTGCTTTTGGATTGAATTGGTTTAGAGAGTTTTCCAATTTTTGGTATTTTGAAGTCAAAATCTATGAAAATCCTTATATGGATGTTTGGACATGTTGTTCGGAGTGTATTGATGAGTCTATAGGACTCGGTTGTCGCTTAGCATAAATCTCTAACCGTCGTCGCTCATTCGATCGATTCCGAGAAAATTTGGCCATCAATGGCCTAGGAAAAATATTGCCCTGAGCTTCAGCTCAGACGTCTGGTGAAATGCTAACATGCCTGAAGCTACGGATTAAAAATTCCAGTCTTTCAGCTCAGACATCTGAGTTTGTTCTCTAGACGTCTTGGCTATCTGGAAAAAAAATCTATACCTTTGGCTTAGATGTTTGGGGAAACCACCAGACGTCTGACACTGTTAAATTCAGAAATATTACCTATTTCTATGTGGGTTTCCATTTATATTGATTTTTAGTTAATCCGATTGGTCGTCGTCATTTATTATCGACTTTGATGGCTTCTATCTGGATTTTTGGGAATATCCATTTGATGGATTTGATATCGATTTCTATGGTTTTGATTCACGTTATCGAATGTGAATTTCTGGCGATTTATTGTTTTATTCAATCATTTCTGTGATTTGTCACTTTACAAAGGTTTCTATACTAGTAGTAAATATTCAGACTCTTTCACAAAAATGATTTCAACGTTATTTTTAATACAAAGCTCGTTTTTAAAACCGTTTTCCATTCTATTAGTATATACAAACCTTTACCTCATTCGTGTGAGAAATCTATTTAAACAACTTAGCAAAACAAGTGGTATGAAACGCTCGATAGAAATATTGTGACAATTTTTGAGTGAAAATCTACAATTTTTTCGTAAATATTAAATTAAGCTAGTGGTTATGAGACATGAAGCTAAGCTCATTTATTTACTAGATTAGTGTAATTCACACTTTTTATTGATCCGTGGTGATCATTATATGGTTTAGACTAGTGATCTGCGATGTTTCTTTGCCCACATAGGGGACTATACCTCGTTTTATTGAGCTTCGTCTCATTTTTTTTATAGGCTAGCGACTTATGGGTTCTTTTGGAGTTTCGACTCAATTTTATGGGCTAGAGACCCATGTTCTTTTATGGAGTTCGGTTCATCGGCCGTACCGTTGTACTACATCGTTGTTCCGAATGACTGGAGTTCGGTTCATCGGGCGTGCTATTGTACTACGTCGTCGTTTCGGCTTATCAGGTTCATCGGGCGTACCATTATACTACGTCGTTGTTCCGACTTATTTAATTTTCAGGTTCCTCGGGCATACCTTTGTACTACGTCGTTGCACCAGCTCTATGGTTAGCGACCATGGGATAGCGTCCCATTTGTGATACACATTTTGGTGAGTTTTCATGCTCTCGTTTTGATAGGACTCCCCCTTTGTAATTGTAAACTCTAATAATGTGATGTATAAACTGATATAGTGCTTTTGTTTTAAAGATATTCATTTACCTATCATGTGTTGTTCCGCTGCGAGTTGTAAGATTCTTTTTATTGTTTCTGTTTCTTCTTCTATCTTCTTCTTCTTAAACCCTAACTATTCGGTTTTCCGGCATTCGACTATGCATCATTTGATACAGTGGACGTATTGATGTCGACTTTCGGGTGTCGTAAAATGGGGTCGTTACACTTTGTGTTTTCTGGATTTCTAATTATTGATTTCTAGAATTTATATTTCACCAATATTTATGATTTGTATTGATAAGTTCTACCAATATTTGTAGTTTGATGAATAAGCTAAAGAATATGACATTCTTTTTAGTGTTTTGCGAAGATTTGAGAATTGTATGATTTTCATTGTTATCATATATTTTTGTCATATCTCTTACACTATCTCATTTTATATAATATTTATAATTAGACTGATCTATTTATTATTTTTCTTCTTAAATAATATTCGGGTCAAACCGAGGTATTTCAGGTGCTTCCACTTGACTTCTCAGGAGGGACTAGCTTCTGAATTTTGGCTAACTACTTAGCTTAGTAGTCTTTTTATACATTCAAGATAGAGGCTCCTTGATGTATAAATATTCTTTTGTTTAGCATTTGTACCTATTTTTTTGCGATGTAGTGGATCGTGTATGACCACTACCATGATGTACACTTCTATGTGATATATTCATATCTATTTCCGCCTTAGTGATATGAATATCTATGACTGATTTTGTGTTATGCTTATTTTATATTTGTTTTCGAAGACAACATAGCCACTGAGCAGTAGCTTTGAGATTGTATTGGTATGTCGGATTTCCTCTTGAAATGAAAGTGATATTTTATCTGGCATATCGGTGCTCGCATAAAGCAATTACACAGATGATCACTTCTCAACAGCCTTTTTCTTCGTACTGGTCGACGACGTTACTCCGTAGTGTCCTTGGCTAATGTGAGTCTAGAGGTGGGACATCACAAAACACTATTCAAAAGAGGATTCCTCTTCTCAGTTATGCGACATTAGTATCAAAGTCAACTAAAGTCAATTTAAAGTCAAAGTCTCTAGCCAGAGCATTTTGGTTAATAATAATTATTGTTAGTGAACCAAGGGCTTTGTGTTGGGATTTAGAGTGGAATGTGAACGATATTGGAATTTTGACCATTTTCAAACTCCATAAGTCCAAAGTGATATAGTTTTGACACAGAGAATTGGTATGAACAAAACTCACAAAAGTGCAATAATTAACAAAGTAAAACTTGATTTTCCAAAACCAAGTAAGCGATAAAATTGGCCAAAATATCACACACCTGCAAAGCGATATATGAAAGTTAATATTCGAATAGTTCGATATCACTCGCTGACCAAATTTACACCTAACGAGTCACAGAACAAAAATGATATATTCTCCTTTGACCAAACGATTTACTTAATTTGTAGTTTCTATAAATGAATTAACATTTTTGAAATATTAGTTATAAATTTGATTTTGATTTGATGAACAAATATTATTAAATATACATTGTAAATATATTAATGGATATACGATATCGATATGCGTTAAATTAGATTTAATTGCAAATTATTTGTTCGGTCTTTAAAAGAGTTCAAAGCCAATATTGGGGTTGATCATATTCGACCATAATTAGGGGTAAGTGCGGGCATAAGATAGTGCAACAAAGGCTTTGAGATGGAAGGCTAAGATGAAAGAGAATTGGTAATAGATGATGTAGGTTATTGATCCTAAAATATCTCCAGCTTCTCCTCTGTATAAGCATCTCTAATCACATTAGTTTGGGATCTTTTTTTAGCCTCCAAATATCTCTAGTTCTGGCCAAATTTTCCTCTTTCATATCATCAATTTCCTAAGTTCAAATCAAATTAATTCTAGTGTTATTCGATAGCCTGTGGTCAGTAGTTCAAGAACTAGCACTCTTTTGGATTGGTAATCGTTTCAAGGAGTTTATACCATCATTTCAATGTGTACTTAAAAGGCTTTGCCTATAAGGTATGATCCTGACATGTTTATGAATATTAATCAATATATTAAGTTTATTTATTATATATTATATTGTTAGTTAGGTGATGAGTCCGACATATGAATATATTATCAAAATTTTGATTGGTTGTACGTATGTATGTTTTATATTAATTTTTTTATGTATATGATTCTATATGCAACATGTCTTAATATGTAAAAAAACAATTTGTTTTCATTTTAAATAATTTGAAAGATAAAATTTATACATATATATATATGGTTTATATTTTAAATACTATATCGTACGTATGTAAAACATGATAATGTAATTTTATACATAAATTTAACAAATATAATAATTTCATAGGAACAAAATAATTTTTTATTTATATTATTATTTTTTAATAATATTTAAATCAGTTGATCATACAGATAATTATATAAATTATATATGCGCTATAAATTAAGTATTTTATTTTATAAAATTAGATTATCACTTATTATATATTTTGTTAAAAAATAAACAACCAAAAACTTATTTTTTTACGATTTTAAAATATTAAATGTTAACCAAGGTTTAAAAATTAGATTTTTAGTTGGTTTTAAATTGTAAAATTGTATAATAAATTTTCAAACTAAAAATTATCGTTTAAAATTTATAGGAAATCCAATATTCAAATTTTAGATTCGAAGTTATTTTTTTTAGATAATCTCGGATGCTTTTTAATAACAGAAGAGTGTGTGTGTATTAAAAAATATATTTTTCGGCCTACGTAAGAACCTAGTATATATAGCTATTAGATATAAATTTTGTGTATTAATCTATATTTATTATTATATTGTATTATATACACACAACTAAGTGCTCAATATAATATATATAGAAGGAATTAGGGAAAAAGAAAAACTTTGAAAAAAAATTAGGCTGAAGGACATGAAGTTTTATTTATAGGCTGAAGGACAAATGCTAGTTATAATTAGTAGGGGTGGGCATAAACAACACCGCTATATTGAAACCGCCCACACCGGACCGCGAAAGCGGTGCGGAAACCTGCACCGAATCTTCTAACCAAAGCTGATAACCCAAACCGGACCGACCCGCATCGATACGGTTCGGTTGCGGTTTGGACGATTGAACCAACCATATTAAACCGGACCGAACCAAAAATTTATATTAGTAATTTTATGATAAAAATATAAGCAACTTCTATCTTATTTTAGATTCTAACGATGTACAATCAATTTTAAGCGTATGTTGTTGTTATATTAATAATAATCGCTGACATAAAAGAAGAAGTTATAGTTTTGCGATAATATTTTTTATCTCATTTTTTTGTGAATAAATACTAATTATAATCTTATTCTATTCATTTTCCTCAATGTTTATGCATTAATTAATGTGATGTTCGGTTAATCTACCAAAAAAATCTCACTTGTAGATAAATTTCAAATTGAATATTCATACAATTAAAAACTAATGTTTCATTTCAGTATAACATTGTGTGTTTTAACCTTTAAATGTAAAACTTTCACACGGTTTCCTTTGTAAATTGATTGTTGATGGAAGTAATTTTTTTATTTCATATTTAATATGGTTCAAACCGGACCGGACCGAAACTGAACCGTATTATATTCAAACCAGATCGAAACTGAACAGTTTAAATGATTGGTACAATGGTTTGTATTTTTGATTAACCGTTTAATGCGGTGCATAAGCGATTTGGACTCCAAACCGACCCACGCCACCCCTAATAATTAGCATTATATTCAACTTTTACACTATACAAAATGCTAGTTATATCTAGCATTATATTCAGTTTTGCACTATACAAAATGCTAGTTGTAACTAGCATTGTCCTTCAGCCTAAAAAATAAACTTCTTGTCCTTCAGCCTAATTTTTTTCAAAGTTTGTCCTTGTGCCTATTTTCCTGATGGATATATATATATATATGTAGATATATATTATGTATATTTAATATACTATATATATATATTAATATGTATGTATGTATATTAAAAAAATTATTTATATATATGTATGGATTACGTTTATAAAAAAAGAAAGAAATTTATTTAATGTATTCTATAATTAACGAAAATATTTTCATATAGATATAAATGTATATAATGTTGATATTTTTATAATTATGTCTACAAATGAATATAAATATATTTATATAAAAAATTATTCAAATAATTAAAAAAGAGTTTGTTGGCCTTGTTGTGGGCCATATTTATAAAAGAATAAGAAATGGGTGTTCGGCACGGACACTAGAACAACTTAAAAGGGAACAAAGCAGTGGAAGTTAGCAGAATGCTAAGCTACTTAAGAGAAAATCAAATCTAATCCACCTTCAAAGAGGAAGTTCCACTCAAGTCACTCCCATCATCGAAAGATTCAGGCCCAGTGACATGATAGAATCCTAAAAATAGAAATGCTTACCTAGGATGAAATCAATCGAGTCCATGTAGTTTAAATGTTTCCGCTTTCAAGTAACGTCTGATTGAATAGTGAGAGACAAACCTTCTTCCTCAATATAGTAATATAGTCACCTAACTTCCTCATCTCCTTCTATGTACCTATAAAACCAGCCACCTTAGGATCATACCTCATTTTTGAAGGTTCATGAATCGAAATCTATTCAGTCCTACCCTAAAAGCAATCATCTGATAGAGGTGGATCCAATATCGCAGCAATAGAAACCACTGCCACAGATGGAGCAATAGTCGAATGAGGCTTGGGAACGCACTCAAGGATTGACTAAGGAAGAAGAATCCTATCAAAAAGAGGGGCAGGGGGAACATCAATCATATGTTTACAATATTCCTTAAGATGACCGAAATTGTGAAAAGCTGTGCAAATATCAGGTTTTGAGCTATAATAGACATTGACAACTGCAACATTCCCATTCACAATACTAACAGGAATCTAGAAAGGCAAAGGCATATTTGGAGACATTTCAATAAGGGCCTTGGCATACACTAGTTTATTGCGAGCTACGGTGTTAGCGTCAAATCATTTGAGTTTCCCAATAACTGTGAAGACGTCGACAACTACGTCATGCCCTTCCATAATACTAGAAGGAATCTGGGGAGGCAAACACTTATCTAGAGACATTCAATAAGGGCTTTAGCATACACTAGTCTATCGCAAGGTACGTATTAGCAGCAACACATTTGAGTTCCCCAACAACATTAGCTAACCAATTCAACCAAACCATATGCTCCAACATGGAAGGAATGTCAGAAAAGTATGCCCAAACTGGAATAGATAGTACTTGCTTCTTTGCTCCATCTACTGATAGACTCCAAAGGGTGATAATCAATAGATGACCTCCAATAATGGAAGGAGCTTCTTCCAGAACACGAAGACATTCTTCCTTCCTGGAGAACTTGATGAAAAACAACGAACTATCAAAATAAACACGAAGCCCACCTCTTAACTTCCATAGTTTAGGATAATTATCCATAACAACTCAGTATGATGGATTAGAATCAAGAAAGAATCCTACTAAATAGTCTGACTAAAAATCAGCCCCTGCTTCTAGCACTTCGGCCGAAGGAACTATTGCTTTGTCCATTTCCACAATATTAAAAAAGCAAAGAATATATTCCCTAGATTTCTAGGCAAGGCAGAAAATAAAAACTTCCATTTAGAAGTAGCTTTAATAGTTGAATTATGAGCAGTTGTAATATGGACAACATCAGTAGGCCTAACTTCAATAGAGGCATTTCCACAAACTGGTTGCGTGCGAAGAGCATTAGCCACAGCAATTGGCCAAACCACCTCACTAACATCTTCCAACACCTTCTCCTTACCCAAGATATTATTAGCATCACTAGAGGCCACAACAAAATCAAGAACAACAATATTTACCCATTGTTCACTTTCAGATCAACTAGCCATCAAAGGCGATAGAGGAGAATCCGTATCTTTGGTAATATCAGAAGATGAAACACCCCTATAGAGGCAAATGAGAAGCTTTAAAGCAATGGAGAGATATATTATGTGATGCCCCACCCCGAGACCCACATTAACAAATAGAATTACTTAGTAATTTTGTCTGCTAATGCTGAGAATAGGACCGGTTTAGGGCGACCATCATAGTTTTGCATTAGATAAGTGCTAAGTATGTCAGTATTTGTATTATTATTTTTTTCCATTTCATCTCAAGTATTCGAACACTACTGTGGTGGCTACAAGATCAATTTAGAAACAAAATAAAATAACAACATCCATCGCAAGTCATAGAATATCAACATAGATAATATATACATACATATACATCAAATATCATACAACATATCATAAGTGGTATTCAACCACCATATATATACATACATCCCCCACAAAACAATGCACATAATAAGGTTCCCAAATAAAAGGTTGTTACACAAAAGCTATGTAATATCCAAAGTCAATGGTGGAGTCCAAAAGGTAAAGCAAGCTAAAAGTCCAACTACCTAACCTGCAACTCGGTCTTACCCGAGTAATAAATACATGGGTCAGGCTAGATAAAACTTGATATTGGTGTATGATAAGAGGAATATAAGTGCATAAGGGAACTCTTCTTTTAGTTATAAAGGAATAATATACAAGTATAGCTCAAATGCAATGCTATGGAATAGATTCATTAAGGGTCGTCGCATTAATAGATTTAGTTCATCACAAGAATTCTATACACACAGGCATTCAATATAAATGCAGGTAACCATTCAAAATTTATAAGGGAAAGTCATAAAAATTTCCAATACGAATCACATTGAACTCAAAATAGAGTTCAAATCTCATGAAAACGAAATCACCCTATATAACATCTCGTGTAGTTCTAGGCTATTAATGCAACAAAATCCCAAAATGGTGAAATCGTATAAAACTCAGAAAACTCAGAAAACCCGGATAGGCCAGATCCTCGATTGTAGAATCAAAGTAATGTTTCACGTGCTAAGCTCTTGTCAAGTGCTATTTATGATTTAGGTACCTAACTCGTAGACCCAAGGGTCATACTCATGGTAACCAAAGTCACATAACACGTGCTGACCGAAGTTACATACTCAGATGACCTGAACGTTTATAGCACTAGCATACTCGTGGATGTGTCACAAACTATCGAAAAGGAACCCGAAAAGTGCTAACGTGCATCCCATACCATACGTTCACCCTAAATGGTTTATCAACCGATAGCTAACTCCACATCATAAAAATATAATCTCAAATCTCAGAAATCTTAGAATACTCGTATATCTTACCTCGTATCATCGACAAGTGTAAATAAATCTCATAATGGTTTCTCATAAACCATAATTCCCGAAAAGGGAAAATCTCATCTCAAGACTCACCTTGTCTCATCGACGCGTAAAAAAACATATATAAGCAGTTCTCATCGATTATTACTCCTATAATAGGAGATCTCGAACCTCTCGACTTGCCAAATATTGGCTAGCTCAGATAATTCCAATAATAGGAATTATAAATCTCAATAAACAATCCAAAACAATATACTCAAGAGATTTCGATCGTACAAGTCTAGAATTAACCGAAAAAGTAAACTCTCGTGTCCCATACCACATGTTTCACTAAATCGTTTAATCCGCTTTCTCATACATCCAAAAAGTACAAAAATAAAGTATATTCTTTATGAAACCATTTTCTAGAGAAACCGAGATTTAAAAATAATTTTATGAAATAATTTTGGATGCAATTTAGTGAAATTTCTCCTTATTATAGGAAATAAATGTTTTAAAATACTTTGAGATAATTTAATAATAATTTGAAAATATTTCATAATAATGATTTCAAAAGGCAAGTTATTTAGAAATTTTCTCAAAATTTATTTGGAAAAAATAGCGCTTGAAATCGAAGAAAAACGAAGAATTGTCTCCAAATCGATATTTGAATTTAAACCAAGTTTTAAAATTCCAAATTCCTCCAAAACTTGGCTAATCCATTGATAGATATCATAGCCTAAAAGCATCATCAAAATCATCTCAAAATTTGCAACAAAACAAGTGACAAAACCATAGCAATTCGAAGGCAATGCTACGAAACAAGCTGTAAAAGGAATAGGAACAAATTACCACAACTTCATGTACTAGGCCAACTAGGGAGTCGACCTAGCGTTATAGCCAGGTCAACCACCTGGTCGATCGCCAGGTCGAACCGGTGGTTGCTGGTCAACCCAGGCTATGGACATTTTTCGGGTTATTTTTCTTGCTTCGTACTCAACTTCCAATAGCAAAATAGCATAGCAAATGATCAGGTTTTTCAGTGAAAATTGATACGCAAAGAGTCTGACAACTAAACTACAATCCAAAAAACATCCAGTAGCAATTTGATTGAAAATCAAAGAGATATGGCCACTCAAATTGGCAACCAGAAACAAGAAACAGGAAAAAGCAACAACCGAGAGTATGAACATATAATGAAGCTTTTACAGAGCAGATTTTACTGGCAGGATAAGTAGAAATTGTAAGTATTTTACTCACCTTGGCGATTTACCAAATTTTTGTTAGCAAGCAATGATCTTTTGAGGAGAACTGAAGCTCTAAGCACCTATAATTGCTGACATAGAAACATGCAGTAGAAATAGAAAAATTTACTGATAGAGAAAATTCCAATCAAGATTATTGATGAAATCTGTCTTGTATTGGATGTGATTACCAATTCTATTCTTGATTTAGATGATTTCCTTTTGAATATTGCAGCAAAATTAAAGTAGAAATTGATTTAGTTGAGAGAAGCCATTGTTTTTCTTTTTCTTTAAACTTGCTTTCTGAGAAAGATGAAGAAAAAATGTACCGGTTATTTCTTTCTCCGCAAAAGTTTGTAGCATAAGTTTAATGGATCTAATTCTTACCCAAACAAGCCTAAGACTAAATATACTTAGAGAAAATGCAAGGCTATGCCCATATTTGAACTTATTTTAACACTGTATTCACATATTTCAACATTTATATGCCAAATAAAATGTAAACATCCAATTGTATTGAAATAAAATAGTTATTGTGACAAAGTAAAATTTATTCTAATAATAAAAAGATAATTTTAACAATAAGACCCCATTTTTAACAATATTTAATAATTTACACAATTTTCGTGTAAGCATACCATTTTAACACAACTGGCTTAATAAAATTATTTTCTTTTCGAATAAGTTGCAATAAATCATTCTAACTTTATTAAATCATTTAAATATTATTAACGGCCAATATTTCATCTTTTATTTTAATAAATTACATAATTTCTACATATTTCTCCTTTTATATTCAATAAAAGGCTAATATTGGCAATAATTACCAATATTATTACATTGACTCAATTAAACTCCAATAATTGCTTATTTTCGCTCCAAACTATCAAAATAAAGTTTTTAAAACTTTATTTCAATCTATTTATTTTTATTTCAACAATTAAATGTTGAAATACATCCCTTGATTAATTTATTAACTTAAACTACCAAAGATTCTAATATTTCCAATTTATTACTCAATACGCCATTCAATTAAATTCCAAGATCAATCTTTAACCTCAAACACATTATTTATTTGAATAAGTAATTTTTAACCCAATTATCTTCTTCATTTCATTTATTTTCAATATTAAACTATAACTATCATTATAATTTAATATCATAGGTAATCAACAATACCAGGATTGTTACAGACTCCCCCTTATAAAAATTACGTCCTCACAATTTCTAAAGAAAATCTGTATTCAACACAATTTATTTCATCAGACAAAGGAAATTAAGATAGATTAAAATGGAAAATTATTACCTTCGTCGTGATAAGATAAGAATTCAGGATACAATTGCTCGATGGATTCTTTGGTTTCCCAAGTGTAGTCATAGGGATTATCGGACCATTGAATCTCTACGAGCGGAACACTCTTGTTTCGAAGACGTCTAGTCTTCGAAGCAAGAATTATTACAAGATGATGCACATAAGATATATCAGGAGAGACCTCCAACTTCTCTAAAGCATGAGAATCAAGCATAAAATCTGAATCTCGTACACACTTCCTCAACTGAGAGACATGGAATATGCCGTGAACTCCAGAAAACTGCTCGGGAAGTGCTACACGATATGCAATAGGACTGATACGCTCTATAATAGGAAATGGACCATTATAGCATGGTGCCAATTTCTCTATCTGGCTGAAGCGTACCAGTCCCTTCGGAGGATAAGCTTGGATACAAACAAGATCGCCCACTGAGAATTAAAGAGGCCTCCTACGGTTGTCAGTGTAGGATTTCTATCGACTCTAAGCTCTTTCATTCTCTTATGAATAAGATGGATCTTCACAGATGATTCTTGAATATACTCGGTGCTAAGAATGAGCTTTTCTCCTGACTCGAGCTAACGTGATGGAGAACAACACGGCCTTCCGTATAAGGCTTCGAAAGGAGCCATGCCGATAGAAGTTTGGTTGCTATTATTATACGCAAAGTCAACTAGAGGAACACGATCCTCCTAGCTACCACCAAAATCCAAGATACAAGCACGAAGAAAATCTTCTAAGACATGATTCACCTACTCAGTCTGTCCATCAGATTGTGGGTGATAAGCTGTGCCAAGGTTAAGCTTTGTCCCCAAAGCTTGCTAGAGACTCTGCCAAATGTGACTCATGAAAAGAGGATCACGATCATATATAATAGATGAAGGAACACCGTGCAATCGCACGATCTCCTTAGTAGACAGCTTCGATAATAGAGATGCCGTCCTATTAGATTTAATAGGAATGAAATGTGTGGACTTGGTGAGACGGTCCACAACAACCCAAATAATGGTATGGTCTGACCTCGAATGATGTAAGCCATCGATAAAATCCGTAGAAACTTGGCCCAATTACCACAATGGAATCTCTAAAGGCTAAAGAAGGCCACTGGGTCGTTGATGCTCAGCCTTAATAATCTGACAAGTCTTGCAACTGCTTACATAACTTGCTATGTCTCGCTTCATTCCTTCCCAGTAATAGAGATGATGCATATCAACACACATCTTGCTGCTGCCTAGATGGATAGCATACTTAGAACGGTGACACTTAGCTATATTGTCTTGTCTAAGTTCTGGTATAGAAGGCATGACTAGACGGTTCTTCTTTTGAAGACACCAATGAATACGATGTAGAAATCCCTCATCTCAATGTCATTGTGGGATTCAAACATACACTTATGAATGAGAGCGGATATATCGAAATCTTGCCGTTGTGATTCGGCAATCTGATCTAGAAGAGTAGGACGAGCTTCCATGCTATATAATAGGATCAGTGAATCTGAAGTGGAAGCACGATCATTAATATCACATATGGAAAGAGTCTCAAGAACTTTCCATTCTGCAGTCATCATAGATACAATTGTTATCCCACTTTTTGGTCAAAACTGGAATATCAACAAATAGGAAAGGAATGATGGATATTGGGATTGGAGATCGATTGGAAACAAGACTACAATCGATGATGTGAAAATTTGGTTGAGCTCCGATCGGGACGAAATTGATTGGAGATGATGATAAGGACTAGGAAAGGCTATGTTTCAAATTTCAGGTTAATCGGAGTTCGTATGAAGGAGATATGATTGATACAAGGTAGGAAGAACTTACTGTTCGTATCCATCGGCACGCAAGGATGGTTCGAATCGATACACTTCGTATCGATCAGGGAGTGAGGACTTCGTATCGATACCATTCATATCGATCAGTATGGATTCGGTTCAGTGAAGTTCGCATCGGTCAGGTGTTGGCTGGACTCGATGGTGTTCGTATCGATCAAAGGCAAAGCAGGGTGAAAGACTTCGAATCGACGCTATTCGCATCGATCAGCATGGACATGACTCGATGGCTTCGTATCGGTCAGATGGGAAGAGGCGGCATGTTTTGAATCGATACTCTCGTATCGATAGCAGATGGACTCTGGCTCGTTCGTATCCATCAGGTAAGAGCCTCCTTCGTATCCATCAGGTAAGGTCTAGTTCGTATCCACCCTCCATCACAACCACTTCGTATCGATAACCTCCATCGCCACTTCGTATTGATCGATTCCTGGCTGATCGATACGAAATACACTCCAGGAATCGATGCTAAGGAAAACATAAATCGATGGATGCGAGCATGACCGTTGTGAAGTTATGGATATGGACGGAGCGTGGAACATGGATGCGAGCGCGTCTTCAGGAAAGGAAGCGTTCAACACGGCAACAAAGGTGGATCAACCCAGGGATTTCGTGACACGTCATCTATGCGCACGCGCTTTGGATGGAGTCGAACGAGATGGATTCGAACCAATGGATTCAAAGACGACAGCCAACGGACAACCCAAACTCGAATCGATCATAACTCAAGATCCACTGATCCAAATGCAATGAAATTTTTACAGGATCTTACATACATGTTGAAGAATGTCCACACCAAATTTTACCTCGATTGGATGATTTTCTGATCGATTCGAATAGAGTTCGAATCGATCCCCAAGTGGGCCCAAATTTCCTGAGGTCGGGCATGTGGGCCTCCTCACGTGCCAGAAGTGGTCTCCCGGATTTTCAGCGAAATATCAGCATCCCACGCCTATAAATAGAGCCCATGGTCATTCAGAAAAGGGGATCGCTCGGATCTTTGGCCTTTCAACCTCTAGACTCTGCCGGATTCATCTCTACGCTTCAATACTGCTGTTGTACTAGAAATTCTTCATACTTACTATTGTAATCATAAAGGATAATCAATAAAAGGATAAAACTTTGGAGTGGACGTAGGCCGGAGATAGCCGAACCACTATAAAACTTGTGTCTTTGTTCATTACTTTTGAATTGCTGTTTGATATTTGCTGAGATATGATATTTGTGCTTGAATATCATTGGTTTGTGTTCATACACTGGCGCTTTCACGGCATTTGGGGTTTGTGACCAATTTTGGCGCAAACACTTTGGTGCTTTCACCGAGAAGGACTAGCACCCGCTACATCGGATTCAAAGTTCGGATTTGAAGAGTTTGAAAAGTTTGGACTTGAAGACAATGACTAGGCAAAATAGTAGAAGACAAAGGGTTGAGAGAAGCCAACAAGGAGGAAGCCAAGAAGCATCCTCTGGAGCAGGAGAAGGACAAGCTTCCGTTTACATCACCAGGGATGAAATGGAAGCTATGGCAAATTCTTTGCATGAGAGATTGTTGAAGAGCCAACAGGAAATGATGCAAACCTTCTTTGAGCAAATGAGAGCTGCAGGGATGCAGAACTTAGGAACAACTACGGCGGCTATGGATGCAGGACAAGGGACTGGGGTTATGGAACCCAACGGAAGACAGGACACAGAACAAGAAGGCAATCAACAAGGGCTTGGGGGCAGGCCCGCAGGATCCAACATGGGAGGACCTTTGGAAGGAGTTCAGCAAACGAGAGCTAAAGTTGTTGCTAGTGAGCCACATGAGGAGTATGTGCCGGAGTTCCCTCGGGGGCATGGGGGCAACCCCCAACAGACAATACTGGATTAGCAGAGATCATCAGAAAAACTATGCGAGGTGGTTTGATCAACAGAGACTTGGAAGGAGTAAATAGGAGTCCGTTGGCTCGGGAAATAAGGATGGCTCAGAATCCACCTAAGTTCAAGCTACCTAGCGTGGATGTGTATGATGGTAAGGCAGACCCAACTGATCACTTGATGAGGTACACCAGACACATGGAGGTGCTGGGGGCATCGCAGGAAGTAATGGCACGATGCTTTCCTTTGTACTTGACGGACTTAGCTGTAATGTGGTTTAGGCAGTTGGGAGAAGGATCTATCAAGACTTAGGGGGAATTGGTGGAAAAGTTTTTGGGACAGTTTCGGGTTCACGTCAAGAGGCCGAAGAATGTGATGACATTGACATCGGTAAAGCAAAGGATGGATGAATCGCTTAGAGCTTTTCTAACTCGATTTAGTGCGGCGGTTGCTTCGGTGGATCGGCCTGATACATCGATGGTTTTGATGGCGGCAGTATCAGGAGTCAGGGAGGATTCGGATTTCAAGGTATCTTTGATAAGAGATCCCCCACAGGATCTCGACGAGTTCTTTCACGAGGCAGAGAGGTTCCTTCGGCAAGAAGATGCGAGTATGGATCTAAAGTTGAAAAAGGTTAATGCAACTGAGGGTGGAGGACCATCCAGTAAGGGTTCGGATAAAGATAAAGGAAGTTAGACGATGATTCTGGAAAATATAGGAAGCGATGGAAGGATCCAAAGTTTTCCACATACACAGGATTAAACGAGAATTTGGAGCAGATATACCAGGATACTCGGAATCGCCTTCCCTACCGAAGGCCGGCTAGGAGAGAACCATCAGAACGGGAGAGGACATCAGGAAGGCATTGTCTCTTCCATGATTTGGATGGACACGACGCCAACAGTTGCAGACACTTAAAGGATATAATCGAGGAGCATGTAAGGAATGGAGAGTTGCCACAATATGTCGAAACTCGGAATGCGACGGCGGAGCAGGAGCAACCGCCGCCTACCTCAAGCCAGGATCGTGGGAGGCCCAGGAATGATGATCATCCACTGACCAGGATAATGTGAAATAAGTAGCGAACTACTGGCAAGCAACCAAGTCATTTACACATGTATGGGGACGGAGATAGCCCCTAGGCATGCTCTGAATGATGATAAACTGCGATGCTATGGTTTGTGAAATTTATCTTTTGCTTTTGGATTGGATACTGCTTTTCTTTTTGGATTTGGTTTTGGAGTTTGGATTAAGCTCCTGATTTTGCTTGCTTTTTGATTTTCCTTTGGATAATTGTTTCCGGTTTTGGAAGCTGGTTTGGATTTCTGGTTTTCTGGTTTTTGATTTGGATTTTGGATCTGGATTTTGGATTGAATTTTGATTGGATTTTTATCTGGTTTTTGATAAACGGTCGTCGGGTATGGATTATGCCTGGCAAGGGGTAAGTCGCTTTGCCCGAGCATGGCAAATTGACTCATTCAGGTCGTTGAGTATGGACTATGCTCATCAAGGGTTCAGAGAGACCGGGATTCGGCCTAGGACTTAGGCCCCATATTATGGATTATTGCTTCAGGTCTTTGAGTATGGACTATGCTCAACAAGGGTCCAGAGAGACCAGGATTCGGCTTAGGACTTAAGCCATGGTTTGTACAACGTCCAGGGACACTGGACCATGGTCGTCAGGTGTGGATTGCGCTTGGCAAGAACCCGTTGAGGTTAGCTTAACGTCCAGGGACACTGGACCACGGTCGTCAGGTGTGGATTGCGCTTGACAATAGCCCGGAGTGGTTATGGATTTGGATATCGACCCTAAGAGGTCCTGGATTCGGTTATTGGCTATTGGATAAGGATGGATTAGGACTCAGTTGTCGAGTTCGAATGGATATGGAATTGGCTAAGGGTTTGGTTATTGGATTTTGGATTGGGCATCGACTCGGAGCAGTCAAGGATGACATACCCTGGCGATATGGCTATGGACTTTGGATATTGGAATCGAGACTATTCAAAACACGCCTTCTTATCAAAAGGCATATTTTGGGGGGCAAAGTGTTATCCCACTTTTTGGTCAAAACTGGAATATCAACAAATAGGAAAGGAATGATGGATATCGGGATTGGAGATCAATTGGAAACAAGGCTACAATCGATGACGTCAAAATTTGGTTGAGCTCCGATCGGGACGTAATTGATTGGAGATGATGATATGGACTAGGAAAGGCTATGTTTCAAATTTCAGGTTAATCGGAGTTCGTATGAAGGAGACATGATCGATACAAGGTAGGAAGAACTTGCTGTTCGTATCCATTGGTATGCAAGGATGGTTCGAATCGATACACTTCGTATCGATCATGGAGTGAGGACTTCGTATCGATACCATTCGTATCGATCAGTATGGATTCGGCTCAGTGAAGTTCGCATCGGTCAGGTGTTGGTTGGACTCGATAGTGTTCGTATCGATCAAAGGCAAAGCAGGGTGAAGGACTTCGAATCGACGCTGTTCGCATCGATCAGCATGGACACGACTCGATAGCTTCGTATCGGTTAGATGGGAAGAGGCGGCATGTTTCGAATCGATACTCTCGTATCGATAGCAGATGGACTGTGGCTCCTTCGTATCCATCAGGTAAGAGCCTCCTTCGTATCCATCAGGTAAGGTCTAGTTCGTATCCACCCTCCATCACAACCACTTCGTATCGATAACCTCCATCATCACTTCGTATCGATCGATTCGTGGCTGCTCGATATGAAGTACACTCCAGGAATCGTTGCGAAGGAAAACATGAATAGATGGATGCGAGCATGACCGTTGTGAAGTTATGGATATGGACGGAGCGTGGAACATGGATGTGAGCGCGTCTTCAAGAAAGGAAGCGTTCGACACGGCAACAAAGGTGGATCAACCCAGGGATTTCGTGACACGTCATCGATGCGTACGCGCTTTGGATGGAGTCGAACGAGATGGATTCGAACCAATGGACTCGAAGACGACAGCCAACGGACAACCCAAACTCGAATCGATCATAACTCAAGATCCACTGATCCAAATGCAATGAAATTTTTACAGGAGCTTACATACATGTTGAAGAATGTCCACACCAAATTTCACCTTGATTTGATGATTTTCTGATCCATTCGAATGGAGTTCGAATCGATCCCAAAGTGGGCCCAAATTTCCTGAGGCCGGGCATCTGGGCCTCCTCACGTGCCAGAAGTGGTCTCCCGGATTTTCAGCGAAGTATCAGCATCCCACGCCTATAAATAGAGCCCCTGGTCATTCATAAAAGGGGATCGCTCGAATCTTTGGCCTTTCAACCTCCAGACTCTGCCGGATTCATCTCTACGCTTCAATACTGCTGTTGTACTGGAAATTCTTCATACTTACTGTTGTAATCATCTGTAATCATAAAGGATAATCAATAAAAGAATAAAACTTTGGAGTGGACGTAGGCCGGAGATAGCCGAACCACTATAAAACTTGTGTCTTTGTTCAGTACTTTTGAATTGCTATTTGATATTTGCTGAGATCTGATATTTGTGCTTGAATATCATTGGTTTATGTTCATACACTAGTGCTTTTACGGCATTTGGGGTTTGTGACCAATTTTGGAGCAAACAACAACGGATGAATGCTTGCGACTCAAAGCATCAACTACTCGATTTCCCTTGCCAGGGGTATACTGAATATTGAAATCATACAAAGCTAGAAACTCGATCCAACGCTACTTTCACATGTTGAGCTCCTTTTAGGTGGATAAGTATTTGAGAGACCTGTGATCGACGAAGAAAGTAAAGTTCTCTCCTAACAAATAATGGCGTCACATCTTTAAAGAAAAGACAACGGCGGCAAGCTCTAAATCATGGGTAGAGTACCAAACCTCATTCAAATTTAATTGCCTTGAAGCGTAGGCAACCTTATCCTTCTGCATAAGAACAACACCGAGGCTACTGGGACTGGCATCAGTATAGACAATAAGATCTTGATTCTCTTTGGGAACTATAAGAACAGGAGCATTAGTGAGAAGCTCCATCAATCTCTGAAAGGAAGCCTCACACTTATCAGACCATATATAGCAAACGCCTCTTTCGTAAGGCTAGTCAATGGAAGCACAATATGGGAAAAGTCTTTGATGAAGCGGTGGTAATAACTTTCCAAGCCTAGAAATCTACGAATCTCATGAACATTTTCAGGCCTCTTCCAATCCTAGATGGCTTCGATCTTGGAATGATCAACCGAAATGCCTTCGGAAGAAACAACATGGCCTAAGAAGTTAACTTGCTTTTCCCAGAGACAAAACTTAGAAAGTTTTTCTTTGAGTTGATGCTGTCGAAGAGTACTCAAAACAATTCTGAGATGTCGTGCATGATCATTTTCAGACCTAGATTACACAAGAATGTCGTTGATGAAAACAAGAATAAATTTTTCGAGATATTCCCGGAATACTCGATTTATAAGGTCGATGAAGTAAGCAGGAGCATTTGTCAAACTGAACGGCATGACGAGCCACTCATATGATCCATAGCGAGTGCAGAAAGCTGTAATTGGAATGCTATCTTCCACAACATGGAGCTGATCAAATTCCATGGCAAGGTTAAGCTAGGAGAAGATCTTAGTGCCACTTAACTGATCGAACATATCGTCGATCCTTGGTAATGGATAGCGGTTCTTAATGGTTAACTCATTAAGCTTGTGATAATCAACGCATATCCTAAGAGTCCCATCAGACTTCTCACGAATACTACCTCGGCTCCCCACGGTGAAGAACTAGATTGAACGAAATGCTTGGGTTCAAGCTCTAAGAGTCGCTTCTTGAGTTCCTCATTCTCTTTGGTAGACATCCTTGTGGGAGGACGACTAACAAGCTTTGCGCCTGGAATAAGGTCGATGCGAAACTCTATGGCCCTCTTGGGTTGTAATCCCAAAATAGGCTCAAATAAATTCGGAAAGTCATGAACAATAGGAATTCGAGACACATCGTCATCATCATCTCGAGATTCAAAAGAAAATAGAGAAGCTACGAAATCACGATCGATATCCCGTAGAATAAGGGACAACTGAGCTGGAGAGTCGAGATGTTGAAGATATAAGACTCTCTCTAAACATAAAATCTTAGCATCAGATCGAACTAGCTAGTCCATTCTCAATATCATATCGAATCCAAGACAAGGAATTGCGTGCGGATTCACACAGAAAAAAGCCACAAATAGGAATCTCAACATCTTTGCAAAGCATACTAAGGGTTGCGGATCCCCAGATAGGATTCGCAATCCTCCAAGAAGTAATCAAAAAAGAAACATCCAACTGTAAGGCATCAACGAGTTCCTTCGACACGAGTGAATGCAACACACTCGTATCAAAGAGCACTCTAAAAGAAAGATCATGGAACAGTATAGAACCATCAAGAACTGTAGGAGATATACCTTAGGACTGAGATGCACTACCAGAGGCCTTTGCCACATTCAGATTGCCAGAATGAGCAACCTTCTTCATCTTCTTCTTAAGGCAAGTAGAAATCATGTGTCCTCATCATTGCAATTGAGACAATTGCGAGGATGAGGGCACTCTCGAGCCAGGTGATCACTAGAATCACAGTTGAAGCAAGCTAAGACTTTGGCTGAAGGAGGTGTTGGAAAAGAACTAAAACAAGAATTGGCTTGCTTCTTCTTCTTTATAGGAGGAAAGGAATTGGATCTTCGAAAAGGGAATTTCTTCTTCTATGGGTTCTTTCGAACCTCAGCCTCATTTCTACTATCCTTTTCCTTTTCACCGGCTTCAAGGTGAAGCGCGGAATCTACAAGCTCCTCGAATGAGAGCTTAAGCTAAAGCATAAGCGACTTCTTCAAATACTTTTTAAGTTCGGATACAAACTTAAGATTCTTCCTGTATTGGGTGCTAATGAACTCAAGCCCATACTTAGGTAGAGACTCTAAAGATGAAACATAATATGATACTGATGACTTGCCCTGCTTCAACTCAAGGTTGCGATAGGCAAGGAATGCCTTCTCGGACTCTGGTACAGACTTAAGCTCAAATCTTTCTTGAAAATGCTGCCATGATAGGGTAGACTCATCCATCTTTGCTAGAAGAAGCTCACACCAGTCTAAGCTCGTTCTTGTAGCATACTCGATGCCACAAGAACTCGATGATGATCAGATATCTCCATGCGACTGAAGATGCGCTCGCAAGTACGGAATCAAGACCGAACCTCAAGAACTGACTCGGAGCCTTTGAATGGCTTGCCTCCGAGGTGAGTAAAGTCTCTACAAATTCGTGCCAATGTGGATTTGCACGGAGGAGAATAATGCGGAGGGACAAGAGGCCGAGTGCCCCTAATAAGCTCGAGAATCAGGATAGTCGACATATAAACCCCTTAAAGACAAGAATTACTAGACCGTCCCGTCATCGAAGTGAGACGTCTTCCTCTTCCAGCCATAGCTGAAAGTTAAGATAAGATAGGGTTATTCACAAGGGTAGATATTAGAAATTCAAATGCATTAAATAATGGATACTACGGAATTAAAAATTAACAATTCTAGACATATTCCTTTCTATCCACCCCAAAGAAATTAAAAGGTTAAGGATAAGGTTGGGTTTTGTTATGATTTGGGGATGCTGTTTACGAGTGTATTATACTTGATATATGATAATTATGCATATTGTTTTGTGTTTATCACAATTTTGTTTTGAATCCTACTCCGATACCAAGCTATGAGGTACCACCCCGAGACCCACATTAACCAAGAGAGTTACTTAGTAATTCTGTCTGCTAATGCGGAGAATAAGGCTGGTTAAGGGCGACCATCATAGTCTTGCATTAGATAAGAGCTAAGTATATTGTTATTTGTATTTTTTTCCATTTCATCTCAAGTATTCGACATGCTTAATTCCTGTCTAATACACTATTATGGTGGCTACAAGATTGATTCTGAAACAAAATATAATAACTACACCCATTGCAAGTAACAGAATAGCAACACAGATAATATATACATACGCATACATCAAATATCATACAACATATCACAAGTGGTATTCGACCACCATATATATACATAAATCCCTCACAAAAGAATATACATCATAATGTTCCCAAGCAAAAGGCTATTACATAAAAACTATGCAATATCCAAAGTTGATGGTGGAGTCCGAAGGTAAAGCAAGCTAAGAGTCCAACTACCTAACGTGCAACTCGGTCTGACCCATGTAAAAAATACATGGGTCAGCCTAACTAGAACTTGATATTAGTATAAGATAAGAGGACCATAAGTGCATAAGGGAACTCTTCCTTTAGTTATAAAGGAATAATATATAAAGTATAGCTCAAATGCAATGCCATTGAATAGATTCATTTAGGGTTGTCGCATGAATAGGTTTAGTTCATCACAAGAATTATATACAAACAGCATTCAATATAAATGCAGGTAACCATTCAAAAGTTATAAGGGAAACTCATCAAAATTTCCAATATGAATCACATGGAACTCAAGATAGAGTTCAAATCTCATGAAAAAGAAATCATCCTATATAACATATCATGTAGCTCTGGGCTATCGATGCAATCAAATCTCAAAATGGTGAAATCGTATAAAATTCAAAAAATTTAAAAAACTCAAGAAACCTAGATTGGCCAAATTCCCGATTGTAGAGCCGAAGCGATGCTGCACGTGCTAAACTCTTGTCCATTGCTCTTTATGATTTAGGTACTTAGCTTGTGAACTCGAAGGTCATACTTGTGGTGACCGAAGTTGCATAACTCGTGGTGACCGCCGTCACATACTCAAATGACCCGAGGTCTATAGCACGGGCATACTCGTGGATGTGTCACAAACTCTCGTAGAAGAACCTAAAAAGTGTTAACGTGCGTCCCATACCATACGTTCACACTAAACGATTTTCCAACCAATAACTAACTCCACATCATAAAAATAAAATCTCAAATCTTAGAAATCTTAGAATACTCATATATATTGCCTCGTATCATCTGCAAGTGTAAATAAATCTCATAGTGGTTTCTCATAAACCATAATTCTCGGAAAGGGAAATCCCATCTTAAGACTCATCTCGTCTCACCAGTAAGTAAAACAATATATATATGTGGTTCTCATCAATTATTACCCCTATAATAGGAGATCTCGAACCTCTCGACTAGCCAATTATTGGCTAACTCGGATAATTCCTATAATATGAATCATAAATCTCAATAATCAACTCAAAACAATATACTCAAGAGATTTCAATCCTACAAATCCAGGATTAACCGAAAAAGTAATCTTACGTGTCTCATACCATATGTTTTACTAAATCTTTTAATTCTCTTTCTCACACGTCCAAAAAGTATAAAAATAAAGTATATTCTTGGTAAAACAATTTTCTAGAGAAAACAGAATTTAAGCATAATTTTCTAAACCCTTTTTGAAGCAATTCAGTGTAATATCTCCTTATTATAGGAAATAAATATTTTAAAATACTTTGAAATAATTTAATAATAATTTGAAAATATTTCATAATAATGATTTCAAAAGCCAAGTTATTTAGTAATTTTCTCAAAATTTATTTAGAAGAAACAGCGCTTGAAATCAAAGAAAAACGAAGAATTCACTCCAAATCGATATTCGAACTTAAACCAAATTTTAAAATTCCAAATTCCTCCAATACTTGGCTAATCCATTGATGCATATCATAACCTATAAGCATCATCATCATCTCAAAATTTGCATCAAAACAAGTGATAAAACCATAGCAATTCAAAGGAAATCCTACGAAACAAGCTGCAAAAGGAACAGGAACGAATGACCACAGTTTCACGTACTGGGACAACTAGGGGGTCAACCCAGCCTTGTGTCCAGGTCGACCTCTAGGTTGACCTGGGGGCTGTTATGTCATCCTCTAGAGGCTACGGATATTTTCCTGGGTATTTTTCCTGCTTCGAACTCAACTTCCAACAGCAAATTTGCATAGCTAATGATCAAGTTTTTCAACGAAAATTGACATGCAAAGATTTGACAACTAAACTACAATCTAGAAAAGATTCGGCAGTAATTCCACTGAAAATCAAAGATATATGGCCAACCAAATTGGCAACTAGAAACAAGAAACAGGAAAAAGCAACAATAGAGAGTATGAACATATACAGAAGCTTTTACAGAGCAGATTTCTTGGCAATAGCTCTTAGTTCAACTAGTAATTGTGAGTATTTTAATCACCTTGGCGGTTTAGCAAGCAATGATCTTTTAAGAAGAATTGAAGTTCTAAGCACCTGTAAATGCTGAAACAAAAATATGCAGCTGAAATAGAAAATGTTACGGACAGACTCTTTTCCAATCCAAGATTATTGATGAAACCTATTTACTATTGGATGTGATTACCTTTTCTATTCTTGATTTAGATGATTTCCTTTTGAATTTTGCGGCAGAAATTAAGTAGAAATTGATTTAGTTGAGAGAAGCCATTGTTTTTCTTTTTACTGTAAACTTGCTTTTTGAGAAAGAGGAAAAACAACGTAATGATAATTTCTTTCTCACCAGAAATTTCTAGTCTAGGGTTAATGGATCTAATTCTTTCCCAAACAATCCCATGACTAAATATACTTAGAGAAAATGCAAGGATATGCTCATATTGTAACTTATTTTAACACTATATTCACATATTTCAACATTTATATGCCAAATAAAATGTAAACATCCATATGTATTGAAATAAAATAGTTATTGTGACAAAGTAAAATTTATTATAATAATAAAAAGATAATTTTAACAATAAAACCTCATTTTTAACAATATTTAACAATTTACACAATTTTAGTGTAAATATACCATTTTCAACCAGCAAGCTCAATAAAAATTATCAAATAAGTTACAATGAATCATTCTAACTTTACTAAATAATTAAAATGTTATTTCCAACCAATATTTCATCTTTTATGTTTATAAAATACATAATTTCTACATATTTCTCCTTTTATATCAATGAAAGGCTAATATTGGCAATAATTACCAATATTATTATATTGACTCAATTAAAATCTAATAATTGATTATTTTCACTCCAAACTCTCAAAATAAAGTTTTTAAAACTTTATTTCTATCTATTTATTTTTATTTTAACAATTAAATGTTGAAATACATCTCTTGATTAATTTATTAACTCAAATTACCAAAGATTCCAACATTACCTATTTATTACTCAAAACTCCTTTCAATTAAATTCCAAGATCAATCTTTAACTTCAAACACATTGTCTATTTGAAATAAACAATTTTTAACTAAATTATCTTCTTTATTTAATTTTCTTGACAATATTAAATTATAATGGTAATCACCAAACTAAGATTATTACATATTAAGTGCACAAAGTGGGTTAGCTAAGGTCAACGGTGGCTCAAAACCCGGAGACACAACCAGAATAGGAACAAAAACGGAGGGAAGTCACCAAGCGATGTGATAAAATCTAGAGGAGGTCGATGGTAGATTGGAAGACATTGAAGCACCAAAGGCTTGACCAAATCTCATTTGAGACAGCTCTTTGGATTGACAAGACAATGATAAAACGCAAGACGAAGGAGGAATAAGAGACGGAAAGAGCCGATAGGTGGGATTGAAGGAATTAGGGAAAAGGGAGGAGCGAAAAAGAGAGAACAAAATTTAGATTATTAAATAAAATTTAGATCATATATATATTGTTAACCCCGTTTTCATTAACGAGTTAAGACTCAGGCCGACTCAACTGGTTACGACTTAATTAGCTAACGAGTTAAGGTTCACGGCGACTTAAAGGAATGGAACGACTCATGGGGATTAACGGTTCACGAGACATGCCGACACAGTGAGTTACCGACTCAACGAGTTAATGCCTTAGAGGAGCAGAGTGGCTTAACTAGTTAGTGGTTTATGGGGCAGACCGACTCAGGGTTTTACCGACTCAACTGGTAGCGACTCAGTTGGCTGACGAGTTAAGGCTCAAGGCAACTTAGAGGGATAGGATGACTCAAGGGGTTAACGGTTCACAAGGCAGGCCGACTCAGTGCATTACCGACTCATCAAGACTATCGCCTCAGCGACTCAACAAGTCCACGACTCATCATAAGAAATGACTCAAGAGGATTGAAGACCTAATAAGATAAGTCCCTAAGTCGCTTCACCTATATACCGCTACCTGATAAGTCGTTAACGACTTAACGACTCATGACTCAGAATGACTCGTCCACGACTTAAAGCCATTGAGTCGTAGTCCATTGCCACAGTGCCTATGCCAATGAGGATTGACTCGTAAGCGACTCAGGACTTAGCTTAAAATCCAGCAAAGGAATGGGCCATGGAGAAACTCAGGGCTTGGTTCGATGAGTCGGCCACGACCTAATTTGACTCGACCACGAGTCAAGTATGAGTCGAACACGACTCACGACTCAGGACTGAAAACTCCTATAAATACATGGCCATCTCCAACCTTCAAGGGACTTTTTGGCCAATCATTTCAAGCGCCGATACTCTGCTGAATTCTCAACTCACCCGACACTTTAAGTTCGAAAGACATTTCAACTAACTTCAAGGGAAAATCTAACGCCATCTACATGGATTCGAAGAATTCTTCTCTACGAAAGTTCTAGTTATTTGTCTCGTCATAATTGTAATTGAAGATTGTTGTAAAGTTGTAATCGGTTTAGCAATAAAGAGAATTAAAGTGGACGTAGGCTTGCCTTGAGCCGAACCACTATAAAATCGTTGTTATTCATTGTTTTTTCTGTGATTTTCTGCTTATACTCTGCTCCCGAATCATCGGGTGGTGCTTTCACAACTACACTTCATACACCGGGATGTTAGCATTCAAATTTTAGCTTTAACACACACACACACACACACACACACATATATAATATTTGTAAAATGCATTTGTATATCGAATGAGTTAACATGTTCATTATGATGTAAATCCCAGCATCTATAGATGGTATGTTATACCTTGCATAGATTTATATGTTACACATGCACACATCTATACACGGGCATGTTATACCTTGCATGGATTTATATGTTACACATGCACACACACATATAAGTTTATGTATATGATATGCATATATAATTTAAATATCATAATTAAATTATAAAATATTATATTATAGATTTAAATAAAATAAAAGACCTTACTTAAATAAAATTTATAAAGGTTCTAAACATACTAGACTTCCTATGTCCAATTAAGATCCAATATGGCAAAAATATGTGAAATTCATCCATAACTTTCGCTGCGGGCAAGCCTAGTTCTAATAATGGTATCAGAGCACAATTGTCAGGACCCGATTTTTCGTTGCCGAAAAACCGAACGCTGAGGGGTTTTAAGAAAGAAGAAAGAGGTAGAAGAAGAAAGAAAGAAAAACAGAACAGAAAGAAAACAATAGAACACATCAGAATCTCACAATTCGCAGCGGAACAACATATAATAATAAATGAATAATCTTTAAACAAAGAACTGTATCAGTTATTACATTACATCACATTTTATTACATCATATCATCAGAGTGTACAACAACATACATCAACAAACAGTGCAGCGGAAAAAGAAATACTATATAAGTAATATGCCATGCCATCCAGCTTGCCTCCAGCAACTCCAGAATATCCAGAATATCCTGATAAACCCTAACTCTTGACTGCCCGTGTGAAAAATTGGTGGGCACCCAGAGTTTAGGAAGGAAAACAATAAACTCCGAGTCAGTCATGTGACTGGTGCGAGAACTAAAAAAACAGTTTATTTATCTTTAAAATAAAAATAGAAGAATATTTAAAAAAATCAATTCGCAATGCTTTTGAAAATGTAACTACCATAAGACCTCCCACCACACACACAATGCAAACGCAGACTTGGAGGAGATTTCTTCTTATGTTAGTCAAAGATGCTTCTACGCAAAAATCAAATCAATTTTGATATTATTATTAGTGCATAGTGTAGAAAAAATTCATTTCGAAAGTAGAATATAAATCTTAGCCAGCATAGGTACCATTATATTATGCCTACTAATAGCTACCATATTAGATGGCAGGTTCTACAACTAAAACCGTACAAGATCGTATTGTTTCTTTGGATTTCCAACGAATGGTCAGGCCAAGGAACTTCCCATTGCCACATGAGAATGCCTCTGGATGGACATCCCCGAGAACCAAACCGGATCTCTACCAACACAAGGCCGGGTTACTCCTAACTGAGTAACAACTGACTGAATATGCCATCCCCCGGTCCTTTGGGACCTTTTCACCGAGCGCTCGTAATCAATTCACACAATCATAAAGTGTTTTCAACATGAGTAAGTATCTGGGCTCCATACCATGATACCACCCTTTTCCAGAAGGAAATGGACACATCCTAAAGGGTGCTACCCCTCATAACCTTGCTGCTTCTTTCCTGTTTTGACCATTCACGGGGTGTGAGGCTCGACGAAGTCACGTCCACAAAAACATACTTTATACAAAAGCCATGCTTTGGGTCAACAAATGATCAACACAATGATCACTAAGATAGACGATCAAATAAATGATCCTATCACAATAATCAACACAATGATCATTTCAGCATCACTCAGCATGTCACATTACCAAACTGGGAATATATCGCTGATAACTTCAACTATATAACCTCTGAGCTCGTACGTCTCAGAGAAGGGTGTTAAGCTAAAAGAATAAATTCTCCGCCACCACAGAAATATATTTGAAAGAAATCGGCTTTATATCTCAACTTGTAATGTCAGACACACAATCCATACAAGTCTGTTCCGGGCTCGAACAGAACCGAAGGCACTTACAAAGAAGTCCTTGCAATCCGGATATTCACTAATCACGTTCGGACTTCCCATCACATATGGAGTCTCTATACCGGGGACCAGTCGATGCAAAGACATTCGACAAGAAACCCTCTCGTTTTCGAAAATATCCGGTCTTCAACACCGTCTTCGAATGCAATTCATAACGACGTATCACGTATTCGGAATGGGTTATACGACCCCATGGTCCTTTCCCGGTTAACCCGAATAGTGAGCGCTTATTTTTAAAAAAATAAAGTGTGCATTCAATTTCAAGCAAATCACAACAAATACCATTCAAGGTAATTATCGATAGTCGGTTATTGAACTATCAATAGATATGCCAACATCACCAGAATCCAAATAATTTTCCAAATTATTTATTTTCCCAAAATATCTTTAGAAGATATAAACTTTCCATACTTCAAAAATAAATCGATATTTATTTTTAAACCCATTTTCCAAATCCATTTATAAATTCCATATCGAATTTATATTCCAAAATATTTATGAATATACGATTTCAAATATTCATTTTTCAATTTATCTTCAAAAAGATAAATTCTCTAACTTTCCATTTCAATTTATCTTCAAAAAGATAAATTCTCCAAAATATTTATTTCACATTGGAAAACATTCTCATACTTATTTATTTTATAAGTAATCCACAAATTTATTTATTTTCACCCTTCTGAAAATATTCCATATACTCTAATCGAAATTAAGTATATATTTTATTCTTTAAGGAAATCATTCACTTAACCATATTTATTTGGGCCAAAACGAATGTTGCGTAAAACATCGTTACGACAACCCAAAATCACTAGTATAGGGATTCGAAATAAAATAGATATATAAATCCCACTACTATACAAAACATTTCCTTTCGGAAATCATCTATTATAACAACAGTGTTATAATCTACTATTTCCTTTTATTTCTCGAAAAACATCTATTTCAACAATAAATGTTGAAATCTATGGCTTCGAATCTCAACATATTTTAAAACATCGTTAGATCGTTTTAATTTTACTTAAAACATCACAGTCTAAATAATTTCTTTAACATATTATTCACTATTCAAAAACGTGAATATACTATGTTAATAAATTTCATCACTTCTATTCATTTTAGTTTAAGGAATTATTCACTGTCTAAACATGAGTATAACCCTATAAATAAATTACAACAATCCACTTATCAAAATAAGTCGTTGCCGATTTATAAAACAATGTTTATAAATTCTATTTCTATTTCTTTTATCACAACTTCCTTTTATAAATTTCCTTTATTAACTTATCTCAATTCATATCACAATGATATACTAAAAATTCATATTATAAGTTAAATACTTATAATTTATTTGTTTAAAAAAAAATCATTCCTTTAATCTTCACAATTTCTATAAATCTTATAACTTATAAGATTCATCTATTTATCCAAAATCTTATTCTTTTAAATAACTTCACAAATTTTATAAACCTACTGTTTATAAAATTCCAATTATAACTTCACCGTTCATAATTCTATAAATTCATTCATTTGTGAAATTCATTCACAATTCATCCTAACTCTTATAAAACTTCGTTTTACAATTCCAATAATTTTAATTTACAAATATTCATTTGTAAATCCTTTAATATGAATCAATTAATTTTACTATTTTAAAAATGTCTTTTACTCTTTTATAAATCCATCTTTTGATTTAGAAATAATCCAATTTCATAAATCCTATTTTTTTTTTTTTTTTTACCTTTTTATAATTTATTCAAAAATCCCCATTTTAAAAAATCGTTAATCTCATATTTTCAAAAATCAACTTTTAACTGTATTTCTCAAAAATATAATTTTTATAACGTTAAAATTATAACGTTTATTTATTTAGAATGAATCAATTCTAAAAATATTTATAAAGCGTATATCTTCAAAATTACTTTAGAAATCTCTTAAAATAAAAATCGTTATTTTTAAACTTCAAAAATTGGATCCGATGATGTAACACATCAATAGTCAATCACGATTTTCAATATCATATATCATCCATGATAAACAATCAAATATCACTGTATATGAAATCAAACAAATATTTGTGAGGAATCCAGTTGGATCCCTCCAACCTGTTTCCCTGCATCCACAGACATTAGCACAATACCATTCCGTTTCAAGACGGAATATCGCGGTATATGGGATTTTATAATATATATCCGCTTACTAACGGCGCATAGGGTCTCATCCGCTAAAAGAAAATGCGGGAAATCAATCAACTGCAATATATACATATGCCAATATATATATATATTGCTATATATATATAATATAATACCAATTCCACTTCGAGGTGGAATATCGCGGTATATGTGTGTAATAAATAACCTCCGCTTACTAACGGCGCATAGGGTCTATTCACATCCAATATATATATATAACAATCATCATTCAAGCATTCTATTAACATAGTCAATCAATTTTAAATCTAACTATTTTAAAATTTAAATAAACAACAGAAATTCCTTTTGAGTGAGAAGTTCTCACCTTTATTCCCGTTTGCAATCCACTTCCAATTCAACTTGTTTTCTCCATTTATACCTTGTATAAATATTATACAAATTTATTAATATTCGAAATAAATCGAATAATAAATTTTCATTTGATTTAACTAGTTTATAAATTTAATTTGGGTTTAATCACTCATTCCAAACAAATTCCCTTTTTAAATTTTTAAACAAGTTACTCTTAAACATTTTTATTTGAGGAAATTTAAATTTCAACTAAATTTACTTATCAAAAATTTATTTAACTACAATTAAATTTTAAAACCAAATTTCCTTCTTTTAATAAATTATTCTTAGTAACTCAAAAAATGAATTTAGATTAAATTAACTCACCCTAAAATTTAAATATATCCAACTGATTATTTCAATCTCGAGTTAATGATTTTTTTATTTATTTTAAACTAAAAATTAAAAATTCAAACTGATTTTCTTTAATTAAATTCGTTTAACAAAATATTGAATTAAAACTAAACTTCCTTTTTATTTTAATAAATTTGATTAATTAAAAATTATAATTTTAAACTTAATTAACCAAACTCTCTTTTAATAACTTAATCAAACTAAAAATTTATTTTTCCTTTAAATTAATATCTTTAAATCGATTACTTTGAATAAATTTGTTTAACCCCTAAATTTAAATTTAAAACTAAATTCCTTTTTAACCAATATCTTTTTAGTTGCTAAAATAAATTTAATGACTTAGTTAAACAAATAAATCACTAATCCATTATTCTAAAATAATATTTAAAACGTGTACACTTATTTTTAATTTCTGAAATTACACACACACACACATATATATATATATGTTGAAAACTGTTTATACATATATATATATATATATATATATATATATAAAAAATTTCTTTTACTGTCAATACATTTCTTTTTCTTTTTTTCCAGCTCTTCCATTACTGCTAAAAAAAAAAATTAAATAAATTAAGAAAAACCAAAATCAATACCTTCATTACCTGACTGCCTCATCGCGAACGCCATCACCACGCTGTCGCGCGCACGCGTACCACCATCATCGTGCGCCAGTAGCTACGCTCCACGAATCGCCGCCATTAATTCGAGCGTGCCGCCGCCGATACCCCACGTCGCCGCTGCGCCACCCTCGAGCGCGCGCCACTGAATCACGCGCGAACGCACCCATCGACATCCTCCACGCCTCGCGCCTACGTTCCCTACCAGACATCGCCGCTTGCCGCTCCACCTACATCGCGACGTCGTCGCCTCTGACTCACGCGCGACCCACATCCCCTCGCGCCACCTTACACGCCGCTGTGCCCTAACGCGAGCACGAACGCGGCTCCGAAGCCCTCAACCTCTCATCGCGTGCGCACCAATTGCCGAGCGCCTCACTGAGTCGATGCCGCCCCCTTTTATGTGAATCGCGATTTCGTTTGGGGCTTCGGCCATTTTTCTTTTGTTTTTTTTTTCTTCGATTTTAAACTGAAGAGAGGGAGGAAGATGATATTTAAAATAGACCAAGGCATGTTTATCACGATTTCTATCGTGATTTCTGCGTGATACTCGGCACGGTTTTAGGAGCGATTATAGGGAAGCGAACGTGTGTATTTTGACTAAGTTTAAATTTAAATTTAAATTGAATTCGATTTTATTTCAATGCGTTTACACGCCGTGTGATCACATATCAACTCCGAAAAATACGAAATTTGAAATTCTAGAATAATTCAATATTCCGGACCCAATGGAACTGGTTTCGTCGAATTCCGAGACTGTGCCTCGGACGGCTATTTTAAATATCGATTCGAACGGTTAAATTCCAAAACTGTATAATTCACTTTCAAATTAATTTCTGAAGCTTTTATTATCTTCAGTATTATCAATATGAATTTTACAAGCCTTTGAAATATTTTTAGTCAGCTTAAAATTGAAGATTCAAATTTTTATTCAACTCTCAATAGATTAAATTCTATAATTTAATCGTCATATTCAAAGTTATATTGAAAATTCAATCCAAACCATTATTCAAATATTTAAAATAAATTAAATATTCCTAATTTAAATTGTTTAAAATTCAGGGTCGTTACAATCTTCCCTCCTTAAAAGAATTTCGTCCCGAAATTACAAGTTAAGAAGAATGATCCTAAATCGTTTATTATTTTTCACAATTCAAATAGTTTTATCAACTTACTAGCCTAAATCTTTTTATTAAAGATCCATTCTCATTCCGATTAGCTTTCCAACTTCAATTACAAGTTTCAAACAACATTGTTTTACTAACCATTCAAATTTAAATTTAAATTCAAATTCAAATTTCAAACTTTCAAATTTTTCTCAAAAAATTTCTAACACCCTAAAATTTCGAAAAATTTCGCCAGCGTTTCCTTTGCGCGGCTAGCTCGGTACGACTACAAAATGGCACCACGGCCCCTCAGAATCAAAAAGAAAAGAGAAAAGCCAAGTGGCTAGAGAAGAAAGTCATCAAATCTCATACTAAAATTGAAATACGTACCTTTTTGTCGAGCAATTTAATTTTATCTTTGAAATCAAAATTTCCATTCCTTTATACACCTGTATAACCTGCTAGTAGTAGCATCCAAATCCAATCATTCAAACCAATTTGCCAATTCTATTGCAAAATTTCCAATATATGCTTCTTATATGTTTTTACTTCATTGTTGAAGTTATATATTCATTCTCATTCAATTTCACGTTTCAATTCAATTCACAATTTAAATTTCATTTGAATTCAATTCACAATTTTAGGTATTGAATTCTAACGATTAACTTCCATTTAGCAATTCATATTATTACTTTCAATTAGTTTCATCCACTAATTCATTTCAATATTCAATTCATCACGAATTTACTTAATTACTAACAAAGGAAATTTCAATTTTTTTTTTCTTACTTGAATTTATATACAATTCAAATTTATTTTCAAATTTAGCTCACGACTAAACTTTAATTTAACCAATTCAAATTCCCATTCATTAGTCCATGAATAAATAATTTATCAAGTTAGTTTACTTGAATTCAATCCATTTTATTTTATTCCTATATACTAATGATAATAATTCAATATTATCACTTCTTAACAATCATGCAACCATATACTATAATAATTCATAGAAAATCATTTCTTTTCTATACCAAAAATAGTTTTGGGCAAAATTTATCTTATTTACCCGATTCAAAAACAATTTTTATATTCACTAACAAATACGCGCTCATATCTATTATTACACTCAAACTCATTCTAGAGTACTGCTGACTCTATCTCTAACGAGTAATACCCTACAGAACCATGGTTTTCGCTTAACCAACAGCTCTGATACCACATTGTCAGGACCCGATTTTTCGTTGCCGAAAAACCGAACGCTGAGGGGTTTTAAGAAAGAAGAAAGAGGTAGAAGAAGAAAGAAAGAAAAACAGAACAGAAAGAAAACAATAGAACACATCAGAATCTCACAATTCGCAGCGGAACAACATATAATAATAAATGAATAATCTTTAAACAAAGAACTGTATCAGTTATTACATTACATCACATTTTATTACATCATATCATCAGAGTGTACAACAACATACATCAACAAACAGTGCAGCGGAAAAAGAAATACTATATAAGTAATATGCCATGCCATCCAGCTTGCCTCCAGCAACTCCAGAATATCCAGAATATCCTGATAAACCCTAACTCTTGACTGCCCGTGTGAAAAATTGGTGGGCACCCAGAGTTTAGGAAGGAAAACAATAAACTCCGAGTCAGTCATGTGACTGGTGCGAGAACTAAAAAAACAGTTTATTTATCTTTAAAATAAAAATAGAAGAATATTTAAAAAAATCAATTCGCAATGCTTTTGAAAATGTAACTACCATAAGACCTCCCACCACACACACAATGCAAACGCAGACTTGGAGGAGATTTCTTCTTATGTTAGTCAAAGATGCTTCTACGCAAAAATCAAATCAATTTTGATATTATTATTAGTGCATAGTGTAGAAAAAATTCATTTCGAAAGTAGAATATAAATCTTAGCCAGCATAGGTACCATTATATTATGCCTACTAATAGCTACCATATTAGATGGCAGGTTCTACAACTAAAACCGTACAAGATCGTATTGTTTCTTTGGATTTCCAACGAATGGTCAGGCCAAGGAACTTCCCATTGCCACATGAGAATGCCTCTGGATGGACATCCCCGAGAACCAAACCGGATCTCTACCAACACAAGGCCGGGTTACTCCTAACTGAGTAACAACTGACTGAATATGCCATCCCCCGGTCCTTTGGGACCTTTTCACCGAGCGCTCGTAATCAATTCACACAATCATAAAGTGTTTTCAACATGAGTAAGTATCTGGGCTCCATACCATGATACCACCCTTTTCCAGAAGGAAATGGACACATCCTAAAGGGTGCTACCCCTCATAACCTTGCTGCTTCTTTCCTGTTTTGACCATTCACGGGGTGTGAGGCTCGACGAAGTCACGTCCACAAAAACATACTTTATACAAAAGCCATGCTTTGGGTCAACAAATGATCAACACAATGATCACTAAGATAGACGATCAAATAAATGATCCTATCACAATAATCAACACAATGATCATTTCAGCATCACTCAGCATGTCACATTACCAAACTGGGAATATATCGCTGATAACTTCAACTATATAACCTCTGAGCTCGTACGTCTCAGAGAAGGGTGTTAAGCTAAAAGAATAAATTCTCCGCCACCACAGAAATATATTTGAAAGAAATCGGCTTTATATCTCAACTTGTAATGTCAGACACACAATCCATACAAGTCTGTTCCGGGCTCGAACAGAACCGAAGGCACTTACAAAGAAGTCCTTGCAATCCGGATATTCACTAATCACGTTCGGACTTCCCATCACATATGGAGTCTCTATACCGGGGACCAGTCGATGCAAAGACATTCGACAAGAAACCCTCTCGTTTTCGAAAATATCCGGTCTTCAACACCGTCTTCGAATGCAATTCATAACGACGTATCACGTATTCGGAATGGGTTATACGACCCCATGATCCTTTCCCGGTTAACCCGAATAGTGAGCGCTTATTTTTAAAAAAATAAAGTGTGCATTCAATTTCAAGCAAATCACAACAAATACCATTCAAGGTAATTATCGATAGTCGGTTATTGAACTATCAATAGATATGCCAACATCACCAGAATCCAAATAATTTTCCAAATTATTTATTTTCCCAAAATATCTTTAGAAGATATAAACTTTCCATACTTCAAAAATAAATCGATATTTATTTTTAAACCCATTTTCCAAATCCATTTATAAATTCCATATCGAATTTATATTCCAAAATATTTATGAATATACGATTTCAAATATTCATTTTTCAATTTATCTTCAAAAAGATAAATTCTCTAACTTTCCATTTCAATTTATCTTCAAAAAGATAAATTCTCCAAAATATTTATTTCACATTGGAAAAACATTCTCATACTTATTTATTTTATAAGTAATCCACAAATTTATTTATTTTCACCCTTCTGAAAATATTCCATATACTCTAATCGAAATTAAGTATATATTTTATTCTTTAAGGAAATCATTCACTTAACCATATTTATTTGGGCCAAAACGAATGTTGCGTAAAACATCGTTACGACAACCCAAAATCACTAGTATAGGGATTCGAAATAAAATAGATATATAAATCCCACTACTATACAAAACATTTCCTTTCGGAAATCATCTATTATAACAACAGTGTTATAATCTACTATTTCCTTTTATTTCTCGAAAAACATCTATTTCAACAATAAATGTTGAAATCTATGGCTTCGAATCTCAACATATTTTAAAACATCGTTAGATCGTTTTAATTTTACTTAAAACATCACAGTCTAAATAATTTCTTTAACATATTATTCACTATTCAAAAACGTGAATATACTATGTTAATAAATTTCATCACTTCTATTCATTTTAGTTTAAGGAATTATTCACTGTCTAAACATGAGTATAACCCTATAAATAAATTACAACAATCCACTTATCAAAATAAGTCGTTGCCGATTTATAAAACAATGTTTATAAATTCTATTTCTATTTCTTTTATCACAACTTCCTTTTATAAATTTCCTTTATTAACTTATCTCAATTCATATCACAATGATATACTAAAAATTCATATTATAAGTTAAATACTTATAATTTATTTGTTTAAAAAAAAATCATTCCTTTAATCTTCACAATTTCTATAAATCTTATAACTTATAAGATTCATCTATTTATCCAAAATCTTATTCTTTTAAATAACTTCACAAATTTTATAAACCTACTGTTTATAAAATTCCAATTATAACTTCACCGTTCATAATTCTATAAATTCATTCATTTGTGAAATTCATTCACAATTCATCCTAACTCTTATAAAACTTCGTTTTACAATTCCAATAATTTTAATTTACAAATATTCATTTGTAAATCCTTTAATATGAATCAATTAATTTTACTATTTTAAAAATGTCTTTTACTCTTTTATAAATCCATCTTTTGATTTAGAAATAATCCAATTTCATAAATCCTATTTTTTTTTTTTTTTTTTACCTTTTTATAATTTATTCAAAAATCCCCATTTTAAAAAATCGTTAATCTCATATTTTCAAAAATCAACTTTTAACTGTATTTCTCAAAAATATAATTTTTATAACGTTAAAATTATAACGTTTATTTATTTAGAATGAATCAATTCTAAAAATATTTATAAAGCGTATATCTTCAAAATTACTTTAGAAATCTCTTAAAATAAAAATCGTTATTTTTAAACTTCAAAAATTGGATCCGATGATGTAACACATCAATAGTCAATCACGATTTTCAATATCATATATCATCCATGATAAACAATCAAATATCACTGTATATGAAATCAAACAAATATTTGTGAGGAATCCAGTTGGATCCCTCCAACCTGTTTCCCTGCATCCACAGACATTAGCACAATACCATTCCGTTTCAAGACGGAATATCGCGGTATATGGGATTTTATAATATATATCCGCTTACTAACGGCGCATAGGGTCTCATCCGCTAAAAGAAAATGCGGGAAATCAATCAACTGCAATATATACATATGCCAATATATATATATTGCTATATATATATAATATAATACCAATTCCACTTCGAGGTGGAATATCGCGGTATATGTGTGTAATAAATAACCTCCGCTTACTAACGGCGCATAGGGTCTATTCACATCCAATATATATATATAACAATCATCATTCAAGCATTCTATTAACATAGTCAATCAATTTTAAATCTAACTATTTTAAAATTTAAATAAACAACAGAAATTCCTTTTGAGTGAGAAGTTCTCACCTTTATTCCCGTTTGCAATCCACTTCCAATTCAACTTGTTTTCTCCATTTATACCTTGTATAAATATTATACAAATTTATTAATATTCGAAATAAATCGAATAATAAATTTTCATTTGATTTAACTAGTTTATAAATTTAATTTGGGTTTAATCACTCATTCCAAACAAATTCCCTTTTTAAATTTTTAAACAAGTTACTCTTAAACATTTTTATTTGAGGAAATTTAAATTTCAACTAAATTTACTTATCAAAAATTTATTTAACTACAATTAAATTTTAAAACCAAATTTCCTTCTTTTAATAAATTATTCTTAGTAACTCAAAAAATGAATTTAGATTAAATTAACTCACCCTAAAATTTAAATATATCCAACTGATTATTTCAATCTCGAGTTAATGATTTTTTTATTTATTTTAAACTAAAAATTAAAAATTCAAACTGATTTTCTTTAATTAAATTCGTTTAACAAAATATTGAATTAAAACTAAACTTCCTTTTTATTTTAATAAATTTGATTAATTAAAAATTATAATTTTAAACTTAATTAACCAAACTCTCTTTTAATAACTTAATCAAACTAAAAATTTATTTTTCCTTTAAATTAATATCTTTAAATCGATTACTTTGAATAAATTTGTTTAACCCCTAAATTTAAATTTAAAACTAAATTCCTTTTTAACCAATATCTTTTTAGTTGCTAAAATAAATTTAATGACTTAGTTAAACAAATAAATCACTAATCCATTATTCTAAAATAATATTTAAAACGTGTACACTTATTTTTAATTTCTGAAATTACACACACACACACATATATATATATGTTGAAAACTGTTTATACATATATATATATATATATAAAAAAAAAAATTTCTTTTACTGTCAATACATTTCTTTTTCTTTTTTTCCAGCTCTTCCATTACTGCTAAAAAAAAAAATTAAATAAATTAAGAAAAACCAAAATCAATACCTTCATTACCTGACTGCCTCATCGCGAACGCCATCACCACGCTGTCGCGCGCACGCGTACCACCATCATCGTGCGCCAGTAGCTACGCTCCACGAATCGCCGCCATTAATTCGAGCGTGCCGCCGCCGATACCCCACGTCGCCGCTGCGCCACCCTCGAGCGCGCGCCACTGAATCACGCGCGAACGCACCCATCGACATCCTCCACGCCTCGCGCCTACGTTCCCTACCAGACATCGCCGCTTGCCGCTCCACCTACATCGCGACGTCGTCGCCTCTGACTCACGCGCGACCCACATCCCCTCGCGCCACCTTACACGCCGCTGTGCCCTAACGCGAGCACGAACGCGGCTCCGAAGCCCTCAACCTCTCATCGCGTGCGCACCAATTGCCGAGCGCCTCACTGAGTCGATGCCGCCCCCTTTTATGTGAATCGCGATTTCGTTTGGGGCTTCGGCCATTTTTCTTTTGTTTTTTTTTCTTCGATTTTAAACTGAAGAGAGGGAGGAAGATGATATTTAAAATAGACCAAGGCATGTTTATCACGATTTCTATCGTGATTTCTGCGTGATACTCGGCACGGTTTTAGGAGCGATTATAGGGAAGCGAACGTGTGTATTTTGACTAAGTTTAAATTTAAATTTAAATTGAATTCGATTTTATTTCAATGCGTTTACACGCCGTGTGATCACATATCAACTCCGAAAAATACGAAATTTGAAATTCTAGAATAATTTAATATTCCGGACCCAATGGAACTGGTTTCGTCGAATTCCGAGACTGTGCCTCGGACGGCTATTTTAAATATCGATTCGAACGGTTAAATTCCAAAACTGTATAATTCACTTTCAAATTAATTTCTGAAGCTTCTATTATCTTCAGTATTATCAATATGAATTTTACAAGCCTTTGAAATATTTTTAGTCAGCTTAAAATTGAAGATTCAAATTTTTATTCAACTCTCAATAGATTAAATTCTATAATTTAATCGTCATATTCAAAGTTATATTGAAAATTCAATCCAAACCATTATTCAAATATTTAAAATAAATTAAATATTCCTAATTTAAATTGTTTAAAATTCAGGGTCGTTACAACAATATTCTTTGTGGCCTAAAGCAGTCATATTAGAGCTAACTTATTATATCCTTCCCTTATAGTAGGATGTCTAGAAAAGTAGTGTTTAAGGTTGGGTTTGGATAATCAAATACTCTGCCCTCTCTAGCTACTAGTCTGGCTTTAAATGATAAGGTAAGCCTAAAAGTTTATCCCTAATAAAAATGGCACAACTTGAATTAGGCCATGGGCTAATTTCAAAATTATTTTGAAACTAAAAATAAAATTTTAAATTTAGAAGTAAAATTTAAAATAAGAAAAATATTATAAATGTTCAAATTGTTTTGAAAATTGAGAAAAATGTTTTGAATTTAAAAGTTAAATTTAAAATAAAACATAGTTATAAAAGTTATAATATAAATTTTCAAAATATTTGAAAACGTTATAAACTAATTTTTAAAATATTATTTATTAATAAGATTAATAAAATAAATGAATTAATTAAACAAGGAATATATATATGAATATATATATATATATAATGATATATGATATGTTGTCTTGAATTGCTTAAGACAATATAAGTACACATGTATCCATATGAATGGTTTCGAAATTAATATAATTTAATTAAAATTGATTAAATTAATTAATTTAAAGGTTAATAAATTATATAATAAACATATATATATATATATATATATATATATATTTATGATGCATATAATATGAATGTTCTATTAATATAAAATTAATTATATACAGCTTAATTAATATTATATTATACATAAGACTATTATATAAGTAATTTGAAATATAAAAGTTATATGATAATAAAACTTATATAACATGAACGTATAAATTAAAGGTGGGACATTAAAGAATCCCTAAATAGATTTAAGATATATATATAAATATGTATGTATGTATATGTACATATATGGTGATTTCCAATGTGTCTGACACTTGAATCACAAGGGTATTTCATAAGAAATACATTATTCCATTAGTTGATATCATTCGATATAATATTTTGAAGGTTATGAATCTTTAATACAAAGTTTTATTCTATCATTTATGTATTAATATATTAATTACATACTCTTTAGTTGTTAAGCTTTCCTCAAGCTAAGGATGTTATGTGTATTACTATCAATATATTGAATAGATGTGGTAAGATGACTACGTATATTTGTTGAGCTTTCGTCATGGTGTGTGCATTATACATAGGTCGTTGCAAAACGATAGGTCCGAGTGAATAATCTTACTTTACTATTTGAACTTTCCTTAAGATAAAGATGAGATTAGAACAAGGATAACAAGGTTAGGAATTACATGTGATGCTGTCAATAAGAAGTTATCCATTGCATATGGGAGTATGATTTGTTGAGCTTTCCTCAAGGTCAGAATCCCAAGATATATGAATCCTGACACCCACTAGTGAATTTGAAAGACTTCTATGTTTCGTCTTAGGATTTGGAGAAACATAAAAGACTAGTGGGAGCCTTACTAGAAAAATGAAATAATAAAATTTAACCTTTGTAATATTGTAAGAACATATGCTATATAATGTTATAACGATCTACGTTGATAAATTTATGCATTTAATACGATTGATAAAACATTTACCAGTTAAGATATACAAATGAACTGAATTGAAGATTGATAGATAGAAATATAACATATACCTACTATTAAATGCTTAGTGCATGTTAACGTTCAACACCTGTGCAAGCTTCTGATTCTGCAATTACTAAATACCTCACAATTTGGTCACTTATATGTTTATTTAGATGAGAACTTATATTGCATTCCATGAGTTTTGAACTCAAAAGACGTAAAAACTATGGATATTTGATCCATATAAACTCACACCTAATTGTTATATGATGAACGACATAGTTCGTAGTGTACGATGTTTCGATCAAATTAGCTCATTCAAAATAAACAAATAAACCATACTATGAGATCGAGTATTCAATTTTATTGATTACAATAAAGATCATATTATGGTAAATATAACACTAGACTAATACTAAAAGATAGATCTACAAACTCGATTATTGAAATGGTAGTTTGATCAGTTTATGTAAGCTGCATCATACTTGACGTTCTTAAAAAGTATGATATTGTAGCAAGAGATTATCTGTGAATGGTTTGACTATTCAAAAGAATAGAGAATATACAAGAGTAGGTGTGATATAAGTTACAGTTTGGATAAAGAGAGTGAATAGTCACTTCTGCTTCATAATAAAATATCGAAAACGAGAACTGTAATAACTATAATTGATACTTAAGATAGGAGTAAGAAGCATGATTTCTATTTTGAAACGTGTGTTCATACAGAAAATTGGTTTCTATGAGATTCATTTCTTTAAGTTCAAGATATTTGATCATAGAACTCACCACTATAAACTAGTTATAGTATATGAAATAAATAATCTGTATTGAGTGAATGTTGGACCTTCGAATTCAGTGTGCTATTATAGAAAACATAAATCGTGGGTGAGTGCGATGTACACTTATTGATTTCATCAAGTTATGAAAATTATTTTCGTAAAACGTGTCGAATATTATTTATAAAATAATGGCTTTTTTTGGTGTTGACTAAAAATTAGACATAGTTATATTTTAATGTGAATATTATGAATATTCGTCGTGAATAAAACTATAATATGGTAGTTTTTTCACAATAAAGTGATGCACTAGAAAATACTGAAGTATATAAAAGTATTTACGATTTTTTGGAATTATAGACTATCACTCATTTAGTGGGAGTGTCATAAAATTTAATGAACTCTTTAGATTGTACATACAGATGTATGCAGTCGTAAGTCTATTAATACTAAAAAGATTCCACAAACTTCGTTATATTCATCGACGAGCTATCGTAGATATGGATATGTGTATTGTGAGACAGCGGAATATGGATCTTAAGGCTAAATTAATACTAAGGGGAGGGTGGATGAATAGTGTTTAATGGATTATATGATTTTTAAATTCTTTATGATTCTACCTGGAATGATGTAATTAATAATCAAAAAACAATCACAAAATCAAAGTGCAGATAAAGTAAATGTAGTAAAAGTAAAAAGGAAAGAACACAATTTTTTTAATACCGATTCAGAGTTACCCTATCTCCAGTCCTGAACAATTCCTAGTATGGATTTTTTTAATTAGTAAATGAAAATACAATCTCTATTTCAAGGCTACGAGACACACTCTCCAGAATCCCAACACCTGGGTAGAATACTTAATTTTCGGGCTACACGCACATCCACTAAATTTACGGGCTACTTAGCACACCCAATTGATTTTATGGGCTACACTCACACTATAAGTATAGTAGTATGATTTAATAGAGTTTTATAGACTCAGATCTTCAATATTGATTACACTAGATCCCATACTTTTGAATAGCACTTTGATTTTGATTTTAGTGAGAGAGATAAGAGAGACCAGATAGTAAATAATGGAGAATCAAATTAATTATGCTTGAATTTGATTCTGGTTGAATTTGAGTAGAAATTGATTTGGAAATCAAGAGAGTGAAAAAAGGAAAGAAGAATAAGAAATTAGATGTTAAAAATCCATTTGGAAGTCTGGTATATATAAGGAAACCATGGCCATGTCCATTTGCGAAGAGATACGACGAAAAAACATGTCATGTCACGACCCAAATGTCAGCGTTCAAAAGTAGACACCCGTACTTCACTTGTACTCGAATGCCACAGATTCAACCGTTGAAATCTGACTCGTGGCGGAGCTTATAACACATTAAGTACAACACAACGGAGGAAATGAATAATATCATATAACTTCAATGAATACAATATCCAATGATATACAACAATTTAATACAAATGATATTAACATCAGAGATACAAAAATAACAGCGGAAATAAAACACAGCTGGATGGTCTAGACTTTGTAACCATCGACAACGGTAAGATAACTCCACTAGAATCACCAAAAGAGTCCAACTCCATAATGCAACTGCAACTCCATCTCCAAACTAAAGATAGCTCGAACCATCATCATGATACAATAAAAAAACTAGATAACTCCAGAATGAAGCAAATGTGATCGCCAAGATCCCAAAGGTTTCAAAGATATCGAATCTATATCTACTATCATCCACGTTCTGCCATCACGATCGCTAATAAATTAAACTAGCATTTTTCGTAGGTTCCCTGAAGTTCCAGCCATCATCCCCAGAGATCACGACTCTCGAATTATAACAGTTCAACAGAATCAGATAAAAATGGGTTTTCTATTCAACTCGAATTATCTCAATGTTCCCAAGCTTAAAATTTATGAATTTATTTCCTAAATTCATCATTTCCTATTTCAAATCAGAATTTGAAATCCAAACTTGTATTCATGAACATTGATTTTTTTCTTCATTTTAATACATTGACTCTATTTTCAATTTTCCAGATAAATTACCTATAATTTCCTTAGTTTTTATTTTTAAAATTTGTGTTATATCAAACAAACAATTTTATTTTAAACATCATAGGTTAAAAGAGATCAGAGGAAGAGGATTAGAATTTTGAACCCAATTTTCAAAACCTATACACTAAAATAGAAGTGTTACTCTTCTGTTTCCTAAACAGGCATACAAAAACCTCATACATAGTTTCACACATGCATCATTCATATCGAATTTCAAAGGGAATCACATGCATTTGTAGATGTAACAGATTCAACTCAAGATAGGTCAGTTTTGCTCACCTTTATGTTGAAAACACAGGCAGCAAAAACCTGGAACCAAAATTTGATTTGCTTTGATCTATTGTTGTTTTTAAATCTGAACTTGTATTTGATTTTCCAAGTTGAGTTTCTTTTGCATTGTATCTCAGATGATCTCCTTCTTACTTGATGATGACTTCTTTGATATTACTTTAGTTTGAATTTTCCTGCCTTGAAACTTTTTAGCTTAATCTTCTATTTCTAGATTTTTGCTTTGAGGTTGAAATTTTGATTTCAGGTTGTAATTTGCATTTGCTTTGATATTGAGATAAATTTTTGTTTTTGATTCTTCTTTCAGGTTTGTGAATTAATGAAGATGAAAGGATATTGAAACTTGGTTATTCCCTTTTTTTCATGCATGTTTAGTAAATTCAAATTAAAAGATAAATTTATCTTTTGCCACTTGTTCATTTATGAATCCAATTAAGTTACACTTGTATTAATTCATGTTACAAATGTCTTTTGTGACCAAATTGTGCTTAACCGCTTTCATTTAATTTATTTATAATTTGTGTTTAAATCCTTGTTAAACTTCAAATTTGTTTACATTTTAAACCCTTACGTCAATTTATTTATAAATCATGTTTTTATAAACATGTCATTTACATATGTATTATATTTTAAACATTTTAAATCTTTATGTTTATAATATTTAAATATAACTTTGTATTATATTTCCTATTTATATTTTCAATTTAAATAAAATCCATTTTCTTCCATAAATGTATATTACAAATTTCAAAATGTAGCATTTTAAAACCCAAGACAAATTTAAATATGTACAACTAATTTATTTCAAGTATAACGAAAAAGTATGTTAAACTTTTTATTAACTTAAGAAAATTATACTTATATTAATTCAATTTTTTTTCAAATCATTATAAATACAAAACAAGTCTTTCTATTATTAAATTATAGATTTTTTTCCAAATCCAATATATATATTCAAAACTTTTATTTTTAAATTTCAATTTCAAAAATTAATATACAATCAAACAATTGTTTTTATAAATACATATTGATTCCCAAATATTCAACTTAATTCTCTATTAATTCATAATTTAACCAAAATTTTATATTAATTTCCAAAATAAGTAGTCTTAGAAATTAGGAATGTTATAGATTCCCCCCTTAGGAAATTTCGTCCTCAAAATTTGCCGGGGGACAACAAAGAATAGATATAAAAAGATAGAGAAACAGTTTTCCAGATCAAACTGAATATCTATTCTGCATTTGGCTTACCAAATCATAATGCCAACAATATGAGAACAAACTCATTCAATATCTCACAAGAAATATGGGTCATCCAGATCTACGAAGTATGCAGGGGCATTGTTAGTTCGAAGGGATAACTAACCACTTGTAGAACATATTTGGATCCAAAGAATAGACAGATATATGGATACGATCCCAAAATTTTTAGTATAGAAACCAAAGTATATCTATCAACCATAGAAACCAAAGCAATCAATTCATCTAAACAAAAAATTCCGACCCATCTGGAGTTTATGTCCCATGTAAATATATCAAAGCTTCTTCCTAATGTTGCCAGAAACCATCAAAGAATTGAAAATCGGATGATGGTCAAAGAAGATTGATAGACAAAGATTGTTTCCGTTGTTGTTATAGGGTATTGACCATTTGTACTGGTACTCCCCTACCCCTATCTCGTCCTCTTCTTGCATTCATACTTAATATCTGTGGATAGCAAGAGAATTTACTGAGGCACTCAAACATATATCTTAGGGATATACTCATTCTAATGTATACCTCACCGTATCTCTAATGAGTTACCTAATGTGTTATACTCCTGAGCTAAAGTTTCAACCTTCAACTCTGATACAAAATGTCACGACCAAATTTCAGCATTCAAAAATCGACACCCGTACTTCACTTATACTTGAATGCCGTATATTCAACCCTTGAAATCTGATTCGTGCCGGAGCTTATAACACATTAGGTACAACACGGTGGAAGAAATGAATATATCATATAACTTCAATGAATACAATGTCCAATGATATACAACAATTTGATACAAATGATATTAACATCAGAGATACAAAAACAACAGCGGAAATAAAACACAACTGGATGGTCTAGACTTTGCAACCATCGACAGCGGAAAGATAACTCCGCTAGAATCACCAAAAGAGTCCAACTCCATAATGCAATTACAACTTCATCTCCAAACTAAAGATAGTTCGAACCATCATCACGATACAATAAGCAAACTAGATAACTCCAAAATAAAGAAAATGTGATCGCCAAGTTCCCAAAGGCTTCAAAGATATTGAATCTACATCTACTATCATCCACGTTCTACCATCACGATCGCTAATAAATTAAACTAGCATTTTTCCTAGGTTCCCTGATGTTCCAGCCATTATCCCTAGAGATCACGACTCTCGAATTATAACAGTTCATCAGAATTAGAAAAAAATGGATTTTCTGTTCAACTCGAATTATCTCAATGTTCCCAAGCTTAAAATTTAAGAATTTGTTTCCTAAATTCATCATTTCCTATTTCAAATCAGAATTTGAAATCCAAACTTGTATTCATAAACATTGATTTTTTTCTTTATTTTAATACATTGGCTTTATTTTCAATTTCCCAGATAAATTACCTAATAATTTCCCTAGTTTTTATTTTTAACATTTGTATTATATCAAAAAAAGCAATTTTCTTTTAAACACCATCGGTTAAAAGAGATGAGAGGAAGAGGATTATAATTTTGAACCAAAATTTCAAAACCTGTACACTAAAACAGAAGTGTTACTCTTCTGTTTCCCAAACACGCATACAAAAACCTCATACATACATTCACACAGGCTTCATTCATATCAAATTTCAAAGGGAATCACATGCATTTGTAGATATAATAGATTCAACTCAAGATAGGTCAGTTTTGCTCACATTTATGTTGAAGAGAGAGGCAGCCAAAACCTGGAACCAAAATTTGATTTGCTTTGATCTGTTGTTGTTTTTAAATCTGAACTTGTATTTGATTTTCTAGGTTGAGTTTCTTTTGCATTGTATCTGAGATGATCTCCTTCTTACTTGATGATGACTTCTTTGACTTTACTTTAATTTGAATTTGCCTGCCTTGAAACTGTTTTGCTTAATCTTCTATTTCCAGATTTTTGCTTTGATGTTGAAATTTTGTTTTCAGGTTGTAGTTTGCATTTTCTCTGACATTGAGATAAATTTTTGTTTTTGATTTTTCTTTCAGGTTTGTGAATTAATGAAGATGAAATGATATTGAAACTCGGTTTTTCCTTTTTTTCCATGCATGTTTACTAAATTCAAATTAAAAGAGAAATTTATCTTTTGCCACTTGTTCATTTATGAATCCAATTAAGTTACACTTGTATTAATTCATGTTACAAATGTCTTTTGTGACCAATTTGTATTTAACCCCTTTCATTTAGTTTATTTATAATTTGTGTTTAAATCCTTGTTAAACTTTAAATTTGTTTACATTTTAAACCCTTATGTTAATTTATTTGTAAATCAAGTTTTTATAAATATGTCATTTACATATGTATTATATTTTAAACATTTTAAATCTTTATGTTTGTAATATTTAAGTATAACTTTATATTAAATTTCCTATTTATATTTTCAATTTAAATAAAATTCATTTTCTACCACATATGTGTATAACAAATTTTAAAATGTAATATTTTCAAACCCAGGACAAATTTAAATATGCACAACTAATTTATTTCAAGTATAAAGAAAAAGTACTTTAAACTTTTTATTAACTTAATCAAATTATACTTATATTAATTCAATTTTTTTTTCAAATCATTATAAATACAAAACAAGTTTTTTATTATTAATGTGACGACGAGGATTTTTCACGCTCGAAAATCGAGATCCATACTTCATATCGTATTCGAATGTCATAGATTCGACCGTTCAAATCCGATTCGCCGGAGCTTATAACAACATTAAGTAAATAACACAGCGGAATAAAAGAATAATACATTGATATACATCTTTGATACAATATCTGATACAACAGATGATCCAATAGATATCAATATACATAAGAGATATTATACAATAAAAATAGAAGCGGAAAGAAAATAGATAACACTAGAAGCAGAACAAATAACTCTAAGATAGTCTTCAAGGAAGAACTCCAAAAACTGAACTCCATTTCCAAGAACCAATCCAACACTAGCTCGAACTCCCAAAAACGATGCACATAGATAAGCAAGTGCAATATGATCCAAAGACTGAACTAACTCCAAATAATCCACTACATCTGACTATTTGAAAAACCCAACTCTAAACTGCTCGTGTAGAAAAATTTTGAGCACCCAGAGTTTAGGAAAAAACAATAAACTCCGGATCAGTCATGGGACTGGTGTGAGCAACAAAAACAGTTTATCTTTTAAAACAATCAACAAAAGATTTTAAAATCAATTCGCAATGCTTTTAAAAATGAAACTACCATAAGTCCTCCCGCCACACACACAATGCAAACGCAGAATTGGAGGAGATTTCTTCTTATGATAGTTAAATATGCTTGGTATGAGAAAAGAAATTCTTTGATATTATTACTAGTGCATAGTGAGGAAAACATTTCAAAAGTAGAATATTAATCTTAGCCAGCATAGATATTTCGAACTATGCCTACTATAGCTACCATCTAAACAGTGGTGGCCACCATAAGTAAATGGCAGGTTCTACAACTAAAACCGTACAGGGTTTCGTATTGGGAATTGGATTTCCAACAAATGGTCAGGCCAAGGAACTTCCCATTGCCACATGAGAACGCCTCTAGAAGGACGTCCCCGAGAACCTAACTGGATCTCTGCCAACACAAGGCCGTGTTACCCCTAACTGGGTAACTACTGACACAAGTATGCCATCCCCCGGTTGTAACCAACCTTTATCCCGGGATCCCAACTAGCAACAACCACAAAGTAATAAATTCGCAGTAACCACATAGATTAAATATCTGGGCTCCATACCATGATATCACCTCTATCCAGAGGGAAATGAACACACCCTAAAGTGGCGCTACCCCCTAATAACCTTGTCGCATCCTTCCTGTTTTGACCATTTCCGGGGTGCGAGGTCCGACGAAGTCTCGTCCACAAAGCCACGCTTTGGTACAAAGCCATGCTTTGGGTCAACAAATGATCAAAGTAATGATCACAAAGATAAATGATCAAATTAATGATCATATCACAAATGATCAAACAATGATCATTACACAACAACACTTAGCATGTCACATTACCAAATTGAGAATATATCGCTGATAACCTTCAACTACATAACCTCTGAGCTCGTACGTCTCAGAGAAGGGTGTTAAGCTAAAAGAATAAATTCTCTGCCACCAACAGAAATGTATTTGAAAGAAATCTGCTTTATATCTCAATATGTAATGTCAGACATACAATCTATACAAGTCTGTTCTGGATTAGAACAGAACCGAAGGCACTTCCGAAGAAGTCCTTGCAATCCGGGAATTCACAATCCCGATCGGATTTCCCATCACTTAGGGAGTCTCTATACCGGCGCGACTCGGTGCGGAGACAATCGATAGGTCATCCTATCGCTCTTGCAAATACCCGGTCTTCAACACCGGTCTTCAAATGCTATCCATAACAACGAATCACATATTCGGAATGGGCTATACGACACAAAGGTCCTTTCCCGGCCAAACCGAATAGTAAGCGAAACATTTAAAACATATGGATATGGGATTTCAATTAAGTCACAACTTAATAATTCAAAATTTCCTTTTAAATGGTTTTAACCAATTACCATTTCAAATCTTTTAAAAATAAGATTTATTTCACCTACTTTCACAAATATTCATTCCCGGATTTCAGAACAATTCTGTTTCAAAAGAATTAATTCATTAAATCTTTAAATCAAAGATTTGTCTCCTAGCTTTTAAATTGTTCCCAAATATTTATTTTCAAAATTCGTTCCTGAATATTTATCTATAACTTGGAAAACTATTTTAGTTTAAACTTGAAATCCCTTTCAATAAGATCTAAAACCAAAGCTTTTTATCATTTAGAAACAACAGTTTTATTTTGGAAAAAAACCGATTCCCTTTATATAAGTTACAATCTTTAGGTTAATTCTAATTCCCAAAAACAATACTTAAAAGTGGTTTAACCCATATATAACCAATATAACATCTTTAATCCCTAGTTTCAAATCATAGAATTCAATTCCTAACTTTGAATTCAAATTTAAATCAAATTATTTAAATTCCAAAACTTAATTAAAATAAATTTTAACTTGAAATTCCATTTTATTAAAAACTTTTCACATTTATTCTGATTCCATTTCCAAAACATTTGAATTTAAAAATTCAAATTCAAAACTATTTCAAAAATCTGCGACTTAACTGATTTCCTCGTGAAATCCACAATTGTGTGTGTATGGTGCGGTCCAGGGGTTTAACACAATAGTGCAACATCATTCAATCATCACAGATTAAAACATTGAAATATAGTTGATAAGCGATATAAATTATATCGCTTATCTTTCATACACAGATTCGCAGATATATATATATATCATAGATAATAAACTACATCACAGATCACAACACAAATCAGGATAATCATAAAGCATCATATATCAGGGATATTTAAACAAATCAACCATTCAATATAATTCAAACATTCATAGGTAAGATTTTTTTATTTTATTATTATCTGATTATTTTAAATCAGATTAGTTCCTATGGATGATTTGCTAGTTATGGTAAATTAAAATCAATTAACTACAAACCATTTAATAAATTATTCTTTAAAAATCATTAATTAACCCTTAATTAATAATTAATTCTTGATTAATTATTCTTAATTAATTATAATAACTAATCAATTACTTCTTTAATTAGTAATTATTTCTTAATCAATTTCATTAATTAATTAACCTTTAATAAATTAATTATTCAAATTAATTTCCTTAATTAATTTATCACGTTATCCTTAAATTAATTATTGCTTAATCACTTGATCAATCCACTTTAATCATTAATTTATATCTAATTAATAATCCTTAGATTACAAATTAATTATTCCTTACTTAATTTAAACTTTTAATTACTTATTTAATTAATCCAAATTAATAAATTATCCATTTTAATTTATTAAATAATTTATGGATTTTAATTATTAAATCTTCATTAACCTACAGTAGCATTAATTTTTAATATTGATTTACTTATCACTTACAAATATGTTTGAAACCATTCATTTCAAATTTACTTTTGAAACTTCGTTCTAAATTTTCAAGTTTTAAAATGAATACCAATCGATCTTTAAATAAATCTTGAAACTATCCTTTAAAACTTTTAAATTCACAAGTTAATGTGATACTTTTGTTATAAAGGAATTCAAAATATACTTTAATGTTTGAATTGATTTGAACGTTTAAATTTATAAGCTTCATTTATTTTCAAAATCTTGATTTTCAGGATTAGATTTAAACCCAAGTTTCACATTTTGGTTCAACTTATAAAATTCTTACTTCCCTTTCCAAATTCCATTTGAAACTCAAACCTTTTTAAAATACACTTAAATATTTAACACTTTTAAGTTATTAAACAAATTTGAATTCTTAAACTTGTTTGATCATTCAAAATTCAGTTTTGAATCAAAATAAACAGAACAAGTTTCTGTTTAAACCTGGAAGACAGCTCAAAGGCTTCTTCACGTTTCACTTCAACTCCTTCCCAAAACAAAAACCACGCTGTTACACAGTGATACACGTTCACGTGCACGGTCCATCGGAGCTCTTCCGATCAACTACGATCACGTTGCCAAGTCGATGGCAACCCCTTCAAGCTTCATGACCACCTAGCTTCGCCCATCTCGATCGAAATAAAAAAAAACGAGTTCGCACTCAAACCTGGAACAACGAAAAAAAACTGGAACACCCTCACCTGTCAACGCCTCAACCACTGCCCTCCGACCATCTGCGCGCTTCCACCTCCGGCCTCGACTCCGACATCACCCAAACTTCGACCCCCCGAAGCATCGGAACCCTCGAATAAACAATGAGGGCTAGGTGATCAATTTTCCACCATTGCTTAAAAACTAGGTTTAGAATTTTTAAATCCAAATTCCAAAATTGTAACGACCCGCCGCCCTGACCGCCTCTAGTCGGTAATTAAACCAACTAGAAACGTTCAAAATGACGGATTGTTATTTAGTTTATAACATTTAAACAGAATCAGCTACAGAATCACAGAATAGTAATCATATTTTATAAACAAACTTTTCTTTTATATACAAATATCAGAGTTAATACAATAAGTTACATTTTATACAGCGGAAACAAATTTTATTAAGTACAAGAAAAATAATTTTCTGAAAAGCTTTAGTTGTGCTTTCCCCTCTCTCTCTAACTTCGCTGCGCGCAAAACTCCAAGCTGTAAAAATACTCGGTCTGACCCGAGCGTTAATTGCAAAACACAAAAACACTCGAGTCAGGATTAATCTTTATTCAAGTAAATAAATTTGAAATGAACTGAAATAAATGGTTACAGTTATGGTGAAACAGATAAATCAATTTAAGTCTATTACGGATTTTTCACATTAACAATACCAAATTTTTATACACATGTGTGGCTGCAGTACACACGTGTACTCATACCCATGTACACTGCCTCGCCAACACATGTGCACGAGTCAGACCAATCACTGCAAACATATTTCAACTAAAGGCCACTGAAAATAACAACAACACATAGGATTACAACAACAGGGAGTAACACAAGTACAGGAATGATAAGGAACAGCAGCAGACACGCACATGGACAGTCGAAATCAGTAAGTCCAGTGAAGTCCAATGACATATCTCAGGTGCAACATTCAAAGTCAGGAACATGAATGCATCAGACTGCAGGCAACTCAAATAACACAGTGGCAACCACAAGTCACAAAAGCAGAAAATTGCTTTCAACATGCAAGGATAGATACGGATTAAAGTTCAAGAACATGTAGAAGAAATTTGAAAAACCTGGAACAGTTTCTGTCTTCTGCTTTTGAATAAAGGTGAGTAAACTAAGATTTTAAAAACAGTGTTAAACTTGGTTTCAACTTGCTACTATGAATGAATATCAGGATGTTATATGAAATATTTGTTTAAAATTGAATGCATGTTGAATTGAGTGTATTGAATCTCCTGGGTGATAACAATTTCAAACTGCAAATCTGACCTGTTGCAATGCAAAATTAAGCAAGTTCAAAAGCATGAAACAACTCAAAGTTCTCAACATCCAAATAGAAATAGCAATCTGAAACCAAATGCAAACAACAACAACCAAGTACTACAAAGGCCAGAGATAACACTCAAGAACAACTCAAGTTTGATTTATTTTTGAAACATGGTACAGGTTCAAGACAAGGTTTTTAACTTGTTTTCAATTTATCTCAAAAGGAATAAGAGGAGAGAAAGTTGGAATATAACTATAGTTATTTCTAAAGCAAACAGGGAATACAACACTGACCTTCACAAAATACATGCAACTGCCTCAAAATCAAATATGCATTCAAGAACGGCAACCAACCCCAAAGTTCACAATGCAACAGAAACAACTCAACTCGACTAACAGCAAACAGTAATGTGCAGACCCAAATAAATGACCAAGTAAATCAAGGCAAAGAAGCAACTCAGTAAAACATGCAAGTTCGAGATAAATTCAAGTCAAAAGCCCTAAACAAGTCCAAGTCGAAATCAGGGACATGGCCAAAGTTGAACAGGTCAAAAATTCCAAGCCGTGGTGGCCACTTAAAAAAAATTCAAAGCCAAGAAAACTCAAACCAAGTCAAGTGAATGTAGAGAACAAGCTACATGATGAACAAGTGCAAAGGTGGATGCATCTATGAATGCAGACACAAAATGAAATAGCCATGTTCCAAACTTAATACAGTGGACTAAATGAAGAACAAGTATGCATAAACTTTTGAACAAGACTGCAACTCAACTAAACAGACATGAATGCAACAAACAAGCATGCAGCTGTAAGCATGCAACTCAGATTATGTACAAGGGCAGTGAGGCACAATGTAACAAATAAATGAAACTGAACAGTGGACAAAAGAACATAAACATCATCAAGCATAGCTTATCTTGACTACAACAGCAGTATACACAAAGCAATTACAAATGGTCCAGTTTAAACATGAATTCATAGGAAATGCATCAAATTTTAAAGTGGTTTATAATTATAGATTTTAAACAGAGGCTTGTAAAATAGGAACAGATATTAATTTTGTTTAGGTTGAATTAAATCTGTGACTTAAGAACAGACTCAATATTTTCATATATGCAAACATACATATCAATGTATGCATATACATTCAAAACTGCAGGCATAATAAACAACCATATTCATAACACACCTCAAGTACCAGTCCAAAACCAAAGTATATAAATAGATTCAAGTGTATTTGTCCACATTTAAGGGTTTGAGGCAGAGACAAAGATCAGAGAATTGTTGATGCTTATCTAAAGTTTAAGGCTGTTATGAATATAACTAGAACAAGTGTGTCTACAGGCATGCATTCATATGACTACACCTAAATACAGGCATGCAGCAATATTCATCAACAAATCAACCAAATTTTCTTTTCATCTCACATCAATAACAACACAAAGCAAGTCAAGTTTTTCGATAGCATCTGTGCTCATCAGTTTAAAACAGAGTACCAAGTAGCATCTGTTCTTATCAATTTTAAAAAAAAAATTAATTTTTAAAAAAAAACATCAGTTGTTATCAGTTTAAAACAAATCACAAATATAACATCTGTTATTATTAGTTTAAAAGCAAATATCAATTAGCATTTTTTCTTATCAATTTAATCACAATTTCAACTAGCACCTGTTCTTATCAGTTTTAAAAAATTAAAATTAGGTAGAATCTGTTCTTATAGTTTAAAATAATTACTAGCATCTGTTTCTACCAATTTAAAATCCAAGCAAATCGAGCAAATAACAGCAACTAGCACAAAAATCCAACATGCAGTCACAAATCTGAGCATATCAGTTTTAAAAATTAAATTAGCCGAGCCAAAGATAATCAAATCACCCCCAAAACATAGCATGCAACCAAATCATTCCATCCAAACAAATATAAAAACTTGCATGAAGATTTATCGTGAGTTTAGAAAACTCACCATTGCAAAATCGAAGCAGCCGAAGCATACTCGAGCTCGACCAAAATTCGAAGTAGTCGAACAATTTGAAGTCGCGGCATCCCCAATTTTCACGAAAGCCCTAATTTTGCAAAGCAGAACGAATGAAGAAGGAACGAAAGATGATTTTGAGAGGCCGCCATTATTTTACGTTATTTAGTTTAGGGTTTTCGAAATGAAGGAAAAGGGATGGGGTCTTGGATTAATACGGCAACCAAACAAGGAAACACTATGGGCCGAGATTAAATTTAAAGCCCATAATTCCTTAAACAAATTTCTTTTATTTTTCTTCATTTTCAATTCCAATTGGTTTTGTTATTACTTTGCTTGTTTTGTTTTGTTTAAATTATGTTATTGAAATTTCTCCAATGTAGTTACATAATATTTTTCAAAGTTTATAAATATGTTGTTTGAATTTTAACTATGTGTATTTATTTATTTATTTTGTATTGATTAAAATTTTATTCTATTTTATTTAATTTTATTTAAGTAAATGAAAAATGTTATTGAGACTAACCACAAATTTATTAATTTTCATGAATAATAATTCTTATACCCAAAATATTTTCCTAAGTCTTTAGTTCAAATTCTAAATACACATTCAATATTCAATTTCAACTCCAAAGTCAAGTTTAAATTTTTCTTCAGCTTTGTATAGATTAAATTTTAAATATTTAATCACCAATTTCATTGTTATATCGGAAATTCAGTTTAAATTATCATTCAAATATTCAAAATTAATTAAATATTCACAATTTAAATTGTTCAAAATTTAGGATCGTTACAAAAATCCACATAGCTTAATTCTTTGATCCAATATTTCTCCTAGCTACCCCGTAAGCCCTTCTACCTCCTCGAGAAACCCCGGCCAACCCAGTGCTTCCGACCACCCTATCTTGACCAAAACCCATTTTCCGTTCAACACAGCAATGCCCACTCATTCTATCACTAAAAAATATGATTCGAGTTTTAAAAATCCTAAATTTGATTAAGAAATCAGTTTGCAAACTTGAATCGATAATTCAAGATGTTTGAAAATGTCACTTGTACTAACTTTGTACTGTTCTTGAGGTTTTCCCAGAGCATATCAACTTTATTTAGCATGAATTAAATTTTAAAATCTACTTTACACTCAACCAAACATATTTTGTTTATATGCTTTGTCCTAACAATCAATAGGTTGAGCAATAATGATTTTTTTGAGGTAACTTAGACTTCTGAAATTATAAACAGAGGCAACATCCAGATAATAAAATGCAGGCTTCATCTCATCAAAATTCAATGAAATGCATATATTTCACACAACAAAATTTCTGATATTCATCATACAACTAAATTAAACTTAGGTTATTTTAAAAAAATGAAGTTACTCACATGTTTCCCAGGAAAGAACAGAGCTACTTATTGTTGAACTTGCATGCTTGCTGAGATCTTCTTTGCTTATCTAGTTTTCATTGATTGATGTCTAAACTGAGTTGTTGATTTAAAGTTGAATTTATTTTGTTTAAAATGGAGATGATATTCACTTTAGTTTTTTCTTGGGTTTGAAGGAATGAAAACAGAACTGAGGAGTTTGATATAAAGGAAAGAATGTACAGGTTGATATATATTTGTTTATACAACAGGTATGGCTGAGGTGTATTAGAGGTATGTTGTTAGAGATGGAAACATGTAATGCATATGTACTTTGTCCTACTTCCTATTTTCTTGTTTACAGCCTACATACTTGTCCTTTATTTCTCATTTGCAAGCTACACTTACATATTTCGATTGCTAAAGTGATGCTGCATTTTTACTTGCCTGGTTGCTTTCATACTTTTTCTTATGTTTGTTCATGCTTATGTATATTATTATTATCTTCTTGTTTTGTAATATGAATGACATTAAATGTTATTATTTTTGTTCAATGTGTTTAATTTATATTTTATAATTCATCTTGTATGGATTTATTTACACTTCTAACTTAAACATTTTGTTGACTTGTATGTCTTGTTATACATAGATTTATATTTTATAAATGTACTTTGTTTTGTAGTTCATATTTCCTATATATTAAATTCAAATTTACTTAAACATTTATTTCTTATTTTACATTTGAAATTATAATACCTACATTTTTATTTGAATTTAGAGTAAATTTCATAAATTTTTATTCAAAAAATTATATTAATTATCATTTTAAAATTAATTAAAATTCGGGATCGTTACAGACTTTCCCCCTTAAAAGAATTTTGTCCTCGAAATTCGCAGGCACGAAAACAACACAGGGATAGATAGATAGATAGAATCGATCTCCTATAATTCCTCAAACATAAGATATGAATTCCAAACTCAAATCAGAATATATCAGAATACATACCAATTTGTCCCTCTTCGGACTTCGATATTCACAATAAATTACTATAGAATTTCAAATTTGGTTTTAAACGAAATCATTTTATCGATACTATTAAAATTTATCCTTCATATTCCATTAACCAATTTAACTCAATTTAAAATTTCCAATTCATTTAAAATTTCCAATTTCAAATTTCAAATTCATACTCATTAAGGTTTAAATCAAAAACTGATGAGAAACTGATGAAAATACGAAGTAAAGATTTCCTCCAACGATTCGTAGGGCCATCATCAGACTGAACTTCTTTCTGGAGCTGTTATGAAGCAATCAAAAGAAATAAAATCGAATCAAAGGAAATTGATAGAGAAAGTTTGTTTCCGTTGTCGTAGGGTATTGACCATTTATAGTCGTATTTCCCTGTCCCTTATCTCGTTCTCTTCTTGCATTCATACTCGCTATCAACGGATAGTAAGAGAATTTACCGAGGCGTTCGAACGGATACCTTAGGGATACACTCATTCTAGGGTTTACTTCACCCTATCTCTAATGAGCTACTTAATGTGTTATACTCCTGAGATAAAGTTTAACCTTAGCTATGATACCAAATTGTGACGACGAGGATTTTTCACGCTCGAAAATCGACATCCATACTTCATATCGTATTCGAATGTCATAGATTCGACCGTTCAAATCCAATTCGCCGGAGCTTATAACAACATTAAGTAAATAACACAGCGGAATAAAAGAATAATACATTGATATACAGCTTTGATACAATATCTGATACAACAGATGATCCAATAGATATCAATATACATCAGAGATATTATACAATAAAAATAGCAGCGGAAAGAAAATAGATAACACTAGAAGCAGAACAAATAACTCTAAGATAGTCTTCAAGGAAGAACTCCAAAAACTGCAACTCCATTTCCAAGAACCAATCCAACACTAGCTCGAACTCCCAAAAACGATGCACATAGATAAGCAAGTGCAGTATGATCCAAAGACTGAACTAACTTCAAATAATCCACTACATCTGGCTATCTGAAAAACCCAACTCTAAACTGCTCGTGTAGAAAAATTTTGAGCACCCAGAGTTTAGGAAAAAACAATAAACTCCGGATCAGTCATGGGACTGGTGTGGGCAACAAAAACAGTTTATCTTTTAAAACAATCAACAAAACATTTTAAAATCAATTCGCAATGCTTATAAAAATGAAATTACCATAAGACCTCCCGCCACACACACAATGCAAATGCAGAATTGGAGGAGATTTCTTCTTATGATAGTTAAATATGCTTGGTACGAGAAAAGAAATTCTTTGATATTATTACTAGTGCATAATGAGGAAAACATTTCAAAAGTAGAATATTAATCTTAGCCAGCATAGACATTTCGAACTATGCCTACTATAGCTACCATCTAAACAGTGGTGACCACCATAAGTAAATGGCAGGTTCTACAACTAAAACCGTATAGGGTTTCGTATTGGGAATTGGATTTCCAACAAATGGTTAGGCCAAGGAACTTCCCATTGCCACATGATAACGCCTCTAGAAGGACGTCCCCGAGAACCTAACCGGATCTCTGCCAACACAAGGCCGGCTTACCCCTAACTGGGTAACTACTGACACGAGTATGCCATCCCTCGGTTGTAACCAAGCTTCATCCCGGGATCCCGATAAGCAACAACCACAAAGTAATAAATTCGCAGTAACCACATAGGTTAAATATCTGGGCTCCATACCATGATATCACCTCTATCCAGAAGGAAATGAACACACCCTAAAGGGGCGCTACCCCCTAATAACCTTGCCGCATCCTTCCTGTTTTGACCATTTCCGGGGTGTGAGGTCCGACGAAGTCTCGTCGACAAAGCCATGCTTTGGTACAAAGCCATGCTTTGGGTCAACAAATGATCAAAGTAATGATCACAAAGATAAATGATCAAATAAATGATCATATCACAAATGATCAAACAATGATCATTACACAGCAACACTTAACATGTCGCATTACCAAATTGGGAATATATCGCTGATAACCTTCAACTACATAACCTCTGAGCTCGTACGTCTCAGAGAAGGGTGTTAAGCTAAAAGAATAAATTCTCCATCACCAACAGAAATGTATTTGAAAGAAATCTGCTTTATATCTCAAAATGTAATGTCAGACATACAATCTATACAAGTCTGTTCTGGATTAGAACAGAACCGAAGGCACTTCCGAAGAAGTCCTTGCAATCCGGGTATTCACAATCCCGATCGGATTTCCCATCACTTAGGGAGTCTCTATACCGGCGCGTCTCGGTGCAGAGCAATCGATAGGTCATCCTATCGCTCTCGCAAATACCCGGTCTTCAACACCGGTCTTCAAATGCTATCCATAACGACGAATCACATATTCAGAATGGGTTATACGACACAAAGGTCCTTTCCCGGCTAAACCGAAGAGTAAGCGAAACATTTAAAACATATGGATATGGGATTTCAATTAAGTCACAACTTAATAATTCAAAACTTTCTTTTAAATGGTTTAAACTAATTACCATTTCAAATCTTTTAAAAATAAGATTTATTTCACCTACTTTCCCAAATATTCATTCCCGGATTTCAAAACAATTCCGTTTCAAAAGAATTAATTCATTAAATCTTTAAATCAAAGATTTGTCTCCTAGCTTTTAAATTGTTCCCAAATATTTATTTTCAAAATTCGTTCCCGAATATTTATCTATAACTTGGAAAACTATTTTAGTTTAAACTTGAAATCCCTTTCAATAAGATCTGAAACCAAAGCTTTTTATCATTTGGAAACAACAGTTTTATTTTGGAAAAAAACCGTTTCCCTTTATATAAGTTACAATCTTTGGGTTAATTCTAATTCCCAAAAACAATACTTAAAAGTGGTTTAACCCATATATAACCAATATAACATCTTTAATCCCTAGTTTCAAATCATAGAATTCAATTCCTAACTTTGAATTCAAATTTAAATCAAATTATTTAAATTCCAAAACTTAATTAAAATAAGTTTTAACTTGAAATTCCATTTTTTTTAAAAGCTTTTCACATTTATTCTGATTCCATTTCCAAAACATTTGAATTTAAAAATTCAAATTCAAAACTATTTCAAAAATCTGCGACTTAACTGATTTCCTCGTGAAATCCACAATTGTGTGTGTATGGTGCGGTCCAGGGGTTTAACACAATAGTGCAACATCATTCAATCATCACAGATTAAAACACAGAAATATAGTTGATAAGCGATATAAGTTATATCGCTTATCTTTCATACACAGATTCGCAGATATATATATCATAGATAATAAACTACATCATAGATCACAACACAAATCAGGATAATCATAAAGCATCATATATCAGGGATATTTAAACAAATCAACCATTCAATATAATTCAAACATTCATAGGTAAGATTTATTTTATTTTATTATTATCTGATTATTTTAAATCAGATTAGTTCCTATGAATGATTTGCTAGTTATGGTAAATTAAAATCAATTAATACAAAACATTTAATAAATTATTCTTTAATAAATCATTAATTAACCCTTAATTAATAATTAATTCTTGATTAATTATTCTTAATTAATTATAATAACTAATCAATTACTTCTTTAATTAGTAATTATTTCCTAATCAATTTCATTAATTAATTAAACTTTAATAAATTAATTATTCAAATTAATTTCCTTAATTAATTTATCGCGTTATCCTTAAATTAATTATTGCTTAATCACTTGATCAATCAACTTTAATCATTAATTTATATCTAATTAATAATCCTTAGTTTATAAATTAATTATTCCTTACTTAATTTAAACTTTTAATTACTTATTTAATTAATCCAAATTAATAAATTATCCATTTTAATTTATTAAATAATTAATGGATTTTAATTATTAAATCTTCATTAACCTACAGTAGCATTAATTTTTAATATTGATTTACTTATCACTTACAAATATGTTTGAAACCATTCATTTCAAATTTACTTTTGAAACTTCATTCTAAATTTTCAAGTTTTAAAATGAATACCAATCGATCTTTAAATAAAACTTAAAACTATCCTTTAAAACTTTTAAATTCATAAGTTAATGTGATACTTTTGTTATAAAGGAATTCAAAATGTACTTTAATGTTTGAATTGATTTGAACGTTTAAATTTATAAGCTTCATTTATTTTCAAAATCTTGATTTTCAGGATTAGATTTAAACCCAAGTTTCACATTTTGGTTCAACTTATAAAATTCTTACTTCCCTTTCCAAATTCCATTTGAAACTCAAATCCTTTTTAAAATACACTTAAATATTTAACACTTTTAAGTTATTAAACAAATTTGAATTCTTAAACTTGTTTGATCATTCAAAATTCAGTTTTGAAATTTCAAAATAAACAGAACAAGTTTCTGTTTAAACCTGGAAGACAGCTCAAAGGCTTCTTCACATTTCACTTCACCTCCTTCCCAAAACAAAAACCACACTGTTACACAGTGATACACGTTCACGTGCACGGCCCATTGGAGCTCTTTCGATCAACTACGATCACGTTGCCAAGTCGATGGCAACCCCTTCAAGCTTCATGACCACCTAGCTTCGCCCATCTCGATCGAAATAAAAAAATACGAGTTCGCACTCGAACCTGGAACACCGAAAAAAAAACTGGAACACCCTCACCTGTCAACGCCTCAACCACTGCCCTCCGACCATCTGCGCGCTTCCACCTTCGGCCTCGACTCCGACATCACCCAAACTTCGACCCCCCGAAGCATCGGAACATTCGAATAAACATTGAGGGAGAGGTGATCAATTTTCCACCATTGCTTAAAAACTAGGTTTAAAATTTTTAAATCCAAATTCTAAAATCCACATAGCTTAATTCTTTGATCCAATATTTTTCCTAGCTACCCCGTAAGCCCTTCTACCTCCTCGAGAAACCCCAGCCAGCCCAGTGCTTCCGACCACCCTATCTTGACCAAAACCCATTTTCCGTTCAACACAGCAATGCCCACTCATTCTGTCACTAAAAAATATGATTCAAGTTTTAAAAATTCTAAATTTGATTAAGCAATCAGTTTGTAAACTTGAATCGATAATTCAAGATGTTTGAAAATGTCACTTGTACTAACTTTGTATTGTTCTTGAGGTTTTCCCAGAGCAGATCAACTTTATTTAGCATGAATTAAATTTTAAAATCTACATTACACTCAACCAAACATATTTTGTTTATATGCTTTGTCCTAACAATCAATAGGTTGAGCAATAATGATTTTTTTGAGGTAACTTAGACTTCTGAAATTATAAACAGAGGCAACATCCAGATAATAAAATGCGGGCTTCATCTCATCAAAATTCAATGAAATGCATATATTTCATACAACAAAATTTCTGATATTCATCATGCAACTAAATTAAACTTAGGTTATTTTAAAAAAATGAAGTTACTCGTATGTTTCCCAGGAAAGAACAGAGCTACTTATTGTTGAACTTGCATGCTTGCTGAGATCTTCTTTGCTTATCTAGTTTTCATTGATTGATGTGTAAACTGAGTTGTTGATTTAAAGTTGAATTTCTTTTGTTTAAAATGGAGATGATATTCACTTTAGTTTTTTCTTGGGTTTGAAGGAACGAAAACAGAACTGAGAAGTTTGATATAAAGGAAAGAATGTACAGGTTGATATATATATTTGTTTATACAACAGGTATGGATGAGGTGTATTAGAGGTATGTTGTTAGAGATGGAAACATGTAATGCATATGTACTTTGTCCTACTTCCCATTTTCTTGTTTACAGCCTACATACTTGTCCTTTATTTCTCATTTGTAAGCTACACTTACATATTTCGATTGCTAAAGTGATGCTGCATTTTTACTTGCCTGGTTGCTTTCATACTTTTTCTTTTGTTTGTTCATGCTTATGTATATTATTATTATCTTCTTGTTTTGTAATATGAATGACTTTAAATGTTATTATTTTTGTTCAATGTGTTTAATTTATATTTTATAATTCATCTTGTATGGATTTATTTACACTTCTAACTTAAACATTTTATTGACTTGTATGTCTTGTTATACATAGATTTATATTTTATAAATGTACTTTGTTTTGTAGTTCATATTTCCTATATATTAAATTCAAATTTACTTAAACATTTATTTCTTATTTTACATTTGAAATTAAAATACCCACATTTTTATTTGAATTTAGAGTAAATTTCATAAATTTTTATTCAAAAAATTATATTAACTATCATTTTAAAATTAATTAAAATTCGGGATCGTTATAATTAAATTATAGATTTTTTCCAAATCCAATATACATACATATATATATTGATAACTTTTATTTTTAAATTTCAATTTCAAAAGTTAATTACAATCAAACAATATTTTTTTTATAAATACATATTCATTCCCAAATATTCAAATTAATTCTCTATTAATTCATAGTTTAACCAAAATTTTATATAAATTTCCAAATTAATTAGGCTTAGAAATCAGGAATGTTACAAATTCCCCCTAGGAAATTTCGTCCTCAAAATTTACCGAGGGGACAATAAAGAATGGATATACAAAGATAGAGAAACAGTTTTCTAGATCAAACTGAATATCTATTCTACATTTGGCTTACCAAATCAGAATATCAATAATATGAGAACAAACTCATTCAATATCTCACAAGACATTTGGGTCGTCCATATCTACGAAGTATGCAGGGGCATTGGTTAGTTCGAAGGGATAACTAACCACTCATAGAACATATTTGGATCCAAAGAATAGACAGATATATGGATACAATCCCAAAACTTTTAGTATAGAAACCAAAGTATATCTATCAACCATAACAACCAAAGCAATCAATTCATCAAACCAAACGATTCTGACCCATCTAGAGTTTATGTCCCATGTAAATATATTAAAGCTTCTTCCTGAAGTTGCCAGGAACCATCAAAGAATTGAAAATCAGATGATGATCAAAGAAGATTGACAGAGAAAGATTGTTTCCGTTGTTGTTACAGGGTATTGACCATACCTATCCCCTATCTCGTCCCCTTCTTGCACTCATACTTATTATCAGTGGATAGCAAGAGAATTTACTTAGACACTCGAACAGATATCTTAGAGATATACCCATTCTAGGGTATACTTCATCCTATCTCTAATGAGTTACCTAATGTGTTATACTACTGAGCTAAAGTTTCAACCTTAAGCTCTGATACCAAAATGTCATGACCCAAATTTCAGCGTTCAAAAATCGACACCCGTACTTCACTTGTACTCGAATGCCGCAGATTCAACCGTTGAAATCTGACTCGTGCCGGAGCTTATAACACTTAAGTACAACAACATAGCGGAAGAAATGATTAATATCATATAATTTCAATGAATACAATATCCAATGATAGACAACAATTTGATACAAATGATATTAACATCAGAGATACAAAAATAACAGCGGAAATAAAACATAGCTGGATGGTCCAGACTTTGCAACCATCGACAGCAGAAAGATAACTCCACTAGAATCACCAAAAGAGTCCAACTACATAATGCAACTGCAACTCCATCTCCAAACTAAAGATAGCTTGAACCATCATCACGATACAATAAGCAAACTAGATAACTCCAGAATGAAGCAAATGTGATCGCCAAGATCTCAAAGGTTTCAAAGATATCGAATCTACATACACTATCATCCACGTTCTGCCATCACGATCGCTAATAGATTAAACTAGCATTTTTCCTAGGTTCCCTGATGTTCCAACCATCATCCCCAGAGATCACGACTCTCGAATTATAACAGTTCATAAGAATTTGACAGAAATGGGTTTTCTATTCAACTCGAATTATCTCAATGTTTCCAAGCTTAAAATTTATGAATTTATTTCCTAAAATCATCATTTCCTATTTTAAATCAGAATTTGAAATCCTAACTTGTATTCATAAACATTGATTTTTTTTAATACATTGACTGTATTGCCAATTTCCCAGATAAATTACCTAATAATTTCCCTAGTTTTTATTTTTAAAATTTGTATTATATCAATAAAAACAATTTTCTTTTAAACATCATAGGTTAAAAGAGATCAAAGGAAAAGGATTAGAATTTTGAACCAAATTTTCAAAACCTGTACACTAAAACAGAAATGTTACTCTTGTGTTTCCCAAACAAGCATACAAAAGGCTCATACATACATTCACACAGGCATCACTCATATCAAATTTCAAAGGGAATCACATGCATTTGTAGATACAACAGATTCAACTCAAGATAGGTCAGTTTTTCTCACCTTTATGTTGAAGACACAAGCAGCAAAAACCTGGAACCGCAATTTGATTTGCTTTGATCTGTTGTTGTTTTTAAATCTGAATTTGTATTTGATTTTACAGGTTGAGTTTATTTTGCATTGTATCTGAGATGATCTCCTTCTTACTTGATGATGACTTCTTTGACTTTACTTTAATTTGAATTTGCCTGCTTTGTAACTGTTTTGCTTAATCTTCTATTTCTAGATTTTTGCTTTGAGGTTGAAATTTTGTTTTCAGGTTGTAATTTGCATTTGCTTTGATATTGAGATAAATTTTTGTTTTTGATTCTTCTTTTTGGTTTATGAATTAATAAAGATGAAAGGTATTGAAACTCGGTTATCTCCTTTTTTTCATGTATGTTTACTAAATTCAAATTAAAAGAGAAATTTATCTTTTGCCACTTGTTCATTTATGAATCCAATTAAGTTACACTTATATTAATTCATGTTACAAATGTCTTTTGTGACCAAATTGTGTTTAACCCCTTTCATTTAATTTATTTATAATTTGTGTTTAAATCCTTGTTAAACTTTAAATTTGTTTACATTTTAAACCTTTATGTTAATTTATTTATAAATCATGCTTTTATAAACATGTCATTTACATATGTATTATATTTTAAACATTTTAAATCTCTATGTTTATAATATTTAAATATAACTTTATATTATATTTCCTATTTATATTTTTAATATAAATAAAATCCATTTTCTTCCACATATGTATATTACAAATATAAAATGTAATATTTTCAAACCCAAGACAAATTTAAATATGTACAACTAATTTATTTCAATTGTAAAGAAAAAGTATTTTAAACCTTTTATTAAATTAAGCAAATTATACTTATATTAATTCAATTTTGTTTCAAATCATTATAAATACAAAACAAGTTTTTCTATTATTAAATTATAGATTTTTTTCCAAATCCAACACACACACACACACACATATATATTCAAAATTTTTATTTTTAAATTTCAATTTCAAAAATTAATACAATCAAACGATATTTTTTATAAATACATATTCATTCCCAAATATTCAAATTAATTCTCTATTAATTCATAATTTAACCAAAATTTTATATTAATTTCCAAATTAAGTAGGCTTTGAAATCAAGAATGTTACAAAACACTTTCATTCAAATTTGAATTTTGAAAATTACGGCCACTATGTTGATATATATATATATATATATATATATATATAGAGTATGTCCACTTACTCTTCACAAAGTAGAAAAACACTTTAAAAGTAATATTTTGAAAATCCGTTTCTTTGTAAAATAATTTGATACTTTGTAGAATCATTTAAATATAGTTTATACACATTTAATAAGGTTTTATAAATAAAACTTTATAAAATAATTTTGAAATTTAGTAAGAGTATTTAATATAAAGTAAATAATAAGTATAAAATCAATATATTTATATATTATAGGTAATTATCAAAATTTAAAATATAAATATCAAAAATAAACATAAGGAAGATATAAATTAAAATAAATATAATAGATTAATAAATGCTTGAAAAATTAATGTAATATCTTTGTAAATATAAAAGGTTAAGAAATTATTTTGAATAGATGTTGAAAATTAGATTATTTTGGAAACTAGGATATTTTAAATATATATAAAACTTATTTGAAATCGAGAGGGAGAGATTAAGAAAGTGTTATCAGGGTTTTAACAAAAATTCTATGACTCTATAACTTACATGGAATATCTTGAAATCCCAAGCTCTTCAATACTCAAGACTTTGCAATGATCATCATCTTGAATCTACTCTTGATATCAACATCTTGAATCTACTCTAGATAATATACAGTTTTCTTAATCAACACCCATCCAATATCCTGCACTATATATTATATATATCTTGATAAAACGTTAGTATTTATATTTTATATAATGTCCAATAGTTGTTATCATCAAAACCAAAACATAAGGTACTAACAATCTCCTCATTTTTGATGATGATAACTCTGTATATAAAATATAATATAACTCCCCTTGGGTTACGAAACTCCCCCTTAATTTGCGTCTAGAATTTATATATTTCTCCCCTTTAATCATCAATAAAAATAACCACCTAAAACTATAACTCTAACTCTAACACAAACTCTTGCTCTAATTCCAACTCTAACTCCACCTAAATAAAATACTAGTTGATATATATATATATATATATTATGTATGTATGTATGTATGTATGTATATAATAGTTATAAAATCAAACCATTCAGATAGATCCACACAAATTAAATCAATCAAATCCAAACCAAATCAAGTATTGTTAGTTATATACAACCAAACCAATTTAAACATGACATTTCGGGGAACTTCAACCCATCCATCAGTGCCAAAGATTGGATCTGCTTTGATAGTATCCCAGTCTTTGTCTTCTTTGTTGAACATAGACTCTGGATTGGTGGTTGGTTCTTCTTTGTTGATAGCACACTCTAGATTGTACACTCTGGAGTGGGTAGGTATATATAGAGGTAAGAAGTCATTTGAAATGAATTGTTGTTTGGTAGTTAATATTTTTTCAATTTTAAAATTTTGAAATCTGGCTGTTGTATGTCGACATACATGATTTACAAATGTCAACATATGCTACATATTTTCAAAACTACCTTTTTTTAACAATTCTATTGTTTTGGCTTATATTATTATATTTGTAGGACTTTCCAGAGATAATTGATGATGTATAATAGCAAAAAATAAAATGTTCATTGATAAAAAGGATGAGTACAAGGAATAAAAGAAAGATACATGAGATTCAACATAAACATAAAACTACAAAATCCAAATACAAAGATAGCTTAAACAAACAACTAGAAGAATGAAGAACCACCAAGCTTGTAGATGATCTTTTCAAAGAATTTATCCATTATTGGAAATTGAGGTATATCACTTTCAGAATGATTTCTTAAGCCTTCTTTTGTTTTGAATGATGTTCTCTTATTTCTTAAGAAGATTTTTGTTGGATGGATTATGTGCATATTGATACTTTCTAAGGAAGTTGTCGGAAATTCTTTACCGTTCGATCTTTCATGATTAATGATGGACAATTCAAGTAATAGCCCAAGGATCACCAGTACCGAACATTTCACAAACAAAGCTTAATATGATTTTTTTGTTTGTTTAAGATGACGTACCTTGATTAACATCGGAAGATGTAATGGCTGTCATCTTCTTCTTCTGACTTCTAATAATTACTCTTCTTCTTAGAATTCGGTTTCTCTCTCTAACCCTATTTCGTTATATGTTTCTTGATGGAGAAGAATACATCTATATACCAGGAGAGAGAGGACCCAATCCTTTATATGACGTTCAACTCTAATTCTGGTACGTCCATCATATACCAATTCAACGCTTAAGATTAATCATAGGCCTAATGTTCTAATTATAGAACGGTATATTTATGACTTAATTAATCGGGTCACATTAAGATTAGAAACCGCATAACATTAAAGGTAAATGAAACGTTCTATTTATGACCTAATTAATAGGGTCATATTAAGATTAGAAACTGCATAACGTTAAAAGTAAATGAAACGATTGCAGTTTCTAATAGCAGTTTTCTAACATTCTCCCACTTAACCCGATTATTCATAATATCAAGTGTTGAACATCATACTATGATAAATTGCTGAGAGTTATGGCGGTTGTGCATTATTAATTCAATGCATTCCCTTCCATATACTACAATACCAGCAATCCATCATTTTATACTCATAATTTATATAAAATAACACAATGGTCCACAAAATGTCTTATATCATAATGATTAAACATAATATCTTTATAAGACTCTTTCTTGTTTAAAATTACATAAAGTACGTACTACCACATTAAAACAAGACACACATAATTGTATATCAAAAACACACATAGGAGCTCAGAATGTCACACATCAATTATTATTAATACAACCAAGACCCATTCTTTGAACATGTTCCTTAAATTGTCTTGGCTGTAACCCTTTCGTCAAAGGGTCTGCAATCATAAGTTCTGTCCTGATGTGCATGATTGACACTCTTTGTTTCTGAACCTCATCTTTCACAACAAGATGCTTTAGTTCCATATGTTTGGCACCTTTAGAGTACTTGTTGTTTTTTTAGAAAAACACTGCTGCAGAGTTATCACAATAAATTTTCAACGGTTTGCTAATGGTGTCGACAACCACGAGTCCTAAAATAAAGTTCCGCAACCATAATGTATGAATTGTGGCTTCATAACATGCCCCAAATTCTGCCTCCATAGTAGATGAAGCAACGATAGTTTTTTTCGCACTTTTCCATGATATGGCTCCTTGAGCAAACATAAACAGGTAACCAAAAGTCATTTTTCTAGTATCGATGCATCCAGCAAAATATGAACTGCTATATCCAATCACCTCCAATTCATTATATCTACTATACATGAGCATGTAATCTTTCGTACCTTGTAAGTACCTTAACACTTTCTTTGCAGATTTCCAATGTTCCCTTCCTGGATTACTTTGATACCTCCCTAACATACCGACCGCAAAACTGATATCCGGTCTAGTACAGATTTGAGCATACATTAGGCTACCAACTACAAATGCATACGGAATTGATTCCATTTCCCTTCGTTCAACATCATTCTTAGGACATTGCATGAGATTGAATATATCACCTTTTCGTGTAAGAACTTTCCCAGGTGAACATTTACTCATTCCAAATCTCTCTAGAATCCTTTCGATATATCATTTTTGAGACATTCCCAATATTCCTTGTGATCGATCATGAAATATTTCTATTCCAATCACATAGGATGCCTCTCCCATATCTTTCATTTCAAAGTTCGTTGAGAGAAATTCCTTAGTCTCATGCAGTATGCTTAAATTATTTGCAGTAAGCAAGATGTCATCAACGTAAAGGACTTGATAAATAAACTTACTCCCATTGATCTTTTGGTAAACAGTGATCAACCGTATTTTCCTTAAAACCTAAAGATGTAATAATGGTATTGAACTTTATATACCATTGCCGGGATGCTTGTTTAAGCCCATATATTGACTTCTTAAGTTTACACACTAATTGTTCTTTACCTTTTACAGAAAAACCTTCAGGTTGATCCATATAAATATCCTCATCAAGATCTCCATTCAGAAAGGCTGTTTTCACATCCATTTGATGCAATTCCAAATCATAATGTGCTACTAATGCCGTTATTATTCTTGGTGAGTCCTTTTTCGAAACAGGAGAAAATGTCTCCTTGTAATCAACACCATCTTTCTGAGTGTAACCCTTAGCAACAAGTCTAGCTTTATACCGCTCGACATCACCACTAGAGTCGTGTTTGGATCTAAAAACCCATTTGCATCCGACTCTTTTACAGCCATGTGGTAACTCAACGAGATCCCAAACTTCATTCTGTTGCATGGATTTTAGTTGTTCTTTCATGGCATTAATCCATTCCTTTACTCTTTACTTTCTACAGCATGTGAAAATGAAACTGGGTCCTTATTGATTCCTATATCATAATCTAATTCTTGCACATAAACCATATAATCATTAGAAATAGCTGACCTACGATCTCTTTGAGATCTTCTTAATGCTACTTGTTGTGGTTCATGCGTATCAGCATTATGTAAGTCATTTTCTTCAGGAAGTACTTCTTCATTTATATGTTGTTCATCATCATGCTGTTCTCCAACAGCTGGAATAACATTTGGAGTAATAGTAGATGGAGGGACTATTCTAGGCAATGTAACATTTATCCTTGTATCCTTTATTTCCACTATCTATTCTAGTACTCCCACTGACTTCACCAATCTCAATGAATCTTGCATTACCAGTTTCTATAATTCTTGGACTATGATTAGGACAGTAAAACACATATCCTTTAGATTTTTCAGGGTAACCTAAAAAATACCTACTAATCGTTCGAGAATCTAATTTCTTTTCATGTGGATTATAAATTCTCGCTTCCGCTGGACAACTCCAAACATGCAGGTTTCTTAAGCTAGGTTTCCTGTTAGTCCATAATTCAAAAGGGTCTTTTGAACAGCTTTACTAGGAACCCTATTCAACAAATAATTAGCGGTTTTGAGAGCATACGACCACAAATTCTTAGGTAGTATAGAATCTGACATCATACTCATAATCATATCTATTAACGTCCTATTACGCCTTTCTGCTACACCATTTTGCTGTGGTGTTCCTGGCATTGCGTATTGCGCACATATGCCATGGCTTTCGAGGAATTTTGCAAATGGACCTGGACACTGGCCTGACTCATTATACATGCCATAATATTCACCATCTCTATCAGACCTTATGATTTTCACCTTTTTATCTAATTGCCTCTCAACTTCCTTTACAAAAGTCTCAAGGACATTCACAGATTGACATATTTCATGAAGCAAATAGACATAACCATAGCGGGAAAAATCATCAATAAAAGTGATGAAATGCTTTTCTCCATTAAAGGTTGGAGTGTCCATAGGTCCGCAAATTTCAGTGTGTATTATTTCGAGAAGCTGGCTGCTTCTAGTGGCTCCTTTCTTATTGTGTTTGGTTTGTTTACCTTTAATACAATCCACACATAATTCTAGATCATTAAAGTTCAAATTTGACAAAATTTTATTACTTACTAATCTCAACATTCTTTCTTTGGATATGTGACCTAGTCTTTTATGCCATAAGAAAGCAGAATTTTCATTCAACATGCTACGTTTGCATCCAACATTAATTATTACATTCAGCAAGGAATTCGCATATGTGTCATTTAGTTTCAATTTATATAAACCATTAATTAGAATACTAGAACCAACATTATCAGTATTCTTATATAAATCAAAACAACCAGATCCAAATGTACATCTAAAACCAGAAATATCCAACTTACTTACGGAAATAAAGTTTCTAGATAATGAAGGTACATAAAGGGTACTATACAATCTATACATATCCACTTTCTAGAATTAGACGATAAGTCCTAATGCCTTCTATTGTGGATTTCATTCCGTTTCCCATAAAGAGAAAATGATCTTCATTTGGATTTATGGTTCGGATCATAAAAAATCCCTTTCTTTTCAAACCAAGCTATCCTTTCCGGACAGCCATTTTGATAATGTCCTTTCCTTTTACAGTAATGACATCGAACATCCTTTAGTTCCTTCTTTTCCTTATCCTGCCCATTCTTAGCAGGTGCCTTTTTCTTCTTGAAATGACTTGATTTTCCATTCTTTTCTCTACCAGCTTTATTACTCACAAAACTTACTGAGTGATTCACTTGATTTTTCAAACGTTCTTCTTCCTTAACAAGTCTATTGGCCAATTCATTAACATTCCACTTATCCTTTATAGCGTTATAGTTAATTTAAAAAGGTCCATATTCAGACGGCAGCGAGTCCAGGATAAACTGGACAAGAAAAGAATCCTCTGCTGTAAGTCCAAGAGAGTTTAACCTTGCTGCAAGATTAGTCATCTCTATAATATGCTCTTGCATAGTTCGCGACACATCAAACTTCATGTTTGTGAATTCTGCCATAAGAGTACCAGCGAGTGACTTATCAGCTGAACGAAAACGCTCTTCCACAAACTGCATATATTCCTTAGCACTTTCTGTTTGCGGAATTGTTGACTTGATGTTGTTAGCAACATTCATCTTAATAAACATGAGGCTCAATCTGTTACTGCATTCCCATGCTTTATGTTGTGATTTTTCTGTCTCGGTACTAGCTGCTTAAGAGCAACAGGTTTATCCTCAAGGAGTGTCAAGTCAAGATCCTGAACACCTAAATGGAAATTGAGTTGTTCTCTCCGTTCAGAAAAATTAACACCAGTGAACAATGTAACAGATGAAGTATGTGTATTCATGGATACTACTGCAAATTAAAAAAAAAATTGAAATAACTATAAGCTCATAGCTAACGCGATTTAGATATGTACATAAAAGTATAATATAGCACTCCTTTGGGTAGATACTATCTTATACTTAACATAATTAAATACCAAAACATATGTAAGTAAAAAATATATTCAATTAAATAAAACTGACCTCTTTGGATGATCAATATTTATTTACTCAAGATATATATTAAACCTCATCATGTCAACTAGTTAAAGAATAAGAGTTTCCTTTGGGTAATTTTTCAGGTTCTACCATTAGTGATGCCAGTTTTTTTGGTATTGTTATAACTGACAATTTCTACCAATAATCATTATGTCACTTATGCACTAAATGATTATTCTGATTTTGACACTTTGGTGATTAACAAAATCATAAATCTCATGTGCATAATTGACTTATAACACATACTCGATTAAATATCATGAGTAAAGCATAGAACAAATCAATTGCAATCATAGGAAATATTCAGTTATTGATTGGTGGCTTTGATACCAAATGTCAGAAATTCTTTACTGTTCGATCTTTCATGATTAATGATGATCAATTCAAGTAATAGCCCAAGGATCGCCAATACTGAATATTTCACAAACAAAGCTTAATATGATTTTTTTTGTTTAAGATGACGTACCTTGATTAACAGCGGAAGATGTAATGGCTGTCATCTTCTTCTTCTGACTTCTAATAATTACTCTTCTTCTCAGAATTCAGTTTCTCTCTCTAACCCTATTTCTTTATATGTCTCTTGATGGAGAAGAATACATCTATATACCAGGAGAGAGAGAGGACCCAATCCTTTATATAACATTTAACTCTAAATTTGGTACGTCCATCATATACCAATTCAACGCTTAAGATTAATCACAGAGCTAATGTTCTTATTATAGAACGGACTATTTATGACTTAATTAATCGGGTCACATTAAGATTAGAAACTGCATAACGTTAAAGGTAAATGAAACGTTCTATTTATGACCTAATTAATAGGGTCATATTAAGATTAGAAACTGCATAACGTTAAAAGTAAATGAAACGATTGCAGTTTCTAATAGCAGTTTTCTAACAGAAGTATCCTCCTCCTCTTCTTGTTCTTTGTCCATGACTTCCATTTCCTATTCCTCTTCCTACTCTCTTTTATTTCTTGCTCATCTTCCCAATCCAAACTTTGTTCCTTTTCCGCAAGAATTTCATAAGGCTCGAAAAGGGTGAATTACACATAAGTGAAATGTTGATCTTGCCAAATATTTTTCGAGGAACTGTTTCCTCTCCGTTAAGGTTAACACCAAAATAATTGAAAACACGAGTAAGATACACACCATTAAGTTGTGTGTTTTCATGTTTAGAAATATTTTTAGAAAAATGATCATCCAAAATGACTTAAGACCAATTTACGTCATATCAGCCATAAATAGTGATTAGAGCTTTGAACACCTTTTGTGTCGGGTTATTAAAATTACCCGTTCTAGCAGTGATACCTTATTGCAAAAGAAGGCTCAAAATTCTTGTTTTTGGATGCAAGTTTTTGTTTCTAAATTCAAAATCAGCGTCACTTTCAAAAATTTCATGGATTACTTCGTGATTTTGAAAATCAATTTAAAAAGTCAAAATGTTCATTCCACTAGATTTGCATCCAAGAATGTAACCCAGAAGTTCACAATTTAAAATAATCTATATCCCATGCCACTTCTCTAAACTCTCCTTCTCTTCCATCATAAAACTTTTCCTTTAAATTTGCATAAAACATCTTCACCAATTTTGGATAACAAATGAAATTATTTTGAAGAGCATTGATTAAATCAAGAATTTAATTTTGCAAAGAAATATTAAAGTGATCATAAGTAGGAAAATCTTCAAAAATAGAAAATCTTCAAGGAAAGACTTTTCCGGAAGATATATACTCGATATAGGCTTGCATGGCTTCCTGGTCATTAAAAAGATATTCTTTTATTTTCTTCGAAGCCTCATGTTTTCCTTAGTATTGCTTGAGGATGCCATTGAGGAGTAGTTTGAAGAGAAAATGGAGTTTATGATTTTTGAATTCGAAAATGAAAGTGAAAAATAAATGGATGGAGATAGAGTAAATAAATAGAGAATCAAAGGATATGTTTTCTAGTGAAGTGACATTTTTCAGAACATAAGAGTTGGTGAAAAGGTGGAGAGAAATTCAAATTTTGAATTTAAAACTGAAATTCAAAATCTACCTACATATGTCCAAATATGTGACATACGCATGTGGGGTATGTCAACATATAGGTCGAAATTTTCAACAAAAAATGAAACTACAAGAAATAATTACTATTTATCTATATTTATAATTATCTTATATTTTTTTAATATATACAATAAACAATTTGAAAAATATATTCTATATTATTTTTATCTAATATTTTATTCATATATATATATTATTTAAAATATATGCACACATTATTCAACTAATATTATTACTAATCTATAGGTTATTCCCAGCAATCAAAAACTAATCAACATAGAAAAATTCAAGATATTAATTTAAAATCGTACCTATTTTAGTCCCGTTTCTCAAGACTTCGCATTAAATGTCATTTTGAAGCATATGAAAGCATTCTCCGTGTCTACTTCACTATCACTTAAGGAAGTATCTGAATCGTCTATTGTTGCAGCATAAGCCCTTCTCTGTATTCAAGATGAATAAGTATTTGGTGTAGTTTTCAGTTTATCAGGATGGGGATTCATTTTAAATGGCCAAATTCATTGTAGTATTTCACCTAATGCCATTTCCGCTTCCACTTCTACTTCTTGGAATTTTACTGTCATTTCTTTTAAAATTATTCGTCTTCTTATATTTTAGAAAATTTATGAAATTCCTTGTCATGAAAGCAATTACTTCCTCGTCATTGCTGTCTGAAACCAGATTATTCATCATTGAAGCTATATATTTCTTCTATATTGCTTTGCTTTCTCTCCTGCCCTGCATTTGTGCTCCAAAAGACATTTAATTGCCAATTAACTCTTTAATTCGTAGAGTGCTAATGTCATTAGCCTCTTCGATTGCAAGAGTCTTTCGATCCCATTTAGAACTAAGTGAATTGTGGATTTTTCTAACTTGATCCTCCTCGGAAATTTTTGTACCCAGTGCAATAAGTGGGTGTACTGTATCTTGGAATCTACTATACATATCAGATATGGATTCATTTGGAATTTTTTTGAATAATTGAAACTAGTTTGTTAACATGGAAATTTTGGTCTGTTTAGTCGTACTTATGCCTTCATGTGTAACTTGCAAGTTTCTTCAAATTTCAAACGTAGACTTACACTTAGTACTCTATTAAATTCATTTCTATCTAGTGAACAAAATAGTATATTCATAGCCTTAAGTCACTATATGCAACTACTTTTTAGTCAAAAGTCCACTGTAAAAATTACTCTTGAGTTTAGTGTACTATGTTTGTGTGATATTCCAAGCATCAAAACCAATTGAATGTAAATAAATTTTTGTTCTACATAACCAATATATTTAATTACTGGAGGTCTACCAGTACATTGTTCTTCCATAAGTGAGTTACTAACAAGTGTATTAATAGTGTTACAAATAGTACTAGTACCGGTGTTGGTAGCCATTAAATGTTTTTCAAAAAATCTTATGATGAATACTTTGAAAACCAATGCACCGATACCAAATGTGAGTCAGCGGATTATATGAATATTGTTTAAATTCTTTAATATTCTAAATGGAACGATGTAATTAATAATCAAAGAATCAAAGTGCAGATAAGAGTAGATGCAGTAAAAGTAAAAAGGAAAGAATACACTAGGATTTTATTCTAGTACGGAATTACCCAACATTCAGTCTCACACAATTCCTAGTACACATATTTTTCAACTAATAAATGCTAATTCAATCTTGATTTTAAGGGTACAAGACACATCCTCTAAAATCCTAATATCTGGGGAGAGTCACTGGATTTTCGAGCTACAAGCACACCCACCAGATTATTGAGCTACTTAGCACACCCAATTGACTTTACGGGTTACAATTATACTTACAAGTATAACAGTACGATTTGATATAGTTTTACAAACTCAGATGTTCGATATGGATTATAATTGATCTTATAATTCTCGAATAACACTTTGATATCGATTTGAGTAAGTGAGATGAGAGAGATCAGAGAGTAAATAATGGAGAATAAAATTAATTGTGTTTGAATTTGATTCTGGTTGAATTCGAGAAGAATGTAAGTAGAAATTGATGTAGAAATCAAGTGAGTGGAAAGAGGAGAGAAGAATAAGAAAGTAGATGCTAAAAATTCGTTTGGAAGTCTAGTATTTATATGGAAAAAAAGGTCATATTCATTCATGAAGAGATAGATCAAATGACACTTCCATTCAAATTTGAATTTTTAAAATTACGGCCACTATGTCGGCATACATGGATAGAGTATGTCGACGTACTGTTCACAAAATTGAAAAACACTTTAAAAGTATTATTTTGAAAATCCGTTGCTTTGTAAAATAGTTTGATACTTTGTAGAATCATTTAAATTTAGTTTATGAACATTTTAATCAAAATATAACTTAATAAAAATTTATAGTTTTAAAAGATTTAATAAGAGTTCTTCATAGAATGTAAATAGTATATATAAATCAATTTATTTATAAATTATAAGTAAATACCTAAAATCAAAATATGAATATCAAAAAGTAAAAATAAGGAAGATATAAACTATAATACCAAAAAATAAAATAGATTAAAAATATTTAAAAACCTAATATAATATCTTTGTAAATACAAAAGATTAAGAAATTAATTTGGGAAATATTTTGAACAGATGTTTGAAAAAATTACTTTAAAAATAGGATATTTGAAAAATATTTAAAAACTTATTTGATAAAGAGACACAAAGAGAGAGATGAAGAAAGTGCTATCAAGATTTTAACAAAAATTCTATGACTCTATAACTTATCTAGAATATCTTGAAATCGTGAACTCTTCAGTACTCATGAGTCTTCAATTATCATCATCTTGAATGGACTCTTGATATCGACATCTTGACTCTACTCTTGATACTGTACAGTCTTCTTAATCCATACATGCTTTATACCCTGCACTATATATATATTGATAAAACATAGTATCCATATTTTATATAATGTCCTATAGTTGTTATCATCAGAACAAAAAACTGAAGTATAAAACAGAAGTAAATAATTAGACATGCGATAGAAATGATTCAATTTGATCGAATGAGTGAGTATATAGGAAAAAATCTCCATGCACCTAATATGCGTAAAGGTTCAGTCTCAAAGGTCACTCCTCCTTATATACGTAACGATGTATTGACAAGGAGTAATGGAATTTGCTTGAAAAAGCACGATCAATAATGAGTGAAGTTGAGTTAAATTCTTTCTATAAGGTGTGCACTTAAGAGTAGCATAGAAGCTTAAAAATAATAACATCCATTGAATAGTTGTGGCATGTAATAATTGCACATAGGCGGTCTTGTATAAATTGCCCCAAGAGAATTTTAGGAACAATAGTCAGTAGATGACTAATTTATGTTGCGAATATAAATATACTGTGAACTAATGCTAAATCGGTTTTATATAAGGAAATTCACAAAATGCTAGCGAATGCCCGCTCCATTGCACCGAGAAACAACTATTGTTTCAAGAAATACCAACTACATGGTGAAGGGATTTCTTTATGAAATTATTGGTGTAAAATTAATTTGGATTCAATCGAATGATAAAACTATTGCAAGGGATTAAATGAAATCGACTACACATATTGAACACAGAAACATTAGAATGTCTAATGAGTATTCTTCGAAATTATAGAGATACTGTAAGTTTCTTGTTAATATCAAGAATAAATAATCATCGGTTGTTTTATTAAGCTATTAAGACTATTGACTCTGTGATATGGTACGATGTGCAAATCCAAAATAGATTCCAAGTACGTTATCTGATTTTAATAGTTATGTCTAGAGGGATATGGTCCATTGTCTGCAAATGTGTCTTTATGAGAAAGGAAAATGCAGTTGGAATATAGTGAGCCACATTGATAAGAATATTACCATGAATTTCAATTATTGAAATTAATGTAACAGATTCACCATTCATGTGCTTAAGTTAGTTTGGATTTTACTCACAAAATTATCGCTTAGTATGACTTTTTGTTTTGGTTATGTTGAAAAATAAAGCTATAATTATAGATTTAGACTAGTCTATTTGCATATAACAACCAATGTGTCTCGAAGTCAGTGGGAGCAATATTGATTATATAGATTTATGAATATGATTTGAGAATGGATATGAAAGTATCATTCTAATAAGCATCAAAATATAACAAATGTTTTTGATAGATTTATCGAATGGTTTGATTATCAGTTAAAATGCAGAGAAATCAAGTATTCAAAAGAAAGAACGTTAAAATGTACATATATTTTTCTAAATCATAAGTAAACAAAACACTGCTGATTACTAATGATGTACTTATATTAAAATCAGTTTTAATTATTTTAATACTCGATGTTGGATTTGTAAATGATGTCTTTCATAGTAGTTATAAAAGATATTAGGAATGTCCTAAAATGATATGCATGGATACCTTATTAAACTGTTTAATGTGGAACATGTAAGATATATTCATTATGCATTGGTAATAAGAATTACCATACATGTTAGGTTGTCTATGATATCGTGGTTTGTTTATGTATTTGATACATGTAGCAAATATCAAATTGATATCATTAAATTGTAATTTGAAGTGTTCTCGTGTATTTACGAAATATTATAGAATTGTTTATAAAAGACACCAACTCTTTATGAAGGAGTGTTCAAACTTAAAATTTCAAAAGCGGTATTGAGTATAATATGTTTGTATAAATTAAAGTTAAGGATCTTTAAGTTTGAAATGTTCCAAATGAAAGATGTGGCTGATAGTACTTCGAATAGTGCCATAAAAAAGCAATGTATATAAATATAAATGTACAAATTTATAAGTGAATTGAGAGCGATTCCAAATGTTCACCTATAAATATTTTATACGATAACATTGTCATTGTATAGTACATAACAAAATTTAAAGCTTACTGGAAGTCGAGAGATATACTCCTAATTGTTCCACATGATAAAGCTAGTTTATCAACATCGCGGAGAATTGATTGACATAGTAGATAATTGAAACATAATAGCATACCCGTTCACTAAGGGACTGAACTGATTGGTTTTTGAGAAAATAAATTGGAGAGTAAGATTCCATAATTGAACCCAAGTGTAGGTGGGAGATTGATAGAGTTAAGGGTATGCCCTAGAGGCAATTATGTAATTTGTTACATATATCTAACTCGATAACCAATCTTGTTCGAAATAAAAGGTATTTTCTTTCTATTATACACTTGATATAATGTGTGATATTGATTGATTAATTTAATTAAAAGTACTTTTAATAAAAAATCCATAAATGATATGTTTTATGATAGTAGTTACAAAATGTTGTAACCATAAGTAATTTGTCACATTGAAAATAAATATACCATTTTAAATATTCCTAATCAAGATGTATCGAGATTGGATATCAATATATCTATTGAGACTAATGTATGTAAACTCTCCGTATGTTGGGCAATACATTACTCATGGTTGTTGGAGGTATCAAGAGGTTATGTACTAATAGTTATTAGATAACTATGGAATGACCCCCTCGATAGTTTTCTATTTGGTGAACATGACTAAGGTTAAATGGAAAATATCAATGTGACAAAATTACATAGTCTCTTAACTTGAGAATATTATTGATCTTCAATATGGAAGCTCTGCTTTGATTATATTTCAATCAATTGCATAACATCCATCGAACAACGGTATAGGTCGAGTGGAAGTATTGGAAATGGAACACTATTCAAAAGAGGATTCGTCTCCTTTTTTGTGAGGTTTGTATCATGATCAACTAAATTCAACTTAAAGTCAAAATCTTTGGCCAGAGAATTTCATTAATAATAATTTTTATTCTTGAACCAAGGATGTCGCCTTTGAACTTTAGATTTGAATGTGGATAATATTGGAATTCTGGCCATTACCAAATTCCATAAGTCCAAAGTGATATTTTTTTGATGAAGAGAATTGGTGTAAATAAAAGTCACAACCGGGTAATGCTAAATAAATCACAATTGGATTTTACCTAATCCAGATAAGTAATAAATTTGGTGAAAATGTCACATCATCTGCTAAGTGACGTGTAAATCTTAATATCCAGGTAGGCGCAGTCAGAAGATGGTGCAACAAAGGCTATGAGATTGAGGACTAAAATTAAAGAGAATTAGTAAGAAATGACGTAGAATATTGATGCTAAAATATCTCCAACAATTAGCATCTCTAATCACATTAGTTTAGGATCTTTTTTGAGCCTCCATATCTCTCTAGGTCCGCCCTAATTTCCCCTTTCTTAATTTTCTAAGTTCAAATCATTTCCAGTGCTATTCGATAGCCCGTGGTCAGAAGTTAAAGAACTAGTACTCTTTTGGATTGGAAATCATTTCAAGGAGTTTATATCATCATTTCAAGGTATACTTAAAGGCTTTGGTGGTAAGGTATGATCCTAACATGTTTATGAAGATTAATCAATATATATAAAGTTTATTTACTATATATGTTAGTTGTTAGTTAGATTACGATTCTGATATATGAATATATTGTCAAAATTTTAATTGGTTCTATGTATATATGTTATAAGTTTCATTTTTATGTAAATGTTTCTATATTTAGCATGGCTCAATGTTTAATGAAACAATTTTTATTCATTTTAAATAATCTGAAATATAAAATTTATACATATGTGTATAGTTTATATTTTAAATACTATATCATACTTTTATAAAATATGATAGTATAATTTCATACATTAATTTTAACATATATAATAATTTTGGTAGGAACAACATAAATTTTTATTTATATTATTATTTTAAAATGGTATTTATATCAATTGATCAAATAGTATTTATATCTGTATGTGTGTTAAATATTAAGTTTTATATTTTATAAAATTAGGTTATCACTTATTATAAATTTGAAAAACGAAAAAATATTTTTTTTATAATTTTTAAATATTAAATATTGACTGAGGTTTAAAAATTAGATTTTTATTTGGTTTTAAATTATGAAATTATATAATAAAATTTCTAAATTCAAAATTATGATTTGCAATTTATAGGAAATCCAATATTCAAAAATTTAGTTTCAAAGTTATTTTTTATTTTAAAATATTTATGAATGTAATTTAATATATATATATATATATATATTTAGATTTTAAAAGAATTATTTATGGGCCTACATAAGACCTGGTATATATATCTATCAATCATATATTTTGTGTATTTTTAAGTATGAATCTACATTTATTATAATATTATATATACACAAATGAGTATTTAACGTAATACACACATATATATGTGCGTGTGTTAGAAAAATTATTTATATATATGTGCTGATTTTGGTTTCACAAAAAGGGTAAATAATATTTAATCTAATCTATAAATAATTAAAAAATATTTCATATAGATATAAATGTATATAATATTGATATTTTTATATTTTTATTTGTAAATAAATATAAATATATTTGCAATGACCCATAAACTAATCGCTTTGTATTTGGAAATTTAAATCATTTTTAAATATTTAAATAATGGATTTAATAACCAAATAAACATATTTTAAATATTAATTAATGATATTATAATCATTTTCAATTTTTTCTTAGAAACAATACAATCCTTATGCTTCTCACCTAAGCTTGAATGTGGCAAAAAGCGAGGTGGACAAAGCGATTGATTCAGTTGTGACCGATAGATAGAGTACATAGTATGGGGCATGGCTAATATTAACAGAGGGGACGTAGGACATACTTATTGATAGGAATCGCTAGACATGGGAAATTGATTGAAAATGTCAAGGTCGAATGTGAAAAACAAGGAGAGATTGATAATGTTTGTAATGTGGATTTGGTTCGATCACTCTAAAGAAAACCTCACCTTTGACGATAAATGATACAAATCTCTCTTTTCTGCGATTATATTAATAGTATCTCCTTTTTTGAAGAAGTTTTTACTCTCTATAAGGTCTTTATTTTTATTGATAGACTCTATATTTACTTGCTACTTAATTCCGAGTTTCAACCGAATTACTGGAACCTGTTTTACCTTGCTTTTACAACAGATTGATGGTCAGCTTAGCTATGAATTTGACATGACACGGTTCACCCCAAAGAGTCTAAGATAATGAGGGTTTGGCTTGTTGCATTCCCATCTCATTAGGGACAAAATGCACTACACAAAAGGTTTGAAAATGCTATTCCCTCGGATCAGAATTTTACTCTTCATAGGTGTGCTACACATCATACCTATAGCAAAGGCAAGTATTAACCAGGCCGACTTTCCAATTCATGAGATATTTGGTGCGCCAAGTTTTGGCTGAATCTGTGAATTTTGCTGAACTTATTTCATTAACCTCTCATTGATGTATTGTTTGGTGGAGATTTAAATCATAATGTCATTTCCTTGTTCTTGAATAGGTCGAATTCTTTTAGGTTCATGTTCTACTCTAGGAACTAAAATAAATAATTCACATAAAAATTGAAAATGTGACCGAAAAATGTATTTCAAAAATTTGACTTTTCGGCATCGGAAAGTCATCAAAAACATTGTGCACATTTTTGTATCACTCATATACACATGCACATGTTGTGCGATTAGATAATTAATGTGTTAAAGTTAATAATCAAGCTTAGTTTAAATATAAACCTTGATTTAACACAAAATGCACAAAATATATTTTTAAAAAACCTTAGGAAATTAATTAAATAGCCTAACCATACCCTAAATTAGGACCTAAGGGTTGGTGAAAGGAGGGACATAGGGGTGTGCTTGTGTACTAGGAGGGGTTGAGAGGCATGGCTTCCATGTTACATGATAACATTTATACTATTCAAATGTTTAAGGTAATTTAAATAATACTCCACTTCTTTGCCTATAAATACCCACCATCGCCACACATTTTCCACTTTACATATTCATTTCCATCTTCGTTCATATCTCTTTGCGTACATGAACACTTCCATGGCTTCTAAAATTATTTCCATTGTCAAAATCTAGTGAATACACTTTCAAAAATCAAGCTAAATTGCTTACTCCACTTTCAAAAATCATTCTCTACAAAAAAAGATCCTATACCCCCACATATCCATCATGGGCAAGCCCCATATTCTCTAATCCGAGCCTAAAATCCCACAAAAGATCCACTAAAATTGAGCCATTTGCGTAGTAGAGCTTAGATCTTGTTGCATTTGAGAAGTTAGTTAAAGTTCGGGAAAGTTAGTAAGCGTTTTGGCGAGTGAAGCTTCCACCTTTGAACCATAAAGTTTAAAATATTTCCATGCTCATATTTGAGGCAATTAAATGCTTATTTTATAGACGTGATAATGGTTTATCTGATGGATTAGTTTGTTGCTTGAATGTTAGTCGCTTAGGAAAGTTAGTAAGCGAATCTTAAGTTATGTGAAAATTTAGTAGTTAAATCAATCCTGTTGTAGATAAATGCTTGATATATGTTGTACTATTGTAAATCATCACATATATTTTCTCATTCCCTTGCTATGTGATGTTTGGCTGTATTGCAAATGACATGAGCCTGAATTCCGAACCGCCCGTATAGCGATAGTCGCTATATTGGCACTTTTAGAAAATCAACTTTTATCAAAACCATTTGGTTTAATTATCATGCTTGGAATTATTTTACAAGTCAAGCAATTTATTAACGAATGATGTTTTCAAAAATAATTAGTTATTCTAATAATGATTAATTAATTTAAGTAATTATTTAATCAATGAGGATTAAGGTAAACTTATTAATGATCTGTTTTAAATTTAACTAATTATGTAGTTAATGATGTTTTAAATTTGATTAATCCTTTTATTTAATGATGTTTGAAGATAATTATTCTTTTGATAATGATGGATTAATATTAATTAATTAATTAATTAATTAATTATATTTTTGAAATTAATTAACCCTTTTAATAAATGACTTTTAAAGGTTAATAAATATGTTTACCTGATTAACCTTTCCTTAAATAAAATTTCAAATTAACTAATCACTTTTAAAAAATAGTATATATTTATTATATTATTTTATTTAATTAATTATATTATCAATTTATCAAATTAATCATGTCTAAAGGAGATTTACCAATTTATAATTAAAGGTTATTGGAGTAAATCAATTAACTAGTTAATAAAGTTTTAAAGTTAATTTATCAATGTAATAAGGATGTTTTAAGTTGTTAAAAACCTTTTAATGATGTTTCAAAGTTAGTAAACTTGTATAACAAAGTTTTTTAAAGCTAATACTTGTAATGTGAAGCTAAGTACGAATTCAAGTTTTTAAAAGAAAAAAGTTTGAATTGTTTGTAGAAATGAATTGATTTCGGTAAAGCGATTCACTTATATGGAAATGATTTATTTGTATAATTAACACTAAACATTGAAGAAGTAGACTTATCGCTATTTTGAAAGTTAAGAATAACCGTGGGACATGACTTTGAGATAACACTACCTTGACTTGTCCGATATTATTGTTAACCAAGAAATAGTGCAAGTTTGAATTCGATGAGTGGTGGTAAGTATACAAGACTTTATTCCATACTTGATCGTTTTATATCCTCGATAGTTGGTTTCTCAGCTATCGGTTACTTCAACTTCTTTATTATCATTATTCTAAGATGATATGTTGCTCCATTGTGCTTTGTTATCCTTTATCCATAAATGAATGAACCTAAAGCGCAAAAGGACGTCTGGCTATGTGGGTTGCTCCCATTAGGGTATTTTTACATCTCATCTAGGTTGGATTTATTTTTCCATTTAGATGTGGAATATTCGGATTCTCGGTATGGTTTGGCGAGTTCCGGCTGGTACATTTCCAAGAAGTGTCATGGTGTATATGAGCTTCTCAGAAGTATATTATTAGAGGTATTCTTCAAGTGTGGTGCACCTTTCAAGTCATTTATTGGATATTTTCCTTTTCTTATTTGATTCGAATCTTTAAAATTATTTCTTTATTTGCATCGGGAAGATTCAACCACTCTTCGTTGATACGATCATGAAGTGTGTTCTAGATTTATGCTAATTGGGTTGCAAATTGTTTAGCATTCATTTGGAATGCCCTAATTTGATTTGGAATGTAAATTTCTATGTTTTAATTTATAGGAAGTGTTAAATATACAATTAATTGTATCTATTTCAAATAAATTACTATGTATAAAAAGCGCGTCACTTGGAATAACAAGGGATTTGCTTGAAAGAAAGAGATATATAAAGTACAGATGTTCTCAGTAGTTTACACTGTCTAGCTTAATAGTTTCTTTCCGGGGAAGGATATTTCCAATATATTAAAATGAGAAAACCAACATTCTTTGTAAAATTTATAGATAAGTGTATATTCTAAGACTCCAAATCGTAGAAATTAAAGAGTTATATATATATATATATATATATATATATATATTATATACATGTATAACCGTGTTTACTAGTTAAAATAATATATACATAAAGTAAAGGATAAAGTGTAATAAGTAAATATACATCGGTACTCGTATTAATTAACAATTAGAATGTTTAAAGATTAATAACGTAATAAATAAAAGGGTTAGGAGGTTGCAGTAAAAAAGGGCAATAACTCCAATATTAAGGGATAATGTGTAACAACCCGGTATTTCGTACCGATTAATTATCGTCTCTGGACGATTACCTTTCTCAGCTAATTGCTGTTTTGAAATTTTTAAAACCAGTTTGAAACTCTTTTGAAAATTTAATAGTGGTCCATGTTTCTTATTTTTTTAATGGGCTTTGAATTCTCGGCCCACGTTTTCAATTGTTGGCCGTGATAATTCGCTAAGTAAAAACCCGTTCCCCTTTCATTCATTTCTCTCATTCGAAAACCCTACCTCAAAACGAACGAGCGAATGGCGGCTCCAAAATCGTTCGTCCCTCTTCTCCAAAGCTAGGGCGCGTTCAGAGTCGAAGATACTGGCTTCTTCAATTCAGTCGAATTCGACTTCATGGTACTGGGAGTCTCCGATCGATCGACCGCTTCAGCAGCTAGGGCTTAACTTCGTTTGATTCTTCGATTTGCTTCGGCCTCGACTTCGACAGCTTCATTCGTGGCAGAGGTGAGTAAATATTATTACTCACATCCAACTGAAATCATTCCACTTTGTTTGCTTATTCTGTTTTCAATTGTCTCGGCCTCGTCTTGATTTTTTTTGTTATCGATGTTGATTTTGTGACCTGATATTCTCGGCATTGATTTTTGTTTGATTGTTTTGCTGAGATGTTGATTTCGTGACCTCCACTGTCTCGAATTCTTTTTGATGATATTGATTTTTTTTTGTGGACTTCGTATTTTCTGTCTTCGTTCTCTCATTGTGCCATGTTTGTTGTTTGCATTGCATCACCACTGTTGCAAGCGTTCTCTGTTCATACCTATATCATGCTTGTCGATGCCGTTGAGCTTTTGCCAAATCAGGTGTACTGACTTGAGTCTGGTTTGTTTGGTGGAAATCGTTCTGGTGTAGTTGTACAATTGTGGCCTCATTTCAGATCACCGATCTGTACTAGGTTGCATTAAATTTAGGCATACTTGGTGTCTTGATTTCATTTTTAACTCTACTGGAATTAGTTATTGTGATGCCGTATTTTTGGTGTCTACACTCATTCGACTTTATGTTTTGTTCACCTGATGGCTTCAAGACTGATCTACTTTGTTACCTGAATTTGCTTAAGTATATGTAGAACAGTTACATATTTGGATTTGCCATGTTGAAGTAGTTTTGGGTGCTATCATTTGGTAGTTGCTGTTAACATGCATCACTGGTGCATGTTGCCGTGACATTCCCTCATTTTGGTACAATCAATGTGCCACTGCCTGGTGGTTGCCTTGCCCACCTGTAGTACTGCTTTATGTCAAACTTGATGATGCCTTTATAGTCTGTTTACGGTCAGCACTCCACTGCCATTATGTCATCCAGTTTGTATTTATATTTCATCAATGCTTGTTGTTTGAACTGCTGCACTATATGTTGTGGTTGATTCATTTATGCATCTCTGACTTTCCCACTTACTTCTTGACCTGTAGCACTATTTTTAGTGCAGCTGTGTTATTTAGTTCACTGTATCATATAATATTTTCTAACCATTGCTTGGCTTTGTAGCCTTTCACATCGGCTTGCACTAGAATGTGCAGCCTAGTAGCTTGCTGGTGATTTTCTTGTGACTGCAACCTTGTTGCAGCCTTGCCTTGTATTCGCAAGGTGTGTACATTGCTATGTGCACTTATGTCCATCCTTGCATTTGACTGGATATTAAATTTATAGAATTGAATCCGAGATGTCGCAGTCTCTGTTTTCTGTTAGTCGTTATGAACTATGGTTGAGACTTAGTTACATATCTTGACCATTTTACTTGAACTACAGTTGTGTTGAACCCGACTCTTTCTTGGGTTTGACCCTGTGTTCGTTGGCGAGTTTCCACTAAGTCTTTGTGAAATTCCTCACTGTTGTGACGAGGCAGTGCACGCGTGCGTGCACTGCAGTCACACAGTAATGACAGTTTTAAATTGATGTTTTAATTTCTTGAATTGTTTTATGTGTTCAATTCATATTCTGGAATTGATGTTTTTATTGGGTTTCCAAATCTTAATCGATTTCATTCGATTCTATTCATGTCTTCGTAAGTGAATTCTTGTGATTGATTGTTTCTACAATCATTTTTGTGTTTCATCACTTTTTCGTGATTTTCATTGATGTGTTTTATCAATCTTTGGACATTGGCGAATTTGCATGTTATCACCTTTCTAGGTGAACTTGGATCTTTGAGAAGATTCTTATGATATTGATTTATCCATTGTTGATTTTTTTTCAATTGCATACTTATCATAGTATGATTTTATGGTTATTATACAGTTATGCCATACCTTTTATCCTACATCATGTCATCTGATATTTTCAGTTAGACTGACCCGGGTATTATCTTCTTTTGAATATAATACTCGGGTCAGACCGAGTATTTACAGGTTGTAGATTTTTAGCTTCGGGTTGCTGCTTGAGCTATGAAGTCCTTTCATATCTTTTGGAGTAGTCGTCATTTGTAGTAGTCAATGTAATTGTATAGGAAGATATGTATTCATGCATGTTGTATACGAAAATGTAATTGTATATGTAACTTCCTGAGTCGACTGTTGTAGTTGTATCACATGTACCGTGTCAAATGTATTGTAACTGACATCAGTTATTATATATATGAGACTTGTTTTATCTGTGTTCCGTATCTGTGTTATTAGTTTATATTTACTGTTCTAAACTATTACGAACCATCGTAGTTCGTTTTATACTGGAATTGGGGTATGTCGATGGGAGAAAATAAGAAAAGAATATACATATTTACATATCACTCCCATCGAGATAACCAATACTAGTGTAAGGCCAACTATTGATGGCCGCTCCTCAACAGCCTTATTCTCCGTGCTAGTTGACAGCACTACACCGTAGTGTCCTTGGCTAGCGTGGGTATAGAGGTGGGGCGTCACATATTGATTGCAATATTAGTAGGTAATATATATTCAGTTAACAGAAAGTTAAAGAAATCATATAGGGAACCAAATGCATTTAATGTGATTAATTACAGAATTAAACATGACATTTATAGAGAAAATGTAATAGACATAATAAGTTAGATTTAAAACGAATAAATAAATGTCATCAGCGATTGTCAAGTTGAAAAATAACGACCATTTTTACATGAAAATTAATTAAAATTAAAGAAATAGATGACATTTAAGTGACATAAATGGAAATGAAGAATAAATGAACTAAGCGTATAAGATTAATAATGAATACTAATAAATGAACTCAAGAGACCTAATTGTTACGATATTGGAAATTGTATGACTTTAGTGATAGTTTAAGAGAAGGTTGGAAATATCATACGCGTAAGTGAAATTAAATGAATAATCTTGTTAATAGTATACATAACACTTACGGCATAAACTAGCATTATGGATAAAGTGTTTAATTTACCCATCATCAGAGCATTGTTTTGACCCATTTCTCATTATAACCCATACGATAGATTTAGAGGGATAGACTATTAGTGCAAGATGGGAATGATGGATGGGGAGGTCTTCTCATTCATGCTTGGAACTGACAAAACAACTAGATATATAAGGAATAATATTGATTCTAAGGTAATAGCCTTAGTAAATACATATTTTATATTATATTTAGATATATAAGGAACAATATTGATTCTAAGATAGTAGCCTTACTAAATATATATTTTATATTATATTTTACTATTTCACTATGAGTTCAAATAGATAGCTATACGATATACTTATGTTTATTACAAATTACCAACACCAACAATCCATGCCTTAATGGACTTGTGTTTTTAATTCAATCGAAAATCAAGCCATTAAGGTTCGGGTTGTTATAGTTTGAACTTGATATGATTTTGAGGCCTATATGGAAGCCAACTATAGCTGGCTGTAGAAGAGCACATGGGGCCGCCCAAGTGATGGGGTTAGGCTTTGAATTTAAAAGAGGAGAAAAGGTTAGAGAAAATTAAGGGCCCAAATCCACATTTTTCTCCTTAGCGTCTCCTCTATTTAAGACTCTCCAACCCTCATTTTATTGGAGACTTTTTTTGGCCTCTCCACTTAATTAAATCAGGTTGCCACTCCTCCTTTTCCATATCTCAAATTATCAAGCTTTAAAACATCATATTAAGCACAATTCAATTGTTGATGGTACCTGCATTCGATAAGGTAACTTCTTCTGGACATAGAACTCAATTCACGGAGTTTAGATTTAATGTTGCAAGGTTTACTATCTAGGAAAAAAGCAAAGATATATTCTCATTTATAATTTTATTATATATATATATATATATATATATTAATCATTATGCCATATATAAATATCAGGAATCTGCATATATTAGTGCTTTCACTATAGGATGGTTTGTATATGTATATATGTTTGCCTAAAAAGAAAACAACACCATATGTATAAATATCATAAAGCTCATAACCATACCAGAAACTAGTTTTTTATTTCTTTATTATATTAGTAATTTTTTTATATAATGGACAAAATAATACAATATAAATAAATACATAATGTAAGTTTTTGCATATATATTTCGCACGAAAATATGTATAGTGCTCGAATTTGAAAATAAATTTTTATTTTTTAAATTTATATTAAAATAATATTATTTAAAATAGTTAAATTCGTTACTTTGTTTAATTAAATATATATGTTTGTATGTATGTATGTATATATAACAAATACACTAAAATTATATTATATACTTGTAATCACTGTAATATAAAGTGTAATTATATAAAAATATTTTCAAAAGTTTCATTTTTGAACGCTACAAGATCAACAATGCTATGAGCTTGGGCTTCTGTTGCGACATAAAGACATCTCCCTCCATGTCTTCGGATATGACCCATAAAGGGTTATCTGTTCATTGTACATAAACCTTTGTGAGGCTTTCACGAAGTCTGAGTAGTTCTTCCACTTCCAAGATAAATTCCCCTGCTTGTTCCTCATAAAAAGAAATCGTCAAAATTAATAATTTTATTGTATTTATATAATTCCACATGAAATTTAATGACAAAACCTAAAAATGATACATATATAACGTGGTATAACTGAGAGCAATTTAAAAACATACTTTAATTAAAATAATTACATATATTTATTTATGTGCTATATATATATAAAAATCTTTTAAATATTATTTAATTTGAAAAAAATAATATATATATATCTGTGTGTGTTACTTTATAATTTTAAAATATTATATATATATTTCAAAATTAATTTATTGCAATAAACTTAGAATTGTTTCAAAATACATATTAACATTTAAATCTAATTTTATTATATTAAATTGTGTTAATTAATGTGTGTGCGTGTGTGTAATTTTATAATACTTTATATTTTATAATTAATATTATGGCATATAATATTGCATATATAGACACACACACTTTTCATATACATATATACACTTAAAGCACCCATGTATATAGACGGACTAACATGTCCATTGTCCAAACATGAATATATGAGCATATTAAACCTTGCGTGCGCATATGCAAATATATGTATATGTAACACACATATAATATAATTCAATACAAATTCAGTAATAAACATAACATTATTTATAGATTAAATAAAATATTTATCTTATTTAAAATAAAATTTGGAAAGGTTCTAAATGCATTCAGACTACATAAGCCGAACAAAGATCAAATAATGGAATTATTTTTTGAAATTTTACTTATTTACTCCTCTACGGGTTGACATGCTATCGGTGCCCAATAGTCTATTCAATCTAAATTAGGAATATTAGGGCTAACTACCTAATTAAGCTTAGAAAGGTAGTGTTTAGTCAGATTGTTAGATAATCAAGTACCCCGTCCTACCTTACTATCATTCTAGCTCGAACAGTTATATGAGCCCATAGGTTGTCTCTAATAGAAAAGGGCCAAATTAAATTTGGGCTAATTTCAGAATTATTTTGAAATTAAAATAACAGTTTTAGTTTAAAAGTTACATGTAAAATAAAATACATACTATAACATTTATAATAAATTTTTTCAAAATGTTTGAAAATGTTATAAAATTATTTTTGAAAATACTATTTTTAATAAAATAAATAAAATAAATTAATTAATTAAATAAGTTAATTAATTAAATATATATACATATATAATATGTATAATGATACACGTTATGTTATCCTGAATTGTTTAAGACAATTTGAGTTCACATGTGTGTATAAAAGAATTTTCAAAGTTAATAAAATTTAATAAAATTTATTAATTAAATAAATTAATTACAAAGTTAATTAATAAATTAAAATACATACATACACATATATCCATAAGATATGTGTGTATTACTATAAATGTTATAGGAAATATATATGTTATAATTGAATAATATAATTATTAATTATGTTAATTAATTAAATTGATTAAATAATATTTAATTATTATAATGTTATACATATAAATAGTAAGTTAAATAAAGTATAAATTATATAATAAAAAGTTATATAATATAAATGTATGAACTAAAGTTGGAACATCAAAGGACCTCTAAATAGACTTAAAGAATAACTACATACGTAGAAGTACGTATACCATAGTTTTTTATGTGTTCGCCACTTGAATCACGGAGATATTTCACTAGAAATATAGTATTCTATATATCACTTGATTAAATATATTGAAGATTATGAATCTTTAATACAAGTGTTGTTATTTACCATTTATATATTAATAAATGACTTGCATACTCTTTGGTTGTCGAGAAAACTCAAGTTAGAAATGATATGTGTAGTATTATTAATATATTGTTTAGACGAGATAAGATAATTATATGTATTTGTTGAGCAAACTCAAGGAACATACAATATACTTAGGTCGTCGCAAAATGGTAGGTACAAGTGAACAATTTCTTTAGATTTGTTGAGCAAACACTAGGTCGAAATGAGATTAGGACATGGAACCATGGGTTTGGAGTTGTATATGATACAATCGATACGGAGTTATCCATTATTTGTGAGGTAATGACTTATTGAGCAAACTCAAGGTTAGATTTCCAAGATAGACGAGTCCTAACATCCATTAGTGAAGTTGAAAGACTTTTAAGTTTCGTCTTATGGTTTACAGAAACATAAAAAACTAGCGGGAGTCATATTATAAAAATGAAATGACTACATTTAACCTTTCTAATAATGTAAAAGCATCCTTTGTTATTATAGAAATTTGTCTACACCATTACCTCAAGGTTAAAGGTATATCTCCAAAATCAATTGAGTTATAGGTCTTAGGTACTAGTTTCCTGAGAATTGATGTAATTAAGTTGGAGTTATGAAAGGTTGAACTATAGGGCTGTGATGGTAAACGAGAAGAAAATAAAGCATAGAAAGTAAATACACCGAGACTTTTATGGTGGTTTCGGCCGAAAGTCCCCATGACTAATGTCTTTCCTTATTTAGTTACCCTTGTATAGCCGAAAGGATTATTACATTGAATCTTGGAGTTTCCGCCATTAATGGGGTTTTGAATAGAGTTCTAATATAGGGAAGTACTATATGGTTTATGTAAGTTCTATTTTTCCCAGAGATCCCTTGTGCCTTGAAATTGCTGCCTAATTACAGCCAATATTATGTAACGCCTTTGGTGGAGAGCCTTCTCTTTGGGATCGATGACCTGGCCTACTATGTGCAGCTTAGATTTGAACGTATTTCATCATCTGGTTGAGTGCATTTTGACGTGGATTTCTGATGCAACACTTGTATATATAACTTCTTGGATATCTTCCATTTGTCCTGACCGTTGGTCTCGGTCTGGGCTTTCTGAGATGTTGATTGTTGGTACTTGTTGAATTTCCTTTGTTTTTGACGGCTATTGCCCTTGGTTAAGCTTCTTGTTTCGACCGACCAATGATCTTAGTCTCGGTCGATACCTTGACTCGTGCTTTTGAACTAGATGCTGCTAGGTACTAAGTCTAGAGTTTAAATTCCTGTTGGAAACTGGATAATGGGTCCCATAATTACGTGTCAAGGAACATTATTCCCAAGTGGTTGTAATTTGTACTTTGTGGAATTTATAGTGTAACACGTACCCCCAAATTTCACGTCATACTGTTGTATGCGGTTGACTTTGGAAAGAGTGGTGTCATATTAAGATTTGTCCTTGAATTATTTGTTCTGTTCCCATCATAAAGTCGATCTTCAGCTTTCGAAAAAAGTGGTATTCTAGGAACTTTTGTAAGCACTGCTTCACTTAGACAATTTGTGAAGATCTAATCTTATATAGAGGGTTTTGAAAACCAAAGGGTGAAATTTTAAGTTGGACCGTGAGGTCAAAAACTTTAAAAGCATATTTGCCACTTGAAGCTATCTAGGGTATATGATAACTGAAATTGCTAGAATGCCGAAAGGAAAATCTAAATCGGGACCGTAAGGTCAATTTTTTTTGAAAACCGTGCTTTCCACTTGAAGTCATCTAGAACAAGAGGTAAGCAAAAATATTTTGATGCTGTAAGGCAAAATCTAACTTAAGATTGTCCAGTTTAAACTTCTAAAAACTGTGCGTCTAACTTGCCATCTAGGCTAAGCAGTAATCGAAACTGTTACAGTGCTGAGAGGAAAAATATAACTTAAGACTGTAAGGTTAAAACTTTTGAAAACCGTGCTTACCATTTGAAGTAATCTGGACTAAGTGGTAAGTGAAACTGTTTTGATTGCGTAAGGCAAAATAATTGAGATCGTAAAATCCAAACTTTTAAAAACCATGCTTGTCACTTGAAGCCATCTTGGTAAAGTGGTAAGTGAAATTGTTTTAATGCTATATGGAAAAATCTAATTTGAGACTGTGATGTCGAAACCTTTGAAAACCATGCTTTCAACTTGAATTCTTCTGGAACAAGTGGTAAGCGAAAATGTTTTGGTGCCGAGAGGCAAAATCTAACTTGAGACTGTGAGGCTAAATTTTTTGAAAACTATAGTTGTCACTTAAAGCCATCTAGGCTAAGTGGCAAGTGAAACTATTTTGGTGCCGAGAGGCAAAATCTATTTTAAGATTTGGAGATCAAGGAGATACTTATTTTGTGAAATATAAATGGAAATCGAGTTCGGATTCTGAAAGGATAGGTCATGTTCGTGCATCAAATGCTTTTGCCAATTATTATAATTTCATTGGCCTCACTTAAAGGTGCATTCCTTTTCTCTTCTCTAGGATGATACCCATTTTAATTTAACCATATGTAATTTACGACTAAGGTTCTGTAAGTTGCGTTTGCCATTAAAGCTTGGAGGCTTTGTAGATTACTACAAATCTTCAATTGGAATTAGCAAGTCTTCAATCTCTCCTATGATTTTATTAGTACCTTTTATTGCTATTATTATTCAAGCATTTCATTTTTTTGAATTTAGGAAAATTTTGATCACTACTGTTATATCAACGATTGATTTTGATTTGGGTTATTGTCTGATTAGTTAATTCATGATGCATGTAATCTGCTAAACCAATATTCTATCCCCGAACCGAATCTTTACCCTCTTAGGTTAATAATCGTTTTTTTGCACGATGGTTTATTGAGAGGTTTTATAACTTTAATTTTGGGTTGTAGAACCTATTTTTAGGCCCAATGCCCTTTTGGATCAAAAGACCTTAAACCTTTTAAGTTGAAGTTTCAGAATTCTTATTGAGTAACTAGTTTAACATTGGTCTCATTTTAGACCTTTCAATGGATAAACCTCTAATCAATTGAGGGAGATGGAGAATTAGATAGAAAGTTATGGGGTTGAGGGAGTCGAGGTTAAGGCTCCAAGTCTAGAAGATGACTGGAGTGAACACCACGGAGGGTTCTTTACCTGGACACTAGAGCACTTGGACAGGGGGTATCACTTCACCTTACTCCTTTATTTGTCAATATCTTGGAATTCTATGGAATTAGCCTAATCTAGCTTGGGGTGGTCTCGTATCGCACCTTATCAGCTTTCGAATCCCGTACTTGAAGAAAGGGTACCATAACATGATTATTCCCAAGATCCATTACTTATAAAATTTACATAGATCATCTGATAGTTCTGTGGTTTCCTTTTACTTCCTTCGATTTTGGATGAAAATATCCCTAATTAAACCACTCAGTAAGGTAATGGTCACTCATTGATTTTTCGTGAAAGCGGATGATCCTTAAGTTGTTACTGAACTACTAGAAACTTGTAAGTTTTTGAACTTTTTCTATTTTGTGTGCTCTCATTTCTCAGTTTGATCACTATAACGACCCAAAATTCAACCACTTCAAAATATAATATTTAAAGTTATTTTAAATATAAATGCTAAAAGGTTTTACGATTCAAGTAATATTAGATACGATTTGGAAATAGAAATATACATAAAAATAACAACATTGGCTTAAATCGACAAAAGTGACAAAATCCTGATTTCAGAAAATTAAGTTTAAATGGTATAATAAATTATTTTAATTTATTTACGAGTGTTTATATTTTTAAATGAAATTATACAAATCTATTTTTAAATTTGATTTACATAAATAAATAGTTTAACTAAAATGTTAAAATATGACCGTAAAACATTTTGTCAAAAATCAACGTTTTGTCAATTTAAAATTGTCGCAACGTTGTTGCACCTTTATGTATACAATATAATAAATATGTAAACATATCAAGATAGTTAACAACTAACTAAACAATGTTACTTTTAATAATCACATTTTGAAAATTCTAGAAAGTAATTGGCAAAAGTAAACTAAAAAAGACAAAACACATATCACGTCAAATGTGACATAAAGTAAAGAAAGTGACATAAAGTAAAGTAATCGTTCTTATTCTTTACTTAACTATAAAGTATTTGAATTCTAAAAGTGTGATGTGATGTGGATGGTAAGTTTTGAATTAAATAAGTTTACTTAATTCTTAAGGAAGGTTATTCAAGTAAAAATACAAATCTATATTTTATTCTCAAATATTTTCTATAAATACATACCCACTTTCTCACTTCCTTCCACACTTCTTCTTATCAAAATTTCAAGCTTCTTCTCACTCTTTTAATGGCTTCAAATCTTAATGAGATAATACCAAAATTTATTTCAAAAGTATACTGAAGAAAGTAATCATCATATCACCTTAAATATTCACCAAAAATCTTGCTCCTTCCCTCACAACCCACGACCCACTCTTTCACCATCAAACCGAGCCCAATATCCCCTTAAACTAATGGCCCAAAGCGCCAAAGACCTCCATAAATCAAGTCAAGCAGCCTAGAAGTCTTAAAGGAAGCCTCCGTGAGCACCCGATTGAAGTTAGGAAAGTTATAATCACTTTAAAGTTAGTTCATTTGCAACTGAGTTGAGAACTCATAATTTATATGTATATATTTGGTTGTGATGTTGTGATATTTCCATTTGGATGTTTGGTTATGATATTGATTTCCATATGTTGTTTATTGCATGAAAATATTGAAACAAGTCATGATATACACGACATTGATTCACACGGAAAACACTTTCGAAACTATAATGAAATGTGATATGGAATCATTTATACCTTTGAAAAATATTTGAATATGCTTCAAAAATGGTTCCTAAGTGTTTAAACTTGTCTCGACAAAGTTTGGATATGAATCACAAATTATGTCTAAAATTCGACGCGTCGCGTAACGGCAGTCCGTGTTTACGCGTGAAAAGTTCAAACAATCATATGAAGTGGAATTGTAACGACCCAGAATTTTAATTAATTAAAATTTGAATATTTAATTAATTTTAAATATTAATAAGTGAAATTTATAAGTCGAATAAATTTTAATTTGAATAATTGGATTTATTGGGTAATTAAATCAATAATTTAATATGTTAAAAATACAGAAATAATTGAAAATTGGGTTAAATATGATTGAAAATGATTTGTAAAATTTTATTTTATCATATTGAAGTTAGAACGATGTTTTAGAACATTTAAAATCGAATTAGAAGTTTATTTGTGAAAATTGAATATTTTAATATTTAATCGACTAGTGAAATTAGCCAATTTTCGAACAGTCTCAGAATTGCACGAAACTAGTTCCATTGGATCCGTAAGAGTTTGTTATTATCGGATTTCAATTTTTGTAGCAATCGGAGTTATCGTTTGACCGTGGCAGCTCGAAACGCATCGAAATTGTTTTAATATTAATTTGGCGAGTTAAAATAGTCATTTTTCAAACAGTCTCGGATTCCGACGAAACCAGTTTCATCGGATCCGTAATGTGATATTATTGTATGGTTTCAGATTTCATGTCAATCGGATTTACCGTTTGTCCGGGGCAAGCTAAAACGCCTAGAAATTTGATTAATCGGTTTAATTTTAAATTGAATGTTTATTGCCATAACTCACACAGATGACTGAATTAGCTCCCGAAACACGTTCCATTGTGTTCAGAACGTGGGGTAAACCTTAGAAACGCCAACCGACACGCTTCGTTTGGAGTTCGGAAAATCCGGGATGAATAGTGTTTTGGAAATTTTCTATATAAGCCCTTCACTTTTCTCATTTGCATCAAAACAAGGCTAGGGTTTCAATAAAACTGCAGGCCGCCTCCATCATATTCAATGGCCAACATTTAATCCTCTTCCCCCTCTCTTTTCTTCAAATCCGTGCAACTATTCAAGAAACTTTCAACATGAAAGTTGTAGGCGACAATGAGATCTAGTAGTTCAACGGTCAAGATCGTGTTTCGAGCTTTCGATCAACGGGAAAGTAGCTGCAAAGGCCATGCGGTCGGCCTCGAATTGCGTGCTAGATGTGGGGCCGAGTGTCAAGTGGTGGTGGCCGTGAGTAGAGCAGGGTTTGGGCTTCAGTATGGAGGTAGTTGATCGTGTTCATGTTCGTCGAGGTGGCCGAAATATTGAACCCTAGTTTTGAGCACTTGGGTTCAAGTGCGTGTAATAACCTGTAGAGTAGAACGCGTGGGAAGGAGAAAGAAAGGGATGGGCTAGATTTTGCAAGCATGGAACCAACGGCCAAGATTGTTGTAGGTTTAGAAAAATATAATTTATGTTGTAAATTGGTATATAAAATTCGTGAATCTTTAAAAATTCATATCTTTTTCATACGAGGTCGAAAACACACGAAACAAGTTGCGTTGGAATCGTATGGACGAGCACTACGCGATGAAATTGGGTTGGAGTCGTTTGGAGTTAGTTAGAATTTCGGGTAAAACTAAACGTCCGTTTAATTTTATTCGAAATAAATCGCTAAAATGAAATTGAAACCAAGGTGAGAACTTCTCGCTCAATCGAATCGGTTTCGATTTTAATTTTAAATAGTTATAGTTAAAATACTTGAATGCATGTTTGAATGATGATTGTTGTCTATTGATTGTTAAAATGGACATTATGCGCCGTTAGTAAGCGGAGGTTATTTATTAAAAACATATACCGCGAATATTTCATAAACAGTGAAATTGGTATTATTTATGTACTTGGAATTGATTTCCCGCAGTATATAGCGGATAAGACCCTATTGCGCCGTCTATTAAACGGATAATATTTTAAATCCTATATACCGCGATAATTTCGTACTGGAACGGAATTGGTATTGTGCTAACATCTTTGGATGCAGGAAAACAGTTGGAGGGATCCAACTGGATTCCTCAACTGTATTTATTTGATTTCAGATATTTTGATATTTGATTGATTATCATATCTATATATGATGTCGTTGTTGTCGTGATTGACTATTTGGTATGTAGCGTCTTTGGGCCAAATTTTGAAATTTTAAAAGGATTTTAAAGTGATTTTTTTGAAAGTATACGTTTATAATATTTTTGGAATTGATCCATTTTAAATAAATAAACGTTATAAATTTTTAATGTTATAAAAATTATGATTTTTGAGAAAAATAGTTAAAAGTTGATTTTTGAAAATATGGGGTTAATGATGTTGTAAAATAGTTTAAATTGGGATTTCTGAATTTATTATAAAAAGTTTAAAAATAGGATTTATGAAATTTGATTATTTTATAAATCAAAGAGAATGGTGAAATTATAAAGGACTTTAAAGACGTTTTGAAATAATAGTATAAATTGATTTATATAAAGGATTTATAAACTGATATTTGTAAATTAAAATATTTGAATTATAAAACGAGTTTTTATAAGTGTTAGAATGAATTGTAAATGAATTTCATAAATGAATGAAATTTATAGAATTATAATGGTGAAGTTATAAATGGAATTTTATAAGCAGTAGGTTTATAAAATTTGTAAAGATATTAAAAGGAATAGATTTGGGTAAATAAATGAATCTTATAAGTTATAAGATTTATAACTTGGGAAGTTTAAAAGAACGATTTTTGTAAACAAATAAATTATAAGTATTTCACTTATAATATGAACCTTTGGTTTATAATTGAGTTGTGAATTGAATAGGTTAATAATGGAATTTATAAACATTGTTTTATAAATTCGCAAACGACTTATTTTGATAAGTAAATTGTTGTAACTTATTAATGGAGTTATATTCACGTTTTAGACAGTGAATAATCCTTTAAAATAAAATGTATAGAAATGATGAAATTGGTTAACGTAGTATATTCACGTTTTTGAATAGTGAATAATATGTTAAAGAAAATATTTTGGATGTTTTTTTTAAATAGAATTAAAACGATCTAACGATGTTTTAAAATGTGTTAAGATTAGAAACCATAGATTTCAACATTCATTGTTGAAATAGATGTTTTCGAGAAATAGAAGGAAATGGTGGACTATAACACTGTTGTTATAGTAAATGATTTCCAAAAGGAAATGTTTTGTATAGTATTTATATATCTATTTTAATTTCGAATCCCTATACTAGTGATTTTGGGACTTTGTAACGATGTTTTACGTAACATTCGTTTTGACCCAAATAAATATGTTTAAAAGAATGTTTCATTAAAAAAATGAAATATATACTTAATCTCGATTTAAGTATATTGAATATTTTCCAAGTGTTGAAAATAAATTGATTTGTGAATTACTTATTAATAAATAAGTATGGAAATGTTTTCCAATGGAAATGAAACGTTTTGAGAATTTATCTTTTTGAAGATAAATTGAAAATGAATAATTGAAATCGTATATTCATAAATATTTTGGAATGTAAATTCACTATGGAATTTATAAAAGAAAAGAGGAATTTGTTTAAAAAATAAATATTGATTCATTTTTGAAGTGTGGGAATTAATTTACGGATTTGGAACGTAAATATAAAGTAAATCGTTAAGGATTTATTTAATTGGTTTAAATGAACCATGTTGAAATGAAAGTATTTCCGCATAAGGAAATGTTTGAAAATTTGTTTTCAAAAGTGGTAAGGATGAAAAGTAATTTGAAATTTGTTTTCAAATGGTTTAAGTGTGAAATTATATATCTTGTAAAGATATTTTTGGAAAATAAATAATTTGGAAAATTATTTGGAATCTGGTGATGTTGTGCATATCCGTTGATAGTTCAATAACCGACTATCAGTATTTACCTTTGAATAGGTATTTGTTGTGATTGCTTGAATTTGAATGCCAGACTTATTTTTAAATTATTGCGCTCGTTATTCGGATTACCCATTTCGAATAGTGATACGACGTAATGGATAACATTGATGACCGGTGTTGAAGACCGGTTATTTTTGAAAACGGAAGGATTACCGTCGAATGTTTCTACACCGAATGGCCCCGGTATAGAAATTCCATATGTGATGGGAAGTCCGGAAGTGATTAGTGAATATCCGGGTTGCAAGGACTTCTTTGTAAGTGCCTTCGGTTCTGTTCGATCTCGGAATAGACTTGTATGGATTGTATGTCTGACATTACAAGTTGAGATATAAAGCTGATTTCTTTCAAATATATTTCTGTTGGCGGCGGAGAATTTATTCTCTTAGCTTAACACCCTTCTCTGAGACGTACAAGCTCAGAGGTTATGTAGTTGAAGGTTTTTAGCAATATATTCCCAATTTGGTAATGTGACATGCTGAGTGTTGCTGTGAAATGATCATTGTTTGATCATTTGAGATATGATCATTTGTTTGATCATTTATCTTTGTGATCATTTCTATGATCATTTTTTGACCCAAAGCACAGCTTTTGTATAAAGCGTGGCTTTGTGGACGAAACTTCGTCGGGCCTCACACCTCGGAATGGTCAAGACAGGAAAGATGCAGCAAGGTTATGAGGGGGAGCTCCCTTTTGGGTATGTGCATTTCCTTCTGGAAATGGGTGGTATCATGGTATGGAGCCCAGATACTTACTCATGTTGAAAACACTTATTATTTTGGCGTGATGTTGATTACGAGCGCTCGGTTAAAGGTCCCAAAGGACCTGGGGATGGCATACTCGTGTCAGTAGTTACCCAGTTAGGGGTAACCCGGCCTTGTGTTGGTAGAGATCCGGTTTGGTTTTCGGGGACGTCCTTCCAGAGGCATTCTCATGAGGCGATGGGAAGTTCCTTGGTCTGACCATTCGTTGGAAATCCGAAGAAACAATACGAGACTTGTACGGTATTAGTTGTAGAACCTATCATTCACTTATGGTGGCGCCCCACTGTTTGGATGGTAGCTATAGTTGGCATAGTTCGAAATGTCTATGCTGGCTAAGATTTTTATCTTTAATTTCGAAATAAATTTTTCCTACACTATGCACTAGTAATAATATCAAATGTTCTTTTTAAATGCGTATCAAGCATCTTTGACTATCATAAGGAGAAATCTCCTCCGATTCTGCGTTTGCATTGTGTGTGTGTGCGGGAGGCCTTATGGTAGTCTCATTTTTAAAAGCCTTGTGAATTGACTTTAAAAATATTCCTCTATTTTGATTTTAAAGTTAAATAAACTATTTTGAGTTCTCACACCAGTCACATGACAGACTCGGAGTTTATTGTTTTCATTCCTAAACTCTGGGTGCCCACCAATTTCCACACGGGCAGTCAAGAGTTAGGTTTATCAGGATATTCTGGAATTCAGGAGTTGCTGGAGGCAAGCTGGATGGCATGGCGTATTACTAGTATATAGTATTTCTTTCCACTGTTTGTTGTTGTTTGTTGTACACTCTGATGATGATGTAATGTAATGTAATGTGTTGTAATGTAATAACTGATATAGTTCTTTGTTTAAAGATTATTCATTTATTTATTATATGCTGTTCCGCTGCGAATTGTGAGATTTTGATATTGTTCTATTGTTTTCTTCCTCTTCTTCTACCCCTTTCTTTTTCTTAAAACCCTAAGTTTTCGGTTTTTCGGCATTCGATTGCTCGGCAGTTGATACGGTGGACGTATTGATGTCAGTTTTCGGAAGTCGAAGAATCGGGTACTTACAATGTGGTATCAGAGCGAGGTTTCGATCCTCGGACCTGTGGGTTATGGGCCCACCACGCTTCCGCTGCGCCACTCTGATTTTGGATATTGTAACATCCCTTCTCCGACTATATCCCATCATAGCCGATCCTGGGACCTGTGGGTTATAACTATATCCGTTCTCCGGCTATAATCAGATAAATACGAACATCTTGATATCCGGGTACTTACAATGTGGTAACGACCCAGAATTTTGAATAATTTAAATTTAAAATATTTAATTAATTTTAAATATTTGAATGACCGTTTTAGGTTGAATTCTCAATATAACTATGAATATGGCGATTAAATTATAAAATTTAATCAATTGAAAACTGAATAAAAATTTGAATCTTTAATTTTAAGCCGATTAAAAATATTTCAAAGGCTTGTAATATTCATATTGATAATACTGAAGATTATAGAAGCTTCAGAATTGAAATATAAATTGAATTTTTCAGTTTTGAAATTATATCGTTTGAATCGATATTTAAAAATAGTCTTCCGAGGCACAGTCTCGGAATTCGACGAAACCAGTACCATTGGGTCCGCAATATTGAATTATTATCGGATTTCAAATTTCGTATTTTTCGGAGTTGTTATGTGAGCACACGATGCATAAACGCATTGAAATTTAAGTCGAATTCAATTTAAATTTAAATTTAATTTTCAAAATTGGTCAATTCAAAACACTGTAGCTTCCCTTCGATTATGCCTAAAATCACGCCTTCGATCGTGTAGAGATCGTGCAAGCATGAAATTCTGTCTTCCTCCATCCCTTTTAAACAATCACGCAACTTTCCTAGGTTCAAAATCAAAAAGAAGAAAAAAAAAGGCTGAAGCCTTTAATTGAAATCACGATTTCTTTCCCCCTTTTCAATTCTTCTCTCTTCAAATCAGAAAAATGGCCGCAGCCGTGTATAAAAAAATAAAAATAAAATAAAAATGGAGGCGACCGCGTGGTGGCGCGCGCTCGAGGCTGGCACGGTGGCGACCTAGGGGATGGCGGCGACTCATCGATGGGTCGCGACTTTGAGGATGAAAGGGGGAATTTGCGAGGCTCGCGGCAGTTGCGACGCGCGATTATTCAACAAGCGGCAACTTCGGCGAGGCATGAGGCAACGCTCGATTTCAGGATGCTGTGGGTTCTCAAGCAGCGGCAACATCGAGGCAGCGCGCACGCGATCGAGCCTGGTGGAGGCTCGCGTAGGAGGCGACGTCTCGAGCGGCGTACGATGTTCTGGGTCGCGTGAAGCTAGGGCGAAGTCGAACTACAGTGAGGTAATTTTAAGAATTTTATTTTACAAATTTTAATTTAAATAACAGTAAGGTATTTTTAAATTTATTTTGTTAAATTTTAAATGTTTGAAGATTTAAAGATGCTTTAAAATTTATGCAGTAAGTTATAAATGCAGTTCTATATATATGCAGAAATGTAAATGGATTTCATAAGTATTTTTAAAATATAAAGATGCATGTAGGATTGAAAAGAAATTTTTAAAGGAATTTGTTAAAAAATCACATTTTTGAATTTTTAAAGGAAATTATTGGTTAAGTGAATAAATTAAATAAAAAAATTAGTTTAAAAAAATATATTTATGATTCGTTTAAATAAAATCATTAGTATAAAACTTAAATTTTTAGTTAAATAAATTTATTTAAAAGAAATTGGGTCAAAATAAAATCTTAGTTAAATAAGTTTATTTCAAAAGGAAATCAGTTAAAAATTTAAATTTTTGTTTAAAATAAAATCACCGATGAATCAAAATTATCAAATGAAAATTTATTATTCGATCTGTTCGAATATTAATAAATTGTGTAAATATTTATACAAGGTATAAATCAAGAAAATCGAGTCAAGATGGAAAATGGATTGCTAATAAAAGCAAAGATGAGAACTTCTCACTCAAAAGAAAATTTATAAGTTGGATTTACAGTTATTGATTGATTGCTATTTGGTTGTGATATTAGATATAGTAGGATATATCTATATATATAGCAATATATATATATATATATTGGCATATGTATATATTGTAGTTGATTGATTTCCCGCATTGTATAGCGGGTGAGACCCTATTGCGCCGCCTATTAAGCGGATAATATTTTATAAATCCCATATACCGCGATATTCCACCTCGAAGTGGAATGAGTATTGTGCTAATGTCTGTGGATGCAGGGAAACAGGTTGGAGGGATCCAACTGGATTCCTCATGAATATTTATTTGATTCAGATATTGCGATATTTGATGGATTGTCATATCGATATATGATGTTTGAAAGTCGTGATTGACTATTTGATGTGTTGCATCATCGGATCCATTTTTGAATTTTAAAAACAACGATTTTGATTTTTAAGGGATTTCTAAAGTGATTTTTTGAAAGTATACGTTTATAAAATATTTTTGGAATTGATTCATCTTAAATAAATAAACGTTATAATTTTAATGTATAAAAATTATGATTTTTGAGAAATACAGTTAAAAGTTGATTTTTGAAAATATGGGATTAATGATTTTATAAAATAGTTTAAACTGGGATTTTTGAATTTATTATAAAAAGTTTAAAAATAGGATTTATGAAATTTGATTATTTTATAAATCAAAATGATGAATTTATAAAGTAGTTTAAAGGCGTTTTTAAAAGAAAAATATAAATTGATCCATATAAAGGATTTATAAAATGGATATTTATAAATTAGAATATTTTGAATTATAAAATGAGTTTTTATAAGTATTAGAATGAATTGTGAATGAATTTCATAAATGAATGAAATTTATAGAATTATAAACGGTGAAGTTATAAATGAAATTTTATAAGAAGTAGGTTTATAAAATTTGTAAAGTTACTAAAAGAATAGATTTTGGATAAATAAATGAATCTTATAAGTTATAAGATTTATAAATTTGGGAAGTTTAAAAGAACGTTTTTGTAAACAAATAAATTATAAGATTTAACTTATAATATGACTTTTAGTATATCATTGAGATATGAAATTGAATAGATTAATAAAGGAAATTATAAAAGGAAGTTGTTATAAAATAAATAGAAATGGAATTTATAAACATTATTTTATAAATCCGCAACGACTTATATTGATAAGTAAATTGTTGTAATTTGTTAATGGAGTTATATTCACGTTTTAGACAGTGAATAATCCTTTAAAACAAAATGTATAGAAATGATGAAATTGGTTAACAAGTATATTCACGTTTCTGAATAGTGAATAATATATTAAAGAAAATGTTTTGGGTGTGATGTTTTAAATAAAATTAAAACGATCTAAAGATGTTTTAAAATGTATTAACTATCGAAATCATAGATTTCAACATTCATTGTTGAAATAGACATTTTCGAGAAATAAAAGGAAATGGTGGACTATAACACTGTTGTTATAGTAAATGATTTCCGAAAGGAAAGGTTTTGTATAGTATTGGGATTTATATATCTATTTTAATTTCGAATCCCTATACTAGTGATTTTGGGTTGTCGTAACGATGTTTACGCAACATTCGTTTTGGCCCAAATAAATATGTTTAAGAGAATGATTTCCTTAAAGAATGAAATATATACTTAATTTCGATTAGAGTATATTGAATATTTTCCAAGTGTAGAAAATAAAAAGACTTGTGAATTACTTATAAATAAATACGTATGGAAATGTTTTTCCAATATTAAGTGAATATTTTGAATTTATCGTTTTGAAGATAAATTGAAAATGAATATTAGAAATCGAATGGAAATCGTATATTCATAAATATTTTGGAATGTAAATTCACTATGGAATTTATAAATGAAAGGGGGAAATTGTTTAAAAATAAACATTGATTTATTTTTGAAGTATTGAAAATATATATCTTGTAAAGATATTTTTAGGAAATAAATAATTTGGAAAATTATTTGGAATCTGGTGATGTAGTGCATATCCATTGATAGTTCAATAACCGACTATCAATATTTACCTTTGAATAGGTATTTGTTGTGATTTTCTTGAATTTGAATGCCACACTTATTTTTTTTTTTTAAATAAGCGCTCACTATTCGGGTTAACGGGGAAAGGACCTTGGGGTCGTATAACCCATTCCGAATATGTGATACGTCGTTATGAATTGCATTTGAAGACGGGAGTTGAAGATCGGATATTTTCGAAAACGAAAGGTTTTCTTGTCGATTGTCTCTGCACTGGCTGATCCCCGGTATAGAGATCTCCATATGTGATGGGAAATCCGGACGTGATTAGAGATTATCCGGATTTCAAGGACTTCGTTGTAAGTGCCTTCGATTCTGTTCGATCCCGGAACAGACTTGTATGGATAGTATGCCTGACATTACAAATTAAGATATAAAGCTGATTTCTTTCAAATATATTTCTGTTGGTGGCAGAGAATTTATTCTCTTAGCTTAACACCCTTCTCTGAGACATACGAGCTCAGAGGTTATATAGTTGAAGGTTATCAGCAATATATTCCCAATTTGGTAATGTGACATGCTGAGTGTTGTTGTGAAATGATCATTGTTTGATCATTTGTGATATGATCATTTGTTTGATCGTTTATCTTTGTGATCATTTCTATGATCATTTGCTGACCCAAAGCACAGCTTTTGTATAAAGCGTGGCTTTGTGGACAAGACTTCGTCGAGCCTCACACCCCGAAATGGTCAAAACAGGAAAGATGCGGTAAGGTTATGAGGGGTAGCTCCCTTTAGGGTATGTGCATTTCCTTCTGGAAAAGGGTGGTATCATGGTGTGGAGTCCAGATACTTACTCATGTTGAAACACTTATTATTTTGGTGTGATGTTGATTACGAGCGCTCGGATAAAGGTCCCAAAGGACCGGGCGATGGCATACTCGTGTCAGTAGTTACCCAGTTAGGGGTAACCCGGCCTTGTGTTGGTAGAGATCCGGTTAGGTTCTCGGGGACGTCCTTCCAGAGGCGTTCTCATGTGGCAATGGGAAGTTCCTTGGCCTGACCATTTGTTGGAAATCTAAAGAAACAATACGAGACTTGTACGGTTTTAGTTGTAGAACCTGCCATCTAATATGGTAGCTATAGTAAGCATAATATAATGGTACCTATGCTGGCTAAGATTTATATTCTACTTTCGAAATGATTTTCCCTACACTATGCACTAATAATAATATCAAATGTTTCTTTTTAATGCGTATCAATCATCTTTGACTATCATAATGAGAAATCTCCTCCAAGTCTGCGTTTGCATTGCGTGTGTGGTGGGAGGTCTTATGCTAGTCTCATTTTTAAAAAGCATTGCGATTGACTTTAAAAATATTCCTCTATTTTTATTTTAAAGAAAAATAAACTGTTTTAAGTTCTCACACCAGTCACATGACTGACTCGGAGTTTATTGTTTTCCTTCCTAAACTCTGGATGCCCACCAATTTCCACACGGGCAGTCAAGAGTTAGGTTTATCAGGATACTCTGGAATTCGGGAGTTGTTGTAGGCAAGATGGACGGCATGGCATATTACTAGTATATAGTATTTCTTTTCCGCTGTTGTTGTTGTTGTTGTTGTTATACACTCTGATAATGAATGTAATGTGATGTAATGTATAAAATATACAGTTCTTCTGATTTATGAATATTCATTTATCTATTATATGTTGTTCCGCTGCGATTGTTAGATTCTGATATTGTTTTGTTGTTTTTCTTTCTCTCTTCTTCTACTTCTTCTTTCTTAAACCCTCATGCTTCGGTTTTCCGGCATCCGACTGATCGGCATTCGATACAGTGGACGTATTGATGTCGATATTCGAGAGTCGAAGAATCGGGTCTTGACAAAGTGGTATCAGAGCACTTATTTTTGAATAAATATGGTGCAACATCCCTAAAGGGGATATTGTATCAAGGTGGTATCAGAGCCACATTGTAACATCTTGATACCAACCCCAATAATCAAATATTTATTTGGGACCTGTATTTTAAAGATTTATAAAATATCTTTTAAAAATATTAATTAATTAATATCTTTTAAAAATAAATTATTCTAATATGATCGTGTATTTTAATTTGATTAAACCAAATATTACAGATGGTTGCTTCGAGGGGGTGCGATCATACCAGCACTAAAGCACCGGATCCCATCAGAACTCCGAAGTTAAGCGTACTTGGGCGAGAGTAGTACTAGGATGGGTGACCTCTTGGGAAGTCCTCTTGTGACGACCCAAACTCGATGTTCGATAAACGACATCAAATTCGCATCGCCGGAGCTTATAACAACAATTAGATGAATATAAAACAGCGGAACAGAATCAATATCATAAATATCATCACAGTTACACATCAACATAATATCCATACTACAACAGAGTATATAATACATACATACACCACAACTCCAAATACAACATCATGATAATACAACAGTGATCATATATCCAAAAGTCCTCAAATGAGAGAGATGATAACGAACTCCCAAAAGCTAAACACCTGAAATCTCCAAAAGCTCCCAAGATATCTCCAAGATGAGAGCTCCAAAATACTGCTACTCCAAAATACAGAAACCTGCTACTAGGCTGCCCATGTGGAAATAATGGGCTGGTATCAAGGTGGTATCAGAGCCACATGAAAATTAATTAATATCTTTTAAAAATAAATTATTCTAATATGATCGTGTATTTTAATTTGATTAAACCAAATATTACAGATGGTTGCTTCGAGGGGGTGCGATCATACCAGCACTAAAGCACCGGATCCCATCAGAACTCCGAAGTTAAGCGTGCTTGGGCGAGAGTAGTACTAGGATGGGTGACCTCCTGGGAAGTCCTCTTGTGACGACCCAAACTCGATGTCCGATAAACGACATCAAATTCGCATCGTCGGAGCTTATAACAACAATTAGATGAATATAAAACAGCGGAACAGAATCAATATCATAAATATCATCACAGTTACACATCAACATAATATCCATACTACAACAGAGTATATAATACATACATACACCACAACTCCAAATACAACATCATGATAATACAACAGTGATCATATATCCAAAAGTCCTCAAATGAGAGAGATGATAACGAACTCCCAAAAGCTAAACCCCTGAAATCTCCAAAAGCTCCCAAGATATCTCCAAGATGAGAGCTTCAAAATACTGCTACTCCAAATTACAGAAACCTGCTATTAGGCTGCCCGTGTGGAAATAATGGGCTGGTATCAAGGTGGTATCACAGCCACATGAAAATTAATTAATATCTTTTAAAAATAAATTATTCTAATATGATCGTGTATTTTAATTTGATTAAACCAAATATTATAGATGGTTGCTTCGAGGGGGTGCGATCATACCAGCACTAAAGCACCGGATCCCATCAGAACTCCAAAGTTAAGCGTGCTTGGGCGAGAGTAGTACTAGGATGGGTGACCTCCTGGGAAGTCCTCTTGTGACGACCCAAACTCGATGTCCGATAAACGACATCAAATTCGCATCGCCGGAGCTTATAACAATAATTAGATGAATATGAAACAGCGGAACAGAATCAATATCATAGATATCATCACAGTTACACATCAACATAATATCCATACTACAACAGAGTATATAATACATACATACACCACAACTCCAAATACAACATCATGATAATACAACAGTGATCATATATCCAAAAGTCCTCAAATGAGAGAGATGATAACGAACTCCCAAAAGCTAAACACCTGAAATCTCCAAAAGCTCCCAAGATATCTCCAAGATGAGAGCTCCAAAATACTGCTACTCCAAAATACAGAAACCTGCTACTAGGCTGCCCGTGTGGAAATAATGGGCACCCAGAGTTTAGGAAAGAAAACAATAAACTCCGGATCAGTCATGTGACTGGTATGAGTAAACAAAAATAGTTGCATTTAAATAAAACAAGATTTATAAAAGAATTTTCGGTATGCTTTTAAAAATGGAACTACCATAAGACATCCCGCCACACACATAATGCAAACGCAAATTGGAGGAGATTTCTTCTTATGATAGTTAAATATGCTTGGTATGTGAAAAGAATTCTTTGATATTATTTCTAGTTCATAGTGATATAAATCATTTCGAAAATAGAGTATCAATCTTAGCCAGCATAGACATTCCGAACTATGCCTACTATAGCTACCATTTAAACAATGGGGCGCCACCATAAGTAAATGGCAGGTTCTACAACTAAAACCGTACAGGGCTCGTATTGTTACTTTGGATTTCCAACGAATGGTCAGGCCAAGGAACTTCCCATTGCCACATGAGAACGCCTCTTTATCAATCTTAATTACAAAATTGTATATCGTTCTTAATTTCTTTCCAAAATCATTAAAAATTATTTACCTGAATTATTATTTGAAAATCTTCTTTATATTCTGGAAACCAATTTATTATAGTTATAAAAAGTTTTAATGTTCACTAACTTTAATATTAACTTAAATTAAATTATTTAGTTAAAAAATTAATTAAATTATGTAACGACCCAGGATTTTTATTAATTTAAATTGGAATATTTAATTAATTTAAATATTAACAAGTGAAATTAATAAGTCGAATAATTTATTTTTCGAGTATTGGATTTAATTTGGACAATTAAATCGATATTTTAATAGTTGAAATTTCAGAAATAATTGAAAATTGGGTTAAATATGATTAAATAAAATTTGTAAAATTTTATTATATCATATTGGAGTTAGAATGATGTTATAGAACTTTTAAAATTGAATTTAAGTTTTATTTGTGGAAATTGAATATTTTAATATTTAATTATCGATTGTAAAATAGCCAATTTTTGAACAGTCTCAGAATTGGACGAAACCAGTTCCATTGGATCCGTAATAGTTTGTTACTATCGGATTTCAATTTTCGTAGCAATCAGAGTTGTCGTTTGATCATGGCAGCTCGAAACGCATCGAAATTGTTTTAATATTAATTTGGTGAGTTAAAATAGTCATTTTACAAAAAGTCTCGGATTTTGACGAAACCAGTTTCATCGGATCCGTAATGTGATATTATTGTAAGGTTTCAAATCGGAAGTCAATTGGATTTATCGTTTGTTCGGTGCAAGCTAAAACGCCTAGAAAATCGTTTAATCGGTTTAATTTTAAATCGAACGTTTATTGCCATAACTCGCACAGATCACCGAATTAGCTCCCGAAACACGTTCCATTGTGTTCGCAACGCGGGGTAAACCTTAGAAACGCCAACCGCACACTTCGTTTGGAGTTCGGAAAATCCGGGATGAATAGTGTCGCGTATTTTTCTATAAAAGGACCTCAATCTTCATTTTTGCAAATAAAAACAAGGCTAGGGTTACAGCCGCCACCCTCTTGATTAATGGCCAGAAAATTTTGAAACTTCTTTCTCATTTTCCTCTCAATCCATCAACAATTAGCAAAAACTCTCAACTACAAAGTTGTAGGGGACGATGAAAGCTTCAAATCCATAAGGAGATGATAGAAAACGGAACTTCGAATCAATGAAAAATCGAGCAAGAAGGGGCTGCGTTTTTCACGCATTTCGAGGCTGTAGGGGGGGCCTAGTTCAAGGGGGTTGCAGCCGAAAGTGGAGTAGGCAATGGGCTTTGGAATGGAAGCTCTTGATCGTCCTGGAAGTCGTCATGGTGGTCGCAAAGTTCAACCCTAGCTCGAGCCTAGATGGGTTTCTTTCGGCTCTTGCCAGATGAAACGTAGGGGGAAGAAAGGAAAGGGTGTGGCCGTGATCTGCATAAAGAAATCCAACGGCTCTGGACAGATGTGGGTTTAAAAATATAAAATATGTTGTAAAATATGTATATAAAAAATCGTGTAACTTTAAAAATTCATATCTTTTTCATACGAGGTCGAAAACGCGCGATACCAGTTGCGTTGGAATCGTATGGACGAGCAGTACGCTATGGAATTGGATTGGAGTCGTTTGGAGTTAGTGATAATTTCGGGTGAAATTAAACGTCCGTTTAATTTTATTTGAAATAAATCGCTAAAACGAAATTGAAATCAAGGTGAGAACTTCTCACTCAATCGAATCGGTTTCGATTTTTAATTTTAAATAGTTAGATTTAAAATTGTTGATTGAATGTTGAATGATGATTGTTATCGATTGATTGTTAAAATAGACATTATGCGCCGTTAGTAAGCGGAGGTTATTTATTAAAAACATATACCGCGAATATTTCACCGTATAGTAAAATTGGTATTATTATTGTACTTGGAGTTGATTTCCCGCATTATATAGCGGATGAGACCCTATTGCGCCGTCTATTAAGCGGATAATAATTTATGAATCTCATATACCGTGATAATTCCGTACTGGAGCGGAATTGGTATTGTGCTAATGTTTGTGGATGCAGGGAAACAGGTTGGAGGGATCCAACTGGATTCCTCAACTGTATTGATTTATTTACAGATATTGTGATATTTGTTGATTATCATATCGATATATGATATTTGGATGTCGTGATTGACTGTTTGGTGCTGTTGCATCATCGGATCCATTTTTGAAGTTTAAAAATAACGATTTTGATTTTAAAAGATCTTTTAAAGTAATTTTTGAAAGTATACGTTTTATTAAATTTTGAATTGATTCATTTCAAATAATTAAAATGTTATAAATTTTTATGTTATAAAAATTAAGATTTTTGAGAAATATAACCGAAATGAGATTTTTGGAAATAAATAGTTACTTAATTTATAAATAGGTTTAAATTGGGATTTTTTTTGAATTATTAAAAATGATGTATATAAAAGACTTATAAAATTGATATTTTATAAATTAAAAATATTAGAATATTAAAACGAGTTTTTTATAAGTGTTAAAAAATGAAATAAAAATGGATTTCATAAGTGAACGGATTTTATAGATTTATAAATTGTGAAGTTATAAAATGAATAGATTTTGTGAAATAGAAGATTTATAAGTAATTATCTTATAAATCGGATTTTGGCATTTGAATGAGACATAAATGGAATTTGTTAATAATGAGATTTATAAATCGAAGCTTATAAATAGAAATGGAATTTATAAACATTGTTTATAAATTCGAAATAAATTGAATTTGATAAATTGAATATTGAAGTTTATTAAAGGAAATATATTCATGATTTTGGACAAGTTAATACATTATTGAATAAAATGGTCATGTTTGGCAAAAAATGAATATTATAAAATGAATTTAATTATTTTAAAGATGTTTTAAAATGTATTATGAATCGAAACCATAGATTTCAACATTGTTGTTGAAATAGACGTTTTCGAGAAAGAAGGAAATGGTGGACTATAACACTATTGTTATAGTAAATGGTTTCCGAAAGGAAATGTTTTGTATAGTATTGGGATTTATATATCTATTTAAACTTTGAATCCCTATACTAGTGATTTTGGGTCGTCGTAACGATGTTTTACGCAACATTCGTTTTTGAGCCAAATAAATGTGTTAAGAGAATGATTTCCTTAAGGAATGAAATATATACTTAATTTCGATTTAAGTATATTGAATATTTTCTAAGTATTGAAAATAAATGGATTTGTGAATTACTTATTAATAAATAAGTATGAAAATGTTTTCCAATATGAAGTGAATGTTTTGAGATTTTATCTTTTAAAGATAAATTGAAAATGAATATTAGAAGTCGATTAGAAAATCGTATATTCATAGATATTTTGGAATGTAAATTCACTATGGAATTTATAAATGGAAAGGGGAATTTGATTAAAAATAAATGTTGATTTATTTTTGAAGTGTGGAAAGATATATCTTGTAAAGATATTTTGGAAAGTAAATAATTTGGGAAATTATTTGGAATTAGGTGATGTTGAGCACGCAAATTGATAGTTAAATAATCCGACTATCAATATTTACCTTTAAATAGGTATTTGTTGTGATTGCTTGAATTTGAATGCCACACTTATTTTTGAATAAGCGCTCAATATTCGGCTTAGCCGGGAAAGGACCTTGGGGTCGTATAACCCATTCCGAGTATTTGATACGTCGTTATGGATTGCATTTGATGACCGGTGTTGAAGACCGGATATTTTTAAAAACGGAAGGATTACCGTCGAGTTACTCTGCATCGATTGATCTCCGATATAGAGGTTTTATCACCCTTAGTGACGGGAAGTCCAGACGTGATTAGAAATTACCCGGAATGCAAGGACTTCTTTGTAAGTGCCTTCGGTTCTGTTCGATCCCTGAACAGACTTGTATGGATTGTATGTCTAACATTACAAATTGAGATATAAAGCTGATTTCTTTCAAATATATTTCTGTTGGTGGCGGAGAATTTATTCTCTTAGCTTAACACCCTTCTCTGAGATATATGAGCTAAGAGGTTATATAGTTGAAGGCTATTAGTGATATACTCCCAATTTGGTAGTGTGGCATGCTGAGTGTTGCTGTGAAATGATCATTGTTTGATCATTTTTGATATGATCATTTGTTTGATCATTTATCTTGGTGATCATTTCTATGATCATTTGTTGACCCAAAGCACAGCTTTTGTATAAAGCGTGGCTTTGTGTACGAGACTTCGTCGGACCTCACACCCCGGAAATGGTCAAAACAGGAAGGATGCAGCAAGGTTATTAGGGGGTAGTGCCCCTTTAGTGTATGTCATTCCTTCTGGATAGAAGTGGTATCATGGTATGGAGCCCAGATACTTAACCTATGTTGTTGCTGCAAAATTTTTTGGTTGTTGGAAATCGAGGATCCTCGGATAGATCGGTTACGATCGGGGGATGACATATTCGTGTCAGTAGTTACCCAGTTAGGGGTAACCCGGCCTTGTGTTGGCAGAGATCCGGTTTGGTTCTCGGGACGTCATTCCTGAGACGTTTCCATGTGGCAATGGGAAGTTCCTTGGCCAGACCATTTGTTGGAAATCCAATTCCTAATACGAAACCCTATACGGTTTTAGTTGTAGAACCTGCCATTTACTTATGGTGGCGCCTCACTGTTTAGATGGTAGCTATAGTAGGCATAGTTCGAAATGTCTATGCTGGCTAAGATTAATATTCTACTTCTGAAATGTTTTCCTCACTATGCACTAGTAATAATATCAAATGTTTCTTTTTAATGCGTACCAAGCATCTTTGACTATCATAAGGAGAAATCTTCTCCGATTCTGCGTTTGCATTGTGTGTGTGTGCGGGAGGCCTTATGGTAGTCTCATTTTTTAAAAAGCATTGCGAATTGACTTTAAAAATATTCCTCAATTTTGTTTTAAAGATAAACTGTTTTGAGTTCTCACACCAGTCATATGACTGACTAGGAGTTTATTGTTTTCCTTCCTAAACTCTGGGTGCCCACCAATTTCCACACGGGCAGTCAAGAGTCAGGTTATCAGGATATTCTGGAATTCAGGAGATGCTGGAGGCAGGTTGGAGGGCATGGCGTATTACTAGTTTATATAGTATTTCCTTTCCGCTGTTTGTTGTTGTTGTTGTTGTACACTCTGATGATGAAATGTAATGTAATAAGATGTAATGTAATAACTGATATAGTTCTTTGTTTAAAGATTATTCATTTATCTATTATATGTTGTTCCGCTCCGAATTGTGAGATTCTGATGTTGTTATGTTATTTCTTTCTGTTCTGTTCTATCCTTTTTTTCTCTCTTCTTCTACCTCTTTCTTCTTCTTTAACCCTAACGGTACGGTTTTCCGGCGTTCGATTGCTCGACAATTGATACAGTGGACGTATTGATATCGGCATTCGTGGACGAAAAATCGCCAATCGTTACATTTGGTATCAGAGCTTATGGTTAAGCGACAACCATGGCTCTGTTGGGAATTACTCGTTAGAGATAGAGTCAGTAGTACTCTAGAATGAGTGTGAGTGTAATCATAGATACGAGTGCGTATTTGTTAGTGAATATAAAAATGCTTTATATTGTGTTTGCTTATCCGTTGAGCTGTTTATGAATTCTGATCGGTGTGTGGGACGCCATATTATCAATAGGGATTTCTAAACACTTAAACGAGGCATGTCGACATAGTATTATTTTAATTGGGTAAATGAAATAATTTTACCTTGATTATATTTTTATATATAAAGGAATAATTTTTCAGAATTATTAAAGTGTGTATTAATTCATTGTTTGGTTGTTGGATAAAAACAACAATTTTTAAAGAATAATTGTATAAGCAATTGAATTATAAGTATGAAGTTATAGTTAAAATAATTTACACTTGTGAAATAATCTTATATATAAGAAGTGAAATTATATAAGTAAAAGATTTATAAATATGGTTTATAATCTGAAAATAAAATTCCAGAGAAGTGTTTTGAAAGGATTTGATATTTTGGGAAATCGTTTCGGAGAAATTAAAGCTCTAAACTCTTTTCGGTCGCTGAAAAATAATTCCGATGATGATTGCAACATCATTGGTGTTCATTTTCGGGTTTCCAAAAGAGGGATTGCTGCCAAATTGTTTAAAAGAAAGTTGATTGGAAAATTTGGGTTTGGTTTTATAAATTCAAAGGATAATTGAATTGATTTAAAAAAAAAGGTTTTGAAAGATTGAAAGGACTCTGGAATCTTATTTAAAATATTATGAGAATAATAAATGAGTTGATAACTTATACATATTGAATTTTGATAGAATAAGTTTAGCTTAAAGGATGGAGTTAAGTTAAAGGGAGTATAAACGAATCAATTAAAATCCAAGTTGTAATTGATAAATATAAGTGAAATGTGTTTTGAACTTATAATATGAATAATAAATTTAGCTTTGGATAAGTTAATGGATTTGGAAGTTAATAAATAAGTTGTATAACCTATAGAATGGGAAATGATGGAATATAACATAAGTGAGGTTGAATAAATGGAATGGAAGTCAATTTAAATATGATCTAATTTGAATTAAAAGTGTTGAACCAAATAGAATGTAAATTTAATAATTTGGTTATGTTGAATAAACATTGGTTGTTATTAGATTGTTGATTGATTGTATATAAATTCATTAAGTGTTAATGAAATTAAATTAACGAAATTGGAAGCTATGTGATTGAATTCAAATGGATAATATGTAAATTTGAATAGAATTGGATTTGATTTGGAAGTGAACTAATATGAATGCAAATTAGTGAATGCAAACTAATTAAAATTGAATATGAATGAATGTTAGTAAATCCAATGTAAATAAATCAAATGTTATTTAAATTGAAAACCAATTCATTGAATATTAATGAGAATATGAATGAATATTTATTTGGTTATGGATGATAGTTGGTTGGTGGTTTCATTTGTTGCTTTAGTTGCATTTGCTATGTTGGCACATGTAGTTATTATGTTGCTATATGATATATATTGAGATTATTTTCATATATGCATGTTCTCATGTTGTTTGTTGAGTGTTTAGTAGGTGCGGATCGCGTTTGCTTCGTATTTGGAGCTCGCTTTCGCGCTATATTAGCCGTATACGCTCGCTAATAATAAATAAGGTACATATCTCGGATTACATACCGTACTTTTACTCTTTTTTCCCTGCGGGATGCCTCATCACGTGATGAGATGTATATTTGTGATATATATACTGTCATTTTTTTCGGATCGAGCCGCGCAAAGGAGACTATGGCAAATTTTTCCGAAAATTTAAGGCGTTAGAAATATTTTGAGAAAATTGGAAAATCTTTGAAAACTAAGTTTGGATTTGAAAACTTAGTAAAGTATTATAAGAAGTTTAACTATGGTTTTGGAAAGTTAATAGATTCTGTAACTTTTCTTACTTGGTAATTTCGAGGACGAAATTCTTTTAAGGGGGGAAATATGTAACGACCCAGGATTTTTATTAATTTAAATTTGAATATTTAGTTAATTTTAAGTATTAACAAGTGAAATTAATAAGTAGAATAATTTATTTTTCGAGTATTGGATTTAATTTGGACAATTAAATTGATATTTTAATAGTTGAAATTTCAGAAATAATTGAAAATTGGGTTAAATATGATTAAATAAAATTTGTAAAATTTTATTATATCATATTGGAGTTAGAATGATGTTATAGAACTTTTAAAATTGAATTTAAAGTTTATTTGTGGAAATTGAATATTTTAATATTTAATTATCGACTGTAAAATAGCCAATTTTTGAACAGTCTCAGAATTGGACGAAACCAGTTCCATTGGATCCGTAATAGTTTGTTATTATGGGATTTCAATTTTCGTAGCAATCGGAGTTGTTTTTTGATCATGGCAGCTCGAAACGCGTCGAAATTGTTTTAATATTAATTTGGCGAGTTAAAATAGTCATTTTTCAAAAAGTCTCGGATTTTGACGAAACCGGTTTCATCGGATCCGTAATGTGATATTATTGTAAGGTTTCAAATTTCAAGTCAATCGGATTTATCGTTTGTCCGGTGCAAGCTAAAACGCCTAGAAAATCGTTTAATCGGTTTAATTTAAAATTGAACGTTTATTGCCATAACTCGCACAGATCACCGAATTAGCTCCCGAAACATGTTCCATTGTGTTCGGAACGCAGGGTAAACCTTAGAAACGCCAACCGGCACGCTTCGTTTGGAGTTCGAAAAATCCGGGATGAATAGTGTCGCGTATTTTTCTATAAAAGGACCTCAATCTTCATTTTTGCAAATAAAAACAAGGCTAGGGTTACAGCCGCCACCCTCTTGATTAATGGCCAGAAAATTTCGAAACTTCTTTCTCATTTTCCTCTCAATCCATCAACAATTAGCAAAAACTCTCAACTACAAAGTTGTAGGGGACGATGAAAGCTTCAAATCCATACGGAGATGATCGAAAACGGAGCTTCGAATCAACGTGAAATCGAGCAAGAAGGGGCTGCGTTTTTCATGCATTTCGAGGCTGTAGGGAGGGCCGAGTTCAAGGGGGTTGCAGCCAAAAGTGGAGTAGGCAATGGGCTTTGGAATGGAAGCTCTTGATCGTCCTGGAAGTCGTCATGGTGGTCGCAAAGTTCAACCCTAGTTCGAGCCTAGATGGGTTTCTTTCGGCTCTTGCGAGATGAAACGTAGGGGGAAGAAAGGAAAGGGTGTGGCCATGATCTGCATAAAGAAATCCAACGGCTCTGGACAGATGTGGGTTTAAAAATATAAAATATGTTGTAAAATATGTATATAAAAAATCGTGTAACTTTAAAAATTCATATCTTTTTCATACGAGGTCGAAAACGCGCGAAAGCAGTTGCGTTGGAATCGTATGGACGAGCACTACGCTATGGAATTGGATTGGAGTCGTTTGGAGTTAGTGATAATTTCGGGTGAAATTAAACGTCCGTTTAATTTTATTCGAAATAAATCGCTAAAACGAAATTGAAATCAAGGTGAGAACTTCTCACTCAATCGAATCGGTTTCGATTTTTTATTTTAGATAGTTAGATTTAAAATTGTTGATTGAATGTTGAATGATGATTGTTATCTATTGATTGTTAAAATAGACATTATGCGCCGTTAGTAAGCGGAGGTTATTTATTATAAACATATACCGCGAATATTTCACCGTATAGTGAAATTGGTATTGTTATAGTACTTGGAGTTGATTTCCCGCATTATATAGCGGATGAGACCCTATTGTGCCGTCTATTAAGCGGATAATAATTTATGAATCCCATATACCGCGATAATTCCGTACTGGAGCGGAATTGGTATTGTGCTAATGTTTGTGGATGCAGGAAAACAGGTTGGAGGGATCCAACTGGATTCCTCAACTGTATTGATTTATTTACAGATATTGTGATATTTGTTGATTATCATATCGATATATGATATTTGGATGTCGTGATTGACTATTTGGTGTTGTTGCATCATCGGATCCATTTTTGAAGTTTAAAAATAACGATTTTGATTTTAAAAGAATTTTTAAAGTAATTTTTGAAAGTATACGTTTTATTAAATTTTGAATTGATTCATTTTAAATAATTAAAAAGTTATAAATTTTTATGTTATAAAAATTAAGATTTTTGAGAAATATAACCGAAATGAGATTTTTGGAAATAAATAGTTACTTAATTTATAAATTGGTTTAAATTGGGATTTTTTTTGAATTATTAAAAACGATGTATATAAAAGACTTATAAAATTGATATTTTATAAATTAAAAATATTAGAATATTAAAACGAGTTTTTATAAGTGTTAAAAAATGAAATAAAAATGGATTTCATAAGTGAACGGAATTTATAGATTTATAAATTGTGAAGTTATAAAATGAATCGATTTTGTGAAATAGAAGATTTATAAGTAATTATCTTATAAATCGGATTTTGGCATTTAAATGAGATATAAATGGAATTTGTTAATAATGAGATTTATAATCGAAGCTTATAAATAGAAATGGAATTTATAAACATTGTTTATAAATTCGAAATCAATTGAATTTAATAAATTGAATATTGAAGTTTATTAAAGGAAATATATTCACGATTTTGGACAAGTGAATACATTATTGAATAAAATGGTCATGTTTGGCAAAAATGAATATTATAAAATGAAGTTAATTATTTTAAAGATGTTTTAAAATGTATTATGAATTGAAACCATAGATTTCAACATTGTTGTTGAAATAGACGTTTTCGAGAAAGAAGGAAATGGTGGACTATAACACTGTTGTTATAGTAAATGGTTTCCGAAAGGAAATGTTTTGTATAGTATTGGGATTTATATATCTATTTAAACTTTGAATCCCTATACTAGTGATTTTGGGTCGTCGTAACGATGTTTTACGCAACATTCATTTTTGACCCAAATAAATGTGTTGAGAATGATTTCCTTAAGGAATGAAATATATACTTAATTTCGATTTAATTATATTGAATATTTTCTAAGTATTGAAAATAAATGGATTTGTGAATTACTTATTAATAAATAAGTATGGAAATGTTTTCCAATATGACGTGAATGTTTTGAGATTTTATCTTTTAAAGATAAATAGAAAATGAATATTAGAATTCGATTAGAAAATCGTATATTCATAGATATTTTGGAATGTAAATTCACTATGGAATTTATAAATGGAAATGAGAATTTGATTGAAAATAAATTTTGATTTATTTTTGAAGTGTGGAAAGATATATCTAGTAAAGATATTTTGGAAAGTAAATTATTTGGGAAATTATTTGGAATTTGGTGATGCTGAGCACGCCAATTGATAGTTAAATAATCCGACTATCAATATTTACCTTTAAATAGGTATTTGTTGTGATTGCTTGAATTTGAATGCCACACTTATTTTTGAATAAGCGCTCACTATTCGGGTTAGCCGGGAAAGGACCTTGGGATCGTATAACCCATTGCGAGTATGTGATACGTCGTTATGGATTGCATTTGATGACCTGTGTTGAAGACCAGATATTTTTGAAAACGGAAGGATTACCGTTGAGTTACTCTGCATCGGCTGATCTCCGATATAGAGGTTTTATCACCCTTAGTGACGGAAAGTCCAGACGTGATTAGAAATTATCCGGAATGCAAAGACTTCTTTGTAAGTGCCTTCGGTTCTGTTCGATCCCGAAACAGACTTGTATGGATTGTATGTCTGACATTACAAATTGAGATATAAAGCTGATTTCTTTCAAATATATTTCTGTTGGTGGCGGAGAATTTATTCTCTTAGCTTAACACCCTTCTGTGAGACATACGACCTCAGAGGTTATATAGTTGAAGGTTATTAGTGATATACTCCCAATTTGGTAGTGTGGCATGCTGAGTGTTGCTGTGAAATGATCATTGTTTGATCATTTGTGATATGATCATTTGTTTGATCATTTATCTTGGTGATCATTTCTATGATCATTTGTTGACCCAAAGCACAACTTTTGTATAAAGCGTGGCTTTGTGGACGAGACTTTGTCGGACCTCACACCCCGGAAATGGTCAAAACAGGAAGGATGCAGCAAGGTTATTAGGGGGTAGAGCCCCTTTAGTGTATGTCATTCCTTCTGGATAGAGGTGGTATCATGGTATGGAGCCCACATACTTAACCTATGTTGTTGCTGCAAAATTTTGTGGTTGTTGGAAATCGAGGATCCTCGAATAGATCGGTTACGATCGGGGGATGACATATTCGTGTCAGTAGTTACCCAGTTTGGGGTAACCCGGCCTTGTGTTGGCAGAGATCCGATTTGGTTCTCGGGACGTCATTCCAGAGGCGTTTCCATGTGGCAATGGGAAGTTCCATGGTCTGACCATTTGTTGGAAATCCAATTCCCAATACGAAACCCTGTACGGTCTTCGTTGTAGAACCTGCCATTTACTTATGGTGGCGCCCCACTGTTTAGATGGTAGCTATAGTAGACATAGTTCGAAATGTCTATGCTGGCTAAGATTAATATTCTACTTTTGAAATGTTTTCCTCACTATGCACTAGTAATAATATCAAATGTTTCTTTTTAATGCGTACCAAGCATCTTTGACTATCATAAGGAGAAATCTCCTCCAATTCTGCGTTTGCATTGTGTGTGTGTGCGGGAGGCCTTATGGTAGTCTCATTTTTTAAAAAGCATTGCGAATTGACTTTAAAAATATTCCTCTATTTTGTTTTAAAGATAAACTGTTTTGAGTTCTCGCACCAGTCACATGACTGACTGGGAGTTTATTGTTTTCCTTCCTAAACTCTGGGTGCCCACCAATTTCCACACGGGCAGTCAAGAGTCAGGTTATCAGGATATTCTGGAATTCAGGAGATGCTGGAGTCAGGTTGGAGGGCATGGCGTATTACTAGTTTATATAGTATTTCCTTTCCACTGTTTGTTGTTGTTGTCGTCGTCGTACACTCTGATGATGAAATGTAATGTAATGAAATGTAATGTAATAAGATGTAATGTAATAACTGATATAGTTCTTTGTTTAAAGATTATTCATTTATCTATTATATGTTGTTCCGCTGCGAATTGTGAGATTTTGATGTTGTTATGTTATTTCTTTCTGTTCTGTTCTATCCTTTTTCCTCTCTTCTTCTACCTCTTTCTTCTTCTTTAACCCTAACGGTACGGTTTTCCGGCCTTCGATTGCTCGACAGATGATACAGTAGACGTATTGATGTCGGCGTTTGTGGACGAAAAATCGCCAATCGTTACAAATTATAAAACATTGTTAAGTAAGTTTCTAATTTAGCATAAATCAATATTGGCTACATTGTAAATGCAAGAATTTACTTAACATTGAAAAATTCGAACTTTATTGGTCCTAACCCCAGTTTTAACCAAGACCCGAGTAAACCCACCCAGGTTTGTACTCGAGTCAAACTCGAGTTTCCTCCGTGCCTTCCCCGAGTTCTTCCTCTTCTCTATTCGTTCGCGTATCCATCTTCTATGTTTCAATTTTTTTCTTCTTCCTAAGTTTAAAACTTTAGCTAACTAAATTAGCATCAGAGAAAACGCTCGAACCCGCGTACCCCCTCGAAGCAACCATCAAAAAAACTAGAGCACGATCACGCGAACCCACCTGATACCCAAAAGGGCGACGTGCATGTGTACACGACGGCGACGCCTATCTGGCGATCACCAATGATTCCGGCAAGTCACTAACACCCCATACACTCGAAATCAAACATCATTGAAGGCATCGGCTCGAAACCAAAATCTAGCCATTCGCATGAAAAACTGTAGCCGTCCCATTCAACCAAACGCCTCATCCTCCCTGCACCGTTCACCAGAATATTCGTGCCTCCGGTCCTACCACGTCAACCCGATGATCTTCCATTCCTCCCAATATCATAAAGCTCGATCGACTTCGTGGTGACCAAATCATCACGTTACAGAGCACTGCAAAAACTCAGGGTTAAACCCTAAGTTAAGCTCGTCTCCAGAATTTACGCAATGAAAAAAAAATTCGACAATTTTGCCATTGCTAGTAACTGTGAATCTTGCTTCATACGAAATCTCAGCATTTAAGGTTGATTCGATCATCAGAAAACGATCGAAATACATAATTTGTTCAAAACGAACTGCACTTGAATTACTTAACTAAAAATTATTATATTTCTTTTAAAAATCATATTTTTGTATGTTAATTCAAGTTATATAACCAAATCACTAATTTAAAGCACTTTATTTCTTCATAAAAATTTATTTGTACTGTAAAGTTTTGATTTTCCCAGGCAATATTCAAAATTATTTTAGCTTAAATAAGTTTTTAAACTTTAAACTAAGATGTAACAAACAACTTTTGTTTAATGCCAATTCTAAACATCAAGTAGTTTAGGAAAAATTGATTCTTGAATCTGACTCCTATGTTTAAACTTTAGACAGAGCACCTGTATGCCAAAGCCTGTAACATTACTTCTATTTATTTATTTTTTTAACATACATATTGATGTCAAACAAATACATATACATGGTTATTCACAAATAAATATTCAACAGATTCATTCATTAACTTTTAAAAGTTACTCACCTTTGAAACTTATTGGGAGACAGAGAATACTTTCACTTGTTTTTTTTTTTTGGAAAATCTGCAGTTTTGATTCTCTACTCTTTTATCTCTTCCTTCAGTAATTGCTTTCAACTTGAATATAAAGTAACGTTTCCCTTTTCTTTTTAATTTCTGATCTTTGCTTATTTATTTATTTTTTCTTTCTTTCTTCAATAAAAGTTTTGAACGAGATGATGCTTAGATAGATACATATATATAGAAGTGTACAAAAGTAGGCAAGTACAATGTTTTATGGTATAAAGGAAAATCAAACTATGTTTATGGCTGTGCAGTAATAACATTAAATGAAAGTATGTTGCTTTGTATATTTATAGCATGCCGTGTTTCGTGCTTTCCTGTTTTCTTCAAGGTGCTGATGTGATTTGTGGAGGCTTGCATTTAATGCAAGCATGTTTTGTGATGCTACTCTCTTGTATACTTTGAGCACATGTTGATATGTATATTTCTTCTTACTGTTTTGTTATCTTGTTTAATTATTTGTTTATTTGTTCATTTGTTCATTTGTTTAATTATTTGTTTGTTTATTTTTTCCATTTGTTTATTTGTTTATTTGTTTAATTACTTGTTTATTTGTTCATTTGTTCATTTGTTTATTTGTTTAGATGTTTGTTTATTTGTCCATTTGTTTATTTGTTTAGATGTTAGATTATAATTATGTGATTTAAATTTTATAATTTCATCATAACTTACTTTAACAATTTTATTTCTATTAAAAGCTCATCTTTCAATATTTAAATTTATAATCCATATTTTTTTAATGGTTTTAAGACAATTTCTTATTTTACTTTGTTAAAAAGGAAAGTTGTTTTAGTTATTAACATTAAATAACCATGTGATTTTATTACAATATTTTATTTCTTTTGAAATTCTCAAATTTAAATTTAAAAGTTCCAATAAATTACCAAAATTTTAAATTCAAAATTTCCGGGATGTTACAATATCCCCTCCTTAAGAAAATTTCATCCTCGAAATTGAAAGAGAGAGAATGCAAATAAAGAATATACGAATTCAGAAAAACAAGGAAATGACTTACAGTTTTAAGCCGAGATGTCTATTCTGCAGTTGGGATACGATTTCTTCATATTATCTTCAGTTTCCCAAGTACAGTCCTTTGGATCGCCACTCCATTGAACTTTGACTAGCTTCACAATCTTGTTTCTTAATCGCTTCTCATCACGATCTACAATTTTTATCGGTTCCCTCTTTACTGCCAAGTTGGGAGTGATTTCAAGATCCTGCTGAGAAGCTTCTTCAATAACATCATCTGGGTCGCGCACATATTTCCGAAGATTAGAAATATGGAACACATCATGTACGCCAGACAACCAGCTGGGTAGCTGTACTCGATATGCTAGAGAACCAATCCTTTCCAGAATAGGAAAAGGACCAATATAACGCGGTGCTAGCTTTCCAGTTTTCCCGAATCTCAATACACCCTGCATCGGAGATACTTTAAGAAATACAGAATCTCCAACTTGAAATTCCAAATTTCTCCTTCGGCGGTCATAATAGCTCTTTTGACGGCTTTGGGCAGTTAATAACTTCTTTCGAATAAAGTCTACCTTCTCAGTGGCTTCTTTTATCATATCCGGTCCAAGAACAAGTCTATCACCTGATTCGATTCAGCATGTAGGTGATCGACACGGACGACCATATAAAGCTTCGAAAGGAGCCATTTCTACACTGGCCTGATAACTGTTATTATATGAGAATTCAACCAGATGCAAATGGTCCTCCCAAGAACCACCAAAATCATGCATACAAGCACGCAGTAGGTTTTTCTAAAATTCGGTTGACCCACTCAGTCTGCCCATCAGATTGTGGGTGATAAGCAGTACTGAAATTTAATTTCGTTTACAATGCGTCCTGAAATGCTTCCCAAAATCTACTAGTGAAGATCGGATCAAGATCACTCACTATACTGCAGGGAATACCATGGAGGCGAACAATTTCCTTTATATATATACCGGCCAAGCTTGCCGCAGTCCGAGTGGATTTAACTGGAATGAAATGAGCATTTTTGGTTAGACGATCCACAATAACCCAAATTGCTTCATTGCCTTTCTTGGTTCGTGGCAATCAGTCGATGAAATCCATCGATACCTGATCCCACTTCCATTTCGGTACTTCCAAAGGTTGAAGTAAACCAGCTACTTTCATTTGATCGCTCTTGATTTGCTGACAAGTAGCACAGCGACTCACATAAATAGATATGTCTCTCTTCATCGTCTTCCACCAGAAGGTTCGTTTAATATCTCGATACATTTTATTGACTCCTGGATGGATGTTGAATTTTGACTTGTGGCATTCGTCTAATACTTCACGTTTCAGATCAAGGAAGTATGGAACACAAATCCTGCCTTTTAATCTTATTACTCCTCTATTATCCATCTCAAAACTAGTGTCTTCTCCTTGGCAAATTATTTTATAAATTCCCTGAAGAAACTCATCTTCATATTGCTTATTTGCGATCTTTTTAAGAAGAGTAGGAGTGATAACAAGATATGCGAGAACAGCATGTCTTCTGCTTAAAGCTTATGCAACTACATTGGCCTTTCCCGGCGTATACAAAATATCTAAGTCGTAAGATGCCAGAAATTCCAACCAACGTTGTTGTCGCAAATTTAGTCCTTCTGGGAGAAAAGATATTTCAAAGATTTATGGTCGGTGAATAATTCGAATTTTTCACCTAAAACAAAGAGAGTTTATTAGGTATATTTCTTTAGTTAAGTTAGTTTCATAAATTGTTAAGAAAACTGAAAAGATTCTTACCCAGAAGATAGTGTCGCCATATTTTTAAAGCAAAAACAACAGCCAAAAGTTCTTAATCGTGCGTTGGGTAGTTCTTCTCATGCGAACGTAATTGTCTACTCGCGTAGGCAACTACCTTTCCATTTTGCATCAATACTGCACCTACCCCATCACCACATGCATCAGTATAGACAGATAAGCCTTGGTTCCCGTTAACAATAGTGAGAACAGGAACAGTGGTCAATCTCTTTTTCAACTCTAGAAAAACTACTTCACATTCTGAAGTCCAAATGAACTTTGCATTTTTCATTGTTAGCTTAGTCAGCGGACTAGCCAACTTAGAAAAATCTTGAACGAATTTCCGGTAATAGCCTGCTAAACCCAAAAAGCTTCGAACTTCTTTTGGAGTAGTGGGTTGTTTCCAATCAAGAATAGCGGAAATTTTACTAGGATCTACCGAAATTCCTTCTTCATTAACAATATGGCTAAGGAATTTGACTTCATTGACCCAGAAGTGGCATTTGGAAAATTTTGCATATAGAACATTTCTCCTCAATATTTCCAATACGATTTTAAGATGTTCGGCATGCTCTTCTTTAGTCTTAGAATAGATCAAAATATCATCAATGAATACAAGCAAAAAGTTATTCAAAACTTCCCGAAACACACGAGTCATAAGATCTACGAAGTATGCTGGAGCATTGGTTAGCCCGAAAGGCATAACTAACCATTCATAGAACATATCAGGACCTCTAAAAACAGTCAAATGGACACAATCTTCGACGATTCGTAGTTGATGGAATCCTTGGGCTAGATCCATTTTTGAAAAGAAACGAGTGTCGTGCAACTGATCAAATAAATCATCAATTCTGGGCAGTGGAAATTTATTTTTGAGAGTTTGTTTATTTAGATCGCGGTAATCTACACACAATCTCAAAGATCCATCTGATTTTGCAACAAATACGACGGCTGAGCCCCATTCAGAAACACTGGGACGAATTAATCCTTTTGTTCGTAGCTCATTAGTTTGATGAACCAATTCAATCTTTTCCCAGGGTGCCATCCTGCGACTTGCGTGAACAACAGGACGAGCATTGGGTACAAGATCAATTCGGAATTCTATTTCTCGGTGAGGAGGTAAAGATTTCACTTCTTCAAATATGTCGGATAATTCCCGAACAACAGGTATAGACTGCAAAGTGGGTTCAAGATATCCCAAAGTATACATCAATCTATCTCTCCTTGGACTTGGATCCTCACAAAAGATTTCAATAAAATTTCCAAGGTTCGTTTTGATTAAAACTGTCCGATTATTACAATCCAATATAGCTTCGTACCTCGATAACCAGTTCATACTGAGTAAGATTTCAAATTCATTAAATTCGAGGACAAAAAGGTTGATAGGAAATCGATAGCTAGCATATGAAATAGGAACTCTCTTACAATATAAACAAAGATTTGCGGGACCTCCAACCGGATTTTTCAATAGGATCGTCAACAAATTTAGTTTTAAGTCCTAACTCATTTGCTGTTTGTTGGGAGATAAAGCTATGTGAAGCTCCTGTGTCAAATAAAACTCTAACAGTTCTATCATTAATAGTAAGGTTACCTTCCAGAACGCTTTTTTCCTTATCAGCTTTTGAAGTTGAGGGGTCCTTATTTATCGTATAAACTTTTGCCACCTGCGCTGGCTTCATCACTGGGCAATCTTTAACAAAATGTCCCGGCTTGTGACATTTGTAGCATTCTTTAGCTCCTCTAACAGTTTCTTGCTTCTTCGGTTTTGGGCAGCTATTTGAATAATGGCCCTTCTCTTTGCAGTTGTAACAAGTGACATTTTCTACCGCGCTTCCCTGAATGCTCCTCTTCTTCTCATTGCCTTGCCAAGGTTTCTTGCCTCCAAATTTTCGCTTTTTATAATTTTGACTACCTGAATTTCCTTTCTCTTCCGGGGCTTCTTGCACATCAAGGGTAGCGTATCTGTACCTCATATCTACTAAATCTGAAAAAGATTCTTTAACATGGCCCGTCATTCTTTCATGATATTTTTGGTTCATTCCTCGGATAAACCTTTCGTTTTTCTTAAGAGGTGTGTTTAGCAATTCCGGGCCAAACCGAGATAGTTCGCTGAATTTATTCAAGTATTCTTCAAACGACAAACTTCCTTGTTTCAAATCCAGAAATTCCTGATACATTCTGGAAACTCCCGTCGACGGCATGTAACGTTTCTCAAACACTTCCTTAAAACGATCCCAAGTTAATTCTTCCTCGGGTTCATCCATAATGATGGTTTCCCACCAAGCTGAAGCTTCTCCTTGGAGTTGCCAAGAAGCTATAAGTCTCTTCTGCTCATCCTGTAGTTTTAGCCCTTTAAAAATCTTTTCACATGATCTTACCCAAGCTTGAGCCTCAATAATTGACTCCTTGCTGGTGAACGGTTTGCCACCAAGCTTTTCGAACTTCTTATATAAATCAGCCATGTCCGGCTGCTGCTGAATATCTATTACTGCTTCTGCGGCTGGGGGAATTTGATTAGGTGCTGCGGCATTCCTTTGAACCCTAGCTCTTCCTCTACGTCCGCTCATTCTTGCTTTCTGAAATTAGTAAGAAAATTGATTTAAATACACGAATAAAATATCTTAAGGAATATCAGTAGTAAAAGAAATAGACTAATAAATTTAGAGTTTCAGTCTTGGTTATACTCATTCTAGGGTATACCTCACACTATCTCTAATGAGCCATCTAATGTGTTATACTCCATAGCTAAAGTTCTGACTCAACCAACAGCTCTGATACCACTTGTGACGACCCAAACTCGATGTCCGATAAATGACATCGAATTCGCATCGCCGGAGCTTATAACAACAATTAGATGAATATAAAACAGCGGAACAGAATCAATATCATAAATATCATCACAGTTACACATCAACATAATATCCATACTACAACAGAGTATATAATACATACATACACCACAACTCCAAATACAACATCATGATAATACAACAGTGATCATATATCCAAAAGTCCTCAAATGAGAGAGATGATAACGAACTCCCAAAATCTAAACACCTGAAATCTCCAAAAGCTCCCAAGATATCTCCAAGATGAGAGCTCCAAAATACCGCTACTCCAAAATACATAAACCTGCTACTAGGCTGCCCGTGTGGAAATAATGGGCACCCAGAGTTTAGGAAAGAAAACAATAAACTCCGGATCAGTCATGGGACTGGTATGAGTAAACAAAAACAGTTGCATTTAAATAAAACAAGATTTATAAAAGAATTTTCGGTATGCTTTTAAAAATGGAACTACCATAAGACCTCCCACCACACACACAATGCAAACGCAGAATTGGAGGAGATTTCTTCTTATGATAGTTAAATATGCTTGGTACGAGAAAAGAATTCTTTGATATTATTTCTAGTTCATAGTGATGTAAATCATTTCGAAAATAGAGTATCAATCTTAGCCAGCATAGACATTCAGAACTATGCCTACTATAGCTACCATTTAAACAGTGGGGCGCCACCATAAGTAAATGGCAGGTTCTACAACTAAAACCGTACATGGCTCGTATTGTTTCTTTGGATTTCCAACGAATGGTCAGGCCAAGGAACTTCCCATTGCCACATGAGAACGCCTCTGGAAGGACGTTCCCGAGAACCTAACCGGATCTCTGCCAACACAAGGCCGGGTTACCCTTCAAACTGGGTAACAACTGACATGAGTATGCCATCTCCCGGTTGTAACCAACCTTTAACCGGGGCCCCATCAACAAATCACAAAATAATATATATATCTGCGATATCAACATAAGTTAAGTATCTGGGCTCCATACCATGATACCACTTCTATCCAGAAGGAAATGCACATACCCTAAGGGGTGCTACCCCCAATAACCTTGCTGCATCATTCCTGTTTCGACCATTCCGGGGTGTGAGGTCCGACGAAGTCTCGTCCACAAAGCCATGCTTTGGTACAAAGCCATGCTTTCGGTCAACAAATGATCAAAGAAATGATCACAAAGATAAGTGATCAAACAAATGATCATATCACAAATGATCAAACAATGATCATTTCACAGCAACACTCAGCATGTCACATTACCAAATTGGGAATATATCGCTGATAACCTTCAACTACATAACCTCTGAGCTCGTACGTCTCGGAGAAGGGTGTTAAGCTAAGAGAATAAATTCTCTGCCACCAACAGAAATATATTTGAAAGAAATCTGCTTTATATCTCAATTTGTAATGTCAGACTTACAATCCATACAAGTCTATTCCGGGCTCGAACAGAACCGAAGGCACTTCCAAAGAAGTCCTTGCAATCCGGATATCCACAATCCTGATCGGATTCCCCATTACATATGGAGAACTCTATACAGGAGCAACTCGGTGCAGAGTCAATTGACAGGTCATCCTATCGCTCTCGCAAATACCCGGTCTTCAACACCGGTCTTCAAATGCTATCCATAACGTCAAATCACATATTCGAAATGGGTTATACGACACAAAGGTCCTTTCCCGGCTAATTCGAATAGTGAGTGTCAAATTTTTAAAACATGTGGATGTCATTCACAAATATTCACAGGTTCGATGTGGGTTTCGGATAACAACTGAAATCCGATTCCCTGTCGCATCGAAGTTTAAATGCCGTTTTACGGGCAACAAGGTTTTCTCATAAATACAGAACAAATCAAAATCATAGGACAGTACATAGCAATCAACATCACACAGTATCACAACAGAGCAGAAAATATCAATACAGTGCATAACAATAGTTAATTATTTTCCAATTGGGTTTAAATAAATTAATGATTAAATTTTGATAATTTAATAAATCAACTCAATTAATTATTTCTTAATTACAAATTAATTTAAATACTTAACTGTTTATTTATCAATCTTAATTACAAAATTGTATATCGTTCTTAATTTCTTTTCAAAATCATTAAAAATTATTTACCTTAATTATTATTTGAAAATCTTCTTTATATTCTGGAAACCAATTTATTATAGTCATAAAAAGTTTTAATGTTCACTAACTTTAATATTAACTTAAATTAAATTATTTAGTTAAAAAATTAATTAAATTATAAAACATTGTTAAGTAAGTTTCTAATTTAGCATAAATCAATATTGGCTACATTGTAAATGCAAGAATTTAATTAACATTGAAAAATTCGAACTTTATTGGTCCTAACCCCAGTTTTAACCAAGACCCGAGTAAACCCAGGTTTGTACTCGAGTCAAACTCGAGTTTCCTCCGTGCCTTCCCCGAGTTCTTCCTCATCTCTATTCGTTCGCGTATCCATCTTCTCTGTTTCAATTTTTTTTTCTTCTTCCTAAGTTTAAAACTTTAGCTAACTAAATTAGCATCGGAGAAAACGCTCGAACCCGCGTACCCCCTCGAAGCAACCATCAAAAAAACTCGAGCACGATTACGCGAACCCACCTGATACCCAAAAAGGCGACGTGCACGTGTACACGACGGCGACGCCTCTCTGGCGATCACCAATGATTCCGACAAGTCACTAACACCCCATACACTCGAAATCAAACATCAAATTGAAGGCATCGACTCGAAACCAAAATCTAGCCATTCGCATGAAAAACTGTAGCCGTCCCATTCAACCAAACGCCTCGTCCTCCCTACACCGTTCACCAGAATATTCGTGCCTCCGGTCCTACCACGTCAACCCGATGATCTTCCATTCCTCCCAATATCATAAAGCTCGATCGACTTCGTGGTGACCAAATCATCACGTTACAGAGCACTGCAAAAACTCAGGGTTAAACCCTAAGTTATGCTCGTCTCCAAAATTTACGCAATGAAAAAAAATTTCGACAATTTTCCCATTGCTAGTAACTGTGAATCTTGCTTCATACCAAATCTCAGCATTTAAGGTTGATTCGTTCATCAGAAAACTATCGAAATACATAATTTGTTCAAAACTGAACTGCACTTGAATTACTTAACTAAAAATTATTATATTTCTTTTAAAAATCATATTTTTGTACGTTAATTCAAGTTATATAACCAAATCACTAATTTAAAGCACTTGATTTCTTCATAAAAATTTATTTGTACTGTAAAGTTTGGATTTTCCCAGGCAATATTCAAAATTATTTTAGCTTAAATAAGTTTTTAAACTTTAAACTAAGATGTAAAAAACAACTTTTGTTTAATGCCAATTCTAAACATCAAGTAGTTTAGGAAAAATTGATTCTTGAATCTGACTCCTATGTTTAAACTTTAGACAGAGCACCTGTATGCCAAAGCCTGTAACATTACTTCTATTTATTTATTTTTTTAACATACATATAGATGTCAAACAAATACATATACATGGTTATTCACAAATAAATATTCAACAGATTCATTCATTAACTTTTAAAAGTTACTCACCTTTGAAACTTATTGGGAGACAGAGAATACTTTCACTTGTTTTTTTTTTTTTGGAAAATCTGCAGTTTTGATTCTTCTACTCTTTTATCTCTTCCTTCAGTAATTGCTTTCAACTTGAATATAAAGTAATGTTTCCCTTTTGTTTTTAATTTCTGATCTTTGCTTATTTATTTATTTTTTTCTTTCTTTCTTCAATAAAAGTTTTGAACGAGATGATGCTTAGATAGATATATATATAGAAGTGTACAAAAGTAGGCAAGTACAATGTTTTATGGTATAAAGGAAAATCAAACTTTGTTTATGGCTGTACAGTAATAACATTAAATGAAAGTATGTTGCTTTGTATATTTATAGCATGCCGTGTTTCATGCTTTCCTGTTTTCTTCAAGGTGCTGATGTGATTTGTGGAGGCTTGCATTTAATGCAAGCATGTTTTGTGATGCTACTCTCTTGTATACTTTCAGCACATGTTGATATGTATATTTCTTCTTACTGTTTTGTTATCTTGTTTAATTATTTGTTTATTTGTTCATTTGTTCATTTGTTTAATTATTTGTTTGTTTATTTTTTCCATTTGTTTATTTGTTTATTTGTTTAATTATTTGTTTATTTGTTCATTTGTTTATTTGTTTTGATGTTTGTTTATTTGTTCATTTGTTCATTTGTTTATTTGTTGAGATGTTTGTTTATTTGTTCATTTGTTTATTTGTTTAGATGTTAGATTATAATTATGTGATTTAAATTTTTAATTTCATCATAACTCATTTTAACAATTTTATTTCTATTAAAAGCTCATCTTTCAATATTTAAATTTATAATCCATTATTTCTATTAAAAGCTCATCTTTTGACATTCTCAAATTTAAATTTAAAAGTTCCAATAAATTACCAAATTTTTAAATTCAAAATTTCCGGGATGTTACAATATCCCCTCTTTATTGGATATACGGCTATGATCGTGTATTTAATTTTATTCGAGTACAATATCCGAAAGCCACATGAAAATAAATACCACATGTAACGACCATCTTGATACCAATAAGGGACTGAAGATAATATAACGACCATCTTGATACCACATGAAATTAAAATAGATATATAAATCCCAATACTATACAAAAACATTTCCTTTCGGAAATCATTTACTATAACAACAGTGTTATAGTCCATCATTTCCTTCTATTTCTCGAAAATGTCTATTTCAACAATAAATGTTGAAATCTATGTATTCGATTCATAATATATTTTAAAACATCGTTAAAACGATTAACTTCATTTTATAATATTCATTTTCCCAAACATGACCAATTTAATCAATAATGTATTCACTGTCCAAAATCGTGAATAAATTTCCTTTAATAAACTTCAATATTCAATTTACCAAATTCAATTGATTTCGAATTTATAAACAATGTTTATGAATTCCATTTCTGTTTATAAGCTTCGATTTATAAATCTCATTATTAACCAATTCCATTTATCTCATTTAAATGCCAAAATCCGATTTATAAGATAATTACTTATAAATCTTATATTTTACAAAAATCTATTCATTTTATAACTTCACAATTTATAAATCTATAAATTCCGTTCACTTAAGAAATTCATCTTTATTTCACCTTTAACACTTATAAAAGCTCGTTTTATAATTCCAATATTTTTAACTTATAAACATAAATTTAAAAATCTTTTATAATGATTCAAAATTCCAAATTAAACCATTTTATAAATTAACCACTATTTATTTCGAAAATCTCAATTTGGTTATATTTTACAAAAACAGTAATTTTCATAACATGCAAATTTATAACGTTTTAATTATTTAAAATGAATCAATTCAAAATTTAATAAAAACATATACTTTGAAAAATCACTTTAAAATCCTTTTAAAAATCAAAAACGTTATTTTTAAACTTTAAAAATGGATCCGATGATGCAACAGCACCAAATAGTCAATCACGACATCCAAATATCATATATCGATATGATAATCAACAAATAATCATAATATATGTAAATAAATCAATACAGTTGAGGAATCCAGTTGGATCCCTCCAACCTGTTTCCCTGCATCCACAAACATTAGCACAATACCAATTCCGCTCCAGTACGGAATTATCGCGGTATATGGGATTTATAAAATATTATCCGCTTAATAGACGACGCAATAGGGTCTCATCCGCTATACAATGCGGGAAATCAATTCCAAGTGCATAAATAATACCAATTTCACTGTACTGTGAAATATTCGCGGTATATGTTTTAAATAAATAACCTCCGCTTACTAACGGCGCACAATGTCTATTTTTAACAATCATCATTCAAACATACATTCAAGAATTTTAAATCTAACTATTTAAAATATAAATCGAAACTATTCGATTGAGTGAGGAGTTCTCACCTTGATTTCAATTTCGTTTTAGCGATTTATTTCGAATAAAATTAAACGCGCGTTTAATTTTGCCCGAAATTCTCACTAGCTCCAAACGACTCCAAACAAGCTCCATTGCGTAGTTCTTGTCAAAACGATTCCAACGCAATACGTTTCGTCCAAAACGGACCTCGTATGAAAAAGTTACGCTTGTTTAAAGTTTACACGAACTTAAATATAAATAAATTACAGTTTTCTTTATTTTTTTTATACCCTCAACCAATCTGGGCTGTTGGATCATGCTTCTCCCACATCAGGCCGTTGCCTCCCTCTTCTCCCCCAAACGTGAATATCACGTATAAGAAAACCCACTAGCCGCCTCAAAACCCTAAATCTCACGGCCTCATCGATGACTTCCACTTCGATCAGGATAAACCACCTCAAAGCACTACTCGAGAGCCACCAACAGCCCAAAACGTGTAGATCTCGGCCTCCAAATGCCCTCGAACCGTGCGCCCAAAGGCAGCCCATACGCCTTTGTAAAGACCCGATTCTTCGACTCCCGAATATCGACATCAATACGTCCATTGTATCGAATGTCGATCAGTCGGATGCCGGAAAACCGAAGCATGAGGGTTTAAGAAAGAAGAAGTAGAAGAAGAGAGAAAGAAAAACAACAGAACAATATCAGAATCTAACATCGCAACGGAACAACATATAATAGATAAATGAATATTCATAAATCAAAAGAACTGTATATTTTATACATTACATCACATTACATTCATTATCAGAGTGTATAACAACAACAACAGCGGAAAAGAAATACTATATACTAGTAATATGCCATGCCGTCCATCTTGCCTCCAGCAACTCCTGAATTCCAGAATATCCTGATAAACCTAACACTTGACTGCCCGTGTGGAAATTGGTGGGCACCCAGAGTTTAGGAAGGAAAACAATAAACTCCGAGTCAGCCATGTGACTGGTGTGAGAACTCAAAACAGTTTATTTTTAAAACAAAATAGAGGGATATTTTTAAAGTCAATTCGCAATGCTTTTAAAAATGAGACTACCATAAGGCCTCCCGCACACACACACACAATGCAAACGCAGAATCGGAGGAGATTTCTCCTTATGATAGTCAAAGATGCTTGATACGCATTAAAAAGAAACATTTGATATTATTACTAGTGCATAGTGTAGGAAAAATCATTTCGAAAATAAAGATATAAGTCTTTGCCAACATAGACATTTCGCACTTATGCCTACTATAGCTACCATCCAAATAGTGGGGCGCCACCATAAGTGAATGATAGGTTCTAGAACTAAAACCGTACAAGATCGTATTGTTTCTTTGGATTTCCAACAAATGGTCAGGCCAAGAAACTTCCCATTGCCACATGGAAACGCCTCTGGAATGACGTCCCGAGAACCTAACCGGATCTCTGCCAGCACAAGGCCGGATTACCTTTCAAACTAGGTAACTACTGACACGAATATGTCATCCCCCGATCGTAGCCGATCTATCCGAGGATCCTCGATTTCCAACAACCACAAAATTTGCAGCAACAACATAGGTTAAGTATCTGGGCTCCATACCATGATACCACCTCTATCCAGAAGGAATGACATACACTAAAGGGGCGCTACCCCGTAATAACCTTGCCGCATCCTTCCTGTTTTGACCATTTCCGGGGTGTGAGGTCCGACGAAGTCTCGTCCACAAAGCCACGCTTTATACAAAAACTGTGCTTTGGGTCGAAAAATGATCATAGAAATGATCACCAAGATAAATGATCAAACAAATGATCATATCATAAATGATCAAACAATGATCATTTCACAGCAACACTCAGTATGCCACACTACCAAATTAGGAGTATATCACTAATAACCTTCAACTATATAACCTCTGAGCTCGTACGTCTCAGAGAAGGGTGTTAAGCTAAGAGAATAAATTCTCCGCCACCAACAGAAATATATTTGAAAGAAATCAGCTTTATATCTCAATTTGTAATGTCAGACATACAATCCATACAAGTCTGTTCCGGGCTTGAACAGAACCGAAGGCACTTCCAAAGAAGTCCTTGCAATCCGGATATTCACTAATCACGACCGGAATTCATGTCACTAAGGGTGATAAAACCTCTATATCGAAGATCAGCCGATGTAGAGTAACTCGACGGTAATCCTTCCGTTTCCACAAATATCCGGTCTTCAACACCGATCATCAAATGCAATCCATAACGACATATCACATATTCGGAATGGGTTATATGACCCCAAGGTCCTTTCCCGGCTAACCCGAATGGTGAGCGCTTATTCAAAAATAAGTGTGGCATTCAAATTCAAACAATCACAACAAATACCTATTTAAAGGTAAATATTGATAGTCAGATTATTTAACTATCAATTGGCGTGCTCAACATCACCAAATTCCATATAATTTCCCAAATTATTTACTTTCCAAAATATCTTTACTAGATATATCTTTCCACACTTCAAAAATAAATCAACATTTATTTTTAAATCAAATTCCCCTTTCCATTTATAAATTCCATAGTGAATTTACATTCCAAAATATTTATGAATATACGATTTCAATTGTTCATTTTCAATTTATCTTCAAAAAGATAAATTCTCAAAACGTTTCATTTCACATTGGAAAAACATTTCCGTACTTATTTTTTAATAAGTAATCCACAAATCCATTTATTTTCAACACTTGGAAAATAGTCAATATACTTAAACCGAAATTAAGTATATATTTCATTCTTTAAGGAAATCAATATCTTAAACATATTTATTTGGGCCAAAATGAATGTTGCGCAAAACATCGTTACGACAACCCAAAATCGCTAGTATAGGGATTCGAAATTAAAATAGATATATAAATCCCAATACTACACAAAAACATTTCCTTTCGGAAATCATTTACTATAACAAGTGTTATAGTCCATCATTTCCTTCTATTTCTCGAAAACGTCTATTTCAACAATAAATGTTGAAATCTATGTATTCGATTCATAATACATTTTAAAATATCGTTAAAACGATTAACTTCATTTTATAATATTCATTTTTCCAAACATGACCAATTTTTTCAACAATGTATTCACTGTCCAAAATCGTGAATATATTTCCTTTAATAAACTTCAACATTCAATTTATCAAATTCAATTGATTTCGAGTTTATAAACAATGTTTATGAATTTCATTTCTATTTATAAGCTTTGATTTATAAATCTCATTATTAACCAATTCCATTTATATCTCATTTAAATGCCAAAATCCGATTTATAAGATAATTACTTATAAATCTTCTATTTTACAAAAATCTATTCATTTTATAACTTCACAATTTATAAATCTATAAATTCCGTTCACTTATGAAATCCATCTTTATTTCACCTTTAACACTTATAAAAGCTCGTTTTATAATTCCAATATTTTTAGCTTATAAAAATAAATTTAAAAATATTTTATAATGATTCAAAATTCCAAATTAAACCATTTTATAAATTAACCACTATTTATTTCGAAAATCTCAATTTGGTTATATTTTACAAAAACAGTAATTTTCATAACATACAAATTTATAACGTTTTAATTATTTAAAATGAATCAATTCAAAATTTAATAAAAACATATACTTTGAAAAATCACTTTAAAATCCTTTTAAAAATCAAAAACGTTATTTTTAAACTTTAAAAATGGATCCGATGATGCAACAGCACCAAATAGTCAATCACGACATCCAAATATCATATATCGATATGATAATCAACAAATAATCATAATATCTGTAAATAAATCAATACAGTTGAGGAACCCAGTTGGATCCCTCCAACCTGTTTCCCTGCATCCACAAACATTAGCACAATACCAATTCCGCTCCAGTACGGAATTATCGCGGTATATGGGATTTATAAAATATTATCCGCTTAATAGACGGCGCAATAGGGTCTCATCCGCTATACAATGCGGGAAATCAATTCCAAGTACATAAATAATACCAATTTCACTGTACTGTGAAATATTCGCTGTATATGTTTTTAATAAATAACCTCCGCTTACTAACGGCGCATAATGTCTATTTTTAACAATCAATAGATAACAATCATCATTCAAACATACATTCAAGAATTTTAAATCTAACTATTTAAAATATAAATCGAAACTATTCGATTGAGTGAGGAGTTCTCACCTTGATTTCAATTTCGTTTTAGCGATTTATTTCGAATAAAATTAAACGCGCGTTTAATTTTGGCCGAAATTCTCACTAGCTCCAAACGACTCCAAACTAGCTCCATTGCGTTGTGCTCGTCAAAGTGATTCCAAGGCAATTCGTTTCGTCCAAAACGGACCTCGTGTGAAAAAGTTACGCTTGTTTAAAGTTTACACGAACTTAAATATAAATAAATTACAATTTTCTTTATTATTTTTTATACCCTCAACCAATCTGGGCTGTTGGATCATGCTTCTCCCACATCAGGCCGTTGCCCCCCTCTTCTCCCCCAAACGTGAATATCACATACAAGAAAACCCACTAGCCGCCTCAAAACCCTAAATCTCACGGCCTCATCGATGACTTCCACTTCGATCAGGATACACCACCTCAAAGCACTACTCGAGAGCCACCAACAGGCCAAAACGTGTAGAGCTCGGCCTCCAAATACCCTCGAACCATGCGCTCAAAGGCAGCCCATACGCGACCCCCTACTGGCTCCCGGTTGCTCCAATTTCGATCATGACCGTTCATCTTGAAGATCTCGCCACCCTCTTCACTTTTGAGGTTGACAACTTCCTCCAATTGTTTGTGGATTTGAAGATAATTGAGGAGAAAGGGGATCAATTTCTGGCCGTGTATTGCAAAGTGGCGGCTAGGGTTTTCTGACCTAGGGTTTTGATTTAAGTTTGCAAATTAAGACAACGAAGTCCTTATATAGAAAATTGCCCAAAACACTATTCATCCCGGATTTTTCTGAACTCCAAACGAAGCGTGCCGATTGGCGTTTCTAAGGTTTACCCCACATTCCGAACACAATGGAATGTGTTTCGGGAGCTAATTCGGTCATCTGTGCGAGTTATGGCAATAAACGTTCGATTTAAAATTAAATCGGTAAATCAAATTTCTAGGCGTTTTGGCTTGCCCCGGACAAACGGTAAATCCGATTGACACGAAATTTGAAACCATACAATAATATCACATTACGGTTCCAATGAAACTTGTTTCGTTGAAATCCGAGACTGTTTGAAAAATGACTATTTTAACTCGCCAAATTAATATTAAAACAATTTCGATGCGTTTCGAGCTGCCACGGTCAAACGACAATTCTGATTGCTACGAAAATTAAAATCCGATAATAACAAACTATTACGGATCCAATGGAACTAGTTTCGTCCAATTCTGAGACTGTTCAAAAATTGGCTATTTTACAGTCGATAATTAAATATTAAAATAGTCAATTTTCACAGATTAACTCTTAATTCGATTTTAAAATTTCTATAACATCACTATAACTCCAATATGATTAAATAAAATTTTACAAATCCTTTTCAATCATATTAAACTCAAATTTCAATTATTTCTGGAATTTCTATTATTAAATTATCGATTTAATTATTCAATTAAATCTAATTATTCGAAATAAAATTATTCAAATTATAAGTTTCACTTATTAATATTTACATTCAATTAAATATACAAATTTAAATTAACAAAAATTATAGGTCGTTACAAACTTCCCCCCTTAAAAGAATATCGTCCTCGAAATTACCAAGTAAGAAAAGTTACAGAATCTATTAACTTTCCATAAATCCACATTTAAACTTCTTACCATACTTTACTAAGTTTTCAAATCTATACTTAGTTATCTTTTCAAAACCAAACTATATCGTTTAATTTCCAATTCCAAAACCAAAATTATAGTTTTCACAAATTTCCCAAATTTTCTCAAAAGTTTTCTAACGCCTTAAATTTTCGGAAAAATTCGCCAGAGTCTCCTTTGCGCGGCTCGATCCGAAAAAAAAATGACAGTGTATATATCACAAATATATATCTCATCAAGTGATGAGGCATCCCGCAGGGAAAAAAAGTGTAAAAGTACGGTATGTAATCCGAGATATGTACCTTATATTTTATTAGCGAACATATACGGCTAATATAGTGCGAAAGCGAGCTCCAAATGCGAAGCAACACCATCCGCACCTACTAAACACTTAACAAACAACATGAGAACATGTATATATGAAAATAGTATCAATATACAACATATAGCAACATAAGAAATACATGTGCCGACATAGTAAATGCAACAAACAACAAATGAAACTACCAAATCAATACAAATTTACTTCTCATTAATATTAAATGAATTAGTTTTCCAATTTACATCACATTTGATTCATTAACATAGGAATTTTACTAACATTTATTTGTTCATTTTCCAATTAGTATACATCCACTAATTTATTCACATTGATTCGCTTTCAATCCAAATCAAATCCAATTCTATTCAAATTTACATATTATCCATTGGGATTTAATTACATAGCTTTTAATTTCGCTAATTCAATTTCATTAACACTTAATGAATTATATACATCAATCAATAATCAAATAACAACCAATGTTTATTAAATACAACCAAATTTATTCACTTTACATTCAATTTGGTTCAACACTTTTAATTCCAATTGGATCATATTAAATTGACTTCCATTCAATTTATTCAACTTCCAATAACATTAGCTTTTAATGAATTTACACTTTCATCCATTATTTCATATCAGTTATTTACATTTAATTGATTAACATTTGATCCATTAATTTATTCAATTGCTAATTCCTTTAACAATATAAGGTTGAATTTCATTTATATAACTCAACTTCAATTTCTTAATGACTTCACTTCATTAATTCACTTATTAGTTTACTTCGATACCCAAAATTAACTTTATTCAACATCACTTAAGTTATATTCCATTTCAAACATCTTATCAAATCCAAATCAAATCCAAATTTTCCAAACAACTTTCTTTTAAACAATTTGGCAGCAATCCCTCTTTTGGAAACCCGAAAATGAACACCGATGATGTCATGATCATCAACGGAATTATTTTCCAATGACCGAAAAGAGTTTAGAGCTTTAATTTCTCCAAAATAATTTTCCCAAAATATCAAATCTTTCAAAACACTTCTCTGGAATTTTATTTTCAGATTATAAATCACATTTATAAATCTTTTCCTTATATAATTTCACTTCTTATATATAAGATTATTTCACAATTGTAAATCACATTAACTATAGTTCCATACTTATAATTCATTTGCTTATATAATTATTCTTTTAAAAATTGTTGTTTTTATTCAACAACCAAACAATCAATTCATACACACTTTAATAGTTCTGAAAAATTATTTTTTTATATATAAAATATAATCAAGGTAAAATTATTTCATATACCCAATTTTAAAACAATACTGTGTCGAATTGTTCTATTCAAGTGTTTAGAGATCCCTATCAACAACGTTAATTACTCGTGTTGACCAAAATCCATATACCACTCAACAAACCAATCATCACAATATAAAACAATTTATATTCACTAACAAATACGCGCTCGTATCTATTATTACACTCAAACTCATTCTATAGTACTACTGACTCTATCTCTAATGAGTAATACCCAACAGAGCCATGGTTGTCGCTTAACCATATGCTCTGATACCAAATTGTAACGACTTGCAAACATCATATATCAATATGATAATCAATCAAATATCACAATATCTAAAATCAAATAAATATTGGTGAGGAATCCAATTGAATCCCTCCAACCTGATTCCCTGCATCCACAGACATTAACACAATACCCATTCCACTTCGAGGTGGAATATCGCGATATATGGGATTTATAAAATATTTTCCGCTTAATAGGCGGCGCAATAAGGTCTCATCCACTATATAATGCGGGAAATCAATTCCAATATATACATATGCCAATATATATATATATATATATATATTGCTATATATATAGATATATCCTACTATATCTAATATCACAACCAAACAACAATCAATAAATAACTGCAAATCCAATTTTAAATTTTTGAGTGAGAAGTTCTCAGCTTTTCTTTTTATTTGCAATCCATTTACTTGACTCGATTTTCTTGATTTATACCTATATAAATATTTACACAATTTATTAATATTCGAATAGATCGAATAATAAATTTTCATTTGATAATTTTGATTCATCGGTGATTCTATTTTAAACAAAAATTTAAATTTTTAACTGATTTCCTTTTGAAATAAACTTATTTAACTAAGATTTTATTTTGACCCAATTTCTTTTAAATAAATTTATTTGACTAAAAATTTAAGTTTTATACTAATGATTTTATTTAAACGAATCATAAATTTTTTTTAAACTAATTTTTACTTATTTAATTTATTCACTTAACCAATAGTTTCCTTTAAAAATTCAAAAATGTGATTTTTTAACAAATTCCTTCAAAAATTTCTTTTCAATCCTACATGCATCTTTATATTTTAAAAATACTTATGAAATCCATTTACATTTCTGCATATATATATATATATATATATATATATATATATATATATATATATATCATAGTGAACAACAACAAACAATGCAGCGGAAAAAAAGAAATTCTACATACTAGTAAATACGCCAAGCCATCCATCTTGCCTTCAGCAACTCCTGAATTCCAAAATATCCTGATAAACCTTAACTCTTGACTGCCCGTGCAGAAGACATGCTGTTCTCGCATATCTTGTTATCACTCCTACTCTTCTTAAAAAGATTGCAAATAAGCAATATGAAGATGAGTTTCTTTAGGGAATTTATAAAAGAATTTGCCAAGGAGAAGACACTAGTTTTGAGATGGATAATAGAGGAGTAATAAGATTAAAAGGCAGGATTTGTGTTCCAGACTTCCCTGATCTGAAACGTGAAGTATTGGACGAATGCCACAAGTCAAAATTCAACATCCATCCAGGAGTCAATAAAATGTATCGAGATATTAAACAAACCTTCTGGTGGAAGACGATGAAGGGAGACATCTCTATTTATGTGAGTCGCTGTGCTACTTGTCAGCAAATCAAGAGCGATCAAATGAAAGTAGCCGGTTTACTTCAACCTTTGGAAGTACCGAAATGGAAGTGGGATCAGGTATCGATGGATTTCATCGACGGATTGCCACGAACCAAGAAAGGCAATGAAGCGATTTGGGTTACTGTGGATCGTCTAACCAAAAATGCTCATTTCATTCCAGTTAAATCCACTCGGACTGCAGCAAGCTTGGCCGGTATATATATATATATATATAAAGGAAATTTTTCGCCTCCATGGTATTCCCAGCAGTATAGTGAGTGATCGTGATCCGATCTTCACTAGTAGATTTTGGAAAGCATTTCAGGACGCATTGGGAACGAAATTAAATTTCGGTACTGCTTATCACCCACAATCTGATGGGCAGACTGAGAGGGTCAACCGAATTTTAGAAGACCTACTGCGTGCTTGTGTGCATGATTTTGGTGGTTCTTGGGAGGACCATTTGCATCTGGTTGAATTCTCATATAATAACAGTTATCAGGCCAGTGTAGAAATGGCTCCTTTCGAAGCTTTATATGGTCGTCCGTGTCGATCACCTACATGCTGGATCGAATCAGGTGATAGACTAGTTCTTGGACCGGATATGATAAAAGAAGCCACTGATAAGGTACCCTTTATTCGAAAGAAGTTATTAACTGCCCAAAGCCGTCAAAAGAGCTATTATGACCGTCGAAGGAGAAATTTGGAATTTCAAGTTGGAGATTCTGTATTTCTTAAAGTATCTCCGATGCGGGGTGTATTGAGATTCGGGAAAACTGGAAAGCTAGCACCGCGTTATATTGGTCCTTTTCCTATTCTGGAAAGGATTGGTTCTCTAGCATATCGAGTACAACTACCCAGCTGGTTGTCTGGCGTACATGATGTGTTCCATATTTCTAATCTTCGGAAATATGTGCATGACCCAGATGATGTTATTGAAGAACTGCTCAGCAGGATCTTGAAATCACTCCCAACTTGTCAGTGAAGAGGGAACCGATAAAAATTGTAGATCGTGATGAGAAGCGATTAAGAAACAAGATTGTGAAGCTGGTCAAAGTTCAATGGAGTGGCGATCCAAAGGACTGTACTTGGGAGACTGAAGATAATATAACAACAGTGTACTCGAATAAAAACAAGAAATTAAAATAGATGGTCGTTACATTTGGTATTAAATAAACCATCTTGATAATTTCCGCGTAAGGAAAATGAGAGTATTTCCGCGTAAGGAAAATGATTTGAAAATTTGTTTTCAAATGGTTGAAGTGTGGAAAATTATATATATAGTAAAGATATTTTGGAAAGTAAATAATTTAGGAAATTATTTGGAATTTGGTGATGTTGAACACGCCTATTGATAGTTAAATAACCGACTATCAATATTTACCTTTAAATAGGTATTTGTTGTGATTGTTTGAATTTGAATGCCACACTTATTTTTGAATAAGCGCTCACTATTCGGGTTAGCCGGGAAAGGACCTTGGGGTCGTATAACCCATTCCGAATATGTGATACATCGTAATGGATTGCATTTGATGACCGGTGTTGAAGACCGGATATTTTTGAAAACGGATGGATTACCGTTGAGTTGCTCTACATCGGCTGATCTCCGATATAGAGGTTTTATCACCCTTAGTGACGGGAAGTCCGGACGAGATTAGAAATTATCCGGAATGCAAGGACTTCTTTGTAAGTGCCTTCGGTTCTGTTCGAGCCCGGAACAGACTTGTATGGATTGTATGTCTAACATTACAAGTTGAGATATAAAGCTGATTTCTTTCAAATATATTTCTGTTGGTGGCGGAGAATCTATTCTCTTAGCTTAACACCCTTCTCTGAGATGTACGAGCTCATAGGTTATGTAGTTGAAGGTTATTAGTGATATACTCCCAATTTGGTAATGTGACATGCTGAGTGTTGCTGTGAAATGACCATTGTTTGATCATTTGTGATATGATCATTTGTTTGATCATTTATCTTTGTGATCATTACTTTGATCATTTGTTGACCCAAAGCACAGCTTTTGTATAAAAGCGTGGCTTTGTGGATGAGACTTCGTTGGACCTCACACCACGGAAATGGTCAAAACAGGAAGGATGCAGCAAGGTTATTAGGGGTAGCGCCCTTTAGTGTATGTCATTCCTTCTAGATAGAGGTGGTATCATGGTATGGAGCCCAGATATTTAACCTATGTTGTTGCTGCAAATTATGTCGTTGTTGGAAATCGAGGATCCTCGGATAGATCGGTTACGATCGGGGGATGACATATTCGTGTCAGTAGTTACCCAGTTAGGGGTAACCCGGCCTTGTGTTGGCAGAGATCCGGTTTGGTTCTCGGGTCGTCTTTCCAGAGGCGTACCTATGTGGCAATGGGAAGTTCCTTGGCCTGACCATTTGTTGGAAATCCAAAGAAACAATACGATCCTTGTACGGTTTTAGTTGTATTACCTGCAAAGGAATGTGGCGGTAACCTGCTATTGAACATAGTAGCTATAGTAGGCATAAGTGCGGAATGCCTATGCTGGCTAAGATTTATATTATACTTTCGAAATTGTTTTCTATACTATGCACTAGTAATAATATCAAATGTTTCTTTTTAATGCGTATCAAGCATCTTTGACTATCATAAGGAGAAATCTCCTCCGATTCTGCGTTCCATTGTGTGTGTGTGTGCGGGAGGCCTTATGGTAGCCTCATTTTTCCAAAAATCATTGCGAATCTATTTCAAAATTATCCTGTTCTTTATTTTAAAAGATAAACTGCTTTAAGCTCTCACACCATTCCCATGACTGACCTGGAGTTTATTGTTTTCTTCCTAAAACTCTAGGTGCCCACCAATTTCCACCCGGGCAGTCTAGAGTAGGGTTATCAGGTTATTCTGGATTTAGGAGTGCTATGGAGCTCAGGAGGCGAGCTACATATCGAGACGTACCACTTGTATATGATATTATACTATGTATTATTCCGCTGTGTATTCTGTATGAGGACAAGTTTATATAACTGTCCATTGATGTATTGACTCTGTTGTCTATTGTTGTTGTAAACTCTGATAATGATGTAATGTATAAAATGTATAGTTCTCTGTTTTAATGACATTCATTTATCTATTATATGTTGTTCCGCTGCGAATTGTGAGATTATGATATTCTATTGTTGCTTTCTATTCTGTTCTATTTTTTTTCTTTCTTCTTCTACCTTTTTCTTCTTCTTAAACCATAACGATTCGATTTTTCGGCAACGAAAAATCGCAAACGCATTTGGTATCAGAGCATATGGTTAAGCGACAACCATGGCTCTGTTGGGTATTTTTCATTAGAGATAGAGTCAGTAGTACTCTAGATTGAGTATGAGTGTAATAATAGCTACGAGCGCGTATTTGTTAGTGAATATAAATTTTTTTGTATTGTGTTGACTTATCGGTTGATTGTTATGAATTCTGGTCGGTGCGGGAAGTACAACCGTGATCGATAGGGGTTTCTAAACTCTTAAACAAGATAAACTGACACAGTATTGTTTTAAATTAGGTAAATGAAATAATTTTACCTTGATTATATTTTATATATAAAGGAATAATTTTCCAGAATTATTAAAGTATATATGAATTGATTGTTTGGTTGTTGAATAAGTTAAATAAAAACAACAGTTGAAAAAGAATGAATTGTATAAACAAATAATTATAAGTGTGGAATTATAATTAAAATGATTTACACTTGTGAAATAATCTTATATATAATAAGTGAGTAAAATATTTACAAATGTGATTTATAATCTGAAAATAAAATTCCAGAGAAGTGTTTTGAAAGGTTGAAAAGACTCTGGAATCCTATTTAAAATATTTATGGGAATGATAAAGGAGTTGAAAACTTATACAATTTGAATTTTGATAGAATAAATTTAACTTAAAGGATGGAGTTAAATTAAAGCAGGTATAAGTGAATCAATAAAAAAAAATCCAAGTGGTACTTGTTGAATATAAGTTGTATAACTTATAAAATGATGAATATAAGTGAAATAAGTTTTAAACTTATATTATGAGTTAATAAATTTAGCTTTGGTAAAATATTAAATAGAACTGGAATTAGAATCTGAATTGGATTTATAAGTGAAAACTTAAGTTAAGTTAAACAAAAGGTGGTTGAAAAGGAATATAAATTAAGTGATGTTGAATAAACTTGATTTTGGTATCGAAGTAAATTAATAAGTGAATTAATGAAGTGAAGTCATTAAGAATTTGAACTTGAGTTATATAAATGAAATTCAACTTTAAATTGTTAAAGGAATTAGCAATTGAATTGAACTAATGAATTGAATGTTAATCAATCTAATGTAAATAATTGATATGAAATAATGGATGTAAGTGTAAATTCATTAAAAACTAATGTTATTGGAAGTTGAATAAATTGAATGGAAGTCAATTTAATATCAACCAATTAAAATTAAAAGTGAATAAATTTGGTTGTATTGAATAAACATTGGTTGTTATTTGATTGTTGATTGATTGTGTATATATCATTAAGTGTTAAATGAAAATGAATTAATGAAATTGAATTAGCGAAATTGCAAGCTATGTAATTGAATTCAAATGGATAATATGTAAACTTGAATAGAATTGAATTTGAGTTGGAAGTGAACTAATGAAAATGTAAATTAGTAAATGCAAACTAATTGAAATTGGATATGAATAAATGTTTACTAAAATCCAATGTTAATGAATCAATTGGAAAACCAATTCATTAAATGTTAATGAGAAATAAATTTATATTGATTTGGTAGTTGCATTTATTGCTATTGAATGCATCGCTATCTTGGCACATGCAGTTGATATGTTACTATATGATGTATATTGATATTATTTTCATATATACGTGTTTCTCATTTGTTTGTTGAGTGTTTAGTAGGTGCGGATCGCGTTTGCTTCGCATTTGGAGCTCGCTTTCGCGCTATATTAGCCGTATATGCTCGCTAATAAAAAAATAAGGTACATATCTCGGATTACATACCGTACTTTTACACTTTTTTCCCTACGGGATGCCTCATCACTTGATGAGATGTATATTTGTGGTATATATACTGTCAATTTTTTTTCGGATCGAGCCGCGCAAAGGAGAATATGGCGAATTTTTCTGAAAATTTAAGGCGTTAGAAAAAATTTGAAAATTTTGGGAAATTTTGTGAAAAGCTATAACTTTGATTTTGGAATTGGAAGTTAAACGATGTAGTTGGTTTTGAAAAAAATATGAAGTATGATTTGAAAACTTAGTAAGTTATTGTAAGAAGTTTAACTATGGATTTTGAAAAGTTAATGAATTCTGTAACTTTTTCTTACTTGGTAATTTCGAGGACGAAATTCTTTTAAGGTGGGAAGTTTGTAACGACCCAGGATTTTTGATAATTTAAATTTGAATATTTAATTAATTTTAACTATTAATAAGTGAAATTTATAAGTCGAATAATTTATTTTTCGAATATTGTATTTAATTTGGACAATTAAATCGATAATTTAATAATTTAAATTCCAGAAATAATTGAAAATTGGGTTTAATATGATTGAAAATGATTTGTAAAATTTTATTTTATCATATTGGAGTTATATCAATGATATAAAACTTTTAAAATCGAATTTAGAGTTAATCTGTGAAAATTGAATATTTTAATATTTAATTGTCGAATGTAAAATAGCCAATTTTTGAACAGTCTCAGAATTGGACGAAACTAGTTTCATTGGATCCGTAATAGTTTGTTATTATCGGATTTCAATTTTCGTAGCAATCGGAGTTGTCGTTTGACCGTGGTAGCTCGAAACGCATCGAAATTGTTTTAATATTAATTTGGCGAGTTAAAATAGTCAATTTTCAAATAGTCTCGGATTTCGACGAAACTAGTTTCGTCGGATCCGTAACGTGATATTATTGTAAGGTTTCAAATTTCAAGTCAATCGGATTTACGGTTTGTCCGGGGCAAGCCAAAACGCATAGAAAATTCGTTTAATCGATTTAATTTAAATCGAACATTTATTGCCATAACTCGCACAGATGATCGAATTGGCCTTCGAAAAATGTTCCATTGCGTTCGGAATGCGGGGTAAACCTTAGAAACGCCAACCGGCACGCTTCGTTTGGAGTTCGGAAAATTTCAGATGAATAGTGTTTTGAAAATTTTCTATATAAGGCCCTCTATTTTAACTTTTGCAAACCAAACCCTCCTTCTTTCTTCTTCAACCGGCCCTAATTTCAATGGCCACGAAAATTCGAAACTTCTTCCTTCAACTCTTCCAATCCGTGAAGAATTAGCTAAAACTTTCAACTACAAACTTGAAGAGCATCTCGAGAGCTTCGAATCCATACGAAGATGATGGGGTTTCGCGCGACGGATTGACGAAAAAATGGCTATGAACGGTCGACGTTCGTTCACGATTTACAAGGCAAGGGGCTGACCAAGTTTGACTAGGCTAGAGGCATGGGTGAGGCTCTGGTAGGCGCATGCACTGGTAGTCCCTGATCGATGTAGAAGTCGACGTGGAGGTGGAGGCTATTAGGGTTTGGCCGGTTAGAATGGGTTTTTTCGTGCGTTCTTTCTACCTGGTAGCGCATGAACGAAGGGGAGAGGAAGAAGAGGTGCGGTCCAGATGGTTGAAGGCAAGGATCAACGGCTATGATGAAGCAGGGGTATAAAAATATAAAATGAAAGTGTAAATTGAGTTTTATTAATTAGTATAAACTTTGAAATGACATAACTTTTTCATACGAGGTCGAAAACGCACGAAACCAGTTGCGTTGGAATCGTATGGACGAGCACTAAGCTATGGAATTAGACTGGAATCATTTGGAGTTAGAAAAAATTTCAGGTAAAATTAAACGTCCGTTTAATTTTTATTCGAAATAAAAGCTGAAAACGGAATTAAAATCAAGGTGAGAACTTCTCACTCAATCGAATTGGTTTCGATTTTAATTTTAAATAGTTAAGGTTTAAAATTATTGATTGTATGTTGAATGATGATTTTTATCTATTGATTGTTAAAACAGACATTATGCGCCGTTAGTAAGTGGATGTTATTTATTAAAAACAAACCGCGAATATTTCACAGTACAGTGAAATTGGTATTATTTATGTACTTGGAGTTGATTTCCCGCATTATATAGCGGATGAGACCCTATTGCGCCGTCTATTAAGTGGATAATATTTTATAAACCCCATATACCGCGATAATTCCGTACTGGAACGGAATTGGTATTGTGCTAATGTTTGTGGATGCAGGGAAATAGGTTGGAGGGATCCAACTGGATTCCTCAACTGTATTGATTTATTTTCAGATATTGTGATATTTAATTGATTATCATATCGATATATGATATTTGGATGTCGTGATTGACTATTTGGTGCTACTGCATCATCGGATCCATTTTGAAGTTTTAAAAATAATGATTTTGGTTTTAAAAGGGATTTTAAAGTGATTTTCGAAAGTATACATTTTATTAAATTTTGAATTGTTAAAATAAATAATCGTTAAAATTTTATTTTCATAAAAGTTATGATTTTTGGAAAATAATGCTTAAGTATGATTTTGAAGTATATAAGCTTTAAATAACGATTTTTAAGTTATTAAAAGAATAAATTGGTTTAAATTGGGATTTTTGAATTATTAAAAACGATGTATACAAAAGACTTATAAAATTGATATTTTATAAATTAAAAATATTGGAATATTAAAATGAGTTTTTATAAGTGTTAAAAATGAAATAAAAATGGATTTCATAAGTGAACGGAATTTATAGATTTATAAATTGTGAAGTTATAAAAGGAATAGATTTTGTAAAATAGAAGATTTATAAGTAATTATCTTATAAATCGGATTTTGGCATCTAAATGAGATATAAATGGAATTTGTTAAAAATAAGATTTATAAATCAAAGCTCATAAATAGAAATGAAATTTGTAAACATTGTTCATAAATTCGAAATCAATTGAATTTGATAAATTGAATGTTGAAGTTTATTAAAGGAAATATATTCACGATTTTGGACAGTGAATATATTACTAAGTAAAATGGATGTGTTTTTAGAAAGCGATATTATTAAAAGAAGTTAATCGTTTTAACGACACTACACCACAAAAGGCTTTTAACAGCGTTTGATAAACGCTGTAATATGATACAACAGCGTTATTAGAAACGCTGTATAACGACATGCTGTCGAATATACATAACTTACAACAGCGTTTCTATAAACGTTGTTGAAACATCTCTGTGACAGCGTTTATTACAAGCTGTCAATAATATTTTTACAGCGTTTCAGACGTGCTGTATTATGTTTCAACAGCGTTTATAATTTAGTTGTCGAAGATGTTCAAATTCTACTTTAACTGTTTACAACAGATTTTTCTAAACGCTGTTATTGAATCATCAACAATTTCGACAGCATGTTGAAAACGATGTGATTGAATCATCAACTATTTCGACAGCATGTAAAAAACGCTGTTATTGACAATTTCAAGATAATTACAGCACGAAATAAACGCTGTTGTTTCTTCATTGACAGCATTGATCAAACGCTGTCTTCTATTTATATAACAGCTTTAGTATTCCACTCTATTTTTGAATATTCCAGAACTATATTTTGAATATATTGAAGCAACTAGCATATATAACATGTTCTAATAACTATTAATTAGTTATATAAACTAGTTAAGACAATATTAATAAACAAAAGACATCCATAAACCAAGTTTCAATAATATCCATAAACAAAAATAACAAAGTAAACCATACACTCCTCAATATCACCAGTGCCTACAACTTTGCAGTTCATCATCTAACCTGACTACTGTTGTGCATGTGTACATTTGCACATATATCATTCAAAATCAGTTCCTACCTTCACTCTATCATCTCCAAAAACCACATCCTGCTGCACATTCCCACAGCCTTCATACATTCTTGCATTGCTCGATCATCATACTTACTGCTGCACCATTCATCACTGCTTTCACCACCACTCTACTGCAAAACATACCATTACCACATCCTACTGCACATTCCCACAGCCTTCCTCATTCAACTTCCATTCAATATCTCGCTTCGACCATACTTCACTACTAGGCTCAACCACTGCCATCAATTCACTTCCCTGTTCAAAACACCACAACAGTCACACTACAACCTCCTCTCTTCAATACCAAGCGACTTCAACACCCAAACTGCCCTACAACACTGCTGCATTACAATGCCTTGCTTACATAATGCTACCTACATCAAACCATTTCAACCACACATCAGTGTCAAAACACAGCTCCTCTTCATACAACATACTTCATGCAACCTCTGCAGCAACAAAAATCAAACAAACTTCCACAACCCTAATTGCGTACCTCAAACTTCGCCCCCACAACCTCCTACCTCGAACAAGACAATTCGAAACCCTTAGCACCCGACTACCACGCCAAGACATAGAACAACCAGAACAGTCGACTTCCTCAACATCAATCGAACAATCGACTGCGACACCTTCATCGAACCATTGCTGTAGACACCCATAGACAAATCCTCCCTCAATTCCTTCCTCGACAATCTCCCATAATCGTAGGAGTTTTCTACGAAGCCACGCCTAAAGCCATCGCTCCCTGAAATAAAAGTTATAGCAAGGTAAAAATTAGCATTTGCTTGATGATGAACAATATGTGATGCTATTCAATTCTCTCTTACATTAGGTTTTTAAACCATGAGACTACCCATGAATGCAAGTATATAATAAATAATTTGATGCATAGAACTTATTTTATATGTGCAACACAGTAGCTCAAATGAAGAATTCGGTTTCCATGCTTTCAAATCAGGTTCCAAGAAGAAAGTGAAACCTGCAGACCGTAATGAACCTAATATACATATCCAACTTAATACAAAACTTATTTATGTGGTTAAATTCTAATAAAACTTAATTAATTTGTATAAATTTATTTAACTTTCATAAAACGTAGTTAAATTATATAACTTTTAGCTAATTTTAAAATTTTGGTTAACTTTTATAAAAATTAGTTAAATTTTTATAAAGCTCAGTTAACTTATTTATAAATTTATTTATATTAACTCAATCTTATAAATATCTCAATTAGTAAAACTTAAATGTTATGACTTATATTTTAATTAACTTAAACTTATAAATTATCTCAAACTTAAATTTTATTAACTTGGATAATTTTATAAATTATCTCAAACTTATAAATTTTTTATAAACTTAGTTAATTTATTGTTATTATTATTATTGCTATTATTATATACTTGTTAATTTTACAATGCTTAGTTAATTTTTATATAAAACTTAGTTGATTTATTCAAATCATTATTTATTATTATCATTATTAAAATTATAAATTATCTCAATTACTCGAACTTAGAATTTCATAACTTATATTTTAATTAACTTAAACTTAAACATAAGGAGGGAGACAGTGTGCTATGATCAGCTCTTATCGTGACAATAAATGGCATCAATACCCAAACACGTTTTTACTTATATCACTATGCTTAATAACTAAAAGTAGAACACATTTTCAATCTTACTCTGGTGAAATGACATCAATACCTTACCCATCTTTAATTATATATTCTTATATATATATATATATATATATATATATATATATATATATTAATAAAGAAAATTGACAGTTTAGGATTCACTAATCTTTTTCGTTTCAACCTTCGTTGAAATTACACAAGTACTCTCCATTTTTCACTTATACTGCATATCCACATCATGCACTGGTGTGCATATGCGTGTAATACACTGGTATAACAAAATTAAATGTGATCCATGATCTCATATGACTTAATGGAACATAATCAAAAATGCTTTACCTAAAATAGCAACACAGATAATTATTAAACGTGTCTTGTACTAACGCTAAGCCGTAACATAAATATCTCAGAAAAAAATTAATATGATAGAGAAAGAGATTGCACCTGAACATGTTCCAAAGGCCATTTAGGTTCAGGTTCTATCTCTGAAAAAGCAGGTCGTATCAAAGGATCTGCATCCCAAGATCTTTACATCAACCTGACCAAATTAGGATGTGTATTTGTAGGTATCATGGGCCGTTCTCCCTGACCCAAATGAAATAATTCAATGTGAATACGTCATAATTCTTGTTGTTCTGAAAAAATTACATTACAAGGAAAGGGAAAAAAATAGAACATAAATGTTCATCAAGTGTGCAGCAAGAAATCTTCATTGACAACACTACTTAAATTAACAAGGGTTAGAGACGAATATTAATTTCAACAAGACCATTGACCTATCTATCAACAGTTATGAGCATTTAGTTCCCAAAATATTTGAAAATGATAGACAATAAACTTCAATATATAACTAGAATAAATAGCAGTGTTAGGCCAATCTTAATAGTAGTAGTAAATTAATTCAAGGATAAAAATAATCTTACCTCTTTAGTGGTAATGGTTGACTTGGGCTTGTTGTTGCTATGGTTGTTGTTGCTATGGGTTTTGGCTTTTCTCTTTCCATTCACTACTTCAAATATAGTAGGCAAGTCATTCATCATCCAAAAAAGACGCTTCCTGCACAATATATTGAAGTTTAGTACATGGAGAATAATAAGTGAAATTTGAATAGGAGTAGAAATGATATATGCATGTATTGACCCACTGAAAGAGTACTGAAATGACATACCATATATTTACATTAAAATTAGGTGTGAAAAATATTAATTATTTTACATTTACTAGGATTTAGTGAGTACCGATCATACCTTATCATATTAATTAATATAATAACACTCAATTTGATCCCAATCACCAATTTGAGGCACTTACCCACCGTATTCTCCTTTTTTGCGATTTTAGCCCAGAGTCATCTTACAGTGTACTACAAGTTCACTATTCTCATTAGAGTCATTTACAAATCGAGACAAATAAAATGAATTAAACCTTAAACAATAATCCACTAGTGGTTTATTAATTGTTGATCCAAGGGCATTATTTTAACTTGGATATGCAGTGCAATATAAACCGAAATTTTTTATTATTTTTACTAGCTCAAAATGAACCAAATTTTCGCATTGTAATGCTTACTTTAAATGTTAAGCTAAATTGCCTATTACAATACTTTTTTACGCTTATTTGACTTTTTCAACATAAATATATGCTATGTGTTGGTTATGGTCATATTCGCTCTACATTAATAACATGCATCATCTTTATATATTGAGTACTGTGCTCAAATGTCATGTGCACAGTTTGCATTACACCATAGTGTCCATCGAAACCAACTTTAAGATCTTCTAAATTTTACAGACATTTCAACTTCAGTCAACATCAGAGCGATTTTTTTACTGTCAATGTATAGGTACTAAGCTACATGCATAATGGAAACTTAAGCTTTTTATGTCAATGTACAGTTACCAAACACTACCCAAATTTTTTAGTTTCCTTAAGAAATTGTAATCGAATCAATAGTGCCTTTCATATGTATTTTATTGAACGCTAAACCAGAAATGTAACCTATGAATCAACTAAATTGTATAGTGAAGCAAGAACATTAAAAGATGGACTATGAATCAATTCAATGAAATTGAAACACGATTATTTAAAATGAAGCAAAATACTACTATCATTATAAAATTTTATAAATTATCTCAAACTTATAAATTTTTCACAAATTTATTATTATATTATTGTAAACTTAGTTAATTTATTATTATTATTTTAAAGTTTGTAAATTTTTACAAACTTAGTTTTTTTATTCTTATTATTAATCATAAAACTTACTTGACTTAGTTAATTTATTATTATTATTATAAACTTAGTTAATTTTATCAAACTATAGTTTATTAATATTATTATAAACTTAGTTATCTTTATCAAAATTAGTTCATTGCTATTATTATTATAAACTTGTTAATTTTTGTAATACTTAAATGATTGCAGCATAACCATTCTGATTATAGCAGAAGAAAATGTTGAGTTTTATCTAATATAAAAAGCAAACTGAAATCAACCTTCGAACGGACAAAAATCACATACCTTTTTGACAAACCGAATTAAATAGTGATCAATCGATCGACATCTTAATTTGGCTTCCCTTATCTCAGTTTCCATGTCCTCCTAACACTGCTCTACTTTAAATACAGTCAAGTAGGAATCATAAGTGCATGTAACTGTCCAACTATGTTAACATACTATATCTTCCAAACCTGTTCATTTGCAATGGCCAATTGGTTAAACAGTACTAAACATCATGGAAAATGAAGCCGACAAGTTGTCACGCAACAGGACATGAATGTATTAATCAATTTATATGAATAGAACAAAACTTTCCGACCTTTTTGTGAATCATGCATCCAACTATATAATTGTTAGAAAGACGATTCCCTACCTCTCACCTCATTGTGATAGTCACCATTTTCCTCTCTGCTGTATGCAAGCTTTACGAACTACTGTATTTCATGGCTTCTTTTTGGTATGAATAGCAGCTCTAATTCAACATGCGGTCTGCATTCATGCAATATTTGCGTTAGAGGATATGTAAAAAGATGATATTGACTGAATTAAAGATGATTTGTCATATCATATTTTTTTTAATCATGTCTAATATTATGTTGGTGCTAGATGAGCATAATTTTGGCCAGAGACAAGCACCAAATGTAATGTCAACATCTGTTACGTATATGTGTCATATATGACAGCTTGCAGCCACTTAACAAAAAGAAAATGAATTATGAATGCAACTTTGTTCATTAGATGCTTTAATTGTTCATTATGGAAACACTTTCCAATTTAATATTCTCAGAGAACAATAAAATACGCCATAGAGTTTATTTTACGCTTTCATTGTCATTCAAAACCTAGTTAAATTTTAGAAATTTAGTAAATTTTATAAAACTTAGTCAACTTAGTTAAATTTCTATAAAAATTAGTTAGTTTATTTAACTTTTATAAAACATAGTTAATCTTTATAGATTAATTTTTACAACAATTTTAGTATTACTGGATTTATATCATAGTGTTACTTTATAAATATAGTTAATCATAATAAAACATAGTTAATCTTTACAGCAATAAAACATAGTTAATCATAATAAAACATAGTTAATTTTTACAACAATTTTAGTATTATGAAAAAAACATAGTTAATCTTTATAGATTAATTTTTACAACAATTTTAGTATTACTGGAACCACTCAAAAAAAGATTATTCTTATGTTAAATCATAATCTTATTGATGGCACATAAATAAGGAGTGGACTTTATCATGGTTTCATATATGGTAAGCTGATTGCAACATTCAAAAGCCTAATACAAATAGAAAGAAACCATATCCAAGATTCTTGGATATCCAGGATCTCCTCCTAGTTTTTATCAAGTTTATATTTCAAATAGTACTAATTTCTAAAACTTTGATCTTGCATAAGGAGTACTTTGATCCAGGATCTTATATAACTCATGTAACTAATCATATTTAGTCATTCAATCAAGCAATATCAGAATTGGATACTTCGGGTGAAAGGTCATATAAGGAGTACTTTGATCTTGCAACATCTCGGAGATAACATGACTCTTTGGACATTTGATCTCGTTGTAATATTTTGAATCCATTATTTTCATATTCATGTATATGTATTCTTCAACATAACTAGATATTGCTAACAATCACTTTTAAATTTTATTGATTTTTTCATAATCTTTGGCGTATCAGGAGGATGCTGGTGATGAAATCAATGAAGTTGCTTCAAAGTAAGAGGACAGTGATAAGTTGTACCTTTCCAAACTGCTAATTTTTTCCCTCTATTATTTTAGGTTGATTTTAGTAAGATTTTATGTGGAATTAAATGTGCTTGATGTGTATTTTTAACCTCTATGGCATGTTAACAGTCAACATTTTATTACCAGACTTATGGGTATTTGTTAAACATAATTTGAGATTGCTGGTTGTTTTCTAAAAAATAAAATACTTCATTGTCTTGGCTCCATGTTATAGCGTCATTTTTAGAAATAGAGAAAAAAATTATTTGTGTATCAGGCAACCTATGAAAAGTGGATTCAAAAAGTAATCTTTTCGTGTCTTTTATTTTACTTTTAAATAGTATTATAGAGAGATTTCTAGGTGTACATAGCAACACTCCTTAATCACACTCATAGACTTAAAACGTGTGACTATTTAATCAGAATAACCATCATATTTTGGGAAAATGCAACTTATCACCTTGAATGTATTGGAACTAATCAACTGGAACACCAATGCATCACCATCAACTAGCTTGTGGTCAATGGCAAATCCTCTCCAACCAGTACTCAACCCTTTTTTGCTGCCAAATAAAGTATCCTTGTCTCATCTCCATCTTCATCAATAAGATATATCGATTCTTCCTTTTTGGTAGATGCTTGATACAGAAATGATTGGGAAGCCCCTATCCATGAAGTTAAAACCCCTCAGTAACATATCAATTGTACACAGAACTTCATTCATTGTTATACATAACACTCACCAACCAAAAACCTCCTGTTGTATGCGACTGAAGCATCAGCTTCACGAATGTGGGATAGAGTTCTCCAAGCCTTCCTTCCAGCTTTTCTTCTTTCTTAATTACAGAAGCTTTTGCTACATCTGATGCATACACATGGTTGCCTATATCTCTATATGTTGATGTTCTACTGCTTGATCTACATTTATAATATTGTATAAAAATCATAATTATTTCAGCTAAAATGGCTTGGGCCTCTTAAATATAATATCTTTTGTATACTTACTTTCAAGCTAGATAAACAAGCTCCAGCACCTGTCATATATAAGTTTCTAAAAAAATCATTTAATACACTCACTTGAATATCAAGAACCATATATGTTAGTAGTTAACAACATATACCAACAAAACTCTGACAAGTTTACTAACCTGCCACACTTATATTCAAAGAATTCTTTCATTCCTGATTTTGTTACCTGAGAGAAAGAATATACAGTGCTATCACTATATTTATCAAAAATATCTATAATTGTCATTTTCAAAAAAAAATACTATTCCATCGGATAATATAGAGCTAACCATAAAGTTAATAATGATCCACAAGATCATCTGTACAGGCAATTGTAGATCAGTTTGATAACATAAAGTAGTACTCTTACTCTGTAGCTTTAGAATTATTTCAATTAGATAAGTAGTCGATACATAAAAAGGTAAGCGTTATTACCTTCACCTTCCCATGCCTCCAGAATTATTAGCAAGCAAAAATTGGTTGTTATCTCCGTGAGTTGCTGCTACAAGTAGAGATATATCCCAGAATCACAAAATTAAGCATAGTTTTCATGATCAGACCGTGAATCGGACCGTGGGGACTTAAGTTTTAAGATTTTAAGGGTTTGACCGATTGAACCGTCAGAACCGTGGATTATTTTGGTTTGTTTATACATCTGATTTGTTACTAATTTTGATTCAAAAAGATTTATTCTTGTATATTAGTTTTAATTATCTAAATATGATTCATACTCATATATTTATTTTGATCAAAATTTGCTTTTGATATAATGTAAGGTTAGTATAACAATTGTCTTTTAAGTAAAGTTTCCAAAAAGCAATGCAATGTGCATAAATTAAAGTAAAAAAAACTTGTTGTGGAAGAAAAGAAGACAAAAGTGGATTTAAAATGTCCCGCATCATAGACAGATGACATAAAGCTTATGCGTCCATAGCTTCTCCAATTGCTTACATCGGGCTTTGAAGTCATGTTGTAGTGGGTTGGGCCTCGTAATAGAGGATAAAGGCTGAATTTCTATAGAAATTCAAAATATTAACAATTTCTATAGAAATTCCGCTTTTGGTTTGGACGGTCGTGATCAATTGTTCTTAGACCGGATAGCATTTCTAGCAGTACTACACCAAACCCATATACATCACTTTTCATGGACAAATGACCTGAATATCGTATCACCAATGTTCACTTGTAACATACTCAATATATTTTATATGTCAAACATGTTAGCTAACATGTTATCTGCATGAATTAACAATTGAGTAAAATGGAGTGATTGAATAGTTACAGATTAAGTTCTTAGTTGACAATGACTTTACTGGCCAATGTATTTCAAAAACCAGAAAAACACTATTTGAAGGGAAAAACTGATCATGACAAAAGAAAAATCAGTTACTAATTTCATTGAATATAAACTTAGCGTACGATTGTATTAGAATTTGTATCATAAGTTCTAGTTGAGAACTACACTATTCATTCGCAGATTTGATCTCTAAATGAAAAGCATTCGTACTTTAGATCAATTAGTGATTATATCAGAGCAGGATTATAATAAAATAACAACATGTAGCAATATATTCAGGAGCAGCATATCCATGAGTTTGTATAATCTGAGGAGCCACAGGATGGTGTTCTCCATTTGGTTTATTCTTTGTAATTCCAAAATCAGATAGCTTTGGATTGTAATTCTGCCCAACCAACGCAAGCAAACATATAAACCATATGCTAAATATACAGTAAAATAACAAATTTATTTTATTTGTTTTATACCGAATCAAGAAGTATATTAGGAGGTTTAAAGTCTCTATAGATAACTTTCTGCTTTGAATAATGCAAGAATGCTAGCCCTCGGGCTGCTCCTATCAATATTTTCAACCTTGGTATTCCATGACAGTGGATCAGGGCCAGTTGCTTCTGTTCAATAAAAGTAAATGCACATTATACTTATTACACACATTGCTATAGAAATAGATGACAATAAGAGATCTATGTTATAATCCAATTTCAAAGCAAATAGGGTACAAGAATATATAGCTATGCCTAAATAATACCGTGTTATAAATCATAATCACATTTGTTAATATATAATATGTAAGAAATGCAAAAACTCACTTCTAAATAAGTGATTCTCTAAGCTTCCTTTTGTCATGTATTCATAAACAAGAAGAGCTTCTTCGTCTTCTATGCAATATCCCAAGAGTTTGACTAGGTTTGGATGCGATAAACTTCCTACAGCGTTCACTTCAGCCTATACACATTACAATAAATGAATCAATTGACAGGGTGATGCAAAGTAATAACGATTTTATCAATTCAATAAATATTTAGACAGCATTTCAACTAGTTAGGACATTTTCCGTACATACAAGAGTTGGCTTTTTTTTTTCAGTCACAACAAGTACGAATACAATAGATGGGTCATGAATATATCAAACATACCGTTAAGCAAACATTATTTTCTAGAACACTTTGGTGGTATTTTTGTTACTGCCTATGTATCATCAATGTTTCAGCTGCTAATATGTCATCTCTTGATTTTTCATTTAAATCTGAACAAAAACTGACAGTGCATATAGACTTTCAAATCCAATATCTTTAGCAATTTATAGAAGCTGCCTTATCACTAGATTAATGATCATTGTCATCTTTAGTCTATACAGATTGTTACAATCCATAAATATAAATTTTACTAACCTCGCCAAAATATGCTAGCTTATTTTGACCACTTAAGTTTTTTATTACTATTGCTATTGCTATCGTTTTACCTGCATCTCTTTTAGTCCTAGAATGCTCTCGGGGTTAAGTTTTTCAACTGCAACAACAATTCCTTGTCCTGGCATTCCAGTAGGATTCAAAGTACTACTATCTACCCATCCTTTGTAAACAAAGCTGAATCCTCCTTCAATAACTGGATCGAGTTTAAAGTTTCTCGTTGCCATCCTCAATTCATAGAGTGTGTAAATTCTAAGAGTTGGAACTTCAACAATTTGACCATTGATACTTTCTGTGTCGTTAATGCCTGAAATAACAAAATCGATAAACTAATTGAAGAACCCATTTTAAACCCAAATAAAACCGACGAATGGTTGAAAATAAGTACCTGTAGAGGGAGCAGCTAGCAGTGATGATTCGGATTCGAAATCGAAAGAATGGTGAAGGGAGATGTTTGAACGATGAAGCGGCACTGATGAAGGCAAATTTCGGTGATCGGAAGAGAGGGTTAATTTCGTTTTAGGTGGTGGAGGTGTTAACGAGATGAAAAGCTGAGAAAAGTAAATAGGCGAAGTGAAAAAATGAGGCGGCAAAGTTATATTACTTTTGGTTTTCTCAGCGTTCTCACGGAAAAATTTCCCTCCAAGATTTTCGATGACAGCATCGAAAGGAGAAACGCTGAGAATAGTTGCTGTCAAAGGTGTATTTTCTTGTAGTGCGATGTTTTAAAAGGTGTAAACATCGAAAACATAGATTTCAACACTCATTGTTGAAATAGACGTTTTCGGGAAATAGAAGGAAATGGTGGACTATAACACTGTTGTTATAGTAAATGGTTTCCGAAAGGAAATATTTTGTATAGTATTGTGATTTATATATCTATTTTAATTTTGAATCCCTATACTAGTGATTTTGGGTCGTCGTAACGATGTTTTACGCAACATTCGTTTTGGCCCAAAAAAATGTGTTTAAGAGAATGATTTCTTAAAGAATGAAATATATACTTAATTTGGATTTAAGTATATTGAATATTTTCCAAGTGTTGAAAATGAATGGATTTGTAAATTACTTATTATTTAATAAGTATGGAAATGTTTTCCAATATGAACTGAATATTTTGAGACTTTATCTTTTAAAGACAAATTGAAAATGAATATTAAAAATCGATTTGGGAATCATATATTCATGGATATTTTGGAATTGTAAATTCACTAGGGAATTTATAAAAGAAAGGGAAATTTGTTTAAAAATAAACATTGATTTGTTTTTGAAACCGTGGGAATAAATTTACGGATTTGGAACGCAAATATAAAATAAATCGGTAAGGATTTATTTAATTGGTTTAAATAAACCATTTTGAAATGAGAGTATTTCCGCGTAAGGAAAATGATTTGAAAATTTGTTTTCAAATGGTTGAAGTGTGGACAATTATATATCTAGTAAAGATATTTTGGAAAGTAAATAATTTGGGAAATTATTTGGAATTTGGTGATGTTGAACACGCCTATTGATAGTTAAATAACCGACTATCAATATTTACCTTTAAATAGGTATTTGTTGTGTTTGTTTGAATTTGAATGCCACACTTATTTTTGAATAAGCGCTCACTATTCGGGTTAGCCGGGAAAGGACCTTGGGGTCGTATAACCCATTCCGAATATGTGATACGTCGTAATGGATTGCATTTGATGACCGGCGTTGAAGGCCGGATATTTTTGAAAACGGAAGGATTACCGTTGAGTTGCTCTGCATCGGCTGATCTCCGATATAGAGGTTTCATCACCCTTAGTGACGGGAAGTCCGGACGAGATTAGAAATTATCCGGAATGCAAGGACTTCTTTGTAAGTGCCTTCGGTTCTATTCGAGCCCGGAACAGACTTGTATGGATTGTATGTCTGACATTACAAGTTGAGATATAAAGCTGATTTCTTTCAAATATATTTCTGTTCGTGGCGGAGAATCTATTCTCTTAGCTTAACACCCTTCTCTGAGACGTACGAGCTCATAGGTTATGTAGTTGAAGGTTATTAGTGATATACTCCCAATTTGGTAATGTGACATGCTGAGTGTTGCTGTGAAATGACCATTGTTTGGTCATTTGTGATATGATCATTTGTTTGATCATTTATCTTTATGATCATTACTTTGATCATTTGTTTACCCAAAGCACAGCTTTTGTATAAAGCGTGGCTTTGTGGACGAGACTTCGTCGGACCTCACACCCCGGAAATGGTCAAAACAGGAAGGATGCAGCAAGGTTATTAGGGGTAGCGCCCTTTAGTATATGTCATTCCTTCTGGATAGAGGTGGTATCATGGTATGGAGCCCAGATATTAACCAATGTTGTTGCTGCAAATTATGTCGTTGTTGGAAATCGAGGATCCTCGGATAGATCGGTTACGACCGGGGGATGACATATTCGTGTCAGTAGTTACCCAGTTAGGGGTAACCCGGCCTTGTGTTGGCAGAGATCCGGTTTGGCTCTCGGGTCGTCTTTCCAGAGACGTACCTATGTGGCAATGGGAAGTTCCTTGGCCTGACCATTTGTTGGAAATCCAGAGAAACAATATGATCCTTGTACGGTTTTAGTTGTATTACCTGCTATGGAATGTGGCGGTAACCTGCTATTGAACATAGTAGCTATAGTAGGCATAAGTGCGGAATGCCTATGTTGGCTAAGATTTATATTATACTTTCGAAATTGTTTTCTACACTATGCACTAGTAATAATATCAAATGTTTCTTTTTAATGCGTATCAAGCATCTTTGACTATCATAAGGAGAAATCTCCTCCGATTTTGCGTTCCATTGTGTGTGTGTGCGGGAGGCCTTATGGTAGCCTCATTTTTCCAAAAAGCATTGCGAATCTATTTCAAAATTATCCTGTTCTTTATTTTAAAAGATAAACTGTTTTAAGTTCTCACACCAGTCCCATGACTGACTTGGAGTTTATTGTTTTCTTCCTAAAACTCTGGGTGCCTACCAATTTCCACACGGGCAGTCTAGAGTAGGTTATCAGGTTATTCTGGATTTAGGAGTGCTATGGAGATCAGGAGGCGAGCTACATATCGAGACGTACCACTTGTATATGATATTATACTATGTATTATTCCGATGTGTATTCTGCATGAGGACAAGTTTATATAACTGTCCATTGATGTATTGACTCTGTTGTCTATTGTTGTTGTAAACTCTGATAATGATGTAATGTATAAAATGTATAGTTCTCTGTTTTAATGATATTCATTTATCTATTATATGTTATTCCGCTGCGAATTATGAGATTCTGATATTCTATTGTTGCTTTCTATTCTGTTCTATTTTTTTTCTTTCTTCTTCTACCTTTTTCTTCTTCTTAAACCATAACGATTCGGTTTTTCGGCAACGAAAAATCGCAAACGTCACATTTGTAACGACCTATAATTTTTGTTAATTTAAATTTGTATATTTAATTGAATGTAAATATTAATAAGTGAAATTTATAAGTTGAATAATTTTATTTCGAATAATTAGATTTAATTGAATAACTAAATCGAAAATTTAATAATAGAAATTCCAGAAATAATTGAAATTTGAGTTTAATATGATTGAAAAGGATTTGTAAAATTTTACTTAATCATATTGGAGTTATAGTGATGTTATAGAACTTTTAAAATCGAATTAAGAGTTAATTTGTGAAAATTGAATATTTTAATATTTAATTATCGACTGTAAAATAGCCAATTTTTGAACAGTCTTAGAATTGGACGAAACTAGTTCCATTGGATCCGTAATAGTTTGTTATTATCGGATTTCAATTTTCGTAGCAATCGGAGTTGTCCTTTGACCGTGGCAGCTCGAAACGCATCGAAATTGTTTTAATATTAATTTGGCGAGTTAAAATAGTCATTTTTCAAACAGTCTCGGATTTCGACGAAACCAGTTTCATTGGATCCGTAATGTGATATTATTGTATGGTTTCAAATTTCGTGTCAATCGGATTTACCGTTTGTCCGGGGCAAGCCAAAACGCCTAGAAATTTGATTTACTGATTTAATTTTAAATTGTACGTTTATTGCCATAACTCGCACAGATGACCGAATTAGCTCTCGAAACTCGTTCCATTGTTTTGCAAACGTGGGGTAAACCTTAGAGACGCCATCCGGCACGCTTCGTTTGGAGTTCGGAAAAATCCGGGATGAATAGTGTTTTGGGCAATTTTCTATATAAGGACTTCATTATCTTCATTTGCAACTTATATCAAAACCCTAGGTCAGAAAACCCTAGCCGTCACTTTGCAATACATGGCCAGAAATTGATCCCATTTCTCCTCAATTATCTTCAAATCCACAAACAATTGGAGGAAGTTGTCAACTACAAAAGTGAAGAGGGTGGCGAGATCTTGAAGATGAACGGTCATGATCGAAATTGGAGCAACGGGGAGCCTGCTAGGGGGTTGCATATGGGCTGCCTTTGGGCGCACAGTTCGAGGGCATTTGGAGGCTGAGCTCAACACGTTTTGGGCTGTTGGTGGCTCTCGAGTAGTGCTTTGAGGTGGTGTATCCTGATCGAAGTGGAAGTCATCGATGAAGCCGTGAGATTTAGGGTTTTGAGGCGGCTAGTGGGTTTTCTTGTACGTGATATTCACGTTTGGGGGAGAAGAGGGGGGCAATGGCCTGATGTAGGAGAAGCATGATCCAACGGCCCAGATTGGTTGAGGGTATAAAAAAAATAAAGAAAATTGTAATTTATTTATATTTAAGTTCGTGTAAACTTTAAACAAGCGTAACTTTTTCATACGAGGTCCGTTTTGGACGAAACGAATTGCGTTGGAATCCTTTTGACGAGGAGTACACAATGGAGCTGGTTTGGAATCGTTTGGAGCTAGTGAGAATTTCGGGTAAAATTAAACGCGCGTTTAATTTTATTCGAAATAAATCGCTAAGACGAAATTGAAATCAAGGTGAGAACTCCTCACTCAATCGAATAGTTTCGATTTATATTTTAAATAGTTAGATTTAAAATTCTTGAATGTATGTTCGAATGATGATTGTTATCTATTGATTGTTAAAAATAGACATTATGCGCCGTTAGTAAGCGGAGGTTATTTATTAAAAACATATACCGCGAATATTTCACAGTACAGTGAAATTGGTATTATTTATGTACTTGGAGTTGATTTCCCGCATTATATAGCGGATGAGGCCCTATTGCACCGTCTATTAAGAGGATAATATTTTATAAATCCCATATACCGCGATAATTCCGTACTGGAACGGAATTGGTATTGTGCTAATGTTTGTGGATCCAGGGAAACAGGTTGGAGGGATCCAACTGGATTCCTCAACTGTATTGATTTATTTACAGATACTGTGATTATTTGTTGATTATCATATCGATATATGATATTTGGATGTCGTGATTGACTATTTGGTGCTGCTGCATCATCAGATCCATTTCTGAAGTTTTAAAATAACGATTTTGGTTTTAAAAGGAATTTTAAAGTGATTTTCGAAAGTGTACGTTTTATTAAATTTCTGAATTATTAAAAATAAATAAACGTTAAAATTTTAATGTTATAAAAGTATGATTTTTATGAAATGAAAGCGAAAAGTGATTTTTGAAATAAATAGTTAATAAATTTATGAAATGGTTTAAATTTGATTTTTTGAAATATTACAAATAATTTTTTTTTATAAAAGATTTACAAAATTGATATTTATGAATTAAAAATATTGGAATTATAAAACGAGTTTATTAAGTGTTAAAATGAAGAATAAAATGGATTTCATTGAAAACTATAGATTTATAAATTGTGAAGATATAAAATGAATAGATGTTGTAAAATAAAAGATTTATAAGTAATTAACTTATAAACTGGGTTTTAAGCATATAAATGGGATATTTATGGAAATTGTTAATAAAGGAGATTTTATAAGTTGAAGTTGTTATAAAATATAAAGGAATCTTATAAGTAATAAGATTTATGATTTGTGAAGTTTTGAAAGAACGATTTTGTAAATAAATGAATGATAAGTAATCAACTTATAATATGGACTTTTGGGTATATAATTGAGTTATATAAATTGAATTGAATTAATAATGGATATTTATGAATCGAAGCTTATAAATGAAATGGAATTTATAAACATTTTTTTTAATTCGAAATCAATTGAATTTGATAAATTGAATGTTGAAGTTTATTAAAGGAAGTATATTCACGATTTTGGACAGTGGATATATTATTATAAATAAAATGGAAATGCCTGGGAAAATGTATATTTTAAAAGGAAGTTAATCGTTTTAACGATGTTTTAAAATGGATTAAATATCGAAAACATAGATTTCAACATTCATTGTTGAAATAGACGTTTTCGAGAAATAAGGAAATGGTGGACTATAACACAGTTGTTATAGTAAATGATTTCCGAAAGGAAATGTTTTTGTATAGTATTGGGATTTATATATCTATCTAAATTTCGAATCCCTATACTAGTGATTTTGGGTCGTCGTAACGATGTTTTACGCAAAAATTCGTTTTGACTCAAATAAATGTGTTTAGGCGCACGTTTTCCTTAAGGAATGAAATATATACTTAATTTCGATTTAAGTATATTGAATATTTTCCAAGTGTTGAAAATGAATGGATTTGTAAATTACTTATTATTTAATAAGTATGGAAATGTTTTCCAATATGAACTGAATATTTTAGGACTTTATCTTTTAAAGATAAATTGAAAATGAATATTAGAAATCGATTGGGAAATTGTATATTCACGGATATTTTGGAATTGTAAATTCACTAGGGAATTTATAAAAGAAAGGGGAATTTGTTTAAAATAAACGTTGATTTATTTTTGAATTGTGGGAATTAATTTATGGATTTGGAACGTAAATAGAAAGTAAATCGGTAAGGATTTATTTAATGGGTTTAAATGAACCATGTTGAAATGAAAGTATTTCTGAGTAAGGAAAATGATTGAAATTTGTTTTCAAAAGTGATAAAGGATTGAAAAGTGATTTGAAAATTAGTTTTCAAATGTTGAAGTGTGGGAAATTTTATATCTAGTAAAGATATTTTGGAAAGTAAATAATTTGGGAATTATTTGGATTTGGTAATGTTGAACACGCCTATTGATAGTTAAATAATCTGACTATCAATATTTACCTTTAAATAGGTATTTGTAGTGATTGTTTGAATTTGAATGCCACACTTATTTTTGAATAAACGCTCACTATTCGGGTTAGCCGGGAAAGGACCTTGGGGTCGTATAACCCATTCCGAATATGTGATACGTCGTTATGGATTGCATTTGATGACCGGTGTTGAAGACCGGATATTTGTGAAAACGGAAGGATTACCGTCGAGTTACTCTACATCGGCTGATCTCCGATATAGAGGTTTTATCACCCTTAGTGACGGGAAGTCCGGTCGTGATTAGTGAATATCCGGATTGCAAGGACTTCTTTGGAAGTGCCTTCGGTTCTGTTCAAGCCCGGAACAGACTTGTAGGATTGTATGTCTGACATTAAAAATTGAGATATAAAGCTGATTTCTTTCAAATATATTTCTGTTGGTGGCGGAGAATTTATTCTCTTAGCTTAACACCCTTCTCTGAGACGTACGAGCTCAGAGGTTATATAGTTGAAGATTATTAGTGATATACTCCCAATTTGGTAGTGTGGCATGCTGAGTGTTGCTGTGAAATCATCATTGTTTGATCATTTATGATATGATCATTTGTTTGATCATTTATCTTGGTGATCATTTCTATGATCATTTGTTGACCCAAAGCACAGCTTTTGTATAAAGCGTGGCTTTGTGGTTGTTGGAAATCGAGGATCCTCGGATAGATCGGTCACGATCGGGGGATGACATATTCGTGTCAGTAGTTACCTAGTTTGAAAGGTAACCCGGCCTTGTGTTGGCAGAGATCCGGTTAGGTTCTTGGGACGTCATTCCAGAGGCGTTTCCATGTGGCAATGGGAAGTTTCTTGGCCTGACCATTTGTTGAAAATCCAAAGAAACAATACGATCTTGTACGGTTTTAGTTGTATAACCTATCATTCACTTATGGTGGCGCCCCACTGTTTGGATGGTAGCTATAGTAGGCATAAGTGCGAAATGCCTATGCTGGCTAAGATTTATGTCTTTATTTTCAAAATGATTTTTCCTACACTATGCACTAGTAATAATATCAAATGTTTCTTTTTAATGCGTATCAAGCATCTTTGACTATCATAAGGAGAAATCTCTCCGATTCTGCGTTTGCATTGTGTGTGTGTGCGGGAGGCCATATGGTAGTCTCATTTTTAAAAGCATTGCGAATTGACTATAAATATATCTCTCTATTTTGTTTTAAAGATAAACTGTTTTGAGTTCTCACACCAGTCACATGACTGACTCGGAGTTTATTATTTTCCTTCCTAAACTCTGGGTGCCCACCAATTTCCACACGGGCAGTCAAGAGTAAGGTTTATCAGGTTATTCTGGATTTAGGAGTGCTATGGAGCTCAGGAGGCGAGCTACATATCGAGACGTACCACTGATATATTATATTATGCTATGTATTATTCCACTGTGTATTCTGTATGAGGACAAGTTTATATAACTGTCCATTGATGTATTGACTCTGTTGTCTATTGTTGTTGTAAACTCTGATAATGATGTAATGTAATGTAATAACTGATATAGTTCTTTGTTTAAAGATTATTCATTTATGTATTATATGTTGTTCCGCTGCGAATTGTGAGATTCTGATGTTGTTCTGTTGTCTCTTTCTGTTCTGTTCTATTTTTTTTTCTCTTCTTCTATCTTTTCTTCTGCTTTAACCATAACGGTTTGGTTTTTCGGCAATGAAAAATCGCAGTCGTTACATTTGGTATCAGAGCATATGGTTAAGCGACAACCATGGCTCTGTTGGGTATTACTCATTAGAGATAGATTCAGTAGTACTCTAGAATGAGTTTGAGTGTAATAATAGATACGAGCGCGTATTTGTTAGTGAATATAAATTGTTTTATATTGTGATGATTGGTTTGTTGAGTGGTATATGGATTTTGGTCAACACGAGTAATTAACGTTGTTGATAGGGATCTCTAAACACTTGAATAGAACAATTCGACACAGTATTGTTTTAAAATTGGGTAAATGAAATAATTTTACCTTGATTATGTTTTATATATAAAAAAATAATTTTTCAGAATTATTAAAGTGTGTATGAATTGATTGTTTGGTTGTTGAATAAAAACAACAATTTTTAAAAGAATAATTGTATAAGCAAATGAATTATAAGTATGGAACTATAATTAATGTGATTTACAATTGTGAAATAATCTTATATATAAGAAGTGAAATTATATAAGGAAAAGATTTATAAATGTGATTTATAATCTGAAAATAAAATTCCAGAGAAGTGTTTTGAAAGATTTGATATTTTGGGAAAATTATTTTGGAGAAATTAAAGCTCTAAACTCTTTTCGGTCGCTGGAAAATAATTCCGTTGATGATCATGACATCATCGGTGTTCATTTTCGGGTTTCCAAAAGAGGGATTGCTGCCAAATTATTTAAAAGAAAGTTGTTTGGAAAATTTGGATTTGATTTGGATTTGATAAGATGTTTGAAATGGAATATAACTTAAGTGATGTTGAATAAAGTTAATTTTGGGTATCGAAGTAAATAAATAAGTGAATTAATGCAGTGAAGTCATTAAGAAATTGAACTTGAGTTATATAAATGAAATTCAACCTTATATTGTTAAAGGAATTAGAAATTGAATAAATTAATGGATTAAATGTTAATCAATTAAATGTAAATAATTGATATGAAATAATGGATGAAAGTGTAAATTTATTAAAAGCTAATGTTATTAGAAGTTGAATAAATTGAATGGAAGTCAATTTAATATGATCCAATTGGAATTAAAAGTGTTGAACCAAATTGAATGTAAAGTGAATAAATTTGGTTGTATTGAATCAACATTGGTTTTTATTTGATTATTGATTGATGTATATAATTCATTAAGTGTTAATGAAATTGAATTAGCGAAATTAAAAGCTATGTAATTAAATCCCAATGGATAATATGTAAATTTGAATAGAATTGGATTGGATTTGGACTGAAAGCGAATCAATGTGAATAAATTAGTGGATGTATACTAATTGGAAAATGAACAAATAAATGTTAGTAAAATTCCAATGTTAATGAATCAAATGTGATTTAAATTGGAAAACAAATTCATTGAATATTAATGAGAAGTAAATTTGTATTGATTTGGTAGTTTCATTTGTTGTTTGTTGCATTTGCTATGTTGGCACATGTATTTCTTATGTTGCTATATGTTGTATATTGATACTATTTTCATATATACATGTTCTCATGTTGTTTTTGAGTGTTTAGTAGGTGCGGATGGCGTTGCTTCGCTTTTGGAGCTCGCTTTCGCGCTATATTAGCCGTATACGCACGCTAATAATATAATAAGGTACATATCTCGGATTACATACCGTACTTTTACACTTTTTTCCCTGCGGGATGCCTCATCACTTGATGAGATGTATATTTGTGATATATACACTGTCATTTTTTTTTCGGATCGAGCCGCGCAAAGGAGACTCTGGCGAATTTTTCCGAAAATTTAAGGCGTTAGAAAACTTTTGACAAAATTTGTGAAAGTTGTGAAAACTATAATTTTGGTTTTGGAATTGGAAATTAAACGATATAGTTTGGTTTTGAAAAGATAACTAAGTATAGATTTGAAAACTTAGTAAAGTATGGTAAGAAGTTTAACTGTGGATTTATGGAAAGTTAATAGATTCTGTAACTTTTCTTACTTAGTAATTTCGAGGACGAAATTCTTTTAGGGGGGGAGTTTGTAACGACCTATAATTTTTGTTAATTTAAATTTGTATATTTAATTGAATGTAAATATTAATAAGTGAAACTTATAATTTGAATAATTTTATTTCGAATAATTAGATTTAATTGAATAATTAAATCGATAATTTAATAATAGAAATTCCAGAAATAATTGAAATTCGAGTTTAATATGATTGAAAAGGATTTGTAAAATTTTATTTAATCATATTGGAGTTATAGTGATGTTATAGAAATTTTAAAATCGAATTAAGAGTTAATCTGTGAAAATTGAATATTTTAATATTTAATTATCGACTGTAAAATAGCCAATTTTTGAACAGTCTCAGAATTGGACGAAACTAGTTCCATTGGATCCGTAATAGTTTGTTATTATCGGATTTCAATTTTCATAGCAATCAGAGTTGTCCTTTGACCGTGGCAGCTCGAAACGCATCGAAATTGTTTTAATATTAATTTGGCGAGTTAAAATAGTCATTTTTCAAACAGTCTCGGATTTCGACGAAACCAGTTTCATTGGATCCGTAATGTGATATTATTGTACGGTTTCAAATTTCGTGTCAATCGGATTTACCGTTTATCCGGGGCAAGCCAAAACGCCTAGAAATTTGATTTACCGATTTAATTTTAAATCGAATGTTTATTGCCATAACTCACACATATGACCGAATTAGCTCCCGAAACACGTTCCATTGTTTTCCAAATGTGGGGTAAACCTTAGAAACGCCAGCCGGCACGCTTCGTTTGGAGTTCGGAAAAATCCGGGATGAATAGTGTTTTGGGCAATTTTCTATATAAGGACTTCATTATCTTCATTTTCAAACTTAAATCAAAACCCTAGGTCAGAAAACCCTAGCCGCCACTTTGCAATACACGGCCAGAAATTGATCCCCTTTCTCCTCAATTATCTTCAAATCCACAAATTATTGGAGGAAGTTGTCAACTACAAAAGTGAAGAGGGTGGCGAGATCTTGAAGATGAACGGTCATTATCGAAATTGGAGCAACGGGGAGCCTGCTAGGGGGACGCGTATGGGATGCCTTTGGGTGCACGGTTCGAGGGCATTTGGAGGCCGAGCTCTACACGTTTTGGGCTGTTGGTGGCTCTCGAGTAGTGCTTTAAGGTGGTGTATCCTGATCGAAGTGGAAGTCACCGATGAGGCCGTGAGATTTAGGGTTTTGAGGTGGCTAGTGGGTTTTCTTGTACATGATATTCACGTTTGGGGGAGAAGAGGGGGGCAACGGCCTGATGTGGGAGAAGCATGATCCAATGGCCCAGATTGGTTGAGGGTATAAAAAACATAAAGAAAATTGTAAGTTATTTATATTTAAGTTCGTGTAAACTTTAAACAAGCGTAACTTTTTCATACGAGGTCCGTTTTAGACGAAACGAATTGCTTTGGAATCGTTTTGACGAGCATTACGCAATGGAGCTTGTTTGGAGTTGTTTGGAGCTAGTGAGAATTTCGGGTAAAATTAAACGCGCATTTAATTTTATTCGAAATAAATCGCTAAAACGAAATTGAAATCAAGGTGAGAACTCCTCACTCAATTGAATAGTTTCGATTTATATTTTAAATAGTTAGATTTAAAATTCTTGAATGTATGTTTGAATGATGATTGTTATCTATTGATTGTTAAAAATAGATATTATGCGCCGTTAGTAAGCGGAGGTTATTTATTAAAAACATATACCGCTAATATTTCACAGTACAGTGAAATTGGTATTATTTATGTACTTGGAGTTGATTTCCCGCATTATATAGCGGATGAGACCCTATTGTGCCGTCTATTAAGCTGATAATATTTTATAAATCCCATATACCGCTATAATTCCGTACTGGAACATAATTGGTATTGTGCTAATGTTTGTGGATGCAGGGAAACAGGTTGGAGGGATCCGACTGGATTCCTCAACTGTATTGATTTATTTACAGATATTGTGATTATTTGTTGATTATCATATCGATATATGATATTTGGATGTCGTGATTGACTATTTGGTGCTGCTGCATCATCGGATCCATTTCTGAAGTTTTAAAATAATGATTTTGGTTTTAAAAGGAATTTTAAAGTGATTTTCGAAAGTATACGTTTTATTAAATTTTGAATTATTAAAAACAAATAAACGTTAAAATTTTTATGTTATAAAAGTATGATTTTTATGAAATGAAAGCGAAAAGTGATTTTTGAAATAAATAGTTAATAAATTGATGAAATGGTTTAAATTTGAATTTTTGAAATATTACAAACAATTTTTCATATAAAAGATTTATAAAATTGATATTTATAAATTAAAAATATTGGAATTATAAAACGAGTTTATTAAGTGTTAAAATGAAGAATAAAATGGATTTCATTGAAAATTATAGATTTTTAAATTGTGAAGTTATAAAATGAATAGATGTTGTAAAATAAAAGATTTATAAGTAATTAACTTATAAACTGGGTTTTAAGCATATAAATGGGATATTGATGGAAATTGTTAATAAAGGAGATTTTATAAGTTGAAGTTGTTAAAAATATAAAGGAATCTTATAAGTAATAAGATTTATGATTTGTGAAGTTTTGAAAGAACGATTTTGTAAATAAATGAATGATAAGTAATCAACATATAATATGGACTTTTGGGTATATAATTGAGTTATATAAATTGAATTGAATTAATAAAGGATATTTATGAATCGAAGCTTATAAATAGAAATGGAATTTATAAACTTTTTTTTTTAATTAGAAATCAATTGAATTTGATAAATTGAATGTTGAAGTTTATTAAAGGAAGTATATTCACGATTTTGGACGGTGAATATATTATTATAAATAAAATGGATATGCTTGGGAAAATGAATATTTTAAAAGGAAGTTAATCGTTTTAACGATGTTTTAAAATGGATTAAATATTGAAAACATAGATTTCAACATTCATTGTTGAAATAGACGTTTTCGAGAAATAAGGAAATGGTGGACTATAACACAGTTGTTATAGTAAATGATTTCCGAAAGGAAATGTTTTTGTATTGTATTGGGATTTATATATCTATCTAAATTTCGAATCCCTATACTAGTGATTTTGGGTCGTCGTAACGATGTTTTACGCAAAAATTCGTTTTGACTCAAATAAATGTGTTTAGGCGCACGTTTTCCTTAAGGAATGAAATATATACTTAATTTCGATTTAAGTATATTGAATATTTTCCAAGTGTTGAAAATGAATGGATTTGTAAATTACTTATTACTTAATAAGTATGGAAATGTTTTCCAATATGAACCTAATATTTTGGGACTTTATCTTTTAAAGATAAATTGAAAATGAATATTAGAAATCGATTGGAAAATTGTATATTCATGGATATTTTGGAATTGTAAATTCACTAGGGAATTTATAAAAGAAAGGGGAATTTGTTTAAAACAAACGTTGATTTATTTTTGAAGTATGGGAAATAATTTACGGATTTGGAACGTAAATAGAAAGTAAATCGGTAAGGATTTATTTAATGGGTTTAAATGAACCATGTTGAAATGAAAGTATTTCCGAGTAAGGAAAATGATTGAAATTTGTTTTCAAAAGTGATAAAGGATTGAAAAGCGATTTGAAAATTAGTTTTCAAATGTTGAAGTGTGTGGAAATTTTATATCTAGTAAAGATATTTTGGAAAGTAAATAATTTGGGAAATCATTTGGATTTGGTGATGTTGAACACGCCTATTGATAGTTAAATAATCCGACTATCAATATTTACCTTTAAATAGGTATTTTTTGTGATTGTTTGAATTTGAATTCCACACTTATTTTTGAATAAACGCTCACTATTCGGGTTAGCCGGAAAAGGACCTTGGGGTCGTATAACCCATTCCGAATATGTGATACTCGTTATGGATTGCATTTGATGACGGGTGTTGAAGACCGGATATTTGTGAAAAATGAAGGATTACCATCGAGTTACTCTACATCGGCTGATCTCCGATATAGAGGTTTTATCACCCTTAGTGACGGGAAGTCCGGTCGTGATTAGTGAATATCCGGATTGCAAGGACTTCTTTGGAAGTGCCTTCGGTTCTGTTCAAGCCCGGAAAAGACTTGTATGGATTGTATGTCTGACATTACAAATTGAGATATAAAGCTGATTTCTTTCAAATATATTTCTGTTGGTGGCGGATAATTTATTCTCTTAGCTTAACCCCCTTCTCTGAGACGTACGAGCTCAGAGGTTATATAGTTGAAGGTTATTAGTGATATACTCCCAATTTGGTAGTGTGGCATGCTGAGTGTTGCTGTGAAATCATCATTGTTTGATCATTTATGATATGATCATTTGTTTGATCATTTATCTTGGTGATCATTTCTATGATCATTTGTTGACCCAAAGCACAGCTTTTGTATAAAAGCGTGGCTTTGTGGACGAGACTTCGTCGGACCTCACACCCCGGAAATGGTCAAAACAGGAAGGATGCGGCAAGGTTATTAGGGGGTAGCACCCCTTTAGTGTATGTCATTCCTTCTGGATAGAGGTGGTATCATGGTATGGAGTCCAGATACTTAACCTATTTAACCAAAAATGAAGCAAGGTAGAGGAGGAGATGGCGGTCAAGATGGAAGCTTCTGATCGTGTTCATGTTCGTCGTGGAGGTCGCAAAATCAAACCCTAGTTTGCTTGGATGGGTTTCTTTGTTCGGCTATTTCCTGTAGAATGAGCGTGAGGGGAGAGGAGAAGAGGGATGGCCAGGATTTGCAGGGGCTTGGATCAAGGGCTGAGATCAATTAGGTTAAGAAAATAAGAAAAAAATGTTGTAAATTTATGTATATAAATTCGTGTAAACTTCTAAAAATCATAACTTTTTCATACGAGGTCGAAAACGCGCGAAATCAGTTGCGTTGGAATCGTACGGACGAGCACTACGTTATGGAATTGGATTGGAGTCGTTTGGAGTTAGTAAAAATTTCGGGTAAAATTAAACGTCCGTTTAATTTTATTCGAAATAAATCGCTAAAACGAAATTGAAATCAAGGTGAGAACTTCTCACTCAATCGAATCGGTTTCGATTTTTAATTTTAAATAGTTATATTTAAAATTCTTGAATGTATGTTTGAATGATGATTGTATCTATTGATTGCTAAAATAGACATTATGCGCCGTTAGTAAGCGGATGTTATTTATTAAAAACATATACCACGAATATTTCATAAATAGTGAAATTGGTATTATTTATGTACTTGGAATTGATTTCCCGTAGTATATAGCGGATGAGACCCTATTGCGCCGTCTATTAAGCGGATAATATTTTAAATCCCATATACCGCGATAATTTCGTACTGGAACGGAATTGGTATTGTGCTAACATCTTTGGATACAGGAAAACAGGTTGGAGGGATCCAACTGGATTCCTCAACAGTATTTATTTGATTATGGATATTTTGATATTCGTTGATTATCATATCGATATAAGATGTCGTTGTTGTCGTGATTAACTATTTGGTATGTAGCATCATTGAGCCAAATTTTGGAATTTTAAAAGGATTTTTAAAGTGATTTTTGAAGAGTATACGTTTATAAAATATTTTTGGAATTGATCCATTACAGATAAATAAACGTTACAAATTTTAATGTTATAAAAATTATGATTTTTGAGAAATATAGTTAAAAGTTGATTTTTGAAAATATGAGGTTAATGATTTTATAAAATGGTTTAAATCGGGATTTTTGAATTTATCGTGAAAAGTTTAAAAATAGGATTTATAAAATTTAATTATTTAATAAATCAGAATGATGAAATTATAAAGAACTTTAAAGACGTTTTGAAATAATAATATAAATTGATTTATATAAAAGATTTATAGATTGATAATTTATAAATTAAAATATTTGAATTATAGAACGAGTTTTTATAAGTGTTAGAATGAATTGTGAATGAATTTCATAAATGAATGAAATTTATAGAATTATAAACGGTGAAGTTATAAATGGAATTTTATAAGCAGTAGGTTTATAAAATTTGTAAAGTTATTAAAATAATAGATTGGGTAAATAAATGAATCTTATAAGTTATAAGATTTATAATTTGGGAAGTTTAAAAAGAACGATTTTATAAACAAATAAATTATAAGTATTTAACTTATAATACGGACTTTCGGTATATAATTGAGTTATAAATTGAAATGGTTAAGAAAGGGAATTTATAAAAGGAAGTAGTTATAAAATAAATAGAAATGGAATTTATAAACATTGTTTTATAAATTCGCAACGACTTATTTTGATAAGTTAATTTTTATAACTTATTTATGGAGTTATATTCACGTTTTAGACAGTGAATAATCCTTTAAAATAAAATGTATAGAAATGATGAAGTTGGTTAACGAAGTATATTCACGTTTTTGAATAGTGAATAATATGTTAAAGAAAATGTTTTGGATGTGATGTTTTAAGTAGAATTAAAATGATCTAACGATGTTTTTAAATGTGTTGAGATTCGAAACCATAGATTTCAACATTTATTGTTGAAATAGACGTTTTTGAGAAATAGAAGGAAATGATGGACTATAACACTGTTGTTATAGTAAATGATTTCCGCAAGGAACTGGTTTGTTCGGTATTGGGATTTATATATCTATTTTAATTTCGAATCCCTATACTAGTGATTTGCATAAAGAAATATTTTTGGAAATATATAAGAGGAAATTTATAAGAGGAAGTGTTATAAAATAAATAGAAATGAAATTTATAAACATTGTTTTATAAATCCGCAACGACTTATATTGATAAGTAAATTGTTGTAATTTGTTAATGGAGTTATATTCACATTTTAGACAGTGAATAATCCTTTAAAAAAAATGTATAGAAATGATGAAATTGGTTAACAATTATATTCACGTTTTTAAATAGTGAATAATATATTAAAGAAAACGTTTTGGATGTGTTCTGTTATGTCTTTCTGTTCTGTCCTATCTTCTTATCTCTTCTTCTATCTTTTTCTTTTTCTTAAACATATGTAAATATTGATAGTCGGTTATTGAACTATCAATGGATATGCACAACATCACCAGATTCCAAATAATTTTCCAATTTATTTATTTTCCAAAAATATCTTTACAAGATATATAACTTCACACTTCAACCATTTGAAAACAAATTTCAAATTACTTTTCATCCTTACCACTTTTGAAAAAAAAATTTCAAACATTTCCTTATGCGGAAATACTTTCATTTCAACATGGTTCATTTAGACCAATTAAATAAATCCTTAACGATTTACTTTATATTTACGTTCCAAATCCGTAAATTAATTCCCACACTTCAAAAATAAATCAACGTTTATTTTTAAACAAATTCCCCTTTCCTTTTATAAATTCCGTAGTGAGTTTATATTCCAAAATATTTATGAATATACGATTTCAATTATTCATTTTCAATTTATCTTCAAAAAGATAAATTCTCAAAACGTTTTATTTCACATTGGAAAAACATTTCCATACTTATTTATTAAGTAATTCACAAATTTATTTATTTTCAACACTTGGAAAATATTCAATATACTTAAATCGAAATTAAGTATATATTTCATTCTTTATGGAAATCATTCTCTTAAACATATTTATTTGGGTCAAAACGAATGTTTCGTTACAACGTCCTAAAATCATTAGTATAGGGATTCGAAATTAAAATAGATATATAAATCCCAATACTGTACAAAACATTTCCTTTCGGAAATCATTTACTATAACAACAGTGTTATAGTCCACCATTTCCTTCTATTTCTCGAAAACGTCTATTTCAACAATGAATGTTGAAATCTATGGTTTCGAATCTTAACACATTTTAAAACATCGTTAGATCGTTTTAATTCTATTTAAAACAAACATCCAAAACATTTTCTTCAACATATTATTCACTATTCAAAAACGTGAATATACTACGTTAACCTATTTCATCATTTCTATACATTTTATTTTAAAGGATTATTCACTGTCTAAAACCTGAATATAACTCCATAAATAAGTTATAACAATTTACTTATCAAAATAAGCCGTTGCGGATTTATAAAACAATGTTTATAAATTCCATTTCTATTTATTTTATAACAACTTCCTATTCAAGTTGGTTCACTTAACTTTATTAATTTACTTTGATACCAATATCAACTTAATTTACATTCAATTGATTAACATTTAATCCATTCGTTCAATTCAATTATAAAAGTTGAATTCCATTTATATAATTGAAGTTCATATTTACACTTAACTTTTTTTACAATAAACTTAAAAATCAAAATTTTATAACAGTTGATTTATCTTTAAAATATTTACACAAGGCCGGGTTACCCCTAGCTGGGTAACTACTCACACGAATATGTCATCCACCGATCGTAACCGATCTATTCGAGGATCCTCGATTTCCAACAACCACAAAATTTTGCAGCAACAACATAGGTTAAGTATCTGGGCTCCATACCATGATACCACCTCTATCCAAAAGGAATGACATACACTAAATTACCAATATACATCCTAAAGTGGGGCTTAGTAACTTTTCAAATTCCAAAATTACCCTAAATTAAAATAAACTACCAATTATTACACAGCCTCACCCTAAATTTCCCCACCGTGCACGTGCACATCATCGTTCGCCACTTCCGGTCGCCACCCATTCTTCGAGCAAGTCGAAGGCCGTCCCTAGATCAGACCACGGCCATTATAACCACTCCAGTTCGACTGGAACGCAAATTCGTGAGAAAAGCAAAACCTGGAACATTCGAACCCATACGACCCCATCCCTGTCAACGCCAACTGCTCGTCGCTCCTACCACCGTTCGCCACCAAACTCCGGCCGCAGCTTCACCTACGACCCATCCACCATACCTCCAAACCGCGTCGAACTCGATGCATCCAATAGGGTGAACGAATCCAAAAACAAAACTACAGCAAAACTAGGTTTAAAATTTTCAAAGCTCCGCCGCCGTCGCCACCGTGGAACGATCGCCACCACTTCCATTTTTCCCAGCATCACAGAGGTTCAAACACGCTTCAGAACAAATTTCACTATTTATTAATGATTCGATTGTTAGGAATTGAGAAAAATGCAAACTTTATTAAATTTCAAACTGTTCTTGAAATACTAAATTAAAAATCCTCGTTCTTGTTTTAAAAATCATATTTTGCAGTAATAATTCAAACTAAGAACTTGAATTAGCTTTTTATGACAGTCGAATTTATCAAAATATATTTGATAACCTGTAAACCAAGTTTTCCAGTAGAAACACTTCACAAACATATTCCATAAGCTTTGAAAAAAAAATAGTTTGAGGATTATATCTTGATTGATTTAAACTTAAATGTTTAAAAAGGATCAGTTGAGAACAAATTTGAGTTTGAATGTAAACAACCTATAATTCATAACAGTGAAGACTAAAATGCAGAGCAACAGATTTACATTCAAAAGATAATGCATATACAATACCGCATGATCAATAACTACCCTGAACTAATTTTTAATTAACTTAAAATTTTTTATACTTGATGTTTACTCACCTTTAAAATTCTGAAGCAGAGACAGTGATGATTCATGCCTAGAAATGATGTGTTTGAAAACTGGAAATTGCATTTGAATCTTTACTTTGGGTTTGAACTTTGACTTTTAAATCTGAAGCTTGTTGAAGCTTGATCTTGCATGAACTACAGATATACTACAGGCTTGTAAACTTGTGAATATAAATTGTTTTCAGGTTGATTTGTTTTGAGGTTGAAGCTCTCACTCATTTCAGGTTGAAGTTTGAATTTGTTTATGGGTTTTAAGATATTGATTATTTCAAATTTTTTTTCTTTTTTTCTCACAGCTCTGAAGATGGACGAACCAAAAATGAAGAAAGTGATTGATATATAGAAGATGTATGTAGGCTTGTACTCCTTGCTGGTACAAGTGATCCCATATCTTGTACAGGGTGCTAAATAAAAGCTTAGGTGATATATAAAAAGAAATGTACAGGGATGATGTTTTCTTTTCCTTGTACTAAATTCATGGGCTGCTGAGATGACATACTAGGGTGCTAAAGATATTTCATTAATTACCTTTTCTTTGTTTTATAATCTTAAAGATATTTATACTATTTTTATATTATCATACTTTTCTTTTGTATGCTAGAGGTATGGTGCTAAAGATTTGCTTATTTCAGCCATACTTCATTTGTATATCTTCTTGCAAGCTAAGAAGGCTAGCTGATTTTCATTTGTTTACTAGCTTATACTTTGTATTTTTGGTGGCTGCAGCTTATTTTGTTTGCTTTTCTTACTTATATCTTTGATTTGTTTGACATGAACTATAACATTGTCTTTTATTATCTTGTTTTGTCTGGTTACATACCTATCCAATTTTAATACATAAGTGAATGTATTTTATTTGTTATCATTTTATATTTTCTACTTATGCTTTTTAATATTTATATGGTTTATTTTATTTTAAACATTTACTTCTATTTTAACTTAAATATTTACTTCTAGAACTTTTTATATGTTCATTTCATAATTTATATAACTATAAATTTACTTAAATATTTGTTTAACATCAACACAAACTTTATTTCCTTGTAAAGTTTAACTATCGACTATTTTATAATTTTCAAATACTCGATTATTAAAATTTTACTAACATTTTGTATAAATTACCAATTATTACACAATTTTTATTCAAAAATTAAATTAATTATCGAATTAAAATAAATTAAAACTCGGGATCATTACAGACTTCCCCCTTTAAAAGAATTTCGTCCTCGAAATTCGCAGGCACGAAAACAACAAGGATAGATGAAAGATAGAGAAATATCTTTTCAAATCAAACTGGATATCAATTCTGCATTTGGCTCACCAATATCTTTTCAAATCAGAATATCAATAATAGATACAACAAATTATAATAGAATTTAAAATTTAGTTTTAAACGAAATCATTTTATCGATACTATTCAAATTTATCCTTCATATTCCATTAATCAATTTAACTCAATTTAAAATTTCCAATTTATTTAAAATTTTCAATTCTAAATTTCAAATTCATTAAAGTTTAAAACGAAAAACTGATAAGAAATTGATGAAGATACGAAGTAAGAATTTCCAACAACAATTCGTAGGGCCACCATCACACCCAAACTACTTCTGGAGCTGTCACGAAGCAATCAAAAGAATTTGGAAAGACGAATCAAAGAAATTGATAAGAAAGTTATTTCCACTGTTGCTGGGTATTGACCAATTATAGTCATATTTCCCTATCCCCTATCTTGTTCTCTTCTTGCACTCATACATACTATCAGTGGATAGCAAGAGAATTTACTGAGACATTCAAACATATATCTTAGGGACACACTCATTCTAGGGTTTACTTTACCCTATCTCTAATGAGCTACTTAACGTGTTATACTCCTGAGCTAAAGTTTTAACCTTAGCTCTGATACCACATTGTAACGAGACGGATTTTGCCCGCTCGAAAATCGACATCCATACTTCATATCATATTCGAATGCCATAGATTCGACCGTTCAAATCCGATTCGCCGGAGCTTATAACAACATTAAGTAAATAACACAGCGGAATAAAAGAATAATACATTGATATACAACACAGATACAATATCTGATACAACAGAGTGATACATGAATATCAATATACATCAGAGATATGGTACAATAAAAATAGTAGCGGAAAGAAAATAGATAACACTAGAAGCAGAACAAATAACTCTAAGATAGTTTTCAAGGAAGAAATCCAAAAAAACTGCAACTCCATCTCCAAGAACCAATCCAGCAATAGCTCGAACTCCCCATAACGATACACAAAGATAAGCAAGTGCGGTGTGATCCAGAGACTGAACTAACTTCAGATAATCCACTATATCTAACTATCGGAAAAACCCAACTCTAGGCAGCTCGTGTAGAAAAATTTTGAGCACCCAGAGTTTAGGAAAGAAACAATAAACTCTGGATCAGTCATGGGACTGGTGTGAGCAACAAAAACAGTTTATCTTTAAAAACAAACAACGAAATATTTAAAAATCAATTCGCAATGCTTTTTAGAAATGGGACCACCATAAGGCCTCCCGCACACACACACAATGCAAACGCAGAATCGAAGGAGATTTCTCCTTATGATAGTCAAAGATGCTTGATACGCATTAAAAGAAACATTTGATATTATTACTAGTGCATACGGTAGTAAAAATCATTTCGAAAGTAAAGAAATAAATCTTAGCAGCATAGGCATTCCGCACTTATGCCTACTATAGCTACCATACAAACAGTGGGTCACCACCACAAGTGAATGATAGGTTCTACAACTAATACCGTACAAGATCGTATTGTTTCTTTGGATTTTCAACGAATGGTCAGTCCAAGGAACTTTCCATTGCCACATGAGAACGCCTCTGGAAGGACGTCCCCGAGAACCTAACCGGATCTCTGCCAACACAAGGCCGGGTTGCCCCTAACCGTGTAACTACTGACACGAGTTTGCCATCCCCCAGTCCTTTGGTACCTTTATCCGAGGGCTCGTAATCAACATCACACCAAAATAATAAGTGTTTCAACATGAGTAAGTATCTGGGCTCCATACCATGATACCACCCTTTTCCAGAAGGAAATGCACATACCCTAATGGGAGCTACCCCTCATAACCTTGCCGCATCATTCCTGTTTTGACCATTCCGGGGTGTGAGGCTCGACGAAGTCTCGTCCACAAAGCCACGCTTTATACAAAATCCATGCTTTGGGTCAACAAATGATCATAGAAATGATCACCAAGATAAGTGATCAAACAAATGATCATATCACAAATGATCAAACAATGATCATTTCACAGCAACACTCAGCATGTCACATTACCAGATTGGGAATATATCGCTAATGACCTTCAACTACGTAACCTCTGAGCTCGTACGTCTCAGAGAAGGGTGTTAAGCTAAGAGAATGAATTCTCCGCCAGCACAGAAATGTATTTGAAAGAAATCTGCTTTATATCTCAATTTGTAATGTCAGACATACAATCCATACAAGTCTATTCTGGGTTCGAACAGAACCGAAGGCACTTCCAAAGAAGTCCTTGAAATCCGGGTATTCACAATCCCGACCGGATTTCCCATCACTTAGGGAGTCTCTATACCGGCGCGACTTAGTGCAGAGACAATCGATAGGTCATCCTATCGTTCTCGCAAATACCCGGTCTTCACCACCGGTCTTCAAATGCTATCCATAACGACGAATCACATATTCGGAATGGGTTATATGACACAAAGGTCCTTTCCCGGCTAAACCGAATAGTGAGCGCAATAATTAAAACATATGGATGTGGGATTTCAATTAAGTCACAACTTAATAATTCAAAACTTTCTTTTCAAATGGTTTAAACCAATTACCATTTCAAATCTTTAACAAAAAGATTTATTTCATAAAGTTCACCTATTTTCAAAATATTCATTCGCGGATTTCAAAACAATTCCGTTTCAATTGGATTAACTCGTTTAGAATCTTTAAATTAAAGATTTAACTTATAGCTTTCAAATCGTTTCCATAACTTGGAAAATCATTTTCAATTAAACTTGAAATCCCTTTAACACAAATCAGAAGTTCATTACTTATGTGAAAGCTTTTATTATTTGAAAACAAATAGTTTTCGTTTCAGAAAAATCCAATTATATTTACACGAGTTAAAGCCCTTGAATTTAAATTCAAATTCCCAAATTAATATCTTTAAAATGGTTTAACATAAATATAACTAGTGTAACATCATTAATCCCTAGTTTCAAATCATAGAATTCAATTCCAAATTATGAATTCAAATTTAAATCAAATTATTTAAATTCCAAAACTTAATCAAGTAATTTAAAAATAAATTTTTTTATCTTGAAATTCCATTCCAAAAGCTTTTCACATTTATTCCGATTCCATTTCCAAAACATTTGAATTTAAAAATTCAAATTTTAAACTATTTCAAAATCTGTGACTTAACCGATTTCCTTGTGAAATCCATCATTATGTGTGTATGGTGTGGTCCAGGGGTTTAACACAATAGTGCAACATCATTCAACCATCACAGATTAAAACATAGAAATATAGTTGATAAGCGATATAAACTATAACGCTTATCTTTCATTCACAGATTCATAGATAATATACAGATGTATCATCAATAAATGAATAAATTTTATATAGCACAATCCACAGAACAAAATATCACAAATCAGATAGGACAATCAATTCAAGGCATCTCATATAATACAATCATTCATAAGCACGATCAATTAATCGTCTAATCCTAATCAATTCAATTTATTCCCAAGTAAATTTAATACTTATAAATTAATTATCAAATTCTAGGTAATTAATTACAAATCATTTGATATAAATTTATTTATCAAACAGATTAATAAGTAAAGTTACTCTTAATTCATCACATTAATTTGATTAACCTTTAAATAAATTAATTACTTTAATAATTTAATTATTCTCAAATTAATTATCAAATCAATTTATCACATTATCCTTAAATTTATTATTGCTTAATCACTTGATACATCAACTTTAATCATTGATTAATATTTTATTTAAAATAAAAATCCTTAATCCACAAATTTATTATTCCTTAATAAATAAATCTTTAAACCATAATTAATTAATTTAAACCTTTAATTACTTTGTTTATTGATTATTTATTCTTATTAAAATTACCTAAGTTAACTATTGATTTATTAAAGTTTTATACCTCATCATTATTTTTCAAAACATACTTCTTAACAATTTGAATTTAAATTTAAATTCAATTAATACTTTTAAAATCATTTGACAATTTGATTTTTTATTTATTTCTAGACTAAACTTAAAACTGGAATTATATCAAACTTAGGTTTCAAAAATTTCTACTTTGAAAAAAAACAGTTTGAAAATTTAAACTAGCAACAGGTTTTGAAACCTGTCCCCAAACATATATTCAAGCCTCCCCCTAGTTTACTTCGAGTAAACGCGAGTCTCCCCCCGAGAAAAAAACACGATCTGCTTCGAGTCTCCACTACGCAAATTCGAACCCACCTAAAAACACAGCGTCACCCTAAATTTCCCCACCGTGCACGTGCACATCATCGTTCGCCACTTCCGGTCGCCACCCATGCTTCGAGCAAGTCAAAGGCCATCCCCAGATCAGACCACGTCCATTCTAACCACTCCAGTTCGACTTGAACGCAAATTCGTGAGAAAAGCAAAACCTGGAACATTCGAACCCATACGACCCCATCCCTGTCAACGCCAACTGCTCGTCGCTCCTACCACCATTCGCCACCAAACTCCGACCGCAGCTTCACCTACGACCCATCCACCATCCCTCCAAACCGCGTCGAACTCGATGCATCCAATAGGGTGAACGAATCCAACAACAAAACTACAGCAAAACTAGGTTTAAAATTTTCAAAGCCCCGCCGCCGTCGCCACCGTGGAACGATCGCCACCCCTTCCATTTTTCCCAGCATTACAGAGGTTCAGACACGCTTTAGAACAAATTTCACTATTTATTAGTGATTCGATTGTTAGGAATTGAGAAAAATGCAAACTTTATTAAATTTCAAACTGTTCTTGAAATACTAAATTAAAAATCCTCGTTCTTGTTTTAAAAATCATGTTTTGCAGTAATAATTCAAACTAAGAACTTGAATTAGCTTTTTATGAAAGTCGAATTTATCAAAATATATTTGATAACCTGTAAACCAAGTTTTCCAGTAGAAACACTTCACAAACATATTCCATAAGCTTTGAAAAAAAATAGTTTGAGGATTATATCTTGATTGATTTAAACTTAAATGTTTAAAAAGGATCAGTTAGTGAATAATATTACTAGAACAAATAAACCCTAGGTCAGTCATGTGACTGGTGTGAGAACTCAAAATAGTTTATTTATCTTTAAAATCAAAATAGAGCAATATTTTTACAGTCAATCCGCAATGCTTTTAAAAATGAGACTACCATAAGGCCTCCCGCAACACACACAATGCAAACGCAGAATTGGAGGAGATTTCTCCTTATGATTGTCAAAGATGCTTGATACGCATTAAAAACAACATTTGATATTATTACTAGTGCATAGTGTAGAAAACATTTCGAAAGTAGAATATAAATCTTAGCCAGCATAGGTACCATTATATTATGCCTACTATAGCTACCATATTAAATGGCAGGTTCTACAACTAAAACCGTACAAGTCTCGTATTGTTTCTTTGAATTTCCAACAAATGGTCAGGCCAAGGAACTTCCCATTGCCACGTGAGAACGCCTCTGGAAGGACATCCCCGAGAACCAAACCGGATATCTGCCAACACAAGGCCGGGTTACACCTAACTGGGTAACTACTGACACGAGTATGCCATCCCCCGGTCCTTTGGGACCTTTATCCGAGCGCTCGTAGTCAACATCACACCATCATAAATAAAGTGTTTCAACATGAGTAAGTATTTTGGCTCCATACCATGATACCACCCTTTTCCAGAAGGAAATGCACATACCCTAAAGGGAGCTACCCCTCATAACATTGCCGCATCTTTCCTGTTTTGACCATTCCGGGGTCTGAGGCTCGACGAAGTCTCGTCCACAAAGCCACGCTTTATACAAAAGCTGTGCTTTGGGTCAACAAATGATCATAGAAATGATCACAAAGATAAACGATCAAACAAATGATCATATCACAAATGATCAAACAATGATCATTTCACAGCAACACTCAACATGTCACATTACCAAATTGGGAATATATCACTGATAACCATCAACTACTTAACCTCTGAGCTCGTACGTCTCAGAGAAGGGTGTTAAGCTAAGAGAATAAATTCTCCGCCACCAACAGAAATATATTTGAAAGAAATCAGCTTTATATCTCAATTTGTAATGTCTGACATACAATTCATACAAGTCTGTTCCGGGCTCGAACAGAACCGAAGGCACTTACAAAGAAGTCCTTGCAATCCGGATATCCACAATCCTGATCGGATTCCCCATCACATATGGAGAACTCTATACCGGAGCAACTCGGTGCAGAGTCAATCGACAGGTCATCCTATCGCTCTCGCAAATACCCGGTCTTCAACACCGGTCTCCAAATGCTATCCATATCGTCGAATCACATATTCGAAATGGGTTATACGACCCCAAGGTCCTTTCCCGGATAACCTGAATAGTGAGCGCTTGTTCAAAAATAAGTGTGGCATTCAAATTCAAACAAATCACAACAAATACCCATTCAAAGGTAAATATTGATAGTCGGTTATTGAACTATCAATGGATATGCACAACATCACCAGATTCCAAATAATTTTCCAAATTATTAAATTCCTAAAAATATCTTTACAAGATATATAATTTCAATATGTCAAAAATAAATCAATATTTGATTTTAAACAAATTCCACTTTCTTTTATAAATTCCATAATGAATTTTCATTCCAAAATATCTACGAATATACGATTTCAATTATTCATTTTCAATTTATCTTCAAAAAGATAAATTCTCAAAATATTCACTTTATATTGGAAAACATTTCCATACTTATTTAATAAGTAATTCACAAATCTTTTTATTTTCAACCTTTGGAAAATATTCAATATACTTAAATCGAAATTAAGTATATATTTCATTCTTTAAGGAAATCATTCTCTTAAACATATTCATTTCCTTCTATTTCTCGAAAACGTCTATTTCAACAATAAATGTTGAAATCTATGGTTTCGAATCTTAACACATTTTAAAACATCGTTAAATCGTTTAAATTCTATTTAAAACATCACATCCAAAACATTTTCTTTAACATATTATTCACTATTCAAAAACATGAACATACTTCGTTAACCAATTTTATCATTTCTATTCATTTTGTTTCAAAGGATTATTCACTATATAAAATGTGAATATAACTCCATAAATAAGTTATAACAATTTACTTAGCAAAATAAGTCGTTGCGAATTTGTAAAACAATGTTTATAAATTCCATTTCTATTTATTTTATAACAACTTCCTTTTATAAATCTACTTTATTAACCTATTCAATTTATAACACAATTATATACCGAAAGTCCATATTAAAAGTTAAATACTTATAATTTATTTTCTTATAAAAAAATCGTTCCTTCAAACTTCCCAAATTATAAATCTTATAACTTATGAGATTCATTTATTTACCCAATCTATTTCTTTAATAACTTTATAGATTTTATAAACCTACTGCTTATAAAATTCCATTTATAACTTCACCGTTTATAATTCTATAATTTCATTCATTTATGAAATTCATTCACAATTCATTCTAACACTTATAAAAACTCGATTTGTAATTCCAATATTTTAATTTATAAATTATCAATTTATAAATCTCTTATATAAATCAATTTATACTATTATTTTAAAACATCTTTAATCTCCTTTATAATTTCATCATTTTGATTTACAAAATAATCAAATTTCATAAATCCTATATATTAAACTTTTTATAATAAATTCAAAAATCGCAATTTAAACTATTTTATAAAATCATTTACCTCATATTTTCAAAAATCAACTTTTAACTATATTTCTCAAAAAAAAATTTATGACATTAAAATTTTACGTTTATTTTTTTTAAAACGAATCAATTCCAAAATTATTTTATAAACGTATTCTTTCAAAAATCACTTTAAAAAAATCATTTTAAAGTTCCAAATTTGGTCCAATGATGCTACACACCAAATAGTCAATCACGACAACAACGACATCATATATCGATATGATAATCAATCAAATATCAAAATATCTGAAATCAAATAAATACTGTTGAGGAATCCAGTTGGATCCCTCCAACCTGTTTTCCTGCATCCAAAGATGTTAGCACAATACCAATTCCGTTCCAGTACGAAATTATCGTGGTATATGGGATTTAAAATATTATTCGCTTAATAGACGGCGCAATAGGGTCTCATCCGCTATATACTGCGGGAAACCAAATCCAAGTACATAAATAATACCAATTTCACTGTTTATGAAATATTCGCGGTATATGTTTTTAATAAATAACATCCGCTTACTAACGGCGCATAATGTCTATTTTAACAATCAATAGATACAATCATCATTCAAACATACATTCAAGAATTTTAAATCTAACTATTTAAAATTAAAATCGAAACCGATTCGATTGAGTGAGAAGTTCTCACCTTGATTTCAATTTCGTTTTAGCGATTTATTTCGAATAAAATTAAACGGACGTTTAATTTTACCCAAAATTCTCACTAACCCCAAATGACTCCAATCCAATTCCATAGCGTAATACTCATCCATACGATTCCAACGCAACTGGTTTCGCGCGTTTTCGACCTCGTATGAAAAAGATATGAATTTTTAAAGATACACGAATTATAAAACATAATTAATTTACAAATTTTATTATATTTCTAAACCTAATTTAGATCTCAGCCACTAGATCCATTCTCTACAAATCACCACCGTCCCCTTCCTTTCTTCCATCTTCACGCGTTCAACTCCCAGTACACGCACGTAACATGAAACCCAACTTCATGAATTAGGGTTTAATTATGCTCCTACCACGAACATTTTGAAGACGATCAGAAACTTGCATCTCGAAGACCTTCTCCCCCTCCACTCTCAGCCTAAAGAGCATGAAGCTCGGCCACCTATAGTTCCTTGATTTGCGTGCGCAACACGCGGCTGTCGGCCCCCCTAGCTCCCCTTCTGACGCTCCAAACACGATCATAGCCGTATAGAATTGAAGCTCTTGTTTAGATCTTCAACTTTGTAGTTGATAGTATTCGAGGATTGTTGATAGATTAAGAAAGATTGAGGGAAGAAAATTGGTGTTTTCTGGCCTTCCATTTTGAAGGTGGCGGCTGCTTCAGTTTAGGGTTAGGGTTTTAAGTTTTTGGCAAATGTGAGGATGGCAACTCCTTTTATAGAAAAAACGACGAATTACTATTCATCTCCAAATTTCCGAACTCCAAATCTCACGCAATGACCGGCGTTTCTAGGGTTTACCCCACGTTCCGGACACAATGGAATAGGTTTCGGGAGCTAATTCGGTCATCTGTGCGAGTTATGGCAATAAACGTTCGATTTAAAATTAAACCGATTAAACGATTTTCTAGGCGTTTTAGCTTGCACTGGACAAACGGTAAATCCGATTGACTTGAAATTTGAAACCATACAATAATATCACATTATGGATCCGATGAAACTGGTTTCGTCGAAATCCGAGACTGTTTGAAAAATAGCTATTTTAACTCGCCAAATTAATATTAAAACAATTTCGATGCGTTTCGAGCTGCCACGATGAAACGATAATTCCGATTGCTACGAAAATTGAAATCCGATAATAACAAACTATTACGGATCTAATGGAACTAGTTTCGTCCAATTCTAAGACTGTTCGAAAAATGGCTAATTTCACTAGTCGATTAAATATTAAAATATTCAATTTTCACAGATAAACTTTTAATTCAATTTTAAAAGTTCTATAACATCACTATAACTCCAATATGATAAAATAAAATTTTACAAATCATTTTCAATCATATTTTACTCAATTTTCAATTATTTCTGTATTTTCACATATCAAATTATTGATTTAATTATTAAATTAAATCCAATTATTTGAAATAAAATTTATTCAACTTATAAATTTCACTTATTAATATTTAAAATTAATTAAATATACAAATTTTAATTAATAAAAATTCTGGGTCGTTACATACTTCCCCCCTTAAAAGAATTTCGTCCTCGAAATTAACAAGTAAGAAAAGTTACAAAATCTATTAACTTTCCCAAAATCCATAGTTAAACTTCTTACAATAACTTTACTAAGTTTTCAAATCATACTTAGTTATCTTTTAAAAAAAAAACTACTATTGTTTAACTTTCAATTCAAATCAAAATTATAGTTTTCAAAACGTTCCAATTTTTCTCAAATTATTCCAACGCCTTAAATTTCCGGAAAAATTCGCCATAGTCACCTTTGCACGGCTCGATCCGGAAAAAAAAATGACAGTATATATATCACAAATATAAATCTCATCAAGTGATGAGGCATCCCACAGGGAAAAAAGTGTAAAAGTACGGTATGTAATCCGAGATATGTACCTTATATTTTATTAGCGAGCATATACGGCTAATATAGCGCGAAAGCGAGCTCCAAATGCGAAGCAAACGCGATCCGCACCTACTAAACACTCAACAAACAACATGAGAAACATGTATATATGAAAATAATATCAATATACATCATATAGCAACATGATAACTATATATGCCAACATAGCAAATGCAACGAAAGCTATAAATTCAACCATCAACCAACTAACATCCAACTAACATCCATAACCAATAAATATTCATTCATATTCTCATTAATATTCAATGAAATGGTTTTCAATTTAAATCACATTTGATTTATTAACAGTGGATATTTTTACTAACATTCATTTTCACTTAGTTTATATTCACTAATCCATATTCAAGTTGGTTCACTTCCAAATCAAATTCAATTCTATTTAAGATTCACTTAACTTCCAATTGAATTTCAATTACTTTAGCTTTCAATTTCATTAACACTTAATGAATTATATACAATCAACTAACAATCATATAATAATCAATGTATATTAATAACAACCAAATTCCTTTGCTTTCAATTGGTTTAATTAAATTGATTTTCATTCAACTATTCAACTTTCAATAACATTAAATTTTAATGAATTAACACTTACATTTATTATTCCATATCAACTTTATTTACATTTAATTGATTAACATTCAATCCATTCATTCAATTCAATTACAAAAGTTGAATTTCATTTACATAACTCAAGTTCACATTTATCACTTAACTTTATTAATTTACTTAACTTAAATTCCCACTTATAAATCAATTCAGCTTCCAAATTCTAAAGTAAATTTCCATTTAACTTTAAATTCATTTTTATTACAACTCATATTCATAAATATATATTCATATAGTTTCATTTCTTATATATATAAGTTTATTTTTTTCCACAATTGTAAATCACTTCAATTATAATTCAATTCTTATAATTCTTTTTTTTTGCTTATACAGTTATTCTTTTATTTAGATTATTCGAACAACTTATTCAACAACCAAACAATCAACTTATATACACTTTAATAATTCTGAAAAATTATTCCTTTATATATAAAACATAATCAAGGTAAAATTATTTCATCTACCCAATTTAAAACAATATCGTGTCGAATTGTTCTGTACAAGTGTTTAGAGATCCCTATCAACAACGTTAATTACTCGTATTAACCAGAATTCATATACCACTCAACAAACCAATCATCACAATATAAAACAATTTTATATTCACTAACAAATACGCCCTCATAGCTATTATTACACTCAACTCATTCTAGAGTACTACTGACTCTATCTCTAATGAGTAATACCCAACAGAGCCATGGTTGTCGCTTAACCATATGCTCTGATACCACCTGTGAAGACCCGCAAATCCGTACTTCTTGAATATACACTAATCTCCATAGATTAACTCAAGATGAACAGAAATACGAATTCTCAATGTTTAAGAAAAAGAAAAGATAGAAGAAGAGAGAAAAGATAGAACAGAACAGAAAACAACAGAACAATATCAGAATCTCACAATTCGCAGCGGAACAACATATAATAAATAAATGAATAATCTTTTAACAAAGAACTATATCAGTTATTACATTACATCACATTTCATTACATCATATCATCAGAGTGTACAACAACAAACAACAACAAACAGCGGAAAAGTAATACTATATACTAGTAATACGCCATGCTATCCATCTTGCCTCCAGCAACTCCTGTATTCCAGAATATCCTGATAAACCTTAACTCTTGACTGCCCGTGTGGAAATTGGTGGGCACCCAGAGTTTAGGAAGGAAAACAATAAACTCCGAGTCAGTCATGTGACTGGTGTGAGAACTCAAAACAGTTTATTTATCTTTAAAATCAAAATAGGAATATTTTTAAAGTCAATTCGCAATGCTTTTAAAAATGAGACTACCATAAGGCCTCCCGCCACACACACAATGCAAACGCAGAATTGGAGGAGATTTCTCCTTATGATAGTCAAACATGCTTGATACGCATTAAAAAGAACATTTGATATTATTACTAGTGCATAGTGTAGAAAACATTTCGAAAGTAGAATATAAATCTTAGCCAGCATAGGTACCATTATATTATGCCTACTATAACTACCATATTAAATGGCAGGTTCTACAACTAAAACCGTACAAGTCTTGTATTGTTTCTTTGGATTTCCAACAAATGGTCAGGCCAAGGAACTTCCCATTGCCACATGAGAATGCCTCTGGAAGGACGTCCCCGAGAACCAAACCGGATCTCTGCCAACACAAGGCCGAGTTACCCCTAACTGGGTAACTACTGACACGAGTATGCCATCCCCCGGTCCTTTGGGACCTTTATCCGAGCGCTCGTAATCAACATCACACCATCATAAATAAAGTGTTTCAACATGAGTAAGTGTCCGGGCTCCATACCATGATACCACCCTTTTCCAGAAGGAAATGCACATACCCTAAAGGGAGCTACCCCTCATAACCTTGCCGCATCTTTCCTGTTTTGACCATTCCGGGGTGTGAGGCTCGACGAAGTCACGTCCACAAAGCCACGCTTTATACAAAAGCTGTGCTTTGGGTCAACAAATGATCATAGAAATGATCACAAAGATAAACAATCAAACAAATGATCATATCACAAATGATCAAACAATGATCATTTCACAGCAACACTCAGCATGTCACATTACCAAATTGGGAATATATCGCTGATAACCATCAACTACATAACCTCTGAGCTCGTACGTCTCAGAGAAGGGTGTTAAGCTAAAAGAATAAATTCTTCGCCACCAACAAAAATATATTTGAATGAAATCGGCTTTATATCTCAATTTGTAAGGTCTGACATACAATCCATACAAGTCTATTCCGGGCTCGAACAGAACCGAAGGCACTTACAAAGAAGTCCTTGCAATCCAGATATCCACAATCCTGATCGGATTCCCCATCATATATGGAGAACTCTATACCGGAGCAACTCGGTGAAGAGTCAATCGACAGGTCATCCTATCGCTCTCGCAAATACCCGGTCTTCAACACCGGTCTCCAAGTGCTATCCAAATCGTCGAATCACATATTAGAAATGGATTATACGACCTCAAGGTCCTTTCCCTGATAACCCGAATAGTGAGCGCTTATTCAAAAATAAGCGTGGCATTCAAATTCAAACAAATCACAACAAATACCTATTCAAAGGTAAATATTGATAGTCGGTTATTCAACTATCAATGGATATGCACAACATCACCAGATTCCAAATAATTTTCCAAATAATTTATTTCCCAAAAATATCTTTGCAAGTTATATAATTTCAATATGTCAAAAATAAATCAATATTTATTTTTAAACAAATTCCACTTTCTTTTATAAATTCCATAGTGAATTTTCATTCCAAAATATCTACGAATATACAATTTCAATTATTCATTTTCAATTTATCTTCAAAAAGATAAATTCTCAAAATATTCACTTTATATTGGAAAACATTTCCATACTTATTTAATAAGTAATTCACTAATCCTTTTATTTTCAACCTTTGGAAAATATTCAATATACTTAAATCGAAATTAAGTATATATTTCATTCTTTAAGGAAATCATTCTCTTAAACATATTTATTTGGGCCAAAACGAATGTTGCGTAAAACATCGTTACGACGTCCCAAAATTACTAGTGTAATATCCTGGAATTTTGGACAATATAAATTTGATAATCTGTGTTTTAAATTTATATTGAATTGATAATTTTGTTAATAAATTTGATTTGATTCTATAATCTTCTTTATTTAAATATTTAATTTGTAAAATTATTTTTAATGAGTTAATAAATTGTTTCTATTTAATACTGTATATGTATTTGTATATATTTTAAATAGATAAGTTATTTTAATTTAAATTAGTATAGCACAATTTTAATGTTTTAAAAATGGAAATTTTGATTTTTTTTTAATTTAAGCTTTTAAAAAATATTTAATAAAATACTATATGATTTTAAATATGAGATAAATGCTTTAATTAGTTTAAAATTCATTTTTATTTTAAAGTTTGTATATTAAAATAAGGTTAAAAATGTTGTGTTATTCTTTTTAAAATATTGATTGATAATTTTAATTCGTAAGTTTAATTTATGAATTTAAAATACAATTTAAAATGTGAACATGTATTCATGTAAGTGTTGTAACCTCTTTTATAAATCTATTTCAACTATTTAAAGTATCTTTTCAAATGAATTACTTGTATATTATTTTATTTATAATAATCATACTTTGCTTTATTCTTTAGAGAATTATTTATATTCATAATTATGTATAAGGATTAGTTAACAAGGCTTAAAACTTATTTAACTCTAATTATAAACACTAATTAATCATAAAGACACGTGTACATATATTAAAGCTTAAACAAACAAGTGTCACATTATAAAAAGACAAGTGTCAATTCTATTTTCTTTTTCTTTTAATTCATTTAAATCTGAAAATTTACATTCATATTATCTTGCTCTTCATTCATATGCATTTTTGTTTCATTCCTTAATAAAAGAAAACCAAATCTCATTCTCACAACCAAAATTCAAATCTGCATATTTCAGACCTGTAAAACTTTGCATTCAACTCCTCTTTCCAAAATTACTACCTGCATCAACATGAAAGCAAGAAAACCTGCATTTCAATCTAAATCAAGTAAGGCCTGCATGCAACAGACTTAATCATGCATTCATGAAATCTTCAAAATCTGGTAAAAACAAGTTGAAGCTCTGCATTTCATTTACAAGCAAGAGGCCTGCATGCATCAATTTGAAGCCTGCATGTAAAGAACCTGAAAGCATCATTTTTTAAAAGCATTCAAGCCTGCATTTCAAAACTCTGGAACAAGAAGCTCTGCATTTCAGAGGCCTGCATGTTTTAAAAAGCAAGCATCATTTTTAAACAAAGAAGCCTGCATGCTAAAATAAAATCTAGAACCTGCAATTGAGTGTGCTCTGCATTTTGCATACAAGTGAGTAACTCAACTTTTAAGATTTTAAATAGGTAAAAGTTGACTTATACTTTGATTTAGATATGAAATTATATCATAAATATGCTGTGAATATGTATATGGATATGTTTGTGTGTGTGCATGATTGATTACCTGAACATCCCTGATTTTCTCTGATTCAAGTTTCAGACAGATGCAGTACATCCCACTGTCTTTTAATTTGATTCCTCATGTGAGTTATGACTTTAACAAATATGTTTGTTTCATTATAATATTCAGATTAAAATTTGTGTTTGGGTTATATTACAAATTTTAATGCTTTATATCAAAATACAGTTTTGAAATTACTGTGTCTTACATATTAGCTAAGCATAGTTGAAGTTTGATATTGTTTTGGGTGAATTTGATTTAGGAGATTGTTTACACATCAAAGATTATAGGAAAAATATTGAATTGAAGTAAAATTTAATATTGAGGTTGAATTTGGGATTTTCCAGTATAAGCCCTAGTTTTTACTGTGTTTTTAAAAAGTGAGTGATGTGGCTTCCTCTTTGAATCGAGTTCAAAGCTGTTTTGGGAATTGGTAGATGGTGTAGTGATGAAGTTATTGCCAGAGTTTGGTCGATGATGGTGACTGGAGATGGAAGATAACGGTGATGACAGTTTTTAGGTGATGGGGTGGCCTGTTTCAGGTTTTGTTTTTAAAACTTGAAATTCAAATTCAAGTTGAGTTTGGGAAATTTAAGTTTTGAAGGGAGTTGTGGATTTACTGATTGATGGAGGATGGCCAGAGTTGATGGCTAGTGATGGCCGGAGAGAGGAATTGGGTGCACAGAGATGGTTGTGCAGGTTTGTGATAGTTTTGGTTGCAGGGTTTGAATCCCGCGATTGTCTCGGGGGAATTGGGAGGTGACTCGAAGCAAGGTGGTGATTTTCTCGAAGTAAATTATATGGTGGCTCGGGTTCATATGTGTTTCAGGTTTTAGTAAAATAGAACCTGTTCTGTTTTTCAGAAATTTTAAGAGTGAAGTTTAAGTTTAAATTTGGAAATTAAACTTAGGATCAAGCTTGAATCTAGAGATGAATTCAAACAGATTGAATTCTTATTTTGGAATAATTTAAATGCAGAAATTCAAGCTTGTTTTAAAAAAAAAAGATGGGAACAGAAAACTGTTTCCAGTTTTATAAAATTTGAACTTAATGCAAACTTAAGTTTTAACTTAGGATTTTGAAACTGAGTTTAAATATGAATTCAAATAAGTTTGAATTCTGGTTTCTTTAAAATAATTTAAATTCAAAAATTTCAAAGTTTGGGTTTTTAAATGAAACAGAAACTGTTTCTGTTTTAAATGTAAAGGTAAATTTAAATTTTTAGATGGAGACTTAAAACTGAGTTTTAGTTTGAATTTGAATATGAATTCAAATTTGATTTGTCTGGAATTTGAAATCATTGATGGTTTTTAAATTTGAATTTGATTTTCAAACTCTCATGTATAAATGCATATGTGATTTGCATTTGAATTGGAAGGTTAATATTTAAATTAGGAATTCAAATCTGAACTTTTAAAATCTGGATTTAAACTTAAACTTCAGATTTTAAAATAAAGTTTTAAAATTAAATTGCTTTTAAATGATTAAAATGATTTGCATTTGAATTGAAGGTGTAAATTTTAGAAGGAGTTTTAAAGAGTTAAATCTAGAATGAGTTGGAAGTTGTATTTAAAATTTTGAAATTTTAAAGCAATTTTTAAATTGGTTTGAATTTGATTTAAATTTAAATTCTTTTTAAAACTTATTAACAAGTAGATGTTCTTTTAAACATAAGATTGAGTTTTGTTTTAAAATCTTATTTAAGACAAATTTGAGTCTTAAAGTTTTAAAATGAAATGTTAAATGGGATTTAAAGTAAACTTTAAAAACATTTTGTTTTTAAATGCTTGATTAAATCGAAATATTTATCTAAAAGATAAATAAAAGGTTAATGATTGAGTTCATTTAATTTTTAAGGTAATTAAGATGAAAATTAATTATTTAATTAATTAATTATGTGGATGCTTAATTAAGTAATTAATAATTTTTAAGTTAATTAATTAGATTTGAGATTAATTAATTAAGGTTAATTAATCAATAATTAAGGATGATTAATTAAATTTTAATTTATGATTAAGATTTATTTAATCAAGTGATTAGAGATAATTTGAATTTTTAATTAACACTTAATTAATTAATAATTAGAGATTAATCAAATGATAATTAAATAATAATTAATTAATAATTAATAATGATTAATTTAAGTTGATTCTTAATTAAGTAATTAAGAAATGTTAATGAAGTGATTAACTTAAGATTATTTAACAATTAATTAATGTGATTAATTTTTGATAATTAATTAGATTAATTAATTAATAATAATCAATTGTTTATTACTTAATGAAGGTAATTAATGGATTAATTACTTAGTGTAATTAATTTAATGAATGTGATAAGTTTAGATTAATCAAGTTTAATTAATTTAAACAATTGTTGATTGTTGATAATTACTTTATGTAATTTATGAATTTGTAATTACTTAAGGAAGTAATTAATTAATTTAATTACAGGATGTAATTAAAGATATTTGATATAGAAGTAATTAGATTTAAATTACTTTGAAATTAATCAAGAGAATTAATTTAGATAATTGATTTAGAATAATTAATTATGGTATGAGTAATTAAGGTAGTTAATTACTGAATGGTTATTAATCATGGGTGATTAATATATATATGGTTTAAACTGAAGATTAATTACTTATGTAACTAATTTATTTTAGAAATTGATTAAATATTGATGATGTAATTTGGAATTGATTAATTAAGGCATAATTGATAATGAATAATTGATTAATTAATTTAGGTAATTAACTTGTGTAATTAACTTATAAGCTAATTACTTATTGTAATTAGGGATAGTTAATCAGTAATGATTAACTGAAATGAATATTGAGATGGTGATTTATAAATTGATTTGAAATCAATGGATGGTTATGTTAAGCAAAAATTTTGATGACGAAGTAATTAATTTAATTCATTTTAAATTAATTATAGGAAGTGTGATCATTAGATAGTTACTTATGTTTGATTGCCTGGTATGGTTTGTAATCTCAGTTATGAGATGAGTAGTGTATGGATGCATTGGTTGCTTTTTGATGATAATATGGATTATCTGATTATGATATGAATTATCTGTTGATAATGATAAGGTTGATTATCTATTGTGTTGTGAATTATCTATATGTATATATTTAGATAATGAATTAAATTGTTTTAAACTTAAAACAACTTGGACCTAAAAGACACGCTTTGGTTTTCGATGAGACCGGGATCGGGTTTCCATATTTGGACATCCGAAAACCACATCGATTCCAATTTAACGTTAGGTCGTTAATCCAAGTGGAGCGAGTGAAGACTCGAGGTGTAAGGGCTATACGTTAGTATAACTCTGTGCGTGATTCCGTAATGAGTTTGACGGAATAGTGCTTGTAAATTCGAGATGGTGATTCAGAGTGCAAGGGTTGTTGTCGTTAACTCTGAGGGTGATTCCAAAATGAGTGTAACGAGATAATGCCTTCGGTTTCGTTCGAACCCAGAACGAACTTGTATGGATTGAATGCTTTCAGAACATCGTCAGGTGGACGATGAGCATTCTAAGTGATATGTCCTATAAAGGTAATCGTAGCCTCAAGCCTCATCAACCGGGAATGGCTAAAATAGGGGAGGTGCAGCAAAGCTTCGTGGGTAGCCCCCACTGGAGAGTAAGATTTACCCCTGTCTAGAAGTCCCTTTATATTTCGGCTGTGTGGACGGTTGATCATGACAATCGTCGGGGTTGTCTTATTTGGAACTGTTCAGTAAGGAACGGGTCCGGCTTTGTGTTGCAGGGGATGAAGGGAGTAATCCTCGGTACGGTGATCTAGGCCACGTACTGTGACGGGCGATACCCCAGTAGCCCTGCCATTGTATGGAATCCAAAATCCAATAAGTGCCAACGGTTTTGATTGTATTACCCACTTTTGTGGCTAGTAGCTGGAATTTAATCATGTAACAATTTCGTCTATTTCTTATTTATTTGAAAACCCTAGACCCTATTATAATATCATCAGATTTCCTATAAAATGTTTTGGTAGCGTAAGGTAAAAACTTTTCCATGTTTATGTGTGGGAAGTCTTACGTGATACCTTTTCTTTCCAAAAGGATTTTCAAAGTTAAGCAACTTTAACCTGTTACTCACACCAGACCCATGTCTGACCCGGAGTTATTTCTGTTTTTCTATAACTCTTGGGTACTCAAATTTTTATGAGTAGTCAAGAGAATTCAGGTTAGGATTCGGGTTAGCTTTGACGAATTATGGAGGAGCATATGGAGCAGGTGGCTTCTGCGTATAGTTATATAGTTCCGCTGTGTTGGTTTCTCTGAGTGTTGCTGTATTGTGTTTGAGTTGTATAACTAGACAGGTATTTATAACTGTCTAGTATGTGTTGTATATGTCTGTGTACTCTGATATTTGATGTATATTATGTAATACTTATGTTATTAATATAATTTATTCGTTCCGCTGTTGAGATTCTAGTGTTGTTTCTTCTTTCTCTTCTTTCTTTCCTTCTTCTATCCCTTTCTTTCTTAATTCATGATGCGATTTTCTGGGAGTAGAAATTCGGGTCGTGACAGCTGGTATCAGAGCGTTAGGTTGAGTGAATACATAGGCTCTGGAGTGGTGTCTATCTTGAGAGAGCGTATTTGTATTTTTATCATATATATATATATATATATATATAATTGGTTCTACGTATTTGTTGGATTACCCGTTCAGGTTTTTTCCAATATAAGTTATAAAGGTAGATAAGGTAGAAGTGTGTGTAACACGACTACCGTTGGTTGGAGTTTGATGGATGAGGTTGGAAGTGTATATGTCGAGACTGTAGACCTAATACCGTCTCGAGTGAGTTCTGTTGTGATGAAGACTTCATCGATCTCTGAAGGTAACCTGTAAAGGTTCGGAGTTCATCTTTGAAGTGCAGAATTGAGTTTTGATCTGTCATTAGGGCAGAAGCAAGCAAGTGATGATATCTTGATATCTCAGGAAGTAGTAGCTGCGCGATGAGATGCAGTGACTAGGGATGTTCCCGAAGATGTTTTTTTGGAACAAGAGTAAGAAGTGAGTCTGCTCGGTGATGTGGCTGAGTTTAGCAGAGTTGGTAAGGAGTCTTCTGGCTGAGTAGTTTTTCTGAAGTGGAGTTCAGAAGCAGCAGAGTGGATCCGTTTCTCTGGTAAGTTGGCTAATCCAGCATAAGCTGTTCTGTTTGGTAAGAGAGAGCAGTTTTCTTTGGTGTAGGCTTAGTTGATCGCAAAAGTGACTTGCGATAGTATGTTCTCTTGTGTTTGTTGAAGATTGTCCGGATTTCTTCCTGGAAGTCAGAGTTTGTCTGCATCTGGAGATCGAGCTTTCTTTCCAGAAATGGAACTGGTGGTTCAATTAATAGATGGATGGTTCCTTGAGATAGAAGTTGGTGAAGTAACTCTGGTTTCGGAGAAACATCTGAGTTTTTTTTATGGATCTGTGGAACCATATTTCTGTGCTGGGTTGTCTAGTCTGTGCTTGTGCTCTTCGTCAGCATTTTCTTCTGTTTCGAATCAGAGTTGTGCAGCGGAAGCAGTTTGGGGATGTTTCTTTTCCAAATAAGGAGAAGTTTGTTCTGTCTTCTGTTGTTGAGAAGCGGGGTTTGTGTTCTTGGTTTTTGAGTGATCTTGAGGAGATCATTGGATTGTTTTTGATTCAGTTTGTTTCTTTTGGAATCAGCAAGAGTTGAGCTGATCAGGATTGATGTTGGAAGCCCAGGATTGTCCGAAGAATTTTTATGGATAAGAGACAGAGAAATTTGGATTCTGGAATTGGAGATTTGATTTTGGCTAAGTTTTTCTCTGATCCAAAGAGCTATAAGTTTGGGAAGCTAGCTCTGAAGTGTTTTGATTTCTTCTGTGATTGGTAAGATCAGTGTTTGATTTTCTAGAGTTGAATTGCCAGTTTGGATAACGGAAATTCAGTATGTTTGACGTATCTCTGAGGGAGTACGTGTTTGATATTTCTGGTTGTAGAACCAGCAGTTTAGGATGGTTTGTTTGTTGAGTCAGACCCGTTTGTAGTCTGATTTTCTGTATAGAATTGTTATTAGGAGCTCTATAGCTTAGTAGTATTGGTTGATTGGATTTTATAGAGCGAGTATCCCGATATATATATATATATATATATATATATATATATATATATATATATATATATATATATATATATATATATACCGGGGAAACTCGTAAAGTTTTATCCAAAATTCTTTTGGATCATTAGATTTGTTCTGATTGTGTGAATTGGTTGCTTTGGTTGTTAGCATATGATTAGCATATGCTATGTTTTAAAATAAAATCTGTAAGTAGATTATTAAGTTACCTTTGTTTAAAATTTCGGGGACGAAATTCTTTTAAGGGGGAAGGATTGTAATATCCCGGAATTTTGGACAATATAAATTTGATAATCTGTGTTTTAAATTTATATTGAATTGATAATTTTGTTAATAAATTTGATTTGATTCTATAATCTTCTTTATTTAAATATTTAATTTGTAAAATTATTTTTAATGAGTTAATAAATTGTTTCTATTTAATAATGTATATGTATTTGTATATATTTTAAATAGATAAGTTATTTTAATTTAAATTAGTATAGCACAATTTTAATGTTTTAAAAATGGAAATTTTGATTTGTTTTTAATTTAAGCTTTTCAAAAATATTTAATAAAATACTATATGATTTTAAATATGAGATAAATGCTTTAATTGGTTTAAAATTCATTTTTATTTTAAAGTTTGTATATTAAAATAAGGTTAAAAATGTTGTGTTATTCTTTTTAAAATATTGATTGATAATTTTAATTTGTAAGTTTAATTTATGAATTTAAAATACAATTTAAAATGTGAACTTGTATTCATGTAAGTGTTGTAACCTCTTTTATAAATCTATTTTAACTATTTAAAAGTATCTTTTCAAATGAATTACTTGTATATTATTTTATTTATAATAATCATACTTTGCTTTATTCTTTAGAGAATTATTTATATTCATAATTATGTATAACGATTAGTTAACAAGGCTTAATACTTATTTAACTCTAATTATAAACACTAATTAATCATAAAGACATGTGTACATATATTAAAGCTTAAACTAACAAGTGTCACATTTTAAAAAGACAAGTGTCAATTCTATTTTGTTTTTCTTTTAATTCATTTAAATCTGAAAATTTACATTCATATTATCTTGCTCTTCATTCATATGCATTTTTGTTTCATTCCTTAATAAAAGAAAACCAACTCTCATTCTCACAACCAAAATTCAAATCTGCATATTTCAAACCTGTAATACTTTGCATTCAACTCCTCTTTCCAAAATTACTACCCGCATCAACATGAAAGCAAGAAAACCTGCATTTCAATCTAAATCAAGTAAGGCCTGCATGCAACAGACTTAATCATGCATTCATGAAATCTTCAAAATCTGGTAAAAACAAGTTGAAGCTCTGCATTTCATTTACAAGCAAGAGGCCTGCATGCATCAATTTGAAGCCTGCATGTAAAGAACCTGAAAGCATCATTTTTTAAAAGCATTCAAGCCTGCATTTCAAAACTCTGGAACAAGAAGCTCTGCATTTCAGAGGCCTGCATGTTTTAAAAAGCAAGCATCTTTTTTAAACAAAGAAGCCTGCATGCTAAAATAAAATCTGGAACCTGCAATTGAGTGTGCTCTGTATTTTGCATACAAGTGAGTAACTCAACTTTTTAAGATTTTAAATAAGTAAAAGTTGATTTATACTTTGATTTAGATATGAAATTATATCATAAATATGCTGTGAATATGTATGTGGATATGTTTGTGTGTGTGCAACATTGATTACCTGAACATCCCTGATTTTCTCTGATTCAAGTTTCAGACAGATGCAATACATCCCACTGTCTTTTAATTTGATTCCTCATGTGAGTTATGACTTTAACAAATATGTTTGTTTCATTATAATATTCAGATTAAAATTTGTGTTTGAGTTATATTACAAATTTTAATGCTTTATATCAAAATACAGTTTTGAAATTACTGTGTCTTACATATTAGCTAAGCATAGTTGAAGCTTGATATTGTTTTGGGTGAATTTGATTTAGGAGATTGTTTACACATCAAAGATTATAGGAAAAATATTGAATTGAAGTAAAATTTAATATTGAGGTTGAATTTGGGATTTTCCAGTATAAGCCCTAGTTTTTACTGTGTTTTTAAAAAGTGAGTGATGTGGCTTCCTCTTTGAATCGAGTTCAAAGCTGTTTTGGGAATTGGTAGATGGTGTAGTGATGAAGTTATTGTCGGAGTTTGGTCGATGAAGGTGACTAGAGATGGAAGATAACGGTGATGACAATTTTTAGGTGATGGGGTGGCCTGTTTCAGGTTTTGTTTTTAAAACTTGAAATTCAAATTCAAGTTGAGTTTGGGAAATTTAAGTTTTGAAGGGAGTTGTGGATTTACTGATTGATGGAGGATGGCCAGAGTTGATGGCCAGTGATGGCCGGAGAGAGGAATTGGGTGCACAGAGATGGTTGTGCAGGTTTGTGACAGTTTTGGTTGCAGGGTTTGAAGCCCGTGATTGTCTCGGGGGAATTGGGAGGTGACTCGAAGCAAGGTGGTGATTTTCTCGAAGTAAATTATATGGTGGCTCGGGTTCATATGTGTTTCAGGTTTTAGTAAAACAGAACCTGTTCTGTTTTTCAGAAATTTTAAGAGTAAAGTTTAAGTTTAAATTTGGAAATTAAACTTAAGATCAAGCTTGAATCTAGAGATGAATTCAAACAGATTGAATTCTTATTTTGGAATAATTTAAATGCAGAAATTCAAGTTTGTTTTTTTAAAAAAAAGAAGGGAACAGAAAACTGTTTCCAGTTTTATAAAATTTAAACTTAATGCAAACTTAAGTTTTAACTTAGGATTTTGAAACTGAGTTTAAATATGAATTCAAATAAGTTTGAATTCTGGTTTCTTTAAAATAATTTAAATTCAAAAATTTCAAAGTTTGGGTTTTTAAATGAAACAGAAACTGTTTCTGTTTTAAATGTAAAGGTAAATTTAAATTTTTAGATGGAGATTTAAAACTGAGTTTTAGCTTGAATTTGAATATGAATTCAAATTTGATTTGTCTGGAATTTGAAATCATTGATGGTTTTTAAATTTGAATTTGATTTTCAAACTCTCAAGTATAAATGCATATGTGATTTGCATTTGAATTGGAAGGTTAATATTTAAATTAGGAATTCAAAATGAATTCAAATCTGAACTTTTAAAATCTGGATTTAAACTTAAACTTCAGATTTTAAAATAAAGTTTTAAAATTAAATTGCTTTTAAATGATTAAAATGATTTGCATTTGAATTGAAGGTGTAATTTTAGAAGGAGTTTTAAAGGGTTAAATCTAGAATGAGTTGGAAGTTGTATTTAAAATTTTGAAATTTTAAAGCAATTTTTAAATTGGTTTGAATTTGATTTAAATTTAAATTCTTTTTAAAACTTATTAACAAGTAGATGTTCTTTTAAACATAAGATTGAGTTTTGTTTTAAAATCTTATTTAAGACAAATTTGAGTCTTAAAGTTTTAAAATGAAATGTTAAATGGGATTTAAAGTAAACTTTAAAAACATTTTGTTTTTAAATGCTTGATTAAATAGAAATATTTATCTAAAAGATAAATAAAAGGTTAATGATTGAGTTCATTTAATTTTTAAGGTAATTAAGATGAAAATTAATTATTTAGTTAATTAATTATGTGAATGCTTAATTAAGTAATTAATAATTTTTACGTTAATTAATTAGATTTGAGATTAATTAATTAAGGTTAATTAATCAATAATTAAGGATGATTAATTAAATTTTAATTTATGATTAAGATTTATTTAATCAAGTGATTAGAGATAATTTGAATTTTTAATTAACACTTAATTAATTAATAATTAGAGATTAATTAAATGATAATTAAATATTAATTAATTAATAATTAATAATGATTAATTTAAGTTGATTCTTAATTAAGGAATTAAGAAATGTTAATGAAGTGATTAACTTAAGATTATTTAACAATTAATTAATGTGATTAATTTTTGATAATAAATTAGATTAATTAATTAATAATAATCAATTGTTTATTACTTAATGAAGGTAATTAATGGATTAATTACTTAGTGTAATTAATTTAATGAATGTGATTTGTTCAGATTAATCAAGTTTAATTAATTTAAACAATTGTTGATTGTTGATAATTACTTTATGTAATTTATGAATCTGTAATTACTTAAGGAAGTAATTAATTAATTTAATTACAGGATGTAATTAAAGATATTTGATATAGAAGTAATTAGATTTAAATTACTTTGAAATTAATCAAGGGAATTAATTTAGATAATTGATTTAGAATAATTAATTATGGGATGAGTAATTAAGGTAGTTAATTACTGAATGGTTATTAATCATGGGTGATTAATATATATATGGTTTAAACTGAAGATTAATTACTTATGTAACTAATTTATTTTAGAAATTGATTAAATATTGATGATGTAATTTGGAATTGATTAATTAAGGTATAATTAATAATGAATAATTGATTAATTAATTTAAGTAATTAACTTGTGTAATTAACTTATAGGCTAATTACTTATTGTAATTAGGGATAGTTAATCAGTAATGATTAATTGAAATGAATATTGAGATGGTGATTTATAAATTGATTTGAAATCAATGGATGGTTAAGTTATGCAAAAATTTTGATGATGAAGTAATTAATTTAATTCATTTTAAATTAATTATAGGAAGTGTGATCATTAGATAGTTGCTTATGTTTGATTGCCTGGTATGGTTTGTAATCTCAGTTATGAGATGAGTAGTGTACGGATGCATTGGTTGCTTTTGGATGATAATATGGATTATCTGATTATGATATGAATTATCTGTTGATAATGATAAGGTTGATTATCTATTGTGTTGTGAATTATCTATCTGTATATATTTAGATAATGAATTAAATTGTTTTAAACTTAAAACAACTTGGACCTAAAAGGCACGCTTTGGTTTTCGATGAGACCGGGATCGGGTTTCCATATTTGGACAACCGAAAACCACATCGATTCCAATTTAACGTTAGGTCGTTAATCCAAGTGGAGCGAGTGAAGACTCGAGGTGTAAGGGCTATACGTCAGTATAACTCTGTGGGTGATTCCGTAATGAGTTTGACGGAATAGTGCTTATAGATTCGAGATGGTGATTCAGAGTGCTAGTGTTATTGTCGTTAACTCTGAGGGTGATTCCAAAATGAGTGTAACGAGATAATGCCTTCGGTTTCGTTCGAACCCGGAACGAACTTGTATGGATTGAATGCTTTCAGAACATCGTCAGGTGGACGATGAGCATTCTAAGTGATATGTCCTATAAAGGTAATCGTAGCCTCAAGCCTCATCAACCGGGAATGGCTAAAACAGGGGAGGAGCAGCAAAGCTTCGTAGGTAGCCCCCACTGGAGAGTAAGATTTACCCCTGTCTAGAAGTCCCTTTATATTTCGGCTGTGTGGACGGTTGATCATGACAATCGTCGGGGTTGTCTTATTTGGAACTGTTCAGTAAGGAACGGGTCCGGCTTTGTGTTGCAGGGGATGAAGGGAGTAATCCTCGTTACGGTGATCTAGGCCACGTACTGTGACGGGCGGTACCCAACTAGCCCTGCCATTGTATGGAATCCAAAATCCAGTAAGTGCCAACGGTTTTGATTGTATTACCCACTTTTGTGGCTAGTAGCTGGAATTTAATCATGTAACAATTTCGGCTATTTCTTATTTATTTGAATACCCTAGACCCTATTATAATATCATCAGATTTCCTATAAAATGTTTTGGTAGCGTAAGGTAAAAACTTTTCCATGTTTATGTGTGGAAAGTCTTACGTGATACCTTTTCTTTTCAAAAGGATTTTCAAACTTAAGCAACTTTAACCTGTTACTCACACCAGACCCATGTCTGGCCCGGAGTTATTTCTGTTTTTCTATAACTCTTGGGTACTCAAACTTTTTTGAGTAGTCAAGAGAATTCAGGTTAGGATTCGGGTTAGCTTTGACGAATTGTGGAGGAGCATATGGAGCAGGTGGCTTCTGCGTATAGTTATATAGTTCCGCTGTGTTGGTTTCTCTGAGTGTTGCTGTATTGTGTTTGAGTTGTATAACTAGACAGGTATTTATAACTGTCTAGTATGTGTTGTATATGTCTGTGTACTCTGATATTTGATGTATATTATGTAATACTTATGTTATTAATATAATTTATTCGTCCCGCTGTTGAGATTCTAGTGTTGTTTCTTCTTTCTCTTCTTTCTTTCCTTCCTCTATCCCTTTCTTTCTTAATTCATGATGCGATTTACTGGGAGTAGAAAGTCGGGTCGTGACAACTAGTATAGGGATTCGAAATTAAAATAGATATATAAATCCCAATACTATACAAAACATTTCCTTTCGGAAATCATTTACTGTAACAACAGTGTTATAGTCCATCATTTCCTTCTATTTCTCGAAAACGTCTATTTCAATAATAAATGTTGAAATCTATGATTTCGAATCTTAACACATTTTAAAAGATCGTTAAATCGTTTAAATTCTATTTAAAACATCACATCCAAAACATTTGCTTTAACATATTATTCACTATTCAAAAACGTGAACATACTTCGTTAACCAATTTCATCATTTCTATTCATTTTGTTTCAAAGGATTATTCACTATCTAAAATGTGAATATAACTCCATAAATAAGTTATAACAATTTACTTATCAAAATAAGTCATTGCGAATTTATAAAACAATGTTTATAAATTCCATTTCTATTTATTTTATAACTACTTCCTTTTATAAATCTCCTTTATTAACCTATTCAATTTATAACTCAATTATATACCGAAAGTCCATATTATAAGTTAAATACTTATAATTTATTTGCTTATAAAAAAATCATTCCTTTAAACTTCCCAAATTATAAATCTTATAACTTATAAGATTCATTTATTTACCCAATCTATTTTTTTAATAACTTTAGAAATTTCATAAACCTACTGCTTATAAAATTCCCTTTATAACTTCACCATTTATAATTCTATAATTTCATTCATTTATGAAATTCATTCACAATTCATTCTAACACTTATAAAAACTCATTTTATAATTCCAATATTTTAATTTATAAATTATCAATTTATAAATCTCTTATATAAATCAATTTATACTATTGTTTTAAAACATCTTTAATCTCCTTTATAATTTCATCATTTTGATTTATAAAATAATCAAATTTCATAAATCCTATATATTAAACTTTTTATAATAAACTCAAAAATCGCAACTTAAACTATTTATAAAATCATTTACCTCATATTTTCAAAAATCAACTTTAAACTATATTTCTCAAAAAACAAAATTTATAACATTAAAATTTTACGTTTATTTTTTTTAAAACGAATCAATTCCAAAATTATTTTATAAACGTATTCTTTGAAAAATCACTTTAAAAAAAATCATTTTAAAGTTCCAAATTTGGTCCAATGATGCTACACACCAAATAGTCAATCACGACAACAACGAAATCATATATCGATATGATAATCAAACAAATATCAAAATATCTGAAATCAAAAAAATACCGACCTGTTTTCCTGCATCCAAAGATGTTAGCCCAATACCAATTCCGTTCCAATACGAAATTATCGCGGTATATGGGATTTAAAATATTATCCGCTTAATAGACGGCGCAATAGGGTCTCATCCGCTATATACTGCGGGAAATCAAATCCAAGTACATAAATAATACCAATTTCACTGTTTATGAAATATTCGCGGTATATGTTTTTAATAAATAACATCTGCTTACTAACGGCGCATAATGTCTATTTTAACAATCAATAGATACAATCATCATTCAAACTACATTCAAGAATTTTAAATCTAACTATTTAAAATTAAAATCGAAACCGATTATATTGAGTGAGAAGTTCTCACCTTGATTTCAATTTCGTTTTAGCGATTTATTTCGAATAAAATTAAACGGACGTTTAATTTTACCCGAAATTCTCACTAACTCCAAATGACTCCAATACAATTCCATAGCGTAGTGCTCGTCCATACGATTCCAACACAACTGGTTTCGCGCATTTTCGACCTCGTATGAAAAAGATATGAATTTTTAAAGATACACGAATTATAAAACATAATTAATTTACAAATTTTATTATATTTCTAAACCTAATTTAGATCTCAGCCACTAGATCCATGCTCTGCAATTCACCACCGTCCCCTTCCTTTCTTCCATCTTCACGCGTTCAACTCCCAGTACACGCACGTAACATGAAACCCAACTTCATGAATTAGGGTTTAATTATGCTCCTACCACGAACATTTTGAAGACGATCAGAAACTTGCATCACGAAGCCCTTCTCCCCCTCCACTCTCGGCCTAAAGAGCATGAAGCTCGACCACCTGTAGTTCCTTGATTTGAGTGCACAACACGCGGCTGTCGGCCCCCCTAGCTCCCCATCTAACGCTCCAAACACGATCATAGCCGTATAGAATTGAAGCTCTTGTTTAGATCTTCAACTTTGTAGTTGATAGTATTCGAGGATTGTTGATAGATTAAGAGAGATTGAGGGAATAAAATTGGTGTTTTCTGGCCTTCCATTTTGAAGGTGGCGGCTGCTTCAGTTTAGGGTTAGGGTTTTAAGTTTTTGGCAAATGTGAGGATGGCAACTCCTTTTATAGAAAAAACGACGAATTACTATTCATCTTCAAATTTCCGAACTCCAAATCTCGCGCAGTGACTGCATTTCTAGGGTTTACTCCGCGTTCCGGACACAATGGAATAGGTTTCGGGAGCTAATTCGGTCATCTGTGCGAGTTATGGCAATAAACGTTCGATTTAAAATTAAACCGATTAAACGATTTTCTAGGCGTTTTAGCTTGCGTCGGACAAATGGTAAATCCGATTGGCTTAAAATTTGAAACCATACAATAATATCACATTACGGATCCGATGAAACTGGTTTCGTCGAAATCCGAGACTGTTTGAAAAATAGCTATTTTAACTCGCCAAATTAATATGAAAACAATTTCGATGCGTTTCGAGCTGCCACGATCAAACGATAATTCCGATTGCTACGAAAATTGAAATCCGATAATAACAAACTATTACGGATGCAATGGAACTAGTTTCGTTCAATTCTGAGACTGTTCGAAAAATGGCTAATTTCACTAGTCGATTAAATATTAAAATATTCAATTTTCACAGATAAACTTTTAATTCAATTTTAAAAGTTCTATAACATCACTATAACTCCAATATGATAAAATAAAATTTTACAAATCATTTTCAATCATATTTTACTCAATTTTCAATTATTTCCGTATTTTCACATATCAAATTATTGATTTAATTATTAAATTAAATCCAATTATTCGAAATAAAATTTATTCAACTTATAAATTTCACTTATTAATATATAAAATTAATTAAATATACAAATTTTAATTAATAAAAATTCTGGGTCGTTGCAAAATTTTAGAAGTTTACACGAATTTATACATCAATTTACAACATTTTTTTTATTTTAAAACCCTTCAACCTGCATCCACCGTTCATCTCATCTCCTTCTAATCACAGCCGCACCTTTGTTTCTTCCATCTCACGTTCAATACCCAGAAAGGAGCACGTGTCCAAACCCATCAATACACATCTAGGGTTCCAAATCGCGACCACATCGTTCGTCTTTTCGTCGATCAGGGAGTGCCATCTTGAAGAGCATCAAAATCACCACCTTCGGCTGCCATGGGGTGGAGCTCGGCCCCCTGAAGGCTTGGAAAAACGTGCATAAACCTCTGGCGAACGCGGCTACGTAGCTGTCAATCCACAGCTCGAAATCCAATCTCAACCGTTGGATAGCTAGTACTCGTCGGCCTCTACAAGTTTCTAGTTGAGAGTTTCTGCAAATTCTTCACATTGTAATTCAATATTAATTTTGAAATGCCACATTGTAAGTACCCGATTCTTCGACTTCCGAAAGCTGACATCAATACGTCCACTGTATCAACTGCCAAACAATCGAATGCCGGGAAACCGAACACTTAGGGTTTTAAGAAAAAGAAAGAGGTAAAAGAAGAGGAAGAAAACAACGAAACAATATCAGAATCTCACAATTCACAGCGGAACAACATATAATAAATAAATGAATAATCTTTAAACAAAGAACTATATCAGTTATTACATTACAACACATTACATTACATTACATCATCATCAGAGTGTACAACAAACAACAACAAACAACGGAAAAGAAATACTATATACTAGTAATAATATCAAATGTTCTTTTTAATGCGTATCAAGCATCTTTGACTATCATAAGGAGAAATCTCCTCCGATTCTGCGTTTGCATTGTGTGTGCGTGCGGGAGGCCTTATGGTAGTCTCATTTTTAAAAGCATTGCGAATTGACTTTAAAAATATTCCTCTATTTTGATTTTGAAGATAAATAAACTGTTTTGAGTTCTCACACCAGTCACATGACTGACTCGGAGTTTATTGTTTTCCTTCCTAAACTCTGGGTGCCCACCAATTTCCACACGGGCAGTCAAGAGTTAAGGTTTATCAGGATATTCTGGAATTCAGGAGTTGCTGGAGGCAAGATGGATGGCTTGGCGTATTTACTAGTATATAGTATTTCTTTTTTTCCGCTGCATTGTTTGTTGTTGTTCACTCTGATAATGTAATGTAATGTGATGTAATGTAATAACTGATATAGTTCTTTGTTTAAAGATTATTCATTTATTTATTATATGTTGTTCCGCTGCGATTGTGAGATTCTGATGTTGTTCTGTTATTTCTTTCTGTTCTGTTCTATCTTTTCTCTCTTCTTCTACCTCTTTCTTTTTCTTAAACACTGAGAATTCGTATTTCCGTTCATCTTGAGTTAATCTATGGAGATTAGTGTATATTCAAGGAGTACGGATTTTGCGGGTCCTTACAATGTGGTATCAAAGCATATGGTTAAGCGACAACCATGATTCTGTTGGGTATTACTCATTAGAGATAGAGTCAGTAGTACTCTAGAATGAGTTGAGTGTAATAATAGCTATGAGAGCATATTTGTTAGTGAATATAAAATTGTTTTATATTGTGATGATTGGTTTATTGAGTGGCATATGAACCTTCGTTAGCACGGTATGCACAACTATGTCGAAGGAGATTATAAACACTTGAATAGAACAATTCGACACGATATTGTTTTAAATTGGGTAAATGGAATAATTTTACCTTGATTATATTTTTATGTATAAAGGAATAATTTTTCAGAATTATTAAAGTGTATATAAGTTGATTGTTTAGTTGTTTGAATAATCTAAATAAAAGAATAATTGTATGAGCAAAAGAGTTATATGAATTGAATTATAATTAAAGTGATTTACAATTGTGAAATAAACTTATATATATAAGAAGTGAAACTATATGAATATATTTATGAATATGAGTTTAATAAAAATGAATTTAATGTTAAATGGAAATTTACTTTAGAATTGGAATTTGAAATTGATTTATAAGTGGGAATTTAAGTTATGTAAAACCAAGTGATGTTTGTATAATGAATATAACTTAAGAGATATTGAATGAAGTTGATATTGGTATCGAAGTAAATTAATAAAGTTAAGTGATATATATGAACTTAAGTTATATAAATGAAATTCAACTTTTGTAATTGAATTGAACGAATGGATTAAATGTTAATCAATTGAATGTAAATTACGTTGATATGGAATAATGAATGTAAGTGTTAATTCATTAAAATCTAATGTTATTGGAAATTGAATAATTGAATGAAAATCAATTTAATTAAACCAATTGAAAGTAAAGGTGTTAAACCAAATTGAATGAATAGAAGCAAAGGAATTTGGTTGTAATGAATATACTTTGGTTGTTATATGATTGTTAGTTGATTGTATATAATTCATTAAGTGTTAATGAAATTGAAAGCTAAAGTAATTGAAATCCAATTGGAAGTTAAGTGAATCTTAAATAGAATTGAATTTGACTTAGAAGTGAACCAACTTGAATATGAATTAGTGAATATAAACTAATTGAAAAATGAATGTTAGTAAAAACGTCCACCGTTAATTAATCGAATGTGATTAAATTGAAAACCTAATTCATTGAATATTAATGAGAATATGAATGAATATTTATTGGTTATGAATGCTAGTGAATGCTAGTTGGTTGATGGTTGAATATATTGCTCTTACTGCATTTGCTAGGTTGGAATATATAGTTATTTTGTTGCTATATGATGTATATCGATACTATTGTCTGTATACATGTTTCTCTTGTTGTTTGTTGAGTGTTTAGTAGGTGCGGATCGCGTTTGCTTCGCATTTGGAGCTCGCTTTCGCGCTATATTAGCCGTATATGCTCGCTAATAAAATATAAGGTACATATCTCGGATTAAATATCGTACTTTTACACCTTTTCCCTGCGGGATGCCTCATCACTTGATGAGATGCATATTTGTGATATATATACTGTCATTTTTTTTGGATCGAGCCGCGCAAAGGAGACTATGGCGAATTTTTTCGAAAATTTAAGGCGTTAGAATATTTTTAGAAAAATTTGGGAAAATTTTGAAAACTATAACTTTGATTTGGAATTGAAAGTTAAACAATAGTAGTTGTTTTTGAAAAGATAACTAAGTATGATTTGAAAACTTAGTAAAGTATTATAAGAAGTTTAACCATGAATTTTGGGAAAGTTAATAGATTCTGTAACTTTTCTTACTTGATAATTTCGAGGACGAAATTCTTTTAAGGGGGGAAGTATGTAACGACCCAGAATTTTAATTAATTGAAGTTTGAATATTTAATTAATTTTAAATATTAATAAGTGAAATTTATAAGTCGAATAAATTTTAATTCGAATAATTGGATTTATTGGGTAATTAAATCAATAATTTAATATGTTAAAAATACAGAAATAATTGAAAATTGGGTTAAATATGATTGAAAATGATTTGTAAAATTTTATTATGTCATATTGTAGTTAGAACGATATTTTAGAACTTTTAAAATTGAATTTAAAGTTAATTTGTGAAAATTGAATATTTTAATATTTAATCGACTAGTGAAAATAGCCAATTTTCGAACAGTCTCAGAATTGGACGAAACTAGTTTCATTGGATCCGTAATAGTTTGTTATTACCGGATTTCAATTTTCGTGTCAATCGGAGTTTTCGTTTGACCGTGGCAGCTCGAAACGCATCGAAAATGTTTTAATATTAATTTAGCGAGTTAAAATAGACATTTTTCAAACAGTCTCGGATTTCGACGAAACCAGTTTCATCGGATCCGTAATGTGATATTATTGTATGATTTAAAATTTCATGTCAATCGGATTTACCATTTGTCCGGTGCAAACTAAAACGCCTAGAAATTTGATTTACCAATTTAATTTTAAATCAATCGTTTATTTCCATAACTCGCACAGATGACCGAATTAGCTCCCGAAACATGTTCCATTGTGTTCGGAACGCGGGGTAAACATTAAGAATGCCAACCGGCACGCTTCGTTTGGAGTTCGGAAAATCCGGGAGGAACAGTGTTGCGTAAATTTTCTATAAAAGCCCCTAAATATTCATTTTTTTCACAAACTAACTTTAAATTCAATTTTAAAAGTTCTAAAATATCGTTCTAACTCCAATATGACATGATAAAATTTTACAAATCATTTTCAATCATATTTAACCCAATTTTCAATTATTTCTGTATTTTTAACATATTAAATTATTGATTTAATTACCCAATAAATCCAATTATTCGAATTAAAATTTATTCGACTTATAAATTTCACTTATTAATATTTAAAATTAATTAAATATTCAAATTTTAATTAATTAAAATTCTAGGTCGGGTATCAATATTTACCTTCAAATTCGTAATATTATAAAAATATCTCTACAAGATATATATTAATTTTCATAATATTGATAATAATTTATTTTAAAGATATTAATTAATAAATTAATTTTCATGTGGCCTGACCATTTTAAAGATAATATTAATTAATTATCAATATGAATTTTACAAGCCTTTGAAATATTTTTAATCGGCTTAAAATTAAAGATTCAAATTTTTATTCAGTTTTCAATTGATTAAATTTTATAATTTAATCGCCATATTCATAGTTATATTGAGAATTCAACCTAAACCATCATTCAAATATTTAAAATTAATTAAATATTTTAAATTTAAATTATTCAAAATTCTGGGTCGTTACCACATTGTAAGTACTCGGATATCAAGATGTTCGTATTAACGTCCGTTTAATTTTATTCGAAATAAATCGCTAAAATGAAATTGAAATCAAGGTGAGAACTTCTCACTCAATCGAATCGGTTTCGATTTTAATTTTAAATAGTTATATTTAAAATTCTTGAATGTATGTTGAATGATGATTGTTATCTATTGATTGTTAAAATAGACATTGTGCGCCGTTAGTAAGCAGATGTTATTTATTAAAAACATATACCGCGAATATTTCATAAACAGTGAAATTGGTATTATTTATGTACTTGGAATTGATTTCCCGCAGTATATAGCGGATGAGACCCTATTGCGCCGCCTATTAAGCGGATAATATTTTAAATCCCATATACCGCGATAATTTCGTACTGGAACGGAATTGGTATTGTGCTAACATCTTTGGATGTAGGAAAACAGGTTGGAGGGATCCAACTGGATTCCTCAACAGTATTTATTTGATTATGGATATTTTGATATTCATTGATTATCATATCGATATATGATATCGTTGTTGTCGTGATTGACTATTTGGTATGTAGCATCATTGAGCCAAATTTTGGAATTTTAAAAGGATTTTTAAAGTGATTTTTGAAGAGTATACGTTTATAAAATATTTTTGGAATTGATCCATTATAGATAAATAAATGTTATAAATTTTAATGTTATAAAAATTATGATTTTTGAGAAATATAGTTAAAAGTTGATTTTTGAAAATATGAGGTTAATGATTTTATAAAATGGTTTAAATTGGGATTTTTGAATTTATTATAAAAAGTTTAAAAATAGAATTTATGTAATTTGATTATTTTATAAATCAAAGAGAATGATGAAATTATAAAGGAGTTTAAAGACGTTTTAAAAGAATAATATAAATTGATTTATATAAAAGATTTATAAAACTGATATTTGTAAATTTAAAACATTTGAATTATAAAACGAGTTTTTATAAGCGTTAGAGTGAATTGTAATTGAATTTCATAAATGAATGAAATTTATAGAATTATAAACAGTGAAGTTATAAATGGAATTTTATAAGCAGTAGGTTTATAAAATTTGTAGAGTTATTTGAAGAATAAGTTTTGGGTAAATAAATGAATCTTATAAGTTATAAGATTTATAATTTGGGAAGTTTAAAAGAACGATTTTTGTAAAAAAATAAATTATAAGTATTTAACTTATAATATGGACTTTCGGTATATAATTGAGTTATAAATCGGATAGGTTAATAAAGGAGATTTATAAAAGGAAGTTATAATAAAATAAATAGAAATGGAATTTATAAACATTATTTTATAAATCCGCAAACGACTTATTTTGATAAGTAAATGGTTATAACTTATTTATGGAGTTATATTCACATTTTAGACAGTGAATAATCCTTTAAAATAAAATGAATAGAAATGATGAAATTGGTTAACGTAGTATATTCACGTTTTTGAATAGTGAACAATATGTTAAATAAAATGTTTTGGATGTGATGTTTTAAATAGAGTTAAAACGATCTAACGATGTTTTAAATGTGTTAAGATTCGAAACCACAGATTTCAACATTTATTGTTGAAATAGACGTTTTCGAGAAATAGAAGGAAATGGTGGACTATAACACTGTTGTTATAGTAAATGATTTCCGAAAGGAAATGTTTTGTATAGTATTGGGATTTATATATCTATTTTAATTTCGAATCCCTATACTAGTGATTTTGGGTTGTCGTAACGATGTTTTACGTAACATTCGTTTTGGCCCAAATAAATATGTTTAAGAGAATGATTTCCTTAAAGAATGAAATATGTACTTAATCTCGATTTAAGTATATTGAATATTTTCCAAGTGTTGGAAATAAATGGATTTGTGAATTACTTAATAAGTAAGTATGGAAATGTTTTCCAATATAAAGTGAATAATTTGAGAATTTATCTTTTTGAAGATAAATTGAAAATGAATAATTGAAATCGTATATCAGTAGATATTATGAAATATAAATTCACTATGGAATTTATAAAAGAAAGTGGAATTTGTTTAAAAATAAATATTGATTTATTTTTGAGGTATTGAAATTTTATATCTTGTAAAGATATTTTTGGGAAATAAATAATTTGAAAAATTATTTGGAATGATGTTGTAACGACCCAGAATTTTGAACAATTTAAAAATGAAATATTTAATTAATTTTAAATTTTTGAATGATGGTTTAGATTGAAATTTCAATATAACTTTAAATTTGGCGATTAAATTATAAAATTTAATCTATTGAAAGTGAATAAAAATTTGAATCTTCAATTTTAAGCTGATTAAAAATATTTCAAAGGCTTAGAAAATTCATATTAGTAATACTGAAGATATTAGAAGCTTCAGAATGGAAATTGAAATTTTATTGTTCAGTTTTGAAATATATATCGTTTGAATTGAATTTAAAAATAGCCGTCCGAGGCACAGTCTCAGAATTCGACGAAACCAGTTCCATTGGGTCCGGAATATTGAATTATTGCCGGATTTCAAGTTTCGTATTTTTCGGAGTTGATATGTGAGCACACGGTGAGTAAACCCATTGGAATTCGAATCAAATTCAATTTGAATTTAAATTATAAATTTGTCAACATCAGCCACCCTACTTTTTTTTATTTTATTTTAGCCGACCTATTCTCTTTACCCATCACGTACTCTGGTCTCTCTTCGTACCCCTTTTCTTCTGTTCCCCCTCTTCTCAAAATCATTCTGTTCGAAAACAAATTTCAATGAAGAGAAAAATGGCGGCCGAAGTTCTTCCTTCAGAAAAAAATAATCGAGCAGAAGAAAAATCGTTTCTCAGTAAAGAAAAAATGGCCGAAGCCTGGGAAGGATTTATTTCCCCTCTCGTTCAATTTTGGAAAAAAAGCCGCAGAATAAAAAAAAAACATTGGCCGAAGCCCTAAATCAATGTCGCGATGGCAACGGCGACTTCGTCGAGGAGGGCGAAGCCAAGTAGGCGGCGAGGCAAGCAATGGCGTGGGAAGCTTGGAGCAGTATCGCGATTGGAGATGGGGCGCGGCGGCTTCTGGGTCGATGGGATCTCGGTGGTCACGAGATGGTCTCGGCAGGCGAAGGTGCGGCGTTGTCGCTTGGTGGTTCGATCGATCATGGCATGGGGGGGCCGCGTTCCAGTGCAAACTGAGCTGGAGATGTCGCGATTTCAGGCGACAGAGGAGAGGCGATGGTATCGCGATGGTTATCGAACACGGCAGATAAGTATTTTCGTTTTTTTTATCTTATTTGATTTTGTTTTAAATTTAAACTGATTATTGATATATATTAAAATTAAAAGAGATAGTGTATATATATATAACAGTAAAAATAATTTGTGTTGTTATTTATAGAAAAAATAAATAAACAGTAAACAGAGAAAAAAAATAGTGAGGAAGAATGCTATGAATAAGAAAAAGATTAGTTAGTTAAATCTATTTCAAAGAAATTAATTTTTCGATTTGTTTAAATTTTTATATTAAGAATAAATTTTTAGTTTAACCCAAATCGTTTGCCAAATTTAAATAAATTTATTAAAAAGAGATATATTTATGAAGTTAGGAAAAAAATAAATAATAGGAAACAAGAAGAAAATTTATTTTTTAATAAGTAAAAATAAATTGTAAAAGAAATTTGGTTAGAAATTTAAGTTATTTGATAAAATGACTTATCAAAAGAAAATATTATTTATTTTTGGAAAAATGGGTAATTAAGGTCTAAAAGATAGTGTATTGAAAATAGAAGATTTATAAAAAAAAATCGAATTTGTTAGTTAAACAAATTTATTCAAAGAAGTTGATTTAAAATAAATATATTTATTTTAAAATAAAATCTGGGTTAAAAAGAGAAAAATTTAATCGCTAAGTTAGATTGAATCATTAATAATTAAATTTATGGAAATTTATTATTCGATTTATTTCGGGTATTAATGAATTGTGTAAATAATTTAAATAGGTTTGAAACCGTGAAGAAATGAAAAAATGGAAATTGGATTGCAATTAAAAGCAAAGGTGGGAACTTCTCACTCAAAAGGGTTTAGTTTAAATTTTAAATAGTTAGATTTAAAATTTGTTGTTGATGGATTGATTGATTGCTTGATTTGTGATAGTAGATATAGTAGGATATACTATATATAGCAATATATATATATTGGCATATGTATATATCGCATTGATTTGATTTCCCGCCTCGTATAGCGGATGAGACCCTATTGCGCCGTTATTAAGCGGATAATATTTAATAAGAACATATACCGCGATAATTTCGTACTGGAACGAAATTGGTATTGTGCTAATATTTTTGGATGCAGGAAAATAGGTTGGAGGGATCCAACTGGATTCCTCAACAGTTTTTATTTGATTTTAGATATTTTGATATTTGATGGATTATCATATACGATATATGATGTCGTTGTAGTCGTGATTGACTATTTGGCGTGTAGCATCATTGGACCCAAAGATGGGATTTTAAAATGATTATAAAGTGATTTTTGAAAATATAAAATATTTTTGGAATTAATCCATTCTAAATAAATAAACGTTATAATTTTTAAAGTTATAAAAATTATGATTTTGAGAAATATAGTTAAAAGCTGATTTTTGAAATTATGGAGTTAATAATTTTATAAAATAGTTTAAATTGGGAAATTTGAATTTATTGTGAAAAGTTTAAATATAGGATTTATAAAATTTAATTATTTTATAAATCAAGAGAATGGTGAAATTATAAAGGGATTTAAAGACGTTTTAGAATAATAATATAATTTGATTTATATTAAGAGATTTATAAATAGATATTTATAAATTGAAATATTGACATTATAAAACGAGTTTTTATAAGTATTTGAATGAAGTGAAAATGAATTTCATAAATAAATGAAATTTATAGAATTATAAACTATGAAGTTATAAAAGAAATTTATAAATAGTAAGATTTATAAATTTGGTGAAATTATTTGAAGAATAGATTGGTTAAATAAATGGATCTTATAAGTTATAAGATTTATAAATTAGAAAGTCTTTAAAAGAACGATTTTGTAAAATAATCGTTTTATAAGTAATTAACTTATAATATGAACTTTTAGTTTATAATTAAGTTATAAACTAGAATAGGTTAATAAAGGAATTTATAAAAAGGAAGTATTTATAAATAAATAGAAATGGAATTTATAAACGTTGTTTTATAAATTCGCAAAAGACTTATTTTGATAAGTAAATGGTTATAACTTATTTATGGAGTTATATTCACATTTTTGACTGTGAATAATCCTTTGAAATAAAATGAATAGAAGTGATGAAAGTTGTTAACGTAGTATATTCACGTTTTTGAATAGTGAATAATATGTTAAAGAAATTGTTTTGAATGTGATATTTGAAATTGAATTAAAACGATCTAACGATGTTTTAAAATGTGTTGAGATTCGAAACCATAGATTTCAACGTTAATTGTTGAAATAGACGTCTTCGAGAAATAAAAGGAAATAATGGACTGTAACACTGTTGTTATAGTAAATGATTTCCGAAAGGAAATGTTTTGTATAGTATTGGGATTTATATATCTATTTAAACTTCGAATCCCTATACTAGTGGTTTTGGGTTGTCGTAACGATGTTTTACGTAACATTCGTTTTGGCCCAAATAAATATGTTGAAGAGAATGATTTCCTTAATAGAATGAAATATATACTTAATTTCGATTGAAGTATATTGAATATTTTCCAAGTGTTGAAAATAAATAAAAATTGTGAATTACTTATGAATAAATAAGTATGGAAATGTTTTCCAATATAAAGCGAATATTTTGAGAATTTATCTTTTTGAAGATAAATTGAAAAGGAATATTGAAATGAATAATTGGAAACGAATATTCATAGATATTTTGGATTATAAATTCACTATGGAATTTATGAATGAAAAGGAGAATTTGTTTAAAAATAAATATTGATTTATTTTTGAAGTGTTGAAATAATATATCTAGTGAAGATATTTTGGAAAATAAATAATTTGGAAAATTATTTGGAAACTGGTGATGTGTGCATATCCAGTGATAGTTCAATAACCGACTATCAATATTTCCCTTTGAATGGGTATTTGATGTGATTTGTTTGAATGTGAATGCTACACTTATTTTTGAATAAGCGCTCACTATTCGGGTTAACCGGGAAAGGACCATGGGGTCGTATAACCCATTCCGAATATATGATACGTCGTTGTGAATTGCATTGAAGATCGGTGTTGAAGACCCGGTATTTGCGAGAGCGATAGGATGACCTGTCGATTTACTCTGCACCGAGTAGCTACGGTATAGAGTTCTCCATATGTGATGGTGAATCCGATCAGGATTGTGAATATCCGGATTGCAAGGACTTCTTTGTAAGTGCCTTCGGTTTTGTTCGAGCCCGGAACAGACTTGTATGGATTGTGTGTCTGACATTACAAGTTGAGATATAAAGCCGATTTCATTCAAATATATTTTTGTTGGTGGCGAAGAATTTATTCTTTTAGCTTAACACCCTTCTCTGAGACGTACGAGCTCAGAGGTTATATAGTTGAAGTTATCAGCGATATATTCCCAATTTGGTAATGTGACATGCTGAGTGTTGCTGTAAATGATCATTGTGTTGATTATTTGTGATAGGATCATTTATTTGATCGTCTATCTTGGTGATCATTGTGTTGATCATTTGTTGACCCAAAGCATGGCTTTTGTATAAAGTATGTTTTTGTGGACGTGACTTTGTCGAGCCTCACACCCCGGAAATGGTCAAAACAGGAAAGATGCAGCAAGGTTATGAGGGGTAGCACCCTTTAGGGTATGTACATTTCCTTCTGGATAGAGGTGGTATCATGGTATGGAGCCCATATATTTAACCTATGTGGTTACTACGAATTTATTACTTTGTGGTTGTTGGTTATCGGGATCCCGTGAGAAAGGTCGTTTACGATCGGGGAATGGCGTGCTCGTGTCAGTAGTTACCCAGTTAGGGGTAACCCAGCCTTGTGTTGGCAGAGTTCCGGTTTGGTTCTCGGGGATGTCTTTCCAGAGGCATTCTCATGTGGCAATGGGAAGTTCCTTGGCCTGACCATTTGTTGGAAATCCAATTCGCAATATGAAACTTGTACGGTATTAGTTGTAGAACCTGCTATTCACTTATGGTGGTCACCACTGTTTGGATAGTAGCTATAGTAGGCATACGATAATGGTCGTATGTTGGCTAAGATTTATATTCTACTTTCAAAATGAATTTTTCCCCTACACTATGCACTAGTAATAATATCAAATGTTATTTTAAATGCGTATCAAGCATCTTTGACTATCATAAGGAGAAATCTCCTCCGATTCTGCGTTTGCATGTGTGTGTGTGCGGGAGGCCTTATGGTAGTCTCATTTTTAAAAGCATTGCGAATTGATTTAAAAATATCTCTCTATTTTGATTTTAAGATAAATAAACTGTTTTGAGTTCTCACACCAGTCACATGACTGACTTGGAGTTTATTGTTTTCCTTCCTAAACTCTGGGTGCCCACCAATTTCCATACAGGCAGTCAAGAGTTAAGGTTTATCAGGATATTCTGGATATTCAGGAGTTGCTGGAGGCAAGCTGGATGGCATGGCGTATTACTACTATATAGTATTTCTTTTTCCGCTGCACTATTTGTTGTTGTTGTTGTACACTCTGATGATATGATGTAATGTAATGTATAAAATGTAATAACTGATAGTTCTTTGTTTAAAGATTATTCATTTATTATTATATGTTGTTCCGCTGCGAATTGTGAGATTCTGATGTTGTTCTGTTGTTTTCTTTCCGTTCCGTTTCCTCCCTATTCTCTTTTTCTTCTATTTTAAAATATTCTGCTTTCTTTCTGTGCCGTTCTGTTTTTCTGTTTTCCTCTCTTCTTCTTTCTTCTTTCTTTTTCTTAAATTCTTTTTAAAAACAATAACATTCCATGTTTCCGGCCTTCGATTTCTCGGCAGTCGATAAAGTGAGTGTCGATGTTGAATTTTCGGAAGTCGAAAATTTTCGGGGCGTTACATTTGGTATCAGAGCATATGGTTAAGCGACAACCATAGTTCTGTTGGGAATTGCTCATTAGAGATAGAGCCAGTAGTACTTTAGAATGAGTGTGAGTGTAATAATAGATATGAGTGCGTATTTCTTAGTGAATATAAAATTGTTTTACATTGTGATGATCGGTTTGTTGAGTGGCATATGAACCTTCGTCAGCGTGTTCTGCAAAACTATGCCGAAGGGGTTTCTAAACACTTGAATAGAACAATTCGACACAATATTATTTTGAAATTGGGTAAATGAAATAATTTTACCTTAATTATATTTTATATATATAAAAGAATAATTTTTCAGAAATTAGTAAAGTGTATATATAAATTGATTGTTTGGTTATTGAATAAGTTAAATCAAAACAACAAAGGTAAAGGAAATGAATTGTATAAACAAATGAATTATAAGTATGAAATTATAATTAAAACGGTTTGCAATGGTGAAATAATCTTGTATATGAAAATAAAACTAAATGAAAAGATTTATAAAAGGTGATTTATAAATAAAAGGAAAGATTTAACTTTGAAAAAATTGAAATAAATGTGAGTAAGCACAATAAAAATTAACTATAGGAAGTTAAATAAATAGAATTGGATTTTTAAGTGAAAACTTAAGTAGAAGCTAAACAAATTTTGTTTGAAATAAATCATAACTTAAGTGAAGTTAAATGAAATTGATTTTGGTATTGAAGTAAAATAATCAAGTGAATTAAATGATGTGAACTTGAGTTATATAAATGAAATTCAACTTGAAATGTTAAATGAATTAACAATTGAATTGATAAGAAAAATTGAATGTAAATCGATTGAATGTTGAAAAAAAAATTTGAATAAAGGAATAGGAATTAGTAATGAATTAGTAATTTGGACTAATTTAAATAGTGCAGTTGTAAATGAAAGTAAATCAATAAAAGTTCATATTCAGAGGAAATTAAAATTTGAATAAAATTGTAATTTTGAATTGAATTCAAATGGAATTTGAAATGCAAAATTGATTGAAAATGAATGAAATTGGATGTATAACTTCAATAGTAAAGCTAAAAGTGGTGTAAGAAGCAGATATTGAAAATTTTGCAATAGAATTGGCAAATTGGTTTGGATATTGTATTGGTATTGAAAACTACTTCTAGCAGGATATGCAGGTATATAAATGTTATTGGGATTTTTGATTTTAAAGATAAAATTTGATTGCTCGACAAAAAGGTACGTGTTTCAATTTTAATATGAGATTTGATGACTTTCTCCTCTAGCCGCTTGGCTTTTTCTTTTTCTTTTTGAAATTGGGAGGCCGTAGAGCCATTTTGTAGTCGTACCGATTAGCCGCGCAAAGGAGACGCTGGCGAAATTTTTCGAAAATTTAGGGTGTTAGAAAATTTTTGAGAAAATTTGAAAGTTTGAAATTTGAATTTGAATTTAAATTTGAATTTTGAAGAAAAACAATGTTGTTTGAAAACTTGTAATTGAAGTTGGAAATCTAGTTGAATGATAATGAATCTTTAGTAGAAAAGATTTAGGTTGATAAATTGATAAAACTGTTTAGATTGTGAAAAATAGTAGACGAGTTAAGGACCATTCTTCCTAACTTGTAATTTCGGGACGAAATTCTTTTAAGTGGGGAAGATTGTAACGACCCAGAATTTTGAACAATTTAAAAATGAAATATTTAATTAATTTTAAATTTTTGAATGATGGTTTAGATTGAAATTTCAATATAACTTTAAATTTGGCGATTAAATTATAAAATTTAATCTATTGAAAGTGAATAAAAATTTGAATCTTCAATTTTAAGCTGATTAAAAATATTTCAAAGGCTTAGAAAATTCATATTAGTAATACTGAAGATATTAGAAGCTTCAGAATGGAAATTGAAATTTTATTGTTCAGTTTTGAAATATATATCGTTTGAATTGAATTTAAAAATAGCCGTCCGAGGCACAGTCTCGGAATTCGACGAAACCAGTTCCATTGGGTCCGGAATATTGAATTATTGCCGGATTTCAAGTTTCGTATTTTTCGTAGTTGATATGTGAGCACACGGTGAGTAAACGCGTTGGAATTCGAATCAAATTCAATTTGAATTTAAATTATAAATTTGTCAATATCAGGCACCCTACTTTATTTTATTTTATTTTAGCCGACCTATTCTCTTTACCCATCACGTACTCTGGTCTCTCTTCGTACCCCTTTTCTTCTGTTCCCCCTCTTCTCAAAATCATTCTGTTCGAAAACAAATTTCAAAGAAGGGAAAAATGGCGGCCGAAGTTCTTCCTTCAGAAAAAAATAATCGAGCAGAAGAAAAATCGTTTCTCAGTAAAGAAAAAATGGCCGAAGCCTGGGAAGGATTTATTTCCCCTCTCTCGTTCAATTTTGGAAAAAAAGCCGCAGAATAAAAAAAAACATTGGCCGAAGCCCTAAATCAATGTCGCGATGGCAACGGCGACTTCGTCGAGGAGGGCGAAGCCAAGTAGGTGGCGAGGCAAGCAATGGCGTGGGAAGCTTGGAGCAGTATCGCGATTGGAGATGGGGCGCGGCGGCTTCTAGGTCGATGGGATCTCGGTGGTCACGAGATGGTCTCGGCAGGCGTAGGTGCGGCGTTGTCGCTTGGTGGTTCGATCGATCATGGCATGGGGGGGCCGCGTTCCAGTGCAAACTGAGCTGGAGATGTCGCGATTTCAGGCGACAGAGGAGAGGCGATGGTATCGCGATGGTTATCGAACACGGCAGATAAGTATTTTCGTTTTTTTATCTTATTTGATTTTGTTTTAAATTTAAACTGATTATTGATATATATATTAAAATTAAAAGAGATAGTGTATATATATATAACAGTAAAAATAATTTGTGTTGTTATTTATAGAAAAAATAAATAAACAGTAAACAGAGAAAAAAAATAGTGAGGAAGAATGCTATGAATAAGAAAAAGATTAGTTAGTTAAATCTATTTCAAAGAAATTAATTTTTCGATTTGTTTAAATTTTTATATTAAGAATAAATTTTTAGTTTAACCCAAATCGTTAGCCAAATTTAAATAAATTTATTAAAAAGAGATAAATTTATGCAGTTAGGAAAAAAATAAATAATAGGAAACAAGAAGAAAATTTAGTTTTTAATAACTAAAAATAAATTGTAAAAGAAATTTGGTTAGAAATTTAACTTATTTGATAAAATGACTTATCAAAAGAAAATATTATTTATTTTTGGAAAAATGGGTAGTTAAGGACTAAAAGATAGTGTATTGAAAATAGGAGATTTATAAAAAAAAATCGTATTTGTTAGTTAAACAAATTTATTCAAAGAAGTTGATTTAAAATAAATATATTTATTTTAAAATAAAATCTGGGTTAAAAAGAGAAAAATTTAATCACTAAGTTAGATTGAATCATTAATAATTAAATTTATGGAAATTTATTATTCGATTTATTTCGGGTATTAATGAATTGTGTAAATAATTTAAATAGGTTTGAAACCGTGAAGAAATGGTCAAAAAATGGAAATTGGATTGCAATTAAAAGCAAAGGTGGGAACTTCTCACTCAAAAGGGTTTAGTTTAAATTTTAAATAGTTAGATTTAAAATTTGTTGTTGATGGATTGATTGATTGCTTGATTTGTGATAGTAGATATAGTAGGATATACTATATATAGCAATATATATATATATTGGCATATGTATATATCGCATTGATTTGATTTCCCGCCTCGTATAGCGGATGAGACCCTATTGCGCCGTTATTAAGCGGATAATATTTAATAAGAACATATACCGCGATAATTTCGTACTGGAACGAAATTGGTATTGTGCTAATGTTTTTGGATGCAGGAAAACAGGTTGGAGGGATCCAACTGGATTCCTCAACAGTTTTTATTTGATTTTAGATATTTTGATATTTGATGGATTATCATATACGATATATGATGTCGTTGTAGTCGTGATTGACTATTTGGTGTGTAGCATCATTGGACCCAAAGATGGGATTTTAAAATGATTATAAAGTGATTTTTGAAAATATAAAATATTTTTGGAATTTATCCATTCTAAATAAATAAACGTTATAATTTTTAAAGTTATAAAAATTATGATTTTGAGAAATATAGTTAAAAGCTGATTTTTGAAATTATGGAGTTAATAATTTTATAAAATAGTTTAAATTGGGAAATTTGAATTTATTGTGAAAAGTTTAAATATAGGATTTATAAAATTTAATTATTTTATAAATCAAGAGAATGGTGAAATTATAAAGGGATTTAAAGACGTTTTAGAATAATAATATAATTTGATTTATATTAAGAGATTTATAAATAGATATTTGTAAATTGAAATATTGACATTATAAAACGAGTTTTTATAAGTGTTTGAATGAAGTGAAAATGAATTTCATAAATAAATGAAATTTATAGAATTATAAACTGTGAAGTTATAAAAGAAATTTATAAATAGTAAGATTTATAAATTAGGTGAAATTATTTGAAGAATAGATTGGTTAAATAAATGGATCTTATAAGTTATAAGATTTATAAATTAGAAAGTCTTTAAAAGAACGATTTTGTAAAATAATCGTTTTATAAGTAATTAACTTATAATATGAACTTTTAGTTTATAATTAAGTTATAAACTAGAATAGGTTAATAAAGGAATTTATAAAAAGGAAGTTTTTATAAATAAATAGAAATGGAATTTATAAACGTTGTTTTATAAATTCGCAAAAGACTTATTTTGATAAGTAAATGGTTATAACTTATTTATGGAGTTATATTCACATTTTTGACTGTGAATAATCCTTTGAAATAAAATGAATAGAAGTGATGAAAGTTGTTAACGTAGTATATTCACGTTTTTGAATAGTGAATAATATGTTAAAGAAATTGTTTTGAATGTGATATTTGAAATTGAATTAAAACGATCTAACGATGTTTTAAAATGTGTTGAGATTCGAAACCATAGATTTCAACGTTAATTGTTGAAATAGACGTCTTCGAGAAATAAAAGGAAATAATGGACTGTAACACTGTTGTTATAGTAAATGATTTCCGAAAGGAAATGTTTTGTATAGTATTGGGATTTATATATCTATTTGAACTACGAATCCCTATACTAGTGGTTTTGGGTTGTCGTAACGATGTTTTACGTAACATTCGTTTTGGCCCAAATAAATATGTTGAAGAGAATGATTTCCTTAATAGAATGAAATATATACTTAATTTCGATTGAAGTATATTGAATATTTTCCAAGTGTTGAAAATAAATAAAAATTGTGAATTAATTATGAATAAATAAGTATGGAAATGTTTTCCAATATAAAGCGAATATTTTGAGAATTTATCTTTTTGAAGATAAATTGAAAAGGAATATTGAAATGAATAATTGGAAACGAATATTCATAGATATTTTGGATTATAAATTCACTATGGAATTTATGAATGAAAAGGAGAATTTGTTTAAAAATAAATATTGATTTATTTTTGAAGTGTTGAAATAATATATCTAGTGAAGATATTTTGGAAAATAAATAATTTGGAAAATTATTTGGAAACTGGTGATGTGTGCATATCCAGTGATAGTTCAATAACCGACTATCAATATTTCCCTTTGAATGGGTATTTGATGTGATTTGTTTGAATGTGAATGCTACACTTATTTTTGAATAAGCGCTCACTATTCGGGTTAACCGGGAAAGGACCATGGGGTCGTATAACCCATTCCGAATATATGATACGTCGTTGTGAATTGCATTGAAGATCGGTGTTGAAGACCCGGTATTTGCGAGAGCGATAGGATGACCTGTCGATTTACTCTGCACCGAGTAGCTACGGTATAGAGTTCTCCATATGTGATGGTGAATCCGATCAGGATTGTGAATATCCGGATTGCAAGGACTTCTTTGTAAGTGCCTTCGGTTTTGTTCGAGCCCGGAACAGACTTGTATGGATTGTGTGTCTGACATTACAAGTTGAGATATAAAGCCGATTTCATTCAAATATATTTTTGTTGGTGGCGAAGAATTTATTCTTTTAGCTTAACACCCTTCTCTGAGACGTACGAGCTCAGAGGTTATATAGTTGAAGTTATCAGCGATATATTCCCAATTTGGTAATGTGACATGCTGAGTGTTGCTGTAAATGATCATTGTGTTGATTATTTGTGATAGGATCATTTATTTGATCGTCTATCTTGGTGATCATTGTGTTGATCATTTGTTGACCCAAATCATGGCTTTTGTATAAAGTATGTTTTTGTGGACGTGACTTCGTCGAGCCTCACACCCCGGAAATGGTCAAAACAGGAAAGATGCAGTAAGGTTATGAGGGGTAGCACCCTTTAGGGTATGTACATTTCCTTCTGGATAGAGGTGGTATCATGGTATGGAGCCCATATATTTAACCTATGTGGTTACTACGAATTTATTACTTTGTGGTTGTTGGTTATCGGGATCCCGTGAGAAAGGTCGTTTACGATCGGGGAATGGCGTGCTCGTGTCAGTAGTTACCCAGTTAGGGGTAACCCGACCTTGTGTTGGCAGAGTTCCGGTTTGGTTCTCGGGGATGTCTTTCCAGAGGCATTCTCATGTGGCAATGGGAAGTTCCTTGGCCTGACCATTTGTTGGAAATCCAATTCCCAATACGAAACTTGTACGGTATTAGTTGTAGAACCTGCTATTCACTTATGGTGGTCACCACTGTTTGGATAGTAGCTATAGTAGGCATACGATAATGGTCGTATGTTGGCTAAGATTTATATTCTACTTTCAAAATGAAATTTTCCCCTACACTATTCACTAGTAATAATATCAAATGTTATTTTAAATGCGTATCAAGCATCTTTGACTATCATAAGGAGAAATCTCCTCCGATTCTGCGTTTGCATGTGTGTGTGTGTGCGGGAGGCCTTATGGTAGTCTCATTTTTAAAAGCATTGCGAATTGATTTAAAAATATCTCTCTATTTTGATTTTAAGATAAATAAACTGTTTTGAGTTCTCACACCAGTCACATGACTGACTTGGAGTTTATTGTTTTCCTTCCTAAACTCTGGGTGCGCACCAATTTCCACACGGGCAGTCAAGAGTTAAGGTTTATCAGGATATTCTGGATATTCAGGAGTTGCTGGAGGCAAGCTGGATGGCATGGCGTATTACTACTATATAGCATTTCTTTTTCCGCTGCACTATTTGTTGTTGTTGTTGTACACTCTGATGATATGATGTAATGTAATGTATAAAATGTAATAACTGATAGTTCTTTGTTTAAAGATTATTCATTTATTATTATATGTTGTTCCGCTGCGAATTGTGAGATTCTGATGTTGTTCTGTTGTTTTCTTTCCGTTCCGTTTCCTCCCTATTCTCTTTTTATTCTATTTTAAAATATTCTGTTTTCTTTCTGTGCCGTTCTATTTTTCTGTTTTCCTCTCTTCTTCTTTCTTCTTTCTTTTTCTTAAATTCTTTTTAAAAACAATAACATTCCGTGTTTCCGGCCTTCGATTTCTCGGCAGTCGATAAAGTGAGTGTCGATGTTGAATTTTCGAAAGTCGAAAATTTTCGGGGCGTTACAGATGTGAGGACCCGCAAATCCGTACTCCTTGAATATACACTAATCTCCATAGATTAACTCAAGATGAACAGAAATACGATTTCTCATTGTTTAAGAAAAAGAAAAAGGTAGAAGAAGAGAGAAAAGATTGATAGAATGGAGCAGAAAGAAAACAACAGAACAACATCAGAATCTCACAATCGCAGCGGAACAACATATAATAGATAAATGAATAATCTTTAAACAAAGAACTATATAGTTATTACATTACATTTCATTACATCAGAGTATACAACAACAAACAACATCAAACAGCGGAAAAGAAATACTATATACTAGTAATACGCCATGCCATCCAGCTTGCCTCCAGCAATTTAACGATCCCGAGTTTTAATTTATTTTAATTCGACAATTAATTTAATTTTTGAATAAAAATTGTGTAATAATTGGTAATTTATACAAAATGTTAGTAAAATTTTAATGATCGAGTATTTGAAAATTATAAAATAGTCGATAGTTAAACTTTACAAGGAAATAAAGCTTGTGTTGATGTTAAACAAATATTTAAGTAAATTTATAGTTATATAAATTATGAAATGAACATATAAAAAGTTCTAGAAGTAAATATTTAAGTTAAAATAGAAGTAAATGTTTAAAATAGAATAAACCATATAAATATTAAAAAGCATAAGTAGAAAATATAAAATGATAACAAATAAAATACATTCACTTATGTATTAAAATTGGATAGGTATGTAACCAGACAAAACAAGATAATAAAAGACAATGTTATAGTTCATGTCAAACAAATCAAAGATATAAGTAAGAAAAGCAAACAAAATAAGCTGCAGCCACTAAAAATACACAAAGTATAAGCTAGTAAACAAATGAAAATCAGCTAGCCTCCTTAGCTTGCAAGAAGATATACAAATGAAGTATGGCTGAAATATGCAAATCTTTAGCACCATACCTCTAGCATACAAAAGAAAAGTATGATAATATAAAAACAGTATAAATATCTTTAAGATTATAAAACAAAGCAAAGGTAATTAATGAAATATATTTAGCACCCTAGTATGTCATCTCAGCAGCCCATGATTTTAGTACAAGGAAAAGGTAACATCATCCCTGTACATTTCTTTTTATATATCACCTAAGCTTTTATTTAGCACCCTGTACAAGATATGGGATCACTTGTACCAGCAAGGAGTACAAGCCTACATACATCTTCTATATATCAATCACTTTCTTCATTTTTGGTTCGTCCATCTTCAGAGCTGTGAGAAAAAAGAAAAAAAATTGAAGTAGACAATATCTTAAAACCCATAAACAAATTCAAACTTCAACCTGAAATGAGTGAGAGCTTCAACCTCAAAACAAATCAACCTGAAAACAATTTATATTCACAAGTTTACAAGCCTGCAGTATAATTTGTAGTTCATGCAAGATCAAGCTTCAACAAGCTTCAGATTTAAAAGTTCAAAGTTCAAACCCAAAGTAAAGATTCAAATGCAATTTCCAGTTTTCAAACACATCATTTCCAGGCATGAATCATCACTGTCTCTGCTTCAGAATTTTAAAGGTGAGTAAACATCAAGTTTAAATTTTTTTAAGTTAATTAAAAATTAGTTCAGGATAGTTATTGATCATGTGGTATTGTATATGCATTATCTTTTGAATGTAAATCTGTTGCTCTGCATTTTAGTCTTCACTGTTATGAATTACAGGTTGTTTACATTCAAACTCAAATTTGTTCTCAACTGATCCTTTTTAAACATTTAAGTTTAAATCAATCAAGATATAATCCTAAACTATTTTTTTTCAAAGCTTATGGAATATGTTTGTGAAGTGTTTCTACTGGAAAACTTGGTTTACAGGTTATCAAATATATTTTGATAAATTGGACTGTCATAAAAAGCTAATTCAAGTTCTTAGTTTGAATTATTACTGCAAAACATGATTTTTAAAACAAGAACGAGGATTTTTAATTTAGTATTTCAAGAACAGTTTTAAATTTAATAAAGTTTGCATTTTTGTCAATTCCTAACAATCGAATAATTAATAAATAGTGAAAATTGTTCTGAAGCGTGTTTGAACCTCTGTGATGCTGGGAAAAATGGAAGGGGCGGCGATCGTTCCACGGCGGCGGAGCTTTGAAAATTTTAAACCTACTTTTGCTGTAGTTTTGTTTTTGGATTCGTTCACCCTATTGGATGCATCGAGTTCGATGCGGTTTGGAGGGATGGTGGATGGGTTGTAGGTGAAGCTGCGGCCGGAGTTTGGTGGCGAACGGTGGTAGGAGCGACGAGCAGTCGGCGTTGACAGGGATAGGGTTGTATGGGTTCGAATGTTCCAGGTTTTGCTTTTCTCACGAATTTGCGTTCGAGTCGAACCGGAGTGGTTATAATGGCCGTGGTCTGATCTGGGGATGGCCTTCGACTTGCTCGAAGCATGGGTGGCGACCGAAAGTGGCGAACGATGATGTGCACGTAACGGTGGGGAAATTTAGGGTGAGGCTGTGTTTTTGGGTGGGTTCGAATTTGCGTAGTGGAGACTCGAAGCAGATCGTGTTTTTTTCTCGGGGGGAGACTCGCGTTTACTCGAAGTAAACTAGGGGGAGGCTCGAGTAGATGTTTGGGGACAGGTTTCAAAACCTGTTGCTAGTTTAAATTTTCAAACTGTTTTTTTTCCAAAGTAGAAATTTTTGAAACCTAAGTTTGATATAATTCCAGTTTTAAGTTTAGTCAAGAAATAAAAAAATTCAAATTGTCAAATGATTTTAAAAGTATTAATTGAATTTGAATTGTTAAGAAGTATGTTTTGAAAAATAATGATGAGGTATAAAACTTTAATAAATCAATAGTTAACTTAGGTAATTTTAATAAGAATAAATAATCAAAGTAATTAAAGGTTTAAATTAATTAATTAAGGTTTAAAGATTTATTTATTAAGGAATAATAAATTTGTGGATTAAGGATTTTTTTTTTTTAAAAATAAAATATTAATCAATGATTAAAGTTGATGTATCAAGTGATTAAGCAATAATAAATTTAAGGATAATGTGATAAATTGATTTGATAATTAATTTGAGAATAATTAAATTATTAAAGTAATTAATTTATTTAAAGGTTAATCAAATTAATGTGATGAATTAAGAGTAACTTTACTTATTAATCTGTTTGATAAATAAATTTATATCAAATGATTTGTAATTAATTACCTAGAATTTGATGATTAATTTATAAGTATTAAATTTACTTGGGAATAAATTGAATTGATTAGGATTAAACGATTAATTGATCGTACTTATGAATTATTGTATTATATGAGATGCCTTGAATTGATTGTCCTATCTGATTTGTGATATTTTGTTCTGTGGATTGTGCTATATAAAATTTATTCATTTATTGATGATACATCTTTATATTATCTATGAATCTGTGAATGAAAGATAAGCGTTATAGTTTATATCGCTTATCAACTATATTTCTATGTTTTAATCTGTGATGGTTGAATGATGTTGCACTATTGTGTTAAACCCCTGGACCACCCCATACACACAATGATGGATTTCACGAGGAAATCGGTTAAGTCACAGATTTTTAAATAGTTTAAAATTTGAATTTTTAAATTCAAATGTTTTGGAAATGGAATCGGAATAAATGTGAAAAGCTTTTGGAATGGAATTTCAAGATAAAAAAATTTATTTTTAAATTACTTGATTAAGTTTTGGAATTTAAATAATTTGATTTAAATTTGAATTCATAATTTGGAATTGAATTCTATGATTTGAAACTAGGGATTAAAGATGTTACACTAGTTATATTTATGTTAAACCATTTTAAAGATATTAATTTGGGAATTTGAATTTAAATTCAAGGGCTTTAACTCGTGTAAATATAATTGGATTTTTCTGAAACGGAAACTATTTGTTTTCAAATAATAAAAGCTTTCACATAAGTAATGAACTTCTGATTTGTGTTAAGGGGATTTCAAGTTTAATTGAAAATGATTTTCCAAGTTATGGAAACGATTTGAAAACTATAAGTTAAATCTTTAATTTAAAGATTCTAAACGAGCTAATCCAATTGGAACGGAATTGTTTTGAAATCCGCGAATGAATATTGTGAAAATAGGTGAACTTTATGAAATAAATCTTTTTGTTAAAGATTTTAAATGGTAATTGGTTTAAACCATTTGAAAAGAAAGTTTTGATTTATTAAGTTGTGACTTAATTGAAATCCCATATCCATATGTTTTAATTATTGCGCTCACTATTCAGTTTAGCCGGGAAAGGACCTTTGTGTCATATAACTCATTCCGAATATGTGATTCGTCGTTATGGATAGCATTTGAAGACCGGTGGTGAAGACCAGGTATTTGCGAGAACGATAGGATGACCTATCGATTGTCTCTGCACTGAGTCGCGCCGGTATAGAGACTCCCTAAGTGATGGAAAATCCGATCGGGATTGTGAATACTCGGATTTCAAGGACTTCTTTGGAAGTGCCTTCGGTTCTGTTCGAACCCAGAACAGACTTGTATGGATTATATGTCTGACATTAAAAATTGAGTGATAAAGCAGATTTCTTTCAAATACATTTCTATGGTGGCGGAGAATTCATTCTGTTAGCTTAACACCCTTCTCTGAGACGTACGAGCTCAGAGGTTATGTAGTTGAAGGTCATTAGCGATATATTCCCAATCTGGTAATGTGACATGCTGAGTGTTGCTGTGAAATGATCATTGTTTGATCATTTGTGATATGATCATTTGTTTGATCACTTATCTTGGTGATCATTTCTATGATCATTTGTTGACCCAAAGCATGGCTTTTGTATAAAGCGTGGCTTTGTGGACGAGACTTCGTCGAGCCTCACACCCCGGAATGGTCAAAACAGGAAAGATGCGGCAAGGTTATGAGGGTAGCTCCCTTTAGGGTATGTGCATTTCCTTCTGGAAAAGGGTGGTATCATGGTATGGAGCCCAAATACTTACTCATGTTGAAACACTTATTATTTTGGTGTGATGTTGATTACGAGTGCTTGGATAAAGGTCCCAAAGGACCGGGGGATGGCATACTCGCGTCAATAGTTACCCAGTTAGGGGTAACCCGGCCTTGTGTTGGCAGAGATCCGGTTAGGTTCGCGGGGACGTCCTTCCAGAGGCGTTCTCATGTGGCAATGGGAAGTTCATTGGCCTGACCATTCGTTGGAAATCCAAAGAAACAATACGATCTTGTACGGTATTAGTTGTAGAACCTATCATTCACTTATGGTTGCGCCCCACTGTTTGGATGGTAGCTATAGTAGGCATAAGTGCGGAATGCCTATGCTGGCTAAGATTTATATCTTTACTTTCGAAATGATTTTTACTACACTATGCACTAGTAATAATATCAAATGTTTCTTTTAATGCGTATCAAGCATCTTTGACTATCATAAGGAGAAATCTCCTCCGATTCTGCGTTTGCATTGTGTGTGTGTGCGGGAGGCCTTATGGTAGTCTCATTTCTAAAAAGCATTGCGAATTGATTTTTAAATATTTCGTTGTTTGTTTTTAAAGATAAACTGTTTTTGTTGCTCACACCAGTCCCATGACTGATCCAGAGTTTATTGTTTCTTTCCTAAGCTCTGGGTGCTCAAAATTTTTCTACACGAGCAGTCTAGAGTTGGGTTTTTCAGATAGTTAGATATAGTGGATTATCTGAAGTTAGTTCAATCTCTGGACCACACCGCACTTGCTTATCTTTGTGCATCGTTATGGGGAGTTCGAGCTATTGCTAGATTGGTTCTTGGAGATGGAGTTGCAGTTTTTTGGAGTTCTTCCTTGAAGACTATCTTAGAGTTATTTGTTCTGCTTCTAGTGTTATCTATTTTCTTTCCGCTACTATTTTTATTGTATCATATCTCTGATGTATATTGATATTCATGGTATCACTCTGTTGTATCAGATATTGTATCTGTGTTGTATATCAATATATTATTCTTTTATTCCGCTGTGTTATTTACTTAATATTGTTATAAGCTCCGGCGAATCGGATTTGAACGGTCGAATCTATGGCATTCGAATACGATATGAAGTATGGATGTCGATTTTCGAGCGGGCAAAATCCGTCTCGTTACATGTGGTATCAGAGCCAGGTTTCGATCTTGGGACCTGTGGGTTATGGGCTTTCGGTTATTACAATGCTGGTATCAAGATGGTTATTACAATATTATCTATAATATTTGGTTTCGATCCTGGGACCTGTGGGTTATGGGCTTTCGGATATTGTAACGCTCCAATCATGAAACTATGCTTTGATACCACATTGTAAGTACCCGATTCTTCGACTTCCGAAAACTAACATCAATACGTCCACTGTATCAACTGCCGAGCAATCGAATGCCGAAAAACCGAACACTTAGGGTTTTAAGAAAAAGAAAGGGGTAGAAGAAGAGGAAGAAAACAACAGAATAATATCAGAATCTCACAATTCGCAGCGGAACAACATATAATAAATAAATGAATAATCTTTAAACAAAGAACTATATCAGTTATTACATTACAACACATTACATTACATTACATCATCATCAGAGTGTACAACAAACAACAACAAACAGCGGAAAAGAAATACTATATACTAGTAATACGCCATGCCATCCAGCTTGCCTCCAGCAACTCCTGAATTCCAGAATATCCTGATAAACCTAACTCTTGACTGCCCGTGTGGAAATTGGTGGGCACCCAGAGTTTAGGAATGAAAACAATAAACTCCGAGTCAGTCATGTGACTGGTGTGAGAACTCAAAACAGTTTATTTAACTTTAAAATCAAAATAGAGGAATATTTTTAAAGTCAATTCACAATGCTTTTAAAAATGGGACTACCATAAGGCCTCCCCCGCACACACACAATGCAAACGCAGAATCGGAGGAGATTTCTCCTTATGATAGTCAAAGATGCTTGATACGCATTTAAGAAGAACATTTGATATTATTACTAGTGCATAGTGCAGGAAAAATTTATTTCGAAAATAAAGATATAAATCTTATCCAGCATAGACATTTCGAACTATGCCTACTATAGCTACCATCCAAACAGTGGGGCGCCACCATAAGTGAATGATAGGTTCTACAACTAATATCGTACAAGTCTCATATTGTTTCTATGGATTTCCAACAAATGGTCAGGCCAAGGAACTTCCCATTGCCACATGAGAACGCCTCTGGAAGGACGTCCCCGAGAACCAAACCGGATCTCTGCCAACACAAGGCCGGGTTACCCCTAACTGCGTAACTACTGACACAAGTATGCCATCCCCCGGTCCTTAGGGACCTTTAACCGAGCGCTCGTAATCAACATCACACCAAAATAATAAGTGTTTTCAACATGAGTAAGTATCTGGATTCCATACCATGATACCACCCTTTTCCAGAAGGAAATGCACATACCCTAAAGGGAGATACCCCTCATAACCTTGCTGCATCTTTCCTGTTTTGACCATTCCGGGGTGTGAGGCTCGATGAAGTCTCGTCCACAAAGCCACGCTTTATACGAAAGCTGTGCTTTGGGTCAACAAATGTTCATAGAAATGATCACAAAGATAAACGATCAAACAAATGATCATATCTCAAATGATCAAACAATGATCATTTCACAGCAACACTCAGCATGTCACATTACCAAATTGGGAATATATTGCTAAAAACCTTCAACTACATAACCTCTGAGCTTGTACGTCTCAGAGAACGCTGTTAAGCTAAGAGAATAAATTCTCCGCCACCAACAGAAATATATGTGAAAGAAATCAGCTTTATATCTCAACTTATAATGTCAGACATACAATCCATACAAGTCTGTTCCGGGATCGAACAGAACCGAAGGCACTTACAAAGAAGTCCTTGCAACCCGGATATTCACTAATCACTTCCGGACTTCCCATCACATATGGAATTTCTATACCGGGGCCATTCGGTGCAGAAACATTCGACGGTAATCGTTCCGTTTTCAAAAATATCCGATCTTCAACACCGGCCATCAATGTTATCCATTACGTCGTATCACTATTCGGAATGGGTAATCCGAATAACGAGCGCAATAATTTAAAAATAAGCGTGTCATTCAAATTCAAGCAATCACAACATATACCTATTCAAAGGTAAATATTAATAGTCGGTTATTGAACTATCAATGGATATGCACAACATCACCAGATTCCAAATAATTTTCCAAATTATTTATTTTCCAAAAATATCTTTACAAGATATATAATTTCACACTTCAACCATTTGAAAACAAATTTCAAATTACTTTTCATCCTTACCACTTTTGAAAACAAATTTTCAAACATTTCCTTATGCGGAAATACTTTCATTTCAACATGGTTCATTTAAACCAATTAAATAAATCCTTAACGATTTACTTTATATTTACGTTTCAAATCCGTAAATTAATTCCCACACTTCAAAAATAAATCAATATTTATTTTTTAAACAAATTCCCCTTTTATTTTATAAATTCCATAGTGAATTTACATTCCAAAATATTTATGAATATACGATTTCAATTATTCATTTTCAATTTATCTTGAAAAAGATAAATTCTCAAAACGTTTCATTTCCGTTGGAAAACATTTCCATACTTATTTATTAATAAGTAATTCACAAATCTATTTATTTTCAAGACTTGGAAAATATTCAATATACTTAAATCGAGATTAAGTATATATTTCATTTTTTTAATGAAATCATTCTCATAAACATATTTATTTGGGTCAAAACGAATGTTACGTAAAACATCGTTACAACGTCCCAAAATCACTAGTATAGGGATTCGAAATTAAAATAGATATATAAATCCCAATACTATACAAAACATTTCCTTTCGGAAATCATTTACTATAACAACAGTGTTATAGTCGACCATTTCCTTCTATTTCTCGAAAACTTCTATTTCAACAATGAATGTTGAAATCTATGGTTTCGAATCTTAACACATTTTAAAACATCGTTAGATCGTTTTAATTCTATTTAAAAAAAACATCCAAAACATTTTCTTTAACATATTATTCACTATTCAAAAATGTGAATATACTACGTTAACCAATTTCATCATTTCTATACATTTTATTTTAAAGGATTATTCACTGTCTAAAACGTGAATATAACTCCATTAATAAGTTGCAACAATTTACTTATCAAAATAAGTCGTTTGCGAATTTATAAAACAATGTTTATAAATTCCATTATTAACCTATTCAATTCATAACTCAATTATAAACCCAAGGTTCATATTATAAGTTAAATACTTATAATTTATTTGTTTACAAAAATCGTTCTTTTAAACTTCCCAAGTTATAAATCTTATAACTTATAAGATTCATTTATTTACCCAAATCTATTCCTTTTAATATCTTTACAAATTTTACAAACCTACTGTTTATAAAATTCCATTTATAAATTCACCATTATAATTCTATAAATTTCATTCATTTATGAAATTCATTTACAATTCATTCTAACACTCATAAAAACTCGTTTTACAATTCAAATATTTTAATTTATAAATATCAATTTATAAATATCAATTTATAAATCCTTTATATAAATCAATTTATACTATTATTTCAAAACGTCTTTAAAGTCCTTTATAATTTCACCATTCTCTTTGATTTATAAAATAATCAAATTTCATAAATCCTATTTTTAAACTTTTTATAATAAATTCAAAAATCCCAATTTAAACTATTTTATAACATCATTAACCCCATATTTTCAAAAATCAACTTTTAACTATTTTTCTCAAAAATCATAATTTTTATAACATTAAAAATTTATAATGTTTATTTATTTAAAATAGATCAATTCCAAAAATATTATAAAAGTATACTTTAAAAAAAAATCACTTTAAAATCCTTTTAAAATTCCAAAATTTGGCCCAATGATGCTACATACCAAATAGTCAATCACGACAACAACGACATCATATATCGATATGATAATCAATAAAATATCGAAATATCTGAAATCAAATAAATACTATTGAGGAATCCAGTTGGATCCCTCCAACCTGTTTTCCTGCATCCAAAGATGTTAGCACAATACCAATTCCGTTCCAGTACGAAATTATCGCGGTATATAGGATTTAAAATATTATCCGCTTAATAGACGGCGCAATAGGGCCTCATCCGCTATATACCGCGGGAAATCAATTCCAAATACATAAATAATGCCAATTTCACTGTTTATGAAATATTCGTGGTATATGTTTTTAATAAATAACCTCCGCTTACTAACGGCGCATAATGTCTATTTTAACAATCAATGGATAACAATCATCATTCAAACATGCATTCAAGTATTTTAAATATAACTATTTAAAATTAAAATCGAAACCGATTCGATTGAGTGAGAAGTTCTCACCTTGATTTCAATTTCATTTTAGCGATTTATTTCGAATAAAATTAAACGTGCATTTTCTTAATAGAAGGGCTTCGAGATGCAAGTTTCTGATCGTCTTCAAAATGTTCGTGGTAGGAGCATAATTAAACCCTAATTCATGAAGTTGGGTTTCATGTTACGTGCGTGTACTGGGAGTTGAACGCGTGAAGATGGAAGAAAGGAAGGGGACGGTTGTGATTTGCAGAGCATGGATCTAGTGGCTGAGATCTAAATTAGGTTTAGAAATATAATAAAATTTGTAAATTAATTATGTTTTATAATTCGTGTATCTTTAAAAATTCATATCTTTTTCATACGAGGTCAAAAACGCGCGAAACCAGCTGCGTTGAAATCGTATGGATGAGCACAACGCTATGGAATTAGATTGGAGTCGTTTGGAGTTAGTGAGAATTTCGGGTAAAATTAAACGTCCGTTTAATTTTATTCGAACTAAATCGCTAAAACTAAATTGAAATCAAGGTGAGAACTTCTCACTCAATCGAATCGGTTTCGATTTTAATTTTAAATAGTTAGATTTAAAATTCTTGAATGTATGTTTGAATGATGATTGTTATCTATTGATTGTTCAAATAGACATTATGCGCCGTTAGTAAGCGGATGTTATTTATTAAAAACATATACCGCGAATATTTCATAAACAGTGAAATTGGTATTATTTATGTACTTGGATTTGATTTCCTGCAGTATATAGCGGATGAGACCCTATTGCGCCGTCTATTAAGCGGATAATATTTTAAATCCCATATACCGCGGTAATTTCATGCTGGAACGGAATTGGTTTGTGCTAACATCTTTGGATGCAGGAAAACAGGTTGGAGGGATCCAACTGGATTCATCAACAGTATTTATTTGATTTCAGATATTTTGATATTTGATGGATTATCATATCGATATATGATGTCATTGTTGTCGTGATTGACTATTTGGTGTGTAGCATCACTAGGCCAAATTTTGGAATTTTAAAAGGATTTTCAAAGTGATTTTTTGAAAGTATACGTTTTATAAAATAATTTTGGAATTGTTTCGTTTTAAAAAAAATAAACGTATAATTTTAATGTTATAAAATTACAATTTTTGAGAAAAATAGTTAAAAGTTGATTTTTGAAAATATGAGGTAAATGATTTTATAAAATAGTTAAATTGGGATTTTTGAATTTATTGTAAAAAGTTTAAATATAGGATTTATAAAATTGATTATTTTATAAATCAATGAAAATGGTGAAATTATAAAGGAGTTCAAAGACGTTTTAAAGAATAATATAAATTGATTTATATAAAAGAATTACAAAATGGATATTTGTAAAATTAAAATATTTGAGTTATAAAATGAATTTTTATAAGTGTTAGAATGAATTGTGAATGAGTTTCATAAGTGAATGAAATTCATAGAATTATAAACGGTGAAGTTATAAATGGAATTTTGTAGGTAGTAGGTTTATAAAATTTGTAAAGTTATTTGAAGAATAAGTTTTGGGTAAATAAATGAATCTTATAAGTTATAAGATTTATAATTTGGGAAGTTTAAAAGAACGATTTTTGTAAACAAATAAATTATAAGTATTTAACTTATAATATGGACTTTCGGTATATAATCGAGTTATAAATCGGATAGGTTAATAAAGGAGATTTATAAAAGGAAGTTATTATAAAATAAATAGAAATGGAATTTATAAACATTGTTTTATAAATCCGCAAACGACTTATTTTGATAAGTAAATTGTTATAACTTATTTATGGAGTTATATTCACATTTTAGACAGTGAATAATCCTTTGAAATAGAATGAATAGAAATGATGAAATTGGTTAACGTAGTATATTCACGTTTTTGAATAGTGAGCAATAGGTTAAAGAAAATGTTTTGGATGTGATGTTTTAAATAGAGTTAAAATGATCTAATGATGTTTTAAATGCGTTAACATTCGAAACCATAGATTTCAACATTTATTGTTGAAATAGACATTGTCGAGAAATAGAAGAAAATGGTGGACTATAACACTGTTGTTATAGTAAATGATTTCCGAAAGGAAATGTTTTGTATAGTATTGGGATTTATATATCTATTTTAATTTCGAATCCCTATACTAGTGATTTTGGGTTGTCGTAACGATGTTTTACGTAACATTCGTTTTGGTCCAAATAAATATGTTTAAGAGAATGATTTCCCTAAAGAATGAAATATGTACTTAATCTCGATTTAAGTATATTGAATATTTTCCAAGTGTTGGAAATAAATGGATTTGTGAATTACTTAATAAGTAAGTATGGAAATATTTTCCAATATAAAGTGAATATTTTGAGAATTTATCTTTTTGAAGATAAATTGAAAATGAATAATTGAAATCGTATATCAGTAGATATTGTGAAATATAAATTCACTATGGAATTTATAAAAGAAAGTGGAATTTGTTTAAAAATAAATATTGATTTATTTTTGAGGTATTGAAATTTTATATCTTGTAAAGATATTTTTGGGAAATAAATAATTTGGAAAATTATTTGGAATCTGGTGATGCTGTGCATATCCATTGATAGTTCAATAACCGATTATCAATATTTACCTTTGAATGGGTATTTGTTGTGATTTGTTTGAATTTGAATGCCACACTTATTTTTGAATAAGCGCTCATTATTCAGGTTAGCCGGGAAAGGACCTTGGGGTCGTATAACCCATTTCGAATATGTGATTCGACGATATGGATAGCATTTGGAGACCGGTGTTGAAGACCGGGTATTTGCGAGAGCGATAGGATGACCTGTCGATTGACTCTGCACTGAGTTGCTCCGGTATAGAGTTCTCTATATGTGATGGGGAATCCGATCAGGATTGTGGATATCCGGATTGCAAGGACTTCTTTTAAGTGTCTTCGGTTCTGTTCGAGCCCGGAACGGACTTGTATGGATTGTATGTCAGACATTACAAATTGAGATATAAAGCTGATTTCTTTCAAATATATTTCTGTTGGTGGCGGAGAATTTATTCTCTTAGCTTAACACCCTTCTCTGAGACGTATGAGCTCAGAGGTTATGTAGTTAATGGTTATCAGCGATATATTCCCAATTTGGTAATGTGATGTTAACTCCGCCTCGGTTTAGACTCTACGACTCAAGGAGATGCCGACCTAAGGCTCAACAGGGGTGCCGACCTAACGCCTAATGGTTATGCCGACCTAACTGCCTTATCAGGGAGACCGACTTAAGATTCAAAGGGTTACCGACCTAGTAGGATTGAGAGGCATACCGACTTAAGAAATACCGAGTTAAGGCTAAAACAGTTGCCGACCTAACGTGGGTACTGGCCTAAGACTCAGAGGATGCCGACTTAATAAGAAGGCCGACCTAAGGTCTAAAAAAGATACCGACTCAGTAACTTGACCGAGTTACCGATCTAATGCCTTACCAAGCTGGCGACCTAGAATAGTTGCCGACCCAAGTCACAACCGATCCAGCTCCCCAGTTATCTCGATTACGATCCAGGACTTATCATTTGGACCGTGACTTGCGACTTACCAAGTTAACTCGTCCACGACCTAATATAAGCCCGATGCCATGTTACTGAGAAGAGGTGGTGTTGACTCGGAGGTAACCTTAGACCGGTCACGACTCACCTTAAGTCGGCTACGGTTAACTTGAGTCGACCACGGTTTAGGACTTGGCAAAAATTTCAGACCAGAACTCTCTATAAATAGGCAACCACCTCCAACATTCAAAGGACTTTTGGGCCACATTCTCTTCATACACCATTACCTTGCTGCATTGTGAACTCCATCAAGACTTAGAGCTTTCAAGATTAGAGGAATTCATCAAAGAACTTCACGAAGAAACCACACATCTTCAACATGAATTCAAGGACTTTAATCGACATCGAAGCTTAAGCTACTTGTTCCAAATCACTTGTAACTTGAAGTATATTGTACTTGAGAAGAGTTGTATCAGCTTGTAATGAGATTATTAATAAAAGTACTTAAAGTGGACGTAGGCTATACCCTTAAGCCGAACCACTATAAAATTGTTGTTGTTTACTGCTTTCCCACTATTACTTGCTTGTAATTCTTTCCCGATCTATCGGGTGGTGCTTTCACAACTACACTTCACACACCGGGGTGTTAGCGTTCAAATTTTAGCGTTAACATTTTTGGTGCTTTCACTGAGAACTGAACTCAGGGCAAACTTCAACCATTAGTCTAACAGAAATCATGGCTTCTGAAAGGAAACGAAAGTTTTTGAGGTTTGAAGGTACTTGCAGCAACGCCATTGCTCTTCCCACGCTAAGTGAAACAGCTTCAAGTATTGGAGTCACAAGGGCTGAATTAAACGCCGTGGTTTATGGAATATATCAACACATGGAAGTTCAAAGCAATAGGATACTGGACAAGATGAACGCATTACAAGAGGAAGTCCATCGACTAGAAAGTGATATAAAAACCATTGCCAAAGAGGCTCAGGTTTCAGAAGAATGGAATACTCCTCAACGAGCAACTGGTATTACTATTGGAACATTCCCCCAGACAGAGAATTCATGGCCACGGCCAACTATCCACGAACGTTTGTCAAGGCGAACTTTTGAAAGAATAGTTGACGACTACCCATTGAGTCGTGGTAACGATGAAGAATACATATCGGAGATGATTGAACAGAGAGAGGAAAATGGAGGGAGGAGAAAGCAGAAACTCTTGAAAAAAGCTCGACGCCTCAGACCCTCCGACTTCACTCCCTTGACCGACACTCCGGAAAATATCTTCTTGGCAACAAAGGATGTTGTTGTGTACCCCAAACCATCTCTGATGAGGAGAAGCGCGACAGACAATGGAAAATTCTGTCAATTTCACAATCAACCTGGTCATGAAATTAACCAATGTCGCCATTTAAGGAAGGAGATTGAAGAATTGATCAAGCAGAATGAACTGCAACAGTATGTGAAAAAAGATGGAATTAACTACTCCTCATCCTCTAAGGTGCAGCTGGTTCCCGCTCAACAATGTAGCTCAAATAAAAGAACAGTGGCACAGGGAGATGAAGGTCCTATCGTCAGTATCATCACAGCAAGCCCTCACTAGGCAGGAAAAAATTGGATGAGGCGGGAAGACGTGCTCACGCTTCAAGGAGACCTTCAAAGTGAAAGGAAGTTTCGATTCTGAAAGAAGTTGCCACCCAGTCCTCTCATGCCAAAAGATTCAATCCCTAAAGCCTGGGGCAGCAATTGCTTCTATACTTTACTTGAACACTTTGTTTCAAATTTGTAAAGGAGTGCTGATCCAATGATTCTTGTATCAAAATCTGTTGTAAAAATAATGCAAATAAATAATAAAAACTATAAGTCTTGCTATTACAAGTCGCTTATTTTATTTCGATATGTGAAATACTCTGGGAATATCACTAAGATTATCGATCTAAATTTGCAGGCAATCAATATCGAGCTGATTCATTGCAATATCAAGCAACCCTTGGTAGCATTCAAAAGCAAGCCTTAAACAACAAAATTCCAGGGTCAAATCCTGAATAAGAAGTACTCTAAGCAAATAAATAAGATTTGGATAGAGTATGTTTCTTCAGTTAAAGCCACCCGCCAACAGAAGAAGATGATGCACACTTAAAGATGGCACTAAGGAATTGCTAATATAATCAATCAAATTCACAACTGTCAAAAGAGAACCAATTCCAAGAACTTGGAGCAGCAACCATTTACATCCATATTTTACATGAAAACTTTGCTGAAATATTGCAAAGAATTTACAAATATATGATTCTCTTGTTAAGGGCAATTGCAAGGCAGGCGAATAACAAAAGCATATAAGCCCAGTTTCGGCCAAACCACTATAATTCTTATTTTCCCTACTATTATAAACTGCTTTGTTTTATTTCGGCATATGAAATACGTTAATCGTGTTACTAAAAAAAAACGATTTAATAATGCAGGCCATAAAAACAAAGCTTACCAGTCATGAGACCAAGCGATCCGCGACATCATCCAGCAGTCAAGCACTGAGCCATTCAAAATTCCCATATTCAAATCCTACAAAAGGAGAACTTCAAACGAAAGTAAGCAAGGTGGATAGAAGCAGATCATATATAGCTAACTACAAATGTTTGAACAAACAAACAGCAAGTTAAAGAACCTATATCTGCCGCCACCAATTTGCTTAACTATAAAATATACTCCTTTGGGTAAGGGAGAGGCCTAGCAGCTGAAAGTGGTGACATTTGCGAAGCAATGGGAATTGTCAACATGAATCAACGGCAAAGAGACATGCGAGAGCAAGCGTCAGCCAGCAAAAAGAATATTTCAGAAGCACAAGCCCTCTTTGAAGGCATAACTCCTCAGAGGATAAAGACCTCAAGCGGGCTTCACCAAAAAAAAAAAAGAAGGGCGTCTTTCTCGTTACAAAGTCATGGAGTTATCAGTCGACACACTCCCGAGAATCCATCCAACCGAGAAAAGGAAACTCCAAACTTCCTGACAATAACCCTACTTAGGGGCACGCATTTCACCACAACCGGTCAACATACTCCCGTGAGATGAAATGTGAAAAGCCCTCTTCGGAGGCAAAATGCTTCTCTACGGAGACCGAATGCTTCTCCTCAGAGACCAAAGCCCTCTTCGGAGGCAAAATGCTTCTCTACGGAGACCGAATGCTTCTCCTCAGAGACCAAAGCCCTCTTCGGAGGCGAAAAGCTTCTCTACGGAGACCGAATGCTTCTCCTCAGAGACCAAAGCCCTCTTCGGAGGCAAAATGCTTCTCTACGGAGACCGAATGCTTCTCCTCAGAGACCAAAGCCCTCTTCGGAGGCGAAAAAGCTTCTCTACGGGGACCGAATGCTTCTCCTCAGAGACGAAAGCCCTCTTCGGAGGCGAAATGCTTCTCTACGGGGATCGAATGCTTCTCCACAGAGACCAAAGCCCTCTTCGGAGGCGAAATGCTTCTCTGCGGGGACCGAATGCTTCTCCTCAGAGACCAAAGCCCTCTTCGGAGGCAAAATGCTCCTCTTCAGAGGCACAACTCTTCGGAGGACAAAGACCTCTAATGGGACATATGCCACAAAAAAGAAAGTTCTCTGCTCAACAAAAAAGATTGGAGGAGTCATGACCCACCAACCATGAGAGAGTAACTTCTAGGCGATGTAAACCATCTCTGGGGCACATTTCACCAGGAGTTGAAGTGTAACAGCCGCTCTTCGGAATTACACTTCACCAGAGTTGAAATGCAAACAAAATAAAGACCTCTTCGGGGGCACATTTCACCAGGAGTTGAAGTGTAACAGCCGCTCTTCGGAATTACACTTCACCAGAGTTGAAATGCAAACAAAATAAAGACCTCTTCGGAGGCACATTTCACCAGGAGTTGAAGTGTAACAGCCGCTCTTCGGAATTACACTTCACCAGAGTTGAAATGCAAACAAAATAAAGACCTCTTCGGGGGCACATTTCACCAGGAGTTGAAGTGTAACAGCCGCTCTTCGGAATTACACTTCACCAGAGTTGAAATGCAAGCAAGAAGAAAGACCTCTTCGGAAGCCCATGTTTCACCGAGATTGAAATAAAACTTCCAAGTGTTGAAATGTGAAAAGGCTTTCCTCAAAGGCACAACTCTTTGGAGGTACACGTTTCACCGAGATCGAAATAAAACTTCCAAGTGTTGAAACGTGAAAAAATCCCTCCCCAGAGGTACAACTTTCTATATAAAAAAAATCCTCATCAAGAGCATACTTTAACTTCCAAAGGAAGAGTAATTTACCTATTCTGGAAAATGATCTTCCTCAAAAAAGAAAAAGAAAAGAAAGAGTTAAAGTACCCTTCAGAGGTCCGCTTTACCACGAAAAAGAATTCACTTGGCAAAATATGTACATAAGCAAAAGAAAGAAGTGATTTCTTCAAAGGACAAAGCGTAAAAACTTATACGAAGGGAGTTGTACTCTACAAAAAATTTTCTTTAAAGAATAAAATAATTATTCTTCAGCAAGTAGGAGTGCAAGTCCCCTCGAAATATAAAATATTGCAACAAGCATATGGTATGGGGGCAGCATGGTATAGTTACATACAAAACGGTATATAGGTATAACTATGTCGGTAAAGTACGCTCAAACAACATACCACAAGCTCACCGCAACATCGTATAAATAAACTTGTGCAAAAATGAATAATAAATGCATTCTCAAATTCAAACAAAAGTCTGTACAAATAAAGAATCATTTTATTCAATTGCAGATATTGCAGATACAGGTTTCAAAATAAAAAGCAGGGGCCGGTGCCGGCACAACATCCAACCATTACACAAAAAAGGAATCAAAAAGCTCAACTCTTCATTTCTTCTTGCCGCCTTTAGACCCTTTACCCGGCCGAGTGGTTAGCTTTTCGGGTCTTTCAGGTTGGTCTGAAGGCATAAGGGAAGAAGGGGAGGGAGGTGCAACTGGCGCAATTTCCGGTTCCTCTTCAGTGGTGATAATTTTCTTCCCCCTCCTCTTCGATGTCCCATGCTTCTTTCTTCTCTTCGAAGAAGACTCACTCCCCGGAGTAACGAGAGCGGACAAAACTACGTCGTCAGAAGGAGTCCGCTCCGGAGAGATCTCGCCTCCTTCGAGTCCCTCATCTTTTTGCTCCTGCGAAGCAATAGGGTCATCCAAGCCATGAAGAGCCTCAATTTTCTCCTCTTGTGACCCAGGTTGTGAAGCAGAAGGAGGAGTCACCTGAAGAGATGGAGGAGGAATAACCAGAGAAGGCGAAGTCTGCACGGCACTTGTTGTTTCAACTGCAGAAGAAGAAAATTTGAAAATGTTAGTATCTTCCCGAAAGAAGGGAGATATGGGTTCATCGAGATTCAAGAGGTAATCGAGAAGCTCATCAAATTTTTGAGGAATAAGCAGGTAATCCACCTGAATCGGACCAATGTCGAAATTACCTGAAGATGTTGGCTTCGTCAGTTCAATCTCATAATTCTGAGCCCCAATGTCCTCCAAAGCCTCTTCATCAGTAGGGGTAATTACCCCGGTTCTTGCAGGAGGCGGCGAATGAGCACTAGAGCCTGTAATGTCCACCTCGGGAGAAACTAGAGGACGTTCAGAGGTAGTAGGCGGTACTTCTTTTTCAGAACGCTCCTCTTCCGCCATCCCGGCCCGCACTCTGGCAAGCTGCTCCTTTCCATTGGCAAGAGCGGCACGGGCTTCATCATCAAGATAATGCTCTTCAAGGGCTGACTCAGCATATCCAGCACCTTTACCACCGAGCATATCAAGTGCTGCCTCCCAAACTTCAGCCAGTGTGATTTCATACTTGGGGCCTAGAAAGGCAAGGCTGCCACGTCCCAAAATGCTGTGCAGATAAAAATCGAATAATGTGGAGCTAATGTCAGTTTTGGTTGCTTGATGAGCCTCTTCGGCCGCAAGTTTACCAGCAACAGCCTCGTCGCGCTCTTTTTCGGCCATAGCAAGTCGAGTTTTTAACAACTCTATCTCCAAGCTTTGAGAGCCGGTCTGTTCTCGCAGTTGTACAGTTTCAGCACGATATTCTTCTATGACCTTTTCCTTGTATGCAAGCTTATCTTCGACTGCTCTTTGACTGGCATGCGCATCTCGTACTTGTTGCTGAAGCATGCTCTCCTTTTGTGAATGGAAAGTAGATGAAGTAGCTAATTCTTCCTTAAGTTTTTCTACTTCCGCTTCCAGCTTTTCATTGTAGGAAGCAATACTTCTCATTTCGGCGTCATGCTGTTCAAGAGTCTTCTGCCACTCAGCCTTATCATTCTCCATTGTTAGCATGGCCTCGAGATTGGCTCGGTTAACCCTCTGAAGTTCGTCGACGAGTTTTTGCCAGTTCGACATTCTTTCGATATCGGTCCTGACAGTATCAAGATTTCGCAGCATAGCCGGTTTGTCGAGAGGAACCAAGTCGAGATCAAATCGAACCCCTCTCAGGCACCACTGAGGAAATCGACTTTGAAGAGTGGGAGGACCTTGCCCGACTTGGTATGCGGGCCGGTTGATGATTGCTTGAATGTCGGAGCGAGCGGGAGCAGGAGATTGAGCAGGGACATGTTCAGAAGCTGAAGGAGTTGTTTCTTCAGTAAGTCTAGCCCGCTTGCTAGAAGAATCGTCTATGTGACTCTTTCCTCTCTCATCATGAGCTTTTCTCTTTTGGGTATCATCATCTCTGTGGGGAAGATCATGTCTTTCTTGTTCCCTTCGGCGACGTTCTTCATATGCTCGTCTCTCGTCGGCTTTCCTGATGGCCCTCTCTTCATCCGACTCTCTGTAAGAAGGAAGGTAACGCCTGTAATCATACTGGCTACGCCTCCCGTAGCGCTGGAAATCATCATAGTACGAGCCGCTGCGCCCCATAGGAGAATCTGGAATTAAAATAATAAGCTTTAGAAATCTTTAAAGTACAAGAAGATAAGTGCATAGGAGTGATGAGAAATTCTAAGTGTGTGTAATGTGCAAACTACGCGCATTAATCTACGAACCACTCTTTATTTGGGGAGTGGTTGTGGGTGTAATAGTTAACGTCAACTCTTGAGTCGACGGCGACTGTTGCAAAATAGAAGTAGCTTCAACTACTGAAGAAGAAATCCCGGCAGTAGTAGGGTCATCTTTGAAGATCTCTTGTGAAGTAGCGAAGAGGTCGCTCAATCCTTCGAAGGTATCATCCCTGCTTTGCTTGACAGGACTGGATTTCTTAGCCTTTTCACCAGAATCTTGTGAATGATGGGAAGATCCCAGAGGCTCTTCTTCTTCGATAACCGAGGCAAGTTTATCAGATGGCCCCGCAACATCAACAGAAGTGGAGCACTTCACTAGCGAAGACTCAGGAGTCTTTATCGGAGAATCAGGGACTTCCGTTGGAACTTCATGAGCATGCATAGAGCGAGAAGCGTGTAGAAGCCCATGTTGATGTAAAAATTCATCCCTCAATAGAAATTTTATGCTCCTCTCTTCTGCGGCCACGGCACTCAACCTCTCAAAAACTTGCTTATGAATTGGATCTCTAGAAGGGAGAGGAAGTGCTGAAAGGAACAAAGAATGAAATTAGCAACTGAAAGTTCGGATCTCGAAAAGGTTTCAAAACGGAAAAAATAGAAACACTAATCTTACTTCCTACTCTCCAGATGGCATAAAACCCTGGGGGACAGCGAGCAAAGAAAAACTGGTTCAAAAATCCATGAACGCTTTCCGTAAGATCGGAGATGAGCTTACGGTTTCTAGCACTTCTCACAATAATAAGGGAAGGATGATCTTTACTCTTTGCAAACGAGCACAGATAACGGATTTCTTCAAAACTCGGTAGGCGATCAAGAGTTCTTCTGAACAAAACACACAACCCCATCAAGATGGCATAGCCGTTAGGATGAAGTTGGAATGGAGAGATCGTCAACCGAAGGAGAAGAATTCGAAGGAAGTCGTTAAAAGGAGGAATTGCCCCACTTAAGCACATTTGGCGGTTGACTGCAACAAAACCATGGGGAGGATTGTCAGCAGTATCACTTGGCCCAGGGAGTTGGACATCACTTTCAGCAAAGCCAAATTGAGTGCGCAGCTGAATAAACGCTCTCAAAGATAGAATAGTCGAGGTTCTCTCCGGAGGATTCTCTATGGGAACAGCTATCGGGAAAGTTTCTTCCTCTTGAGTCACCACTTCTTCTTCTCGGTGGGAAGTCATTCTACATAAACAACTGGGTATTCAAACATGAAGGTGCACGTTTCCTAAAGTGTGTGAAGTGTTGTGTAAAATCAATCAAGCAGTAAACAAATATAACTGGAATGAAAACTAGCAAGCATTTGTTAGTTATGAAATTCAGGGACTATTGTTTTAAGCCTAAATATGCAAGTAAGATGTTGATGCAGATAAATCAGTTCAGATTATTGATACTTTGCATTAATGTTTAACTCTAATTGATTGATTCACAAACATTTCATGCAATATAATTAAGTTGCCTTTCTTATTTTGACTAATCTGTCATCTGACGTGGGCAGTCAATGGCAGTATTTTCGCCTTGGTTTTCTTTGTTTGTTATTTTCAGCAGGTTAGCAGCTTATAAGTTAATGCGATCTGTGAAATAATACAATGAGATTCAAGCAAATTTAAAAGTTGGGACAGTTCAAAATTTAGGCAACTTAGTTTGGCAGTTCAAGTCAGAAGCTCAAAGTGGATCTATGCTCTCAAAAAGTCAGCATGCCCAAAGCTTAAGTGTTAACTCGGCAGCGGTTTAAGAGCCAACTCGGTCACGGTTTAAGGGCTTAACTCGGCTACGACTTAGGGGTTAATTTGGCCGCGGTTCAAGGTTAAATCAGTAGAAGGTTAAATCGGCAAATTCCCCCAAGGGTCAACTCGGCTGCGGTTTAAAGGTTGGGTCAGCAGAAGTTGGCAATTTTCTTCAAGGGTTAACTCGGCCGCGACTTAGAGTTTAGACCACTTCACTTAAGGGCTAGGTCGGCCAAAGACTAGTTCATCCAATTTCACTGACTCGTTCCCGAATTAACATCCCACGGCCATCGACCCGATAACCCAATAACTGTTCCATCAACCACCGTCTTCATTTCATTCAAGCTATCGGATCGTCCCACCAAGTAGTTCGAAACTGCCGCGAGTTCAACTCCTTACAACCCTAGCACGAATCAAATTCAACTAGCTTGAATCATCTTCATCATCGGTCAGTTAAAATCGAACCAAGCAACATAAACTCCATAAGCCATGGGTGCAATGGAATTCATGATGAAGCATTATGCGAGGTGGTGGTTTAGGTGTGAATAATGGAGTTCGTGGACCAACAATAACCTATGATTGAAGAAAATTCACTTACGTAACAATTATCGGTGGTTGATGGAGCAAAATCGCCTTTTTTAAACTTGGAGAAATTTTTTACTGGCGGGATCGAGAGAGCAAGTAATGAGAGAGAAGAAGGGGTTGTGATTTATATCTTGCAATGAAGGGATCTGGAGCGGCGCATGCGACTTAACTATTAGCTCGCATACGACCTACCGACCTAAGAGGGGACGGGTTAAGGACTATCGAAGCACACGACCTAACCAGTAGGCGTATACTTCGAGGGGCAATTGTTAACTCCGCCTCGGTTTAGACTCTACGACTCAAGGAGATGCCGACCTAAGGCTCAACAGGGGTGCCGACCTAACGCCTAATGGTTATGCCGACCTAACTGCCTTATCAAGGAGACCGACTTAAGATTCAAAGGGTTACCGACCTAGTAGGATTGAGAGGCATACCGACTTAAGAAATACCGAGTTAAGGCTAAAACAGTTGCCGACCTAACGTGGGTACTGGCCTAAGACTCAGAGGATGCCGACTTAATAAGAAGGCCGACCTAAGGTCTAAAAAAGATACCGACTCAGTAACTTGACCGAGTTACCGATCTAATGCCTTACCAAGCTGGCGACCTAGAATAGTTGCCGACCCAAGTCACAACCGATCCAGCTCCCTAGTTATCTCGATTACGATCCAGGACTTATCATTTGGACCGTGACTTGCGACTTACCAAGTTAACTCGTCCACGACCTAATATAAGCCCGATGCCATGTTACTGAGAAGAGGTGGTGTTGACTCGGAGGTAACCTTAGACCGGTCACGACTCACCTTAAGTCGGCTACGGTTAACTTGAGTCGGCCACGGTTTAGGACTTGGCAAAAATTTCAGACCAGAACTCTCTATAAATAGGCAACCACCTCCAACATTCAAAGGACTTTTGGGCCACATTTTCTTCATACACCATTACCTTGCTGCATTGTGAACTCCATCAAGACTTAGAGCTTTCAAGATTAGAGGAATTCATCAAAGAACTTCACGAAGAAACCACACATCTTCAACATGAATTCAAGGACTTTAATCGACATCGAAGCTTAAGCTACTTGTTCCAAATCACTTGTAACTTGAAGTATATTGTACTTGAGAAGAGTTGTATCAGCTTGTAATGAGATTATTAATAAAAGTACTTAAAGTGGACGTAGGCTATACCCTTAAGCCGAACCACTATAAAATTGTTGTTGTTTACTGCTTTCCCACTATTACTTGCTTGTAATTCTTTCCCGATCTATCGGGTGGTGCTTTCACAACTACACTTCACACACCGGGGTGTTAGCGTTCAAATTTTAGCGTTAACATGTGACATGCTGAGTGTTGCTGTGAAATGATCATTGTTTGATCATTTGTGATATGATCATTTGTTTGATCGTTTATCTTTGTGATCATTTCTATGATCATTTGTTGGCCCAAAGCACAGCTTTTGTATAAAGCGTGGCTTTGTGGACGAGACTTCGTTGAGCCTCGCACCCCGGATTGGTCAAAATAGGAAAGATGCGGCAAGGTTGTGAGGGGTAGCTCCCTTTAGGGTATGTGCATTTCCTTCTGGAAAAGGGTGGTATCATGGTATGGAGCCCAGATACTTACTCATGTCGAAACACTTTATTTATGATGGTGTGATGTTGATTACGAGCACTCGGATAAAGGTCCCAAAGGACCGGGGGATGGCATACTCGTGTCAGTAGTTACCCAGTTAGGGGTAACCCGGCCTTGTGTTGGCAGAGATCCGTTTTGGTTCTCGGGGACGTCCCTCCAGAGGCGTTCTCATGTGGCAATGGGAAGTTCCTTGGCCTGACCATTTGTTGGAAATCCAAAGAAACAATACGAGACTTGTACGGTTTTAGTTGTAAAACCTGCCTTTTAATATGGTAGCTATAGTAAGCATACTATAATGGTACCTATGCTGGCTAAGATTTATATTCTACTTTCGAAATATTTTCTACACTATGCACTAGTAATAATATCAAATGTTCTTTTTAATGCGTATCAAGCATCTTTGACTATCATAAGGAGAAATCTCCTCGGATTCTGCGTTTGCATTGTGTGTGTGTGCGGGAGGCCTTATGGTAGTCTCATTTTTAAAAGCATTGCGAATTGACTTTAAAAATATTTCTCTATTTTGATTTTAAAGATAAATAAACTGTTTTGAGTTCTCACACCAGTCGCATGACTGACTCGGAGTTTATTGTTTTCCTTCCTAAACTCTGATTGCCCACCAATTTCCACACGGCCAGTCAAGAGTTAAGGTTTATCAGGATATTCTGGAATTCAGGAATTGTTGGAGGCAAGTTGGATGGCATGGCGTATTACTAGTATATAGTATTTGTTTTCCGTTGTTTGATGTTGTTTGTTGTTGTACACTCTGATGTAATGAAATGTAATGTAATGTGATGTAATGTAATAACTGATATAGTTCTTTGTTTAAAGATTAATCATTCATCTGTTATATGTTGTTCCGCTGCGATTGTGAGATTCTGATGTTGTTCTGTTGTTTTCTTTCTATTCCGTTCTATCTATCTTTTCTCTCTTCTTCTATCTTTTCTTTTTCTTAAACATTGAGAATTCGTATTTCTGTTCATCTTGAGTTAATCTATGGAGATTAGTGTATATTCAAGAAGTACGGATTTGCGGGTCTTCACAAATATTTATTTTTAAACAAATTCCCCGTTCTTTTATAAATTCCATAGTGAATTTACATTCCAAAATATCTACGAATATACGATTTCAATTATTCATTTTCAATTTATCTTCAAAAAGATAAATTCTCAAAATATTCACTTTATATTGGAAAACATTTCCATACTTACTTATTAAGTAATTCTCAAATCCATTTATTTTCAACACTTGGAAAATATTCAATATACTTAAATCGAGATTAAGTACATATTTCGTTCTTTAAGGAAATCATTCGCTTAAACATATTTATTTGGGCCAAAACGAATGTTACGTAAAACATCGTTACGACAACCCAAAATCACTAGTATAGGGGTTCGAAATTAAAATAGATATATAAATCCCAATACTAAACAAAACATTTCCTTTCGGAAATCATTTACTATAACAACAGTGTTATAGTCCACCATTTCCTTTTATTTCTCGAAAACGTCTATTTCAACAATGAATGTTGAAATCAATGGTTTCGAATCTCAACACATTTTAAAAATATCGTTAGATCGTTTTAATTCTATTTAAAACATCACATCCAAAACATTTTCTTTAACATATTATTCACTATTCAAAAACGTGAATATACTTCGTTAACAAATTTCATCATTTCTATTCATTTTATTTTAAAGGATTATTCACTGTCTAAAACGTGAATATAACTCCATAAATAAGTTACAACAATTTACTTATCAAAATAAGTCGTTGCGAATTTATAAAACAATGTTTATAAATTCCATTTCTATTTATTTTATAACAACTTCCTTTTATAAATTCCCTTTATCAACCTATTCAATTTATAACTCAATTATAAACCAAAAGTCCATAATTTAAGTTAAATATTTACAATTTATTTGTTTGCAAAATCGTTCCTTTAACTTCCCAAATTATAAATCTTATAACTTATAAGATTCATTTATTTATCCAAATCTATTCCTTTAATACTTTATAAATTTTATAAACTTACTGCTTATAAAATTCCATTTATAACTTCACCGTTTATAATTCTATAAATTTCATTCATTTATGAAATTCATTCACAATTCATTCTAACACTTATAAAAACTCGTTTTATAATTGAAATATTTTAATTTATAAATTATCAATTTATAAATCTTTTATATAAATCAATTTATATTATTATTTCAAAACGTCTTTAAAGTCCTTTATAATTTCATCATTTTTGATTTATAAAATAATTAAATTTTATAAATCCTATTTTCAAACTTTTCACAATAAATTCAAAAATCCCTATTTAAACCATTTTATAAAATCATTAACCCCATATTTTCAAAAATCAACTTTTAACTATATTTCTCAAAAATCATAAATTTATAACATTAAAATTAGAACGTTTATTTATCTATAATGGATCAATTCCAAAAATATTTTATAAACGTATACTTCCAAAAAATTACTTTGAAATCCTTTTAAAATTCTAAAATTTGGCCCAATGATGCTACACACCAAATAGTCAATCACGACAACAACGACATCATATATCGATATGATAATCCATCAAATATCAAAATATCTGAAATCAAATAAATAATGTTGAGGAATCCAGTTGGATCCCTCCAACCTGTTTTCCTGCATCCAAAGATGTTGGCACAATGCCAATTCCGTTCCAGTACGAAATTATCGCGGTATATGGGATTTAAAATATTATCCGCTTAATAGACGGCGCAATAGGTTCTCATCCGCTATATACTGCGGGAAATCAACTCCAAGTACATAAATAATACCAATTTCACTGTTTATGAAATATTCGCGGTATATGTTTTTAATAAATAACCTCCGCTTACTAACGGCGTATAATGTCTATTTTAACAATCAATAGATAACAATCATCATTCAAACATACATTCAAGAATTTTAAATCTAACTATTTAAAAAAAATCTCGAAACCGATTCGATTGAGTGAGAAGTTCTCACCTTGATTTCAATTTCGTTTTAGCAATTTATTTCGAATAAAATTAAACGGACGTTTAATTTTACCCAAAATTCTCACTAACTCCAAACGACTCCAAACCAATTCCGTAGCATAGTGCTCGTCCATACGATTCCAACGCAACTGGTTACGCGCGTTTTCGACCTCGTATGAAAAAGATATGAATTTTTAAAGATACACGAATTATAAAACATAATTAATTTACAAATTTTATTATATTTCTAAACCTAATTTAGATCTCAGCCACTAGATCCATGCTCTGCAAATCACCACCGTCCCCTTCCTTTCTTCCATCTTCACGCGTTCAACTCCCAGTACACGCACGTAACATGAAACCCAACTTCATGAATTAGGGTTTAATTATGCTCCTACCATGAACATTTTGAAGACGATCAGAAACTTGCATCTCGAAGCCCTTCTCCCCCTCCACTCTCGGCCTAAAGAGCATGAAGCTCGGCCACCTGTACTTCCTTGATTTGCATGTGCAACACGCGGCTGTCGGCCCCACCTAGCTCCCCCTCTGACGCTCCAAACACGATCATAGCCGTATAACCCATATTTAATTTAACCCATATTTAAAAGTTCTAGAACATATTGTAAGTACCCGATTCTTCGACTTCCGAAAACTGACATCAATACGTCCACTGTATCAACTGCCGAACAATCGAATGCCGGAAAACCAAACACTAGGGTTTTAAGAAAATGAAAGGGGTAGAAGAAGAGGAAGAAAACAACAGACCCATATCAGAATCTCACAATTCGCAGCGGAACAACATATAATAAATAAATAATCTTTAAACAAAGAACTATATCAGTTATTACATTACAACACATTACATTACATTACATCATCATCAGAGTGTACAACAAACAACAACAAACAGCGGAAAAGAAATACTACATACTAGTAATGCGCCATGCCATCCAGCTTGCCTCCAGCAACTCCTGAATTCTAGAATATCCTAATAAACCTAACTCTTGACTGGCCGTGTGGAAATTGGTGGGCACCCAGAGTTTAGGAATGAAAACAACAAACTCCGAGTCAGTCATGTGACTGGTGTGAGAACTCAAAACAGTTTATTTAACTTTAAAATCAAAATAGAGGAATATTTTTAAAGTCAATTCGCAATGCTTTTAAAAATGAGACTACCATAAGGCCTCCCGCACACACACACAATGCAAACGCAGAATCAGAGGAGATTTCTCCTTATGATAGTCAAAGATGCTTGATACGCATTTAAAAAGAACATTTGATATTATTACTAGTGCATAGTGTAGGACAAATTTATTTCGAAAATAAAGATATAAATCTTAGCCAACATAGACATTTCGAACTATGCCTACTATAGCTACCATCCAAACAGTGGGGCGCCACAATAAGTGAATGATAGGTTCTACAACTAATACCGTACAAGTCTCGTATTGTTTCTTTGGATTTCCAACAAATGGTCAGGCCAAGGAACTTCCCATTGCCACATGAGAACGCCTCTGGAAGGACGTCCCCGAGAACCAAACCGGATCTCTGCCAACACAAGGCCGGGTTACCCCTAACTGGGTAACTACTGACACGAGTATGTCATCCCCCGGTCCTTTGGGACCTTTAACCGAGCGCTCGTAATCAACATCACACCAAAATAATAAGTGTTTTCAACATGAGTAAGTATCTGGGCTCCATACCATGATACCACCCTTTTCCAAAAGGAAATGCACATACCCTAAAGGGAGCTACCCCTCATAACCTTGCTGCATCTTTCCTGTTTTGACCATTCCGGGGTGTGAGGCTCGACGAAGTCTCGTCCACAAAGCCACACTTTATACAAAAGCTGTGCTTTGGGTCAACAAACGATCATAGAAATGATCACAAAGATAAACGATCAAACAAATGATCATATCTCAAATGATCAAACAATGATCATTTCACAGCAACACTCAGCATGTCACATTACCAAATTGGGAATATATTGCTAAAAACCTTCAACTACGTAACCTCTGAGCTTGTACGTCTCAGAGAAGGGTGTTAAGCTAAGAGAATAAATTCTCCGCCACCAACAGAAATATATTTGAAAGAAATCAGCTTTATATCTCAACTTGTAATGTCAGACATACAATCCATACAAGTCTGTTCCGGGATCGAACAGAACCGAAGGCACTTACAAAGAAGTCCTTGCAACCCGGATATTCACTAATCACTTCCGGACTTCCCATCACATATGGAATTTCTATACCGGGGCCATTCGGTGCAGAAACATTCGACGGTAATCCTTCCGTTTTCAAAAATATCCGATCTTCAACGCCGGTCATCAATGCTATCCATTACGTCGTATCACTATTCGGAATGGGTAATCCGAATAACGAGCGCAATAATTTAAAAATAAGTGTGGCATTCAAATTCAAGCAATCACAACAAATAGCTATTCAAAGGTAAATATTAATAGTCGGTTATTGAACTATCAATGGATATGCACAACATCACCAGATTCCAAATAATTTTCCAAATTATTTATTTTCCAAAAATATCTTTACAAGATATATAATTTCACACTTCAACCATTTGAAAACAAATTTCAAATTAATTTTCATCCTTACCACTTTTGAAAACAAATTTTCAAACATTTCCTTATGCGGAAATACTTTCATTTCAACATGGTTCATTTAAACCAATTAAATAAATCCTTAACGATTTACTTTATATTTACGTTCCAAATCCGTAAATTAATTCCCACACTTCAAAAATAAATCAATATTTATTTTTTAAACAAATTCCCCTTTTCTTTTATAAATTCCATAGTGAATTTACATTCCAAAATATTTATGAATATACGATTTCAATTATTCATTTACAATTTATCTTCAAAAAGATAAATTCTCAAAACGTTTCATTTCCGTTGGAAAACATTTCCATACTTATTTATTAATAAGTAATTCACAAATCTATTTATTTTCAACACTTGGAAAATATCCAATATACTTAAATCGAGATTAAGTGTATATTTCATTTTTTTAATGAAATCATTCTCTTAAACATATTTATTTGGGTCAAAACGAATGTTACGTAAAACATCGTTACAACGTCCCAAAATCACTAGTATAGGGATTCGAAATTAAATTAGATATATAAATCCCAATACTATACAAAACATTTCCTTTCGGAAATCATTTACTATAACAACAGCTTTATAGTCCACCATTTCCTTCTATTTCTCGAAAACGTCTATTTCAACAATGAATGTTGAAATCTATGGTTTCGAATCTTAACACATTTTAAAACATTGTTAGATCGTTTTAATTCTATTTAAAACAAACATCCAAAACATTTTCTTTAACATATTATTCACTATTCAAAAACGCGAATATACTACGTTAACCAATTTCATCATTTCTGTACATTTTATTTTAAAGGATTATTCACTGTCTAAAACGTGAATATAACTCCATTAATAAGTTACAACAATTTACTTATCAAAATAAGTCATTTGCGAATTTATAAAACAATGTTTATAAATTCCATTATTAACCTATTCAATTCATAACTCAATTATAAACCAAAGGTTCATATTATAAGTTAAATACTTATAATTTATTTGTTTACAAAAATCGTTCTTTTAAACTTCCCAAGTTATAAATCTTATAACTTATAAGATTCATTTATTTACCCAAATCTATTCCTTTTAATATCTTTACAAATTTTATAAACCTACTGCTTATAAAATTCCATTTATAACTTCACCATTATAATTCTATAAATTTCATTCATTTATGAAATTCATTTACAATTCATTCTAACACTTATAAAAACTCGATTTATAATTCAAATATTTTAATTTATAAATATCAATTTATAAATCCTTTATATAAATCAATTTATACTATTATTTCAAAACGTCTTTAAAGTCCTTTATAATTTCACCATTCTCTTTGATTTATAAAATAATCAAATTTCATAAATCCTATTTTTAAACTTTTTATAATAAATTCAGAAATCCCAATTTAAACTATTTTATAACATCATTAACCCCATATTTTCAAAAATCAACTTTTAACTATTTTTCTTAAAAATCGTAATTTTTATAACATTAAAAATTTATAACGTTTATTTATTTAAAATGGATCAATTCCAAAAATATTATAAACATATACTTTCAAAAAAAATCACTTTAAAATCCTTTTAAAATTCCAAAATTTGGCCCAATGATGCTACATACCAAATAGTCAATCACGACAAAAACGACATCATATATCGATATGATAATCAATCAAATATCAAAATATCTGAAATCAAACAAATACTGTTGAGGAATCCAGTTGGATCCCTCCAACCTGTTTTCCTGCATCCAAAGATGTTAGCACAATACCAATTCCGTTCCAGTACGAAATTATCGTGGTATATAGGATTTAAAATATTATCCGCTTAATAGATGGCGCAATAGGGTCTCATCCGCTATATACTGCGGGAAATCAATTCCAATTACATAAATAATACCAATTTCGCTGTTTATGAAATATTCGCGGTATATGTTTTAAATAAATAACCTCCGCTTACTAACGGCGCATAATGTCTATTTTAACAATCAATAGATAACAATCATCATTCAAACATGCATTCAAGTATTTTAAATATAACTATTTAAAATTAAAATCGAAACCGATTCGATTGAGTTAGAAGTTCTCACCTTGATTTCGATTTCGTTTTAGCGATTTATTTCGAATAAAATTAAACGTGCGTTTAATTTTACCGAAATTCTCACTAACTCCAAACGACTCCGATCCAATTTCATCGCGTAGTGCTCGTCCATACGATTCCAACGCAACTTGTTTCGCGCGTTTTCGACCTCGTATGAAAAAGATATGAATTTTTAAAGATTCACGAATTTTATATACCAATTTACAACATAAATTATATTTTTCTAAACCTACAACAATCTTGGCCGTTGGTTCCATGCTTGCAAAATCTATCCCTTCCCTTTCCTTCTCCTTCCCACGCATTCTACTCTACATGTTATTACACGCACTTGAACCCATATGCTCAAAACTAGGGTTCAATATTTCGGCCACGTCGACGAACATGAACACGATCAACTACCTCCATATTGAAGCCCAAACCCTGCTCTACTCACGACCACCACCACTTAACACTCGGCCCCACATCTAGCATGCAATTCGAGGCCGACCGCATGGCCTTTGCAGCCACTTTCCCATTGATCGAAAGCTCCAAACACGATCTTGACCGTTGAACTACTAGATCTCATTGTCGTCTACAACATTCATGTTGAAAGTTTCTTGAATCGTTGCACGGATTTGAAGAAAAGAGAGGAGGAAGAGGATTAAATGTCAGCCATTGAATATGATGGAGGCGGCCTGCAGTTTTATTGAAACCCTAGCCTTGTTTTGATGCAAATGAGAAAAGTGAAGGGCTTATATAGAAAATTTCCAAAACACTATTCATCCCGGATTTTCCGAACTCCAAACGAAGCGTGCCGGTTGGCGTTTCTAAGGTTTACTCCGCGTTCCGAACACAATGGAACGTGTTTCGGGAGCTAATTCGGTCATCTGTGCGAGTTATGGCAATAAACGTTCAATTTAAAATTAAACCGGTTAATCAAATTTCTAGGCGTTTTAGCTTGCCCCGGACAAACGGTAAATCCGATTGACATGAAATTTGAAACCATATAACAATATCATATTACGGATTCGATGAAACTAGTTTTGTCAAAATCCGAGACTGTTTGAAAAATGACTATTTTAACTCGCCAAATTAATATTAAAACAATTTCGATGCGTTTTGAGCTGCCACGGTCAAACGATAACTCCGATTGCTACGAAAATTGGAATCCGGTAATAACAAACTATTATGGATCCGATGGAACTAGTTTCGTCCAATTCTGAGACTGTTCGAAAATTGGCTAATTTCACTAGTCGATTAAAAATTAAAATATTCAATTTTCACAAATAAACTTCTAATTCGATTTTAAAAGTTCTAAAACATCGTTCTAACTTCAATATGATAAAATAAAATTTTACAAATAATTTTCAATCATATTTAACCCAATTTTCAATTATTTCTGTATTTTTAACATATTAAATTATTGATTTAATTACCCAATAAATCCAATTATTCGAATTAAAATTTATTCGACTTATAAATTTCACTTATTAATATTTAAAATTAATTAAATATTCCAATTTTAATTAATTAAAATTCTGGGTCGTTACAGGAATATAGTTTGGAATTCTTCGAAGTAAGAACTTTCCAAATCCTTATATCCATATCTTTCATATTAAAATAGAAAATCAAGATTTCATCCTGTATATTTTGAAATATGGAAAAATCAATTTTCAAGAAAAATCCCTTTTTGCATTAAATGACCAAAATTGGAAATTGATAAAATAATCGTTTTAAAAATATGAAGTAAATTCTAAAAATCTTTTAAAATGTTTTAAAAGTGATTTAAGTTGAAAAAATGGTTTTTTAAATGATATAAAAGTTGTTTTGAAGAATATAGCTTTTAAAGCACTTTTTGTAACACTATTTGCAATACTTTTCACAACGCTTTTTAATAACGTTTGAAATAAAGGTTGAAACTTAACAATTCTTTTCCAAATCCTTAGTAAATGTTTTTAAGTAAATAATAAATCATTTCAAAAGAAATTTGAATGATTTTACATTATTTCCAAGATGGTTAAACAAATAGTTAAGTGATTTAAAAAAGGAAAATGAGTATGCAGAAACGACTAGTACATTTGTCCCGCCTGTGAGATCTAAAAGTGGTATTCTATTAGTGAAGTTGAAAGACTTTTATGTGTCATCTTAGGGTTTGGAGGAATATAAAAAACTAGTGGGAGTCATATTATAAAAATGAAATGACTACATTTAACCTTTCTAATATTGTAAAAGAATCCATTGTTATTGTAAAACTTTGTCTACACCAATACCTCAAGGTTAAAGGTATATCTCCAAAAATCAGTTGAGTCATAGGTCTTAGGTACTAGTTTACTGAGAACTAATGTAGTTAAGTTGGAGTTATGGAAGGTTGAACAATAGAGTCATGATGGTAAATGAGAAGAAGATAAAGCATAGAAAGTAAATAACACCTAGACTTTTATAGTGGTTCAGGCCGAAAGTCCCCACGTCTAATGTCCTTTCCTTATTTAGTTAACCATTGTATAGCCGAAAGGATTATTACATTGAGTCACGGAGTTCCACCATTAATGAGTTTTTGAATAGAGTTTTAATATAGGAAAGTACTATATGGTTTATGTAAGTTCAATTTTGTCCCAGAGATCCCTTGTGCCTTGGAATTGTTGCCTAATTATAGCCAATATGATGTAACGCCGTTGGTGGAGAGCCTTCTCTTTGGGATCGATGACTTGGCCTGCTATGTGCAGCTTAGATTTGGACGTATTTCATCATCAGGTTGAGTGCATTTTGACATGGATTGCTGACGCTACACTTGTATATATAGCTTCTTGGATATCTTCCATTTGTCCTGACCGTTGGTCTCAGTCTGGGCTATCTGAGATGTTAATTGTTGCTACTTGTTGAATTGCCTTTGTTTTCGACGGCTATTACCCTTGGTTAAGCTTCTTGTTACAAACGACTAATGATCTTAGTCTCGGTCGATACATTAACTCGTGCTTTAGAACTAGATACTGTTTTATACTAAGTCTAGAGTTTAAATTTTTTTGGAAACTAAACAATGGGTCCTAGAATTACATGTCAAGGAACATTATTCCCAAGTGGTTGTAATTTGTACTTTGTGGAATTTATAGTGTAACACATGCCCCCAAATTTCACGTCATACTGTTGGCTTGAGGTTGACTTTGGAAAGAATGGTGTCGTATTAAGCTTTGTCCTTGAATTATTTGTTCTGTTCCCTTCTTAAAGTCGATCTTGAGCTTTCGAAAAAAGTAGTATTCTAGGAAATTTTGTGAGAACTGCTTTACTTAGACAATTTGTGAAGTTCTAATCTAATCTAGAGGGTTTTGAAAGCCAAAGGGTGAAATTTTAAGTCGGACCGTGAAGCCAAAAACATTAAAAGCATATTTACCACTTGAAGCTATCTATGCTATATGATAACTAAAATTGCTAGAATGCTGAAAGGAAAAATCTAAATTGAGACCGTAAGGTCAAAACTTTTGAAAACCGTGCTTTTCACTTGAATTCATCTGGACCAAGAGGTAAGCAAAAATATTTCGATGCTGTAAGGAAAAATCTAACTTAAGATCGTCTGGTCAAAACTTTTGAAAACTGTGCGTTTAACTTGCCGTATAGGCTAAGTAGTAGCCGAAACTGTTTTAGGTGCCGAGAGAAAAAATCTAACTTAAGACCGTGAGGTTAGAACTTTTGAAAACCGTGCTTACCATTTGAAGTAATCTGGACTAAGTGGTAAGTGAAACTGTTTTGATTCCGTAAGGCATAATAATTGAGATCGTAAAGTCAAAACTTTTAAAAACTATGCTTGTCACTTGAAGCCATCTTGGTAAAGGGGTAAGTGAAATTTTTTTAATGCTGTACGTAAAAATCTATTTTGAGACTGTGATGTCAAAACCTTTGAAAACCATGCTTTCAACTTGAATTCTTTTGGACCAAGTGGTAAGCAAAAATGTTTTGGTGCCGGGAGGCAAAATCTAACTTGAGAATGTGAGGCTAAATTTTTTGAAAACTATACTTGTCACTTAAACATCTAGACTAAGTGGCAAGTGAAACTATTTTGGTGCCGAGAGGCAAAATCTAATTTAAGATTGGGAGATCAAGGAGATACTTGTTTTGTGAAATATAAAGGGAAATCGAGTTCGGATTATGAAAGGATAGGTCATGTTCGTGCATCAAATGCTTTAGCCAATTATTATAATTTCATTGGCCTCACATAAAGGTGCATTCCCTTTCTCTGCTCTAGGATGATACCATTTTAATTTAACCATATGTAATTTACGGTTAAGGTTCTGTAAGTTGCGTTTGCCATTAAAGCATGGAGACATTGTAGATTACTGCAAATCTTCAATTGGAATTAGTAAGTCTTCAATCTCTCCTATGATTTTATTAGTAAATTTTATTATTAATATTATTACGAGCATTTCATTTTTTTGAATTTATGAAAATTCTGATCACTACTGTTATATCAATGATTCATCTAGATTTGGGTTATTGTCTGATTAGTTAATCCATGATGCTTGTAATCTGCTAAGCCAATATTTTATCCCCGAACCGAATTTTTTACCCTCTTAGGTTAATAATCGCTTTTTTGGCAAGATGGTTTATTGAGAGGTTTTATAACTTTAAGTTTGGGTTGTAGAACCTAATTTTAGGCCCAATTCCCTTTTGGATCAAAAGAACTTAAACCTTTTAACTTGAAGTTTCAGAATTCTTATTGAGTAACTAGTTTAACATTGGTCTCGTTTTAGACCTTTCAATGGATAAACCTCTAATCAATTGAGGGAGACGGTGAATTGGATAGAAAGTTATGGGGTTGAGGGAGTCGAGGTAAAGGCTCCAAGTCTAGAAGATGACTGGAGTGAAGACCACAAAGGGTTCTTTACCTAGACACTAGAGCACTTGGATAGGGGGTACCACTTCACCTTGCTCCTTTATTTGTTAATATCTTGGAATTCTACGGAATTTGCCTAATCCATCTTGGGGTAGTCTCATATCACACCTTATCGGCTTTCGAATCCTGTACTTGAAGAAAGGGTACCATAACATGATTATTTCCAAGATCCATTACTTATAAAATTTACGTAGATCATCTGATACTTTTGTGGTTTCCTTGTACATTCTTCGATTTTGGATGAAAATGTCCCTAATTAAACCACTCAGTAAGATAATGCTCACTCATTAATTTTCATGGAGGCAGATGATCTTCAAGTTGTTATCGAACTACTAGAAACTTGTAAGTTTTTGAACTTTTCTATTTTGTGTGCTCTCACTTCTCAGCTTTGATCACTGTAACGACCTATAATTTAACCACTTCAAAATATAATATTTAAAGTGATTTTAAATATAAAATATAAAAGGCTTTATGATTCAAATAATATTAGGTACGATTTGGAAATAGAAATATACATAAAAATAGTAACATTTGCTTAAATCGACAAAAGTGACAAAATCCTGATTTCAGAAAAGTAAGTTTAAATGGTTTAATAAGTTATTTTAATTTATTTATGAGTTTTTATATTTTCAAATGATATTATACAAATTTATTTTTAAATTTGGTTTACATAAGTAAATAGTTTAACTAAAACGTCAATATATGACCGTAAAACATTTTGTAAAAAATCAACCTTTTTTCAATTTAAAGTCATCGCAACGTTGTTGCACCATTATGTACACAATTTAATAAATGTTAACATATAAAAATAGTTAACAATTAACTAAGCAAGATTACTTTTATTAATCACATTTAAAAAATTCTAGAAAGTAATTAGCAAAAGTAAACTAAAAAAGACAAAACACATGTCACTTCAAATGTGACATGAAGTAAAGAAAGTGACACAAAGTAAAGTAATTATTCTTATTATTTACTTAACTCTGTGATGTGGATGATAAGTTTTGAATTAAATAAGTTTACTTAGTTCTTGAGGAAGGTTATGTAAGTAAAAATACAAATCTATATTTTATTCTCAAATATTTTCTATAAATACATACCCACTTTCTCAGATCCTTCCACACTTCTTCTTCTCAAAATTTCAAGCTTCTTCTCGCTCTTTTAATGGCTTCAAAGCTTAGTGAAATAATACCAAAATTTATTTCAAAAGTATACTAAAGAAAGTAATCATCAAATCACCTTAAATATTCACCAAAACTCCTCCTCCTTCCTTCACAACCCACGACCCACTCTTTCACCATGAAGCCGAGTCCAATCTCCCCTTAAATTCATGGCCCAAAGCACCAAATACCTCCACAAGTCAAGTCAAGCCACCTCGAAGCCTTGAAAGAAGCGCCCGTGAGCACCCGATAGAAGTTAGGAAAGTTACAATCACTTTAAAGTTAGTTCATTTGTAACTGAAGTGAGAACTCCTAAGTTATATGTATATATTTGGTTGTGATGTTGTGATATGTTCATTTAGAGGTTTGGTTATGATATTGATTTCCATATGTTGTTTATTGCATGAAAATATTGAAACAAGTCACGATATACACGACATTGATTCACACGGAATACACTTTCCAAACTAAAATGAAATGTGATATGGAATCATTCATACCTTTGAAAAATGTTTGAATACGCTTTAGAAATGGTTCCTAAGTGTTTAAACTTGTCTCAACAAAGTTTGGATATGAATCTCAAAATATGTCTAAAATTTGACGCGTCGCGTAATAGTAGTTTATGTTTACGCGTCAAAAGTTCAAACGATCATACGAAGTGGAATATAGCTCGGAATTCTTCGAATTATGAATTTTCGAATTCTTATATCCATATCTTTCATATAAAATAATAAAATCAAAATTTCATCTTGTATATTTTGAAATATGGCAAAATCATTTTTCAAGAAAAATCTCATTTTTGCACTAAATGACCAAAGTTGGAAATTGATAAAATAATCATTTTAAAAATATGAAATAAATTCTAAAAATCTTTTAAAATGTTTTAAAAGTGATTTAAGTTGAAAAAATAGTTTTTTTAAATGATATAAAAGTTATTTTGAAGAATATAGCTTTTAAAGCACTTTTTGTAACACTATTTGCGACACTTTTCGCAACGCTTTTCAATAACGTTTGAAATAAACGTTGAAACTTAACAATTCTTTCCCAAATCCTTAGTTAATATTTTTAAGTAAATAATAAATCATTTCAAAAGAAATTTGAACGATTTAACATTATTTCAAAGATGGTTAAACAAATAGATAAGTGATTTAAAAAGGAAAAATGAGTATGCGGAAATGACTAGTACATTTGTCCCACCTATGAGATCTAAAAGTGGAAACAAGATGTGTAAATAAGGTTAGGGATGGAACAACCAGTGTCTTAGACTTATCTGGCCTCAGTTTTCTCTTTTAGTCGAGGGGTGGAACATACCGGAAGGAAAGGTCGGATGCTCAACTTGGATTTTATAGAAATAATCTTCTTATACTCATTATTAAGATCCGAAGAGGGAACTTGTCCTATTCATAGAATATAAAAGGCCATCTCACCATTATTCTGCCCATAACACTCATTGAAAACGAAAGTTAAATTTGAATAAAAGTAGAATGATTTCAATAATCCTATTTTCTCCAAAGATACTCTTTAAAAATGATTTGAGAAATATTCAAAAAGAGGTTTAAATGATTCTGTATTCACTAAAAGAATATTTTGAAAACATATATCTCCTGAAGATATTTTGGTAAAGGAAAATAAATGAATCGAAAAACAATCACATAATTTCATCATTCTTATCGATGATTGGATTTCGAAGGAACCGGGGTCGGATCTGGTTGATTCCTATCCGAAAACCAGTTCGAACCAGTTTACGTGTTCGAAGAATGAAGAAGGTTGAAGACGGAGATATTGTGACGCCCCACCTCTATACCCACGCTAGCCAAGAACATTACGGTGAATGTTGTCGACTAGCATGGAGAATAAGGCTGTTGAGGAGCGACCATCCGTGTAATTTCTTTGCGCGAGCACCGATATGTCAGATAATATAACATGCATTCTATTTCAAGAGGAAATCCGACATACCAACACAAACTCAAAGCTACTACACAGTGGCTATAAAATCCTTCGGAAACAAATATAGAAATAAACATAACACAAATCAGTCACAGACAATTCATATCACAAAGGCGGAATAAGATATGAATATTACACTAGGAAGTGTACATCAGAGTAGTGGTCTAAAAAGATCCACAATATCACAAAAGAATAGTTACACGAACTACACAAAAGAATAAGTATACATTAAGGAGTCTATATCTCAAATGTATACAACAAAATAACTACTAATCTAAGTAGTTAACCCAAAAGTCAAGGAGTTAATCCCGGATGAGAAGTCAAGCAGAAGCACCTGTAACATCTCGGTCTGACCCGAGTATTATTTAATAAGAAAATAATAAACGGATCAGTCTAACTATAAATATCAGATGAAACGATATAGAATAAGAGATATGACTAAACACGTAATAATCACAATGCCAAGCTGTGATATATATATATATATATACACACACTCTTAGTTGATAATCATCAAGAGATTAATCAATGTCACCAAATCTACACAAGAATCAAAGAAGTGTCACACTCATTATTTCGTTCATCAAACCACAAATATTGACGATAATATCAATGTCAATCACCAAAGTCAAAGACGCACAAATTCCAGAAGACTACACAAGAAATCCAGAAATCACAAAAGTCAATGACACACAAATTCACCAAGGCACAAATATTGATAAAACTTATCAATGGAAATCACGAAAATTGGTGAAACACAAATTCTAGAAATCTACACAAGAAATCCAGAAATCACAAAAATAGAGGGGGGGGGAGGCCTATCACAAACGGGAGCATAAAGCTCACCAACACGTGTATCACAAACGGAACGCTAATTCCATGGTCGCTAACCATCACAAATTGAGCCGAAGCTCCACAAACGGCCCGAAGACCATGGGTTGCTACCCCATCACAAATTGAGTCGAAACTCCACAAAACGGGGTTTAGTCTCCCTCGCAGACAAAGAGACATCGCACATTGCTAGTCTAAATCACAAAGATGATCGTCATGATCAACGAGAAGTGTCAATTACACTAAGCTAGTAAATATATGAGTTTAGCTTCATGTCCCATAACCACTTGCTTAACTTAAATATTTACGAACAAACTGTAAATCTCCACTAGAAAATTGTCACAAGAGGTTCAATCGAACAAGTCCAAGAATTAACCGACAAAGTAAACGCAAGCGTTTCATACCACTTGTTTTACTAAGCCGTTTAATTAGATTTCTCATACGAGTGAGGTAAAGGTTTGTATATACTAATAGATTGGAAAACGATTTTATAAACGAATTTGGTATTAAAAGAGTATTGAAATCGTTTGAGTAAAGAGTTTTGATATTTACTACTAGTATAGGAAACCTTTATATTTTTAAAGTGACAAATCACGAAGAAGATTGTAAGAACAATCAATCACAAAAATTCACATACGAAGACGTGAATAAAATCCAACGAAATCGATAAAGGATCCATCGAAATGGATATTCAAAAATCCCTAAAAAGAGTCATCAAAATCATAATAGATGATAACAAAAAATAGGATTATCACGAATCGATTTAAATTAGGATTTCAATCCAAAAAGGCAAATTAGACTCAAACAGCAGGTTCAGTCGACTGAACAGAGATTTTCAGTCGACTGACCCTGTACATGGAAATTTTCCAGGTTCAGAAAACTTTCTGTTTCCAGTTTCAGTTGACTGAATCATGCCTGGAAACTCTCGGGTTTCAGGTTCAGTCGACTGAACAGAGATTTCAGTCGACTGAATCATGCCTGGGCTGTTTTTCAGCCTTATACAAATGAAGAGCAAACTCTTCCAAAATGCAATCGGACGAACATTGGCTCTAAGGGTTTATGCCATTCGGCAACCCGGCCCTATATGCTCCTCGATGCATCACCAAAAGCAGGATCAAACATCCATAAAAGGATTTCACATAAATTTGACTTAAAAACCCAAAAATTGGAATATTTACAAAACCAATCCAAATCAAGAGCAAATTCTCATGAAGAAGTGTTAGGAATTCATACCTAACAACCAAAGATAATTATAGTCATAGATGTGAGATAAAAATCTCACCTTTTCACAAAATCGAACAAGAAGAAGCTTGAAAGCAATTGGAGAATCAACCTCTCTTCAACCCAACCCAAATGAGCTTGAATCTAAGCTCAAAAACAAGAACATTCCCAAGATTAGGTTTAGGAATTTCTGAAATTGGGAAGAGAATAAGTTGGAGAAGAAGAAGAGAAGCTTACCAATGGGCTCTTCTTGAGTTTGGAGCAAGGAATTTGATTTGCAAGAGAAACTAGGGTTTTGGAATTTTAATTTCCAATCTCTCCCACCATTAACACTCTAAAAACTAAAATGAGAAGAGAATGAGGGTGAGTGGGGAAGAGTGGCTCAGATTTGAGCATAAGTTAACATAGGGTTGAGCCCAAAAACCAAACCCAAAGTAAAAAGTAGCAGAAATCAACTTTCTCCAAACATATCGAAGCTTATACTCAAAAAGGTTGCAAACGGCATTTTAAACTCAATGGGAGTGGTCCCGAGCCCTAATTCGACCGTATGCAAAAAGTAGCTTTTCGGACTAAAATCCGACTACCGATAAAATATTTAAATAAAATATTTAAATATAAAATCGACAAATATGCGGGTTGTTACAGACTCCCCTCCTTAAAAAAATTGCGTCCTCGCAATATTACAAGAAGAAGATATATAGTAACAACCATAGAAGCATATTCAACACAAAAGAAGTTTGAAATAAGAAGTTCACCTCAAAGAGCACGAGAAAGTAAGTCTGGATGTGTACGCTCGATGTACTCTCTAGATTCCCAAGAACAATCCTTAGGATTTGAAGACCATTGAACGTTAACAAGCGGAACATCTTTATTTCGAAGTCGTTTGACTTCCGAAGCAATGATACGAATAGGATGTTGCTCATAAGTTAAATTAGGCGAAACTTCAATCTCTTCCACAACACCGGGCTCAAGAATAGAATCGGAATCTCGAAGACATTTCCGAAGTTGAGAAACGTGAAACACGTCATGCATAGCAGAAAATTGAGCCGGTAATAAAAGGCGATAAGCCATGGAACCAATACGTTCGGTGATAGGAAATGGCCCAATATATCGAGGCGCTAACTTTCTCGATCGACTGAAACGTACAACACCCTTCATAGGTGAAACACGAATGAACACAAGATCTCCCACAGAAAATTCTAACTTCCTTCTCCGGTTATCGGCATAGGATTTTTGTCTACTTTGGGCTTCTTTCATCCTATGACGAATAAGATCAATCTTTTCTGTGGAATCACGAATAAAATCTGGACCTAAAGCCAGCTTCTCACCTGCCTCAAGCCAACAAGAAGGAGATCGGCATGGCCTACCATAGAGTGCCTCGAAAGGTGCCATACCAATACTAGATTGGAAGCTATTATTATAGGAAAATTCAACAAGTGAGATATGATCTTCCCAACCTCCACCAAAATCAAGAACACAAGCACGAAGAAGATCTTCAAGAGTTTGATTCACACGCTCGGTTTGTCCATCGGACTGGGGATGATAAGCGGTGTTAAAATTAAGCTTCGTTCCCAAAGCTTTTTGAAGACTCTTCCAAAATCCACTAGTAAACAATGGATCACGATCACTAACAATTGAAGTAGGAACCCCATGCAATTTAACAATTTCTTTGATAAATATCTTGGCCAAAAGAGGAACAGTTCGGTTAGACCGAACGGGAATAAAATGGGCGGATTTAGTAAGTCTATCAACAATTACCCATAAGCTATCATAACCCGATCGAGAACGGGGAAGGCCATCTATAAAATCCATGGAAATTTGATCCCACTTCCAAACTGGAATTTCTAAAGGTTGCAATAACCCACCGGGCCTTTGATGTTCGGCCTTAACGAGTTGGCAAGTCATGCAACGTTTAACGAAGTTAGCGATGCCAAGTTTCATTCCCTCCCAATAATAAAGTCGCTTCATATCCGCGTACATTTTACTACTACCGGGATGAATGGTTAACTTAGAACGATGTGAATCTTCTAAAATATCTTTACGAAGATCACCAATATTTGGCACGACAAGTCTACCAAATTTCCGAATGCCGCCACGAGAATCGATATCAAAGTCTTTCAAACCTTCAATATCCATTTTATCCCTAATATTTTGGCCAAGAAGAGCCAAGTCGGGATCTAGCCCTTGAGCTTCAAGAATGCGGTCTAAAAGAGATGGATGAGCCACAAGGCTACATAAAACAAACGATGAGCATAAATCGGAAACACGGTCTCGAATGTCGCAAGTGGATAAAATCTCGAGATCGTTCCATTCGGATATCATCATAGAAACAACAGCTTGTGGTTTACGGCTAAGAGCATCGGCGACAAGATTACCCTTACCGGGAGTATAAAGAATATCAAGATCATATGGTGCAAGAAATTCGAGCCAACGCTGTTGACGCAAATTAAGTTCCCTTTGAGAGAATAAATATTTCAAAGACTTATGATCTGTGTAAAGAACAAATTTCTCTCCTAAGAGATAATGACGCCAAATCCGAAGAGAAAAAACAATAGCCGCGAGCTCTAAATCATGAGTGACATATCTAGTCTCAAGAGGCTTTAATTGCCTAGAAGCATAAGCAATAACGCGTTCCTTTTGCATAAGAACGGCACCCAAACCAATGCGACTAGCATCGGTATAAACAACGAAATCTTGATTCCCTTCGGGAATAACAAGAATAGGAGCATCAGAAAGAAGTTCTTTTAATTTCTGAAAAGAAGCTTCACATTTGTCCGACCAAATGTATTTAACACCTTTCTTCGTCAAGCTAGTGAGAGGAACGGCAATTTTAGAAAAGTCTTTTAATAAAATGACGGTAATAGCCCGCCAATCCAAGAAAACTACGAATCTCTATCACATTCTCCGGTCTCTTCCAATCTTGAATCGCTTCAATCTTTGAAGGATCCACGGAAATTCCAGATTCGGAAATGATGTGACCGAGAAACTTCACACGTGATTGCCAAAAATGGCATTTAGAAAATTTTGCTTTTAATTGATTACTCCTAAGAGTTTCCAACACAATCCGAAGATGTTTTTCATGCTCCTCCTCGGTTTTAGAATAAACAAGAATATCATCGATAAAGATGAGAACAAACCGGTCGAGAAAGTCTTTAAAAACTCGATTCATTAAGTCAACGAAATAAGCCGGGGCATTAGTTAACCCAAATGGCATAACAAGCCATTCATAAGATCCATACCGAGTACGGAACGACGTTAAAGGAATGCTATCCTCTGCAATACGAAGCTGATGAAAACGGTAGCCAAGTCCAATCGTGAAAAGACTCTAGCACCACTAAGTTGATCGAATAGATCATCAATCCGAGGTAAAGGATATTTATTTTTGATAGTAAGATCATTAAGCTTGCGATAGTCAACGCAAAGCCTAAGTGTACCATCGGATTTCTTCACAAAAATAGCTGAAGCTCCCCAAGGCGAGGAACTAGAGCGAATAAATTGCTTCATTTCCAATTCAGATAATTGTTTACGCATCTCCTCGTTTTCTTTATTGGACATACGATAAGGAGGACGAGTGATAGGTTGAGCTCCCGGAGTAAGATTAATTCTGAACTCAATTGCTCGTTTAGGTGGTAATCCTAAAACGGGCTCGAATATGTCGGAAAATTCACAAACGACATGAATAAGAGAAATAATATCACCCTCATCATCATCATCATCATCACGAGGATTTAAAGAATATAAAGATGCAACCTAAGCAGAATCTGAATCTTTAAGAATAACAGAAACCTGATTAACAGATTGAGGATGTCGAAGATGAATAGTCCGCTCAGGACATAGGATATGAGCTTCATAACGGTTAAGCCAATCCATTCCCAAAATCATTCCAAAGCCTAAATAACGCATGACATGCAAATCGGCTCGGAAAGATAAATCACACAAAATAATCTCGACATCTTTACACAATAAACTGATTGTTGCGGATCCACCAACCGGATTCGCAATTCTCAAAGAAGTCATTAAACACAAAACATCCAAAGAAAAAGCATCAACAAGTTCTTTTGATATAAAAGAATGGGACGCATCCGTATCAAAAAGAACTCGAATAGGATGATCACGAAACAAAATAATTCCATCTAGAATAGAATGAGAAATACCTTGGCCACGAGATGTGTTGCCAGGGGCTTGAGCAACATTTAACTTTCCCTCCTTCTTGCCCTGAAGCTTGGGGCATGAAGATATAACATGACCGGGAACTTTGCAGTAGCGACAAGAAAGAGACTTTGGGCACTTGTTCGCATAATGGTCCTTCGAACCACAATTATAGCATTCCCCACGACCAAAGGAAGAAGTCTTTGCCACGGAGGTTGCTTGCTTCCCTTTCTTATCGGGATAAGGGCCTTTAGATTTGTTTGACCTCTTTCTGTTGTTGAAGTTTGGTTTGGAACCCACCACTTCAACATCATTCTCTCTATCCGCCTCTTCAAGACGAAGAGCGATATCAACGAGTTGGTCGAAAGAAACTTCTAACTTTAGAAGTAATGGCTTCTTGAGACTTTTGTTTAAGCCACAGACGAATCTCTGATTCTTCTTAAGAGGGGTGTTGATGTATTCAACCCCATATTTGGAAAGCGACTAGAAGGAGGTGACGTAATTAGTCACGGAGGACTCACCTTGAACAAGGTCTATAAATCGTCGAGCCAATGTCACTTTCTCAGCTTCCGGTACGAATTTCAACTCGAAGCGTTCTCGGAATTTCTCCCAAGTGAGATCCGCTTCATTAGTTTCAGAAATAAGAAGCTCGTACCAGTCCAATGCTCTTTCTCGGAGCATACTTGAGGCCACCTGAACTCGGTGAAGGTCAATAAGATTCATGCGCGAAAAGATGCGATCGCATGTTCTTAGCCAAGCCTGTACTTCAATAACAGTTTCGAAACCCCTGAATGGCTCCCCACCCAAATTAGTGTAATCGCTACACAAGCGTGCAAATCCCGACTTTGGGTGAGTAGGTTCCGGGTTAGCTCCAGCCGCTTGAGCATTTGTTACCAAATCAAGAAGCTGTTGAGCAGTCATAAAAACTCCATCCTGGGGCGGAGTGCTAGATGGCACGGCTCTGGGGCGGCCTGGTCTAGACATTTCTCTTCCTTAAGAAAGAATGAAGGAAGAAGAAGAAGGTTATTCACAAATGAATATCAAGCAATCTTGATAGATAAAACAAGGAATCATAAAGAAAATAGGATAGAACGGTACGGAGACCCGAATAAAATCCTAAAGCACAACTCCTAAGATGGACTTAGGACGATGATCCTTGTTATAATACTCCATATTGTTCCGAAGTTTGGCTCTGATACCAAGCTGTGACGCCCCACCTCTATACCCACGCTAGCCAAGAACATTACGGTGAATGCTGTCGACTAGCATGGAGAATAAGGCTGTTGAGGAGCGACCATCCGTGTAATTTCTTTGCGCGAGCACCGATATGTCAGATAATATAACATGCATTCTATTTCAAGAGGAAATCCGACATACCAACACAAACTCAAAGCTACTACACAGTGGCTATAAAATCCTTCGGAAACAAATATAGAAATAAACATAACACAAATCAGTCACAGACAATTCATATCACAGAGGCGGAATAAGATATGAATATTACACTAGGAAGTGTACATCAGAGTAGTGGTCTAAAAAGATCCACAATATCACAAAAGAATAGTTACACGAACTACACAAAAGAATAAGTATACATTAAGGAGTCTATATCTCAAATGTATACAACAAAATAACTACTAATCTAAGTAGTTAACCCAAAAGTCAAGGAGTTAATCCCGGATGAGAAGTCAAGCAGAAGCACCTGTAACATCTCGGTCTGACCCGAGTATTATTTAATAAGAAAATAATAAACGGATCAGTCTAACTATAAATATCAGATGAAACGATATAGAATAAGAGATATGACTAAACACGTAATAATCACAATGCCAAGCTGTGATATATATATATATATACTTAGTTGATAATCATCAAGAGATTAATCAATGTCACCAAATCTACACAAGAATCAAAGAAGTGTCATACTCATTATTTCGTTCATCAAACCACAAATATTGACGATAATATCAATGGCAATCACCAAAGTCAAAGACGCACAAATTCCAGAAGACTACACAAGAAATCCAGAAATCACAAAAGTCAATGACACACAAATTCACCAATGCACAAATATTGATAAAACTTATCAATGGAAATCACGAAAATTGGTGAAACACAAATTCTAGAAATCTACACAAGAAATCCAGAAATCACAAAAATAGAGGGGGGAGGCCAATCACAAACGGGAGCATAAAGCTCACCAACACGTGTATCACAAACGGAACGCTAATTCCATGGTCGCTAACCATCACAAATTGAGCCGAAGCTCCACAAACGGCCCGAAGACCATGGGTTGCTACCCCATCACAAATTGAGTCGAAACTTCACAAAACGGGGTTTAGTCTCCCTCGCAGACAAAGAGACATCGCACATTGCTAGTCTAAATCACAAAGATGATCGTCATGATCAACGAGAAGTGTCAATTACACTAAGCTAGTAAATATATGAGTTTAGCTTCATGTCCCATAACCACTTGCTTAACTTAAATATTTACGAACAAACTGTAAATCTCCACTAGAAAATTGTCACAAGAGGTTCAATCGAACAAGTCCAAGAATTAACCGACAAAGTAAACGCAAGCGTTTCATACCACTTGTTTTACTAAGCCGTTTAATTAGATTTCTCATACGAGTGAGGTAAAGGTTTGTATATACTAATAGATTGGAAAACGGTTTTATAAACGAATTTGGTATTAAAAGAGTATTGAAATCGTTTGAGTAAAGAGTTTTGATATTTACTACTAGTAAAGGAAAACTTTATATTTTTAAAGTGACAAATCACGAAGAAGATTGTAAGAACAATCAATCACAAAAATTCACATACGAAGACGTGAATAAAATCCAACGAAATCGATAAAGGATCCATCGAAATGGATATTCAAAAATCCCTAAAAAGAGTCATCAAAATCATAATAGATGATAACAACAAATAGGATTATCACGAATCAATTTAAATTAGGATTTCAATCCAAAAAGGCAAATTAGACTCAAACAGCAGGTTCAGTCGACTGAACAGAGATTTTCAGTCGACTGACCCTGTACATGGAAATTTTCCAGGTTCAGAAAACTTTCTGTTTCCAGTTTCAGTCGACTGTGCAGAGTTTTTCAGTCGACTGAATCATGCCTGGAAACTCTCGGGTTTCAGGTTCAGTCGACTGAACAAAGATTTCAGTCGACTGAATCATGCCTGGGCTGTTTTTCAGCCTTATACAAATGAAGAGCAAACTCTTCCAAAATGCAATCGGACGAACATTGGCTCTAAGGGTTTATGCCATTCGGCAACCCGGCCCTATATGCTCCTCGATGCATCACCAAAAGCATGATCAAACATCCATAAAAGGATTTCACACAAATTTGACTTAAAAACCCAAAAATTGGAATATTTACAAAACCAATCCAAATCAAGAGCAAATTCTCATGAAGAAGTGTTAGGAATTCATACCTAACAACCAAAGATAATTATAGTCATAGATGTGAGATAAAAATCTCACCTTTTCACAAAATCGAACAAGAAGAAGCTTGAAAGCAATTGGAGAATCAACCTCTCTTCAACCCAACCCAAATGAGCTTGAATCTAAGCTCAAAAACAAGAACATTCCCAAGATTAGGTTTAGGAATTTCTGAAATTGGGAAGAGAATAAGTTGGAGAAGAAGAAGAGAAGCTTACCAATGGGTTCTTCTTGAGTTTGGAGCAAGGAATTTGATTTGCAAGAGAAACTAGGGTTTTGGAATTTTAATTTCCAATCTCTCCCACCATTAACACTCTAAAAACTGAAATGAGAAGAGAATGAGGGTGAGTGGGGAAGAGTGGCTCAGATTTGAGCATAAGTTAACATAGGGTTGAGCCCAAAAACCAAACCCAAAGTAAAAAGTAGCAGAAATCAACTTTCTCCAAACATATCGAAGCTTATACTCAAAAAGGTCGCAAACGGCATTTTAAACTCAATGGGAGTGGTCCCGAGCCCTAATTCGACCGTATGCAAAAAGTAGCTTTTCGGACTAAAATCCGACTACCGATAAAATATTTAAATAAAATATTTAAATATGAAATCGACAAATATGCGGGGAAGAGTGGCTCAGATTTGAGCATAAGTTAACATAGGGTTGAGCCCAAAAACCAAACCCAAAGTAAAAAGTAGCAGAAATCAACTTTCACCAAACATATCGAAGCTTATACTCAAAAAGGTCGCAAACGGCATTTTAAACTCAATGGGAGTGGTCCCGAGCCCTAATTCGACCGTATGCAAAAAGTAGCTTTTCGGACTAAAATCCGACTACCGATAAAATATTTAAATAAAATATTTAAATATAAAATCGACAAATATGCGGGTTGTTACAGATATTGAGACGAATAATAACGAGGGACTACTTGTTGATTAATTGGGGATAAACTCCCGATGCACTATATTGTAGCAGTGGTCTCTTTGTTACGGAAAACCTCAAAACCATAAGGGCTTCTCGCTTAGTAATGGCCGAGGAAAGTGCCTTCCATTTCGTTCGGTCCCAGAATGAACTTGTATGAATGAATATCTGACCTTTCATTCTAAATCATAATGAGTGGTTTCTATAAAAGTAATCAATCGGTGGCAGAGAAGACACTTTCTCTTAGCTTAACACTCTTTCCCGAGTCATACGAGCTTAGGAAGCTGTACATTTGTAGAAATCAATCGTGTGAATGTGGAATGGCAATGTGGCATTCAAAGTGAAAGAAGATGTGCTATGTGAAAAGGTAATCGTAGCCTCGAGCCTCATCAACCGAAAATGACCAAAACATGGTTAGATGCAACAAGGCTAAGTGGGTCATTCCTAATTAGGATATGATCATCCCCTTCTAGATATATTTCGACCCGTTATGACGTTTGGGATGTAAATTAATGTGGATGTATGCGAAGAGAGCTCTCAGATAACAGCCGACAACGACTGGTGGATGACATATTGGATACTATCTAGTTACAAAGGTAGGCTGGTCTTGTGTTGGTAGAGGGTAGATGTTCTGTGCCTCGGGATATCCATCTAGAGGTGTCCCCATCGGAAGGTAGTCCCTTCACCAGGTCATTTGTATAGAAATTCATTCTCCACTAAGAACCTACGGACTTGATTGTAAACCTATTATGCTGGAATTTAATCAAACTTAGAACCTACGGACTTGATTGTAAACCTATTATGCTGGAATTTAATCAATGTAACAATTTCGGCTAAGATTAATAAGTTTATTTGCAAAAAAATTCAAAGAAAGTCGTTAACAATAACATCCCTAAGTTTTGCGTAATAAAGAGTTTTGGTTATCATAAGGTAAGAACCCATTCCGTGTTTATGTACGACGTGGTCTTATGAGATACGTTTTGTTTTCAAAACATCGTACTTTGAGTTCTTACACCAGTCCTATGACTTACCCAGAGGTTTTTCCCCTTTAAAGTCTGGGTGCCCTAATTTTCGGGCAGCCGTGTAGTCAGGATACCATAGGAGCATTATGGAGCATGTTGGGGAGCATTTTGGAGAAGTCTTTTGGTGCTATGAAGCTGAAGTACCTTATGTAGATATCTACCCATTTTCCGATGTGTTATGTAGTATGTATTTTCCAGCATATGTACGAATATATAGTTATAACTATCCTACTAGATATGTATCTAACTCTGATCATTTATGTATAATTAAAGTGTTAAATGCGACATGAGATTCTATTATTGTGTTATCTTCTACCTTTATTTTCTTTTGCACCCCTGATAATCTGCCTCCCCGACACATGGATTTATGACTGGTGAATACCGTGGATGTATTATGTCGATTTCTGAGGGTCGAGGAGATGGGTCGTCACATGTGTTATCAGAGCCGAAGGTTAAGCGAGAACCTTGGCTCTGTTGGGGTATGACTCATTAGAGATAGGGTTAGTAACACCTTAGAATGAGCTTAGTCTGAGAGAGCGCAAAATTAAAACGTTTAACTTAAATTAGTATATTCATACTTTATAGCATTCCCTAAGTTATCTCCTCTATATATATCCTAAAGATCTTTTTCTTACTATATACAGATAGTAGAAAATGAGTGAAAGAAGAGTACAAGGTAGGAAGGAAGTAACACAACAAATATCAAACTTCCACAACTACAGTAGTTGAGGAAGTAGTAGTTCCGGTATAGCCCCAAATTACTTTGCAACTTTATGCAAGAACTACACCATGGTAAACCTTTCAAAGGAACAGAAACCATCATTTGTGATGACCCGCCCTTCTTGACCCTCGAAAATCGACACAAAATACTTCACACCATAATATGCCGACGATCAAGTGCCGGAAAAGATAGATTGTTAAGAGAAAGAAAGAAGATAGAAGAAAGAAGGAACTAAACAATAACAGAATTTCACAATCGCAGCCTAACAAAATATAATATATAATATCAGATCTTTACACAAAATGAAAACTATATCTGTTTTATATAATACATCTTCAAAGTACCTCAACAAACAACAATTACCAGCCTGACAATTTCAAACGAGCGCAGCAGCGGATATAAACAAGTACAGATAATACGTCTTGGACCCCAGCTCCTCTCCTGCTCCATAGCATCATATCCTGAACATAGAATACTCGATCTGACCCGAGCATTATAATAAAATAACACCCGAGTCAGTCTGGAATACCAGCTGATAATGTTACACCTAAATTGATTATTAAAGTTTCAAAAATCCTTTTGAAAACAAAAGCATCTCGTAAGACCACGCCACAAATAAATATGTCGGGTTTTTACCTTACGATAGCTAAAACACTTTTTATAAAAATACTCCGATATTATGATAGGGTCTATATACAAATACTTATTAAAATAGCCGAAATAGTTACATCTATTAAATTCCAGCTACTAGCCACAATCGTGGGTAATACAAACAAAAATCGTAAAAGGCTCATAGGGAGAATGGATTTCCAACTAATGACCAGACACTGGGGTACCACCTGTCACAGTACGTGGCCTAGATCACCGTACCGACGACCACTCCCGATCCCCTGCAACACAATGCCGGGACTACCCCTTACTGGATAATCCCGAGTAAGATCACCCCACGGTTGGGATCAGCAACCGCACCACTAAGCCGAAATAAAAGGGACATCTAGACAGGGATGACCTCACCCTGAAATGGGTGCTACCCACCTAGCTTTGCTGCATAACCCCTGATTTTCAGTCATTGCCGATTGATGAGCTTGAGGCTAAGCGTTACCTTTTTAGAAAGTTTCACTTAGAATGCCCATCGTCCACCTAACAATGTTCCGAAAGCATTGATCCATACAAGTCCGTCCCGGGTTCGAACGGAACCGAATGCACTACTCCTACTACATCCATTTTGGAAATATCCTCTGGATTAGTAGCGACTAGCCCTTGCACTTCACTGCTCCATCTTCGACTTCGAACTCGTCGTCCTTATGAAAACGTACAAACCGGATCGAAGTGGTTTTCGAGAATTTAATCCCGATCCCGGTCTCTTCGAAACGATCAACGCATTGGCCAATGTTGATAGTCGGTGATTTAACTATCAATTAACGTCCATAAGCATTCATCACACAATAAATAATTTCCCACATTATTTATTTTCCTCAAAATACTTTTGCAAGATATATTTCTATTTTCAAACTCTTTTAGAAACAGTTTTCAAACCCAACTCTTCTCATGGAGTAAATTCCCAAATCTTTAGTTCCTCTGAAACATCCAAGTACCCATACTTAAGATTTAGAATAATTTAAAGTCTTTATTCTTGAAAATACATTAAAACATTTATATTAAAAATTCTTACATACTTAATTTAAAATATAAATATATACTTTTAAAAATATTTCGAATAAAACTGCTTTATAAAATATAAACTATTTTCTTCAAAATAAAGTTAGGTCATACTAAATTTTAAAATAAAGCTATGAAATCCTATACAAATTTCAAATAAACTTTGATTAATTATCTTTAAAATAAAACCATTTTACAAAGGATAAATATTAATAATATTCTTTAAAACATAATACTAATTACCCCTTTAAAATTATTACTTCTATAACTAATTTGATAAATGTTCACTTTTTAAAATTCTTACAACTTAAATAATTTCTTTAAACCATTCTTTAATACGATTTCAAAACTTCTAACTTTTTCAAAAATCAGTTTTAAAAGCATACATGGCTTTTCAGGGAAATACACTTCCATTTTAGGATAACCCAAAGAATCCTTTTTATAAATCCTACTCGATTTACCCCAATTCAATTTTACGTTCATCCCGTAAATACCCTTTCGCACTTTAAAAATAAACTCCTTTTATTTTTAAACACGTTGCTATTTCCTGGAAATCACTTTCAAAATGTACTTAAAGTATTTAAAATAAGATTACTAAATTCTTTATTCAAATTGTACTTTTGAAAATCTACAAAAGTTCCTTAAGTAATTTAATCAAAAATATTCTTTTTATATGAGATTATTATCAAATGTTCATATTTAATTCCCTTTAGAAACATAATTCTAATTTACCGTTTAAATAATTAAATACCATAATTACTTAAACAAATATTTGCTTCCACTTGAAAACAATTAATAATAATAATAATTTTCTAAAAATTTCAAAAACACCTTTGCAAAACTTTCTAGTTTAGACTTCGAAAATATTTCTTTGAAACATGCCTGGTTCCCAGGGAGAAATACACTTCCCATTCTTCTAAAATAAATCTCGCTATTATTTTTAAAATAACTTACATTTTAAAACACTTCAAATTTCAGCCAATTCTTTTGAATTTAATTCCCTTAAATTCATTACTCAAAATTTTCCCCTTTCTATTCTCTTTTAATTCCAATTTTTTTTATTTATATTTTAAAATTCCAAATTATATTTATCCAATCATTACACAACAAAATTTAATTTCCAAATCAATCTATCACAAGATATTAACAAATCACAGAATATAAATAAAATTCCTATTTGTGAGAAATCCAGTTGGATCCCTCCGACCTGTTTCCCTGCATCCACAGATATTAGCACAACCAATAAATATCGATTCAATCTGATAATAATTAGCATATTCATCTAAACAACCTGTTAACCCTGCCTCGGTTCATAGACTGCTGACCCAAGTGATGCCGACCTAAGGCGTGAAGGGATGTCGATCTAACAAGGCATAACAATCTAAAAGCTAACAGGGGGATACCGACCTAAGAGTTAAAGTAATGCCGACTTAAGGCTTAAAGAGGTTCCGACCTAGGACTTACGAAGGGGTACCGACCTAGTATCTTAATATGGGAGACCGACTTAACTGCATAAGGCAGAAAAGGGTTGCCGACCTAAAAGTCTAAATAGGTTGCCGACCTAAGGTTTAAGTAGGTCGCCGACCCAAGGTTCGAATCAGTTGCCGACCTAAAGCTTAAAGGAGGTTTGCCGACCTAATGATCAGTAGTGAGTTCTGACCCAGCATGTGTGCCGACCTACCTACCCAATTTGGTGGCCGACTTAAGTATCAAAAAGCATACCGGTTCATACTTGAGTCGTTAACTCGGTAACGACCTAGGACTTGGGTCATAACAGTTAGCTCATAACACGTTAACATGTGTTTTCTGCTTAAGCCGTAGACTGGGCATAATAGATTGGCGCCGACCCATGACTTAGTCTAACCCGGAGCCGACTCATGGTCTAACTTAACTCGGCAGCTACCTACAATTTTACATCGAAGGCCTCTATAAATAGGTGACCACCTCCAACACTTAAAGGACTTTTTGGGGGGGGGGAGTTGATCAATTTCAAGCGCCATTACTCTGCCGAATTCCAGACTGCTTCAACACTAGAAGCTTTTGAGATCCAACAAACTCCTAAAAGAACTCCATAAAGAAATCATCTACGTTCACCATGGATTTGAAGATGATTGTCAACATCAAAGCTTGAGCTACTTGTTCTACATATCCCATCACTTGAAGTGTGTTGTAATTGAGAGATTTTGTAAAGAATTGTAATCAAACTTGAGATAAGAAGATTAAAGTGGACGTAGGCTCAATTATAAGCCGAACCACTATAAATACTGTGTCTCTTACTGTTTTTCTACATACTTTCTGCTTATTTCTGATTCCCATACGAACGGGTGGTGCTTTCACAATCACATTCTATACACCAGGGTGTCAGCGTTTAAATTTGAGCGTTAACATTTTGGTGCTTTCACTGAGAATTGAACTCAGGAGATCTACCATCATTGCTTCAGAAAGATTTGTAGATAAAGTTTCTTTAAGAACCAGAAGTCTATCCGAAATCATGGCTCCTGGAAGGAAAAGTAAATCTGTGAGATCTGCAAACGCTCAAGAGGGAACCTCCGCTTCCCCAACACCAAATCAAGCCACTCCAACTGTCGGGGTTACGAAAGCAGAGTTGGATGCCGCAATTTTGGGGTTGAACAGACAGATACATGCTCAAAATGTGCAAATGGAAGCCCAGAATGCCCAAAACGCCTTAATCCTGAATAAGTTGAACGATTTGCTCGGGGCAAACCGTCAATCAACAGCTAATGAAAGGAATTTTGCTGGTAATATTCATGAAACTGAAGAAAGGAATGTTTCCGAAAGGGACACTAACCCCGCTGAGCAAATACTCCCTGAGGTAGGTGGATCTAGGGCTCGCAATGATGAAGAATATCTCTCTGGAATGGTTCGCCAAATTATGAAGGAGAGCATGCAAAGAGTCGAAGATCAGAAAGAATGGGGCTTTGCTCCAAGCAAGACTCCATTTACTGAAAAAATTCTAAAGGCTGAATTCCCACGAAAATTTGCTCCTCCAACTATCCCAGCTTATAGGGGGACAAGTGATCCAAACGAATTTCTGTACAAATATGATTGGCATATGACGGGTGCCCGAGCCTCAGATGAAGTAAAATGCAGATATTTCCCCGTATATTTGGAAGGCGTAGCTCTGCTTTGGTTCACAAAGCTACCTGTCCGGTCCATCGATCAGTTTTCAGACCTAACCAGGAAATTTAAAGAGCAATTTAGGCTATATGCTTCAAAGGCCAAAGACATCATGTCGTTATCTGGTTTGGAGCAGAATCCGGGGGAAACTATCAAGTCTTTCTTAAATCGCTTTAATATAGCGTTAGCTGAGGTGGATAATGCGGAACCTCGCATGGTCTTGACCTATTTGATGAGGGCCATAGATAAATCTAGTGAGTTTGGAAGATGGTTGAATATGAAGGAACCAAGCTCTCTCGAAAAGTTCTACAAGAAAGCAGACGAGTTCATGCGTCTGGAGAGCCGCCCTGTATCGACAAAAGCAGCATTGGAAAAGGTTGAAGCTAACGCCAATGCTCCACGCAAAAATGAGTCTGTGGGACAGAAGAGGGAGAACAACAATGGAAAACAACAGAATAATCAGAAGAAGCATAGATCCTTCAAGCCATCAGAATACACACCTTTGTCAGATACTCCAGAACGAATCTACCTGGCTACCAAAGATTCTATCAATTATCCTAAACCCCCAGTCTTGAGAACCGGGAAAAAAGCCGTGCAAAGTGGGAGGTTCTGTCGCTTCCATAATCAGCCCGGTCATGATACTGATGACTGCCGCCAATTGAAGAATCTAATTGAAGAATTGTTAAGGGAAAATAAGCTACCGCAATTTGTGAAGAAGAATGATAATAATAATCCTGCTTCGTCAAACCAGGGGCAGCAAACTCCTGCTCATCAATCTGGGACTAATGGCAAGGACGCAGGTTTTGAGTCTGGAAGGCCTGTTATCAATATCATTACAGGAGGACCTCACCCAGCGGGCAAAAGCTGGGGTGAGATGGAAAGGTATTCCCGGGCCTTGAAATATGCACCGGGGGAAGAAAATGTTTTTGTTCTGGAGGACACCACGCCTTTGAAGCAACGAAAGACATTCAATGATGACATTGTATTCAAAACCAGGGATTCCATCGGTATTGAAGCCCCGACCTTGGATCCTTTGGTCATCTCGGCCGGCATTGGGCCAGCCATCGTCAGAAGGATTCTTATCGACAGCGGCGCATCCTGTAATATCCTCTTTAAGAAAACCTTCGACCAGATGAAAATTCCTATGGTTGAAGTGCAGGCATCATCGCAAAAAATTGCTGGCTTCGCCGGGGAGCCGAAGCAACCAGTAGGAACCATTGACTTGCTTGTGGAACTCGGGGAAGGAGAAAGAAAAGTAGTTCGCAAGCAAACTTTTGTGATAGTAGATGAATTTTCTGCTTATAATGCTTTCTTTGGTCGTCCTACTCCTGCAGCGTTCAAAGCTGTCCTTGCCCCATGGTGTCTTACTATTAAATTCCCTACAGACAATGGAGTAGGAGTTATTAAAGGAGACCAGAACGCTGGGCGAGAATGTTATATGACAGAGCTGCGAGAAACAAGGAAGAGAGAGATGGGAAAAGATGCGGCAACCCCAATCCGCATCAAAACACCAACCCTATAGCAACTACAGGGCGGACCCTGCACTGGTGAGCATAGCGGGGCACGAAAAGAGATGGATCCTAGAAAGGCCAGTGCGGGGGAGAATAGAGTGGTACCAGCAGAAACGACGGTACCGGTGCCCGTTGATCTGAAGGACCCAAACAAGGTGCTAAATGTGGGTTCACAACTCAACGCGTCAGTTCAGAATGCCTTGATATCTTTTTTGAAAGCAAATCTGGATGTTTTCGCTTGGACCCATGCCGATATGTGCGGAATATCCCCAGAAGTTGCGGTACATGCTCTGAATATTGACCCAAAATTCACGCCCGTAAAACAGAAAAGAAGGATCCAAGGTCCAGAAAGGTCAACAGCATTGAAAGAGGAAGTTGATCGGCTCATGGAGAATAACTTCATCAGAGAATCTACCTATCCAAATTGGGTTTCAAATCCAGTGCTGGTTAAGAAAGCCAACGGTAAATGGAGAGTGTGCATCGACTTTTCAGATCTAAACAAAGCCTGTCCCAAAGACTGCTTCCCATTACCCAGGATCGATCAACTGGTAGATGGAACAGCGGGTCATGAATTGTTGTCTTTTATGGATGCCTACTCCGGATATAATCAGATCATGATGCATGAGCCAGATCAGGAGGACACAAGCTTTATCACCGATGTCGGTCTCTACTGTTACAGAGTTATGCCCTTCGGGTTGAAGAATGCGGGGGCAACATACCAAAGACTGGTCAATGCTATGTTCAAACCGCAGTTAGGAAAGACTATGGAAGTTTACATTGATGACATGCTAGTAAAATCTAAGAAAGCAGTGGATCACATCGAACACTTAGCAGAAATGTTCGCAATCCTCCGAAGATACGGAATGAAGCTTAACCCTTTAAAATGTTCATTCGGGGTGGAATCCGGGAAGTTCTTGGGTTTCATCGTGAGCGCTAGGGGCATTGAAGCTAGCCCAGCTCAAATCACTGCCTTAAAAGAAGTCAAAGCTCCTAAAACAAAGAGGGAATTGCAAAGTCTCAATGGAAAAGTTGCCGCCTTAAGTCGGTTCATATCCAAAGCTACTGATAAATGCATTCCATTCTTCGACGCTCTAAAGAAAGGAAAGAAAAACTTTGACTGGACTCCCGAATGCCAGAAAGCTTTTGAAGAATTGATTCAACATATGGAAACGCCTCCAATACTTTCTAGGCCAGGCGATGGCGAGGATCTTCTTATATACTTGGCAGTTTCATCTCATGCTTTAAGTGCAGCGCTGGTACGGGAAGACAAAAGAATTCAACATCCAGTTTACTATATCAGCAAAAGACTCACTGGGGCAGAAATGAATTACTCCAAGTTGGAAAAACTCGCCTATTGTCTATTGATTGCCTCAAGAAAGTTGAGGCAATATTTCCAGGCTCATCCTATCAAAGTCCTCACTGATCAACCTTTAAAGCAAGTCCTGTTTCGCCCTGAGACTTCGGGCCGCCTCCTAAAGTGGAATATTGAACTGAGTCAATATGACCTCACTTATCATCCCAGAAAAGCGATCAACGGACAAGCTTTGGCAGATTTTATCGCAGAATTTACAGACAAGGGTAGCAGCGAGGAAGAAACAATCGAGAACTCCCCAATCCAATGGAAGTTATTTGTAGATGGCGCAAGAAACGATTACTGTTCAGGTGCTGGAATTGTTTTTGAAACTCCTGAAGGCCGGTCTTTATGCTATGCACTAAGATTAGAATTTCCTTCAACAAACAATGAAGCAGAATATGAAGCTCTGATTGCTGGTTTGAAGATTGCTAAAGAACTAAACATTCGAGCATTACAGATCTTCAGTGATTCTCAGCTTATAGTATGCCAAGTCAAGAAGGAGTTTCAAACGAAAGGAGGAAATCTGCCCGCTTATGTGTCAAAGGCTTGGGAACTTTTATGTGAATTCGACCATTACACGATAAGTCATATTCCTCGAGAAGAAAACATGAAAGCAGATTCTCTCGCAAAATACTCAAGTTCTAGCGAAGCCCAATCCTTGGGATTAGTTCCAGTGGAAGTTTTGTCAAATCCAAGCATTGATGAAATGGATATCGATTGGATCATGAGTGTGTCACAAGAGCAAGAATCATGGATGACTCCAATAACAAAGTATCTACTCAATGGCTCTTTACCAGAAAACTCTAAAGAACGACAGAAGCTACTGAGAAAAGCCTCACGATACATAATCCAGGATGGTCAATTATACAGACGAGGATTCTCAATGCCACTACTTCGATGTGTATCCAAAGAAGAAGCCAAAATAATCCTATCAGAGGTACATGGAGGAGAATGTGGGGATCATTCAGGTGGTCAAACTTTAGCAAAGAAAATTCTCCGATATGGATATTTTTGGCCAGAAATTAATCGAGATGCTGCAGATTACTCTCGAAAATGTGACAGATGTCAAAGATTTGCCAAAATTCCTAGAGCACCTTCTACTGAACTCACACAGATGATCAGTCCGTGGCCATTCGCAATTTGGGGAATGGATCTCATTGGGCCGCTACCAATCGCCAAATCTGGAATCAAATATGCCATTGTTGCTGTAGATTATTTCACTAAATGGGCTGAAGCTGAACCATTGGCAACCATCACCTCCAAAAAGATGATAAATTTTGTAACTAAGAATATTATTTGCAGATACGGTGTGCCTCAAAAGATAATTACAGATAATGGTACTCAATTTGAAAGTGAAGAATTCGAAGATTTTTGCAAGCGATTCAAAATCCTGAAAAGCTTCTCAGCAGTGGCTCATCCGCAGACAAACGGGCAAGTGGAAGCAGTAAATAAAATTATCAAGTCAACCATCAAAAAGCAACTTGAAAGAGCAAAGGGTGGTTCGGTCGATAAGCTACCACTAGCACTATGGGCATATAGAACTACCCACAAAACTGCAACTGGGCATACTCCGTTTTCATTAGCATACGGGTCAGAAGCAATGATTCCGGTAGAAACAGAGATCCCTTCACATAGAAGAATCCACTTCAATCAAATGGAAAATGAAAAATTGCAATCTGAAGCACTAGATCTTCTTGATGAGAAAAGAGAAGAGGCTGAACTCAGAGTTGCAGCTCATCAACAAAGAATAGCCAGACATTTCAATTCTAAAGTTCGCCAACGCAGCTTTGGAATCGGAGATCTAGTCCTGAAAAGAATTATGATCGCGACAGGTGTGTTTGGGCCCAATTGGGAAGGACCGTATGTGATAAGTCAGAAGCTTCTTGACGGCACATTCAAACTCACTACTGTTGAAGGAGATCAAATTCCAAGGGCATGGAACAGCAATCACTTGCGTCCATATTTTACTTGAAATTTTTGTTGAAATATTGTAAAAAGAATTATGAATGTATGATTCTTGTAATTGAAAGCAATTGTAAAACTGATGCAAGTGAATAATGAATGAATATAAAGTGGATGTAGGCCCAGATTTTTGGCCGAACCACTATAAATCTTGTGTTCCTTACTTTTATTACATGTTTGCTTTATTTTCGATATAAAAAGTACATAGAATGTATTGCTAAAATGTCGATTTAAATTTTTGCAGACAATGGAAATAAAACTTGCACATAATAAGACCGAGCAATTCACTCCATCATTCAACAAACAAATTTCAAGTCACAAAGACCCCAAATTCAGATCCTAGATAGGAAATACTTCAATTGAACGGCTAATGATTTCGTAGAAACGAGCCCTTGCTAATAAATTGAGATTGTTTAAACAAACATCCAATTAAGAAGCTAGTGCCCGTTCTCACGAACTTGCCTGTCAATGAAGTACACTTCCTTGGATTAAACAAGCTACTTGCAAGAAAAGGGGAATGAAAACTTGAAAAAAAAAAAAGAGAAGAGAAAAGGAGTTAAAGTACCCTTCAGAGGTCCGCTTTGCTACATAAAAGAAATCACTCGGCAAAAAAGAAAATGTACTTAAGCAAAAAGAAAGAAGTGATTTCTTCAAAGGACAAAGCGAGTAGAAACTCATACGAAGGGGGTTGTACTCTACAAGAATTCTTTTTAAAAATAAAAATAAAATAATTATTCTTTAGCAAATAAGAGTGCAAGTCCCCTCGAAGTATAGAATATTGCAGCAAACTTATGGAATGGGGGCAATATAGTATAATTACACACGATATGGTATAACGAAACCAGCAAAAGGTAACGCTCAAGTAACATACCATAAGCTCGCTGCAATATCAAATAAACTCATGCCAAAACGAATAACAAATGTATTCTCTAATTCAAACAAAAGTTTGTACAAACGAAGAATCATTTTATTCAATTATAGTGCAGGTACAGGTTTCAAAATAAAGAAAGGCGGGGGCCGGTACCCGCACAATTCTCGGCCAGTACATGCAAAACACAAAAAAAAAAAAAAAAAAACTAGAAACTGAAGATTTTCACTTCTTTTTGCTGCCTTTAGACCCTTTACCCGGCCGGATGATCAGCTTTTCAGGGCGGTCAGTGGGCATAAGGGAAGTAGGAGAGGAAGGCGCAACCGGTCCAGCTTTCAGCTCCTCTTCAGTGGTGGTGACTATCTTCCCCTTCCTCTTTGGTGTCCCACGCTTCTTTCTCCTTTTTGAGGAAGACTCACTCCCTGGAGTGACAAGTTTAGATAGAACAATGTCGTCAGAGGGAGTTCGCTCCGGAGATGTGTCACCTCCCTCAGGCCTTTCATCTTTCTGCTCTTGTGAAGCGATGGGATCATCCAAGCCGTGAAGAGCCTCTATTTGTTCTTCCTGTGATCCAGGTTGCGAGGCAGAAGGAGGCGCCACTTGAAGAGATGGAGGAAGGATAACCGGGGGAGAAGAAGCTTGAGTTTGGCTCGGTGCTTTCACTACAAAGGAGAAAAAACTTAAAATATCAGTATCTTTCGAAAAGAGAGGGGATGACGGCTCGTCAAAAGTCGGGAATTCATTGACATTTGAAGAATAATCAAAAGTCGGGAATTCATTGACATTCGAAAAATAATCAAGAAGATCGTCAAGTTCACAAGGAGCAAACGAGCAGTTCACCACTTGGGCTGGTCCGGTGTCAAGTTTACCTGGGGCAGTTGGATCTCTGATGCTGATTTCATATCGCTGCGCTTCGTTGCTTTCACCGCCTTCATCCCCGCCTTGTGCACTTGTAGTTTCACTTACTATCTTAGTCGCAGGCGGAGTGTAGGAGCTAGAACCCGTGATGTCAACCACGGGAGAAACTGGAGGTTGGACAGAGGGAGTAAGTGGTAATTCCTTTCCAGAATGTTCCTCTTCCGCCATTCCAGCTCTCATCCTGGCAAGTTGTTCTTGCCCCTTCACAAGAGCAGCGCGAGCTTCCTCATCCAGGTAACGCGCCTCAAAATCTTCATCGCCATACCCGGCGTCTTTAAACATGCTAAGAGCAGCTTCCCACACCTCGGCCAGGGTGATTTCATATTTAGGACCAAGAAAAGAGAGGCTGCCGCGTCCCAAGACACAGTGTACATAAAAATCGAATAAAGTCGAATTGATGTCGGTTTCCATGGTCTGAACAGTTTCTTCGGCTGCAATCTTACCAGCCATGGCCTCATCTCGATCTTTTTCGGTCTGAGCAAGTTGGGCTTTTAGCGCTTCAATCTCCATGTCCCGGGCGCTCAGTTTATTCTGCAACTGGGTGACATCAGTGCGGTGGTTCTCTACAGCTTGCTCTAGCCTCTCAGCTTTAGCTTCGGCGTCCCTCTGGCTGGCGTGCGCATCTCGCACTTGTTTTTGCAATACCTCTTCTCTTTGGGTGTAAGTATTAGTAGAAGAGGCAAGATCATCTTTGAGCTGCTTTACTTCGGCTTCGAGTTTTTCATTGTATTCGGCTATCTCCTTCATCTCAACGTTGTGTTGATCAAGAATCTTCTGCCATTCTGATTTATCATTTTCCATGGTCAGCATTGCTTCGATGTTAGCCCGATTAACTCTTTGAAGTTCATCAACAAGCTTTTGCCATCCAGACATTCTATCAATATCAAGCCTGACAGCATCGAGATTTCTGTACATGGCTTCTTTGTCGATGGGGACCAAATCAAGGTCGAAGCGTACCCCCCTCAAACACCAGTTCGGGAATCGGCTCTGCAAAGTCGGGGGGCCCCTTTCAACATGGTATGAAGGCCTGTTGAGGAGTGTTTGAATGGCACTTCCTTCAAGAGCAGGAGATTTGGAAGGGATGTCAATAGAAACTGAGGCGCCAGGTCTCTCAGATGTCACAGGCGCGTGCTCCTCGCCAAGTTTGGTCCGCTTTCTCGAATCCTCAATATGGCTCTTCCCCCTATCATCATGCATTTTACGTTTATGGGAATCATCACCCCTTGGGAAGGATTCGTATCGCGTGCCTGCTCCCTCGTGGCGTTCTTCATACTTTCTCCTCTCTTCAGCTTTTCGCGCAGCTCTCTGCTCATTGGTCTCTCTGGAATCGGTATAGTATTGCTTGTAATCATAGCTGCCACGCCCTCCATAGCGTCGAAAGTCTTTGTAATAAGAACCGCTGCCGCTGCGCCCCATAGAGGAATCTGAAAGGCAAAAATAACAAGTCTTAAAAACTTCCAGAGAAAAAAAGTTAAATGTGAACAAATGCCAAAAAATCCTAAGTGTTGTGTGATGTGCAAGCTATACGCATTAAGCTACAAACCACTCTTTGGTGTAGAGGTGACGATAGCTTGGGTATGAGGAGTTGATGTTTGTGCTGGTGTTTGTCGAAGAAGGGACGTCGCCTCAATTACAGGAGAGATAGTTTTGGATACGTCATCTCTAAAAAGCTCCTGTGAAGTCACTATTATGTCACTCAACCCCTCATAAACATCGTCACCATCATGCTTGGTGGGACTTGTTTTCTCAATTCCCACATCAGCTAATCCCCCGAGAGGCTGTGAAGGTTCTTCTTCTTCCTCGATCGGGGCAAGCGCCGTCTTACTAGATGACCCCATAATGTCGGTAGGAGTGGAACACTTCACCAATGAAGCTTTAATATTAGACTCTTTTGATGTGAGTTGTTCGACAGTAACGAGGGCATCCGATGCTTTAGCCGGGGAATCGGGAACTTCAGTCGGAGCTTCACAAAGCTGAGTATAGCGAGAAGGGTGAAGAAGCCCGTATTGATGTAAAAAGTCGTCTCTCAGCAAAAACTTGATACTTCTCTCTTCTGCGGCTACAGCGCTCAATCTATCAAAAGTCTGCCTATGTATTGGATCTCTAGAGGGAAGGGGAAGTGCTGAAAAGAGCAAAGAATGAGATTAGCAATTTGGACCCCGAAAAGAATTAAGAAAGAAAATGGAAAGACGGAAACAAATGATCTTACTTCCTACTCTCCAAGAAGCATAAAACTCTGGGGGACTGCGGGCAAAGAAAAATTGGTTTAAAAATCCGTGGACACTTTCAGTAAGATCAAGAATAAGCTTGCGGTTTCTTGCACTTCTCACAATGATAAGAGAAGGATGGTCTTTGCTCTTTGCAAACGAGCATAAGTAGCGAATTTCTTCGAAGCTCGGCAAGCGATCAAGATTTCTTCTGAACAGAACACCCAACCCCATCAGGATAGCGTAACCGTTAGGATGAAGTTGGGACGGAGAAATTGACATCTGAAGAAGAAGAATTCGAAGAAAGTCATTGAAAGGTGGGATCGCCCCACTTAAGCACATTTGACGATTAATCGCAACAAAACCATAGGGAGGTCTGTCAGCAGTGTCATTCGGTCCAGGAAGTATGACATCATCTTCAGCAAAGCCGAATTGAGTACGCAACTGAATAAACGTTCTCAAAGATAGAATAGTCGAAGTTCTTTCCGGAGGATTCTCTATGGGAACAGCTATCGGGAAAGTTTCTTCTTCTTGACTGGCCACTTCTTCTCCTCGAGGGGAAGTCATTCTACACAAGCAACTGGATATTCAAATATGAAGGTGCACGTTTCCTAAAGTGTGTGAAGTGTTGTGTAAAATCAATTAAGCAGTAAACAAATATAACTGGATTGAAAACTAGCAAGCATTTGTTAGTTATAAAATTCAGGGATTATTGTTTTAAGTCTAAATATTCAAGTAAGATGTTGATGCAGATAAATCAGTTCAAATCATTGATACTTTGCATTAATATTTTACTATAATCAATTAATTTACAACATTTCATGCAATATATTCATGTCTCTTATCTTGTCTTGACTAATCTGTCATTTGAAATGGGCAGTCAATGGCAGTATATGCGCCTTGGTTTTCTTTGTTTGTTTGTTATTCTCAACAGGTTTACAGCTTAAAAGTGAGAATGATCTGTAAAGTAACACAATGAAATTCAAGCAAACTTGAAGTTAGGCCAGTTCAAAATGTTCAAAATATAGGCAACTTAGTTCGGAAGTCCAAGTCAGAATACTTAAAGTAGGCCTATGCTCCTAAATGACAATACGCCCAGAGCCTAAGAACTAACTCGGCTACGGTTTAAAACTCTTTTGCAAGATGAAGCTAAGTAGGTAGCGGGTCAAGGTCTAGATGGTTTAACTTGGCAACTCGTTCACTAGGTCGCAAGCTCTGGTTCGAAAGGCAGGAATTTCTCAAGTGTTAGTTCGGTCACGACTCAAGCTTTAAGGTTCGAATCGGTAAACTTCTTTCTGGCATTATCTCGGCCACGATTTAAGGATTGAATCGGCCAAAAGCTAAGTCGCCTGAAATCAACGGGTCGCATCAAAATCAATACTTCGACCCACTCAAACCGTTAGCTACCCCCTCGAATCAAAAAACCCACACTTCATTCCTATTAGTTCATACTTTCAGATCATCCATTGCACCAATTCAAAACCTCTGCAAATTCAAAACCTTGCAATTCTAGCACACATCAAAATCCACTAGCCTGAATCAGTGAACCATCTTCATCGTTTCATCGGTCAGTTAAAATCGAACCTAGCAACCTAAACTCCATCAGCCGTGGATGTAATAGGATTCGCGATAAAGCGTCATGTCAGGAAGCGATTAGATGGCGAAATTCACGAACTGACAGTGATCTATAATCGAAGAAGAGGATTCACTTACGCAATGGATAGCAGAGGATGTCAGTGATTAATTGGAATCGAATCGCCTTTTGAAGCTTGAAAAAATCTTTAATGGCAGAAGCAAGGGAGTAAGTAAAGCTAAAAAGAGAAGAGAACGAATACTTTATACAGGAGGAAGAAACTGAAGCGCCGACTTGTTGATCTAACTGATTAGATCGTGTCCGACCTAACAAGTGTACCGACCTAATGGAGGACGAGATAAAGGATATCGAAGCATACGACCAAAGCATTAGGCGTATACTTCGAGGGGCAAATGTTAACCCTGCCTCGGTTCATAGACTGCTGACCCAAGTGATGCCGACCTAAGGCGTGAAGGGATGTCGATCTAACAAGGCATAACAATCTAAAAGCTAACAGGGGGATACCGACCTAAGAGTTAAAGTAATGCCGACTTAAGGCTTAAAGAGGTTCCGACCTAGGACTTACGAAGGGGTACCGACCTGTATCTTAATATGGGAGACCGACTTAACTGCATAAGGCAGAAAAGGGTTGCCGACCTAAAAGTCTAAATAGGTTGCCGACCTAAGGTTTAAGTAGGTCGCCGACCCAAGGTTCGAATCAGTTGCCGACCTAAAGCTTAAAGGAGGTTTGCCGACTTAATGATCAGTAGTGAGTTCTGACCCAGCATGTGTGCCGACCTACCTACCCAATTTGGTGGCCGACTTAAGTATCAAAAAGCATACCGGTTCATACTTGAGTCGTTAACTCGGTAACGACCTAGGACTTGGGTCATAACAGTTAGCTCATAACACGTTAACATGTGTTTTCTGCTTAAGCCGTAGACTGGGCATAATAGATTGGCGCCGACCCATGACTTAGTCTAACCCGGAGCCGACTCATGGTCTAACTTAACTCGGCAGCTACCTACAATTTGACATCGAAGGCCTCTATAAATAGGTGACCACCTCCAACACTTAAAGGACTTTTGGGGGGGGGGAGTTGATCAATTTCAAGCGCCATTACTCTGCCGAATTCCAGACTGCTTCAACACTAGAAGCTTTTGAGATCCAACAAACTCCTAAAAGAACTCCATAAAGAAATCATCTACGTTCACCATGGATTTGAAGATGATTGTCAACATCAAAGCTTGAGCTACTTGTTCTACATATCCCATCACTTGAAGTGTGTTGTAATTGAGAGATTTTGTAAAGAATTGTAATCAAACTTGAGATAAGAAGATTAAAGTGGACGTAGGCTCAATTATAAGCCGAACCACTATAAATACTGTGTCTCTTACTGTTTTTCTACATACTTTCTGCTTATTTCTGATTCCCATACGAACGGGTGGTGCTTTCACAATCACATTCTATACACCAGGGTGTCAGCGTTTAAATTTGAGCGTTAACACAACCAATCAAACATTTAATGGTATCCATATGCGAGCGAGATTAACTCACCATGAATTTCGACGAGCGTTCAAATTTAAATTAAATCGAATGGCGTTCGATTTAACCTAAATTTTTACTTGCTCAGAATGATCTCAGAATTGCTCCACTGCGTAGTACTCGTCGCTGCGATCCCTGCGTCGCCAGTTTCGTCGAAATCTGATAAAGTATGCACAAGTTAAAGAATTTTAAAGTTTGAAACAAATTTTAAAACAAATTTTTTTTATACCGAACAAAATTAGACACATGAACCTTCTTCCTCAAACTCGTTCGCTCCAGGACACGCACGAACCCATCGTTACCGACTAGGGCTAATTGCCGCACCATCAACTCTCCCCTCTAGCTGATCAGAGAATACCTCGACGTAGTCCATCGTGAAACGCTTCCCTAGCCAGAGTGAGGTGAAGCTCGGTTCACCATAGGCTCCAAAATCTGAGCACGTACGCACGACAAACGGAACCAGATTGCCTCTTCACATGACGATTCCAAGGAAGATCCGCCATTCAACTTGAAGCGCTCGGCGAGCTCGTCATCTTCGTAGTTGGAAATTTCTTGAATAAGTGCAAGGATTAAAAGAAAATTGAGGGAGAACTAAGGATGATTTTGGCCATTGAACGAAAACAACGACAACTGTAAAAGGAGACGAGGGTTTCGGCCCGATGCGCGTATATATATACATATAACCCAATTATTTTAATATTAAATTCATCGTTAAACAATTTTCTCAAACGATCTCCAAACAACGCGTGCCGACAGGCGATTATAAGGTTTTACCTACGTTCCAAACACAATAGATCGTGTTTCAGAAGCTAATTCGATCATATGCGTGAGTTATGGAAATAAACACTCAATTTTAAATTAAATCGATTAAAACAGTTTCTATGCGTTTTGAGCTGTCAGGGTCAAATGACAACTCCGATTGCTACAAAAATCAGAATCCGATAATAACTAACTATTACGGATCCAATGGAACTGATTTCGTCGAATTCCGAGACTGTACCCTGGAAGGCTATTTTAACTCGTCGATTAATTCGAGCAATTTCCAAAATCGTCGAAATCACTTAAAATTTCACTTTAACATTTTATTAACTCTATTATAAATTGTATAAAATTTATATTCACATTAGAAATCATTCTGATTCAGTTTAAATCAAAATCTGATTGCTTACATTATTGTAATATTAAATTCCATTATTAAATTAATATAAATAAAATTCCAACTTTAATTTATCGACTTTTGATTTCATCAAAAAGTCCAATATTATAATCCGGATCCAAATAGACTTAAAATAAATTTTAGAAACCATTTATATCCAGATTAACAAATTATTTCAATTTCAAATAGTTAATTATTATTATTCAAATTCAATTGAAATATAATATTCGAAATTATAACTCATTTTATTAATTTAACCAAAATCTTTTCATCCAAAATCCACATTTAACATTTAAAATGAATTAAATGTTCAAAATTAACGACTAGAAATTCTAGGTCGTTACATTCCTCCCCCCGTATAAAAATTGCATCCAGAAATTTGCTAAAGTATGAAAAATGCTACAACTCAATAGTAAAACCCACTTAGTGAAAATCCCAAATTCACTTTGCCTAAACCCTTTAGTTTCAAAATTAACTACTAGTTTCGATTCCTATTCCAAAATCCTTTTTATTTTGATTTTAATTTGAAATTAATTTGTCGTTAACGAAACATTTCAAAAAAAAATTCAAAATTTTCTAACTCCCAAAATTTCCGGAAAATTTTGGCGGAGTCTCCCTTGTACGGAGGAGGTTTTGCAATATCACAATAGATATGAATATATATACATCGACCCACACTGTCGGAAAACCAAATATATCACAATATATATATCATTTCCCAATTTTATTGCGTACGCGTACCTATTATTAGCATTTTAAAAGCAAGCGGCTAAATAATATTGCATATACGCGCTCGAACTCTATCTACTGCCTCCCATACCTATACTTACTTAAACAAACACATCAGTTTTCAATAATATGAGAATTTATCACCATTCTTTTCATTAAACTGGCCAAACACATCAATTGTATAATTTAAACAATTAAACCTCATAATTTAACATGGTAATCATATTTTATCAGCAATCCAAAGATTTCAATCACCATTTTAATTTCTTGACAAATCCAAACTTCATTTTTTTTCTTTAATCTCCTCGAATGATTTAAATTCAAGTTCACTTTTTACAATTCTGATTTACTACAACCAATTCATTCTCTTTCCAATATGATTAACATATGCTTTACTTACATCAATTTATTCCAATCCAATTCCAAATTGATTCACAATCAAATTCTCATTTTCAATTTGATACCTTTGCATTTCTTTTATGATCTACTTTCATTTTCATGTAAAACTACTTAATTATATTACACTTATTTCAATTGAGTCAAAACCAACTTTATTTACTTCTTCAAATCAATCCACTTTCGTTTACAACGATCTACCAATTTCTATGTAAATTTAAAGTTATCCAAGCAAGTAACGATCACTTAAGCTTATAACCATTTAAAATTAATTCCAACTTAGATTTATATTAATTTTATTTCATTCGGAATTTTTCCCAATCCTAATTATTCTTATTTCCTTGAAAATTTTAAATCAAATCCTTATTCTCACTTCAAGTTCATCATCCAACTTAAGTTTATATTAATATCATTTCATTCTGCATTATTTACAACTCATACATTCTTATTTCATCACAATAATTAATTAAAATCCTTTCACTTACATTTCAATTTTATTATCTAAATGAATTTCATTCAAGTCCCCTTATAAAGCTCGACCACAATTATTTTCCAATTTGCTTAAGTTCTTTCAATTTCACAATATTTCCATTTCTTCTTATTTTAATTTTTTTATTTTAATTTGATTTTCATCCAATCAAATTCCAATTCATTTACAAATTTTAATTCTTACTTATTCACTCCATTTTAAATTTTAATTCATCTCCCCGATTCATTCTGAATTTTATTAATAATATGACCATTTTCAATTATCTTATACCCAAACTGAATTTTACTTGCATTTTGGACCATATCCATTTTAAATTGATTTTTTATTCAATCCAATACAATTTCCTTTTAATTTAGCTTACACTAGATTCACTTCTAAACAATCCTTTTTGAATTTAGTTGAGTGGAAATTTAATTCATTCCATATCATTCTTACTTAATTTAATTTAAATTAAATTCAATTCTTTTCCCACATTTAATTCAAGTTTAACTAAATTTTATTTAGCCAACTTAAATTCATTCCACTTCCTTTACTACTTAAATACGAATTGAGTTTCATTCAATGTTATTTATGATGCAACTGAATTTTGAATTTCGATTCAATCCAAATTTAACTCAATTTCTCTTAGTCTAAGTCAAATTCAATCCGATCCAATTTATTTCTCCTTTAATATAAGTTCAAGCCTTATTTACTGACTTAAGTCCATTCACCTTTTATCTTTTATATTTTCTTCACCTTATTTCAATTTACATTCCAATTAGGATTTAAATTTTGAATTTCCCATAAAGTACCAACCATTTTATTTTGGTTTTATAATTTCCATTTCCTAATATTAAGTTCACTAACTCATTTATTTAAAAGTTTATATTGCTCATTTTAATCCATTTACATCTTATAATCACAATTCCTAATTATATGTGTGTGTGTGTGTGTGTGTGTGTGTGTGTGTGTGTGTATCGCTGAATTCTTAAGGATACAAATTTCTTTCAATTTAATTCTTTGCACGGTTTTAAATCCACAATTTCAGATTGTATGTATAACACTTAATAGCTTATAAGTACAATTCATTACACAATGACCCACAATTACAACGTCATTTTACATTTCAATTTAATCCAAATCAATTTAATTCTAAGTCCAATTTATTTAACTTATCCCAAGTTAAATTTAAATTTTCTATTCACTTTCATATGCTCAAGTTAAATTTTAATTCCAGGATTAAAATTTTCATTTCCTTCTTATTAATATCAACTTCACTTAATAAGTTCAATAGTTGATTCATTTTAACTTTACACATTATTTAAATAGAATTTTCCAGAATTGAATTACCAGGTTTTATTCCAAAATCATTTTGAAATAATAATCAACTCATACCACTTGGTATATCAAATCAAATCTCCTGATTCCAAATAACTTGTTTATACCAAAACAAATTTCCCCCTTTGGAATTTCTAAAACACCTTGTATATCAAAAAAATTTAAACAGATATCATACCCGATCACTATGAAAGCAATCCATCACTTTAGAAACTCAAAAATGAATTCTAATGATGTGGACATCATCATCAGGATTATTTTCCAGCGACTGAAGTGAGTTCAGTGCTTCCTTACTTTCACAAATTCATTTCAAAACAATTCTCATTCAAAAATACTTCCCAAAATAATACACCATCATTGCCTTCAAACACTATGGAAAACATTTCAAACATTCCCAGGATTTTAAATTCCCAAACTTTTATTTTAAATGCATTTTAAGCACTTTTCAAAATTTCCGGGATCTAAATTCTGGTTTAAATCAAATTTTAGCTATACTTTTTATTATTATTTAAACCATACTCAGATAATTCTATTTGGTTATAAACCATTTCAAATTTTAGATTCTTATATTTGATTATAATATTAACAACCAAACGTCCAAATATATATATTAATTTCAGAAATTTTTTTCTATTATATCAAAATATGATTTTGGGCAAAATTATTTTATATACCCATTTTTAAAAACAATACTATGTCGGTTTATCTTGTTTAAGAGTTTAGAAACCCCTATCGATACGGTTGTACTTCCCATACCGACCAGAATTCATAAACACTCAACCGATAAGTCAACATAGTATAAAAACAATTTTTAAATTCACTAACAAGCACGCTCTCATATCAATTAATACACTCAACTCATTATAGAGTTCTATTGACTCTGTTTAATGAGTAATTTTCCCCACAAGAGCCAAGGTTGTCGCCAGCCCTAGCTCTGATACCAAATGTGACGACCCACCCTTCTCGACCCTCGAAAATCGAAACAAAATACTCCACGGTATAATATGCCGACGATCAAGTGCCAGAAAAGATTGATTGTTAAGGGAAAGAAAGAAGATAGAAGAAAGAAGGAACTAAACAATGAAAGAATCTCACAATCGCAGTTGAACAAAATATAATATATAATATCAGATTTGTACACAAAATGAAAACTATATCTGTTTTATATAATACAACATCAGAGTATCTCAACAAACAACAATTACCAGCCTGACAATTTCAAATGAGCGCAGTTGCGGATATAAACAAGTACGGATAATACGTCTCAGACTCCATCTCCTCTCCAGCTCCATAGCATCCTATCCTGAACATAACATACTCGGTCTGACCCGAGCAATATAATAAAATAACACCCAAGTCAGTCTGGAATACCAGCTGATAAAGTTACACCCAAATTGATTATTAAAGTTTCAAAAATCCTTTAGAAAACGAAAGCACCTCGTAAGACCAGGCCACAAATAAACATGTCGGGTTTTTACCTTACGATAGCTAAAACACTGTTTATAAAAATCCTATGATATTATAATAGGGTCAATATACAAATACGTATTAAAATAGCCGAAATTGTTACATCTATTAAATTCCAGCTACTAGCCACAATCGTGGGTAATACAAACAGAACTCGTAAAAGGCTCGTAGTGAGAATGGATTTCCAACTAATGACTAGGCACTAGGGTACCACCTGTCACAGTACGTGGCCTAGATCACCGTACCGAGGACCACTGCCGATCCCCTGCAACATAAGGCCGGGACTACCCCTTACTGGATAATCCCAAGTAAGATCACCCCATGGTTGGGATCAGCAACCGCACCACTAAGCCGAGATAAAAGGGACATCTACACAGGGATGACCTCACCCTGAAATGGGTGCTACCCACCTAGCCATGCTGCATAACCCCTAATTTTCAGTCATTCCTGGTTGATGAGGCTTGAGGCCAAGTGTTACCTTTTTAGAACGTTTCACTTAGAATGCCCATCGTCCACCTGACGATGTTTCGAAAGCATTCATCCATCCAAGTCCGTCCCGGGTTCGAACGGAACCGAAGGCACTACTCCTACTACATCCATTTTGGAAATATCCTCTGGATTAGTAGCGGCTAGCCCTTGCACTTCACTGCTCCATCTTCGACTCCGAACTCGTCTTCCTCACGAAAACATAAAAACCGGATCAAGTGGTTTTCGAGAATTTAATCCCGATCCCGGTCTCTTCGAAACGATCAATGCATTGGCCAATATTGATAGTCAGTCATTTAACTATCAATTAACATCCATAAGCATCCACCACACAATAAATAGTTTCCCACATTATTTATTTTCTCAAAATACCTTTCCAAGATATATTTCTATTTTCAAACCCTTTTGGAAACAGTTTTCAAACCCAACTCTTCTCAGGGAGTAAATTCCCAAATCTCTACTTCCTCTGAAACATCCAAGTACCCATACTTAAGATTTAAACTAATATAAAGTCTTTGTTCTTGAAAATACATTAAAACATTTATATTAAAACTTTTTACATACTTAATTTAAAATATACATAGTTTTAAAAATATTTCGAATAAAACTGCTTTATAAAATATAAACTATTTCTTCAAAATAAAGTTAAGTCATACTAAATTTTAAAATAAAGCTATGAAATCCTATACAGGTTTCAAATAAACATTAATTAATTATCTTTAAAATGAAACCATTTTATAAAGTATAAATATTAATGATATTCTTTAAAACATAATACTAATTACCCCTTTAAAATTATTACTTCTATAACTAATTTGACAAATGTTCATTTTTTAAAATTCTTACAACTTAAATAATTTCTTGAAATCATTCTTTAATACGATTTCAAAACTTCTAACTTTTTCAAAAATCTGCTTTAAAAACGTACTTGGCTTTTCAGGGAAATACACTTCCATTTTAGGATAACCCAAAGAATCCTTTTTATACATCCTACCCGATTTACCCCAATTCAAGTTTACGTTCATTCCGTAAATTCCCTTTCATACTTTAAAAATAAACTCCTTTTATTTTTAAACACATTGCTATTTCCTGGAAATCACTTTCAAAATGTACTTAAAGTATTTAAAATATGATTACTAAATTCTTTATCCAAATTGTACTTCTGAAAATCTACAAAAGTTTCTTAAGTAATTTAATCAAAAATATTCTTTTTATATGAGATTATTATCAAATGTTCATATTTAATTCCATTTAGAAACATAATTCTAATTTACCTTTTAAATAATTAAATATAAAAAAAATTCTAAAATATTTTAAAAACACCTTCGCAAAACTTTCTAGTTTAGACTTCGAAAATCTTTCTTTGAAACATGCTTGGTTCCCAGAGAGAAATACACTTCCCATTCTTTTAAAATAAACCTCGCTATTATTTTTAAAACAACTTACATTTTAAATCACTTCAAATTTCTACCAATTCTCTTGAATTTAATTCCCTTAAATTCATTACTCAAAATTTTCCCCTTTCTATTCTCTTTTAATTCCAATTTATTTTATTTATATTTTAAAATTCCAAATTATACTTATCCAATCATTACACAGCACAATTTAATTTCCAAATCAATCTATCACAGGATATTAACGAAATAAATTATAGAATATAAATAAAATTCCTATTTGTGAGAAATCCAGTTGGATCCCTCCAACCTGTTTCCCTACGTCCACAGATATTAGCACAACCAATAAATATCGATTCAATTTGATAATAATTATCATATTCAGCTGAACAACCAATCAAACATTTAATGGTATCCATATGTGAGTGAGATTAACTCACCTTAAATTTCGACGAGCGTTCAAATTTAAATTAAATCGAACGGCGTTCATTTAACCTAAATTTTTACTTGCTCGGAATGATCTCAGAATTGCGCCACTGCATAGTACTCGTCACTGCGATCCCCGCGTCGCCTGTTTCGTCGAAATCTGATAACGTATGCACAAGTTAAAGAATTTTAAAGTTTGAAACAAAATTTTAAAACAATTTTTTTTATACCGAAAAAAATTAGCCGCACGAAGCTTCTTCCTCAAACTCGTTCGCTCCAGGACACGCACGAACCCATCGTCGCCGACTAGAGTTAAACGCCGCACCACCAACGCTCCCCTTTAGCTCGATCAGAGAATACCACGACGTCGTCCATCGCGACACGCTTCTCTAGCCAGAGCGAGGTGAAGCTCGGTTCGCCATAGGCTCCAAAATCAGAGCATGTACATGCAATGAACGGAACCAGATTGCCTCTTCACCGACGATTCCAAGCAAGATACACCGTTCAACTTGAAGCGCTCGGCGAGCTCGTCATCTTCGTAGTTGGAAATTTCTTGAATAAGTGCAAGGATTAAGAGAAAATTGAGGGAGAACTAAGGATGATTTCGACCATTGAATGAAAACAACGACGACTGTAAAAGGAGAGGAGGGTTTTGGCCCGATGCGCGCATATATATACATATAACCCAATTATTTTATTGTTAAATTCACCTTTAAACAATTTTCTCAAACAATCTCCAGACAACGCTTCCCAACAGGCGATTATTAAGGTTTTACCTACGTTTCGAACATAATGGAACGTGTTTCGGAAGCTAATTCGATCATATGCACGAGATACAGAAATAAACACTCAATTTTAAATTAAATCGATTAAAATAGTTTCTATGCGTTTTGAGCTGTCAGGGTCAAACGACAACTCCGATTGCTACGAAAATTGAAATCCGATAATAACTAACTATTACGGATCCAATGGAACATGTTTCGTCGAATTCCGAGACTGTACCCCTGAATGCTATTTTAACTCGTCGACTAATTCGAGCGATTTCCAAAATCGTCGAAACCGCTTAAAGTTTCACTTTTAAAATTTTATTAAGTCTATTAAATCGTATAAAATTTATGTTCACATTAGAAATCATTCTGATTCAGTTTAAATCAAAATCTGATTATTTACATTATTATAATATTAAATCCCATTATTAAATTAATATAAAAATTTCCAACTTTAATTTATCGACTTTTGATTTCATCAAAAAGTCCAATATTATAATCCGGATCCAAATAGACATAAAATAAATTTTAGAAACCATTTTCATAACCATTTATATCCAGATTCACAAATTATTTCAATTTCAAATAGTTAATTATTATTATTCAAATTCAATTAAAATATCATATTCGAAATTATAACTCACTTTATTAATTTAACCAAAATATTTTCATTCAAAATCCACATTTAACATTTAAAATGAATTAAATGTTCAAAATTAACGACTAGAAATTCTGGGTCGTTACATCATTGAAGTGCAAGCTTGGACCGCTCTTATGAAAGAATTTTCAAAGGATTGAATGTTGGAGATGAGCAGAAGAGATTTTTAGCTTCTTGGCAACTACAAGATGGAGCTCTAGTTTGGTGGGAATCTATTACTCAGAATGAGTTAGAAGATGATTTCTCATGGGAACGATTCAAAGAGGTTCTGGAGGAGCAGTATATGCCGGAAGTTGGAAAATCCCGTCTTTATCGAAATTTGATGGATTTTAAACAAGAGGAGGAGATAGCGATTGAGGAGTATGCTAACAAGTTTAACGAATTATCTCGTTTTGGCCCTGGATTGATAGATACGCACCTAAAAAAGAATGAAAAGTTTATCTTGGGAATGAAGAAGCGATACCATGTCACAATGACTGGGCATGTGAAAGCACCATTTGTAAACTTAATAGACATGGGATACAGATATGAAGCTTTGGATAAGATAGATCCGTCTGTAGTACAAGAAAGCAACAACAAAACTGAAAGAAGAGGAAGTTCAATGGCCAGAAGCCATGGCAGGGAAAACCCAAAGGAGGATCTAAAGAGAACCGCTTTAAAGACGTCACTTATAGCAATTGTAAGAAGAAAGGCCATGTGATGACCTGGAATTTTTAGGCATTTGAAATTGGAATATTTAATTGATTTTAAATATTTAAAAGTTAATTTTTAACTTGAATTCCAAATATCACTATTTATTTGATAATTAAAGTTTTGAATTTAATAATTTGAAATTGGGTAAAATGTTGAATCTGGAGTTTTAAGCCTGTTAAAAATAATTTGAAGGCTTGTTAAATTTACATTGGTAGTGCTGAGGATAATAAAAGTTTTAAAATTGAATTTAACACTGATTTGTTCAGTTTTGAAATTATATCGTTTAAATTGATATTTAAAAATAGCCTTCCGAGGCACAGTCTCGGAATTCGACGAAACCATTTCCATTGGATCCGTAATATTATATTATTATTGATTTCAATTTTCATAGTTTTTAATTTTGTGTGAGCGCACGATATATAAACGCGCTGGAATTTGAATCGAAAATTCAATATAATAATTGGGTCGAAAAGCTATCTTCTTCATACGATTGAATTAGGGCTCGAAACCTTTTCCATTGCATTCGGAATAGGGGTATAACATTATAAATGTCTAGCAACACGTCTCCATACAATATCGAGATTTTAGGATGCGAAATCGAGACAATTTAAATTTGAATATATATATATCTGATCAAAATCAAATCGCAGCCACCTTTTTGCAAAATAAAACGTACATTTCCAATGTCTTCTCCTACATGCCACCCTATCCTACTTTTTCGTTCAATCAATAATAAATGTTCTGTGTCCCTCTTTCTTTGCCAGAGAATTAAAACAAGGCAGAATCATTTACTTCCCTTTCCATTTTACAATTCAAATCGCATCTCTAAAAAAAAAAGGCAAAGCAGCCGAGAAATAAATCATGGCGCCTCCTCCTCTTTGATTTCGCTCCTCTATCACGACTCAATCGAGAGGCTTGGCGCACGAGTTCGAGCACGGCCGCGAGAGGGAAGTCGACCTAGGGTTCTAAAAAAAAGGCGGTCGCGATGAGAGCGTGCGGCGATTTGGGAGTGAAGTTCGAGTCATGGTCATCGATGGAGGCGACTACAACCTTATGCGAGTTCGATGAAGTGTTTAGAGCGAGGTCGAAGAGTGCGAGCTCGAGCTCGAGCTCGAGATTGCTTTGTCAGTGCCGATCCAGTAGCGATGGGAGGGGAAGTGGTGGCAGTCTCGAGCAGTTGCAGTGAGGTATATACCCATTCATTTTATTTAATTAAACAAATATTCATAGGTTGAAAAATATTAATAGTAAGCTGTGAAGCAGATTATTTTATTTATTTATTGATTTTTATATATAAGCAGTAAAGTTAATTGCTTCTTTATAATTATTATTTTTTTACAGGAAAGATAAACAGGAAGAAAAGTAATTAATTAGACAGTTAGATATAAAATAGTTCTGTTTTTAAATTTAAATTTGTATTATTTATTTATGAAAAGGTTAAAAATATGTACATAAATATAAAGGGAAGATTTTGAAGAAAATAGGAGTTTTTAATGAATGTGGAAGTGTATATATAAATTAGAATTTTTGAGATCCTTAAATTATTTTTATAAGTATATATAGGTAGTTTTGAAAGGAGATAAATACTTACACACGTTTTTAATTTACTAGTTATTTTAATCAATAGATTTGGTGATTAAATTGTTAAATAAATTTATTTGGTTTATTATTGTTACTAAAAGATTTTTTTTAAGCGGAATTACTGGTTTAAAAATTAAATTAAATTAAATAATTAGTAAATTAAATTTGTTAAATGGTGATAAATGATGTGGTTAATTCAAATATTAATAAATTTTATACTATTTATACAAGGTCTAAACTGTGAAGAAAACAAGTTGAGATTAGATGAGTTGCAAATCAATAACAAAGGTGAGTTTATCTCACTCTTCTGGATTTTTATTTAAATTTAAATGGTTAAATTTAAATAATTGGTTGAATGGTTGAATTGATTTGATGTGCTATATTATAGTATATACTACATCTTGGAATGATTGATTTCCCGCATTATATAGCGGATGAGACCCTATGCGCCGCATAATAGCGGATGATATTATATCAATTCCATATACCGCGATGTTACACCTCGAAGTGGAATTGGTATTGTGTTAACATCTGTGGATGCAGGAAAACAGGTTAGAGGGATCCAATTGAATTCCTGAACATTTATTTAGATTATTTAATATTCTCTGTCATGATTATTTGATCTTCTGCAATGAATTATATTGGAATATTGAATGCTATGGTTTGCTTGAATATATTCCAGTACACCGAGTTATCAAAATATATAGAATTGGATTTTGAAAAGAAAATAAAAGAGTGAATTTGTAAGTAAAATAATTATAGAGAATCTCAATAAATCAAAGGATAAATTAGGAAAGAATAAAAGTGACTTAAAATTCTAATAAATAAATTTCGAGTATGGAAAAGGGATTTGAATAAATAGAGAAATAATGAATTTTAAACCTTAAGTGACATTATTTAAAGGAATAAAGAATTTATTTTAAAATCCAAGCTTTAAATTTATTGAAATAGATAAAGAAGGAATTATTTCAAAATGGAGTAAATTGGGAATCAATTTGGAAATTTATTCAAGTGTTTGAAATTGGAAATTTAAAGGACAAAGTGACTATGGAAATTATAAACTGGGTTAATAAAAGTGAAGTAATATATCAATGGATATTTTGGAGAATAAATTAACGTTGGGAATTTATTAAGGAAATGATAATTTCTTTTTAAATAAACAGTGATTTATTTTTAAAGGATGTGAAGAAAAGTATATTTCCCTGGATAGCCAAGTATGTTTCAAAGTAAATTTTCAAATATAAGTTAATAACTTTGATGTTGTTTTAAAAAGCATGTTCTAGGAAATTTAGTATTTCTAAATGTTTAAACTCTAAAATAGGTATTTTTCAATCTATTATCGTAGTAATTATTTAAGGTGACTTGGTATTTTGTTTTAAAAAGAGAAATTTAGTTTTATATTCTATAAAGCAGCTTTATTTTAAATATTCTTAAAATATATATTTTTAATAAAGTATTAAAGTAGTTTTTTATTTAAATATTTTAAAGCATATTTTATGATAAAGTGTTTTTAAATTGTTCTAAAATCTAAGTGTTGTACTTGGTGATTTCAGTGGAAATAGAAAATATTTGGGAAATTTATTCTGTAAAAGGAGGATAGTTTGAAACTGTTTTCAAAAAGGTTTGAAAAGTGGAAATATATCTTGCGAAGATAGTTTGAGATAAATAAATAATGAGGGAAATTATTTATTTTGTGACGGTTGTTTGTGAATGTTAATTGATAGTTAAATCACCGACTATCAATATTGGTCAACGCGCTGATCGTTTCGAAGAGACCGGGATCGGGATTAATTTCTCGAAAACCACTTCGATCCGGTTTTTGCGTTTCGTGGGAAAAACGAGTTCAGAGTTGAAGATGGAGCAATGAATTGCAAGGGCTAGTCGCTACTAATCTTGAGGATGATTCCAAAATGGATGTAGTAGGAATAGTGCCTTCGGTTCCGTTCGAACCCGGGACGGACTTGTATGGATGAATGCTTTCGGAACATTATCTGGTGGACGGTGGGCATTCTAAGTGAAACGTTCTAAAAGGTAACGCTTAGCCTCAAGCCTCATCAACCGGAAATGACTAAAAATCAGGGGTTATGCAGCAAGGCTAGGTGGGTAGCACCCATTTCAAGGTGAGGTCATCCCTGTCTAGATGTCCTTTTTATTTCGGCTTAGTGGTGCGGTTGCTGATCCCAACCGTGAGGTGATCTTACTCGGGATTATCCAGTAAGGGGTAGTCCCGGTCTTGTGTTGTAGGGGATCGGGAGTGATCCTCGGTATACTAATCAAGACCAGGTACTGTGATAGGTGGTACCTCAATGCCTAGTCATTAGTTGGAAATCCATTTTCCCTACGCGCCCATACGGTTTTGATTATGCCTAACTATTGCCGAAATGTGAGATGCATGTTTTTCAGCTAGATTCTATTTTACTTTCTATAGACACTATTATAATATCAGAAGATTTTAATAAAAGTGTTTTAGCTATCGTAAGGTAAAAACTCGACAAGTTTATTTGTGGCGTGGTCCTACGAGATGCTTTTGTTTTTAAAGGATTTTTGAAACTTTAATAATCAATTTGAGTGTGATTTCTCACGCTGGTATTCCAGACTGACTTGGGTGTTATTTAACTATAATGCTTGGGTCAGACCGAGTATTATAGGATACTAGATATGATGCTGTAGAGCTCAGGAGACGAGCTGAATGGCGATACATACTTCCGTACTTGATTATTATTCCGCTGTGTATTCAGTTCTGAGGACAGGTTTATATACTGTCCAGTTGTATGTTATTAATGTTGTTGGACTTTAATGATGTATTCTGATGATGTAATATATAAACAGATATTGTTTTCTTTTGCGTAAAGATCTGCTATTATCTATTATATTTTATTCAACTACGATGGTTAGATTCTGATGTTGTTTTCTAATTTTTTTCTTCTTCTACCTCTTCTTCTTTAACCCAAATGGTTCGTATTTCCGTTCATCTTGAGTTGATTGATGTAGAATAGTGTTGACTCAGAGGTACGGATTTGCGGGTCGTTACAGTTGGTATCATAGCGGGAGGTTAAGCGAGAACCTTGGCTCTGGTGGGAGTACTCATTTAAATAGAGTCCGTAGTACTCTAGAATGAGTTTGAGTGTATTAATAGATATGAGCACGTATTTGTTAGTGAATATAAAATTGTTTTATATTGTGTTGATTTGTCGGTTGAGTGTTTATGGATTCTGGTCGATATGTGGGATACCATGTTGTCGATAGGGATTTCTAAACTCTTAAACAAGATAAACCGACACAGTATTGTTTTAAATAGGGTAAATGAAATAATTTTATCTACATTATTTTTGTATATAAAGGGAATGATTTTTCATAAATTATTATAGTTATATATGGATGCTTGATTGTTAGAAAGTAATAATATTAAATTATTATCATTAAGTGTAAAATTGAATATATTATTGAAATCATAATTCAAAACTAAGAAACTAATCATATACAAATGAAATTTTAAATGTAAACTATAAAGTGAATTATAGCGTGATTAATAATTAATATAAGATAAAATTCCAAAGTAATGTTTATATATAAATTTAAAGGATTTGGAATTTGAAAATTTGGAAATTTAAATTCCTTTGAATTTGAAAATGATTCTCAAAAGGTTGGGAAAAATAATATATATTTGAGAAATATTTTTGAATCGGATTTGAAACCTAGAGAGATTTGGAATAAAAAAAATATTTGAAGGGATTCTAAAGTGAAAAAAATATTGAATTCTTTTTGGTCGCTGGAAAATAATTCCGATGATGATCGCGACATCATCGGTGTTTATTTTCAAATTTCCGAGAAGGGGATTGCTACCTGGATGTTTTGGATTAATGTTTGTTTGACAAATTGAGTTTTATTTTGGAAGTGAAAGGGAATAGTTTGGTTTAGATATACATGTTTTCAAAATTTAATTTTGGACACTATAGTAAGGGTTTAAACTCTTGAGTTGGTTTAAATGTTTGGTTATGTTTAAACAAAAACTCTGGATTCTTATTAAAAATGTTATAGAGTAATGAATGAGTTTGGAAACTTATATAATTTAAAGATTTGTTTAGAGTAGAAAAACTTAACTGGAAAAAAAAAGTTAAAAATTTTAAGTAAGAAAACGAAAGTAAGTTAGAATGTAAGCCAATTAATTTAAGTGAATTAAAGGAAGTTGGCAACAGAAGGTAAGTAAATTGGAGAACTTATAGAGACTTAAAATTTGAATTAAATTAGAATGTAACAAAACCAAGTTAAATAAAAAGTGGATGTTGAGGAAATAAATCTAAGTAGGCTGAATGAAATAAGTTAATGAAATAAATTTATTAGTTAGGAATGAATAAACGAGTTTAAACTTGTAAGCAAAAAGGTAATTGAAACTGAATGTCGAACTTAAGTTTGAATGGAAAAAAATAGTCAAGTTGGACTAAATAAAACAAAGTTTTGAGATTAAAATTAATAAGTAACTGATTGAATTATATGGTATGCAAATGAAATGAAATTGAATGTTGGATGATGTTTGATTTAAAATTATGTAAAAAAATCCAATTCAAGCATAAATTGAATGACCTTATGACTAATGAATTCAATAATGAATTGTTAATGTTGAATTAAAATTTAAAAATGGATAAAAGAATAAAATAATCGAATAAATTAGTAAAATGGTTGAATTTGATTAAAGGAAAATCAAATCAAAGATTTAAATGGAGGTTGGTGGAATAAAATAAACTTAAGTTATTGGGTGGAATAGTTTGAAGAAAATAAATAACTTAAGCAATTGTGAGATGATTATTTAATATATTGGTTTTAATAAAATGGTTTGGAATCAAACATTTGGATATGAAAGAAAATGCAATGAAAGGATTGTGAATAAAATGAAAATAGGATGGAATCAAGTGTAATTTGAGTTGGCATCAATTTAAATGGTTAAAAAGCTTAAGTAATTATTTATTCACATTAATATTGTCGAATTGCATAAGAAAATGGGTCATTCAATGTAAACGGGATTAGATAAAATTCTATGAGTTATTAGAAGTGAAATAGGATGATTTTGGAATCAATTGGAATGAATATGAGTTTGTTTTGCTTAGAATGAATTAAATATAAGCGAGTAAGTTGTAAATCACTTAAACTGAATGGAATGGTTTGGGAATTGGTTATAAGCAATTGTAATAAGTGTCGGAACCTTATATGTGCTTATGAAAATTATATAACATGCATTATATGTGAAATTTATGTGTTAGCTATTGAAAGTAAGTGAAATGTTAATAAATTGCATATATTTAGTACTTATATGTTTGAATTGAGTAAGTATAGGAACCGGGAAGCCGTTTGGCTGGATTTGATCGCGCAAATTGCTAAAATAATAAGCCGCTTGCTTAAAAATGCTAAATAAAGGTACGCCTACGCAATAAAAATAGGAAATATGAACTGATTTTGTTTTTACGACCGTGTGGGTCGATGTATGTATGTATGTATGTATGTATATATATATATATATATATATATCTTGTCAAATTGCAAAAGCTCCTCCGTACAAAGGAGACTCTGCCAAAAAATTTCGAAAATTTTGGGAGCTAGAATTTTTTTTTTAAATTTTCACTAACGGCGAAGGATTTAAAATTGGTAAGCAAATAGATTTGAAAATGAATATTGAAATCTAATTTAAAATTGTGTATGTAAAGTAATGTGAAATCGAAGAAATTGTTTAAAGAAACTAAAGGAAGAAAATGTTTGCAAATAAACTTTTATTTGAGATTTTAAATAAATTAGCAAGTGGAACTAATAAAAGGAAATGGTTAATTAAATATGGGTTGAGATAAGGTGAATAAAATTCAATATTCAGAGTTGAAGATAAATTGAATTCATATGGAAATGGGAAAACCAATTTGAATAGAAGTAGATATGAAAACTTATGTAATGAAATGTATAAAATGATTTTAAAAGCTATTATTGGATATTATTACTATGTATGATATACAGGTATTATGAAGGAAAATAAAAATTGGTTTTGATTTCAGAAGATAAATTTGAATTGCTCGACAAAAAGGTATATATTTAAATTTCTATATGAAATTAGATTAAGGTTTTGATCTAGCCACTTGGCGTTTTGTTTTCTTTTGGGATTTGGGAGCCCGTAGAGGCATTTTGTAGTTGTACCGAGCTAGCCGCGCAAAGGAGATGCTGGCGAAATTTTTCGGAAATTTAGAGAGTTAGAAAATTTTTGACAAAATTTCGATAAATCAAAATTTAGTTTTAAATTGAAACTTGAATGATTGAGCAAAGAGTATTGTTTGCAAATTATGGGAGAGTTTGGGAAGTTAGTAAGAATAGTAATGGGTCTTCTATTAAAAGATAGTTGGTAGGATGTTGAATTATTGCTTTTGGGAAAAGTAAACGGGTATTGGACCATTCTTCCTAACTAGTAATTTCGGGGACGAAATACTTTTAAGGGGGAGGAATGTGACGACTTGGAATTTTTAGGCATTTGAAATTGGAATATTTAATTGATTTTAAATATTTAAAAGTTAATTTTTAACTTGAGTTCCAAATATCACTATTTATTTGATAAATAAAGTTTTGAATTTAATAATTTGAAATTCGGTAAAATGTTGAATCTGGAGTTTTAAGCCTATTAAAAATAATTTGAAGGCTAGTTAAATTTATATTGATAGTGCTGAGGGTAATATAAGTTTTAACCTTGAATTTAACACTGATTTGTTCAGTTTTGAAATTATATCGTTCAAATTGATATTTAAAAATATCCTTCCGAGGCACAGTCCCGGAATTCGACGAAACCAGTTCCATTGGATCCATAATATTATATTATTATCGGATTTCAATTTTCGTAGTTTTTGAAGTTGTTGTGTGAGCGTACGATATATAAACGCATAGGAATTTGAATCGAAAATTCAATATAATAATTGGGTCCAAAAAACTATCTTCTTCATACGATTGAATTAGGGTTCGAAACCTTTTCCATTGCATTCGGAATAGGGGTATAACATTATAAACGCCTAGCAGCACGTCTTGATACGATATCGAGATTTTTGGATGCGAAATCGAGACAATTTAAATTTAAATATATATATCTGATCAAAATCAAATCGCAGCCACCTTTTTGCAAAATGAAATGTACACGTTTCCAATGTCTTCTCCTACACACAACCCTCTCCTACTTTTTCATTCAATCAATAATAAATCCTCCGTGTCCCTCTTTCTTTGCCAGAGAATTAAAACAGTGCAGAATCATTTACTTCCCTTTCCATTTTACAATTTAAATTGCATCTCTAAAAAAAAGGGAAAGCAGCCGAGAAATAAATCATAGCCGCCTCCTCCTCTTTGATTTCACTCCTTTATCGCGACTCAATCGAGAGGCTTGGCGCACGAGTTCGAGCACGGCCGCGAGAGGGAAGTCGATCTAGGGTTCTAAAAAAAGGGGCGGTCGAGATGAGAGCGCGTGGCGATTTGGGAGTGAAGTTCGAGTCGTAGTCATCTATAGAGGCGACTACAACCTTACGTGAGTTCGATGAAGTGGTTAGAGCGAGGTCGAAGGATGCGAGCTCGAGCTCGATATTGCTGTGTCAGTGCTAATCCAGTAACGATGGAAGGGGGAAGTGGTGGCGGCTTCGAGCGGTTGCAGTGAGGTATATACCCATTTGTTTTTTTAATTAAACAAATATTCATAGGTTGAAAATATAAATAGTAAGTTATGAAGCAATTTATTTTATTTATTTATTTATTTATTTTTATATATAAACAGTAAAGTTAATTACTGTTTTAATATTATTATTATTTTTTACAGCAAAGATAAACAGGAAGAAAAGTAATTAATTAGACAGTTAGAACTAAAATAGTTCTGTTTTTAAATTAAAATTTGGATTATTTATTTATGCAAAAGTTAAAAATATGTACATAAGTATATAAAGGGAAGATTTTGAAGAAAATAGGTATTTTTAATGAATGTTGGAAGTGTATATATAAATTAGAATTTTTGAGATCTATAAATTATTTTTATTAGCATATATAGGTAGTTTTAAATGGAGATAAATACTTATACACGTTTTTAATTTACTAGTTATTTTAATCAATAAATTTGGTGATTAAATTGTTAAATTAATTTATTTGGTTTATTATTGTTACTAAAAGATTTTTAAAGGGAATTACTGGTTTAAAAATTAAATTAAATTAAATTGCTAGTAAATTAAATTTGTTAAATGGTGATAAATGATGTGGTTAATTCAAAAATTAATAAATTGTATAATATTTATACGAGGTCTAAACTGTGAAGAAAACAAGTCAAGATGTAGATGAGTTGCAAATCAATAACAAAGGTGATTTAATCTCACTCTTTTGGATTTTTATTTAAATTTAAATGGTTAAATTTAAATAATTGGTTGAATGGTTGAATTGATCTGATGTGCTATACTATAGTATATAATACATCTTGGAATGATTGATTTCCCACATTATATAGCGGATGAGACCTTATGCGCTGCACAATAGCGGATGTTATTATATCAATCCCATATACCGCGATATTCCGCCTCGAAGTGGAATTGGTATTGTGTTAACATCTATGGATGCAGGGAAACAGGTTAGAGGTATCCAACTGGATTCCTCAACATTTATTTAGATTATTTAATATTCTCCGTTATGATTATTTGATCTTCTGTGATGAATTATATTGGAATAATGAATGCTATGGTTTGCTTGAATATATTCCGGTACACTGAGTTATCAAAATATAGAAGTGGATTTTTGAAAAGAAAATAAAAGAGCCAATTTGTAAGTAAAATAATTATAGAGAATCTGAATAAATTAAAGGACAAATTAGGAAAGAATAAAAGTGATTTAAAATTCCAATAAATAAATTTCGAGTATGGAAAGGGGATTTTGAATAAACGGAGAAATAATTAATTTTAAACCTTAAGTAACATTATTTAAAGGAATAAAGAATTTATTTTAAAATCCAAGTTTTAAATTTATTGAAATAGATAAAGAAGGAATTTATTTCAAAATGGAGTAAATTGGAAATCAATTTGGAAATTTATTCAAGTGTTTGATATTGAAAATTTAAAGGAGAATGTGACTATGGAATTTATAAACTGGGTTTATAAAAGTGAAGTAATATATCAGTGGATATTTTGGAGAATAAATTAAAGGTGGGAATTTATTAAGGAAATGAGAAAATTTGTTTAAAAATAAACAGTTATTTATTTTTAAAGGATGTGAAGAAAAGTATATTTCCTTGGATAGCCAAGTACGTTTCAAAGTAAATTTTTAAATATAAGTTAAAAACTTTAATGTTGTTTTAAAAAGCATGTTCTAGGAAATTTATTATTTCTAAATGTTTAAATTCTAAAATAGGAATTTTTCAAATCTATTATCATAGTAATTATTTAAGGTGACTTGGTATTTTGTTTTAAAAAGGGAAATTTAGTTTTATATTCTATAAAGTAGCTTTATTTTAAATATTCTTAAAATATATTTATTTTTAATAAAGTATTAAAGTAGTTTTTAATTTAAACATTTTAAAGTATATTTTATACTAAAGTATTTTTAAATTGTTCTAAAATCTAAGTGTTCTACTTGGTAATTTTAGTGGAAATAGAAAATATTTGGGAAATTTATTCTGTAAAAGGAAGATAGTTGGAAACTGTTTTCAAAAAGGTTTGAAAAGTGGAAATATATCTTGCGGAGAAAATTTGAGATAAATAAATAATGTGGGAAATTATTTATTTTGTGATGGGTGTTTATGAATGTTAATTGATAGTTAAATTACCGACTATCAATATTCGCCAATGCGCTGATCGTTTCGAAGAGACCGGGATGAGGATTAATTTCTCGAAAACCACTTCGATCCGGTTTGTGCGTTTCGTGGGAATCAGAGTCGAAGATGAAGCAGTGAAGTGAAAGGGCTAGTCGCTACTAATCTTGAGGATGACTCCAAAATGGATGTAGTAGGAATAGTGCCTTCGGTTCTGTTCGAACCCGGGAGGGACTTGTACGGATGAATGCTTTCGGAACATCGTCAGGCGGACGATGGGCATTCAAAGTGAAATATTCTAAAAGGTAACGCTTAGCCTCAAGCCACATCAACCAGGAATGATTGAAAATCAGGGGTTATGCAGCAAGGCTAGGTGGGTAGCACCCATTTCAGAGTGTGGTCATCATGTGTGGATGTCCCTTTTATTTTGGCTTAGTGGTGCGGTTGCTGATCCCAACCATGGGGTGATCTTACTCGGGATTATCCAGTAAGGGGTAGTTCCGGTCTTGTGTTGCAAGGGGTCGGGAGTGATCCTCGGTATACTGATCTAGACCAGGTACCGTGACAGGTAGTACCCTAGTGATAGTCATTAGTTGGAAATCCATTTTCCCTACGCGCTCGTACGGTTTTGATTGTGTCCAACTATTGCTGAAACGTGAGATGCAAGCATTTCAGCAAGATTCTATTTTACTTTCTACAGACACTATTATAATATCAGAAGATTTCAATAAAAAGTGTTTTAGCTATCGTAAGGTAAAAAACCGACATGTTTATTTGTGGCATGGTCTTACGAGATGCTTTTGTTTTTAAAGGATTTTTGAAACTTTAATAGTCAATTTGAGTGTGATTTCTCACGCTGGTATTCCAAACTGACTCGGGTGATATTTAATTGTAATGCTCGAGTCAGACCGAGTATTATAGGATACAGGATTTGATACTGTGGAGCTCAGGAGACGAGCTGGATGGCGATACATACCTCCGTACTTGATTATTATTCCGCTGTGTATTCAGTTCTGAGGACTGGTTTATATACTGTCCATTTGTATGTTATTAATGTTGTTGGACTCTAATGATGTATTCTGATGATGTAATGTATAAATAGATATAGTTTTCTTTTGTGTAAAGATCTGTTATTATCTACTATAGTTTATTCTGCCGCGATGGTTAGATTCTGATGTTGTTTTCTATTTTCTTCTTCTTCTACCTCTTCTTCTTTAACCAAAATGGTTCGTATTTCCGTTCATCTTGAGTTGATTGATGTAGAATAGTGTTGACTCAGGGGTACGGATTTGCGGGTCGTTACAGGCCATATTGCGAAGAATTGTCGGGGTCCCAAAGCTCAGAGTATTGTCTCTCCTATGGTTCATAATTATCTCTGCTATAATTGTCATAAACCAGGGCACCTGATTAAGGATTGTCCCCTAATGAAAAAAGGAGAACAAGCCTTATACAATCAAGAATGAGCGTTCAACCTCCCAGAATGTGAAGGGCAAAAGAAAATTGGTGTAACGACCCAGGATTTTTATAAATTTAAATTTGAATATTTAATTAATTTTAAATATTAATAAGTGAATTTATAAGTCAAATAAATTTTTATTTGAATTATTGGATTTAATTGAATAATTAAATCGATAATTTAATATGTGAAATTATGGAAATAATTGAAATTCGAGTTAAATATGATTGAAAATGATTTGTAAAATTTTATTTTATCATATGGGAGTTAGAACGATATTTTAGAACTTTTAAAATCAATTTAAAAGTTAATTTGTGAAAATTGAATATTTTAATATTAAATCGACTAGTGAAAATAGTCAATTTTTGAACAGTCTCAGAATTGAACGAAACCAGTTCCATTGGATCCGTAATAGTTAGTTATTACCGGATTTCAATTTTCGTGTCAATCGGAGTTATCGTTTGATCGTGGCAGCTCGAAACGCATCGATTTATTTTTAATCTAAATTTGGCGAGTTAAAATAGTCATTTTTCAAAAAGTCTCGGATTTCGACGAAACCAGTTTCATCGGATCCGTAATGTGATATTATTGTAAGGTTTTAAATTTCAAGTCAATTGGATTTACCGTTTGTCCTGTACAAATTAAAACGCCTAGAAATCGACTTAAATCGGTTTAATTCAAATTGAGCGTTTGTAGCCATAACTCGCACAGATGTCCGAATTAGCTTCCGAAACCTGTTCCATTGTGTCCGGAACGCGGGATAAACCCTAGGTATGTCAGTTTCGATGCGTAAATCGGAGTTCGGAATTTCCGGATGAATAGTGTCGATCGATTTTCCTATAAATACACCCTCACTCTAAAAAATAAAAAACATGTAACCCTAGCCGCCAGTGAAGTGATGAATGGCCAGAAATTCGTTTTGATTCTCCTCCATTATCTTCAAATCCAAGCATTTATCAACTACAAAGTTATAGAGCACATCAAGTTCTATAAGATCAACGGTGGTGATGTTAAACGGAGCATCGTGGGACGAGCTACAGGGGTGCGTTCGCCGTGCGTTGCGCACGAAATTCGAGGCAGGAGGCTCGACCGAGCTTCAGGTGGTTTGGGCCAAAGGTAGCTCAGGTTTGGGGCTTCCTATTGCAAGTTGTTGATCGAAGTATCATCGAGTAAAGAAAGTGGAAATTGGAACCCTAAATTTGATTCATGGGTTCGGCTATGTACGTGAGTTACTGGTGTTCTTGCGCGTGGGAGAAAGAGCATATGCGCACGGTCCAGATGCAAGTGATGGAGATCACACGGCCCATATTAGTTTGGGTATAAAATTTTTTAATTATGTTGTAATTTATAAATATTAATTCGAGTAAACTTTAAAATATCGTAACTTTTTCATACGAGGTCGAAAACACGCGAAACCAGTTGCGTTGGAATCGTATGGACGAGCACTACGCGATGGAGTTGGTTTGGAGTCGTTTGGAGTTAGTGAGAATTTCGGGTAAAATTAAACGCGCGTTTAATTTTATTCGAAATAAATCGCTAAAACGAAATTAAATCAAGGTGAGAATTTCTCACTCAATCGAATCAGTCTCGATTTTATTTTAAATAGTTAGATTTAAAATATTTGAATGCATATTTGAATGATGATTGATCTATTGATTGTTAAAATAGACATTATGCGCCGTTAGTAAGCGGATGTTATTTATTAAAAACATTTACCGCGAATATTTCATAAACAGTGAAATTGGTATTATATATAATATCAATATATATATATTGGCATATGTATATATTGCAGTTGATTGATTTCCCGTATTTTTTAGCGGATGAGACCCTATTGCGCCGTTATTAAGCGGATAATATTTAAATCCCATATACCGCGATAATTTCGTACTGGAACGGAATTGGTATTGTGCTAATGTTTGTGGATGCAGGAAAACAGGTTGGAGGGATCCAACTGGATTCCTCAACAGTATTTATTTGATTATGGATATTTTGATATTCATTGATTTTCATATCGATATATGATATCGTTGTTGTCGTGATTGACTATTTGGTGTGTAGCATCATTGGACCAAGTTTTGGAATTTTAAAATGATTTTTAAAGTGATTTTTGAGAATATACTATATTTTGGAAATGATCCATTATAAATAAATAAACGTTATAATTTTTAAAGTTATAAAAAATTATGATTTTTGAGAAATATAGTTAAAAACTAACTTTTGAGAATATGATGCTAACGATTTTATAAAATAGTTTAATCGAGATATTTTGGAATTTATTGTGAAAAGTTTAAATATAGAATTTATGAAATTTAATTATTTTATGAATCAAAATGGTGAAATAATAAAGGAGATTAAAGACGTTTTAAAGAATAATATAAATTGATTTATATTAAGAGATTTATAAATGGATATTTATAAATTGAAATATTGATATTATAAAACGAATTTTTATAAGTGTTTGAATGAAGTGGAAATGAATTTTGTAAATGAATGGAATTTATAGAATTATAAATGGTAAAGTTAAGAATGGAATTTATAAACAGTAAGATTTATAAATTTATAAAGTTATTAAAGGAATAGATTTGGGTGAATAAGTGAATCTTACAGATTATAAGATTTATAATTATGAAGTTCAAAGTAACGGTTTTTGCAAACAAATTTTTTATAAGTATTTAACTTATAATATGAACTTTTAGTTTATAATTGAGTTATAAACTGGAATAGGTTAATAAAAGAATTTATAAAAAGGAAGTTTTTATAAATAAATAGAAATGGAATTTATAAACATTGTTTTACAAATTCGCAAATGACTTATTTTGACAAGAAAATTTGTTGAAACCTATAAATGGAGTTATATTCACGTTTTTGAATAGTGAATAATCCTTTGAATTAAAATGAATAAAAGGATGAAATGGTTAATGAAGTATATTCACGTTTTTGAATAGTGAATAACATGTTAAAGAAATTGTTTTGAATGTGATATTTCAAATAGAATTAAAACAATCTAACGATGTTTTAAAATGTGTTGAGATTCGAAACCATGGATTTCAACATTTATTGTTGAAATAGACGTTTTCGAGAAATAAAAGGAAATGGTGGACTATAACACTGTTGTTATAGTAAATGATTTCCGAAAGGAAATGTTTTGTATAGTATTGGGATTTATATATCTATTTTAATTTCGAATCCCTATACTAGTGATTTTGGGTTGTCGTAACGATGTTTTACGTAACATTCATTTTGGCCCAAATAAATATGTTTAAGAGAATGATTTCCTTAAAGAATGAAATATATACTTAATTTTGATTTAAGTATATTGAATATTTTCTAAGTGTTGAAAATAAATAAAATCTGTGAATTACTTATGAATAAATAAGTATGGAAATGTTTTTCCAATATAAAGTGAATATTTTGAGAACTTATCTTTTGGAAGATAAATTGAAATGAAGAATTGAAAACGTATATTCATAAATATCTTGGAATATAAATTCACTATGGAATTTATAAAAGAAAGTGGGATTGGTTTAGAAAAATAAATATTGATTTATTTTTGAAGTGTGAAACTATATATCTAGTAAAGATATTTTGGAAAATAAATAATTTGGAAAATTATCTGGAAACTGGTGATGTGGGCATATCCATTGATAGTTCAATAACTGACTATCAATATTTCCCTTTGAATGGGTAATTTATGTGATTTGTTTGAATTTGAATGCCACACTATTTTTTGAATAAGCACTCGCTATTCGGGTTAACCAGGAAAGGACCATGGGGTCGTATAACCCATTCCGAATATGTGATACGTCGTTATAAATTGCATTTGAAGATCGGTGTTGAAGACCGAGTATTTGTGAAAGCGATAGGATGACCTATCGATTGTCTCTACACTGGGTAGCTCCTGGTATAGAGATTCCTTAAGTGATGGGAAATTCGATCGGGATTGTGAATACCTGGATTGCAAGGGCTTCGTAAGAAGTGCCTTCGGTTTTGTTCGAGCCCGGAACAGACTTGTATGGATTGTATGTCTGACGTTACAAGTTGAGATATAAAGCCGATTTCATTCAAATATATTTCTGTTGGTGGCGGAGAATTTATTCTTTTAGCTTAACACCCTTCTCTGAGACGTACGAGCTCAGAGGTTATATAGTTGAAGTTATCAACGATATATTCCCAATTTGGTAATGTGACATGCTGAGTGATGCTGAAATGATCATTGTGTTGATTATTTGTGATAGGATCGTTTATTTGATCGTCTATCCTTGTGATCATTGTGTTGATCATTTGTTGACCCAAAGCATGGCTTTTGTATAAAGTATGTTTTTATGGACGTGAATTCGTCGAGCCTCACACCCCGTGAATGGTCAAAACAGGAAAGAAGCAGCAAGGTTATGAGGGGTAGCGCCCTTTAGGATGTGTCCATTTCCTTCTGGAAAAGGGTGGTATCATGGTATGGAGCCCAGATACTTACTCATGTTGAAAACACTTTGTTATGATTGTGTGAATTGATTACGAGCGCTCGGTGAAAGGTCCCAAAGGACCGAGGGATGGCATATTCGGTCAGTTGTTACTCAGTTAGGGGTAACCCAGCCTTGTGTTGGTAGAGATCCGGTTTGGTTCTCGGGGATGTCCATCCAGAGGCATTCTCATGTGGCAATGGGAAGTTCCTTGGCCTGATCATTCGTTGGAAATCCAATTCCCAATACGAAACTTGTACGGTATTAGTTGTAGGACCTGCCATTCACTTATGGTGGTCACCACTGTTTGGATGGTAGCTATAGTAGGCATACGATAATGGTCGTATGTTGGCTAAGATTTATATTCTACTTTCAAAATGAATTTTTCCCCTACACTATGCACTAATAATAATATGAAATGTTCTTTTAAATGCGTATCAAGCATCTTTGACTATCATAAGGAGAAATCTCCTCCGATTCTGCGTTTGCATTGTGTGTGTGTGCGGGAGGCCTTATGGTAGTCTCATTTTTAAAAGCATTGCGAATTGATTTAAAAATATTCCTCTATTTTGATTTTAAAGATAAATAAACTGTTTTGAGTTCTCACACCAGTCACATGACTGACTTGGAATTTATTGTTTTCCTTCCTAAACTCTGGGTGCCCACCAATTTCCACACGGGCAGTCAAGAGTTAAGGTTTATCAGGATATTCTGGATATTCTGGAGTTGCTGGAGGCAAGCTGGATGGCATGGCGTATTACTAGTTTATATAGTATTTTTTTTCCGCTGCACTGTTTGATGTTTGTTGTTGTTGTATACTCTGATGATATGATGTAATGAAATGAAATGTATAAAATGTAATAACTGATATAGTTCTTTGTTTAAAGATTATTCATTCATCTATTATATGTTGTTCCGCTGCGAATTGTGAGATTCTGTTGTTCTGTTGTTTTCTGTTCCGTTCTATGTTCTCTATTCTTTTTTTCTTCTATTTTAAAATGTTCTGTTTTCTTTCTATTCTATCTTCTATTTTTCTTTTCTCTCTATTTTTCTACCTTCTTATCTCTTCTTCTGCCTTTTTCTTTTCCTAAATTTTTTAAAACCCATAACATTCCGATTTTTGACCTTCGATTTGTCGACAGTCGATAAAGTGAGTGTCGATGTTGAATTTTCGAAAGTCGAAAATTTCCGGGGCGTTACATTTGGTATCAAAGCATATGGTTAAGCGACAACCATGGTTCTGTTGGGTATTACTCATTAGAGATAGAGTCAGTAGTACTCTAGAATGAATTTGAGTGTAATAATAGCTATGAGAGCGTATTTGTTAGTGAATATAAAATTGTTTTATATTGTGATGATTGGTTTGTTGAGTGGTATATGAACCTTCGTCAGCGTGGTCTCGACAACTATGCCGAAGGGGTTTCTAAACACTTGAATAGAACAATTCGGCACAATATTGTTTTAAATTGGGTAAACGAAATAATTTTACCTTGATTATATTTTATATATATAAAGAAATAATTTTTCAAAATTATTAAAGTGTATATAAGTTGATTGTTTAGGTTGTTTGAATAATCTAAATAAAAGAATAATTGTATAAGCAAAAGAATTATAAGAATTGAATTATAATTAATGTGATTTACAATTGTGAAATAAACTTATATATATAAGAAGTGAAACTATATGAATATATTTATGAATATGAGTTGTAAATAAAAAAAAAGTGAATTTAAAGTTAAATGGAGTATAACTTAAGGTATGTTGAATGAAGTTGATATTGGTATCGAAGTAAATAATCAAGTGGATTAAATGAATATGAACTTAAGTTATATAAATAAAATTCAACTTTGGAAATTGAATTAAATTAATGGATTGGATGTTAACCAATTGAATGTGAATGAAGTTGATATGGAATAATGAATATAGGTGTTAATTCATTGAAATCAAATGTTATTGGAAGTTGAATAAATTGAATGAGAATGAATATAAGAAAAGGAATTTGATTGAAATTAATATACATTGGTTGTTATATGATTGTTAGTTGATTGTATGCAATTCATTAAGTGTTAATGAAATTGAAAGCTAAATCAATTGAAATTCAAATTAGAAGTAAATAAATTTGAATGGAATTGAATTCGATTTGGAAGTGAACCAACTCGAATATAAATTAGTGAATATAAACTAATTGAAAATGAATGTTAGTAAGAACATCCACTGTTAATGAATCAAATGTGATTAAACTGAGAAAACCAATTCATTGTATATTAATGAGAATATGAATGAGTATTTAGTTGGTTGATGTTTGAATATGTTGCATTTGCTATGTGACATATATAGTTGTTATGTTGTTATATGTTGTATATTGAGATTATTGTCTATATGCATGATTCTCATGTTGTTTGTTGAGTGATTAGTAGGTGCGGATCGCGTTTGCTTCGCATTTGGAGCTCGCTTTCACGCTATATTAGCGTATATGCTTGCTAATAAAATATAAGGTACATATCTCGGATTAAATATCGTACTTTTACACTTTTTTCCCTTCGGGATGCCTCATTACTTGATGAGATGTATATTTGTGATATATATACTGTCATTTTTTTTTCGGATCGAGCCGCGCAAAGGAGACTATGGCGAATTTTTCCGAAAATTTAAGGCGTTAGAAAAAATTTGAGAAAAATTGAAATTTTTTGAAAACTTTAACTTTGATTTTGGAATTGAAAGTTAAACAATTGTAGTTGTTTTTGAAAAGATAACTAAGTATGATTTTGAAAACTTAGTAAGTTATTATAAGAAATTTAATTATGAATTTTGGGAAAATTAATAAATTCTATAACTTTTCTTACTTGTTAATTTCGAGGACGAAATTCTTTTAAGTGGGGAAGATTGTAACGACCCAGGATTTTTATAAATTTAAATTTGAATATTTAATTAATTTTAAATATTAATAAGTGAATTTATAAGTCAAATAAATTTTTATTTGAATTATTGGATTTAATTGAATAATTAAATCGATAATTTAATATGTTAAATTATGGAAATAATTGAAATTTGAGTTAAATATGATTGAAAATGATTTGTAAAATTTTATTTTATCATATGGGAGTTAGAACGATATTTTAGAACTTTTAAAATCAATTTAAAAGTTAATTTGTGAAAATTGAATATTTTAATACTAAATCGACTAGTGAAAATAGTCAATTTTTGAACAGTCTCAGAATTGAACGAAACCAGTTCCATTGGATCCGTAATAGTTAGTTATTACCGGATTTTAATTTTCGTGTCAATCGGAGTTATCGTTTGATCGTGGCAGCTCGAAACGCATCGATTTATTTTTAATTTAAATTTGGCGAGTTAAAATAGCCATTTTTCAAAAAGTCTCGGATTTCGACGAAACCAGTTTCATCGGATCCGTAATGTGATATTATTGTAAGGTTTCAAATTTCAAGTCAATTGGATTTATCGTTTGTCCTGTGCAAATTAAAACGCCTAGAAATCGACTTAAATCGGTTTAATTCAAATTGAGCGTTTGTAGCCATAACTCGCACAGATGTCCGAATTAGCTTCCAAAACCTATTCCATTGTGTCCGGAACGCGGGATAAACCCTAGGTATGTCAGTTTCGGCGCGTAAATCGGAGTTTGGAATTTCCGGATGAATAGTTTCGATCGATTTTCCTATAAATACACCCTCACTCTAAAAAAAAAAAAAAAAACATGTAACCCTAGCCGCCAGTGAAGTGATGAATGGCCAGAAATTCGTTTTGATTCTCCTCCATTATCTTCAAATCCAAGCATTATTTCAAGAATTTATCAACTACAAAGTTATAGAGCACATCAAGTTCTATAAGATCAACGGTGGTGATGTTAAACGGAGCATCGTGGGACGAGCTACAGGGGTGCGTTCGCCGTGCGTTGCGCACGAAATTCGAGGCAGGAGGCTCGACCGAGCTTCAGGTGGTTTGGGCCGAAGGTAGCTCAGGTTTGGGGCTTCCTATTGCAAGTTGTTGATCGAAGTATCATCGAGTAAAGAAAGTGGAAATTGGAACCCTAAATTTGATTCATGGGTTCGGCTATGTACGTGAGTTACTGGTGTTCTTGCGCGTGGGAGAAAGAGCATATGCGCACGGTCCAGATGCAAGGGCTTCGTAAGAAGTGCCTTCGGTTTTGTTCGAGCCCGGAACAGACTTGTATGGATTGTATGTCTAACGTTACAAGTTGAGATATAAAGCCGATTTCATTCAAATATATTTCTGTTGGTGGCGGAGAATTTATTCTTTTAGCTTAACACCCTTCTCTGAGACGTACGAGCTCAGAGGTTATATAGTTGAAGTTATCAGCGATATATTCCCAATTTGGTAATGTGACATGCTGAGTGATGCTGAAATGATCATTGTGTTGATTATTTGTGATAAGATCGTTTATTTGATCATCTATCCTTGTGATCATTGTGTTGATCATTTGTTGACCCAAAGCATGGCTTTTGTATAAAGTATGTTTTTGTGGACGTGAATTCGTTGAGCCTCACACCCCGTGAATGGTCAAAACAGGAAATAAGCAGCAAGGTTATGAGGGGTAGCGCCCTTTAGGATGTGTCCATTTCCTTCTGGAAAAGGGTGGTATCATGGTATGGAGCCCAGATACTTACTCATGTTGAAAACACTTTGTTATGATTGTATGAATTGATTACGAGCGCTCGGTGAAAGGTCCCAAAGGACCGGGGGATGGCATATTCGGTCAGTTGTTACTCAGTTAGGGGTAACCCGGCCTTGTGTTGGTAGAGATTCGGTTTGGTTCTCGGGGATGTCCATCCAGAGGCATTCTCATGTGGCAATGGGAAGTTCCTTGGCCTGATCATTCGTTGGAAATCCAATTCCCAATACGAAACTTGTACGGTATTAGTTGTAGGACCTGCCATTCACTTATGGTGGTCACCACTGTTTGGATGGTAGCTATAGTAGGCATACGATAATGGTCGTATGTTGGCTAAGATTTATATTCTACTTTCAAAATGAATTTTTCCCCTACACTATGCACTAATAATAATATGAAATGTTCTTTTAAATGCGTATCAAGCATCTTTGACTATCATAAGGAGAAATCTCCTCCGATTCTGCGTTTGCATTGTGTGTGTGTGCGGGAGGCCTTATGGTAGTCTCATTTTTAAAAGCATTGAGAATTGATTTAAAAATATTCCTCTATTTTGATTTTAAAGATAAATAAACTGTTTTGAGTTCTCACACCAGTCACATGACTGACTTGGAGTTTATTGTTTTCCTTCCTAAACTCTGGGTGCCCACCAATTTCCACACGGGCAGTCAAGAGTTAAGGTTTATCAGGATATTATGGATATTCTGGAGTTGCTGGAGGCAAGCTGGATGGCATGGCGTATTACTAGTTTATATAGTATTTTTTTTCCGCTGCACTGTTTGATATTTGTTGTTGTTGTATACTCTGATGATATGATGTAATGAAATGAAATGTATAAAATGTAATAACTGATATAGTTCTTTGTTTAAAGATTATTCATTCATCTATTATATGTTGTTCCGCTGCGAATTGTGAGATTCTGTTGTTCTGTTGTTTTCTGTTCCGTTCTATGTTCTCTATTCTTTTTTTCTTCTATTTTAAAATGTTCTGTTTTCTTTCTGTTCTATCTTCTATTTTTCTTTTCTCTCTATTTTTCTACCTTCTTATCTCTTCTTATGCCTTTTTCTTTTCCTAAATTTTTTAAAACCCATAACATTCCGGTTTTTGACCTTCGATTTGTCGACAGTCGATAAAGTGAGTGTCGATGTTGAATTTTCGAAAGTCGAAAATTTCCGGGGCGTTACAATTGGAAGGTAATATTTTTATCAAAGATGTTTTAGTTAGAGTATTATGTGATACAGGAGCTTCTCATAGTTTTATTTTTAAAACAACCGTAGAAGAGTTAGAACTTAAAACAAAAATTGTTGACGACCCTATCTACATAACGAATCCTATAGGAGGTTCCCCTAATCTTTGTATGCACTGTGAAAAAGTCCCAATTTCCTATCCTCCCCATCACTTTCCTTTTGATCTTTTCATCTTAGATTTTATTGGATTTGAAATTTTACTCGGTATGGATTGGTTGGCTAAGTACAAAACCATGCTCGATTGCAAAAGTAGAACGATATCTTTATGGAGCATCTTTGGAAAAATCATAGAAATATCTTGTGAAGGTCCTAGTCCAAGAAAGGATAGTTTTCTTTATGCTTTAGATACATCCTAAACAGGATTAGAAACAATACCTATTGTTAAAGAATTTACCGATGTCTTTGAGGAAGTAAAAAAGTTTGCCCCCGCATCGAGAAATTGAATTCCATATGGATTTAGTTCATGTTGCGAAGCCAATTAAACAACAAGATAGAAGGATGGCTCCAAAATAAAGGGATGAGTTGAATAAAAAACCCAAGTGCTATTAAATAAAGGACTGATAAAACCTAGCTATTCAAGTTGGGGACCAGCCGTAGTTTTGGTTGCTAAGATAGATGGATCTTTGAGATTGTGTGTAGACTATCGGGATCTAAATAAGCAAAGTATTAAGAATAAGTTTCCTCTACCCCGAATAGATGACTTGTTTGACCAGTTACATGGAGCTCGAGTTTTCTCTGAAACGGACCTAGCTACATGATTCCATCAGTTAAGGATCGCAAAAGATTGCATCCTTTTAACTGCATTCAAAGGTCCGAATACTTTCCGTGAGTGGTTGGTTATGCCTTTTGGGCTGACTAGTGCACCCGCTTATTTTGTTGATTTTATGAATAGAGTGTTTAGAGACGTGTTAAACAAATTTGTGTTAGTCTTTATTGATGATATCCTCATCTACTCAAAGATAGAAGAAGAACACGCAAGGCATCTAGAAGTTGTGCTGGAAATATTGAGAAATAACGTGCTTAAAGCCAAATTCTAAAAGTGCCATTTTTGGGAGAACGAGGTAAGATTCCTTGGACATATAATATCAGGGGATTGAACTTCGGTAGATCAAGGGAAAGTTGCAGCTATTCAAGATTGGAAGCCGCCACAAACTCCTAAAGAGATTCGCAGCTTCTTAGGTTTGGCAGGATATTACAAAAGATTCATTGAAGACTTCTCTGAGATTTCCTATCAACTAATGAAGTTGACAATGAAGGATGCTAAATATATCTGGACTCCTAAGTGTGAAGAAGCATTCCATGAACTAAAGAAGAGATTGACAACCGCTCCAGTTTTAAAAGTTATAAATGGATATAGTGGATTGACTATTTATACAGATGCTTGTGGAGAAGGAGTTGGTGCAGTTTTAATGCAAGATGGGAAGGTGATTGCTTACGCAAGTAGACAGCTGAAGATGCATGAGAAGAATTATGCAACACATGACTTAGAATTATTAGCCGTTGTGTTCGCTCTAAAGATATGGAGATATTATTTGCTGGGTAAGAATCTTTCATAGTTTATTTCGATAAAACTTTAAATTGACCAAAATAAATAATATTCCATCATTTAGGCGAAAGATTCGGACTCTTGACGGACCATAAATCTTTGAAGTATCTTTTCACCCAGAAGGAATTGAACATGAGACAGCAATGCTGGTAAGAATTTCTCGCGTCATATGATCTAGATATTCTGTATACACCCAGAAAAGCCAACGTAGTAGCTGATGCATTGAGTAGAAAGTTAGCTACTATTTCTTATTTGGTAGTAACTCCAACTCTTCAGGAGAAAATAACTAGCAAGCAAAAAGAAGATCGGTTCCTAATGGAGATTATTGAAGATATACATAGTGGAAGGAGTTCAAGCTCTAAAATATACAACTATCGAGTGCTGCGGTTAATGGAAGAATTTGTGTTCCATATGTTAGAAATCTTAAGCAAGATGTATTAGCTAAATGCCACACATCCAAACTTAGCATTCATCCAGGGATTCATAAGATGTATAAGGACATGAAGCATACATTTCGGCGGAGAAGCATGAAGAGGGACATATCTATTTATGTCAGCCGTTGTGAAAATTGCCAATAAATCAAAAGTGACCAACAAAAGACGAAAGGATTACTTCAACCTTTGGAGATTCCAGCTAGGAAGTGGGATCAAATATCCATGGATTTCGTTGATGGCTTACCCCGAACAAAGAAAGTTAATGAAGGCATTTGGTTATCATAGACCGATTAACCAAAAGTGCATATTTTATTCCATTTAAGCCAACAAGAACTGCAATAAGCCTTATATATATATATATATATATATATATATATATATATGAAGGAGATTGTCTGATTTCATGGAGTTCCAAGCAGTATAGTAAGCGATCGTGATCCAATCTTCACTAGTCAGTTTTGGAAAGCACTACAGATAGCTTTGGGAACCAAGCTGAGTATAAGTACTGCATATAACCCCCAAACCGATGGACAAACGGAAATATTTAACCGTGTTTTGGAAGATCTTTTGAGAGCATGTATTCTAGACTTTGGAGGCTCGTGGGTGAATCATTTACATTTAGTAGATTTGTCCTATAATAATAGCTGTCAAGCTAGTATCGGCATGGCACCATTCGAAGATTTGTACGGTCATCCATGTAAATCGCCATCATGTTGGATAGAATCCGGAGATTGGTTCGTGCTTGGCCAAGAAATGATACGAGAAGCTTCAGAAATAATTGATATAATTAGAAAGAAGTTAAAAGAAGCCCAAAGTAGGTAGAAGAGTTATGCAGACCGAAGGCGTAGAAATCTGGAATTCTCAGTTGGAAATTTAGTCTTTTTGTTAGTCTCTCAAATGAGAGGAGAAGTAAGACTTGGAAGAGCTGGAATGTTAGCACCTCTATATATTGGACATTTTCCCATTCTCGAAAGAATTGGCCCACTAACTTATCGAGTACAATTGCGTGAAAGATTGTCTGGTGTACACAATGTTTTTCATGTGTCACATTTACGGAAGCATGTATATGACCCAGAACAAATCATAGAAACAGCTGCCCAGGATGACTTGGAGATAGAACCAAACTTAGCTGTTATTAGAAATCCTATTCAAATCGTGTATCAAGATGAGAAATGATTAAGAAGGAAAGTTGTAAGGTTGGTAAAAGTTCAATGGAGCCGGGATGCTGATGATTGCACATGGGAAACAGAAGATAGAATTAGAAAAGCATGTCCCAAATTTAGGATCGATATATAGACTTTATCTATCATTTAAGTGTACTCACCGCATGTGGTGTAATCACCTATTGTATATATCCATCTTATTGAATATATATTTCCTTTTGAGCTATTTTCTTCTTATCTAATTTCGAGGACAAAATTCTTTTAAGTAGGGAAGAATGTAACAACCCAAAATTTAACCACTTCAAAATATAATATTTAAAGTGATTTTAAATATAAAATATAAAAGGTTTTATGATTCAAATAATATTGGATACAATTTGGAAATAGAAATATACATAGAAATAGTAACGTTTGCTTAAATCGACAAAAGTGAGAAAATCCTGATTTCAAAAAAGTAAGTTTAAATGGTTTAATAAATTATTTTAATTTATTTATAAGTGTTTATATTTTTAAATGATATTACACAAATTTACTTTTAAATTTGGTTTACATGAATAAAAAGTTAAACTAAAATGTCAAAATATGACCGTAAAACATTTTGTCAGAAGTCAACATTTTGTCAATTTAAAGTTGTCGCAATGTTGTTGCACCTTTATGTATACAATTTAATAAATATGTTAACATATAAAAATAGTTAAAAATTAACTAAGCATGGCTACTTTTAATAATCACACTTAAAAAATTCTAGAAAGTAATTAGCAAAAGTAAACTAAAAATACAAAACACATGTCACATCAAATGTGACACAAAGTAAAGATAGTGACATAAAGTAAAGTAACCATTCTTATTCTTTACTTAACTCTAAAGTATTTGAATTTTAAAAGTGTGATGTGATGTGGATGGTAAGTTTTAAACTAAATAAGTTTACTTAATTCTTAAGGAAGGTTATTTAAGTAAAAATACAAATCTATATTTTATTCTCAAATATTTTCTATAAATACATACCCACTTTCTCACTTCCTTCCACACTACTTCTTCTCAAAATTTCAAGCTTCTTCTCACTCTTTTAATGGCTTCCAACCTTAATGAAATAATGCCAAAATTTATTTCAAAAGTATACTAAAGAAAGTAATCATCAAATCACCTTAAATATTCACCAAAACTCCTCCTCCTTCCTTCACAACCCAGGACCAACTACTTCACCATCAAGCCGAGTCTAATCTCCTCTTAAAATCATAGTCCAAAGAACCAAAGACCTCCACAACTCCAGTCAAGCCCCTAGAAGCCTTAAAAGAAGCATCTGTGAGCACCCGATTGAAGTTAGGAAAGTTATAATCACTTTAAAGTTAGCTCATTTCTATCTAAGGTAAGAACTCCTAATTTATATATATATATATATGTGTTTGGTTATGATGTTTTGATACGTTCATTTGGATTTTTGGTTATGATATTGATCTCCACATGTTGTTTATTGCATGAAAATATTGAAACAAGTCACGATATACATGACATTGATTCACACGGAAAACACCTTACAAAACTAAAATAAAATGTGATATGGAATCATTTATACCTTTGAAAAATATTTGAATATGCCTTCGAAATGGTACCTAAGTGGAAAAAGTTTTAATGTGAATCTCAAAATATGCCTAAAATTTGACGCGTCGCGTAACGGTAGTCCGTGTTTACGCGTCAAAAGTTCAAACGATCATACGAAGTGGAATATCGTTCGGAATTATTCGAAGTAATAATTTTCTGAATCCTTATATCCATATCTTTCATATAAAAAAGAAAAACAAGATTTCATCTTGTCTATTTTGAAATATGGCAAAATTAATTTTCAAGAAAAATTCCGTTTTTGCACTAAGTGACCAAAGTTGGAAATTGATAAAATAATTGTTTTAAAAATATGAAATAAATTCGAAAATCTTTTAAAATGTTTTAAAAGTGATTTAAGTTGAAAAGATGGTTTTTTTTAATGATATAAAAGTTGTTTTAAAGATTATAGCTTTTAAAGCACTTTTTGTAACACTATTTGCAACACTTTTCGCAACGCTTTTCAATAACTTTTGAGATAAAGGTTGAAATTTAACAATTGTTTCCCAAATTCTTAGTAAATGTTTTTAAGTAAGTAATAAATCATTTCAAAAGTAATTTGAACAATTTAACATTATTTCGAAGATGGTTAAACAAATAGTTAAGTGATTTAAAAGGGAAAAATGAGTATGCGTAAACGACTAGTACATTTGTCCCGCCTGTGAGATCTAAAAGTCAAAATAAGGTGTGTAACTAAGGTTAGGGATGGAGCAACCTGTGCTTTGAATTTACTTGGACTTAGTTTTCCCTTTTAGGCGAGGGGTGGAATATGTCGAAAGGAAGGCACGGATGCTCAACTTGGATTTTATAGAAATAATCTTTTTATGCTTATTATTAAAATCTGAAGAGGGAACTTGCCCATAGCAACAAAGTTAATTTTGAATAAAAGTAGAATGATTTATATAATCCTATTTTCTCAAAAGATACTCTTTAAAAATGATTTGAGAAATATTCAAAAAGAGGTTTAAATGATTCCGTATTCACTAAAAAAATATTTTGAAAACATATATCTCTCAAAGATATTTTGGTAAAGGAAAATGAATGAATCAAAAGCAATCGCCTAATTACATCATTTTTTATCGATGATTGGATTTCGAAGGAACCGGGGTCGGATTTGGTTTATTCCTGTCCGAAAACCACTTTGAACCAGTTTACTTGTTTGAAGAATGAAGATGTTTGAAGACGGAGATAATGAGACGAATAATAGGAGGGACTACATGTTGATTAATTGCGGATAAACTCCCAATGCACTATATTGTAGAAGTGGTCTCTTTGTTACGGAAAAACCTCAAAACCACAAGGGCTTCTCACCTAGTATAGGCCGAGGAAAGTGCCTTCGGTTTCGTTCTGTCCCAGAACGAACTTGTATGGATGAATATCTGACCTTGCATTCCAAATTATAATGAGTGGTTTCTACAAAAGTATATCAGTCAGTCGCGAAGAAGACACATTCTCTTAGCTTAACACTCTTTCCAAAGATATACGAGCTCAGGAAGTTATACATTTGTAGAAATCAGTCGTGTGAATGTGGAATGACAATGTGGTATTCAAAGTGAAAGAAGACATGCTATGTGAAAAGGTAGTCGTAGCCTCGAGCTCATCAACCGAAAATGACCAAAATAGTGTCAGATGCGGCAAGGCTAAGTGGGTCATTCCTAATTAGGGTATGATCATCCCCCTCTAGATATATTTCTTCCTACTATGACGTTCGGGGTGTAAATTAATCTGGATGTATGCGAGGAGAGCTCTCGAATAAAGGTAGGTAACGACCGAGGGATGACATATTCCATACTATCTAGTTACAGAGGTAAGCCGGTCTTGTGTTGGTAGATGGCAGATGTTCTGTGTCTTGGGATATCCATCTAGAGGTGTACGCATCGAAAGGTAGTCCCTTCACTTGGTCGTTTGTATGGAAATCCATTCTCCAATAAGATCCTATGGACTTGATTGTAAACCTATTATGTTGGAATTTAATCAATGTAACAATTTCGGTTGAGATTAATAAGTTTTGCAAATGTTTTCAAAGAAAGTCATTAATAATAATATCCCTAAGTTTGGCAAAAAAAAAGAGTTCTGGTTATCATAAGGCAAAAACCCGTTCCATGCATATGTGCGGCGTGGCCTTATGAGATACCATTTGTTTTTAAAACATTATACTTTGAGTTCTCACACTTGTCCCATGACTGACCCGGAGTTTGTTTTTCCCTTTAAGCTGTGGGTGCCCTATTTTTCGGGTAGCCGTGTACTCAGGATACCGTAGGAGCATTTTGGAGCATGTTAGGGAGCGTTTTGGAGAAGTCCTTAGAGCTATGAAGCTGAAGTACCTTATGTAGATATCTACCCATTTTCTACTGTGTTATGTAGTATGTATTTTCCAGCATATGTACAGATAGATAGTTATAACTATCCCGCTGGATATGTATTTGACCCTGATCATTAATGTATAATTAAAATGCTGAATGCGATGTGAGATTCTATTATTGTGTAATCTTCTATCTTTATTTTCTTTTACACCCCTGATAATTTGCCTCCCCGTCACATGGATTTACGGCACATGAATACCGTGGATGTATTATGTCGATTTTTGACGGTCGAGTAGACGGGTCGTCACAATCGCATTATTCCGTAATATCTTTTTCTCTTTTGTCTCTGTAGCCAAACTTAGGCAGGATAAGGATTTAGCTCTCAAGGATCTCTTTGACTCTAGGTATGAGGAGGGGACAATAATTTTGGAAGAGGAAAGGCTCACGCACGTTGTTCTTACTGAAGCCAATCTCAAAGCTTGTCGGTTGTTATCATCCTCAAATTAGATTCTTAGACAGGATTCCCCTTCAGCCTAAACCATTCTCATAGACATGATTGATCTATGTAATCCTAAAGAATCCACCCGTTTTGATCTATGTAGTCCTTGAGAATCCACCATGTTACATATAAATATTATATGGTGAACAATCACAATTCATGACGTATGATACCTCGATGTAATTAGTTCACTGAAATAAACAATTGAAGTATAATGTGAGATCTTGTATTCAATATGATTGATTAAAATAATGATTTCATTGTGTTAAATGTAACACTAGGCCAAAGGATACAAGATTGATCTGAGAATTCAATCACTCAAATGTCGGTTTAATCAGTTTACATGAAGTGTAATTCCTTTGATATACTTTAAAGTTGAGGATGACCAAATGAATTTTTGTAAAGTGTTTGTTATGATATTGTGGTAAGGATTCCTTTGAATGATTCGACATGTTAGAAAGGAAATAAAATGTTTGGGACTGGATGTAACCTAAGGCCCAATAGGAATAAAGATTGTAAATGGTCACTTTTGCTTCATAAAGAAACATTGGAAATGAGATTGTAAAATAATAATTGATACTTAAAATTGGAATGAGAAATATGATTTTCATTCCTAAACCTATTTTCATGTAGAAAATTGTTTTTAATAAGATTTTTTCACATTAATTTAAAATATTCGATCAGAAAATTCTCAACTATAAGTTACAGTAAATGAAATAAATAGCCTATGTTAAGTGGTCGAATGGATCTTCGTATTTCCTATGTTATCATATTAATGGTGGAAATAATGGGAGCATATGCTATATAACACCTATTGGTCGCATCAAGTTGCAAAAATTATTTTGATAAAATGCACCAAACATTATTTATGAAATAATTATTATTTTTTAGTATTGATTGGTTTATTTAAATATGAATATTATGAATCTTCATTATAAGATAAAACTATAGTACTGGTCTTTATGATGCATTGGAAAATACAGAATTATCACTTTACAATTATTTAGAAATTATGGACTAAGCCACGGTTTGGAGAAATAATTATTTGAATATATGATTGTGAATCATATGGTACTTGTTAACAAGAAATTTTGTCAAAACCCTCAATGATTTTGTAAGATAATTTTATTTGAACATAACTATGTGGTTGAGATGATTCTCGCCTTTGAAAGTATATCTTTTGAATAAAATGACTTAATCAATGGGTGAAAGGAATATGAACATTCATACCTTTCGACCTTGAAGAGAGGAATAATGAGGCTGTTTCAACCTTACTAGCAGGTTGATGATATATTAAATCATCAAGCTTTTAAACTTGTTTAAAGGTTATTAGCAAGATCAATCCAATCTTTCGCCTAAGTTGGAACAGTAGTAAATTTCCAAACCTTTCGATCTTGCCGATAGCTTGTTAACAAGATCACTCCAACCTTTCGACAAGGTGGAATAGAAGTAAGTTGCCAAACCTTCTGACCTTGTCGAAAAGTTATTAAAATGATCACTCCAACCTTACGACTAGGTTGAAGTAATTCCCGATCATTTCGCTCTCAGAATCATCACATTGTCGAGTTCCATCTCTCCTGGGAGTTGAAAGCAATTATCGATGATGACTTCCACTTCCTTTCTTGATCATGTCAAAAGGTGACGTTTAAGACCTTTCGACTTTATCGAAAGGAAATGCATATACTATCTGTAAATTCTAATTGCTTTCAACCCTATGGTGTCAATATTCTTTTTATGGAATCTTTTGAAGAGATCACTGATGCTTAAAGGAATAGATTCTCCTTGAATTAATTCCATCATGAATGGTTATTATATATATATACATATATATATATATATGTATATATATATGTATATATATAAACCAGGATTCCTTTAGGAAGTGTACCTTTAGACTAGGTCAAAAGGTATTCCTCCTTTCGAAGCAGTCCTAGTTTAATAATCTTTAAGCTATTTTAGTTTACTTATCAAAGATCAATTCAGAAATTTCCACAGCTGCTGCGCTTAACATAATCGCCTCATCATCATCATTGCTTTTGTTTCCGTACTAAAGATTGATTTTGATGATGATAGGTAATGATTTGAAATGTCTAAGTCGACCTTATATATAGCATAGATCAAAAGAGATTATGAGAAAAAGGTTGAAATCATGTGCAGTTGATCTTTAATCTAGCTAATAATCTAAATGATCTTCCTCATTGCCAATATCCATCATGAACAAGCCATCTCCATTTATTTATTATTGAAATTGAGTTACAAGAAATTAAGCTTTCTCCCCCAGTTATATTTTCGGGTTTCTTCTAAGTGCAATTTTCTGTAAGAGAGTAGGGAAAAGGAAATGAATTCAATATCCCAGAATTCGGTCCCCAAAAACTGGACCCCTTGGGTCATATTTATAGACGCGGGATGGCCCCGTGTCGCGCCTTTGTTTTCAACTGAGTCAAAATGTTCCCTTTATATGCCTCCGTAAACCTTTTGACTTGATCAAAGGGTTATGAACCTTTCGACGACGTCGAAAGGTGTTCTCTTGTGCTTCTTGATTTATCCCTTCACTTCCTGCCTTCAACTGGGTGGAAGATCTTCTTCTATAAGTTGTTATGAACCCTCTAACCTCATCGAAAGGTTTTCCCTTGTTTTCCCTTGTTGTAAACCCTTTCGACTTTGTCGAAATTTCATGTATTATTATGAACCTTTTGACCTTATCGAAAGGTTTTCCTTTAACATGTTGTCTTGAATCTTAGTTGAAAGGTACGTTCCACTTTAATGTTGTCGAAAGCTTTGCTTCCTCTTGATGTTGTCAAAAGGTGTTTTTGCTCTTCTTGTCATACTCTAGTAGCTTCTTCACTCCTTCTTAACCTTCCAACCTAGCCGAAAGCCATCACTCTTTTCGACATCATCGAGAAGTTCTCTACATTACTTTGTCTTTGTTAATTTCTGCGTGTTGCTTTCTTCATAGTGACTTTCGACATTGTCGAAAGGTGTCCTTGGTGGATCTTGACCGGTTCGAAAGGCTTGTTATGCTTTCGAAATGGTCACTTTGGCGCAAAGCCTTTGAATTCGAAAGGTCTGATGTGTAGTTGAGGGAACATAATTGATTACTTTCAAAAGCGGTTATGAAGTCATCATTACTTGTTCAACTATGTTGAAAGGTTGGTAGTGGTGGAAGGTCCCATCTGTTTTCATCCTGGTCGAAGGCCTTTGCATTGTATGAGTAGTAGATGCCTTCGATTCCCTAGATACCTGCTCCCTTTTCATGTCTTTCATGTTGACTTTTCTTGTTTCTTCATTGAAACTTTAATCTTATTATCGTTCTTTCATACTTCTTTCAAGTAGATTTATGGCTAATACTACTAGCAAATTATACCTTAAAGAATAAAGAGGAAAATACCCATTTAGTAGGAGCATGATAAGAGTTGATTAACTCTTCGAATTGGTACATATTGATGTATGCACTCACAAGTCTGTTAACACCAAAATAGTTCCACATATATTTATATTCACTGATGAGTTATCACCGACATAAGCATGTGTATTTGATTACATGTTGCATATTTACAAAAAGCTAATAGAGTATAAAACAGAAAGTAAGTAAAATAACGTACAATAGAAAATAAATTGTTTCGATTTGATCGAATATTTGAGAATATTGGAAAAGGTTCTGAATGAACCTAAAAATGAATAGATATTCAATCCCAAAAGTCACTCCTCCCTGTGATACATAATGATATGTCGATATAAGGGGTAATCAAAATTTAATGGACAAAGTATGATCAATTGTAAGTGAAGTAGAGTTTTATAAAGTAGTGTACTAAAGAGTAACACACGAGGTTAAAATTAATATCATCTAAAATAGTTTGCAAAATCATTCAAATAGGAGTTTATAAAAAAACCTAACATATCATGAGCCAAGGAGTTTCTAGGTTGTGCGAGTCGAACGACTACACATAATAATTTATTAGGGATACTCTATGAATCTCACCAAAAGAAATTTAGAAACGATTGTCATTAGATGACAAATTTATGTTTTGAACATAAGTATTATAAATTAAAACAAATTAGTTTTATACATAAGGCAATTCATAAAATGTTTATGAATACCAATTCCGTTGTACTGAGAAACAATTATTGTTTCAAAAATACCAACTTCATAGCGGAAGAATTTCTTTTAGAAGTTGTTGATAGTAGAAGTATTTGAATACGATCTAAAGATGAAACTAAATATGTGGAATAAAATGAAATTGACCAAATCTAAATGAACACAACACATTATAATGCCTAATAAGCATTCTTGCACATTAAAGAGAAACTATGAGTTCGAACTGCTTGAGAATTGTTTAGAGTGTCTTAGAGTATTATGAAATACTTGAGAATTGTTACAAAAACAACCAACTCCTTATGAAGGAGTGTTCGGACTTGAACTTCATAAGCGCTATTGAATACAATATTTGGCATTAAATCCACATTCCAATTATAAATAAGTGTTTTAAGTTGGAAATTTTCCAAACGAAAGGTTGTAACTGATTCAACGAAAGGCTATGTACATTGCCTTGAAAAGTGTGGCAATAAAAGCAATGTATAAATATAAATGCACAAATTTATAACTGAGCTAAGGGTAATTCCAAGTATAAAGAATACCATTTCACTACTGTATGATAACAATGTAATAATAAAATCTCATAAAAGTCAAGAAACATACTCTGAATAGTTCCACATAATGAAGATAGTTTATCAGCATCGGAGAGAGTTGATTGACAGAGTAGACTATTAAAACAATATAGTAGATCCATTCACAAAGGATCTAACTCGATGAGTTCTCTTCAAGTTGATTAAACGATGGGATAAAAATTCCATGGTTGGCCCTAAATGCAAGTTGGTGATTGATGGAGTTAGGGGTGTATTTTGTGGTAGTAATTATAAAGTGTTGTAACCATGAGTAATTTATCATAATAGAAATAAACAAACCGTTTTATATATTCCTAATCAAGATAAAACGAGACTGGATATCGATACGTCCATTGAGATTACAGTACATAACGCTTTCAAAATTTTAGGCATTGTATTACTCATGGCACTGGGGAAACCATGGGATTATGTACTGTAACAACCTACCTTTTCGACCCTTAAAAGTCTATACTAATACATCTACGACATTCACATGCTGAGCATCCAAGTACTGAAAAGACAGAATGTAAGGAAAAAGAAAGAAAATACAGAACATAATCTCACATCTTAACAAGTGACATATGATATACAATATATTTTTACAAAAAGAAAACTATAATGTACATACATCAAATTAAAGTACACTAAAAAAATCATCGTCCAGAACAATTATAGAAACATGACCTCACAATTTCTAATAAATATAAATAACCATTGTAGCAGAAACCAGTTCCATTGCGTAGCTATCGCCATAAAAAGCGCAGTGCAAAAGATCACGTTGATTAGACTTCATATGAGAGAGATATACATTTGATAAGATTTTGATTTTAGGTAATATATCGAAACAATAATTACTTTTGAAACTACTCGATTACCCAAACTAAAACTCTTCCCTCCCAAAATCTCTTCCTAAATGGCCGTAACTTATAAAAGCTTCGAACCCACTAATGGAACCCTTCTCCCCTTTTCTCTTTTGTTTCTGCATGAAAAGAAAATCCGCCTTCGTTATCGAATTCCTCCGCTCAAGAGCAACCTCCCCGACCCTATGCTTTCAAGCTCGACCCCCTTTCAAGAGTCACTACCTGCACATGTCTGTCCACTGCTCAAAAATCATGAAACACTAAAAGTACGATTGCACCCTACCATATTCGGCCCGAAGATGCCTACGACAATAGAAACCCGATGCCAACCTCCATAAAGCCTAACTCCTCCTCTAGCTCACCAAAACCTAACCTTATTAACTAAGAACCTGCCTAAAGCCATCGAGCACCTTAAACTTCAATCATACCTAACCACACTCGCCCATATCATTGGTCTCTTCATTCTACACTCAAAGATCTAAACTTTTCATTTTTTAGTCGAGTATTTGATTTGTTAGTTTTTTTAAGGTGAAGGCATCTTAGTTTCTTTTGGGTTTTAAGAAATTTTCAATGAATTAGTTAAAAGAAAATGAAGTGATATTGATTTGTCTATGTAGAATAAGTTAAACTATTTTTGATTAGGTTCATATCGAAATTTCTGGTATTTCGTCACACAAAATTTTACTTGCGTACGAACTGTGAATGAAAAAAAAAATAAGATCACGCACAAAAATATATCACGATCTCAACGCAAAAATAATATACACTGGTTTTCTTATTCTATGAAATCACAAAAATACACTCGTTTGGGAAAAATTATCAAACGTTAAATTTAAATATTTTGCAAACTAAAATTACTGGAAAATCATATAAAATAAATTAAAAATACGTCAATAAAATCGAATTGTTACAATAAAAGTTAATTTTCTTATTACTTAATCGAACCATTTATTATTTCCTGTAAATTTTCAGAGTGATTTCTCTGTTATTATTTAATTAAACGGAGTTAAATAGGACTATTAAATCCATTAAATTAATATTTAATTCACAATCTAGATATTTAAATCATTACTCAAATATTAAATTCATAATTAAACATTTAAATAATACCTATATTTGAATTCAAAATGCTAAACTTTTACAACCCATTATTTCAATATTTAAAATTAATTAAATATTTAAAATCAAACAACAAAACTCCGATTTTTTACATGTATTGATAGATATTAGATAACTATAGAATGACTCACTCGATAGTTTACTATTGGTTATTATGGCCATGGTTAAATAGAAAATATCGATGTGACAAAATTACGCATTTTCTTGACTTGAGAATACTGTTGATCTTCATCGTTGAAGCTCCACTTTGATCGTAGTTAAATCATAGCATAGCGTCCGTCAAACGAGTTTAGTTGGGTCTAGTGGAAGCATTGGAAGTTGAACACTATTCAAAAGAGGATTTGTCTACTTAGTTATATGATGTCAGTATTACGGTCAATTGAAGTCAAAGTCTCTGGCTAGAGCATTTGGTTAATGATGATTGTTATTATTGAACCAAGGACTTTGTGGTTGGACTTTAGAGTTGAATGTAAATGATATTACAATTTTGATCATAACCAAATTCCATAAGTCCAAAGTGATATAGTTTTGATGAAGAGAATTGGTGGATATAAAATTCATAAAAGGGTAACGCTTGACAAAGTAAAATTAGTTTTACAAAACTAAGTAAGCAATGGTTTTTATAGTATTAGATAACTATAAATGACTCACTTGATAGTTATTGCATAACTATGGAATGACTCACTCGATAGTTTTCAATTGGTTAATTTAACTAAGGTCAAACAGATTGTAATGACCTGCAAATTTCGCTAGTTAAATTGGTTAATTTAATAAGACTTTTGTAATTTAATTTAGAAAGAAATAAAAAAACTTTATAGTCATAGTGAGGTGAATGTTAATTTGAAATGTAGCAATGGTAATTAAAGCTAATTATTGATAGTTTGAATGAAATTACAATAAATGAAATAGTGTAAGTGTTATACTAGGCTATAAATTGCATATAAGAATACAAACGTAAATATTGAATTAATTAATGAATTAATATATAATGAATGGTAATTGAATAAAATCGATGCTCTGTAAGTAATTTCCATATTGGTTTGGAAATGATAAACTTATAAGAATGCGATTGAGAGTTAATGGCAATAATTATTATAAGTTACATATATATTTAATCTGTTAAATTGAATTGATCACAGAAAATGTAATTAAATATTATGTTAATGTAAACTAGGTTAATATTTGGAGGTAATGTTAATTTTATTCACAATAATATGATAAGAAATAAAAAGAATGGAAATCAAGATTTATTTATTTATTAAAATTCAAATTATAGTAATTGTGCTAATTGTAAATAAATGAAATTAATTATTTAAATTAATAAATGGATTTTGGAATTTTAAATTTATAAATTTGTGAATTTAATAGAAATGAAATTTAACGCTGAAATTGATGAATGAATCAACATTAAACTGACATCTAAATTTGTGTTAAATTTTGGTGAATGTCCAAGTAATGTAAAATGAGAGAAATTTTGATTTATAAAATTTGAATTGAAATTTAATTTAATTAATTAATATTGATATATTTAATTAACTGAAAAATAGTCATTTTGGCCACTAACTTGGATTTCGATGAAACTAGTTTCATAGGATCCGTAATGGTGAATTATTATAGGATTTCAAGTTTCGTAGCGATCAAACTTGTCGTTTGATCGTGCGGGCTCGAAACGCATAGGAATCAATGAAATAAAATCAGTTGAAATCAATTTGAAATAACTTGATTTTAGCATAACTTCTTTATACGATGGAATTTGTACTTGAAACCTATTCCATTGCATTTAAAATATTTAAAAACGTATATTTTGATATATGGGTTGACCCATTTTTGTTCCGGAATCGAAACGGGCTTTTCGGGTCAATTATCGTTAAAAACTCAAACCAATCGGGCCCATTCCTTTCTGTTTTGTTTTGCCTATATATATATATATATATATCGTTATAAACCCTAGCAGTCTTTCTATTTCTCATTTCTGTACGTATAAAAATTTATGTGGCTCCTCTTCCTCTATGGCTGAAAACCCTAATCTTCCCAATCCAATTTCAATTCCGAAAAAAAATTTGCGGATCTGCAGCAACTTTGGGTCGCGCTTTGAGTTTCAGAAGCCAAAACCCTGCATCAACTTCAGGTCAGGAAGAAAATGACTTGGGTTGCTCCGGGTCGTTTTTGGCAAAAACTCAGAGCAAGCACCGGGGATTTGAGACGGCGGAACGAAGTTGAACCCGAAGTCGACCCTGGACCAGAATTTTCCAATCTTCTAATTTTCATAACTTTTTCATACGAGCTTGGATTCATACGTGGTTTGTTTAGAATCATGAACATTTTGGCATGGGTTTGGACGAATTCTGAGACCGTTTAAATTTTGGGCTTATTTTGAATTTAAATTAAAAGGTGAGTGTTTTAACCACTCACAACTTCTAAAATTTCTTATGTTTGTTGAATTGATTTATGATGTGATTTGAAATTTATTTATGACAGTTGGCATATTTTTAATCATCATCTCAGTTAAATTGAATTTATTGAATTAAATTGTTATTTATTTTATTATTGCATATAAACAGCCAGTTAATTTGTTATATAATTTATCATTGCATATAAACTGCCAGTAAAATTCTTGTTAAGTATTATCTGTTCTATATTGATGTTATTGATTGAGTTGGATGATGATTGTGATAAATGTTTGATGATTGATATTGGACGAATCGATGTTGTATTTTATATTGTTATAAACTGCAAGTTGTTATGGATTTTTATTTTTTGGGATTGCAGTTTGAAATGATATACAACCGTATTTATGTTTTAAAATACGGATTGAAATGATAAATACCCGTATCACTTGACCATAGGATAGAAAACTTTATACAGATACCGTGGTCTATATATATAAAAATATTTTTAAATCAATTTTTATGGTTTTTGGAAAGAGATACATGGTTTTATATAAATATTAATTGTAGATATTATATAAATGCTATTATATATATATATATATAGTCAAATTCTTTACTTGAGCTATGTATAAATTTGTTGATATAAATAAGTTTAATTCTAAAGTTTGATTCTATTTAAAATATAATATGGTTAAGTGTTTATTTAAATTATATTTTAATATAGAATTTATAATAATTTCAATTAATTAAGGTTGAAAGATAAAATGGAAATTGATTTGAAATTGTATTTAATTGAGAATTTTAGTTAATAAAAATCGATTTGGGACTCATTGAATTTGAAATTTTAAAGAATATGATATTTGACTGGATTTTTTGTTTAAGGTTATATAAATGAATATATCAAGTTTAAATAAAGTGAGGGGAATATTCAGTTATTTGAAATTGGAGTTTATTTGAATGATACTGGAGTTTTAAGTAAATATTTCAAAACGAAATAATAGTAAAATTAATTTGATATATATATATATATAGTTAAAAATTTAGTTTTGAAGTGTTGAATATTGAAAGCTTTGAAATCTATTGAAATGGTTTATTTGGAGGTTCGAACATATATCTAAAATCGATATAAATTGAAATGGTTTATTGAAAACCAAAAGTGATTTGAAAGTTATGAATTGAGATTTAATTTAAAGTGAATAAAATAGTGAAGTCGAGGAAATTTTTTTACTTTATAAAGTAACTTTAAATTCAAACTATTTTATTTTATATACTGTTTGAATATTCAAACCGTTTAAGTGGTGGAAGTTATGGTTTAGAAGCTATGAAATTCAAAGTATTGTGTTTTGAAAGGTTATATTTCAAGCATTTGGTTTCGAAATATTACAATTTTGAAAGTGTTATGGTTTTAGAAAGGATATATTTGAAATAAAATGACATCGTATTGATTTGGTTTTTGAAAGGCAATGATATTTGGTTATAAAGCACAAACTATTTTGAAAATGACCGCGGTGTTATAATAACGTTTGGTTGTTAAAGAGATCGGGATTGGAAGTTGTCATACTCTTTGCCAACTCCGAAAAGCACTTTAACAACCGTGTACGTGGTGGAGATTTCAGAATGAAGTTGGATGGTTGAGACGTTCTATTAAGGTATATACGTGGACCCGACTCCCGCGAGTTGGCATAAGGTGGCTAAAATAGGAGCGATTCTCGAGCCAAGGAGGTAGCCTCTCTTATCGGACACACTCCTTTAATATTATATTCTGACTTTGGATTGTTTTGGTAGCCACTTTTGATTTTTGATTTTGGGGGTGTGGCTCGAGGTGGGCGAAAGTAGCTGCTACGTGTTACCACCAGCCCGGATGCGTAATTGGTATATCTACCCTGGCATTGCATTGTGTGCCGCGTCACCTACTCTAGTGCGCCTTGTACGAGTTTGATTTGTGTCGTACCTATGAAGTATCCTTTAGTAGCCTCCCGATCAGGAGGTATTACGGTACTATATAGACTACTGGCACTGTTACGTGTTAAGGGGAATATTGGGTCACTCCTTAGCGCTATTTAATAGTAAGTTTATTTTACTATAGACTTTATTATAATAGCGAATATTACTACATAGTAAATAGTTTAATGGATCCTTAGGAGATGTGAATCTCTAGCATCTCTTAAGTTACTGCACTCACGTTTGACACTGGATAGAAGTTGTCAAATCCCATAAACATCTCTGACGCCGTTCCACATATATGTATTTCCATTGATTTAACTAACATAAGAACTTTTAGTTATGACTCGAGTGTTTTGTCTTTTCAATTCGCTCGGGTCAGTCTGAGCATTTCATGGTTTGAAGACCTTATTTCTGGAGGACGAAGATGAAGATTGTATTATTACTATTATTTATTATATTATTCCACTACATTCATACTGTTCCGTTGCATTATTTATTATTCTCTGGTATGTGTAACTCTGATATGTGTTGTATAAGCAAAATCAAATGTTTTTTAAAACAGCTTCATGAACTTTTATTTGATTATTATATTTTGTCATTCCACTGTGGGATTCTGTTTTGTTTTATTTCTTTCTCTGCTTTTCTTATTTACCCTATAACAATCTGCCCTTTTGTACGGTTTGAGTCTGACGTGTATGGTTTATCGTCGATTTAAAGCATACAAAAAGGCGGGATGTTACACCTGGTTTCAAAGCTTTTGTTTAGCGATAAACCTTAGCCTTGTAGGGTTTGACTCTTTACTAATAGGGTAGTAATACCCTATGATGAGTCGCTGAGTGTGTGTGTGTGTGTCTCTCTCTCTATATATATATATATGTATGTATGTATGTATGTATGTATGTATGTATGTATGTATGTATAAGTGTATTTGTTAGTGTTACAAAAAGTTTTATATTGTGTTAATTTGTTCCGCTTTGTATTTATAAATTCTGGTTGGTGCATGGGTTGCTATGACATCAATAAGGATTTCTAAACACCTAATATGACAGACCGATACAATATTTGTTTTGAATATAGGTGAATGAAATTATTTTTCCTATTATATTTTCTATATATAAAATAAATTTTATAAAGGTTATATTTGGTTGTTATATATTGGCTATTTGGTAGTGAAATTTATAAATATTGATTGGAAGCAAAATTTGAAGAAAGTAAAATAAATGAAAATTGGAAATTTTAGAACTTAAGTTCCAGGGATTTGAAAATTTCTTTCGAATGATTTTGGGATATAATAATATGGTCAGAAGTATTTTCTGATATAAATATTTCAATATAAATTGAAAGAACTATTTGAAAGTAACTTTGGAAAGAAATAAGTTCTGTACTCCCCTCTCTATCGTTGGAAAATAATTTCGATGATGAGTGCACGCATCATCGACATTCATTTTCAAGTTTCGAAGTGGGAAGGCCGCTGTAGTAGTTTTGTCGCAGATTTATTTTGATAAAAAAATATAAATTTTAAATCGTTTTAAATATAATTGGATATAAAGTGTAAGTGTATACATCTATCTATAATTATCAAAATGATTGAATTGGAACCCGACATTTAGTTCTCAAATTTCCTCAAATTAGAGGTTTTAATTATTGAAATTGAAATAAAAATCTTAACTATTTAATAATTGAAACTTCTAAATGAAATAAGAGATTAACTGCTAGGCTATAAATGAAATTACCAGAAAGTTGAAATTTGTAACCTATAAACAAAGGATATTATTATTGAACATTAAGTTAATTAAAAGAAATAAGATAAACTTGTGTAACTTCCAGTTACATCCTTAAAGGCATATATATAACTTACCGAATATTAAAAGTTACAATGTTTAATAGGAAAATGTAATACGATATTATACAAGCAAGACTTGAAGTAATGAATGTGTTCAATGAATTATTTTTACAAATAAGAATTTGATGTTATAGTGGTTATAAGCTTGGTTATAATTGAAATATTACTATAATAAAATGTGATGGAATGTAAATATTGCAAGTAGATGACTATAAACTTAAGTTAATGAATTGAAATGCTAGATTATTGAATTGGACATGAACATTAATAATAAATGAATGTAAATAAATGAAATTAAGTAGTGAATAAATGAATATACTGTAACTAAAAAGAAAATTTATATGGTATGAATGAAAAGGAAATCAAGCAACAAATTTTATGAAATGAAATTAAAAAAAATAACTTGATTTATTGCTTGGAATTTGATGTTTGTTTAGCTTTTGGGTTGTTTGGGCAAGTATCCTTTAAAATTGCTTGGATGTATGAATAATCTACTTAGTTTCATCTAAGACTATTGAGTAAATGGTGCACTTAGTAGTTTATTTTCCATTCAGTACAATTTAAAGTTTTAAACCCGAACAACTGTTTGTTTTGTTTGATGTAAATGGATACTTGATTTGTGTTAATTGTATATGCTGATTGTATGTGGGTTGCAAGTGATGGTTTTTTATATTGATTGTTCGTTAGTGGTTGAAACAACTTTAAATATTTCATTTTATATAAGTATTAACTCTTTAGATTATAAAAGTGAAATACAGGTTATGGAAGCAATTGCTACTGCTTTTGGTTTCATAATTAAGCGTTAATTGCCCGACAAATAGGTAAGTTCTCAAATTACGGTTTTATAGCGTTAGTATATTGTATTTCCCGTTTTAGGAGATATTATTTTGAGATATTGTGATGTATATTGTTATAATTGATATCATATTTCTCCCGAGCCTCTCCGTACAAAGGAGACTCTGCCGAAATTTTTTGCAAATTTTAGACTTAGAAAAACTTTGAAAATGTTTTCTAAACTTTATTAATTTGAGTATAAAAAGATTTAACGGTTATGAAATTCGAATATTTTATTTAAATAATTAATTTTATAAATTTATTGGTTTATAAAGTTAATATTTTTGAATAAGATGCATTGTTTACTCAATTCCTTCTTTTCCTCCTTTTTCCTTCTCGGGGACGAAAAGTTTTGAGTGGGGGAGAGTGTAAGGACCCGCAAATTTCGATAGTTAAATTGGTTAATTTAATAATACTTTTGTAATTTAATTTAAATAGAAATAAAAAAAAATTATAGTTATAGTGAGGTGAATGTTAATTTGAAACGTAGCAATGGTACGTAAAGTTAATTATTGATAGTTTGAATGAAATTACAATAAATGAAATAGTGTAAGTATTATACTAGGCTATAAATTGAATATAAGAATACAAAGGTAAATATTGAATTACTTAATGTATTAATATATAATTAATGATAATTGAATAAATTCAATGCTCTGTAAGTAATTTTCATATTGGTTTGAAAATGATAAACTTATAAGAATGTGTTTAAGAGTTAATGGCAGCAATTATTATAAGTTACATTTAATCCGTTAAATTAAATTGGAATTTATCACAATAAATGTAATTAAATATTATGTTAATGTAAACTAGGTTAATATTTAGAGGTAATGTTAATTTTATTTATAATAATATGATAATTGGAAATAAAAAGAATGGAAATCAAGATTTATTTATTTATTGAAATTTAAATTATAGTAATTGGATTAATTGCAAATAAATGAAATTGAATATTTAAATTAATAAATGGATTTTGGAATTTTAAATTTATAAATTTCTGAATTTAATAGAAATGAAATTTAACGCTGAAATTGATGAATGAATCAACACTGAAGTGAAATCTAATTTTTTTTTTTAAATTATGGTGAATGTCCAAGTAAGGTAAAATGATGGAAATTGTGATGTATTAAATTTGAATTGAAAATCAATTTAATTAATTTAATAGTAATATATTTAATTAACTGAAAAATAGCCATTTTGGCCACTGACTCGGATTTCGATGAAACCAGTTCCATCGAATCCATAACGATGAATTATTGTTGGATTTCAAGTTTCGTAGCGATCAGACTTGTCAGTTGATCGTACGGGCTCGAAACACCTAGAAATCAATTAAATCAAAATCAATTGAAATCAATTTGAAATAACTTGATTTTAGCGTAACTTGTACATACGATGGAATTTGGACTTGAAACCTGTTCCATTGCATTTAAAATATTTAAAAACATATATTTTGATATATGGGTTGACCCATTTCCGTTCGGAATAGAAATGGGCTTTTCTGGTCAATTATCGTTAAAAACTCAAACCAATCGGGCACATTCCATTCTATTTTGTTCCGCCTATATATATATATATATATATATATATATATATATATATATATATATATATAAACACTAGCAGCCTTTCTATTTCTCATTTCTATACGTACATCAAAGTTTTCCCAAAAGATTAGGCCTGTTGAAGTTTTAGGTCTAGCACGTTGTACCAGCAAGCACCTCTGATCACTTGGACAGAAATTTATGGATCTCCTCTTCCTCAATGGCTGAAAACCCTAATCTTCCCAATCTAATTTCAATTCAAAAAAAAATTGCGGATTTGCAGCAACTTCGGGTCGCGCTTCGATTTTCAGAGACAAAAACCCTACATCAACTTCGGGTCAGGAAGAAAATGACTCGGGTCGCTCCGGGTCATTTTGGCAAAAACTCAAAGCAAGCACCGAGGATTTGAGGCGGTGGACCGAAGTTGAACCCGAAGTCGACCCTGGATCAGAATTTTCCAATCTTCTAATTTTCATAACTTTCTCATATGACATCGGATTCATGCGCGGTTTATTTTGCTGGGATCGTATTAGAATTACAGACATTTTGGCGCTAGTTTGGACGAATTCTGAGACCGTTCAAATTTTGGGCTTATTTTGAATTTAACTTCAATTTCAATTCAAAGGTGAGTGTTTTAACCCACTCATAACTTCTAAAATTTCTTATATTCGTTAAATTGATTTATGATGTGATTTGAAATTTATTTATGACTGTTGGCATATTTTTAATCATCGTCTCGGTTAAATAGAATTTATTGAATTAAATTGTAACGTATACGGATTTTGCCCGCTCGAAAATCGACATCCATACTTCATATCGTATTCGAATGCCAGAGATTCGACCGTTCAAATCCGATTCGCCGTAGCTTATAACAACATTAAGTAAATAACACAACGGAATAAAAGAATAATACATTGATATATAGCTTTGATACAATATCTGATACAACAGATGATCCAATAGATATCAATATACATCAGAGATATGATACAATAAATAGCAGCGGAAAAGAAAATAGATGATATCCAGCAGCGAAACAATATAACTCTAAGATAGTCTTCAAAAGAGAACTCCGAGAAATGCAACTCCATTTCCAAGAACCAATCCAGCAATAGCTCGAACTCCCAATAACGATGCACCAAGATAAGCAAGTATAGTCCATATCCAAAGATTGAACTAGCTCCAGATAACCTACTAATCTGACTATCTGAAAAACCCAACTCTAGACTGCTCGTGTAGAAAATAATGAGCATCCAGAGTTTAGGAAAGAAACAATAAACTCCGGATCAGTCGTGGGACTGGTGTGAGCAACAAAAACAGTTTATCTTTTAAAACATTCAACAAAAGATTTTCAAAGTCAATTCGAAATGCTTTTTAAAAATGAGACTACCATAAGGCCTCCCGCACACACACAATGCAAACGCAGAATCAGAGGAGATTTCTCCTTATGATAGTCAAAGATGCTTGATACGCATTAAAAAGAAACATTTGATATTATTACTAGTGCATAGTGTAGGAAAAATTTATTTCGAAAATAAAGATATAAATCTTAGCCAGCATAGGCATTCCGCACTTATGCCTACTATAGCTACCATGTTCAATAGCAGGTTACCGCCACATTCCATGGCAGGTTATACAACTAAAACCGTACAGGATTCGTATTGTTTCTTTGGATTTCCAACGAATGGTCAGGCCAAGGAACTTCCCATTGCCACATGAGAACGCCTCTGGAAGGACGTCCCCGAGAACCAAACCGGATCTCTGCCAAAACAAGGCCGGGTTACCCCTAACTGGGTAACTACTGACACGAGTATGCCATCCCCCGGTCCTTTGGGACCTATAACCGAGCGCTCGTCACCATCATCACACAATCATAAATAAAGTGTTTCAACATGAGTAAGCATCTGGGCTCCATACCATGACACCACCCTTTTCCAGAAGGAAATGCACATACCCTAAAGGGAGCTACCCCTCATAACCTTGCTGCATCTTTCCTGGTTTGACCATTCCGGGGTGTGAGGCTCGACGAAGTCACGTCCACAAAGACACACTTTATACAAAAGCCGTGCTTTGGGTCAACAAATGATCATAGAAATGATCACCAAGATAAATGATCAAACAAATGATCCTATCACCAATGGTCAACACAATGATCATTTCACAGCAACACTCAGCATGTCACATTACCAAATTGGGAATATATCGCTGATAACCTTCAACTATATAACCTCTGAGCTCGTACGTCTCAGAGAAGGGTGTTAAGCTAAGAGAATAAATTCTCCGCCACCAACAGAAATATATTTGAAAGAAATCAGCTTTATATCTCAATTTGTAATGTCAGACATACAATCCATACAAGCCTGTTACGGGTTCGAACTGAACCGAAGGCACTTACAAAGAAGTCCTTGCAATCCGGATATTAACAATCCCGATCGGATTTCCCATCACTTAGGGAATCTCTATACCAGGAGCTACCCAGTGCAGAGACAATTGATAGGTTATCTTATCATTCTTGCAAACACCCGGTCTTCAACACCGGGCTTCAAATGCTATCCATATACGACGTATCACATATTCGGAATGGGTTATACGACAAAAAGGTCCTTTCCCGGCTAAACCGAATAGTGAGCGCAATATTTCAAAAAACATGTGGATATTGGGATTTCAATTAAGTCACAACTTAATAATTCAAAACTTTCTTTTCAAATGGTTTAAAACCAATTACCATTTCAAATCTTTTAAACAAAAGATTTATTTCACAAAATTCCATTTACGGACTTCAAAACAATTTCTATTTCATTTGGATTAACTCGTTTAAAATCTTTAAATTAAAGATTTATCTTATAGCTTTCAAATCGTTCCCAAATGTTCACTTTCAAAATTCATTTCCAAATACTCATCAATAACTTGGTAAACTATTTCAGTTTAAACTTGAAATCCCTCTTATATAATTTGAAATTCATTTGTCCCATGAAAGCTTTTTATTATGTAGAAACAACAGTCTTATTTCGAAAAACCCGATTTCATTTATACAAGTTACAATCTTTGGGTTAATTCAAATTTTCAAAAATAATACTTTAAAAATGGTTTAGCTCATAATGACTAATATAATATCGTTAATCCCTAGTTTCAAATTACAGAATTCAATTCCTAATTTTGAATTCAAATTTAAATCAAAGTATTTAAATTCCAACACTTAATCCAGTTATTCAAAATAAATTTCCATCTTTGAAATTCCATTTCAAAAGCTTTTCACTTCAAACCCAATCCATTTTCAAAACATTTGAATTTAAAAATTCAAATACAAAACTATTTTCAAAAAAATCTGTGACTTAATCGATTTCCTCGTGAAATCCATAATTGTGTGTGTATGGTGTGGTCCAAGGGTTCAACACAATAGTGCAACATCATTCAATCATCATAGATCAAAACACAGAAATATAGTCGATAAGCGATATAACTATAACGCTTATCGCTCATTCACAGATTTACAGATAATATACAGGTGTATCATCAATAAATGAATAAATATACAGCTCAATTCACAGAACAAAATGTCACAGATCAGGTAAGATAATCAATTCAAGGCAAATCATTCAATATAATCATTCATAAGTACGGCCAAGCATTCAATAATCATTTATTAACAGGATTGTTTAATCCAAATTAATTCAATTCATTCCCAAGTAAATTTATTACTTATAAAATAATTATCAAATTCTAATTAATTAATTACAAATCATTTGATATAAATTTATTTATCAAACACTTTAATAAGTAAAGTTACTCTTAATTCATCACATTGATTAAATTAACCTTTAAATAAATTACTTACTTTAATAATTTAATTATTCTTAAATTAATTACTAAATCAATTTATCACAATATCCTTGAATTTATTATTGCTTAATCACTTGATAAATCAACTTTAATCATTGATTAATATTAAAAATCTTTTATTCACAAATTTATTATTCCTTAATAAATAAATCGTTAAACCTTAATTAATTAATTTAAACTTTTAATCTCTTATTTAATTAGTCCAATTCATCAATTTATTAAATAATAAATTATCCATCTTGATTAACAAAATTTAATGAATTCCAAATCGTTAAATCTTCCTTGACTTTAAGATAAACCTCATTCTTATAAATGATTACATTATTATTATAAAAAGGGTTTTTTTTAAACAATTTCCATTAGGTCTTAAATTTGTAATTAAAACCTTTGTCTTATATTTATCTTGTATTTATCAAAACCTGTTTATATTTAATGATGTTAAAACCTTGCATTAAAACAAACCCAGGCAAAAAAAACAAGTTTACCCTTGTCGAACCCGAGTTTCTTGGCCTATTTCCCCGAGCTCCACCCCCATACTTCATCTCTTCTTCACTTTTATATACTTACTTTCCTGTTGAGTAAAAACTATTTACCCAAGTACAACCCCAGGTGCCAACCGAAGCTACACCTTATTTTACTCGAGTATACACTCGAGGACTTAATCACCAAGAACATCAAGCTGTGCACGAGATCACCGTGCACTTGCACACGCCGCCGGCGTACCCTGGACATCGGAGACAACCCTCCATAAGTCGATCATCGATCGATCTATCGATCGAACACCACCAATTCCTGAATGAACTTGCGAATAAAAATTTGACAATTTTGAGATTCCAGAACTTAAAACCCCGACCATCCCCCATCTCGTTCAGGCGATGCACTTCCCCAGAAACCTCGAAACTCCGGCTACACCACCCTTAGCCCCCACACTACCTTCCCCTCTAGCCACGTGACGCTCGACGCACCAAGGAAGGCACATCGATCAAAGTTTTCCAACTCGTTCAAAATTCGAACAAAACCCTAGTTTGATCTCGCGCAATCATTTTATGCAACAGAAAAATTATCTAACATTTTTCCTATTATAATCGATCTCTAAACTCGCTTCATACAAAATTTCAACATCTAAAATTCGTGCGATCTCTGGGAATTGATTTTTAAGCAATTTTAGTTCAACAAGAATCTGCTCTCGACATACTTGAGGAAAAATCAAAATATTTGTTTTAAAAATCATAATTTTGTATAATGATTCAAATTCAAATCCTGAAACGATAGATTGTGATACTTAAATTTTGACTTATTTTAAACTTGCTCAGTAAATTTGATTCCCAGAGTCAAAATGAATATTATTTTGTCTTAAATATGAATTTAAACTAAAGCTTATAGTTAAGAAAACAAGTTCCATTTGAAACTTAAGTTTAAATAGAGACAAGATCACCAGATTTAAATTTTTAAATCAAAACTTGTATACTGGAAGATGAAAACAGAGAACACTATGATGGAAGCAACATACATGCCAGACATAGATATATTCACAGCAGCCATCATAAGATATATATTCTTTTAAAGTTGACAAGCATGTAACCTTTATTACCTACTTAAACTTTTAAAAGTGAAGTTACTCACCTTCCAGATCACCATTCAGAATTTTCAAGTGGATGTTGAGATTGTAATCTGGTTTTAATAACTGAAGCTTCCTTGCTCCTTGATTCCCAGAAGTCTTCAAGTTGAAATCTTTTTAACTTTGCAAAGTTAAAACTGAGTTGAAGTTGTTACTGGTACTTTCTCTTCTTCCTTCCTCTTTTGATAATATTTGTTTGATGGTTTTAAGTAGAAGTTTTAAGTTGATATCTATTTGAATTCCAAATGATATTGTTTTGGTTCTATTTAGTTTCAAATGGTGAACGAAATGGAGATGATATACATATATAAGAACAGACAGGCTTTGCATATTTTATTATGCAGTTTTGGGGCTGATGTGATATGTTAAGGCTTGTTTTACTTCAGCCATACCTACTTGTTTACATGATGATATATTTTGTACAAGGTGATATCTTTTGTTGTACTTTATGTTTCATATTATATTTTTACATCCTGCCTTGCATTACTATTTTGTTTGTCTCGGCTGTAGTGATTTTGGATGCAGCTCTGTTTCTCTACTTTTGTGGCTGAGTGTATATATATATTGCTTTGTAATTTTGATGAATAATATGCTGTTAAATTTAATAAATTTGTTTCTTTGTTCTACTTTACTTTGTTTATTCCTTGCATTATATTTTGTTTGTATTTTCTTTAGATAAGTGTACATGTTTATATGTTTTGTTGGGTCACATTCTTTGAAATCAAGTGAAGTTCTTTTTATTATTATATTGTTAGATTTATTTACGTTATTTTTATCTAATTATTTGTCTTTAAACCATTTTGTTTAAAACAAAAAGTCAACTCAATGTATGTACATATATACATATATATTCACATTATTATTAAAATCCATTTACTTGAATTTTAGATCCAAATCACATATGTACAAATTTGAATTCATATGATTTAATATATTTTCTATTTGAATTTCGAGAAACTCGAATCAATTTGTCTTTGAATTTTATAAATTTTATTCAAAAATTTATTTAATTATCAAATTAAATTAAATTAAAAATCTAGGTTCGTTACAAACTTCCCCCCTTAAAAGAATTTCGTCCTCGAAATTGTACAGCTCATTTCATGAATTATACACACACAGAATAGACTAATGCCAATTCAAACTATACTAGTAAACATATGGATATGTTCGGTTAATTCAAAATATATCTTAAGTTAAATACTACTCATAATATTTGTACATACATTATAGTCATATATAATCCAACTAACACCCAACCTTTACCACGGTTTTAAGTCCAAAATACATATATAAATACTCCTAAAAGAAGTTCATCGAACCAATTACAGATCCTCACTGTCAGAGCTCTCCCTCTCCGGCCCTGACAGTTCTATAACTTCAGCCTCATCATCTGTCTCAAAAAACTCCTCCAGGTCCGACTCTATCAGAATAAAATCTCCGCCATCTAGCTTCTCGTCCTTTATGGCATCATCATCCTCTATAGCATTATCTAAATCCCAATGAATTACTTCATCACCTTCGGAATCAACCTCCATTTCAGGTTCTTCTTCCACCTCAAATTCTTCCTCAAATTCTTCTTCATTTTCCTCTTCGAATTCCTCTTCATTTTCTTCTTTGAATTCGTCTTCATTTTCTTCTTCCAATTCCTCTTCATTTCCGGACTCCTCTTTGGGTTCTTCAACTTGGGGTTGTGGCTGCACCACAGGCTCCTCTGGCACCTCTTCGTGTGCTGATGGTTCACCCGAATCATCTCGAGTCCTGCTAGATGAACTAGCATCATCAACCCTCCTGGCCTTTCCGCCTTGGCTGACACTATTTGTTCTCTACAATTAGAATAAAAAAAACAATTATTAAGATTCTAAGGTTTAGAATTTCATAGTTTGAGAGATACATCACAGTTTATATTTCAGATTTTTATTCTACCCAAGAAGTTATAACAGAAATTCAAAATTTGGTTTTAAACAAAATCGTTCTATCGCTATAATTCAAATTTATCCTTATGTTCTATTAACCAATTTAATCTTATTTAAAATTTCAAATTTATTTAAATTTCAATTCCAGATTTCCGATTCAAATTCGTTAAGGTTTAAAATCAAAATTGATAAGAAACCGATGAAAATACAAGGTAAGGATTCCTACAACGATCCATAGGGCCACCATTATACTGAAACTTCTCCTTGCAATTGCCACGAAGCAATCAAAAGAATTTGGAAACGAATCAAAGGAATTTGATAAGAAAGATTGTTTCCACTGTTGTTACAGAGTATCAACCATTTATAGCCATATTTCCCTGTCCCCTATCTCGTTCTGTTCTTTCACTCATACTCACTATCAGTGGATAGCAAGAGAATTTACTGAGGCGTTAAAACGGATATCTTAGGGATACACTCATTCTAGGGATACTTCACCCTATCTATAATGAGTTACTTAACGTGTTACACTCCTGAGCTAAAGTTCAACCCTTAGCTCTGATACTAAATGTAACGTATACGGATTTTGCCCGCTCGAAAATCGACATCCATACTTCGTATCGTATTCGAATGCCAGAGATTCGACCGTTCAAATCCGATTCGCCGGAGCTTATAACAACATTAAGTAAATAACACGGCAGAATAAAAGAATAATACATTGATATATAGCTTTGATACAATATCTGATACAACAGATGATCCAATAGATATCAATATACATCAGAGATATGATACAATAAATAGCAGCGGAAAAGAAAATAGATGATATCCAGCAGCGGAACAATATAACTCTAAGATAGTCTTCAAAAGAGAACTCCGAGAACCGCAACTCCATTTCCAAGAACCAATCCAGCAATAGCTCGAACTCCCAATAACGATGCACCAAGATAAGCAAGTATAGTCCATATCCAAAGATTGAACTAGCTCCAGATAACCTACTAATCTGACTATCTGAAAAACCCAACTCTAGACTGCTCGTGTAGAAAATAATGAGCATCCAGAGTTTAGGAAAGAAACAATAAACTCCGGATCAGTCGTGGGACTGGTGTGAGCAACAAAAATAGTTTATCTTTTAAAACATTCAACAAAAGATTTTCAAAGTCAATTCGAAATGCTTTTTAAAAATGAGACTACCATAAGGCCTCCCGCACACACACACAATGCAAACGCAGAATCGGAGGAGATTTCTCCTTATGATAGTCAAAGATGCTTGATACGCATTAAAAAGAAACATTTGATATTATTACTAGTGCATAGTGTAGGAAAAATTTATTTCGAAAATAAAGATATAAATCTTAGCCAGCATAGGCATTCCGCACTTATGCCTACTATAGCTACCATGTTCAATAGCAGGTTACCGCCACATTCCATGGCAGGTTATACAACTAAAACCGTACAGGATTCGTATTGTTTCTTTGGATTTCCAACGAATGGTCAGGCCAAGGAACTTCCCATTGCCACATGAGAACGCCTCTGGAAGGACGTCCCCGAGAACCAAACCGGATCTCTGCCAAAACAAGGCCGGGTTACCCCTAACTGGGTAACTACTGACACGAGTATGCCATCCCCCGGTCCTTTGGGACCTATAACCGAGCGCTCGTCACCATCATCACACAATCATAAATAAAGTGTTTCAACATGAGTAAGCATCTGGGCTCCATACCATGACACCACCCTTTTCCAGAAGGAAATGCACATACCCTAAAGGGAGCTACCCCTCATAACCTTGCTGCATCTTTCCTGGTTTGACCATTCCGGGGTGTGAGGCTCGACGAAGTCACGTCCACAAAGACACACTTTATACAAAAGCCGTGCTTTGGGTCAACAAATGATCATAGAAATGATCACCAAGATAAACGATCAAACAAATGATCCTATCACCAATGATCAACAAAATGATCATTTCACAGCAACACTCAGCATGTCACATTACCAATTTGGGAATATATCGCTGATAACCTTCAACTATATAACCTCTGAGCTCGTACGTCTCAGAGAAGGGTGTTAAGCTAAGAGAATAAATTCTCCGCCACCAACAGAAATATATTTGAAAGAAATCAGCTTTATATCTCAATTTGTAATGTCAGACATACAATCCATACAAGCCTGTTCCGGGTTCGAACAGAACCGAAGGCACTTACAAAGAAGTCCTTGCAATCTGGATATTCACAATCCCGATCGGATTTCCCATCACTTAGGGAATCTCTATACCGGGAGCTACCCAATGCAGAGACAATCGATAGGTTATCTTATCGTTCTTGCAAACACCCGGTCTTCAACACTGGTCTTCAAATGCTATCCATATACGACGTATCACATATTCGGAATGGGCTATACGATACAAAGGTCCTTTCCCGGTTAAACCGAATAGTGAACGCAATATTTCAAAAAAACATATGGATATTGGGATTTCAATTAAGTCATAACTTAATAATTCAAAACTTTCTTTTCAAATGGTTTTAAACCAATTACCATTTCAAATCTTTTAAACAAATGATTTATTTCACAAAATTCCATTTACGGATTTCAAAACAATTTCTATTTCATTTGGATTAACTCGTTTAAAATCTTTAAATTAAAGATTTATCTTATAGCTTTCAAACTGTTCCCAAATGTTCACTTTCAAAATTCATTTCCAAATATTCATCAATAACTTGGTAAACTATTTCAGTTTAAACTTGAAATCCCTTTTATATAATTTGAAATTCATTTCTCCCATGAAAGCTTTTTATTATTTAGAAACAACAGTCTTATTTCGAAAAACCCGATTTCATTTATACAAGTTACAATCTTTGGGTTAATTCAAATTTTCAAAAATAATACTTTAAAAATGGTTTAGCTCATAATGACTAATATAATATCGTTAATCCCTAGTTTACAGAATTCAATTCCTAATTTTGAATTCAAATTTAAATCAAAGTATTTAATTTCCAACACTTAATCTAGTTATTCAAAATAACTTTCCATCTTTGAAATTCCATTTCAAAAGCTTTTCACTTCAAACCCAATCCATTTTCAAAACATTTGAATTTAAAAATTCAAATACAAAACTATTTTCAAAAAATCTGTGACTTAATCGATTTCCTCGTGAAATCCATAATTGTGTGTGTATGGTGTGGTCCAAGGGTTCAACACAATAGTGCAACATCATTCAATCATCATAGATCAAAACACTGAAATATAGTCGATAAGCGATATAACTATAATGCTTGTCGCTCATTCATAGTCATCAATAAATGAATAAATATACAGCTCAATTCACAGAACAAAATGTCACAGATCAGGTAAGATAATCAATTCAAGGCAAATCATTCAATATAATCATTCATAAGTACGGTCAAGCATTCAATAATCATTTATAAACAGGATTGTTTAATCCAAATTAATTCAATTCATTCCCAAGTAAATTTATCACTTATAAAATAATTATCAAATTCTAATTAATTAATTACAAATCATTTGATATAAATTTATTTATCAAACACTTTAATAAGTAAAGTTACTCTTAATTCATCACATTGATTAAATTAACCTTTAAATAAATTACTTACTTTAATAATTTAATTATTCTTAAATTAATTACTAAATCAATTTATCACAATATCCTTAAATTTATTATTGCTTAATCACTTGATAAATCAACTTTAATCATTGATTAATATTAAAAATCCTTAATTCACAAATTTATTATTCCTTAATAAATAAATCTTTAAACCTTAATTAATTAATTTAAACTTTTAATCACTTATTTAATTAGTCCAATACATCAATTTATTAAATAATAAATTATCCATCTTGATTAACAAAATTTAATGAATTCCAAATCGTTAAATCTTCCTTGACTTTAAGATAAACCTCATTCTTATAAATGATTACATTATTATTATAAAAAGGGTTTTTTTAAACAATTTCCATTAGGTCTTAAATTTGTAATTAAAACCTTTGTCTTGTATTTATCTTGTATTTATCAAAACCTGTTTATATTTAATGATGTTAAAACCTTGCATTAAAACAAACCCAGGCAAAAAAAACAAGTTTACCCGTGTCGAACCCGAGTTTCTTGGCCTATTTCCCCAAGCTCCACCCCCATACTTCATCTCTTCTTCACTTTTATATACTTACTTTCCTGTTGAGTAAAAACTATTTACCCAAGTACAACCCCAGGTGCCAACCGAAGCTACACCTTCTTTTACTCGAGTATACACTCGAGGACTTAATCACCAAGAACACCAAGCTGTGCACGAGATCACCGTGCACTTGCACACGCCGCCGGCGTACCTTGGACATCGGAGACAACCCTCCATAAGTCGATCATCGATCGATCTATCGATCGAACACCACCAATTCCTGAATGAACTTGCGAATAAAAATTTGACAGTTTTGAGATTCCAGAACTTAAAACCCCGACCATCCCCCATCTCGTTCAGGCGATGCACTTCCCCAGAAACCTCGAAACTCCGGCTACACCACCCTTAGCCCCCACACTACCTTCCACTCCAGCCACGTGACGCTCGACGCACCAAGGAAGGCACAATGATCAAAGTTTTCCAACTCGTTCAAAATTCGAACAAAACCCTAGTTTGATCTCGCTCAATCATTTTATGCAATAGAAAAATTATCTAACATTTTTCCTATTATAATCGATCTCTAAACTCGCTTCATACAAAATTTCAACATCTAAAATTCGTGCGATCTCTGGGAATTGATTTTTAAGCAATTTTAGTTCAACAAGAATCTGCTCTCGACATACTTGAGGAAAAATCAAAATATTTGTTTTAAAAATCATAATTTTGTATAATGATTCAAATTCAAATCCTGAAACGATAGATTGTGATACTTAAATTTTGACTTATTTTAAACTTGCTCAGTAAATTTGATTCCCAGAGTCAAAATGAATATTATTTTGTCTTAAATATGAATTTAAACTAAAGCTTATAGTTAAGCAAACAAGTTCCATTTGAAACTTAAGTTTAAATAGAGACAAGATCACCAAATTTAAATTTTTAAATCAAAACTTGTATACTGGAAGATGAAAACAGAGAACACTCTGATGGAAGCAACATACATGCCAGACATAGATATATTCACAGCAGCCATCATAAGATATATATTCTTTTCAAGTTGACAAGCATGTAACCTTTATTACCTACTTAAACTTTTAAAAGTGAAGTTACTCACCTTCCAGATCACCATTCAGAATTTTCAAGTGGATGTTGAGATTGTAATCAGGTTTTAATAACTGAAGCTTCCTTGCTCCTTGATTCCCAGAAGTCTTCAAGTTGAAATCTTTTTAACTTTGCAAAGTTAAAACTGAGTTGAAGTTGTTACTGGTACTTTCTCTTCTTCCTTCTTCTTTTGATAATATTTGTTTGATGGTTTTAAGTAGAAGTTTTAAGTTGATATCTATTTGAATTCCAGATGATATTGTTTTGGTTCTATTTAGTTTCAAATGGTGAACGAAATGGAGATGATATACGTATATAAGAACAGACAGGCTTTGCATATTCTATTATGCAGTTTTGGGGCTGATGTGATATGTTAAGGCTTGTTTTACTTAAGCCATACCTACTTGTTTACATGATGATATATTTTGTACAAGGTGATATCTTTTGTTGTACTTTATGTTTCATATTATATTTTTACATCCTTCCTTGCATTACTATTTTGTTTGTCTCGGCTGTAGTGATTTTGGATGCAGCTCTGTTTCTCTACTTTTGTGGCTGAGTGTGTATATATATATATATTGCTTTGTAATTTTGATGAATAATATGCTGTTAAATTTAATAAATTTGTTTCTTTGTTCTACTTTACTTTGTTTATTCCTTGCATTATATTTTGTTTGTATTTTCTTTAGGTAAGTGTACATGTTTATATGTTTTGTTGGGTCACATTCTTTGAAATCAAGTGAAGTTCTTTTTATTATTATATTGTTAGATTTATTTACGTTATTTTTATCTAATTATTTGTCTTTAAACCATTTTGTTTAAAACAAAAACTCAACTCAATGTATGTACATATATACATATATATTCACATTATTATTAAAATCCATTTACTTGAATTTTAAATCCAAATCATATATGTACAAATTTGAATTCATATGATTTAATATATTTTCTATTTGAATTTCGAGAAACTCGAATCAATTTATCTTTAAATTTTATAAATTTTATTCAAAAATTTATTCAATTATCAAATTAAATTAAATTAAAATTCTAGGGTCGTTACATAAATTGTTATTTAATTTATTATTGCATATAAACTGTCAGTTAATTTTGTTATTTAATTTATTATTGCATATAATCTGCCAGTAAAATTCTTGTTAAGGATTATCCATTCTATATTGATGCTATTGATTGAATTGGATGATGATTGTGATAAATGTTTGATGATTGATATTGGATGAATGGATGTTGTATTTTATATTGTTATAAACTGCAAGTTGTTATGGATATTTATTTTTCGGAATTGCGGTTTGAAATGATATATAACTGTATTTATGTTTTAAATTAAGGATTAAAAGATATCCATATCACTTGACCATTGGATAGAAAATTTTATACAAACACCATGGTCTATATATATATATACAAATTTTGAAATTGATTTCTATGGTTTTTGGAAAGAAATGCATGGTTTTATATAAATATTGATTTTAGCTAGATATTACATAAATGCTATTTTGTATATATAGTCAAATTCTTGACTTGAGCTATGTATAAATTTGTTGATATAAATAAGTTTAATAATAAAGTTTGATTTTATTTAAATTATAATATGATTAAGTATTTATTTAAATTATATTTTAATATAGAATTTATAATGATTTCAATCAATAAAGGTTGAAAGATAAATTGGAAATTGGTTTGAAATTGTATTTAATTGAGAATTTTAGTTAATAAAAATCAATTTATGACTCATTGAATTTGAGATTTTAAAGAATATGATTTTTAACTTGATTTTTTGTTTAAAGTTATATAAATGAATATACCAAGTTTAAATAAAGTGAGGGAAATATTCAGTATTTGAAATTGGAGTTTATTTGAATGATGTTAGAATTATTAAGTAAATATTTCGAAACTAAATAATAGTAAACTGAATTTGACATGTATATATATATAGTTAACAAATTTAGTTTTGAAGTGTTAAATATTGAAAGCTTTGAAATCTATTGAAATGGTTTATTTGGAGGTTCGAATCTATATTTGAAATCGATATAAATTGAAATGGTTTTTTGAAAACTGAAAGTGAGTTGAAACTTATGTATTGAGATTTAATATAAAGTGAATAAAATTGTGAAGTCGAGGAAATTTTTTACTTTATAAAGTAATTTTAAATTCAAACTATTTTATTTTATATACTGTTTGAATATCCAAACCGTTTAAGTGGTGGAAGTTATGGTTTAGAAGATATGAAATTCAAAGTACAATGTTTTGAAAGGTTATATTTCAAGCGTTTGGTTTCGAAATATTATAATTTTGAAAGTGTTATGGTTTTAGAAAGGATATATTCGAAATAAAGTGGTATCGTATTGATTTGGTTTTTGAAAGGCAATGATATTTGGTTTTAAAGCATAAACTATTTTGAAAATGACTGCGGTATTATAATAACGTTTGGTTGTTAAAGAGACCCAGATCGGAAGTTGTCATACTCTCTACCAACTCTGAAAACCACTTTAACAACCGTGTACGCGGTGGAGATTCCAGAATGAAGTAAGATGGTGGCGACGTTCTATTAAGGTATATACGTGGACCCGACTCCCGTGAGTTGGCATAAGGTGGCTAAAACAGGAACGATTCTCGAGCCAAGGAGGTAGCCCATCTTATCGGACACACTCCTTCGATATTATATTCTGACTTTGGATTGTATTAGTGGCCATTTTTGATTTTTGATTTTGGAGGTGTGGCTCGAGGTAGGCGGTAGTAGCTGCTACGCGTTACCACCAGCCCGGATGCGTAATTGGTATATTTACCTGGCATTGCCTTGTGTGCCGTGTCACCTACCCTAGCGTGCCTTGTACGAGTTTGATTTGTGTCATACCTATGGAGTATCTTCTAGTAGCCTCCCGATCAGGAGGTATTACGATACTGTATAGACTATTGGCACTATTACGTGTTAAGGGGAATTTTGGGTCACTCCTTAATGCTTTTTAAAAGTAAGTTTATTTTACTATAGACATTATTATATTAGCGAAATATTATTACATAGTAAATAGTTTAAAGGATCCTTAGGAGATATGAATCCCGAGCATCTCTTTAAGTAAATGCACTCATGTTTGACACAGGATAGGAGATGTCAAATCCCGTAAACATCTCTGACGCTATTCCACTCATACGTATTTCCGTTGATTTAACTCACATAAGATCTTTTAGTTTTGGCTCGAATGTTTTGTCTTTTCAATTCGCTCGGGTCAGTCTGAGCATTTCAGGATTTGAAGACCTTATTTCTGGAGGACGAAGACGAAGATTGTATTATTACTCTTATTTATTATATTATTCCACTTCATTCATACTATTCCGCTGCATTATTTATTATTCTCTGGTATGTGTAACTCTGATATGTGTTGTATAAGAGAAATCAAATGTTTTGTAAAACAGCTTCGTGAACTGTAATTTGATTATAATATTTTTTCATTCCGCTGTGAGATTCTATTTTTTTTTATTTCTTTCTCTACTTTTCTTATTTACCCCATAACAATCCGCCCTTTTATATGGTTTGAGTATGACGTGTGTGGTTTATCGTCGATTTAAAGCGTACAAAAAGGCGGGATGTTACATAGAAAATATCGATGTGAAATAATTACACCGTTTTCTTGATTTTAGAATATTATTAATCCTCAATATGGATTCTCTCATTTGAACAAAGTTAAATCATGGCACGACATTCATCGAATGACTATAATTGGGTCAACTGGAAGCATTGGGAGTGAAACATTATTCAAGAGAGGATTCGTCTCATTGGTTATATGAGTTTAGTGTCATGGACAAATAAAGTCAACTCAAAGTCTCTAGTCAGAGTAGAATGGTTGATAATAATTGTTATTATTGAACCAAGGACTTTATGTGTGGATTATAGAGTTGAGTACATACGATATTGAAATTTTAACCCTTAACAAATTCCATAAGTCCAAAGTGATATAGTTTTGACGAAGAGAATTGGCGTGTCACTTGCAGGTAATGCTTAATATAGTAAAACTGGATCTTACCATAGCCTAGTAAGCAATAAATTTGGTTATAATGTCACACCACCAGATAAGTGACGTATGAATGTTAATATTCGAGTTGTTTGATATTAATTGCTTGCTAGATTTACATATGAGGGTCACACAACCTAGACCGTGAATACTCATGTTACCACTTGATTTAATTAAGTAATAATAGTTATAAATTAAGCTATAATAGCTATAAATTAAGCAATCAATTAATATAATAGTTATAAATAACTTAACTGGTATACTATATCGACATGCACTTAAATCAAAATTAAATACAACTAGCGTTGTTCAGGCTTGAAATAGTGTTGAGGCTCATATGGAGGCTTATACAGCCGGCTGTGAGAGAGCACATGAGTAGGACTATGTGATGCTTAAGGGTCAGAATTTGAATTGAAAAGAGGAGAGAAAAAGTAAGAGGAAAATAGGGATCCGGATCCACACTTTTCTCCTTGGTATCAGCCTTATTTATGGCTCGCTTACCCTCATTTTGTTGGAGACTTTTTCGACAACTCCTCTTGATTGGATTAAGACACCACTCCTCCTTCTCCAAATATCAAATCGTCAAGCGTTTAAATATTAAATTATAAAAATCGATTGTCAGCAGTAGCTGCATTTGGTAAGATAGCATCTTTTGGATACATAATTCCACTCAAGGAGTTTGGATTCAACATAGGAAGGTATGTTATCAAGGCAATAGGTAGAGGTATATTCTCTTTTACAATTTTATATTATATATTAATCTTTATCATATATGTTTTGGCTATAATTTAAATATCATGAATCTGCGTATATTAGTGATATCATAAATGTATATATGTTGCCCAAAAAGCAAAGAATTTATTTATTTTTATATCATAAAGCTCACGGCCATATTAAAAACCATTTTTTTATTTCTTTATTACATTATAAACTTTTTTACACAATGGATAAACTAATGCCATATAAATAAATACATAATGTAAGTTTTTATTTCATATATATTCAGAAAAAAATATGTGTAATGACCTAAATTTTAGCCATCTGATATTGGGTTAATTAACTAATTTTAATTAGTAGAATATTAAGTTTTATAAGTCAAATAGATAAATTTCATGATAGTTGAAATTTTTGAATCTATAAATTGATTAAACTATATTAAATTTTAAAATGTAAATTTTTGAATAAGGAAAATTAATATATATATATATATGTCAACTTCACCATCTCAAAACTTATGATGAAATATCGATATATCTATATACCAATATATACAAGCTCCATTATGGAAAATTTCGAATATATATAAGTGAAGATATGTATTATATATATGAATATATATATATGGGTATATGTTTATAAAAATAATGCATATGGGAATATAAACATATATATTTTTTGAAACTGGGTAAACCGCCTCATTAAAATGGTAAAATAAATATATACTTACATATACATATACATATACATATACATATATATATATATATGTGTATGTATGGAAACATATGTATGTCTAAATGTATATATGAATATGTAATATGTAAATATACATGTGTATTTATGTATATATGTAAAAATGGTAAAATAAATATGTATCTTGTATATGTATGCATATCCATATATATATATATATATGTATATATGGTAAGGGTATGTATGTAAGTGTATAGATTAATATATATGCATCTATATATACACATAGGAAAACATCATCATGGTAATTTCAAATTCAAGCCTACAAAAATCTCAAATCAAACCACACATGAAATCAAATCACCATAATAGATCAAATCAACTTATAAAAATCAAATTTAACATATAAAATCACTTCAGCCAATTAAGTGGAAAGAAAAAAAATGACCTATACATGAAAATACTACATCCACTATTCTGCCTCATTGTCTCCCTCACTTCTTCTATAATATAAAGCTATGCTAGTTATTGTTTGCACATAAAAAAAGAAAAGAAAAGAAGAAGAAGACTCGAAGCAGGGAATACAAGCAAGGCCGTGTTCATCCTTTTTAAAACGGTGGGTAAACAACACGTACTTATATATTCTATGATTATGTGGATGAATCTTTGATGTATGTTAATTGTATATGTGTACGATAAGTGAATATGTGTATGAGTGTTGTGCTTGACATGTTCAAACCACCATTACCATGTGCTTCTTCTAAAAGTAGCCTCTGTTCTTTGTTTTTTGGTTAAAAACCGGTGAAGTCTTTATTTTGAAAACCAACAACTCAAAATATATTATGTTTTAAAACATGATTACAAAACAAAAGTTGATTATTTGTGAGTATAGAATGATTTAAAATCTGTTTCATTAAATTTCATTAAGTATAGAAGAAGATAGACCCATCTTACAGTAAATGACCCAAATTTAGTTGAGTTTTGAATATCAAGATTTGACGATATGATTATATGGCTGAATTCATTTTTAAAAGGCATGCTTTTTGGTATTAATTTGGTGACTTTTAGTGTAATGTGGAAGGGAAATTTTGGGGATGATGGGATTTAGGTGAAATGGCAAATTTAGGCGACTTGATCGACTTTAGGGCATGGCGTTGGGTGTGGAGGTGGTTTAGGAGGCGACTCATCTAGGAAAAATGGTGCTTCATTTTCTAGTGTGGTGAGCGAGCAGTATGAGCTCGAAGTAGGGTTTAGGGCATGGTTTGTTTGAGTTTCGGTTACGTGGCCGTGGCAACGAAAAGGGGAGGAACGTTGGTTGCAGACCAGGGGAGAAGGAGGGGGACTTGATGGCGTAGCTTTGGATGAAATCTAGTTATGAATGGTTGTCTGCGGTGGCTAGACGAGGCATTGATGGGCTTCGGTGTTGTCCAGGTTTGGAAGATGGAAGTCGAAATTTTATACCGGGGATTTGGCGGCGTTTCAGATGGTGGAACTTGGTGAGGTGGTCGGAGGCAACTCGTGAGGATGGCTGGCAACGGGTTTGAGTGGCTAGTCGTTGTGTGCACATACATGCCTTCGTGCATTGGTTCATTTCGTAAGAAAGGAAGAGAGGGGAAATGGGGCAGAGAGGAGAAGGAGAAGAAATAGAATTGGCCAAGTATTTTTTTTGTATTGGGCCGGTGATAAAAATGGGAAAGAAAGTTTAAATAATTATCTCATTAAAATTTTAAAACAATAATTCTTCTTCGTTTTAAATTAAATTGTTGAGCAAGTTTTCGCATCATGTATCTATCGACGAGTACTTCCATGTAAACTAATTTGATCAAGGTTTCGACAGAATGAAATTTAAATCGTTCAAATAATTGAAGTGAATAAATAAGTAATTTATTATTTAATTTAATTATCTGTTAATTAGTCAATTAATTTTTTAAAATGAACCGTTAAATTTGAATTAATTAAATAAATTATTTTATAAATATTTTTTGATAAATAATCTGGATTTTAAAATATAACTTAACTCGGTTAAATTAAATCAATTCAGTTCTAATTTGTAAATGGATTTAATTTTAATTATTAATCGTTGATCGAAGTTAACGATATATGCTTTGACTGATATTTTTCATAGATACCGATTTCAATTATCCGTTGTCTGGGACATTAAGTAGCCAAATGAATTAAAATTGTTAGAATAAAACATTGATATGTTTTATTGGAAATAAATTGACTTGTACCGATCACTATTTCGAGTTTGGGAAAAAGTGACGATTACAAGCGAATTAATTTCGATGGACTGGTCATGGTAAAGAAAACATATGGAATGAATTTCCATATGAGAATATTGACACCCTGATAGTGAAATGATATTTAAATGACTTGGCCTTTTGAAAAATTATCGTTATGTTTGAAGAGACTGGGATTAGATATCATCGTTATCCGAAACCACTTCGATCCAATAACCACCACGAACCTTAATGGTCTTGATCGTAGAGCCTAGTATAATGGGTTTTAATTAATATAACAATTTCGGCTATTTTAATAAGTATTTGTTTTTAGACAATATTATAATATCACTAGATTTTTCTATAAAAATATTTTGGTTATCGTAAGGGAAAAACCCGTCGTGTTTATGTGTGACGCGGTCCTATGAGAAACCTTTTTTTCAAAGGATTTTGATTAGTTAAGTAATTCAAACTAAGTATGTTTACTCATACCGGTTTTCCAAAATGACTCGGGTGTTACTTTGTTGTAATGTTCGGGTTAGACCGAGTATTACAGATTTGGGTTAGGATGCTATGGAGCTCAGGAGATGAGCTGGATGACAGAGACGTATTACACGTACTTGAGCATATTCCGCTGTTGTATTGTAGGCTGTATATTCAGCACTTTTAAGGACCGGTTATTATAACTATCCAATTTCTATGTTGATGATTGTACTTTGATAATTTGATGTATATTAACAGTTACAGATTCTTTTGTATAAAAATCTATCATTACATATTATTTTTTGTTCCACTGCGATTATGAGATTCGTTGTTATTGTTATTTCTGTTTCTTCTTCTATCTCTTTTCTTCTTAACCTCTAACGATCTGGAATTTTCGGCAGTGATAGCTCAGCATTCTATACAATGAACGTGTCAATTTCGATTTTCTAGGGTTAAAAATCTCCGTTCATCAAACGCGGTATCAGAGCAGAAGGTTAAGTGAGAACCTTGGCTCTGGTGGGGTTTACTGATTAAAGATAGGGTCAGTAGTACCCTAGAATGAGTTGAACGTATGATATATAAGGGCGTACTTGTTATTTTCTTATATAATAATTTTAACGGTTACACGATTTTAAAATAATTTTTATATAAGATTATATTATTATATAAAAAGGATTAATTTTTGAAATTTTTTATAGTATATTGAGGTGATTGTTTGTTGTTAATCAAAATAAAATTATAAAAATTAAATGGTTATATCTATGTAACTAAATAGAAATAAGATAAGAATGAACTATACAAATAGGTTAAGCCAAAAATAGATTCAAACCAGAATTTAAATCCCTAAAATTTCGGAAGTGTTTTTCAAGGTGTTTTGGAATGAAATAATTTTACCCTAGTTACATTTTACATATAAATAAATAATTTTTTCAGAAAATTATTATGGAATATAAAGTGTGTTTAGCTTGTAGATATGATAATATTGGTTATTATCATAAATCGGATGTAGTGCCTCAATAAAAGAATGTTTATTACAAAATAAACAATGATAAGTATGGTTGAATATTTTAAGGAAGCGAAATTATATAAGCAAAATTTATAAATGTGACTTATAAATTAAAATGGATTTAAATTGAGAAGTTTTGAATCTAAGTCCCATAAATTTTGAAATGTGTTTCAAAGTGTTTGAGGAAATAATAAATAATATTAATTAGAATATTTATGATATGGAAATTTTGGTTTTGAAAATAAGGGTTGTTTTGGAAATTTCGAAGGAATTTGTTTTGGATTGAAACCATGGTTGGTTTAAAATGTAAAAAATGTGATTTGGTATATAAATGGGATACATATATGTGTGTGTGTGTGTGTGTGTGTGTTTGTGCGCGTGTGTATATATGTATATATGATTTCAAGGTGATTTGAAATAAATAATGGGTGTTTGAATTCTATAATTCCCATTAAAATGAAAAGTAGAACAAAAGGGAAAATTAGTTTTGAACCTATAAAGGGGAAGTGATATTAACAAGAATTGATTTTGGAATGTAAAAAATTTAAATTGAGTAAGTTTAATTGGATTGAATGAATTGGAAATTAACTCTGGCCAAGTTAAAGAAATTTTGAACCTATAACCAGAAAATGGAAATTTCAAGATAAATTAAGATTTGACTTTTGGAAGTTAAATAAATTAATTGGAAAAGGAAAGGTATAGATTTGATGAAGACATGTAAAGGAGTTAGGTATACATGAATGATTTTAAAATGATTTTTGAAATAAAATGGGTTTTGAATTTTGGAAATTAGTAAGGAACCAAATTATCGAATTAGTGGATTGAATTGAAAATTTTAACCTTGGATATTAAAATTTAACTTATGCTAAGTAAATAAGTAAGTCGAAGGAAATTAAATTTATTACGTAATGAACTAAAAAGGAATAGATGTGTACTTGAGTCATAAATAGAATTTGACTTAAAATGGGCTAGCAACTAAATACGTTTGAATGTGTTAATGAAAGATATTGATGGTAAATCAAGATAAATGGATTGAATGACCTAATAATTTAAATTTTAAAAAAAATTTAGTAGAAAAAGGAAAACCGAATTGGATTAGAAAATAAAGTTGAACCTTAGTAAAACCCAAATGAAGTGACGATGAGGAAAAATCAGATTTTGGTAGATGGAAATGAACCAATTGGATAAATTAATTAATGATTTGAATATTGAAATGGAGTTGGAGTCAAAAGAAATTGAATTGTAATTGCAATAACTCCATGGAATAAATATAGAGTTGGGTTGCGGAAATTCAAGAGACGATATTCAAAAATGGATTAGTGGAACGAACTAAATTAATAAATTGGTGGATGAATGAATAAATTTTTGAACTTACTAGTTGTCGTAGTCAGTCGATGTTGTGAAATAATTTTAAACAAATACGATCTTACATAAAATCACTTTTTATATTGATTTGAAAATTTTATAATTACCAAACATAAATGTGAAATTTTATTTGAATTAAGAATGAACAGTTGTTATAAATAAAATTTAAGTAAGAAATGTTACATAACTTTAAACTTGGAAATACTTGATTTGGCATATGAGATCTTATATACGATAGTTATATATTCAAACCCCCATTGTGTAATTTATAACCAGAAGAAAATGACCCTTGGAAGGTATTTGAAAATACTTAATGGAGTTATATAAATATGAAGCGAATTCAAAAACCATTGATCCTAAAATTATTCATGTAGAAAAGAATGATCTTATATGTATATGAGTATAAACTAAAATAGTTTTGGAACCTATTGATGTTTAAGACATTTGGTTTTGGCAAATAATCGATTTTGAAAATTGGATAAAACGAATTTAAAAATGATTGATTTTGAAGATATCAATTTTATGTGGATAAAATGTATATATGATACATATAAAGTGTATGATTTGAAAGATATTGTATATATATAGCATGACATGTTTTGAGATCAGAAATATGGAAAGGCCCTGTCGTGAAAGTTGAAAATTTGGAGTAGGAGATTGACCGGGTGGGTCTACCTTTGAATCCACAATGTGAGTTCAATTAGAATTTGGATCCTAGAGGACATCTGAACAAAAACTCATGAGTTCCTGATTATCATTTGTTTGCATAGCCAAAATTGAGGGGTAATATATCTATAGTTACGTATGGTTTTACTGTGGTAGCAACGCAACCTTTGTGTAACTACGATCTATGAGAGTTGGTAACATAATTAGAGAGGCAGAGGTTGCCTACAGTTACTTATGGTTTTGCTGTGATAGCAACGCAACCATTATGTAACTGCAATCTATGAGAGTTGGTAGCGTAATTCGAGGGGCAAGGATTGCCTACAGTTACTTATGGTTTTGCTGTGATAGCAACACAACCTTTGTGTGACTGCGATCTATCGTGGTTCTATAGCGTAATTCAGGAGGCAGAGATTGCCTAATGTCTACATATGATTTCATTGGGATAGTGACTTAACATCGGTAGCTACGATCTATGTGGTTTGTTTTGATAGCATAATTCGAGGGGAAGAGATTTCCTATAGACTACTTACGATTTCGCTGGGATAGCGACGCAACCATTTTGTGGTTCGGTCTATCATGTTCCCATGGTGTAAATTGAGGGCTGTTGATGCCTACGGTTTGCTTATGGTTTTGTTGAGATGGCGACGCAATCATCGTGTTAACCGCGATCCATGGTGGTAAAGAAGGAAAAAGGGATGATACTTTCCGTATCATTTTTGAAAAGGGGTTTTCAAGTATTTTCACTAGGTGTTGAAATGAGTCTACTAAGTACTTAGATTTTTTTAGTCCTACGCCTGATCAACGTGTGGCTAAATTTCTGTAAGAACAAGGACGGACTTGTTAAGACATCGTGTAATGGAAAAATGTTTCAATATCAAACTAGCTTGGTAGTGCTATGTAATTTTAAAGGGCTGTGTATCCAGAAATGTATAATAAAAGAGTAAGAAGTTTAAAATGTTTAAAAGAAGGTTAACTTAGTAATACATGTCAAAATTCTAGTTCTTGCATCGTTCCTTTTCGAGGACGAAAAGTTCTAAGGGGGAGGATTGTAACGACCGGATATTTGCCATCTGATACTAGGGTAATTAACTAATTTTAACTATTAGAATATTAATTTTATAAGTCAAATAGATAAATTTTCTGGTAATTAAAATATCTAAATCTATAAATTGATTAAACTATATTAAATTTTAAAATGCAAATTTCTGAACAAGAAAAAATAATATATATATATATATGTATGTATATATATATATATATATATATGTATCTATGTATGTATGTATGTAAACTTCGCCATCCTAAAACTTATGATAGAATATCTATATAAGCTCCATTATGGAAAATTTCAAATATATAAAAGTGAGGATATATATTTTATATGTGAATATATATATATATATATATATATATATATATATATATGCGTATATGTTTATGAAAATAATGCATATGGGAATATGAATATATATATATATGGAAACATGTGTATATCTAAATGTATATATAAATATGTAATTATCTAAATATACATGTATATGTATGTATACATGTAAAAATGGTAAAACAAATATGTATATTGTATATGTATGCAAATCCATATATATATATAAATGTATATATGGTGAGGATATGTATGTAAGTGTATATGTGTGTGTGTATATATGCATGCATATATATACATAGGAAAACATCATCATGCCAATTTCAAATTCAAGCCTACAAAAATTTCAAATCAAACCACACATGAAATCAAATCACCTTAGTAGGTCAAATCAACTTATAGAAATCAAATCTAATATATAAAATCACATCAGCCAACAAAGTGAAAAGAAAAAAAAATGAACTGTACATGAAAACACTACAGCACCATTCTGCCTCATGGTCTCTTTCACTTCTATACATATGAAGCTATGCTGTTGTTTTTCATGCATAAAAAAATGAAAAGAAGAAGAAGAAAGCTTGAAGTAGGGAAATACAAGCAAGGCAACGTTCATCCTTTTTAAAACTGTGGGTAAAGGGTAAACAACCTTGTTTTGTTTACTGGTATTACACATACTTATATTATGTGATTATGTGGATGAATCTTTGATGTATTTTAGTTGTATACATGTATGATAAGTGAATATGTGTGTGAATGTTGCGCTTGACATGTTCAGACCACCATTACCCCATGCTTCTTCTAAAAGTAGCCTCCGTTCTTTGTTTTTTTTATTAAAAACAGGCAAAGTCTTTTTTTGAAAATCAATAATTCAAAATATATTAAGTCTTAAAACATGATTCCAAAACCAAATTTGATTGTTTGTGAGTGTACAATGATTTAAAATTTGTTTCATTAAATTTCAGTAAGCATAAAAGAAGATAGACCCATCTATAGTAAATGACCTAAATTTAGTCGAGTTTTGAATATCAAGATTTGAGGATTTGATTATATGGCTGAATTCGTTATTGAAAGACATGATATTTGGTATTGGTTTGGTGATTTTTAGTGCAGTGTGGAAGGGAAATGTTGGGTTTGATCATATTTGGGTGAAATGGCAAAATTGGGCGACTTGATCGACTTTATGGCATTGCGTTGGGTATGGAGATGGTTTAGAAGGCCGCGCTTGGAAAAATGGTGCGGCATCTTTGGGTGAGGTGTGCGAGAAGCACGAGCTCGAAGCAGGGTTTAGGGCATGGATTATTTGGGTTTTGGTTTTGTAGCTGCGGCAATGAAAACGGGAAGAACGATGGTTTCACCAGGGGGAAAAGGTGGAGGAGTTGATTGCGTATCTTTGGATGAAATCTGGTTGTGAATGGTGGTCTTTGGTGGCTAGACGTGGCATTGATGGGCTTCAGTGTTGTCCAGGTTGGCTGGAAGTCAAAATTTTGAACTGGGGGTTTGGCGGCGTTGCAGGTGATGGAACATGGTGAGGTGATAGGGCACGACTCACGAGGATGGTCGACGATGGGTTTGGGTGGCTAGTGGTTATGTGCACGTACACGCCTTCGTGCACAGGTTCATTTCGTAAGAAACGAAGAGGGGTAAAAGGAACAGAGAGGGGAAGGAGAAGAAATAGAATGGGCAGAGTATTTTTTGTATTGGGCTTGGTATAAAAAAAAGAGAAAGAAATTTTAAATAGTTATGTCGTTAAACTTTTAAAAAAATTAAAATAGTAACTCTTCTTTGTTTTAAATAAAATTGTCAAACAAGTTTTTGCATCATGCTTCTATTAGCGAGTACTTCCATCTAAACTAATTTAGTCAAGGTTTCGGAAGAGTGAAATTTAAATGATTTAAACAATTGAAGTGAATAAATAAGTAATTTATTATTTAATTTAATTATCTTTTAATTAGTCAATTAATTTTTTAAAATGAACTGTTGAATTTAAATTAATTAAATAAATTAGTTTATAAATATTTATGATTGATAAATAATCTGGATTTTGAAATATAACATAACTCGGTTAAATTAAATCAATCCAGTTCTGATTTGTAAATGGATCTAATTTTAATTATTAATCGTTGATCGAAGTAAACGATATATGCTTTGACTGATATTTTTCTTGGATATTGATTTCGATTATCTGTTGTCTGGACCATTAAGTAGGCAAATAAATTAAAGTAGTTAGAAAAAAGTTGACATGTTTTATTGGAAATAAATCGACTAGTACCGATCTCTATTCCGAGTTTCGGAAAAAGTGATGATTACAAGCAAATTAATTTCGATGGACTGGTCGTGGTAAAGTAAACATATGGAATCAATTTCCATATGAGGATATTAACACTCTGATTGTGAAATGATATTTAAATGACTTGGCCTTTTGAAAAATTATCGTTTGGTTTTGAAAAGAGCGGTATCGGATATCGGCATTATCAGAAACCACTTCGATCCAATAACCACCATGAACCTTAACTGTTTTGATTGCAGAGCCTAGTATACTAAGTTTTAAATAATATAATAATTTCGTCCATTTTAATGAGTATTTGTATTTAGACACTATTATAATATCACTGGATTTTTCTATAAAAATATTTTGTTTATCGTGAGGGAAAACCAGTCGTGTTTATGTGTGACGTGGTCCTGCGAGACACCTTTGTTTTCCAAGGATTTTGATAACTTAAATAATTCAAATTAAGTGTGTTTACTTAAGCATGTTTTGCAACTGAATCGGGTGTTACTTTATTGTAATGCTCGGGTCAGACAGAGTATTATAGATTTAGGTTAGGATGCTATGGAGCTCAAGAGACGAGTTGAATGACAGAGACGTATTACACGTACTTGAGTATATTCCGCTGTTATATTGTAGGCATTATATTCAGCACTTTTGAGGACCAGTTATTATAACTATCCAGATTTCTATGTTGACGAGTGTACCTTGATAATTTGATGTATATTGACAGTTACAGATTCTTTTATATAAAAATGTGTTATTACATATTATATTTTGTTCCACTGCAATTGTGAGATTTTGTATTGTTGTTATTTCTAGTTCTTCTTCTATCTCTTTTCTTCTTAACCTCAAATGATCTGGAATTTTTGGCACTTGAATACTCGGCATTCTATATAGTGAACGTATTAATGTCGATTTACGAGGGTCGAAAATCCCCGTTCGTCACAATATGTATACTAGTTAGATTAGAAATTAAAATTTTGTTTTCTAAATTATATTTAAATAAGATTGGTTAAAATAGATAATTCGTTACTTTATTTAAATAATTTTATATACAAATATATATATATATATATAATAAATACATTTGAAATTATATTATATATTTGTAATGACTATAATATAAGGTGTAATCACTTAAAATTATTTTTGGATTTCAAAATTGGATTTTCTAGTTTATTTATACAATTCTGCATGAAATTTAATAAAAAAAACTTTTTAATTGTACATATATAATCTAGTATAGCCGAGAGCAATTTCTTTATAAATTCGTAATAAAAATAACTATATGGATTTATCCATGTTATATATATATATATATATATCATTTAAACATTACTTAAATAAAAAACAACAACAATTGTATATTTATGTATATTACTTTATAATTTCAAAATATATATACATACATATATATATATATATATTTCAAAAATAATTTATTGCAATAAATTTAGAAATGTTTCAAGATACATATAAGTATTTAAAACTAATTTTGTTATATTAAATAGTGTTAATTAATGTATAGAAACATACATACGTATATTATAATACTTTATATTTTGCAATTTATATTTATGACATATAAAATTATATATATACACATATAGATATATATGTGTGTATGCACGCACGCACTTTACATATACATCCGTACACTAACAACACTCATGTACATAGAGAGGCCTACATATCCACTGTCGTATAAATCCTAACATCTATATGCAGGCATGTAAAACCATGCATGCCTTTTTATATTGCACATGCACATACACACTTATGTGTATATGACACATATATCATTTAATTAATACTAATTCAATAATAAATAAAAATTAATTTATAAATAAAATAAAATTTTGATTTTATTTTAAAGAAAATTTAGAAAAGTTCTAAACGAATATAGACTATATAGGACCAATAAAGATCTAATAACATTTTTTTTAAATTTATTCATTTACACCACTACGTGCTGGCCCGGTTTTAACAATGTTTCCTATTATCGATGCATAAGGATTATATCTCATATATTCTATATTAAACATTTTAGTATGGCATATGTGCGCATCGATTGGGACAATCCTAACATCCTCTTATACTAGTATAAATGATGCCTCTTTCAAATCCATCATCAAGAATTAAGCAACCAAGCTTCAATTAATTTTAACAAGAATACATCGTTACTAATCAATAGCATGTTGTTTATTTGTAGTATTATTAATTTTTTGATACCTTTTATTTTCTTTATTATAGACACACACTTCATCTGATTTTTATTGAAACCAAAGTATTTTATTTTTTCGTCAAAATATTTTCAAAAATTCCTATTTAAGATCATGTATTAAGCCCAAAAGGTCCATAAGCTTTATTATCACTCCCATCGACTTCGAGACATTTTGGTCAAGGTGTGCAATGGTCTCCTCTAAATCATTATTTAGAAGTTCTATTTCAATGTCAATGTGCCAAAATTCACTATCAAATTATGCGATAATTTGCAAGTAGAATTCAAATGGACTAAGCATGTTGGTTAGAAAAATTTCTTAATTAATTCAGATGTTTGAAATTGGCACGGTCATTTCCCATCAATGTTGCTTTATACGTTTTCAGCTAAATTGATCTTCTTGTCGAATACTCACTTGCAACCAATTGCACATATCCTTTCGAATATGATTTTCAAAATTACATGGAATCCATTTTGGATTTAAAACATCATGCTATATGGCAAAGTCTAAACTCTTGATGGCATGTCAATTACCTAGGAGATTGATATTACTGACTATTACCAGCAAATTTTCTGTAACCTGGATTTGATTTGGGTCAGTAGGAGAATTTCTACAGTGTGAAATGATGAACGGTAGAAGAAACCACCTCTATGTCCAAATTACTATGATCAAATAATATTTCAATGGAATTCGACAACCAAATAATGAAGGAACGGATCAAAAGGCTCAAAAGAGATCAAGGTTGGAATGTCAAGGTAAAGTTTCAAGTTTGATTAACTTGATCAATTGGCATTGATCAACCGATATGATATATCCATTAATTGGTGCCAATTGATCGAAAAAAGGATTTTGGGCCCAGTTTGCTGGTAGTATGATTCTATATGCCATTATGGAGAAAAAACAATTTTTATGGATGTAGGCATCAAGTGATATTGATATTTTTACCCTTGAATTTCCAAAGCTTGAAGACTTAAGCATTTTATAGGATATAGTTGAATAATTGGTCAAATATCAATCAACACTCATCAATCAAATCTTAGGAAACATATATATTGAATTGTTATTTGTGCTAAAAACTCGAATTTGACAGTTTAAGCGATTCAAAATGAGATTTGGCGATTCTGGTGCTTGGATTCGCCTATAGATAACAAATTAAAACATATGGTAAAAGTTTTTTGGAAATTTCATTCATATTTTAGAACTTTGATCAAGTTTTTTATGGCTAGACTCCACTAATCTGAGATCTAATCTTTGTACTTTGAGATTTCTTCGAAAATTTAGCTATTCTAGAAAAGAGTAATAAAAAACGATAAAGTGAACGTAGGCAGCGATTTCCTAAACCATTATAAAGATCTTATGTCCCTTTGTTTCTCTTTTTTCTCTTGGATTTCTTACTTTTCGATTTATTTACTAGGCTTTCATTTCTTTGGGGTTTTAGGCCAATAAATGCCAGCATTTTATGCTTTCACTGAGAAAACACATATCTAGCTCGTTAAAGATGAACAAATCAAATATTAGGAATATTTCTACAAGAGGAAACCAATCTGAACACGAAGGAAGCTAGGAAGTGTCCATTTGTTTGAATCTACCTTAATTTTTTTTCACTGGAGATGAGATGAAAGGAATGATGATGAATACGCAAATGATGTTATTCACCCGATAGGAGGAGAGATTGAATTTTATTTCCAATGAATGGAACAACCAAAAGCGAATGGAGCTATTGGAAATCAGGACCAAAGAAGGAAAGAGATTAGAGATGGTCGACCAAAGGCACGGTGACCTAAAATACTTAGCCCCTGGCTCCATGATCAGTCTGTACCGATCAATCCCCATTGATCGATACCGATCCATCCGACTATCCAAGCAAAGTTGATTTGAATCCTAAGCGAGGAGGAGAATATTATACTAACCATGATCTGAATGTAAACTATCAGCCACGGGGAGAAGAACTAGAAAGTCACATAGAAATAGGGGGCATAAAGAAGCCTTAAACAAAAGGCCCGTTAAACCCCAAGCATTTCAATGAATCAAGGAGATTGCATAGCCGAGACAATATGACAAGTCTTACGAGGAGGATTCCTAGATTTAATTTTAGAGAATGTGAATCAAAATCCATTCACCCTAAGCATTTAATATGCTAGGAGTCCACATGATTTCAAGCTACCTACATGGATATCATATGATGGATGAACTGATCCTATTGTACACCTGATCCAACACATGGTAATGTTAGGATTTTCAAATGAACTGATGGATCATTACTTTCCGTTGTACTTAACTAATTTAACAGCCATTTGGTTTCACCAACATGATAATGAATCTCTTAGCAAATAGGAAAATTAGTTGAGAAGTTCATGAGCCAGTTTAAGGTTTATATTGTAAGACCAAGGAGTCCGATGTCACTTTCTAACATGATGCAAAAGGAGTAGGAATTATTTTGAAGTAATTTAACATGGCTTAAAGCAGTTCAAAAACCAGATTTGCCAATAGTTCTTATGGTGGTGGCTGTAGGAGTCGATAATCATACTAAGTTTAAAACAATATTGGCAAGGGATCCTTCATTTTATCTAATGAATTTCTATTGTCGAGCTGAATTTTTGTAAAGAAGATATGGAATCTGAAATGTTGAAGTTAATGATGTTGAGGATATAGGACCATCTAAGGAAAATTTTGGAAATGACAAATGAAATAAATAGGCCATGATGGCCTCGGAGTACAAAAGCATCCTAGGAGGAACCTAAAGTTTTATTCTTACACAGACTTAACTAAGACTACAGAAATGATTTATCTAAAATTATGGGTATATTCAATATAGAAAATCTCCTAACTGAAAGTCCATGTGTAACGAATTGCCTTCTCAACCCTCGAATGTTGACACTAATATATTTATAAGTATTCGTATCGAGCATCCAATTGTCAAAAATAGAAAAGTTAGGGTAAAATAAAATGAAAATGAAATAGAACAAGAAAGAAGAGGCAACATTATTATCGCACTAGCGGAATGATAATATATAATATTAAAGGAGCAGTACAAAAGGTTATTCCGATACGAAAATTTCGGAGTGACAAAACCTTACTACCATCATTATGTTGTACAATTATAGCAACCAGTCCATACAAATGATGATATATACATTAGTAATATAGCACAAATATGAATATTGTGGTAGGTGAAACATCTAGCTCCTCTTCTCGAGATCCAATGAACATCAACGACGACATGCCTTTCTCAAACTAGACGAAGGAGCACGCGAGGACTTAAGGGAAAACAAAAACCAAGCATTAGACATAAGTCTGGTATGAGAATCTGAAGAAATATATAGCTAGCATATAATAGTACTTTCGAGACCGCATGTAATGCTGTTACAGTTATCCCTACAAAAGAACCACTATTTAATAAGTACATAAGGTAATATAATAGATAATGTCTAGGGTGTAGAACATAAATATTATAACAAAGCTAGAACGATTACATTGGTTACGTTCAACAACATATTAGAGGGTACAGTTAAAACCGATAAGGTAAGTTCGCATAACAGATTTTACACGACTCTAGTCGAGTCGAAATCCAATCTCCATGCATAAGGGTCAGAAACTACCTCCGAGCGCTGTATATATCTAGACATAATATACCGTTAAGGAAAACATAACTGGTCCATGTCTAAATACGTGACCCTTAATACCATCACCTCCAACGCACAACATCGATAAGCGTACTCTAGATATGAAGTGAGAATATCCTGTCCTGGATCAGCTAAACCCCAAGCTATGCCCTTACTCTGTTTTCTATCATTTCTAATGTCGAGGTCATGTTTGACATCTTTCATATGAGTCTTGGTCAATTGAATGAAACATAAATCCTAAATTAAATTCCAACATATTTAACAAATCACGAATCCACACATAGTTTTCCATATCTCAACATATCTTAGGATCACATATGGATTCCTATATCCTGAATAGATCACGAACAACTACATATGTTCGAGCATCTTAATTAGATCTCGAATCTCCATATAGATTCCCATATCCTGAACATATACACTTCTAAGAGGTTGAACATTTATCTCAGCCTTGAAGTAATTTTCAATACGTAAAACACACCGTTTCCGGTCTCTCCAAGACTGAATCGACAAATTCGGTAATTCAATGATAATGAGAGCGATCACATATGGAAACCAAGTCTCATATACTTGTCACATTTTCGATATTTTCATCTCACACCATCCCTCGTTCAAGAGTGAAGTCAGTAGGTTAGTTCTCTATTGCTCATATGCCTACAAAAACATCTGTCTTAATTCCAATAGATAGACAAGCCTACTTCATTGGCTTTTAATGCCAAGTAAACGCATAAACGTTTTCCATAAATGAGGAAACAAACAAAGTATGATCAAGTCACACAAAGCCTGATCGTCACAGAAGCGACTTCTAGTCCCTTTTTTGTTTAATTAATCTTTTATTAGTTAAAACTTCTTTTATTAGTAAAACTTCTTTTAGCTAATAAAACATCATTTACGAATTTCTACTATTCATTTGTGCTTTTTTAATACTTTAAAAAGTATTCATATACTTATCGCAAATGGTATAAGTATATTCACAAATCATTAATAAGATTTATTACTTTAAACCTTTACTTTTCCTACTTCAAAGTATTTATTTTAAGTATCTAAGTACTTTCCGAAATCCATTCAAAAGGTTTAATACTAATGTTATTTAAACATTGTCACAGCAAACCCAAAACCATTTCACTTGTGCTTATCTTTAAAACATTCTTTTGAAGATCTATTTACATTCACAAGAATAATAAAAAAAGGTTAAAGATGAATGTAATTAACACATTGTCATAAGAAACCTATATCATTTTTCTACTTGTTACTATCTTTACGAACCTTTTTTTTAAACATCTAAGTTCATATTCGGTTAAGATCAATAATCGACTAATCGATTATCTGGTTAAAAACCATTGCATATACAAATCAGTGTTCGTATACTTAACTCATTTTCGACATTCCCAACTTAAATATTCCTCTTCAAGTGGGAACCCGATAGATTCGAGCTCTATTGCTCCATCCCTACTCGACATCAATCTTTAACTCTCAAAAATAGACAAACCAACTTCGTCTGCTCTTAGTGTTAAGCAAATTTAATTATCCTTTTAAACAACTTTGTAAATAAAAAGATTAACACATTTCCTACATTTCAACTTATACCGTTCCTCATTCAAGAGTAAAGCCAGGTAAGTTTGGGCACTAGTTGCTCCAAGCCTTGTCTAGACACCTCATTCTTGAATCTCACAAACAGACAAGTTTACTTGTCAGCTTTTAGTGTTAAGCCTAGTCAATCACCTTTGTCAAAACTTATATATATGCACATAATAATAATACTTTAGAAATACTCATAAGTAGGCTTTAGATATCGACGTAAAATATTAATTGAAAATAACTAATTTGGAAGTTTGATTAAAAACACGTTTTACATTTTGTAGCACTTCACGTTCAAAATTCATAAATAATCATTAAGAATATATTTAAACATTCTTTTTTCATACTTAAATACATTTGATAAGAACTTCTATAAAAAGGTTTTATAAAGAAAATAATTTATAAAACATTCAATTCACGAAAAAAAGCCAAAATGTCGCATTTTAAACATTTAAAACCATAAGCAACTAACTACAACACTTGTTAAAAGTCCTTGTTGAAACAACATTGAAAAACACCATTTTGCGACTAGTTTTAGCTACTTAAACAAATGACTTGCTATTTGAAGTTTTTCTAGTAAGTACTACACTCAGGGTACTTAAAAATCATAGAAAGAAATTACTAAGAATATGTTTCCTTTCATTTATAAACATTCCCAAAAATAAGGGATTCAGAAGTGCACTTATAAGAGTGTACTCGTTTCAAACATTTTCAAACATTCTTCAATTTAACACACAAGTTAAAAAACTATTTAAACATTAATTCAATGCGATGCCATATGTTTAAAAGGGTAATATAAGTGAGTTTATACAATTAAAGTTATCATGTGCTTTCAAAAGCAAAAGGGGTTCAAGTTTATAACTTTACGTAGTTAATGTCACTTTAACTTTATAATTTGCACTCAACATATATATGCATAATATATACTTAAGAGAGAGTGAGATAACTCACTGAGATCCATGTCTAACGCAAGCACAAAGCTATAAGAACCAAATAACCACCTCCTTCCTTCAATACAAGCCTAAAGGTCTGACTTTTAACACTTTCAAACTAAAGCCACCTTCCTCCTCCTCCTCCTCCATGCTCACGGCCCATCCAAGCACCCTCTCTTCCTCTCACCTCTTCCCACTACCTAATTGGTAATCGTGCTTCCCACAATGCCTTGGGGCAAAACCAAAGTTTAAAAGAGATTAGAGAAGATTTGGTTGACCTTTGAAAAAGTTAGAGAGTAATTAATGGATTAGTACTTAAGCACTTCCACCTATTTCAACCCTCCTACTTCAAATCAAGCTTAGGAATTTGTTTTTGATCATTAAGTGAATCCTTTCCCTATGTTTATCAGTATAGGAATGTGATAGGAAAAGACAAAAAAACCCTCAAAACCCTACATCAAATATCACTTTCAACTTTATGTCAAAGTTGCTTAACGGTTAAGGAGTTTCCATTTTTGCTTACTTTTATTTTATGTCATGTTAGCCATAAAATCCACTTCAGAACAGAAGTATGAAAGAAGGTTATAAAAAATGTCAGGCTTTACTGGAATTACAGACATAGGTTTCGACAAAGGTCACAAAAGAATGTTTAGAAGGCACTAAGAAGGCTTTTGAAAGCAATAGGCGCCCTCCCAAGTTATAAGTAGTGAAAAAGCCTTCGAAACGGATGAAAAATAAAAGTGGAGCTACCCTTCCACTATTTTCTACCTTTGGATGCAGAAGGATTCGCTTATATGGGGAAAGCATGGATGACGCGGAAACCTCTTTCAATGGAAATGAACATTAACCTTACATATGCACGCCAAATCTTTCAAAACCTAAGGTTTCGCATTTAATCAAATTGCACCAAATAACCCTTTTGAAAGCATAGTTAGGCCTTTCGAACCAGTCGAAGATAGTAACATTAGGAGAAGATTCCATGTCAATCCTTAAACGGGCATTTGGAAACTACCTATAACGTCGAAACCATTGATACTCCAACATCTTCGAAGTCCGAGTAAACGACCTATCGAAAGTCGAAAGCTCCTATCTTTACATCTGATAACAACAAAGAAACTGAAGAGAAAAGTGCATTTGTGGCCCTTTCGATGAGTTGAAATAAATTCAAGAGAAAGTAGGGAACGGGAACACTTAAAACCTAACAAGGGGAAAGGAAGATAAAAGACCCTCTCGATAAGGTCGAAAGGCCTAGCATAAAAAGAGGAGAAGCACAAGGACGAGTTAGAGGACTTGAAAGAGAAGCCTTTCGGCTGTATTGAAGGAAGGCATGGCCTTTCTATCGCATTAAAGGAAAAGGCGGATGATAAAAGGACCTTTCGACTAGGTCAAAACCCTTGGCGTGGAAGGGGGTCTACTTGCATATATAAATAAGACCCAAGGGGTCCAATTTAGGATAAGGGGGATTTTGGAATCCTAAGCTCATTTCTTTTTCTTCTACTTCTTTGCTACAACAAAATCTTAATAAATCTAAATCAATTTGGGGAAAGGCTCCTAAAGTTTGAACTCATTTTGGATTAATAATAATGGAGAGATGTGCATATTCATTAAGTATTTCGATGACGAGGAGGATCATTACGATCATTAGCTAGATTGATGATCAATTGCACATTATGTTATCTTATTCTCTAAACTTCATTTTGTCTATGCAAAACAATAAGATCGGCTTGGATAACAAACATGCGAAACATATCATCATCATGACAAATATCATATAATGACAAAGAAGGATGATGATGATGTTTCGACATTGATAAGTTCATAAAAATTACGAATATGCAAGATGAACTTATATCAAGTATTCTGAATAAAGCTTAGGCAACTACAAACTGGATATGATTCGAAAGGATAAAATCCATTTCGACCTGACTGAAAGCGATGTCCCGAAGGAAATCTGGTCTGTAGTTAGCAAATAATCAAATGTGGAGGAATCCATTCAAAAGGAATCTACACTTAATAGTATCAACAACCCTTTCAAAGGGGTTCCTCCATAGAAGAATTGTAACCAATGAGGTCGAAAGCAACTATTTCACTTTAAAAGGTTAAGCAGATCTTCCAACATGGTCAAAAGGTCTAGAATGAACCTTTCGACATGATCGAAAGGGATGAAAATTTAAAATTAATAGCTGAATTCAACTTATATAAAAGAAGGGTTTCAAGTAAGATGCTCCTTCCCTTCCTTGAATTTCTAAGTTAATTTTCGAAACTGTTTCGACTAAATCAATCAAGACGGAAGGTTGGTTTCAAAGAAGCAAACTTTTCAACAGCCTTATTTTATATGAACTTATTTTCTCTTCACATAGCTTTGGAGATGTTGACAGGTTTTCTTGGTAACTTTTTTGCGTTAGGAGGAGAGCTTGAACCACCATCCTTGTTACTATGTTATAAGCTAATTATGGATCATTTGACTAGGCGTAAGAAAATGAAATCGAAATGATTCAGTAGAACAAATGAGGAGTTCAACCACATTACAACCCTTGAAGAGAACACAGCTCTAATCTTCAACGTGGATGGAGATGTTCTAGGACAGCCTTCATCATTAACTTAGTAAGATGAAAACACTAATAAAATCAAGCATTTAGAGCAACAAGTGCAAGAAATGCAAGAACTTTTCAAAATGGCGTTATCTCAAAATTCCTCAAAAACAACAAGGCCAATATGGGGAGAGGAGGTGGTTTTACGAAAAAGGAACTAAAGGTTCATTCAAACAAAAACAAGAGCAAGATTGATCTAACATCTTCAAAGAAGAAGGAGCATCCACAAACTAAAGCAGATCATCAAGTAAGGGTGCATAATAAATCACTTGAATAATTTGGTAGTTCTATGTTAAAGGAATACCATCCAAACCAAAAAAAACTATCATGTTGTTGAAGCATATCTGAAGGATGCAGTGGAGAAAGCAAATAAAGATGCAAGAACGTAAAATGGAAGAGGATCATGGATGAAAATGTCAATGAAAATGAGCGAGCGCCACCCTTTACAGATGAGAATATGGCAACAATTATCCCATCTTATGTGAATATTTCGATAGTGCAGTATCATGGAATCACGGAACCAGATGATCATTTAATGGCTTTCAATAGCGAGATGGATCTATGTAATGCATCAGGAGCTATTAGATGTAGATTATTTCCTGTAACTCTCCAAGGAGCTACGGCCAAATGGTACGAACAATACCGAGAGAAGACCATATAGCCATGGAAGTAGTTTTCCTACGAGTTCCCCACTCAGTTTTTTGTATGTAAAGATCCCACCATTGATTACACAGTTTTGGCAACCATATAGCGAAGGCAAAGGGAATCTTCGAGATATTATCTTAAAAGATTCAACACTAAAGCACTGAAAGCAAAGTACATGAATGACCATGGCATGCTTAGCGTTGTTCATTCTGGCTTAATAGAAAACACCTCATTCTAGAAGCAACTCTTTGTTAATGGGTGTAAAGGTCTACAAGATTACCACTTTCAGGCTGACAAGGTCATTCAGATGGATGATCTGTATCATGCCAAAAGAAAAGAGATTCCCAAGAAGGAAAGGGGAAGGTTTGGTCTAGATCGAGGGCATAAAAGAATGAAACGGGAAGAACCAATTGCTAATGCAATTGCTTTGAACAAGCCATTGTCTTATGTTTATGTTATGGCAAAGGAAAGAGTCAACTTCCCAATATCTTTCAAGGCTAAGAACCACCTAAAGCAAATAAAGGAGAAGACTATTGTCCATACCACAAAGCAAACAGTTACAATACCAATGAATGTAGGGTTTTAGCAGGAATCATCTAGAAATTGATTCGCGAAGGTCATTTCAAAGAGTTATTCAAATAAAAAGATGGCTCAACAAACAGGGGATATATCACAAAAGCTTCCTGGCAATGCTATTAATATGTTGTAAGATGATTACCCTCTGAGCTTAAGCACGCTGTTAAACAGGATCGACGTAATGTATGGTGGACCGCATCGACATGAAACAATAAACGAGCTCAAAACAAGCAAATCAGGAAGGCTAAAGTGGGGGTCCTCTCTAAGCATGTAAACGGATGTGGTCGGATATGGATAGTGTTGTATCCGTATCCCTATTCGAAAATGAAAATCCATATCCGAATTCGTATCGGATATCCGCGAATATCCGTTGAATATTATCCGTATCCGTATCCGCTAATATTTTCGGATATCCGAAAATATCCGTATCCGGCTTAGCGAATACAGATATTTTTGGATATCCGAAAATATCCGTATTCGAACCTCAAAATGCATCCGAAGATATCCGAAAATTAATCAATATAACGCATATTTCATTTTTTTGACTGAAAAAAGATGAAAAAACCTTGTAATACATAAATTACATCAAATTAACAATAGGTAATCCAATCACACAAAATCCGTACAATAAATTAGTGTATTTGTATTAAATTTTTTGATATAGAATAACATATTAATATATAAATAATTAATTTCAAACCGGACGGATATTTATCGGATACAGATATAGCCATATCCGCATTCGTATCGTAATATGTTTCGGATATCGGATATCCGCATCCGCTTTCCGGATATTGGATATTTTTCATGTTTTCAGATACAGATGCAGACGGATTTCATATATTTCGAGTATTCATTGACAGGCCTAGTCCTCTCTATCCAAGAAGAGCCCTCGATGAAGAATCCATGACTCAATATTCAAATGCCAAATCTTGTCTTCACCCCCAAGAGTCGAGGAAAGGAATTCACCTTCCACAGAGCGATCTGTTGAAGATCATGGCTCAAATCGGATTGTCCTTCATGTCCAAAATTCTTATAGATATAGGTAATGTAGTCAATGTTATCTTTAAGCATGCCTTCGACCAAATGAACATTCCTAAGGATAAGCTAGAGCCCCGCACGGAACAAACTTTAGGATTCAATAACAAGGGATCAACTCCGGTGGGATAGGTGAAACTACTGGCACAAATGTGGGTGCTACCTTTCTACAAAACTTTCAAGACTCTCTTTGTAATCATCAACCAAATGGATGAAATAGACGCATTTGTCTCTTCAAAGTACCTGATGGTGAAGTTCTTGACAAAGAGGGGCTAGGGCACAATCCGTGGAGAGCAGTTTAGCTCTTCAGAGATGTATTTTGCAACAATCGATCAATATAAAATGGAGTATTCTGCTGACTTTAGTTCTTCCATTATTTTTCAGCCTTTAAATGATGAATTTTTACATACAGCATTCGAAGAAAAAAATAAAAATTAATAAGCCTAACAAGTGCATGTGTGAAAGGTACATTCCTCGTAGAGGCAAATAGAAAAGAGTTGATGCTAATTCTACTGAAGAAAGCCCAGTTGTAACCGAATTTGATTGCGGAAGGGAAATAGAAATAATAAAATCCATAGATGACCTTAAGGAGGCGTGCATAGATTCAGATGATACCACTAAATTGTTCAAAGTGGGAAAAGAATCGGATAGCGACTTGAAGAAAGATTTAACCTAATTTCTTAAGGTCGATAAGGACGTATTGGCCTAGTCACATTCTAATATGGTGGGGATTGATCCAGCCATCATATGTCATGCGCTTAACATCAATCCAAAGGCAACCGCCATCAAATAGAAAAGTAGACAATTAGATAGAGTACAATCTGATGCATTAAAGAAAGAATTTGAGAGACTCCTCGAAAATAGGGTCAATCGAGAAATTCACTACCCAAAGTGGCTAGCAAAACCCAGTCTTGGTGAAGAAATTAAATGGAAAATGGAGGACTTGCATTGATTATACGGACTTGAACAAGGAATGTCCGAAAGACTATTTCACGCTACCACGAATTGATTAGTTAGTAGATGAAACTAGTGGGCACAAATTATTGTCACTCATGAATTCATATTCAGGATATTATCAAATACCCATGTTCAAGCCAGATGAAGAGCATACTAGTTTCATTACTGAATGGGGAATATAGGGTTATAAAGCGATGCCTTTCGGGCTAAAGAATGTAGGGCCTACTTATCAGAGGTTGCTTAACAGAATGTTTAAAGAGCAAATTGGCCTAAATATGGAGGTTTATGTGGATGACATGTAAGTAAAATCTGGCAAGACTTAGAATCATCTTGAGGATCTAGAAGAGATGCTCATAATATTACAGAAATCTCAAATGAAATCGTACCTACAGAAATGCTCCTTCAAAGCCCATTCGGGGAAGTTTTTAGGCTATCTTGTGAGTACCTAAGGGATTGAAGCTAGTCTTGATCAAATTCAAGCTATTAAGGACATGGCTGAACCCAATATCAGTAAAGAGCTAATGAGTTTAAATGGTAGGGTAGCCACCCTAAGCTAGTTCATTTCCAAAGCTACTAATAAATGTATCCCCTTCTTCGATGTAATCAAGGAAAAAGAACTTTGAGTGGGTGGAAGATTGCAGAAAAACTTTTTAGGAGTTAAAAAGCCATTTAGAAAAGCCACTTATACTTTCTAGTCCCGAAAATGGAGAAATCCTATACTTATACATGACAGTTTCGGAGCCGGTCAACTTAGTATTGATCAAGGAAGGAAGTAGAGCTCAACTTCTTGTGTATTATGTAAGCAAACGATTAAAGGTTCCGGAAGTTCAGTACCCAATGATAGAAAAACTAGCTTATTGCTTGATCCTTATAGCATGAAAACTTAGAGCATATTTTCAAGCACATTTGATTAGGGTTTTGACCATTTTTCCACTAAAGTAAGTTTTTAGTAAGCCGAAAAATTCAGGAAGGTTGGTAAAATTGAGAATCGAGCTCAGCCAATTTGATATAGAATTTTAGTCGCGAGCTGCAATTAAAGGGCAAGCATTAGCAACTTTCATTAGCGAATGCACTAACTTCATTAAAGAGAAATCAGAAAAAGAAAAGGATCAGAAGCCTATGTGGCAGTTTTTTATCGATGGTGCGTCAAATGAACAAGGAGCCCATGCAAGATATGCGATAATAATACCGGGCGGACACCGCTTACATTATGCCGTGAAGTTAGGATTCCCCGCAATGAACAATGTGGCTGAATTTGAATCAATGGTAACGGGGCTACTATAGCATTAGAGCTTAGAATCCCATGGATTCAGATCTTTAGTGATTCCCAGCTAATGATAAAACAAGTAAAATAGTATATAAAACAAAGGACTGCAAGCTATCTTTACGTGTGAAGAAGATACTAAAAATGATTGCTTTGTTTGAAGATTTTTCCATACATCAAGTTCCAAGGGTGGAAAACACATAGGTAGATTCATTACCGAAATTAGCAAGCTCAAAGGGAGCTCCAGAAACACGGATTGTTCCAGTAGGGTATCAAGAGACTCAAGTTGTAATATCCCGGAATTTATGGCAATTTAAATTTAATAATCTCTATTTAAAATTTAACTTGAATTGATAATTTTTGTTAATAAATTTGAATTGATTCTATAATCTTCTTTATTTAAATAATTAATTAGAGAATTTATTTTTAATAAGCTAATAAATCTGTTTTGTATTTATATATATATATATATATATATATATATATATTTAAATAGATAAGTTGTTTTTAATTAAATTAGTATAGCATAATTTTAATATTTTGAAATTGGGAATTGTGATTTATTTTTGATTTAATCTTTTCAAAAAATTATTTAATAACTAAATGATTTTTAAATATATGAGATAAATGTTTTATTTGTTAAAATTATATCTTTGACTTAAGATGAATATTTGAAATAAGGTTATAAAATGTTTTTTTATTTTTTTTAAATTATTAATTGATAATTATGATTTGTAAATTAAATATGAGGATTTAAAATACAATTTAAAGTATGAAACATGTATTCATTTAAGTTACAACCTCTTTTGTAAATTTATTTTAAATGTTTTAAAAAAGTATTTTTGTCAAATGATTTATTTGTATATTGTTTTTACTTATAATAATACTTTGTTTTATTCTTTTAAATTTTTTTATCTCCGTAACTAAGTATTAAAAACTAATTAACTAAGCTAAACTTTCTTTAACACATAATTAAAAATAACTAATTACTTAAATGAATAAATGTAAGCATATTAAAGCATAATTAGCATGTGTGAGTTTAAACACACAAAACTTTTACAAGTGTCCATTTTTTTACAAGTGTCATTGTTCAATTTTTATTTAATTTTAATTTATCATAAAAGTGGTTATTTAAAAATTGCATCTTCCTATTCTCTTTTTCTTTCTTCATTTTCTTTTCTAAATCAAAATTTCTTTTAGCGGAGAATTTTTTTCCATCTCTTCAAAAATTTGCATTCTACATACCTCAAATCTGTAACATGCAAAATCAAACACTTTGCAACCTGCATGGAAAATCTGGAGACATTTTAAAGCATTCAAGTTTGAAACTTAAGCTACCTGCATCTCTTTTTAAATCTGGAGAAATTTACCTGCATGCAACCATGAAGCAAGAGGTCTGCGTTTCTTTTCAAATCTGGAAGCATTTTTAAAACAAGTTTAAAAGCACCAAACAACTGAAGCTCAAGTTTAAAGGCGTTCCAAACATTTGTAAAGTTCAAGCAGGATTTAAAAAGAAAATTTGGAAGCTTTCGAAAATAGTGCTTTGTCTGCATTTTAATTCAGGTGGGTAACTTAATTTTTTTTTTAAATTTTAAGTATAAAAGATGGTTGCTTGATATGTTCATGAAAATAAGTAGGCCTATACTTATACTGTTAGATACATTGCTGTGAATATATTTGTATGTGATGCATGTTTGTATACTTATGTTTCTGACCTTTTCAGTATAAGTTCAAGTTGATTAAAAAAAATTATTCTTCTGATCTGTTGCTATTATGATTTAGTTTTTGAATAAAATCTGTTTATCTCATGATAAAGTAAGTTTTAAAAACTTTATATAAGTTAAAAAAAATTGTGTATACCTGAAAATAAAATTAACAGAGAAATTTAGTGTATAAAATGAAAATTCAAACTTTACCAAAACATTGTTTCAGAGTTATAAACCAAAACATCATATAAAATCATGAATTCTAAACTTAGAATTATAATTCTTATACCAATATCCAGGAAACAGTTCATGTTTTACTGTATTCAACATTTGGGTAATCACTATTGATTCTTATGTTTGTTTGAGTTGAATTTGCTTCTGAAAATTGTGAAGCTATCAGAGATTATAGGAAAATTTTTAGTTTGAATTGAAATTCATTTGTGATGTTGTAATTTGGGATTTAAGGCTGTGAACCCTAGTTTTACCAGGTTTAAGAAAACTGAATACTTCGGCTTCAACAATGGATCGAGTCCTAAGATCTCTTGGGTATTGCTAGATGATGGATTGATGAAGTCGTTAACGGAGATTCAAAGGTGATGATGGCCGGAGATGGGAGGAATCGCCGTTGACAGGTTTTGATGAGTATACTGTGTCTGATGTTCCAGGTTTTGATTTTAAACTCGAATTCGAGTTCGAGTTGAATTCTGAAGGATCTGAGGTTTGAAGGGTGATGTGGGGTTGCTGGCCAATGGGAGATGGCCGTTGATGGTGGCCAGTGATGGCCAGAGTTGATGAGTGGGTGCACAGAGAAGTGGTGTGCATGTGGTGATGATTATTGGGTTACAGGGTTTGGTTACTCGTGATGGACTCGGGTGAATTGAGTTATGACTCGAAGCAAGAAGATCTATGACTCGAAGTAAATCATTGGGTTTCTCATGCATTATTTTGTGTTTCAGGTTTTGATGAATAAACAAAAAAAATGTTTACAGTTTTTAAAGAAGTAAAAAGTTTATAAAATGTAAACTTAAAACCTGAACTAAGTTTAATATTTAAACTGAATTTAGATATAAATTCAATTAGTTTAATTTTGGGCTTTTGAAATAAATTTGAAAATTTCTTTTAAACTCTAGTTTGATTTCAAATAAACAAAAAACTGTTTTCTGTTTTTAAATTTAAAGGTAAAGTTTAAATTGTAAGTTGAAGTTCAAACTGGAATTTTTAAACTTGAAATTTAAATATGAATTCAATAATTTAAATCTTGGATTTTGAAACATTTTTAAATTCAGGGAGTTTAAGTTGTTTTAAACCAAAAAAGAAAACTATTTTTAAATTTAAAAGTAAAATTTTAAAATGCAACTGGAAATTTAAATAAAGTCTAAAATCTGAAAACTGAAATATGAAGTTCAGGTAGATGAATCTGAGTTTGAATTCAATATAAATATGGGAATTTAAATTTAGATTTTAAACTTTTAAAGTATAAAGGAACATTGGTTTTGAATTTAAACTATAAGTTTTAAATTTATGAAATAAAATTTAAAATAAGTTTAAATCCAGTTTTAAAAACCTGGAATTTTACTTTAATGTCAGTTTTTAAAATAAAATAAAATAAGTTTTTAAATTTAAATTTGTTTTAACTATTTTAGAAAAGGTTAAATACTTGAATTTAAAAATGAAGATGGAAATGTAAGTAAAGCTTTAAAGTTTTAAGATTAAATCTAGAATGAAGATTTAAACTGCATTTCAGTTTGAAATTTAAAAAGAAAATTTTTAAATTGAATTTGTTTGAAATAAATTTGTTTTATAATCTTTTCAACCTTTATTCTATAAACGACATATTCTTGAACATGTGAGATAAAAAAAGATTTTAAATTTGTTTAAAAACCTTGTTTAAATAAATTTTATTCATTTTAAAATCTTGAAGTTTTAAATTGAAATTTTAAGTGAAGTTTAAAATAAATTTGGAAAAAATTTGTTTTAAAATACTTTATATGAGAAGAAATGTTTCTTAAATTAAGATTAGAACTTAAGAAATTGGATTCATTTAAAATATTAAGTTAATTTAAATGAAATATTAATTATTTGATTAATTAATAATATGGATGATTAATTAAGTAATTAATAATTTTTAAGTTAATTAATTAGACTTGAGATTAATTTATTAAGGTTAATTAATCTATAATTAAGGATTGTTAACTAAATTCTAATTAAGGATTAAGATTTATTAATCAAGTGATTAATGATTAATTAAGATTGTAATTAACACTTAATTAATTTATAATTAGAAATTAATTAAATTGAAATTAAACATTAATTAATTGATAATTAATAATGATTAAAATAAGTTAAACTCTTAATTAATTAATTAAGAAATGTTAATGAATGTCATTAACTTAAGATTATTTTAACAATTAATTAATGAGATTAATTTTTTATAATTAATTAGATTAATTAATTAATAATAATCAATTGTTTGGGTTTAATTACTTAATGAAAGTAATTAATGAATTAATTACTTGGTGTGATTAATTTTATTAATGTGACTAGTTTAGATTAATTAAGTTAAATTAATTTAAACATTTGTGGATTGTTGAATAATTACTTTATGTAATTAATAAAATTGTAATTACTTAGGGAAGTAATTAATTAATAATTACTAAATGTAATTAAAGATATTAATTATGGAAGTAATTTAAATTACTTTGAAATTAATCAAGTGATTAATGAAGATAATTAATTAAGAATAATTAATTTATGAGATGAGTAATTGAGGATAGTTAATTACTGGATTTGTTATTAATCAAGGGTGATTAATATGTATGGTTTAATTGCAGATTAATTACTTAATGTAATAAATTTTAAATAGAGAGATTAATTAAATTATAATTAGAAATCATTAATAAATTAATGATGTAATTTAGAATTGATTAATTAAGAAATAATCAATAAAAGAAGTAATTAATTAATAAAGGATTAATGTAATTAATTAATTAATTAATTAATTAATTAATTACAAGTCAATTATTTGCAAAGAGTTTAATATAATTAACTTGTGTAATTAATATTAAAGGCTAATTACTTATTGTAACTAGAGAGGGTTAATCAGTAATGATTAATTGAAATGAATATTTAGCTGGTAATTATTTAATTGATTTATAATCAATTAATGATTAAGATAAGTAGGATTAATGATGAAGTAATTAATTTAATTCATTTAAAAATAATTAGAGATTAGATAATTTATTTAATTCATTTTAAATTAATTATAAATGGTGTGATCATTAGATTATTGCTTATGTTTGATGGATGATATTGGTTGCCTGGTATGGTTGGTAATCTCAACTATGAGATGGGAAATGTATGTAATATGGATGCATTTTTTGCTTTTGGATGATAATATGGATTATCTGATTATGATATAAATTATCTGTTCGTAATGATAGGGTTGATTATTTATTGTGTTGTGAATTATCTATCTGTGTGTACATAGATAATGAATTGTATTGTTTTAAACTCAAAAACAACTTGGCCTTAAAAGACACGTTTTGGATTTCGATGAGATCGGAATCGGGTTTCCATATTTGGATATCCAAAAACCACATCGATCCAAATTAAAGTTAGGTCGTGAATCTGAAGTGAAGATGAAGATTCAGAGTGCAAGGGTTATCGTCATTAACTCTGAGGGTGATTCCAAAACGAGTGTAACGAGATAATGCCTTCGGTTTCGTTCGAACCCGGACGAACTTGTATGGATTGAATGCTTTAAGAACATCGTCAGGTGGACGATGAGCATAATAAGTGTTTTGTACTATAAAGGTAATCGTAGCCTCAAGCCTCATCAAACGGGAATGGCTAAAACATGGGAGATGCTGCAAGGCTTCGTGGGTAGCTGTAACGACCCATAATTTTTAGAAATTAAAATTTGAATATTTAATTAATTTTAAATATTAATAAGTGAATTTATTAGTCGAATAAATTTTTATTTGAATTATTGGATTTAATTGGATAATTAAATCGATAATTTAATACGTTAAATTATGGAAATAATTGAAAATATAGTTAAATATGATTGAAAATGATTTGTAAAATTTTATTTTATCATATGGAAGTTAGAACGATATTTTAGAACTTTTAAAATCGAATTAAAAGTTAATTTGTGAAAATTGAATATTTTAATAATTAAATCGACTAGTGAAAATAGTCAATTTTTGAACAGTCTCAGAATTGAACGAAACCAGTTCCATTGGATCCGTAATAGTTATTTATTACCGGATTTCAATTTTCGTGTCAATCGGAGTTATCGTTTGATCGTGGCAGCTCGAAACGCATCGAATTATTTTTAATTTAAATTTGGCAAGTGAAAATAGCCATTTTTCAAAAAGTCTCGGATTTCGACGAAACCAGTTTCATCGGATCCGTAATGTGATATTATTGTAAGGTTTCAAATTTCAAGTCAATTGGATTTACCGTTTGTCCGGTACAAATTAAAACGCCTAGAAATCGACTTAAATCGGTTTAATTTAAATTGAGCGTTTACAGCCATAACTCGCACAGATGTCCGAATTAGCTTTCGAAACCTGTTTCATTGTGTCCGGAACGCGGGTTAAACCCTAGAAACGCTGGTTACGGCGCGTAAATCGGAGTTCGGAATTTCCGGATGAATAGTGTTCGATTTTTCTCTATAAATACACCCCACCCCTTCATAATTTAGAAAAAAAAAACCTAATATCAAACCCTAGCCGCCTCCACCAGAAATGAATGGTCGAAATTGCCTAAATTTCTTCCTCAATTCGTGATCAATCCACACAATATTTTTGCAAACTCTCTAAACGAAGATCGAAGAGCTCTGCGAGCTCTACCTGTTATACGGTGGAGATTGAAATCGAAGCTTCGAATCAGCGGCAATATTCATTTGAATTGCCGGCCATCGTGCACGAAAATCGAGATATCGTGACCACCGAGTACGACCGCGTTTTGCACGGTGATAGAGTTGGCGAAGCACTTCTGGATAGAGGTGGTTGATCGGAGTGGATGTCGACGAGGATGCTCGAAAAATTCAAACCCTAGGGCGGCCGTGGGTTCCTTTGTTCGAACGTGTTCCTGTACGTGAGGGGGAAGATGGATTAGGGTGCGGACCTGATGTGTTTGAGATGGAAATGGACGGTAGTGATTTATTTTAGGTATAAAATTATAAAATAAATGTTGTAATTGTTATATTAAAATCGTATAAACTTTGAAAATTTATAACTTTTTCATACGAGGTCGAAAAAATGCAAACTCAGTTGCGTTGGAATCGTATGGACGAGCACTATGCGATGGATTTGGTTTGGAGTCGTTTGGAGTTAGTGAGAATTTTGGATAAAATTAAACGTCCGTTTAATTTTATTCGAAATAAATCGCTAAAACGGAAATAAAATCAAGGTGAGAACTTCTCACTCAATCGAATCGGTTTCGATTTTATTTTAAATAGTTAGATTTAAAATATTTGAATGCATGTTTGAATGATGATTGTTATCTATTGATTGTTAAAATAGACATTATACGCCGTTAGTAAGCGGATGTTATTTATTAAAAACATATACCGCGAATATTTCATAAACAGTGAAATTGGTATTATATATAATATCAATATATATATATTGGCATATGTATATATTGCAGTTGTTGATTTCCCGCATTTTTTGTTTAGCGGATGAGACCCTATTGCGTCGTTATTAAGCGGATAATATTTAATAAGAACATATACCGCGATAATTTCGTACTGGAGCGAAATTGGTATTGTGCTAATGTTTGTGGATGCAGGAAAACAGGTTGGAGGGATCCAACTGGATTCCTCAACAGTATTTATTAGATTTTCAGATATTTTGATATTTGATGGATTTTCATATTGATATATGGATATCGTTGTTGTCGTGATTGACTATTTGATATGTAGCATCATTGGACCAAGTTTTGGAATTTTAAAATGATTTATAAGGTGATTTTTGAAAATATACTATATTTTTGGAATAGATTCATTTTAAATAAATAAACGTTATAATTTTTAATGTTATAAAAATTATGATTTTTGTGAAATACAGTTAAAAACTGATTTTTGAGAATATGATGCTATTGAGTTTATAAAATAGTTTAATCGAGATATTTTAGAATTTTTGTGAAAAGTTTAAATATAGGATTTATAAAATTTAATTATTTTATGAATCAAAATGGTGAAATAATAAAGGAGATTAAAGACGTTTTAAAAGAATAATATAAATTGATTTATATTAAGAGATTTATAAATGGATATTTATAAATCGAAATATAGACATTATAAAACGAGTTTTTATAAGTGTTTGAATGAAGTGAAAATGAATTTCATTAAAGAATGAAATTTATAGAATTTAAATGGTGAAGTTATAAGATTGAAATTTAAAAAATTATAAATGGTGAAGTTATAAATGAAATTTATAAATAGTAAGATTTATAAGTTTTGTGAAATTATTAAAGAATATATTAGGATGAATAATTGAATCTTATAAGTTATAAGATTTATAATTTGGGAAGTTTAAAAGAACGATCTTTGTAAAATAATCGTTTTATAAGTATTTAACTTATAATATGAACTTTTAGTTTATAATTGATATAAACTGGAATAGGTTAATAAAAGAATTTATAAAAAGGAAGTTTTTATAAATAAATAGAAATGGAATTTATAAACATTGTTTTATAAATTCACAAACGACTTATTTTGATAAGTAAATTGTTATGATTTATTTATGGAGTTATATTCACGTTTTGACTGTGAATAATCCTTTGAAATAAAATGAATAAAAGAATGAAAGTTATTAACGTAGTATATTCACGTTTTTGAATAGTGAACAATACGTTAAAGAAATTGTTTAGAATGTGATATTTTAAATAGAATTAAAACGATCTAACGATGTTTTAAAATGTGTTGAGATTCAAAACCATAGATTTCAACAATTATTGTTGAAATAGACGTTTTCGAGAAATAGAAGGAGATGATGGACTATAACACTGTTGTTATAGTAAATGATTTCCGAAAGGAAATGTTTTGTATAGTATTGGGATTTATATATCTATTTAATTTCAAATCCCTATACTAGTGAATTTGGGTTGTCGTAACGATGTTTTACGCAACATTCGTTTTGGCCCAAATAAATATATTTGAAAGAAATCGGCTTTATATCTCAACTTGTAATGTCAGACATACAATCCATACAAGTTTGTTCCGGGCTCGAACAAAACCGAAGGCACTTACAAAGAAGTCCTTGCAATCCGGATATTCACAATCCTGATCGGATTCACCATCACATATGGAGAACTCTATACCGGAGCAACTCGGTGCAGAGTCAATCGACAGGTCATCCTATCGCTCTCGCAAATACCGGGTCTTCAACACCGATCTTCAATGCAATTCATAACGACGTATCACATATTCGGAATGGGTTATACGACCCCATGGTCCTTTCCCGGTTAACCCGAATAGTGAGCGCTTATTCAAAAATAAGTGTGCATTCAAATTCAAACAAATCACATCAAATACCCATTCAAAGGGAAATATTGATAGTCGGTTATTGAACTATCAATGGATATGAACACATCACCAGTTTCCAAATAATTTTCTAAATTATTTATTTTCCAAAAATATCTTTACAAGATATATAATTTCAATACTTCAAAAATAAATCAATATTTATTTTTAAACCAATTCCACTTTCTTTATAAATTCCTTAGTGAATTTATAATTCCAAAATATCAATGAATATTCGATTTCAATTCGATTTCTAATATTCATTTTCAATTTATCTTAAAAAAAGATAAATTTAAAATATTCACTTTATATTGGAAAACAATTCCATACTTATTTATTCATAAGTAATTCACAAATTTTATTTATTTTCAACACTTAGAAAATATTCAATATACTTAAATCGAGATTAAGTATATATTTCATTCTTTAAGGAAATCATTCTTTTAAACATATTTATTTGGGCCAAAACGAATGTTGCGTAAAACATTGTTACGACAACCCAAATTCACTAGTATAGGGATTCGAAATTAAATAGATATATAAATCCCAATACTATACAAAACATTTCCTTTCGGAAATCATTTACTATAACAACAGTGTTATAGTCCATCATCTCCTTCTATTTCTCGAAAACGTCTATTTCAACAATAATTGTTGAAATCTATGGTTTTGAATCTCAACACATTTTAAAACATCGTTAGATCGTTTTAATTCTATTTAAAATATCACATTCTAAACAATTTCTTTAACGTATTGTTCACTATTCAAAAACGTGAATATACTACGTTAATAACTTTCATTCTTTTTTTCATTTTATTTCAAAGGATTATTCACAGTCAAAACGTGAATATAACTCCATAAATAAATCATAACAATTTACTTATCAAAATAAGTCGTTTGTGAATTTATAAAACAACGTTTATAAATTCCATTTCTATTTATTTATAAAAACTTCCTTTTTATAAATTCTTTTATTAACCTATTCCAGTTTATAACTCAATTATAAACTAAAAGTTCATATTATAAGTTAAATACTTATAAAACGATTATTTTACAAAGATCGTTCTTTTAAACTTCCCAAATTATAAATCTTATAACTTATAAGATTCAATTATTCATCCTAATATATTCTTTAATAATTTCACAAAACTTATAAATCTTACTATTTATAAATTTCATTTATAACTTCACCATTTATAATTTTATAAATTTCATTCTTATAACTTCACCATTTAAATTCTATAAATTTCATTCTTTAATAAAATTCATTTTCACTTCATTCAAACACTTATAAAAACCCGTTTTATAATGTCTATATTTCGATTTATAAATATCCATTTATAAATCTCTTAATATAAATCAATTTATATTATTCTTTTAAAACGTCTTTAATCTCCTTTATTATTTCACCATTTTGATTCATAAAATAATTAAATTTTATAAATCCTATATTTAAACTTTTCACAAAAATTCTAAAATATCTCGATTAAACTATTTTATAAACTCAATAGCATCATATTCTCAAAAATCAGTTTTTAACTGTATTTCACAAAAATCATAATTTTTATAACATTAAAAATTATAACGTTTATTTATTTAAAACGAATCTATTCCAAAAATATAGTATATTTTCAAAAATCACCTTATAAATCATTTTAAAATTCCAAAACTTGGTCCAATGATGCTACATATCAAATAGTCAATTACGACAACAACGATATCCATATATCAATATGAAAATCCATCAAATATCAAAATATCTGAAAATCTAATAAATACTGTTAAGGAATCCAGTTGGATCCCTCCAACCTGTTTTCCTGCATCCACAAACATTAGCACAATACCAATTTCGCTCCAGTACGAAATTATCGTGGTATATGTTCTTATTAAATATTATCCGCTTAATAACGACGCAATAGGGTCTCATCCGCTAAACAAAAAATGCGGGAAATCAACAACTGCAATATATACATATGCCAATATATATATATTGATATTATATATAATACCAATTTCACTGTTTATGAAATATTCGCGGTATATGTTTTTAATAAATAACATCCGCTTACTAACGGCGTATAATGTCTATTTTAACAATCAATAGATAGCAATCATCATTCAAACATGCATTCAAATATTTTAAATCTAACTATTTAAAATAAAATCGAAACCGATTCGATTGAGTGAGAAGTTCTCACCTTGATTTTATTTCCGTTTTAGCGATTTATTTCGAATAAAATTAAACGGACGTTTAATTTTACCAAAAATTCTCACTAACTCCAAATGACTCCAAACCAACTCCATCGCGTAGTTCTCGTCCATACGATTCCAACGCAACTGAGTTTGCATTTTTTCGACCTCGTATGAAAAAGTTATAAATTTTCAAAGTTTATACGATTTTAATATAACAATTACAACATATATTTTATAATTTTTACCTAAAATAAATCACTACCGTCCATTTCCATCTCAAACACATCAGGTCCGCACCCTAATCCATCTTCCCCCTCACGTACAGGAACACGTTCGAACAAAGGAACCCACGGCCGCCCTAGGGTTCGAATTTTTCGAGCCTCCTCGTCGACATCCACTCCGATCAACCACCTCTATCCAGAAGTGCTTCGCCAACTCTATCACCGTGCAAAACGCGGTCGTACTCGGTGGTCACCATATCTCGATTTTCGTGCACGATGGCCAGCAATTCAAATGAATATTGCCGCTGATTCGAAGCTTCGATTTCATTCTCCACCGTACAGCAGGTAGAGCTCGCAGAGCTCTTCGATCTTCGTTTAGAGAGTTTGCAAAAATATTGTGTGGATTGATTACGAATTGAGGAAGAAATTTAGGCAATTTCGGCCATTCATTTCTGGTGGAGGCGGCTAGGGTTTGATATTAGGTTTTTATTTATTTTTTTCTAAATTATGAAGGGGTGGGGTGTATTTATAGAGAAAAATCGAACACTATTCATCCGGAAATTCCGAACTCCGATTTACGCGCCGTAACCAGCGTTTCTAGGGTTTATCCCACGTTCCAGACACAATGGAACAGGTTTCGAAAGCTAATTCGGACATCTGTGCGAGTTATGGCTGTAAACGCTCAATTTAAATTAAACCGATTTAAGTCGATTTCTAGGCGTTTTAATTTGTACCGGACAAACGGTAAATCCAATTGACTTGAAATTTGAAACCTTACAATAATATCACATTACGGATCCGATGAAACTAGTTTCGTCAAAATCCGAGACTTTTTGAAAAATGGCTATTTTCACTCGCCAAATTTAAATTAAAAATAATTCGATGCGTTTCGAGCTGCCACGATCAAACGATAACTCCGATTGACACGAAAATTGAAATCCGGTAATAACTAACTATTATGGATCCAATGGAACTAGTTTCGTTCAATTCTGAGACTGTTCAAAAATTGACTATTTTCACTAGTCGATTTAATTATTAAAATATTCAATTTTCACAAATTAACTTTTAATTCGATTTTAAAAGTTCTAAAATATCGTTCTAACTTCCATATGATAAAATAAAATTTTACAAATCATTTTCAATCATATTTAACTATATTTTCAATTATTTCCATAATTTAACGTATTAAATTATCGATTTAATTATCCAATTAAATCCAATAATTCAAATAAAAATTTATTCGACTAATAAATTCACTTATTAATATTTAAAATTAATTAAATATTCAAATTTTAATTTCTAAAAATTCTGGGTCGTTACAATCTTCCCCACTTAAAAGAATTTCGTCCTCGAAATTACAAGTAAGAAAAATTATATAATCTATTAATTTTCCCAAAATCCATAGTTAAATTTCTTACAATACTTTACTAAGTTTTCCAAATCATACTTAGTTATATTTTCAAAAACAACTACTATTGTTTAACTTTCAACTTCAAATCAAAGTTTAAAGTTTTCAAAATTTTCCAATTTTTTTCTAACGCCTTAAATTTTCGAAAAAATCCGCCATAGTCTCCTTTGCGCGGCTCGATCCGAAAAAAAAATGACAGTATATATATCACAAATATACATCTCATCAAGTAATGAGGCATCCCGAAGGGAAAAAAGTGTAAAAGTACGATATTTAATCCGAGATATGTACCTTATATTTTATTAGCGAGCATATACGGCTAATATAGCGCAAAAGCGAGCTCCAAATGCGAAGCAAACGCGATCCGCACCTACTAAACACTCAACAAACAACATGAGAACCATGCATATAGACAATAGTATCAATATACATCATATATCTCCATAACAACTATATATGTCACATAGCAAATGCAACTAAACAACAAATGCAATATATATTCAACCATCAACCAACTATAATCCATAACCAATAAATATTCATTCATATTCTCATTAATATTCAATGAAATAGGTTTTCAATTTAATAACATTCGATTCATTAACATTGGATGTTTTTACTAACATTCATTTTCAATTAGTTTATATTCACTAATTAAATCCAATTCACATTCAATTCTATTCAAATTTATTTACTTTCAATTGAATTTCAATTACATATCTTCCAATTTCATTAACACTTAATGAATTACATATAATCAATCAACAATCAACTAACAATCATATAACAATCAATGTATATCTATCACAACCAAATTCCTTTGCTTTACTGACATTCATTTTGGTTTAACACCATCACTTTCAATTGGTTTTATTAATTGATTTTCGTTCAATTATTCAACTTTCTAATAACATTAGATTTTAATGAATTAACACTTATATTCATTATTTCATATCAACTTAATTCACATTCAATTGATTAACATTCATTTCATTAATTCAATTCAATTTCAAAAGTTGAATTTCATTTATCTTTGAATTCACTTTCATTTACAACTCATATTCATAAATATATTCATTAGTTTCACTTCTTACATGTATAAGTTTTATTTCACAATTGTAAATCACATTAATTATATTTCTGTTGGTGGCGAAGAATTTATTCTTTTAGCTTAACACCCTTCTCTGAGACGTACGAGCTCAGAGGTTATGTAGTTGAAGTTATCAGCGATATATTCCAATTTGGTAATGTGACATGCTGAGTGTTGCTGTAAATGATCATTGTGTTGATTATTGTGATAGGATCGTTTATTTGATCGTCTATCTTAGTGATCATTGTGTTGATCATTTGTTGACCCAAAGCATGGCTTTTGTATAAAGTGTGTTTTTGTGGACGTGACTTCGTCGAACCTCACACCCCGGAAATGGTCAAAACAGGAAAGATGCGGCAAGGTTATGAGGGGTAGCACCCTTTAGGGTATGTACATTTCCTTCTGGATAGAGGTGGTATCATGGTATGGAGCCCAAATATTTAACCTATGTGGTTACTACGAATTTATTACTTGGTGGTTGTTGGTTTTCGGGATCCCGTGAGAAAGGTCGTTTACGATCGGGGAATGGCGTGCTCGTGTCAGTAGTTACCCAGTTAGGGGTAACCCGGCCTTGTGTTGGCAGAGTTTCGGTTTGGTTCTCGGGGATGTCTTTCCAGAGGCATTCTCATGTGGCAATGGGAAGTTCCTTGGCCTGACCATTTGTTGGAAATCCAAAGAAACAATACGTGACTTGTACGGTTTTAGTTGTATAACCTGCTATGGAATGTGGCGGTAACCTGCTATTGAACATAGTTAGCTATAGTAGGCATACGATAATGGTCGTACGTTGGCTAAGATTTATATTCTACTTTCAGAATGAATTTTTCTCCTACACTATACACTAGTAGTGATATCAAATGTCTTTTTAAATACGTATCAAGCATCTTTGACTATCATAAGGAGAAATCTCCTCCGATTCTGCGTTTGCATTGTGTGTGTGTGCGGGAGGCCTTATGGTAGTCTCATTTTTAAAAGCATTGCGAATTGATTTAAAAATATTCCTCTATTTTGATTTTAAAGATAAATAAACTGTTTTGAGTTCTCACACCAGTCACATGACTGACTTGGAGTTTATTGTTTTCCTTCCTAAACTCTGGGTGCCCACCAATTTCCACACGGGCAGTCAAGAGTTAAGGTTTATCAGGATATTTTGGAGTTGCTGGAGGCAAGATGGATGGCATGGCGTATTACTAGTTTATATAGTATTTCTTTTTCCGCTGCACTGTTGTTGTTGTTGTTGTTGTTGTTGTACACTCTGATGATATGATGTAATGTGATAAAATGTAATATGTAACGACCCGCTATTTTGGACCATTCAAATCGACACTAAAACCGTACATGTCCGACTTGAATAATTCAAAATACCGAATTGTTAATTTAATTTGGCAAAACTTAAGATATACAGTAAATAAATCAAACACAGATCACAGACACAGAGTAATATAATGCAGCGGAATAGAAAAATAGTAGTTCATGAAGCTACTATATACATCAGAGTTTAAAATAAAATACATCAGAATCTCTTGAATACAGAAAAGTCTTCAGTACGAGCCGATGACTTCTCTGAACCAGTCAACTAGAAAACTGAAAGCTGAAACGATAGTTGGATCTCCAAATGAAGCTCCAATCTCCAAAGGTGAGTCTCTAATGTTGTATTACTCGGTCTGACCCGAGCGTAAAGCAAAACACAAAACACTCGAGTCAGGATTAACATTCTTATATCAATAAATTCAACTCAAATGAAATATCAACTGAAATACCATAAAACTTAAAGGATGTTTGGGATGTCCATCCTCTAAGGGTCCATAGAACTATCTACAGGGTAGAAAATATCACTATTACACCATTGTCATTTACTTAATTTATACTTCAAACCCAAATGTCAATTTCACTTCAAATAATTATATTTCCCAAAATAGTATATATATTAAATGCTGTATACGGTAGAGCACTTTGAATTTCCTTAACTTAACAAGTCGTTTCACATCAACCCGACCTTCCCATTCAAATTAAATCCAATCTCATTTTATCAATTTAAATTTTCCTAAAATAACCACTTCAATTTTATAAATCTCACATTTGGATTTGATATCCCAATTTTCCCCTTTTATTTCAATATGTTTCCATACTTTAAGTATTTAATATTTCAACTAAATTTTTCCCAATCTAGTTTCTAATTACGAATTTCCAAATCTAGTTCAAATTAAATTTTCACTTAATTCAATTAGTTATCTACATAACAAATTCAACTATCTGGGTTCCAAATACATATCCAACTCTCTAAACCATTTAATTACAATATAGTTCATAGCTTAAATATAACAATCTAAATTTAACAGTTTCATATAGATTCTCGATTTTTACATCATTATTATTTTGTCATTTCAAATTGATTTAAATAATAAATCCTTACCTAATAATTAACTCTATATTTATCATTACCCTTTATATATGTATTTAAGAATTTACATTTAATAAGACCATATCTTTCTTATCATATGGTCAAGTGTTACGGATATTATCATGTCAATCCGTACACCAAACGTATACGGGTGGATAGCATTTCAACCCGTAATCCCAATTTAATTAAATGAAACCGCTTGGGTCTATCATTTCAACCCATTTCAATTCAACATCAAACATAACAAAGGGAACTTGCAGTGTGATGACAGGGATGGTGTCAAAGTGAATAAACAAGCAATAACAACAATCAGCAACAATTCAATAGATTAATCAAATAACCCCGAAATAATCGTATTACTCGCATTGTTACTTGTGTAATTATTTCTAGAATCTACATTATCATTTCAGGTAGATTAAAGATTATTACATTACAGTATTCACTTGTCGTTCCTTTTTAAATTTCAGTTTAAAACTACAACAAAAAAATCCAAACTACGTTCAAAGATTTAAAGTATAAATTATCAATTTCTATGACAATTAATGGGTCAAATATATAATCCAATTTACATATAGCGGGGTCCGGTTTTAAATAAATCAAGGTCCATCATATATAATCCGTTTTACTTCGTAAACTATACTACCCGAATTTAACTAGCAAACTAGATATCACTTAACAATGGTAATTAACATCCAATTTAAACGACAATCAATCAATCAGTCAATTATCAACCAATCTGTATAAATTCACATAAATAATTAACCGATAACGGTGTCAGGTGTCATAGGTGAACAGATACAGATAATAGCAGTCATACAGTAAAACACTAACAGCAGCATATTTAAATTGACGTTTCAATTGAAATCAAATTTAATAAATAAAGAACGTCAATCGTGAGTGATTGCTCACCTTTCGAGGCTAGAGACGAACGAGGGTGAGATGAGTTACGAATCCCGAACGCGAGTTCCTAAGTAGAGCGAAATGGGCCCGAATTTGACGAACAAAGCTGATCAATAGGAATAGACAAAAATCAATACCGCTAGAATTCAAAATCTGTACTAAGTCATCTACTCAGTAGCCTAGTATACCGTATATTATATTATAAAATACACGTGTAAAATAAAACCTAATATTTTTACCATATTATTATTATTTCTATTATTATTTGCGGTTGATAGAAATACACTTGTAAACGAAACTGTTAGAAAACATTTATGCCTAAATTTATACAACTGTTACAGACTAACCCCCCTTTAACAGACTAACCCAACTCTTCATAACAAAAGGCGTTAGCTAGTATATATAAATACACCTAACCAAATCTTTTATAACTAACATAACTTATGGACTGTAGGTATATAGACAAAATAATATATTATAATAATAAATTATCTCCACTAGCCATATGTATGAACCAACCAAAACTCTTATAAATTTATATACTTAACTAAATTTACATATGTAAATTACTTATATTTTAAAACCCATGTTGGCGTGAACATCAATCAGTAAAATATGCGTATTATCAACCTGGATATACTTAGCTATAACCAATTATTACTTGTATAAACTTGCTACAGTAAACTTAACCGATTAAAACAAAAGTCTATACATATTATAGGTTTTAAAACTTTATCATAGTAAAAAAAAATTAAACCAGATTAGAGATATATATTTGAAAACTTTTATTACAAACAAACAAATATCATAACCGTTCGATTAGCCGTTTACAACAATTATACTAGTATATATTTAACAGAGAGATTTCAAGTATCTGAATCAAATATAAATACTTTTGTTTATAGTATAGTATAACATACCTTGAAATACTAGTTTCATTATACTATAAATATATAAACGAAGGCCAAACATCCCTTATATGAAACTGCAAAATAAAATCCAAACGAACACTGTCATAACCCAATTTATATGCCCAGAACTCAAAGAATATAATATGACTAATATATAAACTGCACATACTAACCTATAACTTACACGGAAGAGAAAGAGGTTGAGGTGGTGGGAAAAGAGATGGACAGATGGAAGGGTGAGGCCTGCTTTCACAGTTGACAACGAGGTTGGGCGGTGGCGGCTGTTGCGTGGGTGGTTCGGGCATAGGAGGGAGAGCGGCGGAGAGGAATGAGGGGAGAGGAGCTTTGTGTTGTTCGGCTACCAACAGGGTTTTGGTGGTGGCGACAGGGGCTCGGCTGCGGACTAGGTAGCAGCAGGACATGGTTTGGTCGGAGAAGGTAGGGTGGTTGCGGCGAGTCGCTGGAGCTTCTCGGCAGTGGGTGCTCAGCCGAGAGAGGTTGGTGATGCGGTTTTGGACGATGAAGGGCAGGTGACTGGGACGTGATGGGATGGGGTGCCATGGACAAGGGTCGGGCTGAAGGGGATAGTGGCGGTTTGGCTCGATGGCTGCCATGGCCGAGGGTGCAGGGGTAACTGAAGGGGAGGCCGACGAGTTTCAAACAGATGGTTTCTACTCTTTTTTTTTTTTTATAAAGAACAGGGAAGAGTGAGAGGGTGGGGAGAATGAAGGAGGAGAGTTCTGTACGTGGCCATGATGAGTTTCAGGAAGAAAAGAAAGAAAATAAAGGAGGAGGAAGACGTGCGTATGGATCAACATAAATGGTAGATCTCAAAAAAAAAATGTAAATGCAGCCATTACTTTATTTCTCAGAACTGAATGAATGGGATACGCAAGTACGGGCGAAAAAAAAAAAAAAAAGCAAATAAAGGAGAGCTATTTCCGGTAGCAATAAATAGAATATAAAACGTGAATATAAAGTGAACGTTGTACTGTGTGAATAGTGATAGACAGATCAATTTATAATTAATAAAACAAAAAGTATGGTAACAGTACCCTCAAATTTGGCTAATAAATAAATCAATAAATTTGTTTTTCAGATGACACGACTAAAGTTTGAAATTCAAAAGAAAATAAACGGTCACGGATCCGGTACCGATACGGTTACCGTTTTCGTGGATTCCGTTGTGTAACTGACTTCAAAACACAGAAATAAATATACTATTGAGATCAGCACGAAGAGACGATCACAACGGTATACAGATATTAGTTGTAAGATCATCCGATCAAAAGTCGATTATTGGCACCAAAAATGTTGTTAATTGGTCAGAAATAAGGTAAACGGAGCAGTAGACGTCCGAATTTGGAAAAACGAAAGATGCCGTCTCACTCAGAAGAGGATTTAGAAATTTTGTATAGAAAAATATCCAGGCTTGAAAATAAATGTATTATTAGCAATTCATTAGCTAGCTTGAATTTTATAGAATTTCAAAATGAAATAAACTTTGATAAAATAAATTGAAAATTTAAAACCTGCTATGTTTAATTGGACGTAATCCAAATATCAAAAATTTGTTTCAACATATTATCAATACAAATTTCACAAATATCAACTTTTGGTTTGCAAATTATTATTCTTAAAATTTTCTCAAAAATCCAAATTAAATACGTATTCTAAATGCATGAACATTTTATCTTTTACAAACATTCAAGTTATACGTTATAAAATCAATCAAAAAATTAATAAAATTCTATGGGTTGTTACACTCTCCCCCACTCAAAACTTTTCGTCCCCGAAAAGGAAAGAGGTAGGAGAATAGAACCAACTAAAAAAAAAAAAAAAAAAAAAAAAGAAAAAAGAAAAGTATAGTCAATTTATTTAAACTATATAATTTTGCTTGAAATATTCATTTGAAACTTCATTTGCAATTTAATTTTCTATAATATTTAATACTTTTCGAACTCCTTTTGAAAACAATTATTGACATTATTACTTATTTTTTTCAAGGACTATTGAAAATATTAAATCCAAAATTTATGAAATTTTAATTTATCTCAAGATACCTTTCAAATATTATCAAATAAGTTAATAATCATTTCTTTAAAATGTTTTATTTAATTAATAACTTCAAAAATATTTATAACACCTGAATTTTATATTAAACAAAGTAGTGTATAATTAGCCAATATTTAAAGGATAAATCCAACAAGGAAGGAAGGTAGATTGGGAAAAATAGAATCAAGGTGAATAACTAAACTGAGCAGCTAAGGTAGATTCAAAGAAAAGAATCGGGCACGAATTTTCAATTTTCCAAAGGAATTTAATTTCAAAGATTAATACAAATTTCTTTGTTGGGAAAAATACCTTTATAATAATACTTTTATAATAAGATACTACTATATCAAAGTAAATTTTCTTTCGAAAATACTTTTATAACTCGATGTTTCAACAAGTTTATCCTCGTTCTTGCAGACTCTGGCCATGCGTTGATCAGGCGCAAAGCTAGAATTCTTCAAGTACTTGGTAGACCCGTTTCAACACCCAGTGAAAATACTTGAAAAACCTTTTAAAACAACAGATATGGAAAGTACAATCCAAACAAAACAATCAAACCAAAAACCTTTGTCCGATCATGGTTCGCAGATACACAATGGTTACGCCTGGTTCCCCCAGGAAACAATCCATATCCGTAAGCTTTCACAGCCCTGCGAGTTACGCCATGATGACTAGTAGGGTGCAGGATACACAATGGTTACGCCTGGTTCCCCCAGGAAACAATCCGTACCCCCAGGCAAGACTCAGCCAGGCACTTGCGCTACTATTCGCGACCTACACAGATTGCAGGATACACAATGGTTACGCCTGGTTCCCCCAGGAAACAATCCGTACCCCCAGGCAAGACTCAGCCAGGCAATTTCGCTGTGCATTCACGAGAGAAAAAGAAAACCATGGGTTACGCCACGGTGGGAACACTCGAGTATTACATCCGGAAAACCGAAAATCAGAGAGAATAATATCGATAGAATGAATCCACGATGTGGCCACAAAGCGGATATCAAGCAGAAGGCACTTTCCATATCTTTTCTTGGAAAATATATATCATATAGTACCCTTTTAAATCCCTTTCAAATATCATACTTATATAAAGTCCATAATATATAGGATTCCTTTCTAAACGAATACTTTCCAAATCAACAGTATATCAAATCATACTTATATAGACTTTGATTATATACAATTCTCTTTCCAAATTGAGTACCTTTCAAATCAATAGATTTCAAATCACTTCCATACTTATACAAATCCATTTTTATATAAGTCCGACCACTTCCCAAATCAAGTGCTTAATTATACAAGGTTCTCAATTTCAAATTATTCAATATCAAATTTTGTTCCAAAGTCGTATATGAATTCACCCAATTTCTTCCAAATTAGATATCCTAATTTCAAAGTTCCCCAAAATAGTAGGTTTAGAAAATTATCCCAGTTTCCAGATTAAATAATTCAAGTCAAACAAATTCATTTCCAAAATCATCATATAAATACTGGTTTTAATTTTCAATTAAATTTCAAAACCCAATATTTTCTCATAATCTATTATCCTCAAAATGGTTTCCAACTTTATACTTATCCCTTTTAAACCTTTAAACTATCCATTTCTATGTGAAATATCCAATTTACCTTTTTGAAAACCATTATTCAACTATTTTTCCAAAACATTTCAAAACTAAATTTATATTCTAAATCAGGCATTTTATACTCTTCGAAATTTCTTAGTTTTGAAAATTTAATCTCGATTTGGAAGTGTTCGAACATTTAAAATAGTTAAGGAAATCAAATTTTCAATTCAAGAGTTGAAAATCAACAATAAATCAATAAATCAATTATTAAATCTGGAACTCGAGGACCGAACACCGGTCTCATTTTATATTGTTTCAAACATATACTTATATCTTTCTAAAATATCAAATTATACTTCAAAATTCGAAATCAAAAGCGGTTTACAAAATCACTCGCATAGCGAAGCTATTAAAGTGGCCTCTCCCCCATTCTGAGGCTCGAAAATCAATGTCGATGATGCGTGCACTCATCACCGAAATTATTCTCCAGCGACATAAGTGAGTTCTGGACTTCTATTTTCTTGAAAACTTCTTTGAAAACTCCTTCAAAATTATTGGAATTCATTTGAACTCATTTGAAACATTTCTTATTTGGAAAAAAAAAAAAAAAACCTTTAAATCGTATTATTTATATATATTTTCCAAAATCTTAAAACCAATTCCAAAACACCGGAATTCAATCCTCGAATTTCAAATTTAACAATTCAGTTATAAATCATTTTTTTTTATATAGATCAGATTCTCATATTTTTCAAAATTTCAATTCTTTCAAAACCCTCTTATATAGAATGACATATCTTATTTGCTTTATACATATAGGTATATCATCCTTATTGAAAACAATTTTCTTTTTATATATAGAATAAAAATCATAGCTATCAGAATGATAATTTTGATATATAAAACAATTTCAAAATACAAATATACCCGATTTTCAAGGGATAAATTAAGAATGGATTTCAAACAAAGATGGAGGTTTAAATTAGAGGAACTCTAATCAGTAGAATCCTGATACGAAGATAGACTCAACAAAGTTGAGAAAAATCAAAATACAAAAATAGAAGATGGATATACTTCTATGAATCGCGGGCGACCTTAACCGGGTCCACCGTGACTTCAGGGATATGATCGATGCGGAATTCTAAAACAAATCGATATTCGATTGCCAAATATAGAATTCGGCATATCAAGATATATCGGCATCGTAAACCGAGGGTACAGAAGTCTTCGGTGAATCAATGCCAATTGTACAGAGTTTCATCCGTTTTACCAAACATCCAGTGGAGTCATTGGATACTCCAGAATCAAAAGAACATAAATAGAGGGAGACAAGAATGAATTTCGAAATCGAGGGGCATTCCAAAATCCAAAGGAAATCGATTCGAAAGGAAGAGGTTCAACTCGAGCGAAAGTGATTCTGTAAATAAATTTACCCTATATGTTAAGTTTCGCCTAGAACCTGGCTCTGATACCAACTGTAACGACCCGCTATTTTGGACCATTCAAATCGACACTAAAACCGTACATGTCCGACTTGAATAATTCAAAATACCGAATTGTTAATTTAATTTGGCAAAACTTAAGATATACAGTAAATAAATCAAACACAGATCACAGACACAGAGTAATATAATGCAGCGGAATAGAAAAATAGTAGTTCATGAAGCTACTATATACATCAGAGTTTAAAATAAAATACATCAGAATCTCTTGAATACAGAAAAGTCTTCAGTACGAGCTGATGACTTCTCTGAACCAGTCAACTAGAAAACTGAAAGCTGAAACGATAGTTGGATCTCCAAATGAAGCTCCAATCTCCAAAGGTGAGTCTCTAATGTTGTATTACTCGGTCTGACCCGAGCGTAAAGCAAAACACAAAACACTCGAGTCAGGATTAACATTCTTATATCAATAAATTCAACTCAAATGAAATATCAACTGAAATACCATAAAACTTAAAGGATGTTTGGGATGTCCATCCTCTAAGGGTCCATAGAACTATCTACAGGGTAGAAAATATCACTATTACACCATTGTCATTTACTTAATTTATACTTCAAACCCAAATGTCAATTTCACTTCAAATAATTATATTTCCCAAAATAGTATATATATTAAATGCTGTATACGGTAGAGCACTTTGAATTTCCTTAACTTAACAAGTCGTTTCACATCAACCCGACCTTCCCATTCAAATTAAATCCAATCTCATTTTATCAATTTAAATTTTCCTAAAATAACCACTTCAATTTTATAAATCTCACATTTGGATTTGATATCCCAATTTTCCCCTTTTATTTCAATATGTTTCCATACTTTAAGTATTTAATATTTCAACTAAATTTTTCCCAATCTAGTTTCTAATTACGAATTTCCAAATCTAGTTCAAATTAAATTTTCACTTAATTCAATTAGTTATCTACATAACAAATTCAACTATCTGGGTTCCAAATACATATCCAACTCTCTAAACCATTTAATTACAATATAGTTCATAGCTTAAATATAACAATCTAAATTTAACAGTTTCATATAGATTCTCGATTTTTACATCATTATTATTTTGTCATTTCAAATTGATTTAAATAATAAATCCTTACCTAATAATTAACTCTATATTTATCATTACCCTTTATATATGTATTTAAGAATTTACATTTAATAAGACCATATCTTCCTTATCATATGGTCAAGTGTTACGGATATTATCATGTCAATCCGTACACCAAACGTATACGGGTGGATAGCATTTCAACCCGTAATCCCAATTTAATTAAATGAAACCGCTTGGGTCTATCATTTCAACCCATTTCAATTCAACATCAAACATAACAAAGGGAACTTGCAGTGTGATGACAGGGATGGTGTCAAAGTGAATAAACAAGCAATAACAACAATCAGCAACAATTCAATAGATTAATCAAATAACCCCGAAATAATCGTATTACTCGCATTGTTACTTGTGTAATTATTTCTAGAATCTACATTATCATTTCAGGTAGATTAAAGATTATTACATTACAGTATTCACTTGTCGTTCCTTTTTAAATTTCAGTTTAAAACTACAACAAAAAAATCCAAACTACGTTCAAAGATTTAAAGTATAAATTATCAATTTCTATGACAATTAATGGGTCAAATATATAATCCAATTTACATATAGCGGGGTCCGGTTTTAAATAAATCAAGGTCCATCATATATAATCCGTTTTACTTCGTAAACTATACTACCCGAATTTAACTAGCAAACTAGATATCACTTAACAATGGTAATTAACATCCAATTTAAACGACAATCAATCAATCAGTCAATTATCAACCAATCTGTATAAATTCACATAAATAATTAACCGATAACGGTGTCAGGTGTCATAGGTGAACAGATACAGATAATAGCAGTCATACAGTAAAACACTAACAGCAGCATATTTAAATTGACGTTTCAATTGAAATCAAATTTAATAAATAAAGAACGTCAATCGTGAGTGATTGCTCACCTTTCGAGGCTAGAGACGAACGTGGGTGAGATGAGTTACGAATCCCGAACGCGAGTTCCTAAGTAGAGCGAAATGGGCCCGAATTTGACGAACAAAGCTGATCAATAGGAATAGACAAAAATCAATACCGCTAGAATTCAAAATCTGTACTAAGTCATCTACTCAGTAGCCTAGTATACCGTATATTATATTATAAAATACACGTGTAAAATAAAACCTAATATTTTTACCATATTATTATTATTTCTATTATTATTTGCAGTTGATAGAAATACACTTGTAAACGAAACTGTTAGAAAACATTTATGCCTAAATTTATACAACTGTTACAGACTAACCCCCCTTTAACAGACTAACCCAACTCTTCATAACAAAAGGCGTTAGCTAGTATATATAAATACACCTAACCAAATCTTTTATAACTAACATAACTTATGGACTGTAGGTATATAGACAAAATAATATATTATAATAATAAATTATCTCCACTAGCCATATGTATGAACCAACCAAAACTCTTATAAATTTATATACTTAACTAAATTTACATATGTAAATTACTTATATTTTAAAACCCATGTTGGCGTGAACATCAATCAGTAAAATATGCGTATTATCAACCTGGATATACTTAGCTATAACCAATTATTACTTGTATAAACTTGCTACAGTAAACTTAACCGATTAAAACAAAAGTCTATACATATTATAGGTTTTAAAACTTTATCATAGTAAAAAAAAATTAAACCAGATTAGAGATATATATTTGAAAACTTTTATTACAAACAAACAAATATCATAACCGTTCGATTAGCCGTTTACAACAATTATACTAGTATATATTTAACAGAGAGATTTCAAGTATCTGAATCAAATATAAATACTTTTGTTTATAGTATAGTATAACATACCTTGAAATACTAGTTTCATTATACTATAAATATATAAACGAAGGCCAAACATCCCTTATATGAAACTGCAAAATAAATCCAAACGAACACTGTCATAACCCAATTTATATGCCCAGAACTCAAAGAATATAATATGACTAATATATAAACTGCACATACTAACCTATAACTTACACGGAAGAGAAAGAGGTTGAGGTGGTGGGAAAAGAGATGGACAGATGGAAGGGTGAGGCCTGCTTTCACAGTTGACAACGAGGTTGGGCGGTGGCGGCTGTTGCGTGGGTGGTTCGGGCATAGGAGGGAGAGCGGCGGAGAGGAATGAGGGGAGAGGAGCTTTGTGTTGTTCGGCTACGAACAGGGTTTTGGTGGTGGCGACAGGGGCTCGGCTGCGGACTAGGTAGCAGCAGGACATGGTTTGGTCGGAGAAGGTAGGGTGGTTGCGGCGAGTCGCTGGAGCTTCTCGGCAGTGGGTGCTCAGCCGAGAGAGGTTGGTGATGCGGTTTTGGACGATGAAGGGCAGGTGACTGGGACGTGATGGGATGGGGTGCCATGGACAAGGGTCGGGCTGAAGGGGATAGTGGCGGTTTGGCTCGATGGCTGCCATGGCCGAGGGTGCAGGGGTAACTGAAGGGGAGGCCGACGAGTTTCAAACAGATGGTTTCTACTCTTTTTTTTTTTATAAAGAACAGGGAAGAGTGAGAGGGTGGGGAGAATGAAGGAGGAGAGTTCTGTACGTGGCCATGATGAGTTTCAGGAAGAAAAGAAAGAAAATAAAGGAGGAGGAAGACGTGCGTATGGATCAACATAAATGGTAGATCTCAAAAAAAAAATGTAAATGCAACCATTACTTTATTTCTCAGAACTGAATGAATGGGATACGCAAGTACGGGCGAAAAAAAAAAAAAAAAGCAAATAAAGGAGAGCTATTTCCGGTAGCAATAAATAGAATATAAAACGTGAATATAAAGTGAACGTTGTACTGTGTGAATAGTGATAGACAGATCAATTTATAATTAATAAAACAAAAAGTATGGTAACAGTACCCTCAAATTTGGCTAATAAATAAATCAATAAATTTGTTGTTCAGATGACACGACTAAAGTTTGAAATTCAAAAGAAAATAAACGGTCACGGATCCGGTACCGATACGGTTACCGTTTTCGTGGATTCCGTTGTGTAACTGACTTCAAAACACAGAAATAAATATACTATTGAGATCAGCACGAAGAGACGATCACAACGGTATACATATATTAGTTGTAAGATCATCCGATCAAAAGTCGATTATTGGCACCAAAAATGTTGTTAATTGGTCAGAAATAAGGTAAACGGAGCAGTAGACGTCCGAATTTGGAAAAACGAAAGATGCCGTCTCACTCAGAAGAGGATTTAGAAATTTTGTATAGAAAAATATCCAGGCTTGAAAATAAATGTATTATTAGCAATTCATTAGCTAGCTTGAATTTTATAGAATTTCAAAATGAAATAAACTTTGATAAAATAAATTGAAAATTTAAAACCTGCTATGTTTAATTGGACGTAATCCAAATATCAAAAATTTGTTTCAACATATTATCAATACAAATTTCACAAATATCAACTTTTGGTTTGCAAATTATTATTCTTAAAATTTTCTCAAAAATCCAAATTAAATACGTATTCTAAATGCATGAACATTTTATCTTTTACAAACATTCAAGTTATACGTTATAAAATCAATCAAAAAATTAATAAAATTCTATGGGTTGTTACATAATAACTGATATAGTTCTTTGTTAAAGATTATTCATTTATTATTATATGTTGTTCCGCTGCGAATTGTGAGATTCTGATGTTGTTCTGTTATTTTCTGTTCCGTCCTATTTTCTTTTGTTTTTCTTTTTCCTCTATTCTCTTTTTCTTCTATTTTAAAAATCTTCTATCTTCTATTTTCTCTCCTCCCTAATCTTTATCTCTTTCTCTTCTCTTTTCCTAAATTCTTCTTTTTAAAAAACCCTCAGTGTTTGATTTTCTTCTATTCCTCGGCAGTCGATAAATTGAGTGTCGATGTCGAATTTTCGAAAGACGAAGAATCGTGTCCTGACAGTAGCTCCCACTTGAGAGCGAGATTTACCCATGTCTAAATGTCCCTTTATTTCGGCTTAGTGGTGTGGTTGCTGATCACAACTGCGGGGTGGTCTTGTTCGGAACTATTTAGTAAGGAATGGTTCCGGTTTTGTGTTGCAGGGGAGCGGGCGTACTCCTCGGTACGGTGATCTAGGGCACGTACTGTGACGGGCGGTACCCCAGTAGCCCAGCCATTGTATGGAATCCAAAATCCAATAAGCACCAACGGTTTTGATTGTATTACCCACTTTTGTGGCTAGTAGCTGGAATTTAATCATGTAATAATTTCAGCTATTTCTTATTTACTTGAAAACCCTAGACACTATTATAATGTCACTGGATTTCCTATCAAATGTTTTGGTTAGCGTAAGGTAAAAACTTTTACATGTTTATGCGTGGGAAGTTTTACGTGATACCTTTTCTTTTCAAAGGTTTTCAAAGTTAAGCAACTTTAACCTGTTACTCACACCAGACCCATGTCTGACCCGGAGTTATTTCTGTTTTTCTTTAACTCTTAGGTACTCAAATTTTTATGAGTATCCAAGGGATTCAGGTTAGAATTCAGGTTAGCTTTGACGAATTGTGGAGGAGAAATTGAGCAGGAGGCTTCTGCGTGTAGATATTTAGTTTTCCACTGTGTTGGTATCTGTGAGTGTTTCTGTAATGTATTGAGTTGTAATAACTTGACAGGTGTTTATAACTGTCTAGTATGTGTTGTATTGTATGTGTAACTCTGATAATTGTTGTATACTATATAATGCTTATGTTATTAATATAATTTATTCGTTCCGATGTTGAGATTCTTGTGTTGTTTCTTCTTTCTCTTCTTTCTTTTCTCTTTTCTATCCCTTTCTTTCTTAAGGATGATACGACTTTTTGTGGAGAAAAGGTCGAGTCGTCTCATTTGGTATCAGAGAGCTAGGTTGAGCGAATACCTAGTCTCTGGAATGGTGTCTATCTTGAGAAAACGTATTTGTATTTTCAATATATATATTTATATTTATGTTTCTACCTATTTGTTGGGTTACCTGTTTAGGTTTCTCCAATATAAGTTATAAAGATAGATGAGGTAGTAGTGTGTGTAACACGACTACCATTGGTTGGAGTTTGAATGTTTGAGGTTGGAAGTGTATTTGTCGAGACTGTGGACCGAATACCGTCTCGAGTGAATTTTGCTATGGTAAAGGACTTCATCGATCTCTGAAGGAAACCTGTTAAGGTTTGGAGTTCATCTTTGAAGTACAGAATTGGATGAGTTGAGTTGGATCTGTCGGTAGGGAAGAAGCAAGTGAGTGATGGTATCTTGATATCTTAGGAAGTAGTAGCTGTGTGATGAGATGCAGTGACTATGGATATTTTCGAAGATGTTTCTTTGGAACAAGAGGAAGGAAGTGAGTCTGCTTGGTGTTGTGGCTAAGTCCAGCAGAATGTTCAGTTTGCTTTGAGGTCCGAGTTACTCGAAGAGTTTGGATTGAGAATTCTTTGGATTTGGTGTTAGAGGAGCAGCTCGGAGTGTTCTGAGTTGGTAGGAAGTTCTTCTGGCTGAATAGTTTTTCTGAAGTGGAGTTCAGAAGCAGCAAAGAAGATCCTTTTCTTTGGAGAATTGGCTAAGCCAGCATAAGCTGTTCTGATTTGTAAAGAGAGAGCAGTTTTCCTTGGAATTAGGCTGAGTTGATCGCAAAAGTGACTTGCGATAGTTATGTGTTCTTTTGAGTTGATGAGATTGTCCAGATGTCTTCAAAGAAGTCAAGAGTTTGTCCGCATCTGGAGATCGAGTTTTCTTTCCAGGATTGGTACCGGTAGTTTAGTTAGTAAATGGATGGTTCCTTGAGATAGAAGTGGGTTAAACAACTCAGGTTTCGGAGAAATGTCTGAGTTTTCTTATGGATCTGTGGAACCATGTTTCTGTGCTGGGTTGTCCAGTCTGTGCTCGTGCTCTTCATCAGTATTTTCTTCTACTTTGGATCAGAGTTGTGCAGCGGAAGCAGTTTGGGAGTATTTCTGATTTTCTTTTTCAGATAAGGAGAAGTTTGTTCTGTCTTCTGTTGTTCAGGAGTTGAGTGTGTGTTTTGGTTTTTGAGTGATCTTGAGGAGATCATTGGATTGTTTTGATCCAGTTTGTTTCTAGAGGCATCAGCGTAGTGTATAGCTGATCAGGAAGGATGTTGGCAGCCCAGGATCGTCGGAAGAGTATTTATGGATAAGAGATAGAGAAATTTGGATTCTGGAGTCGGAGATTGGGTTTGGGTTAAGTTCTCTCCTATCCGGGGAGCTATAAATTGGGATGCTAGCTCCGTAGTGTTTTGGATTTCTTCTCTGTTTTGGCAAGATAAGTGTTTGGTTTTCTAGAGTTGAATTGCTAGTTTGGATAACTGGGATTCAGAGTGTTTTCACGTATCTCTGAGGGAGTACGTGTTTAATATTTCTAGTTTTGGAACCAGCAGTTCAGAATGGATTGATTGATGAGTCAAACTCATCTCTAGTCTGATATCTTGTTTAGAGTTGTATATATAAATGAATAGGAGCTCTATAGTTTAGTAGTATTGATTGTTTGGATTTTATAGAGCGAGTATCCCGATATATATATACCGGGGAAACTCATGAAAGTTCTATCCTAAATTCTTTTGGATAATTAGATTTGTTCTGATTATGTGAATTGGTTGCTTTGGTTGTTGGCATATGATTAACATATGCTGTGTTTTAAAATAAAATCTGTAAATAGATTATTAAATTACCTTTGTTTTAAATTTCGGGGACGAAATTCTTTTAAGGGGGGAGGATTGTAATATCCCTGAATTTATGGAAATTTAAATTTAATAATCTCTGTTTAAAATTTAAATTGAATTGATAATTTTTGTTAATAAATTTGAATTGATTCTATTATCTTCTTTATTTAAATAATTAATTAGAGAATTTATTTTTAATAAGCTAATAAATCTGTTTTCTATTTATTATATATATATATATATATATATTTATATATATTTAAATAGATAAGTTGTTTTTAATTAAATTAGTATAGCATAATTTTAATATTTTAATATTGGGAATTTTGATTTATTTTTTATTTAAGCTTTTCAAAAAAAATATTTGATAACTAAATGATTTTTAAATATATGAGATAAATGTTTTATTTGTTAAAATGTATTTTTGACTTACGATGAATATTTGAAATAAGGTTATAAAATGTTTGTTTTATTTTTTTAAAATTATTAATTGATAATTATGATTTGTAAATTAAATATGAGGATTTAAAATACAATTTAAAATATGAAACATGTATTCATTTAAGTTACAACCTCTTTTGTAAATTTATTTTAAATGTTTAAAAAAAAGTATTTTTGTCAAATGATTTATTTGTATATTGTTTTTTACTTATAATAATACTTTGTTTTATTCTTTTAAATTTTTTTCATCTCCATAACTAAGTATTAAAAACTAATTAACTAAGCTAAACTTTCTTTAACACATAATTAATAATAACTAATTACTTAAATGAACAAATGTAAGCATATTAAAGTATAATTAACATGTGTAAGTTTAAACACACAAAACTTTTACAAGTGTCCATTTTTTTACAAGTGTCATTGTTCAATTTTTATTTAATTTTAATTTATCATAAACATGGTTATTTAAAAATCGCATCTTCCTATTTCTTTTTCTTTCTTCATTTTCTATTCTAAATCAAAATTTCTTTCAGTTGAGAATTTTTTTCCATTTCTTCAAAAATTTGCATTCCACATTCCTCAAATATGTAACATGCAAAATCAAATACTTTGCAACCTGCATGGAAAATCTGGAGACATTTTAAAGCATTCAAGTTTAAAACATAAGCTACCTGCATCTCGTTTTAAATCTGGAGAAATTTACCTGCATGCAACCATGAAGCAAGAGGTCTGCATTTCTTTTCAAATCTGGAGCATTTTTAAAACAAGTTTAAAAGAACCAAACAACTGAAGCTCAAGTTTAAAGGCGTTCAAAACATTTGTAAAGTTCAAGCAGGATTTAAAAAGAAAATTTGGAAGCTTTCAAAAATAGTGCTTTGTCTGCATTTTAATTCAGGTGGGTAACTTAATTTTTTTTTTAAATTTTAAGTATAAAAGATAGTTGCTTGATATATTCATGAAAATAAGTAGGCCTATACTTATACTGTTAGATACATCGTTGTGAATATATTTGTATGTGATGCATGTTTGTATACTTATGTTTCTCACCTTTTCAGTATAAGTTCAAGTTGATTAAAAAAAATTATTTCTGATCTGTTGCTATTATGATTTAGTTTTTGAATAAAATCTGTTTATCTCATGATAAAGTAAGTTTTAAAAACTTTATATAAGTCAAACAAAATTGTATATACCCGAAAATAAAATTAACAGAGAAATTAAGTGTATAAAAGAAAATTCAAACTTTACAAAAACATTGTTTCAGAGTTATAAACCAAAACATCATATAAAATCATGAATTCTAAACTTAGAATTATAATTCTTATACTAATATCCAGGAAACAGTTCATATTTTACTGTATTCAACATTTGGGTAATCACTGTTGATTCTGATGTTTGTTTGAGTTGAATTTTCTTCTGAAAATGGTGAAGCTACCAGAGATTATAGGAAATTTTTTAGTTTGAATTGAAATTCATTTGTGATGTTGTAATTTGGGATTTAAGGCTGTGAACCCTAGTTTTACTGGGTTTAAGAAAACTGAATACTTCGGCTTCAGCAATGGATCGAGTCCTAAGATCTCTTGGGTATTGCTAGATGATGGATTGATGAAGTCGTTGACGGAGATTCAAAGGTGATGGTGGCCGGAGATGGGAGGAATCGTCGTTGATAGGTTTTGATGAGTATACTGTGTCTGATGTTCCAGGTTTTGATTTTAAACTCGAATTCGAGTTCGAGTTGAATTCTGAAGGATCTGAGTTTTGAAGGGTGATGTGGGGTTGCTGGCCGATGGGAGATGGCCGTTGATGGTGGCCAGTGATGGCCGGAGTTGATGAATGGGTGCACAGTGAAGTGGTGTGCAAGTGGTGATGATTATTGGGTTACAGGGTTTGGTTACTCGTGATGGACTCTGGTGAATTGAGTTATGACTCAAAGCAGGAAGATCTTTGACTCGAAGTAAATCATTGGGTTGCTCGTGCATTATTTTGTGTTTCAGGTTTTGATGAATAAACAGAATAACTGTTTACAGTTTTTAAAGTAGAAGTAAAAAGTTTTTAAAATGTAAACTTAAAACCTGAACTAAGTATAAGATTTAAACTTAATTTAGATACAAATTCAATTAGTTTAATTTTGGGTTTTTGAAATAAATTTGAAAATTTCTTTTAAACTCTAGTTTGATTTCAAATAAACAGAAAACTGTTTTCTGTTTTTAAATTTAAAGGTAAAGTTTAAATTGTAAGTTGAAGTTCAAACTGGGATTTTAAAACTTGAAATTTAAATATGAATTCAATAATTTAAATCTTGGATTTTGAAACATTTTTGAATTAAGGGTGTCTAAGTTGTTTTAAACCAAAACAGAAAACTATTTTTAAATTTAAAAGTAAAATTTTAAAATGCAACTGAAAATTTAAATAAAGTCTAAAATCTAAAACTGAAATATGAAGTTCAAGTAGATGAATCTGAGTTTGAATTCAATTTAAATCTGGGAATTTAAATTTAGATTTTAAACTTTTAAAGTATAAAGGAACATTGGTTTTGAATTTAAACTATAAGTTTTAAATTTATGAAATAAAATCTAAAATAAGTTTAAATCCAGTTTTAAAAACCTGGAATTAGACTTTAATGTCAGTTTTTAAAATAAAATAAAGTAAGTTTTTAAATTTAAATTTGTTTTAACTATTTTAGAAAAGGTTAAATACTTGAATTTAAAAATGAAGATGGAAATGTAAGTAAAGCTTTAAAGTTTTAAGATTAAATCTGGAATGAAGATTTAAACTGTATTTCAGTTTGAAATTTAAAAAGAAATTTTTTAAATTGAATTTGTTTGAAATAAATTTGTTTTATAATCTTTTAAACCTTTATTCTATAAAAGGTATGTTCTTGAACATGTGAGATAAAAAAAAGATTTTAAATTTGTTTAAAAACCTTGTTTAAATAAACTATATTCATTTTAAAATCTTAAGGTTTTAAATTGAAATTTCAAGTGAAGTTTAAAATAAATTTGGAAACAATTTGTTTTAAAATACTTTATATGAGAAGAAATGTTTCTTAAATTAAGATTAGAATTTAAGAAATTGGATTCATTAAAATATTAAGTTAATTTAAATGAAATATTAATTATTTGATTAATTAATAATATCGATGATTAATGAAGTAATTAATAATTTTTAAGTTAATTAATTAGACTTGAGATTAATTTATTAAGGTTAATTATTCTATAATTAAGGATTGTTAATTAAATTCTAATTAAGGATTAAGATTTATTAATCAAGTGATTAATGATTAATTAAGATTGTAATTAACACTTAATTAATTTATAATTAGAAATTAATTAAATTGAAATTAAACATTAATTAATTGATAATTAATAATGATTAAAAAATAAGTTAAATTCTTAATTAAGTAATTAAGAAATTTTAATGAATGTCATTAACTTAAGATTATTTTAACAATTAATTAATGAGATTAATTTTTATAATTAATTAGATTAATTAATTAATAATAATCAATGGTTTAGGTTTAATTGCTTAATGAAAGTAATTAATGAATTAATTACTTGGTGTGATTAATTTGATTAATGTGATTAGTTTAGATTAATTAAGTTAAATTAATTTAAACATTTGTGGATTGTTGAATAATTACTTTATGTAATTAATAAAATTATAATTACTTAGGGAAGTAATTAATTAATAATTACTGAATGTAATTAAAGATATTAATTATGGAAGTAATTTAAATTACTTTGAAATTAATCAAGTGATTAATGAAGATAATTAATTAAGAATAATTAATTTATGAGATTAGTAATTAAGGATAGTTAATTACTGGATTTGTTATTAATCAAGGGTGATTAATATATGGGTTTAATTGCAGATTAATTGCTTAATGTAATAATTTTAAATAGCGAGATTAATTAAATTGTAATTAGAAATCATTAATAAATTAATGATGTAATTTAGAATTGATTAATTAAGAAATAATCAATAAAAGAAGTAATTAATTAATAAAGGATTAATGTAATTAATTAATTAAGTAATTACAAGTTAATTATTTGCAAAGAGTTAATATAATTAACTTGTGTAATTAATATTAAAGGCTAATTACTTATTGTAATTTGAGAAGGTTAATCAGTAATGATTAATTGAAATGAATATTTAGTTGGTAATTATTTAATTGATTTATAATCAATTAATGATTAAGATAAGTAGGATTAATGATGAAGTAATTAATTTAATTCATTTTAAAATAATTAGAGATTAGATAACTAATTTAATTCATTTTAAATTAATTATAAATGGTGTGATCATTAGATTATTGCTTATGTTTGATGGATGATATTGGTTGCCTGGTATGGTTGGTAATCTCAGCTATGAGATGGGAAATGTATGTAATATGGATGCATTGGTTGCTTTTGGATTATAATATGGATTATCTGATTATGATATGAATTATCTGTTCGTAATGATAAGGTTGATTATCTATTGTGTTGTGAATTATCTATCTGTGTGTACATAGATAATGAATTGTATTGTTTTAAACTCTAAAACAACTTGGCCTTAAAAGACACGTTTTGGATTTCGATGAGACCGGAATCGGGTTTCCACATTTTGATATCCGAAAACCACATCGATCAAAATTAACGATAGGTCGTGAATCTGAAGTGAAGATGAAGATTCAGAGTGCAAGGGTTGTCGTCGTTAATTCTGAGAGTGATTCCAAAATGAGTGTAACGAGATAATGCCTTCGGTTTCGTTCGAACCCGGAACAAACTTGCATGGATTGAATGCTTTCAGAACATCGTCAGGTGGACGATGATCATTCTAAGTGTTAAGTCCTATAAAGGTAATCGTAGCCTCAAGCCTCATCAATCGGGAATGGCTAAAACAGCGGAGGTGCAGCAAGGCTTCGTGGGTAGCTCCCACTTGAGAGCGAGATTTACCCCTGTCTAGATGGCCCTTTATTTCAGCTTAGTGGTGCGGTTGCTAATCACAACTGCGGGTGGTCTTGTTTGGAACTGCTCAGTAAGGAATGGTTCCGGCTTTGTGTTGTAGGGGAGTGGTCGTACTCCTCGGTACGGTGATCTAGGCCACGTACTGTGACGGACGGTACCCCAGTAGCCCAGCCATTGTATAGAATCCAAAATCCAATAAGTACCAACGGTTTTGATTGTCTTACCCACTTTTGTGGCTAGTAGCTGGAATTTAATCATGTAACAATGTCAGCTATTTCTTATTTACTTGAAAACCTGGACACTATTATAATATCACTGGATTTCCTATCAAATGTTTTGGTTAGCGTAAGGTAAAAACTTTTCCATGTTTATGTGTGGGAAGTCTTACGTGATACCTTTTCTTTTCAAAGGTTTTCTAAGTTAAGCAACTTTAACCTGTTACTCACACCAGACCCATGTCTGACCCGGAGTTATTTCTGTTTTTCTTTAAATCTTGGGTGCTCAAATTTTTACGAGTAGCCAAGGGATTCAGGTTAGGATTCAGGTTAGCTTTGATGAATTATGGAGGAGAAATGGAGCAGGAGGCTTCTGCGTATAGATATTTAGTTTTCCGCTGTGTTGGTATCTCTGAGTGTTTCTGTAATGTATTGAGTTTTAATAACTAGACAGGTGTTTATAACTATCTAGTATGTGTTGTATTGTATGTGTAACTCTGATAATTATTGTATACTATATAATGCTTATGTTATTAATATAATTTATTCGTTCCGATGTTGAGATTCTTGTGTTGTTTCTTCTTTCTCTTCTTTATTTTCTCTTTTCTATCCCTTTCTTTCTTAAGGATGATACAACTTTTTATGGAGAAAAAGTCGGGTCGTCTCACAAGTATTAAAGAGGGTACATCCAAACTAGAAAAGGAACTATTAGTTCTGAAAAGGTCCCAAGCATTGTTACAAGAAAAAGTAGGAAGAGAAATGATAAAGAAATATCAAATGAGATGGTTGATTAATCAAGAGCAAATGACCTGTGTGATAGCACTTGGATGTCACCCGTCATTGAATATCTTGTTAAAGGGATACTGCCATTTGACAAAGGCGAGAAAAATTAAGTGATAAGCTCTAACTTTTACAATAGTGGAGTGAGTCCTTTACAGGAAAGGATATGCATTTCCTTACATAAGATGCATGAGCCTGGAAGATGGAATAAAATTATTAGCAGAAGCACATGAGGAATTCTATAGGGACCATTCAAACGGGACGAAATTAGCAAATAGATAGTGAGGCAAGGTTTTTATTAGCCTCAAATTGTAAGCCAAGATATTGAATATGCATGGTGATGTGAGAAATGTCAAAAGTACTCGAAAATTCCCAAATTACCCCAGAGTCAGTTAACTCAAATTTCAAGTCCGTGGCCCATTGACATATGGGGAACTGATTTAATCGGTCCATTGACAATCTCAAAAAGCTGAGCAAAATATGCTGTAGTCGACATAGATTACTCCACTAAATGGCTTGAAGCGGAACCACTTCCTAAGATCACTTCTGGAAAAGTACTCAAATTTTTCATCCAAAATATTATAACCATATTCGAAATCCCTCCTAAGATCATTTTCAACAACATAACGCAATTTGAGAGTGAAGAATTCTCTCGGTTTGTCATGGGATCATTAAAGGCTTTTCCTCCGTTGCACATCCGAAAGCAAATGGGGCAGTTAAGGCTGCAAACAAAACCATAAAGATCATCTTGAAAAAGCGACTGAACAAAGCTAAAGGAAACTGGGTAGCAGAGTTGCCACTTGTATTATGGGCTTATCGAACATCAACCAATGGCTACGGAACATCCTCCTTACTCATTGACATATGGGTTTGAGGCGATGTTGCCAATTAAGATTGAAATACCCTCACACCGAAGGATCGCATATACATTCGATTCAAACCAAGAACTATAAAGAGAATCGGTGGATTTGATAAATGAGTTGAGAGACGAAGCAGCAATCAGAATAGCGGAATATCAAAGCAGAATTTCAAAGTATTACAACTCAAAAGTAAGAAAATGATTGTTTCAAGAAGGAGATTTGGTAGTCTGAGGAGTAATGGAAAACACAGGAATTCCCACGGATGGACCGTTGGGACCAAATTGGAAAGGACCATTGATCAACTGCAAGGTAATTCCCCCGGGAGCTTAAAGTTATGCCGACCAGGCGATAATTTGGTTCCAAGAACGTAGAATGCGAAACATTTGAGACCATATTTTCCTACAGTGAAAGAATAGAGTCAATAAAGGATAGCATTTCTAAAGAGAATCTACATGGCTAGGAGTGAAATGCTCCTTTTATTTGGATAGTACCTTAAACGGTCAAAGCCTCTGTCCCTGCCGAGTTGGCTACGGCCAAGCACCTCCTAGTAGGAGGAGTGCAAGCCTTTAGCCGCGCCATGCTATGGCTAGGTTAAAGCATCGACAAGCCCTTGGCTGTGCTTGTGGTCAGGTCAAGGCACCTCTTGGAGGGAGGAGTGTAAGCCTTTATCCGAGCTACACTATGGCTAGGTTAAAACATCGACAAGCCTCTGTCCATGCCATGCTATGGCCAGGGCAGAGCACTTCCTGGAGGGAGGAGTGTAAGACTTTATCTACTCCATGCTATGGCCAGGTTAAAGCATCAACAAGCCCTTGGCTGCGCCTCTATTCAAGTCAAGGCACCTCTTGGAGGGAGGTTCGGTAAGTCCTTAGTTCCAGCCTCTAAGAATGAGCTAACAAAGAGCACCAAACAACAATGGACTAAGACATCCAAGCCTAAGAAGCGGCTCATCTGACAAAGGACTAAGACGTACTAACCCAAGAAGCGGCTCATCAAACAATGGACTAAGACGTCCAAGCCTAAGAGGCAACTCATCAAATAGTAGACTAAGATGTCCAAGCCCAAGAAATGTCCTATAAAATAATGGACTAAGATATCTATGCTCGAGAAGCAGCCAATCAGACAACAACTACATATGAGGCCTAAAAGGTTTACCTATGTTGAAGAAGACAGAAACTAAGGAGTAGAACATTACTCCACTCATTAATATCCAAATCTAGATTTTAGGACTCTTACTTCTGGATTTTTAATGCCCGGATATGGATTTTGGGTCTTCTCTAATCATTTATGATCTTCCTCATACCCGAACATGGGTTTCGAGGCTATTATTCAATTTCAATTATTAATGCCCTAATTTGGGCTTGAGATTTCTATTATAAAGTTAAGTATTATGGATTTTTGATTATCCAACATATTCCCTAACCTGAGCAAGAGGTTCCTATTATGGAGAAAATTATTATGGATTTCTGATTATCCAACATATCCCGAATCTAGGTTGGAGATTCATATTATGAAGATTATTATTATGGATTTCTGATTATTCGACATATGCCCTAATCTGGGAATAGGATTTTTGTCATGGAGATAATTGTTATGAATCTTTGATTATTTACCACTGATACCTGAATCTAGGTTCGAGAATCTTATTCTGAAGACTATTTTTGAATCTCACTTATTGAAACCTAAATCTAGGTTCTGAACATCTTACTATTGACTTCTAATAATTTCACTCGATAATGCCCTCATCTAGGTTTAGACTTAAAAACTTTCTAATGCCTGAATTTGAATTTCAGGTCTTTTATCATCAGTTTTGGATTTTGTTTATTGTTTCCCGAATATGGGTTTTAAAGTAGTAGTATTGAATCTACGACAAACGCTTAAGTCATCTACCAAAATCTTCGAGATGGTCTTCTTAATACCCGAATCAGGGTTATTAGTTTGCAACTCTAAACGATGCTCACCAACTTCTAAATTCAGACTCCAGGGTCATTCTTATCTCCAAGATGAATTTATAAACACATATTAAGATACAAAGACTTATTTCCAAATAATTGCTTATGACCTCATATTTCCAAATATTGACTGTTTCCCATAGGAAGTCCATTGGCTTCAATTATTAATTATAGACCTCATATTCTTTATTGAATCAAGATTATGATCAACTAAGCATCTAAATTTAGAAGCACTGCTATGCTAACTTATCAATAAGCACACACACACATATATATAAGATAATGAGTTAGCAATGGAAAATGTCACTTACTCTGGATTTTGTAGGAAAACAAAGTTATTAATAGCAATGAAGTTCTGAAATTTTTGTCCTAAAGAACAAAAGCTTCTTTCATACAAGGAGATGCAAAATGTTAGCCATAAAATTCACTTAAGAATAGAAGTATGAAAGAAGGTTAGTGAAAATGTCAAGCTCTACTATAATTATAGGCATAGGTTTCGATAAAGGTCACAAAAGAACGTTTTGAAGGCATTAAGAAGGCTTTCGAAGGAGTCGAAGACACTAGCACCCTCGCAAATGATAAACGAAAAAAAAACCTTCGAAACAGATGAAAAATAAAAGCGGAGCTACTCTTTTCCTATTTTCAACCGTTCGATACAAATGGATTTGCATATATAGGAAAAGCAAGGATGGGATCGGAACCCCCTTTCTAAGGCAATGAACATTAACATTTCATATGCACGCCGAACCTTTCAAAACCAAAGGTTTTGCCATCATTAAAATTGCTCCAAACAACCATTTCGAAAGCATCGTTAGGTCCTTTGAACCGATTAAAGCCCGTAACATCAGGAGAAGGTTCCATGTCAATCCTCAAATGTGCATTTGGAAGCTACCTACAACATCAAAACCATTGATACTTTAACATCTTCAAAGCCTGAGTAAAAATCATACTGACCGAGTCGAAAGCACCTATCTTTACTATTGATAACAACAAAGCAACATGAAGAGAAAAGCACATTTATGGCCCTTTCGGTGGCGTCGAAAGAAATTCAAGAGAAAGCTAGGAACATGAACACTAAAACTTAACAATGATGAAAAGAAGATAAAATACCCTCTTGACAAGGTCGAAAGGCCTAACATAAGAAGAGGAGAAGCATAAGGATGAGCTAGAGGACTTGAAAGAGAATCCCTTCAAGTGTACCGAAGGAAGACAAGGCCTTTCGACCGCATCGAAAGGAAGGACGTAGAAGATAAAAGGTCCTTTCAACTAGGGCCAACCTGCATTTATAAATAAGACCCAAGGGGTCCGATTTGAGGGGGAGGGGTTTTGGAATCCTAAGCTCATTTCATTTTCTTCTACTTCTTTGCTACAACGAAATCTTTGTTAACCCTAAATCAGTTTGGGAAAAAGCTTTTAAAGTTGTAACTCATTTTAGATTAATAGTAATGGAGAGATGTGTGAATTCATTAAGGATTTCGATGATGAGGAGGATCATTACGATCATTAGCTAGACTAATGATCAATTGCACATGATGTTGTCTTATTCTCTTAACTTATTTTTGTCTATGAAAATCAATAAGATTGGTTTGGATAACAAACAAATGAAACGTGTCACCATCATGACAAATATCACATAATGACAAAGAAGGATTATGATGACGTTTCGATACTGATTATTTCGTATAACTTACGAATATCTAAGCAGATCTTATATCAAGTATTTTGAATAATGATTAGGCAACTGCAAACTAGACCTGATTCGAAAGGATAAAATCCCTTTTGAACTGATTGAAAGGGGTGTCCCGAAAGAAATCTGGTCTATAGTTGGTGAGCAGTCGAATGAGGAGGAGTCCGTTCGAAAGGACCTACATTCAACTTTATCATCAACACTTTCGAAGTCGTTCCTCACTAGCAAACGAGGTCGAAAGCAGCTATTTCAATTTAAAAGGTTAAGCAAACCTTCCGACATGGTCGAAAGGGCTAGAATGAACCTTTCGACATGATCGAAAGGGATGAAAATTCATAATGAATTGCTGATTTCAACTTATATAAAAGAAGGGTTTCGAGTAAGATATTCCTTCCCTTACCTGCATTCCTAAGTTAACTTTCGAAACTATTTCGACTAAGATAATCTGGATGAAAGGTGGGTTCCGAAAGAAGCAATCTTTTTGCCAACCTTATTTTATATGAACTTATTTGTTCTTCATATAGCGTTGGGGATGTTGATAAGTTTTCTTGTAAACATGTCACTTCTCCTTCAAAATAATTACCACTAACCCTCACTTTGATAATATCACTTATCCGTTAGCACATTCTAAACCTTCCATGATTAGTGAAGAGTGCGTGTGTTAATTAGTTGCCAATGTGTTCATTTGATCATTAGTTTACGAGTTAAATGTTTTCTAATTTGCTCATTTTTCTTTTTTGCTAATTTTTAAAATATCTTATGACATCAACACTTTTAGTTAGCCATAAACTTGAAAATAATTTTATTTGTTAATTAACTCATTAGTGATTAACTAGACATATGCAAGAAGTTCGAACAACTTTTGTGGAGAAAAAAGTTGTTTATCGATAAAACGATTTTCGGTCACGTTATCATTATTTTCCAAAGAATATTTTTTTTAAACAATTTTTCAAAACAAGTTCATCATCACTACTTATGATTTAAAAGGTGGTTAAAATCTTATTAAATAGATTTAGTAAAATTTAATCCAAGATTCAAATATTTAAATAATTTAGATATTTAAATATGAAGTATCCGAAATTCTAGGTCGTTACACCATGGATTGAAAGGGGAAGTCTGGGAAACTCTATTTGTTCCATATGTTATATGGGCACTACAAATATGAGTGTAGGCACTTGCGATAAAGGAGTAAGTTAGGCAGAATCAATTGCAGTAATATGCGATAAAGGAGTAAGTTAGGAGGAATCAATTGCGTCCATGAACAAATGAAAAAAGTGAAGACTTATCATTTACATTTCACATTTACTAATGGTAAAATAATATAAATATCATAATATTTATTAAATATCATGATATTTCCTAACTAAAATAAACAAAACTCTCCATCACTTGTGTATGTATGTGTGGCATATGGGTATGGCACATGGAGGGGGGTATGTTAGGGCCGTGTGGATGAGGGAGGAGGGTTATGCAAAGATGATGTGTGGGAAAAGAAATATCATGATACTTTCTCTCATTTTTTTCCCTATAAATACAAGTCATTCATCCTCACTTTCATTCACACTCTCTTCTCTTAAATTCCTAGCTTCTTCATCTCATTCCTCCTCTAAATCAATGGCTTTCATAGCCTCTTAGGAAAATTCAAAAATAGTATTGAGGTTCTGTCAAAATAACTCATAAAATATAGAAAGATATAATGCTTAGAGTTTGTGATCGAGTTAGTGATCTTCTCCTAACAAGGCCATACCATCTAAGCATCCCACTACCCTTGCAAGCCTAAGGCGGAAACCTTAGGAGTTTTAGTGCAAGATTCGTAAGCTCCGGTTCTGGAATAGAAGAGCTATGGTCGATTGAAAGTTAGATAAAAAAGATATTATGTGATAAATTATAATTATTTTTATAAATTATATGATGATATGATATGTTTTCTATGATTTTTTCTATGGTTGGTCATCATTTTTGGATGTGATAATATGTTTGTTTTGGTTATGGAAATAATTCACGTTAAATACATGTCAATTTACACAAAGAAAATCACGTTCCTATATGAATTAAAAAGTGTTACGGAATGGTTTAACCTTTTTCAAATGATTTAAAATGGTTTGTAAATGTTTTACAAACATTAAAATTCAATTCGGTGAAGTTTTGACAAGATATGAAATTGGAGTCAAAAATAGACGCGTCGTGTAACGATAGTTCGTGATTTCGCGCTATAAAAGTTATATCAATGTGTAAAGTGGAATATAGCTCGAAATGATTCGAAATAACAATTTCTCAAAATCTTATAACAATGGTTTTCAAATAAAGAAGAAACATCTAGATTTCATTAAGTAAAAGTTTAGATGTGTCTAAACCAAATTTTCAATAACGTCATGGTTTGCTAGTCCAGAAATGAAAATGGAAAAATCTTTTAAATGAATATTTTTAAAACTTTAAAAATACGAAATAAATTCGATAAATACAATAAAACTTTTTAAAAGGGATTTTAGTTGTAAAAATGGACATATGTAATATGAAGTTTGTGTTTGGATCAAAGAAGCTTTTAAAAACACTATTCGTGGCACTTTTTGCAGCAGTTTTTTTGTAACTTTTGAAATTATGATTTAGACTTGGGGCTTTCTTCCCCAATATTTTCAAATTATTTTCAAATAATAAATCAAGAATTTAAAATAGTTTAGAGTTGATAAAATAACTTGACTGCCATATGGGTGACAAAGAGATAGTCTCTAGTCCCGAGCTTAGATAACCTGCATTTGGGTTCCGATCTACCTATTCGGTCTGGTCCGATTTATGGGACAACAAATTTGATTTACTCGCACCATTTTTTCCTAAGATAAAAAAATATTTGGAGATTTCCAAAGGTTAAGGAAAATTCTAAATAATAAGATTTTAGTGATATATGGAACATACCGATTGAACTCTATATTAAATTTAGGGAGGAAACGCACACTATCCATATGAATTTAAAATGTGATTTCATTATCATTTGACGAATATATAGATTGAATATGGAAATTATTATTGAGTATAATTAATATAATTCCTATGGATCCTATTTACTCAATACTAACTGGTTTTGAATTTACTATCTTAGATAACATGGTTTTAACCCTTTTAAAAGATATGTTTTGAAAATATGAAACCTCAATTAAAATTGTATAAAATTATGGAAACATTTTCCTATGTAATTATTGAGAATTGGTTATGTATTTCCAAAATTAGAAAGTGATTTTAATTAACCAACGGATTTGATAAAAGAGTTAAATTATCCCATATATAATAAAATAAAATATGATTTGAAGACGTATATCTCTAAAGAGATATTTTACTTAAATAAAAGATATTGATTAATTGAATCATAATCACTTATATACTTGATATCTTTTATCGATAATTGGTTCGGAGAAACCGAGGTTGGATTTAGGTGATTCCAATCCGAAAACCACTTCGTACCAATATACGTTCGGAAGTGAAAATATGTTGAAGGCAATGATTTTGAAGATGGAGGTCTTCATAATGTAGGGTTGCTTGCCACTAACCTCTGGATAATTCTCTTACCATATATATGGTGGTAGTGGTTCCTTTAATTTGAAAACTTCGATGCAAGGAATATCGCCACAATCCTAGGGGTGATTCCCAAATAGGATGAGGTAGGAGAAGTGCCTTCGGTATGTTCTGTTTCTAGACAAATTTTATGGGTGAATGTCTAACATTGCATTTCTAAGACTATGTACATTGATCATTGCAAATGTACATATGTTGGTGGTGTAGTAGGAAACCCCTTATATACTTAACGCATTTCTCTGAGATGTACAAGCTCATAGGTTGTACTTTTGTGGAAATCAATAGTGTGTTATTGGAAACAACAATGTGGCATTTAAAGTAGGATTTTTTTTATATGAAAGGTAAAACATTACCTTAAGCCTTGCACACCGAGAATGACAAAAACTCGGCAGATGCAGTAGGACTATGTGGGTCGCACCCATTAGGATATGGTCATCACCTTTCTATATTACCCTTTATATTTCGGGTATGTTGTGGACGCTTTTGGGATCCCACAGATAGGTTGAGAATGACTGGGTTGATAGAATATTCGATACTATCTATGGTGGAGGTAGACTGGTTCTATGTTGGCAGAGATTGGTGCCTCAAGTGCATCCATCTAGAGATATAATGTCGGAAGGTAGTCCCTTACCTAATCATTGAATGGAATCTTTCTCCAATACGAGCCTTTACGGTTTTAGTTGTTGGAACTCCTAAGCTAGAATTTAATCAATGTAACAATTTCGGCTATAATTAACATGTTATTTGGAAGGGTTTTCAAAGAACGTCATTAGAAATAATATCTATAATTTTTTGTAGCAAATGTTTTGGTTATCATAAGGTAAAAATTGTTTGTGTTTTATGTGCGGCGTGGTCTTATGAGATACCCTTTTATTTCTAAAGTATCCCTTCTTTTGAGTTTTCTTACACACCAGCCCCATGACTAACCTAGAGTTTATTTTCTTTTCGCTTATACTCTAGATTCTCTATTATTTTGAAAAGTAAGTAGTTAGGTAGCTTGGATCATTTTGGGAGGAGCATAGAGCATGAGGCCGAAGGTTCCTTTGTGGAGAGTTATCTATTTCTATTTATGCTGTATTATGTATAAGTATCTACCAGCACATACAAGGATAAGCAGTTACAACCGTCCCTAGCTGGGTTAGTACTTGCTATAACTCTGATATCTTGTTTTGAAAGTGAATGTATATACTATCTTTATGTATAATTAAAAGTTGTTAAATATGATACGAGAATCTATTTTTTCTTTCTTCTATCTTTATTTTCTTTTACCTCTGATTATCTGCTTCTCCGATACTTCGGTTTGTAGAAAGTGAATACTGAGGATGTACTAGGGCCAATCTTCGAGGGTCGAAAAGGAAGGTCATCATAGTTGGTATCAAAGCTTATGTTGTGTGAACACCTAAGCCTTTATGTGGTCAACTCATTAGAGATAGGTTTAGTAATGCTCTAGAATGATTTTTGTCAGTGAGGGCACATATTTAAATTTTTTATCCAAATAAATATATCTGACTTTTGTGCCCATTTCCTAAGATAGTCTCGTCTATATTCTAAACTATCTCTTTACTATGTCCAAATAGTGAGAAATGAGTAACCGAAGAGGATGTAGATGGGGAGGTAGTAGCTTAACGACCACCAATAGTCGAACTTCAAATGCTGCGGTATTTGAAGAAGTAATGATTCATATGCAACCTCTAGTTAATTTTACCGCTCTTTGCAAATATTATACCAGCTTGAAAGGAAAGCCATTCAAAGGAACCGAATCTATTATTGAAGTTCAAGCTTGGCTTGGATCCGTATGAAAATCTTTCAAGGATTAGACACCAATGATAATCGACAGAGGTTCTTGGCCTCCTGGAAATTGAAGGATGGGGCTCTTGTTTGTTGGGAGTACATTACTCTTAGTAATCTAGACGTTAATTTCTTTTAGGCAAGGTTTAAACAAGTTTTTGGAGAACTATACATGGCGGTCATTGGGAAATCCTGCCTCTATAGAAGTTTAATGGATCTGAAATAAGAAGAGATGTCCATGGAAGAATATTTGCACAAATACAATAACTTATCTCACTTTGCATAAAGGTTCCTTTTACATGAGGGGTCATCATATCCTGATACCGCTCCTTTATCCCCAAAACATAAATAACAACCAGAGGAAGTTCAATAACAATGGAAAGAAGCCATGGCATGGCAAGCCCGGAGGAGGATCTCAGGAAAACTATTTTAAAGACGTTTAATGATTTAAATGAGGAAAGAAAAGCCACTATTTAAAGTACTGTAGGAGTCCTAAGGTTCAAAGGCAGCGGCAAGGAACAGTTTCTTCTATGGCTCAAAATAGTGTCTGTCATAACTGCCGTCGGCCCGAACACTAGAAAAACAAATGCCCGTTAATGCAGAAAGGGGAGTAGGTTAAGGTTTATGCTATTAAAGACAAGCCTTCAACCTCTACTGATGTAAAGGGCAAGAGAGTTCTAGAATGTAATTTCTATTTTAGTGAGAATTTAGTTAAAGTATTATTTGATACTAGGGATTCTCATAGTTTTATTTCTAAGGGATTGGTTGATAGATTAAAACTGTTCACAAAATAGTAAATGCCACTATTTATGTGTCTAGTCCAATATGCGGTACAACTAATCTTTGTATGATTTGTGAAAAAGTCCGAGTTACCCACCTTTTCCATAATTTTCATTTGTCATATTTATCCTTGACTTCATTGGATTTGACGTTTTACTCCGTATGGATTGGTTATCTAAGATAAAGCTGTTCTTGATTGTGTTAAGAGGATAGAACTAATGGAAACAAAGTCAGGGAAGATTATTGAAATATTGTGTAAAGAACCTAGTCATATAGTTTCGTGTATGCCCTAGATTCATCCCAAAAAGGTTTAGAGACGATACCAATTGTTAAGGAGTTTCACGATGTTTTTGAAGAGGTAAAAAGCTTGCACCCACATTGGGAAATTTTGTTTCGTGATGACTCGATTCCTAGTGTAAGGCCTGTTATACACCCATTTCGAAGGATGGCTCCATAGGAGAAGGATGAGTTGAGGAATCAAACCGATGAATTATTAATTAAATGGTTAATTAGACCCAGCCGGTTGAATTTGGGTGCACCGGTAGTTTTCATTGCAAAATCTAACGGTTCGCTGCGGCTTTATAGAGATTATCAAGACCTGAACAAGTATACGATTGAAAACAAGTATCCTCTACCCCCAAATAGATGACTTTTTGATCAACTTCATGGCACTCACTCGCAAATGGATCTAGCCATAAGATTCCATCAGCTAAGGATAGTTGAAGACTGCATTCCATTATCTACATTCAGAGGTCCGGTTTGTTTTTATGAGTGGTTGATTATGTATTTTGCGCTGACCAATGCACTCACTTATTTTTTGAATCTCATGAATAGTGTATTCAGGGATGTGCTCAACAAATTCATGTTGGTTTTTATTGATGATATTCCAATCTATTCAAAGACTAAGAAGGAACACGAAAGCCACTTGGAGATTGTATTAGGGTTATTAAGGAGGCATGTGCTTAAAGCCAAAATTTTAAAATGTAACTTTATGAGAAAGTAGTAAGATTCTTTGGATATATTATATCAGAAGATGGAATATCGGTAGATCTAGGAAAGATTTCAAATATACAAGATTGGAAGCAACCGCAAATTCCAGCAGATGTCCTCGGCTTCTTAGGTCTGGCAGGATATTATTGGAGGTTTATTCCAGACTTCTCAAAGATTTCCACCCATTAAACAAAATTGAATATGAATAATGTTAAGTTTAACTGACACTGAAATGTGAGGAAACATTTAATAAATTGAAGAAAAGAGTGCTCCATTCCCAGCTATTGCTGATGAAAGCGGTGGTTTAACTGTATATACTGATGCTTGTGGAGAAGGAGTAGGTGTAGTCCTGATGCAATATGGCAAAGTTATCGCTTATGTAAGCAGACAACTAAAGACTCATGAAAGGAATTATGCAACACACGACTTAGAATTATTAGCCCTTTTGTTCGCATTAAATATGTGGAGGCAATATTTACTTGGTAAGGAATTCCTTATGGTTTATTTTAGTAAAATTTAATTGACCTTAGTAAATAATATACTTTCTTTAAACAGGTGAAAAGTTCAATCTATTCACAGATCACAAATCTTTCAAGTATCTTTTCACTCAAAGGACTTAAATATGAGACAACAACGTTTGTTATAATTTCTCATGTCATATGACCTTGACATTTTATATATGGTTGTGAAAGCTAACATAGTAGCAGATGCGCTGAGTAGAAGACATGCTGTTATAGCTTATCTGATAGTGACCCCATCTCTCCTGAAAAGAATTGCGAGGATAAACATCTAAAGAATATAATGGAGGATATAAGTGAAGGGCCGGATTCAAGATTGAAAATAGAAAACTTAAGGTATATTATGGTTAAATAAGGGAATTTGTGTTCCCATTATTGACAGCTTAAGGCAGGAAGTATAAACTAAATGCCATCATTCTAGGCATAATATTCACCCTAGGGTTAATAAGATGTACAAAAACATGAAACGTGTGTTTTGGTGGAAGGGTATGAAGAGGGACATTTCCATCCATGTTAGTAAATGTTTAAATTGCTAGGAAATCAAAAGCGATCAACAAAAGACAGTTGGACTACTTAAAACTCTTGAGACTCCAACTTGTAAGTGAGATTAGATATCAATGAATTTTATTGGCGGCTTACCTTAAACAAGGAAAGGAAATGAAGGCGTTTAGATTATCATCGATCGATTGACCAATAGTGCACACTTTATTTCAGTAAAGCCAACAAGGACTGCCTCAAGCCTTGTAGAAATACACATTAGAGAGATTGTTTGATTACACAGAATTTCGAGCAGCATAGTGAGTGATCGGGATCCAACTTTTACCGGTCAGTTCTGGGAGGCATTGTAGACAACTTCGGGAATGAAGCTAGATTTAAGCACCGCATACCATCCCAAACCGATAGGCAAACTAATAGGGCAAACCAAGTATTAGAAGATTTTCTGAGAGCTTGTATCTTAGATTTTGGAGGTTCATGGGAAAGTCATCTTCATCTTGTGGAATTCTCTTACAACACTACCTACCAGGAAAATATTGATATGGCAACTTATGAAGCTTTATGGGGTCCTCCATGTTGATCACCGCCATGTTGGATCGAAACTGGAGATCAATTAGTACCTGGTCCTCATATGATTCGAGAAGCCTCAGAGAAGGTAGATATGATCAGAAAGGAACTGAAGGAAGCTCAAAGTAGGCAGAAGAGTTACACCGATCTGAGGTGTAGGAATCTATAATTCTTAGTTGGAGATTTTGCATTTTTGAAAATCTCTCTGATAAGTGGAGTAGTGAGATTTGAAAGGACTGGGAAGTTATCACCTTGGTATATTGGACCTTTTCCCACTCATGAACTGATTAACCCACTAGCCTACCGAGTGGAATTCAAAAAAAGGTTGATTGGTCTACACAATGTCTTTCATGTGGCCCATTCACGAAAATATGTGCATGACCCAGAATAAATCATAGAGACAGCCACCCAAGAAGATTTAGAAATAGAGACCATGTACTGACCTGTTTTTCCGTACCCTTTGAGTTGACAATAAACCACACATGTCTAACTCGAATTGGACGAAAAGGCGATCATGAAGGATAAGTACGAAAATAAAAACAGAATATGATTTCACATGAATGGAATAACATATATATTATTTCAAAATAATCTTTACAACGGAAATTAAAATACATTTATCAGAGTTAAACATGGACAGTTATAAATTTCTGTCCTTACAAATGCGGAATACTATAGCACAAGAGTGGTGGAAACAGATAACAATCTTCATAAGAATCTTCTAACTCCATGCTTTGAGCTCCATCCAAATTTCTTCTAAACTAAGCCTAACTACTAGCCTGTATAGGAAAATTAGGGCACCTTGAGTTTAAGGGAAAAAATAAACTCCGGGTCAGTCATGGAACTGGTTCAAAATATGCATTTTGAAAAAAAAGGGTGTCTCATAAGACCACGCCACATAAAAACATGGAATGGGTTTTTACCTTATGATAACCAAACATTTTCTATGCAAAAATAAACATTTGATATTATTTTTAATGACTTTCCTTTGAAAACATTTGCAAATAATCTTATTAATCATAGCCGAAATTGTTATATTATTTAATTCCAACATACTAGCCATAAATGTGGCATCTACAAAAAAATTGGCAAGCGCTTATTAGAGAATGGATTTCCTTATGAATCACCAGGTAAAGGGACTACCTTCCGGTAGTGCATCTCTGGAGGAATGTATCGAGGCCTTGTTGATGGTCCTCTACTAACATAAGACCGGCCTAACTCTTCCTAGATAGTACCAAATATGTCTCACCTCGGTCATTACCGACCTATCCGAGAGCTATCTTCGCATACACCACATTAATTTAATGCCCAAAATCATAATGGGAATAAATAAATTTCTAAGTGGATGATCATACCCTAATGGTTGTGAACGACATAGCCTTGTTACATCTATCCTGTTTTGATCATTTCCGGGTATAAGGCTTGAGGTAATGATTACCTTTCACATAGCACATCATCTTTTCTCTTTGGATGCCACATTCCATTCCATAATCACACAACTGATTTCTACAAACCTATAACTTCTGAGTTGTACGTCTTAGGAAAGGGTGTTGAGCTAAGAGAAGTTGCCTTCTCTACCACCAAACGGATAATATTTTCATAGTGATCAATTTTTCTAACTAGAAATGCAACGTCATAATTCGTCGAAACAAGTTTTCCATGAATAGGACAAACCGAAGGCACTCTCCTACCACATCCTGTCGGGAGTTACGCCTAGGATTAGAAGCGATTAGTCCTTCCATTGGATATTTCATAAAGAAGAGACTACTGCTACTATACGTATATTGGGAGTTCATCCCCAAATGATCAACAAGTTGTCCTTACTTACGAAAATCCCTAATATTATATCCTTGTCTATACTTTGAATATGTAAACTGGTTCGAAATGGTCTTCGAATGGGGATTACCTAAATACGACCCCGGTTCCTTCGATCCAATCATCGATACAAAGATGTTCTGTGAATAGGGAATCATTCTTAAATTGATTCAGTTCTTTTTATCAAAACCACTTTTGGAGATATATTAACTTTAAAACACTCCTTTCTGGTATATACAGAATCATTAAACCTCTCTTATCAAGTCCTTTGCTTTCTTAAAACCTTTTTAACTTGGAATAATTCAAAATTATTTCATTTTTTGCCACTTAGGAAAACATGTCAAAATCATTTAATTTAAATCTTAAAAAAGATTTCTTAATTCAAAACTCAAAATTTTGTTTGCTTAAAACCATGTTATTTAGGATGTTCATCCAAACCAGAAAAATTTAAGTGAGCAGAATCTATATAAATTATCTAATTCTACCCAATATCAACTCCTGTATTCGACAAATACTATGGGCGAAATAACGATGAAATCACTTTTTAAATTCCACGAATAGTATGAGTTCCCTCTTTAGGTTTTAAAAACTTAGTGTTAGAAGATCATCTCTATAAAATCAAATTTGTATTTAATTTAATTTGTAAAATTTAATATTTTATACTTAACCCGTTTCCGACATTTCAACCTTATCTAACCCTCATCCAGGGAAGAGGCCAGATGAGCCAGGGCACTAGTTGCTCCTGAACATCCCGTTAGTTTAAACACCTCACATCCGAATCTCACGAATAGAAAAATCCAATCTACTCAACGGCTTTTAGAGCCAAGATTAAACCACTTAATTTGTAATAGCTTTTCTTTACATCGTTTATTTTAACTCTTTTAAATAAGATATAAAAACCTCCAAATCATTATTAAAACACTTAATAATTAATTTTAAAACATTTACAAAAGATTTGGAAAAGAATTGTTAGGTTTACAACTATATTTCAAAGGTTATAGAAAAGTACTGCTGTAAGTGCTGCAAAATTGCTTTTTAAGCTATATTGATCAAAACGGATTTTCTACAATTATAAATTAATTTTTATAACTCAAATAGCTTTTTAAATTTTTTAAAAGGTTATTATAATTAATTTCATATCTTAAAATATCATTTTCCAAGAAATCCGGTTTTGGTTTTCGAACTGCGAACCGTGATTTTTCTAAAAACTTGTTTTACTCATACTTCAAAATCTACTCATCGAAATCTGGATTTTCTAACTTCGTTGGAAAACTATGGATATAATAGTTTCAAAAATTCTTATATAGAAGAATTCTGATCTAAATTACATTCTATATACTCGTTTGACTTTTATGGTGCGAAATCGCGAACGCCGTTATGTGACGCGCTTATTTTTTAGTAAATTTTCAGTTACTTTTCGGACTTCTCCAAAACACTTTCTAATGTTTATAAAACACTTCAAACTCATTTTTAAATCTTTTTAAAGAGGTTGAATTTCCATTTACTCCAATTCATTAAAATAGAGGAATATGATTTCCTTTGTGCGTATCGACCTGTATTTTCGTGACTTGCATGTATATTCAACAACAACAATAAAAAACCAAAATTGATGATCCAAGCATATTAAACATCGATTGTAAATATCATATCATCATCCAAGAATATAATATAAGTAAGACTTTCTTGACTTGGATTCGAACGATCTAACATTAAATCGGCTATAGCTCCGCTACCGTCACACCAGAGCTTATGGAATCGATCCTAAGACCCCTAGATGTCCATGGCCAACTTCGAAGAGGTGGAAGGGCTTGGCCATGGTGGTGGTGGGTTGTGGTCGTGAGTTTAAGTGGTGATAAGGAGCTGATTTGAACAAGTTTTGAAGTGGATTGATATTATAATCTAGTGCACATATTTTTCTCTTTTATTCTAACATTTTCCCCAAACTTTTGTTTATTTTTTCTATGAATAAGAAGCCATTAGAGAGGCGATTAGAGCCTGAAAAGAAGAGGAAGAAGAAGTAGAAAATGGCTTAGGATTTTGTGAAAGAGGGTAGTGTATTTGAAGGCAAAGAAGAGTGCAAAAATATCTATGCATATATCATCATCTTCATCACCATTACATGCATCATAATCATCACTTCCTCTCCCTTAATGTATGGCTACAACTCTCTCTCCCATGTCCCATCACTTCCATCACTTTAGGGTATGCATATGTTGACTTTTGTATGCTTAAGAAGTAAGGAAACATAAAATATCTTATATATTTTTATATTATATTTATATACTTAAATATATTTATATATGTATATTTATGTGCATGTTAGGATATGTATGTGTATATTGTATATGTGCACATGACACAAAAACAAGGTTGCCATTATTTTAAAACAAGTTTCGTTTGTCAAACCATTGAAAATGGGGAAATCGATTACCGGTTATATTTTCACATCTTAGTTAATGTACATCTATTTGAAAACGAAATGTCAATACTATTTTCTTATCATTTTAAGTGAATTAAAATGATCATACTTGAATTATAAAATCATAGAAATTAGTATAATAATTATTTACGATGATTGCTATTATAACGATAAAGAGATATCGATTTTTATTTTCAAATCAAATATATATCTTTACAAAACTATTATAAATGATTTATTATCACTTTATAACTGTTTAAATGAATTATAACCTTTTTAAAATAATATTTGAATAGTTATAATAATATTATATCATTAATTCTCAATTTAATTTGGTAAATCAATTACTATATTCAAGGGCATAACTAGCAATGTCATAAATACATTAAATTTTCAAAAATAAAATAATAAATTTTATTTCATATTCTTGTTCAATTATAAAAACAAGTGTATGTATCTAGCTCCATGCGCGATGTTTCACGATCATAGAGTCGGTTATCGATAAAACAATTTTTGACCATTTTATCGATTATAGTTTCCAAGGGAAATATTTTTGTAAATATTTATTCAAAAAACATTATTATTTTTTATTATCACTCAAATCAATATTATTTTTAAAACCAACCTTTTATCTAAAAATAAATATAATTTATCAAAGCGATAAATTTGTAGGTCGTTAAAGATTTCCCCTTTAAAAGAATTTGTCCTCGAAATTACTCAAAACAAAAATCCAAAGGTTTTGCCCGAAATATTTACTTACACCCATACGATGTACATTGATTATCCATACGCAATTTCTTATTTGGTCTTCTATTCAAATTCACAACTTTACTTCCGAACTAGAATTGATCCCCCGATCCTTTAGTGCGGACTTTGACTAAGCTTTCCGATTAGAATTTTATTTTTCCTTGCATAGCTCTCAACTATGATAGAAACTCAAGTATCCAACCCTTAACCCTCATCAATGTTCGTCGTCAAGATTCGTGCGATAAATTCTTTTTCGAACTAGTTTAAACTGCTCCAAGCTATGTATTCGAATCTTATATCAAATTATGCGATGAAATAATCCACATTCTTCATATGAATTTAATCATATGAATGAAAACATTTCATAAAACTTTCATTCTTCATTCTAAATTTTATAAAGATACTTCTTTATACATTACCCTTTTATGTTTTTATTTCCAAATATTTCTACTTAAAAACACATTTATTTTCAAAAGATAAATATCTTTTTATTATAACACATCTCTAAACATGTCTTAGCTGTTTATGGAAAACTCATTTCCCAAAAAATTCACTAAATTTGATAAATTACCATAAATTTCCTTTAGCTAATATCAAATGTGAAAACATTATGTATTTAGTTAAAACTTTCTTTATAAATTAACACTCCTTTATTAATTAAAACTTTCTATATATATATATATATGCGTGTGTGTGTGTGTGTATTATCCTCACTTATACCAGTTTTAATACTTAAAAAGTATTTATATACATATTCAAATGTTATAAGTATATTTAACAATTTTTTTCTTACCTTTAAAATATAATCAAAGAGATTAATACAATTACTACCAAAACATTGTTATAATGAACTTCTCTTTTTATAACATGTTAGTTATAATATTTTCTATCTTTTAATAAAAACTCCAATACTTGTTATTATGTTTAAAATCTCATAATTAACAATCTAAATATACCCGTAAGATTTCTTCCAAAGTGTCATTCAAGGGTAAAAAAATAAATGTCGCAAAAACATCGTTTACTATAAATCCAAAACCATTTCATTAACAACTTTAAATATTTATTTTAAAGATTAAAGCATACCCATGCTTATCAATTAAGACGATACACTTTGATAAAAATTGGTAATCATCAATTAATTTACCAATTAATGATTCGCATTATTCTTTTGAACTTTAGAAAAATATATAAATCGATAAGTCAAAAATAATACCAAGGAACTGAGTACCATCAACAGTATTGCATATTTCTTTAACAAGAAGGGAAATACTTAAGAGAAGCGTTTACCATCCGAATACATCTCCTGCCTATTTTTAATTACTTTTAAGCCACTTAATCTATTTAATCATATGATTTTTTTTGTTTTCAAAATCCAATTTTAGAAATAATACTATTATTATTCCTTTTCCATAAATCATGTGAAATTCCTTTCAAAAATTCTGGAATCCTTTGTAAAGCATGTTTTATAAATCCATTTTATAAAATCACTTATATAAAACATATTCATAAGATTTATTTATCTTAAACAAATTCCTTAACGCTTAAACTAACATTATTATTTATCGAATACCAGAGAGTCAAATTGTGAAACTAAATTCATAAGGTGTTTGTGACACCCAAATTAACATATTACCATTTTTAACAGTTTATTACCAACCAACCAATTTAATTCCATTTTGTCTTACCAAAATCTATGTTTATTTAAAATAAACAATTTTAACAAATTTTATATCTCCAATGTACTTTTACTTTCCATTATTAAAATATAACCATCGTTATAATTTAATTTTACAAGCAATCAACAAAACCAGGGTTGTACAGTGTTCGTACTTAAACTTTTAAATCAAATAATCAATCAATGGTAATAACTGGGTATTATCCGTTCCTTAATCAAATAACCAGATTACTTGAAAAATGTTATTTATATTCAAAATATAATCCTAGGTAAAATTATTCCATTTACCAATTTTCAAAATCAAAATCATTTATATATAATTAATAAATACGCGCTCATATGTAATGCTCTCAAACTCATTCTAGGGTGTTGCTAATCCTATCTCTAATGAGTTGCTCATCCTAGGTAATTACTAATCCTACCTCTGATGAGACTTTACCCGACCAAAGTCAAGGTTTTCGCTTAGCCTTGCGCTTTGATACAAGATGTAATGACCCATTTTTCCACACCCTTTGAGTTGGCAATAAACCACATATGTCTAACTCGTATTGAATGAAAAGGCAGATAATTAAGGGTAAGATAGAACAAAATCTCGTACGAACTGAATAATATATATTATTTCAAAATAATCTTTACAGTGAAAATTAAAATACTTTATCAGAGTTAAACGTGGACAGTTATAAATTTCCATCATTACAAATGCAGAATACTATAACATAAGAGTGGTGGAGACAGATAACAACCTCCAGAAGAATCTTCTAACTTCATGCTTCGAGTTCCATCCAGATTTCTTTTAAATAAACCTGACAACTAGTTGCCCGTTAAAATTAGGGCACCTAGAGTTTGAGTAATAGGAAAATAAACTCCGGGTCAGTCATAGGACTAGTGTGAGAACTCAAAATGCGCATTTTGAAAAGAAAAGGTATCTCATAAGATCGCACCGCACATAAACACGGAATGGGTTTTTACCTTATGATAACCAAACATTTTCTATGCAAAAATAAAAATTTCATATTATTTTAAATGACTTTTCTTTGAAAACATTTGCAAATAAACTTATTAATCTTAGTTGAAATTGCTACATTATTAAATTCTAGCATACTAGCCACAAACGTGGGTTCTACAAACAAAATGGCAGGAGCTTATTAGAAAATGGATTTCATAGAAGTGACCAGGTGAAGGGACTACCTTCCGGCAGTACATCTTTAGAGGAAAGTACCGAGGCCCAATTGACGGTCCTTTACCAACACAAGACCGACCTACCTCTTCCTGGATAGTATCGAATATGTCATCACCCAGGTCGTTATCGACCTATCCGAGAGCTCTCTTCGCCTACACCCCATTAGTTTAATACTCAACGTCATAGTTGGAAGAAATATATCTAGAAAGGGATGATCATATCCTAATGGTTGCGAACGACATAGCCTTGTTATGTCTATCTTGTTACGATCATTTCCGAGTATGAGGCTTGAGGTAACGATTACCTTTCACATAGAACATCATCTTTACTCTTTGAATGCTACATTGCCATTCCATAATCATGATATAGTTAGGGGTATGCCTAGGGGAAATTCTGCAATTTCTTCCAGATATATAACTCATTGAACAATCTTGTTCACAATAAATGTGTTTCTTTCTATTATATACTTGATATAATATGGTTATATTAGTTAGTTAATTTAACTAAAATTTTATTTAATAGAATATACATAAATGGAATATTTTGTGATAGTAGTTACAAAGCGTTGTTACCCTGGGTAATTTATCACAATAAACAAATAAACGATTTTAAATGTTCCAAATCAAGATGCATCAAGACTGAATATCAATGTATCCGTTAAGACTACAGTATGCAATGCTCTCCATATGTTGGGAAATGTATTACTCATGACTACTGGGGCACCTAGGGGTTACGTATTGATAGTTATTGAATAACTATGGAAAGATTCACTTGATAGTTTTATGTTGATTAATATAACTAAGGTCAAACAGAAAATATCGATGTGGCTGATTTACACAGTTCTCTCGATTTGACAATACTATAGACCTTCAATATGAAAGCTCTGCTTTGATTATAATCAAATCATGGCACGACGGTCTATCGAGTGAATATAGTTGGGTTGAGTGGAAGTATTAAATTAAATCACTATTCAAGTGAGGATTCGTATCCTCGGTTATATGGGTTTGTATCATGGTCAACTCAATGTAACGATCCTGAATTTTAATTTATTTTAAATTGATAATTTAAATTATTTTTGATTTAAAATTGTGAAATTTCTTGATAAATTGATTTGAAAATTATCAAAATAAAGGTCTTTAAAATAAAAATATACTTTATAAATACTAAGCATAAGTAAATAAAATAAATACGTATAGCTAAAATTTAAAACAACACATTAACTAGAATATATAGAGTAATAATATATATATATATATATATCTATGTAAAATGCAAGATAATAAATATACTACAAAAATAAATAAATATACAAGACAATTTGTAAGGAAGGCAATTTAAATACTTAAGCTAAAAATTCTTGAAAGCAACCAGACAAAAGAAGAAATAAGTAAACAAAATAATTGAACAAAAGCAAATAAAACAAAAGAAAGAAACAAGATAAAATTTATTTAAGTATAGGTATGTGACCTGCAGGCAAGTAAAGGACTTCACTTATATTCCTAAGTATGCAGGCATAAGCTGCCAGGTAAGTTAGAAAATAAATAAAGTAAACAAAGATATGTATGAAAGTAAAGTAAAATATCTATGAACTGGAAAAACAAGCAAGTAAGGTGAGGGTGTAGACATAAAGTACTAAGGCATGTAATGCCATTATCTTTAGTACACAAGATATCAGCCACATCCACCAAAGCAAGGGAAGTTTGTACCTGATATTGGAAAAATAAATGATGATAACCCCTGTAACTCATTTCTTTCCTATATACATTTCAACACATCACAAAACAACTTCATTTCAGTTTTCATTCATTTTAAACTGAGCAAAAGAAAAAAATAAAAGAAAAACATAGGAAAGCTTCAGTTTACAACTAAAACAAAATTCAACATAACATAGCAAACCAGAGATTCAAGAGAGAGGGCTTCAGCTTGCAAACTCACTGCTTATCTCAACATAAAAGAACTCTTCCATTTTCCAAACACTGTGAGTAACTTCTCTTTTTATACTTAAGTAATCTTGTTGCTTGTGAAAATGATTTGGTGATAGTTGATGCTTGCATGTTAATAATTATGTTGTATTCAGTATGATATTTAAAGTATATGTTGTGATATAAGTCTGCTTGTCTGAACATATTGTTCTTCTCTGTCTTTGGATATAGGGTGTTTAAATTTGAAAACAAAATTCCAATTCTTTTTACCTGACCATTATTAAATTTTGAACTTCAAACAAAATATGTTTGGTTGAGTATAAAGTAGGTTTAAAAATTGGATTCATGCTAAAAAGAGTTGATCTGCCCTGGGAAGAACATAAGAACAGTAATACTTGACTTAAGTGACAAATTCAAACATCATGAATTATCGATTCAAGTTTACAAACTGTTTGCTTAATCAAAAATAGGATTTTTAAAACTCAAATCACAATTTTTAGTAATGAGTAGAATTTTCATTTCTTTGTGGACCAATATGGGGATTTTGGGTTGCCTCTGGCAATTGGGTTGATCGGAGCGGCTGTGATTCTTCCTGAAGGTGTATGGGCGATCGGAGATGGTAGGAAAAATATGGTGATGGTGTGCAGTTGGTCATGGCGTCGGCGGCGTGGGGTTTTTACTCCTAAACCTAGTTTTTTGTGAGGTCGAGAATTTCGTCTCGTTCGACGTCTGTAGTGCATCGAGTTTGACACAGATTCGAGGGATGGTGGATGGGTCGTAGACGATGCTACGGTTGGAGTTTGATGGCGTACGGTGGTCGGAGCATCGAGAAATTGGTGATGACAGGTTGGGGAGTTAAGGGTGGCGAGTGTTCCAGGTTTTGAATTTCACTCGAATTCGCGTTCGAGTTGAACTGGCCGGAGTTGGGTGGTTGGAAGCGGAGCTGGGGATGACCTTCGACTTGCTCGAAGCATGGGAGGCGACCGGAAGTGGCGAACGATGATGTGCATGTGCACGGTGCCGTAGTTTGTCAGGTGAAGTTTTGTGGGTTGCAGTGTTTTTGAGCTCGAGTTTCTCTCGGGTAATTTGAGGGTTGGACTCGGAGTGGTTTGTAAATTGACTCAAAGCATGTTGAAGATGTCTCAGGTAAATTTGTATTGCTACAGATTTTTGTTAAACCTGTCTGAGATTTGAAAATTTAAAGCAAATTTAAAATGAAATTTAAGATTCAAACAGATTTAAAAATAGGTTTTTAAATCCAGTTTGAAATGTGGATTCAAATTCATTTTTGAATTCTAATATGAAATAAAATAAAGTTTTAAATAATTTAAATGTTTGGTTTTCAGGTTTATAAAAACCTGACAGTTTGTGAATAAAAAAAATTGAAATTGAAATTTGAAAACAACAATTAAACAATGGTTTGAACTCAAAGTTAAGTTCAGGTTTCAAATGAAACTTTTGAATCTTAAAGTTTTAAAATAATTTTATTTTCAAATCAAGGCTTTAAAACAAAGTTGTAAATCCAATGTTTAAACTAATGGATTCAAGTTATTTTGGATCCAAATCTGGAATGTAAATTAGTTTTTACATAGGTTTTGAATGGAAAGTATATGAATTGTTTAAAACTTGAATTTACAAGTTAAATAATTAATGTTTTTTAAAATCTGAATTTATATAGTTAAGTAAGTTAGTTTGAAAGATTTTTCTTATATAAGTTGCATATATAAGTAATAAATGTTTTACATTTGGTTCAAAAGTTTATAAATTGATGTTTGAATTCGGTTAATGTTTAAATGGTAAATCATTTTGAATCTTGAATTCAAAATGGAATTCAAATTTAAATACAAAAAGGGTAATGTTTTAAAATACACTTTAATTTTTATTTAAATCATTAATAAAGAAATAAATTATCTTAGAAATAATTAAAGGATGAAAATGATTTAATTTATAAGATAATTAAGGAATGATAATTTATCAAATTTATAAATTAATGATTTAGATTAATTTATAATTAAAGATTAATTTAAAAGTGATTAAGAAATGTTATTGGTAAATAAAGAAAAATTAACTAAGGATCATTAAGTGTTGATTAAGGTGATTAATTTTAATAATTAATTAGATTAATTAATTTAGATAATCAATTATACATTGTTAAATGTGATTACTTAATGAAAGTAATTAAGGATTAATCACTTATTGTAATTCATTTTGGATATTCTGATTTATTAAAGTTAATTTAATGATAAAATTGGTTCAAAAGTTAATATTAATTAATATGATAAATTAAGAATAATTTGATTTATTAAAGTGTTTGATAAATTAATTTAGATCAAATGACATGTAATTAATAAATCAGAATTGGATAAATTAATTCATAAGTAATTAATTTAATTGGAAATAAATTGAATTAATTAGGACTAAACAATTAATTAATCCTGTTTATAAATGATTATAAAATTCTTGACCTTACTTATGAATGATTGTATGGTATGATATGCCTTGAATTGATTATCCTATCTGATTAGTGATATTTTGTTCTGTAGATTGAGCTGTGTATAATTATTTACATTTGTATACTATCTGTGAATCTGTGAATCTGTGAATCTGTGAATGGACGATGAGCGTTATAGTTTATATTGCTTATCAACTATATTTCTGTGTTTTGATCTGTGATGATTGAATGATGTTGCACTATTGTGTTAAACCCCTGGACCACACTATACACACACAAATATGGATTTTACGAGGAAATTGATTAAGTCACGGATTTTGAAATGAATTTAAAATTTTGAATTTTTAAATTCAAATGGTTTGAAATGGATTGGGTTTAAAGTGAAAAGCTTTTGGAATGGAATTTCAAAGATGAAATTTATTTTGAATAACTTGATAAAGTTTGAAATTTAAATAATTTGATTTAAATTTAAATTCAAAGTGTGAAATTGAATCCTATGATTTGAAACTAGGGATTAAAGATGTTATACCAGTTTATATGGGTTAAACTATTTTAAAAATATTGATTTAGGAATTTGAATTTATATTCAAAGGCTTTAACTCAAGCAAATATAATTGGATTTTTCTGAAATGAAAGACTATTTATTTTCAAATAATTAAAGCTTTCACATAAGGAATGAACTCCAATTTGATTTAAAATGATCTCTAATTTGAAATAAAGATAATTTCCAAGTTATGAAAATGATTTGAAAGCTATAAGTTAAATCTTTAAATTAAAAATTTAATGGGTTAATCCTATCGAAATGAAATTATTTTGGAAATTTATGAATTGATCTTTGTGGAAAAAATCTTTTGTTTAAAGGATTTAAAATGATAATTGGTTTAAATCATTTGAAAGAATGTTTTGAATTATTAAGTTGTGGCTTAATTGAAATCCCAAATATTCATGTGTTTTGAAATATTACGCTCATTTATTCGGTTTAGCCGGGAGAGGACCTTTGTGTCATATATCCCATTCCGAATATGTGATATGTCGTTATGGATAGCATTTGAAGACCGGTGGTGAAGACCGGATATTTTCAAAAGCGAAAGGACAACTCGTCGAATGTCTTTGCATCGACTGGTCCCCGGTATAGAGACTCCATATGTGATGGGAAGTTTGAACGTGATTAGTGAATATCCGGATTGCAAGGGCTTCTTTGGAAGTGCCTTCGGTTCTGTTCGAACCCGGAACAGACTTGTATGGTTACGTGTCTGACATTACATTTTGAGATATAAAGCATATTTCTTTCAAATACATTTCTTTTGGTGGCGGAGAATTTATTCTTTTAGCTTAACACCCTTCTCCGAGACGTACGAGCTCAGAGGTTATGTAGTTGATGGTTACCAGCGATATATTCCCAATTTGGTAATGTGACATGCTGAGTGTTGCTGTGAAATGATCATTGTTTGATCATTTGTGATATGATCATTTGTTTCATCATTTATCTTTGTGATCATTACTTTGATCATTTGTTGACCCAAAGCATGGCCTTAAACCAAAGCGTGGCTTTGTGGACGAGACTTCGCCGGACCTCACATCCCGAAATGGTCGAAACAGGAAAGATGCGGCAAGGTTATTGTGGGTAGCGCCCCTTAGGGTATGTGCATTTCCTTCTGGATAGAGGTGGTATCATGGTATGGAGCCCAGATACTTAACCTATGTTGTTGCTGCAAATTTATTACTTTGTGGTTGTTGGTTATCGGGATCTCGGATAAAGGTTGGTTACGACCGGGGGATGGCATACTCGTGTCAGTAGTTACCCAGTTAGGGGTAACCCGGCCTTGTGTTGGCAGAGATCCGGTTTGGTTCTCGGAGACGTCCTTCCAGAGGCGTTCTCATGTGGCAATGGAAAGTTCCTTGGCCTGACCATTTGTTGGAAATCCAAAGAAACAATACGAATCCTGTACGGTTTTAGTTGTATAACCTGCCATGGAATGTGGCGGTAACCTGCTATTGAACATGGTAGCTATAGTAGGCATAAGTGCGGAATGCCTATGCTGGCTAAGATTAATATATTTTCTTTCGAAATGAATTTTGCCTACACTATGCACTAGTAATAATATCAAATGTTTCTTTTTAATGCGTATCAAGCATCTTTGACTATCATAAGGAGAAATCTCCTCCGATACTGCGTTTGCATTGTGTGTGTGTGCGGGAGGCCTTATGGTAGTCTCATTTCTAAAAAGCATTGCGAATCTATTTTGAAATATTTCTTTGTTTGTTTTTAAAGATAAACTGCTTTTGTTGCTCACACCAGTCCCATGACTGATCCGGAGTTTATTGTTTCTTTCCTAAACTCTGGGTGCTCAAAATTTTCTACACGAGAAGTTCAGAGTTGGGTTTTTCAGATAGCTAGTTCGGTCTTTGGATGTGGACGAGACTTGCTTGTCTTTGCATATCGTGATGTTGAACGAGCTGCTGCTGCTGGAGTTCTTTTTTGGAAGACTATCTTAGAGTTATATTGTTCCGCTGCTAGATGTTATCTATTTGCCTTTTTCGCTGCTATTTCTTGTATCATATCTCTGATGTATATTGATATTCATTGTATCACTCTGTTGTATCAGATATTGTACCTGTGTCGTATATCAATGTATTATTCTTCTTTTCCGCTGTGTTGTTTACTTAATATTGTTATAAGCTCCGGCGACTCGGATTTGAACGGTCGAATCTACGGCATTCGAGTACGATGTAAAGTATGGATGTCGATTTTCGAGCGCGAAAAATTCGTATCGTTACATTTGGTATCAGAGCTAAGGCTAAACTTTAGCTCAGGAGTATAACACGTTAAGTAGCTCATTAGAGATATGGTGAAGTATACCCTAGAATGAGTGCAAGAAGAGGACGAGATAGGGGACAGGGAAATACGACTATAATTGGTCAATACCCTGCAACAGTGGAAACAATCTTTTTCTTCTCAATCTCCTTTGATTCGTCTTTTCAATTCTTTTGATTGCTTCGAGACAGCTCCAGAAAGAAGTTCAGTCTGATAATGGCCTTACGAATCATTGGAGGAAATCTTTACTTCGTAGTTTCATCAGTTTCTCATCAGTTTTTGATTTAAAATCTAATGAATATGAATTTGAAATTTAAAATTGAAAATTTAATTAAATTGTAAATTTTAAATTGAGTTAAATCGATAAACAGAATATGAAGCTAAATTTGAATTGTATCAATAAAACGATTCCGTTTAAAACCGAATTTCGAAATTCTGTTGTAATTTCTTGTAAATACCAAAGTCCGAAGAGGGACCAGTTATTTATATTTTGGAGTATTCCGATTTGAGTTTGGAATCCATATTTTGTGTTTAAGGAATTATAGAAGATTGATTCTATCTATCTTTGTTGTTTTCGTGCCTACGAATTTCGAGGACGAAATTCTTTTAAGGGGGGAAGTCTGTAACGATCCTGAATTTTAATTTATTTTAAATTGATAATTTAAATTATTTTTGATTTAAAATTGTGAAATTTATTGATAAATTGATTTGAAAATTATCAAAATAAAGGTCTTTAAAATAAAAATATACTTTATAAATACTAAGCATAAGTAAATAAAATAAATACGTATAGCTAAAATTTAAAACAACACATTAACTAGAATATATAGAGTAATAAAATATGTATGTAAAATGCAAGATAATAAATATACTACAAAAATAAATAAATACACAAGACAATTTGTAAGGAAGGCAATTTAAATACTTAAGCTAAAAATTCTTGAAAGCAACCAGACAAAAGAAGAAATAAGTAAACAAAATAATTGAACAAAAGCAAATAAAACAAAAGAAAGAAACAAGATAAAATTTATTTAAGTATAGGTATGCGACCTGCAGGCAAGTAAAAGGACTTCACTTATATTCCTAAGTATGCAGGCATAAGCTGCCAGGTAAGTTAGAAAATAAATAAAGTAAACAAAGATATGTATGAAAGTAAAGTAAAATATCTATGAACTGGAAAAACAAGCAAGTAAGGTAAGGGTGTAGACATAAAGTACTAAGGCATGTAATGCCATTATCGTTAGTACACAAGATATCAGCCACAGCCACCAAAGCAAGGGAAGTTTGTACCTGATATTGGAAAAAAAATGATGATAACCCCTGTAACTCATTTCTTTCCTATATACATTTTAACACATCACAAAACAACTTCATTTCAGTTTTCATTCATTTTAAACTGAGCAAAAGAAAAAAATAAAAGAAAAACATAGGAAAGCTTCAGTTTACAACTAAAACAAAATTCAACAAACATAGCAAACCAGAGATTCAAGAGAGAGGGCTTCAGCTTGCAAACTCACTGCTTATCTCAACATAAAAGAACTCTGTCCATTTTCCAAACACTGTGAGTAACTTCTCTTTTTATACTTAAGTAATCTTGTTGCTTGTGAAAATGATTTGGTGATAGTTGATGCTTGCATGTTAATAATTATGTTGTATTCAGTATGATATTTAAAGTATATGTTGTGATATAAGTCTGCTTGTCTGAACATATTGTTCTTCTCTGTCTTTGGATACAGGGTGTTTAAATTTGAAAACAAAATTCCAATTCTTTTTACCTGACCATTATTAAATTTTGAACTTCAAACAAAATATGTTTGGTTGAGTATAAAGTAGGTTTAAAAATTGAATTCATGATAAAAAGAGTTGATCTGCCCTGGGAAGAACATAAGAATAGTAATACTTGACTTAAGTGTCAAATTCAAACATCATGAATTATCGATTCAAGTTTACAAACTGTTTGCTTAATCAAAAATAGGATTTTTAAAACTCAAATCACAATTTTTAGTAATGAGTAGAATTTGCATTTCTTTGTTGACCGATTTGGGGATTTTGGGTTGCCTCTAGCAATTGGATTGATCGGAGCGGCTGCGATTCTTCCTGAAGGTGTATGGGCGATCGGAGATGGTAGGAAAAATATGGTGATGGTGTGCAGTTGGTCGTGACGTCGGCGGCGTGGGGTTTTTACTCCTAAACCTAGTTTTTTGTGAGTTCGAGAATTTCGTCTCGTTCGACGTCTGTAGTGCATCGAGTTCGACGCAGATTCGAGGGATGGTGGATGGGTCGTAGACGATGCTACGGCCGGAGTTTGATGGCGTACGGTGGTCGGAGCATCGAGAAATTGGTGATGACAGGTTGGGGAGTTAAGGGTGGCGAGTGTTCTACGTTTCGAATTTCACTCGAATTCGCGTTCGAATTGAACTGGCCGGAGTTGGGTGGTTGGAAGCGGAGCTGGGGATGACCTTCGACTTGCTCGAAGCATGGGTGGCGACCGGAAGTGGTGAATGATGATGTGCATGTGCACGGTTCCGTAGTTTGTCAGGTGAAGTTTTGTGGGTTGCAGTGTTTTTGAGCTCGAGTTTCTCTCGGGTAATTCGAGGGTTGGACTCGAAGTGGTTTGTAAATTGCCTCAAAGCATGTTGAAGATGTCTTGGGTAAATTTGTATTGCTACAGATTTTTGTAAAACCTATCTGAGATTTGAAAATTTAAAGCAAATTTAAAATGAAATTTAAAATTCAAACCAGATTTAAAAACAGGTTTTTAAATCCAGTTTGAAATGTGGATTCAAATTCATTTTTGAATTCTAATATGAAATAAAATAATGTTTTAAATAATTTAAATGTTTGGTTTTCAGGTTTATAAAAACCTGACAGTTTCTGAATAAAAAAAATTAAGATTGAAATTTGAAAACATCAATTAAACAATGGTTTAAACTCAAAGTTAAGTTCAGGTTTCAAATGTAACTTTTGAATCTTAAAGTTTTAAAATAAATTTTATTTTTAAATCAAGGCTTTAAAACAAAGTTGTAAATCCAATGTTTAAACTAATGGATTCAAGTTATTTTGGATCCAAATCTGGAATGTAAATCAGTTTTTACATAGGTTTTGAATGGAAAGTATATGAATTGTTTAAAACTTGAATTTACAAGTTAAATAATTAATGTATTTTAAAATCTGAATTTACATTGTTAAGTAAGTAAGTTTGAAAGCTTTTTCTTATATAAGTTGCATATATAAGTAATAAATGTTTTACATTTATTTTAAAAGTTTATAAATTGATGTTTGAATTTGGTTAATGTTTAAATGGTAAATCATTTTGAATCTTGAATTCAAAATGGAATTCAAATTTAAATACAAAAAGGGTAATGTTTTAAAATACATTTTAATATTTATTTAAATCATTAATAAAGAAATAAATTATCTTTGAAATAATTAAGGGATGAAAATGATTTAATTTGTAAGATAGTTAAGGAATGATAATTTATCAAATTTATAAATTAATGATTTAGATTAATTTATAATCAAAGATTAATTTAAAAGTGATTAAGAAATGTTATTGGTAAATAAAGAAAAATTAATTAAGGATCATTAAGTGTTGATTAAGGTGATTAATTTTAATAATTAATTAGATTAATTAATTTAGATAATCAATTATACATTGTTAAACGTGATTACTTAATGAAAGTAATTAAGGATTAATCACTTATTGTAATTCATTTTGGATATTCTGATTTATTAAAGTTAATTTAATGATAAAATTGGTTCAAAAGTTAATATTAATTAATATGATAAATTAAGAATAATTTAATTTATTAAAGTGTTTGATAAATTAATTTAGATCAAATGACTTGTAATTAATAAATCAGAATTGGATAAATTAATTCATAAGTAATTAATTTAATTGGAAATAAATTGAATTAATCTGGACTAAACAATTAATTAATCCTGTTTATAAATGATTATTAAATGCTTGACCTTACTTATGAATGATTGTATGGATTGATATGCCTTGAATTGATTATCCTATCTGATTTGTGATATTTTGTTCTGTAGATTAAGCTGTGTATAATTATTTACATTTGTATACTATCTGTGAATCTATGAATGGACGATGAGCGTTATAGTTTATATTGCTTATCAACTATATTTCTGTGTTTTGATCTGTGATGATTGAATGATGTTGCACTATTGTGTTAAACCGCTGGACCACACTATACACACACAAATATGGATTTCACGAGGAAATCGATTAAGTCACAGATTTTGAAATGAATTTAAAATTTTGAATTTTTAAATTCAAATGGTTTGAAATGGATTGGGTTTAAAGTGAAAAGCTTTTGGAATGGAATTTCAAAGATGAAATTTATTTTGAATAACTTGATAAAGTTTGAAATTTAAATAATTTGATTTAAATTTAAATTCAAAGTGTGAAATTGAATCCTATGATTTGAAACTAGGGATTAAAGATGTTATACCAGTTTATATGGGTTAAACTATTTTAAAAGTATTGATTTAGGAATTTGAATTTATATTCAAAGGCTATAACTCAAGTAAATATAATTGGATTTTTCTGAAATGAAAGACTATTTGTTTTCAAATAATTAAAGCTTTCACATAAGGAATGAACTTCCAATTTGACTTAAAATGATCTCTAATTTGAAATAAAGATAATTTCCAAGTTATGAAAACGATTTGAAAGCTATAAGTTAAATCTTTAATTTAAAGATTTAATGGGTTAATCCTATCGAAATGAAATTATTTTGGAAATTTATGAATTGATCTTTGTGGAATAAATCTTTTGTTTAAAGGATTTGAAATGATAATTGGTTTAAACCATTTGAAAGAAAGTTTTGAATTATTAAGTTGTGGCTTAATTGAAATCCCAAATATTCATGTGTTTTGAAATATTACGCTCATTTATTCGGTTTAGCCGGGAGAGGACCTTTGTGTCATATATCCCATTCCGAATATGTGATATGTCGTTATGGATAGCATTTGAAGACCGGTGGTGAAGACCGGATATTTTCAAAAGCGAAAGGACAACTCGTCGAATGTCTTTGCATCGACTGGTCCCCGATATAGAGACTCCATATGTGATGGGAAGTTTGAACGTGATTAGTGAATATCTGGATTGCAAGGGCTTCTTTGGAAGTGCCTTCGGTTCTGTTCGAACCCGGAACAGACTTGTATGTTTACGTGTCTGACATTACATTTTGAGATATAAAGCAGATTTCTTTCAAATACATTTCTGTTGGTGGCGGAGAATTTATTCTTTTAGCTTAACACCTTTCTCCGAGACGTACGAGCTCAGAGGTTATGTAGTTGATGGTTACCAGCGATATATTCCCAATTTGGTAATGTGACATGCTGAGTGTTGCTGTGAAATGATCATTGTTTGATCATTTGTGATATGATCATTTGTTTGATCATTTATCTTTGTGATCATTACTTTGATCATTTGTTGACCCAAAGCATGGCCTTAAAACAAAGCGTGGCTTTGTGGACGAGACTTCGCCGGACCTCACATCCTGAAATGGTCGAAACAGGAAAGATGCGGCAAGGTTATTGTGGGTAGCGCCCCTTAGGGTATGTGCATTTCCTTCTGGATAGAGGTGGTATCATGGTATGGAGCCCAGATACTTAACCTATGTTGTTGCTGCAAATTTATTACTTTGTGGTTGTTGGTTATCGGGATCTCGGATAAAGGTTGGTTACGACCGGGGGATGGCATACTCGTGTCAGTAGTTACCCAGTTAGGGGTAACCCGGCCTTGTGTTGGCAGAGATCCGGTTTGGTTCTCGGGGACGTCCTTCCAGAGGCGTTCTCATGTGGCAATGGAAAGTTCCTTGGCCTGACCATTTGTTGGAAATCCAAAGAAACAATACGAATCCTGTACGGTTTTAGTTATATAACCTGCCATGGAATGTGGCGGTAACCTGCTATTGAACATGGTAGCTATAGTAGGCATAAGTGCGGAATGCCTATGCGGGCTAAGATTTATATCTTTACTTTCGAAATGAATTTTGCCTACACTATGCACTAGTAATAATATCAAATGTTTCTTTTTAATGCGTATCAAGCATCTTTGACTATCATAAGGAGAAATCTCCTCCGATTCTGCGTTTGCATTGTGTGTGTGTGCGGGAGGCCTTATGGTAGTCTCATTTCTAAAAACCATTATGAATCTATTTTGAAATATTTCTTTGTTTGTTTTTAAAGATAAACTGCTTTTGTTGCTTACACCAGTCCCATGACTGATCCGGAGTTTATTGTTTCTTTCCTAAAATCTGGGTGCTCAAAATTTTCTACACGAGCAGTTCAGAGTTGGGTTTTTCAGATAGCTAGTTCAGTCTTTGGATGTGGACGAGACTTGCTTGTCTTTGCGTATCGTGATGTTGAACGTGCTGCTGCTGCTGGAGTTCTTTTTTTAAAGACTATCTTAGAGTTATATTGTTCCGCTGCTAGATGTTATCTATTTTCCTTTTTCGCTGCTATTTCTTGTATCATATCTCTGATGTATATTGATATTCATTGTATCACTCTGTTGTATCAGATATTGTACCTATGTCGTATATCAATGTATTATTCTTCTTTTCCGCTGTGTTGTTTACTTAATATTGTTATAAGCTCCGGCGACTCGGATTTGAATGGTCGAATCTACGGTATTCGAGTACGATGTAAAATATGGATGTCGATTTTCGAGCGTGAAAAATTCGTATCGTTACACTCAAAGTTAAAGTCTCTGGCCAGAGCATTTTGATTAATAATAATTGTTATTATTGAACCAAGGAGCTTGTGTTTCAACTGTAAAGTTGAATGTGAACGATATAGGAATTTTGACCATTACCAAATTCCATATGTCATAATATGATATAGTTTTAATGAAGAGAATTGGTGTAAATAATTGTCACTATCAGGTACTGCTTATAATAAGTAAAATTTGATTTTATCGAAAAGACCTGTAAGCGATGAATTCTGCCAAACTGTCATACCAACTGCTAAGTGACATGTGAACATTAATATTTGAATTGTTCAGTATTGATCACTGATTGAATTCACACAGCTGAGTTGCACAACCACATTTGTGATTTCTCCGAAAACCACATAATTTGATAAGTTTGTAAAATGTTGCAAACTGTTTAAATTAATTAATATTTATGAAGTATCAATTATTATTAATTTTTTTGATATTTTGAATGTTGTTGGTAATTTTTTAATGCATATATTAAAGTTATATTTGCATATATCGATATGTAATATCGGTAAAATTTTAAACATGTTCTAAATAATAAAATAATCATATAAAAGTTGTTTTCTTTTATTTGGAAAAGTTGCATATTTGGAATGTGCTTGGATCGACCATATAATGATAAGAGGAGGAAATCAGTTAAAGAGATTAATTAAAACTAAAAAAGAGGAAATAAAGAGGAAATTATAATAGGAGAATAGGAAAAGGTTCCTTTAATTCTATTGAAAACAAAACCACCTCATTTTTGAAAGTACAGAGAACATAATATGACTTCAATTTTTGTTCTCTTTTTCTTCCTCTACTCTATCATTCATCCATGGTTGAAACTTCGTCCAAAAGAAGAAAACATCAAAACATATTCAAACCAACATCAAACTAAAATAAAAAGGGTGGTTCATTCTTCTCTTACAAAGTGGGATGGTGATTTTGAAATCTAAGGAGAAGCCACAAATTAAGGTGTCATGAAGGGTAAGGTTTATAGGATCTAGAGAGTGATCAATCAGATCTAGGTATTCTTCTTTCATTCAAAGTGTTTCTACAAGCTTTATTATAAGGTAATTATATGTCTGTATAATTCGATATTTGCATGTTTTTTGTATTATTATTTTGATATATGTTTGTTTATCATTTCCGTTTAATGTATGTTTATGATAAATCGACATGTCTTGAATGTTACATTACTTCTGACAAATTGTCATCATTCTCATTGTTGTCTAGATCTATAATTTCTTAACACAAATTTATGCATGCCTAACTTGTTCAAATTTCTTTTATTTTATTGTCGATGGTTATGAAATTAAAAATTGAATTTGAATGAGATTTATGTATACTACGAGATAATCTATACATATTCAAATGCTAATGGATTATATATAAATATATAATATGTTTGTGTGTATGTATGTTAAGTTATTTACCATTCCTTGAATATGATTTTTATGTTAATTTTTTCTAAAATTATTGCAATCCTTATTAAAATAAAAGTGGACATCTTGATTTAATATTAATGAATGGACTTTAGTGCAAATTTTAATTATTTGTTCTTCTTTATATTTAAGTTTTGTGTAAAGTATGATGTATTGTTTCATTCCTAAATTAAAAATTTAATGAAAATTTTAACTTTGAAACCAAAAACCTTTTGTACAAATGTATATACACATATACCATATGCTACATTGTTTGCAAATATGTGCTTTCAGATCCAAATTATTAAATTTTAATTATCTGTTATATGTAATATAAATTTTGTTTAAATCAAATTTTTACAAAGATTATGACCAATAATGTAACTTTATAAAAAGAAATTCTCTCAATCGGAATATTTATGTTAATTTAGGATATCAAATTATTTAAAACAACCAATAGGTTTTCACTTTGTATATATGTATGTATCCATGATTATTAGGAAGCATGCATCCATAATTATTATGAATGTATGCGTATATTTCATTAACAAAAATTTAGTCAATGAAGGCATGTGTAGATTTGAATGATAAGTAATCAATGTCATTTAATGTATTAATTGTTACGGCTAAATGGTGAAAGAAATGATAGGTTTCCCTCTTTTCATATTTTATCATCTCCAAGTGTAGATTTGATTGATAAGTAATAAATGTCATTTAATGTATTAATTTTCATAGTTAAATGTAGAAAGAAATGATATGTTTATCTCCTTTCATATTCTGTCATAGCTTCCCTTTATTAATTGAATATAATAACAGAGGAAAACATATAATTTCCTTCTCTTAATTTATTTTTACATGCTCCATTTATACATATATACACCACTTATACACTGCACTTACACTTGACATAAACGAATGTACTTTGATACATTCATCATATAACATACCTTTGTACATCTAAAGTTCCTTAAATTATCATATTGAATAAAACATTGATTTTATTTAAAAGAAAGTGTAGATAAGATTTAAATGCATTTAGACTTTGTAGGCCCGTTAATGATCCAAAATGGTAAAAAATTTAAAATTCACCCATTTCTTCTGCTGCAGGCTAACCCAGTTCTAACAATATCATCAGAGCCTAATAGCCTATGCGGTCTAAATTAGTCATGCTACGGCTAACTAGTTAATCTTGCCCACTAAGTACAATGTCTAGAAAAGTAATGTTTAGGATTGGAATAGGGTGATCAAATACCTTGTCTTATTTGGTTACTAGCTTGGCTTAAAAGGTGGAGTAAGCCCAAAGGTTACCCCTAACAGAAAAAGCCCAATTTAGTTAGGCCGTTGGCTAATTTTCAAAAAGGTTTTGAAAATTAAGATAATATTTTAAATTTAAAAGTTAAATTTAAAATAAAAAATGTTTATTATAAAGGGTTATAATATAACATAAATTTTCAAAATGTTTAAAATGCATCAAAAAGTTCAAAATGCTTGAAGCAATGTAAACAATTATTTCGAAATTTAAAATTATTAATAAGATTAATACTATAAATTAATCAAATGAGTTAATTAATTAATATTTTTATATAATATGTATGTTGATATATGTTATGTTATTTTAAAGTGTTTAAGATAACATAAGCATACATGTGCGTATATAAGATAATTTTCAAAACTAAATAACTTAGTTAATAATTTTTAATTAATAAAGTAATTAAATGTTAATTAATTAACTAAAAATATGCATATATATATATATATAAGATATATGTGCCTTACTATAACGGTTATAGTAGATATGTCCAATATAAAAGTTGTATTGGAATACTGATTTAAAATTAATTAAAGAGTTAATTAATTAAAATTTATTAAATATGATTATATTAATAAAATGTTATACATAAGATTATTGTGTAAGTTAATTAAAACATAAAAGTTATCTAATAAGAAACTTATATAATATGAGTACATAAACTAAAGGTGGAACATTAAAGAAACCCAAATAGACTTAAGGATTAAACACATATGCAAATTTATGTATACTGTGATTTCTGATGTGTATGACACTTGAACCACGAGGTTATTTCATATGAAATACATTATTCCTAAGTCGATATCACCCAATATAATATACCAAAGATTATGAATCTTTAATATAATATTGTCCTCCACCATATATATACATATTAATAAATTACTTGCATACTTCTTAGTTATTGAGCAAACTCAAGCTAGTGATGCTATATGTAGTATTATTAATATAATGGATAAATGTGTAAGATAACTATATGTATTCGTTGAGAAAACTCAAGGTACATATACTATAATTAAATCGTCGCGATGTGGAAGGTATGAGTGAATAATCTCTTTCGATTTGTTGAGAAAACTCAAGGTCGAAATGAGATTAGGATAAGGAAAAATAGGTTAGGAGTTGTATGTGATACGACCGATAAGGAGTTATCCATTGCTTATGAGGCTTTGATTTATTGAGCAAACTCAGGTCATAATACCAAAACAAATGTGTGCAAACACCTACTTGTGAAGTTGAAATACTTCAAGGTTTCATCTTAGGATTTGGAGAAACATAAAAGACTAGTGGGACCCTTACTAGAAAATTGAAATAGTAAAATTTAACCTTCCTAATATTGTAAGAATATATTTAAATAATGTTATAATTATCTACAATGATAAATTTATGCATTTAATATGATTGATAAAATATTTATCAATCAACATATACAAATAAACTGAATTGAAAGTTGAAAAAAAAATATAATACCCACTATTCAATGCCTATTGCATGTTAATTTTTTCTATACCCATGCAAGTGTCTAATTTTTACAACTACTTAATACATTCGTAAAATGGTCACTTACATGCTTATTTGGTTGAGATCATGTATTTCACTCTATAAGCTTCAAACTCTAAAACCAAAACAAGACTGTGGATATTTGATCCATATTCCATCATTTATAAATGTTATACGGTGAACAGTCACAGTCCGTAATGTATGATACTTCAATGAATATAGTTCATTGGAAATATGCCAATAAATAGTATTTTTAGATCATGCATTCAACTTGATTGATTATAAAAGGGATATATTGTGTTAATGTAATACAAGACCTAAAACTACAAGATAGATCTAAGAACTCGATCGCAAAAATGTCATTTTGATCGTTTTAAGTAAAATGCAACATATTTGATGTCCTTAATTGTTAAGGATAATTGAATGTGCTTTTGTAAAGAGTTTGTTACGATATTGTAGTAAGGTTTTCTTTTGAATAGTTCGAGCATTCGAAAGGAAAACGAATGTATAAGAATAGATGTAATTTAAGGTATGTTTGGAATGAGGAGAATAAATAGTCACTTCTACTTCATAGAGAAAAATTGGAAACGAGAACTATAATAATAATTGATACTCAATATTAGAATAAGAAATATGATTTCTATTTTGAAATGAATTTTCATATAGAAGATTGTTTTCTTTGAGATTTATTTTTTGAGCTCTGGATATCTGATCAACGAACTCTCCACTGTAAATAGTTGCAATGTATGAAATAAAAAAATTGTATTAAGTGAACGATGGACCTCTGAATTTAGTACAATATTATAGTAATGGTGGAAATAGTGGAAGCATGCCATATAGCACTTATTAATTTCATCATAACACGAAAATTGTTTTCATAAAGCTTACTATACATTATTTATGAAATAATAATTATTTTTTAGTATCGATTGAAAAAAATAAATAGACATAGCTATATTTCAATATGAATATTATGAATATTCTTTATGAAATCAAACTATTATATGGTTTTTATAACAAATGCACTTAAAAATACAAAAGTATCTAATATTATTTATAGTTGTTTTGGAATTATAGACTATGCCATAGATTTGAGAAATAATTTTATTGTATGATTTTGAATCATATGATTCTTGTTAATTATATCTCAAACAAAAAAGGGTTATGCACGCATTTTGTGGAAGTATCATAAGAGTTGATGAACTCTTCGGATTGGTACATCTAGATGTATGCAATCATAATTCTATAAATAGCAAAACGATTCAACGTATTCTTCATATTCACAGATGAGTTATCGCCGACATAGACATATGTATTTGATACACGTCTAGCATGTATATGGTAAACTTATAGAATGTAAATTAGAAGTATATAAAATAACATGCGATAGAAATGATTTGATTTGATGAGTATATTGGAAAATGTTCCGAACGTACCTAAAATGGATAAAAATTCAATCTCAAAATTATTCCTCTATGTAATACATAGTGATGCATCGATATGGAGTAATCGAACTTTGTTGGACAATGTATGATTAACTATGAGTGAAGTTGAGTTGGTTTCTTTCTATGAAGTAATGTACCTAAGGGTAGTACACATGGTTAATATTATTTCATCTCAATAACAGTTTACAAAATTTCATAAGATAACGATTTATAAGAAACTCCAACATATTATAGGCCAAGGAGTTGGTAGGTTGTGCGAATTGAAAGATTGCACGTAATAATTGTTCATGAGGGATCTTGTATGAATCTCCGCATAAGGATTTTGAAAAACGGTCGTTGGATCACATATTTATGTTTCGAACATAATTTTTGTAAGCTAAAACCAAATCAGTTTTGTAAATAAGGAAATTCATTAAACGTTTATGAATACTTATTCCATTGCACTGAGAAACAGTTGTTGTTTCAAGATATACCAACTACATTGTGAATAAATTTCTTTGAGGAATTATTGGCAGTAAAATGGAATTGGATACGATCCATAGATAGAATGGATTATATGCAATGAAATGAAATTAACAAACCTAAATGAACACATAGCATTGGAATGTCTAATAAGTATTCTCACATCTAAGAGAGACTATGAGTTTCTCATTAATGTCGAAAATATATAATCCTAGATTGTTTAATTAAACCATTGTGAGTGTTGACCCTATATGGTATGATGCGCAAATTCGAAAGAATTCCAAATACACTATCGAAATATAGATTTTGGTGGTCGTAACTGAAGGGATATGATCCATTGACCATGACTATGTCTTTATTAGTAAGACTAATGCAGTTGGAATTAAATGAGCAATGTTGGCAACAATAATATCTCAAATTTCAATTGTCGAAATAAGCATAATAGATTTGTTATTCAACACATTCAAGTCAATTCGGATTTACTCACAAAATTATCAGTTGATAAGTCATAGTGTTTTAGTACATATGTATTGAAACAAAAAATTATAATAACAATTTAGAGTAAGCTGTTATTGAAACGGAAAATGCTAAATAACAATTTAGAGTAAGATGTTTACATATATTAACCCAAAATGTCTCACGGTAGTTGGAGCGATATTGAGTTTATGAGTCTTTGAATACGATCCAAGGAATGATACGAAAGTATCATTTTATAAGCATCAAGATTGAATAAATATTTTGATAGAATTATCAGATAGTTTAATTTTCAATCGAAGTGCAAAGGAAGTGTGTTCATGAGAAAGAACTACAAAAGGTATATTGATATTTCTGAACTATAAGTAAACAACGCGTTGTTGATTTTAACGATGCACTTGTGTTAAAATCAGCCTTGGTTATTTCAATACTCAACACTAGATTAATAAATGATGTCTTTTATAGTAAGTATAAAAGATGCTGGGAATGTCCCAAATGATATGCAAGGAAACCATATTAAAATGTTTAATATGGAACATGTAAGATTGATTCCTTTGCGTTGGAAAGAGAAATTATCATACATATTGTGTTGTCTAGGATATCATAGTTTTATATATTTGATACATAAAGAAAATATCAAACCCAAATTGATATCACTAAATGGTTGTTTGAAGTGTTCTCGTGTATTTATGAAATACTAGTGAATTGCTTACAGAAACAAAAACTCATTAAGAAGTGTTCGAACTCAAACTTCATAACTCATCTTGAGTGTAGTATGCCAATAATAAATTCAAGTTAAGAATTTTTATGTTGGAAATATTCCAAGCAAAAGGCTATAGCTTACTCAATGAAAAAAGGCTATGTATATTGCCTTAAATGTTGACACAAATAAAATAATGTATATGAAATTATAAGTGCACAAATTTATAACTAAGCCGATTTAGAATCTCATAACTTGTTATATGATAACAATGTCGTGATATGGTTCGTATAACGACCCTGAAATTCAGACCCAGTTTCAAAATTTTAAAATCGCTTATTGGTGTAGAAATTCGAATTTTCACAAATAATTTCTGTTGCTATCCAAACTTCACATTTGGAATGCGTCTAGATAGACATAGGCGTGCGCCAAATTTCGTTGAAAAATATTGAAGTAAATTACGCTCGTCGAATTTACATATTAGTTTAAATCTTATGTGTAAATTTCCTATCGTCCGAACTCAAATATTTTTCTCAATGTTGCATAAGAAAAATATTCTGAACTTGACGACGCATTTCGTTTCGTCAAATTTCGCTTTTAATTGCTGGTTAAAATGTTCGCTCGTGCAAATGGTTAAATAAGAGTAACCACTTCTCAAACAGTGTCAAATCGTGAATATCTTCATACCGTTATGTCCGTCTCGACGCGCTGATCAAAATGGTATATTTATTTGTGTCAATCGGAGTTCGGCATTGCGAATTATACTTTTTAACGGAGCGAAAACCGGTCCGTTACGCAGCACAAACCGGTACCCAACATTCTAACATTCAAAATTTTAGAGCCTTTCAGCTGACTTGGGAACCCAAATAGCCACCATTTTGAAAATTCATCATTGCACTGACGTATGCACACTCTGAATCCTGTGTATATATCTCCCTTCATTTACTACACTGTACACCAGCTCATTTCATTTATTGCTCTGCATCAGTTCACTTCACCTCAAAAGAAACTGGGTACGTAACTTTCTTCTCCTCTGCGTATTTTCTCTCCTCTCTCCCTATTTTCTTTTATATTTTGTTGTTCTTCCCAAAAACTAAACAAACCCAAAACTCTTTTCTTTTATATTTTTTTTTGCTCTCTCCAGTACTAATGTGAAACCCACATCACTCTCCTCCCTTTCTCCTCTCTGCGTTTTTCTTTTTTTTTATTATTTCCAAACCCCCCAGTTCGCACGCCATCCACCGCAACCAACCCCCTACCGGCCTCCACCGCAACCACCCCACGCCCACACGTCCCCCTCCTATCGGCCTCCCCGCGTCCACAGCCACCGCCCCATGCAGTGCACGTCCCTACCCCTACTCCCCAGTTCCCCTCGACCACCCAACCCCCTACTTTTCCCCAGTTGACCGGCCTCCGCCCCATGCAAACCCCCACTACCAGCAACCGACCCCATCAGCCTCCACTGCCCAGCCACCGTCTGCACCCTCCCTACCGCTTTCCCCTGACCCGAGCCACCGACCGAGCCTCCTCAACCACCTACCTTAACTAACCTCCACCGCAACCTCCCACTGCCACCCACGCCATGACCACAGCCTGCACCGCCTCCGCCCCATGCAACCACGGCTACCACGCATGGCCCGCACCCACTGTTCCACCGGCCGCCCCCTGCAGCCACGTCCGGACCCTCCACAGACCACACCCACTACCCTACCACCAGCCCGTTTCCCCCACTCTTGCTCTTTAATTGTATACAGTTTTTTTAAAAAGAAAATAAAAATAAAAATAAAAATAAAGCAGTGTGTTATGATATGAATATTAATACGTAAAGGAGTCCACTGTTGTTTGGAAAAGCTAGATAGTTTATACGGCAGTTGTTATAAATTTAGGTACAGAACTGTTGTATAAACTTTGTTTCACTATTTTGGTAGTGGGTTCTGACTTTGTTTTAGAATTTTTGTTTTGTTTTACGTAATAGTTATGAATATACAATAGTTTTAGCCGTATATATATTTTAGAAGCAGTGCAAGTGTTTTAATAAACTTTGCTACGTTTATTCCAGCTCCCGCTATTGATCGGGAAACATAGGCTATTTCCACCCCGCTTGTCGAATCTATTTTTCTCCGTTGATCGGTATGGTTATATATGCATATTAAATCGATATATATTGCAATAAACAAATTTTTGATAAATTATTTTTTGATCGTTGTGTTCATTTTGCGTCGTGCTTGTTAGGGTCTATTTTATCTATTCGTCTTCGTGCTTCGCCATCATCTTCTTCAACCACGCAAGGTGAATATTTCATTCACGACTCAAATCTATTATGCTATGATAATCAAGTGATAAATTGTTGTTTATATTAATTTGGATGTTAAATTGTTGATTGTTAGAATTGTTGAAATAAAAATTGTAAATCGCTATGCAACTTAAATTTGAATATTGTTAGTTTACGACAAATAGTAGAGACGCTAAAATTGTTATGTGATGTTGAATTTGGTTGTTAACTTAAGTGAAATTTAATATGAAATTAATATTGATATAGGATGGTCAACAATTTAAAATGGATTATATATGTTGAACTTGACCCCTTTAAATGTTAAATAAATCGTCGCGTATAATTAGCGTTAACTACACTTTGAACCGTTGAATGTATGATGATGTAGTAATGTGATAATAGACACCAAGTGAAAACCATAATGCAATAATCTTTAATCCGCATGAAACGATAGTGTGGATTCTAGGAATAATTATATTAATTTGCATAAATAACAAATGTAAGTTAATACGATTATTTCGGGATTATTTAATAAATTGTTAAATTGTTATGTATGGTTGCTATTGCTTGTTTATTTACTTTGACACTATCCCAGTTATCACACTGCAAGTTGCCTTTGCTATGCTTTGTTTTATATTGAATTATATTGGGTTGAAATGATAAATACCTAATTAAACAACTTGGCCTAGGATAGAAAATATAAATAAGAAACCCGATTGGTCAACAAAACTACTTTCGAAATTGAAATATATTTTAAATTAAGGAATGAACTTAACAATTTGTTTGGAAATTTGGTAATGGTTTTAATGGATGTAATTGAAATAAATTTCACGGATTTAATTGAGAAATTTTTTATGGATTAGATTGAAGTAAAATTAATGGATTAATAAACCTATGTAATTAAATAAAAATGAATTGGCAAATATATTGAAATGAGATTTAGAAACAAGTAAGTTTTAGAATTTGATAACTTAAAAATTTATTAAATTTGTTAGGTTTAGATTAAAACTTGGTTTTAATTAAATAGATTTGGAACATGTTGTAAATTTTACTTGGAAATTTAGAAAATTTACTTAGGAGGAATACAAAAACTAACCAAAGTTTTATGGATATAACTTGGTGATTATTTAAACTTAAAATGATTTTAAATTTAACGAATTAATCAAATCAGGACATTGTAAATGGAAATGGACTTCTTAGTTTAGAAATTTAATTGAATTGGTAAAAAAAAATCAAATGAAGTTGGATAAGAAGGAATTTAGTTAATGAAAGTGATTAAATCGAATTTATGATAACAGTGGATGTAAACATGAAGTGAAATGAATAGAATTTGATTTAATAATTTAAACTAAGTTTAGCATTAAGTTGAATTCGTTGATTATGAACTAAATTTAATAAGCGACTTTTAGACCTTATTAAATGGAACTTGAATACTAAATTTTAACTCAAATGTTTGAATTAAAAATTGCATTCGAAAATATGTTTTAAAAATATCTAAAATAAATTGAATCGTGAAATGTCAAATTTTGGAAGTCAAATTTGCACCTTGACTTTTGGACTTTGATTTGTTTTAACGTTAATTTAACCGACCATCGGGTAATAAATACGTAGTTATTAAAGAGACCGGGATCGGGCATGGACATACTCTCTGTCGATACCGAAAACCACTTTAATAACTATTATGCGCGAAGTGTTGATCCAGAATGAAGTGGATGGTTTGGTGAACGCGTTGACTGAAGAAAGAGAACGATATTGGATGACCCCTGACATGACTAAAACAGGAGCCGCGTCGGGCCATTGAGGATCGCCACCTCTAGCGAACACGCTTCTTCGATACCATATCTATACTTTTGTGATTCGATTTGGGTGCACCCCTTGATTTAGGAGTGTTGTTTCGCAGTGTTGAGATAGTAGCTACTATGCTCAACATCAGTCCGGATCACGCAACTACTAGTATCCTAGTTGGTATCGCCTCATATACCTTGTCATACCGATTATCCTATTCGCGACCACTACGTTTTGTTTTGTGTTATACCTATGGGGTACCCTCTGATAACCACTAGTTTACGATGGGGTTTACGGTGCAGTATAGACTATGGCATTATAAAATGTGTTAAGGGGAATTATGGTAACGCCTTAACGCTATTTTAATATCGTACTTTACTGATTATGCATTATCTACATATCGTATTCTATTGTATATATAGATAGTTTATCGGATCCTTAGAGATGTTTTATTCATCTTTGAGTTATGAACTTTATTCCCTGCACTTGATTATCCTGTATAAGATTCTGAGTCCTGACTCGAGTGTTTCTTTTTGTATATGCTCGGGCCAGTCTGAAGCTATCTAGTTTGCTGATCAAGGTTGGTTGAAGATGCCGAAGACTTAGCATTTATCTTTATCAGTCTATTTTGATGTCCGCGTCTGTTGGGCATTTATGTATTTCCTTTCAGTCACCTTTTGTTTAGACATTGTTGTACTTTATGCAGTAGCTTCATGAACTGCTATTATGACGATGTATTTTCCGCTGCATTATTCTATGACTGTTCTGTGACTGTGATGTTGTATTGATTCTCATTTACATTTATGTATTTATAGTCCCATAAGGATTCGTGTTTTGTATTATTTAAGTTGACATGTGAGGATTATTGTCAATTTAAATGGTCCAAATATAGGGGTTGTCACAGTTGGTATCAGAGCTTTGGTTTCCCCAAAAACCTTAGTTTGGGATTATATAAACTCATTAGAGATAGGGTAGTAATACCCTAGAATGAGGAGAATCGATTCAATATCCCGATCCTTTAAAATTCAAACTTCTTTGATTCGTTCATTAGATTTTCTTCAAGCTGTATGATTTTCTATCCTTGGTTCTAAATCTCTTTCGGTATTTCAGGATGAGCACCGGAAGAAACAATAGGGGAGGAAGAGGTCGTGGTCCTGCCGGGGATGCACCTGCCGTCCCAGCTCCAGTCAAATTCACCACTCTTAGCAAGGAGTATACACAGCTAGGTGGTACTAAGTGTTCTGGATCCGAGGGCATTATCGAAGCCCAGCAATGGCTCAAAGGCTTAGAGAAGATATTTTCTGGATTGGAGATCACTGATGCTCAGAAACGTCAGCTTGCTGCGTGGCAACTTTAGGATGCCGCGCAAGATTGGTGGGAATCGGTTACTTCTCGTATCGAGGAGAACACCATCACTTGGGCCCAGTTTAGGTATAAATTTATTTGGATTTTGTAGTCTAAATTATTCTCTCGATCTTTAAAATGTTATTTGTCTAGTCTATCTTTGATTAGGGATACTTTCTCGGCTCAATGGATGCCCGCTGTTGGGAAAACCCAACTTTATAGAGCTTTTACAGATCTTAAGCAAGGCAGTATGACTTTCTCTGAGTACGAGAGGAAATTCAACGAACTGTCCAAGTATGGCCCGGGATTGATCGACACACCAGTTCTAAAGAACGAGAAGTTCATTATGGGAGCTAGACCAGAGTATTATGACTTGCTTACTGGACACACTCACTGCACCTTCACAGAGCTTGTTGAATATGCTCTTCGATATGAGGCAAAGCCTAGGGGACCCACTGCTAAGGCCCCTCCTACTCAGCCCTCTTCCAGCCAGCTCGGAAAGAGGAAGATGAACTTTGATCAACAAAAGAAAGCTTGGCAAAAGACTACAGGATTGGGATGTGCCCAGAAAAGCCCAATCGACCTTTCTAAGATCACTTGCTTCAAATGCAATAAGAAGAGCCATTATGCTAATAGCTGTCCATCCACCGGAGCTGCTATTCCACCACCTCCTCAGATGAGGAATGATTTATGCCATGTCTGCCTCCAGCCAGGTCACTTCAAGAGAGACTGCCCATTGAGGAAGAAAGGCACACCATCAGGAGTATATGCCGTCACCACTCCTGCACCACTTCCACCACCTGCTCAGGATGACCGAGGTACCTTACGAAGTACTTTTTCATTACGTGATTTACCTGTTAGGGTATTATTCGATACTGGTGCATCCCATAGCTTCATATCTATTGATCTTTGTGATAAGCTCAAATTAGAACCTACTCTTGCTACTACTTCCTTATGTGTCTCTAACCCTATTGGATGACTTGCCAACCTCAGTCGAATTTTTAAAGAGGTTGTGCTTTTGTATGGAAGATATCGATTCACTTGGGATTTTTATGTGCTTGGCTTCGTAGCATTTGACATTTTGTTGGGTGCTGATTGGTTAATAAAATTCGATGCTATTATTTCTTGCAAAGCCCGATCTGTTTCTCTAGTCAATGACAAGGTCTACCGCTTGTCATCGAATGCAAATCACCTCAGAAATATGCTGGATGCTTCATATTCTCTCTGGATGCTCACCCGGATGACCTTAGTACTACTCCTATTGTTCAGAAATTTCCCGATGTATTTGGAGAGGTCGACTCTCTACCGCCAAAGCGAGAGATCGATTTCCGCATTGACCTTAATCCCGGAGCTACTCCCGTAGTTCTCCCTCACAGAAATATGGCTCCTAAAGAAAAAGCTGAACTTAAAACCCAAATTGATGATCTATTTGCAAAGGGTTTGATCATGAGAAGTTGTTCTGAATGGGGCGCCGCAGTCGTCTTTGTCACCAAATCTGATGGATCTCTTTGCATGTGTATTGATTACCGGGAATTAAACAAACGCACTCTCAAGAACCGCTATCCGATGCCTCGCATCAATGATTTATTCGATCAGCTCCATGGAGCTAAGGTTTTCTCACAACTTGATCTAGCCACTGGGTTCCACCAACTCAGAGTAGCAGAAGATAGTATTCATAAGACAGCTTTCCGTACCGAGAATGGATTCTATGAATGGTTGGTTATGCCATTTGGTTTAACCAACGCACCTTCTTATTTCGTCGACTTAATGAATAGAGTCTTCCGTGATGTCCTTAACAAGTTTGTTCTTGTCTTCATTGATCATATTCTCGTCTTCTCCAAAGATGAGAAAGAGCATGAAACACATCTTGCTTATGTTCGGGGAACTCTCCAAAATCATCAGCTTAAAGCCAAGTTCTCGAAATGCCACTTCTGGCGAGACGAAGTACGATTCCTTGGCCATATTATTTCTGAAAATGGGATTTCGGTCGATCCAGCCAAGATCGCCGCAATCAATGTAAGTTCTATCCTATTCGTTATTTCTATTCTATCCATCTTATTCCTTTCTAATTTGAAAATTTATCTACAGGATTGGGAGACTCCCAAAACTCCTATTGATATCCGTAGTTTCTTGGGCCTAGCCGTTATTATCGCAGATTTATTGAGCGTTTTTCCCGGATTTCTGCCCCACTTACTGCTTTAACTCGGAAGGATGTCAAGTTTATTTGGAGTGAGAAGTGTGAATCAGCTTTTAATAAGTTGAAGCATAAGTTAACTTCAGCCCCAGTTCTTGCGGTAATTGACGGGAGTGAAGGATTAACTGTCTATACCGATGCTTGTCGAGAAGGTTTAGGCGTTGTCTTGATGCAGAATGGTAAGGTTGTTGCTTTTGCTAGTCGTCAGTTGAAGACCCATGAAGTAAACTATGAAACACATGATTTAGAGCTTCTTGCATTTGTATTCGCTTTGAAACTATGGAGGAGCCATCTTTTGGGGACAAAATTTGAATTATTCACAGATCATAAGTCCTTGCGGTATATTTTCTCTCAAAAGGATTTGAACCAGAGACAAGTCCGATGGCTCGAGTTCTTAGCTGCATATGATCTCGACATCAATTATACTCCTGGAAAAGCAAATGTAGTAGCTGACGCTTTAAGCCATAGCAAAGCTTTGTCATGTTGCAACCTTGTAGAAGGCATGCTATTTTACCTTGTTATCTCCCCATCTCTTATGGATCGCATCAAAGCTAAGCAATATGAGGACACCATGCTCTATCACATGAAGGAGTTAGTTCTTGGTAGAGTTGGAAATCCTGACAGTAAAGTTGGAGCACAGATAGATAGTAATGGAGTTCTGAAGATTGAAAACTGTATTTGTGTTCCAAATGTTGATGGATTGAGACAAGAAGTGCTTAGAGAGAACCATCAGTCATCACTTTCATTTCATCCTGGTGTCACCAAGATGTATCGAAATATGAAGCGTTTATATTGGTGGAGTGGGATGAAGAGAGATATTTCCATATATGTCAGTAGATGCACCACTTGCCAGTAAGTAAAGGCCGATCACCGGAAGACGGCAGGATTACTTCAACCCCTAGAGATTCCATGTTGGAAATGGGACCAGATTTCTATAGACTTCGTTGATGGATTACCGAGAACCAGAAAAGGTAACGAGAGTATATGGGTGATTGTTGATAGGTTGACAAAATCTGCTCACTTTATTCCTGTTAAGACCACTCGTACTGCTTCGAGTTTGGCCGAGATTTATATGAGAGAGATTGTCAGACTTCATGGAGTTCCATCTAGTATTGTATGCGATAGAGATCCCTTGTTCACTAGTAAATTCTGGAGGGCATTTCAGGACATCTTGGGCACTAAACTGAATCTGAGCACGGCTTATCATCCTCAAACATATGGCCAAACTGAGGGGGTAAATCAGATTTTGGAAGATCTGCTCCGAGCTTGCATTATTGATTTTGGTGGATCTTGGGAAGACCATCTCCATTTGGTTGAATTCACTTATAACAACAGTTATCAGGTAATCAAAAATTTTCAATTTGAATAAGTAAAATTGAATTGAAATTTAACTATCTTTATAATCAGGCGAGTGTCGATATGGCACCGTTCGAAGCTTTATATGGACGACCATGCAAATCGCCAGCTTGTTGGATTGAGCCTGGAGACCGATTAGTTCTTGGCCCGGATATGATTATGGAAGCATCCGAGAAGGTTAATGAGATCAGAAGGAAGATGAAAACCGCACAGGATAGGCAGAAGAGCTATGCAGATAGGCGTAGAAGAGAGTTAAAATTCCAGGTTGGAGATGAGGTCTTTCTTAAAGTATCACCTTTGAAGAATGTTATTCGATTTGGTCGTAGAGGGAAGCTCGCTCCTAGATTTGTAGGACCATTCACTATCACTGAGAGGATTGGTACACTAGCCTACAGAGTTGCGCTGCCGGAGAAATTTGAGGGCGTGCACAACGTATTCCATGTTTCACATCTTCGGAAGGTTGTACATGATCCATCCATGACCATTCCTATTGCTCAGTTAGATGAGGTTGATATTGAGCTGGATTTGACTATAGAGAGGAGACCACTTCGTATTGTTGATAGGGATACGAAGCAGCTCAGAAGGAAATCTGTAAGCCCAGTCAAAGTTCAATGGAGTCCCGATGATCGTGATTGTACTTGGGAAACCGAGGAGAGCATCCAGGATTCTAATCCAGAATTGTTGGTTGAAGGTAAATTCCATTCTATATTCTTTACCTTATTCGATAATCTATTCTATATCCATCGTATCTCTTTTATTTTTCTTCCACTCCTTCCTTTGTTCCTTTTCGGGGACGAAAAGTTTTGAGTAGGGGAGAATGTAACGAACCTGAAATTCAGACCCAGTTTCAAAATTTTAAAATCGCTTATTTATTATAGAAATTCAAATTTTCACAAACAATTTCTGTTGCTATCCAAACTTCACATTTGAAATGCGTCTAGATAGACATAGGCGTGCGCTAAATTTCGTTGAAAAATATTGAAGTAAATTATGCTCGTCGAATTTACATATTAGTTTAAATCTTATGTGTAAATTTCCTATCGTCCGAACTCAAATATTTTTCTCAATGTTGCATAAGAAAAATATTCTGAACTTGACGGCGCATTTCGTTTCGTCAAATTTCGCTTTTAATTGCTGGTTAAAATGTTCGCTCGTGCAAATGGTTAAACAAGAGTAACCACTTCTCAAACAGTGTCAAATCGTCAATATCTTCATACCGTTGTGTCCGTCTCGACGCGTTGATCAAAACGATATATTTATTTGTGTCAATCGGAGTTCGGCATTGCGAATTATACTTTTAACGTAGCGAAAACCGGTCCGTTACGCAGCACAAACCGGTACCCAACATTCCAACATTCAAAATTTTAGAGCCTTTCAGCTGCCTTGGGAACCCAAATAGCCACCATTTTGAAAAATCATCATTGTACTGACGTATGCACACTCTGAATCATGTGTATATATCTCCCTTCATTTACTACACTGTACACCAGCTCATTTCATTTATTGCTCTGCATCAGTTCACTTCACCTCAAAAGAAACTAGGTACGTAACTTTCTTCTCCTCTGCATATTTTCTCTCCTCTCTCCCTATTTTCTTTTATATTTTGCTGTACTTCCCAAAAACTAAACAAACCCAAAACTCTTTTCTTTTATATTTTTTTTGCTCTCTCCAGTACTAATGTGAAACCCACATCACTCTCCTCCCTTTCTCCTCTCTGCGTTTTTCTTTTTTTTTATTATTTCCAAACCCCCCAGTTCGCACGCCATCCACCGCAACCAACCCCCTACCGGCCTCCACCACAACCACCCCATGCCCACACGTCCCCCTCCTATCGGCCTCCACGCGTCCACAGCCACCGCCCCATGCAGTGCACGTCCCTACACCTGCTCCCCAGTTCCCCTCGACCACCCAACCCCGTACTTTTCCCCAGTTGACCGGCCTCCGCCCCATGTAAACCCCCACTACCAGCAACCGACCCCATCAGCCTCCACTGCCCAGCCACCGTCTGCACCCTCCCTACCGCTTTCCCCTGACCCGAGCCACCGGCCGAGCTTCCTCAACCACCTACCTTAACTAACCTCCACCGCAACCACCCACTGCCACCCACGCCATGACCACAGCTTGCACCGCCTCCGCCTCTGCCCCAAGCAACCACGGCTACCACGCATGGCCTGCGCCCACTGTTCCACCGGTCGCCCCCCTGCAGCCACGTCCGGACCCTCCACAGACCACACCCACTACCCTACCACCAGCCCGTTTCCCCCACTCTTGCTCTTTAATTGTATACAGTTTTTTTAAAAAGAAAAAAATATAAAAATAAAGCAGTGTGTTATGATATGAATATTAATACGTAAAGGAGTCCACTGTTGTTTGGAAAAGCTAGATAGTTTATAGGGCAGTTGTTATAAATTTGGGTACAGAACTGTTGTATAAACTTTGTTTCACAATTTTGGTAGTGGGTTCTGACTTTGTTTTAGAATTTTGTTTTGTTTTACGTGATAGTTATAAATATACAGTAGTTTTAGCAGTATATATATTTTAGAAGCAGTGCAAGTGTTTTAATAAACTTTGCTGCGTTTATTCCAGCTTCCGCTATTGATCCGGAAACATAGGCTATTTCCACCCCGCTTGTCGAATCTATTTTTCTCCGTTGAGCGGTATGGTTATATATGCATATTCAATCGATATATATTGCAAATAAAAAAATTTTGATAAATTATTTGTTGATCGTCGTGTTCATGCGTCGTGCTTGTTAGGGTCTATTTTATCTATTCGTCTTCGTGCTTCGCCATCATCTTCTTCAACCACGCAAGGTGAATATTTCATTCACGACTCAAATCTATTATGCTATGATAATCAAGTGATAAATTGTTGTTTATATTAATTTGGATGTTAAATTGTTGATTGTTAGAATTGTTGAAATAAAAATTGTAAATCGCTATGCAAGTTAAATTTGAATATTGTTAGTTTACGACAAATAGTAGAGACACTAAATTTGTTATGTGATGTTGAATTTGGTTGTTAACTTAAGTGAAATTTAATATGAAATTAATATTGATATAGGATAGTCAACAATTTAAAATGGATTATATATGTTGAACTTGACCCCTTTAAATGTTAAATAAATCGTCGCGTATAAATAGCGTTAACTACACTTTGAACCGTTGAATGTATGATGATGTAGTAATGTGATAATAGACACCAAGTGAAAACCATAATGTAATAATTTTTAATCTGCTGAAACGATAGTGTGGATTCTAGGAATAATTATATTAATTTGCATAAATAACAAATGTAAGTTAATACGATTGTTTCGGGATTATTTAATAAATTGTTAAATTGTTATGTATGGTTGCTATTGCTTGTTTATTTACTTTGACACCATCCCAGTTATCACACTGCAAGTTCCCTTTGCTATGCTTTGTTTTATATTGAATAATATTGGGTTGAAATGATAAATACCTAATTAAACAACTTGGCCTAGGATAGAAAATAAAAATAAGAAACCCGATTGGTCAAAAAAACTATTTTCGAAATTGAAATATATTTTAAATTAAGGAATGAACTTAACAATTTCGTTTGGAAATTTGGTAACGGTTTTAATGGATGTAATTGAAATAAATTTCATGGATTTAATTGAGAAAATTTTTATGGATTAGATTGAAGTAAAATTAATGGATTAAATTGAAACGGATTAATAAACCTATGTAATTAAATAAAAATGAATTGGCAAATTTATTGAAATGAGATTTAGAAACAAGTAAGTTTTAGAATTTGATAACTTAAAAATTTATTAAATTTGTTAGGTTTAGATTAAAACTCGGTTTTAATTAAATAGATTTGGAACATGTTGTAAATTTTACTTGAAAATTTAGAAAATTTGACTTAGGAGGAATACAAAAACTAACCAAAGTTTTATGGATATAACTTGGTGATTATTTAAACTTAAAATGATTTTAAATTTAACGAATTTATCAAATCAGGACATTGTAAATGGAAATGGACTTCTTGGTTTAGAAATTTAATTGAATTGGTAAAAAAAAAATCAAATGAAGTTGGATAAAAAGGAATTTAGTTAATGAAAGTGATTAAATCGAATTTATGATAACAGTGGATGTAAACATGAAGTGAAATGAATAGAATTTGATTTAATAATTTAAACTAAGTTTAGCATTAAGTTGAATTCGTTGATTATGAACTAAATTTAATAAGCGACTTTTAGACCTTATTAAATCGAACTTGAATACTAAATTTTAACTCAAATGTTTGAATTAAAAATTGCATTCGAAAATATGTTTTAAAAATATCTAAAATAAATTGAATCGTGAAATGTCAAATTTTGGAAGTCAAATTTGCACCTTGACTTTTGGACATTGATTTGTTTTAACGTTAATTTAACCGACCATCGGGTAATAAATACGTAGTTATTAAAGAGACCGGGATCGGGCATGGACATACTCTCTGTCGATACCGAAAACCACTTTAATAACTATTATGCGTGAAGTGTTGATCCAGAATGAAGTAGATGGTTTGGTGATCGCGTTGACTGAAGAAAGAGAACGATATTGGATGACCCCTAACATGACTAAAACAGGAGCCGCGCCGGGCCATTGAGGATCGCCGCGTCTAGCGGACATGCTTCTTCGATGCCATATCTATTACTTTTGTGATTCGATTTGGGTGCACCCCTTGATTTGGCAGTGTTGTTTCGCAGTGTTGAGATAGTAGCTACTATGCTCAACATCAGTCCGGATCACGCAACTACTAGTATCTTAGTTGGTATCGCCTCATGTACCTTGTCATACCGATTATCCTATTCGCGACCACTACGTTTTGTTTTGTGTTATGCCTATGGGGTACCCTCTGATAACCACTAGTTTACGGTGGGGTTTACGGTGCTGTATAGACTATGGCATTATAAAATGTGTTAAGGGGAATTATGGTAATGCCTTAACGCTATTTTAATATCGTACTTTACTGATTAGGCGTTATCCACATATCGTATTCTATTGTATATATAGATAGTTTATCGGATCCTTAGAGATGTTTTATTCATCTTTGAGTTATGAACTTTATTCCCTGCACTTTATTATCCTGTATAAGATTTTGATTCCTGACTCGAGTGCTTCTTTTTGTATATGCTCAGTCAGTCAGAAGCTATCCAGTTTGTTGATCAAGTTTGGTTGAAGATGCTGAAGACTTAGCATTTATCTTTATCAGTCTATTTTGATGTCCATGTCTGTTGGGCATTTATGTATTTCCTTTCAGTCACCTTTTGTTTAAACATTGTTGTATTTTATGTAGTAGCTTCATGAACTGCTATTATGACGATGTATTTTCCGCTGCATTATTCTGTGACTGTTCTGTGACTGTGATGTTGTACTGATTCTCATTTACATTTATGTATTTATAATCCCATAATGATTCGTGTTTTGTATTATTTAAGTTGACATGTGAGGATTATTGTCAATTTAAATGGTCCAAATATACGGGTTGCTACAGTTCGTAATAGAACTTAGAGCTCATTAGAGGTCGAGAGACATACTCCAAATTGTTCAACGTGATAAAGCAATTTATCACCGTCGAAGAGAGTTGATTGACAGGGTAGATAATTGAAACATAATATCATTCCCGTTCACAAAGGGACTCATCCAAATGGTCTTGAGAAACAGATTGGATAATTTGGAAATAATTCCATAATTGACCCCAAGTGCAAGTGGAAGATTGATAGATTTAGGTATATGACCCTGGTGCGATTATGTAATTTGTTACATATATCTAACTCGTTGAACAATCTTATTCATAGTAAAGGTGTTTCTTTTCAATATATACTTGATATGTGGTTATATTGATTAATTAATTTATTAAAAGTATATTTAATAGAAAATCCATAAATGGCATATTTTGTGATAGTAGTTACAAAGTATTGTAACCGTGAGTAATTCATCACAATAAAACAAATATACCATTTTAAATGTCCTAGTCAAGATGCATCGAGACTGGAAATCGATGTATCTGTTGAGACTAGAGTATATAACGCTCTTCAAATATTGGGCAATGTATTACTCATGACTATCGAGGGCACCAAGGGGTTACATACTTATAGTTACTGGATAACTTTGGACTGACTCACTCAATAGTTTTCTGTTAGTTAATATAACTAAGATCAATCAGAAAATATCGATGTCACCGATTTACACAGTTCTCTCGACTTGGGAATACTGTGGATCTTCAATATGAAAGCTCCGCTTTGATTATATTCAAGTCATGGCATTACGTTCCATCGAGTGACTATAGTTGGATCGAGTGGAAGTATTGCAAGTGAAGCACTATTTAGGAGAGCATTCATCTCCTCGGTTATATGGGGTTAGTACCGTGGTTGGCGCAGCGGATTAATCGAAACAAACTTCAATCGGTGAAATGTAACAATCGGTGAGTTGAAGATACCAAAATGCCCAAGTTCGTTGATCCAAAGATACCGAACTCTAGCTATCTCAAACACGTTGATAGCGCACTATACCGTGTTTAAAGATCTACGATTCTTCGCACGTTGATCTAGCGCACTAGATACCGTGAATCGGCTTCTACGATCGTTGAATCGAGCGCACTCGATTAACCGAAAGAGGAGATAGGAGATTACACTCAACTACCAATTGGTATGAAAGCACAAAGCTAACAAAAGAGAATTTTATTCAAAAATCAACAACCCAAAAATATACAACACACCCTCTATTTATAGCTTGACACAACCGGCCCCTTTAGCCCGTTGCCGACTCATAAGCTCCGACACATCATGAGTCGTTACCGACTTAGCACACTACATACCTGTGTACATCATACGACTCATCGATATACGACTCAAAGCTAACGACTCAAGACTTACAACATACAACAGTACACGACTCATTACAACAAACGACTGAACAAGCCACTACATCCCACAACGACTCAACCGACTCATTACATACCGACTCATCAATTGACCCTGTATGGCCGACCTAACGAGGTACGACTTAACACATCACCAACTCATGTATACACATGACCGACACACTTAGGTCGTATGCGACCTAACGACCTACGATTCAAAGAAACACGGCTTAACTCCTTGCCGACTCAACAACATACTGCTTAACTCCTTGCCGACTTAACATCCACGCGGCTTACCCTTCACCGACTTATCTTAGGTCGTAGCCGACCTAAACCTTGCTTTCCAATTCATACTGCTATCTTGTTATCCCGTGTATTCCTTCTGTAGCCTTAGACCGTATACGACCTAAAGGCCCTGAACGACTTAAGCTTGTGATGGGTCGGAAAAGACTTAGGTCTTCTTCCTTAACTCGCATATCTTCCCTACATGCCTTCTTAGGTCGGAAACAACCTATAGCCACCATCATAAGTCGTGAACGACTTATCTTAACTCGTAGGCTTTTCCCCCGTGATTCTTTAAGTCAGAAACGACTTATAAGTACCGTCCTAGATCGTGAATGACTCATCGTTTTGGCCTGATCTGCATCATCCTCCCCTGGTTAAGAAAAATTCGTCCTCGAATTTGCAACCTCTTCCACAACAATCTCACCTCCATGATACGGAACTAAATGTTTGACGTTGAAAACATCAGAAGTATAAACATCATCTGGTAACTTTAATCGATATGCATTCTTATTGATTTTCTTCAAAACTTCAACTGGACCAATTTTCCGTGCTTTCAATTTATTGTATGTTCCTACCGGAAAACGGTCTTTTGTCAACACTGCATAAACCAAATCGCCTTCGTTAAATTCAACATTTCGTCGCTTCAAATCTGCAGTCTTCTTATATTTCTCATTCGACTTCTCCAATCGTTCCTGAACGATCCTGTGGCACTCCGTTAAACCTTCAACAAAATCAGCAGCTCGTTTAACTGTCTCTTTCGATTGAGGTACCACTGCTAAGTCCAACGGTCCCCTGGGTAAATTTGAATATACGATCTGAAATGGACTGAATCCCGTGCTACGATTCACTGCATGATTATGGGCAAACTCAGCTTGGCATAATTTCATGTCCCAACTTCTCAAATTATCCTGTACAAGGCATCGCAACAAATTTCCCAATGACCTGTTAACAACTTCCGTCTGTCCGTCTGTTTGTGGATGATAAGCGCTGCTAAATTTCAGTTTCGTTCCCACCATCTTCCACAAACTCAACCAAAAGTGACTCAGAAAACGAGTATCTCTATCCGACACAATAGACTCTGGCAATCCATGAAGTCGATAGATCTCCTTGAAAAATAACTGTGCTACTCGAACTGCATCCGCTGTCTTCTTGCAGGCAATAAAATGTGCCATCTTCGAAAACCTGTCCACCACTACAAATATAGAATCATTTCCCCTTTGAGTTCTAGGCAAACCCAAAACGAAATCCATGCTAATATCAACCCATGGCTTAGACGGTACTGGTAATGGCATATACAACCCTGCATTCGTTGCCGTTCCCTTTGACACCTGGCAAATATGGCATCTCTCCACGAATCTTTCAACCTCTTTTCTCATCGATGGCCAAAAGTAAGACTGTGAAATCAATTGCAAAGTACGATCACGGCCCACATGCCCTTCCTCGTGTAACTCCTTGACAATTTTCAATCTCAAGCTACAGTCCGGTATACATAAACGATTCCCCTTAAACAGAAAACCATCAACTATCATAAATTCATCGGTACTCCCATCCTTCACTTTTTCAACATATTTCACAAAGTAAGGATCTTCATTAATCATCTCTGGCAGTAATTCAAACCCCGTCACTTCAAGTTTCATTGTCATTAATAAATGACTCCTCCTACTCAAAGCATCAGCTACCCGATTTGTCACCCCTGATTTGTGCTTAACGACAAAAGTAAACTGTTGTAAATATGCAATCCATGATGCATGTCTTGCTGAAATTTTATCCTGCCCCTGTAAATGCTTCAAAGCTTCATGATCAGTGTAAAGAACAAATTCCTTCTGAAATAGATAATGTCTCCAATGCTTAACAGCTTGTACAACAGCATAAAATTCAACATCATATGTACTGTATCTCATCTTTGGCCCTGATAACTTTTCACTGAAATATGCAATAGGTCTTCCCTGCTAACTCAACACTCCTCCAATCCCAACCTTTGATGCATCAGTATGTAGTTCAAACAATAACTGAAAATTAGGTAGAACAAGAATTGGTGCAGACGTCAACAATTCCTTGATCTTCTCAAAGGCAACCCCCGCTTCTTCTGACCATACAAATTGTTTACCTTTCATGCAATCAGTAACTGGAGCCATCACGCTACTGAAGTGTGGTATGAATCTTCGGTAGAATGATGCTAACCCATGAAAACTTCTCACTTCTGTAATTGTCTTTGGCTGAGGCCAATTCCTGACTGCCTCAACTTTACTCTGGTCAACTTGAATACCTTCCCCTGAAACAACATAACCCAGGAATAAAACACTGTGCGTCATAAACACACATTTCTTCGTAGCAGCATAAAATTGTTCTTCACGAAGAATAATCAATACTTCCCTCAAATGTAGAACATGCTCCTCCATGCTTCTGCTGTAAATCAGAATATCATCGAAATAAACCACAACGAACTTCCCAATAAATGGTCTAAAGATTTGATTCATCACCCGCATGAATGTACTAGGTGCATTTGACAAACCAAATGGCATAACCAACCATTCGTACAACCCCTCTCTCGTCTTGAAAGCTGTCTTCCATTCGTCTCCAGGTCTAATCCGAATCTGATGATAACCACTCTTCAAGTCAATCTTCGAAAATATAGTTGCCCCACTCAACTGATCCAGTAAGTCATCCAACCTTGGCATAGGAAATCTATAACGAACAGTAATCTTGTTCAAAGCTCGACTGTCAGTACACATCCTCCAAGTTCCATCCTTCTTCGGTACCAACAATGCTGGCACTGCACAAGGACTCAAACTTTCCTGAACACGTCCCTGTTCGAACAACTCTTCCACCTGCCTTCGTAACTCCTCATGTTCCTTCGGACTCATTCGGTAGTGTGGTCGATGTGGTAACACTGCTCCCGGCACAAGATCAATCTGATGTTGAATGTCTCTAAGTGGCGGTAACTCCTTAGGCAACTCCTCTAGAAAGACATCTTCGAATTCTTTCAAAATTGGCTTTGCTTCATATGGAATCTCAACTTCTTCACTACTCTCTCTCCCAATCAACAAAAATACTTCAGGCTCCTCTTCAACTTCCTTAACAAACTCTTTCAAAGTCAACAGAGTTTTTAATTCCTCAATCTCCTCTAGCTTGCTCTCCTTCTGCTGTTGCTTCTTAGGAACCAAAGTGATTTTCGTACCCTCGAACATGAAACTGTAACTATTGGCACGACCATCATGTTGAACTGCTCTATCGAATTGCCACGGTCTGCCCAACAACAGATGACAAACATCCATATCCACAACATCACACCAAATTTCATCTTTGTATTTCTTCCCAATAGAAAAATTAACACAAGCTCTTCGACACACTTTCACTTCACCACCCTTCCTTAACCATGCTAGCTTGTACGGTTTAGGATGCTTCTCAGTCTTCAAGTTCAACTTCCTCACTGCTTCTGTAGAAATAATATTATCACAACTCCCAGTATCAATAACGAACTTGCAAACTTTTCCCAAAATAGTGCATGTCGACTGAAAAATATTGCTTCTCAACCAACTACAATCCTCCTCTTGCTTTGGTGTCAAACAACTTCTCCTCATCATAAGATTACAACCTTCATCTCCAAACAATTCTTCTTCCTCCTCAACATAAGGTGTATTTGAACATTCTGCCTCCTCACCATCATCCTCCTCAACTTCTGCAACCATGGTTCTCTTCTTCGGCTTCGGACATTCGTTGCTTTTGTGACCCAACTCCTGACAATTATAACACTTGAACCCACTGCTAACCTTCGCCTTCTCAGCCTCCTTCACCACTGGCTTTGAAACAGGTTTAGGAACATTAGAACTTCCACCAACACCCCTTGCTTGATTATTGGAATTAGTAAACACACCACCTCCACGCCTTCCTTGTTTCTCCCAAGCCAACGCTTTCTGATGTGCCTCTGCAACTGATCTAGGATCAAACATATTAACCATATCCTGGATCTGCATTCTCAATCCCCCAATGAATCTAGCAGTTAGCTGTTCTTCCGTTTCCATAATATCATTCCTGGCAATGAGTTGGTAAAATTCATCAGCATAATCACTAACAGACTTTGTCCCTTGCTTCAGATTATGCAACCTCTGGTACATAAGTGATTGGTAGTTGTAAGGTAAGAAAGTAGATCTCATCAACTTCTTCATCTTATCCCACGATTCTATCTTTGACTTCCCCATTCTCTCCCTGGTTAGTTTAGTTTGCTGCCACCACGCCAAAGCTCTCCCCCTCAACCTAGTAGCAACCAACTTCACCCTTCTATGCTCAGGAACCTCCTTGAAATCAAAGATCTCTTCAACATTAGAAATCCAATCGAGAAATTCTTCTGCAATCATTCCGCCTTTAAACTCCGGAATTTCCATCTTCATACCCGATTCCCATCGACGATCATCTTCAACATCCCGATTAGAATTTTGAACTTGGTCTCGATCTCGATAATGAATACTAGCTCTATCACCTTCTTCAACAAAATCAAAAGTACGTCTACATCGATCTCGACCATTATCATCCCTTCGCTCATGCATGCTTCTTTGACTATGTCTCTCTTCATCTCTATATGCTTCATTGTCAAATTCACGTTGACTTCTCCTCTCTTCATGTGCATAGTCATGATGATCTCTTCGTGATGATATTGATGTTTCTCTTCTATCTCTACATGAATGTGGTGATACCCTCCTCGCTTCCGTAACCGATGGCGAAACTCGGTTTCCTCCATGGTTCGAGTTTGGTGATCTCCTCCTTTGATTCAAATCATTCATCAATTTCTCCAATTTTCCAATGCCTTCATCAAATTTTTCATTAATACGTTGTTTCATAAGCTCGGCTTCTTCTCTACGATACAAAGCTTCAACGTTTTGATGACGATTAGCTCTCCTTGGTGGCATGATTGAAAAACTTCTCAAACTTCAACAATTCAAACACAAAAATTCAAGCTTCAACAAAAGAACAAGTCACGGCTCAACACTTAACTCTTCAAGGCTTTAGCTCGGCAATGGTTTTACACGGCTCCACACTTCAAATCTTGGCGCGCAAAACTCCAAGACAAAATCCAAACAATATCCAACTCCTCGATCCAAAATGAAATGGATCAAACACTCCAAACTTGATGCAACTTCAATATGAACACGATGAACAACTTCAAACTTCAAAAACTTGGCTCCAAGAATCAACTTAGCTATGATTGGCTAAGTATGGCTCTGATACCAAAAACTGGCACAACGGATTAATCGAAACAAACTTCAATCGGTGAAATGTAACAATCGGTGAGTTGAAGATACCAAAATGCCCAAGTTCGTTGATCCAAAGATACCGAACTCTAGCTATCTCAAACACGTTGATAGCGCACTATACCGTGTTTAAAGATCCACGATTCTTCGCACGTTGATCTAGCGCACTAGATACCGTGAATCGGCTTCTACGATCGTTGAATCGAGCGCACTCGATTAACCGAAAGAGGAGATAGGAGATTACACTCAACTACCAATTGGTATGAAAGCACAAAGCTAACAAAAGAGAATTTTATTCAAAAATCAACAACCCAAAAATATACAACACACCCTCTATTTATAGCTTGACACAACCGGCCCCTTTAGCCCGTTGCCGACTCATAAGCTCCGACACATCATGAGTCATTACCGACTTAGCACACTACATACCTGTGTACATCATACGACTCATCGATATACGACTCAAAGCTAACGACTCAAGACTTACAACATACAACAGTACACGACTCATTACAACAAACGACTGAACAAGCCACTACATCCCACAACGACTCAACCGACTCATTACATACCGACTCATCAATTGACCCTGTATGGCCGACCTAACGAGGTACGACTTAACACATCACCAACTCATGTATACACATGACCGACACACTTAGGTCGTATGCGACCTAACGACCTACGATTCAAAGAAACACGGCTTAACTCCTTGCCGACTCAACAACATACTGCTTAACTCCTTGCCGACTTAACATCCACGCGGCTTACCCTTCACCGACTTATCTTAGGTCGTAGCCGACCTAAACCTTGCTTTCCAATTTGTACTGCTATCTTGTTATCCCGTGATATTCCTTCTGTAGCCTTAGACCGTATACGACCTAAAGGCCCTGAACGACTTAAGCTTGTGATGGATCGGAAAAGACTTAGGTCTTCTTCCTTAACTCGCATATCTTCCCCACATGCCTTCTTAGGTCGGAAACAACCTATAGCCACCATCATAAGTCGTGAACGACTTATCTTAACTCGTAGGCTTTTCCCCCGTGATTCTTTAAGTCGGAAACGACTTATAAGTACCGTCCTAGATCGTGAATGACTCATCGTTTTGGCCTGATCTGCATCAGTGGTCAACTCAAGTCAACTCAAAGTCAAAATCTCTGGCTAGAACATTTTGTTCATAATAATTATTATTATTGAACTGGGACTTTGTGTTTGAACTATAAAGTTGAATATGGACGATATTGGAATTTTGACCATTACCCAATTTCATAAGTCCTAATATGATATAGTTTTGATGAAGAGAATTGGTGTAAATAATTGTCATTATCAGGCACCACTTATAATAAGTAAAATGTGATTCTACCGAAAAGACCAGTAAGTGTTGAATTCTGCTAAACTTTCAAACTTTCTGCTAAGTGACGTGTGAACATTAATATTTGAATCGTTCAATATTAATCACTGACTGAACTCACATCTTTGAGTCACACAACCGTATTTGTGATTTCTACGAAAACCATACAATATAATTAGTTGGTAAAATGTTGTAAACTGTTTAAATTAATTAATATTTATGAAATATTAATTATTGTTAATTTATTCGATGTTTTGTATATTGTTGGTATTATTTTAATGCATATATTAATGTTATATTTGCATATACCAATATGCGATATCGGTAAAATTTTAAACTTGGTTTGAATAATAAAATATTTACATAAAAGTTATTTTCTTTTATTTGGAAAAGTTGCATATTTGGAATGTGCTTGGATCTGCAATATAATGGCAAGAGGTGGAATCAATTTATAAGATTGATTGAAAATTATCAAGAGTAAATAAATGTGGAAATTCTATAGGAGAATAGAAAAAGGTTCCTTTAATTCTATTAAAAACAAAACCTCCTCCTTTTTTAAAGTACGGAGAATAGAACGCGACTTTTTATTTTTGCTCTCTTTTTCTTCATCTTCTCTGTCATTTATCCATGGCTGAAACTTCTTCCAAAAGAAGAAAACATCAAAATATATTCAAATCAACGTTAAACTAAAATAAAAAGGGTGGTTCATTCTTCTCTTGCAAACGGGGATGGTGATTTTTGAAATCTAAGGAAAAGTCACAAATTAAGGTTCGATGAAGGGCAAGGTTTATCGAATCTACAGAGTGATCAATCTGATCTTGGTATCCTTCTATCATTCAAGATGTTTCTACATGCTTCATCCTAAGGTAATTATATGTGCGTATTAATCGATATTTACACGTTTATTGTATTATTATCTTGATCTATTTTTTGTTTATCATTTCCTTTTAATGTATGTTTATGATAAATCCACATGTCTTGAATCTCATATTACTTCTTACAAATTGTCATCATTCTTATGTTATCTAGGCCTGTAATTTCTTATCACCAATTTACACATGCCTACCTTGTTCAAATTTCTTTTATTTATTGTCGATAGTTATGAAATTAAAAATTGACTTTGAATGGGATTTATGAATACTGTAAGATAACCTTTACCTATTCAAATGCTAATGGATTATACATAAATATATAATATGTTAGTGTGTGTGAGTGTTAAGTTATTTACTATTCCTTGAGTCTGATTTTAATAACATATGTTAAATTTTTGTACAAATGTTACAATCCTTCTTAAAACAAAAGTGGATACCTTTATTTAATATTAATTAATGGACTTTAGTGCAAATTTTAATTATTTGTTGTTTTCTATATTTAAGTTTTGTGTAAAGTTTGATGTATTGTTTCATTCCAAAATTACAAATTTAATGAAAACTTTTAACTTTAAAACTAAAAACCTGTTGTACAAATGTGTATACAGATACACCATATGCTACATTGTTTGAAAATATATGCTTTTAGATTGAAATTATTTAATTTTAATTATCAGTTGTATGTAGTATAAATGTTTTGTATAATCCAAATTTGTACAAAGATAATGAGCAATAATGTAACCTTTTTTGTTAAATCTCAATTGGATTTTTTTATGTTAATGTTAATTTAGGATTTCAAATTATTTGAAACAACCAATGGGTTTTCATTTTGTATGTATATGTATACGTAATTATTATGCATGTATGCATCCATAATTATTATGAATATATGCATATATTTCATTAAAAAAACTTAGACAACAAAGGCATGTGTAGATTTGGTTGTCAAGCAATCAATGTCACTTAATGTATTAATTGTTACAGCTAAATGGTGAAATAAACAATAAGTTTCCCTCTTTTCATATTCTACCATATTCATGTGCAGATTTTCTTTATAAGCAACTAATGTCATTTAATATATTATTGTCATAGTTAAATGTTGAAAGAAATGATGTGTTTCTCTCTTTTCATATTCTGTCATATATTCTCTTTATTAACTGAATATAGTAACAGAGGGAAACAAATAATTTCCTTCTCTTAATTTATTTTTACATGTTTCATTTATACATATGTACACCACTTGTACACCGCACTTATGCTTGACATAAATGAATGTATTTGATACATTCATCATATCACATACATTTGTAGATTTAAAGTTCCTAAAATTACCATATTGAATAAAAAAAACTATGATTTTATTTAAAAGAAAATTTAGATAAGATCTAAATGCATTTAGACCTTATAGGCTCGTTAATGATCCAAAATGGTAAAACTTTTAAAATTCATCCATTTCTTCTACTGTAGGCTGACCTAGTTCTAACAAATTACATAATTGACTTCTACAAATGTATAACTCCTGAATTCATACGTCTCGAGAAAGGGTGTTAAGCTAAGAGAAGTTGCGTTCTCCGCATCAAATAGATAATATGTTCATAGAGATCAATTTATGTAACTAGAAAATGCAACGTTAGACTTTCACCCATACAAGTTGTCCAGGAACAAGACAAATCGAAGGCTCGCTCCTACGACATCCTGTCGGAAGTTACCCTTACGATTAGTAGCGATTTTTCCTTGCATTGGATATTTCTTAACGAAGAGGCTACCGCTACTATATGTATATTGGGAGTTTTTCCCCAAATGATCAACAAGCGGTTCTTTATTACGAAAGTCCCAAGTATCATATCCATGTCTTCACTTCGAATATATAAATTGGTTCGAAGTAGTCTTCGGATAGGAATTATTCATATCTGACCCCAGTTCCTTCGGTCCAATCATCAATAAAAAGATGTTCTGTGAATAGGGAATCATTCTTAATTTGATTAAGTTCTTTCTAACAAAATCTCCTTTAGGGATATATAAACTTTAAAACACATCTTTCTAGTATATACGGAATCACTAAACCTCTATTATCAAATCCTTTGATTTATTAAAACCTTTTTAAACTTGGAATAGATTGAAATTGTTTCATTTTTTTAACTTAGGAAAACATTTCCAAATATTTTCATTTAAATCTTAATGAAGATTTCTTAATTCAAAACTCAAAATTTTGTTTGCTTAAAACCATGTTATCCAGGATGCTAATCCAAAACCAGTTAATATTAAGTGGGAAGAATATATAGAAATCATCTAATTCTACTCAATATTAGTTCCGGTATTCAACAAATACTATGGGCAGAATAACGGTGAAATCACCTTTTAAATTCCATAAATAGTATGAGTTCCCTCTGCGGGATTTAACACTGAGTATAAGAAGATCATCTCTGCAAAATCAAAGCTGTAATTAATTAAATTTTTGAAAAATTTAATCTTTTTATACATAACTCGTTTCCGACATTTCGACCTTATCTATCACTCGCCCATGGAAAAAGCCAGGTGAGCCAAGGTACTGGTTGCTCCTGAACAACTCCTTTGTTTAAGCACCTCACATCTAGATCTCATGAATAGAAAATTCCAGTCTACACGACGACTTTTAAAGCCAAGATTAAACCATTAAATATCTAATAACTTTTCTTTAAATCGTTTTTTAAATTCTTTTAAATAAGCTATGAAAACCTCCAAATCATTATTAAAACACTTAATTATTCATTTGAAAACATATTATAAATGATTTGAAAAAGAATTGTTAAGTTTGAAACTATATTTCAAAGGTTATAGAAAATTGTTGCGGTAAGTGCTGCAAAAAGTGCTTTTTAAGCTACATTGGTCAGAACGAATTTTCTACTATTGGAAATTCATTTTTATACACTTTTAAAACATTTTAAAAGGTTTTTATAATTTATTTCTATTTTAAATAATTTTAAAATATCATTTTGAAATAAATCCAGTTTTAGATTCTGAATTGTAAAACCATGATTTTTTCCAAAAATTTGTTTTAGTCATAATTCAAAATCTACCCGTCGAAATCTCAATTTTCTTTATTTGTTGGAAAAATATAGATATAATAATTTATAAAGTTCCTATCGCGAAGAATTTCGATCTAAATTCCATTCTATATGCTCATCCGGCGTTTATGGCACAAAATCGTGAGTTGACGTTACATGACACGGTTATTTTTGACTAAAATTTTCAATTAATTTTCATACTTCGACAAAATACTTTCAAATATTTGTAAAACAATTCAAACTCATTTTAAAACCTTTTTAAAGAGGTTTAACTTTCCATATACACCATTTCATTAAAACAGAGGAATGTGATTTTCTTTGTGCTTATCGACATGTATTTCCGTGACTTGCATATATATTCAACAACAACATCAAACAATCAAACTTGATGATCAAAGATTATTAAATATCCATTGCAAACATCATATCATCATCCAAGAATATAATATAAGTAAGTGTTTCTTAGCTTGGATTCGAACGATCTGACTTTTAATTGGTTATAGCTCTGGCACCGTCGCACTGGAGCTTATAGAATCGATACTAAGTCCCCTAGATGTGAACGACCAAGCTTGGAAGAGGTGGAAGGGCTCGTCCATGGTGGTGGTGGGTTGTGGCCATGGGCTTGAGTGGTGACGGGGGTGATTTAAACTAGTTTTAAAGTAGAATGATATTATAAACTATTGTATATATTTTTCTCTTTTATTCTCAACATTTTCCCCTAACTTTTCTATATTTTTTATGAAAAAGAATCCATTAGAGTGGCCATTAGAGCTTGAAAATAAGAGGAAGAAGTAGAAAATGGCATAGGAATTTCTGAAAGGGGGTAGTGTATTTATAGGAAAAGAAGAGAGCAAAAATATCTATGCATACATAATCATCTTCATCACCATCACGTACAACATCATCATCACTTCCTCCCCCTTAATGCACAGCTACAACCCTCTCTCCTATGTCCCATCACTTCCATCGTTAAGGGTTTGCATATGTTGACTTTTGTATGCTTAAGAGGTAAGGAAACTTAAAATATCTTATATATTTTTATATCATATTTATATACTTAAATATATTTATATACGTATATTTATATGAATGTTAGGATATATGTGTATGTTGTATATGTGTACATGAGGAAAAAACAAGATTGAAATGATTTAAAACAACTCTCGTTCGTCATACCGTTGAAAATCGGGAAACCGATTACCGGTCACATTTTCACTTCTTAGTTAACGTATATATATTTGTAAACAAAACTTGAAAACTATTTTCTTATTATGTTAGACAAATTAGAATGATCATAATTAAATTATAAAACCATATAAATTAATATTAACAATTATTTACAATAATTGTTATTTATGCCGATAAAGCGATATAGATTTTTCTTTATATTTTTCAATAAAATATATATCTTTATAAAACTATTATAAATGATTTATTATCACTTTATAACTATTTTAAATGAATTATAACCTTTTAAAATCATTATTTGAATAATTACAGTAATTGTTAAATCATAAATCCTAATGTAATTTAATAAATTAATTATTATATTCAAAGGCACTACTAGCGATGTCATAAATACATTTAATTTTCAAAAAGAAAATAGTAAATTTTATTTCATATTCTTGTTTAATTATTAAAATAAGTATACATATCCAGCTCCATGCATGATGTTTTACGATTATTGAGCTGGTTATCGATAAAACAGTTTTCATCCATTTTATCAATTTAAATTTCCAAGGGAAATATTTTTGTGAATATTTATTCAAAGTAAGATTACTATTATATATTATCACTCAAATCAATATTATTTGTGTTATCAACCTTCTATTTAATAGTAAATATAATTTGTCAAAGCGATAACTTTGCTAGTCGTTATAAACAAACTTGACCGTTATCAGACGAACAGTTCGAATCGTTGATCATGATGATAAGCAGTAGCATAGAAAGGTCATAAGATTTGTTAAAGTTTAGTGGAGTGGTAATATTGAAGACTGCACTTGGAAAACTGAGGATAGAATGAGAAAAACTTAACCTGAGTATAGGATTGACGCATAGTTTGCATATTATATCGATGTAGTGGACTTACTCTCTATGATGTAGTCACTTATCATATCCTTGTATTCCATCATGTATAATATATTCCCTTTTAAGTTATCTTCTTCTTGTCATAAATTTCGAGGAGGAAATTCTTTTAAGGAGGGAAGTCTATAACGGCCCGTCAATTTATCACTTCGGAAATCAATATTTAATTCAAGAATATTCAAATATAAGGATTTGTAGCACAAATTATATTGTTTTAAACAATGATTAATAATGGAAATCTTATTCTAAACAAGTAATTACAAAAATATACCCTTTGTAAAAATATCGATAAAGTAACCGAAAATCATTTTATCAATTAATAGCTTTTTTCTAACCATCAGAAATTGTGCGTGAGTCTAGATAAATACACTTATTTATCCGTATAAGTAAGAATATGTAGTAAAATTATTGGTTTTATTATTGAAAATAAAATGTTTTTGACATCGTCTGTGATATCATCATTTGTAAAAAAAATCAATTTTGAATTCAAATTGAGTTTAAATGATTTAATAATTATTTTAAAATCAAATGAGGCCCTTTAGATTATTAAATAATAACAGAAATATTATTTTCAACCTTTATTTACCAATATATAGTTTAACTAAGAAGTAAAAATATGACCGAAAATCGGAGTCGTAATCGTAATTTATGATGATTTGACCTAGAGAAGTTATGCAATGTTATAGGTTGTATGTGACATAAATATACACATATACATATATCCATATCCATGAATATATGAAAACACTTAAGAATTATCATTTACATTTTATATTTACTAGTGGTAAAATAATATAAATATCATTATATTTATTTACAAAAATTCATGATATTTCCCCACCAAAATAAACAAAACTCTCCATCACTTGTACACACATGGGTAGCACATAGGTATGGCACATGGGGGAAAGAGGGGGACTATGTGGATGAGGGAGACGGGTGATGCAATGGTGATGTGTGGCTTTTGAAATATCATGATATTTTCTCACATTTTTTGCTTATAATACAAGCCATCCATCCTCACTTTCATTCACACTCTCTTCTCTTCGTTCTTAAGCCTTTTCATCTTCTTCCTCCTCTACATAAATGACTTCATAGCCTCTATGGAGAATTCAAAAATAGTGTTGAAGTTCTGTTAAAATAAGTCGTAAAATATCTAGAGATATACCGCTTTGAGTTTGAGATCGAGTTAGCGATCTTCTCCTACCAAGGCCATACCCATCTAAGCATCCCACCACCCTTACAAGCCCAATGCCGAACCCCCTAGGAGTCTTAGTGCAATATTCGTAAGCTCCGATTCTGGAATACGAACCTATAGTCGATTGAAAATCAGATCAAAAGGATATTAAGTGAGAAACTCTACTTAATTTTATAAATCATATGATGATATGATATCTTTTCTATGTTTGTTTTCTATCGTTGATTATTATGTTTGGATGTGATAATATGTTTTTTTTTGTGAAAATAATTTAGGTTAAATACACATCAAACTTACACAAAGAACATCACTTTCCTACATGTATGATAAAAGTGTTACGGAATGGTTAAACCTCTTTAAAATGATTTAAAGTGGTTTCTAAATGTTTTATAAACATTAAAGTTCAATTCGATGTAGTTTTGACATGATATGAAATTTGAGCCAAAAATGGATGCGCTGCATAACGGTAGTTCGTGATTTTGCACAGTAAAACTTAAATCAATGTGTAAAGTGGAATATAACTCAAAATGATTCGAAATAATAATTTTCGGTACATTTATAACTATGGTTTTCAAATGAGGAAGAAAAATCAAGATTTCATTAAGTGAAAATTTAGATGTGACCAAACCAAGTTTTTAAAAACGTCACGCTTTGGCAACCCGAAAATCAAAATGGAAAAATCTTTAAAATGGATATTTTTAACAGGAAATTATTGTCAAGGACAAAATTTCACAGCTTTTTAGCCTCAAGGACGGACCTTCAATATTTTATCCTGAAGGACAACTTTCTGTAGGTATCAGTTTTTAGTTATTGGTAGCAGTTTTTAGGTATCAGTTTGTAGTTATCGGTAGCAGTTTTTAGGTATCAGTTTTTAGCTCGGTATCAGTTTTGTTGTCCTTATGAATAATTTTGAAAAATATTTGTCCTTGTGAATAATTTTTAGAAGAATGTTTGTCCTTGTGGTAAAAATATCGAGGTCGTGTCCTTGAGGCAAAAAATATAGAAATTTTTGTCCTTTAAAATAATTCCCCCTATTTTTAACTCCTTAAAAATGTGAAATTTATTTCATAAATAGATTAATTTTTTAAAGGGATTTTAGTTGTAAAAATGGACATATGCGAAATGAAGTTAATGTTTTGATCAAAGAAGCTTTTAAAAACACCACCGCAACACTTTTTGCAGCACTTTTTGATAATTTTTGAAATTAAGATTTAAACTTCGGAATTTCTTCCCAAATCTTTTGCAAATTATTTTCAAATAATAAACCAAGAATTCTAAAGAGTTTAGTGTTGATCAAATAACTTGATCTCTTATGGGAGACAGAGTGATAGTCTTTAGACCTGAGCTTGGATAACTAGCATCTGGGTTCCGCTCTACCTATCAGGTCTGGCCCGATGAGGGGATAGTAACTTTGATTTACTTGGACCATATTTTCATAAGACAAAAAGAGATTTGGAGATTTTCAACAGTTAAGAAAAACTCTTAATAATAAGATTTTTGTGATTTATGAAACATATTGATTAAACGCCATATTAAATCGAGGAAGGAATTCGTACCATCTACATGAATTTAAAAGGTGATTTTACCATTATTCGATGAACGTTATAGGTTGAATATGGAAATTAGTATTGAGTATAATAAATATAATTCCTATGTATCTATTTACTCAATACTAACCGGTTTTGAATTTACAATCTTAGATAATATGGTTTTAACCTATTTAAAAGATATGATTTGAAAATATGAAACCTCTATTAAAATTGAATTAAATTATGGACAAAATTTCCTATGTGATTAATGAGAAATGGTTTGGTATTTCCATAATTAACAAGGGGTTTTAATTAACCAAATGATTAGATAAAAGAGGTTTAATCATCTCGTATATACTAGAATAGAATGTGAGTTAAAGATATATATCTCTAAAGAGATATTTTACTCAAATAAAAGATATTGATTTACTGAATAATAATCATCTATATACTTGTCATATTCTATTGATAATTGGTTCGGTGAAACTAGAGTCGGATTTGGGTGATTCCTATCTGAAAACCACTTCGAACCAATATACGTTCGAAAGTAAAAATATGTTGAAAACAATGATTTTGGAGATGGAGGTCTTCATAACGTAGGGCTGCTTGTCACTAACCTCTATGGTAATTCACTTATCATATAATTAGTGCATCCTTCAATTTGAAATCTTCGATGCAAGGACTACTCACTACTAATCGTTGGGGTGATTCCCTAACAGGATGTAGTAGAAGAAGTGCTTTCGGTTTGTCATGCTCCTAGACAAATTTTACGGACGAATGTCTAACATTGCATTTCTAAGACCATGTACATTGATCTCTACAAACATACATTTGTTGGGGTGTAGTAGGCAACACCTCCTATACTTAACACCTTTCTCTGAGATATACGAGCTCAGAGGTTGTACTTTTATGGAAATCAATATTGTGTTTTTAGAAATGGTAATATGACATTTAAAGTAGGATTTGTTCTATAAATGGTAAAACCTTACCTTAAGGTAGGGCTAAGTGGGTCGCACCCATTAGGATATGATCATCACCTTTCTAGGTAACCCCCTTTATTTTGGGTATGTTGTGGGCTTTGGGATCCCACGGATAGGTCAGTAAAGACCAGGGTGATGGGATATTCGGTACTATGTATGGTAGAGGTAGTTTGGTTCTGTGTTGGTAGAGATTGGAGCCTTAGGTGCATCCCTCTAGAGATATACTGTCGAAAGGTAGTCCCTTACCTTATCATTGCATGGAATCCTTTCTCCAATACGAGCCTTTTGGTTTTAGTTGTTGAACCTAGTATGATGGAATTTAATTAATGTAACAACTTTGGCTATGATGAATATGTTATTTGAAAGGGTTTTCAAAGAATATCATTAGAAACAATATCCTCGATTTTACATAGGAAATATTTTGGTTATCATAAGGTAAAAACATGATTATGTTTATGTGTGGCGTGGTCTTATGAGATACCCTTTTATTTCAAAAGTATCTATTCTTTTGAGTTTCCTCACACCAGTCACATTGCCGACCTGGAGTTTATTTTCTTTTCTTTTATACTCTAGGTGCCTATTTTTTCTGCCAGCAAGTAGTTGGGTAGCTTGGAGCATGTTGGGAGAAGCATGGAACATAAAGCTGGAGGGTCCTTTTTAGATAGTTTTATACTTCTATTTTCATTATATTATGTATAAGTATCTACCAACACATGTAGCGGTAGGCATCTATAACTGTCCTTAGTTGGATAGTACTTTCTATGACTTTGATATCTCATTTTGAGGTTGATTGTATGTACTATCTATATGTATAATTACAAGTTGTTAAATGCGATGCGTGAATCTACGTTTTTATTTCTTCTATCTTTATTTTCTTTTACCTCTGATTATCCACGTCTCCAATACTTCGGTTTGCGGCAGTGAATACCAAGAATGTATTAGTGTCAATCTTTGAGGGTTGAAAAAGTTAGGTTAATATGATTAATATGTTACTTGAAAGAGACTTCAAAGAATGTCATTAAAAATAATGTCCTTGATTTTACATAGAAAATGTTTTGGTTATCATAAGGTAAAAACCCATTTGTTTTTATATGCAGCATGGTCATATGATATACCCATTGATTTCAAAAGTATCCGTTTATAAGAGTTTCATCACACTAGTCCATGACTGACCCGAAGTTTATTTTCTTTTGCCTTAAACTATGGGTGCCAAAATTTTATGGGTGACCAAGTAGTTAGGTTGCTTGGAGCATTTTAGAAGGAGCATGGAGCATGAAGCTAGATGTTCTTTTATAGATAGTTATCTATTTCTATTTCCATTGTATTATGTATAAGTATCTACCAGAACCTATAGGCGTAGGTATTTATAACTATCCCTAGCTGGGTTAGTACTTGCTATAACTCTGATATCTCAGTTTGACAGAGATTATATGTGCTATCTATATGTATAATTACAAGTTTTTTAATGCAATGTGAAAATATATTTTGTTCTTTTGTTCTATCTTTATTTTCCTTTACTCCCTGGTTATCTGCCCCTCTGGTACTTGAATTTACAGCAATTAAATACTGAAGATGTATTATTGTCAATCTTCGAGGGTCGAAAAGGCATGTCCTCACGTTGATGCTATTTGATTTAGAAGTTATAAGGTTGTTTATTGTCCTGTTGATTAATTTATTAGTGATGAACTCTTCAGAAGATGATATTTTATTTTGAATTTTTCACGGGATAATAATCGAACTGGATTATCCCTTATATTTGAGACATTAATTGATGGATTTTTTTTCTCTTGACCAAAGAGATAGAGCGATAAACCATAAAATACATGTTAACCCCTGAGATAGTGAGTGGACAAGCTCCTCTTAAACATCGACTCCTCTCCCAGTAAAGTAAGTAGATGATCTCGATGTATATTTAAGATTATCTAACGTAGAGTGATTAAAACTTAGATTAAAGGTATAAACACCTTCTAATTTGGGATGGTTTGACGATGATTATCAAAAGACGAAAAGATGTTAATACCTTGATCTGGATGAACTTAGTAATGATGGGAAGCTAAGAGATATTAGACAATTTATAACTAATTCATTCGCCAGGGGCAGTATATCAACATGACACGTTGATATTTGATATATGGTTATTTATTGGCGATATTTTGATCCATTCAGACTTTCTTTAATAAGATTTTGGGAGATAACACGCGATTTGTAAGCAATGCTCTAACTAGGTGTAAAACCATAAGCTTATACACTAAAATTTGATTTACAATGCATGATAACAAGATAAATTATTTACGTATGATATATGAACCCTAGGAGAACACGAGATGATAATGAATTATGACTAATGTTTTGGAAAGGATACTAGCCCTTGACCTTGGTGGGCCTAAAATGGCCGTTAATTCATTGGTGAATTCATGAGAATTACATGATTCACCACAACTGGATTGGTAGGTAACCTAAGAACACAATTGAAAATTTTCCCGTATCGATAAATGTTCTTGATCAAAGTACACTTTACATCCACAATAGCATGTTTTGGAGGCAAGGGTTGCCATCAAATTTTCCACGATCTTTGAATTGACTTGCGTCTATACATAAAATTCCACACCATGAAATCATGTATGTGGGATGAAACTGCATCTATTTCTAAGTTATTGTGATTGAGTGATATTTTAGTGGAACTAGAATGTGAAATGATAAAGGGATTAATAAAATACTTTTAGAAGAGATGAAGAATGGACTGCCAATGGAAAATTTATAGTTTGGACCTAACTTGATTGATCGGTACAGATCACTCCATCAATCGACGACCGATCGATTAAAAGAGGGATTTTGGGACCAGTTTCATTTTACTATGATTCTACATACTAAATTAGAGAAAACGAAAATTCTGAATGGTTGTATCGATCGGTATTGATACTTTTTCCCCTAAAGATCCAAAGAAAGAAGACTTAAGAATTTTGAAGAAAAATAGTCGAAGAGTTGGAACAAATATTGATGGTTACCGATTTATGGATCGATCAGTACCGATCGATCAAATCTTGGAAAATATGCAAATTGACTCGTTCTTTATGCTAAAAACTCTGAACAAACCATACGAGTGATTCAAAGTGGCATCTGGTGATTATGTGCATGGATTCGACAATATATAGCAAACTACAACATATGGAAAAGGACTTTTGGAAAATCCATTCATCCTTTAGCACTTTGATTAATTTTCTAGGGGAAACTCCAGCAATCTGAGATTCGATCATTCAACTTCAAGAGGTCTTAGAACATTTGGTTGTTCCATAAAATTATAATAAATAGAAATGATAAATTGGACGTAGGTCAACGATTTATCGAACCACTATAAAAATATCGTCTCTCTCTCCCTTTCTCTCTCTTTTTTTGATCTAGGGTTTCTTACCTTTTTCATCTGTTGACTAAGTTTCCATTGCTTTGGGATATTAGCCCAGATAAAAGGCTAATACTAACAATCCATTTTCACTATATCTGTATAGGAAACTCGTATTTTCTATTCTATGCTCGAGATTTCCTATTAGACATTTTAATAAGTTGTGTCTTTTTGGGCTTGGTTAAATTTTTATCATCTATATAATTTGTTTTTTGTTAGTATCTTGGACCGCATCCAAGACTGTTGCACTACAACTTATTTCACTACAAAAAATTATGTTGGAAAAAAGGTGGTGTATCTTAAAACAAAAATTTGTTTCTCAATGCGATGAAATTGATTTTCAAAACATTTTCTAAATTGCTTTTAGATTTATGAAAAAATATATTTGATCTTAAGTTCGTAAAACTTACATTCATAACGTAGATTTGACAACCATATATCTTAAATTATTTAAAATGATGTTCTTCCTAATTCATATCTTATATGTAATCGTAATATGAGCTTTAGATGAAGCCAAATTTAACATATGTGCTTGCTCTTAAGTACGTATCATTGTGGATAAAAAGTGACTAAATTCCATTCATTATCAATCGTACTTTATCCAGCAAAGTCTGATTACTCCTCGTCGATATATCATTATGTATCTTGTAGTTGAGTAAGATTTAGAGTGAATTGTATTTTCTTCTAGGTACTATTTGAACTCTTATTCAAGATGCTCTTATATGCGATTAAATCAAAAATTTTATTTCTTTGGAATGCTATACTTTTCTACTTTAGTTTTATATTATATGAATTTATCATAGATATCCGACTTTTGTATAAAATACACATGTTCATATCTCAGAAAATTTATCAGTGAATATAAGGAAGCAAGTGGATCCTCTTTCGATATAATTAGACCTTAGGATGCATACATATATGTATCAACCTGAAGACTACGTTAACACTTTTGTCACTCCCAACGAATAGGTGCTTTACCATTAATTGGAGATACAATTCACAAGCACTATATTATTCATAATCATATGATTATAGAATATTTTCTCAAAATTATGGTTTTGTGCATGATTCCAAAAGTAATAGTTAAATAATTTAGATACTTCTGTATTTTCTGCACAGCTTACACATCACTATTGTTATGAAAAAAACAGCATCACCAAAATACCAAAAAATATTTATTTTATGATGAATATTCATATTAAAACAAAGCACATCCTTTTTTTGTCAAAACAAAAAAAAGATTATTATATTTGTTATATATTTAAGTATTTTTTCAAAACTTAATGTGTCCATTATTAATTGTTATACAATATGCTCCCACTATTTTAGTTGTTATAATAACAACATTTAAAATGTGAAGCTCCACTCAACAACTTACCCTGGACTATTTATTTCTTATACTGTAAAAAATTTATATCTGAGAGTTTTAGATCAAATCTAGAATTCAAAAAAATAGATTTTATAGGGAAACATTTTCTACGCGAAGCACACATTTGGAACAAAAATCATATTTCTCATTCCTTATTTAGCGTCTACAAAGTATTAAACACAATTTTATTTTTTAATGTCTCTTCATGAAGTAGAGATAATCTTTTACCATCCCTTCATCCTAACTATGCAAATATTACTTATACTCAAACTTTTGACTTTTCTTTCAAATGCTCGAATAAGTTAAGGAGCTTGAGTGGGTTTCGCTCAAGTAAACATATCACAATTGACATTTTAGTGATCGAATTATTATGTCTGTTATAGTCGTTAGCTAAGTATAGTTCCAACACAACAAGATCCTTATTATATTCAATCATATTAAACACATGATCTTGCAATTGGTTTACTTTCCCATTTCGAATGAAAGAATGTCATTGAAATTTTGTATATTACAAACATGACTGTTCACCATACAATTTTTGTATGTGATCATGTATGGACCAAATATTTATACTCTTGTGTTGCTTTAGAGCTCAAAACTCATAGAGGAAATATACAACCTTGGGAAACTCACCCCTAAGTGACCAAGACACGGTTTAATGGTTGTATTTTTGGACACTTGCATGGGTATTTAAGAGAAAACATGCTAAAAGATTAATTATTGATATGTGAATATTTACATTTCTTTGATCATCTGTAATTTAGTTTGGTTAGTGTATTTTAATCAATAAACAACTTTGTCAACTATATTGACTATGAAAAATTATTAAAGTGTATAAATTTAATACCTAATTTCTTTTGTACTTATTGGAATGGTTATTATTAACTTTTAAAGGTGCCACTGGATTTTACATCTTTTAAAACCCTAAATAAGATGCAGGGAGCCTATAAATTCCTCTGTTGAGTGTTACAATCCATTTATCATGTTACTACAACCTTGACGGTGCAAAAAAAATTATAATCCATATACGCATGATTAGTTATACCTCGTATATAACTCCTAATCGTATATTCATTGCTCTTAATCATATTTTTGACCTTGACGGTGCTCACCAAATCATAAAGTACGTTAGGTAATTCATTATTTTTTCATTTCCTATGAAATTTTGTAATTCTTGAGGGTGCTTAACAAAGTTACAAAATGTTCTTACCGACCTTGGGTTGATATAAACATCATAATAATTACTTTATTGCTTGAGGGTGCTCAACAACTAAAACTACATATAGTACACTATTTATATTGTAAATGATTGAGGGCAGTATTACTTCAGATTTGTAGTCTCTAAATAATAATAATGAGTATATCATCTATATGGAATAACGAGCATTCATAACACTCAGTGACATTTCTCTATATATATTACAATTATACACGTATGTATTTGTTCTTTATAACTATTATGGGTTTTATTTTGATTTGCATTTTGAATATTGTATTCTTATTTTATCTTATATACATTACGTAAGAATATTTGATATAATCATAACATATTAAATCTTATATATAAGTATATGTTTGTAACGACCGAGAATTTCACTGCTTGATTTACGAATATTTAATTAATTTTAAATAATCAAATAATTGGATTTATAATAAAAGTAAAAATCTTTTAAATAATTAATAATGATGGTGAAATAGTTTTCAAATATTTTTACAAAAATATATAGTTGGAAGAAAAATAGAAAATGTGACTGGAAACGTTTTCCAAATTTTCGATATTTCATCAAGTAAAGGTTGTTGGAATGTTGTACACACATTTGTAATATATATATTCACATAAAAAAATTATGAACGTGGATCATTAATTTTAGTTAGAGTTAAATATGATTTATGTAACGTCCCGCCTTTTCGCACGACTTAAATCGACACACGTGCCAATTCAAACCATATGCAAGGGCGGATTGTTATGGGGTAAACAAGAAAAACAAGAAGGAAAAAAAAACAAAATCTCACAGCGGAAGGATAAAATATAATAATCAAATATACAGTTCATGAAGCTGTTTTACAAAAACATTTGATTATATTTACATAAATATCAGAGTTCACATACCAATCATAATCAATGCAGCGGAATTAAATAGTGTAGTGGAATATAGTAAATAATAATAGCAGAAATCTCCATCTTCGTTCTCTAGATCTAAAGTCTTCGATCCTGAAACGCTCGGACTGACCCAAGCGAATTTGAAAAGACAAAAACACTCGAGTCAGAACTAAAAGATCTTATGTGAGTTAAATTAACAGAAATAAATATGAGTGTAGTAACTCAAGAGATGCTCGGGATTTACATCTCCTAAGGATCCGTTAAACTATTTACTATGTAGTATATTGCACTATTATAATAGTGTCTATTCATAAAATAAACTTACTTTTAAATAGCGCTAAGGGGTTACCCATATAGCCCTTAACACAAATAATGCCAATAGTCTATACAGTGCCTGCATATCTCCTGATCGGGAGACTATGAGAAGACACTGCATAGGTACGACACAAATATAAACTCGTACAAGGCGCGATAGGGTAGGTGACACGGCACAACTAGATGATGCCAGGGTAGATATACCAATTACGCTTCCGAGTCGGTGGTAACGCGTAGCGCGCAGCTACCGTCCACCTCGAGCCACACCCCCAAATAAAATCAAAAGTGGCCACCGAATCAATCCAAGAGTCAAAGTATAATATCGAAGGGATGTGTCCGATCAACGGTACAATCTTATTAACCCGTCAATCGCTCCTGTTTTAGCCACCTTATACCAACTCACGGGAGTTGGGTCCACGTATTTACCTTACAGGAAACGCCGCCACCAACCTACTTCATTCTGGAATCTCCACCGCGTACACGGTTGTTAAAGTGGTTTTCGGAGTTGGCAGAGAGTATGACAACTTCCGATCCCGGTCTCTTCAACAACCAAACGTTAATATAACATCGCGGTCATTTAAAAATTAATTATACTTTCAAAAACCAGAATATAATTATCCATTTCAAAACCCATAAATACGATATCATTTCCTTTCCAGAACAAACTCATTTGATATTATTTTTATAAAAACCCAAATTAATATAATATCATTTTATTTCAAATATATATTTCTTTTCCAAAATCATATTGTTTTCAAACTTATAATAATCGGAAACCAGACATTGAATTATAACTTTCAAACTATAATACTTCGAAAATTCATAGCTTTAAACCATAATTTCTAAAACTTAAATGGTTTGGATATTCAAACAGTATATAGCATCAATAGTTTGGATTCAAAATTTCTTTATGAAATAAAATAATTTCCGCGACTTACAATTTATTTCATTTAAGATTAAGTCAAAATCCATAAATTTAAAACCGCTTTCAGTTTAAATAAACCACTTCAGTTTCAATATTGTTAACGCTTAAATTTGAACGCTAACACCCCGGTGTGTGAAGTGTAGTTGTGAAAGCACCACCCGATAGATCGGGAAAGAATTACAAGCAAGTAATAGCGGAAAAGCAGTAAACGACAGCAATTTTATAGTGGTTCGGCTTATGGGTATAGCCTACGTCCACTTTAAGTACTTTTATTGATGATCACGTTACAAGTTGATACAAATCTTCTCAAGTACAATACACTTTGAATTACAAAAGACTTAGAACAAGTAGCTTAAAGTTCAATGGAAATGAGAGTCTTCGAATCCATGTTGGATGTTTACGATCTCTTTTTGAAGTTGTATGTAGTGTTCCTAGTGTCTCAAGAGCTTCAAGTGTTGAATTGGTTTGGAATGCAGCAGAGTATCAGCGCTTGAAGAGAATGTGCCAAAAGTCCCCTGAATGTTGGTGATGGTCGTGTATTTATAGGGGCTTTCGGTGTTTGGTCGGAGGTAGTGGCCGAGATGGGTTAAGTCGTAGGTCGGCTCCGGGTCAGGCTGAGTTATATGTCGCCCTCCTTCTCTCAGGCACGGTCTCCGGTCTAAGTGAAAGACGCGCGCTTCTCTAGCTCCAAACCTTAAGTGTTGGGTCGCCGCCGAGTTAGTGTGCCATGTGCTAAACTATTTCGCCACTTCATCCTTCACACCCTTAGACCGGTTACGACTTACCATAACCCATAAGTCGGCCACGACTCATAGGTGGGTGAGTTTGTGCTTAACAGTTAGGTCGGCATCCATGCTAAGGCATTAGGTCGGCATATTTCTTAACCAGTTAAGTCGGCATCCATGTTAAGGCATTAGGTCGGCATACTTCTTAACCAGTTAGGTCGGCATCGAGTTAGATCGGATCCTTCCCCGCATCCTTTAGGTCGGCAACACTCTTTGAGATGCTAGGTCGGCCCGCCTTTATCCATTGGGTCGGCAAGTAATGCGAATGGTTAGGTCGGCCTTCCTTCCAAGCTTTAGACCGGTGAGCCATAACCGAGATAGGGTTAACATTTGCCCCTCGAAGTACATGCCTTAAGATTAAGTCGTGTGCTTCGACACCTCTTAGGTCGGCTCCTCCTAGGTCGGTAGGTCGCGCACGACCTATCAGTTAGCGCCGTTTCGCATCTCTTCACCGTGGGATATAAACTGGCTCTCTTCCTTCTTCTTCTTCACTTAATTTGCTGCTCAATTCCGCCATTAAAGTACTCTTGAGTTCCTTAGGGCGATTTCATCCCACCTGATCACCAGTCACTCCTACTCTTTAGTGCGTAAGTGATTCTACTCCTCTTATGACTGCAAATTACTACCAAATCACGAACTATGTCGCTCAAATTCGAACCGCCTCTTCGCACGGTGCTTCATTACAGATCCTTCCATGCTTAGGTTGCTCTCTTAAATGATCGATGAAGTAATGAAGGTGGTTCGTCGTTTTTAGGCTGACCGTTCGGGATTATCATGTGATAAATTTGAGACGACTTCGATTTGGTTTAGTGGATGATCCGGCAGCATGAAATGGGATGAATGAAGTAGGGGTCCGTGTTGGTGGAGCGATTATCGGGCTATCGGGTTGAGTAAGAAGTTGGCTTGAATGTGATTCGGTGATTTTGGATGACTTCTCTTATGGCCGATCTGATTTGGGGGATGTAAGCTTTAGGTCGGGGCCGAGCCAACACATAGGGAAACCTACCGACCTAACTTTTAAGGCTTGAACCGCGACCGAGTTAATACTTGGAGAAACTTTTTCCTTTTGAATCAGGGCCTGCTTCCCCACCTCTCTCTTGCGACCTAGGGAACTGCCGAGTTAAAGGAGTAGGAACCCAACATTAATGTGCGGGAGATTCTTAAGGCATAACCGAGTTAGCACTTAAGCATTTAACCAAGCCTGCCGAATCGAATTGCTATGATTTTGGCCAACTTCAGACTTAGCCTTTCTTTTTTTTTTTTTTTTTAGGTTGTAGCCGAGATACGACTTAGGCCTTGGACATGCTGACACTTGAGAGTGTTAACTAACTTTAATCATTTTGACTTGGACTGCCAAATTAAGTGGAATAAACTTTGAACTATGATCAAACTTTGAACAGGGATTAAACTTTGAACTGCCCCAACTTTAAATTTGTTTAAACACATTATGTCACTTCACAGATCATTCTCACTTTTAAGCTACCAACCTGTTGAGAATAACAAACAAACAAAGGAAAACAAGGCGCACATACTGCCATTGACAGCCCATATCAAATGGCAGATTAGTCAAGACAAGATAAGCATCATGAATATAATGCATGAAATGTTGTGAATTAATCGACTAAAGTAGAATATTAATGCAAAGTATCAACAATTTGAACTGATTTGTTTGCATCAACATTATATTTGCATATTCAAACTCAAAACAAAGATTCCTGGTCTTTATAACTAACAAATGTTTGCTAGGTTTTATTCCAGTTGCCTTTGCTTATTGTTTGATTGATACTTGTACAACACTTCACACACTTTAGGAAACGTGCACCTTCATGTTTGAATATCCAATTGCTTGTGTAGAATGACTTCCCATCGAGAAGAAGAAGTGGTAACTCAAGAAGAAGAAACTTTCCCGACAACAGTTCCGATAGAGAATCCTCCGGAAAGAACTTCGACTATTCTATCTTTGAGATCATTTATTCAGCTGCGCACTCAATTTGGCTTTGCTGAAAACGATGTCCTATTCCCTGGGTCAAATGATACTGCTGATAATCCTCCCTATGGTTTCGTTGCAGTCAACCGCCACATGTGCTTAAGTGGGGCGATTCCTCCTTTTAATGACTTCCTTCGAACTCTTCTTCTCCGGTTGACGATCTCTCCATTTCAACTTCATCCTAATGGTTATGCCATCTTGATGGGGTTGTGTGTTTTGTTTAGAAGAACTCTTGATCGCCTACCGAGTTTTGAAGAAATTCGTTATCTGTGCTCGTTTACAAAGAGTAAAGATCATCCTTCACTCATTATTGTGAGAAGTGCCAGAAACCGCAAGCTCCTTTCCGATCTCACTGAAAGCGTTCATGGATTTTTGAACCAGTTTTTCTTTGCTCGCTGTCCTCCAGGGTTTTATGCCATCTGGAGAATAGGAAGTAAGACTAGTGTTTCCATTTTTTCGTTTTTGAAACTTTTTTAGAGATCCGAACTTTCAGTTGCTAACTTCATTCTTTGCTCTTTTCAGCACTTCCTCTCCCTTCTAGAGATCCGATTCATAAACAAGTTTTTGAGAGGTTGAGTGCCGTGACTGTGGAAGAAAGGAGCATAAAATTTCTGCTGAAGGATGAATTTTTACACCAATACGGGCTTCTACACGCTTCTCGTTCTACGCATGCTCATGAAGTTCCAACAGAAGTTCCCGATTCTCCGATGAAAACTCCTGACGCCCCGGTTACTGTCGAACAACTCACATCAAAAGAGTCTAATATTGAAGCTTCATTGGTGAAGTGTTCCACTCCTACCGACATTATGGGGTCATCTAGTAAGACGGTGCTTGCCCCGATCGAGGAAGAAGAAGAACCTTCACGGCCTCTCGGGGAATTAGCTGATGTAGGAATTGAGAAAACAAGTCCCACCAAGCATGATGGTGACGATGTTTATGAGGGGTTGAGCGACATAATAGTGACTTCGCAGGAGCTTTTTAGAGATGACGTATCTAAAACTATCTCTCCTGTAATTGAGGCGACGTCTCTTCTTCGACAAACACCATCACAAACATCAACTCCTCATACCCAAGCTATCATCACCTCTGCACCAAAGAGTGGTTTGTAGCTTAATGCGTGTAGCTTGCACATCACACAACACTTAGGATTTTCCAGCACATTTATGCACTTATCTTCTTATACTTTAAAGATTTCTAAAGCTTATCTTTTCTTATTTCAGATTCTTCAATGACACGCGGCGGATCATATTATCAGGATTTCCAACGCTACGGGGGGCGTGGCCAATATGATTATCGGCGTTACTTTCCCTCCTATAGAGAGTCTGACGAAGAGAGGGCTGCTCGAAAGGCTCGTGAAAGGAGGGATGCAGAAGAGCGTTATGACAGAAGGGATAGGGATGAGCACCATGATTCTCTGCAGAGGAGTGATGACTCTCACAAAAGGAAATCTCACGACGACCGAGGAAAAGGTCATGTAGCTGAAGATTCAGGCAAACGAGCTCGATATGGTGAGAGACATGTTTCCACTATTCCCGAAAAGCCTACTGCCCCTGCCCCTCTTGACATTACTTCTGACTCTCCTGCTCTTGGGAAGGAGGACATCCAGACAATAATAAGCAGGCCTAAATTTCAAGTGGGACCTGGCCCAGCCACTTTACAAAGTCGTTTTCCGCAATGGTGCTTAAAGGGTGTGAGATTCGACCTAGACTTGGTCCCCATCGACAAGTCTGCTATGTTGCGCAATCTTGATGCAGTCAAGCTCGATATCGAGAGGATGTCAAACTGGCAGAAGCTTGTTGATGAGCTTCAAAGAGTTAACCGTGCCAACTTAGAGGCCATGCTCACCATGGAAAATGATAAGGCTGAGTGGCAAAAGGTCCTTGAGCAGCACGACACCGAAATGAGGAGCATTACTTCCTACAACGAGGAGCTCGAAGCAAAGGTTGAGAAGTTGAAAGATGAGCTTGCTGCTTCCTCTACTTCATACTCTCAAAAAGAAGAAGTGCTTCTCAGACAAGTTAGAGATGCTCATGCCAGTCAGAGGGACGCTGAGGACAGGCTTGAAGCACAAAAAAGAATCAGTGACGGCTATGACTCTGATATTGCTGAGCTTCAAAAGAAAAACAACTCCCAGGAGGCGGAGATACAAATGCTTAAGCTTCAGCTTGCCAAAACTGAAAGGGAGCGCGATGAGGCTGTCGCCGGCAAAATCGCAGCCGAAGAATCTCATGAGGCGACCAAAAACAGCTTCGGCTCAACATTATTCGACTTCTACTTGCATAGCGTCTTGGGGCGTGGAAGCCTCGCTTTTCTCGGTCCTAAGTATGAAATCACTTTAGCTGAAGTGTGGGAGGCCGCCCTCGATATGCTTGGTGCTGAAGGTGCTGGTTATGACGAGTCAGCCCTGGAAAGGCATTACTTTGATGAAGACGCTCGCGCTGCTCTCGCCAGGGGAAAGGAACAACTTGCCAAACTAAGAACCGAAGTGACGGAAGGGGACCAGCTGGGGAAAACCACTTCAACTACTCTAGTCCAGCCACCTTCTTCGTCTGAAGTCGACATTATTGGTTCCAGTTCCCATCTCGCATCTCCCACCAAAGTTACTGTTGATATTACAAGCACACAAGGCGGAGACGAGGGTGAAGAGAGTGCTGATGCGCAAGCTTATGAAGTCGATATCAGGAAACCAGCTTCTCCAGGTAACTTCACTGTTAATCTCGCTACTGTCAATTCTGCTCAAGCGGGTTACTCGTTTATTTCGCATGAGTTTCACGAGCTCCTTGGCTATTTTCTCAACCTTGACGAGCCTTCATCTCCTCTCTTTACTGACTTTAACCTTTTTTCTTCTGTAGAGAAAGTACCAAGCACTGCTCAAACTTCTACTCCTCCGGTCATCCTTCCTTCATCTCTTCAGGCGGTGCCTCCTTCTGCCTCGCAACCTGGATCACAGGAGGAACAAATAGAGGCTCTTCACGGCTTGGATGATCCCATCGCTTCGCAAGAGCAGAAAGATGAGAGACCTGAGGGAGGTGACATATCCCCGGAACGGACTCCTTCTGACGACATTGTTCTATCAAAACTTGTCACTCCGGGGAGTGAGTCTTCCTCACAAAGGAGAGAGAAGCGTGGGACATCAAAGAGGAGGGGGAAGAAAATCACCGCCACTGAAGAGGAGCCGGAAGTTGAACCGGTTACACCTACCTCTCCTACTTCCCTTATACCCACTGGCCGACCTGGAAAGCTGGTCATTCGACCGGGTAAAGGGTCCAAAGGAGGGAAGAAGAAGTGAAGATTTTAGCTTTTTGTCTTTTATATGAACTGGCCGAGAGTTGTGCGGGTACCGGCCCCCGCTTTTATTTTGAAACCTGTATCTGCATTATAGTTGAATAAAATGATTCTTCGTTTGTACAAACTTCTGTTTGAATTTGAGAATGCATTTACTATTTATTTTTGCACAAGTTTGTTTATATAATATTGCAGCGGGCTTATGGTATGTTGTTTGAGTATTACTTTACTGATGCAGCTATGCTACTATACCATGTTGCCCCCATACCTTAAGCTTGCTACAATATTCTATACTTCGAGGGGACTTGCACTCTTATTTGTTAAAGAATAATTATTTTATTCTTTAAAGAAAATTTTTATAGAGTACAACTCCCTTCGTATAAGTTTTTACGCTTTGTCGTTCGAAGAAATCACTTTTTTTTTTTTTTTTGCTTATGTGCATATTTTACCAAGTGAATTCCTTTATGTGGTAAAGCGGACCTCTGAAGGGTACTTTAACTTCTTTTCTTTTTACGATCATTTTTCATTTGAAAGTTAAAGTACGCTTTTGATGAGGATTTTTTTTTTCTTTTTTTTTCTTTTTTTTTTTTTTACAAAATTGTACCTCTGAGGAGGGATTTTCCACGTTTCAACACTTGGAAGTTTTATTTCAATCTCGGTGAAACGTGTACCCCCAAAGAGTTGTGCCTTCGAAGAAAGGCTTTTCACGTTTCAACACTTGGAAGTTTTATTTCAATCTCGGTGAAACGTGTGCTTCCAAAGAGGTCTTTTTCTTGATTGTGTCCCCTGGAGGGGGTCGTACCTCTAAGGAGGGATTTTTTACGTTTCAACACTTGGAAGTTTTATTTCAATCTCGGTGAAACGTGTACCCCCAAAGAGTTGTGCCTTCGAAGAAAGCCTTTTCACGTTTCAACACTTGGAAGTTTTATTTCAATCTTGGTGAAACGTGGGCTTTCAAGAAGGTCTTTGTTTTTGCATTTCAACTTTGGTGAAGTGAAATTCCGAAGAGCGGTTGCTACACTTCAACTCCTGGCGAAATGTGCCTCCGAAGAGGGCTTTTATTTTGTTTACATTTCAACTCTGGTGAAGTGAAATCCCGAAGAGCGGTTATAACACTTCAACTCCTGGTGAAATGGGCCTCCGAAGAGGGCTTTTATTTTGTTTACATTTCAACTCTGGTGAAGTGAAATCCCGAAGAGCGGTTATAACACTTCAACTCCTGGTGGAATGTGCCTCCGAAGAGGGCTTTTATTTTGTTTACATTTCAACTCTGGTGAAGTGAAATCCCGAAGAGCGGTTATAACACTTCAACTCCTGGTGAAATGTGCCTCAAAGAGGGTTTTCATCGCCTGGAAGTTACTCTCTCATGGTTGGAGGGTCATGACTCCTCCAATCTTTTTTGTTGAGTAGAGAACTTTCTTTTTTGTGGCGTATGACCCATTAGAGGTCTTTTATCCTCCGAAGAATTGCGCCTCCGAAGAGGACTTGTGCCGCTGATGGTAGCTTTGGTTGTTCCTCTGTTCACTTGCTTATGCCTTTTCAGCGATCCTTTTTTTTTTCTTTTCAAGTTTTCATTCCCCTTTCTCTCACAAGTGGCTTGTTTAATCCAAGGAAGTGTACTTCATTGCCAGGCAAGTTCGTGAGAACGGGCACTAGCTTCCTAATTGGATGTTTGTTTGTTCAAACAATCTCAATTTATCAGCAAGGGCTCGTTTCTATCGAAATCATTAGCCGTTCAATTGAAGTATTTCCTATCTAGGATTTGAATTCGGGGTCTTTGTGACTTGAAATTTGTTTGTTGAATGATGGTGAGAATCGCTCGGTCTTATTATGCGCAAGTTTTATTTCCATTGTCTGCAAAAATTTAAATCGACATTTTAGCAATACATTTTATGTATTTTTATATCGAAAACAAAGCAAACATATAATGATAATAAGGAACACAAGATTTATAGTGGTTCGGCCATGAAATTGGGCCTACATCCACTTTATATTCTTTCATTATTTACTTGCATCAGTTTCACAATTGCTTTCAATTACAAGAATCATACATTCATAATTCTTTTTACAATTTTTCAACAAAATTTTCAAGTAAAGTATGGACGCAAGTGGTTGCTGTTCCATGCCCTTGGAATTTGATCTCCATCAACAGTGGTGAGCTTGAATGTGCCGTCAAGAAGCTTCTGACCTATTACATATGGTCCTTCCCAATTTGGCCCAAACACACCTGTCGCGGTCATAATTCTTTTCAGGACTAGATCTCCAATTTCAAAGCTGCGTTGACGAACTTTGGAATTGAAATGTCTGGCTATCCTTTGCTGATGAGCTGCAACTCTGAGGTTAGCTTCATCTCTTTTTTCATCAAGGAGATCCAGCGCTTCAAGTTGCAGCTTTTCATTTTCTGCTTGATTGAAATGGATTCTTCTGTGTGAAGGGACCTCTGCTTCAACCGGGATCATTGCTTCCGATCCGTATGCTAACGAAAAAGGAGTATGCCCAGTTGCAGTTTTGTGAGTAGTTCTGTATGCCCATAGTGCAAGTGGTAGTTTATCGACCCAACCACCTTTTGCTCTTTCGAGTTGCTTTTTGATGGTTGATTTGATGATCTTGTTCACTGCTTCCACTTGCCCGTTTGCCTGCGGATGAGCTACTGCCGAAAAGCTTTTCTGGATTTTGAATCGCTTGCAAAAATCCTGGAATTCCTCGCTTTCAAACTGAGTACCATTGTCTGTGATTATTTTCTGAGGCACACCGTATCTGCAAATGATATTCTTGGTCACAAAGCTTATCATTTTCTTTGAAGTGATCGTAGCCAATGGTTCAGCTTCAGCCCACTTAGTAAAATAATCAACTGCAACAATAGCATATTTAATCCCTGATTTAGCAGTTGGTAGCGGCCCAATGAGATCCATTCCCCAAATTGCAAATGGCCATGGACTGACCATCTGTGTGAGTTCGGTAGAAGGTGCTCTAGGAATTTTGGCATATCTTTGGCATTTGTCACATTTTCGGGAGTAATCTGCAGCATCCCGAGTAATTTCTGGCCAAAAATATCCGTATCGGAGAATTTTCTTTACTAATGTTTGTCCACCTGAATGATCACCGCATTCTCCTCCATGCACTTCTGCTAGGATTGTTTTGGACTCTTCCCGGGATACACATCGAAGCAATGGCATTGAGAATCCCCGTCTGTACAATCGGCCATCCTGAATCACATAGCGGGAGGCCTTCCTTAGTAGCTTTCGTCTTTCTATCGAGTTTTCTGGCAGAGAACCTTTGAGTAGGTAATCCAGTATTGGAGTCATCCATGACTCTTGTTCTTGAGATACATTCATAATCCAGTCTATATCCATCTCGTCTATACTTGGCGCTGAAAGGACTTCTACAGGGACCAATCCCAATAGTTGAGCTTCACCAGAACTTGAATATTTTGCGAGGGAATCTGCCTTCATATTCTCTTCCCGAGGAATGTGGCTTATTGAATAGTGATCGAGTTCACATAGGAGTTCCCAAGCCTTTGACAAGTAGGAAGGCAGGTTTCCACCTTTTGCTTGAAATTCCTTCTTGACTTGGCATACAATAAGCTGGGAATCACTGAAAATTTGTAGTGCTCGAATGTTTAGCTCTTTAGCGATTTTTAGACCTGCAATAAGAGCTTCGTATTCTGCTTCATTGTTTGTTGAAGGAAATTCCAGTCTTAGTGCATAACATAATGATCGACCTTCAGGAGTTTCAAGTACCACTCCGGCTCCAGAGCAGTAGTCATTTCTTGCGCCATCAACATACATCTTCCACTGGATTGGAGAATCTTTGATCGCTTTTTCCTCACCATTATCTTTCTCTGTGAATTCTGCAATGAAATCAGCTAAAGCTTGTCCGTTGATTGCTTTTCGGGGGTGATAGGTGATGTCATATTGACTAAGTTCAATGTTCCATTTTAGAAGTCGACCCGAAGTTTCAGGGCGAAATAGGACTTGCTTTAGAGGTTGATCAGTGAGTACTTTGATAGGATGAGCTTGGAAATATTGCCTCAGTTTCCTCGATGCAACTAGTAGGCAATAGGCGAGTTTTTCCAACTTGGAGTAATTCAGCTCTGCCCCAGTGAGTCTTTTGCTGATATAGTAAACTGGATGTTGAATCCTTTTGTCTTCCCGTATCAGCGCTGCACTTAGAGCATGAGATGATACTGCCAAGTATATAAGAAGATCCTCACCATTGCCTGGCCTAGAAAGTATCGGAGGCGTTTCCATATGACGGATCAACTCTTCAAAGGCTTTTTGGCATTCGGGAGTCCATTCAAAGTTCTTCTTTCCTTTTTTCAGGGCATCGAAGAATGGGATGCATTTATCAGTAGCTTTGGAAATGAACCGACTCAAAGCGGCGACCTTTCCGTTGAGACTTTGCAATTCCTTCTTCGTTCTAGGAGCTTTAACTTCTTTTAAGGCGGTAATTTGAGCTGGACTGGCCTCAATGCCCCTAGCACTGACGATAAAACCTAAGAACTTTCCGGATTCGACCCCAAATGTACATTTCAGAGGGTTAAGTTTCATTCTGTATTTCCGGAGGACTGCGAACATTTCTGCTAAGTGTTCAATGTGATCCACTGCTTTCCTGGACTTCACTAACATGTCGTCGACGTAGACTTCCATAGTTTTGCCCAATTGCGGTTTGAACATAGCATTAACAAGTCTTTGGTAGGTTGCCCCTGCGTTTTTCAATCCGAAGGGCATAACTCTGTAGCAATAAAGTCCAACATCTGTGATAAAGCTTGTATCCTCCTGATCCGGCTCATGCATCATGATTTGGTTATAACCGGAGTAGGCATCCATGAAGGATAACAATTCATGTCCCGCAGTTCCGTCTACCAGTTGATCGATCCTGGGTAATGGGAAGCAATCTTTGGGGCAAGCCTTGTTTAGATCAGAAAAATCGATGCACACTCTCCATTTTCCATTAGCTTTCTTGACCAACACAGGATTTGAAACCCAATTCGGATATGTAGATTCTTTGATGAAGTTATTTTCCATGAGTCGATCAACTTCTTCTTTTAATGCTGCTGACCTTTCTGGACCTTGGGTTCTTCTTTTCTGTTTAACTGGCGTAAACTTTGGGTCAATATTCAGAGCGTGTACTGCAACTTCTGGGGATATCCCACACATATCGGCATGAGTCCAAGCAAAGACATCCAGATTTGCTTTCAGGAAAGATATCAAGACATTCTGAATTGACACATTAAGCTGTGAACCCACATTCAACACCTTATTTGGGTCCTTCGGGTCAACAGGTACCGGAATTGTCATTTCCACCGGTACTACTTTATTCTCCCCTGTACTGGCTTTTCTGGGATCCATTTCTTTCCGTGCCCCGCTGTGCTCGCCAGTGCAGGGTCCGCTCTGTAATTGCTACAAAGCTGGTTCCTTGATGCGGACTGGAGTTGCCGCATCCTTTCCCATTTCTCTTTTTCTTGACTCTCGCAGCTCTGCCCAATAGCATTCTCGCGCAGCATTTTGATCCCCTTTTATAACTCCTACTCCATTGTCAGTAGGAAATTTAATAGTGAGGCACCACGGGGCTAGGATAGCTTTGAATGCTGCGAGTGTTGGACGGCCAAGAAAAGCATTATAAGCAGAATATTCGTCGACGATCACAAAGGTTTGCTTTCGGACCACTTTCCTTTCTCCTTCCCCAAGTTCCACAAACAGATCGATGGTTCCTACTGGTTGCTTTGGCTCCCCAGTGAAGCCAACGATTTTCTGTGATGAGGCTTGCACATCGATCATAGGGATTTTCATCTGGTCAAATGTCTTCTTGAAGAGAATATTACATGATGCTCCGCAGTCAATGAGGACTCTTCTGACAATGGCTGGTCCAATACCAGCCGAGATGACCAAGGGATCTAAAGTAGGAGCTTCAATACCTGTGGAATCTCTGGCTCTGAAAATAATATCATCACTGAAAGTTTTCTATTGTTTAAGGGGCGTAGTGTCTTCTAGAACAAAGACGTTTTCTTCGGCTGGAGCATATTTCAAAGCCCTGGAATATCTCTCCATCTCACCCCAACTTTTGCCAGCTGGGTGAGGTCCTCCTGAAATGACATTGATAACGGGTCTTCCAGATTCATGCCCCGTAGCTTTCTCTCCTGCCCCAGGCTGATGAACAGGAGCCCGCTGCCCCTGGCTCGACGATGCAGGATTGTTGTTATTCTTTTTCACAAATTGCTGCAACTTGTTTTCTCTTAGCAACTCTTCAATCAGATTTTTCAGCTGGCGGCATTCATCAGTTTCATGACCTGGTTGATTGTGGAAGCGGCAGAATTTCCCACTTTGTATGGCTTTTCTCCCAGTTCTCAAAGGGATAGGTTTAGGGAAATCGACGGAATCTTTAGTGGCCAGGTAGATGTGCTCCGGTGTATGTGATAATGGAGTATATTCTGATGGCTTGAAGGATCGGGGCTTCTTCAGATTACCCTGTTTCTTCCCATTACTATTCTCCCTTTTTTGCCCCACCGATTCATTCTTGCATGGAGCGACAGTGTTGTCTTCTGCTTTTTCCAACACTGTCTTTACTGGTAAAGGACGGCTTTCCAAGCGAATGAATTCATCTGCTTTTTTGTAGAACTTTTCGAGAGAGGTTGGCTCCTTCATATTTAACCATTTCCCAAATTCGCTTGACTTATCGATAGCCCTCATCAGATAAGTCAATATCATTCGTGGTTCAGCATTGTCCACCTCAGCCAGTGCTATATTGAAGCGGTTCAAGAAGGATCTGATAGACTCACCAGGATTCTGCTCTAAACTCGATAGTGACATAATATCCTTGGCCTTCGAAGCATATAGTCTAAACTGCTCCTTGAATTTTCTGGTCAAGTCTGAAAACTGATCGATAGATCGGACTGGTAACTTGGTGAACCACAGTAAAGCCACGCCTTCCAGGTATACGGGGAAATATCGGCACTTTATTTCATCGGAGGCCCTGGCACCTGTCATGTGCCAATCATACTTATACAAGAACTCATTCGGATCACTTGTCCCTTTGTAAGCTGGAATAGTCGGAGGGACAAACTTCCTTGGAAATTCCGCCTTCAAGATTTTTTCAGTAAACGGAGTTTTACTTGGGGCGAAACCCCATTCCTTCTCATCTTCAACTCTTTGCATACTTTCTTTCATGATCTGCCGGACCATTCCAGAAAGATATTCCTCATCATGCCGAGTTCTAGATCCACCGGCGTCAGGTACTGCCTGCTCAAAGGGACTAGTAGGCCTTTCAGGAGCATTCCTTTCATTAACATCATGAATGTTGCCAGCATAGTTCCTTTCATTACCAGCCGGTTGATTGTTTGCCCCAAGTAAGTCGTTCAACTTATTCAGAATCAGAGCATTCTGGGCACTTTGAGCCTCTAGTTGTGCATTTTGGGCGTTTATCTGCTGGTTTAGCCCTAGAATCACAGCATCCAATTCTGCTTTTGTAACTCCAACAGACGGAGTGGGTAGATTAGGCACAGGGGAAGCGGAGGTTCCCTCTTGAATGTTCCCAGATCTGATAGATCTACTTTTCCTTCCAGGAGCCATAATCTCAGATATACTTCTGGTTTTTAAGGAAATTCTTTCTTCAAATCTCTGTGAAGCAATGATGAGAGTTTTCCTGAGTTGGGTTCTCAGTGAAAGCACCAAAAATGTTAACGCTTAAATTTGAACGCTAACACCCCGGTGTGTGAAGTGTAGTTGTGAAAGCACCACCCGATAGATCGGGAAAGAATTACAAGCAAGTAATAGCGGAAAAGCAGTAAACGACAGCAATTTTATAGTGGTTCGGCTTATGGGTATAGCCTACGTCCACTTTAAGTACTTTTATTGATGATCACGTTACAAGTTGATACAAATCTTCTCAAGTACAATACACTTTGAATTACAAAAGACTTAGAACAAGTAGCTTAAAGTTCAATGGAAATGAGAGTCTTCGAATCCATGTTGGATGTTTACGATCCCTTTTTGAAGTTGTATGTAGTGTTCCTAGTGTCTCAAGAGCTTCAAGTGTTGAATTGGTTTGGAATGCAGCAGAGTATCAGCGCTTGAAGAGAATGTGCCAAAAGTCCCCTGAATGTTGGTGATGGTCGTGTATTTATAGGGGCTTTCGGTGTTTGGTCGGAGGTAGTGGCCGAGATGGGTTAAGTCGTAGGTCGGCTCCGGGTCAGGCTGAGTTATATGTCGCCCTCCTTCTCTCAGGCACGGTCTCCGGTCTAAGTGAAAGACGCGCGCTTCTCTAGCTCCAAACCTTAAGTGTTGGGTCGCCGCCGAGTTAGTGTGCCATGTGCTAAACTATTTCGCCACTTCATCCTTCACACCCTTAGACCGGTTACGACTTACCATAACCCATAAGTCGGCCACGACTCATAGGTGGGTGAGTTTGTGCTTAACAGTTAGGTCGGCATCCATGCTAAGGCATTAGGTCGGCATATTTCTTAACCAGTTAAGTCGGCATCCATGTTAAGGCATTAGGTCGGCATACTTCTTAACCAGTTAGGTCGGCATCGAGTTAGATCGGATCCTTCCCCGCATCCTTTAGGTCGGCAACACTCTTTGAGATGCTAGGTCGGCCCGCCTTTATCCATTGGGTCGGCAAGTAATGCGAATGGTTAGGTCGGCCTTCCTTCCAAGCTTTAGACCGGTGAGCCATAACCGAGATAGGGTTAACAAATATATTTCAAACTTTGAATATTAAACAATTGGAACTAAGGTTGGAAATTTCTATTTCACCAATTTAAAGTCCTATTATTTAGTTTGAAATAATAATTGCATAATAAACCCGTAATCATTTAAGTAAAACTCAAATTACTTATAAAAGAAATTTTCCTTCAATTTTTATACTAGAAATATTCATTTAATTCACCTTGAATAGAATTCAGTTATAAATATCATACCTTTTTTAAAATTTCAAGTTAATAAATTTTACATCAACTTATGAAGTTAACTTCTTAATTAAGCTCAATTCCAAATAAATTTTCTAATTTAACTCCCAATCTTAATTAATTTAAATCCTTTAAAATTATATGTAATTTCAATATCTTAACATGTACTTAACCATATAATATAAATTAATCGAACTCCGTCATTCAACTTATTTATTTTATTTAACATATCCATACATAGCTTATCTTCAATACTTTAACTATAGATGTATATATAAAATAAGATTTTATATAATATCGAAATATATATTTATTAACCGTATCCTATCCAAACCATAGAAAAATCATTTCAAAAATAATTTTTATATAGATACTGCGGTGCCTGTACATAATTTTCTATCCTGTGGTCAAGTGATACGGATATTTATCATTTCAATCCGCAATTTAAAAATAAAAAAATGCGGTTGTATATCATTTCAAACCGCAATCCCGAATGAATGAAATACATGATAACTTGCATATTTTAAAATATAGTACACATCATCCATTCACCGAACATCAATCATCAATCATTAATTATAATCATCATCCAATTTAAACAAACATCAATATATAACAGGTGATAAATAACTGGTATCAATTTTAGTTTATACTCAAATAAATTTAATAACTGTTAATTGGCAGTTTATATGCAAAATAAATATAATTTAACTCGTAGTTAATATGCAATAATGAATTAAATAACGCGTAAATTAAATGAATGCAATTTAACTAAGAAATTGATGAAATATATATCAAACAGCTATAAATAAAATTTAAACACATCAAAACTCAATTTATCAAACATAAGAAATTTTAGAAATCGTGAGTGGGTTAAAACACTCACCTTTTGAATTTAAATTGAATTCAAATCGAATTTAAACCCAAAAATTGGACAGTCTCCAAATTCATCCAAACAAGTGCCAAAACGTCAGAAATTCTGATACGATCCCAGCAAAACAAACCGCGCGTGAATCCGAGCTCATATGCAAAAGTTATGAAAATTTAAAAAAATGGAAAATTCTGGTCCTATGTCGACTTCGGCGCACCGCCTCAAATCCCCGGTGCTTGCTTGGAGTTTTTCCCAAAACGACCCGGAGCGACCTGAGTCATTTTCTTCCTGACCTGAAGTAGATACAACGTTTTTCCCTCTGAAACTCGAAGCGTGACTCGAAGTGGCTGCAGATTTGATTTTTCTTTTTTTTTGAAACTGAAATTAATTTTTGGAATTTGGGAATTAGGTTTTTTTTCTGCCATTGGAATGAGGTTGAGAAGGAGATGTACGTATATACAAATGAAAATAAGGAGTGGCTAGGGTTTATAACGGGTTATAAATAGACAAGGCTGAAAAATAATAGATGGATCAGATTGGCGTACGCGCTGAACGCTAAATGGCCCGAAAAGCCCGTTTCTACCCCGGAAGGAAATTGGGTCAACCTATATATCAAAATATATGTTTAAAAATATTTTAAAAGCAATGGAAAAGGTTTCAGGTTCAAATTATGTCGTATGAAGAAGTTATGCTAAAATCAATATTTTCAAATCGATTTCAATTGATTTCAATTGCATAAATTTCAAGGCGTTTCGAGTCCGTACGATCAAACGACAAGTCCGATCGTTATGAAACTTGAAACACTATTATAATTCACCGTTACGGATCCGAAGAAACTGGTTTCGTCGAAATCCGAGTCAGTGGCCAAAATGGCTAATTTTATATTAATTGAATAAATTTAAAATTCATAAATAAAATCCTTTTTTTATCTAAAATTTGACAAATTTTATTACCTTTATATTTCTCAATCAAATTACAATGTTTAAAATAATTTAAAAGTCAATTTAAAGTTGATTAACTTCCCATTTCAGTGTCAAATTTTCATTTTTATTAAATTTAGAAATTATCAATTTAGTTTCCAAAAATTTCATTGAATTAAATCTTCATTCTTATTATTCAATCCATTATAGCCAAATGGATGAAATTAACATATATAAATATTTTTCAATTTCAACTAAATTTTCAATTAACTAAAAATAAATGTTTAATTTTTACTTAATTGCAAAAGCTCAATTACCTTAATTCTTTATATTCAAATAAATAAACAAATCTTGATTTACAATCTTTTCATTTACCCATGGTCATATTATAAATGGAATTTACATTATCTTCAATTATTAATTACCTTCAGTTAAGATCTTAACATTTGTTCCATAAATTTATTTGCCCTGAATTATTTACTGCATTTATCAAATTCCAATTTCGTAATCACATTCAAACCATTAATTGGTATTGCATTGACATTTAAATTTATTTTCTTAGATTTCATCTACATTTCCATTTATGCAGTATTTGAAATATTAAGTTTCCATTTAATTGCAATTGATTATCAGTTATAATTCAATATACTAAATAGATTGTTAATCTTAAATTACTTGTTATCATTAACGTTTTATTTCCCCTTAAAAGCTATTAATAACAATCCAAATGTTGCTATTTGATTAAGACCTAATTCAATGAATTAATGAATGGGTAAATGATTAAAGTTTTGCACTACTGCCACAATTCTCATTAATATACATTAAGGTTTATTAAGTTCTAATTGACTCCCATTTTATTATTACAATAATTACTACCCTTGCTTCAAATTTCCAAAATTTAGAAATTAAACTTTTATTTTCAATATTTCCATTTAATAGACTTTCCATTCTATCATAAATCTAATTGCCCTATTATAGATAGTATTACATTATTGAATCGATTATCAATTTATGGAAAGAATTATTATTGGCCTACTCTTATTACATTAACAATTATCATCTTATTCCAATATTCAATTAATATAGAAATAAATTTCATCCACTTACAATTAAATGCAATCACTACATATTTCTTCCATAGTTAATAACCTTCCTATTTCCATTTATTATATCTTAGCAAATTATATCCATTAATTACGATTACTATTCTAAATAAATTGATTCACCTGGTTTCACGCCTTTTTATTACATAAATTATCCTATTAGGAATGGAAATTTACCTTGGTTACATCTTATTGAATCCAACATTTCTCACTTACCAATTTATTCCACATTAACTGCAATAATTTAGTGAATTAATTGAAATTGATTACAAATTAAACTTAACAACCTAATAAAATAAGTAACGTACAATAAATATTGTCATTAACTCTTAATCACACTTTTAGAGGTTCATTATTTACACCCCAATATTGTAATTACTTACATAACACTGGTTTTACACAATTAACATTTATTACAACTATTCCAAAATTTATTCAATATTTATACTAGTTCTCTTATATTCAATTTATACGCAGGTGTAACTTTTAACTTATACTAACATATTCCTTAATTTATTTCAATTACCGTTACAATGTTTTTATTACATAATCAATTAAATACTTTCCTTTCTCGTATTAAATTATACATCTGTATAATCCTTTCCACTACTCATTATTTAGAATTCTATTAAAATTTCAATCTCTTGCAATAACTCATTTATTATACCTTTGCATATAAATAAGCAAGGTCCCAAATAGATACGGTTTATTAAATTCAATCTTAAAAATTTAGTCTATTACAACCAATGTAATACTTCATAGGTTAAATATTAACATTTTCTTCGTTACCAATTATAAAAATTATATTTCTTTATAATTAAATTCCAAAATCTTATAAATATGACAAATTTAATTAACGAAATTTACGGGTCGTTACACTCTACCCCACTCAAAACTTTTCGTCCCCGAAAAGGAAAAGAAGGGAAAAGAAGAAATGAGAGATCAATATATCTTTCTTAAATATTGAATTCATAGACAAATAAGTTTACAAAATAAAATAATTTAAAATAAAATATACCAATTTATACCCATTTAAATCTTTTATACATAAATTATTAAAGTTTGTAAAACATTTTCAAATTTTTCTAAGTCCAAAATTTACGAAATTTTTTGGCAGAGCCTCCTTTGTACGGAGAGGCTCGGGAGAAAATATAATATCAAAATATAACAATTATATACATATATTATCCAAAATATTATATCCCAACCCGGGAAAATATATAAAATAGCGCTACAAATCGTAATCCGAAACGTACCTATTTGTCGGGCAATTTTACGCTTAATTTATCGAACCAAATTGAGTAGCAATTGCTTCCATAACCTGCATTTCACTCATATAATCCAAAAGGTTAACAATTTATATAAAGTGAAATTTTTAAGTGGTTTCAATCACTAACAACAAATCAATACAACAACCATCAATTTCACATACAGCATACACAACAATACAAAACAACCATTCAATCAAACAAACAAATAGTTGTTCGGGTTTAAAATTTTTAAATTGTACGGAATGAAGAATAAACCATCAAGTGCATCATTTACTCAACAGCCTTAGATAAACTAAGCAGGTTATATTTTTTCATCTAAACAATTTTGAATCTCCTTACCCAAACAACCATAACCAAACAACAACAATTCCAACTAACAAATCAAATTAACTTATTATTAATTTATTTCATACATTAGTTGTTTAATTCCTTCTTTTATTCATTCAGTGATTCTTTTCATTCATATAACGGTTTATCTTTTTATTTTCATTTATTTCTTTCAATTTTATTTAGAAATAACTTCAACCCTTTTTCTTAAGTTTACAATTTCTCTTTATTATATTACATTCATTTATAATTGCATGACCTCATCTTTTTACACTTTAATTACTTAAGTTTATAATCATCTATTTGTCATACTTACCTTTAATTATATTTACTTGGTAAAATTTCAATTATAACTTAAGTTATAACATTTAATTCTCATTTAACAGCAATTTCATTGAATACTTTCATTATTTCAAATTTCTACTTATATAATATTCTATTACAATCTCTTATTAAACATTTCAACTTTTAATATTTGGTAAGTTATATATGTTATTTAAGGGTGTAATTGAAAGTTATACAAGTTTTCCCATTTCTTTTAATTAATTCATTGTTCAATAAATTTTTACCTTTTCCTTATAAGTTACAATTTCAACTTCCTTTTTATTTCCTTCATAACGTAGCCTGAAATCTCTTACCTAAATTAGAGGTTCCAATTTATTGATTTCTTACCTTTCATTTCACTACAGTAATTGAAACGATTAATTAACGGAAATTTAAGAGTTAAAAACCGGGTTAAATTTCAAATTATTTTAAAACAATAGATAAATATATTCTTACAACTTATATATCTATAATTATGTTTAAAACAATTCAAATATATAAATTTTTCAAAAAAACGAATCTGCAGTAGAACTACTACAGTGGCCTTCCCCCTTCGAAACTCGAAAATGAAAGTCGATGATGCGGCCGTCATCAGCGAAATTATTTTCCAGTAACAGAGAAGAAAGTACAACTTATTTTCTCAAAACTCTTCTTTAAAACAATTCTTCCGAATTACATTGAAATATTTATATCAGAAAATATTATAAACGATATTATAATATTCCAAAATTTATTCGAAAGAAATTTCAAAACCCCGGAACTTAAGTTCTAAATTTTCGAATTTCATTTATTTTATTTTTTAAATCTTATTTCTATTATTATTTATACACTTTATTACCTAACAACCAACCTATTGCAGACAAATATGGATATCATTTGAAAAAAATTATTTTATATATAGAAAATATAATAGGCAAAATTATTTTATTCACCTATATTAAAATAATTATTATGTCGGTTTGTCCTATAAGTGTTTAGAAATTCCTATTGATGTCATAGCGTCCCATGCATCAACCAGAATTTATAAATACAGAACGGAACAGATTAACACAATATAAAAACCTTTTTATAGCACTAACAAATACGTCTCTCATATATATACTCTCAGCGACTCCCATAGGGTATTACTATCCTATTAACAAAGAGTCCGACCCCACAAAGCTAAGGTTTATCGCTAAACCAAAGCTCTGATACCAGATGTAACGTCCCGCCTTTTCGCACGATTTAAATCGACACACGTGCCAATTCAAACCATACGCAAGGGCGGATTGTTATGGGGTAAATAAGAAAAACAAGAACGAAAAAAAACAAAACAGAATCTCACAACGGAAGGATAAAATATAATACTCAAATATATAGTTCATGAAGCTGTTTTACAAAAACATTTGATTATATTTACATAAATATCAGAGTTCACATACCAATCATAATCAATGCAACGGAATTAAATAGTGTAGTGGAATATAGTAAATAATAATAGTAGAAATCTCCATCTTCGTTCTCCAGATCTAAAGTCTTCGATCCTGAAATGCTCGGACTGACCCGAGCGAATTTGAAAAGACAAAAACACTCGAGTCAGAACTAAAAGATCTTATGTGAGTTAAATTAACAGAAATAAATATGAGTGCGGTAACTCAAGAGATGCTCGGGATTTACATCTCCTAAGGATCCGTTAAACTATTTACTATGTAGCATATTGCGCTATTATAATAGTGTCTATTTATAAAATAAACTTACTTTTAAATAGCGTTAATGGGTTACCCATATAGCCCTTATCAGAAATAATGCCAATAGTCTATACAGTGCCTGCATATCTCCTGATCGGGAGACTACGAGAAGACAATCCATAGGTACGACACAAATATAAACTCGTACAAGCGCGATAGGGTAGGTGACACGGCACAACTAGGCAATGGAAGGGTAGATATACCAATTACGCTTCCGGGTCGGTGGTAACCCGTAGCGCGCAGCTACCGCCCACCTCGAGCCACACCCCCAAATAAAATCAAAAGTGGCCACCGAATCAATCCAAGAGTCAAAGTATAATATCGAAGGGATGTGTCCGATCAAAGGTGCTATCTTATTAACCCGTCAATCGCTCATGTTTTAGCCACTTTATGCCAACTCACGGGAGTTGGGTCCACGTATTTACCTTACATGAAACGCCGCCACCAACCTACTTCATTTCATTCTGACTCATTTTGGAACTATATTATCTAGGTCGAAAATACTACTCCTTCTTACGACCATATCTCCCTCAAAACCAATCAATATTAAGTGATTCTTTTCTAAATCATAGAAAAAAGAACTTCCTAAAACTTTTCTTTTTACTAGTTGTCCAAATTCCAGGAATAACATGGCCAAGTATCGAGGAGAAAATCACTTATTATCTAGTGGATTTTTGTGGTTTTCAAGCTTTTCAAGTCTAAAGCATTTCAAGTTCTAAAAAGTTCTAGTGAATAAACTTTGTAGAACTTCTTGAAAAGATGTAATTTTAGGTCATTTCTTATTGTTTGGTGATATATCGGTTGAATTGATGAGCTATTGCGCTGCTTGATTGGTTATGTGATGATCCGAAATTTCGGCAACAGCAATTTGATAATGTTCATTAATAATTATTTAAATTTAGAAATATTGGTTTGATAATATTATTTTATAAATATTCAATTTGGAAATTTATCTTTTCAAAGCTAATAAAATCGTTTTCTAATTATAATTTATATATGTATATATACATTGTGAATAGAAAGTTCGGGTTTGAATTTAATTTAATAGTTTTCAAAAGCTATTTAAGGTTAAATTCTATAGTTTCAAAACATAAGATAAATATTTATTTACAAATATGATAGCTTAAATAAGATTTAATAAAAGGATTAAACATACTTTCTTTTTAAAATATACATGTACTAAATATCGTTTATATATAAATTTAAAATAAAAACGTAATATATAAAACATATATAATAATAAAAACATAAGAAAATATTTTAAATACATGCATTGACATTTGTAAGATAATAAAAACATGCATTAACATGTGTAAGCTTAGTATAATTTGTAATTACAAGTGGCGTACTTCTTTTTCTTTAAAATTGAATTATAAATAATATATTTTGGAGGAAACCAGGCTTCATTTCTTCACTTCTTAATCTTCTCTATTTCTTTCATTCATTATCTAAACTAAAATTAAAACAAAACCAGAAAAGATTTAACTCAAACAACAACATCAGTTTTTCAAGCTTTTAAATCTGAGGATCAAGCAACTCAACTTAAAAAATGGATCAATTCAAGTTGTTGTTTCATAGATCAGTTCAAAAATCAAGTACAGATCAGACATCAAGATTCCAGATCAAAAGAATTAAAACCCTATTCTCTATTTTAAAACTGGTGATTAAACACCTTTTAAACGCTAAAATATATGTTTATACTTTGATGTTTTTGCTAAATCTATGAAGTGATATTGAAAAATATGTTATGCATGGATGCTTTTAAACTGGAATATAGTTGAAAATACTTTGTATATTTGTGCATGTCTACGTGTATATATTTGCTGGCCTCTGTTTGTTCACAAACTCAAGGACAAGATTAAAATAATTCATATCTTCTTATTTAATCCAATTAAAGTTATGATCATTGAAGGAAAAGTGTTTGTATGAAGGTAATATTATTTTTTAAAATAAATTCAAGGGTATTTGTTAAGTATTTATTTCTAAAATGATAAATTACACTAATAATCAAATATAAGTCGAAAATCAGTGTTAATAATTTCATGTTTGGATTCCACAATTAGATTCGAATTAGAAAATAATGAATTTTGATATTGGTTTCATGTTTTTTAAGTTCATAATTATTGAGAATTCTGAGTTGAATGAGGAATTGTTTTCTATTGATTTTGCGGCGACCGGCAATGAAGGCATGTCATGCTTGGAGCTGGGGGTAGCTGGAAGGACGGAGGTCTAAGGAAAAATGGCCTAAGGATTTTTAAGTGGTCGGAACGGCTGGACGAGGGCAAACTCGGGTTTGATAACCTATTTTGGTCGAGGAAGTTGTCGAGCTTCGTGCGCCGATGTTGGTGCACCAGAACAGATCGTAGGTACGGGAATCGAAGTGTCAACTCGAGACATAGCTCTGATGTGGTCGGTGAGATTTTCTATGGTCGGTGGCGATGGGGCGAGCAAATTTTTTCGATCGGTTGATTTCCTGTAAGTGATTGAGTGGCTCGTTTCGATTTCAAGGAGAATTGATGGTGTTGGACGGTCTGGGTTATCGGCGAAGTCGTCGTCGACGTGTGGGTGATTGTAGCATTTACCGGAGGTTGTAGGTTCATCGATGCATGTGTGCACGGTGATGTCTGGGTTTTTTGAGGCTTTGGGAGAAGGGTTTCTCGGGTTAGGCTTGAGGAGGACTGCGGATTGTCTCAAAGGGAGTTGAACATGAGTAGCTCGGGGTTGGGCACGGGAATTTAGGGGTTTGACTCGAGTATTTGCTAGTGTAGGCTAGAGTTGTTTCATTCTAGTTTCCAGGTTTTAAAATTTAAACAGAAAACATAAACCATGTTTTAAAAGAAAATGTTTTTAATAAGGAAATGAAAGTTTTTAATGCAAATGAATGGTAAAAGAAAATGTTCAACTTTTAAAAGCGAAGCAATATTTTAAGTCAAGTTTTTAAAGTACATTAAAATTAATAAGTTTTTCAAAGGAAATGATAACCAAGTTTTCAAAGTAAATTTATTAAAAACGAGTTTTTAAACAAGTTTCAAAGTTTAAATTTTAAAGTTAAATGTTTTTAAAATTGTGTTGGTTTATATAAGTTATAAATTAGGTTAAATATGTAATTAATTCCTAAATGTTTTTCAAATGAAATTTAATGATGTAATTATGATGTGATTAAGGTAACAAGTAACTAAAGAATAGTTAATTAATGGAAGTAATTAAATGATAAGTAAGTGATTAATTAAGATAAATGGTTTATCTTAAATTAATTAGGTTCTCAATTAATTGAAGGTCAATTACTTAATGTAATTAACAAAGATTAATTAATTAATGTTAATAATTATAGGATAATTAATGTAAATAATTAAGGATAATTACTTAATGGAAGTAATTAAAGGATAATTACTAAATGTAATTAATTAGAGGTAGTTAGTTACTTTATGTGATTAATTAAATGTTAATTAATGAATGTGATTAATTAAAAGATAATAAATCAATATAAGGGATTATAGGGTAATTAGTTAATGTAATTAATTAAGGATCATTAATTATAGCATAATTAATTATGTGATTAATTAACGGTTAAATTAATTAAAGTGAATAGTTAAAGGATGATTAATTAATTTCATTTATTAACTAAAATAATAATAAAAGGTTTATAATTAATTAGTGTGAAGAAAGCAGGATTTAAAAGTAATTAAAGTAATTAATTTAATTTATTTGGAGATTAATTAAATTAATTAGGAATTTTACAACTAATCAATCTTGCTTATGGATGATTAAGTTATATTGAATGACTTGGATTATTTGATATCTCTGATATGTGATATGTGATGTTCTGTGATATGAAGAGAATTGGTTGTATGATAATATGAGTTATCTATCTGTGAGGAATTGCTGTGTGAATATGTTATTCTAAATGTAAATTGAATTGTTTAAAACTTAAACAACTTGGACTATAAGACAGCGTTTGGATTTCGATGAGACCAGGATCGAATTCTAAATTGGATATCTGAAAACCACATCGATCCAAATTAAAAGATAGGTCATGAAATCTCTGGTGAAGTTCGAGATGAAGACTCAGAATGCAAGGTCTATTTGTCGTTAACTCCGAGGGTGATTCCAAAACGAGTGTAATGGAGATAGTGTATAATGACCCGCTATTTTGGACCATTCAAATCGACAATAAAACCATACACATCCGACTTGAATAATTCAAAATACCAAATTGTTAATTAAAGTTTGGCAAAACTTAAAATATACAATAAATAAATCAATCACAGATCACAGAGTAATATAATGCAGCGGAATAGATAAAGAATAGTAGTTCATGAAGCTACTATATACATCAGAGTTAGAAATAAAATACAACCGAATAGTTCAAATGCAGTGAAGTCTCCGATGCAACAGATGACTTCTCTGAACCAATCAACTGGAAAGGCTGGAATCTGAATCGATAGTTGGATCTCCAAATGAAACTCCAAACTCCATAGGCGAGTCTCTAATGCTGTACCACTCAGTCTGACCTTAGCGTAAAGCAAAACACAATACAAAAAACACTCGAGTCAGGATTAACATTCTTATATCAATAAATCCAACTCAAGTGAAATGTCAACTGAAATACAAATAACTTAAAGGATGTTTGGGATAACCATCCTCTAAGGGTCCGTGGAACTATCTACAAGGTAGATATATACACTATAACACCGTGGTCATTTCAGCTTAATTTATACTTCAAAACCAAATATCATTTTCACTTCAAATATCTCTATTTCCCAAAATAGTATTTATATATATTAAATAATTTATACAATAAAGTATTTTCAATTCCCTCAAATTAACAAATCGTTTCAACATCAACCCGACCTTCCCATTTAAATTAAATTCAATCTCAATTTATCAATTTAAATTCAACTCAATTCCTAAAATAAACACTTCAATTTATCGATCTCAAATTCGGATTTGTAATCACAAAAATACCCCTTTATATTTCAATATATTTCAAAACTTTAAGTATTCAACGTTTCAACTAAATTTTTATTCAATTTAGTTTTCTAAATAATAAATTCAAATTTGGTTCAACCTAAATTTCACTTTAATTCAATTTAGTTGCTAAATAACAAATTCAACTATGTTGATTTCAAATACAGATCTGAATCTCAACATAAACCATTTAAATTCCAATATAGATCAAGTCTTTAATAAAATGTTCTATATAACAGTTTCATATAGATCTCGATTTAACCTCGTTATTATTTAGTCTTGAAATACTCCCTTATTAGATTCAATATCATTTAAGTAACCTTAAATTACATTTTACTCAATATTTTCTTTAATTTTATTAAACGTGAAATATTCATTAAATCACTTAAATCAAAAATCCAGTTACAAAATGGTACCTTTAAATTTTCCATTCAATAATTTCAAATCAATTTAATTAAATAAATCATTATTTAAATACCATTTTTAATAAACCCAAATTTATCTCCCAATCTTAATTATTTAACTTTTTACAACGGTAAATTTTGAAATATAAATCTTAAATAACACTCAAACATATTATATGGATTAAATCAATCTCAATATTATTATTATTATTAACTCTATATATAAAATTTCCATTTATATATATATAATATTTTAAGAACTAATATTTATTAAATCCCTTATATTTCTTTTCAACTGTAGAAATTTATTTTCAACTGTAGAAATTTATTTTCAAAATATTTATATGGACCAACGGTGTCTGTATTTGTTTCCTATCATATAGTCAAGTGCTACGGATATTTATCATTTCAACCCGTACACTAAATATATATGGGTGGATATCATTTCAACCCGTAATCCCAAATTCAATTAAATGAAAATCGCTTGGGTTTATCATTTCAACTCATAACGATTTTCTCCTATTCTAAAGTTCGTACGGGTATGTATCATTTCAACCCATAATGATTTTTATACTAACAGGGAACTTGCAGAGTGATAACAGATATGAAAATAATATAACAACATGCATATATCATCAAAATAAATATAAACAATAGGATATGGTGTCATATCCCATAAGTGAACAGTTATAGATAATATCATATATAACAATTTAAATAACTACAGCCTCATATTTCAATTGTCGTTTCAATTGAAATCAAATTTAATAAATAAAAGAACGTTAATCGTGAGTGATTGCTCACCTTTCGAGGTTAGAGAGTTAGACAATGAAGTTGAGTTACAAAACCCGAGCATGAATCTCAAAGCAAAGTAGGATTGGCACGAATTCAATGGATAGAGCTGACAATAGAATTTTACGGGAACAAATCCAAATCAGATTAACATAAATTGAAAATATAAAAAATTTATTTTCTTATTAAATTAATACTTCTTTTTAAGTCAAATATCAAAACAAAATACGTGTGTAAGAAAAATTAATGGTTTGTATTAAACACATGTATTAAAATCAAATATAATAAAATTTGAAATAAATGCTGTAACTTTTATATTGAAATATACATAAACATATACAAGTTTAAAGAAAAATGATGAGATCACTTTTAAAAATAACTTTATATATTACTGCAACAAAGAAAGCTACAAACGGTAACATAACAGTTTTATTATTTTATATAAAACTATATAACATATATAACAGAACTGTTAAATCTCAAGACTTTGTAAACCACGTACGTATATATTTTATAAGAATCAATACTATAAATCACTACAAACCAATGTATATATACTTAGAAATTTTATGGCTAAAGTATATAATTACACATATACACAGTTGTAAACTTATGCATAAACGAATAATATAAAATCATACGTATACTATTAAAATTTGTAAGTAAGTAGGATATAAAAAATTGAATTTCAAATAAACAGTACTTTATCCCTATATATATATTACTGCAAATGAAATACAGTAATCTATATAATACTTAAAACAACATATAATATCAACTTATATACTATTATAATACAAAACATGTACATATATATTCTCTGTCCCATATGAAATATGTATACAAACAAAAATCAGTTTAAAGCACACAAAGAAAATATATCTTTGAACATAGAAAATTATATAATACTTTCATATAGATATGCCTTGTATTAATTGTAAACAGTTGAAAAAAAATATAGTTCTAACTTATATATTACTCACCTGCTGCACTAGAAGAAGAGGAGGAGGAACAAAAGGTTGGAGATGGCATCAGGGAAGAAGGATGGTTTGCACGTCCTTCAGGTTGAAACAGGGGAAGAGGATGCAAAAGTTTTCAACAACATGAATTGGATCTGGGAAAATGAAAGATTGATTATAAATATATACTTTATTTATTTGATAACGTGTAAGTACAGAAAAGGAATAGGTAAATAAATGATTCAAAGTGGAAAATGGAAGTGACAAACGCTATGATATCTAAAAATTCATTTCAAAGTAATGTACGCCACAGATCAGATCAAAAAAAAATTTTAATAGGAACGGTTGTCCATTGATTCATCAAAGTATTTAAGTCAATAAAAAAAAAGAACCGTTGCCAAAAAAAGATAAGAAATGTATACCATAAATATAAAGTGATTTGAATAGTAACGGTCCCTCAGATTGAGCTGAATAATTAAAACAATAAATTTTTGTTTGTTTGGATAGTACGTAATGAGCTGGAAAGGCAAGAATATTAAAAGAAAAAGGAATGGACAGAGAAATTTAAGCAAAGATAAAACGTACAGAATTAAATATAGAGTAGCGGGATAGTCACGATAATTCAGTGGATAATTAAGGCAACTTTTTAATGCCACCAGTTGCACGTTCAAATTTGAAAAGGCAAAGTAATGGACCATATAATAAATTGAAACGATGGATTGATAACAGCTGCGAAATTCAAAGCAATTAATAATAGTGTGCGCAGCACGCTTCAATATTTGAAACCGGAGGAAAGTCAACGGTCAAAATTAAAGGTGCCGATATGACGACAGTTAATCATATTTGTCACGTACCTCAAAACACAAAAACGAATATACCGCAGAGATCAGTACGACGAGACGATCAGAACGGTATACAAAAATCAGTGGTACGATTTTATTATAAAAATTCGAACTTTCTGCTAGCGAAAAAAATGCAGCTAATAATTAGAAAATAAGATCAACGGAGCTATAGAAGTCCAAATTTTGAGAAACAAAAGATGTTGTCTAACTCAAAATAAGATTTAGAATTTTTCTATGTAAAAATATTCAGGTTTGGAAAATATTTTATTATCAATAATTATTAACTGATTTGATTTTAATAAAATTACATAATAAATAAACGTTCACAAAATTAATTGAAAATTTACCATTTGCTATATTTAATTATACGTAATCCAAATATTAAATTTTTATTTCAAAATATTATTATTTAAAATTTCACCAAAAATACCATTAAATACGTAAATAAAATCAATTAAAATTATTAAATTTTTACGGGTCGTTACACTCTCCCCCACTCAAAACTTTTTGTCCCCGAAAAGGAAGGAGGTAGGAGAATTGAACAGCCAGAAATAAAAGTAGATTGAAAGTCAAGATTAAACAATTAATTTGAAATTAAATAAATTTTACTTGAAATTTGAAAACATCATTTGCGATTCAATTATCTTTGATACTCTAAAACTTTTCAAAACCCATTTGCAAATTTCCTGCTTCCTTTATAAATAACATTTATATGTTTAAATAACATCTTTATAAATATATGAAAACTATTTAGAAACAATTATTCCCATCATTAGTTATATTTACAAGGATGTTATTTGAAAACATTAAATCCATAATTTATAATTTTACCAATTTTATCTCAAAATACTTTTCAAATATTATCACTAATCATTTACTTTAAATATGTTTTATTCTAAATAAATAACTTCTAAAACATTTATAACACTAAAATTTTCTATTAAACCAGGTGGTATATAATTAAACAATATTTTAAAGGATATATCTAACAAGGAAAGAAGGTAGATTCGAAAAACAGAATTAAGGTGAATAACTAAAGCTGAGCAGATAAGGTAGTTTCAAGGAATAGTATCGGGCATGAATAATTTATCGAGAACCATAAGAATTTCAATTTCGAATATTAATACAGAATTTCTTTGTTAGAAATACTTTTATAATAAAATACCTTTTCAAAAAAAAACTTTCACGTCGAAACCAATTTTCCTTTTGAAAATACTTCTATAACTCGATGTTTCAATAAGTTTATCCTCGTTCTTGCAGACTCTGGCCATGCGTTGATCAGGTGCAAAGCTAGAATTCTTCAAGTACTTAGTAGACTTGTTTCAACACCCAGTGAAAATACTTGAAAAAAATTAAAAAACAGATATGGAAAGTACAATCCAAACAAAATTATCAAACCAAAACCTTTGTCCAAGCATGGTTCGCAAATACACAATGGTTACGCCTGGATCCCCCAAGAAACAATCCGTATTCGTAAGCTTTCTCAGCCCTGTGATTTACGCCATGATGACTAGTAGGGTGCAGGATACACAATGGTTACGCTTGGGTTCCCCAGAAAACAATCTGTACCCCTAGGCCGTCTCAGCCAGGCAGTTTCGCTACTATTCATGACCTACACAGACTGCAGGATACACAATGGTTACGCCTGGATCCCCCAAGAAACAATCCGTGCCCCTAGGCCAGACTCAGCCATGCAGTTGCGCTATTCCGTCGCGAGAGAAAAAGGAAAACTATGGGTTACGCCACGGTGGGAACACTCGAGTATCACATCCGGAAAACCAAAAACCAGAGAGAATAATATCGATAGAATGAATCCACAATGTGGCCACAAAGTGGATATCAAGCAGAAGGCACTTTCCATATCATTACTTTGAAAATATATATCATATAGTACCCTTTCAAATCACTTTCAAATATCATACTTATATAAAGTCCATTATATATAGGACTCCATTTTCAAATCGAATACTTTTCAAATCAATAGTATATCAAGTCATACTTATATAGACTTCGATTATATAAAAAATTCTCTTTCCAAATTTGAGTACCTTTCAAATCAATAGATTTCAAATCAACTTCATACTTATACAAATCCATTTTATGTAAGTTCGACCACTCCCAAATCAAGAACTTAATAATATAAGGTTCTCAATTTCAAATTATCTCAATATCAATTCAGTTTCAAAGTTTCTTAATCAATAGGTTTAGAAAATAATCCAAATTTCCAAATCAACAAAATCTAGGTTAAACAAATTCATTTCAAAATCACCATATAAGTACAGGTTTTAATTCCAATCAAATTTCAAAACCAAATATTTTTCTAAAAATCAATTATACTCAAAAATGGTTTCCAAATTTATAATTATTCCTTTAAAACCCTTAAACTATTTATTTCTATTTGAAATATCCAATTTACCTTCCGGAAAACCGTTATTTACAACTAATTTTTTTTCAAAACATTTCAAAACTAAATTCCATATTAGTATAATTCAAAATATTCATATTCATTTACTTAATAAAAGTTTTCAAAAACTAAACTTATACGCTTTATCAAATTTTTATCCTCTTCGAAATTTCTTGGCTTTGAAAATTTAACCTCGATTTGGAAGTGTTCGAACATTCAAAATAGTTAAAATCAAATTTCTAATTCAAGAGTTGAAAATCAACAATAAATCCATAAATCAATTTCAATAGATAGGATTATACTAAATCAATCGAAACTCGAGGACTGAATACCGGTCTCACTTTAAATTGTTTCAAATACATACATATATCTTTCGAAAATATTAAATTACTTCAAAATTTGAAATCGAAACGGTTTTACAAAATCACTCACAGTGAACCTATTAAAGTGGCCTCTCCCCCACTCAGAAACTCAAAAATCAATGTCGATGATGCGTGCACTCATCACCGAAATTATTTTCCAGCGACATAAGTGAGTTCTGGACTTCTATTTTCTTGAAAACTTCTTTTGAAACTCTTCAAAATTATTGGAATTCATTTGGACTCATTTGAAACATTTCTTATTCGAAAAATACTTTTAAAACGTATTATTTTTATATATTTTCCAAAATCTTAAAACAAATTTCAAAATACCGGAATTCAATTCTCGAATTTTAAATTTAACCCTTCAGTTATAAATCATTTTTATATAAATCAATTTCTTATAAATTTCCAAAATTTTAAATCATTTCAAAACTTTTATATATAGAATAACATTTCTTATTTGTTTTATATATAGGTATATAATCCATATCGTAAACATTTTTACTTTTATATATAGAATAAAATCATAGTTATCAAAATAATAATTTCGATATAAACAATTTCAAAAATACAACATACCCGATTTTTCAAAGTGTGATTCAAGAATGGATTTCAAAACAAAGATAGAGATTTAAATTAGAGGAACTCCAATCAATAGAATCCTGATTCGAAGATAGACTCGATCGAAGATGAGATAATTAATTTACAAAATAGAAGATGGATATACTTCTACAAATCGCGGCGACCTTAATCAGGTCAACCGTGACCTTAGGAATATAATCGATGCGGAATTCCAAAACAAATCGACATTCGATCGCCAGAGATAGTATTCAGCATATCAAGATATAGCAGCATCATAAACCGAGGATACAGAAATTTTCGGTGAATCAATGCCGATTGTAAAGGAGTTTTCATCCCCTTTACAAAACATTCAGTGGAGTTATGGGATACTTCAGAATCAAACGAATAAAAATAGAAAGAGACAAGAATGAATTTCAGAACCGAGGGACATTCCAAAATTCAAAGGAAGTCGAGTCAGAAAGGAAGAAATTCAACTCGAACAAAAGTGATTCTGTAAATGAATTTACCATATATGCTAAGTTTTGCCTAGAGCCAAAGCTCTGATACCAACTATAACGACCCGCTATTTTGGATCATTCAAATCGACAATAAAACCATACATATCTGACTTGAATAATTCAAAATAACGAATTGTTAATTAAAATTTGGCAAAACTTAAAATATACAATAAATAAATCAATCATAGATCATAGAGTAATATAATGCAGCGGAATAGATAAAGAATAGTAGTTCATGAAGCTACTATATACATCAGAGTTAGAAATAAAATACAACCGAATAGTTCAAATGCAGTGAAGTCTCCGATGCAACAGATGAATTCTCTGAACCAATCAACTGGAAAGGCTGGAATCTGAATCGATAGTTGGATCTCCAAATGAAACTCCGAACTCCAAAGGTGATTCTCTAATGCTGTATCACTCAGTCTGACCCGAGCGTAAAGCAAAACACAAAACACAAAACACTCGAGTCAGGATTAACATTCTTATATCAATAAATCCAACTCAAGTGAAATATCAACTGAAATACAAATAACTTAAAGGATGTTTGGGATAACCATCCTCTAAGGGTCCATGTAACTATTTACAAGGTAGAAATACACTATAACACCGTGGTCATTTCAGCTTAATTTATACTTCAAAACCAAATATCATTTTCACTTCAAATATCTCTATATTGCCTAAAATAGTATTTATATATATTAAATAATTTATACAATAAAGTATTTTCAAGTCCCTCAACTTAACAAATCGTTTCAACATCAACCCGAACTTCCCATTTAAATTAAATTCAATCTCAATTTATCAATTTAAATTCAACTCAATTCCTAAAATAAACACTTCAATTTATTGATCTCAGATTTGGATTTGTAATCACACAAATACCCCTTTATGTTTCAATATATTTCAAAACTTTAAGTATTCAACGTTTCAACTAAATTTTTATTCAATTTAGTTTTCTAAATAATAAATTCAAATTTGGTTCAACCTATATTTCACTTTAATTCAATTTAGTTGCTAAATAATAAATTAAACTACGTTGATTTCAAATACAGATCCGAATCTCAACATAAACCATTTAAATTCCAATATAGTTCAAGGCTTTGATATTTAAATGTTCTATATAACAGTTTCATATAGATCTTAATTTAACCTCATTATTATTTAGTCTTGAAATACTCCCTTATTAGATTCAATATCATTTAAGTAACCTTAAATTACATTTTACTCAATATTTTCTTTAATTTTACTAAACGTGAAATATTCATTAAATCACTTAAATCAAAAATCCAGTTACCAAATCATACCTTTAAATTTTCCATTCAATAATTTCAAATCGACTTAATTAAATAAATCCTTATTTAAATACCATTTTTAATAAACCTAAATTTATCTCCCAATCTTAATTATTCAACTTTTTACAACGGTAAATTTTGAAATATAAATCTTAAATAATGCTTAAACATATTATATGGATTAAATCAATCTCAATATTATTATTATTATTAAATCTATATATAAAATTTCCATTTATATATATAATATTTTACGAACTAATATTTATTAAATCCCATATATTTCTTTTCAACTGTAGAAATTTATTTTCAAAATATTTATATGGACCAACGGTGTCTGTATATATTTCCTATCATATAGTCAAGTGCTACGGATATTTATCATTTCAACCCGTACACTAAATATATATGGGTGGATATCATTTCAACCCGTAATCCTAAATTCAATTAAATGAAAATCGCTTGGATTTATCATTTCAATCCATAACGATTTTCTCCTATTCTAAAGTCCGTTCGGGTATGTATCATTTCAACCCATAATGATTTCTATACTAACAGGGAACTTGCAGAGTGATAACAGATATGAAAATAATATAACAACAGGCATATATCATCAAAATAAATATAAACAATAGGATATGGTGTCATATCCCATAAGTGAACAGTTATAGATAATATCATATATAACAATTTAAATAACTACAGCCTCATATTTCAATTGTCGTTTCAATTGAAATCAAATTTAATAAATAAAAGAACGTTAATCGTGGGTGATTGCTCACCTTTCGAGGTTAGAGAGTTAGACAATGAAGTTGAGTTACAAAACCCAAGCACGAATCTCAAAGCAAAGTAGGATTGGCACGAATTCAATGGATAGAGCTGACAATAGAATTTTACGGGAACAAATCCAAATCAGATTGACATAAATTGAAAATATAACATTATTATTTTCTTATTAAATTCATACTTCTTTTTAAGTCAAATATCAAAACAAAATACGTATGTAAGAAAAATCATTGGTTTGTATTAAACACATGTATTAAAATCAAATATAATAAATTTTGAAATAAATGCTGTAACTTTTATATTGAAATATACATAAACATATAAAAGTTTAAAGAAAAATGATGAAACCACTTTTCAAAATAACTTTATATATTACTATAACAAAAAAAGCTACAAACGCTAACATAACAGTTTTATTATTTTATATAAAACAATATAACATATGTAACAGAACTGTTAAATCCCAAGACTTTGTAAACCACTTACGTATATATTTTATAAGAATCAAAACTATAAATCACTACAATCCAATGTATATACACTTAGAAATTTTATGGCTAAAGTGTATAATTACACATATACACAGTTGCAAACTTATGCATAAACGAATAAGATAAAATCATACGTATACTATTAAAATTTGTAATTAAGTAGGATATAAAAAATTGAATCTCAAATAAACAGTACTTTCTCCCTATATATATTACTGCAAATAAAATACAGTAATCTATATAATACTTTTTTTAGAGTAATCTATATAATACTTAAAACAACATATAATATCAACTTATATACTATTATAATACAAAACATGTACATATATATTCTCTGTTCCATATGAAATATATATATATATATATATATATATATATATATATATGCAAACAAAAATCAGTTTAAAACATACAAAGAAAATATATCTTTGAACATAGAAAATTATATAATACTTTCATATAGATATGCCTTGTATTAATTGTAAACAGTTGAAAAAAAATATAGTTCTAACTTATATATTACTCACCTGCTGCACTAGAAGAAGAGGAGGAGGAACAAAAGGTTGGAGATGGCATCAGGGAAGAAGGATGGTTTGCACGTCCTTCGGTTTAAAACAGGGGAAGAGGATACAAAAGTTTTCAACAACATGAATTGGATCTGGGAAGCTGAAAGCTTGATTATAAATACATACTTTATTTATTTGATAACGTGTAAGTAAAGAAAAGGAATAGGTAAATAAATGATTCAAAGTGGAAAATGGAAATGACAGACGCTATGATATCTAAAAATTTATTTCAAAGTAACGTACGCCACATATCAGATCAAAAGAAAATTTTAGTAGGAACGGTTGTCCATTGATTCAGCAAAGTATTTAAGGCAAAAGAAAAAAGAATCGTTTCCAAATAGAAATAAGAAACTTATACCATAAATATAAAGTGATTTGAATAGTAACGGTCCCTCAGATTGAGCCGAATAATTAAAGCAATAAATTTTTGTTTGTTTGGATTGTACGTAATGAGTTTGGAAAGGCAAGGATATTAAAATGGAAAAAGAAATGGACAGAGAAATTTAAGCAAAGATAAAACGTACAGAATTAAATATAGAGTAGCGAGATGGTCACAATAATTCAGTGGATAATTAAGGCAACTTTTTAATGCCACCAGCTGCACATTCAAATTTGAAAAGGCAAAGTAACGGACCATATAATAAATTGAAACGATGGATTGATATCAGCTGCGAAATTCAAAGCAATTAATAATAGCGTACGCGGCACGCTTCAATATTTGAAACCGAAGGAAAGTCAACGGTCAAAATTAAAGGTGTCGATATGACGACAGTTAATATAGTTGTCACGTACCTCAAAACAAAGACGAACATACCGCAGAGATCAGTACGACGAGACGATCAGAGCGGTATACAAATATCAGTGGTACGATTTTATTATAAAAATTCAAATTTTCTGGTAGCGGAAAAAATGCAGCTAAAAATTAGAAAATAAGATCGACGGAGCTATAGAAGTCCAAATTTTGAAAAACGAAAGATGATGTCTAACTCAAAATAAGATTTAGAATTTTTCTATGTAAAAATATTCAGGTTTGGAAAATATTTTATTACCAAAAATTATTAACTGATTTGATTTTAATAAATAATAAATAAACTTTCACAAAATTAATTGAAAATTTACCATTTGCTATATTTAATTACACGTAATCCAAATATTAAATTTTTATTTCAAAATATTATTATTTAAAGTTTCCCCAAAAATTCCATTAAATACGTAAATAAAATCAATTACAATTATTAAATTTTTACGGGTCGTTACGTAGTGCCATTCGGTTCTGAGACGAAGATTCAGAGTGCAAGGGCTATTTGTTGTTAACTCTGAGGGTGATTTCAAAATGGGTGTAGCGAAGATAGTGCCTTCGGTTTCGTTTGAACCCGGAACGGACTTATATGGATGAATATTTTCAGACCATCGTCATTGAAAGACTGTTAGCATTCCAAATTTTGTGTGCTAAAATGATAATTGTAGCCTCAAGCCTCATCAAACAGGAATGGCTAAAACAGCGGATGTGTAGTAAGGCTAAGTTGTTAGCACCCAAATAGGATGATATTTTCCCCTGTTTAAAGGTCCTTTATTTCGACTTAGTGGGCGGTTAGTCGCGCCAACTGCGGGGTTGTCTTATTCGGGATTATCCAGTAAGGGATAGTTCTGGTCTTGTGTTGTAGGGGATCAGGGTGGATCCTCGGTAATCTGATCTGGACCAGGTACTGTGACAGATGGCACCCCAGCAGCCCTGCCATTGTATGGAATCTAATCTTCAATAAATGCCCTCGAGTTTGTTTGTATGCCTATGTATGCTGGAATTTAATAATGTAACAATTATGGCTACGTGAATAATTTACTTGAAAACCCTAGACACTATTATAATATCACTAGATTTCCTATCAAAAGTTTTGGTTATCGTAAGGAAAAAACCCAGCATGTTTATTTGTGTCGTGGTCTTACGAGATACCTTTGTTTTCAAATGATTTCCAAAGTTAAAAACTTAAACCGTTTACTCACACCAGACCCATGTCTGACCCAAAGTTTATTTTCTGTTTTTCTTGAACTCTTGGGTACTCAAATTTTTATGAGTAGCCAAGGGATTCAGGTTAGCTTTGACGAATTATGGAGGAGACTTGGAGCAGGAGGCTTCAGCATACATAGATATTGTGGTTCTGTTGTGCTAGTGTTTTGTTTGATGTTTTGAGATGTATGATTGACAGGTCTTCACGACTGTCCAATACTATGATGTATAATCTACATGACTCTGATGATGTCCATTATGTTATAACTTATGTATGTAATATAATTTATTCGTTCGGCTATGAGATTCTGATATTGTTTAGTTCTTTTTTATCTATTCTCATTTCTACCTACTTCTTTCTTAATGATGATGCGTCTTTCTGTGGAATGAAAGGCGGGACGTCATAGGTGGTATCAAAGCTCTAGGTTGAGATAATACCTAGGCTTGGAGTGATATATATCTTAAGAGAGCGTGTGTGTATATATATATATATGCCTACCTGATTGTTGGCAATCTGGATTGGCAACATGAGTTCTAGAGGTAGAAGGGCAGTTGTGTGTGTAGCACGACGAGCACAAATGGAAGAATATCTGCCAAGGCGATAAACCCAATACCTCCTTGAGTAAGCTTAACGACATTGCGTAGGGATTTCACCAATCTCGAAGGATAGCCTTGTAAGGTACAGGGTCCATCATTGAAGTGCAAGTTTGGTTACGAGCGGATTTTCAAGAGTTTGGATCTGTCGGATAAGCAGAAGTGAGTGATGACATCTTGGCAACTTCAGGAAGGAGTAGCTGCGTGGTGGGACGCGGTTACAATGAATGTTCCTAAAGATGTTTTATCTTGGAGCAAGTTTAAGGAAGTAGTTGAAGAGCAGTTTATACCTACTACAGGGAAGACTCGGCTGTATAGGAATTTTCTGGATCTCAAGCAAGGGAGTTTGTCTGCACTAGAGTTTGAGACTAAGTTCAACGAGTTGTCTTGCTACAGACCTGGTCTTATCGACACCCCTTAAGAAGAACGAGTTGTTTTTGCTTGGTATGAGGCCCGAGTTTCATCTCAAAGGCTCATTTGTGGAATTGGTGGATACGGCTTTGAGGTACGAGGAGCTAATGGATTAGAAGTCTTTGGCATCTGTGTCAGCACAGAGTGGAACTTCTTTCAATCAAAAAAAAAAAAAGAAATTCAATCCGAATTGGAAGAAGTAGGGTAAAAGGGAAACCAGGAGGCAGCAATTTGGCTCGGAAGTGTTCTATGTGCCAACAGGAAGGTCATCTGGCTAAGCAGTGTCATATAGGTGAAGCTTAGAAGCAGAAGAGAGGATCCATTTCTTCGATGGTTCAGAAGTCTTTGTGTTTCAACTATCAACGGCCCAGGCATATGGTGAAAGCTTGCCCACTTCTTCAGGAAGCTCAGTGGAACAAGATGTTTGTTATTGAAGGTGGACTGCCAGCTTCTTCTGAAACACAAAGTCGTTCTTAAAGGGTTTGACCTTATTTTGGAAATTGATTGGTTAGACTAGCGTTCTGATTTGTAAAGAGAGAACAGTGTCTTTGGAAACTGAACTAGGAAGGATTCCAAGAGTGAGTTGTGGTAATATTGGAGTTCACCAGAGTAATCTTTTGCATGGGATTGAGGCATCTCAAGAAGAGGTAGGAACTATCGAAGCTGTTAGAGATTTTTCGGATGTTTTCGAGGAAGCCAAAGGTTTTCCCCGCATCGGGAGTTGAATAAGGTGGCCATTAGGAATAAGTATCTCTTGCCTCGTATTGATGATCTTTTTAATCGACTTCTTGGAGCTTCTGTGTTTTCTTAGTTGGATCTAGCTTCGGGTTTTCACCAGCTAAGGGTAGCTAAAGATAGTATACCCTTGACTGCATTTAGAGGAATCAATTGTTTCTTTGAGTGGTTGGTTATGTCTTTTGGGTTAACCAACGCTCCAGCTTATTTTTTGAATCTGATGAATCGTGTATTTCAGAATGTGTTGATCAAGTTTGTGCTCATGTTCATTGACGACATTCTCATCTACTCCAAATCAAGGTTGGGAAGCGGAAGCGTCATTTTGGAGAGAATAATGGAAACTTTGAGGAGACATGCCCTAGAAGCTAAGTTTTCGAAGTGTCATTTCTGAAAGTCGGAAGTAAATTTTTAGGACATATTGTATCTGGAGAAGATATTTCTGCGGATCCGGTCAAGGTAGCAGCTGTTCTAGAGGAAAGCAACTACAGACTCCTACGGAAGTTCGCAGTTTTCTTGGATTAGCGGGTTACTACAGGAAGTTCATCCGAGACTACTCTAAGATTTATTCTCACTTAACCAAACTGACTAGGAAGGGAGCAAAGTTCAAATGGACCCCTAATTATGAAGAAGTTTTTTTTCAGGATCTGAAGGAGAAGTTGACGAGGGCACCTGTTCTGGCTATTATGGATGGGAGAAGTAAGTTCGCGTCTACTAGTGCTTGTGGAGTAGAGTTTGTATTTTGGATTTTGGCAAATCTTGGAATGACCATCTTGTTGGGTAGAATCCGAAGATTGTCTTATTCTTGGTCAAGATTGGATTTGAGAGGCATCTGTGAAGGTTAAGCTGATCAAAGAAAGGATAAAGGCAGCCCAGGATCATCAGAAGAATTATGCGGATAGGAGACGAAGGATTTGGAATTCGAAGTTGAAGATTTTATTTTTGTTAAGGTTTCATCGATCTAAGGAGCAATAAGATTTGGTAAGACTGGAAAGCTAGCTTCGAGGTATATTAGACCTTTCCATGTTCTCGAAAGGATCGGTACTTTGGCCTACAGGATTGAATTGCCATTCCGAATGGCTGGGATTCATAAAGTATTTCACGTATCTTATTTGAGGGTGTACGCGCATGATCCATCACTGGTTGTAGAACCAATAGTTCAGGAGGATTTGAAAGTTGAGCCGGACTTGACTGTGGACAGACATTATGTTCATATTGTAGATCAAGATGAGAAGGAGCTCAGGAGTAGTGGTGAAGCTAGTTGAGATTCAGTGGAGCAAGGATCCCAATGATTGTGCCTGGAAAACTCTAGATAGTATTAGGAATACCTATCCTGAATTATGTCAGGATAATTAGATTTTTTTGTTTGTTTGAATAAATTGGTTGCTATGGTTGTTAATGTATGGATGATATGTATGCCTTGCTGTTTGAATATAAAAGCTTTTATGGATTATCAAATTATCTTTGCTTTTAAATTTCAAGGACAGAATTCTTTTAAGGGGGAGGAATGTGATGATTCGAAATTTTGGCAATAGCAATTTGATAATCTTCATTAATAATTATTTAAATTTGGCAATATTGGTTTGATAATATTCTTTTATAAATATTTAATCTGGCAAATTTAGCTTTTCGAAGCTAATAAAAATGTTTTCTAATTATAATGTATATATGTATATATACATTGTGAATAGAAAGTTCGGGTTTGAATTTAATTTAATAATTTTCAAAAGCTATTTGAGGTTAAATTCTATATTTTCAAAACATAAGATAAATATTTATTTAAAAATATGATAGCTTAAATAAGATTTAATAAAAGGATTAAATATACTTTTTTTTAAATATACATGTACTAAATGTGGTTTGTATACAAATTTAAAATATAAACATGATACATAAAACATATATAATAATAAAAACATAAGAATTTTTTTTAAATAAATGCATTGCCATTTGTAAGATATGAAAACATGCATTAGCATGTGTAAGCTTAGTATAATTTGTAATTACAAGTGGCATACTTCTTTTTCTTTAAAATTGAATTATAAATAATATAGTTTAGAGGAAACCAAGCTTCATTTCTTCACTTCTCAATCTTGTCTATTTCTTTCATTCATTTTCTAAACTGAAAATTAAAAAAAAAACCAGAAAAGATTTAACTCAAACAACGACATCAGTTTTTCAAGCTTTTAAATCTGAGGATCAAGCAACTCAACTTTAAAAAATCAATCAATTCAAGTTGTTGTTACGTAGATTAGTTTCAAAAATCAAGTACAGATCAAACATCAGGATTCCAGATCAAAAGAATTAAAGCCCTGTTCTCTGTTTTAAAACTGGTGAGTAAACACCTTTTAAAAACTAAAATATGTTTTTATACTTTGATGTTTTTGCTAAATCTATGAAGTGATATTGTAAATATGTTCTGCATGGATATTTTTAAACTGGAATATAGTTGAAAATAATTTGTATATTGTGTGTATGTCCCTGTGTACATATATGCTAGCCTCTGTGTGTTCACAGACTTAAGAACAAAATGAAAAAAATTCATATCTTCTTATCTAATCTAATTCAAGCTATGATCATTGAAGGAAAAGTGTTTTTATGGAGGTAATATTATTTTAAAAATAAACTCAAGTATATTTTTTGAATATTTATTTCGAAAATGATAAATTATAGTAATAGCCAAATATAAGTTGAAAATCAATGTACATAATTTCATGTTTGGATTTCACAATCAGATTCGAATTAGAAAATAATGAATTTTTATATTAGTTTCATGATTTTTAAGTTCATAATTATTGAGAATTCTGAGTTGAATGGGGAATTGTTTTTTGTCGATTTCTTGGCAATCGGCGATGGAGGTGTCTCGTACTTGGAGCTGGGGGTAGCTGGAAGGATGGAGGTCTAAGCAAAAATGGCCTGAGGATTTTTAAGTGGTCGGAGTGGCTGGACGATGGCAAACTAGGGTTCGATGACCTGTTTTGGTCGAGGAAATTATCGAGCTTCGAGCGTCGATGTTGGTGCATCGGAACGGATCGCAGGTAGGAGAATCGAAATGTCGAGTCAAGATGTAGCTCTAGTGTGGTCGGCAAGATTTTCGATGGTCGGTGGTGATGGGGTGAGCAGAATATGTCGATCGGTTGATTTCCTGGGAGTGATCAGTGGCCCGTTTTCGATTTTAAGGTGAATCGATGGTGTTGGACAGTCTGGGTTGTCAGCGAAGTCGTCGTCGATGTCTAGGTGATCACAGCATTGACCGGAGGTGGTTAGTTCACCGGTGCATGTGCACGTGTGAACGGTGATGTCTGGGTATTTTTTGAGGCATTGGGAGAAGGGTTTTTCAGGTCAGGCTCGACTAAGACTACGGGTAGTCTCGAAGGGAGTTGTACATGAGTAGCTCGAGGTTGGGCTCAGGAATTTAGGGGTTTGGCTTGAGTATTAGGGAATGTGGGCTCGGGTTGTTTCATTTAGTTTCTAGGTTTTAAAATTTAAACAGAAAACATGAACCAGGTTTTAAAAGAAAAAGTTTTTAACAAGGAAATGAAAGTTTTTAATGCAAATGAATGGTAAAAGAAAATTTTCAAGTTTTAAAAGCGAAGCAAGTTTTTCAATCAAGTTTTTAAAGTATATTAAAATGAACAAGTTTTTCAAAGGAAATGACAACGAAGTTTTAAAAGTATGTTTATTAAAAACTAGTCTTTAAACGAGTTTCACTGTTTAATTTTTAAAGTTAAATGTTTTAAAATTGTGTTGATTTATACAAGTTATAAATTAGGTTAAATATGTAATTAATTCCTAATTATTTTTCAAATGAAATTTAATAATGTAATTAAGATGTGATTAAGGTAATAAGTAGCTAAAGAATAATTAATTCATGGAAGTAATTAAATGATAAGTAAGTGATTAATTAAGTAAATGGTTTATCTTGAATTAATCAGGGTCTTAATTAATTGAAGGTTAATTACTAAATGTAATTAATAAAGGTTAATTAATTAAAGTTAATAATTATAGGACAATTCATGTAAATAATGATAATTACTTAATGGAAGTGATTAAAGGATAATTACTGAACGTAATTAATTAGAGGATAGTTAATTACTTAATGTGATTAATTAAAGGTTAATTAATGAATGTGATAAATTAAAAGATAATAAATTAATGTAAGGGATTATAGGTTAATTAATTAATGTAATTAATTAGGGTTCATTAATTAATGTAATTAATTATAGTATAATTAATTAATGTAGGTAATTAAAGGTTAACTTAATTAAAGTGAACAGTTAAAGGATGATTAACTAATTTCATTTATTAATTAAAATAATAATAAAAGGTTAATAATTAATTAATGTGAAGTAAGCAGGATTTAAAAGTAATTAGAGTAATTAATTTAATTTAATTGGAGACTAATCAAATTAATTAGGAATTCTACAACTAATCAATCTTGCTTATGGATGATTTTTTATATTGAATGACTTGGATTATTTGATATCTCTGATATTTGATGTTCTGTGATATGAAGTGAATTGGTTGAACTATGATAATATAAGTTGTCTATATTTGTGATGAATTGCTGTGTGAATATGTTATTCTAAATATAAATTGAATTGTTTAGAACTTAAACAACTTGGACTGTAAGACGACGTTTGGATTTCGATGAGACCGGGATCGGACTCCAAATTGGACATCCGAAAACCATATCGATCCAAATTAAGCGATAGATCGTGAAATCTCAAGTGAAGTTCGAGATGAAGACTCAGAATGCAAGGGATGTCTGTCGTTAACTTTGAGCATGACTCTAAAACGAGTGTAATGGAGATTGCCTTCGGTTTTGAGATGAAGATTCAGAGTGCAAGGGCTATTTGTCATTAACTCTGAGGATGATTCCAAAATGAGTGTAGCGAAGATAGTGCCTGCGGTTTCGTTCGAACCTGGAACTGACTTGTATGGATGAATGTTTTCAGACCATCGTCATTGGAGGACGGTGAGCATTCCAAGATATGTGTGCTAAAAAGGTAATCGTAGCCTCAAGCCTCATCAACCGAGAATGGCTAAAACATGGGAGGTGCAGTAAGGCTAAGTGGGTAGCACCCAAGTAGGATGAGATTTTCCCCTATCTAGAGGTCCCTTATTTCGGCTTAGTGAGCGGTTGGTCGCGCCAACTACGGGGTTGTCTTATTCGGGATTATCCAATAAGGGATAGTTCCAGTCTTGTGCCGCAGGGGATCAGGGTGGATCCTCGGTACTCTGATTTAGACCAGGTACTGTGACGGACGGTACCCCAATAGCCCTACCATTTATGGAATCCAATCTCCAGTAAGTGCCATTGAGTTTGTTTGTATACCTATGTATGCTGGAATTTAGTAATGTAACAATTTCGGCTATGTGAATAATTTACATGAAAATCCTAGACACTATTATAATATCACTGGATTTCCTGTCAAATGTTTTGGTTATCGTATGGTAAAAATCCTACATGTTTATTTGTGGTGTGGTCTTACGAGATACCTTTGTTTTCAAATGATTTCCAAAGTTAAACCACTTAAACCGTTTACTCACACCAGACCCATGTCTGACACAAAGTTTATTTTCTATTTTTCTTAAACTCTTGGGTACTCAAATTTTTATGAGTTTCCAAGGATTCAGGTTAGCTTTGACGAATTATGGAGGAGACTTGAAGCAGGAGGCTTCAGCGTATATAGATATTATGGTTCCGCTGTGCTAGAGTTTTTGTTTGATGATTTGAGATGTACGATAGATAGGTCTTCACGACTGTCTAATAGTATGATGTATAATGTGTACGACCTAATGATGTCTATTATGTAATAACTTATATCGTGTAATATATTTTATTCGTTCCGTTGTGAGATTATGATATTGTTTAGTTCTTTCTTTTCTATCTATTCCCTTTTCTACATACTTCTTTCTTAATGATGATGTGTCTTTCTATGGAATGGAAGGCGGGTTGTCACAGATTATGTGAATTACTTGAAATTTGTAAGTTTAAATTTGTGATTTGACAATTAAAGGTTAGCTGCGCATGTAAAAGTAGGATTTTAATTATTTTTGGGTTTAGTGTATGTAAATGTTGTTATTGGTATGTTTATACGTTTGTTGTCTAAGGAAACTTAATACTTTTTTGGGTTATCTACGAAGAATTCTTTTGTGAAAATATGACCTTTGGTTTTAAAAACAAATTATATGTGTATATATATGTGTATTTGTGTGTCTATATTAAGTTAGAAACTTTGTTAGTTTGAAAATACTTACCTTGGGGTTTGATTGGTTAGAAAGTTTTCAAGTGTAAGGTTTTCAAAGAAGAAAATAAGGATACATTTTTAAGTTAAGGCACTCATAATGATAGTTGCGATGGATGCAGTTTCGCTCAAAAATTCGATTTTTGCAAAATTTGGTTCGATTAACTTAAAGTGTTTTGAAATTGTCTTATAAACTCAATAATGATGTTTTATAAAGTTAATTGATTTTTTAACAATTAAATTTTTATTAATTAAGTTTAAATAATTAATTATGATTAAACAGTGTTTATTAAGTATAAATAAGTAAAGATTAGTTATTAATTAATTATCTTTTAATGATAAGATTAATATTGATTATTTTTAATTAAGTAAGATAAATTTTTAATTAAATATAATTTAATTATATGATTTGTTTTTAACTATTAATTAACTATAAGGTTAATTATTTAAATAAATTAACCGTGATTACTTTTAATGATTATTAATTAAGGCTTTAATTTAAAATAAATTATTTATTTAAGGTTTAATTTATTAATTAAATTTAATTAAAGTTTATTTTACCTAATTAAGTGAGATTAATAGATATTTAATTATTAACGATGACTTAAATTATTGTTTAATAATTAATAAAGGATAAATTAGGGTTTGAATTATATATATAATAGTTAATTTTTGTTTAATTAGTTATTAAAAGTTAAATTATTTATTCATTTACAATTAAGTTTAGTTCAAATGTAATAAAGATTTAATTAAGATTAATTATGATTTAAATAAAGAGTCTAACTTGTAATTAATTATTTTAAAAGGGAGTTTTAAATTTTCAATCCTAGTTTTCCAAGAATCAAGTTTGTTTTAAAGGTACTTCTTTTTTAAAGATGGTTTTGAACAAAGAGATTCAAATGTCGATACCATTGAGTAGACAAACAATCGTGAATGAGTTATGTAAATGATTTGATTCTGTGGACATGTGCAGAATTGATTCTCGTTCTGCTATAAGTTGATTGCTTGGATATCTATTAGCAGAATATTTTCGTTCTGCTCTAATGTAATTGTTTATTTTGTGCACATATATTTAGTAGAATAAGTTCCCATTTTGCTATAAATAGTAAATTGGTTGGACATCTATCTAATAGGGGAAATCACCATCCTGCTATTATGTTATTAGGGCATATATATGCTAGTTGAGTTGTACTGATATGTTATTCCCTATTTTAGGTATGAATTGCATTTACATATATGTTGACTTATGTAAATAAATTCTTAAGTAACTTGAAAGTGAAACTGATGTTAATGGTAACTTAATTTACTACCACTGGGTTCGCTAAGTCTCGTTTCGAAATTCAAAAGTATGGTTTTAAATTTGCCCCAAATCTTTAATCAGTTTGGGGTTAAGGTCTATAAATGATTTTCAAGTTGTATTATATCTTTATAAAGGTATTTATAAATAATAACTTGCCTATAAAAATTGGGGTTTACTAAGTAAAAAGGTTTATTTAAAGTGGTTTAAAAGGATGAGTTGAAAAACATATTTTGTAAAGGATTTTTCTTAAAGAAGATCTACTAAAGGAGTTTTAAATGGTGAAATGTTTTATAAATGATTTTAGAGGTTTGTTAAGATGTTTTGTAAATTGACTTGTAGACTTATAAAAGTGTTTTATATATTGATTTGGAAATTTATAAAGGTATTTAAGTGTGAAGGGAGCTTTTAAAAGGGAGCTTTTGTAAATGATAAGTGGATCGATTTGGTTTTCAAAAAGAAATTAAAAATGAGGAATTTTCCAATTGTTTCGATAATATACTTATACCTCTAAGATAAGTATAAATATTTTCCAAGTAAAAAAGGGAAAGTATGGGTTTTGGAAATAGTATCATGTAAAGATCTTTTAATCATATTTTATAAAGTAATTTATTAACTAAAGATTAAATTAAGAAAGGCTTAGTGGATCCCATATGAAATTAAATAAATGTTTGAATGATTTTTTATTTGATAGTTAAATAATCGACTATCAAACCTAGAGCAAAAAATAATTTCAGAAATATCAAGGGGAAACACATGAGTTATAGGGCACAATCATATCCAAATGATGCTGTACTATTTGTATAAATCTCGTTTCGTTCTTCTATGATAAATGATAAGGAAATCCGTCCACTAACGGTTAGGAGGTGATCTCTAATCTTGTCTTTTCTTGTTTATTTCCTAAATAACTAGAGTTTAATTTACGAAAAACTATCAGAAGTTGTTTTGAAGTGATGGGGATCAGATTTGTTATCCGAAAATTATTTCAGTCCAACTCAAGCGTTTTAAAATGAAGACATTTTGAAGAGTATGAAACCAAGGACGAAGCCGTTGAAGTGCAAGGGTTGCTTGCTATTAGTCTTGAGGATTATTCAGAAATGGACGAGTAGAAGTAGTGCCTTCGGTATGTCCTTATTCTAGAAATCTTATATGGATGAATTATGGCATTACATTGTTGCCTGAAGGGCAGTGTCAGCATTCCAAATGGGAAGTGCTATATAAAGGTAAAACGAAGCATCAAGCCTTGTCGCCTAGGAAATGAAAAAAATTGGGTAAGCAGTAGGGCTATGTGGGTCGCTCCCATTATGGTGATCGATTACGATCTACTCATGTATGCATCGGGGCCCGAAGTGGTGTGATCATATTCGGTATTACTAGTCAAGTTGGAGGCCAGTCCTGTATGGCAAGGGCACAAAATTTTCTTGTCTGACCCCGCTGCATTTTATCTAGAGATGTACCATTGGAAGGTAGGTCCTTACCTTTTCATACTTTGGAATCAATTTTCCAATACATGCCTTTACGGTTTTAAATGTACCCAACTATGTTGAAATATGAGATGCAAGCATTTCAACTATATTCATATTTTACTTGAACCGTTAAAAATTATTATAATATCACGGGATTTTCTATAAAAGTGTTTTGGTTATCATAAGTTAAAAACTCATCCGTGTTTATGTGCGGCATAGTCTTACGAGATACCCTTGATTTTAGAAATGTTTTACAAAAATAATTCGGTTTTTTGAGTTTACTCACACCAGACCCATGTTTGACTTTAATTTTACTTTCTTTCCCTAAAACTCTTGGGTGCTCAAATTTTTATAGGCAGCCAAGTAGTTTAGGTTTTCCCCAAATGCATTTGGAGGAGGTTGGAGCAGGAGGCTTCGTTGATAGCAAGTTATTATCTTGTTTACGCTGTTTATATGTATATTGTATTAGTTAGGTAGGGACAACTGTTATAAAGGTAGAATTTGTATTAAGATGACTGGTGTATCAATTTGGAAATGACTTTGTAAAGAATTGTATTGATTAATATATGTTATTCCATTGCATTGTGAGATTCTGTAATTGTTAAGTTTCTTCTTTGTTTGCAACCAAATTGGCCACAAACACCCAAGAATAGATTTAAGTAGTAAAATAAATGAATAAATTAAGTGGAAAAAGAGGAGAATCACAAAATACCAAGGAAAACACAACATAAAGCAAAAAAAACAAGATTTGTAGTGGTTTGGCGTTGATTTCCTACGTCCACTTTGAATATTATCTTTATTGCTTCTCAATTCATTTGATTGTAATTACAAACAACAAGAAATATCAAGGGATTAGAAAAGAATAGAGGAAGTTAGCTACAATAATGATAGAGTTTAACTAACAGCGTAAGAGTTCCTAGAATGGGCCCCTATGCCTGTATTTGTAGAAGAAGGCAGCCTCCAATCTGAGTGAAACTTCGATAACAGGACCTCCTCAACCATATGCGCATCCCATAGGGAAGGCTAGGCCCAACTCTCAATGGATAGGATCGGTACCAATCCCTCATGAGTCGAGTTTGGGCCAGCGATCCCTGTGATAGTTCCCTTATAATATAACATGCTGGTGATTCAAATATTAAGATGTTTGAATGTGTGGAACTCTTGCTTTTGTTCAATTCTTGGTTTAGTCCCATACCAGCTTGAGGAGTGCCGATCCCTTTTTAGGATGACATGCCGATCCCTTGTGCATGCCTTCGTTTTACTCCATAACTTGTCACGCTGATCCCCTCTGGTTTCCTAGGCTTACGCTAATCCTTATTTCCTAAGAAACGTATGTTAATCCATAATGTCTCTCAATCATGTGCCGACTCCTAGCACCTACGATGTTATGTCGATCCCTATGGCACCAGATGTGTGTGTGCCGACCCTATCATATATAGAATTCCATGCCGACCCCTAACTCCTCAAATGTATACCGACCCCTTTCTTACGAGCACATCATGCCCATCCATTCCTTATGAATACACTATGTCGATCCCTATCTTACAAGCCTTACCATGCCGATCCATGTTCATCCTTCATACTATACCAATCCCCATGACCTCTTCTTGTTATACCAAACCCCATTCCATCTCATTCATCTCCATCATCTGCTATGCCGATCCCTCTATTATATGGGCTAACTCCTATCTTTCTGACATCTTATGCTATCCATCTATCAACTTTGTCCAATCCGGGCCCTGTATCACCGTCCAGACTTTATATCTTGGTCACACAACTGTTGCCTTATGATCTTCCTTCTCATTAACAATTGAGTCTGGCCTACACGATCAGCCTAATATAGCTGAGTCATGGCACCGAATAACACTTCTTATCTTCTATCTTCTTTCTTTCCCATAATGATTGGTCTTTCGAACACTTGAATGCTCGATAAGCAATACAGTGGACGTATTAGTGTCAATTTTCGAGGGTCGAAAGGCCCATTCGTTATAATAGTATTATATTAATTAATAATTTATTAACATTACAATTTTATTGTACCCTTGTTTTAATTACAACTTTTATAATTCATGTTATGATTTAAAATTTTCGAAATTTATCTATTTATAATTTTTACAATTTCACTTTCAAAACAGTTTCAAATTTATTTACGTATAAATTTTATGAGTTTAAATTTAAACGATTTAAAATTTTCCCATTTTTACCTTATGATTACAAATTTAAATTAGTTTTTAGTTATATTTATAAGCCATATAAATTTAAATTTAATTTAAAATAATTTTAAATTAACTACTTTATAATGTGTAAGAAGTAAACAATTTTAAATTTATTCATATCGTTTATAAATTCATTCAAATTTAAACCAATTAGAATTTAAATTTTATATGTTATTCATAATGACACAATGCAAGCTATGATACCATTGCTGGATCAGAGGGTGTCGTCTAATGGGGTTAAAGTGGAAAATGTCAAAATTATCCTTTTTAAATCATTTTGCATTGGATCTTTTATAGTATTATCATGTTAGTGTTGTTAATGTTATATCTTATTTAATGTTTTATCGAATAACTTTAATTTGAATTAAATTTTAGTTATATTACATTATTTTGATTTAATTTACAATGTTATTATTTATTGAAATGTTAAATAAAGTAATTTATTATCAATTTGATTAATATTTATTTAAATGTAAATGCAACAATAAAATTATTTTCATAAATACAATTATGTGTGTGTCCATGTACATATAAACTTTTAATCCTGAGTAGAGAATGTCTGAATAAGAAAAATGATATCACCATACATACACACACATATCATATTGGAGGTGTCAATACATAATTATTAAAATGATAACTTAATATATTTATGTCAAATTTTTGCGTCATATACAAGTGTATAATATACGGTTTAATAATATTAATATGTTTAGAATTGTTGTAAGCACTCAGCGACGCAAGTTTCGTGCAAAACGAAGTTTGTTTTTGAGAGTTATTCATGTTTGAAATTTCAAGGTTTAAATGTATTTTAATTTACTAGAGATGTGTTAATAATTACCTTTCAATTTTGTGACCAGGCCCAAGTCGCCTCTGATCGTCGCCTTCACTTCATTATTGCCACATCTATATTGAACTTACCCCTTCGCCAATTTTACCATCAAGCTGCTAGCAATTCCACGATTCTTTCTATGCCATCCATGCTAAGCTTGATGTTAATAACCTAATCCCTAATTCATCTTTGCCACTACCGCTTAATCGAGTTAGTCGACGTTACGACTAAAGCGTTACCTCCCCATTTTGAGTAAGAGTAAGATGTCAGTAAGACTTCAATGACCTCAAGCGATCAAGATGATGATAATGATATGAGTTTAGTGCATGATGAATCACGCACATGCAATAGTGATAATCCAAAAAGAAAATTCCTCTTTTTCAATTTTTTAAACTAGTTTAAAAATTTAAAACCTAAAATATATATATATATATATACACACACCACTGTGTGTAAATGATTTCGAATTCAAAATTTCCAATATATTTGTGCGCATATACGCGCATGCATGTTTGTGTGTGCATGTATTTACGTATGTGTAAATATATGTATGTATAATAATAATGAAAATACGTTATACTAAATAATCCAACCGCTCGATAACATATTGAACCATTAAATCACATGTACGTTTGGGAGAACATTTCTAAAACTCAATGGTGGAGTTGAAAATTCCGTTGCTAGGATGTAATTTATTTTTGGAGAGAGATAAATTCTATGTATATCTAAATGGAGGCTTTGTAGATCTATTGACAACACTACATTCTAAAAATGTCTTTTTTATATATTTCTACTAGGCCAAACATTGTTTATTAATTAGGTTTAATAAATTAATAAAATAATAAATCATTTATCTATCGTCAATATGGAAACCCACTAACTATTAATCGATATCAATAATTTCAACCACAACAAAGATAAATATTTACCATTTAATAAATATTATTGCCACCTTACATGAATAACAAAATAAATATGTAACAATTATGCATTCTATCAATTAATTTTTCAAGCCTCTAATAGTGCCAATAATAATAATAATTAATTAATACAAACATTATATTAGTTTCTCTATAATAGTAGTAATTAAAATCTATAAATTAATTTAACAGTCGGTCAAAAGCTGGCAATTGCAGTTTGCGTAACCCCCTTTAACATACCCTAATTTAAGATCCAAAAATAGACACTAATGATGCTCCAGTCATCGATACTGCTAATTTCCAACAACAAAATGAGATAAGTTGTTATATCATTCACATCAATAACAAAGAATTCAAAAAAATTCATAGAAGAATTTTTCATTCACACATTATATGTTCATTACATAACCGTACAATTACAATGATTAACTAAAATATTATAGTAAGAAAATATAATTTCAAGAGCGACATATGATGATGCCCTTTGAGTGATCCGTGTCACTACTATGAATGTTTATAGAACCCGTCATTACATAACAACATAAGCAATTATACCGCATTGGGAAACAATAATCTAAAATTGTATTATCTTGCCTCCCGACTGTCCATGGAAAGCTTTATTTGTGTAAACATATAAATATCTACTCTCAGCCTAATCAATTGAGTATACAAGAGTTTAGAGAAAGTTAGATAAAAAGTTGAACATGAATAATATTAGTCATCCCAAATCAAAATGGATATATAGCGAGACTATGCCATTGAGCGAAATGTGTTTCCCCTTCACTGGTATCTTAACAACAATATGTCAAACATAACACCCATTTGATAGATAAGACATGACTAACACACTGTGCTCTCCTCGTCAACCTATAATCATAATGGTTATAACATAAAATCAAGTTCAGTAAAAATTGGGCTATAAATGAATAGGTAAGTATTCAAAACAGGGCCAAGGGTTACTTATTCCTAACCTACGCATCACATTAGGTATAAACACATCGATATAGATATCACATGGTCACCGCTAACCTATTAGTTTTCACATGCCAACTAAAAAACCATCAAGTGGCTCAAGACAAATAAGATAAAAACAATGGCTTCTGTTTCCATAAGGATACCAAGTTATGCATGTAATAGAAGATAATTAATAGCGTGCATCCTCACTCGATTCCTTGATGCATATACATAAAATTTAGCCTCGTTGATGGCAAAGTCCTAAGTATTAGAATCCTTGGCCTTCATAACCTAGGGGCTTAATCAGTTACATTTCGAGAAGTGACCCCGACACCAATCCACACACCTTAATATGATTTTTTAAACATTGAATAAGTCATTTCTCTTGGTCATTTTGGGCACCCTAACACAATAAGATTTTCTCGATTTCTCGGATGAAATTATACTCACAATGGAGATTAACATGACCATGCCTATTAATGGAACAATCCGACATGGATATCAATTCTTACCCTAATCTCACTAATATTTGGTAATTTCACACAAGTAAGCACATCAACATTTTATATAAGCAATAACATAACTTATCAAAATACATAATTGAACATATACAGTTATCATCAACAAAATAAATATGTTATCACGATAGCTATTTCTACATATGTCAAATATGAATAAAATACAATCAATTTCATATAAACTTAATTAATATGAATAAACATACAATCAATTTCATATAAACTTAATTAATTTTAGGCTAAATTTCTTTCCATTTATGAAAATATTGTTGAAAAAAATCTTTCTCTTCAAAACTTGTTAACAAGTTTTTAAATTCAACAAATCCATCTTTAGTATTAGGAAAAGTCTGGCCTAACAATACATTGTTGAGTATGTAGGGCTGCTAAGTATCTTTGTGTATTGTTATTGAGCCTCTAAGATGAAGCTATCGAATGTTTATCTATCACATGTTTAGAGCTATCAAGCCATTAAACTAAAACTATCATATATGTAGATATCGAGCTTTTAAAATCAAGCTATCGACTATCTAAGATGAAGCTGTCATAGACATAACTATCGAGCCTCTAAGAATAAGCTATCAAAAGGGTAAATTTAAGCTTTCAAGTATCTAAATTCGAGCTATCGCATGTAAAACTACCGAGAATTTAAACTCATGCTGTAACATGTATATTTACCGGGTATCTAAACTTGAGCTATTGCATGTATAGCTATCAAGGGTGTAAAATGGTAATCTGGTGATTAACTTTAAAACTACTTTGTTTCCTCTTAAAGGAATTACTTTCGATCAAATCTTTTCATATGTAAAATTTTCATTCGTGTTGTAAAAAACCACTTTCCATCTCATTCATCTCCATCATCTACTGTGACGATGCTCTCTTATATAAGCTAACCCCTATGTTTCTAACATCCTGCGTTGTCTACCTATTGACTCTTTCCAATCCGTGCTCCGTATAACTGTCCGAACTTTATATCATGGTCATGCAGCCATGGCTTTATGATCATCCTTCTCATCAACAATTTAGACTGGCTTATGCAATCAGCCAATATAGCCCGTCATTGCACCGGGTAACACTTGCCCTCCAATGTACGTCCTGTGAGTAACATGGCGTGCTTTAAATTGGAAAAAACCTAGGTTCCTGGGACTAAGTCTATCCAACTTTCTATTTTATCTCTGTTCCTACATTGACCTTTAATGGTAAAAGTTTAATGTCGTATTCTATTAGTATGCACAGATTTGGTCATGTGAGATCTACAGATTTTCTTCTGATTTGATTTGAAACTTGATCGTTTCAAGCTAACCCGCCACTGCAGTTAATTCCAAAAGGTCGAATCCTTAAATCTCATTTGTGCGCATTCACATATACATTACTATTGTTGGCCCATGCTTGAACGTTTACAGGTCATTGCCAGGTTTTATAATTCTCTGCACACTCGTGTTTTTAATCGAATCTTCACGATGACAATTATTTGTCACTCCCTAATTGCTTGCCACTCCCATTTCTATTTCTCGTTCCATCTATATCCATCATTCCCGTATCTCTCTCTTTTTATGAGGGATCGGCATTCGACATGCCGATACGTTGTTAATTTCGCATGGATAGGGGTCGGTGAGTCCCGAGGTCGATCCCTTTTTAATCTCATGATCGAGTCACCCAAGATGACCGATTCAAGTCCCCAACCATCGCTCATATATAAACTCACATTCCTTCCCCTTCTCTCCTCGCTTTATACTTCACAACACTTAAGCTTTTTTCCTATTCTTCACCCAGCTGAACTCTACCATCTCCATTCCCCTTTGCCAAACGAAATAAAAGTAGAATCTTCCCCTTTAATATTAAATCCAAAAACGAAAAAGAATACCCTTAGTTCAACCATCACCAACTCGCGTCTAATCCCAAGTACCAATCATCCGTCTTTAGTTTAATTTTCAAAGGTACATTTGCCACTTTTAATTGCATTAATTGGGTCTCGAATCTCTAGTTAACATGTGCTTGAGTTGTTTAGTGATGGTTCTACCAAGTCAGGAAAGAAAGGAGGAGGGGGAGAAGAAGCAAGAGAAGGGGAAAGGAGGTAGAGAGTTCGGTTGGGTATCCTTGGGAATTGGAGGGAGGTTAAGGTCTAGTGATAGTAGAGAAGTAAAAGAAGCCCTTGGGCAGGTTAAGTGAGAGATTGGCGTAGGAATCCCATAAGATAATGGATCAGTGCTAGCTACTTAGGCTACCTAGGGATCGGTATTGGTAGCTAAATCTAAGGGTTTGGTAGTGAAATTAGGATGAGGGATCGTTAGGAGCTAATGATCTAAGGGATCGGTATAGAGGTTTAACTATAGGGGACCGCTTAGGAGTTAAAACATAGGGATCGATTTAGGAGCTAAAGGGAAAGGATCGGTGTTAAGGTAAAGGGGTCGGCATATGGCGAAGGGATCGGTATTGACTATGAAAACTAATTTAACCCAAATCACTCAAATTCTTTACCGCATATTCCCTTGCTCGAACATAAAATGACTAAGAACAATGCAACTTGCATACTTGGACTGTCGGACTTAAGCTTGAATGAACAAACTTCCAGACTGCTTAATATGAACTAAGTAAAAAATTGGCTAATGAATTTGAACAATAGACTTCATAATTTAGAATATTAACATCCAATCCTAAAGCTTTGGTTGTCCATCACCTTTCTTGCCAAATGAGATGGTCAGCGATTGTAACGACCCAGAATTTTTGATAATTTAAATTTGAATATTTAATTAGTTTTATTTATTAATAAGTGGAATTTATAAGTCGAATAATTTATTTCGAATATTTGGATTTAACTGGATAATTAAATCAATAATTTAATATGTGAAATTACAGAAGTAATTGAAAATTGGGTTAAATGTGATTGAAAATGATTTGTAAAATTTTATTTTATCATATTGGAGTTATAACAATGATATAGAACTTTTAAAATCGAATTTAGAGTTAATCTGTGAAAATTGAATATTTTAATATTTAATTATCGACTGTAAAATAGCCAATTTTCGAACAGTCTCAGAATTGGATGAAACTAGTTTCATTGGATCCATAATAGTTTGTTATTATCGGATTTCAATTTTCGTAGCAATCGGAGTTGTCGTTTGACCGCGGCAGCTCGAAACGGATCGAAATTGTTTTAATATTAATTTAGCGAGTTAAAATAGTCATTTTTCAAACAGTCTCGGATTTTGACGAAACTAGTTTCATCGGAACCGTAATGTGATATTATTGTATGGTTTCAAATTTCGTGTCAATCGGATTTATCGTTTGTCCGGGGCAAGCTAAAACGCACAGAAATTTGATTAACCGATTTAATTTGAAATCGATCTTTTATTGCCGTAACTCGCACAGACGATCGAATTGGCCTCCGAAACACGTTCCATTGTGTCCGGAACGCGGGGTAAACCCTAGAAACGCCAGACACCGCGTGAGATTTGGAGTTCGGAAAATTTTGGATGAATAGTAATTTGGAAATTTTCTATAAAGGCCTTCATTATTTTCATTTGCAACAAGAACAAAACCTAACCCTAATTCTATGCCGGCCGCCACTTTCATTTCAAAGGCCAGAAATGCTCGAATCTTCACCCCTCAATTACTCTCAATCCACAAGCAATTACACGAAGTGTTCAACACGAAAGTCGAAGAGCTAAGCAAGATCTTTGAATCCATACGGGTTGATGGGGTATGGCGCAGCGTAGAGGGAGAAAATTGGCCACGACTTCCTGCCGTTCGTGCTCGATTTTCGAGCTACAGGGACAACCGAACTCGATGCTACTCGGGGCGTGGGTGAGGGCGACGTAGAGCTACGAAATGGTGGTCCTTAATCTCGTTCTAATCGAGTGCGGTGGCTGCAATTTTTAACCCTAGCTTTGTAATGATGGGTTTCTTTGCGTTCGATATTATCTGGAGAGAACGCATGTGAGAAGAAAGGTGGGGTGCGGCCTGGATGTTGCAGTGTTCAGATGATCGGCTGTGATTTGTTGAAGGTTATAAATAAAGAAAATGTTGTAAATTTATATATATATAATTCGTGTAACTTCAAATATTCGTATCTTTTTCCATACGAGGTCGAAAACGCATGAAACCAGTTGCGTAGGGTTCGTATGGACGAGCACTACGCTATGGAATTGGATTGGAGTCGTTTGGAGCTAGTGAGAATTTCGGGTAAAATTAAACGCGTTTTTAATTTTATTCGAAATAAAAGCTGAAAACGAAATTGAAATCAAGGTGAGAACTTCTCACTCAATCGAATCGATTTCGAATTAATTTTAAATCGTTATATTTAAAAATTTTGAATGCATGTTTGAATGTTGATTGCTATCTATTGATTGTTGAAATAGACATTACGCGCCATTAGTAAGTGGATGTTATTTATTAAAAACATATACCGCGAATATTTCACAGTACAGTGAAATTGGTATTATATATGTACTTGGAGTTGATTTCCCGCATTATATAGCGGATGAGACCCTATTGCGCCGTCTATTAAGCGGATAATATTTTATAAATCCCGTATACCGCGATAATTCCATACTGGAACGGAATTGGTATTGTGCTAACATCTTTGGATGCAGGAAACAGGTTGGAGGGATCCAACTGGATTCCTCAACTGTATTGATTTATTTACAGATATTGTGATATTTGTTGATTATCATATTTATATATGATATTTGGATGTCGTGATTGACTATTTGGTGCTGCTACATCATCGGATCCATTTTTGAAATTTAAAAATAACAATTTTGATTTTTAAGGGGTTTTTAAAGTGATTTTTGAAAATTATACGTCTATTAAATTTTCGAATTGATTCATTTTAAATAATTAAAACGTTATAAATTTTTATGTCATAAAAACTAAGATTTTTGTGAAATATAACCAAAAGGTGATTTTGAGATAAGTAGTTAATAAATTTATAAAATAGTTAAATTGGGAATTTTGAATTGTTTTAAAAACAATTTATATAAAAGATTTAAAATTTGATATTTATAAATTAAAAATATAGGAATTATAAAACGAGTATTTATAAGCGTTAAAATGAATTATAAATGAATTCATAAGTGAATAAGATTTGTAATTTGTAAAGTTTTAAAAGAACGATTTGTAAATAAATGAATTATAAGTATTTAACTTATAATATGGACTTTTGGTATATATTTGAGATATATATAAATTGAATCGGATTAATAAAGGAGATTTTTAAATCAAAGCTTATAAATAGAAATGGAATTTATAGACATTGTTTATAAATTCGAAATCAATGGAATTTGATAAATTGAAAGTTGAAAATTGGTTAAGGAAGTATATTCACGATTTTGGACAGTGAATATATTATGAGATAAAATGGATATGCTCGGGAAAATGAATATTATAAATGAAGTTAATCGTTTTAACGGCGTTTTAAAATGTATTAACCATCGAAAACATAGATTTCAACGTTCATTGTTGAAATAGACGTTTTCGAGAAATAAGGAAATGGTGGACTATAACACAGTTGTTATAGTAAATGATTTCCGAAAGGAAATGTTTTTCTATGGTATTAGGATTTATATATCTATCTAAATTTCGAATCCCTATACTAGTGATTTTGGGTCGTCGTAACGATGTTTTACCCAACATTCGTTTTGACCCAAATAAATGTGTTAAGTGAATGTTTTCTTTAAAGAATGAAATATATACTTAATTTCGATATTAAGTATATTGAATATTTTCTAAGTATTGAAAATAAATGGATTTGTGAATTACTTATTAATAAATAAGTATGGAAATGTTTTTCCAATGTGAAATGAAACGTTTTGAGAATTTATCTTTTTGAAGATAAATTGAAAATGAATAATTGAAATCGTATATTCATAAATATTTTGGAATGTAAATTCACTATGGAATTTATAAATGGAAAGGGGAATTTGATTAAAAATAAACGTTGATTTATTTTTAAAGTGTGGAAAGATATATCTAGTAACGATATTTTGGAAAGTAAATAATTTGGGAAATTATTTGGAACTTGGTGATGTTGAGCATGCCAATTGATAGTTAAATAATCCGACTATCACTATTTACCTTTAAATAGGTATTTGTTGTGATTGTTTGAAATTGAATGCCACACTTATTTTTAATATAAGCGCTCACTATTCGGGTTAGCCGGGAAAGGACCTTGGGGCCGTATAACCCATTCCGAATTTGTGATACGTCATAAAGGATTTGCATTCGATGACCGGTGTTGAAGACCGGATATTTTTGAAAACGGAAGGATTACCGTTGAGTTACTCTGCATCGGCTGATCTCCGATATAGAGGTTTTATCACCCTTAGTGACGGGAAGTCCGAACGTGATTAGAAATTATCCGGAATGCAAGGACTTCTTTGTAAGTGCCTTCGGTTCTGTTCAAGCCCGGAACAGACTTGTATGGATTGTATGTCTGACATTACAAATTGAGATATAAAGCTGATTCTTTCAAATATGTTTCTGTTGGTGGTGGAGAATTTATTCTCTTAGCTTAACACCCTTCTCTGAGACGTACGAGCTCAGAGGTTATGTAGTTGAAGGTTATTAGTGATATACTCCCAATTTGGTAATGTGACATGCTGAGTGTTGCTGTGAAATGATCATTGTTTGATCATTTGTAATATGATCATTTGTTTGATCATTTATCTTGGTGATCATTACTCTGATCATTTGTTGACCTAAAGCATAGCATTTGTATAAAGCGTGGCTTTGTGGACAAGACTTCGACGGACCTCACACCTCGGAAATGGTCAAAACAGGAAGGATGCCGCAAGTTTATTAAGGGATAGCGCCCCTTTAGTGTATGTCATTCCTTCTGGATAGAGGTGGTATCATGGTATGGAGCCCAGATATTTAACCTATGTTGTTGCTGCAAATTTTGTGGTTGTTGGAAATCGAGGATCCTCGGATAGATCGGTTACGATCGGGGGATGACATATTCGTGTCACTAGTTACCCAGTTAGGGGTAACCCGTCCTTGTGTTGGCAGAGATCCGGTTTGGTTCTCAGGACGTCATTCCAGAGGCGTTTCCATGTGGCAATGGGAAGTTCCTTGGCCTGACCATTTGTTTGAAATCCAAAGAAACAATTCGAGACTTGTACGGTTTTAGTTGTAGAACCTGCCATTTACTTATGGTGACGCCCCACTGTTTAGATGGTAGCTATAGTAGGCATACGATAATGGTCGTATGTTGGCTAAGATTTATATCTTTACTTTCGAAATGTTTTCTGCACTATGCACTAGTAATAATATCAAATGTTTCTTTTTAATGCGTATCAAGCATCTTTGACTATCATAAGGAGAAATCTCCTCCGATTCCGCGTTTGCATTGTGTGTGTGTGCGGGAGGCCTTATGGTAGTCTCATTTTTAAAAGCATTGCGAATTGACTTTAAAAATATTCCTCTATTTTGATTTTAAAGATAAATAAACTGTTTTAGTTCTCACACCAGTCACATAACTGACTCGGAGTTTATTGTTTTCCTTCCTAAACTCTGGGTGCCCACCAATTTCCACACGGGCAGTCAGGAGTAGGGTTTATCAGGATATTCTAGAATTCAGGAGTTGCAGGAGGCAAGCTGGATGGCATGGCGTATTACTAGTATATAGTATTTCTTTTCCGCTGTTTGTTGTTGTTGTTGTACACTCTGATGATGAAATGTAATGTAATATGATGTAATGTAATAACTGATATAGTTCTTTGTTTAAAGATTATTCATTTCTATTATATGTTGTTCCGCTGCGAATTGTGAGATTCTAATGTTGTTCTGTTATTTCTTTCTGTTCTATTCTATCTTTTTTTCTGTCTTCTTCTACCTTTTTCTTCTTCTTTAACCCTAATGATTCGGTTTTTCGGCGACGAAAAATCACCGTCGTTACAACGATGATGGTCTCTCTGGGTGAAATCTCCAAGTCTCAACATTTTATTCTTGCTTTTCTAATTTTAAACTCTTTATGTTTATTTCACACTGCATTGCACAAGTCCATAAGAGACATGGGGGAAATAGGTTATTATTTCTAATATTGATTGTCTACTGAGTATAGTTGACATAGATCTCAAGCTGCACGACGCGCTCTTACAAAATATCTTTCGAGTCCACCGTAAGACACATTAGTTCTGAGGCTAGGTTAAGCTCTGCCACCCTGTCTGATAAACCTTCTTTGAGACATCGTACAGAAGAAGTAGAGGCCTTTGACCTGCAAGAAAATCTCTTTTCTGACATTCCGGCTCTTCTCGTTGAAGTCATTAGTCTGGCTCCCAATGTCGTTGAAGGTGCTATTATTCTAAATTAACTTATTGACTCACAAGCTTTTAGAATCAGCGCAGCCGCTCTTCGTCGATTGTGTTCCCTCCATGGAATTCCATTTAAAGATGTTTTACTTCCATCGAGGAAAGAAAAACCTCACTTGCCCCCAACCGGATATACCGCTTGCAACAAGTTCATGTGCCAGGCCAGATGCATGCCACCCTTGAACTCCTTCATTAGAGAAATGTTGAAATATCTTAGGATCGCCCATACCCAACTACATCCTAATAGTAACGCCTTCATCCATGGCACCTTACTTCCCTTTATGAATGTCCAGTTCCACCCGCCAACTCCTGAAGACATCAGATACATCTACAATTTCAAAAGACAGACGGGGAGTCCTTTATATGTCTTTCTTGAACCCTCACCCAAATGCCAAGTTTTAACAAGTGCATGGAACAAGCTCTCTTTATTCAAACACAAGTGGTTTTATGTACGGTGTCCTCTCGATTTTGTGAGGAGATTATTGGAAGGACGTAAGTGTTACTCTTGTCTTTGTCTTTAGTTCAAAGATTCATGTGCAACTTCTTCTTTAAACATACAAATATTTCTTGTTCTTTCATGTGTTTACCCTCAACCCGATGGCGTCAAGTATTATAGGGCCATTGCGTCCATTCATGTTACTCCCGTTGAGGATTGGAACATCAAACTTCTGATCGCTAATGGGATGCACTCATTATTTGGGTTGTTGGAGGACGTCCGTAAAATTGGACATCCCAGGAGTAAAGCGGTCCTAAAAATTGTTACTGAAAGAAGTGTAGAAGAAAGCAACCCCATGGTGCCCCCTGTTGAGGGAACCCGAGAAGACATCAGTGAGGGAGAGATAAGAAAATCTGAAGATGCAAGGTCGAGAAGCGAAGATGTAGTCCCTGGAAAAGCGCTAGTAGTCGAAGTGCCACAATCTAGCCAAATGCAAACCCCTCCCCCCCCCAAAGAGGCGAAAATGGTTGATGTACAAACTATGAAAGAGTAAAGCTGGGGCAGATCCGGAATTCATCATAACCGCATTCAAAAAGGATTTGGCTTCCCAATAAATCGAAAGTTCGTTGAAGGGACTCTCCAACATTTTGATTCCAGACGATATTTTAAATTACAACTTCGCTAGCGTTGACGTCGAAGGGCTCAACTCTCCTATAACACTCCAAATTTTTGGTAACATTATTTAGGACATATAATTAGTTAAATAAAATAAAACAATGTGTTGATTAAGGAACTGAGATTTGATTTTTATTTAGGAGTAGTCGTACCATTTAACCAATGAATTAAAATAAGAGCTAAAATGATATAGAGGAGGGGTAAAGTAGGAAAGAGGCCATTCTTATACCCTAACTCTTGGCTGTGTATCCCTATACACATTCATTATCATTTCTCAAAATTCTAAACCTTGATGCCGCCCACCATGAACAAGAAAAGTGGAAGAAAATTAAGAAAGGCTAAGGAAGAAGCTAATTCAAATCAAATCCATTCATATCTCAATCTCTTTAATCTCTAAAGCTAAGGTGAATAATGTTTACATCTCATATTTCTTTTGTTTTTTGTTTTAAGATTAAATCCGAAATATTTTGCATTGACTTGCTAAGGAATTATGCTTATTCATATTGATTTTATGATATATTTTATGGTTAGAACCATATTAACGGCATCCAAATGCCTTGTAAATTTTTTATGTAAACCAGAAATATTTCTGAGATTGGTTTCAATTTTTAAAATTCTTTGAATTTTTGTGGAATTTATATAAACTTTCTAGTGAAGAAAATGTTATTTTGGGTTATAAATTATTTATGGTTAAATAATAATTGGTTTGGATCTGAAATTAATATATGTTAGAAAACATATAAAAAGTGATTTTCAAGAATTTCTGTAGAATTTACCTATGTGTTTAAATGGACATATAAAGTTATTTAAGGTATGGGAGCTAAATGTTTTATATATTTATAAAAGGAGAAGGGGCTTTTTGTAAATAAATTCAAATTGTTATTTTTGGAAAGTCGGCAGTACTTTTAGAAAAGAGAAACTTACAACCAATCACAATTTAACAAATAAGACAGGTTTGGTACAAATAAATAGTTTAAAAGGACAAATAAACATGTTTTTCACTGATTCGTTGCTTTCGGCACCAGGTTCCGCCTCCTTACCTTCACCTCTGACACTACTGAAACCAATGCATATTGTATAAAGGAACTGTTACATAGTGAATTGGATGTAGGCGGAAATTATAGATTCGAAACCAGAGGTTCTGAAGGGGTAGAGGCGTTACTTTATTTTTAAAAGAAAATGCACCTGCATGCTTTCGATAGAGTAGCTTTCGACTAGGTTGGCTTTCGACCTGGTCAAATGGTTTTGAAGGAAATGGTTTCTACTGGGTTGCTGTTTTTTAAAGGAGTGCTTTCGACTAAGTCGAAACCTTTTGCTGCCGTTTTCCTCCTTTAGACCTAGATGTTTTCGAAGGGTTTACTTTGTTTTTTAAAATTTGGCCACTTCTTCAATACTTTCAAACGATGGTTTCGACACCATCACTTTTTTACTTAGAAATGATTTCGAAAGGAATACTTTCGACTTTAATGGATTTCTGATCCTTTTGCTCTACTTGAAGGCATAATCTAAAGGGTATTTTCAAATGGTTTCGAAAGGTTTTCACATGTTTTAAATTAAACCCAAAGGCTTTCAAAAGTTTAGTATTTTAACGCTTTCGAAAGGGTTTTAATGCGTTTCGAAGGGGTGGTTCCTCAGGGTTTCAAAAGGGTTGAAAGGAAAGGTTTTTCCGTTGTATTCGAAAGGCAATATTTAAATGTTTTAAAGAAGGATGTCTAATGGTTTCAAGCTTTCGAAAGAAAGGATTTTAATGGTTCAAAAGTGGCACTTTCAATGGTGTCGAAAAGATTACTTTCAAGGGTTTCGAATAGGTTGTTTAAAAGTTTTAAACAAAGGTTACGAATGTACTAAGTAGGCAACATAGTCTAAATGTTTTTAAGCTAAAAAGGATTTTTACTTGTTTTGAAAGGATAGCCAATCGTTATCAAAATTCATCAACATTATTTTGAGTAAAGTATATATAACATGGCAGAATTACTTAGAGTAAAGATAAGAATGTATCTTAATTGTATAAGTACGATTTAAAAGGTTAAATCTTTTTCAAAAGGTTTAAAAGGAAAAGGATGAAGGGTAGTTAACCCTCAGCGAATGATTCAGATGAGAAGACTAGATAGGACTTGTGCAGGGTGGCGCCCTATACTCATTAGCTATTAGCCCCTAGCTAATTTAGTCCAGAGTTCTAGTGTATAGGGCTTAGTCATAGGTAAGACTAAAATGATGGTTACGCAGAGAAAGGAATATTCATGTACAGAGATAGGTTATTGGTTAGCCTGCAAAACCATTATGATCAGTTAACCCTTGGAGAAGTAAGTTTGGGACAGACCATTCAGATGTTTTGTCTAACAGATGTTTAGACCATTTGATATTTTATCTGGTAGGCTCGAGTCAGCCAAAGCGACAATTAGTCTAGTTTGCGGGCAATTAGCCCAGATTTCGAACAAATAGTCCATTTATTACATGTTTTTAGCATAACGGATATTGCTATTATTATTATTATTATTATTATTATTAGTTTGTTTAACCAGTTTGGTTGTAGGAATTTTTTTGCAAAATATATGTTTTGAAAAGGATATTAGTGAGGGGAAACGTGTTCCGCTAAGTGGCATGGTCTCCCTCAATATCAGTAAACCAAGATGTAATAATATTACTCACACCAGGCTTTATGACTGTAACAGGCCGCAAATCCGAACCCCTTGAGTCAACACTATTCTACCTAAATCAACTCAAGTCGTACAGAAATACGAACCATTTGGGTTAAAGAAGATGAGGTAGAAGAAGAAAATAGAAAACAACATCAGAACCTAACCATCGCAGTGGAATAAAATATAACAGATAATAAATAATCTTTACTCAAACATCAAATTTCTCTGTTTATATATTACACCATCAGAGTACATCAGTCACAGTTCAACATCAATACCATACAAATGGATACACAGCTACTCAACACAGCGGAAAATATATACAAAACAAGTACGGATATACGTATCGTCCTCCAGCTCGTCTCCTGAGCTCCACAGCATCATATCCTCTATCCTATAATACTCGGTCTGACCCGAGCATTACAGTTAAATAATACTCGAGTCGGTCTGGAATACCAGCGTGAGAAAATCACACCCAATTGATTATTAAATTTTCAAAAATCCTTTGAAAACAAAAGCATCTCGTAAGACCACGCCACAAATAAACATGTCGGGTTTTTACCTTACGATAGCTAAAACAATTTTTATAGAAATCCTCTAATATTATAATAGGGTCTATATACAAATACTTATAAAATAGTCGAAATTGTTACATTCATTAAATTCCAGCTACTAGCCAAAGAGTGAGTAATACAAACAAAACTCGTAGGGAGAATGGATTTCCAACCAATGACTAGGCACTGGGGTACCACCTGTCACAGTACGGGGACTAGATCACCGTACCGAGGAGTACGCCCGCTCCCCTGCAACACAAGGCCGGGACTACCCCTTACTGGATAATCCCGAGTGAGATCACCCCGCGGTTGGGATCAGCAACCGCCCACTAAGCTGAAATAAAAAGGGACATCTAGACAGGGATGACCTCACCCTGCTTGGGTGCTACCCACCTAGCCTTACTGCATAACCCCTGATTTTCAGTCATTCCCATTTGATGAGGCTTGAGGCTAAGCGTTACCTTTATAGAACATATCCCTTAGAATGCCCATCGTCCGCCTGACGATGTTTCGCAAGCATTCATCCATACAAGTCCGTCTCGGGTTCGAACGGAACCGAAGGCACTATTCCTACTACATCCATTTTGGAAATATCCTCAGGATTAGTAGCGACTAGCCCTTGCACTTCACTGCTCCATCTTCGAATCCAAAATCGTTTTCACGAAAACGTACAAACAGGATTGAAGTGGTTTTCGAGAAATAAATCTGATTCCCGGTCTCTTCGAAACGATCAACGCATTTTGTCCAATATTGATAGTCCGTGATTTAACTATCAATTAATATTCACAAACAACCATCAACCAATAAATAAATTCTCATATTATTTATTTATCTCAAAAATATCTTCACAAGATATATTTCACTTTTCAAATTCCTTTGAAAACAGTTTTCAAAACTATCTGCCTTTCTCAGAATAAATTCCAAGTATTTCTATTTCCACTGGAATCACCAAGCACAAAACTAGATTTTTCTAAATTAATTTAAAACACCTTACTTTAAAATTTTACTTTAAACATTCAAATTAAAATTTCTTTAATAATTTGTTAAAAAATACATACTATACGAATATTTGAAAATAAGGTTACTTAATAAAATATAAAACCAGATTTACACTTTTAAAACAAATGCTAAATCACTCTTTAAATAATTATTGCTATAATATATTAAAAGGAAATACTTGCTTTAGAAATTAAATATTAGAAATAATAAATTTTACTAAACTTTCTTTCTTTAAAAACAACTTTAAAACATTTAATTTATATTTACAAATTTACTTTTAAAAATGTGTACTTGGCCATCCAGAGAAAATTCCAACTTCAATCACTTAAATCAATTTTCCCAAATTGATTTCCAATTTATTTTATTTGAAATAAATTCTTTTACTTATCAGTTCATTTCCAAATTCAGTAGTTATGGACTTTATTATTATTATCTTTCCAATTTCTTCTTTACTCCTTCAATAATTCAAATCTTAAATTCTAAATAAATGTTTATTCTTTTAATTAATAATACTGCATTTTAAAAAAAAATCATTAACTTTCTGTTTACTCAAATTTTCCTTTCCATTCTCAGGATTCATTTATTAGAATTTTAAAGTCACTTTATTTCTTTTTTCCAAATCATTCTTAAATTTATTCTATAATTATTTTACTTACAATTTCACTTCTTTTATTTTCCTTTCAAAAATCAAATTTATATTTTTGGTAATTCATTATACCCGATTATATCAACCAAGCCATAGCATTCAATACTTCCACATAATTCATTATAGAATATCAAACAATCAGAACAGAGAATATAAAATAAATTTAATAAAAGTAGAGGGGTCCAGTTGGATCCCTCCAACCTGTTTTTTTCCTGCATCCACAGACATTAGCACAATATAAAATGCAAATTCCAAAATATACCATACTATAGCACATCAATCAATTCAACCATTCAAACAATTATTTAAATTTAATCATTTAAATTTAAATTTAAATTTTAAATGAGCGAAATTAACTCACCTTTACTTCTATTTGCAATCCATTCCAATATTGCCTTGATTTCTTGATTTTTTTGACCTTGAACAAACAATTTATATGATTTATTAATATTTGAATTTATCGATCAATTAATTTCTAATACCTTGGTTTTAACTATTAAATTTGTTATAAACAAATTTCCTTCTTAAACCTTATTTGAAAAATATAAAACAGAACAGTTTTCTTTTTAGTAATTTTAGAATTGAGAAAATAACTTAAGTGAATTTAAATTACCAGGCAAACTCACCTCTGCCTTGCTCGCGAATGTCCTCCAGGCTCACAGATATGCGACTACACAGCCTCGCGATTTCGAACCAACGAACGCGAGCCTCCCCCTCGAACCCACCTTTCTCGCGCTTGACCTCGCCACAGCCTCGTAAAACCCTAACTGCACGAGCCGCCTTCTGGGACCTCGCCGACGAATCCCTAGATCTCGCGCTTGACAAAGCTCGGCCATCCATGCTTGTGCTCGCTGCCTTCGACAAGAACTGGGGCGACTTGCAACCACATCACCACCCAAGACGTGATTAGATCCAGCCTAGACCTAAATCGAACTGGGTCTCGATTTTTACTTCCGAGATGAATTAAGGAATACTTGCTTGGCCATTGATGATTCACTGATTGCGATTCGAAATCAAATGAACAAAGAGGGTCGAATGGTTTCAAATTGTGAGGGCGCGATTTCGAACAGATAAATTTTGATTTGAGAACAATGAGTTTCGTTGATTCGTTTTTGGCCATTAATTTATCCTTTGTTCTATTGCGTGAATTAAAAAAGAGAGGATGGATTTGATTTCGCGCCTGCTAATGCTTGTTACAGAGGAGACCAAAAAGTACTGATGGTGAAAGGAAGCGGCTGATAGAAAATTTGACTAGATCAATATACAATTTATAAATTTTAAATTTGAATTCGATATAAATTCCAACGCGTTTATACAACGTACGCTCACACAACAACTCCAAACACTACGAAATTTGAAATCCGATAATAATTCAATATTACGGACCCAATGGAACTAGTTTCGTCGAAATCCGAGACGGTGTCTCGGAAGGCTATTTTTAAATTCAATTTAAACGATATAAATTTTAAAACTGAACAAACCACTGTAAATTTAAATTTTACAACTTCTATTATCCCAGTATTATCAATATAATTTTTTCAAGCCTTCAAATTATTTTTAACGGGCTTAAACTCCAGATTCAACATCTTATTCAACTTCTAATTATTAAATTCTATTATTTAATTATCAAATGAATAGCGATATTTGTAACTCAAGTTAAAATTATTATATTGAATATTTAAAATCTATTAAATATTCTGATTTTAAATGTTCGAAAATTACGGGTCGTCACATTCCTTCCCTCTTAAAAGAATTTCGTCCCCGAAATTACTAATTAGGAAGAATGGTCCAAAACCCGTTACTATTTCTCCAAAAACCAACAATTTAACATTCTACCAACTATCCTTTTATAAAAGACCCATTATCAATCCTACTAACTTCTCAAATTTCCCCATAGTTTTCAAACCATATTATTTGCTCGAGCATTCAAATTTCAATTCTAAATCAAATTTAAAATTATCAGAATTTCCTCAAAATTTTTCTAACTCTCTAAATTTCCGAAAAATTTCGCCAGCGTCTCCTTTGCACGGCTAGCTCGGTACAACTACAAAATGGCTCTATGGCCTCCGAAATCCAAAAAGAAAACAAAAAGCCAAGTGGATCGATCCCAAAAACCCAATCAAATTTCACAGAATTTTAAACACATACCTCTTTGTCGAGCAATTCAAATTTATCTTCTGAAATCAAAATCAATTCTCTTTTCCCTTTATACTACCTACATATCTTGCTTAGTACTAATATCAAATCACAATATCCCAAAACATTTTATCGACTATCTCACAAAATGCCAATATCTATCCATCCAAATATTAACTTGGAATATATTTTTGTAATATCAATTTCCAATTGAGAATGCTCCATTTCCTTCTTAAGTTAGTATAAGCATTTTATATGCTTCTTTATTTATTTTCACTTCACCACTTCAGTTTATATCTACGTTTATTCAAATTGATTCTTTCATTTCCATATGAATTCAATTTATGTTAACTCTAAATATTGAATTCTATTTTTCATCTATACTGATTCATGTCATTATTTTAAATTAGTTTCATTTCCTAATTTATTTCAATTTCCAATTTGAAACCGTTTCGTTGTTAACAAAAATTTTCAAACATTTTCAAAAAAATTCTAACTCCCAAAATTTCTGAAAATTTTTGGCAGAGTCTCCTTTGCACGGAGGAGCTTTTGCAATTTGACAAAAGAGATAAATATATATACATCGACCCACCCGATCGAAAAAACCAAAAACATTTCATATTTCCTATTTTTATTGCGTAGGCGTACTTTATTTAGCATTTTAAGCAAGCGGCTTATTATTTTTAGCAAATAGCACAACCAAATCCAGCCACACGACTTCCAGGTACATGTACTTACTCAATTTAAACATGTAAGTGCCAAATATATGCAGTTTAACTATATTTCACTTAGTTACAATGGTTAAAACATATGAATTATAAAAGAAATGAACATCAAACATTTTCCGTAAGCAATTTATACAAATTTTCATACTAATTCCACTGTTCCAACTAATTTATAACCGTTTTCATTCAATTTGAATGGTTTTAAAACTCAATCGGTTACATTTAATTTATTTTTAAGCAAACCGAGCTCATATTTAATTCAATTGTTTTCAAAATCAATTTATTTTACTCCTATCCATCCAAGGCATTTTAATAACTTCCATTTACATTCAGTAACAGTTTATTCTTTGCAATTTGACGAGATCTATGTGAATAAATAAGTACTTATGTTTTATAATCAATTGAAATTGATTTCAACTAAATTTACACTTAATCTTATTCCATTTTTAAATTTATTCACAACCCATTAACAATTTAGGTTCATCTTCATTACCAATTAAATTTCCTTTTTATTTTAATTCATTCACGACCTTTTATTTAGCTCGACACATCCCAAGCTTTAGTTACTTTACCCAATTTATTCCATATTTGTTTATGCCAAACTATTTTATTTAGCTCGAAAACAATCCAGGCTATTTCATTCAATAACTTTTCTCACTCATTTAAACCACACTTTATTTGATTTTTATTTATTCCATCCATTTATTTATTCAATATAATTAGTTTATCCACTCAATACATTTTGAATTTTCATTTCCTTAAATATTATTTATAACCCACCAAATTCTATTTCGATTCAAATTTATTTTCACTTGATTTAAATTCAACCCAATATCATTACATTTAGTTTTAGGTTGATTTCAATTCAACTCTCCTTCATCTATTCAGCTTAAGTTAATTTATTTTGATTTATTCAAATTTTATACTTAAGCTCATTTCATTTCACAAATAAATATTTTCTCGTCCATTCAACTTAATTCTATCTCAGTTAAATCTCATTTTAAAAATTCACAATTTCATTTGATGAGTTATTATAAAATTTAACTTTCCAGATTCAATTCATTCAATTGATTACAAGGCTATTTCCAATTTATTTCTACTTATTTGGATTTTATTTGCAATTCAAATCATTACTATTTTAATCCATTCTCATATTCCTTTATTCGACACATTTCCAATTATATTTAATCTGTTATCACTTTAAGTTAAATTTTAATTTATAATTTGAGTTCTGAATCCACTATCCAATTTCAATTTACCACCAAATTTCATGAACTTGCAATTTGGTTACATTTACTTTGCTGACAATTCAGATCGAATTCAATTTATAACTTGAGTTTTATTTCCAATCTTCATCATAATTTCACAATTCAGCTTCAATTAAACAACATTATGTTCCCATTTACACATTTTATTAACTGATTTATTATAAAATTAGTTCTCTCCTATTTATAGTTCAATACTAAATTTTTAATTTCAAATACCACTTCATTTTATTTTCTTAGTTCAATTTTCATTATAAAAATCAAGTTTAGATTTTCTGTTTCATTATCCAAAACATCAAACAATATTTATTTTGGATTTTCTATTTCACTTTCAAAATTTATAAGTCACAACTTATTATTTACACAATTCCTTTCATCATAGGCTTGAATATATTGTTCTTTTATTTTAACCCAAGCCTTATGCTTATTTATATCCCAAGCATATTTTTATTCCCTGCAATTTAATTCTGATTCTTTTATAAGTTATTCTAATTTATTTACTTCAATTCCAATCCTTATTCAATTTATTTCCCATTCGTTTAAGTAAGAATTTAATTCCGTTCATTAATTCAATTGAATTCTTATTCCAATTCAATTAAATTTTAACTCAGATTTATTTAATCTCAATTCGATTTCAACTTAATTCGAATACAACTGGATATTATTTTCGGCCTACTCAATTACTTCAATCCAGTTAAATTTTATTTCCCAATCCAAGTTAATTTCATTTTTAACATTCAGTTTAAATTTAAATTCCAACATTCAAAACTTATATTCCGTTCCTGATTTAAAAATCATCTCAATTTATAAGCTTACAACCTATCTCATCAGGATTTTTAAGCACCCAACTTTTGTTTCAAATCATTTTGAAATCCCCAACATTTCAAATCACATTTCTCAAAAGTCAAACCAATCCTAGTTTTATTCCCAACAAATTTCCTTTGAAAATTTCAGAACAACTAGCTTTTCTGAACAAATAAATTTTTGGCAACAATCCGTCACTCAGAAATTCGAAAATGAATACTGATGATGCGGCCGTCATCATCAGAATTATTTTCCAATAATCCAAGTGATTTCAATGCTATATTACTTCCAAAATCCATTTAAAACAATTTTCCTTTCGGAAGTACCTCCAAACAATAATGCTATTATTCATGTTCAAATACTTCGATAAACACTTTCAAATTTTCGGGATTTAAATTTCCAAATCCTGCTTAAATCAATTTTAACTATAATTCATTTGTATAGTTTATGCTCATATAAAGTCTTATTTGATTATATCAATTTATAACCTACATTTATAATTCATATTTATAAATTTCATTTAATAATGAATTTATTCCCTTAAACTTTGGTTACATTTCAATTTCTAGTTAAATTTTTACACACCGATGATAATAATTTAATATCATCATTTCTAACATCTAAGCAACCATATATTATCTAAATAGTTTTCAAAAACTATTCTTTATATCAAAATATGTTTTTCGGTAAAATTATTTCATTCACCCACCTTTAAAACAATAAAGTGTCAATTATTCTATTCAAGTGTTTAGAAACCCCTTCGATACAGTTGTCCAGACTGTGCCGACGAAGGTTCATATGCCACTCAAAAAACCAATCAACACAATATTAAAATAATTTGCATTCACTAACAAATACGTGCTCATATCTATTAATACGCTCAAACTTATTCTAGAGTACTATAGACTCTATTTTATGAGTAATTCCCACCAGAGCCAAGGTTATCACCAACCTAAGATCTGATACCAAGTGTAACAGCCCGCAAATCCGTACCCCTTGAGTCAACACTATTCTACCTAAATCAACTCAAGTTGCACAGAAATACGAACCATTTGGGTTAAAGAAGATGAGGTAGAAGAAGAAAATAGAAAACAACATCTAAATCTAACCATCGCAGCGGAATAAAATATAATAGATAATAAATAATCTTTACTCAAACATCAAATATCTCCGTTTATATATTACATCATAAGAATACATCGGTCACAGTTCAACATCAATATCATACAAATGGATACACAGCTACTCAACACAGCGGAAAACAGATATAAAACAAGTACGGATATCGTATCATCCTCCAGCTTGTCTCCTGAGCTCCACAGCATCATATCCTGTATCCTATAATACTCGGTTTGACCCGAGCATTACAGTTAAATAATACCCGAGTTAGTCTAGAATACCAGCGTGAGAAAATCACACCCAATAGATTATTAAAGTTTTAAAAATCCTTTGAAAACAAAAGCATCTCGTAAGACCACGCCACAAATAAACATGTCGGGTTTTTACCTTACGATAGCTAAAACAATTTTTATAGAAATCCTCTGATATTATAATAGGGTCTATATACAAATACTTATAAAATAGCCGAAATTGTTACATTCATTAAATTCCAGCTACTAGCCAAAGAGTGGGTAATACAAACAAAACTCGTACAAGGCTCGTAGGGAGAATGGATTTCCAACCAATGACTAGGCACTAGGGTACCACCTGTCACAGTACGGGGACTAGATCACCGTACCGAGGAGTACGCCCGCTCCCCTGCAACACAAGGCCGGGAATACCCCTCACTGGATAATCCCGAGTGAGATCACCCCGCGGTTGGGATCAGCAACCGCCCACTAAGCTGAAATAAAAAGGGACATCTAGACAGGGATGACCTCACCCTGCTTGGGTGCTACCCACCTAGCCTTACTGCATAACCCCTGATTTTCAGTCATTCCCATTTGATGAGGCTTGAGGCTAAGCGTTACCTTTATAGAACATATCTCTTAGAATGCCCATCGTCCTCCTGACGATGTTTCGCAAGCATTCATCCATACAAGTCCGTCTCGGGTTCGAACGGAACCGAAGGCACTATTCCTACTACATCTATTTTGGAAATATCCTCAGGATTAGTAGCGACTAGCCCTTGCACTTCACTGCTCCATCTTCGAATCCAAAATCGTTTTCACGAAAACGTACAAACCGGATCGAAGTGGTTTTCGAGAAATAAATCTCGATCCCGGTCTCTTCGAAACGATCAACGCATTTTGTCCAATATTCATAGTCGGTGATTTAACTATCAATTAATATTCACAAACAACCATCAACCTATAAATAAATTCCCATATTATTTATTTATCTCAAAAATATCTTCACAAGATATATTTCACTTTTCAAATTCCTTTGAAAATAGTTTTCAAAACTATCTGCGTTTCTCAGAATAAATTCCAAGTATTTCTATTTCCACTGGAATCACCAAGCACAAAACTATATTTAGATAATTTAAAACACCTTACTTTAAAAATATACTTTAAACATTCAAATTAAAATTTCTTTAATAATTTGTTAAAAAATACACACTATACGAATATTTGAAAATAAGGTTACTTAATAAAATATAAAACCAGATTTACACTTTTAAAACAAATGCTAAATCACTCTTTAAATAATTATTGCTATAATATATTAAAAGGAAATACTTGCTTTAGAAATTAAATATTAGAAATAATAAATTTTACAAAACTTGCTTTCTTTAAAAAAACTTTAAAACATTTAATTTATATTTACAAATTTACTTTTAAAACGTGTACTTGGCCATCCAGAGAAAATTCCAACTTCAATCACTTAAATCAATTTTCCCAAATTGATTTCCAATTTATTTTATTTGAAATAAATTCTTTTACTTATTTGTTCATTTCCAAATTCAGTAGTTATGGACTTTATTATTATTATCTTTCTAATTTCTTCTTTACTCCTTCAATAATCCAAATCTTAAATTCTAAATAAATGTTTGTTCTTTTAATTAATAATACTGCATTTTATAAAAAATCATTAACTTTCTGTTTATTCAAATTTTCCTTTCATTCTCAAGATTCATTTATTAGAATTTTAAAGTCACTTTATTTCATTTTTCCAAGTCATTCTTAAATTTATTCTATAATTATTTTACTTACAATTTCACTTCTTTTATTTTCCTTTCAAAAATCAAATTTATATTTTTGGTAATTCATTATACCCAATTATATCAACCAAGCCATAGCATTCAATACTTCCACATAATTCATTATAGAATATCAAACAATCGGAACAGAGGATATAAAATAAATTTAATAAAAGTTGAGGGGTCCAGTTGGTTCCCTCCAACCTGTTTTTTTTCCTGCATCCACAGACATTAACACAATATAAAATGCCAATTCCAAAATATACCATACTATAGCACATCAATCAATTCAACCATTCAAACAATTATTTAAATTTAATCATTTAAATTTTAAATGAGTGAGATTAATCACCTTTACTTCTATTTGCAATCCATTCCAATATGGCCTTGATTTCTTGATTTTTTTGACCTTGAACAAACAATTTATGTGATTTATTAATATTTGAATTTATCGATCAATTAATTTCTAATACCTTGGTTTTAACTATTAAATTTTTTATAAATAAATTTCGTGCTTAAACCTTATTTGAAAAATATAAAACAGAACAGTTTTCTTTTTACTAATTTTAGAATTGAGAAAATAACTTAAGTGAATTTAAATTACCAGGAAAACTCACCTCTGCCTTGCTCGCGAATGTCCTCCAGGCTCACAGATACGCGACTACACAGCCTCGCGATTTCGAACAAACGAACGCGAGCCTCCTCCTCGAACCCACCTTGCTCGCGCTTGACCTCGCCATAGCCTCGCAAAACCTTAACTGCATGAGCCGCCTTCTGGGACCTCGCCGACGAATCCCTAGACCTCGTGCTTGACAAAGCTCGGCCATCGGTGCTCGTGCTCGCCGCCTTCGAAAAGAACTGGGGCGACTTGCGACCACATCGCCACCCAAGACGTGATTAGATCCAGCCTAGACCTAAATCGAACTGGGTCTCGATTTTTACTTCTGAGATGAATGAAGGAATACTTGCTCGGCCATTGATGATCCACTGATCGCGATTCGAAATCAAATGAACAAAGAGGGTCAAATGATTTCAAATTGTGAGGGCGCGATTTCGAACAGATAAATTTTGATTTGAGAACAATGAGTTTCATTGATTCGTTTTTTGCCATTAATTTATCCTTTGTTCTATTGCATGAATTAAAAAAAAAAAGAGGATGGATTTGATTTTGCGCCTGCTAATGCTTGTTACAGAGGAGACCAAAAAGTACTGATGGTGAAAGGAAGCGGCTGATAGAAAATTTGACTAGACCAATATGCAATTTATAAATTTTAAATTTGAATTCGATATAAATTCCAACGCATTTATATAAGTACGCTCACACAACAACCCTAAACACTACGAAATTTGAAATCCGATAATAATTCAATATTACGGACCCAATGGAACTAGTTTCGTCGAAATCCGAGATTGTGTCTCGGAAGGCTATTTTTAAATTCAATGTAAACGATATAAATTTTAAAACTGAACAAACCACTGTAAATTTAAATTTTACAACTTCTATTATCCTCAGTATTATCAATATAAATTTTTCAAGCCTTCAATTTATTTTTAATAGGTTTAAACTCCAGATTCAACATCTTATTCAACTTCTAATTATTAAATTCTATTATTTAATTATCAAATAAATAGCGATATTTTTAATTCAAGTTAAAATTATTATATTGAATATTTAAATTCAATTAAATATTCCGATTTTAAATGTTTGAAAATTCCGGATCATCACAATGACCGACTCGAAGTTTCTTTTTCCCTTAAACTTATGGGTGCTCAAAATTGATTTGATAAACCGAGGGTTGAGGTTTTTAGGTTTTAGAAATTTTGGCAAATAAAGCTTCCGGAGACGAGTAAGTGGTTGACGGATAGCTAATTAGGAGTTATAGCTTTATTTTGTTTTGAGTCCACTGTGTATATTAAATCAAATATGACTATATTAACTTTGATCAACCAAGGAGGCATTATCATATGTCGCTCTTGGCATATTTTTTTAATGATTATAATTGATCTTTACCTAGGAAACGTTACGGGATTATGTAACTTGGATATAAATTTGTTTTGAAATGTAATTAGTTAATGTTGTTTCTTGAAATCTGTGATTTTGTACATATCAAAATGCTTCTGATATTGTTGATACCATTAGCATTACGGTATTTTGTCACCAGAAGTTAATACTATAAATGACTGCAATATCTGTAGCGCTTAGCTATTGGCCTCCAGATACAGGATATTACAACTTGGTATCGGAGCATAGGTTAAAAAAAATTAAACTAAAAATGGTTTTTAGAATATAATCCTTAGGAATTAGAGTAAGATTGGGGTATGAGATAAAGCTATAGTAACGTACTTGTATTTGCTACATATAAGTATACGCTTTATCTCTAGCCTCCTATCCATGTTAGGTTATTCTTCTGTATCTCATGAGGTTAAAAATACAGGTATGGATGGTAAAAGAGGAAGAGATAGCCCATGAGGTAAGGGCACCGATGGGAATGACAGACCTAATGTGAGGAGAACCCAAGGTCAGGCACAAGTGGAGAATGATGGTGCTAGAGTCTTATAAGTTAGAGTAGAAGCTATGTGTCATTTTTCATGAAAATGATGCAAGCAGGAGTTGTAGCCAGAGTGTTAGGAAATGCTGGAGGATCAGGGGTTTGGAAGTTTCGGTGGTTAACCAGTATGTTAAGTTGAGCGGAGATTATACTAAGCTTGCTGGGAAACCATTTATTGGAACAGAAGATGCCATTGAGGTGGAAAACTGGTAACTGCATTATGAGAGAATCTTTGCAAACTTGGGGCTTAATAATGAGCAGAAGAGGAGGCTTTCTTCGAGACAGCTTCAAGGAGCAGCTTTGTTTTGTGGAATAGTGTGACTGTGGTAGTGGATGAGGAGACAATGACCAGGGGAGATTTCAAGAGGAGGTTCCAGGAGAGGTTTATGTCTGTAATGGCTGATCAGAAGGTTGCTAAGTTAGAGCTTGGAGAGATGTCTGTTCTGGAGTACGCCAGAAGGTTCGAGGAGTTAGCCAGATATCGGTATGCTTTAGCAGATACAATGATGTAAAGGAATGAAAAGTTCATCAGGGTGTTGAAGCCTGAGTTAGCTAGGGCTACATTACCTTATATTAGAGATCCTTCTGATGTTGTAGTGGACATGGCCTTAAGACATAAGGAAATTCTTGATTCTTCGGAGAAGAGTAAGGCTAAGGAGGTCCATGTTGGACAGAATTAGAAGAGGAAGTTCTTTCCTAAGAAATGTGCTCAAAATGGTGGGGCAGCTAGAAAGGGAAGTCTGAAATTGTTTTCTTCAAGTGCGACAAGAAGAGGCACGTTGCTAATGAGTGTCATGCTGAAAAGGCGAAGAAGGTGCTTCAACTATGACCAGATTGGCCACTATAAGAACCAGTGCAAGAAGCCCGCTAAGGATGAAAAGGGTAAGGTGTATGCATTGGAACTTGCTACTTCGAAGCCAATAGCTCAAAAAGGGAAAGGCAGTTTTGAAAGGTACGCTTCAGATTTATAGTATGTTTGTTAGCACTCTATTTGATACTGGTTCATCGCATTCTTTTATATCTAAATGTTTGATAGATATGCTTAACCCAGAACCCACTATTTAGTTACTTCCTTATTGATTTTGAATCCTATATGACCGTATGCAACGCTAGAGTTGAGAAGTAACTAGTTAGAGTTTGACTTGTTAAATCATAATTTTGTTTGCAGTTTGCATGTGTTTGATTTCATAGGTTTGGAATTTTTCTTGGTATAGATTGGTTAAGTGAGTACGATGCTAGGATATTTTGCCAAAATAGAAAAATATCACTTAGACACCCTGATAATAGTGATTGAATAGTTTATATCATAAAAGGTTCTAATGGTGAGGCGAATGCTTTGTTGGGTGTTATGGAGTTGGATGATGAGCTGAATCGAGCTTTCATGGTTAGAGATTTCGCGGGTGTTTTTGAGTCTGCAGTTGGATTGCCACCAAAACAAGCTATTGAGTTTCGGATAGATTTGGTTCCAGAAGCAGAACCGGTGAGTGTGCCGCCAAGTAGGATGACCCCTACAGGGATGAGAGAGTTGAAGGTGCAATTGGTGGATTCGGTAGGCAAGATCTTTATTAGGCTGAGTAGTTCGCCTTGGGAAGCAGTGTTAATGTTTGCAAAGAAGCCAAGCAGATCATTGAGGCTATGTATCGATTATCGTAAGTTGAATGAGAGGACGATAAATAATCGATATCCATTGCCGAGGATTAAGGATTTTTTCGATCAGCTAAGTGGAGCTAAAATATTTTCCCAGTTGGATTTAGTAACAGGTTTTCATCAGCTTAGAGTAGCAGAGGATAATATACCTTTGATGACATTAAGGATCAGATATGGGTCGTACAAATGGTTAGTTATCCCGTTCGGGCTAACTAATGCGCCGGCTTTCTTTGTGGTATGATGAACAAGTTTTCCGAGAGCACTTGAACAGGTTGGTATTGATTTTCATAGATGATTTCTTGATACTCTAGGGATGAAAGAGAGCATGAAGTTCATCTTAGAGTGGTGCTTGAGACGTTGAGCCAGCATCAGCTGAAGGCGAAGTTTTTGAAATGTTATTTATGGAAGAAGGAAGTGAAATTTCAGGGTCATGTAGTCTCAGAGAAAAGGTTTTTAGTAGACCCGACTAAGATTGAAGCAGTGAATAGTTGGAAGAGACCCGAGATAGTGATGGAAATAAAGAGTTTCCTTGGGTTGGCTGATTATTAACGGAGGTTCATTAAGGATTTTTCACGAATAGCGACATTGATGACCAAGTTAATGAGAAAGGATGTGAAGTTTGTGTGGACCGATAAGTGTGAGGAAGCATTCTAGAGTTTAAAACACTTACTGACCCATGCACTAGTTTTGGTTGTTCCAAAGGGGAATTAGGATTTGGTGGTTTATACAAATGCATATGGAACAGGATTAGGAGTTGTGCTGATGTAGAGAGGCAAAGTGATTGCCAATGCTCCTCGACAGCTTAGGCCGCTTGAGGTCAGATATCTAATGCATGATTTGGAAGTGGATGTAGTAATTTTTGCATTGAAGGTGTGGAAACACTACCTTTTAGGAGAGAGGTTAGAATTATATACAAGTCATATGCTGCTGAAGTATTTATTCTCTCAGAAGGAGCTGAACATGAGATAGTAGAGGTGATAAGAGTTTATTGTCGCCTTATGATTTTGGGATTGAGTACACATCGGGGAAAGGCACCATGGTTGTAGATGCACTTAGCAAGAAACATCAGAATGCAGTGTGGTGAAGATTGCTGGTGTGATATCCCAGAGTTTTAGGCAAATAAATATGTGATAATTTTCTTTTATAAATTATTTAAAATTGGCAAATTTTTCTTTTGAAATTGAAAAATTATGCATTTGTTTATATGTATATATATAGGTAGATTTTAAATAGAATTTGAATTTGAATTTAAATTCAAAAGATAAATATCTAAAAAAATAAATTGGATTTAAAATAATATATCTAAGATTTTTATTAGTATATAATTAGTTTATATCTTTTTCTTTAAAGGATTTTATAAACATAAATAAAAAAATTAAACTAAATAGAAAATGAAATATAAAATTATATAAAACATATACAAAATAATTAACACATGCATATTAACAAGTATAGGATTAATAGCATGCATTTTAACAAGTGTCACAATTTTTTTTCTTCTTTTATTTTTAATAATCATAAAACAAGGCTATATATATCCTTAACCTTCTCTTCTCATTTCCTTTTATTAAAAACAAGAAACCAAAAATCTGTAAACAACTTAAAACTAGAAATTAAAATCAAACAATAATTTTTTCAAAACAATAACTCTTTACAACCTGAATCATCAAGCAGATCAAAGCAAAGAAAGGCAAACAGAACTCAACTTTTACAAATCTCATTTTAAAGCAAGATCATCTCAGCCAAGTGATTTCCAGTTTCAAGTTTTCTAGTTCAAAAATCAAGCATACCCGGTTAAAACTTCTCTGTTCAACACCTTTTCTAGTGAGTAAACAACATGTATAAGCTTTAGCCTGTCTAATATTGATGCATGTGAATGATATTTGAAATGATGATGTGATAGATGTTTGCATGAATGAAATTATGCTTGCATGTTTATAAATATGAAGTTGTTTAAGTGTGCATGTATGTATACATATACATATCCCTGTTTTTGTACTTACAGGCTAAAATTTAGATCAAGAATCAAATTCTCTTCATATATTCTCTCATAGGCTTTTGTATTTAAACAAGTTATGATTTTTTTAAGATAAACTAAAGTTTACGAATATTTCTAAGTAAAATTAGTTTGAATATTATCAGGAAAATCAAGAAATACAGTGGAACTTTAAAAACATGTTAAATTCAAACATCAAGATTCTTGAATTCACCTATGTAATCTAAATCACCTTCGAAAATCATGTATTTTAAAGGTTAAATCCAGATTTTTAGTGTTGAATTAAGTGAGGAATCTCGGGTTAATCGATTTTGTGTTTGGGGCTTTTTCTAGTGATCAAAGGATTCTGGGTGGTCGGGATCGCAACTGGAGGTGGCTTGGAGGTCGGTGGTCATTGCAAAAATGCCTGTTGGATTTATCGTCCACTGTGGTGGCCAGACGGCGTCGAGGTAGGGTTTTAGCTTGGTTTTGGTCGAGGTTGGGAATTAGGTTGCTGCGTCGTCACCGAAGCGTTGGAGATCATCGAAGGTGGGGGAATAGGTGCGAGGTTGCTCGACGAACCTATCGACGGAGTCTCGGAGGTGCTGGTGGTTGGAGGAGTCGGGTCGAGGTGGTTTTTGGTCGTTGGGTCTTGTTCCAGTTAGTCCAGATTTCTCGATTTTGATTTAGTTATGGGTTGTAGACTAGGTGGTCGGGATCGAAGGTGGAGATGGTCATCGATGTGCGGGAGGTAGCGTCGGTGGTCGGAGAGGCTTAGCTCACCAGTGCACGTGCATGAGGGGCCTGAGTGTCAGTAGTTTGGGGAAGAAGGTTGTGCCTCGAGGGAGGTCTCGGGATAGCAGTGTTGAGGCTAATGTCTGGCTTCGTGTAGGATGCATGAGAGTGTTTTCATGGTAACAGGTTTTAAAACTTTAAATTAAGCAAGTTTTTAAAATTTTAAAAAAATCAATTTTAAAACTATTTCTTAAAAACAATTTCTTTATATAGTAAATGTTTTTAAATATTTGGTTTAAGAAAGTTATATGATTTATCTAACTTAAATTTATTTTATTAATTCTTAAGTTTATTTTAAACTTAAATTAAAAGTGTAATTAAGTAGTTAATAAAATGGGGTAAAATGTTTTTAATTTATATGTTAATAATAATTATTTCCAAGATTTATTAAATAAGATTTCAACTATATTTTAGTAAGTAATTAAGATAATGGTTTATCTTAAAAATTAATTAAGATTTTGAGTAATTGTAGATTAATTAAATTAATGAAGTAATTAAAGAGAAATTAATTAATCAATCAATTATTCAATGATTAAGGATTAATTAATTAATGATTAAGGATTAATTATTTAGTAATTAGGGATTAATTAATTAGTAATTAAAGGATAATTAATTAATAATTAAAGGGTTTAATTAAGTAATAGTTATAAGATAATCAATTAATGTAAGTAATTAAGGATGATTAATTAATTTCCTTAATTAGATCAAAACAAAGGGTTGTAATTAATTAAGCAGGTCAGGTAATTAACTCATAAGTAATTAATTTACTATGAGTAATTAAATTAATTATAATTATGGATTAATAAGTCTTTCTTATGGATGATTGATTGTATAGAATGTTTGGATTGATTAATATTTACAGTATGTTAATCTGCGATGTTCTGTGATGTGCATTACTTTGGATATAGTTATGATAAATGTGAGTTATTTATCTGTGATGAATGCTGTGTAAATTCATTATTTTGGATTGAATTAAATTGTTTACTTAAACAATTTAGCCTTAAACAAAACGCTTGGGGTTCGATGAGACCGGGATCGGAGATCAAATTTGTTATCCAAAAACCACATCGATCCAAGTTAAACGATAGGTTGTGAAATTTTAAGTGAAGATTGAGATGAAGTTTCAAAGTGCAAGGGGTATTTGTCATTAACTGTGAGGGTGATTCCAAAATGAGTATAACGGAGATAGTGCCTTCAGACGACATGAAGTTTCAGAGTGCAAGGGCTATTGGCGTTGACTCTGAGGGTGATTCAAAAATGAGTGTAGCGAGATAGTGCCTTTGGTTTCGTTCGAACTAGGAATGAACTTGTATGGATGAATGCCATCAGACCATCGTCAATGGAGGACGATGAGCATTCCAAGATATGTGTTCTAAAAAGGTAATCTAGCCTCAAGCCTCGTCAACCCGGAATGGCTAAAACATGGGAGGTGCATGCAAGGCTAAGTGGGTAGCACCCAATTAGGATAAGGTTTTCCTCCGTCTAGGTGTCCGTTTATTCAGCTGTGTGGGCAGTTGTTGGCCACAACCATGGGATTTTCTTATTCGAACTATCCAGTAAGTGGAAGCTTCAATTTTGTGTTGCAGGGGATCAAGGTGGATCCACGGTACAGTGATCTAGACCACGTACTGTGATGGACGTAACAGTAGCCCTGCCGTTGTATGGAATCCAATCTCTAATAAGTGCCTGTACGGTTTTGATTGTGCCCAACTATGTTGGAACATGAGATTTAAGCATTTCAACTATTTCCTACTTTATGTTGAAAACCCTAGACACTATTATAATATTACTGGATTTCCTATCAAATGTTTTGGTTATTGTAAGGGAAAACTTGTCCGTGTTTATTTGCGGAGAGTCTTACGAGATACCTTTTATTTCAAAGTTTTTTCAAGTTAAACAACTTAACCGTTTGCTCACACCAGACACATGTCTGACCCGAAGCTTATTCTGTTTTTCTTAAACTTTTCGGTACTCAAATTTTTATAAGTAGCCCAGTGATCGGGTTGGCTTGACGAATTTTGAAAAAGCTTGGAGCAGGAGTCTTGGCGTATCTCTACATATCTATTTTCGCTGTCTTGGAATCATTTGTATGTTGTATTTTGGAATGTAATGGATAGCCAGGTCTTCACGACCGTCTACTGTGATGTTGTATCTATATGACTCTGATGTGTAATGACTATGCATAGCCATGTGATCCGTTTCCGCTGTGAGATTCTGATGTCGTTGTTTCTTTCTTTCTATCTATTCTCTTTCTACCTATTTCTTTCTTAATGATGATACGTCATTCTATGGAATGATAGGCGGGTCATTACAGTTGGTATCGTAGTACGTGGTTGAGATAATACCTAGGCTTTGGAGTAGTATCTATCTTCAGAGCGCGTATTTGTAATTTTTATATATCTATATACCCATCTAAATTATCGGGTTACCTGTCCATGTTGCCAACATGAGTCCTAGAGGAAGGAGAGGCAGAGTTGGGGGCAGCATGACGACCACTAATGGAAGAGGCCCGATTGCTAGCAAGGCTGTGAATCCAACACCGCCTCGAGTAAGCTTTGCTGCATTGTACAAGGATTTCACCAATCTGGGAGGAAGACCTTTTAAAGGAACGGAGTCCATCATTGAAGTTTAGGCTTGGTTATGCTTGTGGGAGCGAATTTTTAAGAGTTTGGATCTATCAGATGAGAAAAAGAGAGTGATGGCATCATGGCAACTTTAAGAAGGAGCAGTTGCATGGTGGGATGCTGTTACCGTGAATATTTCAAAAGATGATATTTCTTGGAGCAAGTTTAAGGAACTATTTAAGGAACGTTTTATGCCTACAGCTGGGAAGAATCGTCTGTATAAAGAGTTTTCTGGTGGTCGAACATGAAGAAGGATGTTGCTGCTTTCGTAAATTGATGTGCGATCTGTCAGTAGGTGAAGGGTGATCAGTAGAAGACGGCATGATTTTTGCGGCCTCTGGAAGTCCCTAAGTGGAATTGGGAAATGATATCAATGGATTCCATCGATGGTTTGCCAAGGAATAGAAAAGGAAATGAAGGTATATGGGTAATGGTAAACCGGCTGACCAAGTGCGCCCTCTTAATTCCGGTTAAGGCAACCAGAACTGCAGCGTCTTTAACGAAGATTTTCTTGAAGGAGATCGTCAGGTTGCATGGAGTTTCTGTCAATATAGTAAGTGACCATGATCCAATCTTTACTAGAAAATTTTAGGAGGCTTTGCATACAGCTTTGGGTACAAGATTGAGTTTAAGTACAGCCTATCATCCCCAGACCGATGGACAAACAGAAAGGCTGAATCGAATTCTAGAGGATATGTTGAGGGCTTATGTTCTGGATTTCGATGGATCTTGGGAGGACCATCTGCATTTAGTGGAATTCTCGCACAATAATAGTTATCAGCCGAGTATTAAGATGGCACCCTATGAAGCTTTGTATGGAAGACCATGTAGATTACCGTCCTATTGGATAGAATCGGGAGATTGTCTTTTTTCTTGGTCTAGATTTGATCCAAGAAGCATCTGCAAAGGTGGAGCTAATCAAGAAGAGAATGAAAGCATCCCAGGATCGTCAGAAGATTTATGCACATAAGAGATGAAGGCAATTGGAATTCGAGGTCGAAGATTTGGTTTTTGTCAAGGTTTCACCGTTAAAAGGAGCGATCAGATTTGGCAAGACGGGAATGCTTGCTTCGAGATATATTGGACCATTCCGTTGCTCGAGAGAATTGGTGCTTTGGCCTACAGGATTGAATTGCCGGACCGGATGGCTGGAATTCACAATGTTTTTCATGTATCTCATCTGAGGACTTACTTGTACAAACCATCTTTAGTTATGGAGCCAGCAGTACAGGAAGATTTAGAGGTCAAACCAGACTTTACTGTAGTCAGGCATCCAGTCCAAATAGTTGATCAATATGAGAAGCATCTCAGAAACAAAGTGGTGAAGTTGGTCAAGGTTCAGTGGAGCGAGGATTCGAGAGATTATACCTGGGAAACTCTAGATAATTTTAGGAAAGCCTATTCGAATTTATGTCTGGATAGCTAATAATGTTTGTTTGAATGAATTGTATGTTTGCTTGTTAGTGTATGGCTGATATGTATGCTTGGATTGTTTGAAATAAAAGTGTTTGGATTATCTTTTGCTTTAGATTTCGGGGACGAAATTCTTTTATGGGGGGAGGAATGTGATATTTCAGAATTTCAGGCAAATAAATATGTGATAAACTTCTTTTATAAATTATTTAAAATTGGCAAAATTTTCTTTCAAAAGAAATAAATTATGTTTTTGTTTATATGTATACATATAGGTAGATTTTAAATAGAATTTGAATTTGAATTTCAATTTGAAATTCAAAAGATAAAAATCTAAATAATTAATAAATTGGATTTAAAAATAATATATGTGATTTTTATTAGTATATAGTTAGTTTACATCATTTTCTTTATAGGATTTTATAAACATTAATAAAGGAAATATATTAAACTAAATAGAAAATGAAATATAAAATTATATAAAACATATATAAAATAATTAACACACGCATATTAACAAGTGTAGTATTAATAGCATGCATTTTAACAAGTGTCACAATTTTTTTATTTTCTTTTACTTTTAATAATCATAAAACAAGGCTATATATATCCTTACCCTTCTCTTCTCATTTCCTTTTATTAAAATCAAGAAACCAAAAACTTGTAAATAACTTAAAACTAGAAATTAAAATCAAACAATAATCTTTTCAAAACAACAACTCTTTACAACCTGAATCATCAAGCAGATCAAAGCAAAGAAAGGAAAACAGAATCAACATTTACAAATCTCAGTTTAAAGGAAGATCATCTCAACTAAGTGATTTCCAGTTTCAAGTTTTCCAGTTCAAAAATCAAGTATACCCAGTTTAAACTTCTTTGTTCAACATCTTTTCTGGTGAGTAAACAACCTGTATAAGCTTTTACCTGCTTAATCTTGATGCATGTGAATGACATTTGAAATGATGATGTGATAGATGTTTTCATGAATAAAATTATGATTGCATGTTTATAAATATGAGGTTGTTTAAGTGTGCATGTCTGTATACATAAACATATCCCTGTTTTTGTACTTACAGGCTAAAATCTAGATCAAAAATCAAATTCTCTTCATATATTCTCTTATAGGCTTTGGTGTTTAAACAAGTTATGATTGTTTTAACATAAACTAAGTTTTAAGAATATTTCTAAGTAAATTTTGTTTGAATATTATCAGGAAAATCAAGAAATACAGTGGAACTTTAAAAACATGTTAAATGCAAACATCACGATTCATGAATTCACCTATGTAACCTAAATCATCTTCGAAAATCATGAATTTTAAAGTGTAAATCTATATTTTAGTGTTGAATTAAGTGAGGAATCTCGGGTTGATCGAATTTTGTGTTTGGGGCTTTATTTGGTGATCGGAGAAATCTGGGTGGTTGGGATCGCGACTAAAGGTGGCTTGGAGGTCGGTAGTCTCAGCGAAAATGCTTGTTGGATTTATCGTCCACTATGGTGGTCGGACGACGTCGAGGTAGGGTTTTAGCTTGGTTTTGGTCGAGGTCGGAAATTAGGTTGCTGCGTCGTCACCGGAGCATTGGAGATAATCGGAGGTGGGGGAATAGGTGTGAGGTTGGTCGGCAAACCTATGGACGGAGTCTCGGAGGTGCTGGTGGTTGGAGGCGTCAAGTCAAGGTGGTTTTTGGTCGTTTGGTCCTGTTCCAGTTAGTCAGATTTCTCGATTTTGATTTAGTGTAGGTGTTGTAGATTAGGTGGTCGGGATCGAAGGTGGAGATGGTCGTCGATGTGCTGGAGGTAGCGTCGGTGGTCGGAGTGGCTTAGTTCATCGCTGCACGTGCAAGAGGGGTCTGAGTGTCAGTAGTTTGGGGAAAAAGGTTGTTTCTTGGGGAGGTCTCAGGGTAGCAGTTTGAGGCTCGAGTCTGGCTTCGGGTAGGATGCAATGTTTTTATGCTAACAGGTTTTAAAACTTTAAAATAAGCATGTTTTTAAAATTTAAAAAAAATCAAGTTTAAAACTATTTCTTAAAAATAATTTCTTTACATAATAAATGTTTTTAAATATTTGGTTTAAGAAAGTTATATTATTTATTTAACTTTAATTTACAAATAGCCTTTGCACTCTGAAAATTCATCTCGATCTTCACTTGAGATTTCACGGCCTATCGTTTAACTTCGATCGATGTGGTTTTCGGATAATAAATATGATATCCGATGTCGGACACATCGAAATCTAAACGTTTCTTTTAAGGCCAAGTATTGCACATCACCGAACATCACAGATTAACACACTATAAATATTAATCAATCCAAACATTCTATACAATGAATCATCCATAAGCAAGACTTATTAATCCATAGCTATAATTAATTTAATTATTCATAGTAAATTAATTACTTATGAATTAATTACCTGACTTGCTTGATTATTTACAACCATTTTTATTATCTAATTAATGAAATTAATTCACCATCCTTAATTACTTACATTAATTGATTATCTTATAATTATTAATTAATTAATTAATCCCTTTATTTATTAATTAATTATCAATTAATTACAAATTAATTAATCCCTAATTACTAATTAATTTATCCTTTATCATTTATTAATTAACCCTTAATCATTAATTAATTAATTGATTAATTAATTTCTGTTTAATTACTTCATTAATTTCATTAATCTATAATTACCCAGAATCTTAATTAATTTTTAAGATAAACCATTATCTTAATTACTTACTAAATTATCATTAAAATCTTATTTAATAAATGTTGGAAATAATTATTACTAACATATAAATTAAAAACATTTTGCCCCATTTAATTAACTACTTAATTCAATTTTAATTTAAGTTTAAAATAAACTTAAGAATTAACAAGTCGTTAACTCTGAGAGTGATTCCAAAACGAGTATAAAGGAGATAGTGCCTTCGGACGAGATGAAGTTTTAGAGTACAAGGGTTATTGCTTTTAACTTTGATGGTGATTCCAAAATGAGTGTAGCGAGATAGTGCCTTCGGTTTCATTCGAACATGGGAGGTAATCGTAGCCTCAAGCCACATTAACCGGCAATGGCTAAAACAGGGGAGGTGCACGCAAGGCTAAGTGGGTAGCACCTAAGTAGGATAAGATCCCCTGTCGAGAGGTCCCTTTATTCGGCTGTGTGGGCGGTTGTTGGCCTCTACCGCGGGGTTGTCTTACTCGGACTATCCTGTAAGGGCTAGCTGTGGTTTTCTGTTGCAGGGGATCAGGGTGGATCCTTGGTACAGTGATCTAGACCACGTACTGTGATGGGCAGTACCCCAGTAGCCCTCCTATTATATGGAATCCAATCTCCAATAAGTGCCTGTACGGTTTTGATTGTGCCCAACTATGTTGGAACGTGAGATGTAAGCATTCCAGTTATTTCCGACTTTATATTGAATACCCTAGACACTATTATAACATAACTGGATTTTCTATCAAATGTTTTGGTTATTGTAAGGAAAAAACTTGTCCGTGTTTATTTGCGGGGAGTCTTACGAGATACCTTTTATTTCAAAGTTTTTCAAGTTAAACAACTTAGCCGTTTACTTACACCAGACCCATGTCTGACCCGAAGATTATTCTATTTTTCTTAAACTCTTGGGTACCTAAATTTTTATAAGTAGCCGAGTGATCAGGTTGGCTTGACGAATTTTGGAAAAGCTTGGAGCAGGAGTCTTGGCGTATCCCTATATATCTATTTCCCTGTGTTGGAATCATTTATCTATTGTATTTTGGAGTGTAATGGATAGACAGGTCTTCACGAATGTCTACTATGATGTTGTATCTATATGACTCTAATGTGTAATGACTATGCATAGCTATGTGATGTATTATATTTTTTCCATTTTCGTTGTGAGATTCTGATGTTGTTATTTTTATCTATTCTCTTTCTACCTATTTCTTTATTAATGATGATACGTCTTTCTATGGATTGAAAGGCAGGTCGTCATAGCTGAGTGGAAAGATTTGAAAGCATTAACAGGTTGTAGAGTGCAATGGAGATCTAAGGCTAGGTCTAGCGGAGAAACCATGGTGTTATCTTGTTTGGAAATTTGACCAGGGATGATCGAAAAGATTGCTTCTAAATAGGAAGAAGATCCGGTTTTAGCTGAACGGATTGGGAATTTAAGAGGTGGAACTGGGAGCGATGACTTGAAAGATTTCAGTCTTGACTAGAATGGGTGGTTGAGAAAGAATGGATGATTATGTGTTCTGAGTGTAGGAAACATAAAGAATAAAGTCTTGGAGGAATTCCATCGTTCGTAGTTCTCTATTTATCTAGGGGGAACTAAGATGTATCAAGATATAAAGAGAAGTTTCTTTTGGAAAGATATGAAGCAGGATATTGGCTTATGGATAAAGCAATGCTTGAATTACCAACAAGAAAAGGCAGAACACCAGAAGCCAAGTGGATTGCTTCTGCCATTTTATATTTTGGTATGGAAGTGGGATTCTATTTCCATGGATTTTATTGATGGGTTGCCAAAATCAAATAGAGGAAATGAAAGTATATGAGTTATTGTGGACATATTGACCAAGAGCGCTCATTTCATTCCAGTTAAGTCGACAAGAATGGCACCTATATTAGCAAAGTTGTTGATGAAGAATGTGGTTAGACTGCATGAAATTCCTAGTAGTATAGTTAATGATAGAGATTTTTTACTCATTAGCGAGTTCTGGAAGAGTCTACAGGAAAGTTTGGGAACCAAGCTCAAAATGAGTACCACTTACCATCCGCAGACAGATGGGCAAATGGAAAGAGATAAGAAAGTCTTGGAGGATTTGTTAAGAGATTGTGTTCTAGATTTTGGGGATCATGGGATGACCATCTGCATTTATTCGAGTTTTCGTATAACAACCATTATCAAACTAGTATTGGGATGACACCTGTTGAAGCTTTGTATATAATGCCATGCAAATCTCCCGTTTGTTTGTTAGAGACTGGGGATAGGTTGGTTCTTGGTCTAGATTTGGTTAAAGAAGCTGTAAAAAAGATTAAGGCCATTCGAGCTAGGATGAAGGAGGCTCAGTCTAGGCAGAAGAGTTATGCAGATAAAAGGCGGAAAGATTTAGAGTTCTCAGTTGGAGATCAGGTTTTCGTTAAGGTGTCACCAATTATGGGTGTGATCAGATTCGGAAGATCAGGAAAGTTGGCACCGAGATTTTTTGGACTTTTTCGTGTTGTTGAGAGGATCGAGAAACTCACATATAGAGTCGAGTTACCAAGCAATTTGGTAGGAGTCCATGATGTTTTCCATGTTTCTCATCTCAGAAAGCGTGTTAGAGGCTTGGAGACTACTATCACACTAACTATGCTAGAGAACTTAGTAGCAGAACCGGACTTGACTATAGTGAGAAAGCCGATTCATATTGTTGCGAGAGATGAGGAGAGGCTTAGAACCAAGACGAACATATTAATCGAAGTCCGGTGGAGCAACAATGATAGAGACTGCACATAGGAGATTGAAAGTAGGATTAGAGATACTTATCTTGACTTGTTTGATGGTATGTTTTACCTCTTTGATTGATCTGCTGTGTACCTTATCGTAATTTCGAGGACGAAATTCTTTAAGGAGGGGAGTTTGTAACACCCCATATTTTTGGTAACATTATTGAGGACATTTAATTAGTTAAAATAAATAAAATAATGTGTTGATTAAGGGATTGAGATTTGAATTTACTTAGGGTAGCCATGCCGCTTAACCAATTAAATAAAATAAGAGTTAAAATGAAATAGAGGAAGGGTAAAATAGGTAAGAGGTCATTCTTTTAACCTAAACCCTTATACGTTCATTACCATTTATCAAAATTTTAAGCCTTGTGGTTGGCCACTATTAACAAGAAAAAGGGAAGAAGGTTAAGAAAAGCTGAGGAAGAAGCTAATTCAAATCATATCCATTCACTTCTCAATCTCGTTAATTTCTAATGCTAAGGTGAATAATGTCTACATCTCATATTTCTTTTGTTTTTGGTTTTAAGATGAATACGAGTTATTTTACATTGATTTTCCATGTTTTTGAATGATGGAATGATTATATGTACTTGTTGATGAATTATGCTTATTCATATTGAATGTATGATATGTTTTAAGGTGAAAACCCTATTAAATGGCATCCAAATGCCTTGCGAATATTTATGTAGACCGAAAATATTATTTCAGAGATGAGTTTCAATTTTCAGAATTTTTATGAAATTTATATAATTTTTCTAGCGAAGAAAATGTTATTTTGGGTTATAAATTATTTACGGTTAAATAATAATTGGTTTGGGTCTAAAATTAATATACAATAGAAAACATATAAAAAGTGATTTTTAGGAATTTTTGTAGAATTTTCCTAATTGTTTTAATGGATATATAAAATAATTTAATGTAAACGTTTTATCTATTTATAAAAGAAGAAGGGGCTTAATGTAAATAAATTCAAATTATTATTTCTGCAAAGTCGGCATACTTTTAGAAAAGAGAAACTTGCAACCAATCACAATTTGACAAACAAGGTGGGTTAGGTACAAAGAAATAGTTTAAAAGGGCAAACACACATGTTTTTCACTGATTCAATGCTTTCGGCACCAAGTTCCGCCTTCTTATCTTCGCCTCTGACGCTTTAGAATCCAATGCACATGATATCTGGGAACTGGTACGTAGTGAATTTGATGTAGGCGGAAGGTATAGAGTCGAAACCAGGGGTTATGAAGGGGTTCAGGCATTACTTTGCTTTTAAAAGAAAATGCGCCTGCTTACTTTCGACATAGTAGTTTCGACTAGGTTGGCTTTCATTCAGGTCAAATGATCTTAAAGAAAATTCTTTCGATTGGGTCGCGCCTTTTTTGAGGAATTCTTTTGACTAAGTCAAAAACTTTTGTTGCCGCTTTCTTCCTTTCGACCCAGATGGTTTCGAAGGGGCTACTTTGTTTTCTAAAATTTGGTTGCGTCTCCATTACTTTCAAAGAGATGGTTTCGACAACATCACTTCTTTGCTTAGGAATGATTTCGAAAGCAATGCTTTCGACTCTAATTGGTTTCTAATCCTTTTGCTCTACTTGAAAGCATAATCCAAAGGGTTTCGACCGAAGTAGTTTTTAAAGGTTTCGAAGGGGTAAATTTTCGAATGGTTTCGAAAGGTTTCCACATGTTTTAAATTGAACTGAAAGGCTTTTGAACGGTTTAGTATTTTAATGCTTTCGAAAGGGTTTTAATGAATGGTTTAAAGGGGTGGTTCTGTAGGGTTTTGAAAGGGTTTAAAGGAAGGGTTTTTCCTATGTATTCGAAAGGAAATAGTCAAAGGTTTTAAAGAAGAATGTCTAATGTTTTGAAGCTTTCAAAAGAAAGGCTTTTAGTAGTTTCAAAATGGGTACTTTCGGTGGTTTTGAAATGGTTAATTTAAGGATTTCAAAAGGGTTGTTTAAAAGTTTTAAACAAAGGTTTTGAATGTATTAAGTAGGCGATATAACCTAAGTGTTTTAAAGTTAAAAAGGGTTTCAACTTATTTTGAAAGGATATCCAATCCTTTTTTAAACTCATCAATATTATTTTGAGTAAAATATATATAACATGGAAAAATAGCTTGGAGTAAAGCTAAGAATGCATGTTCCTTGTATAAGTATGATTTAAAATGTTAAATCATTTTGAAAATGTTTTTAAGGAAAAAGATAAAGGTTAGTTAACCCTCGGAGAGTGACTCAGATGAGAAGACCAGATAAGACTTGTATAGGGTTGCGTCCTATACTCATTAGCTATTATCCCCTAGTTAATTTCGTCCAGAATTCCAGTGTGTAGGGCTTAGTAATGGGTAAGACTAAAATGATGGTTATACAAGGAAAGAAATATTCATGTACAAAAATAGGTTATTAGATAGCCCGCAAAACCATTAGGATCTGTTGACCCTTGGAGAAGTAAGTTAAGGACAAACCATCCAAAAGTTTTGTCTAACAGATGTTTAGGCCATTTGATATTTTATCTGGTAGGCCCGAGTCAGCCAAAGGGACAGTTAGTCTAGTTTATGAGCGGATTGCCCAGATTTCGGACAGATAGTCCATTTATTACGTGTTTTTAGTGTAACAGATATTGCTATTATTATTAATATCAGTTTGTTTAACTAGTTTGGTTATTGGAAAAGTTTTGCAAAATATATGTTTTGAAAAAGATATTAGCGAGGGGAACCCTGTTCCTCTAAGCGGCATGGTCTCACCCAATATCGGTAAACCGAGATGCAACAGTATTATTCACACCAGGCTTTATGTTCGATTCGAAGTTTCTCATTCCTCTTAAACTCTCTGGTGCTCAAAATTTATTTGAGTAGGCTATGGGTTGTGGTTTTTAAGTTTTAGAATTTTTGGCAAATAAAGCTTTCGGAGATGAGAAGGTGGCTGATGGATAGCTAATTAGGAGTTATAGTTTTATTTTTTTGATTCCGTTGTGTATATTAAGCCAGATATGACTATATTGACTCTGATCAACTAAGAGGGCACCGTCATATGTCGCTCTTGGCGTATTTTTGTAATAATTATAATTGATCTTTACTTGGGAAATGTTAAGGGATTTTGTAACCTGGATATGAATTTGTTTTGAAATATAACTAGTAAAATGTTGTTTTTTGAAATCTGCGATTTTTTTCATATTCAAGGGCTTCTGATATTATGGATACCATTAGCATTACCGTATTTTGTTACCAGAAGTTAAAACTATAGGCGATTACAACATCTGTAGCACTTAGCTTTAAGCTTTTAGATATGGGATGTTACATCTCCCCCGAGAAGTGCCGAAGGCATGCAACCTTCCAACAGAGGGATGAAAACTCCGATGAGTAAAGCTAATGTTACTAGTCTGTCGAGGGGAAACACTATTACACACACAACTCTTGCACTCCACCATACACTCCTCATTATTTCTTCGTGTTACAAATTTTAATATGCTCCTATTTCGCTCTTTATAGGTGCAATGTCACATTCTCATACTTACGAGCATCTCCGCGGCTCTACAACTTATTATCGCTCGAGTCAAGATTCCGAATCTAGAATACAAAGGTACAAAGATGACGGGTGAGATAAATACTATTATTCTCGAGAGTTGTCTTCTTCGTCTAGGTAGGAGTATCAAACACACGCTCCTTGCCATAATGATCAATCACACCTTCTCACTCATAGCGAAGATAAGCCCTCACATTGAGGTTCTTAGGCTGGTGCACTTCACGACCAATTTTCTGAGTCATCAACCTCATGCAATCATGCGAGCGCCGTTCTGGCAAGCAACCACTTGCCACTTTTGATCTGCTTCCACCGGTTCCTGCTCATGATCCTTCTATAGAATTGGCTGAACCCAAAACTATTTTCGAAAAATCAGCATTGATGGACTCAAGTTCCTCCCTTCACAGAAGTGCCAAAGGGAGCTCATTAGCATGCATGAACGACATGTACATACAACATGAATCGTTTATCCACTTGGCCGAGAGAATCTCCGTAGTCTCCATCGAACGCCAGCATGAAATTGACCACCTTAAGTTCGACGCTATTCACGCCAAAGATATCATCAAGCACCAAGTCGTTGAGCTGCTTGAATGTAAAACCCATCTTCCTGCGACAGAGAAGAACGCGAAAGAAACAGCAGAGGCGGTGAGTCATTTGGAGACTTCGCATAAAAAGGAACTGGATGCAATGCTTCATCACAATGGCACTTTGGCCTTAGAAAAGGATTCCTTACCAAAGGAGAAAGAGTTTTTAGCTCTCCGTGTCGAAGAGCTTGAAAAATTATTATATAAAGAGAGGAAGGAAATATCAAGGCGTAGGAAGAATCATAGAGCTACTAGAAGGAGATCATTGAGGTAAGAAAATTAAGAACGAAACTTAACAAAAAAAATTCCCAGGTCGACACCTTAAAAGAAGTAGCCCGCGAAGAGGGCAGAAATGAAGTGCTCGAAGAGGCCAATTCCCGAGTAGAAGCTACCACTGAGTCCAGTAGAGAAGAGGCCAAGAGCTTGTTTGATACGCTTACCATCGAATATAATGCCAAAGTTCTTCTTCACCGTGACTTTACCATTCTAGGCGAAGGCTATCTTGAATCACTCATCGAAGTTAGGGAGATTATTACCAAAATCATGTAGGAAGAACTAAGAGTGGCATAACTTAATGAAGAGGCACTCGTGTAAGAGGTGCTTCGAGGAAACGAGCCGTCCGATCTGTCCGCCGCGAAACTTTAATTCTCTAAGGCTCCTGCACCAGCTAAAGAAGGAGAGGACATCACTGGGTCCTCTATAATCAATCTCAAGGGTCCCTCTCATACGCAAATGGTCGGAACATCATCTACTCAACTCATGGAGCTATATATCGGCTATGATCCAGACAAGCCCAGCCTTGTTCCATAAATGCTATCTCCTATTCTTAAAGGTAGCACCCCAACGACCATTAAAAGCCATCCGGATGTTGGTATTGCATTGAACTATTTTGAACTCAAAAAGTTGTTAATATCGATGCGTATTGACCACTGACTAATGACCGTGCTTTATCTAGTTTTTGTAGGTCATCCCGATCCTAAGCAAACTACTAGGAGAGATGTCGCCACGGAGAAACAAGAGAAAACGACCGAAGCTCCGGCTGCTTCGAATAGATAATATCATTGTGGCAAATTTACACAGTTTTTTCAACTTGAGAATATGTCAATCTTTAATATGAAAGCTCCACTTTGATAATAGTCAAATCATAGCATTTCCACTGAGTGACTATAGTTGGGTCAAGTGGAAGTATCAAAAGTGAATCACTATTCAAATGAGGATTCATCTTCTTGGTCATATGGAGCTAGTATCATGGTCAACTCAAGTCAACTCAAAGACAAAACCTCTGACCAAGGTAGTACAGTTAATAATAATTGTTATTATTAAACCAAGGCTTTTTGTTTAGACTATATAGTTAAATATGAATGATGCTGGAATTTTGACCATTACCAAATTATATAAGTCCAAAGTGATATAGTTCAGACGAAGAGAATTAGTGTAAATAAAAGTCACAACTGGATAATGTGTTACAAAGTAAAATTGGATTTTACCAAAAACAAGTAAGTATTAAATTTCACATAACTGTCACACCACCTACTAAATGACATGTGAACGTTAATACTTGAATAGTTCAATATTAATCGCTGATTTACATCTTATGAGTCACACAAGTGAAATGATGGACTCTCCTTTAACTAAACAATTTAATTAGTTCATAATTGTTATAAATTATTTAAATTAATTAATATTTATGAAATATTAACTACAAAATTATGATTATGATATGAGGATTAAATATTATTAAATATATTCATAATACTTATAAATATATCTATCGATATACGATACCGATAAGCTATTAATAGGATTTAATTAAATAATATTTTCTTTGGGCTTAAATGGGATTTTGGCCCATCATGGTGGGTGATATTTTTGACTGCAATATGGACATATGGGGTAGTTCAAAATGGGGTCGAGATTTTAGATTGTGGATGGCTCGGATTGAGGGAGAATTAATTGAGATGAGATTTACTATTTTCTCTCTTTAATCCACTATTTAAACATCTTTTACCCTAATTGCGAACGATCTTTTGCTACCTCTTCCTCTTTGCCTTACTGGCATAAAATGCACCATGGCTGCTATGTCATATTAAGCTTAAATCAACTCAAAATCGATCACCATCTAGTTGTCGAAGTTCAATGACTCAAGGATTAGCAATCTACCGAATCAAAAAGGTTTCAAAGTGGGAAGTTTATCCATTCTAAATGTATTCCAAGGTTCTGGAACTTAGGTATATTTTTATCAAATAATAGTTTACAATAATCTGAATAATATTTTATTATGCATATATTATTATTATATTGTTATTTAGGTGGTGATTTTGATATGTATTAATGTCGTCATAAGTTAATTTTGATTATATTTACATATATACTTATAACTTAAATAACGACCCAGGCTACACTTTAGAACTCTCCTATTCGCCTCAAGAATTCGACTCAAGCTCTTGTCTATATGAATCATGTGAAAAACCGTTTCTAATAGTGCAAAGCACCTAAAAACTCTACGACCAGACTAGGGGTTAAGAACTGGCATGTGAGTGGACCAATCTTTACAAAACATCCCTTCCATCACATGGGATTACTCCTATTATCTAAGATTTACCAACACAAAGAAAAACAATTCTAACATCAAAGACTCTAGGCAAACGCCTATAAGTCATCCATTCAGTCTTTGCTCATTACTGGGCATCCACTGAAGCCTTCTTGGATACAAATCTAAGTCACACTTCATTGACCAACCCTACTCAACTTGAAAGCTCATGCATCAAGTTCAAATGGTAGCACACTCGATCGCTTTACCTCGGCTTTGCAACTAAGGTTACCTATACAAGATTTATCTTTATTGAAGAATTCACCTACTATAAAAGATATCAAGTTTAGTCAATCAACAAAGTAACTAGAAATAGATAAATATACCGCAAAAATATCAGAAGGAATAGAAGTGAGTTTTCCAAAAATAGTGCATACCTCACAACGCAAGCTCTTTTTACTTGTTCAAAGCTGTAGGCATGCTAGGACTCGGTAATATCTGCAAGTCATATGTCATTTTCACTTGCCCACCCCTCTCAAATGTAGGATATTCCTTGTTTTAGTGGTCAAGCCAATCGTAATTAAAGCACTTATACTTCACTTTAGCCGAATGACATCTCTTAGCAAAATGCCCCCGCATGCTATAGAAGTGACGTACTAGGCCAGCTTTCTTTCTCGCATAAGCTTGATCTTCCTTGTATCTTAGTCTTTGCTGTTCAATTAGAGTTCCAATTTTCTTTCCACTTTCGTTACCTCCAACAGTATCTTGCAAGTGCTCTAGTAGAGGACAACCATCCCAACGTGGCTTCTAAAATGATCCTTAATAGGTATAAGACTAAGAAATGAATCCCCAACTAATGCTTTAAGATCCAAGTTACACTCCTTTTCCCACACCAACGGAGTATCTACCATCTCAATCCTCAAATCAAACCAAAAGAGTGGATCGTTTAACATGCTCCCCTCATAACAAGCCGATCTTCACGAAATGGATGAGTGCTCAAGCTACATGCCCTTCTCGATCTCAAAAATGATCTAAGACCTAAAGTGATGCCTAAATTCACTCCAAGTCATGTGCCTAGTCATTAGCCTCCTATATAGTATATCTACCTAGTCAAAGTCTTCCCTCTCCAAATATCGAAAAGCAATCTTTTTTATGAGTGTTGGAACTGAGCCAGTCCATAGAGAAAATTATGTGTGAATTTCAAAAAAAATCCCTTATTGAATCTCTATTGGGCCTATGAAGTCTAATTCATTTAGAACATCTCTAAATTTTATTTAAATAAAATCTCATATTTTATTTAAATTTATATATTATATAGTTTTATTTAATTGATATATTAATATATGTATGTGTGTATGTGTGTATGTATGTATCATATACATACGTGTATGTATGCACATGTGTGAAATGTTAGCTCGGGCAAGGTATGACATGCACATGTGTAGTATTGGGATTTACATCGCAATGGATACATTAGCTCATCCGATATGTAATGCATATTGTCCAAATATATATACGTATATAAACTTATTATTTATATGTAAATATTATAAATATATGTATGTATGTATGTATGTATGTATGTACATCTAAACGTATATATTAGTTTTGTTTAAATAATTATGTGTAAATGAATGATATTTAAATAAATAAATATGTATTTGTGTATAAATTAATAAATAAAATACTAATAAAATATAAATACGCGTATTGTTATAATATATCTACGTAAATATAAATAAGTTATTTAAATATTTAAATAATTTATATATATATAATTTATATATATATAATTTTTTTAAACTGTGAATGATATTTGTACTAACATATATATAATGATAAAATTATTTCTAAATTATATATGTGCCAAAATAGTATATCTAACAATATATTTTTTCCAGCCCAATTTTATTTTTGTTAATTTATTAATTTCGACTGATTATAATAATAATTTCTAAACATATCAAAAATGATTTCTTTTATATTTTTATTTTCTTGCCAAGAGGTTAGCTGATGATAAAATAATTTTATAAAGTTTAGAAAATAATGTTTATAACATATTTGATTTTATGTGATTTATTTATGTAATATATTGATATAAATAATGTTTAACATTAATAAATATTATAAAAATTAATTTCTTATTATCGAAAGGCACCATTGCTATAAATTTATATATATATATATACACACACACACAATTATATGATCAATTTTAACCATAGTATGATATTTTAGTAAAATATAAAACATATATATAATTAAATTATATATATAGTAACACATTAGTTAATATATATAAATTAGGCGGCTGTATAGATTTGATTTGTAAAATTTGCTCAAGTCATCGGTACACTTGATGAGGGTAAGCCCAAGGACCCATCCCTTGCTGAAGAATTAGATATTGTAGTGGTCACGGGTGCCACGGAGCACATCTCCAAAACCAGTATGAAGGAGCAGATTGAAGAGGAAGAGAAATCGAAGTTTAAAGTTAAAACGAAGCCCATTGAGGTCACAGCCAAAGATCCCACTCCTGTACCTTTGTAGGTCATTCCACCGAGCGAGAAAATTCCTATTGAAATTCATCCTTCTTCAACCATATCCGCTAAGGGTAGCAAATGGTCACGAAAAAGACGCTCAACTGATTCTACTCCTGAAAGACCGAAGAAGGATAAAAAATCGAAGAAGTAGTTAGTATTTTGTGTCTTGTACATAGTTTGGATAATTTAGACATGTATTTCTTTTCTTAGTACAGGCGTGAATCCCAAGCTTTTGGAATAACTTGTAACAGATTCATGAGATGATGAATAAAAGCTTTTGTTTTTTGACTTTTCATCATGTGAATCATTATTCAATAGTAAAGTATTTACTTCCCATTCCATGTACTTGTAGTAATTTTCACAAGCCACATTAATAATTCACTATCTCCATCTCAAGGCTTTTCTATAGTCGTTGTCTTAAGTTGTAAGCAACCCTAAGCCATAACTATAATGGACAGTCATGTCTCGCCTTTAGCGGTTAGAATTTCTCTCATTGATTTGAGATTTGGATTTGTGGAATAAAGAATGGTCGAAACATGTCAATCCACCTGCTGAGTTTAAGAATTTGCCCACTGTTTGGGGACTTGGAGTTATTTTGCGAGCGATCGGTCCATGCTCACTTGCTTTGGTCCATATTCCGAAGACTTAGAATTTTCACACAGGCAGTCGTGTTTTTGCCCGTGGCAGTCATATTTCCGCCGAATTGTTTGTACTCTAGTCCGCACTCCAGAGACTTGGTATTTTTCCCATGGATAGTTGTATTTCCACCCGTGGCAGCCATTTTTTAGCCAAATGGTTTATACTCTAGCCCTAAGTCGGGGGCTTAGAGTTTTTGTCGTGGGCAGTCGTATTTCTGCCCGTGGCAATCGTTTTCCATTTATACTCTAGCTTGTAGTCAGAGGCTTAGATTTTTTGTCGTGGGCAGTGGCGTTTCCACCCGTGGTAGTCGTTTTCCCACCACACGGTTTATGCTCTAGCCTGCAGTCGGGGGCTTAGAGTTTTTAACGTGGGCAGTCTTGTTTCCGCCCGTGGCAGTCGTTTTCTCCAAAATAGTTTATACTCTAGCCTATAGTTGGGGGCTTAGATTTTTTCTCTTCTCCTCATTACTGGCAGCTTTGTTCCTTATTACGAACACCGCTCTTTGGTTCGTCTATGGGAGTCGTCAACCGAACTGCGCTTGAGGGCAGCCCCTTTAGTTCAAGGTTCGGTACCGATCCCTAGGGAGGGATCGAAACCGACTCATCTTGGAAGACCACGTTAGTCTACTAAGTGTTGCTCTGATGTCCTCGTTCGCATCGCTTCAACTCTGTGATGCCTTTCCTGTGATGTTCTTCTGATGAAGTTGAACTATCTGACGCCAAGTAAGAAGCAAGATCCCTTCTGGTGCTTTGGCGTTGCTATTGAGCAATCTTGTTCATTAAGTTGGCATTAGTCTAGATTTGCACGTTTAGCTGCCTATGTGTCTCCATCAGATTAATCATCAAGTCATTAAATTCATCTCTGGTTATGGAATCAGTGGGGTTCTGAACTGCAATAGGCTCCACATTCACATTAGTTAGTTGGTTGCTTCGACCGACTTGTTGGACACCGACAGTTTTGTTGGCATCAGCATTCTAGGAAGTAGATCTGGTGCACCTCATCATTCTGGATTTCTTTGTTTAGATCTTGGTAAATCTGAGTAGTATCTGCAAGCTTCTGAAGATGAACCTGGATCTTCTTTGGGGGATTTCCTCAATCTAGTAGCAACAAAGGTGATCCTAATAGGCTGAGAATCAAGTTCACAGTGAAAGAACCAAAATGTTTGCAACCAAATTAGCCACAAATACCCAAGAATCGATTTAAGTAGTGAAATAAATGAATAAATTAAATGAAAATAGAGGAGAATCACAAAACATCAAGAAAAAGATAGTAGAAAGCAAAAATAACAAGATTTATAGTGGTTCGGCGTTAATTGCCTACGTCCACTTTGAATATTCTCTTTTTTGCTTCTCAATTAACTTGATTACAATTACAAATAGCAAGGGATTATAAAAGAATGGAGGAAGTCAGTTACAATAATGATAGAGTTTAATAATAGCGTAAGAGTCCCTAGATGGCCACCTATGCATGTATTTATAGATGAAGGCAGCCTCCAATCTGACTGAAACTTCAGCAATAGGAACTCCTCAACCATATGGGCACCCCATAGGGGGGTTAGGCCCAACTCTCAATGTATAGGGATCGGTATCGATTCATCATGAGTCGAGTTTGCTAGCGATCCCTGTGGTGGCTCCCTTATAATCTGACATGTTGGTGCTTCAAATTTAAAGATGTTTGGATGTGTAGAGCTGTTGCTTTTGCTCAATTCTTGGTTTAGTCCCATACTAGCTTGAGAAGTGTCGATCCCTTTTTAGGATGACATGCTAAACCCTTGTGCATGACTTTGTTTTACTCCATCATAGATTGTCGCGTCGATCCCCTCTGAGGCTTATATCGATCCTTATTTCCTAGGAAACGTATGTTGATCCATAATGTGTCTTGAACATATGTCGACCCCTAGCACCTAGGATGTTATTTCGATCCTATGGTACCAGAGGTGTGTGTGTGCTGACCCCCTCATATATAGAATTCAATGCCGACCCTAACTCCTCAAATGTATACCGACCCCTTTCTTACGAGCACATCGCGCCCATCCATTCCTTATGAATACACCATGCCGATCCCTATCTTATGAGACTTACTATACCGATCTATGTTCATCCTTCATATTACACCAATCCCCATGACATCTTCATGTTATACCAAACCCCATTCCATCTCATTCATTTCCATCATCTGCTTTGTCGATCCCTCTATTATATGGGATAACTCCTATCTTTCTAACATCCTACTCAATCCATTTATCAACTCTGTCCAATTCAGGCTTCGTATAACTGTATGGACTTTATATCTTGGTCATGCAACTGTTGTCTTATGATCATCCTTCTCATCAACAGTTGAGTCTGGCCTACGCGATCAGCCCAATATAGTCGGTCATGGCACTGGGTAACACTTCTTATCTTCTTTCTTTCCCATAATGATCGGTCTTTCGGCACTTGAATGTTCGACGTGCAATATAATGGACGTATTAATGTCGATTTTTGGGGTTCGAAAGGCCCATTCATTACAATTATTATTAATTAAAAATTAATTAACATTACGACTTTATTGTACCCTTCCGTTAATTACAACTTTTATAATTCATATTATAATTTAAAATTTTCTAAATTTATCTATTTTCAAACCAGTTTCAACTTTATTTACTCATAACTTTTACGAGTTTAAATTTAAACACTTTGAAATTTGCCCATTTTTACATTTATGATTACAAATTTAAAATATTTTTAATTATATTTATAACCCATATAAATTTAAATTTAATTTACAACAATTTTAAATTAATTAATTTATAATGTTTAAGAATAAAACAATTTTAAATCAATTCATATCTTTTATAAATTCGAATTCAAATTTAAACCTATTTGAATTCAAATTTATATATTATTCATAATAACACAATGTAAGCTATGATACCATTGCTGGATCAGGGGAGTTGTCTATTGGGGTAAATTGGCAAATATCAAAATTATCCTTTTTAATTCATTTTGCATTAGATCTTTTATAGTATTATTATGGATAATGTTGTTAATGTTAAATCATATTTAATATTTTATCGGATGCCTTTAATTTTAATTTAACTTTTGTTATATTACATTATGTTAATTTGATTTACAATGTTATCGTTTATTGAAATGTTATATGAAGTAATTTATTATCAATTTGAGTAATATTTATTCAAATGTAAATGTAACAATAAAATTATTTTCATAAATACAATTGTGTGTGTATGCGTGTGTATGTATATGTACATGTAAACTTTTAATCTTAAATAGAGAATGTCTAAATAAGAAAAATGATATCACTATACATACACACACATTCATATTGGAGGTGTCAACACATAATTATTAAAATGATAACATAATATGTTTACGTCAAATTTTGACATCATATACAAGTGTATAATATGCGGTTTAATAATGTTAATATGTTTAGAATTTTTATACGCACTCAGCGACGAGTTCCGTGCAAAAAAAAGTTTGTTTTTGAGAGTTATTCTTGTTTGTAATTTCCAGGTTTAAAATGTATTTTAATTTAATAGAGATACAACAATAATTATCTTTCAATTTTGTGACCAAGCCCAAGTAGACTCTAATCATCACCTTCACTTCATTATTGCCACGTATATTGAACTTCCCCCTTCACCAATTTCACCATCAAGCTGCTAGAAATTCCATGAATCTTTCAATGCCATCCATGCTAAGGTTGATGTTAATCACCCAATCCCTAATTTCTCTTCATCACCACCGCTTAATTGAGTTGGTTGACATTGTGACTAAAGCTTTGCCTCCCCATTTTGAGTAAGAGTAAGATGTCAGTAAGACCTTCAATGGCCTCAAGCAATCACAGATGTTGTTGATGATATAAGTTTAGTGCATGATGAATCATGCTTATGCAATAGCGATAATCCAAAAAGAAAATTCCTCTTTTTTAATTCTTTTATGCCGGTTTATAAATTTAAAACTTAAATAGTATACATATATATGTGTGTGTGTGTGTGTATAAATGATTTTGAATTCAAATTTCCAATATATATGTGTGCATGTGCGCGCATGCGTGTTTGTGTGTGTATGTATGTTTGTATAAATATATGTATGTATGATAATAATGATAATACGTTACACTACATAATCCAACTGCTCGATGACATACTGAACCATCAAATCAAGTATAGGTTTGGGAGAGCATTTCTAAAACTCAATGGTGGAGTTGAAAATTCCACTGCTAAGTTGTAATTTATTTTCGAAGAGAGATAAATTCTGTGTATCCCTAAATGGAGGTTTTGTGGATCTATTTACAATACTATATGCTAAAATTGTCTTCTTATTTATATTTCTACTAGGCCAAACATTGTTTATTAATTAGGTTTAATAACTTAATTAAATATTAAATCATTTATCCATCGTCAATATGGAAAACCCTCAAATTATTAATCGATATTAATATTTTCATCCGCTATAATGAAAAATATTGATCATTAATAAATTTTATTGCCACCTTACATGAATAACAAAATAAATATGTAACAATTATATATTCTATCGATTAATTTTTCAAGCCTCTAATAATACTAAAAATATAAATTAATTAATATAAACATTATATTAATTTCTCTATAATAATAATTAAAATCTATAAATTAATTTAATATCGGTCAAAAGCTGGCAATTGCAATTGCGTGACCCCTATAACATGCCCTAATTTAAGATCCGAAAATAGACACGAATGATGCTCCAATCATCGATACTGCTGATTTCCAACAACAAAATGAGATAGGTTGTTGTATTATTGACTTCAGTAACACAAGAATTCAAAAAAATTCATAGAAGAATTTTTCATTCATACATCATATGTTCATTACATAACCCCACGATTATAATGATTGATTAAAATATTATAGTTAGAAAACATAACTTCAACAACGACATATGATGATGCCCTTTGAGTGATCAAAGTCACGACTATGAATGGTTATAAAATCCGTCATTACATACCAACATAAGCAATTATGCCGCATAGGGAAAAAATAATCTAAAGTTGTATTATCTTAACTCCCGATCGTCTCCGAAAAGCTTTATTTGTTAAATATAAATATATCTACTCTCAACCTAATCAATTGAGTGCACGAGAGCTTAGAGAAAGTTAGATATAAAGTCTAATATGAATAATATTAGTCATCCCAAATCAAAATGGATACATAGCGAGACTATGCCATTGAGAGAAATGTGTTCCCCTTCACTGATATCTTAACAACAATATGTCAAACATAACACCCATTGGATAGATAAGACATGCCTAACACTCTGTGCTCTCCTCATCTACCTGCAAAAATAATGGTTAGAACATAACATCAAGTTTAATAAAATTGTGTTATAAATGAATAAGTAAATATTCAAAAAAGGTCCAAGGGTTACTCATTCCCTAACCTACGCATCCTATTAGGTATCAAAACATCGATATAGTTATCACATGGTCATCATTAATCTTTTTGTTTCCACAGGCCAACTAAAAACCAATCAACCTATCTCAAGCCAAAATAGATAAAACCATTGGCTTCTGTTTCTAACCAGATACCAAGATACAACCATAACAAAAGAAAATTAATAGTGTGCATCCTCACTCGATTCCTATACACAAACACACACACACACAAAATTTAGCCTCGTTGATGGCAACGTCCTAAGTGTTAGAATTGTTGGCCTTCATAAATTAGGGGCTTAATCAGTTACAGTGCGAGAAGTGACCACGATACCAATCCACACACCTTAATATGATTTTTTAAACATGGAACAAGTCATTTATCTTGATAATTTTGGGCACCCTAACACAATAAGATCTTCTTGATCACTCGGATGAAATTATACTCATAATGAAGATTAACATAACCATGCCCATTAATAGAACAACCCGACGTGGATATCAATTCTTACCCTAATCTCACTAATATTTGGTAATTTCACATAAGTGAGCACATCAACATTTTATATATGCAATAATATAACTTGTCAAAGTACATAATTGAACATATACAGTTATCATTAACAAAATAAATATGTTATTGTGATAGCCCTTTGTACACATGTCACATATGAATAAACATATAATCAATTTCATATAAACGTAATTAATATGAATAAACCTACAATCAATTTCATATAAAGTTAATCAATTTTAGGCTAAATTTCTTTCCATTTATGAAAATATAGTTGAAAAAAATCATTCTCTCCAAAACTTGTTAACAGGTGTTTTAAATTCAACAAACCCGTCTTTTGTATTAGGAAAAGACTGGCCCAACAATACATTGTTGAGTATGTAGGGCTGCTAAGTATCTATATATTGTTATCGAGCCTCTAAGATGAAGCTATCGAATGTTTATCTATCGCATATTTAGAGCTATCAAGCCATTAAATAAAAACTATCACATGTGTAGCTACCGAGCTTTTAGAATCAAGCTATAGAGTATCTAAGATGAAGCTGTCATAGACATAACTATCGAGCCTCTAAGAATTAGCTATCAAAAGGGTAAATTTAAGCTATCAAGTATCTAAATTCGAGCTATTACATGTATAACTATCGAGTATCTAAACTCAAGCAATCATATGGATAACTATCGAGTATCTAAACTTGATCTATTGCATATATAGCTATCGAAGGTGTGAAATGGTAATCTGGTGATTAACTTTAAAATTACTTTGTTTCCTCTTTAAGTAATTACTTTCAATCAAATCTTTCCATATGTCAAATTTTCCTTCGTCAAACATGATCTTTTCAAATACCTTCTGAGGGAAATTTCAAGAAAGATATTTCCTTTACCTAAAACATTAATCAATTAACATTTTTATCTTAATTTACTTTTCATCAAATCATACATATTAATCCAAAATTGCATGGGAAAAATTGCAAAATAATTTTAAAAATTGAACATTCTATCATTTAATATATGTAAAAATTTCAAGGAAAATAATTATTTTCATATTTTAAATAATTAAAACCTAAAACTACACCTTTTCTCAACTTCAAAAATTCACATTGATTTTGAAATTATTAAATTATAAACCCGTCTCCAAATTAATATTATAAACATCATACAATAATTCTGAAGCATTAAGAGATCATTTGCGATGGTTTTTAATTTGAGACCCTTCTTTTATAGTCATAACTTCGCATATCAAAATTCATAATATCATCAAATGGATATATGTCGAAAAAAAACATGTTTTATAATTATAAAACATCGCAAAACGTCGTGGTTTAAGTAAATTTGAGAATCAGACATAGGATGATATATTTTTTATATTGATTAGTTTAAGTATAGAGAGAGTATTCCTTAAACCTCTTTCTTTAAGCTTTATCTTTTTTGTTTAGTTTGGTGAATTTTAGTGGAGGTATCTCTTCTTTCTTTACCTTTGATCTAAGATGTAGGAGAATGAGTACAAGAGAGAGGGAGAGGGGTTATATAATATATTAAGTTGATTGGGCCTTAATTTCCTCCCCACTTAATCCTCCCTTACTAATTTTGAAGTCATTTAATTTTCGCATATCTCAATACTTTTCTATTTTCCCCACATTATCATTTAATTATTGGTCAATCCAATATTCCTAATAGTATATACTAAAAATATTGGTGCAATAGGCTTCTCTCCTTATAAAATTCAACCTTGAAATTCTGATAAGGTGCAATCAAACAAATCATATATACATGTGTCACAAGCACGTACATGAAATAAAACATCACTAAAATAACCACTGGTCGAAAGTCTACACAACTATATAGATTATACATATAAATAACTCAGAATACATTTTTCTAAACCTATCCTTAGTCCACTAAGTGTAGTCCTTTCATCATCGCTCCACCGGACTTTCACTAACCGACCATCTTATTTCTAAGTTCCTTTGCATCTCAATTCATAATATGAATTAGTCGCCTCAAAATGGTCATATTAGGCTCCATTATTATCTCCTCCAAAACTATCGGTTCAATAGCAGTTTTAGAATCGTGTACATACTTTCTTAAATGAGAAACATGAAAAATATTATGGACTCCTACCAAATATTTGATAACTAATATGGTATGTGAGTTTCCTAATCCTCTCTGTAATAAGAAATGTTCCGATAGATCTTGGTTTCAATTTCTCCGACTTTCTGAATCATATAAAGCCCTTCGTAGATGATACTTTTATATATACATGATTTATAACTAAGAATTCTAAATCCTTACGCCTTTCATCAGTATAAATTTCTATCTTGACTAAATTACCTTTATTCTTTCTTAGATTAGCTCAATATTTTTAGACACACCTTTCACTAAATTAAGACCAAGGATTAGTCTATCTTCTGTTTTCAACAAACATTTTGGTTATTTTGCATGATCTTCCGTGTAGAGATTCGAATGGTGTCATTCCTATACCAGTCTAATAACTATTGTTATAGGAAAATTCGACTAAATGCAGATGTTCTTCTCATGACCCTTAAAATTCTAGTGTAGAAGTTCTTAGTTGACCTTCAATTACCTTACCGACTCTTTTTGTTTTTCCATCGGTCTGAGAATGGTAAGCAATGCTCATTTTCGACTCGGTGCCTCATATATCCAGTAAGATCTTCTAGAATTCATTAGTAGAAAAGGAACCTGATCACTTACAACATTACTCGGTATTCCATAGAGCCTTACAATAATATGTAAATAGTTTGCCAAAATTGTTTGTATTCTTGTTGACTTGAAAGGGATAAGGTGTGCACTCTTGGTCAGTCTATCAATCATGAGATAAATAATTTCAATTCCCTTATTTAAACTTGGCAATCAATCCATGAAATTCATCAATATAAAATTCCATTACAATACTTGTATTTCTAGTGGTTGAAATAATCCACTTAGCTTTTGATGTTTAGATTTTACTTCCTGGCATTCAAACATTACTTAACCCAGAAACCTAAATCTCGCTTAATTCCATCCTAAAAGAAACTCCTCTTTATACCATGGTATATCTTTCTACCTCCAAGAGAAATGGTATTCAATCAATGGAATTCATTGACAACTTCCTTCTTTATATTGTCTATAATCAGAACATATAATCAATTCCTCTTTCTTAACCATCCTCTTTGATCAAGCGCAAAGTATTTCAAACCATCAACCTTTGTGCCTACTTCAAATCTCTTAATCCATTCAACTAATAATGGATCATCTCTTTACTTTGCAGTAATTCTTCCAATCAATATTGATCAAACTTATAAACAAGTGATAATTGTTGTGCACTGATTATAATTGACCATTGACCTCATACAAACACCACATAAAGCTAATGCCTCCAAATTGTTCCATTCTACCAACATTGCGAATACTATATTCTTATGTTTTCTACTAAGTACATCAACCACATTATTTCCTTTTTCGGATGTATGCTCTGTCTCAATGTCATAATCCATCAAAATTTTAAGTTGTCTTTGCTCCACATATTAAGTCTTTCTAATTGAATAAGTACTTCAATAACTTAAGATCTGTAAACCACTCGAATTGTTCTCCTAAAAAGTAACGTCTCCACACTTTTGGCGCAAAAATTACAGCTTCCAACTCTAAATCTTGAGTAGGATAACGAAATTTATATTGCTAAAGCTATCGAGAAGCAAAGGTAATAACTCTATTTTTCTGCATTAGTACAGCTCCTAACCTCATTCCATAAGCATTCATATACGCTGCTAAATCTTGATTCCCATCTAACACGACTAAAATTGATGCGTTATTCAATAATGTTTTATCTTCATAAATGCTTCTTTACATTTATCGATCCAAATAAAATTTATGTATTTCCTTATTAATTAAGTTATGGTGTTGTTATATAGGAGAAATCTTTAATGAATCTCTAATAATAGCCAACCCACTCCAAGAAACTCCTAATTTCAGTCCCTGACTCTAGTCTCTTCCAAGTATTAATGGCTCCTGATGCAGCTCAGAACAGAGAAGAAACGCAACCAAAAACTCTACCAGAGATGAGTCGTACACGACTCATGGAGAGGTTAAGTCGTTCACGACTTAGGAGGGTAGAATTAAGTCGTTTCCGACTTAATGAATCACGTGATAACAAGTCACGAGTTAACAACACTTTAAGCTGTATAAAGGAAGCAGATTTGAGTTGTATACGAGTTAATGAAGAGGGCATAAGTTGTCTACGACTTAACAAAGCTTGGAGGAAAGAGCTACGGCTTAAGAAGAAAGAAGAGAAGGAGTTACGACTTAGCAGGAATTTGAGGTGTGCGAGTGAGATGAGTCGTACACGACTCAATGACTCATCCATAAGTCGTTTACGACTTAACATGAAGAAGGGGAAAGTTTCAGCAATTAAGGGCCATGAGTCGGGGGCGGAACACGACCTAGCTAAGTCGTTCGAAGAGGCATGCCGCAAAGAACTTGGAAGCTTGAGTCGTGTGGGTCTTGAGTCGGTCCTTAGTTAAGTTGTGAGCTGTTCACGACCTATGTGTTCTGTTGTAATATGAGTATGTATCTTGAGTCCTAAGTCATGAGTCATGAGTCGTTGAGTCGGCATGGTGTTGTAAGTGTTAAACCGTGTGCATTGAGTCGTCGCCAACTTATAGTGAGTCATAAGCCGTGTGCGACTTAAGGGACAGTTGGGTTGTAAACTCTATAAATAGCGAGTGTGTTGTACATTTTGGGAGGTTGATTTTAAAAATAAAAAATTTCTTGTTGATTGCTGTGTGCTTTCTTCTCTAATTGATAGTCGAGTGAAATCTCCTATCTCCACCTACGTCATTCGAGTGCGCTCGAATCTTCGTTTGTGAAGCCGATTCACGGAATCAAGTGCGCTTGATCAACGTCGAAGAATCGTAGATCTTTGTTTCTCGGTATCGTGCGCGATCAACGAGACGAAGATAGCTAGAATCCGGCATCTTTGGATCAACGGGTTTGGGCATTTGCAGTATTTTCAAATCACCGATTGCTACATTTCATCAATTGAAGTTTGTTTCGATTAATCCGCTGCGTCAGTTTGGTATCAGAGCCATACTTAGCCAATCATAGCTAAGTTGATTCTTGGAGCCAAGTATTTGAAGTTGTGTTCATTGTGTTCTTATTGAAGTTGCAACAATTTTGGAATATTTGATCCATAGCCTTGTGGATCAAAGGGTGCAAAGGAGTTTGAATTTGTGGGGAGATTTTTGCGCGCCAAGTGTTTGCAGTATTGAGGCCGAGCTAGTGATTGGAGCCGTGCCTTGTTGTTGTTTGCATTAAGGGGTTGTAGTAGGTGTCCGAGCCAAATAAGGTTGAGCCGTGAATTGTTGAGGCCGATCTAAGTTGTAGCCGAGTCAAGGAGTTAAGCCGTATAGAGAAAGCCGAGACAAGTGTTGAGGCCGTGATTTGTTTACTTGTGTTGAAGCTTGTTGAAGTCTTATTGGAACTTGAAGATTTTTGAAGTGACTTATTGTTGTTTTGTGAAGTGTTGTGTTGATTCAATCATGCCGCCAAGGAGAGCTAATCGCCATCAAAATGTTGAAGCATTATATAGACGACAAGAGGCCGATCAAATGGAACAACGTATGCATGAGAAGATTGATGAAGGCATTGGTAGGTTGGAGAAGCTTATGATTGATATGAATCAAAGTAGAAGAAGAAATTCACCTGAATCCATTCGTGGAGGAAGTAGAGTTTCACCTCATTCAGATCGGGAGAGGAGAGAGAGTCAGGATCAACGGAGTGTTGATAATCGAAGTAGGAGGAATGAAGATGGTCGTGATCGAAGAGATATGGGTAGTAGGAGTGGTGGTAGAGATGTTGGAGGGCGTGAAAGACAACGATATGCATCAGACTTTGATGAGGAATTTGACGGTGAGAGGGGAAGTATTCATTTCAGAAACCGAGATCAGGGACAACGTCAGTATCGGGTTATTGATGATGATCGACGTTGGGAATCGGGTATGAAGATGGAAATTCCAGAATTTAAAGGAGGGATGATAGCTGAGGAGTTCTTAGATTGGTTATCTAATGTGGAGGAAATCTTTGATTTCAAGGAGGTTCTGGAGAATCGAAGGGTGAAGTTAGTTGCTACAAGGCTAAGGGGAAGAGCTTTGGCATGGTGGCAGCAAACTAAACTTACTCGTGAACGAATGGGGAAGTCAAAGATAGAATCTTGGGATAAGATGAAGAAAATGATGAGAGCTACATTTTTGCCATACAACTATCAATCACTTATGTACCAGAGGTTGCAGAACTTGAGGCAAGGGACGAAGTCAGTCAATGATTATGCCGATGAATTTTACCAACTCATTGCAAGGAATGATATTATGGAGACGGAAGAACAGCTGACTGCTAGGTTTGTTGGAGGGTTGAGAATGCAGATCCAGGATATGGTTAATATGTTCGATCCAAGATCTGTAGCGGAGGCACATCAGAAAGCATTGGCTTGGGAGAAACAAGGAAGGCGTGGAGGTGGTGTGTTTACTAATTCCAATAATCAAGCGAGGGGTGTTGGTGGAAGTTCTAATGTTCCTAAATCTATTACAAAGCCAGTGGTGAAGGAGGCTGAGAAGGCGAAAGCTAGCAGTGGGTTCAAATGTTATAATTGTCAGGAGTTGGGTCACAAAAGCAATGAATGTCCGAAGCCGAAGAAGAGAGCAATGGTTGCAGAAGTTGAGGAGGATGATGGTGAGGAGGCAGAATGTTCAAATGCACCTTATGTTGAGGAGGAAGAAGAATTATCTGGAGATGAAGGTTGTAATCTTATGATGAGGATGTCATGTTTTACACCAAAGCAAGAGGAGGATTGTAGTTGGTTGAGGAGTAACATATTCCAGTCGACATGCACTATTCTGGGAAAAGTTTGCAAGTTCGTTATTGATGCTGGAAGTTGCGATAATATTATTTCTACCGAGGCTGTGAAGAAGTTGAACTTGAAAACTGAAAAGCATCCTAAACCGTACAAGCTCGCATGGTTAAGGAAGGGTGGTGAAGTGAAGGTGTGTCGAAGGGCTTGTGTTAATTTTTCTATTGGGAAGAAATACAAAGACGAAATCTGGTGTGATGTAGTGGATATGGACGTGTGTCATCTGTTGTTGGGAAGACCATGGCAGTTTGATAGAGCAGTTCAACATGATGGTCGTGCCAATAGTTACAGTTTCATGTTCGAGGGTACTAAAATCACTTTGGTTCCCAAGAAGCAACAACAGAAGGAGAGCAAGCTGGAAGAGATTGAAGAGCTGAAAACTTTATTATCTTTGAAGGAGTTTGTTAAAGAAGTTGAAGAGGAGCCTGAAGTCTATTTGTTGATTGGGAGAGAGAGCAGTGAAGAGGTTGAAATTCCAGAGGAAGCAAAGCCAGTTTTGAAAGAGTTTGAAGATGTGTTTCCAGAGGAGTTGCCTAAGGAGTTACCACCATTGAGAGACATTCAACATCAAATCGATCTTGTTCCGGGAGCAGTATTACCGCATAGACCACATTATCGAATGAGTCCGAAGGAACATGAGGAGTTGAGGAGACAAGTGGAAGAGTTACTTGAGCAGGGACGTGTGCAGGAAAGTTTAAGTCCATGTGTTGTGCCAGCTTTATTAGTACCGAAGAAGGACGGGACGTGGAGGATGTGCACTGACAGTCGAGCATTGAATAAGATTACTGTGAGATATAGATTTCCAATGCCGAGGTTGGATGACTTGCTAGATCAGTTGAGTGGGGCTACTATCTTTTCAAAAATTGATTTGAAAAGCGGTTATCATCAAATTCGGATTAGACCTGGAGACGAATGGAAGACAGCCTTCAAAACAAGAGAGGGGTTATACGAATGGTTGGTTATGCCATTTGGTTTGTCAAATGCACCTAGTACATTCATGCGGGTGATGAATCAAATCTTCAGACCATTCATTGGGAAGTTCGTCGTGGTTTATTTCGATGATATTCTGATTTACAGCAGGAGTACGGAGGAGCATATTCAACATTTGAGGGAAGTGTTGGTTATTCTTCGTGAGGAACAATTTTATGCTGCTACGAAGAAATGTGTGTTTATGACGCACAGTATTTTATTTCTGGGTTATGTTGTTTCAGGAGAAGGTATTCAAGTTGATCAGAGTAAAGTTGAGGCAGTCAGAAATTGGCCACAGCCAAAGACAATTACGGAAGTGAGAAGTTTTCATGGGCTAGCGTCATTCTACCAAAGATTCATTCCACACTTCAGTAGCGTAATGGCTCCAGTTACTGATTGCATGAAGGGGAAACAGTTTGTATGGTCAGAGGAAGAGGGAGTTGCTTTTGAACGAATCAAAGAACTATTAACGACAGCACCAATTCTTGTTTTACCGAATTTTCAGTTGTTGTTTGAATTGCATACTGATGCTTCGAAAGTTGGTATTGGAGGAGGTCTGAGTCAGAATGGGAAGCCAGTTGCTTATTTCAGTGAGAAGTCAGGGGCAAAGATGAGATATAGTACATATGACGTTGAATTCTATGCTGTTGTGCAAGCGATTAAACATTGGAGACATTATCTATTTCAGAAGGAGTTTGTTCTGTACATTGATCATGAGGCGTTGAAGCATTTGCAGGGGCAGGACAAGATTTCTGCGAGACATGCATCATGGATTGCCTATTTGCAACAATTTACTTTCGTTGTTAAACATAAGTCGGGAGTGACGAATCGGGTAGCTGATGCTTTGAGTAGGAGGAGTCATCTATTAACGACAATGAAAGTTGAAGTGACGGGTTTCGAGCTATTGCCAGAGCTAATTGAAGAAGATCCTTATTTTAAGAAATTTGTTGAACAAGTTAAGGAAGGGAATGCTGATGAATTCATATTGGTGGATGGTTTTCTGTTTAAAGGAAATCGTTTATGCATTCCGGATTGTAGCTTAAGATTGAAAATTATCAGGGAGTTGCATGAGGAAGGACATGTGGGCCGTGATCGTACTTTACATTTAATTTCACAGTCTTACTTTTGGCCGTCGATGAGAAAAGAAGTGGGAAGGTTTGTGGAGCGATGTCATATTTGCCAAGTTTCGAAAGGAACCGCGACCAATGCTGGGTTGTATAAACCGTTGCCTGTACCGGCTAGGCCATGGGTTGATGTGAGTATGGACTTTATATTGGGATTGCCGAGAACGCAGCGTGGTAATGATTCTATATATGTAGTGGTTGACAGATTTTCTATAATGGCACATTTTATTGCCTGCAAGAAGACGACGGATGCTGTTCGTGTTGCGCAGTTATTTTTCAAGGAGATCTATCGACTTCATGGATTGCCAGAGTCTATTGTGTCGGATAGAGATACTCGTTTTCTGAGTCACTTTTGGTTAAGTTTGTGGAAGATGATGAGAACGAAGTTGAACTTTAGCAGCGCGTATCATCCGCAGACAGATGGTCAAACCGAAGTTGTGAACAGATCATTGGGAAATTTGTTGCGATGCTTGGTGAAAGATAATCTGAAAAGTTGGGACATGAAGTTATGCCAGGCAGAGTTTGCTCATAATCATGCAGTGAATCGTAATACGGGATTCAGTCCATTCCAGATTGTATATTCAAATTTACCCAGGGGACCGTTGGATTTGGCAGTAGTACCACAGTCAAAGGGGACAGTTAAACGAGCTGCTGATTTTGTTGATGAGTTGACTGAATGTCATAAAATCGTTCAGGAACGATTGGTGAAAGCAAATGAGAAGTATAAGCGAGTTGCAGATTTAAAGCGACGAAATGTTGAATTTAACGAAGGAGATTTGGTGTATGCTGTGTTAACCAAAGATCGTTTTCCAGTAGGCGTTTATAACAAGTTGAAAGCCAGAAAAATTGGTCATGTAGAAGTTGTGAAACGGATCAATGAGAATGCTTATAAGTTGAAGCTGTCGGAGGATGTATACACTTCTGACGTATTCAATGTTAAGCATCTTGTGCCATATTATGGAGATGGACAATCTGATAGGGAAGAATTTACAAATTCGAGGACGAATTTTTCTTAGCCAGGGGAGGATGATGCAGCTCAGAACAGAGAAGAAACGCAATCAAAAACTCTACCAGAGATGAGTCGTACACGACTCATGGAGAGGTTAAGTCGTTCACGACTTAGGAGGGTAGAATTAAGTCGTTTCCGACTTAATGAATCACGTGATAACAAGTCACGAGTTAACAACACTTTAAGCTGTATAAAGGAAGCAGATTTGAGTCGTATACGAGTTAATGAAGAGGGCATAAGTTGTCTACGACTTAACAAAGCTTGGAGGAAAGAGCTACGGCTTAACAAGAAAGAAGAGAAGGAGTTATGACTTAGCAGGAATTTGGGGTGTGCGAGTGAGATGAGTCGTACATGACTCAATGACTCATCCATAAGTCGTTTACGACTTAACATGAAGAAGGGGAAAGTTTCAGCAATTAAGGGCCATGAGTCGGGGGCGGAACACGACCTAGCTAAGTCGTTCGAAGAGGCATGCCGCAAAGAACTTGGAAGCTTGAGTCGTGTGGGTCTAGAGTCGGTCCTTAGTTAAGTCGTGAGCTTTTCACGACCTATGTGTTCTGTTGTAATATGAGTATGTATCTTGAGTCCTAAGTCATGAGTCGTGAGTCGTTGAGTCGGCATGGTGTTGTAAGTGTTAAACCGTGTGCATTGAGTCGTCGCCGACTTATAGTGAGTCATAAGCCGTGTACGACTTAAGGGACAGTTGGGTTGTAAACTCTATAAATAGCGAGTGTGTTGTACATTTTGGGAGGTTGATTTTAAAAATAAAAAATTTCTTGTTGATTGCTGTGTGCTTTCTTCTCTAATTGATAGTCGAGTGAAATCTCCTATCTCCACCTACGTCATTCTAGTGCGCTCGAATCTTCGTTTGTGAAGCCGATTCACGGAATCAAGTGTGCTTGATCAACGTCGAAGAATCGTAGATCTTTGTTTCTCGGTATCGTGCGCGATCAACGAGACGAAGATAGCTAGAATCCGGCATCTTTGGATCAACGGGTTTGGGCATTTGCAGTATTTTCAAATCACCGATTGCTACATTTCATCAATTGAAGTTTGTTTCGATTAATCCGCTGCGTCAGCTCCCATCTTTGATGGATCTATGGTATACCCATTCTCAAAAATTATATGAATAAGAAACTTCACTTCTCTTTTTCAAAAATGATATTTTGGAAACTTTGCCTTTAGCTGATGCCGCCTTAGCTTATTTAGAACTATTCTTAAATGAACTTCATGTTCAAGTATTTCTTTAAACATATCAAGATCTCATCAATAGATACTAATACAAACATATGCTCTCAAAAGATCAGATTCATCAGATCCACAAAGAAAGCGAGCATGCTACTTAGTTCAAAGGGCATGACTAACCACCCATACAAACTTATCTTGTCCAAAAGGTCGTTAATGGTAAACTTCACTCTATCACTTTCAGTTTATGGAACCCGTTGCTATGTCGAACTGGGAAAATACCTTGTTCCATTCAGTTGATCAAACAAATCATCAACTCTTGGAAAATAATAGTGATTCTTTATGGTCTTCTCATTTAGCTTTCTATAATCAATACATATTCTAAATTTCACATTCGATTTCTTCACGGACACCACCATAGCTCATACGGCAAGCTACTTGGTCTAATAAAATTCTTTCCTTTTAATTCTACCAACTACATCCTTATTTCCTTCACTTCAGTGGGTGACATTCTGCTAAATAGTCTACTTATAGGTTCATCTCCTTAGTTGCTCATTTAAATGGTAGTCCCATAACTAGAGCAAAAACATCAGCCCATTCCCTTATTATAAAAACCCTAATGATTTCAAATTCGGCACCCTCCATAGCATATCGAAATGCACATATATCGAAACTTGATCCATCTAACGAGTATAAAAATCGATTATTACAATTAGGGCGTCTCAAGATCATTATTCTATCTCGGATCTAACATCTTATATGTTTTATTGATCCATATCCATAATTATGCCAAAAACCACAAATCAAACATATAAAAATTTCAAGGTAAATTTATGGCCTACCAAATCAAATTCTAAGCGATCATATCTCGTTCCAATAGTTGCATAGCATTTTATAGGAATTGCAACCTAGAGAGAGTATGTAAGGTAAGTCTTTTTAAGGTTTAATCTATCAACCAAACATCTTGATATAAAAGAATTTAATGCTCTGGTATAAATTAAATTTAACAAGTATGGTATATATCAAATGTGTACTTCACAATACAGCCTTTCAATTCTCTTCAATGGTCAGTTGAAAATTGGAAGTTCTAAAGCATAAACCATTCGCTTTTGGGCTTTGACCAATTCAGGAGAATCTCATTTGAAATGCCCTAGCCAATCGCGATTATGACATCTTACTACTTTCTTATGACAATCTTCTTGTTGAGCCAGGCTTGGTGCTCATTCGCAAAGTGTGCCTTCTTGGTGCTTTATAATAAATCACCTCATACTTTCTTTTCTTAAAGTGTTTATTTTCATTAACTCAATTTAATAATTGTTTGTTTGTGCCTTGAGAGCTCGTTAAACTTGGTCGCATACTCCAACACCAATATATATCCTTGTTTTAAATCTCTAAACTTGTCGAACAGAGTAGTGTTTTCTACTTTAGGCAAGAACTGCTCTCCAAACCTTCATATGAAATCACGCCAAGTGATTTCATCCTTCGGTATATCTATAGAGCTTCTTGCAATTTCCTAAAGTTAACCTCCTTTTATGTTCATCCATCAATCCCAAATCGGCAAAATACTTTCATAAATGATAAGCCAATAATCCACTTTAGTGGCATTTTCCTTACCTATGAATGAATTTCATCCTGGAAAGGTGTAGTCCCTACATAGCACTACAAAGTTATTGCGAGAATCCACTTCTGGTATGGCATCGCCCGCATATACTGCATACTAACTCTAGCAGTTCCTCCAGTCCTCCTAGCTACTACTCCATCTTACATCATATTTATAAAGAATTGATACACAATCCCCATATCAACCAATGTTACTCCAACATCAATGTTTGTATTAGCATTGGTTCCTCGGTTAGCACTTCCTCTTACATTTGCCCAAACGTTTCCATTTTTCATGTTGCTTCCTCCTTCCAAATTAAGTTTTCCACTTCTACTTTCCATAACTTCTTTTCTCTAAATTACATACAAGTCACCATGAGATTTAATAGAAGTACTAAAGATAGAGAAGAGATTTTTCATCTTGCATAAAATGAGATTAGTTATTGTGTCATTAACATCAAAAGCACAGGAATTCAAAACTTTTCGTACAAACATTTTTCCATTCACTAATTACATGTTCATTACATAACCACATAATTACAATGATAAGATAAAATATAATGGTTACTAAATATAATTTCAATAGCGTCATATGCTAATGCCCATTGAGTGATCAGAGTCATAACCGTGGACAGTTATAAAACTAATCAAAATGGGCTTTCCAATTATTTGTATCTAAATAATCAATATGTCAAACATAACAACTATTGGATAGGACGATACAGACTTAACGCACCATGCTCTTCTAATCCATCTACAACCACAGTTACTAGAACATAACATCAACATCATACAATGTGGGTTGTAAATGAATAGGTTAATATTATAAAAGGTTTCCAAGGCCACAAATTACCAACCTTATCGTTTGCATGAGATATTAACACATCAATATAGCTTTCATAGGGTCACTACTGACTAAAACCTATCAGGCCGACTCAAGCCAAAACCAGATAACCAAAGTATTCAATTCCTATAAGGATACCAAGATATCTCCATGATAGAAGAAAATATTAGTGAGCATCCCTATTCTATTCCCGAATCGTAGGGCTTAATTGGTTACAGTGCAAGGAGGTATGCCAATACTAGTCCACACAATTTAATTTAGTTTTCTAGATATTAAAAAAAAGTCATCCCACTTGATCAGATTGGACATCCTAACATAATTAGATCTTTAAGATGCAATTCTACGCACATAATTTTTTTACCAACTATACCCATTAGTGTATCAACCTTACATGGTGTGGGGTGTGAGATACCTTAGTACTTATATGGAATAGATCTTAATATTATTATAACACCTAGGGGGTGAATAGTGTATTTAAAATTTTCAGTACTTAACTAGTAGTTTTCAAATTATTCAATCCAGAATCACAAATATAGGTAACTAAATATAAAAATGCAGTAGTACAAAGTAGTAAAGTAAAATGAGACTCCGAGAATTTTTGTACTATTTGGATTCCTAATGCTAAATTCAGTTCCATACCCCTCATAGAATTTTCACTATTACAAACTTGCAATTCCGTACGAGGCATGGATAGCAATATAATATGACTTTGAATTAGGTAGCAAGTACGCTATCTTGACTTTCACGGGAGGTATGAAACACCTAACTACTTGACTTTCCATGAGTAGAAAGAGCACCTATATAATCCTGATTTTCTGTAGATGGTAGTATGCAACTGTGCAATTCAAGTAGTGGTAGAGCTACACGAAATTATAACTTTTGAATATAAAATCTTGCTGCTAATAGCACAATACTCCAATAGGCCTTTGGTACCAATTTATAATTGAAATATGAGAGGAATAGGATGGGACCCGAGATAAAACGATAAAGAATTCAAGAAAAAACTCTCTTGTCTTTTATGGTTTTTAAATCCATGAAGAATTAGAGTGAAAGTGTATGTATTCGAAAAGTAATCATAATGGTATTGATATAGCTTGATTGTAGAATAATGGCGATGAAGGAGATAAAGTAGAATGAGTGAATACTATTTTTAAAATTTATTTTGTAAATAAAGAAGACGAAGAAAAAATGACTTTTGATGAGAGGGTGAAAGGGAATGTCTATTCGTTTAAATTTTAAAGCTCTTAAATGGCTAGTCTGTTGACATGTGTTTCTAGGTATGTCGACTTAGATTTTAAAAACATATCAATGGTCGTAATATCAACATCTATTATAATGGTACGTTGACATATTCTAGTTGATTATGAAAAACACTTTCTAAAAATTGTATTGATTTTTTATACCTTTGAACATCAATATTGTACTTTTATAAAAAGGTTTTAGAGATAAAAATAAAACTTTGTAAAAGGTTTCTTGTGCTCTTGTATCCATCTAGCCTTGTCCATGAATCTCCTGTGTTCTCCTTGTCCATTTCTTGTCCTTCCTGCCCTGATCTCTATTGGTCTCCTTGATTACCTTCTTTATTCCTTGTACTGATCTGTCTTAATGTATAATTTCATTTGCACTTATATACCTTGCAATATATCCGAGCAGTATACATGTATTTCTACACTATAGTATGCAACTTGAAAACTTATTAGCAATAATATTTACATGGTTGTTGTCACCAAATTCGATACCTCTGATCTAGTAATCTCCTCCTTTTTAGCGATGACAACCATATATGTGATAACCCGGCTTATGTGATCGAATATCAGAGGGACTTTACCATCCAATAGCTTAAATCAATGGGCATGGAAGGAGCAATCTCTCATACACATTGCTTTAGGTCAACACAGATACTATATCGATTTGGAATTTTATCACTTTGATATATGAACATTTAACTAATGTTATTAAATTAATGGGTTTAATTTATAAACAAATTATTTATTGAAGGTTAATTATTTCTTAATTAATAACTAATTTAAGTTATGACTTAATTAAGATTTAATTATGCTTTTGAAAAGGTTTTAAGTTGAAATTAATTATTTAAAAAGAGTTTTAAGTTCTCAATTGCTTTGCTTTTCAAGGATCAATTTGTTTAAAGGCAACTTTCTTTTACGAAGAATAATTTTGAACATAAGAGATTCTATTACTGATACTATTAAGTAACCGTACAAATGTGAATAGGTTATACTACACTTTTACGTTTATTAGCAAAATAAATTCCCATTCTGCTATACCTTAATTAAGTAGATTATTGGACATATTTTAGCAGAATAAATCTCTATTCTACTATAAAATTTAATAAATTGTGTGGATATCGATTTCGTAGGATAAATTGCCATCCGGTTATTATGTTATTTGACCATGTATCTAGGAGTTGGTTAATATTGACATATTATTCCCTGATTTAGTTATGAATTTTATTTACATATATGTTGGTTTATGTAAATAACTGTTATGTGACTTGGATGTCAAATTTGATTGAAATGGCAACTTGATTTGGTACCATTTTGGTCACTAAGCCTTCTTTCAAATTTGTAAATTATGATTTTTAAATTGACTTTAATTTTATATCAGTTTGATGTTAAGTGTTTGTAAATAGTTTTGTGAGATGTCCAATTATTTTAATAAAGGTATTTACAAATGATATTTTATAAATAATATTTGTAAAGGATTTTTTAAAGAAGATTTACAAATGATATTGGTAAGTGACATTATAAAGGGAATTATAAATGAAGATTTATAAAGGAGTTTATAAATGACTTCAAATATTTATAAAAAGAGTTTTATAAATGACTTTTGGTTATTTATAAAAGAGTTATATAAATGGGTTTAGAATTTAATCAAAGGAGAATTCATAAATGAAAATGATTTATTAAAGAAATTCATAAAAGAATTGGAGATGGGATTTCCCTTAACTGACCTTCTTAATTATGCAAGTGTGGGCAATTATCCATGCTTAGCACCGAAGGAATAGTGTTTAGGATTATCCTTATCGCTAACTTAAATAGCATTCGTCTGATCCTTCTAATATGATTTTGAAATGAGAAATCTTTCACAATGTTATGTGAATATACTTATTCCAGGGTAATAAGTATATGAATATTTTGATAAATATTCTTAAAAGGGATTTAAATAAATGAAAACCTTTTTTGATGTTTAGTAGTTTCTATAGGAAAATTAAATATATGGATTAATGTTTGATTGTGTAGTCAATAGTTAAATAACCGACTATCAAATCTTGACTTGTTTAACTCGAGAATTATGTTGTGCATATTCGAGTTCCCTGGAGAAGGCTCGAATATTTATTGCATACTTCGAAGGAACTGGAATTGAGTTAGCTAGAAATTACCACTTAGTTGAGAGATACTGGTTTCGAATAAGTGTGATTTATCTAAACCACTTCAACCTAATAACGTTCGTGATAGATCGTTATGAAGTATGCTATGGAGGAATACTATTCTTCCTGAGTATGATTCCAAAATAGAAGATAGTAAATGTTAAATGTTTGTTCGATCCCGGAACAACTTGTATGGATGAATGCTGGCACTGCATTTCTGCTCGGAGGGCAGTGTTAGCATTCCAAGATGATCTGCTATAAGGTGAAAGGTAATCATAGCCTCTCAAACCCCATACCTCGGTAATAGCTAAAATAAGGTATGCCGCAAGGCTATGTGGGTCGCTCCCATTAGCGTATGATCATTGCCTTATCTACAGCCGATATCTATATGTATACTTTGGAACCCATTTTTGTTATTGATCATAACTTAGGGAGTACATATTTGATACTATCCAGTCAGCGGTAGGCCGGTCTTGTAATGCGGGTTGCAAAGATAACTGCATCCCACAGCACATTTTATCTAGTGGGGTACTGTTTCGAAAGATAATCGCTTACCTTACCATTTGTTGGAATAGATTCTCTAATAAGCACCTTAGGTTTTGATTTTATACCTATTATTGTTGTGATGTACACACATCACAACTACTTGATTATTGATATTTAAACCTTAGACATTATTATAATATCAATGGATTTTATAGTAGAAAATGTTTTGTTTTCTTAAGTTAGAAAACCATTTGTGCTTACGTGCAACGTGGTCTTACGAGATACCATTGATTTTAAAGGCTTTACAAGTAATAATAAATAAAATTCCTTATGATTTGAGTTTCTCACACTAGTTTTACTTGATTTACCTAGGCATTTTTTCTCTTATAATGCCCGGGTTAGACCAAGCTTATTTTTAGATTAACTTTGGATGTTTTGGAGCTCAGAAGTCGAGCTAGATGCCCAAGATGTATCCTTCGTATATTTTCTTATTTCCTCTATTTTGGTTGAAATTTGTATCAGTTATGTAGGGACAGGTAGTTATAACTATCCCTTGTAAGAAGTTGTACTATTATGACTCTGATGTATCATTCTAGAAATGATTATGTAAAATTTTATATTAAATATTATATAATGTTCCATTATGTATTGAGATTCTACGTTCTTTAGTTTCTCCTTTTCTTTTTTTTTCTTTTGCCCCAATAATCTATCTTTCCGGCATCCGATTGTTTGGCATGTGAATACCATGGATGTATTAGTGTCGACTTTTATGGGTCGAAAAGGCGGGTTTTTGCAAATACGTTTCAATACCTGAATGCATCTGAAATAGTATGTATCTGGTCTCGACACAAAGCAACATACACGAGTTCTAGAATTGAATATCTCATATATCATAAATACATATAAGTAAAGTTTGACATAGGCATCGATATCACCATGGAGGTGAAAAAAAATGTCATAACTTGGTTGATACATGGACTACCCAAAATACATCACATAAAACTCGACAGACTATGCATAGTCCAAAAACCGTCGACTTCAATTGTACATGTATTGACTCTTTTTGTAATCGATCTTCAAATTGTCCACAACTGCTTGAGTAACCTCATCTTCATCGTATCGTTGAATAAGCTTGATAGTGTTGTAGATCTTGACTGCCAAACAATGGTTATTGAACTTAGACCTCATAGAGCTCCAACATAATATGCATATCCTAAGGACGACTCACTAAACAAAACAAACTGACGTCCAATAAGAAGCTACGCTAGAAATACAACACATCAAGTTAATCTGTGGCATTGTCACATATATAACAAATTTCAAGTCAGGCTAGAAATCTTACAGTGAGTAAGGTTTTAAATCTCCTTTATCTCACTTGAGATAGAAATTCGAGATTTTCTCCGAAATTTGAGATTTTCTCCAAAATTCGAGATTTAATGGCTTGGTTGGTTATCAGCGTTTTAAAATCGCCTTCATTGGCCATGATATCAGCCCAAAATTTTCCTCAAAATTCGAAATTTAAAACCATGGCTCTGGGTATAATAGTGCTCAATAATAGTGGTTTGTCTCATGTATACATATGTGACAAACCAATCTAGTATAACGATGTCACTCACACCAAGCAATATCTCGCCTAGATTTCTTTAAAATGGTTTTAACAAAAGTGTCACGGCTATAATTATCGTTACTCACAGTGCAACTCTAATCAACTAGGATATCGTAATCTATTCATATTATATGAGTTACTTTCATCTTAAATTCAAGTACATTGTTTTCAGATCTCCAGAGTCCAATTTCATTATTTACCATAATACGATCTTTTTTAATTGTATATGTAACGCCCAGGAAATTTTCGACTTTCGAAAATTTAACATCGATACTCACTTTATCGACTGCCGAGAAATCGAAGGCCAAAAACCCGAAATGTAATGGTTTAAGAAAAAGAATTTAAGAAAAGAGAAGAGAAAAAGATAGAAGATAGAGAGAAAAGAGAATAGAAAAAGATAGGGAAAAGAAAACAGAAAATAGAGAAGAGATAGAAAATTTTTAAATAGAAGAAAAAGAGAATAGAGAACATAGAACGGAACAGAAAACAACAAAACAACATCAGAATCTCACAATTCGCAGCGGAACAACATATAATAATAAACGAATAATCTTTAAACAAAGAACTATATCAGTTATTACATTTTATACATTACATTTCATCATATCATCAGAGTATACAACAACAACAAACAGTGCAGCGGAAAAAGAAATACTATATAAGTAATACGCCATGCCATCCAGCTTGCCTCCTGCAACTCCTGAATATCTAGAATATCCTGATAAACCTGTCTCTTGACTGCCCGTGTGAAAATTGGTGGGCACCCAGAGTTTAGGAAGGAAAACAATAAACTCCGAGTTAGTCATGTGACTGGTGTGAGAACTCAAAACAGTTTATTTATCTTTGAAAATCAAAATAGAGGAATATTTTTAAATTTATTCGCAATGCTTTTAAAAATGAGACGACCATAAGGCCTCCCGCACACACACACAATGCAAACGCAGAATCGGAGGAGATTTCTCCTTATGATAGTCAAAGATGCTTGATAAGCATTTAAAAAGAACATTTGATATTATTACTAGTGCATAGTGTAGGAAAAATTCATTTCAAAAGTAGAATATAAATCTTAGCCAGCATAGACATTCCGAACTATGCCTACTATAGCTAACTATGTTCAATAGCAGGTTACCGCCACATTCCATAGCAGGTTATACAACTAAAATCGTACAAGTCTCGTATTGTTTCTTTGGATTTCCAACGAATGATCAGGCCAAGGAACTTCCTATTGCCACATGAGAATGCCTCTGGATGGACATCCCCGAGAACCAAACCGGATCTCTACCAACACAAGGCCGGGTTACCCCTAACTGAGTAACAACTGACCGAATATGCCATCCCCCGGTCCTTTGGGACCTTTTCACCGAGCGCTCGCAATCAATTCACACAATCATAACAAAGTGTTTTCAACATGAGTAAGTATCTGGGCTCCATACCATGACACCACCCTTTTCCAGAAGGAAATGCACACATCCTAAAGGGCGCTACCCCTCATAACCTTGCCGCATTTTTCCTGTTTTGACCATTCACGGGGTGTGAGGCTCGACGAAGTCACGTCCACAAAAACATACTTTATACAAAAGCCATGCTTTGGGTCAACAAATGATCATAGAAATGATCACCAAGATAGACGATCAAATAAACGATCCTATCACAAATAATCAACACAATGATCATTTACAACAACACTCAGCATGTCACATTACCAAATTGGGAATATATCGCTGATAACTTCAACTATATAACCTCTGAGCTCGTACGTCTCAGAGAAGGGTGTTAAGCTAAAAGAATAAATTCTCCGCCACCAACAGAAATATATTTGAAAGAAATCGGCTTTATATCTCAAATTGTAATGTCAGACATACAATCCATACAAGTCTGTTCCGGGCTCGAACAAAACCGAAGGCACTTACAAAGAAGTCCTTGCAATCCGGATATTCACAATCCTGATCGGATTTCCCATCACTTAGGGAGTCTCTATACCGTTGCAACTCAGTGTAGAGACAATCGATAGGTCATCCTATCGCTTTCGCAAATACCGGGTCTTCAACACCGATCTTCAAATGCTATTCACAACGACGTATCACATATTCGGAATGGGTTATACGACCCCATGGTCCTTTCACGGTTAACCCGAATAGTGAGCGCTTATTCAAAAATAAGTGTGGCGTTCAAATTCAAACAAATCACATCAATTACCCATTCAAAGGGAAATATTGATAGTCGGTTATTGTACTATCAATGGATATGCACACATCACCAGTTTCCAAATAATTTTCCAAATTATTTATTTTCCAAAATATCTTTACAAGATATATTATTTTCAATACTTAAAAAATAAATCAATATTTATTTTTTTACAAATTCCACTTTCTATTCATAAATTCCATAGTGAATTTTCATTCCAAAATATCCATGCACATACGATTTTAATTATTCATTTCAATTTATCTTCCAAAAGATAAATTCTCTAATATTCACTTTATATTGGAAAAACATTTCCATACTCATTTAATAAGTAATTCACAAATCCATTTATTCAACACTTGGAAAATATTAATATACTTCAATCGAAATTAAGTATATATTTCATTCTCTAAGGAAATCATTCTCATAAACATATTTATTTGGGCCAAAACGAATGTTGCGTAAAACATTGTTACAACAACCCAAGATCACTAGTATAGGGATTCGAAATTAAAATAGATATATAAATCCCAATACTATACAAAACATTTCTTTTCGGAAATCATTTACTATAACAACAGTGTTATAGTCCACCATTTCCTTTTATTTCTCGAAAACGTCTATTTCAACAGTAAATATTGAAATCTATGGTTTCGAATCTCAATACATTTTAAAACATCGTTAGATCGTTTTAATTCAATTCAAAATATCACATTCTAAACAATTTCTTTAACATATTATTCACTATTCAAAAACGTGAATATACTACGTTAACACATTTCATCATTTCTATACATTTTATTTCAAAGGATTATTCACAGTCAAAACGTGAATATAACTCCATTAATAGGTTTCAACAATTAACTTATCAAAATAAGTCGTTTGCGAATTTATAAAACAACGTTTATAAACTCCATTTCTAATTATTTTATAACAACTTCCTTTATAAATCTCCTTTATTAATCTATTCGATTTATAACTCAATTATAAAACAAAGGTTCATATTATAAGTCAAATACTTATAAACGATTATTTTACAAAATCGTTCCTTTGAACTTCATAATTATAAATCTTATAACTTATAAGATTCAATTATTCATCCAAATATATTCTTTAATAATTTCACAAAATCTATAAATCTTACTATTTATAAATTTCATTTATAACTTCACCATTTATAATTTTATAAATTCCATTCATTTACAAAATTCATTTTCACTTCATTTCAAACACTTATAAAAACTCGTTTTATAATGTCAATATTTCAATTTATAAATATCCTTTTATAAATCTCTTAATATAAATCAATTTATATTATTCTTTAAAACGTCTTTAATCTCTTTTATTATTTCACCATTTCGATTCATAAAATAATTAAATTTTATAAATCCTATATTTAAACTTTTTTTACAATAAATTCAAAAATCCAATTTAAACTATTTTATAAAATCATTAGCATCATATTCTCAAAAATCAGTTTTTAACTATTTTTCTCAAAAATCATAATTTTTATAACTTTAAAAATTATAACGTTTATTTATTTAAAATAAATAAATTCCAAAAATATTTTATAAACGTATACTTTCAAAAACCACTTTAAAATCATTTTAAAATCCCAAAATTTGGTCCAATGATGCTACATACCAAATAGTCAATCACGACAACAACGATATCATAAATCGATATGATAATCCATCAAATATCAAAATATCTGAATTCAAATAAATACTGTTGAGGAATCCAGTTGGATCCCTCCAACCTGTTTTCCTGCATTCACAAACATTAGCACAATACCAATTTCGCTCCAGTACGAAATTATCGCGGTATATGGGATTTAAAATATTATCCGCTTAATAACGGCGCAATAGGGTCTCATCCGCTAAACCAAAAATGCGGGAAATCAATAACTCCAATATATACATATGCCAATATATATATATATATTGCTATTACATATAATACCAATTTCACTGTTTATGAAATATTCGCGGTATATGTTTTTATTAAATAACATCCGCTTACTAACGGCGTATAATGTCTATTTTAACAATCAATAGATATCAATCATCATTCAAACATGCATTCAAATATTTTAAATCTAACTATTTAAAATAAAATCGAAACTGATTCGATTGAGTGAGAAGTTCTCACCTTGATTTTAAATTCCGTTTTAGCGATTTATTTCGAATAAAATTAAACGGATGTTTAATTTTATCCAAAATTTTCACTAACTCCAAACGAATCCAATCCAATTTCATCGCGTAGTGCTCGTCCATACGATTCCAACGCAACTAGTTTCGCACGTTTTCGACCTCGTATGAAAAAGTTATGCATTTTTAAACTTACACGAATTTTTACATATATAATTTATAACTTTAATTATTTTTAAACCTTCATCCATTTATAGCCGTTCGATCTGCATACCCCCCTCATCACAGCCGTAGCACGCAACCCCCCTTTCTCTCTTCCTCTTCTTTCACGCTTCCAGGAAATAAAACACGGCCGAACCCACCTTTATACAAAAAACCCTAATAGTCGCCGCCTCTACGAACGTCGAGGCAATGATCAGGTGATGTCGTTTTGAAGCCCTACCCCTATGCTACCTTCGGCCCAAGACCGGTCAGACCCGGTGCCCTCGTGGCTCTCGAAAAACGTGAGGAACGGCAGCACTTCAAACACCAATTGCCGATGATCCACCACATAATACTCGATCACCACCGTTCAGATTGTAGCTCTCGAGCTACTCTTCAACTCTCCAGTTGAGGCCGAGGTCTAATTGTGGATGGATGAGGAGATCGGAGGGGAAGAAGTTAAGAGAATTTCGGCCGTTCATGGGGGCACTGGCGGCTGTAGTTTAGGTTTAGGGTTTTGTGTTTTTTTTTGTTTTTTAGAAATTTAGGTCTATTTATAGAGAATTATTCAAACACTATTCATCCGGAAATCCCAAACTCCGACTCACGCGCCGTAACCAGCATTTCTAGGGTTTACCCCGCGTTTCGGACACAATGGAACAGGTTTCGAAAGCTAATTCGGACATCTGTGCGAGTTATGGCTGCAAACGTTCAATTTGAATTAAACCGATTTAATCGATTTTCTAGGCGTTTTAATTTGTACCGGACAAACGGTAAATCCAATTGACACGAAATTTGAAACCTTGCAATAATATCATATTACAGATCCGATGAAACTGGTTTCGTCGAAATCCGAGACTTTTTGAAAAATGGCTATTTTAACTCGCCAAATTAAAATTAAAAATAAATCGATGCGTTTCGAGCTGCCACGATCAAACGATAACTCCGATTGACACGAAATTTAAAATCCGGTAATAACTAACTATTACGGATCCAATGGAACTAGTTTCATTCAATTCTGAGACTGTTCAAAAATTGACTATTTTCACTAGTCGATTTTAATATTAAAATATTCAATTTTCACAAATTAACTTTTAATTCGATTTTAAAAGTTCTAAAATATCGTTCTAACTTTAATATGATAAAATAAAATTTTACAAATCATTTTCAATCATATTTAACTCAATTTTCAATTATTTCCATAATTTAACGTATTAAATTATCGATTTAATTATCCAATTAAATCCAACTATTCAAATAAAAATTTATTCGACTTATAAATTCGCTTATTAATATTTAAAATTAATTAAATATTCAAATTTTAATTATTAAAAATTCTGGGTCGTTACAATCTTCCCCACTTAAAAGAATTTCGTCCTCGAAATTGTTAAGTAAGAAAAGTTACAGAATCTATTAATTTTCCAAAATTCATAGTTAAACTTCTTATAAATCTTTACTAAGTTTTCAAATCATACTTAGTTATCTTTTCAAAAAAAACTACTATTGTTTAACTTTCAATTCCAAATCAAAGTTAAAGTTTTCAAAATTTTCCAATTTTCTCAAATTTTTTCTAACGCCTTAAATTTCCGGAAAAATTCGCCATAGTCTCCTTTGCGCGGCTCGATCCGAAAAAAAAATGACAGTATATATATCACAAATATACATCTCATCAAGTAATGAGGCATCCCGAAGGGAAAAAATTATAAAAGTACGGTATGTAATCCGAGATATGTACCTTATATTTTATTAGCAAGCATATACGGCTAATATAGCGCGAAAGCGAGCTCCAAATGCGAAGCAAACGCGATCCGCACCTACTAATCACTCAATAAACAACATGAGAATCATGCATATAGACAATAGTATCAATATACAACATATAACAACATAATAACTATATATGCCAACATAGCGAATGTAGTAAAAGCAATTATATTCAACCATCAACCAACTATCATTCATAACCAAATCAATATTCATTCACATTCTCATTGATTTTCAATTTAATCACATTTGATTCATTAACAGTGGATGTTCTTACTAACATTCATTTTCAATTAGTTTATATTCACTAATTCATATTCAAGTTGGTTCACTTCCAAATCGAATTCAAATCTACTTAAGATTCATTTAACTTCCAATTGAATTTCAATCACTTTAGCTTTCAATTTCATTAATTCTTAATGAATTATATACAATCAATCAACTAACAACCATATAACATTAGATTTTAATGTATTAACACTTACACTTACATTCATTATTTCATATCAACTTAATTTACATTCAATTGATTTACATTCAATTCATTCATTCAATTCAATTGGTAATTCATTTAACCATTTCAAGTTGAATTTCCATTTATATAACTTAAGTTCACATTTATCAATCAATTCAGCTTCCAAATTCTAAAGTAAATTTTTATTTAACTTTAAATTCATTTTTATTTCAACTCATATTCATAAATATATTCATATAGTTTCACTTCTCATATATATAAGTTTATTTCACACTTGTAAATCACTTTAATTATAATTCAATTCTTATAATTATTTTGCTTATACAATAATTCTTCAATTTAGATTATTCAAACAACTTAACAATCAACTTATTTTCACTAATAATTGTGAAAAATTATTCCTTCATATACAAAATATACTCAAGGTAAAATTATTTCATTTACCCATTTTTAAAACAATACTGTGCCGAATTGTTCTATTCAAGTGTTTAGAAACCCCTTCGGTTCAGTTTCGAGGCTGCACCGACGAAGGTTCATATGCCACTTAATAAACCAATCATCACAATATAAAACAATTTCATATTCACTAACAAATACGCTCTCATAGCAATTATTACACTCAAACTCATTCTAGAGTACTACTGACTCTATCTCTAATGAGTAATACCCAACAGAACCATAGTTGTCGCTTAACCATATGCTCTGATACCAGATGTAACGCCCCGGAAATTTTCGACTTTCGAAAATTCAACATCGCTACTCACTTTATCGACTGCCGAGAAATCGAAGGCCAAAAACCCGAAATGTTATGGTTTAAGAAAAAGAATTTAAGAAAAGAGAAGAGAAAAAGATAGAAGATAGAGAGAAAAGGGAATAGAAAAAGATAGGGAAAAGAAAACAGAAAATAGAGAAGAGATAGAAAATTTTTAAATAGAAGAAAAAGAGAATAGAGAACATAGAACGGAACAGAAAACAACAGAACAACATCAGAATCTCACAATTCGCAGCGGAACAACATATAATAATAAATGAATAATCTTTAAACAAATAACTATATCAGTTATTACATTTTATACATTACATTTCATCATATCATTAGAGTATACAACAACAACAAACAGTGCAGCGGAAAAAGAAATACTATATAAGTAATACGCCATGCCATCCAGCTTGCCTCCTGCAACTCCTGAATATCCAGAATATCCTGATAAACCTGTCTCCTGACTGCCCGTGTGAAAATTGGTGGGCACCCAGAGTTTAGGAAGGAAAACAATAAACTCCGAGTCAGTCATGTGACTGGTGTGAGAACTCAAAACAGTTTATTTATCTTTGAAAATCAAAATAGAGGAATATTTTTAAATTTATTCGCAATGCTTTTAAAAATGAGACTACCATAAGGCCTCCGCACACACACACAATGCAAACGCAGAATCGGAGGAGATTTCTCCTTATGATAGTCAAAGATGCTTGATACGCATTTAAAAAGAACATTTGATATTATTACTAGTGCATAGTGTAGGAAAAATTCATTTCAAAAGTAGAATATAAATCTTAGCCAGCATAGACATTCCGAACTATGCCTACTATAGCTAACTATGTTCAATAGCAGGTTACCGCCACATTCCATAGCAGGTTATACAACTAAAACCGTACAAGTCTCGTATTGTTTCTTTGGATTTCCAACGAATGATCAGGCCAAGGAACTTCCCATTGCCAAATGAGAATGCCTCTGGATGGACATCCCCGAGGAACCAAACCGGATCTCTACCAACACAAGGCCGGGTTACCCCTAACTGAGTAACAACTGACCGAATATGCCATCCCCCGGTCCTTTGGGACCTTTTCACCGAGCGCTCGCAATCAATTCACACAATCATAACAAAGTGTTTTCAACATGAGTAAGTATCTGAGCTCCATACCATGACACCATCCTTTTCCAAAAGGAAATGCACACATCCTAAAGGGCGCTACCCCTCATAACCTTGCCGCATCTTTCCTGTTTTGACCATTCACGGGGTGTGAGGCTCGACGAAGTCACGTCCACAAAAACATACTTTATACAAAAGCCATGCTTTGGGTCAACAAATGATCATAGAAATGATCACCAAGATAGATGATCAAATAAACGATCCTATCACAAATAATCAACACAATGATCATTTACAGCAACACTCAGCATGTCACATTACCAAATTGGGAATATATCGCTGATAACTTCAACTATATAACCTCTGAGCTCGTACGTCTCAGAGAAGGGTGTTAAGCTAAAAGAATAAATTCTCCGCCACCAACAGAAATATATTTGAAAGAAATCGGCTTTATATCTCAAATTGTAATGTCAGACATACAATCCATACAAGTCTGTTCCGGGCTCGAACAAAACCGAAGGCACTTACAAAGAAGTCCTTGCAATCCGGATATTCACAATCCTGATCGGATTTCCCATCACTTAGGGAGTCTCTATACCGTTGCAACTCAGTGCAGAGACAATCGATAGGTCATCCTATCGCTTTCGCAAATACCGGGTCTTCAACACCGATCTTCAAATGCTATTCACAACGACGTATCACATATTCGGAATGGGTTATACGAACCCATGGTCCTTTCTTGGTTAACCCGAATAGTGAGCGCTTATTCAAAAATAAGTGTGGCATTCAAATTCAAACAAATCACATCAATTACCCATTCAAAGGGAAATATTGATAGTCGGTTATTGTACTATCAATGGATATGCACACATCACCAGTTTCCAAATAATTTTCCAAATTATTTATTTTCCAAAATATCTTTACAAGATATATTATTTTCAATACTTCAAAAATAAATCAATATTCATTTTTTTACAAATTCCACTTTCTATTCATAAATTCCATAGTGAATTTTCATTCCAAAATATCCATGCACATACGATTTTAATTATTCATTTCAATTTATCTTCCAAAAGATAAATTCTCTAATATTCACTTTATATTGGAAAAACATTTCCATACTCATTTAATAAGTAATTCACAAATCCATTTATTTTCAACACTTGGAAAATATTAATATACTTCAATCGAAATTAAGTATATATTTCATTCTCTAAGGAAATCATTCTCATAAACATATTTATTTGGGCCAAAACGAATGTTGCGTAAATCATTGTTACAACAACCCAAGATCACTAGTATAGGGATTCGAAATTAAAATAGATATATAAATCCCAATACTATACAAAACATTTCCTTTCGGAAATCATTTACTATAACAACAGTGTTATAGTCCACCATTTCCTTTTATTTCTCGAAAACGTCTATTTCAACAATAAATGTTGAAATCTATGGTTTCGAATCTCAACACATTTTAAAACATCGTTAGATCGTTTTAATTCAATTCAAAATATCACATTCTAAACAATTTCTTTAACATATTATTCACTATTCAAAAACGTGAATATACTACGTTAACACATTTCATCATTTCTATACATTTTATTTCAAAGGATTATTCACAGTCAAAACGTGAATATAACTCCATTAATAGGTTTCAACAATTAACTTATCAAAATAAGTCGTTTGCGAATTTATAAAACAACGTTTATAAACTCCATTTCTAATTATTTTATAACAACTTCCTTTATAAATCTCCTTTATTAATCTATTCGATTTATAACTCAATTATAAAACAAAGGTTCATATTATAAGTCAAATACTTATAAACGATTATTTTACAAAATCGTTCCTTTGAACTTCATAATTATAAATCTTATAACTTATAAGATTCAATTATTCATCCAAATATATTCTTTAATAATTTCACAAAATCTATAAATCTTACTATTTATAAATTTCATTTATAACTTCACCATTTATAATTTTATAAATTCCATTCATTTACAAAATTCATTTTCACTTCATTTCAAATACTTATAAAAACTCGTTTTATAATGTCAATATTTCAATTTATAAATATCCTTTTATAAATCTCTTAATATAAATCAATTTATATTATTCTTTAAAACGTCTTTAATCTCTTTTATTATTTCACCATTTCGATTCATAAAATAATTAAATTTTATAAATCCTATATTTAAACTTTTTTTTACAATAAATTCAAAAATCCAATTTAAACTATTTTATAAAATCATTAGCATCATATTCTCAAAAATCAGTTTTTAACTATTTTTCTCAAAAATCATAATTTTTATAACTTTAAAAATTATAACGTTTATTTATTTAAAATAAATAAACTCCAAAATTATTTTATAAACGTATACTTTCAAAAACCACTTTAAAATCATTTTAAAATCCCAAAATTTGGTCCAATGATGCTACATACCAAATAGTCAATCACGACAACAACGATATCATAAATCGATATGATAATCCATCAAATATCAAAATATCTGAATTCAAATAAATACTGTTGAGGAATCCAGTTGGATCCCTCCAACCTGTTTTTCTGCATTCACAAACATTAGCACAATACCAATTTCGCTCCAGTATGAAATTATCGCGGTATATGGGATTTAAAATATTATCCGCTTAATAACGGCGCAATAGGGTCCCATCCGCTAAACAAAAAATGCGGGAAATCAATAACTCCAATATATACATATGCCAATATATATATATATATATATATATATATTGCTATTACATATAATACCAATTTCACTGTTTATGAAATATTCGCGGTATATGTTTTTATTAAATAACATCCGCTTACTAACGGCGTATAATGTCTATTTTAACAATCAATAGATATCAATCATCATTCAAACATGCATTCAAATATTTTAAATCTAACTATTTAAAATAAAATCGAAACTGATTCGATTGAGTGAGAAGTTCTCACCTTGATTTTAAATTCCGTTTTAGCGATTTATTTCGAATAAAATTAAACGGACGTTTAATTTTACCCAAAATTTTCACTAACTCCAAACGACTCCAATCCAATTTCATCGCGTAGTGCTCGTCCATACGATTCCAACGCAACTGGTTTCGCGCGTTTTCGACCTCGTATGAAAAAGTTATGCATTTTTAAACTTACACGAATTTTTACATATATAATTTATAACTTTAATTATTTTTAAACCTTCATCCATTTATAGCCGTTCGATCTACATACCCCCCTCATCACAGCCGTAGGACGCAACCCCCCTTTCTCTCTTCCTCTTCTTTCACGCTTCCAGGAAATAAAACACGGCCGAACCCACCTTTATACAAAAAACCCTAATAGTCGCCGCCTCTACGAACGTCGAGGCAATGATCAGGTGATGTCGTTTTGAAGCCCTACCCCTATGCTACCTTCGTGTAACAACCCGCATATTTATCGAGTTTGTATTTAAATATTTTATTTAGATATTAACTCGTTAATCGGATTTTGGTCCGAAAAGCTACTTTTTGCAAACGGTCAAATTAGGACTCGAGACCACTTCCATTGAGTTCGAAATGCCGTTTACAACTTTTTAAGTATAAACATCGATAGGTTTGGAGTTAGTGAAATTTCACTAACTTTTCCCGCTTTGGACTTTGGGTTAGTTTAGCCTATTAAGCCCAAGTTCCAACCCTCTTCTCCTCACTCTTCATAAATTTCCTAACTAACTCAAGCTTGGGCATTAATGGTGAAAAGAATTGGAAATTAAAACTCCAAGCACAAATTCAATTGCAAATCCAACATTCAACTCCAAATTCAAGTAGAAGATATTGGATTTAAGCTTTGGATTGCTTCTCCTTTCTTCTCCTTGCTTTCAAGCTTCATCTTCATAAATTTTAGTGCAAAGGTGAGATTTTTATCTCACAAATCTAGTCTATAACTATATTGGGTTGTTGGGAATGATTCCCTATCACTTTAGCATGAACATTTGCATTTGGTTTGGATTGGCGAAAAACTCCAATTTTTAGCGTTTTGGTGAATTTTCTGCACTTAGGTCGTTCTGGCCATTTTCGTGTGTTCGGAGTTAGGTCGCTCGCGACCTAACCCTTAGGTCGTTCGCGACCTAACCCATAGGTCGTTCGCATGTTATCGCATTAGGTCGCACTGCCTTGAATCTTCACTTCGGAGTTAGGTCGTTTCACGTTAGGTCGTATGGGGTTTAGGTCGTAGGTCGTTTCTGGCCTTAAATCCCCTCTGCAGCGTTAGGTCGCTAGGCCTTAGTTCGCATTTGACCTTAGGTCGTAGGTCGCATGTGAGTTAGCTCCTAGGTCGTTCTGGCCTTATTAGCTCGTATCAGAGTTAGGTCGTAGGTCGCATGGGCCTTAGGTCGTAGGTCGCATGTGAGTTAGCTCCTAGGTCGTTCTGGCCTTATTAGCTCGTATCGGAGTTAGGTCGTAGGTCGCATGGGCCTTAGGTCGTAGGTCGCATGTGAGTTAACCCCTAGGTCGTTCTGGCCACTTTTCGTGTGTTTGGGTTTAGGTCGTTGGACTTTTAGGTCGTTGGACCTTTAGGTCGTTGACCCCCTTGAGTCGTTAACTAGTTAAGTCGCTCGCTACTTGACTCCATTAGGTCGCTCGTCACTGGATGCAGTTAGGTCGCTCGACTCCCTTACCCACTAGGTCGCGTACTTAGCTAGGTCGCGTGACCCCATAACTGTTAGGTCGTTAGACCGTTAACCCTATAGGTCGCTTGGCCTATTTGTTTAGGTCGTAGGTCGTTGGACCTTACCTCGATAGGTCGTTCCCACTTTTGGACGTGTGCACTCTAGGTCGCTAGGCCGCCTCTCTTTAGGACGCGTGACCCAATACAGTTAGGTCATTTGACCTTATGTTCTTTTAGGTCGCGTCTCCTTTAGGTCGCGCCTCTTTTAGGTCGCGTCTCCTTTAGGTCGCGCCTCTTTTAGGTCGTTCGAATGCTAGGTCGCTCGGCCCTTATTCCCTTAGGTCGCTCGGTCTCGTTTATGACCATGGGTCGCTCACCCCCTCTTCCTTAAGTCGCGAGTCATCGTTAGGTCGCGAACACCTTTAGGTCGCTCGACCTTATCCCTTTAGGTCGTTAGACCTCATTTTGTCTTCACTAGGTCGTACCGTTTTGGTCGGGGCGCTGCCCCGCACCCCGCCGGGGGCGCTGCCCCCTGGACCCCCGCGACCTGACCGGGCAGGTCAAACCCCGTAAGCGGCGGCGTTGCCCCCGCACCCCCACCTTGGGGGGTTGCCACCCCCCCTGGACCCCCCCTCCGTAAGGGATCTTATCTGAAAAACATTGAGCTGATTTCCTTGGATTTTATTCGCATCTCCGTATGCGATCTTTGTGACTGATTGTTTCTACACTTGCTTATGTGTTTTGTCACTTTATAATATAAAGGTTTCAATACTAGTAGTAAATATCAAAACTCTTTTAACAAACAATTTCAACTCTATTTTTAATAACAGAGCTCTTTTTTTAAACCGTTTTCCAATCTATTAGTATATACAAGCCTTTACCTCACTCGGATGAGAAATCTAATTAAACGACTTAGTAAAACAAGTGGTATGAAACGCTTGCGTTCACTTCGTCGGTTAATTCTTGGACTTGTTCGATTGAACCTCTTGTGACAATTTTATTAGTGAAGATTTACAGTTTGTTCGTAAATATTTAAGTTAAGCAAGTGGTTATGGGACATGAAGCTAAACTTCTATAATTACTAGCTTAGTGTAATTGACACTTCTCGTTGATCTTGATGATCGCTTTATGAATTAGACTAGCAATTGCGCGATGTCTCTTTCATTGCAAGGTTAGACTAGACACCACTTGTGTGATTCCATTCACACATACCTTTCTGCTTTTTGGTTAGTCTTGACCTCAATCTGTGTGATTCCATTCACACATGCGGGGTAGCTCCCCATGGTCTTCGGACCGTCATGTGATAGGCCTCTTTCCCTTTTTATGATTTTTGGATTTCTCGTGTTGATTTCTGGAATTTATGTCATTGACTTGTTATGAGTACAAGTTTAGGGTATGATGCCCTCTTCGAATCTTTGAGAAGATTCTTGTGATAATGATTATCTCTTATTGATTGATCTTCTGTTGATCATTATTTACATACTTATAGTGGTATGTCGTTATGGATGTTTATGTTTATGCCATATCTTTTATGTTATATCATGTCATCTGATATTTATAGCTAGACTGATCTGTTTATTATTTTCTTAAATAATACTCGGGTCAGACCGAGATGTTACAGGTGCTTCTGCTTGACTTCTTCCCAGGGATTCATCACTCTGACTTTTGGCTAACTGTTTAGATTAGCAGTTTTTGTTGTATACACTTGAGATATAGACTCATAGTTGTATTCTTTTGTATAGCACGTGTTGCTATTCTTTTGTATTATCGTGGATCTTACTGACCACTACTCTGATGTACACTTTCATGTGTTAGTTATATATTCATATCTTCTTCCGCCTTTGTGATATGGATATCTGTGACTGATTTGTGATATGATTATTTCTATGTTTGTTTTCGAAGATTATTTATAGCCACCGTGTGATAAGCAATTACATGGATGGTCGCTCCTCAACAGCCTTATTCTCCGTGCTAGTTGACAGCACTACTCCGGAGTGTTCTTGGCTAGCGTGGGTATAGAGGTGGGGCGTCACAGCTTGGTATCAGAGCCAAACTTCGGAACAATGTAGAATAACTTAACAAGGATCATCGTCCTAGGTCTATCTTAGGAGTCATACCATAGGATTAATTCGAGTTTTCGTACCGATTCATCCTATTTCCTTTATGATTTCTTGTTTTATCTATCAAGATTGCTTGATATTCTTTATACCCCCGGTAAGGGTGATCGAGTCGCCGATGCTCTTAGCCGTAAGCAACAAGCAGTTGTTTCTATGATGATATCCGAATGGAACGATCTCGAGATCTTATCCACTTGTGAGATTCGAGAGCGCGTATCCGATTTATGCTCATCGCTTGTTTTATGTAGCCTTGAGGCTCATCCTTCTCTTTTAGACCGCATTCTTGAAGCTCAAGGGCTAGATTCTGAATTGGCTCTTCTTGGCAAAAATGTTAAGGATAAAATAGATATTGAAGGTTTGAAAGACTATGATATTGATTCTCATGGCGGCATTCGAAAATTTGGTAGACTTATCGTACCAAATATTGGAGATCTTCGTAAAGATATTTTAGAAGATTCCCATTGTTCTAAATTCACCATTCATCCCGGTAGTAGTAAAATGTACGCTGATATGAAGCGACTTTATTATTGGGAGGGAATGAAATATGATATTGCTAACTTTGTTAAGTGTTGCATGACTTGCCAACTTGTCAAGGCCGAACATCAAAGGCCTGGTGGGTTATTGCAACCTTTAGAAATTCCAATTTGAAAGTGGGATCAAATTTCCATGGACTTTATAGATGGCCTTCCCCGTTCTCGTTCGGGTCATGATAGCTTATGGGTGATTGTTGATAGACTTACTAAATCCGCCCATTTTATTCCGGTTCGGTCTAACCGAACCGTTCCTCTTTTGGCCAAACTATTTGTCAAGGAAATTGTAAAATTGCATGGAGTTCCTACTTCTATTGTTAGCGATCGTGATCCATTGTTTACTAGTGGATTTTGGAAGAGTCTTCAAAAAGCTTTAGGAACGAAGCTTAATTTTAGCACCGCTTATCACCCCCAGTCCGATGGACAAACCGAGCGTGTGAATCAAACTCTTGAAGATCTTCTTCGTGTTTGTGTGCTTGATTTTGGTGGAAGTTGGGAAGATCATATTTCACTTGTTGAATTTTCCTATAATAATAGCTTCCAATCTAGTATTGGTATGGCACCTTTCGAGGCACTCTACGGAAGGCCATGCCGATCTCCTTCTTGTTGGCTTGAGGCCGGTGAGAAGCTGGTTGTAGGTCCAGATTTTATTCGTGATTCCACGGAAAAGATTGAACTTATTCGACATAGGATGAAAGAAGCCCAGAGTAGACAAAAATCCTATGCCGATAATCGAAGAAGGAAATTAGAATTTTCTGTTGGGGATCCTGTTTTTATTTGTGTTTCACCTTGGGTGTTGTACGTTTCAGTCGATCGGGGAAGTTAGCGCCTCGATATATTGGGCCATTTCCTATCACTGAACGTATTGGTTCCATGGCTTATCGCCTTACCTTGCCGGCTCAGTTTTCTGCTATGCATGATGTATTTCACGTTTCTCAATTACGGAAATGCCTTCGGGATTCCGATTCTATTCTTGAGCCTGCTGTTGTGGAAGAAATTGAAGTTTCGCCGAATTTAACTTATGAGCAGCATCCTATTCGAATTATAGCTTCTGAGGTTAAACGACTTCGAAATAAAGATGTTCCGCTTGTGAAGGTTCAATGGTCCTCAAATCCTAAGGATTGTTCTTGGGAATCCAGAGAATTCATCGAGCGTACACATCCGGACTTGCTTACTCCTGCTCCATGAGGTGAACTTCTTATTTCAAAATCCCTCTTGTGTTAATATGCTTTTATGGTTGTTACTTTTTAATTCCATCTTATATATATTGCGAGGACGCAATTTCTTTAAGGAGGGGAGTCTGTAACAACCCGCATATTTATCGAGTTTGTATTTAAATATTTTATTTAGATATTAACTCGTTAATCGGATTTTGGTCCGAAAAGCTACTTTTTGCAAACGGTCAAATTAGGACTCGAGACCACTTCCATTGAGTTCGAAATGTCGTTTACAACTTTTTAAGTATAAACATCGATAGGTTTGGAGTTAGTGAAATTTCACTAACTTTTCCCGCTTTGGACTTTGGGTTAGTTTAGCCTATTAAGCCCAAGTTCCAACCCTCTTCTCCTCACTCTTCATAAATTTCCTAACTAACTCAAGCTTGGGCATTAATGGTGAAAAGAATTGGAAATTAAAACTCCAAGCACAAATTCAATTGCAAATCCAACATTCAACTCCAAATTCAAGTAGAAGATATTGGATTCAAGTTTTGGATTGCTTCTCCTTTCTTCTCCTTGCTTTCAAGCTTCATCTTCATAAATTTTAGTGCAAAGGTGAGATTTTTATCTCACAAATCTAGTCTATAACTATATTGGGTTGTTGGGAATGATTCCCTATCACTTTAGCATGAACATTTGCATTTGGTTTGGATTGGCGAAAAACTCTAATTTTTAGCGTTTTGGTGAATTTTCTGCACTTAGGTCGTTCTGGCCATTTTCGTGTGTTCGGAGTTAGGTCGCTCGCGACCTAACCCTTAGGTCGTTCGCGACCTAACCCATAGGTCGTTCGCATGTTATCGCATTAGGTCGCACTGCCTTGAATCTTCACTTCGGAGTTAGGTCGTTTCACGTTAGGTCGTATGGGGTTTAGGTCGTAGGTCGTTTCTGGCCTTAAATCCCCTCTGCAGCGTTAGGTCGCTAGGCCTTAGTTCGCATTTGACCTTAGGTCGTAGGTCGCATGTGAGTTAGCTCCTAGGTCGTTCTGGCCTTATTAGCTCGTATCAGAGTTAGGTCGTAGGTCGCATGGGCCTTAGGTCGTAGGTCGCATGTGAGTTAGCTCCTAGGTCGTTCTGGCCTTATTAGCTCGTATCGGAGTTAGGTCGTAGGTCGCATGGGCCTTAGGTCGTAGGTCGCATGTGAGTTAACCCCTAGGTCGTTCTGGCCACTTTTCGTGTGTTTGGGTTTAGGTCGTTGGACCTTTAGGTCGTTGGACCTTTAGGTCGTTGACCCCCTTGAGTCGTTAACTAGTTAAGTCGCTCGCTACTTGACTCCATTAGGTCGCTCGTCACTGGATGCAGTTAGGTCGCTCGACTCCCTTACCCACTAGGTCGCGTACTTAGTTAGGTCGCGTGACCCCATAACTGTTAGGTCGTTAGACCGTTAACCCTATAGGTCGCTTGGCCTATTTGTTTAGGTCGTAGGTCGTTGGACCTTACCTCGATAGGTCGTTCCCACTTTTGGACGTGTGCACTCTAGGTCGCTAGGCCGCCTCTCTTTAGGACGCGTGACCCAATACAGTTAGGTCATTTGACCTTATGTTCTTTTAGGTCGCGTCTCCTTTAGGTCGCGCCTCTTTTAGGTCGCGTCTCCTTTAGGTCGCGCCTCTTTTAGGTCGTTCGAATGCTAGGTCGCTCGGCCCTTATTCCCTTAGGTCGCTCGGTCTCGTTTATGACCATGGGTCGCTCACCCCCTCTTCCTTAAGTCGCGAGTCATCGTTAGGTCGCGAACACCTTTAGGTCGCTCGACCTTATCCCTTTAGGTCGTTAGACCTCATTTTGTCTTCACTAGGTCGTACCGTTTTGGTCGGGGCGCTGCCCCGCACCCCGCCGGGGGCGCTGCCCCCTGGACCCCCGCGACCTGACCGGGCAGGTCGAACCCCGTAAGCGGCGGCGTTGCCCCCGCACCCCCACCTTGGGGGGTTGCCACCCCCCCTGGACCCCCCCTCCGTAAGGGATCTTATCTGAAAAACATTGAGTTGATTTCCTTAGATTTTATTCGCATCTCCGTATGCGATCTTTGTGACTGATTGTTTCTACACTTGCTTATGTGTTTTGTCACTTTATAATATAAAGGTTTCAATACTAGTAGTAAATATCAAAACTCTTTTAACAAACAATTTCAACTCTATTTTTAATAACAAAGCTCTTTTCTTAAACCGTTTTCCAATCTATTAGTATATACAAGCCTTTACCTCACTCGGATGAGAAATCTAATTAAACGACTTAGTAAAACAAGTGGTATGAAACGCTTGCGTTCACTTCGTCGGTTAATTCTTGGACTTGTTCGATTGAACCTCTTGTGACAATTTTATTAGTGAAGATTTACAGTTTGTTCGTAAATATTTAAGTTAAGCAAGTGGTTATGGGACATGAAGCTAAACTTCTATAATTACTAGCTTAGTGTAATTGACACTTCTCGTTGATCTTGATGATCGCTTTATGAATTAGACTAGCAATTGCGCGATGTCTCTTTCATTGCAAGGTTAGACTAGACACCACTTGTGTGATTCCATTCACACATACCTTTCTGCTTTTTGGTTAGTCTTGACCTCAATCTGTGTGATTCCATTCACACATGCGGGGTAGCTCCCCATGGTCTTCGGACCGTCATGTGATAGGCCTCTTTCCCTTTTTATGATTTCTGGATTTCTCGTGTTGATTTCTGGAATTTATGTCATTGACTTGTTATGAGTACAAGTTTAGGGTATGATGCCCTCTTCGAATCTTTGAGAAGATTCTTGTGATAATGATTATCTCTTATTGATTGATCTTCTGTTGATCATTATTTACATACCTATAGTGGTATGTCGTTATGGATGTTTATGTTTATGCCATATCTTTTATGTTATATCATGTCATCTGATATTTATAGCTAGACTGATCCGTTTATTATTTTCTTAAATAATACTCGGGTCAGACCGAGATGTTATAGGTGCTTCTGCTTGACTTCTTCCCAGGGATTCATCACTCTGACTTTTGGCTAACTGTTTAGATTAGCAGTTTTTGTTGTATACACTTGAGATATAGACTCATAGTTGTATTCTTTTGTATAGCACGTGTTGCTATTCTTTTGTATTATCGTGGATCTTACTGACCACTACTCTGATGTACACTTTCATGTGTTAGTTATATATTCATATCTTCTTCCGCCTTTGTGATATGGATATCTGTGACTGATTTGTGATATGATTATTTCTATGTTTGTTTCCGAAGATTATTTATAGCCACCGTGTGATAAGCAATTACATGGATGGTCGCTCCTCAACAGCCTTATTCTCCGTGCTAGTTGACAGCACTACTCCGGAGTGTTCTTGGCTAGCGTGGGTATAGAGGTGGGGCGTCACACTTCGGCCCAAGACCGGTCAGACCCATTGCCCTCGTGGCTCTCGAAAAACGTGAGGAACGGCAGCACTTCAAACACCAATTGCCGATGATCCACCACATAATACTCGATCACCACCGTTCAGATTGTAGCTCTCGAGCTACTCTTCAACTCTCCAGTTGAGGCCGAGGTCTAATTGTGGATGGATGAGGAGATCGGAGGGGAAGAAGTTAAGAGAATTTTGGCCGTTCATGGGGCCACTGGCGGCTGTAGTTTAGGTTTAGGGTTTTGTGTTTTTTTTTTTGTTTTTTTAGAAATTTAGGTCTATTTATAGAGAATTATTCAAACACTATTCATCCGGAAATCCCAAACTCCGATTCACGCGCCGTAACTAGCGTTTCTAGGGTTTACCCCGCGTTCCGGACACAATGGAACAGGTTTCGAAAGCTAATTCGGACATCTGTGCGAGTTATGGCTGCAAACGTTCAATTTGAATTAAACCGATTTAATCGATTTTCTAGGCGTTTTAATTTGTACCGGACAAACGGTAAATCCAATTGACACGAAATTTGAAGCCTTGCAATAATATCACATTCCGGATCCGATGAAACTCGTTTCATCGAAATCCGAGACTTTTTGAAAAATGGCTATTTTAACTCGCCAAATTAAAATTAAAAATAAATCGATGCGTTTCGAGCTGCCACGATCAAACGATAACTCTGATTGACACAAAATATGAAATCCGGTAATAACTAACTATTACGGATCCAATGGACTGGTTTCGTTCAATTCTGAGACTGTTCAAAAATTGACTATTTTCACTAGTCGATTTTAATATTAAAATATTCAATTTTCACAAATTAACTTTTAATTCGATTTTAAAAGTTCTAAAATATCGTTCTAACTTCAATATGATAAAATAAAATTTTACAAATCATTTTCAATCATATTTAACTCAATTTTCAATTATTTCCATAATTTAACGTATTAAATTATCGATTTAATTATCCAATTAAATCCAATTATTCAAATAAAAATTTATTCGACTTATAAATTCACTTATTAATATTTAAAATTAATTAAATATTCAAATTTTAATTATTATAAATTCTGGGTCGTTACAGTATATCTAAACAAATAATAGTTGTACATATTCACTATTTACCATAGTATGAACTTTTTCATCTATGTACCTAAATAATATTTATATATTTTATAAGGTCAGTAAATATAAAGGAGAGTCATACCATGACTATCTACTTCGAGTTCCCAGTAGGAATACTCATTGGTAGCCCCTTCTAGATTCACCCTCTACATAGACTAACTACCTCTACCAATCTATGGAGTCTTTTTCACCCGATGCTTAAGCCTACACTACGAAAAAAGAGCCCATTACAACGTTTATTTTTAAAATGTTGAACACAAACCTTTTTACAACTTTTTGAAGAAAACTTTGGAAAAACCATGTTTTTTATAACATTATTGCAGCAAACGTTGTAAAACCCTTGTTTTCTACAATGTTTTTCATGAAAAAGTTGTAATGTTACCCTTTCAATAACTTTTGTTATGAAAACATTGTAAAAGCATTATTATTTTTACAACTTTCCCCTAAATATTATAAATGCTAATATACGATAATAAGGGTGGCTTTACCCATAGGTTGTAAAAGTCTTCGAGGAAATGTTCAATATAGAAAAGATTGAATTAACGTTAATTTTTTAGTATATTTACTATTTCTTTAAATATTATAATAATTAAAATTAGTAATCTATAATTAATAATAAATACTTAATACTTAATCATTTACAAATGATAATTTATAATCAACATTAAAAATGACAAGTTATATAGGTCATTATTTATAATTTGTTATAATTAAGCATTATTAATAAATAATTTATAATTGCTGATTACTTTTTATAATTAGTATTTATTTTTATATGTAATAATTTATTATAGTTAACTATAAATGATTGACAAATTACTTTTAATAATTAATAATTAAATAAATAACATTAATAATTACTATTAAATTCTTAATGATCAATAGTTAATGTTTAATATTTAATATTTAATTAATTTACTATTTTAATAATAATATATAATAATTTATTATAGTTTATTATTTAATAAGTAATATTAAATGTTTAATAATTAATAAAAACAATAATTAATTAACTACTCAATAACTGATAATAAATAGTTAATAACATATACATAATAGTCAATATTTAATGATTAATATTCAGTTATAATTAAAGGTAGTAATTGATAATTTATAATTAATTAATAAGATGTAATAATTAATAATTACTATTAAATAAGTAAAATTTAATAACAAATAATTAATTTATAATTAATATTTAATAATTAATAAGTAATATTTATTAATTAGTATTTGATATTTAATAATTATGATTAATATTTAATATTTCAAAAAATTAAAAAATATTAAAAAAAATTGAAATTAGTTTGAAATATTCATAAATTTAGAAACAAAATTTTTCTGAAATTAAAAATTAAAACTTTATGATAATGTTTGTTATTACTCTCATTTTGATCATCCTTAAGGGTGCATTTATTTGTGATGCGAAAGGGGTATCAAAAATGGGCCTGAAGGATGATGGTTTACGGAAGGAGAATGCGTTCTTGTATCCGAAAGGAGCATTCTTAAATGTGCATTTTAATTATTTTGTTATAAATAATTATTTTTGTTATCGTTTCATTTTGTTTGTGATTAATATAGTTAAATGAATTTTATTATTTATAAGTTATGAAATATAAAAAATAAATAAGTAATTAAAAGGGTAAATTTTATTACATAGTAGTAGTTTGAAATACAAAGGTAATACTGGTTTGTATATATTTTTATTAATTGATCTCTTATTATATAACTTTAATTTGTATGCATATATATAACAACTGATTGCCACCATGAAGGAGGGTCCACGGGGTCGGCAACCCCCTAGGTAGAGGTGCAGAGGCAACGTCCTCATTGACGGCGGTTGACATGGTTAGTCGTGTTGTGGAAGTCCAGGAGGCAACACCCCATTCAAAAAATGGTATATCTCATTCATGTTTGAATGGGGAGTTAGCGCCCCGTAATTATGGTTAATTTAATAGTTGTTTAAGCATAAGTCACCTTCTAGAAGTTCTATGAAATATACTACTTTTATAAATTAAAAAACAATGTTTTTCTTTTCAATGTATCCAATGCCATTCAAACTTGCAATCACTTAGCAACTGGGTCGAGTGATAAAACAGTGAGATTATGAGATTATGCTAAGCGATGACTATGTTTTTATATTTATTGGTCGTAGAAGTATGATGATATCATTGGCTATCTCCTGGTGGAAAATTTGTGGCTTCTGGAGATGAAGATGGAAATATTATGATGTGGGATTTATCGAGTTGACGAAGTGTCTCTCCATTTCAAGGCATAACTCTTGTGTCTGGTCACTTGCTTTTAGGTTAGCAATCAGATATGTCACTTGTTTGCTTCATATCTTTTTGTGCATCAGATTAATAATTTCACTTACTATACTCCTCTTAAGACTTTTTTATATAATATAATAATATAAAATCTCTTCTATATGTTCTTAAGCTTAATAACAGGCATGTCCAAGTTTTTTCCTACATCCTCACCTTTACTTTCCACGCAACATGATCTCCTAAATTATGCAATTTATTTTGTTTGAACCATGGAAGTTGTGAACCACATCCATAATGGTGGATGAGAAATTTAATGTTGGATTTTTAATGGTTATGGCTTTTCTATTGCTATCTCTTCTTTAACATTAGAGTATACTACTAAAATTCATAAACTAAAACTATATTGGAGTTTCATGGTTAACAATAGACATACATACACACACACACATATACATATAGATATATGTATGTATGTATGTATTTATGTATATATGTGTGTATGTGTATAAATTGCACTCTTAAGCTATGGGATGTTACCTCTAGCATAAGGTCATCTAAAGTAGAAGAAAGTAAATTAAATATCATCTCTAATCATAGAAGCAGATACATGAATATTATCTGCATTTGGATTATATATATATATATATATAACACTATTAACAACATCAAGGGAAATAGTGCAAGCATATTAAGATTACTGAAAGCTCTTCCAACAAAATCAACTCCAACGTATAAGCTACGTGTATATATAGAGCTTTAAAGTTCATCTATTTATAGGATTTGTCAATAAATAAATTGGTTTTTATTTACTTTCCTATTTTTGCATTTTTTGTAGGAATCTTTTATTTACACCTAGAGCACTATTAGAAAACTATGGTTTTATTATGGTAATTTAATAATTATGTCTCCTACTTTAGTATTGATTGTTACATTTACGTTAATTATAGTATTTATAATATATATATATATATATATATATATATATATATATATATATATTGTTCTAAAGGACATATGTCTAGCTAGTTCATTTTTTACTTTTTTCTAACTCATCTATGCTTAGGCTAATCCCTCTTCTAATGTTACCTTATCTGTATACAACATAAAAGTCACTTGCATTATATAGCTAGTGCGAACCCATGCTTCGCATACGGGTGGACACAACCCTTGTTGAAAATCTTGATTAGCTTATATGCCTACATGGTACATTTTAAGTTGTAGAAATGTTTTCAAAAGTCTAAACTCGTACTATTCACATGATATAGAGTGGGTTGTGTAAATAAAATACTAAATATTCAAATACAAACATTTAAATTTTGACCATTTTAAAAATTATGTTCACAAACAATATATGGTCCAAGTTAATATGGCCTACGTGCTTTGAAGAATAAATGGTGTATCCGAATAACTATTGTATTTATATATAGTAAAAACAATAAAGTCAAAAAAACATTTCCACTTGATAACAAATACACATGCATTTCCATGTTACAATTCATCTTTTCCATTTCATTTGGACACCAAAGGTTGAGCATACTACATTACTATAAGCATTGAATTACTTTGTGGTCCATCAGCCCTTCTCTGTACAAACTGATCTGCCAATCCATTCATTCCCTAAGCTAATACAATCAGCAAATGGGAACAAAATTTTAATAGCCATATATCCTGCTAACTATTATGAGACGATATAAGAAGAAGCAAGAAGTTGCATATAAATTGACCTTTCAGAGTAATACTTTTAATATATCAAGCTAACTATTATGAGATGAAACTTATGCATTGTGCATCTGAATTTTAGTTATGGAAACCCTTTTCATGGGTTATGCCTTTACTAAGTTTAGAATTAATTATCAATATAAATGTATTGCTATCATTAAAGAACGATTCAAACGAAGTACTTACACTTGTTAATATTAAATATGGCACATATAATGTCAGATATGAAGGTTAATGGTGTCAGGCTACTAAGTACAAATCCAAATAAACCAATAAACGTATAATAAGATAATATAGATGTAGGTAATGGTTCCTTACTGGATTAAGCTTCCATAAAGTGATATGAACTAGCTTAATAAAGCTTGCAAATCTAATTTTCCATCTCACACTAATTCATGCTCAAAATACATGAAAATTCATATGCCTTGATACCAAATAGATTTTAAAAACAGTTAGTTGTATAAAAACAATAAAAATCTTAACCTTGTTTAAAATTTCGAGCTTCCGTTTAGAAAAATTCCATGTTTTTAGTTCAACTCCATTTTCATACAGTGGCACACCTAGCTCTCAACCCCACTATGGATTTACAAACAAACACACAAAGTTTTTGGCTATAGTCTTCTCATATATTACTTTTAATAAAAAATTGCTTATCTTGGAGGCAAAGAAACCAAATATATTGACAAAACATCTAATCATTTTACGAGCAAAGAAACCAGACGCAAAGAGATCAAACACAAAAGAGCATTCATAGACTTGATATGCAGAATACAATATGTTTAATTGATTTCCTCATAAAAGTAATTTTATTATTACGGTAAAAAAAGTCACAGCTAACGGTTTAAAAATAATGCACAGGTCTAAAAAGTTTACAAAATTTTGAATGGGAACAGTGTGCCTTCTACCACTATAAAAGAATGTGTTGAAAATCCTTTTATATGCTTATTTAACTTTTGTAAAAACACCCTCTTTTAAGTTTCAAAATAAACAGTCGCTACTCCTTAATCAGGTTTCAAGAAAACCTTATATTTAAGTTTAAGGATATCCGCAAATATTTAATGTTTTTGAATTGTAAATAGTTGTAGAGACATATGAAAATATTTGCTTTTTTCCAAAAAAAATGTCAAAAAAATTTGCTTTGATCATAAAAACATGTGGTTAAGCTTGATCTCCGTAAAAAATGAAAAAAATGAATTTTTCACTGAAATTAAAAATAATGATGTAAATTAAAATATGTTTTTGAGAAGGGCTTTTTGGGTATGGAACTTCATATCCTAATTTCCACTAACAATTAGCTTGTGTGCAATGGTAATTGGTTTAACCGAACACTCTAAACTCACTCAATGAGACACAGAGAGACTAATTGATTCTCTCCAAAACATATAATTTTAAAGTATAGCCACATAAAAGTTGGATTTAACAAAGAAGATAAGCAATTAATTTTAAATTGCAAATGGCGTTAGCGATTCCATTTGGCAATACACTACTGATAAGGACAACATAGCGTAAAAATAGAAAATTCGGTAAGATAAGGGAAACAACTGAAGGACCGACCACTTGTAGTAATTATCAATTCATACGAAAAAATGGTGACAAAGTGAAATGAATGCAAACTAACTTATATTATATAACCTAAGTATATGCAAAAGGCTTCGTTGTTTTACACATGGAAGAAATATATAATTAAATTTCTTTAGGAATGGCCATACATAAGTCGAGTAAACAAAGTCAAAGATGTGGAATGATTTTGGATAAACGATTAAATAAAAGTTCCATGTATGATTATATTGAATTGCACTTAGAAGTTGACTCCAATCCAAATGCCTCTCTAGTATGTTTTGGAAAATAGTAATATGAGTTTAGAAACAAATTCAGCCGATAGTATTAAAAAAATCAATATAGTGGAAGTGGAAAGTCACAACAAATAAGTGTAATATTAAGTAAGCATAGCATAACAACTTCACCGTTTTAAATGGGTTAGATGAACTATTATGAAATATAATTTTCCTTGTAGGGAAAAAACGATATAACGTTAACTATGAATGTTTTAGAAGAGACAGATACCGATCTTACTTGGGTAACAGTTCCTTTCTTCCCTCTTTTAGAAGCTAGTTGTTCGGCTTTAAGTGTTATTGAATTGTTGAATTGCTCCTCCTACGAATAAAAAGACCAAGCATTTGATAATCATGAAAGGCTTTACTGCTAAGATAACTTAATTTTATATGGAGCAAATTAAACCTCGATTATCTTCTGTTTTCCTTTTACATCCAACCGTGTCGGACTGGTTTGCCCATGCTTAGTCATTTTAATCTCTAAAGTTGAACTCCGTTAGTTAGGTTGTGGTACATATATTAAAAAAATTATTATCATAATCGTGTTATTAACCATACTTTTTTCCAACTGAATGCATATACATTGTGTACAAAGATAACCTGCAAAAGAATTGTGTTTGATTAGCACGATGCCTCACTCTTGATAACTCTACTACGGATCAAGAAGGTATCGGTGTTGTCCAGCTCATATTTGCTTGGGTTGAACTTGAACAACCTATCAGTGCTTGCCAATTTCTGAAATATACCTCCATTCTTCTCAAATCAATTCTCCTGCATAAAAGAACGTTTAAAATGTTTGCATTATTTAGAAGTAATTGATGCACAGTCAGTGTGTTTGTATAGAAGTTAAGGTGGCATCATACAGAAACAAAAGAAATAATTGAAGACCATGAACACAATTTTTATACAAATATTGCAGCAGTTAATGTTTTATGGTTTGTAATAGACACGGTTGTATCAAATGAAGTACAATTTAAATGTAGAAGATGGTGGATAAGTAAGTATTTGCAAATTACCAGTCTATAGATGCATAGAATTTCATTAACCTTTTGTGCAATTAATCCCTTAGCTTCTTTGTCAAATGATGTACAATGGTCAAATGTTGTAAAACAGTAGTCACGTAACAGGTTATAAATGTAAATTATGAAAAACAGGCAGGATTTGAAATTTTACCGATAACTAAAATTCAAGATCATGACCATCGTTACTCCTTCCAGATTTCATCTCTCCAGTCTTGTCAACAATACTTATTATGTGTTCCTGTAAATGTAATATTCAAACTCCATTACTAAGGCCAATGCTAACACATATTTATCCAACTTTACAGGAGTAACAGTTAATTTTAAAACATCTCAATGCAGAGGTATGTACTAAAAGTGGAAAATCATGCATGATTGGAACAACATAGGCTAGCTGCACTCAGTGCGGAGTATTTTTATTTATATCTTCAATTTTAGCACAAATTCATAATAATGAACTGCGTTCAGTTGATAGACTAAATCAGTCACATCAAGCTCCAACCTCAGCAGCACAGATTTTTCTTTGAAGTTAAGGGAAAGATTAGATGTTCATCTACCCTGAGCCGTAGGCCAAAAATATGAAGTACAAACGTGTTGCATCAATTTAAGCATCTAGTGGATGATAACAACAGCTTACAGTTCGCTCCGGTCAAGATATGCGCAACTTGGTTCTGTATTTTTTATTTTTTTACTTTTCCAATATAAATGGCTTATTCTCTTGACAGCCCAAATGGAAATAATTGTTAGCAAGCATTTGTCTATCATATACCAATATTTCACATATGATAGCCTGGTCAATGCTACTCAGACAATGTGTCGTACATGTATGTTTTGGAATTTTTAACTATCAATAAAACTGCAATTCAGCTTTAAAAAAGTAATGCTATTTGGAATTAACATTCAGTTTAGGTAATCCAATCAATTGTGTAGCATATTCACCGCTACTAAGTAGTTTCCTTTATAGTAAACATGCAACATTACACGTACAAAGTAATATTAAGTTAGGCAAAAGTAAACTTTATGAAGGTTTTTTTGAAACTGTATGAAGGTTTTATTCAATATTATCCGTGAGTAAAATAGTCGATGGCAGAAATGAAATTTAAACTGAACTGGAGAAGGTAGCATGCAAGCAAGATGCAGAAACTTACGCCACTTCCTTATTCCTACTATAAACAAAAAAAGGAATACTTACATAAAAACTAATAATGAGTCAACAAAATCACAAATATACACTTTTTCCACTCAATATTATGTTGTTGCTTTGAAATTTCAATACAGGATGGAACACCAATATAAAATTTAAAGCACTCAAGCAGTAGTTATAGTCGGACAATAGGGAAAACAAAGCACCTTTATTAGCTTAGCAGTTACTACCTAATGGCGTATAGAAAATGTTGCAAATCTATAGGAAGTAGTAAGAATAGTATTTCCTACTACTTCAGTCTATGAGCAAACAACTGAACACAAATGAAAAAGGCCATAAAACTCAAATGTGTGAAGTAGGACGATAACTTTAAGTACATTGCAATATGTTGTCAAATTTTGTGCATAATGCTCCATGCACAACTCTATTTTTATTTAAAATATGAAACCATTCTTTTATAATAAATTCTCTGCACATGTTTGAACTAAATTTTACATATTTTTTTTTTTTTCAAATATGAACTTATTCCAATACAGTTATGCAAAAACACCAGATTTGGGTTTTACAAAATCATGTAGCATGAAACAGAATACAAAAAAGAAAACAGAAAATAATGGAAGTAATGAACATAAGATCAAATAATATGTTTCGTATAGCAAGATGAAAGCAAATAATTCAGTGAAAAATAGTTAGAATTACAAATAATGCACTAAAAGCTCCAATATATATATATATATATATATATATATATATATATATATATATATATATATATATATCAAAAAAGAAAAGAAGTTTCTCTCATATAAGAGGATTGTTTTCTCCTATTGAAGAAAATTCATATAAATGGATATTTGACTAAGTGAATAAAAACTTTTAGAAAAGAGGATGTTCAGTAAAGGTCGTGTTAAAAAATCAACGGTTCGACAATAATACAGACCCAACTATAGCTATGACAGACAATGACAGGCAGAAAATTAAATTTGGACAATTCATCATCATTGTAACCAAAGCTTTTTTGTAGTTTAAAATGTAAAAAAAATAATGGTAAACAATAAAGCAAGAACTTGAAAGATGGAAGAAAAATAAGGTAACAACAATCTAGTTGGTTGACATTCATATTCAAAATCAGATAACAAATTATTTGCATCAATGGTGGTAGGGGTACAACATGCATGCAAAAAAGATGCATATGTAAACATAGCAGAGAACGAAAAAAAATGAATATAGATTTCTCATGTTTATCCCTGTCAAGGCAAATATAGTTGTATGTCAAATGACACTTAATTAAAGAGGATACTTGAAAAGAAGCACAACTTGATGATTAGTGGGAATTATATATAATATTAGTAAATGTTAGTTTATTATTAAGTTGTTAAGGTAGCTAACTTTTTTTTCTCTCATTCAGTTTCACAAAAAAGAAAAATAGAATGAAGGCTTGATTCATGTCTAATTAGTTTAATAATATATAAATTAGTTACCTATGCTGCAGCATTTGGCGAATATAGTGACTTTTTACATTAAAGTTAGGTTCCATGTGAAATATGTTGTTTCTTAGGAGTACCTAGCAGAGTGCCCCATGACATCTTTCTTTTTTCTTGAAACATAACTTGGTAATATTTTGCGTAACCTGGTACTTTTAAACTGTCATATTTGTACTCCATAAGGATGGTTACTTAAAATATTTCAGAGCAACCAGGAGATTTATAGACAATTATTTTCTATATAGTCTAAGGCTCTGCTAAAGCTTTATTTTTTAAATAAGTTTGGCATCTAATGATAGACAATGTCACTTACTGATAACTTGTATATTAAATAGTCTAAGTGTTTCGATCCCTCGTAACCACATAGTTATTATTTTCCAGTTGCAAAGACCTTGTCATTGTGTACTTGCCCTGTTTATCATATAATTTTATCACCAATTTGCAAACGGGGATCTTGTATTCAGACTTTTTACCCGTAGTTCGCATATAAAACACCAATTATTAAAATCAATTCAATTCAAAGATTAACATCTAAATTGTCCCGATTTTAATGATTTTACAGGTGTACCAGCTTTCTGAAGAAGAACTAAGGGGTATGTTGGATCCATATGAGAATGTGGTCTGCATGGAATGCCAACTTAGAGGAGATGGTAGTGTCATGCTCCTTTGTGACATGTGTGATTCATCTGCACATGCTTATTATGTAGGTCTTGGTAGAGAAGTACCCGATGACGATTGATATTGTGCGCTATGTAGGTCCGTGAACAATGGATTACCTTCTATTTCTCAAACTCAAACTAATACTGCAACTCCAAACCAAGAACCCGTTGGTCCTAATTTATTCCCTGATCAGTACTATTACAAATTCACCGTGGCTTTCTTCATTAGGAATTGATTTAATGCCTTGCCTAGAATTTAATGGCGATGATCAACTTGTTACAACTCTAAATTCAGGAAACGGTGCATCAACTATTTTAGGAAGGAGGCATATAAGACAACGGATACACATGATATTATCAAACGATAGGCAAAGGCAGAATGACCTATTAAGTTTCGAGCAGAGTCAACAGAGTTCCAGGTAGAACATTGACCTACTTTCTAGTTTGAGTTATAATTTTAGCCCCGTTAATTTTAATGAAGGAAGCAGTTTTAGGCACGCGGAGGGTACCAAGGAAGAAGTGCAACACATGGTAAACTCTTATATGAAGGATTTGAAATAGGACAGGCAATTGAGTATGTCCACTTAATAACTTTTCTATTCTCTATTACAATCCTCATTGAGATAAATCATTTTATATTTTCCTTGGTAATATACATAAAAAATTCTATATTTATTTGCTTACCTTGATTAAACTCTTATAAGTCCTGTAAGTAACTTTCTTGGTTTTTATTCTTTTTGTGTGAAAATTGAAATGCATAATATTATTGTTTCATGCCGTAGAAATTTTTAAAGTTTATGTTTAACTTAAGTATGTATTCAAATTTAAAATGGGAGTTGTGCACAAAATGAAGTCTATTTCATTTGACACATGGGACTCTATGATAGGATAGAACATATAATTCCATTGAAATGAAAGGTTGAATACCTTATAGAAAATATGTTTAGTTTTACTCTGTTTCTTATGTAAATAATTACAGTTACCTATGGTCTAGCTCATACATGCTTATTAACATCTTTGCACAGGTTTCTTTATATCTTTATATAACTTTATAAACATATTGGGTGTCATATGCTGAGTGATTTATTCTTGTAAGTTTAAAATATTCGTACGCATGTCATGACCAAATAGGTAGATTAATATTGTCTCAATCTTGTTGAGGTATATATGGAAATATGTATGGTTGTGCACCACACACATATACACCTTGGACATTCTTCAGGCGCTTATGTTGAAGGCATGGAACCCTGATTTCATATAATGTTGTAGTAAAATTAACGGCTCTATAAACTATGGCATAATTTTGATTAGTGTAGCTACATCCGGCCTGCACATTAAGAACTTTTAGGTGCAAGAAATCTTTTTTTATTTTATTTATTTATTTATATTTTTTGGCATGTTATTGCTAATTCAAACACTTACTCTTATAAAACCATTAAAGCATGTTTTATTTATTAAAATTAAGCTCTGTCATTGTCATTTCACTTGTTTTAAAAAATTAATCTAGATAGTAGCAATCTAACAGTAGAAAAAAACTAAAATTAACAATCTTACAGTATTGATAATAATATTCACAGAAAATAACTATAACCCTTGACTATAAAGGCAAATAAAATTCGGCAAAATAAAATTAGTTGCTAAGAAGAATAAGAACATGTGCTAACATCTGGAGAAGAGCACGCAAACCTGAAGACACCCCTTTGATGAATCGATTATGACCACACCCAATCTCGAAGGCGACGGTAGAAGTAATCGGCGACAACGGTGGGTAGAGCAGAGAAGGATGAAATCGGCTACTATGGTAATTTTTTAGGTTTGGAAAAAGGAAGGAATAGGAGATGCAAAGTTTTTTTTTGCTTTACCAAAATGAACGATGAAGCGGAGAGCAAAACTAGGAAAGGAAAGGCTAATTGCAGAAGTGGAGAAGGGGAGGAAGAGAGGACGGGAAAGGAGGTGGAAGGAGAGAGGAAGTGTGACAAAGGAAAAGACAAGAGCAGCGACGTTCCATTTTCCAAAAGAACAATGGGGCTTCTGTGACTTTAAAACCAAACTCACTAATAATAATATAATAGTTTAGATTTTTCCTCTTGTGCATGCATCAACCTAGAAGGCTTACATACATATACATTATTTATGCATATTCAAAATGTACTATTGCCTAACTTTTGTGGAAGGAATAAATTTTCAAATGACTTGGTATAATTGTTAAGACTTGTTTAGATGTGGATTAATGTTTACAGTATAATATGTGATTGAAATATCAATATAAGAAGTATATTTCTTATTTAAATGTGTTATTAGAAAATGTTAAATAATTTTTCTAAGAGACTAGCTTTTGTTTAATATTATATATTTTACTTCATATTATCTTAAGAATGTTATAACAAATCTTGGCTTGCAGACTGATCGTTAAACTTAGAGCTTGAGTTACAAGGGAATCCGTACATTTTAGGAACAGCTTGAGTGTTGATGGTAGCATAGTGGTATACTATAATGATAGGAGTTATCATTTCAACGTATTGGAGGTTGAGTTTCGTGTCTATGTCATATTCTTTTATTAGTGGTGGATGTGATATAGTGTGATCCTTGTGGTGTCATTTTGGAATATTATATGTAAAGTAAATTTTTTATTGTATATAAAGTCTTATTGTTTAAATCAATGAATTTTATATATTTCAATTTCTAAAATTTTGATTCTAAATAGTATATAGGACAAAGTCTATCTATTTTTTCTTAAAAAGTCATGTGTATTTCGTAACATTCAAAAAATTGTAAAATATATTCTGCAACATTTAAAAATAATTGTAAAATACATTTAAAAACAGTTGCAGTTATTGTTATTACAATGTTTTTTGCAACATCAAAAAAATGTTGTAAAAGATGCTGACCCTACTACAACTTAGCTTAATATTGCATTTGCAAAGACATTGCAAAACTCATATTACAAAGTTTTTTTGATGTTGTAATAGGATATATTTCTTATAGAACTAGTTGCAAGTGCACTTCACACGATCCATTAGGCACACTACACTTTTGGCTTTTAAAGACGCATACATTTAGTGTGTTGTGCTAGCTTCCCAATTCCCTCTTGAGATGCTAGCCCCTGTTGCACTACATATCCAATATCTTACTATTCATTATATTGTCTGCGCAACATATAATTGGACTTTGTGACGAGAGACAAAGCCATCATGATTTGGGTTTCGATCCTCGGATCAGTCTTATAGGATGAATTTTAGCATTGTAGTAGTCAGTACCTCGTATCATTTTCATTAAAAATTGAATTTTATCTTTTAGATACCTTCGCTACCCAGAACATCATTATACTCGAAATGATGTTATGTCCAAAGTAAATGGCATGTATATAAATTCAGTTATCACACAGTAGTGCATTCAAGCATTTCAATTCAAACACGACAATTCATTTATTCATGTTAGTATAATTGAGGTATAATTAAATTGCATCAATATGTATATCAGGGTGAAAATATATATCATAATTCTATACTTATATTTTCTCCAAATCCATCCAAACATCTGATTCATCCATTTGAAACTTGTATTTTAATCATACTTGGCAATACAAATAGATTTCACAAAATATTCTATGCCACGTATCATTTAATTTATTCAAATCTAAGCGAGCAAGTTTCCATTAACTTAACAACAGAAAATTTTGGGTAACTAGAGGATCGATATTTTGAATCAAATTCACATAAATTCTTTATTAACCCAGTTTACACTCATATTTAATATTTTATAAAATATACACATGTAATCTAAATTATTTACTTATATACTTGGTTTTTCCTTCCTCGAAATTTTACTATACGTTCTTTTAAATTTACCGAGTATTTTTCAATATCATTTAATATATGGTTCCAAAATCAAATACTTGTATTTATATAATATATGAATTTCGAATTCATTTATAAAGTATTTTCAATAATATCTTAGTAATTTCTAAAATTCTATATATAGAAAAGCTTGTATATTTAAACCATTTATCCATTACGATTTAAATTCAAATTCAAATTATTTATTAAATAAATATATATTCATTTTGTAAAAGCTCTTTTAATTCTTGTATCATAAAAATATCCCTCTCATTCAAGCAAAAGTTATTTTGAAATATTTAAATAGGATTTCATATTTTAATTAGAATTTAAATACAAAATATAATAATTCAAATTAAAAACATAAATTTAATTCCATAATTCTATACTTTTCAGATGGGTGAATAAGTTGTACTAAAATATTTTATGTGCCATAAAGATCCTAATGACGTGAATCGTATCCCAAACGGATCTCGTATGATGAAGATATAATCGATTCATGTTTATTGGTTAAAATGGAAATCTATATTATAAATTAATAAATCATAAACTTTGATTAGTCAATTTAAATTTCCAGTTGTTTTTAAAAACTTTTTCCTTTTTTTAAGTTTTAGCTCCCTTCTTGTGGCATTGAGAAAATGCATCCATGGCTCAGATGCATGCACAATTAGAAATAATGTATCCATGCACATTTTTGAAAACAATGCATGCATCTATTTTTTTGTTACTTTCTGCGTTAGCTAATTAGCGGCCATGGTTTTGCCACCTCTAGCAATCAACAACTGCACCAAACCCACCATTGCACGCTGCTATACAAAGCGATCTTACCGGTACCATGGATTTCACTCCTATCGCACTCATTCACGATACGGGCACGGACGTGCCATAATTATTTTATGTCATTTTCGAACTCCATGGGATCCGTCAATAAGGCGAATGCTAGTCACTTTGTTCGTACCACTTCCCTCTACATATTGCTTTTTTGTTGCATGTTCAAATTCATCTTAAATTTGAAGTTAAGGATGATTGATGTTTAGTAATAGAATGTGTGTGTTTTTTTATTTACTCCTATTGTATCATCTAGCCACTCCTATGTTGTTTAAGTTCTTAGTTATAGATTTCTTTGGTGGCGAAGAAAATGTTTTATGCATACAACTTAATCTTGTTTCCTGGTTTGGAACTTTGCTTTTGTTCATTATATTCATACAATATCATGCCCCCGGCTTTTGATTTACTTTTATTTCTTATCTTTATATTATAGATAGATCAAAGACGTGACACCACAATAAGGTTTTAAGTTAAAAAACTAAAGAACAAACTTACCGACTTCATTACATTACGGTAGAGGATGAAGATTTGTATTGTTTGAAGGTTTAATGATGATACATACATTTAAAGATTAAATAAAATTATTATAAAAGTGTACTCACTCTATAATCAAATGTTAGAGAACCACATATTATCAAAAAACTACTTGGTGATGTGAAGGGTGGTCTCTTAGTATTTATATAGGATTTATTTTATTAATTGCCCAATGTGGACTAATCTCAACACATCTTCGCACGTGTGGCATATCCAAACACATGGACATACATATCAGGTGACATGGAACACGTTTGACGGTTAAGCACACAAATTAAGCCCGCTCTGATGCCATATTAGAGAACCACATATGATCAAAAAAATAATTGGTGATGTGAAGGGTGGTCTCTTAGTATTTATATAGGTTCTATTTTATAAATTGCCGATATGGTCTTAATCCTAACATGCCCTCGCACATGTGGTGTATAATGAGCCAATACGTGGACATACATATTGCATGACGTGGAACAGATGTAGCTATTAGGTGCATATAAATTAAACACGCTCTGATGTCATTTTAGAGAACCACATATTATTACATATCTAGTTGGCAATGTGAAGGGTAATCACTTAGTATATATAGGATTTAATTTATAAATTTCCTGATGTGAGACTAATCTCAACATCAGAAGGAAGATCTAAAGATAATACATGTACTAACATTCGAATAAAGATATGAAGGCAAGATATGTTTACAATGTAAGCTCTTAAGAAACAAAATATTCACTAAAATGATGTTATACTAAGAAACAGGTTGTTGAATATTTATACTCGCTTTAATTTACTTGAGGAAGAAATAGCTAATGATGATGCAAATGGAGTTTTTCTTGTTTGCTGAAGGATGTAAACTTCGATCCTCTATTTGGTGAAGATAAGCAATGAAAATGAATACAATCTTTTTTCTGGCTTTAGTGACCGAGTGTGAGGAAGGTACTGGGAATGCATGTGTGTATAGTTGGGGTTAGATTACTTAGGGTTTAAGGTTTTGGGTAAAGTTAAAATAAATTATGTTTTGGATAAGTATAAAATTTGATATTTGAATGAAATTTTTTGATTTTTGATTTTCTATTAAATTATTTCGAATGCTTAACCAGTTTAATATCTGATCGTTATTTCATCTCCGATTAAAATTTCACTCAAGGTGTTCTAATCCAAATTTTATTTTATTTATTCAACAGTTTTTTCTTTATTAAAAGATTATTTTATAGATTTCAATAATTATAAAATAACTGATTTATTTTTAAATAATTCCAGAATGACACAAATTAATTTATTTTACCAAAATAGTTTCCTGAACAATTTTTGGATTTAAAAATGTAATACGTTTTCAAATTTGAACTTTAAATTATTATTCAATCAACTCTAAAATTGCTTTTTAATGAATTAAATTCAATAAAAATTCTTAAAATTATTTCCTAACCTCTTTTATTATTCATTTCAACTTCATATCAATTAATAAAAAAATTCGAGATTTAAATTTGACTTTTTTTCAAATTTATAATCTTAATAATTTATTTACAAATCCAAACTAAATATTATTATAGTAGTTGAGGTAACAGGATGTTATAGACTCCCCTCCTATCAAGAATTGCTTCCTCGCAATTTATCGGAGAGTACTATAACTTATTTTATATAGTGTTAGTTATATACATCTATGCATAAGAAATTAATCAGACATTCATGAGTCGATTAAAATTTTAAACACTATACCTAATGAGTCAAAACTATTTGGTTTGTATTCGTGGTATTGACTCTTTGGTCTTGTATCGAAAATTTCTAAGGTCATTCAACCTTTAAACTTTATTATACCATAGGAACATTCTTATTTCTCTACTTTTGTCTTTTTACAACTCAGTCCAATTGATCTTTTATACCATGAGGGATTTGATTGAATATTTCTCTTTACCTCTTTATACCTAGATTGATCAATGATGCTCATTGAAAATCTTTTTGGGTACACTAGGGATGTATAGCTATCCTTTTTGTATAGCTCTACATCCAATCGAGCTTTCTTAGTCGCATTTCAACATTCAAATTTGGTTTATTGAAACTGGGTAATCGTTCTAATCGAGCTCGTCTAGTCGAATATTTATAGTTAACTAAATTCTTTATTCTTTAAAATTATAGTAAAATAAGAATTTGAAGGTGTTTTACTTTTACTCAAAAGTCTTCAACTTAATTCTTGGACTGATATTTGATATTTAAGTTTGTTTGAGTCCTTACTATATGATCGAATTACTGAAAAGTAATCATTTTCTTATCATACAGTAACTGAGATTGATAAAATTCCAAATAGTCAACTCTAAAAATAACATATTTTACTCAGAATATTGTTATGTTAAATATTTCATTTTAGTGTTTAGAAATCCCTATAGATAGCGGCGCAACGATCAGAGTTCATAACTATAACAACCCGAAAATTTATCACTTTGCGAAATAATATTTATTTTAAAAATATTCAAATATAAGGTTTTATTAAAAAAATTATATTATTTTGAACAACGATTAATAATTGTAATCTTATTTTGATTAAGTAATTATGAAAATATACTCTTTGGAAAAATATCGATAAAGTGGCCGAAAATTATTTTATTGATAAACAACTTTTTAACATCAGAAGTCACGTGTAGGTTTGGATACATACACTTAATTATCTAGATAAGTAAGAATATGTAATAAAATTATTTATTTTATTTTTGAAAATAAAATGTCTTTATGACATCATCAATGATGTCATCATTTCAACTAATCGATTTTTGAATTTAAACTGAGTGTAACTGATTTAGTAATTATTTTAAAATCAAATGAGGCCCTTTTACTTATTAATTAATAATAAAAATGTCATTTTTACATTTATTTTACACACACACACACACACACACATACATACATACATACATATATATATATATATATATATATATATATTAACTGAGATATAAAAATATGACCAAAAATCGATTCCTGATTCTTAATGGTTTTACCAAAGGAAGTTGCTCAACGTTATATGTCATATCTGACATACATACACATATATACACATCCATGTACACATACATAAAACTTAGAATTAACATTTACATTTACTAATTACTAATGGTAAATAAAATAAATATCATGATATTATAAAAAAAGGAATGATGGCATATCTCCACCTTAGTCCACATTCTCATCCAAATGCATTCTTTAAGAGCTAAGGATAAAGGCATGAAGTGATGGAGGTGATGGCAAGGGGATGGGCTGTCCACATGGAGGGGGGAGTGGTGGTGGTGAGGTGGAAAGATGATGTGATGTTTGGAGGAAATATCATGATATTTAGATTCAAACTTTTGCCTATAAATATAGGGTATACCTCTTCACTTACATTCACATGTCCTTCTCTAATTTCTTAAGTTTTTTCATATTCTTCCTCTTCTACATTAATGGCTTCCATAGCCTCTTAGAAAAATTCAAACAGGGCACTGAAGTTCTGTCAAAATAAGTCATAAAATATATATAGGTATATTATTCTGAGTTCAAGATCGAGTTAGCGATCTTCTCCTTCTTTTCCTACCAAGGCCATGCATATCCAAGCATCCCTTTACCAAGACAAGCCCAAGGTCGATCCCCTATAGGAGTCTTAGTGCAAGATTCATAAGCTCCGGTTCCAGTATAACGGAGCTATAGTCAATTGAAAGTTAGATCATATGGATATCAAGTGATAAAATCTACTTAATTTTATTGTAAATTTATGATGATATGATATGTTTGCTATGTTTGTTTTCCATGGTTGATCATCATGCCTGGATGTGATTATATGTTTGCTTAGTCGTGGAAATAATTCACGTTAAATACACGTCGAATTTACACAAAGTAAATCACTTTCCTTTATGAATTATAAAAGTGTTATGGAATAGTTAAAATGATTTAAAATTGTTTATTAATGTTTTATACAAATTTAAATTCAATTCAGAGAAGTTTTGACAGGATATGAAATTAGAGTACAAAATAGGCACGTCGCGTGACGGTAGTTTAAAATTTCGTGCGATAAAAGTTAAATCAATGTGTAGAGTGGAATATAGTTCGGGATGATTCGAGATATGAATTTTCCAAATTCTTATAACCATGGTTTCCAAACAATAAGGAAATATCTAGATTTTATTAAGTAAAATTTAAGATGTGCTTAAACTAAATTTTCAAAAACGTCGTGCTTTGTAACTTCAAAAACCAAAATGGCAAAATCTTTAAAATGGATATTTTTAAATTTTAATAATATGAAATAAATTCCATGAATATGTTAAAATGTTTTAAAAGGGATTTGAGTTTAAAAATGGACATATGTGGAATGAAGTTAATGTTTTGATCAAAGAAGCTTTTAAAAACATTACTCGCAGCACTTTTTGCGGCATTTTTCGGTAACTTGTGAAATTAAGATTTAAACTTAAGATTTTTTTGCAAATATTTTTCAAAATAAATCAATAATTTTAAAGAGTTAGAGTTAATCAAATAACTTTACTGCCTTATGGGTGACATAGATATAGTCTCTAGACCCGAGCTTGGATAACTAGTGTTTGCATTTTGCTCTCGTTAACCGGAAAGGCCCGAAGGAGGGAGTAAATTTGACTTGCTAGGACCACATTTTCCTAAAATAAAAAGAGATTAGGAGATTTCCAAAAGGTAAACAAGAGTTTAAATAATAAGATTTTAGAGACATATGAAACATATTAATTAAACTCTATATTAAATTCCTAAGGAGGGACTCGTACTATTTGCATGAATTTAAAAGGTGGTTTCACCATTATTCAATAAATGGTACAAGTTGAACATGGAAATTAGTATTGAATATAATTAATATAATTCCTATGGATCCTATTTACACAATACTAATTGGTTTTGAATTTACCATCGTAGATAACATGGTTTTAACCCATTTAAAAGATATGTTTTGAAAATATGAAACCTCTGTTAAAAATGTATTTAATTACGGAAACATTTCTCGATGTGATTAATAAGAAATGGTTTGGTGTTTCCAAAGTCAAAAAAGGGTTTAATTAACCAAAGGATTTGATAAAAGTGGTTTAATTATCCCTTATATACTGAAATAGAATATGATTTAAAGATGAATATCTCTAAAGAGGTATTTTACTTGGATAAAAGATAGTGATTAATTGAATAATAATCACTATATACTTGACATCTTTTATCGATAATTGGTTCGAAGGAACCGAGGTCGAATTTGGATAATTTCCACCCGAAAACCACTTCGAACTAATATACGCTCAAAAGTGACAATATTTAAGATAGTGATTTTTAAAGGCGGAGATCTTCATGATGGAGGGCCGCTTGCCACTAGCCCCGCGATTCCATATTATACGTATACGGTTGCAGTAGTGCTTCAATTTAAAAATCTTCGATGTAAGGACTTCCCACTACTAATCCTAAGGATTATTCCCGATAGGATGCAGTAGGAGAGTACTTTCGATTTGTCATGTGCCTAGACAAATTGTATGGACGAGTATTTGACATTGCATTTCTAAGACGATGTACATTGATTTTTACAAACATACATATGTTTGGTGGTGTAGGAGGTAACCCCTCTTACACATAACACCCTTCTTTGAGACGTACGAGCACAGAGGCTATAATTTTATGGAAATTAATAGTGTGTTGTTAGAAATGGAAATGTGGCATTTAAAGTGGTTTTCTATGAAAGGTAAAACATTACCTTAAGCATTGCACATCAAGAATAATAAAAACAAGGTTGATGAAGCAGGGCTAGGTGGGTCGCTCCCATTAGGATATAGTCATCACCTTTCTAGATTACCCTCTATATTTTGGGTATGTTATGTATGCTTTGGGATCCCGGTAAAGGTCGGGAGTGAACGGGAATGACGTATTCAGTACCATATATGGTAATGGTAGGTCGCTTCTGTATTGGTAGGGGTTGGAGCCTTGGAACATTCTTCTAGTGATGTACTGTCGAAGGTAGTCCCTTACTTTATCATTATATTGAATCCATTCTCTAACACGAGCCTTTATGGTTTTAGTTGTAAACCTATTATTCCGAAATTTAATAAATATAACAATTTTGACTATAATTAATAACTATTTGAAAAAGTTTTCAATGAATGTCATTAAAAATTGTATCCTTTATTTTAAGTAGCAAATGTTTTGGTTACCATAGGTAAAAACCCATCTGTGTTTTTATAAAGCATGATCTTATGAGGTACATTTTTTTCAAAAGTATATATTCTTTCGAATTTCTCACACTAGTCCCATGATCGACTTGGAGTACGATTTCTTTTCCCCTTAAACTCTAAGTGCCCTATTTTTCTAGACAACCAAGTAGTTAGGTAGCTTGGAGCATTTTAGGAGGAGCATGAAGCATGAATCATGAATCTGGATCATCCTATGTAGAAAGTTATATATTCCCGTTGTATTATGCATATGCCAGCATGATAGACAGTTATAACAATCCCTGGCTGGGTTAGTACTTGCTATGACTCTCATACCTCATTTTAAGAGTGATTGTGTATACTATCTACATGTATGATTGCAAATTGTTAAATGCGATGTAAGAATCTATTTTGTTCCTTCTTCTATCTTTATTTTCTTTTACCCTTGATTATCCGCCTCTCCGACACTCGAATTTGAGACACATGAATACCGAGGATGTATTTGTGCCAATTTTCAAGGGTCGAAAAGGCGGGTCATCACAGTTAGTATCAGAGCATATGTTGAGCGAACATCTAAGCCTTAATGGGGTCAACTTATTAGAAATAGGGTTAGTAATGCCCTAGAATTAGTTTTGTCGGTGAGAGCGTGTATTTAAATATTTTGTCCAAATAAGTATATTCGACTTTTATACCCATTCCCTAAGATAGTCTCGTTTAAATTCTAAATTGTCTCTTTACTCTATGCAGATGGTAAGAAATGAGTAACCAAAGAGGGCAAAGAAGGGGTGGTAGCAGCACAACGGTCGCCAATGGTTGTACTCCATATGCTGTGGAAATTGAAGAAATAATAGTTTTCGTGCAACCTCAAGTTAACATTGCCACTCTTTACAAACATTATACTACCCTAGGAAGAAAGCCTTTAAAGGGCATAGATTCTATTACGGAAGTCCAAGCTCAGCTTCGATTCTATGAAAAATTCTTTAAATGGTTAGGCATCAATAATAATCGAAAGAGGTTCTTGGCCTCCTGGTAATTGAAGGATGGCGCTCTAGCTTGGTGGGTTCCATTACTCTTAATGAATTTAAGGATAATTTCTCTTGAGCAAGGTTTAAAGAATTTTTTGAAGAACAGTACATGCACACCGCTAGGAAATCCCGCCTCTATAGAAGCTTCATGGATCTGAAACAAGTAGAGATGTATGTGAAGAATATTTGCACAAATTCAATGAATTATCTCGCTTTGGGCCTGAGCTGTTGACACGCCTCTAACGAAAAATGAGATGTTCATTTCTGGGATAAACGAGTAGTATCAAGATAGATGACTGCTCATGTAAGGGGAAACTTTGTGGATTTGGAAGATATGGGTTCCCTTGAGAAGCTTTGGACATGAAGAATCCGGTCGCAACCCAAAACAACAAGAACAAGAGGAATTTTAGTAACAGTGGAAAGAATCTATGGCAAGGAAACCCTAAAGGAGGACTTGGGAGAACCGTTTTAAAGATGTTGAATGTTTTAACTATGGAAGGAAATGCCATTATTCCAAGTACTGATCCCAAGGTTCAAAGGCAGCAGCAAGGAACCGTCTCTTCTACTGTTCATAATAGTCTCTAGCATAACTGCCATCAACCTAGACACTGGAAAAATAAATGCCTGTTAATGAAAAAAGGAGAGCAGGTTAAGGTGTATGCTATCAAAGATGAGCCCTCAACCATTACTAATGTAAAGGGCAAGGGGATTCTAGAATGTAATATTTATGTGAATGATTTAGTTAAAGTATTATTTGATACTAGGATTTCCCATAGTTTTATTGTTAAAGGATTGGTTGATAGATTTATACTGATCACAATAATATTAGATACCCTTAATTGTGTATCTAGTCCCATAGGTGGTACAACTACTCTTTGAATGATTTGTAAAAACGTCTGTGTTACCTACCTTTCCCATAATTTTTCATTCGACCTATTTGTCGTTGACTTTATTGGATTTGAAGTTTTACTCGGTAAGGACTGATTATCTAAGAATAAAGCCATCTTGATTATGTTAAGTGGACAGTACTGGCGGAAACAAAGTTAGGAAAGATTATTGAAATATTGTGTAAAGAACCTTGTCCGATAAGGAATAGTTTCATGTATGTGCTAGATTCATTCCAAAAATGTTTAAAGGCAAAACTGATTGATAAGAAGATTCAGGATGTTTTTAAAGAGGTAAAAAGTTTGCCCCCACATCGGGAAGTTGAGTTTCGTTTGACTTGATTTCTGATGCAAGACCTGTTATACACCCCATTTGAAAGATGGCTCCTAAAGAAAAGATTGAGTTGGCAAATTGAACTGATGAGTCGTTAAAGAAAGGATAAATGTGACGACCCATCTCTTCGAATCTCAGAAATCGACACTAATACATCCACGTTAATCACGTGTCGTAAGTCCAAGTGCCGGGGAGGCGGATCAACAGGGATGTAAAAGAAAAATAAAGATAGAAGGCAACACAATAATAGAATCTCACATCACATTCAATATTTTAATTATACATTAAGGATCACTCCAAGTGATCTACCAATGTGAAATACTAATCCAGTTGGGATAGTTATAACTGCCTATCCGTACACATGATGGTAAATACTTTAACACATAACACAACAGAATATAGGTAGGTATCTACACAGGGTACTTCAGCTTCATAGCTCAAAAAAGACTTCTCCAAAATGCACCCCCAACATGCTCCAAAATGCTCATAAAGTATTCTCATTACACGGCTGCCTGAAATAGGGCACCTAGAGTTTAAAAGGAAAAACAAACTTCGGGTCGGTCATGGAACTGGTGTGAGAACTCGAAGTACGATGTTTTGAAAATAAAAGGGTATCTCATAAGATCACGCCACACATAAACACAGAATGGGACCTTATGATAACCAAACTCTCTATTACGTAAAATTAAGGGATATTATTTTTATTGACATTTATGAAAAACATTTTCAAATAAACTTATTAATCTTAGCCGAAATTATTACATTGATTAAATTCCAGCATACTAGCCACAAAGTGGCTTCTACAATCAAACTCTTAAAGGCACTTATTGGAGAGTGGATTTCCATACAAATGACTAGGTGAAGGGACTACCTTTAGATGGGTACACCTCTAGATGGATGTCCCGAGTACTAACACTGAGGATCCTCTTCCAACACAAGACCGACCTATCTCTATAACTAGATAGTATCGAATATATCATCCTCCGGTTATTACCGACCTTTATCCGAACGTCTCTTTGCATACTTTCCATAATGATTGGATACCCGAACGTCATAGCGGGTAAAAATCTATCTAAAAAGGGATGATCATACCCTAATGGTTGCAAACCACGTAGTCTTGCCGCATCTAACCCTATTTCGGTCATTTCTTGGTTGATGAGGCTTAAGGTAGTGAATCCCTTTATCACATAGTACATGTTCTTTTACTTTGAATGTCATATTATCATTCCACATTCACACGACTAATTTCTACAAACACATAACTTACTAAGCTTGTATGTCCAGGGAAAGGGTGTTAAGCCAAGAGAAGGTGTCTTTTCCGCCACCGACTGATATGCATTATATATAGAGATCACTCAATGTGATTTAGAATGCAAAGTCAAACATTCTTCCATACAAGTTAGTTCTGGGACAGAACCAAATCGATGGTACTTTCCTACCACATCCTGTTTTGAGAATCAACCCTAGGATAAGCAACGAATAGTCCTTACATTGGATGTTTCATAACGAAGAAACCTATGTATATTGGGAGTTTATCCCCAAATGATCAAAAAGCAGTTCTTCACTATGAAAAACTTAATATCAATGTCTTCAATACACTTTACTTCAAAACGTAAATTGGTTCCAATTTGTTTTCGGATAGGAATCATCCAAATCCGTCCCTGGTTCCTTCGAAATCCAATCATCGATAAAAAAAACAATGTAATTGGATGATTGTTTTTCGATTCAATCATTACTCTTTATCAAAAATATCTTCAAGAGATGTATATCTTTAAAATCTTCTTCTTTGAATACAGAATCATTTAAACCTCTCTTTTGAATATTTCTCAAATCATTTATAAAGTGTCTTTTGAGAAAATAGCATTATATAAATCACTCTACTTTTATTCACTATCAACTTCCATATTCAACAAGTGCTATGGGCAGAATAACGATGAGATCACCTTTTAAATTCCACAAAGAGGACGAGTTCCATATTTGGATTTTAATAATGAGTATAATAAAGTTATTTCTATAAAATCAAAGTTGAGTATCCGAACTTTTCCTTCGATCTGTTCCACCTCTTGACCAAAAGATAAAACTGAGGTCAGGTAAGTCCAGGGCATTGGCTGCTCCATCCCTAACCTTAGTTACACACCTTGTTTTCACTTTTAAATCTCATAGGCGGGACAAATGTACTAGTCGTTTCCGCATACTCATTTTTCATTTTTAAATCACTTAATTATTTGTTTAACCATCTTTGAAATAATTTTGAATTGTTCAAATATCTTTTAGAATAATTTATTATTTATATGAAAACATATACAAAGGGTTTGGGAAAGATTGTTAAGCTTCAACCATTATTTCAAAAGTTTTAGAAAAGCGTTGCGAAAAGGTGTTGCAAAACGTGTTACAAAAGTGCTTCAAAAGCTATATTCTTCAAAACGACTTTTATATCATTTAAAAAACCATCTTCTCAACTTAAATCACTTTTAAAACATTTTGAAAGATTTTTAGAATTTATTTCATATTTTTAAAGCATTTAAAATATCAGTTTAAAACTTTGGCCACTTTGCTATAAAAAGTGATTTTTATGAAAAATTGTTTTGAACATACTTTAAAATCTACTAAATGAAATATTGATTTTATTTCTTTTTTGAAATATATGGATATAATAGTTCGTAAAATTATTATCTTGAAGAATTCTGAGTTAAATTCCACTTAGCATACTTATTTAAACTTTTTGGTGCGAAATCGCGAACTGCCTTTGCGTGATGCGCCTAATTTTGACGTATTTCATGTTTTTCATTCAAACTTTGCTAAAACAAGTTTATATGTTTAAAAAAAATTCTAAACCATTTTTAATCATTTTAAATGGTATTAAATGATTCCATATTACTTTTCATTTTATTTCTGAGTGTTTTCCATGTGAACTAATGTTTGGTACATCGTGACTTATTTCAATATTTTAATGCAATACACAACATATGGAAATCAATATCATAACCAAATATCCAAAAAAAAATATCACAAAAATAAAACTAATTATATACATATAAATTAAGAGTTCTCACCTTAGTTGCAAATGAACTAACTTTAACACATTCATACTTGCTAACGACTGTCGGATGCTCACAAACGCTCACTTTAAAGTCTGCGAAGTGGCTTGGCTTGCTCGTGGAAGGCTACGGGGCTCGACCGTACTTGTTATGGGTGGAGGAGCTCGGGTTTGGTGGTGGTGGGTGTGGCCCATGAATTGAAAAGGAGGGGAGAGGAAGTTTGAGTGGGTTTTGGTCGAGTTTTGATGATTATTTCTCTTTGTTTTATTTTTGAGAATATTTTGGCATTATTTAATTATGGAAAGAATCCATTAGACAGTGGAATAAAATCTTGGAAAATGATGAAGAAACATGTGAGGAACAAGAGAAAGTGGATGTGTATTTATAGAAAAAAAACATTAGATTAAAATATTATATTTGAAAAGACCAAAATACTCTTTTCTTATTTTTGAAGTAATCTTACTTTTCAACACTTAACGTCATGTTTCACATCAAAACTTTAAGTCACTTTTACCTAAAAATTAAGTAAAGAGTATAATGATTTTGTTTACTTTTGAAATGACATGTTTTGTCTTTATTAGTTTACTTTTCCTAATTATATTCTAGAATTTCCTAATTATGTTTAAAAAAAATTAAACCTAATTAGCAACTTAATTAATACTTACTACATTAATATAAGTGTACATGAATATTAAACAAAGATGCAATAATGTTGCGATTACTTTATATCGACAAAACGTTTATTTTTGACAAAATGTTCTATGGTCATATTTTGATGGTTTATTTAAAATATTTATTTATGTAAACCAAATTTAAAAATAAATTTGTACAGTGTTATTTAAAAATATAAATACTAATAAATAAATTAAAATAATTTAATAAACCATTTAAATTTAGTTTTCTTAAATCAGGATTTTTCACTTTTGTCGATATAAGCAAATGCTACTATTTTTACGTATTTTTCTATTTCTAAATCCTATCTAATATTGTTTAAAACATAAAAACTTTTATATTTTTTGTTTAAAATCACTTTAAAATGTTATATGTTGAAGTGGTTAAATTTTGGGTCGTTACATTCTCCCCTACTTAAAAGAAATTTCTTCCTCGGTACTAGATAAAAAGAAAGTAGCTAAAAAGGAAGTATATATTCAATAAGATGGAATATATACAATAAGTGACTACACCACAGGTGATGAGTACACTAAATCGATAAATAAAATCTATACACCAATCCTAAATACGACATATGCTTTCTTTATCCTTTCCTCTATTTCCCATGTGCAATCCTCTGCATCTCCACTCTATTAAACTTTTACCAAACGTACAACCTTCCTCCTTAATCATTTCTCATCTTGATTCACGATTCGAATGGGCTTTCTAATAATTACTAAGTTGGGTTCTATCTTCATGTCTTCTTGAGCAGCCGTTTCTATTATTTGTTCTAGATCATATACATGCTTCCGTAAATGAGTTACGTCAAAAACATTGTGTATACTAGACAATCTTTCAGGAAATTGTACTCAATAAGCTAATGGGCCAATTCTTTCGAGGATGGAAAAAGGTCCAATATATCGAGGTACTAACTTCCCTACTTTTCCAAATCTTACTACTCCTCTCATTGGAGAGACTTTCAAAAAGACTGAATCTCCAACTGAGAATTTAAGATTTCTACGCCTTCGATCTGCATAACTCTTCTGTCTACTTTGGGCTTCTATTATCTTCTTTCTAATCATATCAACATTTTCGGAAGCTTCTCATATCATATCTGTGCTAAGTACTAACCGATCTTTGGTTTCTATCCAACAAGCCGACGATTTACATGGACGGCCATACAAAGATTCATATGGTGCCCTATCGATACTAACTTGATAGTTGTTGTTGTATAAGAATTCTACTAAATGCAAATGATTTTTCCACGAGCCTCCAAAGTCTAGAATACATGCTCTTAAAAGATATTCCAAAATGTAGTTGACACTTTCCATATATCCATCAGTTGGGGGATGATATGTTGTGCTTATACTTAGCTTCGTTCCCAAAGCAGTCTGTAATGCTTCCCAAAACTGACTAGTAAAGATTGGATCTCGATCACTTACTATAATACTTGAAACTCCATGCAATCGGACAATCTCCTTCATATAAATCTCTGCTAGGCTTGCAGTAGTTCTTGTTGGCTTTACTAGAATAAAGTATGCACTCTTGGTTAATCAATCTACGATAACCCAAATGCCTTTATTTCCTTTCCTTGTTCTAGGTAAGCCATCAATGAAATCAATGGATATTGGATTCCACTTCCAAGCTGGAATCACCAAAGGTTGAAGTAATCCCGTGGTCTTTTGCTGGTCACTCTTGATTTTTTGGTAATTTTCACAATGGCTGACATAGATAGATTTGTCCCTCTTTATGCTTCTCTACCAAAATGTTCGTTTCATGTCCTTATACATCTTACGAATTCACGGATGAATGCTAAGTTTGGCTATGTGGCATTCAACTAGTACTTTTTTCTTAAGATTTCCAACATCTGGAAGTTCCACAAATTCTTCCATTTAACTTCAATACTCCATGGTTATCTATTTTAAAGCTTGAATTCCTTCATTTGTGTACATCTTTAATAATCTCCATTAGGAACTGATCTACTTTTTTCTTGCTAGCTATTTTCTCCCAAAGATTTGGAGTTACTACAATATAAGAAATAACAGCTAGCTTTCTACTCAATGCATCAACTACCATGTAGGCTTTCTCGGGTGTATATAGAGTATCTAGATCATATGATGCGAGAAATTATAGCCAGCATTGTGGTTTCATTTTTAAGTCCTTCTGGATGGAAAGGTACTTCAAAGATTTATGGTATGTGAAGAGTTCTAATTTTTCACCTATTTTAAAGATGGAATATTATTTACAAAGGTTAATTCAAAATTGTATTTAAATAACTATGAAGAATTCTTAGCCAGCAAATAATGCCTCCATATTTTTAAAGCGAACACAACGGCTAATAATTCTAAGTGGTGAGTTGCGTAATTCTTCTCATGTGTCTTCAGCTGTCTACTTGCGTAAGAAATCACCTTCTCATCTTTCATTAAAACTGTACCAACTCCTTTCCCACATGCATCTATATAAATGGTCAATCCACTATTTTCATTTATAATTGCTAAAACTGGAGCGGTTGTCAACCTCTTCTTAAATTCTTGAATGCTTCTTCTCATTTAGAAATACAGATAAATTTAGCATCCTTCACTGTCAACTTCGTTAGGTGATAGGCAATCTTAGAGAAGTCTTAAATGAATCTTTTGTAATATCTTGTCAAACCTAAGAAGCTATGAATCTTTTTAGGAGTTTGTGGCTGCTTCCAATCATGAATAGTTGTAATCTTCCCTGAATCTACTAAAATTCCATCCCAAGATATTATATGTCCAAGGAATCTTACCTCCTTCTCTCGAAAATGGCACTTTGAGAATTTGGCTTTAAGCACATTATTCCTCAAATCTCCAACATGCTTTCCGTGTTCTTCTTCTATCTTTGAGTAGATAAGGATATCATTAATAAAGACTAATTTGTTTAGCACATTTCTAAACACTCTATTCATAAGATCAACAAAATAAGCGGGTGCATTTGTCAGCCCAAAAGGCATAACCAACTACTCATAGAAAGTATTCGACCCTTTGAATGCAGTTAGATGGATGCAATCTTCTGCGATCCTTAAATGAAGGAATCTTGTAGCTAGGTCCATTTTAGAGAAAACTCGAACTCCGTGTAATTGATCAAACAAGCCATCTATTCGGGGTAGAGGATACTTGTTCTTGATTGTTTGCTTGTTCAGATCTCGATAGTCTACGCACAATCTCAAAGATCCATCAGACTTAGCTACAAAAACTACTGTTGGTCCCAAACTTGAACGGCGGGGCCTTACCAATCCTTTCATTAATAGCTCTTGGGTTTGGTTATTCAACTCACCCCTTTCTTTTATAGACACCTTCTATCTCGTTGTTTAATTGGTATTGCACTAGGAACTAAATCGATACGTAATTTGATTTCTCGATATGGGGGAAAAACTGGAAATTCTTTAACAACGGGTATTATTTCTAATCATGTCGGGGATGTGTCTAAAGCATAGAGAAAAGTATCCCTTCTTGGACTAGGATCTTCATGAGATATTTCTATGATTTTCCCAAAGATGGTCCATAAAGATATCGTTCTTTTTTCACAATTGAACACAGCTTTATACTTAGCCAACAAATCCATACCAAGTAAAATTTCGAATCCAATAAAATCTATGATGAAAAGATCAAAAGTAAAGTGATGGGGAGGATAGGAAATTGGCACTTTTTCACAGTGCATATAAAGATTTGTGAAACCTCTTATAGGATTTGTCATGCGGATAGGGTCGTCAACAATTTTAGGTTTAAGTTCTAATTCTTTTATGGTTTCTTTAGAAATAAAACAATGAGAAACTCATGTATCAAATAATACTCTAACTAAAATATCTTTGATAAAAATATTACCTCCAACACTCCTTTGCCCTTCACATCTTGGGAGGTTGAAGGCTCATCCTTGAAAGCATACACTTTAGCTTCTTCTCCTTTCTTCATTAGGGGACAATCCATTATCATGTGCCTCGGTTGATGACAATTATAGCAATTTCTTAATGCTGGCCCTTGTTTTTTACAATGAGTTGATAAGTGGCCCTTCTCTTGGAAATTGCAATATGTGATATCCTTAAAGGGGTCATCCTGAGATACTCCTTTGGGTTTTTCCTGCCATGGCTTCTTGCCATTGAACTTCCCCTTCCTCCAGTTATTGTTGTTGCTTTCTTGTACTACGGGTGGATCTACCTTTTTCAAAGCTTTATATCTGTATCCCATGTCTACTAAGTCTACAAAGAGTACTTTCATATGCCCAGTCATTTCTCCATCGTATTGCTTCTTCATTCCCAAGATAAAATTTTAACTCTTCTTGAGGGGCGTATCTATCAATCCAGCCCAAAATGAGATAATTCATTAAACTTGTTAGCATACTCCTCAAATGACATCTCCTCCTCCTACTCAAAATCCATAAAATTTCGGTAAAGACGAGATTTCCTTGCTTCCGGCATGTACTGCTCCTTAGGAACCTCTTAGAATCGTTCCCATAAGAAATTATCTTTTGACTCATTCTGAGTAATAGATTCCCACCAAACTAGAGCTCCATGTTGTCATTGCCAAGAAGTAAAGAACCTCTTCTGCTCATCTCCAATATTCAGTCCTTTGAAAATTCTTCCACAAAAGTAGATCCAAGCTTGTACTTCAATGATGGTTTATGTTTCTTTAAAAGTTTTACCACTAAGGCTGATATAGTTCTTGCATAAAATTGCAAAGTGGACTTAGGGCTTTACAGGAACTATTACTTCGTCGACTACTATTGCTGTGGGAGTTCGACCATTTGTGGTATTACTTCCTCCCCTAGCTCGTCCTCTTCTTCCACTTATTTCCTACCATCTATAGGTAGTAAGAAGAATATTTAGGATATATAGACGAGATATCATGGGGAATGTTATAAATTTTGGATATATTAATTCAAGTTAAAGTTTTAATTATGCTCAGACTAAACACATTCTAGGTTATTGCTAACACTATATCTAATGAGTCATACCCCAATAAAGTCAAGGTTCTCGCTTAACCTTCAGCTCTGATACCAAATGTGACCACCCATCTCCATGGCACTTAGAAATCGATACTAATACATCCACGATATTCACGTGTCGTAAGTCCAAATGCCGTGGAGGCGAATTATCAGGGGTGTAAAAGAGAAATAAAGATATAAGACAACGCAATAATAGAATCTCACATTGCATCCAATATTCTAATTATACATAAAGGATCACTCTATGTGATCCACCAGAGTCAAATACTAATTCAGCTAGGATAGTTATAACTCCCTATCCCTACACATGTGGAAAATACTATAACACATTACACAGCGAAATATTGCTAGGTGTCTACATAGAGTACTTTAGCTTTCATAGCTCTAAAAGACTTCTCCAAAATGCTCCCCAACATGCTCCAAAATGCTCCTAAAGTATCCTTACTACACGGTTGCCCGATAAATAGGGCACCTATAGTTTAAAGGGAAAAACAAATTGCAGTTCAGTCATGGGACTAGTGTGAGAACTCAAAGTACGATGTTTTGAAAATAAAAGGTATCTCATAAGACCACACCACCCATAAACACAAAATGGGTTTTTACCTTATGATAACCAAAACTATTTATTACATAAAATTAATGGATATTATTTTTAAAGACATTTATGAAAAACATTTCCAAATAAACTTATTAATCTTAGTTGAAATTGTTACATTGATTAAATTCCAACATACTAGCCACAAAGTGGGTTCTACAATCAAAATCGTAAAGGCATGGATTTCGATGCAAATGACCAAGTGAAGGGACTACTTTCCGATAGGTATACTTCTAGATGGATATCTCAAGCACAACACCAAGGATCCTCTGCCACCACAATACCAGCCTATCTCTCTAACTAGATAGTATCGAATATATCATCCCTTGGTCATTGTCGACCTTTATCTGAGACGTCTCTTATCACATTTTCCACAATGATTAGATACCCGAATGTCATAATGGGTAAAAATCTATCTAGAATAGGATGATCATACTCTAATGGTTTCGAACCACATAGCCTTACCGCATCTAACCCTGTTTTGGTCATTTCCTGGTTGATGAGGCTTGAGGTAGCGAATACCTTTTCCACATAGCACAACTTCTTTCACTTTGAATGCCACATTGCCATTCCACATTCACAAGACTGATTTCTAAAACGTATAGCTTTCTGAGCTCGAATGTCTCAGGAGAGGGTGTTAAGCTAAGAGAAGGTGTCTTCTCCGCCACCAATTGATATACATTATATAGAGATCACTCAATGTGATTTAGAATGCAAGGTCAGCCATTCTTCCATACAAGTTTGTTATGGAATTGAATGAAATCGAAGGTACTTTCCTACCATATCCTATTTGGGAATCACACCTAGGATCAGTAACGAATAGTCTATGTATTGGATGTTTCATAATGAAGAAACCACCGCAACTATATGTATATTGGGAGTTTATCCCCAAATGGTCAACAAGCAGTTCTTCACAGTAAAATCCTAATATCAATGTCTTCAACATATTTTACTTTGAAACATAAATTGGTTCGATGTGGTTTTCGAATAGGAATCAACCAAATCCAACCCTGGTTCCTTCAAAATGCAATCATCGATAAAAAATGATGTAATTAGATGATTATTTTTTGATTCATTCATTTCTCTTTATCAATAATATCTTCAAGAGATCTATATCTTTAAAATCTTCTTCTTTTTTAATGGAATCATTTAAACCTCTCTTTTGAATATTTCTTAAATCGTTTTTAAAGAGTACCTTTTGAGATATTAGGATTATAGAAATCACTCTACTTTTATTCACTATCAACTCCCGTATTCAACAAGTGCTATGGGCGGAACAATGGTGAGATCACCTTTCAAATACCATGAATAGGACGAGTTTCCTCTTCATATTTAATAATGAGTATAAGAAGATTATTTCTATAAAATCCAAGTTGAGCATCCGGGCTTTCCCTTTGATCTGTTCCACCCCTCGCCTAAAGAAAAAACCAAGGCTAGGTAAGTTAATGGCATTGGTTACTCCAACACGAACCTTAATTACTAACTTTGTTTTCACTTTTAGATCTCATAGGCGGGACAAATGTACTAGTCGTTTCCGCATATTCATTTTCCCTTTTTAAATCATTAAATTATTTTTTAACATCTTTGAAATAATTTTGAATTGTTCAAATCTCTTTTAAATACTTTATTATTTACTTAAAAACGTTTACAAAGTATGTGGAAAAGAATTGTTAAATTTCGATCGTTATTTCAAAAGTTATAGAAAAGTGTTATGAAAAGGTGTTACAAAAAGTTTTACAAAAAGGGCTTTTGAAGTTATATTCTTTAAAATGACTTATATATCATTTAGATAATTGTCTTTTCAACTTAAATTGCTTTTAAAATATTTTAAAAAAATTATAATTAATTTCATATTTTTGAAACATTAAAAATATGAATTTTAAACTTTGGTCACTTTACAACAAAAGCGCGATTTTTATGGAAAATTGCTTTGGACATATTTTAAAATCTACTTATTGAAATCTTGATTTTCTTTCTTTCTTTGAAAATATGGATATAATAGTTTGAAAAATTCTTATCTCAAAGAATTTCGAGCTAAATTCCACTTTGTATGCTTATTCAAACTTTTGGCATGAAATCGCGTAGCACCGTTGCGCGAAGCGTCTAGTTTTGATATATTTCATGTTTTTCATTCAAACTTTGCTAAAACAAGTTTATATGTTTACCAAATAGTTCTAACCCATTTTTAATCATTTTAAAAGTTATTAAACGATTCCATATCACTTTTCAATTTACTTTGGAAAGTATTTTCTGTGTGAATCAATGTAAAATATATCGTGACTTGTTTCAGTATTTTCATGCAGTAAACAACATATGGAAAAGAATATCATAACCAAACATTCAAACAAACATATCACAACATTACAACAAAATATATACATATAAATTATGAGTTCTCAACTTGGTTCTAAATGAACTAACTTTAAAACGTTCCTAACTTGCTAACGACCTTCGAATGCTCACAAACACTCGCTTTAAAGTCTTCGAAGTAGCTTGGCTTGCTCGTGGAAGGCCAAGGGGGGTAATCCATGCTTGTTATGGATGGAGGAGCTCGGGTTTGGTGGTATTGGGTGTGGGTCGTGACTTAAAGAGGGGAAAGAGGAAGTTTGAGTGGGTTTTGGTGGAGATTTCATGATTATTTCTCTTTGTTTTATTTTTGGGAATATTTTGGCATTATTTAATTATGGATAGACGCCCTTAGATAGTGGAAGAAAAGCTTGAAAAATGAAGAAATGAGAGAAAGTGGGTGTGTATTTATAAAAAAAACTTTAGATTAAAATATTATTTTGCAAAAGACCAAAATACCCTTTTATTATTTTTGAAGTAATCTTCCTTTTCAGCACTTAACATCATGTTTCACATCACAAATTTAAGTCACTTTTACTTAAGAAGCAAGTAAAGAATATAATGAGTTTGTTTACTTTTGAAACGACATGTTTTGTCTTTATTAGTTTACTTTTCCTATTTATATTCTTAAATTTCCTTATTAGGTTTTAACAAAAGTAAACCTAGCAACTTAATTAATGCTTACTACATTTATATAAGTGTACAAGAATATTAAAACAAAGGTGCAACAACGTTGCGACGGCTTTAAATCGACAAAACTTTGATTATTGACAAAATGTTCTAATGTCATATTTTGACGTTTAAGTTAAATTATTTATTTATGTAAACAGAATTTAAAAATAAACTTGTATAATGTTATTTAAAAATATAAATACTCACAAATAAACTAAAATAATTTAAGAAACCATTTAAGCTAACTTCTGAAATCAGGATTTTGTCACTTTTGTCGATATAAGCAAATGTTACTATTTTTACGTATTTTTCTATTTCCAAATCATATCTAATATTGTTTACATCATAAAACCTTCTTTGTTTTATATTTAAAATCATTTTAGATGTTATATTTTGAAGTGGTTAAATTTTGGGTCGTTACAACTAATTGAACCTAATCGCTCAAGTTGGCGGCACAGCGGTAGTTTTTGTTGCAAAATCTGGCAAATCCGAAAGATATTATGTGGATTATTGAGACTTGAACAAGCAGATGATTAAAAAAAAAGTATCCTCCACCCCGTATAGATGATTTTTTTGATCAAGTTCACGATGCTTGAGTATTCTTGTAAATGGATTTATCCACAAGATTTCATCTACTAAAGATAGCTGAAGTTTGCATTCCATTAGGTGCATTCAGAGGTCCGGATTGTTTTTACCGGTAGTTAGTTATGCCTTTTTGTGCTGACCAATGCGCCCAATTATTTTTTGGATCTCATGAATATAGTGTTCAGAGATGTGCTCAATAAATTCTTATGGGTATTTATTAATGATATTCTTTACTATTCAAAGACCAAGGAGGAACACGAAAGCCACCTGAAGATTTTATTGAGGATATTAAGGAGACATACGCTTAAAGCCAAATTTTCAAAATGTCACTTCTGGGGGTAAAAAGTAAGGTTCCTTGGACATATAGTGTCAGGGGATGGAAATTTAGTACATTTAGGAAAAATTTCAGCTATATGAGATTGGAAGTAACAAGGCTCCAATGGATATCTACAGCTTTTTAGTATTGGAAGGATATTATAGGAGATTTATTCAAGACTTTTCAAAGAATTCCTCCCATCTAACAAAGTAGACTATGAAGAATGTTAAGCTTAAATGGACACCAAAATGTGAGAAAGCACTTAATGAGTTGAAGAAAAGGTTAACCAGTGTTCCAATCCTAGCCATTGATGATGAAAGCGGCAGTTTAATTGTATATACCGATGCTAGTGGAGAACGAGTGCATGAAGTTCTGATGCAACATGAAAAGTGATCGCTTATGCGAGTTAACAACTGAAGACTCATGAAAGGAATTATGCAACATATGACTTAAAATTATTAGCCATTTTTTTCACAATAAAAATATGCAGACATTATTTACTAGGTAAGAATACCTTATGGTTTATTTTTAACAAACTTTAATTGACCGTAATGAATAATATTTCTTCTTTATATCGGTGAAAAGTTCGACCTCTTCACAGATTACAAATTTTGAAGTATCTTTTCACTCAAAAAACTTAAATATGAGACAACAATGTTGGTTAGAATTTATTGTGCTTGGGAAAGCCAATGTAGTAGTGGATGCGCTACGAAAAAGGCATGCCTTTATAGCTTATTTAGTGGTACGTCCAACCTTGATTGATCGTATAAAGGAGAACCAGCTTAGCGTTCCATTCATTGCAAGGATAACCAATGAAGTTAAGAAGAACATGATACTAGGATGATGGATGGGATTCAATGTGATGTGCATGGAATTTTACGAATGCTTGATGGAATTAGTATTCCAAATATTGGGATTAGGTAGGAAGTTCTAACAGAGTGTCATAATTCTCGACTTACAATAAATCCAGGAGTTATCAAGATGTATCGAGACATGAAGAGTACTTTTTAGTGGGAAGAAATAAAGAGGGACATCTCCATCTATGTTAGCCAATGTGCAAATTGCTAGCAAATCAAAACCAATCAGCAAAAGACTGCTGGATAACCTCAAGCTTTATATGGTCATCCATGTAGATCAATGGCATGTTGGATCAAAACCAAAGATTGGTTAGTACTTGATCCTGATATGATTCGAGAAGCCTTAAAGAAGGTAGATATGATCTGAAAGAAACTGAAGTAAGCTCAAAGTAGGCAGAAAGTTATGCCGATCAGAAACGTAGGAATTCAAAATTCTCAATTGGAGATTTTATATTTTTGGTAATCTATCTGATAAGGGGAGCAATGGGATTTGGAAGGACTGGGGAGTTAGCACCTCGATATATTGGACCTGTTTCCATTCTTAAGCAGATTGACCCGCTAACTTATCGAGTGGAATTACCAAAAAGGCTGTCGGGTGTACACAATATTTTTCACGTATCTCATCTACGAAAGTATGTGTATGACCTAGAAAAAATCATAAAGACTGCTACCCGAGAAGATTCAGAAGTAGTGCAAACTTGGTAGTTATCAAACGACCAATTCGAATCATTGATCGTGATGAGTAGCAGTTGCAGAGAAAGGTTGTAAGATTAGTTCAAGTCTGGTGCAGTGGTGCTGCGAAAGATTACAATTGGGAAAATGAGGATAGAATGAGAAAAGCTTATTCAGAGTTTTAGATTGATGCATATTTGCATATTGTATCGATATAATGTACTCACTGCCAGTGGTGTAGTTACTTGTCATATCTTTATAGTCCATCGTGTTTAAAATATTCCATTTTGAGTTATCTTCTTCTTATTCTAAATTTCGAGGACGAAATTCTTTTAAAGGATGAAGTTTGTAACAACCAGGTAATTTATCTCTTTGAAAATAATATTTAATTTAAAATTATTCAAATATAAGGTTTTATTAAACAAGTTATATTGTTTTGAGCAATGATAATAACGGTAATCTTATTTTGAATAAGTAATTACAAAAATATACTCTTTGGAAAAATTTCGGTAAAGTGACCGAAAATTGTTTTATCGATAAACAGCTTTTTACCACTAGAAATCGTGCGTGAGTCTGGATATGTACATTTATTTATCCATGTAAGTGAGAATATGTAATAAAATTATTTATTGTATTTTTTGAAATAAAATGTCCTTATGACATCATTAATGATGTCATTATTTTCAACTAATCGGTTTTTGAACTTAATTTGAATTTAAATGATTTGATAATTATTTTAAAATCAAATGAGTCCCTTTTAGTTATCAATTAATAAAAGAAATGTCATTTTTTAATTTTGTTTACATAGATATATATTTTAACTAAGAAGTAAAAATATGACCGCAAATCGGATTCCAGATTGATAATGGTTTAACCAAAGGAATTTGTCCAACATTATATGTTATATTTGACATAGGTATGCACATATACACATATATACATCCATGTACACAATATACACCTTAGAATTAACACTAACATCAACATTATTAATTATTAATGGTAAATAAAATAAATATCATTTTTAGAAAGGAGGAATGATGACATATCTCTACCTTAGTCCACATTCTCATCCAAATGCATGCCTTAATAGCTAAGGAAAGTGGCATGAAGTGATGGAGGTGATGGCATGGGATGGATCGTGCACATGGAGGGGGAGTGATGGGGTGAGGTGGAAAGACGATGTGATGTTTGGAGGAAATATCTAATGATATTTACATTCAAAATTTTGTCTATAAATACAAGGCATACCTCTTCACTTACATTCACGCTTCCTTCTCTAATTTCTTAAGATTCTTCATCTTTTTCCACCTTTACGTTAATGGCTTCCATAGCCTCTTAGAAAAATTCAAAAAGAGCATCGAAGTTCTTTTAAAATAAGTCATAAAATATAGAGAGATATACTACTTCGAGTTTGAGATCGAGTTAGTGATCTTCTCCTTCTTTTCCTTACCTAGGCCATTCCTATCAAGTGTGCCTCCACCCTTACAATCCTAAGGAAGAACCCCTCTAAGAGTCTTAGTGAAACATTTGTAAGCTCCTGATTCGAAATAATAGATCTACAGTCGATCGAAATTTAGATCAAAACGATATCAAGTGAGGAATTCTAATTATTTTTATTATAAATTTTATGATGATATGATATGTTTGCTATGATTATTTTCCTTGGTTGATCATCATATTTGGATGTGATTATATGTTAGTTTGATTATGGAAATAATTTACGTTAGATACACGTCGAATTTACACAAAGGAAATCACTTTCCTATACGAATTATAAAAGTGTTACAGAATAACTAAACTGCTTTAAAATGATTTAGCATGGTTTATAAATATTTTATAAACATTTAAATTCAATTTGGAGAAGTTTTGACAAGACATGAAATAGGAGTCATAAATAGGCGCGTCGCGTAATGGCAGTTCACGAATTCGCGCGATAAAAGTTAAATCAATGTGTAGAGTGGAATATAGCCTGGAATAATTCATAATAAGAATTTTCCAAACTTTATAACCATGGATTTCAAATAAAGAAGAAAAAAAAGATTTTGTTAAGTAAAATTTTAGATATGTCCAAACCCAGTTTTCAAAAATGTTGCGCTTTGGTAGTTCGAAAACCAAAATGGAAAAATCTTTAAAATTGGTACATTTAAATCTTTAAAAATATGAAATAAATTCTGTAAATATATTAAAATACTTTAAAAGATATTTGAGTTATAAAAATGGACATATGTAGAATGAAGTTAATGTTTTTATCAAAGAAGCTTTTAAAAAACACTATTCCTATCACTTTTTGCAGCACTTCTTGGCAACTTTTGAAATTAAGATTTAAACTTGGGATTTGTTCCCAAATCTTTTGAAAATGTTTTTCGAATAATAAATCTAGAATTTTAAAGAGTTTAGAGTTGATCGAATAACTAGACCGCCTTATGGGTGACAAAGAGATATCCTCTTGACCCGGGCATAGACTAGTGTCTGGGTTCCGCTCTTGCTATCCAAACTGGCCCGACGGATGGGATTGTAAATTTGATTTACTCGGACAATATTTTCCTAAGATAAAAAGAGATTTGGAGATTTCCAAAAGTTAAACAAGAGTACAAAAAATTAGATTTTAGTGATATATAAAACATATTAATTAAACTCTATATTAAATTCCGAGGAGGGAACTCATACTATCCCTATGAATTTGAAACGTGATTTCACCGTTATTTGACGAATAGTACAGGTTGAATATGGAAATTAGTATTGAGTATAATTAGTATAATTCGTATGGATCATATTTACTCAATACTAACTGGTTTTAAATTTACTATCGTAGATAACATGGTTTTAACCCATTTAGAAAATATGTTTTGAAAACATGAAACCTCTATTAAAACTGTATTTAATTATGAGAACATTTCTTTGTGTGATTAATGAGAAATGATTTGGTGTCTCCAAAGTTAAAAGCAGTATTAATCAACCAAAGGATTAGTTAAAAGAGGTTTAATTATCTCGTACATACTGAAACAGAATATGATTTAAAGATGGATATCTCTAAAGAGCTATTTTACTTGGATAAAAGATAGTGGTTAATTAAATAATAATCACCTATATACTTGACATCTTTTATCGGTAATTGGTTCGAAGGAACCAGGGTCGGATTTTGGGTAATTTCTATCCGAAAACCACTTCGAACCATTGAGAACGTTGAAGAAAATGATTTTTAAAGACGAAGACCTTCATGATGGAGGGCTGCTTGCCACTACCCCCACGATTCCATAGTATATATATATATATATATATATATATATATATATATATATATATATATATATATATATATATATATATTGTGGTAGTAGTGCTTCATCCTGAAAATCTTCTATTCAAAGACTATTCTGTACTAATCCTAGGGTTGATTCTCGATTGGATGTAGTAGGAATGTGCCTTCGGTTTGTCCTATGCTTGGACAATTTGTATGGATGAGCGTTGGATATTGCATTTCTAAGACCACGTACATTGATTTTTACAAACATACATCTTTTTGATGGTATAGGAGGTAACCCCTCTTACACTTAATACCTTTCTCTTAGATGTAAGAGCTTAGAGGCTGTACTTTTATGTAAATCAATTATGTGTTATTAGAAATGGAAATGTGGAACTCAAGTGGGATTTGTTCTGTGAAAGATAAAATGTTATCTTAAGCCCCGCACATCAAAAATGACAAAAACGAGGTAGATGCAACAGGGCTAAGTGGATCACTCAAATTAGGATATAGACATCACTTTTCTAATTTACCCTCTATATTTTCGGTATGTTGCGATGCTTTGGGATCCTTGTAAAGGTCAGGAATGAATGGGGTAATGGCGTATTCAGTATTATCTATGGTAAAGGTAGGCCTCTTCTGTGTTGGTAGAGGTTGGATCGTCAGTGCATTCTTCTAAAGATGCACTATCGAAAGGTAGTCTATTACCTTGTCATTGTATGAAATCCGTTCTCTAATACGAGCCTTCACGGTTTTAGTTGTAAACCTATTATGCTAGAATATAATAAATTTAATAATTTCGGCTATGATTAATATTATGCTATTTGAAAGGATTTTCAAAGAATGCCATTAAAAATAAAATCCTTGATTTTACATACTAAATATTTTGGTTATCACAAGGTAAAACTCATTCGTGCTTATATGCAGCGTGGTCTTATGATATGTCCTTTGCTTTCAAAAGTATCTGTTCTTTTGAGTTTTCTCACATCGTACATATAACTGACTCGGAGTTTATTTTCTTTTCCCCTTAAACTCTCAATGCCCTATTTTTACGGGCAGCCAAGTAGTTAGGTAGCTTGGAGCATTTTGGAAGGAGCATGCAGCTGGAGGGTCCTATGTAGAAAGTTACCTATTTCCACTATATTATGCGTAAGTATCTACCAGCAAAGGTAGGGATTTATAGTTATAACTATCCCTGGCTGGGTTAGTACTTGCTATGACTCTGATATCTCATTTTGAGAGTGAGTATATGTATTACCTATTTCTAATTACAAGTTGTTAAATACAATGTGAGAATTTAGTTCTTCTATTTTTATTTTCTTTTACCGTTGATTATCTGCCTCTTCGATATTTAAATTTGCAGCACGCGAATACCAAGGATGTATTCGTGTCGATCTTCGAGGGTCGAAAAGGCGGATTGTCACAGTAACCACACAATGTATAAATTGACATAGTCGATTTTCAATATTATTCTTTCTTTAAAAATTACCTGACCCCAAGTGTTTAACTCAAGAAAATCACTGGCTTGTACTTTATTAAAATAAGTGTGTTTAATATCACCGAGCGATAATTTCAACTCAATCCACTTCCCTTAGAATTAAGAGGGTTTATATCCTTATGAGTGATAACTTCTCTTTTATAAACTCACATTCTAAACAAAAACAGCAGGTATGCAACCATCTACATATAAATTCAAATGATTATTTATGCACAGCTAAAAATAATTAGATTCATTTTCCCTATGCAACTCTAATACCATACCATGACCCCCCAGCTCTAGTGACCAAAATATCAGAAGGAGTTTACCATCCGATAGCTCAAATCGATAAGCACCGAGAAGCGATCTCTCGTACACATTACTTTAGGTTAATACAGATACGTTTCAATACCAGAATATATCTAAAGTAGTACATATCTCATCTCGACATAGGCCAATATACATAGGTTCTAGAATTGAATAACTCACATATCAGGAACTAATATAAGTAAAGGTTTACATGTGCATCGGTATTACTTTGGAAATGAGGAAAAATACATGTGACAACTTGTCTGATACATAAACTACCCAAAATACATAACTTACAACTCGACAGACCATGTATACTCCAAAAATTGCCGAGATCAATTGTCCATGAATTGGCTTTGCTTGGAACCGATCTTCAAATGTGTCTACAGCTACATGGATAACCTCATCTTCATCGTATTGATCTAAATAAACTAGATAGTGATATAGTCTTGACTTCTAGACGATGGTTTCTGAACTTAGACCTCATGGAACTCAACATAATATACATATCCTTAGGACATGACTCACTAAAAAAACCGACATCTAATAGGAAGCTAGGATGCATTCTAACAGTTTAGAAGTCAATACCTCGTTTCATTTTCCTCAAATGTTGAATTTTTTCTTTTAGAAACATTTGGCTATCTTAAACATCATTTTTCCTGAAACGATCAAATAAATGTTGTTCATATATAATTCAATTATCACACAATAGTGCATTTAAGCATTTCAATTCAAACACGATAATTCATCCATTTAGATTAATATAACATGGGTATAATAAACTTGGATCAATATATATCATAGGTGAAAATATATATCATAATTCTATACTTGTAGTTTCTAAATTAAACAAATATTTAAAATCACCCAAATTTATAAAAATATCTAATTTATCCATTGAACCTTGTGTCTCAATTATGTTTGGCTATATAAATAGATTCCGCTCAATATTTTTGGCCAAGTATTATTTAATTTAATCAAATCTAATCGAGCAAGTTTCCATTGACTTAACATGATTTTAATGAATTATGAGTAAGCTAGATGATCGATATTTTGAATCAAATTCAAACAAATTCATTATTTTCCCAATTTAAACTCATATTTAATATTTTATAAAATATACCCATGTTTTCCAAAATATTTACTCATATACCCCGTTTTTCATTCCTTGAAAATATACTATAGATTCCTTAAAATTTAACAAGTATTTTTTAGTACCATTTAGTATTCAATTCCAAAATCAAATACATGTATTTATATAATAAATGAATTTCAAATTCATTTAAAAAATATATTCAATAATATCTCATTAATTCTCCGAAATTTTTCTTATAGAAAAGCTTATATATTCAATCCATTTATCCATTATGGTTTAAAGTCAAATTCCATTTATTTATAAAATAAATCAATATTTATTTTATAAAACCTCTTTTAATCTTTATATCACAAAAATACCTCTCTTATTAAAATAAAAGTCATTTTGAACCATTTAAATAGGATTTCATCTCTAATTTGAATTCAAATTCAAAATATAATAATTCAAATTAAAGATACAAATTCATTCTATGACTCTATACCTTTTTGATAGGATAAGTAAGTTATACTAAAATATTTTTTGTGTCATAACTATCTTAATGACGCAAACTGCATCCCAAACATAACTCTTATGAAGGAGATAACTGTTTCAAGTTTGGAGGTTTAATTGGAAATTTATACTTAATAGATTAATAAATTATAAATTTTGACTAGCATATTTAAATTTTTAGGGGTTATTAAAAACTTTTTCCCATCGTTTTACTTTTTTTTTTCTACTTTAGTTCTCTCTTCGTCGCATTGAAACAATGCATGCATGGCTTAAACGCATGCACTGCACATTAAGAAATAATGCATGCATGCACATCTGAATACAATGCATGCATATTTTTTTACTTTTTATGTTAGATGATTGACAGTCATGGTTTCGTTCCCTTAGTCCATAAACAACCGTGTCGGACCCAGCATTACATTTAGCTACACAATATGATCCTACCGGTAGCTTATGTTCCAACCCTAGCAAATTTGTTCATGATACATGCATGGACATGCCATAATTATTTTAAATCATTATCGAACTCCATGGGGTATGTCAACAAGGAAAAATCAAGTCAATTTGTTCATCTTGCTTCCCTCTACATATTACCTTTTGGTTGCATGTTCAAATTCATCTTAGATTTGAAGTTATAGACGATTAAAGTTAGGTAGTGGAATGTGTACATATATTTTTAGTTACACCTATTGTAACACCCATTGTTTTTTGATCCGACCCACTACAGTCAGATATGGAATAACCTTGAACCATGTACTACTTTGGCCCAGGACTCAATTAAACCTTAGTCATGCATTAACCTAGGTCGAACATTCAAACCAATGGTCCAACCGTCCGTTTTACCTGGTTGAACCATGGTTTTTTATTCTCCCCTACTTTCTCATGTGTCGTTCTCTCTTATTCTCGTCCTTTGTATTGTTTACTTATTTTTAAACCAACATTACAAAAATTATCATCGACTCAAAATCTGAAAGACAAGTTAAGCTACTTCATTCCTCGCCACTGCAAGCTCCTCCAAGCCGTTGCAAACTTCGCCAAATTCACCGTCGGCAAACTCATGTCTTCTTGCATCACTATTGTGTACAACTACAATTATTATGGTGAAATTATGTGCTGCAGCTATGCAACATCAGTTGTTGAGCTTAAGAACTCTCTATATCTCATATATCTAACATTTTTATTTCAATATCTATGTATAACATCTATTTGAATGTGTAGAATTTTTAAAAAATGTCGGACTGGTTGAACCATCAAAATCTTAAACCTTGAGTCACCACGGTTTAACTCACTATCCAGTCATAAAAACAATGGTATCGCCTAGGAACTCCTATATTGTTTATGTTCTTGGTTATATATATCTTTGGTGACAAAGAAAATGGTCTCATGTAGGAAAATATTTCATACGAGTAACTTACTCTTGTTTGCTTGTCCAGAGCCATGATTTTGTGCATTATATTCGAACAGTACCATGTCTCCAGCTTTTGATTGATTTTTTTTATTTTTTATTTTTATTAAAGATCAAAGATGTGATGCTTTAACAAGGTTTTAATTTAAAAAACTAAAGAAACAAACTTAATAACTTCATTATATTAGGGTAGAGGATGCAGATTTGAACTATTTGAAGGTTTGATGATCGATGATACATACATACAGAGCTGAAATAAAATGATTGTAGAACAAATATACTAACTTTATAATCAAAAGAAAGATTCAAAAATAATATATATACTGATATTGGAATAGGGAGGTGAAGGCATGCTATTTTTACACTGTAAGCTTTTAAGAAAGAGAATATTAAATAAATAGTGTTATACTGATGGACGTGTTGTTGAAGATTTATACTAATTTTAATTTTCTTGAAGAAGAAATAGCTACTAAAGATTGTCATGGAGTTTTTCTTGTTTGCTGAAGGATGTATATCCCAATCATTTTTGGTAAAGATGGAGTGAGCAATGAAAATGAATACAGTCTCTTTTTTGGCTTTAGTGATCGAGAGGGAGGTAGATATTGGGAATGTGTGTATAGATTGGGGCTAGATTACATAGGGTCTAAGTTTTAGGTAAAGTTAAAATAAAACAATTTTTTGGATAAGTATAAAACTTAGTGGTTAATTGAAATAATTTTGATTTATTTTTATTTTCTTTAACTTATTTCGAACCCTTAACTGATCTAATTTCCAACCATTATTTCTTCTTTGATTAAAATTACATTCAATGCATTTTAACGATTATAAAATTGATTTATTTTTAAAATAATTGCAAAATTACACAAATATAATTTATTTTACCAATACAGTTTCCCAAACAACTTTTGGATCTCAACATTGTAATTCAATTTCCAGTTTGAATTTATTAATTATTATTTCTTAGTTCACTCCTAAATTACTTTTTATTGAATTAAATTCATTATAAACTTTTTTATTATTTCTTTCTACTTTATATCAATTGATAATATTTTTTAGGAGTTAAATTCCATTTAGCTTTGACTTTTTTCAAGTTGAAATCTCAATAATTTATTTTAATAAATATCTAAATTAAATATTATTATAACTAAAGCAAAGGAATGTTACTGACTACTCTCCTTACAGAAATTGCATCCTACTAATTTATCAAAGAGTGCTATAAATTATTTTCTTTAATGTTAGTTGTATATTTATATGCATCCACGCACAAGAGATCAATCAAACATTCATGACTCGATTAAAATTTTTAACCAACATACCTAACGAGTCAAAACTATTTGGTTTGTGTTTATGGTATTAATTGTTCGATCTTGTATATAGATTTTCTAAGGTCACTTGACTTTATCCCTTTATAATACCAACAAAACATTCTTATTTCTCTACTTTTATGTCTTTTTATAGTTCAGTCCAATCGATCTTTTATACCCTGAGGGAGCTGATTGAATATTTGACTTTACTTCTTTATATATAGATGGATCAATGATACTCATCGAAAATCATTTTGGGTATATTAGGGATATATAGCTTTCCTTTTTATATAGCTCAACTTCCACTTGAGCTTTGTTGGGTCTACAAAAGTTTCCAGAATCATTTTTCTTTACAACTTCAAATTTTGTATGCTAGAATCGAGTCATCAATCTGATCGAGTTAGTCCAGTCGAATGTTTACTGGTGAATTCAATTCGTTATTCTTTAAAATCGAAAGGAAATAGTAGTTCTAAGTTGTTTTACTTTTACTCAAAAATCTTCAACTTAATCCATGGACTGGTATTTGATACTTAAGTGTATTTGAGTCCTTTCTATATGGTCGAACTATTAAAAAGTAATATTTTCTTATCATATGGTAATTGAGTTTGATAAAGCTCCAACTAGTCTATACTATTAATAATATCTTATACTCTGAATATCGTTATTTTGAATATCTCATTTTAGTGTTTAGAAATCCATGTCATTAACACTAGCTAGGTGCACCGATAAAGAATTCATAACCACACAACGGATAAGTTGACATAGTCAATTTCCAATATTATTCTTTCTTCACAAACTTACCTAATCCCCTTATGGTTTTATTCCGGAAAACCACTGGTTTATACTTTATTTAAATAAGCGAGTTTATTATCATCGAGTGATAATTTCAACTCAATCATTTAGAAATAAGAGGGTTCATATCCTTATCAGTGATAACTACTCTTTCAAAAACCTATATTCTCAACAAAACTAATAGATGTGCAACCATCTATATATAATATAAGTTCAAATGATTATTTATGCATAGCTAAAAGCAATTCTATTAGCTACTACTACGTAATTCTTATGCCATGGTACAGTGGCTAGACTCGAGTAATCAAAATATCAGAGGGATTTTAACATTCGATAGCTTAGATCAATGAGCGTGGAAGAAGTGACTCTCGTATACATTACTTCGGATCAACACAGATACATTTCAATACTTGAATACATCTAAACTAGTACGCACTCCTCTTGAACAAGAAAATATACATAAGTCCCAAAATTGAATAACTTGCAAATCAGGAATACATATAAGTAAAGGTTGACATAGGCATCGATATTACTGTGGAAATAAGAAAAAATATATGTCACAACTTGTTTGATATACGGACTACCCAAATACATTAATTAAAACTCGACAGAATACATACACTTCAGAAACCGTTGATTTCTGTAATAACCTACATTTTTTTCATTTAGTTTTGAATATTTAATTTATTAAATATTGGTTTATAAAGCTTTAAAACTTGAATTAAAATATAGGATTATTTAAAATCTTTGAATTGTGAATAAATAGTTGAATAATGATTTAAATATTTGGATTTTTAATTGACTATTTATTTAATGGATTTAATGGACTTATTTAACTCCTTTTTAATTATTAAATGCCATTAGTGAATTCCTTTGTAATTTATTTACGGAAATAAATGGTTCAAACGGATAATCATAAAATTTATTCTTATTTTTATGACTCCAATTTTTGTTGGTGTGTTATTAATTTATTTTATTTGTTTTTTCCGTGATTTTTAATTTGGAAAATATATTAATTATTTGTTTGACGTATTATCGTCAAATAGCAGTGTTTTTGGGCTTTTATGGAATTCAATAACCGGTGTATATTTTTGTTGTTTTGGGATCGCGTTGCTATTCTGAGCACAACCATATTTTTTATTATCATTTGGAGTCCATACGCAAACATAAGTCTGGGCAGCGCGATGCCAATTTTTTTTAATTAAATATAACCAAACTCAATACATTTAGTACCATCAGCCCATATAATTATCTCCCTTCAGTTCCATTATTACCATCATTTCAAAAATTTCAGAAGCGAACCAAAGACCCTCCTTATATAAAATTCAAAAACAATGCTTTGTACAATGAAATAAAAGACTCCCTCTTCCTATTTAATTCAAAACAAATGAATGAAAATCAATAAAATCGGACAGTTTAACTCTTTAGACTCTATATGGGGAGAGCTTCTTGTTGATGTGTTTTGAGGGGCTACGACCATTGTTTGACGAGTTCGATCTTGATTTTTGCGTTCGACAGTGGTCGATAGCTATAGGCCGATCCTAGGGTTTGAGTTTATGGGGAATGAGGGCAGCAATTTTCGTAGCGGAGTGGAGATTTGGGTTCGACGAGTGATATGGCATCTGTGGGTTGAATTTCTTGATGTGCAGTAAGATAATGACGGTCGTGACATAGCAGGAAGTCGCATGCATGCGCTTGGATCGCGACATCGTATAATGGATCAAGATGTTGATGGAGGAGGTGGTTGTGACGGGTGGTCGAAGAGGAGACTATTAAAATGTGTTTGATTTGATTTTATTGGGAGGATGCCGAGGATGAGTGTGCGTGCACGAGGGAGGGTTATGCATATAGGGAGTAGCAGAAATTTAGAAGGACGACGAATAAAGGGTGTTTGGGTCGGGTGTGTTAGTTTATGGGCAGGGCTTTGCTTGGCGATCAGGTTAAGGTTTAATTAAATTGTAACTAATGAACTTAATTTAGTTTATGGATTTATATCCTTTTAATTTTAATACCTCTCATGTATAAGGTCTGATTGAGTTGCCGTCGGTCGCATTTGAATCATGCCACCATCCTTTACGCGATTGAGTAGAATTAGTTGCATTTGGAACTAGCTGAATCTAGAGCTATAGTCGAACGTTGTTCGATTATAGACCAAACTGAACACAAAAGCGACGGGTTGGATATAGGTGTGTTAAACTCATCTTTCTGATTTACCCGTATAATATTGTACAGATTAAATTTATTTATATCTTCTTGAATTGATTGAATTTGCTGGTTGATTGAATTTGGTATAGAATCACGATATAGCATCCTAAAATGCTACTAGATTGGTTGAATTTGATCTAGGATCGCGATATAGCATCTTAAAATGCTATTAGTTGTATTAGTTTGTATTCCAACTTGTTTTAAGTAATGGATCATATATATGTGGAGATAAATTGATATTGATTTTGATTAATATAATTATGTTGTTTTAAATTATAACGTAGTTAATGTAAGTATATTTCCTGGTGTTATCTATTTGGCCAAATAAACACCGTTTAATAAATGCAAGTTATGCATCTTTGAATGACACGGGTTAGTAGAATAAATCCCTGTTGTGCTATTATCTTAATTTGGACATTTATTTAAGTGTCAACAGATCATTAATTATGGATTTATTTACATATACGCTTGATTATGTAATTACCAGTAATTTGACTTGAGAAGTTAAATGGCACATTATTAAGTACCACTAGGATTGCCGAGCCTTTTCCAGATTTTAAAATTGGAATTTGATTAACTTATAATTTTATAAACTGGGAGAAAAATGTTTAAATTATTACTATATATATATACACTAGCAGCTTTATTAATAATTTATTACAAATGATTGTAAAATTATTTTTGTAAGTTAATTACTATATTATCTATAGTGTTTTAAAATAAATTATTTTATTAATGTTTTGGAGATAATAATTATTTTATTATTATTTATTTCAAACTAGATGATTATTTCAATAAAAATATTGTTGAAGATAATTAATTTTATTTAAATGGTTGTTTAAAGTTATCTTATTTTATTTACTAATTGGAGATGTTTAAAGGTTTAGGAGTTTGTTTATTGTATTATAAAAAAATAGTTATATTTCATTATACTGTTTAAAAATGATTAAAGCTAAGTTTATGATGTTTTATTTATTTATTATAAAATAAATAAATTGTTATAAAATGATTCCTTTTATAAAAAGAATTTATGTAAAAGAGTTTATAAACTTGGGAATTTATGGAATTCTATAAATAATTTATGGAAGTTTATTAAGAAGATATTTTAAAATAAAATATTAAAAAAAGAGTTAAGGAAGGGAGGGTATTTTGGGATATTTATACCTTTGTTTAAAGGATACTTATGTTTTATCATTTTAGATATAGTCTTGAAATAAGTAAAGCATTTTAAATGATCGGTTAAGGTACTTGTACCATTTTTTAAGTATAAGGAAAAGGTACTTCAAGGTTCAGAATAAATGATTTGAAAATATACTTATATCGACAAGTATATGGTTATATTTTCTAAATATCGAAAATATTGCATTTTCTGAATATACTTATTCCATTAAGATAAGTAAATGGAAATGATTTCCAAGTATTTGGAAAAGGATTTTAGATTTATGAATGTGAGGCTGAGTGGGTTCCATGGGAAATGAAATCTATGATTTGAATGTTTATTTATTCGATGGTTGAATAACCGACCATCTAATTTGGACCCAAAAGTAACTTTGGAAATATTTAGGAGAAATACATGAGTTATACGGCACAGTCATCTTCGATGATGTTGTACTGTGTGTATAAATCTCATTTCGTTCCCTTAGAACAATGATAAGGAAATCCGTCCACTAACGATTAGGAGGTGATCTACACTCTTATTTTATCTGTTTGTTTTCTAAAGGACGAGGGTTGATTTTGCCAGAAAGTGTCGAATGCTGTTTCAAAGAGACCGGGATCGGATATGTTATTTGAAAAACACTTCAATCTAACTTAAGCGTTGCGAAGTGAAGACATCATGAAGATGATGGAAATGTAGAGATGGAGCTCTCTTGTGTTTCGTTCAGTCCTAGAACGCACCTGTATGGATAAATGCTAGGATTGCACTACTGCTTGGAAGGCCGTGTTAGCATTCCAAGTGGGAAGTGCTATAAAAAAGGTAATTGTAGCCTCAAGCCTCACTAACCGAGAATGACTAATACAGGGGAGATGCTTTAAGGCTATGTGGTTTGCTACCATTAGGGTATGGTCATCACCCAATCTAGATCGATATTATAGATCATGTATGCTCGGGGCCCATTTAGGTTGTTGATACCAAGCCAGTTGATGACATATTCGGCGATATCCAGTAAGGGGTAGGGCCATCTTGACTCGTAGGGAGTCCATGTGAGGCTCTCGGTGTATTTTATCTAGAGATGCACCGTGATGGGTGAGACCCCAGTTGCCCAATCATAGTATGGAAACCAATCTCCAATACAAGCCATTACGATTTTGATTGTGCCCAACTATGTTGGAATGTGAGATGCAAGCACTTCGGCTATTTTATATATTTACTTTGAACCCTTAGACATTATTATAATATCACTGGATTTCATATGAAATGTTTTGGTTATCGTAAGGTAAAAACCCGTTCGTGTTTATATGCGGCGTGGCCTTACGAGATACCTTTGTTTTCATAGGTTTTTATAACTTTAAAATCCAAATTGTGTGTTTTTCTCACACTGGTTTTCTAGACTGACTTGAGTATTATTTTATTTTAATGTTTGGGTTAAACCAATCATATTTACAGATTTCTTTGGAAGCATTGGAGCTCACGAGACGAGTGGAGGTCTTCAAGTCATATTCTCGTATATGTTTATTTTTTATTGCTTTGTTATCGAAATTATCAACAACTGTGAGGATAGGTTGTTATAACTGTCTAGGATGATAATTATGATTGTTGTTGTACTCTGATGGATGTATGTGTATGCAGTTTCCCTTTTGTAAAAATCATTGTTATTATATTATATGTTGTTTCGCTGCGATTGTGAGATTCTACGTTTTTGCTTTTTTTGTAATGACCCAAGATTTTAGAAATTTATTTTGGAAAATATAAATAAGCTTAAAATAATTTTAAGATAGTTTTTAAAACCATTTTTAAGGGAAAGATGAGATAACTTGATATGGTGTAATAAAATGATGTGCATTGGTGCACAGAAAATACACATGAGTAGAGTTAGATCCCTGGATACTATGAATGAATACATGATGCTATGTATGGAAAATATTTGTATATATTTATAGATAAATAAAGAAAACCCTCAAATGTGCTATATGTAGAAATATATAAAAATGTAACTAAGTATACATCTGCATGTGTGTGTCAGTATAAAATAATATAGATGTATATATGTATATAAGTTATTGTCTGTAAAACATATATGTAAGTACACTAATTATGTATTAGAATTCAAACTAGTAAAATGAAACACACAAATATGTTTTTAAATAAAAGCAGAAAGAATGAAGGTGTGAAAAGAAGCAGTCCTCTTGTGAATAAAATAAAAGGAAGCACCAGATAAGAAAGTGAAGGCTAAAAATAGAAAAGGGAGAAAAACAAAAATGTATTTTGTATGGGCTGAATTTAGAAAGAAGAAAAATAAATACATAATATATATTGTTGGAAATCAGATCACACATTTAGCATGCAAATAGACAAGAGAAAAAGCATTCTATGGAAAAGTAAGATTTCTAAAAATAACCAAAGTAGATAACCACTTTTCTCTTCACCAAATTATGCCGGGGAGGATAGAATCTTGGGTTTAAATAAATGCAGATAACATAATTTTCTGGTAAGCAAAAATGGCTTTAACCAATACCCAAAACCCTAAGGAGAACACTGCGTATATATAAGCAGCAGCCTGCTCTCCTTCCCAAAAGAACTTAGAATATATATATATATATATATATATATATATATATATATGTATATATGTATATATAATAAACACACCATATAAAATATAAGGCAAGTGAAGGAAGAGAGCTGAGGCAAAAGGCAGAAGTTTATCAATTAACTAAGAAAGCAAAGAAGAGAGTTAGGTGAGAAAACTCACTCAAAGAATTTAAGGCACTAAGTCCTAATGAAGGCAGCCAGTTTATAAATGAATTTTTCTTAAAAAGAGTATGTGATTTTCTTTCAGAAATTGAAGATGCTTTAATGCTAGATTGTTGTTCTGTTTGTTTTATTTATGAATATTCTAAATATGATCAGTATGCATAATAAGCATCTTAAAAATCCAGATCTCTTTCTGATAAGATACTATTTAGGAATATAAATAAATACCCAGAAAATAAAATGTTGAAATAGGCAAGTAGTGTTGGTTTTGGCTCAACCCAGAAGAATTGATGAGCATGTGAGCTGCAATATACACATGTATATGTGCTGAGGCTTAAGATGAAAAGGAGTTAGGGGTGCAATAGGTTTGCCTATGTGCTGATACCCCTGATTCAAAGAAAATACACAATACCCATATACTCAGCAAATAAATTTTGTGATTTAGGAAGCTTGGTCAATCTGAGTTTAACTAAAGCACAGATGTTTGCAACAGAAGAAAAAAAAGTCTTCTCATAAAACCACAAACCAATGATAGTTGTCTATACCTCTTTTAAGTTGCAAGAACATGTTTATATATGCAGAAATCATTTGATAGATACCAATATTTAAATTGATTGATTGCCTCTGTTTGTTTATATGAATGATGTGGAATGCCATGAGATGAATGCTTGATTTAGTGAAATGATTCACTGAATGAGTTTGCCATGAAAAAATTAAAAGAGAAAGTACCTGAGAACCTGATTAGGAAATGTGGTCAAGATCACTGCAGGAATGACTTGTGTTCTTGAGTAATGCAAGTTGACACATGGCTTGTTTAAATCCTGAGATCTTTGTGTAATGGAGTGAATTAGTTCATTACAGTGTGTCCATTGATTCATATGATTGCAGATGAGACCAAGGTAGATAAATATTTCAAGGAAAGAGTATTTGATATGATGAGGACTAGAGTTTTCCCTGAAATGAAATATGAGGAGGGAATAAATGATTTAACCCATGTTGGTGATTTTTCTGTTCTTTGTGAATGATTATTTGATTTATGACTGAATTGTATGTATGAATGAATATGCCCCATCTATATAAAGTCTCTGGAAAGAAAGATTAAAGTGGGCACATGCAAAATGGCACAGAACATACGCACCAGTATTATTTGTTTTCAAAAGGCAGAACTATATGCATATGTACTTAATTAAATTTTAACTTAATTAATAAATTGTTTTAGTGGATTTTCTCATACCAGACATGTGTCTGACCCTAGTGTGCTAATGGCATCTGGGGTGTCTCATTTATATGGGGCAGCTTCAAATGCTTTTTCAGGAATAGCAGCCTCTAAGTAGGAGTATGAGCAAGGCATTGAGAAGAAGATTATAGCATGCTAGAATTAGATAGATAAGAGCTTAAAAGATGAAATTTGCATGTATTGATATTTTAAAATTTCCATTGTAGTAAGTACTGAATGATGTTGGATATTGGTTAAGTATTTTGTTAAGAATTTGACTTGTAACCAGAGTTTAAAAAAGAAAATCTAAATTTTATTATCTGAAATGTTGAAAAGCTTTTTATCTATAATTCTTTAAGTAAACTGAGTAAGAATGTTATGTGAATGGGAGGGTTACATTTTATAAATGTATTAGTCAATCTTGAGTCTATGAAGAATTTTAAGTATTGAGAAAGAAGAAACAGTTAGGTCTTGAAAAACAATATAGTCAATCTTTCTTTATGACAAGTGAATGCAAAAGTTTAAAAGCATAGGGAAAATGTATTATGTGTCTGCATGTTTTTAAAATGCAAATTACATTATGTAAATGTTTTATATCTTATTCTTGAATAAGGGAAGAATCTGTAACATTCACAGGTCTCAGGAAACTCACCTGGTTTGCATTTTATGTAGTGCGGCATCATGACATGTAAGAGTCTAGCTTAGAAATAAAGTATTTTACTTAAAAAGTTTTCCAGGAAAGAGTTGCATTCCAGGGCAGATTTATAGAAAAGCAAACAAAGAAAATGATAAAGACATATATCATTTTAAAGGCACAAGCACTACACCATTAAATTTCAAAGATAAATATCACACAATTATCTGATTTCTTAGAATCATATTTCATAAGGAACCTACCCAGTAATCAAGACTAAATCAGGCTGATGCCCATATGAAGGTAATTTTACTACATGTGTTGAATATAACTATGTGAGAATTGATTAAATTTAATCAATTAAATTATCCTCTTGTTTTTACCATAACTTTGATTGAACAAGCGAGGCACATGCATCTTCATATGTGTGTGCATATCCTGGTGAATACACTGATATATTTATACTAGTAAAACTTTTTGATCCTGGATAAAGTTTGTTTACTTGAAAAAGAAAAAAAAATGACTTTGGGCTTCAGAATATATATATATATATTTATAATATATATATATATATATATCACTATGTAAAAAAAATCCTAAGCAAAAATTTAGGTATAAAAGAGAGGGTCATTTCATTTGGTATCAGAGCTGTGTTATTAAACACAGCAGAAATAAAGATCAAGTTCTCTGATAGGAAAAAAAATCTAAAGAGACTGAATACATAACAATGTTTTCAGTGAAAATAAAACCACTGAAATAATTAAATTACCAATCAAACTAACCAGCTATGTAAATTGTTATTAGCAAACTATGGTAGGAAGACCACCAAATCAGGGAGCAGGATCTTCCAATGCACCACCAATGGCCAATCTGCAAGACTTGGTGAGAGCATTTAGGGATGGGGCAGGACAAAGGCAAGAAAATCCCCATGAAGAGCTCTCAAAATTACTCAAGACATATACACATTTAGGAGGCAAAAGCTTTGAAGGGACAGAGAGTATTATGGAAACTCAAGCATGGTTGAGAACATTGGATAGAATTTTTAATGACATGCAACTTGATGATCAAAGAAGGTGGCAAGTGGCTTCAAGACAGCTAAAAGGAGTGGCTTTAAGCTGGTGGGAAGTAATCATTGCAGGAAGAAATAAGAATGAAATCACTTGGAATCAATTCAAGGAGATGTTGGAAGCTAGGTTTGTACCAGCATCAGCTAAGGCTACCTTGCTAGACGAATTTATTAGACTTAGGCAAGGAACTATGACTGTCACAGAATACACTCAAAGGTTTGAAGGACTTTCCACATATGGAGCAATGCTGGTGGCAGAGGAAGCATCCAAAAATGATAGGTACATAAAAGGTTTGAACCCAGGACTTAGCAGAGCTATGTTACCTTATGCTGACAGGACCTTTGACCAAGTGATAGACTTAGCTTTGATATTGGAGCAGCATGACAAGGAAAGGGAAAAATTCAGAAATTTCAAGAACAATAACAGTAAGAAGAGTAAGGGGAGATATCATCCTCATGATAAGAAGAAAGAAGAGGCCAGTAACAAATCTACTGGGGATATTAAAGCTAAGGAAACCAAGAAGAAAATTGTGTGTAATCAATGTGGAAAAGAAGGACATATCAAACCAAGATGTCCAGAATTGAAAGGAGGAGCTTTCAAGTGCTATTTATGCGGGAAAGAGGGGCACATGAAAAGAAATTGTCCTGAGAATAAGCAGCAAGGAAAATTAGCAAACTTGGGAGAAAAAGGCAAAACAGTGGAGACCAATGCTGAGGAACACAGACAAGTGGAAGGTATACTATTTATTTGTAATGTACCCATAGCAGTAGTATATGATACTGGGGCAACTCATTCTTTAATTTCCTATGAATTTGTTAAAATGCTGAAATTAAGTTGCATATTGGTTGAAACCCCTTTACATATACAAAGTCCACTGGGAAGTTCTAGTGTTTTAAACATGGTTTGTGTGGATGTGGAATTAAACATAGGAGGAGATACTTTTATTTCCAATTTATATGTTTTAAATTACCCAAACATAGGTGTCATTTTGGGAGTAGACTGGTTAAGGCAATTCAAGGCCATAATTAACTTAGACTCATCCACCATATCATTGCAAAACCATGGAAGCCAGAGGATCACAATTTTGTGTGAAGTGTCTAAGGGAAGAAAGTTGTGTCATTTGATTGATTTGGGTAAAGATATCAGTGAACATATTATTGAGAAAATTCCCATAGTCAATGAATACTTCGACGTTTTTGAGGAGGTTAATGGTGTTCCAAACCATAGGCCAGTGAAATTCCAAATTCATTTAGTTCCAGGAGCAAGCCCAGTGATTAAAAAGCCAATAAGAATGGGGCCAAATGAACTAAAAGAATTAAAGAAGCAATTAGAAGAATGAGAAAATAAGGGTTTTATAAGACCCAGTAATTCTTGCTGGGGGGCACCAGTGGTATTTGTTAAGAAACAAGATGGTACCTTGAGATTCTACATAGATTATAGGGAATTAAACAAGGTAACCATTAAAAATAAATACCCACTGCCAAGAATAGACGATCTTTTTGATCAAGTGGCCGGAGCAAGAGTATTCTCTAGACTAGATTTAGCATTTGGTTTTCATCAAATGAAGGTGGAAGAATCAAGCATCAAGTACACTGCCTTTAACACTAGATATGGGTTGTATGAATTTTTGGTTATGCCATTTGGCTTGACCAATGCACCATCATACTTTGTAGATTTAATGAATAGAACCTTTAGAGATTATTTAGACAAATTTGTGCTTATTTTTATAGATGACATTTTAATTTATTCCAAAACAGTGGAAGAGCATGAAAGAAATCTGCACATGGTTTCGTCTAGACTAAGGGAAAAAGATTTAAAGGCAAAATACTCAAAATGTGAATTTTGGAAAGAGGAAGTGCATTTTCTTGGCCATGTTATATCTGCCCAAGGAATTTCTGTGAACCCCAATAAAGTAGTGGCTATTCAAGCATGGAAGAGCCAAGCACTGTGAGTGAAGTGAGGTCATTTATGGGGATGGCAGGGTATTATAGGAGATTTATAAAAGACTTTTCAAAAATTTCTACCCCACTTACTAAGATAACCAGGAAGAACCAAGCTTTTGTTTGGTCAGGAAAATGTGAAAAGTCTTTTGAACAGTTGAAGGAGGCATTAGTGAATGCTCCAATTTTAAAAGTACCTCATGGAAATGAAGAATTAGTTGTATACACTGATGCTAGTGGGTTTGGCTTGGGTGTAGTGTTGATGCAACAAGGCCAAGTCATTGCATATGCATCTAGACAACTCAAACCCCATGAAGCAAGATATGCCATACATGATCTTGAATTAGCAACTGTGATATATGCTTTGAAACTTTGGAGACATTATTTGTTAGGAACTAAGTTTGAACTTTACACTGACCACAAGTCTTTAAAATATTTATTTTCACAAAAATATTTGAACATGAGGCAACATAGATGGGTGGATTTTTTAGCTGCCTATGACTTTGACATACTCTATACACCAGGCAAAGCAAACAAAGTTGCAGATGCTCTAAGTAGACAGCATGGTAAATTGGCTATGATGATGATAGAAGAGTTTAAGGACTTGTCTTTGCTGACTGAGTTAGAAATTGGGGAGAATGGTTGTGTGCACATGGATGTGCAGATGCATGGTGCACAAGAAAATAAAGGGAAGTTAAGCTTAATGACACTTCAACTAGATTTAATTTTAAAGATAGGGAAAATGCAAGAACAGGATGCAAACTTATTAGAGAAGAAAGTTCTCACCTCAAAAGGGGAGGAAGTGATGAATCACCATATTGATAAAAATGGTTATTTAAGGTACCAAAATAGAATGTGTGTGCCAGAGAACATAGAATTGAAGAAGGAGATATTGGATGAATATCACAGAAGTAAATACTCTATACACCCAGGCAACACAAAGATGTACCAAAATTTGAAAAGAGATTTCTGGTGGAAGGGGATGAAATCAGATGTAGCTAAATATATTGCCAAATGTATGACTTGCCAACAAGTCAAGGCTGAAACCCAAAGGCCATCAAGGTTGATGCAGCCTCTTAGTGTACCACAGTGGAAGTGGGAAGATATATCTATGGATTTCATAGATGAACTGCCTAGATCTAAGAGAGGAAATACAAGCATACGGGTGATAGTTGATAGGCTAACCACAGTAGCACACTTCATCCCAGTCAAGTCAGAAAGAAAAGCACCAAAATTAGCTCAAGTTTTTATGAAGGAAGTGGTAAAGTTACATGGCATTCCCAAAACCATTGTGAGTGATAGGGATACCATCTTCACCTCAAAATTCTGGAGAAGCTTTCAAGAAGCAATGGGAAGTGAACTATGCTTAAGTACTGCCTACCATCTGTTAACTCCACTTTTTCAGCAAGGCCGTGATATCAAAAAATTGACCGAGAAGCCAATGATAGTTCGTCTCAAAGAATGGGCAACTCAACATCTCAACAAAGCAAGTTCTGTTGAATGGTTTTTCAGATAAGATCCCCTACGGAGGGGGGGTCCAGGGGGGTGCCAACCCCCCAAGGTGGGGGTGCGGGGGCAACGCCACCGCTACGGTGTTCGACCTGACCGGTCAGGTCGCAGGGGTCCAGGGGCAGCGACCCCGGCGGGGTGCGGGGCAGCGTCTCGTCCAAAACGGTATACGACCTAAAGTGTCAACAAGTTAATGGGTTAGAAGACCTCGCGACCTAAGAAGACCTCCAGACCTAAGCTGGACCAAAGATCAGCGACCTAACGAGTTAACCTATCAGCGACTTAAGGCATAAAGTGGCTCAACCGAGTTAACGAGTTAACAGAAGAAGCGGCTTGACGACTTAAAAGGATGCCGACCTAACAGCTTCCCGACTCAACTGCCTTGAAGGGTTACCGACTCAATAATTTAAGGTAGTTACCGACTCAACAACTCAAGGGAGACAGCGACTCAAAGGATAAGTGACTCATCGAGTTATCAACTTAGCGACTTAAGCAATGACGCAACTCGGCCAGTCAAGAGGTTGGACGACTTAACAGTTTAAGGGGGGGAAACGACTCAAGAGATGGCCGACCTAACGACTCAAGACACGAAAGGCCCAAAGAAACTTCACTTAAGCCATGGCCGACTTACAACTTATGCTAGGTCGCTCATGACCTAAGCACAAATGCAAATCCAATGTTGTGTTACTTAAACCGGTGCCTGTTAACTCGTTCGCGACTCAGGACTTGTACTCAGTAGACACAGCAACCTAGTTAAGCCTTATCTCGGAAACGCGACTTATGACCTATCCCTAAGTCGTTGCCGGCCTATAACCTGGCTTAAGTCGGTAACAACCTTGTACTTAGAGGTTTTGACCTTGCCGCTTTCCTTAAGTCGCTAGTACCTATCATTTAGTACTAGAGGACATAAGCGAGCCAGCTAAGTCATAACTCCTGATGCCTTAACCCGCCAACAACCCACGACTTATCCTATACCGTAACTCACGGCTTACGACTCACTTTAAGTCATAAATGACTTAAGACCCATGAAAGCTCCTCTATAAATAGAGCATTAACTCCAACGTGGAGAGGACTTTTGGATCATTTTCTTCAAGGCATCGAGACTCTGCTATCTTCAAGCCAATCTACACTCCAACATTCCAAGCACACACAAGACGCTTAGATCAGCTTCAAACAGAAATTCAAGACATTCAATCATGAATTCAAAGAACTTTCTCACATCGAAGTTTTTCTAGCTACTTGTCTTTTGAAGTAAATTGTACTTGAAAGAGATTGTAACAAGTTGTAATCAAATCAGCAATAAGAAAGGATTGAAGTGGACGTAGGCTTGATTATAGGCCGAACCACTATAAAATCTGTGTTCTTTACTGCATTTTTTATGAATTACTGTTTCTCTCTGATTCCCGTGTTAACGGGTGGTGCTTTCAAATCCACTACACTTACACTGAGGTGTTAGCGTCTTATTTTTACGTTAACATTTTTGGTGCTTTCACTGAGAACCCAACTCAGGCTACTTTCACCATTGCTTCGCAAAAGTTTGTGGAAAGAATCTCTCTAAAGACCAGAAGTTTATCTGAAATCATGGCTCCTGGAAGAAAGAGTAGATTTACTGGTTCCGGAAATGCTCATGAGGGAACCTCCACTTCCCCAGCACCAAATCAGATAACTCCTACCATTGGAGTCACAAGGACTGAATTAGATGAGGTAGTGTCTGGATTGTATCAACAAATGGAAACTCAGAATGCTTTGATAATGGACAGGTTAAACACCCTGCTTGGGGCAAATCGACAACCATAAAATAATGAAACAACCTTTGCCGAAGATGCCCATGACTCCCAAGAGAAAGGTATTCCTCAAAGTGCAGTTGGTACTGCCACAGGGGCAACTTCCCAAGCTGAAGGTTCAAGGCCACAACCAACTTTTCGCGAACATTTGCCCAGGCAAACTTCCGAAAGAGCAGTTGATGTCTACCCGGCGAGGCCTCTGAACGATGAGGAATACCTATCAGGGATGGTTCGCTCAATTATGAAAGAAAGCATGCAGAGGCAAGAGGATGAAAAAGATTGGGGGTTTTCCCCAAGCAAGACTCCGCTCACCGAAAGGATCTTAAAGGCAGAGTTTCCAAGGAAATTTGTACCTCCTACTATCCCGGCCTATCGAGGGACAAGTGATCCAAATCAGTTCCTATACAAGTACGACTGGCATATGACCGGGGCAAGGGCGACAGATGAAATCAAGTGCCGTTACTTTCCGGTATACTTAGAGGGAGTGGCCTTACTTTGGTTCACAAAGCTGCCAGTTAGATCCGTGGATCAATTTTCTGACTTAACACGAAAGTTCAAAGATCAGTTCAGGCTATATGCTACAAAGGCCAAGGATATAATGTCACTCTCCAGTCTATAACAAAACCCCGGGGAACCTATCAGATCATTCTTAAATCGTTTCAATATAGCCCTAGCTGAAGTCGAGAACGCGGAGCCACGGATGATTTTGACTTATCTAATGCAGGCTATCGATAAATCGAGTGAATTTGGCAAATGGCAAAAAATGAAGGAGCCAAACTCACTTGAGAAATTCTATAAGAAGGCCGACGAATTTATGCGTTTGGAAAGCTTTCCTGCGCCATCAAAAGCAATCGTGGCCGAAATTCAGAATGTCAGTGTTGCTTCTGATGAGAGAGAGTCTGGAGGGCAGAAGAGGAAGAACGATGGTGGAAAAAATCAGAGAGACTTGAAGAAAGCTCGCCGCTTTAAACCTTCAGACTTTACTCCCTTAACCAATATTCTTGAGAACATATTTCTCATAACCAAGGATGCTATTGATTATCCTAAGCCACCTGAGTCGAAGATTGGGAAAAATGCTATGCATAATGGGAGATTCTGTCAGTTCCACAATCAACCTGGTCATGACACCAACGAATGTCGTCATTTAAGGAATTTGATTGAAGGACTATTGAAACAGAATAAACTCCAACAATATGTCAAAAGAGACAGGAATGGCCCATCCTCATCCACTCAGGGGCAAATACTTCTTGCTCATCAATATGGCTCAAATAAAAGAACTGCAGCGCAGGGATCTGAGAGGCTTATCATTAATGCTATCACAGGAGGCCCTCACCTAACGGGCGGAAGCTGGGATGAGATGGAAAGATATGCTCATGCCCTAAGAAAAGCCCCGGAGGGAGAGAATGTTCCTGTTCTCAAAGATACTGCCATCTAGACCCCTCACACCGGAGATCCGATTCCGAAAAGCTTGGGACAGCAATGACTCGCATCCATGTTTTACTTTAAGGCTTTGTTACAAATTTGCAAAAGAATGATGGATGTATCATTCTTGTGTTAAAACCCATTGTAAAAACATTGCAAATGAGATATAGGAACTATAAATCTTGAGTTTTATATTACTATAAAATGCCTGTTTCATTTCGATATGCAAGTATCTTGAATATATTGCTAAAATGTCGATTTAATATTGCAGGCAATCAAAGCAAAGCTTACCTAGTCAGCACATCACAAAGCTAAGCGGTTCCTATAAATCTTTCAGCAAAGAAATGTCAAGCCAGAAAAGTTCCAAATTCAATTCCTTCATAAGAAGTGTTACTCACAAACAGTTGATTCTACCAAAAAGGCACCTTCCCAACGCGAAGGTTCCAGGCCCTTGCTAACCGACGGAGATCGTTTGTGCAAACAGACATCTAGTCGGATAGTTTGGGTCTGCCCTGTGGATTCACTTAATAATGTAGAGCACTTCTTTGGAAAAGAAACAAATAACTGGCAAAGAAAAGAACATGGGTTTGGAAATGATAACGAGGAATCGCTGAGGTGCAAATGGTGAAGAGGCATGGGCAAGCAGACAGAAAATACACAAGACCTCTTCGGAGGCACATTTCACCAGAGCTGAAATGCCAAATAAAGACCTCTTCGGAGGCACAAGCCCTCTTCGGAGGCACAAGCCCTCTTCGGAGGCACAACTCTTCGGAGGAAAAAGCCGTCTACCGAGGCATAAAAAGCCCTCTCCCGAGGCACAAAAAACCCTCTCCCGAGGAAAATCAAAGTCCTCCAATGAGGCACACTTCCCAAGTTTGAAGTGCAAACTAAAGCCCTCCAACGAGGCACACTTCCCAAGTTTGAAGTGCAAATCGAAGCCCTCCAATGAGGCACACTTCCCAAGTTTGAAGTGCAAACTAAAGCCCTCCAACGAGGCACACTTCCCAAGTTTGAAGTGCAAATCGAAGCCCTCCAATGAGGCACACTTCCCAAGTTTGAAGTGCAAACTAAAGCCCTCCAATGAGGCACACTTCCCAAGTTTGAAGTGCAAATCGAAGCCCTCCAATGAGGCACACTTCCCAAGTTTGAAGTGCAAACTAAAGCCCTCCAATGAGGCACACTTCCCAAGTTTGAAGTGCAAACTAAAGCCCTCCAATGAGGCACGCTTCCCAAGTTTGAAGTGCAAATCGAAGCCCTCCAATGAGGCACACTTCCCAAGTTTGAAGTGCAAACTAAAGCCTTCCAATGAGGCACACTTCCCAAGTTTGAAGTGCAAATTAAAAACGTCCAACGAGGCACAACTAAAAAAAAAAAGAAGAGCCCTCTTCAAAGGCACACTACAGCTCTCAGGGGAAAATTAAAATTTCTATCTTGAAAATGTTCTCCCTCAAAGGTTGTAGTGCTAAATAAAGCCCTCTAATGAGGCCCACTTCACCAAGTTGAAGTGCCAAAGCCTTCTTCGGAAGTCTGCTTCACCGCATAGGAGATTCCACTTCTCAAAAACAAAAGTGACCATCTCCGAAGGATGAAGTGTAAAAGAAAAAAGAGAAAAAAATTCCCAAACACAAGGCACACTCTACTAAAGCAGAATAACATTTCCTCAAAAATGGAAGAATTATTCTCTAAAAGCAAGAGTGCAAGCCTTCTTGAAGTGGAAGAATTATTCTCTAAAATAAGAGTACAAGTCTTCTTAAAACAGAAGAATTGTTCCCCAAAGTCTCCGCAAAATGGAGAATATTACAATGAGTTGTGGTATGGGGGCAATATAATATTGCTACATTAGTAAAAAGCAGTACCCAAGCAACACACCACAAGCTCACTGCAGTATCATGCAGAGAAAAATAAAGAAACTTGTATGAAAATGAGGGATAAATACATTCTCAAATATAGACAAAAGTCTGTACAAGTAGGAAGAATCATCTCATTCTATACTATAAAATTTTTCATACATATGCAGGTCCCCTAGATGCAAGTTCCTTTGCGGGAGCTGGGGCACCTGAAGTCTCTGCTTGAAAATCTGGGGCATCATAAAGCTGAGTCAATTAGAAGAGGGCAAAAGTCCGAATTAAGTGCAGAAATTCGTCTTTCAGCAGAAATTTAACGCTCCTCTCCTTAACCGCCACAGCACTTAGTCTTTTAAAAATTGACTTATGACTGGAATATTCAGAAAGAGAGGGGATGCTGTAAAGTAAAGAATGAAATTAGCACTCAACAACTCGGATTCTGAAAATCTCAGCAATGAAAAAATCCAACTTGCTCCACTATTTCTTCTTATCAAGAAGACATTCTACATAAAGAACTGAATATTCAAAAGTAAAGGTGCACGTTTCCTAAAAGAGTGTGAAGTGTTGTGCAAAGCTACTTAAATAACAAGTAAATAAAGTAATACTCGAAATAATACTGGTTGGCAAATATGTCAATTCAGAAAAATTCGAGGCTTGTTATTTGAAAATAAGTGCAGTATCAATGCAGATAGTAGTTATAACTGTGTAAATTTTATGTTGATACTTCATTCAAGATAGTTGATTCGCAACACTTCATCGAATGCATACTAATTTACTTACAGTAAAATATCAGTTCTTTGATCTAATCCATCACTCGATATGGGCAATCAGTGATGAGTATATTCGCCCCATTTTCCCGCAAATGTTGCATTTAACAGGTTGTTAAAATAATCTATAAAGAGATGCAACAAGTTTTGGTCAAAGTTCCATTAAGTCGCACTGGTCAAGTTCAAAAGTCTTCAGGTCAAAACAAAGCAAGTTTTCCTAGGTACGAGCTTAGCAGCGACCTAAAAATTAAGCCGCAAGAGGTTAGGTCGTTAATCACTCTCGACCTAGCAACTCAGTAAAGCACGAGTTAAGAAGAATCGAAGCACACGACCTAGTCCCTAGGCGTATACTTCGAGGGGCAAGTGTTAACTCCACTTTTTTAGCAAGGCCGTGATATCAAAAAATCGACCGAGAAGCCAATGATAGTTCGTCTCGAAGAATTGTCAACTCAACATCTCAACAAAGCAAGTTCTGTGAATGGTTTTTCAGATAAGATCCCCTACGGAGGGGGGGTCTAGGGGGGTGCCAACCACCCTAGGTGGGGGTGCGAGGGCAACGCCACCGCTACGGTGTTCGACCTGACCGGTCAGGTCGTAGGGGTCCACGGGGCAGCGCCCCCGGCGGTGTGCGGGGCAGCGCCTCGTCCAAAATGGTATACGACCTAAAGACTCAACAAGTTAACGGGTTAGAAGACCTCGCGACCTAAGAAGACCTCGCGACCTAAGCTGGACCAAAGATCAGCGACCTAACGAGTTAACCTATCAGCGACTTAAGGCATAAAGTGGCTCAACCGAGTTAACGAGTTAACAGAAGAAGCGACTTGACGACTTAAAAGTATGCCGACCTAACAGCTTGCCAACTCAACTGCCTTGAAGGGTTACCGACTCAATAATTTAAGGTAGTTACCGACTCAACAACTCAAGGGAGACAGCGACTCAAAGGATAAGTGACTCATCGAGTTATCAACTTAGCGACTTAAGCAATGACGCAACTCAGCGAGTCAAGAGGTTGGACGACTTAACAGTTTAAGGGGGGAAACGGCTCAAGAGATGGCCGACCTAACGACTCAAGACATGAAAGGCCCAAAGAAACTTCACTTAAGCCATAGCCGACTTACAACTTATGCTAGGTCGCTCACGACCTAAGCACAAAGGCAAATCCAATGTTGTGTTACTTAAACCGGTGCCTGTTAACTCGTTCGCGACTCAAGATTTGTACTCAATAGACACAGCAACCTAGTTAGGCTTATCTCGAAATGCGACTTATGACCTATCCCTAAGTCGCTGCCGGCCTATAACCTGGCTTAAGTCGGTAACGAACTTGTACTTAGAGGTTTTGACCTTGCCCCTTTCCTTAAGTCGCTAGTACCTATCATTTAGTACTAGAGGACATAAGCGAGCCAGCTAAGTCATAACTCCTGATGCCTTAACCCGCCAACGACCCACGACTTATCCTATACCGTAACTCACGGCTTACGACTCACTTTAAGTCGTAAATGACTTAAGACCCATGAAAGCTCCTCTATAAATAGAGCACTAACTCCAACGTGGAGAGGACTTTTGGATCATTTTCTTCAAGGCATCGAGACTCTGCTATCTTCAAGCCAATTTACACTCCAACATTCCAAGCACACACAAGACGCTTAGATCAGCTTCAAACAGAAATTCAAGACATTCAATCATGAATTCAAAGAACTTTCTCACATCGAAGTTTTTCTAGCTACTTGTCTTTTGAAGTAAATTGTACTTGAAAGAGATTGTAACAAGTTGTAATCAAATCAGCAATAAGAAAGGATTGAAGTGGACGTAGGCTTGATTATAGGCCGAACCACTATAAACTCTGTGTTCTTTACTGCATTTTTTGTGAATTACTGTTCTCTCTGATTCCCGTATTAACGGGTGGTGCTTTCAAATCCACTACACTTACACTGAGGTGTTAGCGTCTGATTTTTACGTTAACACCATCCTCAATCAGATGGGCAGACTGAGGTAGTAAACAAGATTTTGGAGGACATGTTGAGAGTGTGTGTATTGGATTTTGGGGGAAACTGGGATGATTTTTTTCATTTTGTTGAATTTTCATACAATAACAGCTATCAAAGCACCATACGAATGGCTCCATTTGAAGCCTTATATGGTAAGCCTTGTTTGTCATCTGTTTGTTGGGTAGAAGCAGGAGAAAAGGCCATTTTAGGGCCTGAGTATATACAAGAAACTAAGGAGAAAATTGAGTTGATAAGGAGAAGGATGGCAACAGCACTAGATAGGCAGAAGAAATTTGCAGACATGGGAGGAAAGCAGGTAGAATATGAAGTGGGAAATTTTGTTTTCATCAAAATCTCACCTATGAAAAATGTACTGAGATTTGGAAAACAAGGCAAGTTAACCCCAAGATATATTGGGCCATACAAAATTCTGGAAAGAATTGGTTCCTTGGCATATAAGTTGGAGTTGCCAGAAAACATGCAAGGAATACATGATGTTTTTCATGTATCACAACTGAGAAGGTGGGTACATGACAAGGCAGAAATTCTGGAGACCCCAACCCAAGTGCAAATAAATCCTAATTTGATTTATGAAAAAGATCCAGTGGGAATTTTGGCAAAGGATGTGAAGAAATTAAGGAATAAATCACTGAAACATGTGAAAGTACAGTGGAGTCTTGATCCCAGTGATTGCACATGGGAATTAGAAGATAAAGTTAAGAGGAACTAACCTAAGCTATTTTCAGATTAGAGGTAATTCTAATTTTTAATTTGCTTTTCTTTTGGATGCATGTATTTTCAATTATTATGATAGAATTAAAAATCTAAGTGGTTGAAGAAAACTTGTTTTCTGATTTAAGCTTGAGATTAATGTAAGCTGAAAAAAAAATTATGGGACACAATTTCTAAAAGGTGGGGTGTATGTAATGACCCAAGATTTTAGAAATTTATTTTGGAAAATATAAATAGGAATAAAATAATTTTAAGATAGTTTTTAAAACCATTTTTAAGGGAAAGATGAGATAACTTGATATGGTGTAATAAAATGATGTGCATTGGTGCGTAGAAAATACACATGAGTAAAGCTAGATCCCTGGATACTATGAATGAATACATGATGCTATGTATGGAAAATATATGTATATATTACAGATAAATAAAGAAAACCCTCAAATGTGCTATATGCAGAAATATATGAAAATGTAACTAAGTATACATGTGCATGTGTGTGTCAGTATAAAATAATATAGATGTATATATGTATATAAGTTATTGTCTGTAAAACATATATGTAAGTACACTAATTAAGTATTAGAATTCAAACTAGTAAAATGAAACACAAAAATATGTTATTAAATAAAAGAAGAAAGAATGTAGGTGTGAAAAGAAGCAATCCTCTTGTGAATAAAATAAAAGGAAGCACCAGATAAGAAAGTGAAGGCTAAAAATAGAAAATGGGAGAAAAACAAAAATGTATTTTTATGGGCTGAATTAAGAAATAAGAAAAATAAATATATAATATATATTGTTGGAAATCAGATCACACATTTAGCATGCAAATAAACAAGAGAAAAAGCATTCTATGGAAAAGTAAGATATCTGAAAATAACCAAAGTAGATAACCACTTTTCTCTTCACCAAATTAAGCCAGGGAGGGTAGAATCTTGGGTTCAAATAAATGCAGATAACATAATTTTCTGGTAGGGAAAAATGGCTTTAACCAGTACCCAAAACCCTGAGGAGAACACTGCATATATATAAGCAGCAGCATCCTCTCCTTTCCAAAAGAACTTTGAAAAAAAATATACAATAAACACACCATATAAAATATAAGGCAAGTGAAGGAAGAGAGCTGAGGCAAAAGGCAGAAGTTTATCAATTAACTAAGGAAGCAAAGAAGAGAGTTAGGTGAGAAAACACACTCAAAGAATTTAAGGCACTAAGTCCTAATGAAGGCAGCTAGTTTATAAATGAATTTTTCTTAAAAAGAGTATGTGATTGTCTTTCAGAAATTAAAGATGCTTTAATGCTAGATTGTTGTTCTATTTGTTTTATTTGTGAATATTCTAAATATGATCAGTATGCATAATAAGCATCTTAAAAATCCAGATCTCTTTCTGATAAGATACTATTTAGGAATATAAATAAATACCCAGAAAATAAAATGTTGAAATAGACAAGTAGTGTTGGTTTTGGCTCAACCCAGAAGAATTGATGAGCATGTGAGCTGCAATATACACATGTATATGTGCTGAGGCTTAAGATGAAAAGGAGTTAGGGGTGCAATAGGTTTGCCTATGTGCTGATACCCCTGATTCAAAGAAAATACACAATACCCACATACTCAGAAAATAAATTTTGTGATTTAGGAAGCTTGGTCAATTTGAGTTTAACTAAAGCACATATGTTTGCAACAGAAAAAAAAAGTCTTCTCATAAAACTACAAACCAATGATAGTTGTCTATACCTCTTTTAAGTTGCAAGAACATGTTTATATATGCAGAAATCATTTGATAAATACCAATATTTAAATTGATTGATTACCTCTGTTTGTATATATGAATGATGTGGAATGCCATGAGATGAATGCTTGATTTAGTGAAATGATTCACTGAATGAGTTTGCCATGAAAAATTTAAAAGAGAAAGTACCTGAGAACCTGATTAGGAAATGTGCTCAAGATCACTGCAGGAATGACTTATGTTCTTGAGTAATGCAAGTTGACACATGGCTTGTTTAAGTCCTGAGATCTTTGTGTGATGGAGTGAATTAGTTCATTACAGTGTGTCCATTGATTCATATGATTGCAAATGAGACCAGGGTAGATAAATATATCAAGGAAAGAGTATTTGATATGATGAGGACTAGGGTTTTCTCTGAAATGAAATATGAGGAGGGATTAAATGATTTAACCCATGTTGGTGATTTTTCTGTTCTTTGTGAATGATTATTTGATTTATGACTGAATTGTATGTATGAATGAATATGTCCCATCTATATAAAGTCTCTGGAAAGAAAGATTAAAGTGGGCACATGCAAAATGGCACAGAACATACACAACTGTATATTTGTTTTCAAAAGGCAGAACTATATGCATATGTACTTAATTAAATTTTAACTTAATTAATAAATTGTTTTAGTGGATTTTCTCATACCAGACATGTGTCTGACCCTAGTGTGCTAATGGCATCTGGGGTGTCTCATTTATATGGAGAAGCTTCAAATGCTTTTTTAGGAATAGCAACCTCTAAGTAGGAGTATGAGCAAGGCATTGAGAAGAAGATTATAGCATGCTAGAATTAGATAGATAAGAGCTTAAAAGTTGAAATTTGCATGTATTGATATTTTAAAATTTCCATTGTAGTAAGTACTGAATGACGTTGGATATTGGTTAAGTATTTTGTTAAGAATTTGACTTGTAACCAGAGTTTAAAAAGAAAATCTGAATTTTATTATCTGAAATGTTGAAAAGCCTTTTATCTATAATTCTGTAAGTAAACTGAGTAAGAATGTTATGTGAATGGGAGGGTTACATTTTATAAATGTATTAGTCAATCTTGAGTCTATGAAGAATTTTAAGTATTGAGAAAGAAGAAACAGTTAGGTCTTGAAAAACAATATAGTCAATCTTTCTTTATGACAAGTGAATGCAAAAGTTTAAAAGCATAGGGAAAATGTATTATGTGTCTGCATGTTTTTAAAATGCAAATTTTACATTATGCAAATATTTTATATCTTATTCTTGAATAAGGGAAGAATATGTAACATTCACAGGTCTCAGGAAACTCACCTGGTTTGCATTTTATTTAGTGCGGCATCATGACATGTAAGAGTCAAGCTTAGAAATAAAGTATTTTACTTAAAAAGTTTTCCAGGAAAGAGTTTGTCAGGACCCGATTCTTCGTCTTCCGAAAATTCAACATCGATACTCACTTTATCGACTGTCGAGAAATCGAACGACGGAAAACCGAACACTGAGGGTTTTAAGAAAAAGAAAAGAAAAAGAGAAAGAGAGAAAAGAAAATAGGGATAGGGAAAAGAAGATAGAAAATTTTAAAATAGAAAGAAAAGAGAAGAGAAAGGAAAAAAGAAAAACAGAAGAAAATAGGATGGAACAGAAAACAACAGAACAATATCAGAATCTCACATTCGCAGCGGAACAACATATAATAATAAATGAATAATCTTTAAACAAAGAAATATATCAGTTATTACATTTCATACATTTCATTACATCATATCATCAGAGTGTATAACAACAACAAACAGTGCAGCGGAAAAAGAAATACTATATAAGTAATATGCCATGCCATCCATCTTGCCTCCAGCAACTCCAGAATATCTTGATAAACCTTAACTCTTAACTGCCCGTGTGGAAATTGGTGGGCACCCAGAGTTTAGGAAGGAAAACAATAAACTCCAAGTCAGTCATGTGACTGGTGTGAGAACTCAAAACAGTTTATTTATCTTAAAATCAAAATAGAGGAATATTTTTAAATTCAATTCGCAATGCTTTTAAAAATGAGACTACCATAAGGCCTCCCGCACACACACACATGCAAACGCAGAATCGGAGGAGATTTCTCCTTATGATAGTCAAAGATGCTTGATACGCATTTAAAATAACATTTCATATTATTACTAGTGCATAGTGTAGGGGAAAAATTCATTTTGAAAGTAGAATATAAATCTTAGCCAACATACGACCATTATCGTATGCCTACTATAGCTACCATCCAAACAGTGTTGCGACACCATAAGTGAATGATAGGTTCTACAACTAAAACCGTACAAGTTTCGTATTGTTTCTTTGGATTTCCAACAAATGGTCAGGCCAAGGAACTTCCCATTGCCACATGAGAATGCCTCTGGAACGACATCCCTGAGAACCAAACCGGAACTCTGCCAACACAAGGTCGGGTTACCCCTAACTGGGTAACTACTGACACGAGCACGCCATTCCCCGATCGTAAACGACCTTTCTCACGGGATCCCGAAAACCAACAACCACAAAGTAATAAATTCGTAGTAACCACATAGGTTAAATATCTGGGCTCCATACCATGATACCACCTCTATCCAGAAGGAAATGTACATACCCTAAAGGGTGCTACCCCTCATAACCTTGCCGCATCTTTCCTGTTTTGACCATTTCCGGGGTGTGAGGCTCGACGAAGTCACGTCCACAAAAACATACTTTATACAAAAGCCATGCTTTGGGTCAACAAATGATCAACACAATAATCACCAAGATAGACGATCAAATAAACGATCCTATCACAATAATCAACACAATGATCATTTCAGCATCACTCAGCATGTCACATTACCAAATTGGGAATATATCGCTGATAACTTCAACTATATAACCTCTGAGCTCGTACGTCTCAGAGAAGGGTGTTAAGCTAAAAGAATAAATTCTCCGCCACCAACAGAAATATATTTGAAAGAAATCGGCTTTATATCTCAACTTGTAATGTCAGACATACAATCCATACAAGTCTGTTCCGGGCTCGAACAAAACCGAAGGCACTTACAAAGAAGTCCTTGCAATCCGGATATTCACAATCCTGATCGGATTCACCATCACATATGGAGAACTCTATACCGTAGCTACTCGGTGCAGAGTAAATCGACAGGTCATCCTATCGCTCTCGCAAATACCGGGTCTTCAACACCGATCTTCAATGCAATTATAACGACGTATCACATATTCAGAATGGGTTATACGACCCCATGGTCCTTTCCCGGTTAACCCGAATAGTGAGCGCTTATTCAAAAATAAGTGTAGCATTCACATTCAAACAAATCACATCAATTACCCATTCAAAGGGAAATATTGATAGTCGGTTATTGAACTATCACTGGATATGCACACATCACCAGATTCCAAATAATTTTCCAAATTATTTATTTTCCAAAATATCTTTAATAGATATAAGATTTCACACTTCAAAAATAAATCAATATTTATTTTTAAACAAATTCCACTTCCTTTATAAATTCCTTAATGAATTTATAATTCCAAGATATCAATGAATATTCGATTTCAATTATTCATTTCAATATTCCTTTTCAATTTATCTTCAAAAAGATAAATTCTCAAAATATTCACTTTATATTGGAAAACATTTCCATACTTATTTATTCATAAGTAATTCACAAATTTTATTTATTTTCAACACTTAGAAAATATTCAATATACTTAAATCGAAATTAAGTATATATTTCATTCTTTAAGGAAATCATTCTCTTTAACATATTTATTTGGGCCAAAACGAATGTTACGTAAAACATCGTTACAACAACCCAAAATCACTAGTATAGGGATTCGAAATTAAAATAGATATATAAATCCCAATACTATACAAAACATTTCCTTTCGGAAATCATTTACTATAACAACAGTGTTATAATCTACCATTCCCTTTTATTTCTCGAAAACGTCTATTTCAACAATAAATGTTGAAATCTATGGTTTCGAATCTCAACACATTTTAAAACATTGTTCGATCGTTTTAATTCTATTCAAAATATCACATTCTAAATAATTTCTTTAACTTATGATTCACTATTCAAAAACGTGAATATACTACGTTAACAATTTCATCATTTCTATTCATTTTATTTTAAAGGATCATTCACAGTTCAAAAACGTGAATATAACTCCATTAATAGGTTTCAGCAATTTGCTTATCAAAATAAGTCGTTTGCGAATTTATAAAACAACGTTTATAAATTCCATTTCTATTTATTTATAAAAACTTCCTTTTTATAAATTCTTTTATTAACCTATTCCAGTTTATAACTCAATTATAAACTAAAAGTTCATATTATAAGTTAAATACTTATAAAACGATTATTTTACAAAATCGTTCTTTTTAAAGACTTTCCAATTTATAAATCTTATAACTTATAAGATCCATTTATTTAACCAATCTATTCTTCAAATAATTTCACTAAATTTATAAATCTTACTATTTATAAATTTCTTTGATAACTTCACAGTTTATAATTCCATAAATTTCATTCAATTATGAAATTCATTTCCACTTCATTCAAACACTTATAAAAACTCGTTTTAAAATGTCAATATTTCAATTTATAAATATCCATTTATAAATCTCTTAATATAAATCAATTTATATTATTCTTTAAAACGACTTTAATCTCCTTTATTATTTCACCATTTTGATTCATAAAATAACTAAATTTTATAAATCCTATATTTAAACCTTTCACAATAAATTCAAAAATCCCGATTAAACTATTTTATAAAATCGTTAGCATCATATTCTCAAAAATCAGTTTTTAACTATTTTTCTCAAAAATCATATTTTTTATAACTTTAAAAATTATAACGTTTATTTATTTAAAATGAATCAATTCCAAAATTATAGTATATTTTCAAAAAATCACTTTTAAAATTATTTTAAAATTCCAAATTTGATCCAATGATGCTACACACCAAATAGTCAATCACGACTACAACAATATCATATATCGATATGATAATCCATCAAATATCAAAATATCTGAAATCAAATAAAAACTGTTGAGGAATCCTGTTGGATCCCTCCAACCTGTTTTCCTGCAACCACAAACATTAGCACAATACCAATTTCGCTCCAGTACGAAATTATCGCGGTATATGTTTTTAATAAATATTATCCGCTTAATAACGGCGTAATAGGGTCTCATCCGCTAAACAAATAAATGCGGGAAATCAATAACTCCAATATATACATATGCCAATATATATATATATTGCTATCATATATAATACCAATTTCACTGTTTATGAAATATTCGCGGTATATGTTTTTAATAAATAACATCCGCTTACTAACGGCGTATAATGTCTATTTTAACAATCAATAGATAACAATCAACATTCAAACATGCATTCAAATATTTTAAATCTAACTATTTAAAATAAAATCGAAACTGATTCGATTGAGTGAGAAGTTCTCACCTTGATTTTAATTTCCGTTTTAGCGATTTATTTCGAATAAAATTAAACGGACGTTTAATTTTACCCAAAATTCTCACTAACTCCAAACGACTCCAAACCAACTCCATCGCGTAGTGCTCGTCCATACGATTCCAACGCAACTGGTTTTGCGCGTTTTCGACCTCATATGAAAAAGATATTGATTTTTGAAGTTTAAACGAATTTACATAATATAAATTTACAACTTTAATTTTAAATTTAAACCTAAAACCATCTAGGCCAATAGATCTTGCTTGAACAGATCAGGACCGCGTTTCATCTCATCTTCTCCCTCTTGTGAAAACACCAGGTAATACACGAACGATCATGAACCCAACATCGTCACTTAGGGCACGATTTCGCCATCACCACGTCGAACTAAAACTTGATCAGAGACCATCATCTCCTTGCCCATCGCGAGCTCCACCCTTGGCCGAAGACCGGCCCCACTCGGTCACCTATTTCCTCTCGAAATTCGTGCCGACCGTGCTCCCTTCCAGCCCAATTTGCTGCCTATCCTCTCAACGAGAATTGATCATCACGTTATGGATCGATAGTTCTCATCACACTCTTCAATTTTGTAGTTGATCATTTCGTGTGAATGTTTGTGGATTGGGAGAGATTAAGAAAAGAAATTGGGTAAATTTTGGCCATTACTACTGTAGGAGGCGGCTGAGCAAAAACTAGGGTTTGATTTTTTTTTTTTTTTATTTGTGAGGTTTATGGTGTATTTATAGGAAAAATTCGAACACAATTCATCCGGAAATTTCGAACTCCGATTTACGCACCGAAACTGACGTACCTAGGGTTTACCCCGCGTTCCGGACACAATGGAACAGGTTTCGGAAGCTAATTCGGACATCTGTGTGAGTTATGGCTAAAAACGTTCAATTTAAATTAAACCGATTTAAATCGATTTCTAGGCGTTTTAATTTGTACAGGACAAACGGTAAATCCAATTGACTTGAAATTTGAAACCTTACAATAATATCACATTACGGATCCGATGAAACTGGTTTCGTCGAAATCCGAGACTTTTTGAAAAATGGCTATTTTAACTCGCCAAATTTAAATTAAAAATAATTCGATGCGTTTCGAGCTGCCACGATCAAACGATAACTCCGATTGACACGAAAATTGAAATCCGGTAATAACTAACTATTACGGATCCAATGGAACTAGTTTCGTTCAATTCTGAGACTGTTCAAAAATTGACTATTTTCACTAGTCGATTTTAATATTAAAATATTCAATTTTCACAAATTAACTTTAAATTCGATTTTAAAAGTTCTAAAATATCGTTCTAACTCTAACATGATAAAATAAAATTTTACAAATCATTTTCAATCATATTTAACCCAATTTTCAATTATTTCCATAATTTAACATATTAAATTATCGATTTAAAAATCCAATTAAATCCAATAATTCAAATAAAAATTTATTTGACTTATAAATTCACTTATTAATATTTAAAATTAATTAAATATTCATATTTTAATTTCTAAAAATTCTGGGTCGTTACAGAGTTGCATTCTAGGGCAGATTTATAGAAAAGCAAACAAAGAAAATGATAAAGACATATATCATTTTCAGGGCACGAGCACTACACCATTAAATTTTAAAGATAAATATCACATAATTATCTGATTTCTTAGAATCATATTTCATAAGGAACCTACCCAGTAATCAAGACTAAAATCAGGTTGATGCCCATATGAAAGTAATTTTACTACATGTGTTGAATATAACTATGTGAGAATTGATTAAATTTAATCAATTAAATTATCCTCTTGTTTTTACCATAACTCTGATTGAACAAGAGAGGCACATGCATCTTCATATGTGTGTGCATATCCTGGTGAATACACTGATATATTTATATTGGTAAAACTTTTTGATCCTGGATAAAGTTTGTTTACTTGAAAAAGAAAAAAAATGACTATGGACTTCAGAATATATATATATATATACACATTTATAAGATAATATATATATATATATATATATATATATATATATATCACTATGTAAAAAAAAACCTTAGCAAAAATTTAGGTATAAAAGAGAGGGTCATTTCATCTTTCCTCTTCTTCTTCTCTTCTCTTTTTCTTTCTTCCCCTTAACTATTCGTCTTTCGTTCGATTTGGATTGGACTTGTGTGGTTTATTGTTAGCTTGAATGTTATGAAAAAGCAAGTAGTTACACGTGGTATCGGAGCTTAGGTTGAGCAAACACCTAGGCTTTGGTGGGATTAACTCATTTGAGATAGGGTAAGTGAGACCCTAGGATGAGTTGAGTGTTTTCATAAGAGAGAATTTTTGTTAGTGATATAAAAATGTTTTATATTTTTTGACTTATTGGTTGAGTGGTTATGAACTCTAGTTGATGTAGAAGGAACAACTGTATTGATAGGGGTTTCTAAACGAGTGAACAAAGCAAATCGATAGAGTATTTTTTTGAATCTAGGTAAATGAAATAATTTTACCTAGATTATATTTTATATATGAAAGGAATAATTTTTAGGAAATTAATAAAGTTGTTCTTGTGTGTTTGATTGTTAGAGAATGATAATAAAATTATTATCATTTATTTTTTATTGTTTGTACTTAGGTAGTTTATGAGCATTTACTGTTTGATTAAATTAGATACAAACGCCTTGTAAATTCAATTTCACGGCTTAACTATAAGGTGTTCGATAATAATGTTAAATTGAATTATTATAAGAATTATTTATTATAATCTATGCTAAGACAACAATGGTGAAAATGATGTTATATAAGGAGTGAAATCATTTAAGTTGGATTTATAAATATATATTTTAAATAAGAATACAAAACTGAGAATTTAAGTACTTAAATCCTGGAGATTTAAAATATTTTTTCAAATTGTTACGAGGAATATAATACTATTGTTGGAGAGTGTTTTGTAATAGGGATTTTCTTAAAATATGGTTTATAAATAATAATGGATTTAAATCGAGAAATTAAAACTCAAAGCTCGGTGCTTGAAATTTTTTATTTCAAATTCTTAGGAAAAATAGTAATTTTATTATTTCACAAATACCGATTTTAAAAGGTTTTACAAATTAAAATGCACTGAAACTCACTCCAGTCGCTGAAAAGTGATTTCGATGATGAATGCAGCATCATCGGTGTTCATTTTCGAGTTTCTAAAGTGTGGAATTGCTACTATGATAGAAATTGGTTATCGTATTGTATTGGGTAAAACAAAATTGTTTAAAATTTATAAAGGATGATTGATATATATACAAAAAGGAGTCAAATATTAAAATATTATTTCAAAATGATTTGAAATAAAAACTAGGTTTAAAATTCTGAAACTTTCAACTAAGTGAGATTATAAACTCATCTACCATAACCATTTGGATAGTTGGTGGGTGTATCTCATTTTGGGATATTGTTTGGTGAATTTCATTTAATTAAAATGAAAAGTAATTTCCGATGATTTTGAAAAGTTGGGACTTCCAATTTGATATAGAAATCTGAAGCTAAGTGTTGTAAGAAATTTAAGAAATAAGTTTCGTAACTTACTAGATTGGTTGAATTTTACCTAGGATCGCGATATAGCATTTTGAAATACTACTAGATTGTTTGAGTTTCAATTTGTATTTAAACTTGTTTTAAGTAATGGATCATGTGTATGTGGGGATAAATTTGTATTGATTGATATAATTATGTTGTTTTAAATTATAACGTAGTTAATGTAAGTATATTTCATGGTGTTATATATTTGGCCAAATAAACACCGTTTAATATATAAGTTATGCATCTTTGAATGACATTAGTTTGCAGAATTAATCCTCGTTCTGCTTTTATATTAATTTGGACACTTAATTAAGTGTTAGTTGATCATTAATTATGGATTTATTTATTATGGATTTATTTACATATATGCTTGATTATGTAATTATCAGCAATTTGACTTATGAAGTTAAATGATAGCTTATTGACTACCACTGAAATTGCCAAGCCTTTTCTAGATTTTAAAATTTGAATTTGGTTAACTTATAATTTTATAAACTGGAAGAAAAATGTTTTAATTATTACTATATATATACCATGAGCTTTATTAATGATTTATTACAAATGATTGTAAAACTATTTCTGTAAGTTAATTACTATATTATCTACAATTTTTTAAAATAAATTATTTTATTAATGTTTTTTAAGATAATAATTATTTTATTATTAGTTATTTCAAACTAGATGATTATTTCATTAAAAATATTATTGAAGATAATTAATTTTATTTAAAAGATTGTTTAAATTATTTTATTTTATTACCTATTAGAGATTTTTAAAGGTTTAAGAGTTTATTTATTATATTATAAAAACAAATTTATTGTATTTCTTTGTATTACTTAAAAATGATTAAAGCTAAGTTTATGATGTTTTAGTTATTTATTATAAAATAAATAAATTGTTATAAAAGGATTTCTTTTATAAAAATAATTTATGTCAAGGAGTTTATAAACTTGGGAATTTATGTGGAATTCTATAAATAGATTGTGGATGAAACAACCCGCCTTATACTACACAATAAGACGCATCATTCTTAAGAAAGAAAGGGGTAGAGAAAAGAAAAGATAGAGAAGAAAGAAAGAAACAACATCAGAATCTCAACAACGGAACGAATAAATTATATTAATCACATAGATATTACATTGTATCATATACATCAGAGTTACTCAGCATAAACAACACATACTAGACAGTTATAAACACCTGTCTAGTTATACAGCTTAATATGCAATACAGACAAACGACTCAGAGAACACACAGCGGAATACTATATATCTACCTGTTGAAGCCTCCTCCTCCATTGCTCCTCCAGAATTCGTCAAACCTAACCTGAATCCCTTGGCTACTCGTAAAAAATTTGAGTACCCAAGAGTTTAAGAAAAACAGAATAAACTCCGGGTCAGACATGGGTCTGGTGTGCGTAAACGGTTAAGTTGCTTAACTTTAAAAACATTTTGAAAACAAAGGTATCACGTAAGACTCCGCACATATAAACACGGGTAAGTTTTTACCTTACGCTAACCAAAACATTTGATAGGAAATCCAGTGATATTATAATAGGGCCTAGGGTTTTCAAATAAAATACAGAAATAGCTGGAATGCTTACTTACTTTAATCCTTAATTACTTCAATCCTTAATTAATAACAATTAATTACCTTATAATCACTTATTATTGATTAATTAATCTTCATTAATCAATCCTTAATTATTCTTATTAATCTCATTAATTAATGATCCTTGATTAATTATTAATCAACTTTAATTAATCATAAATAGTAATTACTGTTAACCCTGCCTCGGTTACGACTCAGTGGTCCAGTATGTGGAGATGGCGCCGACTCAGGACTTAAAGGGATAGCCGACCTAACTGATTAACAAGGTGGCCGACTTAAATCGATACCGACTTAACTGGTTAAGGAGCATGCCGACCCAATGCCTTCACATAGATGCCGACCTAGTGCTTCAGAAGGAACTGGCCTAACGACTCAAGAAATAACAAAGGATCCGACTTAACATGGTGCCGACCTAACTGCCTAATGGAGTTGCCGACCTAACTGCTTAACAAAGGATCCGACTTAACATGGTGCCGACCTAACTGCCTAATGAAGTTGCCGACCTAATTCGATCCGACTTAAGGACTTAACATGTTTACCGACCTAACTGAGTGGAACAAGTTCACGACTTACACTTGTGTCGTGACCGACTCATGGTCTGTGCTAGGATGTGCGCGACCTGGGCAAGGGAGTTAGTTCACATTTAGCTCGTCAATTCATTAAATCGGCAACGACCTATTTGAGCATGCACTTCCCATTTAAGTCGGAGGCCATGCATCAGAGAGAGGGAACGACCTACGACCTGGCTTGACCCGGTGACGACTTTGGACTTGTGCAAATTCAGCGAAGAAAGATCAACTCAGCTAGATCATAGTGGTGCTCCCATAAGTCGGCCACGACTTAGCTGGGTCGGGGGCGATTCAGAACCGGTTACGACTTAGCTTAGGTCCAAGATCTTTGCCTATAAATACCAACCTACCTCCAACATTAAGGGGACTTTTGGTCAATCAATTTCAAGCGCCATTACTCTGCCGAATTCCAGACTACTTCAACACTTAAAGCTTTTGAGATTCAAAGAACGTCTAAAAGAACTTCATAAAGAAATCATCTACATCCACCATGGATTTGAAGATTTTTGTCAACATCGAAGTTTGAGCTACTTGTTCTAAGTCTTTTGTAATTCAAAGTGTATTGTACTTGAGAAGATTTGTATCAACTTGTAACGTGATCATCAATAAAAGTACTTAAAGTGGACGTAGGCTATACCCATAAGCCGAACCACTATAAAATTGCTGTTGTTTACTGCTTTTCCGCTATTACTTGCTTATAATTCTTTCCCGATCTATCGGGTGGTGCTTTCACAACTACACTTCGCACACCGGGGTGTTAGCGTTCAAATTTAAGCGTTAACATTTTTGGTGCTTTCACTGAGAATTGAACTCAGGAAAACTCTCATCATTGCTTCACAAAGATTTGTAGAAAGAATTTCTTTAAAAACCAGAAGTCTATCTGAGATTATGGCTCCTGGAAGGAAAAGTAGATCTGTCAGATCTGGAAACATTCAAGAGGGAACCTCCGCTTCCCCTGTGCCTAATCAACCCACTCCGTCTGTTGGAGTTACGAAAGCGGAGTTGGATGCTGTTATTCTAGGGCTAAACCAGCAGATAAACGCCCAAAATGCACAATTAGAGGCTCAAAGTGCCCAGAATGCCCTGATTCTGAATAAGTTGAACGACTTACTTGGGGCAAACAATCAACCGGCTGGTAATGAGAGGAACTATGCTGGCAACGTTCATGATGTTAATGAAAGGAATGCTCCTGAAAGGCCTACTAGTCCCTTTGAGCAGGTGGTACCTGAGGCCGGTGGATCTAGAACTCGGCATGATGAAGAATATCTTTCTGGAATGGTCCGGCAGATCATGAAAGAAAGTATGCAAAGGGTTGAAGATGAGAAGGAATGGGGTTTCGCTCCAAGCAAAACTCCGTTTACTGAAAGAATCTTAAAGGCGGAATTTCCAAGGAAGTTTGTCCCTCCGACCATCCCAGCTTACAAAGGGACAAGTGATCCAAACGAATTTCTGTATAAATATGATTGGCACATGACAGGTGCCAGAGCTTCTGACGAAATAAAGTGCCGATATTTCCCCGTATACCTTGAAGGGGTGGCTCTACTATGGTTTACCAAGCTGCCAGTCCGATCTATAGATCAGTTTTCAGACTTGACCAGAAAATTCAAGGAGCAGTTTAGACTTTATGCTTCAAAGGCCAAGGATATCATGTCATTGTCCAGTTTAGAGCAAAATCCTGGTGAGTCCATCAGATCTTTCTTGAACCGCTTTAATATAGCGCTGGCGGAAGTGGATAATGCTGAACCACGAATGATCTTGACTTATCTAATGAGGGCTATTGATAAGTCAAGTGAATTTGGGAAATGGTTAAATATGAAAGAGCCAACCTCTCTCGAGAAGTTCTACAAAAAAGCAGACGAATTCATTCGCTTGGAAAGTCGTCCTTTGCCAGTAAAGGCAGTGTTGGAAAAAGCTGAAGACAACACTGTCGCTCCACGCAAGAATGAGTCGGTGGGGCAGAAAAGGGAGAATAATAATGGAAAGAAACAGGGTAATCTGAAAAAGCCCCGGTCCTTCAAGCCATCAGAATATACTCCATTATCACATACGCCGGAGCACATCTACCTTGCCACTAAAGATTCCGTCGATTTCCCTAAACCTATCCCTTTGAGAACCGGGAAAAAAGCCATTCAGAGTGGGAAATTCTGCCGCTTCCACAATCAACCCGGTCATGAAACTGATGAATGCCGCCAGCTGAAAAATCTGATTGAAGAGTTGCTGAGAGAAAGCAAGTTGCAGCAATTCGTGAAAAAGAATAGCAACAATCCTGCATCATCGAGTCAGGGGCAGCGGGCTCCTGTTCATCAGCCTGGGGCAGGTGAGAAAGCTACGGGGCATGAATCTGGAAGGCCCGTTATTAATATCATTTCAGGAGGACCTCACCCAGCTGGCAAGAGCTGGGGTGAGATGGAGAGATATTCCAGGGCTTTGAAATATGCTCCAGCCGAAGCAGACGTCTTTGTTCTAGAAGATACCACGCCCCTGAAACAACAGAAAACTTTCAGCGATGATATTATTTTCAGAGCCAGAGATTCTACAGGTATTGAAGCTCCTACTTTAGATCCCTTGGTCATCTCGGCTGGTATTGGACCAGCCATTGTCAGAAGAGTCCTCATTGACTGCGGAGCATCATGTAATATTCTCTTCAAGAAGACATTTGACCAGATGAAAATCCCTATGATCGATGTGCAAGCCTCATCACAGAAAATCGTTGGCTTCACTGGGGAGCCAAAGCAACCAGTAGGAACCATCGATCTGTTTGTAGAACTTGGGGAAGGAGAAAGGAAAGTGGTCCGAAAGCAAACCTTTGTGATCGTCGATGAATATTCTGCTTATAATGCTTTTCTTGGCCGTCCAACACTCGCAGCATTCAAAGCTATCCTAGCCCCGTGGTGCCTCACTATTAAATTCCCTACTAACAATGGAGTAGGAGTTATAAAAGGAGATCAAAATGCTGCGCGAGAATGCTATTTGACAGAGCTGCGAGAGGCAAGAAAAAGAGAAATGGGAAAGGATGCGGCAACTCTAGTCCGCATCAAGGAACCAGCCTTGTAGCAATTACAGAGCGGACCCTGCACTGGCGAGCACAGCGGGGCACGGAAAGAAATGGATCCCAGAAAAGCCAGTACAGGGGAGAATAGAGTAGTACCGGTGGAAACGACAGTTCCGATACCTGTTGACCCGAAGGACCCAAATAAAGTGTTGAATGTGGGTTCACAGCTTAATGTATCAATTCAGAATGTCTTGATATCTTTCCTGAAAGCAAATCTGGATGTCTTTGCTTGGACTCATGCCGATATGTGTGGGATATCCCCGGAAGTTGCGGTACACGCTCTGAATATTGACCCAAAGTTTACGCCAGTTAAACAGAAAAGAAGAACCCAAGGTCCAGAAAGGTCAGCAGCATTAAAAGAAGAAGTTGATCGACTCATGGAAAATAACTTCATCAAAAAATCTACATATCCGAATTGGGTTTCAAATCCTGTGTTGGTCAAGAAAGCTAATGGGAAATGGAGAGTGTGCATCGATTTCTCTGATCTAAACAAGGCTTGCCCCAAAGATTGCTTCCCATTACCCAGGATCGATCAACTGGTAGACGGAACTGCGGGACATGAATTGTTATCCTTCATGGATGCCTACTCCGGTTATAACTAAATCATGATGCATGAGCCGGATCAGGAGGATACAAGCTTTATTACAGATGTTGGACTTTATTGCTACAGAGTTATGCCCTTCGGATTGAAAAACGCAGGGGCAACCTACCAAAGACTTGTGAATGCTATGTTCAAACCGCAATTGGGCAAAACTATGGAAGTCTATGTCGACGACATGTTAGTGAAGTCCAGGAAAGCAGCGGATCACATTGAACACTTAGCAGAAATGTTCGCAGTCCTCCGGAAATACAGAATGAAGCTTAACCCCCTGAAATGTACATTTGGGGTCGAATCCGGAAAGTTCTTAGGTTTTATCGTCGGTGCTAGGGGCATTGAGGCTAGTCCAGCTCAAATTACTGCCTTGAAAGAAGTTAAAGCTCCTAGAACAAAGAAGGAATTGCAGAGTCTCAACGGAAAGATCGCCGCCCTGAGTCGGTTCATTTCCAAAGCTACTGATAAATGCATCCCATTCTTCGATGTCCTGAAAAAAGGAAAGAAGAACTTTGAATGGACGCCCGAATGCCAAAAAGCTTTTGAAGAGTTGATCCGTCATATGGAAACGCCTCCGATACTTTCTAGACCAGGTAATGGTGAGGATCTTCTTATATACTTGGCAGTATCATCTCATGCTCTAAGTGCAGCGCTGATACGAGAAGACAAAAGGATTCAACATCCAGTTTACTATATCAGCAAAAGACTCACTGGGGCAGAGCTGAATTACTCCAAGTTGGAAAAACTCGCCTATTGCCTACTAGTTGCATCGAGGAAACTGAGGCAATATTTCCAAGCTCATCCTATCAAAGTGCTCACTGATCAACCTCTAAAGCAAGTCCTATTTCGCCCAGAAACTTCGGGTCGCCTTCTAAAATGGAACATTGAACTTAGTCAATATGACATCAATTATCATCCCCGAAAAGCAATCAACGGACAAGCTTTAGCTGATTTCGTTGCAGAATTCACAGAGAAAGATAATGGTGAGGAAAAAGCGATCAGTGATTCTCCAATCCAGTGGAAGATGTATGTTGATGGCGCAAGAAATGACTACTGTTCTGGAGCCGGAGTGGTACTTGAAACTCCTGAAGGTCGATCATTATGTTATGCACTAAGACTGGAATTTCCTTCAACAAACAATGAAGCGGAATATGAAGCTCTTATTGCAGGTCTGAAAATCGCTAAAGAGCTAAACATTCGAGCGCTACAAATTTTCAGTGATTCCCAGCTTATTGTATGCCAAGTCAAGAAGGAATTTCAAGCAAAAGGTGGAAACCTGCCTTCTTACTTGTCAAAGGCTTGGGAACTCCTATGTGAACTCGATCACTATTCAATAAGCCACATTCCTCGGGAAGAGAATATGAAGGCAGATTCCCTCGCAAAATATTCAAGTTCTGGTGAAGCTCAACTATTGGGATTGGTCCCTGTAGAAGTCCTTTCAGCGCCAAGTATAGACGAGATGGATATAAACTGGATTATGAGTGTATTTCAAGAACAAGAGTCATGGATGACTCCAATACTGGATTACCTACTCAGAGGTTCTCTGCCAGAAAACTCGATAGAAAGACGAAAGCTACTAAGGAAGGCCTCTCGCTATGTGATTCAGGATGGCCGATTGTACAGACGGGGATTCTCAATGCCATTGCTTCGATGTGTATCTCGGGAAGAGTCCAAAACAATCCTAGCAGAAGTGCATGGAGGAGAATGCGGTGATCATTCAGGTGGTCAAACATTAGCAAAGAAAATTCTCCGATACGGATATTTTTGGCCAGAAATTACTCGGGATGCTGCAGATTACTCCCGAAAATGTGACAAATGCCAAAGATATGCCAAAATTCCTAGAGCACCTTCTACCAAACTCACACAGATGGTCAGTCCATGGCCATTTGCAATTTGGGGAATGGATCTCATTGGGCCGCTACCAACTGCTAAATCAGGGATTAAATATGCTATTGTTGCAGTTGATTATTTTACTAAGTGGGCCGAAGCTGAACCATTAGCTACGATCACTTCAAAGAAAATGATAAGCTTTATGACCAAGAATATCATTTGCAGATACGGTGTGCCTCAGAAAATAATCACAGACAATGGTACTCAGTTTGAAAGCGAGGAATTCCAGGATTTTTGCAAGCGATTCAAAATCCAGAAAAGCTTTTCGGCAGTAGCTCATCCGCAGGCAAACGGGCAAGTGGAAGCAGTGAACAAGATCATCAAATCAACCATCAAAAAGCAACTCGAAAGAGCAAAAGGTGGTTGGGTCGATAAACTACCACTTGCACTATGGGCATACAGAACTACTCACAAAACTGCAACTGGGCATACTCCTTTTTCGTTAGCATACGGATCGGAAGCAATGATCCCGGTTGAAACAGAGGTCCCTTCACACAGAAGAATCCATTTCAATCAAGCAGAAAATGAAAAGCTGCAACTTGAAGCGCTGGATCTCCTTGATGAAAAAAGAGATGAAGCTAACCTCAGAGTTGCAGCTCATTAGCAAAGGATAGCCAGACATTTCAATTCCAAAGTTCGTCAACGCAGCTTTGAAATTGGAGATCTAGTCCTGAAAAGAATTATGACCGCGACAGGTGTGTTTGGGCCAAATTGGGAAGGACCATATGTAATAGGTCAGAAGCTTCTTGACGGCACATTCAAGCTCACCACTGTCGATGGAGATCAAATTCCAAGGGCATGGAACAGCAACCATTTGCGTCCATACTTTACTTGAAAATTTGTTGAAACATTGTAAAAAGAATTATGAATGTATGATTCTTGTAATTGAAAGCAATTGTGAAACTGATGCAAGTAAATAATGAAAGAATATAAAGTGGATGTAGGCCCAATTTCATGGCCGAACCACTATAAATCTTGTGTTCCTTATTATCATTATATGTTTGCTTTGTTTTCGATATAAAAATACATAAAATGTATTGCTGAAATGTCGATTTAAATTTTTGCAGACAATGGAAATAAAACTTGCGCATAATAAGATCGAGCGATCCTCACCGTCATTCAACAAACAAATTTCAAGTCACAAAGACCCCGAATTCAAATCCTAGATAGGAAATACTTCAATTGAACGGCTAATGATTTCGGTAGAAACGAGCCCTTGCTGATAAATTGAGATTGTTTGAACAAACAAACATCCAATTAGGAAGCTAGTGCCCGTTCTCACGAACTTGCCTGGCAATGAAGTACACTTCCTTGGATTAAACAAGCCACTTGTGGGAAAAGGGGAATCAAAACTTGAAAAGAAAAAAAAAAGAGGATCGCTGAAAAGGCATAAACAAGTGAACAGAGGAACAACCAAAGCTACCATCAGCGGCACAAGTCCTCTTCGGAGGCGCAACTCTTCGGAAGATAAAAGACCTCTAATGGGTCATACGCCATAAAAAAGAAAGTTCTCTACTCAACAAAAAAGATTGGAGGAGTCATGACCCTCCAACCATGAGAGAGTAACTTCCAGGCGATGAAAACCCTCTCTGAGGCACATTTCACCAGGAGTTGAAGTGTTATAACCGCTCTTTGGAATTTCACTTCACCAGAGTTGAAATGCAAACAAAATAAAAGCCCTCTTCGGAGGCCCATTTCACCAGGAGTTGAAGTGTTGTGACCGCTCTTCGGAATTTCACTTCACCAGAGTTGAAATGCAAACAAAATAAAAGCCCTCTTCGGAGGCCCATTTCACCAGGAGTTGAAGTGTTGTGACCGCTCTTCGGAATTTCACTTCACCAGAGTTGAAATGCAAACAAAATAAAAGCCCTCTTCGGAGGCCCATTTCACCAGGAGTTGAAGTGTTGTGACCGCTCTTCGGAATTTCACTTCACCAAAGTTGAAATGCAAAAACAAGATAAAGACCTTCCTGAAAGCCCACGTTTCGCCAAGATTGAAATAAAACTTCCAAGTGTTGAAACGTGAAAAGGCTTTCTTCAAAGGCACAACTCTTTGGGGGTACACGTTTCACCAAGATTGAAATAAAACTTCCAAGTGTTGGAACGTGAGAAATCCCTCCTCAGAGGTACAACCCCCTCCCGGGGACACAATTAAGAAGAAAGACCTCTTCGGAAACCCACGTTTCACCGAGATTGAAATAAAACTTCCAAGTGTTGAAACGTGAAAAGGATTTCTAAGGCATAACTCTTTGGAGGTACACGTTTCACCGAGATTGAAATAAAACTTCCAAGTGTTGAAACGTGAAAAATCCCTCCTCAGAGGTACAACTTTCTATATATATAAAAAAAATCCTCATCAAAAGCGTACTTTAACTTTCAAAGGAAAAGTAATTTGCCTACTATGGAAAATGATCGTAAAAAAAAAAAGAAAAAAGAAAAGAAGTTAAAGTACCCTTCAGAGGTCCGCTTTACCACATAGAGGAATTCACTTGGTAAAATATGCACATAAGCAAAAGAAAAAAGTGATTTCTTCGAACGACAAAGCGTAAAAACTTATACGAAGGGAGTTGTACTCTATAAAAAATTTCTTTAAAGAATAAAATAATTATTCTTTAACAAATAAGAGTGCAAGTCCCCTCGAAGTATAAAATATTGCAGCAAGCTTAAGGTATGGGGGCAACATGGTATAGTAGTATAGCTGCATCAGTAAAGTAATACTCAAACAACATACCATAAGCCCGCTGCAATATCATATAAATAAACTTGTGCAAAAATAAATAGTAAATGCATTCTCAAATTCAAACAGAAGTTTGTACAAACGAAGAATCATTTTATTCAACTATAATGCAGATACAGGTTTTCAAAATAAAAGCGGGGGGCCGATACCCGCACAATTCTCGGCCAGTTCATATAAAAGACAAAAAGCTAAAATCTTCACTTCTTCTTCCCTCCTTTGGACCCTTTACCCGGTCGAATGACCAGCTTTCCAGGTCGGCCAGTGGGTATAAGGGAAGTAGGAGAGGTAGGTGTAACCGGTTCAACTTCCGGCTCCTCTTCAGTGGCGGTGATTTTCTTCCCCCTCCTCTTTGATGTCCCACGCTTCTCTCTCCTTTGTGAGGAAGACTCACTCCCCGGAGTGACAAGTTTTGATAGAACAATGTCGTCAGAAGGAGTCCGTTCCGGGGATATGTCACCTCCCTCAGGTCTCTCATCTTTCTGCTCTTGCGAAGCGATGGGATCATCCAAGCCGTGAAGAGCCTCTATTTGTTCCTCCTGTGATCCAGGTTGCGAGGCAGAAGGAGGCACCGCCTGAAGAGATGAAGGAAGGATGACCGGAGGAGTAGAAGTTTGAGCAGTGCTTGGTACTTTCTCTACAGAAGAAAAAAGGTTAAAGTCAGTAAAAAGAGGAGATGAAGGTTCACCAATGAAGTCAGTAAAGAGAGGAGATGAAGGCTCGTCAAGGTTGAGAAAATAGCCAAGGAGCTCGTGAAACTCATGCGAAATAAACGAGTAACCCGCTTGAGCAGAATTGACAGTAGCGAGATTAACAGTGAAGTTACCTGGAGAAGCTGGTTTCCTGATATCGACTTCATAAGCTTGCGCATCAGCGCTCTCTTCACCCTCGTCTCCGCCTTGTGTGCTTGTAATATCAGCGGTAACTTTGGTGGGAGATGCGAGATGGGAACTGGAACCAATAATGTCGACTTCAGACGAAGAAGGTGGCTGGACTAGAGTAGTTGAAGTGGTTTTCCCCAGCTGGTCCCCTTCCGTCACTTCGGTTCTTAGTTTGGCAAGTTGTTCCTTTCCCCTGGCGAGAGCAGCGCGAGCGTCTTCATCAAAATAATGCCTTTCCAGGGCTGACTCGTCATAACCAGCACCTTCAGCACCAAGCATATCGAGGGCGGCCTCCCACACTTCAGCTAAAGTGATCTCATACTTGGGACCAAGAAAGGCGAGGCTTCCACGCCCCAAGACGCTATGCAAGTAGAAGTCGAATAATGTTGAGCCGAAGCTGTTTTTGGTCGCCTCATGAGATTCTTCGGCTGCGATTTTGCCGGCGACAGCCTCATCGCGCTCCCTTTCAGTTTTGGCAAGCTGAAGCTTAAGCATTTGTATCTCCGCCTCCTGGGAGTTGTTTTTCTTTCGAAGCTCGGCAATATCAGAGACATAGCCTTCACTGATTCTTTTTTGTGCCTCGAGCCTGTCTTCGGCATCCCTCTGACTGGCATGAGCATCTCTAACTTGTCTGAGAAGCACTTCTTCTTTTTGAGAGTATGAAGTAGAGGAAGCAGCAAGCTCATCTTTCAACTTCTCAACCTTTGCTTCGAGCTCCTCGTTGTAGGAAGTAATGCTCCTCATTTCGGTGTCGTGCTGCTCAAGGACCTTTTGCCACTCAGCCTTATCGTTTTCCATGGTGAGCATAGCCTCTAAGTTGGCGCGGTTAACTCGTTGAAGCTCATCAACAAGCTTCTGCCAGTTTGACATCCTCTCGATATCAAGTTTAACGGCGTCAAGATTTCGTAGCATAGCAGGCTTGTCAATAGGGACCAGGTCGAGATCGAACCTCACACCCTTTAAACACCACTGCGGAAAACGACTTTGTAAAGTGGCTGGGCCCGGTCCCACTTGAAATTTAGGCCTGCTTATTATTGTCTGGATGTCTTCCTTCCCGAGAGCAGGAGAGTCGGAAGGAATGTCAAGAGGGGCAGGGGCAGTAGGCTTTTCGGGAGTAGTGGAAGCATGTCTCTCACCATATCGGGCTCGTTTGCCTGAACCTTCAACTACGTGACCTTTTCCTCGGTCATCGTGAGATTTCCTTTTGTGAGAATCATCACCTCTCTGCGAAGAATCGTGGTGCTCGTCCCTATCCCTTCTGTCATAACGCTCTTCTGCATCCCTCCTTTCACGAGCCTTTCGAGCAGCCCTCTCTTCGTCAGACTCTCTATAGGAGGCGAAGTAGCGCCCATAATTATATTGGCCATGCCCCCCGTAGCGTTGGAAATCCTGATAATATGATCCGCCGCGTGTCATTGAAGAATCTGAAATAAGAAAAGATAAGCTTTAGAAATCTTTAAAGTATAAGAAGATAAGTGCATAAATGTGCTGGAAAATCCTAAGTGTTGTGTGATGTGCAAGCTACACGCATTAAGCTACAAACCACTCTTTGGTGCAGAGGTGATGATAGCTTGGGTATGAGGAGTTGATGTTTGTGTTGGTGTTTGTCGAAGAAGAGACGTCGCCTCAATTACAGGAGAGATAGTTTTAGATACGTCATCTCTAAAAAGCTCCTGCGAAGTCACTATTATGTCGCTCAACCCCTCATAAACATCGTCACCATCATGCTTGGTGGGACTTGTTTTCTCAATTCCTACATCAGCTAATCCCCCGAGAGGCCGTGAAGGTTCTTCTTCTTCCTCGATCGGGGCAAGCACCGTCTTACTAGATGACCCCATAATGTCGGTAGGAGTGGAACACTTCACCAATGAAGCTTCAATATTAGACTCTTTTGATGTGAGTTGTTCGACAGTAACCGGGGCGTCAGGAGTTTTCATCGGAGAATCGGGAACTTCTGTTGGAACTTCATGAGCATGCGTAGAACGAGAAGCGTGTAGAAGCCCATATTGGTGTAAAAATTCATCCTTCAGCAGAAATTTTATGCTCCTTTCTTCCGCAGCCACGGCACTCAACCTCTCAAAAACTTGTTTATGAATCGGATCTCTAGAAGGGAGAGGAAGTGCTGAAAAGAGCAAAGAATGAAGTTAGCAACTGAAAGTTCGGATCTCGAAAAAAGTTTCAAAAACGAAAAAATGGAAACACTAGTCTTACTTCCTATTCTCCAGATGGCATAAAACCCTGGAGGACAGCGAGCAAAGAAAAACTGGTTCAAAAATCCATGAACACTTTCAGTGAGATCGGAAAGGAGCTTGCGGTTTCTAGCACTTCTCACAATAATGAGTGAAGGATGATCTTTACTCTTTGTAAACGAGCACAGATAACGAATTTCTTCAAAACTCGGTAGGCGATCAAGAGTTCTTCTAAACAAAACACACAACCCCATCAAGATGGCATAACCATTAGGATGAAGTTGAAATGGAGAGATTGTCAACCGGAGAAGAAGAGTTCGAAGGAAGTCATTAAAAGGAGGAATCGCCCCACTTAAGCACATGTGGCGGTTGACTGCAACGAAACCATGGGGAGGATTATCAGCAGTATCATTTGACCCAGGGAATAGGACATCATTTTCAGCAAAGCCAAATTGAGTGCGCAGCTGAATAAATGTTCTCAAAGATAGAATAGTCGAAGTTCTTTCCGGAGGATTCTCTATCGGAACTGTTGTCGGGAAAGTTTCTTCTTCTTGAGTTACCACTTCTTCTTCTCGATGGGAAGTCATTCTACATAAACAACTGGGTATTCAAACATGAAGGTGCACGTTTCCTAAAGTGTGTGAAGTGTTGTGTAGAATCAATCAAGCGGTAAACAAATATAACTGGAATAAAAACTAGCAAACATTTGTTAGTTATGAAATTCAGGGATTATTGTTTTAAGCCTAAATATGCAAGTAAGATGTTGGTGCAGACAAATCAGTTCAGATTGTTGATACTTTGCACTAATGCTTAACCCTAATTGATTGATTCGCAAACATTTCATGCAATATAATTAAGTTGTTTGTTTTGTCTTGACTAATCTGACATCTGACGTGGGCAGTCAATGGCAGTATTTTCGCCTTGGTTCTCTTTGTTTGTTATTTTTAGCAGGTTAGCAGCTTATAAGTTAATGCGGCATAATACAAGGAGATTCAGGCAAGTTTAAAGTTCAAAAATTCAGACAATTTAGTTCTTTAGCTCAAGGCAAATGCTCAAAGTAGGCCCATGCTCCTAAATGATAACATGTCTGAAGCTCAAGTACTAACTCGGCTACGGTTTAAAATTCTTTTGCAAGATAAAGCTAAGTCGGTAGCCGGTCAAGGTCTAAATAGTTTAACTTGGCAACTCGTTCCCCTAGGTCGCAAGCTCTGGTTCAAAAGGCAGGAATTTCTCAAGTGTTAGCTCGGTCACGATTCAAGCTTTAAAGTTTAGATCGGTAAGCTTCTTTCTGGCATTATCTCGGCCACGGTTTAAAGCTTAGATCGGCAGAATGGTAGGTCGGTGGGTCTCACTCAAGCACTAACACGGTCATGATTTATGATTTGAATCGGCCAAAAGATGAGTCACCTAAAATCACTTGGTCGCGTCTAAACCAATACCTCACTCCACTCAACCCATTAGCCCGCTAACCGCTCCTCCACCAGCAAAAACCCCTATTCCATTCATACCATTACCTGCTGCCGGACCGTCCACTAAATCAGTTCGAAGTTATCATAAATTTGTCGCATGGTAATCTCAAACGATTAGCCTAAGACGACGAGCCACTTTCATTATTTCATCGAACTTTTAATCGAGCAACCTGAGTTTCATCAACGGCAAATATGATAGAATTCATGATGAAGCATCATGCAAGGAGGCCGTTCGAATTCAAGCGATAAAGTTTGAGAACCAAAGGTAATCTACAATCAAGGGAGGAGTAGAATCACTTACGCAATGAATAGTAGGAATTACTGGTGATCAGGTAGGATGGAATCGCCTTAAAGAACTCAGGAGAATTTTAATGGCAGAATCGAAATTGAGTGAATGAATAAGTGACGAAGAAGGTTGAAGGAGGCCGGCTTATATTCTGAAGTGAAATGATACGGGTCATCATACACGAGTTAGCTGATAAGTCGTTCACGACTTACCGACCTAAGAGTGACCGAGTTAAAAGGTATCGAAGCACACGACTTAATCCCAAGGCGTATACTTCGAGGGGCAAATGTTAACCCTGCCTCGGTTACGACTCAGTGGTCCAGTATGTGGAGATGGCGCCGACTCAGGACTTAAAGGGATAGCCGACCTAACTGATTAACAAGGTGGCCGACTTAAATCGATACCGACTTAACTGGTTAAGGAGCATGCCGACCCAATGCCTTCACATAGATGCCGACCTAGTGCTTCAGAAGGAACTGGCCTAACGACTCAAGAAATAACAAAGGATCCGACTTTACATGGTGCCGACCTAACTGCCTAATGGAGTTGCCGACCTAACTGCTTAACAAAGGATCCGACTTAACATGGTGCCGACCTAACTGCCTAATGAAGTTGCCGACCTAATTCGATCCGACTTAAGGACTTAACATGTTTACCGACCTAACTGAATGGAACAAGTTCACGACTTACACTTGTGTCGTGACCGACTCATGGTCTGTGCTAGGATGTGCACGACCTGGGCAAGGGAGTTAGTTCACGTTTAGCTCGTCAATTCATTAAATCGGCAACGACCTATTTGAGCATGCACTTCCCATTTAAGTCGGAGGCCATGCATCAGAGAGAGGGAACGACCTACGACCTGGCTTGACCCGGTGACGACTTTGGACTTGTGCAAATTCAGCGAAGAAAGATCAACTCAGCTAGATCATAGTGGTGCTCCCATAAGTCGGCCACGACTTAGCTGGGTCGGGGGCGATTCAGAACCGGTTACGACTTAGCTTAGGTCCAAGATCTTTGCCTATAAATACCAACCTACCTCCAACATTAAGGGGACTTTTGGTCAATCAATTTCAAGCGCCATTACTCTGCCGAATTCCAGACTACTTCAACACTTAAAGCTTTTGAGATTCAAAGAACGTCTAAAAGAACTTCATAAAGAAATCATCTACATCCACCATGGATTTGAAGATTTTTGTCAACATCGAAGTTTGAGCTACTTGTTCTAAGTCTTTTGTAATTCAAAGTGTATTGTACTTGAGAAGATTTGTATCAACTTGTAACGTGATCATCAATAAAAGTACTTAAAGTGGACGTAGGCTATACCCATAAGCCGAACCACTATAAAATTGCTGTTGTTTACTACTTTTCCGCTATTACTTGCTTATAATTCTTTCCCGATCTATCGGGTGGTGCTTTCACAACTACACTTCACACACCGGGGTGTTAGCGTTCAAATTTAAGCGTTAACAATTACCATCCTGTAATTACTTACCTTAATTTATTACTCCTTAATTAATTACATTAATCCTTTGATTAATTATACTAAGTAATTAATCTTTAATTACCTCCTCCGAGTAATTACCCTTTAGTTTACTTCCCATTAATTAATTGCATCCTGTAATTATACATTAATAACTTCCCTTAAGTAATTACACTTATCCATCTCATTAAGTAATTATACTTAATCAATCACCAAATGGTTATCTTTAATTAATCCACCCATTTGATTAACCCAAATTAATCACACTTATTTGATTAATTACAATTGGGTAGTTCATCCCTTAATTACCTCTTTTTACATAAAGTAATTAATCTTTAATTATAGATTAATTAATCCTCAATTATTAATTAATAAACCTTAATTATCAATTAATAAAACTTAATTATCAATTAATAAAACTTAATGATTAATCAATTAATCCTCAATTAATCAATTCTTAATTATAATTAATTATCCCTTAATAACAGTTAATTAATCCTTAATTAACTTTAATTATAGGTTAATAATTTCCTAATTATTAATTAATTAAGCCTAATTATTAATTAATAAAACTTAATTACAGATAAATTATTTTTAATTACAAGTTAATTAATCTCTAATTAATAATTTATTAATCCTTAATTACCTAATTAATTAATCTTTAGTCATTAATTAATAATCTCTAATTATCTACTTAATTAAACTTAATTATAAATTAACTAACCTCTAATTAATTAACTTATAATCTTTAATTATTATTTAAAAAATTAATTAAATCAATTAATTACTCTTAATTAATTCCTTAATTAATTCTTAATCATTATTAATTAAATTAATAAATCATATCTAATTTCCTTCAATTAACTTAATTAATTTCAAGATAATAAACTTTAATTATCTTATTAATGCCTTTATTAACATTTTCAATTTTAAACTATTATAACTTTATAATTAACTATACTTAATTAAATAAAAAATTAAGTTTAAAACAAAATAATCATTTTAACTTGATAAATTAAAGTTATCCAAACTTTAATATACTTAAAACATTTATTAAATAATAGTTTTTAAAAAAAACTAGATTCAAATTTGAATTTAAAACTTGCTTTTATATAAGCTTTTTTTTAAAAAATTCCATTCCAAACTTAAATTTAAAATCACTTTAAACTTACTTAACAAAATTTAAATTCAACAAACTTCACACTTCTTAATCAAAGTGTTTAAGAAATCATTTTATTTTTAGAAAGGATAAAATTCAATAACAAGATTCATTGTAAAAGTTTAAAACCTCCTTTTTTAAAATTTAAAACTTGTTTTATAAAAACTTTTAAAACTTTTGAAAATTTCTTTTAAATCCACTTTGCTTCAATTTGAACCTGAGAATCATTCAATCCATTCAAGTTCAAATCCCTTTTCTTAAATTTAAAAAGTTTAGTTTAAATTTTAAATTTTAAAAAATCTGAAACAATACAACTGTTACAGGTTTAAACCCATACAGACAACCCGAGTTTCAACTCGAGCCATCAACTCTAAATCCCTATCTCTACTTCGAGCAAACACCAAACTAAACAACTGACACAACACCTCCTCCCTGTGCACATGCACCATCACCAGAAACCACTCCGGCCATCGACGAACCCTCCGGCACGTCATCCTACATCACAACAGCCCTCTCAGATCATCAAACCACCATCACGAGCTCTCGGGTAAGATCGAGCAATCCCAATCGAATCTAAAACAAAACCCATGCCAGAGAAACCCTTCATCCCTACTGCTCCGACCACCAGAGGTCAGATGACTCTGGCCACAACCTGCTGACTCACCATGGGTCCAATTCCCTAAGTATTAAGCAACTCGATCCACCATAGATGTTACAGCCATCCCAAATCCAAAACGTCCCAATTTAGGGTTTAAAACTTCTCTTGACCACCGTTGTCTCCACAGTGATCATTCGACGCTCCTACCATTTTTGCCCAACAACCCGATCACTTGACTAGCTCCAATAGGAACCCCGACCGCTCCAGTCACCAAGATCGACAGAATTCGACCAGAAATCAAATTCTAGACAACCCCAAAATTCACATTCAATCCAATATTAAAGATTTGGATTTTTGTCTTAAAAATCTTTACTTTCAAAATGTATTCGAATTAGAATCCTGAAATAACAAAACATGTTGTTTGAATTTTAACATATTTGAAATTTTATCTGTAAATCAAATTTCCCAGAGAGACTTTGCTTTGATTAACTTTAAACTATTTTTAAAATTTGAATCTTGTTAAAATTCACATCTTTTGTTTAGAAACTATTTTCTAAAATAAATCATAGAAGTGGGAAATGATTTATGAACATATCTGATGCCTGTAAGCTTGGGAAGTTTTTCATTTGTCTGATATTCAGGCATGCTTAATCAATACTCAACATCTTCCTATATATAAATATGTTCTAAAATCTTAAAATCATTATGCAAGCATATTTTCAAACTTACATCACAGATTTACTTCAACCATATGTCAATGCATCAATTTTAAAGTGGTTTATAATTACAAATTTAAAACAGAGGCTTAAAATATAGGAACAGGGATGCTTCAAAATCAACAGACAAGCACCCACAGAAGCTCACGCATAGACATTCATGCAGATCATAAATCAAACACAGTAGTTCATAAGCAACACATATTAGTTACTAAATTTAGTTTAAAAGTTTACTCACTTTTGAAAATGCGGAAGGCTTTTGAAAATGGAATGAAATTTGCATGCTTGATTTCTTTAGAACTGAAATGCTTAGTTGATTGAGATGACTCAAACTTTGACTACGGGTTGCATGCCTGAACTTTGATTATTTGTTGATTCCAGAAAACTTGTATTTTGAAAACATGAAGGCTTGCAACAGATCAACTTGAAAAATGGAATGAAATCTTGGGCTTGATTTTGAAAAAAATGCTTTTCAGGTTTGTTCTCTGGAAATCACAGGGTTTTGATATTCCAGGTTTTGAAAATTGATTTACAGGTTTGAGCATAAACAGTTTACAAGGTTAAGAAATTCCAAATTTCAAAGTTGTTTGAACTTAGAAGATCACGGGGATTTGAAAGTGTTTTGAGGAGGTTGCTTTCATGCTTTGGAAAAATGGGTTTACAGATTTTATAAATTTGATCTGAGGAGTGTTTTAGGCTTGAGAAAATGATTATAAGCTTTGGAAAAAATAGTTTACAGACCTGTTTTGTTTTTGAGGAATAAATTTCAGATTTTGATAGAAGAGGAAATAATTTCAGATCTGGCCATGATTTTCTTCCTATAAGAAATGAAGATAGAAAAAGGATTTGTAAAAGAAGATATATGCTTATATAAGTTTAAATTATAATTTTATAAAAATAAAAGAAATTCAAATAAATGTGACACTTGGTATTTACACACTTAATCATTTAACACATGTTACATTTCTCTTTATTTAATTACACTTGTCACCTATATCAATTAATTACTTAATACATGTTTTAACATGCTTAAAACTTTAACACATGTAATTTATTATTTTCATTTGTTTTTAGAATTATTTAAAAGCTTTTTAAATTAAATTCCCTAATTATTTAATACATATATTAATTATAAATGCTTTTCTATTAAATTTCTAATTAACAAATACATTTATAAATTTATAAATGCTTTTCTAATTTTAAATAAATAGAACTTTCGAAAGAAAAGAAAATAAAAACCAATTATATTTTAAATAAAATTATATATAATATTGTAAACTCATTTTTAAATGCTAATTCAAAAAGCTTATGTATTTATTCCTATCAAATAAATACTTTTCCAAATTTCTATAAATAAATTTCTTTAAAGAGAATAACATAAAACACTCTTATTTTTACATAAAAGCTTTATCCATATAATTTAAATCCAAACTATATATATTCCTTTAAATTCCATTTTTAAATTCAAATCAAAGTAAGTTTAAAATCCAAATTTAAAATCAATTCAAATAAAAATAAATATAAATATCAATTTTAAACAAACTCATTATTATTTATAAATAATTTATTCTATTTAAAGTCAATTTAAATACACAGATATATATATATTTAAACACACTTATTAATTTTGAAACAATAAGTCAATTTAGAATTTATTCATACAATAACACAAACTGAATAATTATTCTTATTTAAAAACCAATCTATAATCATAATTTAAAACATCACATTACTAATTGTTTGTCTATTTATATTTGAAAATAACAATTTTATCAAATTTAAACAATTTAATTAAGAGATTACCACATTTTAAATTCCTTGAAATTCTGGGATATTACATTCCTCCACCTTAAAAGAATTTCGTCCTCGAAATTTAAAACAAAAGATAATCCAAAGTTTATTTTCTTTCAACCAATTCAAGCATACATATTAGCCATACATAACCAATCAAACAATTTCATCCAAACAAATAATTCAATCAAACAGCTCTAGCTATCTGGATACAGATCCGGATAAGTTTCCTAAAATTATCTCGAGTTTCCCAGATATAGACATAGGGATACTTTCTCTACTAAATCCAAACTAACTATACTACAAAGATACTGATCCTTACAAAAACTTAGAAGAATCTAATAAACTCGGAGCCAACTTCATAATCTTACCCGATCTTTTTGCTTCCTTTACTAGAGAAAACCTCAACAACAACGATGTCTCCAACTTCAAATTTCAAATTCCTTTGTCTCTTAACCTCAAAATTCTACTTACGATCCTGGGCTATTTACTGATCCTTTCCGATCAGCTCAACCTTCGCTGATGCTTCTACAAACAAATTGGATCAAAACAATCCAACACAAAGATTCTCTAAAGATTTACCCAAAATCAAAATTACAAACTCTATTCCATAAACATCCGTAGGATTCACACTTACTTCTCCTATCCGGAAAAGACAGAATAGGATCACTCGCCAACTTGCCTAAGATCCTGATAAATTTCCTATAGAAGTCCTCAATCCAAATGCTACAACTTCCGGTTGCTTCCACTCTAGAATAGCTTCCACATTGCTTCCGCTGCACAACTCTGATATGGAGCAGATGAGAATGCCGTCGATGAACACGAGCACAGACTAAACAGCACATCCCAAAAATAAGGTTCAACAGAATTTCCAAGAAATACTGAGCTGCCTCACCAAATCTTCTTCCCAAAAGACATCCGGAAACTTTCTGACAACTCTATAACTCCTACATCCTCTAGACATGCTTCAAACCCAAGCAAAAGATTATCTAAGATAATCACCCAAACCATCGCAAGTGATCACTTTTGCGATCAACCCAACCTAAATCCCAAAGATACTGTTCTCTTATCACGAATTAGAACAGCTTATCCTCGACCAACTAATCCATCGAAGAAACGGTTCCCCTCTGCTGCTTCTAAATTCCACTTCTAGGAAAGCTAAGCCAAAAGATCTTCCTGCTGGAACATAGAACACTCCCGAGCTGCACCGTTGACACAGATGCTAAAGACTTTTTATCCAAAGCTCGTGAAAAACTCGGACCTCCAACCAAACACATACATCCTGCTGAATTCAGCTACAGCACCGAAGCAGAAACACTTCCTTAAACTTTCTCCAAAAGAAACATCTTCGAAGACTTCCATAGTCACTACGTCTCATCATGCTGCTGCTACTTCCTGAGGTTGCCAAGATACCATCACTTGCTTCTACCTAACCGACAGATCCAAACTCTACTTTCCAACCTCAAACATTCAAACTCCAACCATTGGTAGTCGTGCTACACACCAATACCTTATCTACCTTTATAACTTATACTGGAAAACCCGAACAGGTAACCCAACGGATAGGTAGAATTATATATATATATATATATATAGTTATATAGTTATATACAAAAATTACAAGTACGCTCTCTCAAGAAAGACACCACTATAGAGCCTAGGTATTCGCTCAACCTATGCTCTGATACCAAGTGAAACAACACGCCTTATACTACACAATAAGACACATCATTTTTAAGAAAGGGGTAGAGAAGAGAAAAGATAGAGAAGAAAGAAAGAAACAACATCAGAATCTCAATAGTAGAACGAATAAATTATATTAATCACATAGATATTGCATAGTTGTTATCCCAACTTTTAGCAAAGCTGAGATACCCAAAACTGACTGAAAATCAATAATAGCTTGTCATGAATATCGACTATGCATTGCAGGATAACCATGGATATCGATGGATTTTGCCTGGGCCTAGATCAGGGTACAATTGATAGAGCACGGCAAGCAAATTCATGGGAACCAGCGTTCCAAATTTCAGGTTAATCGGAGTTCGTATGAATGAGATATGATCGATACAAGTTAGAAAGAGCATGATGTTCGTATCCATGAAGAGGTCGAGGTGATGGTCCATTCGAATCCATCAGGTTTTGTCCCGTTCGAACCCATAAGGAGTTAATCATTTCGAATCGATCGACTTCGAAACAATCGTCTTCGAATCGATCAACTTCGAATCGATCGTCTTCGAATCGATCAGCTTCGAAGCGGTCAGATAGGCCTCACCTCAGCTCTATTCGAACCGATCAAGAATCTCCGCACCTAGTTCGAATCAATCGAGTTCGTATCGGTCAGTGTGGAACTATTCGTATCCATCGTGGTTCGAATTGATTATACTTGACAATTGGTTCGTATCCATTCGGAGTCATGTTATTCGTATCGATCTCGGGGGACCCCGCTTCATATCGGTCCATCAGTGGCGCAACTCGTATCAATGGTGAAGGCTTTGTTCGCATCCAATAAATAATTGATGCGAATGGCGCCGTTACTATCGATGCAAACGGTATGAAGGAGTCAACATGAACTCAACTTCGATGATGGATGCGAATAATACTCTTTCAACTCGGCATAAAAGGTGGAGCAATCCGAGAATCTCGCTCCACATCACTCCGCATCACCATGCGCACCTGCTTCACACCTGCTTCAGATGGATTCGAAAAGGATGGATACGAAATCATGGTTTCGAACTCGGTGACACACGAAAATTACAATCTCGTATCGATCGTATCTCCCAAACCACAGATCCAAATGCAACGAAATTTTCACAGAAGCTTCCATACAAGGTAAAGATTGTTCCTACCAAGTTTCGGCTCGATTGGGTCATTTTTTGATGGATACGAAATCGCTTCGTATCGGTCTCAGATCGAGTCGAAACTTGGTGGGGTCGGTCGCGTGGGCCCACTCACGTGCCAGAAGAAGTCTCCCGAAGTTTGAGCGCGATCTCAGCCTCCTACGCCTATAAATAGCCCCCAGAAGCCTACAGAAAAGGGATCTTTTGGCCATTCAACGTCCAGACTCTGCCGGAATCAATTCTATTTCCTTCCATAGCTGTTATAACCGAAATTCAATCATTGTAACTGCTGCAATCACTTGTAACCAACAAATAACATCAATAAAAGTTAAAACTTTGAAGTGGACGTAGGCCGGAGATAGCCGAACCACTATAAATCTTGCGTTTCTAATTGTTATCTTTGAATTGCTGCTTGTTGCTTGCTTGGATCTGAGACTTGTGCTTGAATATTGTTGAATTATATTCGTTGTTTGGTGCTTTCACAATACTTAGGGTTTGTGACCATTTTTGGCGCAAACAATAGTATCGTATGCATCAGAGTTACTCAACATAAACAACACATACTAGACAGTTATAAACACATGTCTAGTTATACAACTTATATACAATACAGACAAACGACTCAGAGAACACACGGCAGAATACTATATATCTACACGCTGAAGCCTCCTGCTCCATTGCTCCTTCAGAATTCGTCAAACCTAACCTGAATCCCTTGGCTACTCGTAAAAAATTTGAGTACCCAAGAGTTTAAGAAAAACAGGATAAACTCCGGGTCAGACATGGGTCTGGTGTGAGTAAACGGTTAAGTTGCTTAACTTTGAAAACCTTTTGAAAACAAAGGTATCACGTAAGACTCCCCACACATAAACACGGGTAAGTTTTTACCTTACGCTAACCAAAACATTTGATAGGAAATCCAGTGATATTATAATAGGGTCTAGGATTTTCAAATAAAATACAAAAATAGCTGGAATGCCTACATCTCACGTTCCAACATAGTTGGGCACATCTAAAACGTATGGCGCTTATTGAAGTTTGGATTCCATACAATGGCAGGGCTACTGAGGTACCGCCCATCACAGTACGGGGCCTAGATCACCATACCAAGGATTACTCCCTATCCCCTGAAACACAAAGCCGGAATCATTCCTTACTGAACAGTTCCGAATAAGATAACCCTAGGGTTGTAGCTAGCAACCGCCCACACAGCCGAATAAAAAGGGACTCTAGACAGGGGTTCATCTCATCCTACTTGGGCATGACCCACTTAGCCTTGCTGGACCTCCCCTTTTTTAGCCACTCCCGGTTGATGAGGCTCGAGGCTACGTTTACCTTTATAGAAAACATCACTTAGAATGCTCATCGTCCACCTAACGATGTGTTGAAAGCATTTAATCCATACAAGTTCGTTACGGGTACGAACGAAACCGCTTACCCCATTACACTCATTTTGGAATCACCCTCAGAGTTAACGACGATAACCCTTGCACTTTGAATCTTCATCTTCAATTGAGATTCACGACCTATCGTTTATTTGGATCGATGTGGTTTTTGGATATCCAAATCTGGAAACCCGATCCCGGTCTCATCGAAATCCAAAACGTCATCTTTTAGGTCCAAGTTGTTTTAAAGTTTAAAATAATTCAAATCAAATCATTATCCATATATACATAGATAGATAATTCACAATATCACAATAGATAATCTACTTATCATCACAACAGATAATTCATATTATCATCACAATTCAACCAAATTATCTCATATCACACATATCTCATCGGAGATATCAAACAATCAAGGCATTCAATATCATCCATCCATACATAAGCAAGGATATATAAATCACACCATTTATAATTAATTTAAAATAAATTAAATTAATTACTTTATCTCTAATTAATTTAAAATAAATTAAATTAATTACTTTATCTCTAATTAATTTAAAATAAATTAAATTAATTACCTTCATCACAATAAATATTGATTACATAAACATTAATTAAACCAATTAATTAATCACCATCTTAATCAATCATCCTTGATTAATTATCCCTTACATCAAGTAATTAATCCTTAATTAATTTCACAAATTAATTATCTATAAACCATTAAGTAATTAACCTTAATTACTTTAATCCTTAATTAATCACAATTAATTAATTACCTTATAATAACTTATTATTGATTAATTAATCTTAATTAATCAATCCTTAATTATTCATATTAATCTCATTAATTAATGATCGTTAATTAATTATTAATCAACTTTAATTAATCATAAACAGTAATTACCATCATGTAATTACTTACCTTAATTAATTACTCCTTAATTAATTACATTAATCCTTTGATTAATTATGCTAAGTAATTAATCTTTAATTACCTCCTCCAAGTAATTACCCTTTAATTTACTTCCCATTAATTAATTACATCCTGTAATTATACATTAGTCACTTCCTGTAACGACCCAGAATTTTATTTAATTAAAATTTGAATATTTAATTAATTTTAAATATTTATAAATGAATTTATAAGTCAAATAAATTTTAATTTGAATTTTTGGATTTAATTTGATAATTTAATCGATAATTTAATATGTTAAATTATGGAAATAATTGAAAATAGAGTTAAATATGATAGAAAATGATTTGTAAAATTTTATTTAATCATACTAGTGTTATAGAAATATTTTAGAACTTTTAAAATCGAATTAAAAGTTAATTTGTGAAAATTGAATATTTTAATATTTAATAATCGACTGTAAAATAGCCAATTTTTGAACAGTCTCAGAATTGAACGAAACCAGTTCCATTGGATCCGTAATAGTTAGTTATTACCGGATTTCAATTTTCGTGTCAATCGGAGCTATCGTTTGATCGTGGCAGCTCGAAACGCATCGAATTATTTTTAATTTAAATTTGGCGAGTCAAAATAGCCATTTTTCAAAAAGTCTCGGATTTCGACGAAACCAGTTTCATCGGATCCGTAATGTGATATTATTGTAAGGTTTCAAATTTCAAGTCGTTTGGATTTACCGTTTGTCCGGTACAAATTAAAACGCCTAGAAATCGGTTTAAATCGGTTTAATTTAAATTGAGCGTTTGTAGCCATAACTCGCACATACTTCCGAATTAGCTTCCGAAACCTGTTCCATTGTGTCCGGAACGCGGGATAAACCCTAGGTACGCTGGTTGCGGCGTCTAAATCGGAGTTCGGAATTCCCGGGATGAATAGTGTTTACGCTAGCTTTTCCTATAAATATCACCTTAGATCTAAAATAAATAAATAAAATTTTAAACCCTAATTTTCTAGTGTAGCCGCCGGCTATGAACCCATGGCCGAGATTGCTCCTTCTTCCTTCGTTAATATCTTCAAATCCATACAATATTATCAAAAACTTTCTTAATGAAAGATGGAGAGCACGCAACGAGCTTTGGATCCATACGGTCGAGATGGGGTTTAGCGTCGCGTGGAGGGAGGAATCATGGCCGAAAGGTGCTCGGTTGCGCACGTTTTTCTGGGCAATATTGGTGACCGAGCTCGACCATAATGGGGGCGTTGATGGAGTGGGGGTGGGCTATCGATTGGCGTTCCCTGATCGGCCTGGAGGTGCTTGTATATGTCGCGTGTATTAGGGTTAGGGTTTGAAGATGGGTTCGGTTTTGATTTCTGCGTGCGTACGCGTTTGGAGAAGAAGGCAGTGAATGGCCCTGATGCGTTGACTTCAAAATGCACGGTGATGATGATAGCATAGTTTAAAATTTTAGTTTATGTTGTATTTATATAAGTATAGAATTCGTGTAAGTTCAAATATTAATAACTTTTTCATACGAGGTCGAAAAAATGCAAACTCAGTTGCGTTGGAATCGTATGGACGAGCACTACGCGATGGAGTTGGTTTGGAGTCGTTTGGAGTTAGTGAGAATTTCGGGTAAAATTAAACGCGCGTTTAATTTTATTCGAAATAAAAGCTAAAACGGAAATTAAAACCAAGGTGAGAACTTCTCACTCAATCGAATAGATTTCGATTTTATTTTAAATAGTTAGATTTAAAATATTTGAATGCATGTTTGAATGATGACTGTAAATTATTGATTGTTAAAATAGACATTATGCGCCGTTATTAAGCGGATGTTATTTAATAAAAACATATACCGCGAATATTTCATAAACAGTGAAATTGGTATTATATATAATATCAATATATATATATTGGCATATGTATATATTGCAGTTGATTGATTTCCCGCATTTTTTGTTTAGCGGATGAGACCCTATTACGCCGTTATTAAGCGGATAATATTTAATAAGAACATGTACCGCGATAATTTCGTACTGGAGCGAAATTGGTATTGTGCTAATGTTTTTGGATGCAGGAAACAGGTTGGAGGGATCCAACTGGATTCCTCAACAGTATTTATTTGATTATGGATATTTTGATATTCGTTGATTATCATATACGATATGTGATATCGTTGTTGTCGTGATTGACTATTTGGTGTGTAGCATCATTGGACCAAATTTCTGGTATTTTAAAAATGTTTTTAAAGTAATTTTTGAAAAGATAAAATATTTTGGAATTGATCCATTTTAAATAAATGAACGTTATAATTCTTAAAGTTATAAAAATTATAATTTTTTGAGAAATACGGTTAAAAGCTGATTTTTGAGAAATAGGAATTAATGACTTTATAAAATAGTTTAAACTGGATTTTTGAATTTATTATCAAAAGTTTAAATATAGGATTTATAAAATTTGATTTTTTTTATAAATCAAAATGGTGAAATTATAAAGGGAATTAAAGACGTTTCAGAATAATAATATAAACTGATTTATATTAAGAGATTTGTAAATGGATATTTATAAATTGAAATATAGACATTATAAAACGAGTTTTTATAAGTGTTTGAATTAAGTGAAAATGAATTTCATTAAAGAATGAAATTTATAGAATTATAAACCGTGAAGTTATAAATGAAATTTATAAATAGTAAGATTTATAAATTTGGTGAAATTATTTGAAGAATAGATTGGATAAATCATTAAATCTTATAAGTTATAAGATTTATAAATTGGAAAGTCTTTAAAAGAACGATCTTATAAAATAATCGTTTTATAAGTATTTAACTTATAATATGAACGTTTAGTTTATAATTTAGTTATAAACTGGAATAGGTTAATAAAGGAATTTATTAAAGGAAGTTTTTATAAATAAATAGAAGAGGAATTTATAAACGTTGTTTTATAAATTCGCAAACGACTTATTTTGATAAGTTAATTGTTATAACCTATTAATGGAGTTATATTCACATTTTTGAATAGTGAATAATCCTTTAAAATAAATTGAATAAAAGGATGAAATTTGTTAAGGTAGTATATTCACGTTTTTGAATAATGAATAATACGTTAAAGAAATTGTTTTAGATATGACGTTTTAAACAGAATTAAAACGATCTAACGATGTTTTAAATGTGTTGAGATTCGAAACCATAGATTTCAACATTTATTGTTGAAATAGACGTTTTCGAGAAATAAAAGGAAATGTGGACTATAACACTGTTGTTATAGTAAATGATTTCCGAAAGGAAATGTTTGGTATAGTATTGGGATTTATATATCTATTTTAATTTCGAATCCCTATACTAGTGATTTTGAGTTGTCGTAACGATGTTTTACGTAACATTCGTTTTTGGCCCAAATAAATATGTTTAAGAGAATGATTTCCTTAAAGAATGAAATATATACTTAATTCGATTTAAGTATATTGAATATTTTCTAAGTGTTGAAAATAAAAAGATTTGTGAATTACTTATTTTTAATAAGTATGGAATTGTTTTCCAATATAAAGTGAATATATTGAATTTATCTTTTTGAAGATAAATTGAAATGAATTATTGAAATCGTATATGCACGAATATTTTGAAATATAAATTCATTATGGAATTTATATGTGAAAGTGGAATTTGTTAAAAATAAATATTGATTTATTTTTGACGTATTGAAATTATATATCTAGTAAAGATATTTTGGAAAATAAATAATTTGGAAAATTATTTGGAATCTGGTGATGTGTGCATATCCAGTGATAGTTCAATAACCGACTATCAGTATTTCCCTTTAAATGGGTATTTGATGTGAATTGATTGAATTTGAATGCCACACTTATTTTTGAATAAGCGCTCACTATTCGGGTTAACCGGGAAAGGACCATGGGGTCGTATAACCCATTCCGAATATGTGATACGTCGTTGTGAATTGCATTGAAGATCGGTGTTGAAGACCCGGTATTTGCGAAAGCGATAGGATGACATATCGATTGTCTCTGCACTGAGTTGCAACGGTATAGAGACTTCCTAAGTGATGGGAAATCCGATCAGGATTGTGAATATCCGGATTGCAAGGACTTCTTTGTAAGTGCCTTCGGTTCTGTTCGATCCCGGAACAGACTTGTATGGATTGTATGTCTGACATTACAAGTTGAGATATAAAGCCGATTTCTTTCAAATATATTTCTGTTGGTGGCGGAGAATTTATTCTTTGCTTAACACCCTTCTTTGAGACGTACGAGCTCAAAGGTTATATAGTTGAAGTTATCAGCGATATATTCCCAATTTGGTAATGTGACATGCTGAGTGATGCTGAAATGATCACTGTGTTGATTATTGTGATAGGATCATTTATTTGATCGTCTATCTTAGTGATCATTGTGTTGATCATTTGTTGACCCAAAGCATGGCTTTTGTATAAAGTATGTTTTTGTGGACGTGAATTCGTCGAGCCTCACATCCCGGAAATGGTCAAAACAGGAAAGAAGCAGCAAGGTTATGAGGGGTAGCACCCTTTAGGATGTGTCCATTTCCTTCTGGAAAAGGGTGGTATCATGGTATGGAGCCCAGATACTTACTCATGTTGAAAACACTTTGTTATGATTGTGTGAATTGATTAGAGAGCGCTCTCGGAAAAAGGTCCCAAAGGACCGGGGGATGGCATATTCGGTCAGTTGTTACTCAGTTAGGAGTAACCCGGCCTTGTGTTGGTTGAGATCCGGTTTGGTTCTCGGGGATGTCCATCCAGAGGCATTCTCAGTGGCAATGGGAAGTTCCTTGGCCTGACCATTTGTTGGAAATCCAATTCCCAATACGAAACTTGTACGGTATTAGTTGTAGAACCTGTTATTCACTTATGGTGGTCACCACTGTTTGGATAGTAGCTATAGTAGGCATAGTTCGAAATGTCTATGTCGGCTAAGATTTATATCTTTATTTTCGAAATGATTTGTTATACATTATGCACTAATAATAATATCAAATGTTATTTTAAATGCGTATCAAGCATCTTTGACTATCATAAGGAGAAATCTCCTCCGATTCTGCGTTTGCATGTGTGTGTGTGCGGGAGGCCTTATGGTAGTCTCATTTTTAAAAGCATTGCGAATTGATTTAAAAATATTCCTCTATTTAGATTTTAAAGTAAATAAACTGTTTTGAGTTCTCACACCAGTCACATGACTGACTTGGAGTTTATTGTTTTCCTTCCTAAACTCTGGGTGCCCACCAATTTCCACACGGGCAGTCAAGAGTTAGGTTTATCAGGATATTCTGGATATTCTGGAGTTGCTGGAGGCAAGCTGGATTGGCATGGCGTATTACTAGTTTATATAGTATTTCTTTTTCCGCTGCATTGTTTGTTGTTGTAGGTTGTTGTACACTCTGATGTGATGATATGATGTAATAAAATGTGATGTAATGTAATAACTGATATAGCTCTTGTTTAAAGATTATTCATTTATTATTATATGTTGTTCCGCTGCGAATTGTGAGATTCTATTGTTGTTCTTTTGTTTCCTTTCTGCCCGTCCTATTTTCAAATTCTCTTTTTCTATTTTTAAAATTTTTCTATCTTTTAATTTTTAAATTTCTGTTCTCCCTCTATTTTCTATCTTCTTATCTACTTTTCTCTCTTCTTTCTTTTTCTTTTCTTTTTAAAACCCATAACTATTCGGTTTTTTCGGCAACGAAAATCCGCAACTGTTACATGTGGTATCAGAGCTGATGGTTAAGCGACAACCATGGTTCTGTTGGGTATAATTCATTAGAGATAGAGTCAGCAGTACTCTAGAATGAGTTTGAGTGTAATAATAGCTATGAGAGCGTATTTGTTAGTGAATACAAAATTGTTTTATATTGTGATGATTGGTTTGTTGAGTGGTATATAGATTCTAGTTAATACGAGTAATTAACGTTGTTGATAAGGATCTCTAAACACTTGAATAGAACAATTCGGCACGATATTGATTTTAAATTGGGTAAATGAAATGATTTTACCTTAAGTATATTTTATATATGAAGGAATAATTTTTCAGAATTATTAAAGTGTATGTAAGTTGATTGTTAAGTTGTTTGAATAATCTAAATAAAAGAATAATTGTATAAGCAAAAGAATTATAAGAATTGAGTTATAATTAAAGTGAATTACAATTGTGAAATAAACTTATATACATAAAAAGTGAAACTATATGAATATATTTATGAATATGAGTTGAGAATAAAAGTGAATTTAAAGTTAAATGGAAGTATAACTTAAGAATTGTTGAATGAAGTTGATATTGGTATCAAACTAAATTAATTAAGTTAAGTGATGGATATGAACTTAAGTTATGTGAATAGAATTCAACTTTGTAATTGAATTGAATGAATGGATTGAATGTTAAAACAATTGAATGTAATTTAAGTTGATAAGGAATAATTAATGAAAGTGTTAATTCATTAAAATCTAATTTTATTGGAAGTTGAATAAATTGAAAGAGAATGAATATAAACAAAGAAATTTGGTTGTAATCAATACACTTTGGTTGTTATATGATTGTTGATTGATTATATGTAATTCATTAAGTGTTAATGAAATTGAAAGCTATGAAATTGAATTCAAATTAGAAGTAAATAAATTTGAATAGAATTGAAAGTGAATTGGATTTAACTAGTAATGATAACTAATTGAATTGAGAATGAATGTTAGTAAATCCAATGTAAATAAATCAAATGTGATTTAAAGTGAAAACCAATTCATTGAATATAATGAGAATATGAATGTTAGTTGGTTGATGGTTGAATATATATTGCTATTGTTGCATTTGCTATGTGACATATATAGTTGATATGTTGCTATATGTTGTATATTGAGATTATTTGCATATATGCATGATTCTCATGTTGTTTGTTGAGTTTAGTAGGTGCGGATCGCGTTTGCTTCCCATTTGGAGTTCGCTTTAGCGCTATATTAGCCGTATTTGCTTGCTAATAAAATATAAGGTACATATCTCGGATTAAATATCGCACTTTTATACTTTTTTCCCTTCGGGATGCCTCATTACTTGATGAGATGTATATTTGTGATATATATACTGTCATTTTTTTTTCGGATCGAGCCGCGCAAAGGAGACTATGGCGAATTTTTCCGAAAATTTAAGGCGTTAGAAAATTTTGAGAAAATTTGGGAAAATGTTTGAAAACTTTAATTTAGATTTTGGAATTGAAAGTTAAACAATAGTAGTTGTTTTTGAAAGGATAACTAAGTATGATTTGAAAACTTAGTAAAGATTTGTAAGAAGTTTAATTATAAATTTTGGAAAGTTAATAAATTCTATAACTTTTCTTACTTATAATTTCGAGGACGAAATTCTTTTAAGGGGGAAAGATTGTAACGACCCAGAATTTTATTTAATTAAAATTTGAATATTTAATTAATTTTAAATATTTATAAATGAATTTATAAGTCAAATAAATTTTAATTTGAATTTTTGGATTTAATTTGATAATTTAATCGATAATTTAATATGTTAAATTATGGAAATAATTGAAAATAGAGTTAAATATGATAGAAAATGATTTGTAAAATTTTATTTAATCATACTAGTGTTATAGAAATATTTTAGAACTTTTAAAATCGAATTAAAAGTTAATTTGTGAAAATTGAATATTTTAATATTTAATAATCGACTGTAAAATAGCCAATTTTTGAACAGTCTCAGAATTGAACGAAACCAGTTCCATTGGATCCGTAATAGTTAGTTATTACCGGATTTCAATTTTCGTGTCAATCGGAGCTATCGTTTGATCGTGGCAGCTCGAAACGCATCGAATTATTTTTAATTTAAATTTGGCGAGTCAAAATAGCCATTTTTCAAAAAGTCTCGGATTTCGACGAAACCAGTTTCATCGGATCCGTAATGTGATATTATTGTAAGGTTTCAAATTTCAAGTCGTTTGGATTTACCGTTTGTCCGGTACAAATTAAAACGCCTAGAAATCGGTTTAAATCGGTTTAATTTAAATTGAGCGTTTGTAGCCATAACTCGCACATACTTCCGAATTAGCTTCCGAAACCTGTTCCATTGTGTCCGGAACGCGGGATAAACCCTAGGTACGCTGGTTGCGGCGTCTAAATCGGAGTTCGGAATTCCCGGGATGAATAGTGTTTACGCTAGCTTTTCCTATAAATATCACCTTAGATCTAAAATAAATAAATAAAATTTTAAACCCTAATTTTCTAGTGTAGCCGCCGGCTATGAACCCATGGCCGAGATTGCTCCTTCTTCCTTCGTTAATATCTTCAAATCCATACAATATTATCAAAAACTTTCTTAATGAAAGATGGAGAGCACGCAACGAGCTTTGGATCCATACGGTCGAGATGGGGTTTAGCGTCGCGTGGAGGGAGGAATCATGGCCGAAAGGTGCTCGGTTGCGCACGTTTTTCTGGGCAATATTGGTGACCGAGCTCGACCATAATGGGGGCGTTGATGGAGTGGGGGGTGGGCTATCGATTGGCGTTCCCTGATCGGCCTGGAGGTGCTTGTATATGTCGCGTGTATTAGGGTTAGGGTTTGAAGATGGGTTCGGTTTTGATTTCTGCGTGCGTACGCGTTTGGAGAAGAAGGCAGTGAATGGCCCTGATGCGTTGACTTCAAAATGCACGGTGATGATGATAGCATAGTTTAAAATTTTAGTTTATGTTGTATTTATATAAGTATAGAATTCGTGTAAGTTCAAATATTAATAACTTTTTCATACGAGGTCGAAAAAATGCAAACTCAGTTGCGTTGGAATCGTATGGACGAGCACTACGCGATGGAGTTGGTTTGGAGTCGTTTGGAGTTAGTGAGAATTTCGGGTAAAATTAAACGCGCGTTTAATTTTATTCGAAATAAAAGCTAAAACGGAAATTAAAACCAAGGTGAGAACTTCTCACTCAATCGAATAGATTTCGATTTTATTTTAAATAGTTAGATTTAAAATATTTGAATGCATGTTTGAATGATGACTGTAAATTATTGATTGTTAAAATAGACATTATGCGCCGTTATTAAGCGGATGTTATTTAATAAAAACATATACCGCGAATATTTCATAAACAGTGAAATTGGTATTATATATAATATCAATATATATATATTGGCATATGTATATATTGCAGTTGATTGATTTCCCGCATTTTTTGTTTAGCGGATGAGACCCTATTACGCCGTTATTAAGCGGATAATATTTAATAAGAACATGTACCGCGATAATTTCGTACTGGAGCGAAATTGGTATTGTGCTAATGTTTTTGGATGCAGGAAACAGGTTGGAGGGATCCAACTGGATTCCTCAACAGTATTTATTTGATTATGGATATTTTGATATTCGTTGATTATCATATACGATATGTGATATCGTTGTTGTCGTGATTGACTATTTGGTGTGTAGCATCATTGGACCAAATTTCTGGTATTTTAAAAATGTTTTTAAAGTAATTTTTGAAAAGATAAAATATTTTGGAATTGATCCATTTTAAATAAATGAACGTTATAATTCTTAAAGTTATAAAAATTATAATTTTTTGAGAAATACGGTTAAAAGCTGATTTTTGAGAAATAGGAATTAATGACTTTATAAAATAGTTTAAACTGGATTTTTGAATTTATTATCAAAAGTTTAAATATAGGATTTATAAAATTTGATTTTTTTTATAAATCAAAATGGTGAAATTATAAAGGGAATTAAAGACGTTTCAGAATAATAATATAAACTGATTTATATTAAGAGATTTGTAAATGAATATTTATAAATTGAAATATAGACATTATAAAACGAGTTTTTATAAGTGTTTGAATTAAGTGAAAATGAATTTCATTAAAGAATGAAATTTATAGAATTATAAACCGTGAAGTTATAAATGAAATTTATAAATAGTAAGATTTATAAATTTGGTGAAATTATTTGAAGAATAGATTGGATAAATCATTAAATCTTATAAGTTATAAGATTTATAAATTGGAAAGTCTTTAAAAGAACGATCTTATAAAATAATCGTTTTATAAGTATTTAACTTATAATATGAACGTTTAGTTTATAATTTAGTTATAAACTGGAATAGGTTAATAAAGGAATTTATTAAAGGAAGTTTTTATAAATAAATAGAAGAGGAATTTATAAACGTTGTTTTATAAATTCGCAAACGACTTATTTTGATAAGTTAATTGTTATAACCTATTAATGGAGTTATATTCACATTTTTGAATAGTGAATAATCCTTTAAAATAAATTGAATAAAAGGATGAAATTTGTTAAGGTAGTATATTCACGTTTTTGAATAATGAATAATACGTTAAAGAAATTGTTTTAGATATGACGTTTTAAACAGAATTAAAACGATCTAACGATGTTTTAAATGTGTTGAGATTCGAAACCATAGATTTCAACATTTATTGTTGAAATAGACGTTTTCGAGAAATAAAAGGAAATGTGGACTATAACACTGTTGTTATAGTAAATGATTTCCGAAAGGAAATGTTTGGTATAGTATTGGGATTTATATATCTATTTTAATTTCGAATCCCTATACTAGTGATTTTGAGTTGTCGTAACGATGTTTTACGTAACATTCGTTTTTGGCCCAAATAAATATGTTTAAGAGAATGATTTCCTTAAAGAATGAAATATATACTTAATTCGATTTAAGTATATTGAATATTTTCTAAGTGTTGAAAATAAAAAGATTTGTGAATTACTTATTTTTAATAAGTATGGAATTGTTTTCCAATATAAAGTGAATATATTGAATTTATCTTTTTGAAGATAAATTGAAATGAATTATTGAAATCGTATATGCACGAATATTTTGAAATATAAATTCATTATGGAATTTATATGTGAAAGTGGAATTTGTTAAAAATAAATATTGATTTATTTTTGACGTATTGAAATTATATATCTAGTAAAGATATTTTGGAAAATAAATAATTTGGAAAATTATTTGGAATCTGGTGATGTGTGCATATCCAGTGATAGTTCAATAACCGACTATCAGTATTTCCCTTTAAATGGGTATTTGATGTGAATTGATTGAATTTGAATGCCACACTTATTTTTGAATAAGCGCTCACTATTCGGGTTAACCGGGAAAGGACCATGGGGTCGTATAACCCATTCCGAATATGTGATACGTCGTTGTGAATTGCATTGAAGATCGGTGTTGAAGACCCGGTATTTGCAAAAGCGATAGGATGACCTATCGATTGTCTCTGCACTGAGTTGCAACGGTATAGAGACTTCCTAAGTGATGGGAAATCCGATCAGGATTGTGAATATCCGGATTGCAAGGACTTCTTTGTAAGTGCCTTCGGTTCTGTTCGATCCCGGAACAGACTTGTATGGATTGTATGTCTGACATTACAAGTTGAGATATAAAGCCGATTTCTTTCAAATATATTTCTGTTGGTGGCGGAGAATTTATTCTTTGCTTAACACCCTTCTTTGAGACGTACGAGCTCAAAGGTTATATAGTTGAAGTTATCAGCGATATATTCCCAATTTGGTAATGTGACATGCTGAGTGATGCTGAAATGATCACTGTGTTGATTATTGTGATAGGATCATTTATTTGATCGTCTATCTTAGTGATCATTGTGTTGATCATTTGTTGACCCAAAGCATGGCTTTTGTATAAAGTATGTTTTTGTGGACGTGAATTCGTCGAGCCTCACATCCCGGAAATGGTCAAAACAGGAAAGAAGCAGCAAGGTTATGAGGGGTAGCACCCTTTAGGATGTGTCCATTTCCTTCTAGAAAAGGGTGGTATCATGGTATGGAGCCCAGATACTTACTCATGTTGAAAACACTTTGTTATGATTGTGTGAATTGATTAGAGAGCACTCTCGGAAAAAGGTCCCAAAGGACCGGGGGATGGCATATTCGGTCAGTTGTTACTCAGTTAGGAGTAACCCGGCCTTGTGTTGGTTGAGATCCGGTTTGGTTCTCGGGGATGTCCATCCAGAGGCATTCTCAGTGGCAATGGGAAGTTCCTTGGCCTGACCATTTGTTGGAAATCCAATTCCCAATACGAAACTTGTACGGTATTAGTTGTAGAACCTGCTATTCACTTATGGTGGTCACCACTGTTTGGATAGTAGCTATAGTAGGCATAGTTCGAAATGTCTATGTCGGCTAAGATTTATATCTTTATTTTCGAAATGATTTGTTATACATTATGCACTAATAATAATATCAAATGTTATTTTAAATGCGTATCAAGCATCTTTGACTATCATAAGGAGAAATCTCCTCCGATTCTGCGTTTGCATGTGTGTGTGTGCGGGAGGCCTTATGGTAGTCTCATTTTTAAAAGCATTGCGAATTGATTTAAAAATATTCCTCTATTTAGATTTTAAAGTAAATAAACTGTTTTGAGTTCTCACACCAGTCACATGACTGACTTGGAGTTTATTGTTTTCCTTCCTAAACTCTGGGTGCCCACCAATTTCCACACGGGCAGTCAAGAGTTAGGTTTATCAGGATATTCTGGATATTCTGGAGTTGCTGGAGGCAAGCTGGATTGGCATGGCGTATTACTAGTTTATATAGTATTTCTTTTTCCGCTGCATTGTTTGTTGTTGTAGGTTGTTGTACACTCTGATGTGATGATATGATGTAATAAAATGTGATGTAATGTAATAACTGATATAGTTCTTGTTTAAAGATTATTCATTTATTATTATATGTTGTTCCGCTGCGAATTGTGAGATTCTATTGTTGTTCTTTTGTTTCCTTTCTGCCCGTCCTATTTTCAAATTCTCTTTTTCTATTTTTAAAATTTTTCTATCTTTTAATTTTTAAATTTCTGTTCTCCCTCTATTTTCTATCTTCTTATCTACTTTTCTCTCTTCTTTCTTTTTCTTTTCTTTTTAAAACCCATAACTATTCGGTTTTTTCGGCAACGAAAATCCGCAACTGTTACACTTCCCTTAAGTAATCACACTTATCCATCTCATTAAGTAATTATACTTAATCAATCACCAAATGATTATCTTTAATTAATCAACCCATTTGATTAACCCAAATTAATCACACTTATTTGATTAATTAAAATTGGGTAGTTCATCCCTTAATTAACTTTTTTAAATAAAGTAATTAATCTTTAATTATAGATTAATTAATCCTTAATTATTAATTAATAAACCTTAATTATCAATTAATAAAACTTAATTATTAATTAATAAACCTTAATTATCAATTAATAAAAATTAATTATCAATTAATAAAACTTAATGATTAATCAATTAATCCTCAATTAATCAATTAATCAATTCCTAATTATAATTAATTATCCCTTAATAACAGTTAATTAATCCTTAATTAACTTTAATTATAGGTTAATAATTTCTTAATTATTAATTAATAAAGCCTAATTTTTAATTAATAGAACTTAATTACAAATAAATTAATTTTAATTACAAGTTAATTAATCTCTAATTAATAATTTATTAATCCTTAATTACCTAGTTAATTAATCTTTAGTCATTAATTAATAATCTCTAATTATCTACTTAATTAAACTTAATTATAAATCAACTAACCTCTAATTAATTAACTTATAATCTTTAATTAGTAATTAAATAAATTAATTAAATCAGTTAATTACTCTAAATTAATTCCTTAATTAATTCTTAATCATTATTAATTAAATTAATAAATCATATCTAATTTCCTTCAATTAACTTAATTAATTTCAGGATAATAAACTTTAATTATCTTATTAATGCCTTTATTAACATTTTCATTTTTAAACTATTATAACTTTATAATTAACTATACTTAGTTAATTCAAAAATTAAGTTTAAAACAAAATAATCATTTTAACTTGATAAATTAAAGTTATCAAAACTTTAATATACTTAAAACATTTATTAAATAATAGTTTTTTTAAAAAAAAACTAGATTCAAATTTGAATTTAAAACTTGCTTTTATATAAGCTTTTTTTTTAAATTCCATTCCTAACTTAAATTTAAAATCACTTTAAACTTACTTAACAAAATTTAAATTCAACAAACTTCACACTTCTTAATCAAAGTGTTTAAGAAATCATTTTATTTTTAGAAAGGATAAAATTCAATAACAAGATTCATTATAAAAGTTTAGAACTTCCTTTTTTTAAATTTAAAACTTGTTTTATAAAAACTTTTAAAACTTTTAAAACTTTTGAAAATTTCTTTTAAATCCATTTTGCTTCAATTTGAACCCGAGAATCATTCAACCCATTCAAGTTCAAATCCCTTTTCTTAAATTTAAAAAGTTTAGTTTAAATTTTAAATTTTTAAAAACCTGAAACAATACAACTATTACAGGTTCAAACCCACACAGACAACTCGAGGTTCAACTCGAGCCATCAACTCCAAATCTCTATCTCTACTTCGAGCAAACACCAAACTAAACAACTGACACAACACCTCCTCCCTGTGCACATGCACTATCACCAGAAACCACTCCGACCATCGACGAACCCTCCGGCATGTCATCCTACATCACATCAGCCCTCTCAGATCATCAAACCACCATCACGAGCTCTCGAATAAGATCGAGCAATCCCAATCGAATCTGAAACAAAACCCATGCCAAAGAAACCCTTCATCCCTACTGCTCCGACCACCAGAGGTCAGATGACTCTGGCCATAACCTTCCGACACACCATGGCTCCAATTCCCTGAGTACCAAGCAACTCGATCCACCATAGATGATACAGCCATCCCAATTCCAAACACATCCCAATTTAGGATTTAAAACTTCTCTTGACCACCGTTGTCTCCACAGTGATCATTCGACGCTCCTACCATTTTTGCTTAACAACCCGATCACTTGACTAGCTCTAACAGGAACCCCGACCTCTCTAGTCACCAAGATCATCAGAATTTGACCAGAAATCAAATTCCAGACAACCCCAAAATTCACTTTCAATCCAATATTAAAGATGTGGATTTTTCTTCTAAAAATCTTTACTTTCAAAATGTATTCGAATTAGAATCCTGAAACAACAAACCATGATGTTTGAATTTTAACATATTTAAAATTTTATCTGTAAATCAAATTTCCCAGAGAGACTTTGCTTTGATTAACTTTAAACTATTTTTAAAACTTGAATCTTGTTAAAAATCATATCTTTTGTTTAGAAACTATTTTCTAAAATAAATAATAGAAATGGGAAATGATTTATGAACATATCTGATGCCTGTAAGCATGGTAAGTTTTTCATTGGTCTGATATTCAGGCATGCTCAATCAATACTCGACATCTTCCTATATATAAATATGTTCTAAAATCTTAAAATCATTATGCAAGCATATTTTCAAACTTACATCACAGATTTACTTCAACCATATGTCAATGCATCAATTTTAAAGTGGTTTATAATTGCAGATTTAAAACAAAGGCTTAACATATAAGAACAGAGATGCTTCAAAATCAACAGACAAGAACCCACAGAAGCTCACATATAAACATTCATGCAGATCAAACATCAAACATAGTAATTCATAAGCAACACATATTAGTTACTCAATTTAGTTTAAAAGTTTACTCGCTTTTGAAAATGTAGAAGGCTTTGAAACTGGAATGAAATTTGCATGCTTGATTTCTTTAGAACTGAAATTCTTAGTTGATTGAGATGATTCAAACTTTGACTAATGGTTGCGTGCCTAAACTTTGATTATTTGTTGATTCCAGAAAACATGTATTTTGAAAACATGAAGGCTTGCAACAGATTAACTTAAAAGCAGGAATGAAATCTCAGGCTTGATTTTGAAAAAAATGCTTTCCAGATTTGTTCTCTGGAAATCATAGGGTTTTGATATTCCAGGATTTGAAAATTGATTTACAGGTTTGAGGATAAACAGTTTACAGGGTTGAGAAATTCCAAATTTCAAAGTTGTTTGAACTTAAAAGATCACAGGGATTTGAAAGTGTTTTGAGGAGGTTGCTTTCAGGCTTTGGAAAAAAGGGTTTACAGATTTTATAAATTTGATCTGAGGAGTGTTTTAAGCTTGAGAAAATGATTATAAGCTTTGGAAAAAAAATAGTTACAGACCTGCTTTGTTTTTTAGGAATAAATTTCAGATTTTGATAGAAAAGGAAATAATTTCAGATCTGGCCATGATTTTCTTGCTATAAGAAATGAAGATAGAAAAAGGATTTGTGAAAGAAGATATATGCTTATATAACTTTAAATTAGAATTTTATAAAAATAAAAGAAATTCAAATAAATGTGACATTTGGTATTTACACACTTAATCATTTACCACATGATACATTTCTCTTTATTTAATTACACATGCCACCTACATTAAATAATTACTTAACACATGTTTTAACGTGCTTAAAACTTTAACACATGTCATTATTTATTTTCATTTGTTTTTAAAATTATTTAAAAGCTTTTTAAATTAAATTCCCTAATTACTTAATACATATGTTAATTATAAATGCTTTTCTTATTAAATTTCTAATTAAAAAATACATTTATAAATTTATAAATGCTTTTCTAATTTTAAATAAATAAAACTTTTGAAATAAAATAAAATAAAATCCAATTATCTTTTAAATAAAATTATATATAATATTGTAAACTCATTTTTAAATGCTAATTCAAAAAGCTTATGTATTTATTCCTATTAAATAAATACTTTTCCAAATTTCTATAAATAAATTTCTTTAAAGAGAATAACATAAAACACACTTATTTTTACATAAAAACTTTATCCATATAATTTAAATCCAAACTATATATATATATATAAATTACTTTAAATTCCATTTTTAAATTCAAATTCAAAGTCAGTTTAAAATCCAAATTTAAAGTCAATTCAAATAAATATAAATATCAATTTTAAACAAACTCATTATTATTTATAAATAATTGATTCTATTTAAAATCAATTTAAATACACAGATATATATTTCTAAACACACTTATTAATTTTGAAACAATAAGTCAATTTAGAATTTATTTATACAATAACACAAACTAAATAATTATTCTTATTTAAAAACCAATCTATAATCATAATTTAAAACATCACATTACTAATTGTTTGGCTATTTATATTTGAAAATAACAATTTTATCAAATTTAAACAATTTAATAAAGAGATTATCATATTTTAAATTCCTTGAAATTCTGGGATATTACATGGAAGTTTATTAAGAAGATATTTTGAAATAAAAAACTAAAGAGAGTTAAAGGAAGGGATGGTATTTTAGGATTTACCTTTGTTTAAAGGATACTTGTGTTTTATCATTTTAGATATAATCATGAAATAAGTCAATCATTCTAAATGATCGGTTAAGATACTTATACCATTTTGTAAGTATAAGGAAAAGGCACTTCAAGTTTCGAAATGAATGATTTGAAAATATACTTATATCTTTAGGATAAGTATATGGTTATATTTTCTAAATATCGAAAATATTGCATTTTTTGAATATACTTATTCCATTAAGATGAGTATATGGAAATGATTTCCAAGTATTTGGAAATGGATTTTAAATTTATGAATGTGAGGTGTAGCGGGTTCCATGGAAAATGAAATCTATGATTTGAATGTTTGTTTATTCGATGGTTAAATAACCGACTATCTAATATGGACCCAAAAGTAACTTTGGGATTGTCTAGGAGAAACACGTGAGTTATATGGCACAGTCATCTCCAACGATGCTGTACTGTGCGTATAAATCTCTTTTCGTTCTCTTACGACAATGATAAGGAAATCCGTCCACTAATGGTTAGGAGGTGATCTCCGCTCTTATCTTTGTCTGTTTATTTCCTAAAGAACTGGGGTTGAGTTCACCCGAAACTGTCGAATGTTGTTTCAAAGAGACCAAGATCGGATATGTTATCCGAAAACCACTTTGATCCACTTAAGCGTTGTGAAGTGAAAACATCATGAAGACGATGGAAATTCAAAGATAGAGCCCTCAAGTGTTTCGTTCAGTCCTAGAATCAACTTATATGGATGAATACTGGCATTGCATTGCTGCTGGGAGGGCAGTGTTAGCATTCCAAGTGGGAAGTGCAATATAAAAGGTAATCGTACCCTCGAGCCTCATCACCCAATCTAGATCAATATTATAGATCATGTATGCTCGAGGCTCATTTAGGTTGTTGATACCAACAAGGTGGTGACATATTCGGCTTTATCCAGTATGGGGTAGGGCCGGTCTTGACTCGTAGGGAGTCCATGTGAGGCTCTCGGTGTATTTTACCTAGAGATGCACCAAAACGAGTGATACCCCAGTAGCCCAGTCATTGTATGGAAACCAATCTCCAATACGAGCCATTACGGTTTTGGCTGTGCCCAACTATGTTGAAATATGAGATGCAAGCATTTCATCTATTTTATATATTTACACTGAACCCTTAGTCATTATTGTAATATCATTGGATTTCAAATGAAATGTTTTAGTTATCGTAAAGTAAAAACCCGTCCGTGTTTATATACGACGTGGTCTTACGAGATACCTATGTTTTCAAAGGTTTTTATAACTTTAAAATCCAATATGTGTGTTTTTCTCACGCTAATTTTTATACTCGGGTTTATATTATAATGCTTGGGTCAGAAAGAGCATATTTACAGATTGCTTTGGAAGCATTGGAGCTCCAGAGACGAGTGGAGGTCTTCACGTCGTATTCTCATATATGTTTATTTTTCATTGCTTTGTTATTGAAATTATTAGAATTTGTGAGGACAGGTTATTATAGTTGTCTTGGCTGATAATTGTGATTGTTGTTGTACTCTAATGGACGTATGTGTATGCAGTTTCTCTTTTTTAAAAATCATAATTATTATATTATATTTTGTTCCGCTATGATTGTGAGATTCTGTGTTGCTTTTAGTTTCTTTCCTTTTCTTCTTCTTTTCTCTTCTTCTTTCTTTCTTTCCCTTAAGTATCCGTCTTTCCATTTGATTTGGGTTAGACATGTGTGGTTTATTGTCAACTAGAACTGTACGAAATAGCGGGTCGTTACAACTTCAGTGGTCCATGTATTGACTTTTCTTGCAGCAGATTTCAAATATATCCATAACCGCTTAAATAACCTCATCTTTATTGTATCTCCGAACAAACTGGATAATGCTACAGATCCCGACTTCTAGACAATGGTTGCTAAAGTTAGACCTCATGGAACCCCAACATAATACAAACATCCTAAGTACATAGCTCACTAAACAAAACAATCTAACATCCAATACGAAGCTAGGATGGATTCTAGCTGTCCAGTAGTCAATACCACATATTGTTTTCATCAAATGCTGAATTTTATCTTTTACAAAAATTTAGCTATCCAAAACATCAATATTCCCGAAATAATGTTATATCCCAAATAAAAGTTATATATATGACATAATTATTGCACAACAGTGCATTCAAGAATTTCAATTCAAACATGATAATTCATCCATTTAAATTAATATAACTAGGTTATTATAAAATTACATCAATATATATCGTAGGTGAAAATATATATAATAATTCTACACTTTTACGATCTAAAATTAAACAAGTATCTAAAATCACCCAAATTCATCCAAACATCTAATTTATTCATTTAAAACTTATATCTCAATTACACTTGACAATATAAATAGATTTAGCTCAATATTCTAGGCCAAGTATTATTTAATTTATTCAAATTTAATTGAGCAAATTTCCTTTGATTAAACATGAGTATAGCGAATTATGTGTAAACTAGACAATCAATATTTTGAGTCAAATCCAAACAAATTCATTATTTTCCTAACTTAAACTCATATTTAATATTTTGTAAAATATATCCATGTTTTCATTTACTTTAATATACCTGGTTCTTCTTTCCTTAAATTTATACTATAAATTCTTTCAAAACTAACTAGGTACTTTTCAATATCATATAATATTCAATACCAAAATAAAATAATTGTATTTATATAATAAATGATTTTCGAATTCATTTAAAAAGTATTTTCAATAATATCTCAGTAATTCTCCAAAATTTTCCATAGAAACGCCTATATATTCAATCCTTAATTCATCATGATTCGAATCATGGTCTGATCATGAAAACTATGGTATCACCTAGGCACGCCTGAACCACCTTTTCGGCCCCCAAATGTCGATACTAAAAAATACATCTACGTTATTCTTGGTTTGAGCGTTCAAGTGTTGGAAATCATATTGTTTGGGTAAAATAAAAAGAAAAAGAACAAGGAAGTAGAGAACACAATATCAGAATCTAAAAGTAGAATGATAACATATAATATCAAAAGATAATGTAGGTTGTCAATCTAAGATACATAATATATCCAGGTTACAATTCTAAATACTATCATAAGTCTGGACAGTTATAATAATATGTCCTCATAATTGCTGATATATACATAATATTAATGTAGCGAACATTAAAATACTATGGCATGTGAAACCTCCAACTCATCTCCTTGAGCTTCAAAGAATATCCAACTAGAACCTACCTTTCTCAAACTACTCTAAAGAGCACTCAAGGGGTTAAGGGAAAAATTAAACCAAGAGTCAAACAAAAGACTAGTGTAAGAAACTCAAGAAATACGTGTGACATGTGACAACACATTTTGTGACCAATTGAATCACCGGATTGGTCAAATGAGCTAAACATCCAATATGTGCATGTTGAAGTATAATAGATAATATCTGGGGTATAAAATATAAATCACAAAATATTTGTGTCACATGTACACCGCAACAATAATTGGTGTGTAATCAATACCGCTAAGCCACGTTCGTATATGTTTAAGGATTTCCATTGAGACACCATCAGTAAACCAAGGCGGTTCGCCCGCACATGGATCAAAGATATCATTCCGAGCGTCATATAATCTCTAAATAAAACATACCATAGGGTAGCCATAACTTTTCATGCCCGATCACATGGCTCTGAGTATCATCATTCTCGCATGCATATCTAAAATGTCAATAGATACAAAATGATATATCTTTTAGTTAGCTAGCCCCCTTAGCTTTGCCCTTTACTCTGGCTTCTATCATTATTGATGGTGAAGTTACGTTCAATATCATATCACATAGGTCATCATTACTCGAACAGATCTCGGATCTCTCTATGGATTTTAGCATATCAAATAGTACTCAAATCTTCAAATGGATTCCAGTATCTCGAACAGATCATGAATCTCTACATGGATTGGAGCATCTCGAACAGATCACGAATCTCCATATAGATTCTAGCATAGATCGCTATATATTTTTAAATAGTTATGATTTTGAGTCAACTCATGTAGGTACATTCCCCCCTTATCGATCGTTTCAAAATCAGTAGATAGATAGATTTTCGGTTAATTTAACTCCAGTTCTTTCAGAAATAATCAGACAATACATAAGGGCAGAGATCATCTTCTATCTGGATAGATTTCCTCATCATTTTTTCTTAGAAGAGCAATTCATGTTTATACGTACCGTATAGCGTTACCGAAGATAACTGTATCATATAGCCCTCTTTTTTCTTTTAGATATTTATTAAGTTATTTTGATCAATTTCAGCAACAATCAGAATGATCGCGTATGGAAAGTAAGTCTCATATACTTATCGCATTTTCACCTTTTTTACCTACACTATCCCTCGGTCAAGAGTGAATCCAGGTAGGTTGGAGCACCGGTTGCATAAATCACTAATTTTACACTTTATTGTTGACTCTCACAAATACGCAAGTCTATTTCATTAGTTTTTAGTGCTAAGTACATGATTAAATACTTTCCATAAACAAGTAAATATACAAAGCATGATTAAGTCACACAATTCCCATTTAAGTCACACAAAGCAACTTTTAATCATTTTTTATTTAATTAATCCTTTTATTAATTAAAACTGCTTTTATTAGTAAATCTTCCTTTACCCAATAAAACTTCATTTATCGTTACTGTTATTTCACTATTCATTTGTACTATTTTCAATACAACAAAAGTATTAATATACTTATCCTAAACGTATAAGTATATTCGCAAATCATTTAGTAAGGTTTCTCACTTTAAACCTTTATTTTCTTTTTCTTTTTTTAAAAGATTCCATACTTATTATCACTTTTAAAATATCCATTTAAAATTTCTAATTGCATTCACAAATCAATTTCAAAGGGTTTAAGGCAAATGTCACTTAAACGTTTTCACAACAACCTAAAACCACTTCACTTATAATTACCTTTAAAACATTCCTTTAAAGTTTTAATTGTATTACTAAGTATAACTAATAAGAGTTAAAGGCTAATGTTGTTAACACATTATCACAATAAACCCAAAACCACTTTATACTTATCATTGTCTTTACAAACATTCTTTTAAAGGTCTAAGTATATCTACACTTATTAAACAAGGTAATATACTTTTAATAACTTTACCAAACCATTTGTTATAACATAAGTATTATATTCCAAAACCACCTCTTATCCTTTTAAAAATTACTAAAATTACTTTTCCATACTTATATATATAAATACTTCGAAAATATATTTTGAATATCGATGTAAAATATTAATTAAAAATAACTAATTTATAATTTGACGAAATCAATAAAAAGCATGTTTTATATTATAAAATCCCTTTACTTTAAAAATTCATATTGAAAATATATTTTTAAACTAAATTAAAAATATTGAAAAATATGTTATAAAGCATCCCAAAAAATAATAAGGAAAAATACCAAATTTAAATATCATTTTTGGCCACTTTAAACCATAAGCAACTTACAATAGCATTTATAAATGCTATTAAAATTCCTTAAAAAAAACAACATAGGAAAGCATGAAGTTCGCGACCATTTTTCACCACATAGACAAGTGATTTAAGACTTGAAATCTTTATGATAAGTACTATACTTAGGTTACTTAAAAACATTGGAAATAAACCCCTAAGTATATTCCTTAATTTATTTATAAAGATTACCGAAAACAAGGTATTTACTAAAGTGATCGTATAATGATCTTTTTACTCCAATCTTTATCCACTTTGTTTGATCAACTCTAAAATCTTATAAACTCCAATTTTTTCACTAATAAGAAAACATATAGTAATTATTAAAAATACAAATAAACCCATAAGGATGTCTTTCAAATCAGTTACAAAAATTTCCAAAACAAGGTATTTCAAAGGGCTCATACATCAACCTTCTTCTCGCTATAAATTTTTGCCACTTTATTTAACAAGTTAATAAATGATCCAAACTTCAATATTTTTCCAGTTATAAGTATTCTTATTGTATTTATTAAAAACATAAGGAATCCTTTGGGATGCCTTTCAAATTTGACTTTGAAAATTGTCGAACAAAGTCATTTTCAAGGTGCATCCATAGCGACCTTTTCGCTTATAACTTTCACAACTTCGTTTCGCAATTTATTTAAATTTCCAAATCAATTACTTACTTCCCTACACACCAAATTATGTGTAGAAAACAACCAACACAGATTATATGTAGTTAAGATCGTAAATATTCCATTTACACAAGTTAAAGTCAAGGGATGTTAAAGTGCGCTTATAGTGACTTCCGTTATTGACCATTCCATATCCATTCTAAATTGAACATACGATCCAAAAAAAACACTTAAACATCAATTCAAGGCCATTCAACATGTTATAGAAAGTAATATGAGTGATATTATATAATAATAAGTTGTTGTTTTCTTTCAAAAGCAAGAGGGTCCAAAGTTATAACTTTACTTAGTTCACACATAAATATAATTTTATATTTCATTCAAGCACAATATATACAAAATATATACAATCAAATGGTAATTTAACTCATGTAGATCTAAGCCTACAAGAATCTTAAATACCCTAAACCATACCTCCTACCATGCATAAACTTTCAAAGATCCAACCTTTAGCACATACAACTCAAGCAAACACCACCCTCACCTCAACAATGCTCATGGCGCAAATGGGAATTCCTATTTCCTCTTTACTTATTCCACTTTTGAACTTATATCCATGTTTTATAAGGTGATATATGGCTATGGTGAAAGTTTAGCTGAGTTTGGAGAAGATTTGAACCAATTAAAGAAAAATTAGTGAAGAACAAAGTGGATTAGAGCTAATCCGCTTCTACTATTTTTGATCTTTTTATTTTTTTTCTCAAGATTATGAAATTATGAAGTGTAAAATGACCCTAAGCACCCATCACATGAGTCATCATTACTCAAGCAGATCTTGCATTCCGTTTTGGATTCCAACATCTCAAACAATCCACGAATCTCCAAATGGATTCTAGCTTTTCGAACAAATCACCAATCTCTACATGGATTTGAGCATCTCGAACATATCACTAATCACCGTATAGATTCTAGCATAAATCATGTACATGGTTTTAAAGTGGTTATGGTTTCGAGTCATCCCGTATATGTACACTTCCCTACCTATAAGATGCTCCAAAACAAGTCGTTAGATTTTTGGTTAACTTAACCCTGGTTATTTCAGAACTAAACAAACAATACATAATGGTGGAAATCATTCCCTATTCGGATGAATTTCCTTATCTTTGTCCTAGATGAGTAAGACAAGCTTATACATACATTTTAACATCACCGAAGAAAATTTAACCATATAACCATTGTGTTTCTTCCAAATATTTGTTAAGTTATTTTGTTCAATTTCAAAAACAATGAAATTATCGCATATGGCAACCAAGTCTTGTATACTTATCATATTTTTGACCTTTTCAACCTACATTATCCCTTAGTCAAGAGTGAAGCTAGGTAGATTAGAGCGCATGTTACATCAAAGGCCTGCCTAGACATTTCATTTTTGACTCCCACAGATAGACAAGTCTAATTCATCGACTTTTATTACTAAGTACTCGAGTAAACACTTTCCATAAACAAGTAAACAAACAAAATACGATTAAGTCACAAAAAGCACGATTAAGTTACACAAAATGACTTCTAATCACCATTTTATTTAATCAGTCATTTTATTAATTAAAATCTGTTTTAATAGTAAAACTTCCTTTATTTAGTAAAACTTCGTTTATTAATTACTAATATTTCACTATTAATTTGTACTCTTTTCAATACTTCAAAAAGTATTCATATACTTAACTTAAATGGTATAAGTATATTCATAAATCTTTTAACAAGCTTTCTCACTTTAACCTTTCTTTTTCCAAAAGATTCAGTACTTATTATTACTTTTAAAATATCCATTAAGAAGTTCTACTTACATTCACAAATCAATTTCAAAGGGTTTAAGAAAAATGTTCCTTAAATATTTTCACAACAACCCAAAACCACATCATTTATAATTATCTTTAAAACATTTCTTTAAAGATCTAATTATATTACTAAGTATAATCAAAAAGAGTTAAAGACAAATGTTGTTAACACATTGTTACATCAAACCTAAAACTACTTTATACTTGTCATTTCTCTTTAAAAACATTCTTTTAAAAATCTAAGTATATCTACACTTATTAAACAAGGTAATATACTTTTAATAACTTTACAAAATCATTTATTATAACATAAATTTATATTCAGAAACTATCTCTTATCCTTTTACAAAATACTTAACTTATGTTAACTATAAAATTCACTTAAGAGTAAAGGTTTGAAAGAAGACTCATAAAGTGCTGGACTCCATAAGAATTAAAGACGTGGGTTTCACCAAAGTTTAAAAGCAGTATTTCGAAGGTATTGAGATAGCTTTTGAAGGAGTCAGGATGGAGTCGCAAGCGCCTAGTGCACTTACAAATGTAAAGCGAAATAAGAGCATTCGAATGGGTAGAAAAAAAAAAGCAAAGCTACCCTTCCACCTTATCTAGACCTTTCGACACAGTTGAATCCACATATATGAGAGAGCATAGTATGGGTTCAAAACATCTTTCGAAGGTGTTGGACAACAGACTCATACGCAAGAACCAATTTCTTCAAGATAGTGGTTTTCACTGTCGTAAAACATACTACTTGAAGGGATATTTCTAGTGCACACATTTTGGAAGCAAGAACAAGCCTTTCGAAATGGTTGGAACCTTTCGAAAGCAAGAACATGCATTTCAAATTGGTTGGAACCTTTTGAAAACATAATGGTAACTCCACATGAAAGCCAAGTGACCTTTCATCCTTTCGAAACTATGAGAAAGCTCACATCTTCTCTTGCAACAGCATAGCAACACAAAGTAGACAGCGCACCTACCCCTTTCGATGAAGTCAAAAACAATCAAGATCTATTTAAAAACAAAGTAGCAAGAAGCCCAAACTTTAGAGAAACAAAAGATCATCATGGTAATTCTTTCGACTAGGTTGAAAGGTCTAATTCAAAAAGGGTGAAGGTGAAAGAATGAATACGAAAGGATTGGAGAAAGGCCTTTCGACTACATTGAAAGGATGCGGGCAAAAGGGTAGAGGAAGGCCTTTAGACCGCGTCGAAAGGATGAAGGTGGAAGGTGGCCAACTTACATCTATAAATACGACCCTAGGGGTCCGGGTTGGGGTACCGAATTTTGGAATTCTGAATTCTCTCTCTCATTTCGTAGAAAATCTAACCTCAAATAAATTTCGAGAAAAACTCTCTTACTTGTTACTCAATTAGGATAGATGCAAAAAGAGGAAGAGTATGGATTCAATATAGATTTTGAATATGAGAAAGATAATTTCGGCCATTAGCTTGACTAATTACTAATTGCACATGATGCTTACTTATTTTCTTAACTCCTATTTGACTAATCTGATGCAATGAGATCAACTTAGACAATGTGTAGTCGAATCATATTATCATTATGTTTTACGATATCAAATGTTAAATTAAGATGATGATGATGATGCTTTGATATTAATTTGTCCATGGAACTTATACTGTCCGATATGTTATTCCATTGCATATTGAATATAGAACTTATATATTGTACATCAAGTCCACTTTGAGAGAGTAAACACCCTTTTAACCTCATCGAAAGAGACATTTCGGAAGGGACTCGATGCATGAATACTGAGTTATGTTTGCTGGTTGGATATCTTCGATGGGGGCTTGGATATCTCAACACATATAACCCTTTCAAAGGAATACTTTCCATAGTAGCAGAAATTATACTGATGAAAGTGAAAGTGAATCCACCTTTAAAAGACCGAATGGTCCTTTCGACTCATTCGAAGGGGATATGAATGACCATTTCGACCTAATCGAAAGGGGTCTTGAATAAGTTGTTCTCTTCTTAATTTTTGTTTGAATGAGTTGATAGATTTTCTTATCTATAAATAAGATTTCCACAAAGCTACCTTTTGATGATGTTTGGCCCAAATCGACTCATTCGAAAGGGGTTTCGAAGAGATTGATTACTTTTAACACTTTTCTTTTAGGTATTAGCCACTTTTCTTATAAACAACTTCACTTTGGGATGTTAACCAGATTTGTTATTGATATTTTTGGCGCTAGAAGGAGAGCCTGGTCAAGGCACCGAACAAGATTTTAGTTCCGCCTATAAGGCTTGGTTGGAGTGCCTCCAAGAGGGAGCTTGGGTAAGTTCTTAGGTCCTACTTATGGATAAACTAACCAAGAACACCAAACAACAACGGACTAAGACGTCCATACCCGAGAAGCGACATATCAAACAATGGACTAAGAAGTCCAAGCCAGAGAAGCGGCATATCAAGCAATAGACTATGACGTCCGAGACAAGAAGTGGCATGTCAAACAACTACAACATATAAGGCCTAAAGGGTGGCACATGATAAAAGAATAAAAACCCAAAGAGCGGTGCAAAACATAGGGATTAGATAAGAATCTACAGCCTCCGACTTATTCTCAAGAAGAGAATTTCAGAGCTTTGCTTATTAAAACCAGAATCTGGGTTCTGGGTCTTTTATTATTAGTCTCCAGTCTTCACCATACCCGAATCTAGGTTTTGGGGGCTATTAACATTAATTTTTGACTTCACTCGTTAATGCCATAATTTGAGCTCTATACTTTTATTATAGAGACCATTATTGTGGATTTCTAGTCATCATCCACTAATACCTGAATATGGGCTTCGGGACTCCTACTATCGAATTTGGAACTTCATTTATAATGAACTGAATCTGGGTCTCGGGTCTCTTATTATTGACTTCTGGACTTCAATTATTAATACTCGAATCTGGGTTTTAGATCCCCAGTTTTCATAATACCCAAATTTGGATTATGGGTCTTTTATTTTCAATTTTTGGACTTCAATTACTAATGCCTGAATTTGGGTTCTAGGGAAATACTATTGAGATCTAAACGAACTTCTGGCCTACAATTAAAATTCTTAGTTTTTCTTATTAATACCCGAATCCTGGTCACTAGTTTACTACTACTAACTTTCAAACAACATTTATCAACATCCGGATCTCGGTTTCAGGATTATTATTATTTCCAATAGGGATTTCTAAATACTTATTATTTATCCCCGAATAAGGATTCATTGTTTTCAATGATTTATTTCTAGATGATAGTTCATGGCATTTTATCACCAAACATTTCTTATTAGCAGTAGAAAACTCCTGAACTTCAGTTATTACAGTTAGATTTAGATTATATCCCTAGTTCTCTATTAATACAATGGAAGTTCAAATTATAAACTTATTTTGTAATTACCTAAGTTGGATGGTAGGACTTCTGTTATTTCCAGTTAGGAATTTTGGTTTTCTATTATTTACAATTGCAGATTTCTTATCACTTATTAACTCCAGATGATGGACAACTAATTTTTATTACTTTCGGACTTAGAGTTCAGGAACTCAACTATACTAACATAATCTTCAAATATATTGCAAACAAATCACTGAGCATATTTTTAGATAAGTCTTGATCTAACAAAAGAGAACGTTATTTACTTTGAATTTCATAGGGAAATGAGGTCATTAAAAATGGAGTAGTTGTTAAGTTTTTGTCCTACATAAAAAAAGCTTCTTTCATACAAGGGGGGCAAAATGTTAACCATAAAATTCACTTAAGAATAAAGGTATGAAAGAAGGTTCAAAAAAAGTGCAGGGCTCCATAAAAATTAAAGACATTAATTTCACTAACGTTCAAATGTAATGTTTCGAAGGTATTGAGATAGCTTTCGAAGGAGTTAGGATGGCGTTGCAAGCGCTTGGTGCACTTACAATTGTCAAGCAAAACAAGAGCTTTCGAAAGGATAGAAAAGAAAGCAAAGTTACCCTTCTGCCTCATCTAGACCTTCTAACGCAGTTGAATCCACATATATGAGAGTGGGCTCGAAACACCTTTCGAAGGTGTTGGACAACGGACTCATATACAAGAACCGATTCCTTCAAGATAGTGGGTTTCACCATTGTCGACCTACCAATAGAAGACATATTTCCAGTGTGCACCTTTCGAAAGCAATAACAAGCCTTTCGAAATGGTTAGAACCTTTCAAAAGAAAAAATAAGCCTTCAAAACGGTTGAAACCATAAGAAAGCATAATGGGAACTCCACAAGAAAGCCAAGTGACCTTTCATCCTTTCAAAATTATGTGAACTCATCTTCTCTTACTTGCAACGGCATATCAATACAAAGTTGAGAGCATGCCTACCCCTTTCGATGAAGTCGAAAGTTCTATTTAAAAGCAAAGTAGAAGGGAGCCTAAATTTTAGTGGCAACGAAAGGTCATCAAGGCAATCCTTTCGACTAGGTCGAAAGGTTTGTTTCAAAAAGGGTGAAGGCGAAAGAACGAATAAGAAAGGATAAGGGAAAGGCCTTTCGACCACATGGAAAGGATGTGCGCAAAAGGTAGGAGGAAGGCCTTTTCACTACATCGAAAGGATGAAGGCGGAAGGTGCCAATTTGCATCTATAAATACGACCCTAGGGGTCCCGGTTGGGGGACTGAATTTTGGAATTTTGAATTCTCTCTCACTTCATAGAAAATCAATTCTTTGTAACCCCAAATCAATTTGAAGGAAAAACTCTCTTACTTGTAACCCAATTTGGATAGATTCAAAAAGAGGAAGAACATGGATTCAATATAGATTTTGAATATGAGAAAGATAATTTCGGCCAGTAGCTTGATTAATGACCAATTACACATGATGCTTACTTATTTTCCTAACTCCTATTTGACTTAAGCGATGCAATTGCATCAACTTAAGCAATGTGTAGTCGAATCATATCATCATCATGTTTCATAATATCAAATGTTAAATTAAGATGACGATGATGCTTCGATATTAATAAGTTCATGGAACTTATATTGTCTGAGATGTTATTCCATTGCATATCGAATATAGAACTTATATATTGTACATCGAGTCCACTTTGAAAGAGTAAACACCCTTTCGACCTGATCGAAAGGGACGTTTCGAGAGGGACTCGATGCATGAATATTGAGTTATGTTTGTTGGTTGGATATCTTTGATAGGGGCTTGGATATTTCAACACATATAACCCTTTCGAAGAAACACTTTCCATGGCAGCAGAAATTATACTTATGAAAGTGAAAGTGAATCCACCTTTAAAAGACAAAATGATCCTTTCGATTCATTCGAAAGGGTATATCAATGACCCTTTCGACCCAATCGAAAGGGGCAATGAATAAGCTATTCTCTTCTTAATTATTGTTTGAATGAGCTGATAGATCTTCTATATATAATTAAGATTTCCATGAAGCTGCCTTTTGAAGATTTTTGTCCCATAGCAACTCATTCGAAATGGATTTTGGAGGAGATTGATTACTTTTAACACTTCCTTTAAGGTGTTGGCAACTTTTCCTATCAACAACTTAACTTTGGGATGTTAGCAAGTTTTTTTGTTAACAACTTACTTTTCCAAACTTATATATAAATAGTTTAAAAATACTAATTAATAGGTTTTAAATATATATGTGAATATTACTTTAAAAAAACTAATTTACAATTTGATCAAAATCGATAAAAAGCATGTTTTATATTAAAAAAACCCTTTACTTTAAAAATTCATATATATTTAAACTTTAAACTAACTTAAAAACACTAAAAATTATGTTAGAAAACATCTCTAAAAAGATAAAGGAAAAATACCAAACTTAAATATTAGCTTTAGCCACTTAAATCCTTAAGCAACCTACTACAACATTTATAAATGCTTAAGTATTTGATAAAGAACAACATAGGAAAGAATGAACTTCGTTACCAGTTTTCACAACTTAGATAATCATTTGAGACTTGAAATTTTTATGGTAAGTACTACACTTAGTATGATTAAAAACCATGGAAAGAAACACTTAAGGATATCAACTAATTTATTTATAAAAATTCCTGAGGCATTTACTAAAGTGTTCGTATAATGACTTCTATTACTCCAAACTTTAGCACTTTGTTTGACCAGTTATAAAATCTATTAAACTCCCAAAAAAATTCCAGCAATAAGAAAACATATAATAATTATTAAAAATATAAATAAACACAAAGGATGTCTTTCAAATTAATTGCAAAATTCCAAAAAACAAGGTATTTCAAAGTGCTCATATATCGACCTTCTTCTCATCGTAACTTTTTGCAACTTTATTGCACAGGATAATGAATTATTTAATTCAATATTTTTCCTGTAGTAAGTACTCTTATATAACATATTAAAAATGCAAATAAGCCACCAGGATGTCTTTCAAAGTTGACTTTAAAAATCGTCTAACATAAGGCATTGTCAAACTGCATCCACTAAAACCATTTTGCTTCTAACATTCACAACTTTGTTTCACAATTTTTATAACTTTCCAACCAATTACTTGCTTCTCCATGCACCAAAATATGTGTAGAGAATAACCACTACAGATTATGCCAAGTAAAGATCATAAATCTTCCATTTACACAAGTTAAAGTTGAGGGTGAACAAGTGCATTTATAGCGACTATCGCTATAAGGACCATTCCATATTCGTTCCAAATTCAAAATACAATCCGAACAACCATTTAAACCTCTAGTCAAGGATACGCCTTATGTTATAGAAGGTAGTAGGAGTGATGTTATACAATAGTAAGTTGTCATTTTCTTTCAAAAGCAGGAGGGTCCAAAATTATAATTTTACTTAGTTCATACTTAACTACAACTTTATATTTCATTCAAGCACGCACATATACATAGTATATACATCTGAATGGTGAGCTAACTTACTTACATCTAATCCTACAACAAGCTCAAGCACCTACAAACCCAATAACACCTCCATCCACAACCAAACGTTCAAAGATCCAACCTTTAGCATACAGAAGTCAAGCCAACACCACCCCCTCCTTAACGTTGCTCAGGCCCATATAGATATTCCTATTTCCTCTTTACTTCTTCCACTTTTGACTTTAGATCCATGCTTCCTAAGGTGATATAAGGCTATGGTGAAAGTTTGGTGGAGTTTGGAGAAGATTTGAACTAATTACAGAAAGATTAGTAAAGAACAAAGTGGATTAGTGCTAATACACTTCTACCATTTTTGGTATTTTTTATTTTTCTCAAACTTATGAAACTATGAAGTGTAAAAGGCCCCTAAGCCCTCCTTAGCCAACCACAAAGAGCCTTCCCCATCCCCTTTGCAAGCTTTTCACATGTGCACTTTACACCTCACCATTTACATTAAAATATCTAAAACTCTATTCACTCAAAATTTCTTCTTCCTTAATCCTTCTAGAAGCTCTAATTAATTTTACACAAAATATCTTTGGTCACTACTTGCTTAAATATTCATTAACTAGACATGCACAAAGAGTTTGAACATGTAATGACCCATAATTTTAACATTTTGAAAATGGGATATTTAATTATTTTAAATATTCAAATGTAGAATTTTCAAACTTAAACAATCAAGTTTTATATGATAAATAAGAATGGTAAACTTATTTTCAATATTGAATAAACGTTTTGGATTTCAATTATAAAATTGACAAAAGGCGGATTCCGATAAAGTAGGATAAATATTTGAGAAATTTTTTTAAAGGATAAATAATTCTTATTAAATATATATATATATATAATAGATATCAAACTCATTTGATAATAATAGTAATTTAATTTATAATGGTTTGATAAATATATAAAACTTGTTTTATAAAATTAACAAATTTCTTCGCATGTCGATAAATCGATATCGTATTTTTGTAAGAAGATTTGGATATTTGTTTTATATTATTTTATAAGTCAAATATACCTTTGTTAACTATTTAAAGATAACAAGAAATTTATTTAGAAGTTTGTTTTACATAGACAAATAGTTTAACAAAAAGGTCAAAATGTGACCGTAAAACATTTGACCGAAAATCAATGTTTTGTTCAAAATAATTTGCCGCAACATTATCACGCCTTTGTTAACATGTTTTAACATATATATTACAAATTTTAATAACTAAGCGTATTTCATTTTACCAAATATAATTAGAAAACTTATATAAGTCATTAGTAGAAGTAATTGAGAATTAACAAAAGTAAGAAAAATTAAACATCAAATCACATCAAATCAAAACCAACATAATTATGATATTCTTTACTTAATATTTAAGTGACTAAGACATAGAGTAAGGATGTGAAAGATGATGTTAAGTATTGAAAAAGTAGAAATTTCTTTAGGTTGAAGTAAGGATAGTTTGGTGGTTTGGTAATTTAGTAAGAGGTTATTTTGGTAAATATATCACTTCTTTTCTTTTTTATACGTACCCACCTACTTCTCACTTTCATTCACATTTCTTCTTCTTCTTTTCTCAAGTTTCTTCACCTTCTTCCTTTTCTCTTTAATGTATTCCATGCCAGATAAGAAAAGTAGAAAGAGACAATGTCAAAATATTTACAAAATATTCAAAAGAAATCAATGTTCATCCTCTTCGAATCAAACTCATTTTTTCTCCATATTTTACCTCTTCTTCTCTTGGCCATAACTTCTTCAAAACAGAATCAAAATACAAAATTATTTTTTGCAAATCATGTATTTTTCCAGTGGATATAACTTTCTTGTTGATCGTTTTGTCTCGTTCTAAAAGTAACCATGCAAAAAATCCCCTTCTTTGAAGCGCGTTCTTTGGCACAGTTTTTAAGCCAGAGAATAGGCTATTTTGTTTTGATTATAACTTGATAATAACTGAACCAAATTAAGAAATCATTTTTTCTAAACCATATTAAATTCCAGTGGCTACAGTTTTTATGTTGATCACTTTTTTCAGTTTTGAGGTTTGCTATATCTGAAACTCAATTCTTTGAAGTACATTTTTGGGCTTTATATTTGTGAATCCGAAAATAGCTCTTTTCTTTTGACTATATCTTCCTTAAAGCTAATCAAAATCAAGTGATTATTTTTTTTAAATTTAAGACAAAAGAATTTTCGACAACTTTTTTGTCAACAAGTTTGAAAATTTTGGGAGTAAGCAAGTCAAAAACAAGAGAGAAGATGACCTATTTTTTGGGTCTAATTTTGAGAATTCAAGGTCAAAGCTCTACCACTTCTTCTCTATGTTTTTGGCCAACCTCCATCTCAAGCCTCGGCCAAGCTAGTGGAAGGGAGAGGGTATTGTTTACTAATATTTAAGTGGAGTAGGAAAGCATGGATTAGTGTGAATGTTGGTAGGAAGTTAATCGCTTTGGTTTAGGGTGAGAAACTCTATTTAGCATATATATATATATATATATATATACACACACACACATGTTTGATGTCGTGTAAGGATTGATATAGATGCTTATACATCTTTGATCATCAAGTATTGATTATTTGATATGATTGTTAAATTGTTTTACCAAGTCACGTTAATACACATCGATAAGCACAAAGGAAATCACTTTCCTTTTGAAAATGAAATGGCGTATATGGAATGCTTAAACCTTTTGGAAATAGTTCTCAAATGAGTTAAAAAATTTATAATATTTAAATATGTTTAAATGAATAAAGGAAGAAAATTAATATTTCATCTTGTACATTTCAAATATGTCCAAAACAATTTTCCAGAAAAATCATGCTTTTTGTAGTAATATGACCAAAGTTTATAATTGATATTTTAAATATTTTAAACATATGCAATAAACTATAAAAATGTTTTAAAATGTTTTAAAAGTAATTTAAGTTGAAAATATGGATATCTAAATGATATAAAAGTCGTTTTGAAGAATATAGCTTTTAAAACACTTTTTGCAACACTTTTCGCAGCAGTTTTTAATAATTGTTGAAACGAAGTTTTTAACTTAGCAATTCTTTTCTATATATTTTGTGAATGATTTCAAAAGAATAATTTAGTAATTTAAAGATAATTTGGAAGTTTTATTAAGAGTTTGAATAGATGGTCAAGAGGAATTGTTTATACCCTTAAACAAAAAGTGAAGAATCTTGAATGTAATAACAAGTTGAGTATGTGGAAACGACTAGTACATTTGTCCAACTTATGAGATCTAGGAAAATAAAACAAGGTGCTTAACAAAGGTTATGGAGGGAGCAACTAGCGCCCTGAACTTACTTGGCCTATGTTTTTTTCTTAGGCGAGGGTTGGAACAGATCAAAAGGAAAGCTCGGATGCTCTAAAATAAAAGGATTGTATTAAGTTTTTGAAATAGAAGAAGATTAGTATTATCTAAAATATAAGCAATCTCCAAAATGAATAAACTACCATTTGGATTGCATAGAGATAATCTTCTTATACTTGATATTAAAATCCGAAGAGGGAACTCGTCCTATTCATGGAATTTAAAAGTTGATTTCACCTTTATTCCGCCCATAGAACTTGTTGAATACGGAAATTGATGTTGAGTAAAATTATAATAATTTCTATGATCCTTTTAACTCAAAAATGTTTTGAAAAAATTGATTAGGGCTTACAGTTTGATGTCTTAAATAACATTGTTTTTAATCCGCCTAAAAGTTAAGGAATTTGGATCGAGCGTTAAGTGAGGAAAATTGAAATTTTATCCAAAGAAAAAGAATAAATTGCTTAGAATTACTTTAAGACAGATAGTTGAGGAAAAAAATATTCATGACGTAGGATTACTTGCTACTAGTCCCTGGAGGTGAAGTTTACCGTATTTAAAGTAGCAATAGTACTTCGTAACGAAAATCTTCAATTAGCAAGAATATGATTTGAAGTTAAGAAAGAAATCTTTTATTAAGATTTAATAAATGATTTGGAAATATTTTCCCTAAGTTAAAGTTATAACTTGAATATAAGGAATCTTTGATTAAGGTTTAACCAATGATTTGGAAAATCCTAATTAAAAGAGAAAATGATTTGGAATTATTACACGATCTAAGAAAGGTTTAAATAAACCAAATGATTTGATAAATGAGGCTTAATGATTCCATATACTCTTAAAAAGAAAATCGAGTAAATTGAAAAGAATATATATCTAAGAAAGATATTTTACAAAAGATGAAGTAATTGATTCATGATTGGTATCCACATATGAACTTAACATCTTTTAAATCGATAATTGGATTTCGAAGGAACTGGAGTCGGATTTGGGTGATTCCTATCCGAAAACTACTTCGAACCAATATATACGTTCGAATGTGAAGAAATATTGAAGATGATGATTATTGAAGACCGTGGATCTTCATAGCGTGAGGACTGCTTGTTGACATGCTCTGGGTAGCTCCCATTATAGAGTTATTTATAGCAGTGGTCTCCTCGTTGTGGAGATTTTTCGGGTTGGAAGGACTACTTGCTATTGGTGGTAGTAGAAGAGTGACTTTGGTTTGTCCTATTCCTGGACAACTTGTATGGATGTTTGTTGAACATTGCATTTCTAAGGATTACGTATATTGGTTTTTACAAACGTCCGTCAGTGGTGGCAGAGAAGATGACTTCTCTTAGCTTAACACCCTCCTTGAGACATGCGAGCTTAAGGGTTCTATTTTTGCGGAAGGCAATTAGTAGTCAACGGAAATGGCAATGTGGCATTCAGAGATGTGATATGTTCTATGTGAAAAGGTAATCGTAGCCTCAAGCCTCATCAAGTGGAATTGACTGAAACATAGTTATATGCGGCAAGGCTAAGTGGGTCATTCCCAGTTAGGGTATGATCATCCCCTTCTAGATATATTTCTTCCTACAATGACATTCAGGATGTAAATTAATGTGGTTTGCATGCCTGGGTGCCCGCTTTAAAGGTCGGTAACGACGGGGGATGACAAATTCGGTACAATCTAGTTGTAGAGGTAGACCGGACTTGTGTTGGTAGAGGGGAAATGTTCTGTACCTCGGGACATCCATCTAGAGGTGTACCCATCGTAAGGTAGTCCCTTCACCTGGTTTATGAAAGAAACGTATATGTTTTAATTTATGAAAGAAACGTATAGGTTTTATTTAATGAAAGAACGTATGGTTTTAATTTATGAAAGAACGTATGATGTTCTAATTAATGATAGGAACATGTAAATTCCTAATTAATGAAAGAAAGGTATAAGTTTTAATTAATGAAAGAAACGTATAAGTTTTTAATTAATGAAAGAAACGTATAAAGTCCTAATTAATGAGAGAACATGAAAGTTTTAATTAATGCAAGAACATGTAAAGTTTTAATTAAGAAAGAAACATGTAAAGTTTAAGTAGTGTGGTATTGATTTAATTAATAAATGTTCATTATTGTAATAGGAATATAAAATTTAAAACGTACATTTGACACGTAGATTTTAATCAATGTAATGGTGTATTTTAAATTGATTAAAATGATAAATGTTACCTACTGTAATAATAAAATGTAAGTTGATAACGTACATTTGATAAGCAAGTTTTAATTTATATGAATGGCATACTTTAAATGATTAAAATAATAAAGTTTCTTTATTGTAATAATAATGTAAGTTAATAAGGTGCTTTTAACTTAACATAAGAATTTCGGTTTAAATTGTATATTACAGTAAGAAAGTTTATTTAACTATAAGGCTATGATAAATTGACATGTTAAAATTTTATGCTTATCAATACTTTGATTATATACAATGTAAAGTGGAAAGTAGTACATTCCAAAAATGCTATGATTCCTTAAGGTAACATTTCCAAAATGCTATGATAATTTAAAGGAATATTTCAAGTTTAATAAATTTAAAGAAATATTCAATGATTTGAAAATTTGGGTTTTATTTGAATGATATAATATTGAATTATTTTTGAAATGGAAATGATATAATTGTGATATTGTTTTGAAATGAGTATGATATTTTGGTCTTGAAAGTATAAATTATTTGAAATAAATATCCATGGGTTATAATAACGATTGGTTGTTAAAGAGACCGGGATCAGATATTGTCTTATAGCCGGACAATACCGAAAACCACTTTAACAACTGTGTACGCGGTGGAGATTCCAGAATGAAGTAGGATGGTGGCGGGGAATAAGAATGGACTTTGGAACCGTAGGGAACGTTCCAAAATTCAAAGGAATCGAGTCAAAAGGGAAGAGATTCAAACTATTCATCTTCATTTGATTCTGGAGTATCCCACAACTCCACTTCGAATGATCTTTATAGTGAATTGGCGGTCCCGCCAATCTCAAAAAATTTCTTGTAAGAGGGGTGAAACTCCATTACAACAGCATCGATTCACCACCATAGCCGCCACCACCACCACTGGCCTGACCACCACGCACCACTCCAGCATTGATCTGACCTGTAGCATGAATAGCCAAGCCCACATCAGTCAAGGCCGAACCCATATGTGCACCAAAAACCCACTTGTTTGCCTTAACCCTTTGTATTCTCATGCCTTGTAACCTCCACCTTGCTCTTGCCATGTAGCCGTACCTTCTAGGTCCAAACCAGATCCAAACCATATCAAAACCTGACCTATATGATGCCATACCTAGGCCAAAGCATCATCATAGCCGAGCATAAGTGTCCCTTAGGCCAAGCGTTGAAGTGATTGAGGCATGGTAAAATCATCTTGTCCATTGTTGTTTTATTTCAATCAGTTTCAATGTTGTTTTGTATTGTACGCATATGTTTATATGGTCTTGCTTATTTGTTGTATACAATATCAAGGCTTTCCATTCATTCAATTCAAATCGTGCTTGTCGTGCTTTTGGAATCGCTCTTGTGCTTGTTTTTTGGTCTCTAGCTTTGAAAAAAGTGAGTCTTTCTCACTCTGACATATATACTTATGAAAAGTGGATTGATGACAAGTGTTTAGTAATGTAAAATGTTTATGCAAGTTAATGATGATCATATGATATGCTATGCCATGTTATTACCATGTTATTACCATGTTAAAACTGTTAATTTCACCTGACATCTGATACATGACTGTATATTGTGATATTGACATTGTTTATATTATTTCTGTATATGATCACACTGCAAGTTCCCTGTTAGGATAAAAATCATTATGGGCTGAAATGATAGGCCTGAGTTATTTTATTTATTTATTTAAACTTGGGATTGCGGGTTTGAAATGATAGAACCCGGATTTTTACCTTTTAAACTGCGGATTGAAATGATACATATCTGTATCACTTGACCTAGGTTAGAAAACTATATACAGACCCGTGGTTATTCTATAAAGTGCTTTGAATATTTTAAGTATTTTAAAAATATAAAATTATGAAATTTGATTTAAATAGATTTTGAAAGGTTTTAAAATAAATAAATTATGATTTTTCTATGTGTTAAAAATGTAATTTGTGAATGGATTAACTGGATTTTGAAATATAACTTATGTTTGAAATTTGGAATTTTGACTAAAAATGATATTTAAGGTAAATGAATAAAATGGACTTTAATTTTATTTGGAAAATGGTAAATATGATAAATTGATTTGAATTTCTAAAATATGACTTAATTTATAATATATATAGATATATGATTGAAATTTGATTTGACATATTATATATGTATATATATATATATATATATATTATTACTTATCTCTAAATGGTTTGAAGAAATCGAAAATTTAATTCTTAAATTTTATTTTCAAGAATAATTCCAAAAAAAAAATCAAAATTTTGGATGAATATCAAGCATGAAATGATTTAATTGGAAATTTTATTTGTATAATACAATTGCATTCAAATATAACTTACCAAAATTTCAGAAGTTAAAAATGTAATTGGATAATATACGATATAAAAAGATTTTATAAATAAAATTTGAATGGTTATAATAAATGTTATACACTTAAATTTTAATTATAAAATGATTAACAGAGGTAAATATAATAAAGGGTAATTGAATAACTTACAATAAAATAATGTTAAAAGAACTAAGAATAAAAGAAAGCAGTTATAATAAGTGTAAGTATGTTTAACATAAGTGATAAATATAGTGAGAGGAATAAATTTAATTTTAATTAGGAATAAAGAAGAATTAAATTTATTAAATATATTGTGAGTGTAATAAATGATTATTTTTCAAACCCATGGTTTTAAAAATTGTTAATTTACGATGATTGGATAATAAAACAATGAAATTTGAGATAGTTAACGATTTATTTAACTTATAAAAAAAATTAAGTTGAAATTTCCATGCTTTCAAATTTATTTCCTTATTTTGTTTTTCAAATTATCATTATGTTGTCCTTATTATTCTTATCTTACTACAGACTGGTATGGGCATTTTTCTATAATCTTTCTGTTTAGAAATCTTTGTATAATCTTTGATAAATCTGCACCTTGTTAAACTTACCTATAACAATAGTTATCAGGTATAATTTCAATCTCCTTGTTATCTTGTCTCAATCTTATTCACTTTATCTTTTTCTGTGCTTTCCCGTACCTCATTCCTTTTCGGGGACGAAAAGTTTTTGAGTGGGGGAGAGTGTAACGACCCTAGATTTTGCTTATATTTTGAAATTGACTTTATTTTTTTTATGTTATTAAAAAAAAATTCAAACATCTCATTTTTTAATATAAATGATGATTATTAAGTGATTTATAGTTCAAACTAGTATAATTTGAATATTTTACTCTAAATTGAATTTTTGGTCAAAATAGTCAAACTTTGACTTTTAATTTAAATTTTTAAAAGTTTGAAAATTTTAATTTTATCTTTTATTATGAAAGTACATAAAATTTTAAGAACACCACTTTTCGTTTCGTTGAAATCGAATGTAAATTGTGAAAGTTATACCCTTTACAATATTGTGCGTATATAGGGTTATTTAACAATGACTATTTTAAATTGTATAAATTACTTCTTCTTTGTTATATTTTATTTTAATATGTGATAATATGTTATATTATATATATTTTTACTTTTAAGTATTTTTGAAATGATAATATAATTTTTCTAAAGTTTATTTGAATTTATTTCAATTTATAAAGCCTAGTTTGGTATTTACTGCATTTTTCTTTATTTAAAATTCTATTTAATTAAAATTTAATTATTTATTTCACCTTGAAAGTGCTTTAAATAAATTAATTTAATTCAACTTTCCACTTCATAATAATTTTATAATGAAATGTATAATTTTCCAAGACTAACAGTGATTTATGCACAATTTTAGAACACTGTTTGGTATTTTTAAGGCATTTTCTTCATTATTTTATATTTTTTTCAAATTTTACTATTTGTTACCTCATATTTCTAATTGATTTCGGTTTGTAAATTATTTTCTCCTGAAATTTTGTTTATGTAAAGTTTTAAAAGGAAAAGAATATGGAAGATTGTAAATCACTTTGAAACGTAAGCCCTTTTATTTGCCCAAACCCTTCATTTCCTTAAACTCCTCAATTAATTGCCTTAGCCGTGTAAAACCCTAATGTAGCCGTCATCTCATTAGGTTTTCACATGAAAAAAAAAAGATCATTTTCATTTGTTTCTCACGGCTTCAAAGATCTGGTAATGGCTTCCCTTTCTTTTTCTTACTTTTCTACTTGTTTTCTCTAAATTTTGCCTTGTTTCTCTTCTAGTTTGGATCGGCCTCTTCTCCATGGTCGCAGCCACAAACTCCTACATCTCTTCCATGCCTCCAACACCATCTACTCCACCAACCATGACCATGGCCGAGCCATCTATGGTGGCCAAACCCTTCAAATTGCAACCTACATGCCTAAAAACAATGTTTTTGACCATTGTTGCCTCATTCCCTTCATCCACCACCCAAATCACCACCGGTCCGGAGTGCAAATGGTGTATCCACCCTGGCATTGCCTCGCGTGCCGTGTCATATCCTTATATCGAGCCCACTAGGATTTTGGTTTTAAAGATCTGACCGCTTTAAGGTTCACCATCCCCTTAACGCTATTTTCTATATGATTATACTTTACTGATTAGACACTACCGTATATAGCGTATATTACTACATAGTAAATAGTTTAACGGATCCTTAGAGGATGGGCGGTTCCAAGCATCCTCTAAGTTACTGATGCATTTTGTTACTGTTCACTTGAGTTGATTTACAGTTTATAAGTATTTATGTCCTGACTCGAGGGTTTTGTGTTTTGCTTTACGCTCGGGTCAGATTAAGTGAGTTAGCATTCCAGATTCACCTTCGGCGTTGGAGCTTTCCTTGAAGATCCAGCCACCTATTCTGTTTCAGTATCCAGTGGTTCAGTGATCTATCTGATTTGTACCTGATGTATCCTGTTACTCTTCTGTTGTATCTTATTTAACTCTGATGTATCTTATATTTATATAGTAGCTTTATGAACTACTATCTCTTTTTCTTCCGCTGCATTTTTTTTATACTCTGTGTCTGTGATCTGTGATTTTTATTTACTGTATATCTTGAGATTTGCCAAATTTTTATTTACAACGCGGTATTTTGAGCAATTCAATTCCGGCATGAGTGTCTACCTATACACTTATAATGGATGCGAATGGTTGAAAATACCGGGTCGTTACAATAATGTTAAGTTATTATCATAAATTGATCAATTGTTTAATTTAAAAGTTAAAGTACAAATATCTTGTGAATTAAGTTTCACGATTTGACTATAAAGTGTTTGATAATAAGATTGGTTTAAGGAATGAACATATAAGATAAAAATGATATAATATAAAATGATTATGTAAAAGGAAAATATAAAAGGAATGAAGGTTTAAAATTCATGTAATTTAAAAGAATTGTGGTAATTTAAATGAAGTTAATTAATATAAGATAAAAAGAAATTATAAAATAGGTTTTATTAACAAAAGTAATCTCTAAAGGATTTTGAAAAGGGTATAATTTCAAATAAAAAGAGATATATTATGATAACTAGTTTGAATGGCTCAAAAATAAACTAAAAATACGCAGGATATGTGTTCGGATGGTAAACAATTCTCTTAAGTATTACTCTTCTTGTTAAGAGGATATATAATACTATTGGTAGTACCCATTCCTTGGTATTATTTAGGAGTTATTCAATCTATATAATTTTCTTAAGTTAAATATATAATGTAAATCATTAATTGATAAATTGATTAGTAATACTTATAAAGTGTTTAAATCAAAGTTAAATTTGGAATCACTAATTGAAAAGATAAAGAGGGATTCTCGAAGATTTTGGACAGTCGAATTTTTTTTGAATCATACCCAAGTCAGTTCTAAGGAATTTATGAAAACTTTTGGTAAAGGATAAACCATTGTGAAATGTTTTAAGTAAATGAATTTGGATAAGTATTATTTATAAATGTGATTATAAATAAAAAGGATTTAAAACTGGAGAAATTTATAAAAGCAGTAAATCGAAAATAAATTTTGTAATTATGAATTTGAAATGATAGCAACCTACAAATTCACTCGGATATAAAACCGATCGGGAATTTTGAATGCGTACATATATATTTTTAGGATACAAAAGGTATTGTACAAAACTAGATTTAGGTCATGAACTATTTATACACTTATGTAAAATCATGACTCTTTAAAATGTAATTATAACATGGAAATTTTTTTATTAATGAATTCTACCATTAATTATGGATTCAGACTTAAGTTTTTAAAAAGTGAAGGATATACATACTTGTGTTCATAAGATATAATAAACTTAAGTAATAATTTTACAAAATGATTCATAAAATACTAGTATTAAAGGAAATATACTAAAAAATGAATGAAAAATAAAGGATGTGAATAAAGAGAATTTGGTATAACTAAGAAAAACCAATAGGAATAAATATGTAATTTATACGTAAATCATTTCGTCGCACAAATTTTGATCTAATATCCGTATGCAGAACTTTGAGGTGTTTACACTGATCTGGAAAAGAATTTATCACTCAATTTCTTGACGGCTAGCATTGATGATGTTTTTTGGTTAGATACTCGAGTTTTCTATCATGGTTGAGAAGTTAAGCAACGAAATCAAGTGTATCTGATCTAGAAGTTTGATCAAAGTCCGTATTAAAGGATCGGGAGATTTATACTAGTTCGGAAATAAAGTTGTGGATTCTAATAGAAGATAGAATCAAATATTATATACGGATGATTTGGGTATATCTTATGGGTTTATGTTTGTGAAATGATGACTTTGGTAATATTGTGGGTTTAGGTTCTAGGTAATTTCGGGGACGAAATTCTTTTAAGCAGGGGAGAATGTAATGACCCGTAATTTTAACACTTTGAAAATGGGATATTTAATTATTTTAAATATTCAAATGTAGAATTTTCAAATTTAAACAATCAAGTTTTATATGATAAATAAGAATGGTAAACTTATTTTTAACATTGAATAAAGGTTTTGGATTTCCATTGTAAAATTGATAAAAGGTGGATTCCGATAAAGTAGGATAAATATTTGAGAACTTTGTTAAATAATTCCTTTTAAATATATATATATATATATATAATAGATATCAAACTCATTTGATAATAATAGTAATTTAATTTATAATGGTTCGATAAATATATAAAACTTGTTTTATAAAATTGACAAATTTCTTCGCATATCGATAAATCGATGTCGTATTTTTATAAAAAGATTTGGATATTATTTTATAAGTCAAATATGCTTTTTTAATTATTTAACGATAATAAGAAATTTATTTTGAAGTTTGGTTTACATAGACAAATAGTTTAACAAAAACGTCAAAATGTGACTGTAAAATGTTTTGCCGAAAATCAACATTTTGTTCAATATAAACTGCCGCAACGTTATCACACATTTGTTAACATGTTTTAACATATATATTACACATTTTAATAACTAAACATGTTTACTTTTACTAAATATAATTAGAAAACTTCTAGAAGTCATTAGTAAAAGTAAGTAAGAATTAACAAAAGTAAGAAAAAGTAAACATCAAATCACATCAAATCAAAGCCAACATAATTATGATAGTATTTACTTAATATTTAAGTGACTAAGACATAAAGTAAGGATATGAAAGATGGTGTTAAGTATTGAAAAAGTGGAAATTGCATTAGGTTGAAGTAAGGATAGTTTGGTAATTTGGTAAGAGGTTATTTTGGCAAATTTACCACTTCTTTTCTTTCCTATAAATACCCACCTCCTTCTCACTTTCATTCACATTTTTTTATCTTCTTTTCTCAAGCTTCTTTACCTTCTTCCGCTTCTCTATAATCTCTTTCAAGCCATAGAAAAAAATTAGAAAGAGATAATGTCAAAATATTTACAAAATATTCAAAAGAAATCAATATTCATCCTCTTTAAATCAAACTCCTTTTTTCTCCATATTTTACCATTTTTCTCTCGGTCATAAATTATTCAAAACAGAGACAAAATGAAAAATTCTTTTTCTTAAATCATGTATTTTTCAAGTGGCTACAACTTTCATGTTGACTACTTTGTCTCATTCTAAAAGTAACCGTGTTAAAAATCCACTTCTTTCCAGTGCATTCTCTGACCCGGTTTTTAAGTCAGAGAATATGCTTTTTTGATCATAACTGATCTAAATTAAGAAATTCTTTTTTTAAACCATATGAAATTCTAGTGGCTACAACTTTTATTTTGTAAACATTTTCTAGTTTTGAGGTTTGCTATATCTGAAACTCAATTCTTTGATGAACATTTTCGGCCTTTATATTTGTGAATCCAAAAATAGCTATTTTTCTTTTGACTGTATCTTCCTCAAAACTAATCAAAATCAAGTTATTCTTTTTTATAGACTTAATAGAAAATAATTTTTAACAACTTTTTAGTAAACAAGTTTTTCAAATTCTGAGAGTAAGAGAGTAAAAACAAGAGAGAAGATGACCTATTTTTCAGGTCTAATTTTGAGAATTCAAGGTCAAAGCTCTACCACTTCTTCTTTGTACTTTTGGCCAACCTCCATCTCAAGCCTCGGCCAAGCTATTGGAAGTGATAGAGTACTGTTTAGTAATGTTTAAATGGAGTAGGAAATAGTTAGTAAAGCGTGGATTAGTTTGAATGTTGGTAGGAAGTTAATTGTTTTGGTTTATGGTGAGAAACATTTAGCATATATATATATATATATATATATATGTATGTATGTATGTATGTATGTATGTATGTTTGATGTTGTGTTATGATTTCTATGGATGCTTATATATGCTTTCATCATCAATTATTGATTGTTTAATATGATTGTTAATTTTTTAACTAAGTCACGTTAATACACGTCGATAAACACATAAGAAAGCACTTTACTTTTGAAAATGAAATGGCATATATGGAATTCTTAAACCTTTTGGAAATAGTTTTAAAATGAGCTAGAAATATTTTATAAACATTTAAATATTTTTAAAGAAATAAAGGAAGAAAATTAAGATTTCATCTTGTACATTTTAAATATGTCCAAAACAATTTTCCAGAAAAATCATGCTTTTTGTAGTAAAGTGACCAAAATTTAAAATTGATATTTTTAAATGTTTTAAAAATATGAAATAAATTTTAAAAATCTTTTAAAATGTTTTAAAAGTAATTTAATTTGAAAATATGGATATCTAAATGATATAAAAGTCGTTTTGAAGAATATAGCTTTAAAACACTATTTATGATACTTTTCGCAACGCTTTTCACAGCAGTTTTTAATAACTTTTGAAACGTAGTTTTAAACTTAATTTCCTATATACTTTGTGAATGATATCAAAATAATAATTAAGTAATTTAAAGATGATTTGAAAGTTTGAATAGGATTTTGAATAAAAGGTTAAGAGGAATTATTTATACCACTTAAACAAAAAGTGATGAATATTGAATGTAATAACTAGCTGAGTATGCGGAAACGACTAGTACATTTGTCCCACTTATGAGATCTGGAAAGATAAAGTAAGGTGTTTAACAAAGGTTACGATGGAGCAACCAGTGCCCTCAACTTACTTGGCCTATGTTTTCTTTTCTTAGGCGAGGGGTGGAACAGATCGAAAGAAAAGCCCGGATGCTCTAAAATAAAAAGATTGTATTAAGTTTCCGAAATAGAAGAAGATTGGTATTATCCAAAATTTAATCAATCTCTAAAATGAATAAATCATGACTTGGACTGCATAGAGATAATCTTCTTATACTTGGTATTAAAATCTGAAGAGGGAACTCGTCCTATTCATGGAATTTAAAGGGTGATTCACTGTTATTCCGCCCATAACACTTGTTGAATATGGAAATTGATGTTGAGTAAAATTAGAATGATTTCTATGGTTCTGCTTACTTAAAAATATTTTATAAAAATTGATTTAGGGCTTACAGTATACGATGTATTAAATAACATTGTTTTAACCTGCCTAAAAGTTAAGGAATTTGGGTCGAGAGTTAAGTGAGGGAAATTGAAATATTATCCAAATAAAAAGAATGAATTTCTTAGAATTACTTTATGACAAAGATCGTTGAAGACAAAGATATTCATGATGTTGGATTACTTGTCATTAGTCCCTGAAGGTGAAATTTACCATATTTAAAGTGGAAGTAGTACTCCGTTATGAAAATCTTCGATTTACAAGAATATGATTTGAAGTTAAGGCAGAAATCTTTTATTAAGATTTAATAAATGATTTGGTAATATTTTTCCTAAGTTAAAAGTATAGCTTAAATATAAGAAATCTTTGATTAAGATTTAATGAATGATTTGGAAAAGTTTTCCTATGTAAAAGAGAAAATGATTTGGAATTATTACAGGATTTAAGAAAGGTTTAAATAAACCAAATGATTTGATAAAGGAGGCTTAATGATTCCATATATTCTTGCAAAGAAAATGGAATAAATTGAAAATAATATATATCTAAGAAGGATATTTTATAAAAGATGAAGTAATTGATTGATGATTGATATGCATATATTAACTTAACATTTTTTAAATCGATAATTGGATTTCGAAGGAACTGGAGTCGGATTTCGGTGATTCCTATCCGAAAATCACTTCGAACCAATGTATATGTTCGAATGTGAAGAAATGTTAAAGATGATGATTATTGAAGACCATAGATCTTCGTAGCATGAGGACTGCTTGTTGACATGCTCTGCGTAGCTCCCATTATATAGTTATTTATAGCAGTGGTCTCTTTGTTGTGGAGATTTTTTGAGTTGCAAGGACTACTCGCTAATAGTGGTAGTAGAAGACTGCCTTTGGTTTATCCTGTTTCTGGACAACTTGTATGTATGTTTGCCTGATATTGCATTTCTAAATATTACGTACATTGGTTTTTACAAATGTACATTAGTGTTAGCGGAGAAGGAAATTCTTAGCTTAACCCTCCTTGAGACATACGAGCTTAAGGGTTGTATTTTTATGGAAGGCAATTAGTAGTCAACGGAAATGACAATGTGGCATTCAGAGATGTGATATGTGCTATGTGAAAAGGTAATCGTAGCCTCAAGCCTCATCAACCGGAAAAGACAGAAACATAGTTAGATGCATCAAGGCTAATATGATTATCCCCTTCTACATATATTTCTTTCCGCTATGACGTTCGTGATTTAAACTAATATGGTTTGCATGCTCGGGCACTCGGAGCTGAATGTTCACTTATTTTTATAATTGAACAAGGATATGAAATATAATTTTTTTTATGTTATTTTTGAGAATTTAATGTATTTATGACGCCATCAGTGGTACCATTGTATTTCATAATTGATTTGATTTTAAATTATGATTTAATGATTATTATAATTATTTTAATAATTGTTTTATATGACAATAATTTATTTTAAATAGTTATAAAGTGACAATAAATTATTTATAATAGTTTTATAAAGATATATATAAGAATTGAAAAATATAAGGAAAATTAATATCGCTTTGTCGGTATAATAGCAATTTTTGTAAATAATTGTTAATATTGATTTATATGATTTTATAATTCAAATGAGATCAATTTTGTTAATTAAAAATGACTAGAAATTTACTTTCAAAGTTTGTTTACAAATATATGTATATTAACTAATAAGTGAAAATATGACCCGGAATCGGAATCAGAATACGTAACGGTTTGACGTATATAAGTTGTATAACATTGTTTATATGACTTGAACACATATATAGCATAGTAGTATACACCCTAACACATACATACATCTACATACACACACAAACACATAACACATTTACACATTTATATATACATAAAGTTAAAAATATCTAAGATATTTTCCATTTACTTACTCTTTAAGCATCCAAAAGTCAAATGCACATGCTAGGAAGTGATGTAGTGATGGTGGCACATGGTAACACATGGAGGGGAGGGGATAACTGTATGGTGATGTGAAAGAGTGGTTGTAGGCTAAGGGTAGTTTTGTCCATTCACTTTTGGATATTTTCTATCATTTTTTACCTATAAATACACACCCATAAATTCATTCTTCTTCTTCTGCACCATTCTTGAGCTCCTTAATGCCCCCTAATGGCTTCCAATGGTGGCCTCTATTCTTTAATCTCAAGATTAGAGAAAGAGTAGAAAGGTAAAAAATAGTGAAAGTGCTTAAGCACTAGTCCACTGGTTACTCTCTAACTTTTTCAAAAGTCAACCAAATCTTCTCTATTCTCTTCTAAACTCTAGTATTAAACCTAGGACGTCATGTGGAGCATGATTAGCAAGGGATAAGAGGTTGGGACGAGGGCAAAGGAAAGGTGGAGGGGCCTGTCTATGATTTTTGAGTGTTTAGGATATTTTTTAGTGAAGCGTTGTTGTTGAATGTTGATAGGAAGAATCGGTCTGGATTATGTGAGTATTCGATTTAATTACATTTAGAAACTAATTATATGAAGGTTTAAGTTATAAATTTAAATGCTTGGTTGATAATTTGAATGATTATGTGGGTGATTATATGGATGTTGATATGGTGAATAACTTGGTTGTGATAAATTATGAGAAATAAAAAAAAATGGTTAGTAATTAACCATATTTAATTAAATGGAAATTTAATCCATAAATAGTATGTGCATGTGTAACGACCCCACTCCTACGCCCAGGAAGAAGCATCGTTTATAAGAAAGAAAAGGGTGAGAAAATAGAAAAGATAGAGAAGAAAGAACAACAACATCAGAATCTCACAGCAGAACGAATAAAATATATTAATCACATAAGTACTTACATAATATATAACATCAATCAGAGTGATACATATAATACATCACATACTAGACAGTTATAAACACCTGTCTAGTTAATACAACACAATACACAATACATCACAGAGATACCACACAGCGGAACTATATATATATATATATATATATATATATATATATATATATATATATATATAACGCTGAAGCCTCCTGCTCCATTGCTCCTCCAGAATTCGTCAAGCAAAACCTGAATCCCTTGGCTACCCGTAAAAATTTGGGTACCCGAGAGTTTATGAAAAACAAAAATAAACTTCGGGTTAGACATGGGTCTGGTATGAGTAACAGGTTAAAGTTGCTTAATTTTGAAAAATCCTTTGAAACAAAAGGTATCACGTAAGACTTCCCACACATAAACATGGAAAAGTTTTTACCTAACGCTAACCAAAACATTTGATAGGAAATCCAGTAATATTATAATAGGTCTAGGGTTTTCAAGTAAATAGAAAATAGCTGAAATTGTTACATCTATTAAATTCCAGCTACTAGCCACAAAAGTGGGTAATACAATCAAAACCGTAGGCACTTATTGGATTATGGATTCCATACAATGGCAGGGCTACTGGGGTACCGCCCGTCACAGTACGCGGCCTAGATCAACGTACCGAGGATCACTCCCGACCTCCTACAACACAAGGCCGGAACCATTCCTTACTGAACAGTCCCGAACAAGATAAACCCCGCAGTTGGCTACAGACCAACTGCCCACACAGCCGAATAAAAAGGGACATCTAGACAAGGGAATATCCTTGTCCTGCTTGGGCATGACCCACCTAACCTTGCTGCACCTCCCCTGTTTTAGACATTCCTGGTTGATGAAGCTTGAGGTTACGATTACCTTAATAGAACATATTTCTTAGAATGCTCATCGTCCGCCTGACGATGTGTTGAAAGCATTCAATCCATACAAGTTCGTTCCGGGTTCGAACGAAACCGAAGGCATCATCTCGTTACACTCATTTTGGAATCACCCTCAGAGTTAACGACGATAACCCTTGCATTCTGAATCTTCATCTTCACTTCAGATTCACGACCTATCGTTAATTTGGAATCGATGTGGTTTTCGGATATTCCAAATAAGGAAAACCGATCCCGGTCTCATCGAAATCCAAAACGTGTCTTTTAAGGCCAAGTTGTCTATTTAGTCTTAACAGTCAATTCAATATTATCAATATGCACAGATAGTTAATTCACATCTCATAATAGATAATCACATCATCACCATAACAGATAATTAATATCATCATCCAACAGATAATTAAATATTATCATCCTTAAACTATACATCTATATCACATAGACATTATCCATCTCATTTCTGAGATCACCATCAAACAATGAAATATCAATATCATCCATAAGCAATGATTTATGAATCACAATATATAATTAATTTAAAATGAATTAAATTAACTACTTTCATCTTTAATTAATTTAAAATAAATTAAATTAATTACTCATTCCATAAATCCAGCTCTCACAATCATTAATTAACTATAAATCAAATTAATTAATCATTCTCTAATTACAAGAATAATTTAGTCTTTAATTTATTTCTCAAATGAATTATTCTAAATCATTCATAACAGATTAACATTTGATTACTCTCTTATTAATTATTCCTTAATTTACAATTCTTAATTACATCATTAATTATATTAATTAATGATCTTCAATTTATATTAAATTGCTTTATCCAAATTAATTACATTAAGTGATTAATCTTTATTTAAACACAATTATTAATCACCCTTGATTAATAACAAACCAGTAATTTATTCCCTTAATTACTTATTAATCATTTCGTGATTAATTATTTCCATAAATTAATCCTTTGATTAATTATAAGAAATTTACCCATATTACTTCACTTACAATCATCTTGTATGAATTTCATCAGGTAATTATCATCTAATTACTTTCCTAAGTAATTATACTCCATTAATTACACTCTGTAATTACACATACCGATTCATCAAATGATTCTAAAATTAACTAATTAACTTAATTCAAATCTTATTATCTATTACTTATATATATTCAAATTAATCATCTTTGATTTAAATATCTTTTGCAACATTCCAGTAATTTGCTTAATTGATTTACAGAAATTAATCTTGAATAAATCCATTAATTAATTACATTTATATCGATTTATTACCATTTAATTATCTTGTTGATTTATTGTTCCCAAATAAATCAATTTCTAATTCCATCATTAATTATTTTAATTAATGATTCCTAATTACATTTTCATTTGTTAATTATATTAAGAATACAATCTTCAAATCACAAATATTAACCCTCTTGATTAATAACATACAGTAATTAATCATTCATAATTAATTACTTCTCAATAATAAGCCTAATTAATCCCTTGATTAATTTTAAGTAATTATATTCCAATAACTTCCATTAACAACATCACCCAAATAATTATATCCCGTAATTATCCTTCAATTATTTCTCTAAGTAATTTACTTCCAAAATATCAGTTAATTAAACTAAATTAATTAACTCAAATTAAATCAATTTTCTCAATTAATAAGTAATTAATTTCTTAATTACTTCTCAATTAAATAATTTACATTTAAACTATCACCATGATTATTATTGAATTAATTAATCAAATTAATTTATTAAAAATCAATTACATTAATTAATTATAAATAGTCTAGTTAATGATCTTCATTAATACTTATTTAATTATTTTCTTCTAAAATAATCAACTTATATTAATCATTATTAATTATAAGTTTGATTTACCATTAAAATTTATTAATTTAAATAAATATCTAATTTATGGTTCTTAATCACATATTAGTTAATTAATTCATTAATTAACTTTAATTACTACTTTTAAACTTATAATTACTAATTTAATTAATATCCATCATTAATTATTCTTACCTAATTAACTTCAAGGTTAATGCATATAAAATTCTAAAACTTCATGAATTAAAGTAAAATTCCAATATGTTTAAAACATTTATTTCAATTTACTTTCTAACTATAAACCAATTTATACTTAATAAAGTTTTAAATCTAATTTATTTATTTTTTTTCAAAATTCTTTGTAAACTCACATGTTCAATTGCACTTAAAACTTTTTTGAATAAATTTAAATTACAAAACTTTATTTTATTCCCAAATTTAGAATGTCAAATCTAAATCCTGATTTTCAATTTTCGAGTCAACTTGATTCAATCGTTTCTTAACCGTTCAAATTTCATTCGAACTCACTCTCGTTTGAAAATACTTTAATTATTAATCACTTTCAAGTTATTAAAATAATTTAAATTTTGAAACTTTATTATTTTCAACTCTCTTTCAAAACTAACTTAAATTCATGTTTTAAACTTGATTTAAAACTAGACTTGACTTTGTTTTAAATTTTTAAAACCAAAAATCTCAAAACTGTTAAAAAAGAACAGCAACAGGCTTTTTAAAACCTGAAAAACAACAGCCGAGCCCCCCCCCCCCCCCCCCCCCCCCCGTGTTACTTCGAGTAACATACGTGTTTCCCCCAAGAAAAACCGTAACCTGCTTCGAGTTTCACCAGGCGCGCGTGAAAAAGACTTCGAGAACCAAACCTGGAAAACACTACCTCACCTCCCCTTCCAAACCTGTCACCGCCACGTGCGCACAGCTCCGACCACCAGAGGCCACCAAACTCCTGCCGCGACATTGACCATCTCCCCTCTACCTCCCTGCAAAACCACGCGACACTCGAACGCAAACACTGACAGCGGTGATCAAAACTCTAAACACAGTAAAAATTAGGTTTAAAAACTTAATTCCATTGCCGACGCTTCCACCACCCATTGCGCCGCCATCCCCTATTTTTCCTACCCTCACTGCACAGTCCTCCACCTTCAGATGAAACCCCAAGGCTTCATTCTCCATTGATCAGCAGATAAACTCAGAAACCCAATATTCAGTCAACACTGAATTTCTCTTCCATCCCATTTCTTAAAATCTAAATTTTAGTTTTAAAAATCTTCATTTTCATAATAGATTTAAGTTATAAATTCAGAATATCAAATTTTCATAATAGATTTAAGCTATAAATTCAGAATATCAAATTTTAACACTTGATTTATCGAACATTTTAGAATTGCTACTGCATTTCTTGGTTCCAGGTAAAACTCAAGACTATATTGCTTTAAGTATAATTCTAAACTTAAACTCATGATTTAACAAACTTAAATTGTTTAGATCTCTAACCCTAACAAAGATTAGATGAATAGATTTGTATTTGGATCTAACTTTTAAATTTCTGAACTAAGAACAGAGTCACTTGAATACAACAGGCAAGTATATTTACAAACATTTATAAACTCAGAATTATCAACCCTATATATATATACAAACAAAGCATTTTTCATCTCAGAAATTTTCACAAGCAACAAATTAAAATTTACTTAAACTTTTAAATTTAAAGGTTTACTCACAGTTTTAAGGTTTTCAAAGTTGTTCTTCCTTGTTTAACTTGAATTCAAATTTTAAAATTTACTTTATGATCAAACAAACATATTTATTTTCATACTTCATCAAGCAACCAGATTACTTAAGTATTTAAAAAGAAGTTACTCACAGCAAATAGAAAACACAGCAAGTTTATAAGGAAACAGTTTGGATTTGCAGGCTTGAGATATGCAGAATTTCATCTCACAAATATCCAGAGAAAAATGAATATATAAATGTTCACACAATTTATTTAAGCATTCAAATATTGGCATGCATCAGAATTTAAAACTTAAGTAAATCTTAAAAGTGTTACTCACCTGTAATGTAAAAGAACAGAGCCCAGTTTGACAATGAAACAACCTGCTGTTAAAGTGTTTAATCCCTGTAAACTTCCTTTTTGCTTTCTGAATTTTGTTTAAGTTTGAAATAGTTTTACTTTCATGTGTTTACTTAGTTCGAACTGAATCAGGGAAGCTGACTTATAAACAAGTTTACAAGGCATATGCAGATAGGTTGATTATACAGACAGTGTATATTATTATGTTTCATACACTGAGACAATATTTGCATACAAATCTTGTTTGTACAGATTTTAAACCAGAGATATTTTAGATGGAGGCTGATATGAAATATAATGGTGTGCTAAAAAGATTTCTCATTAATGACTTTTGTTTGTTTGCTTAAAGATACTTAACAATGTCTTCCTTAACAAGCTTCATACATTTGTTTTATTTATTTGGCCTGCACACATTTTTGTTACTATCTTTGTTTTATCTACTTCGGCCTGTACATATTCAACTTGAAAATTCTTTGTTACTATCATTTGCTTCTAGATGTTATTTATTTCCCTTTGTACAATCTGATACATTTGTTTTGGTTAGTCAGTTTACAAGCCTGAAGACTCTTTTGTTTCTAATTTTATTGCTGACTTGTGTCTAGTTTTATTATTGGCTTGATATTATATTTTGAAATGTATGTAAATGTTATCATTTTATTTTGTTGTTTGAAAACTAATTGAACTTTATAGTTGTTATGTTATTGTAATTTAACTAATGTACTTACTTATATTTCTTTTCCAATTTATCTTGTAGGCTTGTATTTTTATATGTACATTTTTATTTTATTTATTTTATAAAACACATTTATCAATTTGAAATGATAGATAGAATAAATTAACTTTTTATTATAAACTACATATTTTATTAATGTATGCTAATATATTGTTTGACAAAATTATATTTAAAACTCATATATATTTTTAAATTCATATTTTAATCAAGCTATCCTAAAAAGAAAAGAAAACAATCATTTTGTTAATAAATTAAAATTTAAACTTAAGTTAAAATAAGTATCAAACTATTTAAGCAATTACTTATGTATTTAAAATCATATATCTATTTATTTAACTTTGAAAAGTTTATATCAAATAAATCATAATATTCCCATTCACTAAAATATATATTAAAATTAAAAACATAATTTATTAGTTAAGTTTTAAAACAAATCTCATCTATTTACAATGTATACAAATATATACATATATAAATAGTTTAACAAACAATAAATTTTAACAAATATCATTTACCAATTAAATATTTATTAAAAGATAAGTATCAATTCAAGTCTAATTAATAAAGATATATCAAATCAATTTAATATTTAATGTAGATTATTAAATTGATATTGCTAGAAAATTCCGGGTTGTCACATTCCTCCCCCCTTAAAAGAATTTCGTCCCCGAAATTCAAAAGCAAAGGTAATTTATTAATCTATTTAAGATTTTAATTAATTTTAAGTCATAAGCATATATCAATCACATGCTAACAATCATCACAACCAATCAACTCAATCAACAAGGCTAACTATCCAGACAAAATTCTGGATAGAGCACCTTAGAGTTTCCCAGTATAATATCGGAATACTCGATCTATAGAATTCAAACAGTCTATACTACTAATCTATAGAACTCCTTTGAATCAGAGAAAATTCATACAAAATCAAATCTCCGACTTCGAAATTCAAATTCCTTCGTCTCTTATCCACCAAATACTTCTGACAATCCAAAGCTGCCTTCAACCTACTGATCAGCTCAACCTTCGCTGATAACTCCTAAAACAATCCGAATCCAAAAACAATCCAGTAGAATGATCTTCTCAGAATCAACCAAAACCAAGAACATAACCTTTACTATCATTAATAAAATACAACTTCTCTTTTCCAGAAAAGAAAAACAAATGCACTCCTAACTGCTTCCGCTGCACAACTCTGATCTAGATAGATGGAAATGCTGATGATGCCATAAGCATAAACTGGACAACACATTACAAAAAATATGACTCAACAGATCCAAAATAAAACTCAAAAGTTCCTCCAAAATCTGAGCTACTTTATCAATTTCTCTCTCTAGAAACCATTCTATTACTAAGCTGAACTATCGACACTACTCTGAAATCCAGTCGATATCAAACTCAACTCCTCAGATGCTAAGGCAAACCACCGACCTCTTCAAAGATATCCAGAAGAAAAAAAATTCTGCCATCCCAGAGAATACTTAACTATCGCAAGTCACTTTTGCGATCAACCCAGGCTAATATCCAAAGAAAACTGTACTCTCCTTACAAATCTGAACAGCTTAAACTTATCCAGCCAATCCATTGAAGAAATGGATTCACAACTGCCTCTTAACTTCACTTCTAAAGAACTGCTGAAAGATGACTTCCTCGCGTGCCGGCAGAACAATCTGAGCTGCAACACTGCTACTGATGCTCAAAAATTCCTTAATCCAAAATTCCTCGAAAAACTCGGGCCTCAAAGCCAAACACAACATTCAGCTGAACTCAACCTCAAAACTAATGCAGACACACTTCCTTATCCAAAAATCTTTGAGAACTTCTTCGAAAACAATCCATCGCTACTGCATCTCAACTCACAACTACTTCTTGAGGTTCCAAAAATCCAAATTCTACTCATCCAAACTTGTACAATAAAATAGACTCCAAATCTTAACAGTTTTCCTCCAGAGATTTTGGTGAAATCCTTACACCACAGATTTATTCGAGACGGTATTAGGTCTACAGTCTCGTCAAATATACTTCTAACCACAGGTAGTCGTGTTACACACACCACTACCCAATCTATCCTTATGCTTATATTAGAAAACCCAAACAGGTAATCCAACAAATAGATGAAATATATATATATATCAAAATTACAAATATGCTCTCTCAGGAAAGAAATCACTCAAGAGCCTAGGTATTCACTCAACCTAGCGCTCTGATACCACTGTAACGACCCCACTTCCTACGCCCAGGAAGAAGCATCGTTTATAAGAAAGAAAAGGGTGAGAAATAGAAAATATAGAGAAGAAAGAACAACAACATCAGAATCTCACAGCAGAACGAATAAAATATATTAATCACATAAGTACTTACATAATATACAACATCAATCAGAGTGATACATATAATACATCACTTACTAGACAGTTATAAACACCTGTCTAGTTAATACAACACAATACACAATACATCATAGAGATACCACACAGCGGAACTATATATATATCTATAACGCTGAAGCCTCCTGCTCCATTGCTCCTCCAGAATTCGTCAAGCTAAACCTGAATCCCTTGGCTACCCGTAAAAATTTGGGAACCCGAGAGTTTATGAAAAACAAAAATAAACTTCGGGTCAGACATGAGTCTGGTATGAGTAACAGGTTAAAGTTGCTTAATTTTGAAAAATCCTTTGAAACAAAAGGTATCACTTAAGACCTCCCACACATAAACATGGAAAAAAATTTACCTTACACCAACCAAAACATTTGATAGGAAATCCAGTGATATTATAATAGGTCTAGGGTTTTCAAGTAAATAGAAAATAGCCGAAATTGTTACATCTATTAAATTCCAGCTGCTAGCCACAAAAGTGGGTAATACAATCAAAACCGTAGGCACTTATTGGATTATGGATTCCATACAATGGCAGGGCTACTGGGGTACCGCCCGTCATAGTACGTGGCCTAGATCAACGTACCGAGGATCAATCCCGACCCCCTGCAACACAAGGCCGGAACCATTCCTTACTGAACAGTCCCGAACAAGATAAACCCCGCAGTTGGCTGCAGACCAACTTCCCACACAGCCGAATAAAAAGGGACATTTAGACAGGGGAATATCCTTGTCCTGCTTGGGCATGACCCACCTAACCTTGCTGCACCTCCCCTGTTTTATCCATTCCCGGTTGATGAAGCTTGAGGTTACGATTACCTTAATAGAACATATTTCTTAGAATGCTCATCGTCCGCCTGATGATGTGTTGAAAGCATTCAATCCATACAAGTTCGTTCCGGGTTCGAACGAAACCGAAGGCATCATCTCGTCACACTCGTTTTGGAATCACCCTCAGAGTTAACGACGATAACCCTTGCATTCTGAATCTTCATCTTCACTTCAGATTCACGACCTATCGTTAATTTGGAATCGATGTGGTTTTCGGATATTCCAAATAAGGAAAACCGATCCCGGTCTCATCGAAATCCAAAACGTGTCTTTTAAGGCCAAGTTGTCTATTTAGTCTTAACAGTCAATTCAATATTATCAATATGCACAGATAGTTAATTCACATCTCATAATAGATAATCACATCATCACCATAACAGATAATTAATATCATCATCCAACAGATAATTAAATATTATCATCCTTAAACTATACATCTATATCACATAGACATTATCCATCTCATTTCTGAGATCACCATCAAACAATGAAATATCAATATCATCCATAAGCAATGATTTATGAATCACAATATAATTAATTTAAAATGAATTAAATTAACTACTTTCATCTTTAATTAATTTAAAATAAATTAAATTAATTACTCATTCCATAAATCCAGCTCTCACAATCATTAATTAACTATAAATCAAATTAATTAATCATTCTCTAATTACAAGAATAATTTAGTCTTTAATTTATTTCTCAAATGAATTATTCTAAATCATTCATAATAGATTAACATTTGATTACTCTCTTATTAATTATTCCTTAATTTACAATTCTTAATTACATCATTGATTATATTAATTAATGATCTTCAATTTATATTAAATTGCTTTATCCAAATTAATTACATTAAGTGATTAATCTTGATTTAAACACAATTATTAATCACCTTGATTAATAATAAACCAGTAATTTATTCCCTTAATTACTTATTAATCATTTCATGATTAATTATTTCCTTAAATTAATCCTTTGATTAATTACAAAGAAATTTACCCATATTACTTCACTTACAATCATCTTGTATGAATTTCATCAGGTAATTATCATCTAATTACTTTCCTAAGTAATTATACTCCATTAATTACACTCTGTAATTACACATACCGAATCATCAAATGATTCTAAAATTAACTAATTAACTTAATTCAAATCTTATTATCCATCACTTATATATATTCAAATTAATCATCTTTGATTTAAATATCTTTTGCAACATTCCAGTAATTTCCTTAATTGATTTACAGAAATTAATCTTGAATAAATCCATTAATTAATTACATTTATATCGATTTATTACCATTTAATTATCTTGTTGATTTATTATTCCCAAATAAATTAATTTCTAATTCCATCATCAATTATTTTCAATAATGATTCCTAATTATATTTTCATTTGTTAATTATATTAAGAATGCTATCATCAAATCACAAATATTAATCCTCTTGATTAATAACATACAGTAATTGATCATTCATGATTAATTACTTCTCAATAATAAGCCTAATTAATCTCTTGATTAATGTTAAGTAATTATATTCCAATAACTTCCATTAACAACATCACCCAATTATTTAAATCCCGTAATTATCCTTCAATTATTTCTCTAAGTAATTTACTTCCAAAATATCAGTTAATTAAACTAAATTAATTAACTCAAATTAAATCAATTTTCTCAATTAATAAGTAATTAATTTCTTAATTACTTCTCAATTAAATAATTTACATTTAAACTATCACCATGATTATTATTGAATTAATTAATCAAATTAATTTATTAAAAATCAATTACATTAATTAATTATAAATAGTCTAGTTAATGATCTTGATTAATACTTATTTCATTATTTTCTTCTAAAATAATCAACTTATATTAATCATTATTGATTATAAGTTTGATTTACCATTAAAATTTATTAATTTAAATAAATATCTAATTTATGGTTCTTAATCACATATTAGTTAATTAATTCATTAATTAACTTTAATTACTACTTTTAAACTTATAATTACTAATTTAATTAATATCCATCATTAATTATTATTACCTAATTAACTTCAAGGTTAATTCATATAAAATTCTAAAACTTCATGAATTAAAGTAAAATTCCAATATGTTTAAAACATTTATTTCAATTTACTTTCTAACTAAAAACCAATTTATACTTAATAAAGTTTTAAATCTAATTTATTATTATTTTTTCAAAACTCTTTGTAAACTCACATGTTCAATTGCACTTAAAACTTTTTTGAATAAATTTAAATTACAAAACTTTATTTTATTCTCAAATTTAGAATTTCAAATCTAAATCCTGATTTTCAATTTTCGAGTCAACTTGATTCAATCGTTTCTTAACCGTTCAAATTTCATTCGAACTCACTCTCGTTTGAAAATACTTTAATTATTAATCACTTTTAAGTTATTAAAATAATTTAAATTTTGAAACTTTATTATTTTCAACTCTCTTTCAAAACTAACTTAAATTCATGTTTTAAACTTGATTTAAAACTAGACTTGACTTTGTTTTAAATTTTTAAAACCAAAAATCTCAAAACTGTTAAAAAAGAACAGCAACAGGATTTTTAAAACCTGAAAAACAACAGCCGAGCCCCCCCGTGTTACTTCGAGTAGAATACGAGTTTCCCCCGAGAAAAACTGTAACCTGCTTCGAGTTTCACCAGGCGCGCGTGAAAAAGACTTCGAGAACCAAACCTGGAAAACACTACCTCACCTCCCCTTCCAAACCTATCACCGCCACGTGCGCACAGCTCCGACCACCAGAGGCCACCAAACTCCTGCCGCGACATTGACCATCTCCCCTCTACCTCCCTACAAAACCACGCGACACTCGAACGCAAACACTGAAAGCGGTGATCAAAACTCTAAACACAGTAAAAATTAGGTTTAAAAACTTAATTCCATTGCCGACGCTTCCACCACCCATTGCGCCGCCATCCCCTATTTTTCCTAGCCTCACTGCACAGTCCTCCACCTTCAGATGAAACCCCAAGGCTTCATTCTCCATTGATCAGCAGATAAACTCAGAAACCCAATATTCAGTCAACACTGAATTTCTCTTCCATCCCATTTCTTAAAATCTAAATTTTAGTTTTAAAAATCTTCATTTTCATAATAGATTTAAGTTATAAATTCAGAATATCAAATTTTCATAATAGATTTAAGTTATAAATTCAGAATATCAAATTTTAACACTTGATTTATCGAACATTTTAGAATTGCTACTGCATTTCTTGGTTCTAGGTAAAACTCAAGACTATATTGCTTTAAGTATAATTCTAAACTTAAACTCATGATTTAACAAACTTAAATTGTTTAGATCTCTAACCCTAACAAAGATTAGATGAATAGATTTGTATTTGGATCTAACTTTTAAATTTCTGAACTAAGAACAGAGTCACTTGAATACAACAGGCAAGTATATTTACAAACATTTATAAACTCAGAATTATCAACCCTATATATATATACAAACAAAGCATTTTTCATCTCAGAAATTTTCACAAGCAACAAATTAAAATTTACTTAAACTTTTAAATTTAAAGGTTTACTCACAGTTTTAAGGTTTTCAAAGCTGTTCTTCCTTGTTTAACTTGAATTCAAATTTTAAAATTTACTTTATGATCAAACAAACATATTTATTTTCATACTTCATCAAGCAACCAGATTACTTAAGTATTTAAAAAGAAGTTACTCACAGCAAATAGAAAACACAGCAAGTTTATAAGGAAACAGTTTGGATTTGCAGGCTTGAGATATGCAGAATTTCATCTCACAAATATCCAGAGAAAAATGAATATATAAATGTTCACACAATTTATTTAAGCATTCAAATATTGGCATGCATCAGAATTTAAAACTTAAGTAAATCTTAAAAGTGTTACTCACCTGTAATGTAAAAGAACAGAGCCCAGTTTGACAATGAAACAACCTGCTGTTAAAGTGTTTAATCCCTGTAAACTTCCTTTTTGCTTTCTGAATTTTGTTTAAGTTTGAAATAGTTTTACTTTCATGTGTTTACTTAGTTCGAACTGAATCAGGGAAGCTGATTTATAAACAAGTTTACAAGGCACATGCAGACAGGTTGATTATACAGACAGTGTATATTATTATGTTTCATACACTGAGACAATATTTGCATACAAATCTTGTTTGTACAGATTTTAAACCAGAGATATTTTAGATGGAGGCTGATATGAAATATAATGGTGTGCTAAAAAGATTTCTCATTAATGACTTTTGTTTGTTTGCTTAAAGATAGTTAACAATGTCTTCCTTAACAAGCTTCATACATTTGTTTTATTTATTTGGCCTGCACACATTTTTGTTACTGTCTTTGTTTTATCTACTTCGGCCTGTACATATTCAACTTGAAAATTCTTTGTTACTATCATTTGCTTCTAGATGTTATTTATTTCCCTTTGTACAATCTGATACATTTGTTTTGGTTAGTCAATTTACAAGCCTGAAGACTCTTTTGTTTCTAATTTTATTGCTGACTTGTGTCTAGTTTTATTATTGACTTGATATTATATTTTGAAATGTATGTAAATGTTATCATTTTATTTTGTTGTTTGAAAACTAATTGAACTTTATAGTTGTTATGTTATTGTAATTTAACTAATGTACTTACTTATATTTCTTTTCCAATTTATCTTGTAGGCTTGTATTTTTATATGTACATTTTTATTTTATTTATTTTATAAAACACATTTATCAATTTGAAATGATAGATAGAATAAATTATCTTTTTATTATAAACTACATATTTATTAATGTATGTTAATGTATTGTTTGACAAAATTATATTTAAAACTCATATATATTTTTAAATTCATATTTTAATCAAGCTATCCTAAAAGAAAAGAAAACAATCATTTTGTTAATAAATTAAAATTTGAACTTAAGTTAAAATAAGTATCAAACTATTTAAGCAATTACTTATGTATTTAAAATCACATATCTATTTATTTAACTTTGAAAAGTTTATATCAAATAAATCATAATTTTCCCATTCACTAAAATATATATTAAAATTTGAAACATAATTTATTAGTTAATTTTTAAAACAAATCTCATCTATTTACAATGTATACAAATATATACATATATAAATAGTTTAACAAACAATAAATTTTAACAAATATCATTTACCAATTAAATATTTATTAAAAGAAAAGTATCAATTCAAGTCTAATTAATAAAGATATATCAAATCAATTTAATATTTAATGCAGATTATTAAATTCATATTGCTAGAAAATTCCGGGTTGTCACAGCATGGAGTTGTTTATGTTGGAAATGCAGATTACGGATCTTAAGGCTAGACTAACACTAGAGGGGGGTGAATGGTGTTTAATGGATTTTATGGAATTTTTGAAATCTTTTAAAATTAAACACAAACAGATGCAATTCACAAACATAAAGACAAACACAGAATCAGACACAGATGCAAATAGTAAATAAAAGCAGTAAAACGAAAGGGCACACTGGAATTCTGTACTTGTTCGAAGTTACCCTACATTTAGGCCCACACAATTTCTTATCCAGATTTCTTTTCAAATATAATATTGATATTACAACCTCGATTTCAAGGCCACAAGATACACCCTCTTATCTTCAAGTCCAGGGCATACTCTCTTGATTCAACCAGGCTATAAGATCACCTGATTGATTGACGGGCTACAATCACACCCAATTGAGTTATGGGCCACAATTACACCGTTTCCAATATCACTTTGATAGATAAAAAGACTCGATACACTTCTTTGATTACAAATGATCCCATAACTCTGAATAGCACTGAGATCTTTGAGAGAGAGTAGCAGAGAATCAAACTAGAGACAATCTAATTAGATTCACTTAGAATTTTAGCAGGGTTTGGTTAAAGCATTTGAAATAAAAGAGAATATTTGAGTGGAGAATAAGGAGCGGAGAAATGAAGAAAAACTAACTTAAAATTCGTTGAAAACAACTGGAATTTATAGAAGAATAATGGTCATGTCCATTCGCGAAAGGTTATGACGAATAGACACTTCTTTTGAAAATTTGAATTTCCACGGTCACCATGCCGACATGCCCTACTAGATTATGAAAATTGATTTTTCTTTTTAAAAGATATTTTCTTTCTAAAACTTGTCAAAATAATTTCTGAAGTTTATAAACCATTTTTAATATAGTTTAAACTTATAAAAGAGATTTAAAAAGTAATCTTAAAAACATATAATCTATAATATAAAAGTAATTTTAAAAACTAAGTATATAATATATTTTTGGGATTTAAAGCTTATAATATTAAAACCAGGAGATCGTATAAAAGTAAGAGATGATTTTGAAATCAAAATATAAAAGATGATAAGAATAGTTTAAGACTAACATATTTAAATCGAGAGAGATGACTTTAAAAAGGTTTTGGAAAAATATTTAAAATAAATTATTTTGAAATTTCGTGGATTCCGTTCCACTAGAGAAGGTCATGGGTTCCATCCCACTAAAGAGGTCGTGGGTTCCATCCCACAATTAAAGGTAGAAGGTGGATTCCATTCCACAATTAAAATCCGAATAAAGATTTTAGTGCTATTATGAAGTTTTAACATAAATCTAGACACTATTACTTTTCTTGATATCTTGAACTCTTGAAATCTTGAGCTCTTGATACTTATGAGTCTTCAGTCTTGATTTCTTCAATCTTGAATTCATCAACTTGAACCTCTATACTCGGTCTTGAATCTTTATACCGTACAATCTTCATTCTTAGAACCTATATATATATATATATATACATACAAATATATATCTAGACAAGAATATTAGTATTTATATTTTATAACAAGTCCTAAGGTTGTTATCATCAAAACCATCATCTCAGGAACTAACAACCTCCCCCTTTTTGATGATGACAACCTATGTTTATAAAATATACTCCATAAAACTCTGATTCTACTCTAACTTCCCTTACTCCAATAACTCCCCCTTAATCTATTAACCCCCCCTTCCTTATTCTACTAACACCCTCTTAATCTAAGCCTATCTAACCTATTTTATAATTATCTCCTTTGTCATAAACAAAAACTAATCCTAAAGTACATAACTCCCCCTAAATTTTATAATACTACACTATATAGGATAATGATGCAATATAGTAGAATATAAATAAGACAGATAATAATATGAGTAAAATATAATAAGGTAAATGTGAGAGATATGAAAATTTCAAACATAATCAATCAATATATTTATCAAACCACACCATTTCAATCGTATGTTCCAATTAATTCAAACAATTCAAATCAAGTCAAATCAATTCAAACCACATCGAACCAAACCAAATCAAAGAAAATCAAAACATACAAGACAAATCAAACATTTCTTGGAATTTCAACCTATACTTCTTCACCGAAGATAGAATCTAACTTTATAGCATCCCATTCTTCGTTATCCTTGTTCAGAGTTCCTTCTGGATTCGCTTCGAGTTCTTCTTTGTTGAGGGATGAAATCATCCGTCGAATGGCATTGAAGTGCCTTTCTTGTTCCTTTATCATACGCATTTGGCTTAATTCTAAGTGTCGTTGATAGTGAAGGATAAAAATAAGTATGTTCTTGAAAAATTTGAGAGTTTCATCAAGAATCTCGCTTAGATTATGAATAGGAGAGGCCATTTTGATAAATATGAAGATATCAATAGAAAATAAGGAGAAATGAAAATATGCATTTTTCTAGAACAAACATGTATTTAAATAGATAGAAAGTCGTTTGAAATGAAAAGACACCAGGCAGTTGTGTCGATTTCAAATTCAAAAACAAAAACTACTTTTTGGCCGTTACGTGTCGATATGGGGGGTAAGGAGTGTCGACGTGACCTGTTGATTTTTGCAATATGCTTCGTTTCTTTATATTATGTACAAGTCTATTTTTATAAACTTATATAATATAATAACAAGCATTCCAAAGATATTTTAGAGCTAATGAACAGAAATAAATGATTTACATTGATAAATTTTAGTTAACATTATATAAACAATACATAACATTAACTAATCGAAAGATACAAACTAATATAACTTGAAACGAAATTAGTATTAGTTAGAGGATGATGAAGATGATGATAGCCCAAGCTTGTGACTCACTAAAAACTTGTTCATTTTGGGGGAAATTTTATCCAACTTTTCACTAATGAAACTTTCGAGAATCCGTTGGTTTTCCACGATAATCTTTTTATTTTTTAGATGTTTTTTGGTGGATGGATTATTAGGAGTGATAGGGTATTCAACACTTTCCAATGAAGTCCCTTCCTCCTCCTCTCCTTCTTCTTTAATTTTCATCTCCTCCCCTTTTTCCTCCTCCTCCTCTTCTTCTTCCATCTTTTCAAGAGCTAACCTTTCACCCTTTTTAGTAAGTGTTTCATATGGTAGAAACACAAGTGGAATTTTCATAAGAGAGATATTTGGATGGTTAAACACTTCTCGAAAAATGAATTCCTCTCTCTTATAGTCAACACCAAAATAGTTAAATATCCAAGTAAGACAAATCTTATGATACAAAGTGTTTTCTCCTAAAGAAATTTTTTTGGGATGAAGTTCATCCAAAATTACTCGCACTTAATTAATGTCATAGTGTCCATAAATAAAAAAAAGTGCCTTACAATTTTTTAAGGCCGGGTGATTGAAATTTCCCGATCATGGAGTTATGGTATGTTGCAAAAGAAGGTTTACAATTCTTGCTTTTGGACAAAAATTTCGATTTATAAATTCAAAGTAATTATCTCCTTCAAAAATGTGACGAAATGTCTCGTGCTCGTGTTCATCAATTTGAAAATCCAAAAGATTCATTCCCATATACTTATAACCAAGAATATTTCCCAAAATCTCACAATTTAAAACAATTTATGTTCCTTTAATACTACTTCAAACTTCCCCTTCATTACCATCATAAAAACCACGATTCAAATTTGCATAAAACATTTTAATAAGATTTTAATAACAAACAAAATCGCTTTGAGAATAATTAATTAAACTGAGAATTTGATTCTCTTTGAAAAGAACATTGGGTTCATATGAAGGAAAATCACTAAAGATGGCAAATTTTCCCGTATGGACTTTTCTAAAGTTTACATAGCTTATGTAAACTTTGATAGCTTTTGGGTCATTGTAGAGGAATTCTTCGATGGCTTTGGACAGCCTTATGATGGAGGGTGTGCTTGAGGAAGCCACTTTTGAAGAGAGTAGAGAGCTTGAGAGTTTGAAAGAGAGTTTGAATTTTAAAATGAAAGTGAAAAAGATAGGGTAAAGTTAAGGAGATAAATAGATATCTAAGAGTCATGTTCTCTGGTCAAGAGACACCGTTTAAGAGCTTTGGAGTGGTGAAAAGGTGGAGAGAAATTCAAAGTTTTGAATTCAAATTTGAATTTCAAATTTCTAGGGGATGTCAACATAGGGGGTATGGCCATGTCGACATAGGTCCTATAACACATGTGACTAATTTTTTCTATTTTGTTTAATATATATATCCTATAATCTAATTTATATTTTATTTGAAATAATATAAATATAATAACACTTTAATATTAATATTTTAATATTTAAAATATTATTAAAATAATATCTTTTTGAAAATCAGATTTAAACAACGGGCAATTTCAAAACATGCAAACAATCAAAACTTCAAACAAGCAATTTCAACCAATATAATTTAAATGTGTACCTATATTTAGATCCATATTTCCGAGACCATCATATTTGTGAATATTTGTAAAGCACATATTTGAATTTTCCGTCTTTTGATCTTCATAACTGGAGGATAAGTTTGAATCGTCTAGTGTAGCAGTATAAGCTCTCTTCCTTTTCTTTGATGAATCATTGCTTGGAAGAAATTTTTGCTTATTCGGATGCACACAATCTCTTTTTAAGTGGCCTGGCTCATCATAATTGTAGCATCTAACGTTGTTGAGAGTCTCATTATTATTTCCAGAATCCTTGTGATCATTTCTCTTATAGTTGTTCATCTTTCTGTATTTTAGAAACTTTCTAAAATTTCTTGTCATCAAAGCTATTCCTTCATCATCATCGCTATTTGAGTCTGAACCATATGTTATTGCATTGAATGCTATTGACTTCTTTTCTGAGGCCTTGCTTTCTCTTCTCCTTTACATTTGTACTTCAAACGATATCAAATTCCTAATTAATTCTTCAATTATCAGTGTACTGATAACATTAGCCTCTTCAATTGCTAGAGTCTTCTGATCCCTTTCCGGAGTGAGTGAATTCAGAATTTTTGTAACTTGATCTTCTTCGAAAAAGTTCTTTCGTAATGCAATTAATGAGTGCACAATGTCTTGAAACCTACTGTGCATGTCTGAAATGGACTCATTTGGATTCATCTTGAATAATTGAAACTGACTGGTCAAAATGGATATTTTGGTCTGATTAACTTTGCTTGTTCCTTCATAAGTAACTTGCAAAATTATTCGGATCTCATATGCAAACTTACAAATAGACACTCTATTAAACTCATTTCTATCAAGTGAACAGAATAGAATATTCATGGCTTTGGAATTGTTTTGCGCAGCAGTATTTTGCTCAGCGGTCCACTATAGAAACTCAGCTGTGGGTTCAATGTACTCAGTTTGCATGATATTCCAAATCTCCAGTTCTATTGATTGTAAATAGATTTTCATCCTACATGCCCAATATGCATAGTTACTGCCATTAAAAAGTGATGGTCAAGTAGTAGACTGACCCTCTACAGATGAACTAGTGATAGTGTTGACATTACCAGTGTTGGCAGCAATTTGAAAACTTCTTTCAAAAATCAGATTATGAAAACTTTGAAAACCAATGCTCTAATACCAAATGTACGAAATGCGGATTGCAGATCTTAAGGGTGGATTAACACTAGAGGGAAGGTGAATAGTGTTTAATGGATTTTATGGAATTTTTGAAATCTTTTGAAATTAAACACAGATAGATGCAATTCACAAATACGGAGACAATCATAGAATCGGACACAGATGAAAATAGAAATAAAAGCAGTAAAAGGAAAGAACGCACAAGAATTTTATACTGGTTCGGAGTTACCCTACATTCAGTCCTACACAATTTATTATGCAGATTTCATTTCATATATAATGTCGATATTACAACCTCCATTTGAAGGCCACGAGATACACCCTCCTATCTTCGAGTCCAGGGTAAACTCTCTTGATTTAACTGGACTACAAGATCACCTAATTTATTTACGGGCTACAAGATCACCCAATTGATTTATGGGTCACAATCACACCGTCTCCAATATCACTTTGATAGATAGAGAGACTAGATACACTTCTTTGATTATAAATGATCTTATAACTCTGAATAGCACTAAGATCTTCGAGAGAGAGTGGCAGAGAATCAAACTAGGGACAATCGAGCTTGATTCACTTAGAATTTCGGCAGAGTTTTTTAAATTATTTGAAATATAAGATAATATTTGAGTGGCGAAGAAGGAGTGAAGAAATGAAGAAAAACTAACTAAATTCATTGAAAACAACTCGAATTTATAGAAGAATAACGGTCATGTCCATTCGCGAAATGTTATGACGAATAGACATTTTTTTAAAAATTTGAAAATTGAATTTCTACGGTCACCATGTCGACATGGGGGGATGGCGTATGTCGACATAACCGAGTAAATTTTAAAAATTGATTTTTTTTCTAAAAGAGATTTTCTTTCTAAAGCTTGTTAAAACATATAAACCATTTTGAATATAGTTTAAACTTAAAAGAGATTTAAAAAGTAATCTTAAAAATATATAATATGTAATATATAAGCAATATTAAAAACTAAGTATAGAATATATTTTTGAGATTTAAAGCTTATAATATTAAAACCAGGATATAGTTTAAAAACAAGAGATGATTTTGAAATCAAAATTTAAAAGATGATAAGAATAGTTTAAGACTAAAATATTTAAACCGAGGGAGATGACTTTAAAAAAATTTTCCAAAAATATTTAAAATAAATCATTTTGAAATTTCGTGGATTCCATTCCACTAAAGAAGGTAGTAGGTTCCATCCCACTAAAGAGGTCGTGAGTTCCATCCCACTATTAAAGCAAGAGGATGGATTCCATTCCACAATTAAAATTCAAAAAAAGATTTTGGTGCTATTATAAAGTTTTTACATAAATCTAGACACTATTACTTATCTTGAACTTTTGATACTCATGAGTCTTCAATCTTAATTTCTTCAATCTTGAATTCATCAGTCTTGAATCTTTATACTCAGTCTTCATTCTTAATTCCTGCATATATATATATATACATATATATATATACATATATATACATATATATATGGACAAGAATATTAGTATTTATATTTTATAACAAGTCCTAAGGTTGTTGTCATCAAAACCATCATCCCAGGAACTAATAGTTTAGCCTCTTAATGGTTTTAAAATATAAAATATTTGGAAATAAATATTATAATAATAAAATATTATGAAATGGTTAAAAAGTGAATATGAGATTTAATATGGAAATACTTTTTTAAATGATTTAAAATGGTTTACAAAGTTTTATAAACAATAAAACTCAATTCGGAGAAATTTTGACAAGTTATGAAAAATAAGTCAAAATAAGGCGCGTCGCGTAACGGCAGTTCGTTATTTCGCGCTAGAAAAGTTAAATGAACATATAGAGTGGAATATAGCTCGGAATTCTTTGAGATAAAAAAATTTCAAACTATTATATCCATAGCTTTCAAATGAAGAAAGAAAATAAAGATTTCATCTTGTACATTTTTAAATAAGTCCAAATCAAGTTTTCAAAATAATCGAGGTTCTGCAATTCGGAATCCATAAAGGGAATTCCTTCAAATTAATATATTAAGTTCTTTAAAAATATGGAATAAATTCTATAAATATTTTAAATGTTTTAAAAGTTATTTTAGTTATATAAATGCATTTCCAAAGGACGGAAAGTCATTTTGGTCAATGTAGCTTTTAAAACACTATTTGTAGCACTTTTTCATAGCACTTTTTATAATTTTTGTAAACAATGGTTTTAACTCAATTATTCTTTCTCGAATCTTTTGTGAACCTTTTCAAATAAATAATAAGTAATTTAAAGATGATTGAGGTTTAGGAATGAGTATGCGAAAACAACTAATGCATTTCTTCCATTTGTGAGTGTTACAGATTATCCGACCGAGGAATGGAACAGATCGAAGGGAAAGCCCGGATGCTCTGAAATAATTAAAATTTAATTAAGTATGTCAAAAGATTTAGAGTCGAACGAATAACTTGACTACCTTATGGGTGACAAAGAAGTGGTCTCTATGCTTGAGTTTGGAAAAACCAGTTGCTTGCCCTCCCTAACTACTCGGACTGACATGAAAAAAGGGATAATAAATTTTATTTACTCGGTTTGCTCAATAATGTTTTCTAATATGATATTTAAATAAATGATATTAAAATATTTTCCTAAATAAAAGGAGAAATTATTTGGAATTATTGCAAGATTCAAAAAGGTTTAGTTACCAAAAAGATTTGATAAATGAGGCTTAATGATTCCATATAGTGTTAACAAGATAAATGGAATAATTTAAAATAATATGTCTCTCTGGGATATTTATAAATGAGCAAAAAGATTAAATAAATTTAATTATCATTGGTAATCACATATGAACTTAACATCTTTCTAATCGATGATCGGTTCGGAGGAACTGGGGTCGGATTTGGGAAAATTCTATTCAAAAACCACTTCGAACCAATTTATACGTTAGCAAGTGAAGACATGTTGAAGATAATGATTATTGAAGATCGGAGTTCTTCGGAATGTAGGGATTACTATCACGAGTTCGAAGGGTTTATTCCATATTATATTAATATGGCAATGGTGTCTGCATTCTGAAATATTCGTTATATTAAAGATCGAAGATTTTCATAGTGAAAGGACTGCTTGTTGAAATTCTATGGGTCGCTCCTAATGTAGTGATATTTATTTAAGTGTCGGTCCTATCGTGTTTTGAAATCTTCATGATGCAAGGACAACTTGCTTATAATCCTAGGATGTTGTAGGAGGAGTGCCTTGGTTGCGTTCACTCCTAGAATGAAATTTTATGGACGAAGGTCTGACGGTGCATTTCTAATCATATTAATTGATCTCCATCAACGTTTCATCTGCTTGATGGTGGAGAAGGCAACTTCTCTTAGCTTAACACCCTTTTTGAGACGTACGAGCTCAGGAGTTATACGTTTATAGAAATCAATTGTGTGATTATGGAATGGAAATATGGCATTCAAAAGTGGAACCTATTATGAGAATGGCAAAGCGTGTCTTTATGAAAAGCAAAGCATGGCTTTGCGGATAGTATGAGCGTAGCCTTTCAAACCTCACACCTCGGTAATGATACGGGTAATTATGTGGTCTGCAGGACAAATATTTTAGGCTATTGGTTTATGTGTATATGGTGGCATCCAGTATCTAGACCTATTGGGGGAAGGCATTCCTCAAGGCATTTATTGTCCCATTTATTTTAATATAGTAGCTAGCGTGCGAAAAGTAATAAGACTACCAGATATTGGTAGTGTAGCAAGTGCAGTTCCAAGTAGCTAGCTTGAGAAAAGTGACAAACTGTCGGGATTTATAGTTGTTATGCGTGAATCGAAGGAAAATGCTACTAATTCACTATCATGATGGAAATCCAATTCCAATATGAGCTTCATGGTTTTAGTTGTATTCCCAAAATAGTGAACTGCTTTGCAAACATTTCAGCTACCGTTTTGGAATGAAATATTTCGTCCGGTATATTCTGCTGACTTAGTCTGAATATATTACCATAGTCCGGATATAGATACTTTATTTGTATATATATTTACCTTAAAGTGTTTTCAAACTAACATCATTAATAATAATATCAAAGTGATTTTCCATATAAAGTATTTTGTTTATCATAATGTAAAAAGCCATCCGTATTTATGAGCGGTGTGGTCTTACGAGATACTATTCTTTTCAAAGGTTTTCTTTAGTACCCATCTATGACTCCATCATATGTTTATGATTCAAGTATCTCATGTTGGTTTATCAAACCTGATCCGGGTATTTCTAATATTGGGGTCAGATCCGAGTAGTTTCAGGTTTAGTTGAGGACGCTTGTATTTCCAGAGGAGAGCTGGAGATCTTCATCTACATATGAACGTGTTCTATTATCCACTGCATCTGTTGTTTTTAATTTTTAGAATTTGTAATGACAGAGAATTTATAACTATCCAGGCTGAATCTAGGTTAGACTCGGATATTGTATTAAAAAATTTCCACTGTAAAGATTATTATTGAAATAATATACGTTATTCCTTTAATGTGAGATTTTGTTCTATCTTTATTTTCTTTTTCCCCAACAATCGAGGTATCAGGCACTTGGATTTGCGGCATGTAAATATTTAGGATGTATTATTGTTAATTTTCGTGGGTCGAAAATTCTAGTTCGTTACAAGTATGGAATGACTTGCTCAAAAGTTCACCATTGGTTAATGTAACTAAGATCAAACAGACAATTCTCGAAGCGATGATGTTCCATTGTTCCCTTAACTTGAGAATATAATTGAACTTCAATTTGCATACTCAACAGTAATTATAGTTAAACTGTGGCATGATGTCCATCGAAAGACCATAGTTGTGTCTAAGTCAAAGCATTAGAAGTAAAACACTATTCAACGGAGAATTCGTCTCCTCATTTATATGATTTTAGTATCGCGGTCAACTATAGTTAAGTAGAAGTCAAAGTCTTTAGCCAGAGTAGTATGATTAATAATTATTGTCATTGATAAACTAAGATTTTTTGTTTGGATTAATCAAGTTGAATGTGGAAGATATTTGAATTTTTATCAAAACCAAAATCCATTAGTCCTAGTTTGATATAGTTTTGACGAAGATAATTGGTGTAAACAATCATTACTAAAAGTTGCAGCTAAAGGAAAAATATGAAATTGGATTTTACCCAAAAAGTTCTACAAGTGATGAATTCGGTCAACTTGTCACACAATTAGCTAAGGCGATGTGTATATTTAAACTATTCAATATTAATTATTGATTGAATCCGGACCTCTAAGTCGCACAAACGCATTCGGGAATTCTTCAAAAAAACCGTGATTTAATACATTTATAAAATGTTATAAATTAGTTAAGTTAATTATTATTTGTGAAATATTAATTATAATTAATGTATATGATGTTCCGAATATTGATTGTAATTATTTAAATGCATGTATAAGTGTTACATTTGCAAAAATAGATATTCGATATCGATACACCTTTTAAACGAGGTTCAAAATAAATTATTATATAGAAAGAAAATTGAAAAATTTTCTCACTATGAGTGCATGCTAGGACCGATCAGATCAATACATAAACAAAATAAAGGGATTGATTAAAATTAGATAAGGGGAGCAAGAAAAAAAATATTTTATCCTAGTAAAAACAAATCTTCTTATTTCACTTTCTTTTTGTAAAAAATCCTTCCTCCTCCTACAAAATAATGGCCGCTATAATCTTTGCTTAAACCAAAAAACCAATAGCTACTTCAAAATCAAACATCAAATTAAATTAAAACAAAGGCGATTCATCCTTCTCTTGCAAGGTGGTGTGCAGATTTGCTTGTAATCTAAAGGTGAAGCAATAAATCAAGGTAAGTAATATTTTTGGATATGTTTTCTTATTTACAATTTATTCATGATGTTTAAAATAATGATTGTTCACATATATGTATGTTGTAGCCACTTATTAAGATCTATTTGAAATTTTTATATGTGTTTCGATTGATGTGAATTTTTTTGCGTAGGATTTTATTCGAATATTGATGATTTAATTGGATCTGAATTAATTAATTGTTTTAGAATTGATTTTTTGGAAAATTTCCGTTCATTATTATAATCATTTCATTATTATAATCATTTTTCTTCAACCAAAACATTCATATTTTATTTTCTTTGAGACCGAAACACATCCTTCTGTTTGTTAAATCTAAAACTATGTGTTGCTATAAATCTATTTGGTTTCAATAAATTATCCTTGTTATAGTTTGTTCCTGTTTCAGTGGATCTAATTTTTAGTCGATTGTATTATAAAGATATTGCGTGTGTATAAGTATGTGTCCGTGTCTATATATGTATGTGTATGTGTATATATACACTACAAGATAAAGCCCATTTTACAACATGAATTTTGCAATAGTCGCTTAAATCGTTGTAGACAAAATATGTGGTTTACAACATTTTCTTAAAAATCATTGTAATAATATTTTAGGAACAAAATTTATTTTTCAAGTGTTAAAATTAATATTTTTCAAAGAACATTTCATAAAATAGCTGTAAATAATCGTTGTGGTGATTTATAATGTTTATTATTTGTTGTTGAAGTGCTTAAATATGAAATTTTTTATAATATTGTAAAAACACTAAATATTACAATTTTTGAGCCAAATATCACTTCTCATTATTTTTTATATGTTTTTATTTTATTTTATTACCATTTTTTTTTTATAAGTTTTTTCTTTACTCTAACTTGATTTTTATTTTTTGATTCAAAACATCATAAATCACACCTGATTGATGGTGATCCATGTCTTATCATTTATTACTTAGCAAAAAATAACAAAACTGACATGGATTGCTAATTTGAACCGTCAGATTTCATCTACTTGTTGATATTAGACATATTGCACAAATCAACCTTAAAAAGGAGGCAGTGAAAGATTTCTCCTGATTCTTCTCTTTATTTTACGTTCGCTTTCTATTCTACGTCTAATTCATAATCCCTAATCCAACAACCAAAGCCCAAATGATCTTGGTTATTTCAGTAAAATAAATTCTTCATCATGATATCTATGTCTCATCTCCATCAATTGTTGGATGCGGGTGTAGGGCACAGATTCATGTAATTTCATATCTGATAGTAAAGCCATTTGAGGGATATTTAGAGTTGAATAAATGAAGAGGACTTTGACTTTACAAATAGATGAGTTGTCGGTGGAGTTAGATTGGGAAGATTGTTGTTGACATCAGGTATTCTATGTATTTTGAATTGTATCAATTTTTCTTAGTAGGTAGCAGTTTTCATTGTTTATAAATTGTTCAATATTAACCAAATTTTGTATGCTTTTGCGATTGAGATTGAAGAATCTTTTTGTGCTTTGGTTGGCAAAGCGTATGAATATTTTGTTCACAAACAAGATCAATTTAGTTCATAGCTTAGATTATTTCCTAATAACATTTTATAGTTCACTAAGTAACCTACTTTATACTTTGATTTAATATGTTAACAATTAAACATTCAATAATCTGCTTATTCTTTAATTTTATATTTTATAATACCAGCTACATGTTTCACATAAGTGAAATCTTTATTATATATAAAGATAATTAAAGTTAGAATTTGAACTAAATAAATACGTCTCCAACATATGTTGATTATTCTAAAAAAATCGACACATCAATAAATTTATTATTTTTTACATGAAATCTTAGAGTATTAAGTGGTTGCACAGTGAATAAATGCTAGATTAGCTGTAACAAACCAAAATTTAAAAGATATTTAAATAGATATTTAATTATAATTTTAAATAATAAATAAAGAAATTATCATTAACAAATAAAACTATTTTAAATAATAACTAATGTTGATAAAATCAATTTCAAAATTTGTTTATCAATATAGAAAGTTCATAGAGAAATAGAAAATACGATCGGAAATTATTTTCGAAAATGTTGATATTTCATTGGTTAAAAGTTATTTAAAAGGTCATAATCCTATTGTAAACACATATGCACACACAAACTATCTTAACATGGTGTGTACACGTATATATGCATGTACCTATTTGCTCACTTAAGTACATAAACATATAAGATAAAAGAGGATTTTATTTATTAAAAGTGTGTGTGTTTGTGTGTGTGTCTATATATATATATATATATATATATATATATATATATATATATATATATATTGACATATAAGAATATGTTTTTCAACACATAGTACAAGAGGGTATGGCATGAATAGTTGCATGAGAGGGGGCGGTACATGTGGTGGAGGGAATTGAGGGGGGAGGAATGAAGATGCATGCATACACACACACACACACACACACACACACACATATATTTAATATAAGCACTTATATATTTTAAAATAATTTTCCTAAGCCTATATATACCCCTTAACTCTCGTATTTCTTATTTTACAAACCTCATCTCCACTTTGAATTCCTAAGAGCTTGATAATCACTTCTTTCCACTTAAATCACTTCCACTTCTTGCTAAAACACTTATACAAGCTATACAACACCTCACTTCCAACATACAAGCAACCATCATCCACTAACCTACATGTTCGAGCCCTACTAGCCCTTGGCCGACCCTAATATCCACTTGGCCGAGCCCACTTTGGTATTCAAACAACCAAAGTTTTCAAATTTTGCGAGATCTAAGTTGTTTTCAAATTTTAGCAAAAGTTTGCCTTGAATCAGTAAAGGTTCGGTGAGTAAAACTCTTATTTTTGGAAAAGAAAACAACTTAATTTTAATGAACTAAATGTTGTGAAAATATATTGTTTGTTATGTTGAAATATTATGTTGTTTTGATGGCATATGATTACAAGTTTGTGGTTGAGGTTGGATTTTTGATTTGGATGTTAAATGGTATGTTTGGATATGGATCTGTAAATGATTGGTCATGATATGTTGGTAGTATGTTTATGAATCAAAAACTAAGTATATGTGGTGTAAATGTTGTGAATTTAGCACCTTGGAAAGTCACAAAAGACTTAAGATCCGATTTGAAAACAAAAGCTTATTTTTTTTGGTTTTGGATTTAGTATATGTTTTCCAAGTTTTCACCTTTGTTTATGTTTTCAAAACTCTTCCATTTGGGTTTTAAACATATAATAACTAGAGTTAAAGTGAGGTTTTCAACTAGAAAATCAATTCTGATGAACTGCGCTCATATTTATAGACACTATGGATGCAGTTTGGAAAAATTCACGATTTCATGTTTTAAGAAGTTATCTTTTGGATTATTTTGGAAAATCATTTCAAACCAATTGAGAAAGTTAAAAGTTAAGTTTATTATTTAATTATTTAATTATTTATTTATTTAAGTTAAATATTTTTAATTATGGAAGTTTTAAATAATGATTAATTAAGGTAAAATAAAATTAATTTTTATTTAATCAAGTTTGTTTTCGTTAAATAATTATTTACTTAGGGTTTATTCTTTAATAAATTATTGTTCTATTAAAGTTAATTATCCACGTATATTAGAGGCCGACCCAATTCTCATAGAAGGGAAACCTTTCATTATTACTACATGGAGTCCGTCGGTGGATAGGGCATGTTCTCAGGTTTTATCTATTCCAATTTGGGCCCACTGTTCTCACATTCCATCCATTCTTCAGCCTCTCATCGGGATTGATAGGCTTGCAGGCCTGGTTGATAAGGTGATATGCTATGATGTAAACACAGTAGCAAAAAATAGATTAGTTTATGCCAAAGCTCTGATCGAAATTACCCCTTCCAAACCTCTGCCTTTGGTGCTAAAAGTCAGAATCGATGAGGGCCTTTTTACTGAGGTCGGAGTACGATACAGTTGGAAACCGGAGATGTGTTCGGTCTGTCAGTCCTTTGGGCATCTTTTGTAGGCGCGGCCTCTGCTAGCATTTTACCTCTTTCTGATTGAGTACCTTTGCCTCATCCACCTATCAGGAGGTGGGTCCCAAAAGTTGCTCCTCCTTCCTCTGTTTCTCCTTATGTTGTCGCTATTGTTGATGTGTATCCTAATGTTGATGCTCATGTTGTCGCTCCTGTTGATGTGTCTCCTGCCGTTGATGCTCCTATTGTCGATTCTGCTATTGTGACTCCTTATGTTGACGCTTATGTTATTGATGATCCTTTTGGTAAGGCCCAGTCTATAAATGCCTCTGCTATTCTGACTGATACTATTACTTGGAATTCTAAGGAGCGAGCCTGGATTCATATTCCTTATGGTATGTGTTACTTCCCAGTAACTGACACTTACTATGCCTTTATTAGTGATGTTGGGGGTGAGAGTCGTAGTCTTTTGTATCATATTGAAGGTATAGGTCTATCTCTTACTAGGATTGATGAGAATGGTGAGGAGAATAAAAGTAAGCTTCATGACATCACTTGAGATAGGAAAATTCTTTACTTACCAGCTTCTGATGGTTATGATCCAAATCTCGCTGCTCTTTTTGTTGGGTTTGTTCATGTTATTGGCCTGTCGTCTGATGGTTGTACTGGTCGCTCCTCTTCGGAGGGCACGTACTCTTGTTGTTTAGCATTCTGGGCTCCTTTTTCCTAGCTCCTGTGCTTTATTTTTTATTTTTAGATGTTATGTGCATGTGAAACTGTTTTTCCATTATACATACAGTGGCACGGCCCACTATAAAGCCGGCTAGCTTTGCTGAAAAAATTATCCATTTAATTAAGGTTTAAATTCTTAAATGATTGTTATTTAATTAAAGCATAATAAAATTTTATATTTAATAAATTTTTAAATTTAATTAAGGTTTAAATTTGACTTAACCAATCAAGATTTAATTATTAGTTAGATAAATTAAGACCTAACTAAGATAAGTCAGGATTATTTATGATTGAATTTTGATTAATTAAGATTAAGTAACGTTTGATTAAATTTTAGGATTATGATTTAGTTAAGGTTTATTTATTTTAATGTTTTATTTCAAAACTCTATCCGTTATTTATTTTAACCAACCTTCATGTTTAAGTAAATTGTTTTAAACCAAAGGATCTCTTGTCTATGCTATTCCATAGCCAAATGAAATAAAGTAGTTGTAATGAAAGTAAGTCGACTTGTACCTATCACAAATAACGCATTTCAAGAATGTGATGAACACAAGGGGGGTTAATTCCGATAAGCGGGTCATGATAATCTAAGCATATGGAACATATGTTCATATGTAAATCTTTACACTCTATTAGTGGAATGCTCTACTATAAACAACTTGACCTTTTAAAATTATCAAACGTTGGTTTGGAGAGATCGAGATCGGATAGCAGTTGTTATCTAAAAACCACTTCCAACCAACGTAAGTGTTTGAATTGGAGATAGTGGAGGCAAGGTCCAAGATGAAGACTTTAAAGTGCAAGAGCTATTTGCTACTAACCCAGAGGGTGATTCCAAAACGAGGATAATGGAAGCAGCACCTTCGATTTGTTCATCTCTTGAATGATTTGTATGGATGAGTGCTGACATTGTGTCAACATCTAAAAGGCAATGTTAGCATTCCAAGTGGCAGTACTATAGTAAATGTAAACGTAGCCTCAGGCGTCATCAACCGAGTTTGAATAAATAAGGAAGATGCAGTAAGGCTAGGTGGGTCACTCCCATTAGGATATAAGCATCCTGATCTAGATATCTACTCATGTATGCTTTGATACGGTTGCTGATCCCAACCTAGGGGTGATCATATTCGGCACTATCCAGTAAGTGGTACGTCGGTCTTGTGTTGGTAGGGGTTAATTGGTTCGACCACAGTACACAAATCTAGAGGTGTAATGTGATGGGCAGTACCCTAATAGCCCAGTCATTATATGAAATCCATTTCCCAGTCAGTACCTTAGATCTTATTTGTATACATATTATGCTGGAATTAAATTAGTGTAATCATTTCGGCTATGTTAATTATTCACCTGAAAACCATAGACATTATGATAATATCACTGGATTTCTACGTAAAGTGTTTTGGTCATCATAAGGTACAAACTCGTTCATGTTTATATGCAGCATGTTCTTACGAGGTACTTTTATTTTCAAAGCATTTTATAAAAGTAAAAAATAATTTGCTTGAGTTTACACACACTAGACCGATGTCTAACCCAAAGTTTTCTTTTCTTTTCCTAAAACTCTTGGGTACTAAAATTTTTATGAGTGGCTAAGTGATTCAAGTTTTTTACGATAGCGTCTTGATGGAAGTAGAGCAGGTGGCTTCAACGTTAGCTAATTATATTCTATTCCACTGTGTATGTATGTATGATCTATGAATTTTGTATAGGCAGGCAGCTATAACTGTCCAGTTGAAGATTGTAATAAAATGACTCTGATATATTATTATTGTGGAAATAACTATGTAGTATCCTTTATTATCTATTATATGTTGCTCTGATTCATGGTGAGATTCTGTAATTGTGTATTTTTCTTCTTATTTTTCTTTTTCTTCTACACTTAATGGCTCGTCTTTCGGTGTAAGAAAGGCGGTCACTACAATTTTCGGTATCTGAGCTTAGGTTAAGCGAACACATAGGCTTAGGGTTAGAGTCAACTTTGAGAGTGCCTATTTATTATTTTTATTTATATATATATATATATATATATATATATATATATATATCCCCAATAGATAGATCAGCTTGATTGGTTTGATTAGTACCTTTCTTCCAAGGTTTATCTCATCCAAGTATTCTAAGAATTATCTTACTATGTCCAGGTAGTAAGACATGAATAACAGAGGCAGACGAGGTAAGGGAGTGGGTAGCACTAAGACTACAAATGGTCGAACCCCAAATCTTGGAGGAGTTGGAATGCCGAAGAGGCAGCACTAGAGCAGCTAAGAGTGAACTTCATAATCTTATGCAAGATTACACCAATCTAGGATGGAAACCACTTAAGGGAACTGAGTCTACCGCGGAAGTACAAGCTTGGTTGCGATCTTGCAAAAAGATTTTTAAAGGTCTTGGCTTATCAGATGAATAGAAAAGGTTCTTAGTAGCATGGCCACTACAAGAGGGAGCAGCAACTTAGTAGGACTCCCTTACTGCAAATGTTCTGGAAGAAGAGTTTTCATGGGCTCGATTTAAAGAAGTTTTTGAGGACCAATTCTTGCCAACGGTAGGAAGGACCAAAATGTACAGGAACTTCATGGACTTGAAGCCAGAGGATCTATCGGTAGCTGAGTATGAGACGATGCTTAACGAGCTATCTTGTTTTGGACTAGAATTGATCAACACCCGTTAAAGAAGAACGATATGTTTGTTTTGGGTATGAGGGAAGAATACCATGAGAGGACGACTGCGCATGTTAAGAGTACTTTTGTGGATTTAGTAGATATTGCTCTGAAGTATGAGGCCTTGGAAAAGAAGAAGCCTACTCCATTAGCACCAAACAACCGGTAGGAATGTGAGTGGAAATAATTCAAATAAAAGGAAGCCTAATCTAGGAGATAATAAGGGAAAAAGTTCAATAACATTAGTTGTTACCTTTGCAAGTAGAAAGATCATATTTCAAGGTCCTATCTGAACCGTGCAGCTCCTAAGCCACAAAGTGGCCCCAACTCTCAAATAGTCCTAAAGTTGCTTTGTTTCAGCTGTCATCAACTGGGCCATATGATTAAAGACTGCCCACTCATGAAGAAGGTGTAGCTAGCTAAGGTGTATGCCATTAAGAATGAACCATCTACTTCAATGGATGTGAAGGGGAAAGGCATCCTTGAAGGTTCCTTACTGATCAATGGTATTTTTGTGTAACAACCCGGGATCTCGCATTAATTAATTTTCGTCATTAAACGATTAAGGTGCTGGCAAATTGTTGTTTGGAGTTTTTATTTTGGATTTAAATTCTTTGAATAATTTGTGAAATGTTGAATGGGCTTTAAAAATTTAATCTCGGCCCAATATTCCTTTAATATTCTCGACGCCGTTCCCTTTTTAATTCAATTCGACCCGTCCCCATTTCATTTTTCTCGTTCGTTTTTAAACCCTAAATTAAATGAACGAAGGAAGTAAAAATGGCGGCATCTTCGTTGTTCCTCCTCATCCATTTAATTTCGTAGCGCAAGCTAAATCAGACGAGAGGAGAGAGTGGCCACTGGCTAGACTTTCGATTTCGTCCTCGCTTGGTTTGGGTTCGTCTTTGGCCTCGTTCGATTCTTGAGTGCCACGGCTGCTTCGATGTCAAAGGTGAGTGAACTTTTTCACTCACATCTTCTTCAACTCTTGCTTCGACAGTTGTATTTTGTTCGATTATGTTTTGAAGTTGATGATTACTTTGGCCGCTTGATTTCGTTTTGATGCTGGTGATTGATCTCTGACCTCGGGTGCTTATTTTGTTTTGTGGCCTTCAATTTCGACTGTTTGATTTTGATGATGTTGTTTTGCTTTTGACTTCGGCCATTTCTGATTTCATGAATTTCTAATGGCTTCGGCCTCGATTTGAAACTACTGCATATTGAACTGTTGTTGCATTGTACACCGTTTGTTTACTTTAATTCTGCGGTGTCTTTGTTGTTGACATTGTGCTCGAGTTATTTGGTTCATGTGTTATTTCATTACTTTTATGTTGTTACTGGGAGTTTGTTGTAGTATGGTTTGCATCGTGTTCATAAACATGGCTCACCTCCCAGGTCTGTTGCACTGTAACAGTTGAGACAGTGGCATTTATATTTGATTCTTTATTTGGTCGTCAAGTCTATATGCGTTAGTGCTTTGACCCTGACTCGTTCATTGTCACTTGCTTATGATCTGTTCACTTGTTCGAACTTGCTACTGTCTTGCATTCATTTGTTCTTCATTATTGAGGCCGGTATAGTTGTCATATATTCAGCTTACTTTGATTCTACCAGTTCAATGTTGAACTCATTTACATGATGTGCTTGAGTCCTTGCTTCAGTGGTTGGTCCTATTATTACTTTGATATTGTGTAGCCTGGTCTGAAGTACACTTTGGTTCAGGTTGCACATTGTATCTGACCATGTTTGTGGTCGTGTGGTGTACCCAGTGGGCTTCTATCTGGTCTGAGCTGATGCTTGACTACTCGTACATTTATATTGAGCCACTGTCTCACTGTTTTATGTACTTTGTTCATATTACGTTGCTCTTTGATTAGAACTGCCACTTGATGTTGTTGTTTGGGTTTCATCTCTTGTGCATGTATGCATTCCTGTCATACTTGTCGTCCTTTGTAGTTGCACCTGTTTATATTTGCAGTCCTACAGGAACCATGTTGTTTAGTCTTCATCTCTGGTGCATGTATGCATCCCTGTCATACTTGTTAATGCCTTGAGTATGCTGTTTGGTTTTGGCCATATCCTTGTTTGCTTACACCTTCATTCGGCTGTGACCTCATGCGTATCACTGCCTTGTGCAGTTCCATGTTACACCTCTGTTTCATTTTATCCATGTGCAACTAGTAGTGTACATCCATTGTGTACATTTGGGTTCGCATTCATGTTGTCCAGGCTTGTTCCATTGCATTGCTGTTAGCTCTGGGCTTCACTGACCACTCTTGTTGTACCACGGTTGTCTCCTTCTCTTGACATTTCGGAACTTGAATTGTTGCATTGAGTTGAGTCATGACAGTAGTGACTTGACCTTTGCATTTTGTTTGTTTATCGAATTCACTTGAGTTGAATCCAACTTGTAACTTGGGTTTGACCTTGTGTTATTTTGTGAATTTTCATTGTGTACATATCACTGTAGTGGGAAGGCAGTGCACGCAAGTGTGAACTGCAGCCACACGGTATTCATTGGGTACATCATCACTGTAGTGGCAGGGCAGTGCACGCAAGCGTGAACTGCAGCCACACGGTATAGCTTTTATTGATATTTCAATTACTTTTGATCCATTGATCTTTTGCGTATTTCACATGCCGTATTGGCGAGGCAGTACACGTTAGCGTGTACTGCAGCCAATTAGAATTGATGTTTTAAGTGATATTTCAATTGTTTAAATTGATTTAGTTTCATTTGATCATTTCGTTGTTATCTAATTACCAATTTGATAATTAGATTATGAGTTTCTAGTTATTTATTAATAATTAGATTTTGATGTTAATTGCCGATTAGGCAATTCTGATGTTTTTTCAAAATTATCTTCATTAATAATCCTTTCATCTGACTTCGTTGATAATTTGAGTTTGCTGAATTGTTGTTTAACACTATACGTGTTATATTCACCGTTATCCGATTTTCTTGCTAAAGGATCGGATAGGTGAATTTATTTTGACTGTCGTCTAATTGTTAATTAATTACTACTGCTTTTGTGCATTAATAACTAAGTTTGAATTAGACTGACCCGTGTATTATTTTCTTTTGAATGTAATACTCGGGTCAGACCGAGTATTTACAGGTTGTTGATATCTCACTTTGGGTTGCTGCTTGAGCTATGAAGTCACTTCATATCTTTTGGAGTAGTCGTCGTCATTTATAGTAGTCAGTTTATTTGTATAGGAAGATATGTATTCATGTATATTATATACGATAATGTACTTGTATATGTAACTTCCAGAGTCGACAGTTGTAGTTGTATCATATGTACCGTATCACATGTAGTGTAACTGACATCAGTTATTATATATATGAGACTTTTGTTTTATCTGTGTTCCGCATTTATATTATCTGTGTTATTATTATATATGTTGTCCTAAACTATTATGAACCATCGTAGTTCGTTTTATACTGGAATTGGGTATGTCGATGGGAGTAAATAAATCAAAGATGAAAAATAAAAATATATACCACTCCTATCGAGATAACCATTACTAGTGTAAGGCCTAACTACGGATGGCCGCTCCTATCCAGCCTTATTCTTCGTGATAACAGACAGTATTTCCTTTAATACTCTTTGTTATTGTGAGCATAGAGGTGGGGCGTCACAGTTGGTATCAAAGCTTGGGGTTTATGGACATAATATAAAACATAACTTAGATGGAACATGTGTTACAACTATTTGTCGATTGGTTTATTTGTGCTATGAGTCAAAACTAAAGTTTTGAAATTTTGATGAAATTTTTAAATAGCTTGATTTAAAAATAAAAAGTGGATTTAAGTTTTGATGATTGATTGATTTGTGTTTTGATTATCAGAGTGCGCAGCGGAAACAGTGAGACTGTCTTCGCTGAGTAAAGCTGATAATTATTTTGATTTAAAAATCAAAATATGAAAATGAATTTAATTTCATTATGTTGTTTAACCAGTGGTTCTAATTTGTTGAAATTCTTGCTCATTTTCTTTGATGCTAATCATATCTGATTAGATTTCTGCTGTTTTAAAATATTTTCATCGAAGAAATATTTGAGTAATTTCTTTGTTTATTTTGAAGTGTGCGTGCAAAAATGAGTTACACGTTAATACACTAATTTTACGTTGAACCGCTGCTTGGTTATGAAACGTATTTTGTTGCCGTTATTTTTATAACAGGATTTTCACACTAGTGCTACGTTTTGAAGTACGGTGTTTTGTTGACACTTTTATTAAATGAAATTCCACTGGTATTATATTTTAATGAGAATCATTTTGATGAGATTTTGATGTTTAAAAATTACTGTCGCATTGACTTCAGTAATCGTCAAGTTTTAAAGTGGATTTCAAGCGGTTATTCCGCAATTCTGATTTTGAGATCCGTTTCTACGGTGTTTTGAGAAGTACAATTTCCATATCGAAATTGTTTTGATATTGCTGTTTTGGGCATGGATTTTCAAATGGTTTCAAAAATAAAAATTGTTTTCAAAATTTTTCAGTTTACGTTTTCAAAAGAATGAGAAAGAGATTTAAACGTTTCAGCAAAATCGCGGACTATGACCCCTTTCTTTTACTGATTCGCTTAATTCTGGACTTGTTCGTTTGAGAATGTAAATTATTACTTTTATGAAATAAATGAAATTGTTTTCAGAAGTTTTGCATTTGCGCTTTCAAAAGAATGAGAAAGCGATTTAAACGTCTCAGCAAAATCGAGGACTATGACCCCTTTCTTTTACTGATTCGATTAATTCCGGACTTGTCCGTTTGAGAATGTGAAATGTTATTTTGAATACACAATTTTGCACTTTCAAGGAAACGATGAAGGGATTTAAACGATTTAGCAATAGTACGGAGTATGGAACCACACTTTTACTATTTCGGTTAATTTCGGACTCGTTAATTGAAACATTTGTTGTTTGATGATTTTGATGATTTTACACGTTCAAGGAAACGATGAAGAGAATCAAACGATTTAGTAAAACACGTGGTATGGGACATGTGCGTTTGCTATTTCGGTTAATTCCGGACTCGTTAATTGAATATTTGATGATTTTCGTGTGCTTTCGAGCCACTATGATGGACCTTCAGGTCATATGATGGACCTTCGGGTCAAGTACCAGTATCAGACCTTCGGGTCATATGTTGGACCTTCGGGTCATATGATGGGCGCCAAAATTATGATGGGTACTTGGTAGGCTTCGGCCATATGAGATGCACGTGCCGCGTAGCTAAAACTCGCCATATGATGGGATCGATCCAACCTTTTATGTTGATTTTCTAGTTATCTTAATTGATTCTAGATATATGTTGACTCTAATTATCTGCTGGTAATTAGATATTTTATATTATGAGTTCTGATTATCGCTTGTGATAATTAGATATTTGATGTTATGAGTTCTGATTATCGCTTGTGATAATTAGATATTCGGTGTTATGAGTTCTGATTATCGCTTGTGATAATTAGATATTTGAGGTTACGAGTTCTGATTATCGAATATTTGTGATTTGAGATTTGATTATCATTGTAATAATCGAATATTTGTTGATTTGAGATTTGATTATCGTTTTTGATAATCGAATATTTGTTGGTTTGAGATTTGATTATCGTTTTTGATAATCGAATATTTGTTGATTTGAGATTTGATTATCGTTTTTGATAATCGAATATTTGTTGTTTTTCGATTACCGATTTGGTAACTAGATAATTGCGGTTTTGCGATTTGCGATTTGGGTTTTATAATTATATTTGTTGATAATTAGATTTTATTGTCTTCTAAGTATCGTATCGATAAGTAGATATGGCTGTTTTGTGATTTCTGTATTCTGATTGTCTATTTGATAATTAGATTTTGTGAGAATTTGTGAATTTCTTTTATGAAATTAAAAGATTTCTTTGGCGTTAGCATTCTCGACTTTTTATTTTTCTAGCTTAACCAGTTTATGTTAGAGAAATAAGTGTTACTAACGCCTTTAATTATGAAAATTGCGGGGATGCAATTTTTATAAGGAGGGGAGTCTGTAACAACCCGGGATCTCGCATTAATTAATTTTCGTCATTAAACGATTAAGGTGCTGGCAAATTGTTGTTTGGAGCTTTTATTTTGGATTGAAATTCTTTTAATAATTTGTGAAATGTTGAATGGGCTTTAAAATTTTAATCTCGGCCCAATATTCCTTTAATATTCTCGATGTCGTTCCCTTTTTAATTCAGTTCGACCCGTCCCCATTTCATTTTTCTCATTCGTTTTTATACCCTAAATTAAACGAACGAAGGAAGTAAAAATGGCGGCTTCTTCGTTGTTCCTCCTCCTCCATTTAATTTCGTAGCGCAAGCTAAATCAGATGAGAGGAGAGAGTGGCCACTTGCTAGAGTTTCGATTTCGTCCTCGCTTGGTTTGGGTTCGTCTTTGGCCTCGTACGATTCTTGAGTCCAACTGCTGCTTCGATGTCAAAGGTGAGTGAACTTTTTCACTCACATCTTCTTCAACTCGCACTTCGACGGTTGTATTTTGTTCGATTATGTTTTGAAGTTGATGATTACTTTGGCCACTTGATTTCGTTTTGATGCTGGTGATTGATCTCTGACCTCGGGTGCTTATTTTGTTTTGTGGCCTTCAATTTCGACTGTTTGAGTTTGATGATGTTGTTTTGCTTTTGACTTCGGCCATTTCTGATTTCATGAATTTCTAATGGCTTCGGCCTCGATTTGAAACTACTTCATATTGAACTGTTGTTGCATTGTACACCGTTTGTTTACTTTAATTCTACGGTGTCTTTGATGTTGACATTGTGCTCGAGTTATTTGGTTCATGTGTTATTTCATTACTTTTATGTTTTTTACTGGGAATTTGTTGTAGTCTGGTTTGCATCGTGTTCATAAACACGGCTCACCTCCCAGGTCTGTTGCACTGTAACTGTTGAGACAGTGGCATTTATATTTGATTCTTTATTTGGTCTTCAGGTCTATATGCGTTAGTGCTTTGACCCTGACTCGTTCATTATCACTTGCTTATGATCTGTTCACTTGTTCGAACTTGCTACTGTCTTGCATTCATTTGTTTTTCATTATTGAGGCCGGTATAGTTGTCATATATGCAGCTTACTTTGATTCTACCAGTTCAATGTTGAACTCATTTACATGATGTGCTTGAGTCCTTGCTTCAGTGGTTGATCCTGTTATTAATTTGATATTGTGTAGCCTGGTCTGAAGTGCACTTTGGTTCAGGTTGCACATTGTATCTGACCGTGTTTGTGGTCGTGTGGTGTACCCAGTGGGCTTCTATCTGGTCTGAGCTGATGCTTGACTACTCGTACATTTATATTGAGCCACTGTCTAACTGTTTTATGTACTTTGTTCATATTATGTTGCTCTTTGATTAGAACTGCCACTTGATGTTGTTGTTTGGGTTTCATCTCTGGTGCATGTATGCATTCCTGTCATACTTGTCGTCCTTTGTTATTGCACCTGCTTATATTTGCAGTCCTACAGGAACCATGTTGTTTAGTCTTCATCTTTAGTGCATGTATGCATCCCTGTCATACTTGTTAATGCCTTGAGTATGCTGTTTGGTTTTGGCCATATCCTTGTTTGCTTACACCTTCATTCGGCTGTGACCTCATGCGTATCACTGCCTTGTGCAGTTCCATGTTACATCTCTGTTTCATTTTATCCATGTGCAACTAGTAGCGTACATCCATTGTGTACATTTGGGTTCGCATTCATGTTGTCTATGGTTGTTCCTTTGCATTGCTGTTGGCTCTGGGCTTCACTGACCACTCTTGTTGTACCACTGTTGTCTCCTTCTCTTGACATTTCGGAACTTGAATTGTTGCATTGAGTTGAGTCATGACAGTAGTGACTTGACCTTTGCATTTTGTTTGTTTATCGAATTCACTTGAGTTGAATCCAACTTGTAGCTTGGGTTTGACCTTGTGTTAGTTTGTGAATTTTCATTGTGTACATATCACTGTAGTGGCAAGGCAGTGCAAGCAAGCGTGAACTGCAGCCACACGGTATTCATTGGGTACATCATCACTGTAGTGGCAGGGCAGTGCACGCAAGCGTGAACTACAGCCACACGGTATAGCTTTTATTGATATTTCAATTACTTTTGATCCATTGATCTTTTGCGTATTTCACATGTCGTATTGGCGAGGCAGTACACGTTAGCGTGTACTGCAGCCAATTAGAATTGATGTTTTAAGTGATATTTCAATTGTTTAAATTGATTTAGTTTCATTTGATCATTTCGTTGTTATCTAATTACCAATTTGAAAATTAGATTATGAGTTTCTAGTTATTTATTAATAATTAGATTTTGATGTTAATTGCCGATTAGGCAATTCTGATGTTTTTTCAAAATTATCTTCATTAATAATCCTTTCATCTGACTTCGTTGATAATTTGAGTTTGCTAATTGTTGTTTAACACTATACGTGTTATATTCACCGTTATCCGATTTTCTTGCTAGAGGATCGGATAGGTGAATTTATTTTGACTGTCGTCTAATTGTTAATTAATTACTACTGCTTCTGTGCATTAATAACTGAGTTTGAATTAGACTGACCCGTGTATTATTTTCTTTTGAATGTAATACTCGGGTCAGACCGAGTATTTACAGGTTGTTGATATCTCACTTTGGGTTGCTGCTTGAGCTATGAAGTCACTTCATATCTTTTGGAGTAGTCGTCGTCATTTATAGTAGTCGGTTTATTTGTATAGGAAGATATGTATTCATGTATATTATATACGATAATGTACTTGTATATGTAACTTCCAGAGTCGACAGTTGTAGTTGTATCATATGTACCGTATCACATGTAGTGTAACTGACATCAGTTATTATATATATGAGACTTTTGTTTTATCTGTGTTCCGCATTTATATTATCTGTGTTATTATTATATATATTGTCCTAAACTATTATGAACCATCGTAGTTCGTTTTATACTGGAATTGGGTATGTCGATGGGAGTAAATAAATCAAAGATGAAAAATAAAAATATATACCACTCCTATCGAGATAACCATTACTAGTGTAAGGCCTAACTACGGATGGCCGCTCCTATCCAGCCTTATTCTTCGTGATAACAGACAGTATTTCCTTTAATACTCTTTGTTATTGTGAGCATAGAGGTGAGGCGTCACAGTTGGTATCAAAGCTTGGGGTTTATGGACATAACATAAAACGTAACTTAGATGGAACATGTGTTACAACTATTTGTCGATTGGTTTATTTGTGCTATGAGTCAAAACTAAAGTTTTGAAATTTTGATGAAATTTTTAAATAGCTTGATTTAAAAATAAAAAGTGGATTTAAGTTTTGATGATTGATTGATTTGTGTTTTGATTATCAGAGTGCGCAGCGGAAACAGTGAGACTGTCTTCGCTAAGTAAAGCTGATAATTATTTTGATTTAAAAATCAAAATATGAAAATGAATTTAATTTCATTATGTTGTTTAACCAGTGGTTCTAATTTGTTGAAATTCTTGCTGGTTTTCTTTGATGCTAATCATATCTGATTAGATTTCTGCTGTTTTAAAATATTTTCATCGAAGATATATTTGAGTAATTTCTTTGTTTATTTTGTAGTGTGCATGCAAAAATGAGTTACACGTTACTACACTAATTTTACGTTGAACCGCTGCTTGGTTATGAAACGTATTTTGTTGCCGTTATTTTTATAACGGGATTTTCACACTAGTGCTACGTTTTGAAGTACGGTGTTTTGTTGACACTTTTATTAAATGAAATTCCACTGGTATTATATTTTAATGAGAATCATTTTGATGAGATTTTGATGTTTAAAAATTACTGTCGCATTGACTTCAGTAATCGTCAAGTTTTAAAGTGGATTTCAAGCGGTTATTCCGCAATTCTGATTTTGAGATCCGTTTCTACGGTGTTTTGAGAAGTACAATTTCCATATCGAAATTGTTTTGATGTTTCTGTTTTGAGCATGGATTTTCAAATGGTTTCAAAAATAAAAATTGTTTTCAAAATTTTTCAGTTTACGTTTTCAAAAGAATGAGAAAGAGATTTAAACGTTTCAGCAAAATCGAGGACTATGACCCCTTTCTTTTACTGATTCGCTTAATTCTGGACTTGTTCGTTTAAGAATGTAAATTATTACTTTTATGAAATAAATGAAATTATTTTCAGAAGTTTTGAATTTTGCGCTTTCAAAAGAATGAGAAAGCGATTTAAACGTCTCAGCAAAATCGAGGACTATGACCCTTTTCTTTTACTGATTCGATTAATTCCGGACTTGTCCGTTTGAGAATGTGAAATGTTATTTTGAATACACAATTTTGCACTTTCAAGGAAACGATGAAGGGATTTAAACGATTTAGCAATAGTACGGAGTATGGAACCATACTTTTACTATTTCGGTTAATTTCGGACTCGTTAATTGAAACATTTGTTGTTTGATGATTTTGATGATTTTACACGTTCAAGGAAACGATGAAGAGAATCAAACGATTTAGTAAAACACGTGGTATGGGACATGTGCGTTTGCTATTTCGATTAATTCCGGACTCATTAATTGAATATTTGATGATTTTCGTGTGCTTTCGAGCCACTATGATGGACCTTCGGGTCATATGATGGACCTTCGGGTCAAATACCAGTATCAGACCTTCGGGTCATATGTTGGACCTTCGGGTCATACGATGGGCGCCAAAATTATGATGGGTACTTGGTAGGCTTCGGCCATATGAGATGCAAGTGCGGCGTAGCTAAAACTCGCCGTATGATGGGATCGATCCAACCTTTTATGTTGATTTTCTAGTTATCTTAATTAATTCTAGATATATGTTGAATCTAATTATCTGCTGGTAATTAGATATTTTATGTTATGAGTTCTGATTATCGCTTGTGATAATTAGATATTTGATGTTATGAGTTCTGATTATCGCTTGTGATAATTAGATATTTGATGTTATGAGTTCTGATTATCGCTTGTGATAATTAGATATTTGACGTTATGAGTTCTGATTATCGAATATTTGTGATTTGAGATTTGATTATCGTTGTGATAATCGAATATTTGTTGATTTGAGATTTGATTATCGTTTTTGATAATCGAATATTTTTTGGTTTGAGATTTGATTATCGTTTTTGATAATCGAATATTTGTTGATTTGAGATTTGATTATCGTTTTTGATAATCGAATATTTGTGGTTTTCCGATTACCGATTTGGTAACTAGATAATTGCGGTTTTACGATTTGCGATTTGGGTTTTATAATTATCTTTGTTAATAATTAGATTTTACTGTCTTCTAATTATCGTATCGATAAGTAGATATGGTTGTTTTGTGATTTCTGTATTCTGCTTGTCTATTTGATAATTAGATTTTGTGAGAATTTGTGAATTTCTTTTATGAAATTAAAAGATTTCTTTGGCGTTAGCATTCTCGACTTTTTATTTTTCTAGCTTAACCAGTTTATGTTAGAGAAATAAGTGTTACTAACGCCTTTAATTATGAAAATTGCGGGGAAGCAATTTTTATAAGGAGGGGAGTCTGTAACAACCCGGGATCTCGCATTAATTAATTTTCATCATAAAACGATTAAGGTGCTGGCAAATTGTTGTTTGGAGCTTTTATTTTGGATTGAAATTCTTTAAATAATTTTTGAAATGTTGAATGGGCTTTAAAAATTTAATCTCGGCCCAACATTCCTTTAATATTCTCGATGTCGTTCCCTTTTTAATTCAATTCGACCCGTCCCCATTTCATTTTTCTCGTTCGTTTTTAAACCCTAAATTAAATGAACGAAGGAAGTAAAAATGGCGGCATCTTCGTTGTTCCTCCTCATCCATTTAATTTCGTAGCGCAAGCTAAATCAGACGAGAGGAGAGAGTGGCCACTGGCTAGACTTTCGATTTCGTCCTCGCTTGGTTTGGGTTCGTCTTTGGCCTCGTTCGATTCTTGAGTGCAACGGCTGCTTCGATGTCAAAGGTGAGTGAACTTTTTCACTCACATCTTCTTCAACTCGCACTTCGACAGTTGTATTTTGTTCGATTATGTTTTGAAGTTGATGATTACTTTGGCCACTTGATTTCGTTTTGATGCTGGTGATTGATCTCTGACCTCGGGTGCTTATTTTGTTTTGTGGCCTTCAATTTCGACTGTTTGAGTTTGATGATGTTGTTTTGCTTTTGACTTCGGCCATTTCTGATTTCATGAATTTCTAATGGCTTCGGCCTCGATTTGAAACTACTTCATATTGAACTGTTGTTGCATTGTACGCCGTTTGTTTACTTTAATTCTGCGGTGTCTTTGATGTTGACATTGTGCTCGAGTTATTTGGTTCATGTGTTATTTCATTACTTTTATGTTTTTTACTGGGAGTTTGTTGTAGTCTGGTTTGCATCGTGTTCATAAACACGGCTCACCTCCCAGGTCTGTTGCACTGTAACTGTTGAGACAGTGGCATTTATATTTGATTCTTTATTTGGTCTTCAGGTCTATATGCATTAGTGCTTTGACCCTGACTCGTTCATTGTCACTTGCTTATGATCTGTTCACTTGTTCGAACTTGCTACTGTCTTGCATTCATTTTTTCTTCATTATTGAGGCCGGTATAGTTGTCATATATGCAGCTTACTTTGATTCTACCAGTTCAATGTTGAACTCATTTACATGATGTGCTTGAGTCCTTGCTTCAGTGGTTGGTCCTGTTATTAATTTGATATTGTGTAGCCTGGTCTGAAGTACACTTTGGTTCAGGTTGCACATTGTATCTGACCATGTTTGTGGTCATGTGGTGCACCCAGTGGGCTTCTATCTGGTCTGAGCTGATGCTTGACTACTCGTACATTTATATTGAGCCACTGTCTCACTGTTTTATGTACTTTGTTCATATTACGTTGCTCTTTGATTAGAACTGCCACTTGATGTTGTTGTTTGGGTTTCATCTCTGGTGCATGTATGCATTCCTGTCATACTTGTCGTCCTTTGTAGTTGCACCTGTTTATATTTGAAGTCCTACAGGAACCATGTTGTTTAGTCTTCATCTCTGGTGCATGTATGCATCCCTGTCATACTTGTTAATGCCTTGAGTATGCTGTTTGGTTTTGGCCATATCCTTGTTTGCTTACACCTTCATTCGGCTGTGACCTCATGCGTATCACTGCCTTGTGCAGTTCCATGTTACACCTCTGTTTCATTTTATCCATGTGCAACTAGTAGTGTACATCCATTGTGTACATTTGGGTTCGCATTCATGTTGTCCAGGCTTGTTCCATTGCATTGCTGTTAGCTCTGGGCTTCACTGACCACTCTTGTTGTACCACTGTTGTCTCCTTCTCTTGACATTTCGGAACTTGAATTGTTGCATTGAGCTGAGTCATGACAGTAGTGACTTGACCTTTGCATTTTGTTTGTTTATCGAATTCACTTGAGTTGAATCCAACTTGTAGCTTGGGTTTGACCTTGTGTTATTTTGTGAATTTTCATTGTGTACATATCACTGTAGTGGCAAGGCAGTGCACGCAAGCGTGAACTGCAGCCACACGGTATTCATTGGGTACATCATCACTGTAGTGGCAGGGCAGTGCACGCAAGCGTGAACTGCAGCTACACGGTATAGCTTTTATTGATATTTCAATTACTTTTGATCCATTGATCTTTTGCGTATTTCACATGCCGTATTGGCGAGGCAGTACACGTTAGCGTGTACTGCAGCCAATTAGAATTGATGTTTTAAGTGATATTTCAATTGTTTAAATTGATTTAGTTTCATTTGATCATTTCGTTGTTATCTAATTACCAATTTGATAATTAGATTATGAGTTTCTAGTTATTTATTAATAATTAGATTTTGATGTTAATTGCCGATTAGGCAATTCTGATGTTTTTTCAAAATTATCTTCATTAATAATCCTTTCATCTGACTTCGTTGATAATTAGAGTTTGCTGAATTGTTGTTTAACACTATACGTGTTATATTCACCGTTATCCGATTTTCTTGCTAAAGGATCGGATAGGTGAATTTATTTTGACTGTCGTCTAATTGTTAATTAATTACTACTGCTTCTGTGCATTAATAACTGAGTTTGAATTAGACTGACCCGTGTATTATTTTCTTTTGAATGTAATACTCGGGTCAGACCGAGTATTTACAGGTTGTTGATATCTCACTTTGGGTTGCTGCTTGAGCTATGAAGTCACTTCATATCTTTTGGAGTAGTCGTCGTCATTTATAGTAGTCGGTTTATTTGTATAGGAAGATATGTATTCATGTATATTATATACGATAATGTACTTGTATATGTAACTTCCAGAGTCGACAGTTGTAGTTGTATCATATGTACCGTATCACATGTAGTGTAACTAACATCAGTTATTATATATATGAGACTTTTGTTTTATCTGTGTTCCGCATTTATATTATCTGTGTTATTATTATATATATTGTCCTAAACTATTATGAACCATCGTAGTTCGTTTTATACTGGAATTGGGTATGTCGATGGGAGTAAATAAATCAAAGATGAAAAATAAAAATATATACCACTACTATCGAGATAACCATTACTAGTGTAAGGCCTAACTACGGATGGCCGCTCCTATCCAGCCTTATTCTTCGTGATAACAGACAGTATTTCCTTTAATACTCTTTGTTATTGTGAGCATAGAGGTGGGGCGTCACAGTTGGTATCAAAGCTTGGGGTTTATGGACATAATATAAAACATAACTTAGATGGAACATGTGTTACAACTATTTGTCGATTGGTTTATTTGTGCTATGAGTCAAAACTAAAGTTTTGAAATTTTGATGAAATTTTTAAATAACTTGATTTAAAAATAAAAAGTGGATTTAAGTTTTGATGATTGATTGATTTGTGTTTTGATTATCAGAGTGCGCAGCGGAAACAGTGAGACTGTCTTCGCTGAGTAAAGCTGATAATTATTTTGATTTAAAAATCAAAATATGAAAATGAATTTAATTTCATTATGTTGTTTAACCAGTGGTTCTAATTTTTTGAAATTCTTGTTGGTTTTCTTTGATGCTAATCATATCTGATTAGATTTCTGCTGTTTTAAAATATTTTCATCAAAGATATATTTGAGTAATTTCTTTGTTTATTTTGTAGTGTGCGTGCAAAAATGAGTTACACGTTACTACACTAATTTTACGTTGAACCGCAGCTTGGTTATGAAACGTATTTTGTTGCCGTTATTTTTATAACGGGATTTTCACACTAGTGCTACGTTTTGAAGTACGGTGTTTTGTTGACACTTTTATTAAATGAAATTCCACTGGTATTATATTTTAATGAGAATCATTTTGATGAGATTTTGATGTTTAAAAATTATTGTCGCATTGACTTCAGTAATCGTCAAGTTTTAAAGTGGATTTCAAGCGGTTATTCCGCAATTCTGATTTTGAGATCCGTTTCTACGGTGTTTTGAGAAGTATAATTTCCATATCAAAATTGTTTTGATGTTGCTGTTTTGAGCACGGATTTTCAAATGGTTTCAAAAATAAAAATTGTTTTCAAAATTTTTCAGTTTACGTTTTCAAAAGAATGAGAAAGAGATTTAAACGTTTCAGCAAAATCGAGGACTATGACCCCTTTCTTTTACTGATTCGCTTAATTCTGGACTTGTTCGTTTGAGAATGTAAATTATTACTTTTATGAAATAAATGAAATTGTTTTCAGAAGTTTTGCATTTTGCGCTTTCAAAAGAATGAGAAAGCGATTTAAACGTCTCAGCAAAATCGAGGACTATGACCCCTTTCTTTTACTGATTCGATTAATTCCGGACTTGTCCGTTTGAGAATGTGAAATGTTACTTTGAATACACAATTTTGCACTTTCAAGGTAACGATGAAGGGATTTAAACGATTTAGCAATAGTACGGAGTATGGAACCACACTTTTACTATTTCGGTTAATTTCGGACTCGTTAATTGAAACATTTGTTGTTTGATGATTTTGATGATTTTACACGTTCAAGGAAACGATGAAGAGAATCAAACGATTTAGTAAAACACGTGGTATGGGACATGTGCGTTTGCTATTTCGGTTAATTTCGGACTCGTTAATTGAATATTTGATGATTTTCGTGTGCTTTCGAGCCACTATGATGGACCTTCGGGTCATATGATGGACCTTCGGGTCAAATACCAGTATCAGACCTTCGGGTCATATGTTGGACCTTCGGGTCATACGATGGGCGCCAAAATTATGATGGGTACTTGGTAGGCTTCAGCCATATGAGATGCACGTGCGGCGTAGCTAAAACTCGCCGTATGATGGGATCGATCCAACCTTTTATGTTGATTTTCTAGTTATCTTAATTGATTCTAGATATATGTTGAATCTAATTATCTGCAGGTAATTAGATATTTTATGTTATGAGTTCTGATTATCGCTTGTGATAATTAGATATTTGATGTTATGAGTTCTGATTATCGCTTGTGATAATTAGATATTTGATGTTATGAGTTCTGATTATCGCTTGTGATAATTAGATATTTGACGTTATGAGTTCTGATTATCGAATATTTGTGATTTGAGATTTGATTATCGTTGTGATAATCGAATATTTGTTGATTTGAGATTTGATTATCGTTTTTGCTAATCGAATATTTGTTGGTTTGAGATTTGATTATCGTTTTTGATAATTGAATATTTGTTGATTTGAGATTTGATTATCATTTTTGATAATCGAATATTTGTTGTTTTTCGATTACCGATTTGGTAACTAGATAATTGCGGTTTTGCGATTTGCGATTTGGGTTTTATAATTATCTTTGTTAATAATTAGATTTTACTGTCTTCTAATTATCGTATCGATAAGTAGATATGGTTGTTTTGTGATTTCTGTATTCTGCTTGTCTATTTGATAATTAGATTTTGTGAGAATTTGTGAATTTCTTTTATGAAATTAAAAGATTTCTTTGGCGTTAGCATTCTCGACTTTTTATTTTTCTAGCTTAACCAGTTTATGTTAGAGAAATAAGTGTTACTAACGCCTTTAATTATGAAAATTGCAGGGACGCAATTTTTATAAGGAGGGGAGTCTGTAACAACCCGGGATCTCGCATTAATTAATTTTCGTCATTAAACGATTAAGGTGCTGGCAAATTGTTGTTTGGAGCTTTTATTTTGGATTGAAATTCTTTTAATAATTTGTGAAATGTTGAATGGGCTTTAAAAATTTAATCTCGGCCCAATATTCCTTTAATATTCTCGATGTCGTTCCCTTTTTAATTCAATTCGACCCGTCCCCATTTCATTTTTCTCATTCGTTTTTAAACCCTAAATTAAATGAACGAAGGAAGTAAAAATGGCGGCTTCTTCGTTGTTCCTCCTCCTCCATTTAATTTCGTAGCGCAAGCTAAATCAGACGAGAGGAGAGAGTGGCCACTTGCTAGAGTTTCGATTTCGTCCTCGCTTGGTTTGGGTTCGTCTTTGGCCTCGTACGATTCTTGAGTGCAACGGCTGCTTCGATGTCAAAGTTGAGTGAACTTTTTCACTCACATCTTCTTCAACTCGCACTTCGACAGTTGTATTTTGTTCGATTATGTTTTGAAGTTGATGATTACTTTGGCCACTTGATTTCGTTTTGATGCTGGTGATTGATCTCTGACCTCGGGTGCTTATTTTGTTTTGTGGCCTTCAATTTCGACTGTTTGAGTTTGATGATGTTGTTTTGCTTTTGACTTCGGCCATTTCTGATTTCATGAATTTCTAATGGCTTCGGCCTCGATTTGAAACTACTTCATATTGAACTGTTGTTGCATTGTACACCGTTTGTTTACTTTAATTCTGCGGTGTCTTTGATGTTGACATTGTGCTCGAGTTATTTGGTTCATGTGTTATTTCATTACTTTTATGTTTTTTACTGGGAGTTTGTTGTAGTCTGGTTTGCATCGTGTTCATAAACACGGCTCACCTCCCAGGTCTGTTGCACTGTAACTGTTGAGACAGTGGCATTTATATTTGATTCTTTATTTGGTCTTCAGGTCTATATGCATTAGTGCTTTGACCCTGACTCGTTCATTGTCACTTGCTTATGATCTGTTCACTTGTTCGAACTTGCTACTGTCTTGCATTCATTTTTTCTTCATTATTGAGGCCGGTATAGTTGTCATATATGCAGCTTACTTTGATTCTACCAGTTCAATGTTGAACTCATTTACATGATGTGCTTGAGTCCTTGCTTCAGTGGTTGGTCCTGTTATTAATTTGATATTGTGTAGCCTGGTCTGAAGCACACTTTGGTTTAGGTTGCACATTGTATCTGACCATGTTTGTGGTCGTGTGGTGTACCCAGTCGGCTTCTATCTGGTCTGAGCTGATGCTTGACTACTCGTACATTTATATTGAGCCACTGTCTCACTGTTTTATGTACTTTGTTCATATTACGTTGCTCTTTGATTAGAACTGCCACTTGATGTTGTTGTTTGGGTTTCATCTCTGGTGCATGTATGCATTCTTGTCATACTTGTCGTCCTTTGTAGTTGCACCTGTTTATATTTGCAGTCCTACAGGAACCATGTTGTTTAGTCTTCATCTCTGGTGCATGTATGCATCCCTGTCATACTTGTTAATGCCTTGAGTATGCTGTTTGGTTTTGGCCATATCCTTGTTTGCTTACACCTTCATTCGGCTGTGACCTCATGTGTATCACTGCCTTGTGCAGTTCCATGTTACACCTCTGTTTCATTTTATCCATGTGCAACTAGTAGCGTACATCCATTGTGTACATTTGGGTTCGCATTCATGTTGTCCAGGCTTGTTCCATTGCATTGCTGTTAGCTCTGGGCTTCACTGACCACTCTTGTTGTACCACTGTTGTCTCCTTCTCTTGACATTTTGGAACTTGAATTGTTGCATTGAGTTGAGTCATGACAGTAGTGACTTGACCTTTTCATTTTGTTTGTTTATCGAATTCACTTGAGTTGAATCCAACTTGTAGCTTGGGTTTGACCTTGTGTTATTTTGTGAATTTTCATTGTGTACATATCACTGTAGTGGCAAGGCAGTGCACGCAAGCGTGAACTGCAGCCACACGGTATTCATTGGGTACATCATCGCTGTAGTGGCAGGGCAGTGCACGCAAGCGTGAACTGCAGCCACACGGTATTGCTTTTATTGATATTTCAATTACATTTGATCCATTGATCTTTTGCGTATTTCACATGCCGTATTGGCGAGGCAGTACACGTTAGCGTGTACTGCAGCCAATTAGAATTGATGTTTTAAGTGATATTTCAATTGTTCAAATTGATTTAGTTTCATTTGATCGTTTCGTTGTTATCTAATTACCAATTTGATAATTAGATTATGAGTTTCTAGTTATTTATTAATAATTAGATTTTGATGTTAATTGCCGATTAGGCAATTCTGATGTTATTTCTAAATTATCTTCATTAAAAATCCTTTCATCTGACTTCGTTGATAATTTGAGTTTGCTGAATTGTTGTTTAACACTATACGTGTTATATTCACAGTTATCCGATTTTCTTGCTAAAGGATCGGATAGGTGAATTTATTTTGACTGTCGTCTAATTATTAATTAATTATTACTGCTTCTGTGCATTAATAACTGAGTTTGAATTAGACTGACCCGTGTATTATTTTCTTTTGAATGTAATACTCGGGTCAGACCGAGTATTTACATGTTGTTGATATCTCACTTTGGGTTGCTGCTTGAGCTATGAAGTCACTTCATATCTTTTGGAGTAGTCGTCGTCATTTATAATAGTCGGTTTATTTGTGTAGGAAGATATGTATTCATGTATATTATATACGATAATGTACTTGTATATGTAACTTCCAGAGTCGACAGTTGTAGTTGTATCATATGTACCGTATCACATGTATTGTAACTGACATCAGTTATTATATATATGAGACTTTTGTTTTATCTGTGTTCCGCATTTATATTATCTGTGTTATTATTATATATATTGTCCTAAACTATTATGAACCATCGTAGTTCGTTTCATACTGGAATTGGGTATGTCGATGGGAGTAAATAAATCAAAGATGAAAAATAAAAATATATACCACTCCTATCGAGATAACAAATACTAGTGTAAGGCCTAACTATGGATGGCCGCTCCTATCCAGCCTTATTCTTCGTGATAACAGACAGTATTTCCTTTAATACTCTTTGTTATTGTGAGCATAGAGGTGGGACGTCACATTTTGTTTATGCATTATTTGATATTGGTGCCTCTCATAGTTTTATCTCTTTAGGATCAGTAGATAAATTTCATCTTATTTCAATATTGTAGAAAACCCTATGTGTGTGTCTAACCACATAGGCGGGGTAACCTATTTAAATGTGATTTGTACGAATGTGCCAATCTCCTACCTTTCTCATCACTTTTCTTACGACTTGTATGTCATAGACTTTAAAGGATTTGATATTATCATGGGTATTGATTGGTACCAAAGTATGGAGCAATCTTAGATTATGCAAAAAGGACTGTATCATTAGAAACTAAGTTGGGAAGAATTACTAAGGTACCATGCAAGTTTCCTGGTATTAATATGCATAGTTTCTTGAATGCCCTGGAATCATCCCAGGATGAGTTAAGTTATGTAGAATCTGTTAAGAATTTTTCGGATGTTTTTAAGGTAGTTAATAGCTTACCCCAACACCGAGAGATAAATTTCTGCATTGATTTAGTACCTAGTGCAAAACCTATGGTTCAATTCAAGAGGAGGATGAATCCAAAAGAGTGGGATGAATTAAAGAAGCAAAACAATAACCTGTTAAGGAAAGGATTGATTAGACCCAGTCGTCCGAGTTGGGGATCTGCTGTGGTGCTTGCGGCTAAGTCTGATAGATCTTAAAGGTTATGCATGGATTATAGGGACTTGGATAAGCCGACCATTAGAAACAAGTATCCCTTACCTCACATCGATGATCTTTTTGGCCAACTTCATGGAGCTACTGTATTTTCCCTAATGGATCTAGCTACTAGATTTCATCAATTGAGGGTTGTTGAAGATAGTATACATTTAATTGCGTTTAGAGGCCCTAACTTTTTTTTTTGAGTGGTTGGTTATGCCTTTCGGGCTAACCAATGCACCTGCATATTTTGTAGACCTCATGAATCGTGTTTTCTAAGATGTTCTTAATAAGTTTGTGTTAGGTTTCATCGATAACATCGTTATCTACTTCAAATCTAAGAGGAGCATAAGCATCATTCGGAAGTGGTGTTGGAAACCTTGAGGAGACATGTCCTGAAGGCGAAATTTTTAAGTGCCATTTTTTAAAATTAGAGGTAAGATTCTTAGGACATACTGTGACAGGAAATGGAATTTCAGTGCATCAAATGAAGGTGGAAGCTGTTTAGGTATAGAAGCAACTGTGGACTCCTACCGAGGTTCGTAATTTCTTAGGTTTGGCTGGACACTATAGGAGGTTTATTCAAGATTATTCCAAGATTTCCTTCCATTTGATAAAGCTGACTAAGAAGGGGAAGAATTTTATATGTACTCCAAAGTGTGAAGAAGCATTTCTAGAATTAAAGAAGAGATTAACTAGTGCACTAGTTTTGGTTGTTCCGGATGGAAATAGTGAATTCAGGATTTACACAGATGCTTGTGGAGTGGGACTAGGTACTATTTTAATGCAACATGTTAGGGTGATTACATATGCAAGCAAACAATTGAAGCAACAAGGACCACTGCTTCCTTAGCTGACATTTTTATGAAAGAGATAGTCAGGTTGCATGGAGTTCCTATGGGTATAGCAAGTGATTGAAACCCCATATTTACTAGTCAATTTTGGAAACCATTGCAAACAACTCTAGGAACAAAGTTGAGCCTAAACACAGCATAACACCCCTAAACAGACGAACAGACGGAGTTAGTGAATCAGATTCTAGAGGATTTCTTGAGGTAGTGTATTATGGATTTTGGTAGATCATGGGAGGATCATCTGTATTTAGTTGAGCTCTCCTATAACAATAATTTTCAACCGAGCATCGGTATGACACCTAATGAAGCCCTCTATGGAAGACCGTGCAAGTCACTAATGTGTGGGTTTGCGAGGAGAGATGGACTAGTAATTGGGTCGAACATGATCCAAAATGCTACCATAAAAGCTACAGTGATTAAGAAAAGAATGAAGGAAGCCCAAGATTGCCAAAAGGGTTATACAGATAAAAGGCGAAGGGATTTGTAATTTGTGGTGAGAGACTTGATGTTCATAAAGATTTCGCTAATGAGAGGAGCTACTAGATTTGGAAAAGCTGGAAAGTTAACTCTAATGTATGTTGGACCTTTCTGTATTCTTAAGAGAATCAGATCGTTTGCTTATAAGGCCGAGTTGCCAAAGAGAATGGTAGCAGTTCATAATGTATTCCACGTGTCTCTTGAGGAAATATGCTCTGACCCATCCTTGATTGTAGAGCCATCGATTCAAGAGGAATTTGAGATAAATTCGAACCTGACAATGGTTAGACATCTAGTTTATGTTGTGGATCAGGATGAAATAAGGTTGCATAACAAGGTGGTGTGACTAGTCAAGATTCAATGGAGTGAGGATCCAAGAGATTGCACTTGGAAAACTGTGGATCGCACGAAAAAAAAATCCTATTCTGAGTTGATGTTAGTATAATTAGTTGTTTGTCTGTTGTATGTATAGAGTATGTTTGTTTGCTATGGATGCTTAGTGTATGTCTTTGTATCTGTTTTATGATATGGATATATAGCTTTTCGTGTAGTTTGAAGTATCTCCTTGTTGCTGATTTCGAGACGAAATTCTTTTAAGGTGGGACAGTGTAACGACCCAGAATCTAAATGCTATTTGAATGAATATTTAATTATATTTTTAAATAATAAATAAATAAATTTTTATTAACAAATAAAACAATTTTAAATAATAAATAATGATGATAAAATCGTTTCAAAATTTGTTTACCAATATATATAGTTTATAGAGAAAAAGAAAATGTGATCGAAATTTTTTTTTCGAAAATATGGATATTTCATTGGTTAAAAGTTATTTAAAAGGTCATAACACTATTGTAAACACACATGCACACATTACAAACTATCTTAACATGGTGTGTACGTATATATGTGCACATATTTTCTCACTGAAGTATATAAACATATAAGACAAAAGAAGATTTTATTTATTAAAAGTGTATGTATGTGTGTGTATATATATTAACATATAAAAATATCTTTTTCAACACATCGTACAAGAGGATATGGCATGAATAGTTGCACGACAGGGGGTACATGTGATGGACAGAAAGGTGGGAGGAGGAATGGAGATGCATGCATACATATATATTTATTATAAGCACCGATATATTTTTAAATAAATTTCCTAAGCCTATATATAACCCTTAACTTTCATATTTCTCATTTTACAATCTCCATGTCCACTTTAAATTCCTAAGAGCTTGAGATATATACATCCATGGCTTCTCTACATGAATTTTAAAGTAAGAAAAAAATCACTTCTTTCCACTTAAATCACTTCCACTTCTTGCTAAAACACTTCTACAAGCTTTATAACACCTCACTTCCAAAATACAAACAACCATCACTCACTAGCCTACATTGCCGAGCCCTACTATCCCCTAATCAAGCCCAAACTCCACATTGCCGAGCCCATTTGGGTGTTCAAACGACCACAATTTTAAAAATTTTGCAAGATTCTAGTTGTTATAAATTTTTAGCAAAGGTTCGCTTTGAATTAGTAAACCTTCAGTGAGTAAAATTCTTGTTTTTGGAAAAGAAAACAAGTTGATTTTTATGAACTATATGTTATGAAAATATAGTGCTTGTTGTGTTGAAATATCATATTGTTTTGATGACATATGATTACAAATTTGTGGTTGAGCTTGGATTTGTGATTTGGATGTTAAATGATATGTTTCGATATGGATATGTGAATGGTTGGTTATGTTATAATGTAGTATATTTATGAAATGAAAACCAAGTAAATGCGGTGTAAATGTTGTGAAGTTAGCACCTTGAAAAGTCGCAAAGGACTTGAGATTCGATTTGAAAACAAAAGCTTATTATTCTAGTTTTAGATTTAGTATATGTATTCCAAGTTTTCACCTTTGTTTAAGTTTTCAAAACTCTTCCATTTGGGTTTCTAATAGCTAGAGTTAAAGTGAGGTTTTCACCTAAAAATCAATCCTAGCGAACTGCCCTCATAGCGATAGTCGCTATGGATGCAGTTCGAAAAATTTAACGATTCCAAGTTTTAAAATGTTTGCTTTTGATTTGTTTTTAGAAAATCATTTCAAACCAATTAAGAAAGTAAAAAGTTAAGTTTATTATTTAATAATTTATTTAATTTATTAATTAGGGTAATTATTATTTAATTAATTAATAAGTAATTAGAGTTTAGAAATTATTGACTAAGTTAAATATTTTTAATTAAGGAAGTTTTAAATAATGATTAATTAAGATAAGAGAAAATTAATTTTTATTTAATCAATTTTATTTACTACAAATAATTATTTAATTAGGGTTAATTATTTAATTAATTATTATTCGGTTAAAGGTTAATTGTCCACTTAATTAAGGTTTAATTCTTACACGAATGTTATTTGATTAAAGCCAATTAAAATTTTATTTTTAATATTTTTTTGTTTAATTAAGGTTTAACTTTGACTTAAGCAAGCTTAATCAAGGTTTAATCATTAGTTAGATACATTAAGACCTAATTAAGATAAGTTAGGGTTATTTATGATTTAGTTTTGGTTAATCAAGATTAATTAAAGTTTAGTTAAATTTTCGACTTATGAATTAATTAAGGTTTATTTATTTTAATGTTTTATTTCGAAACTCCATCAGTTATTGATCATTAACCAATCTTTTTGTTTAAATTAATCATTTTAAACCAAAGGATCTCTTGTCCATGCTATCAAGTAGCCAAATGAATTAAAGTAATTGTAATAAAACGTTGACACATTTTATTGAAAGTAAGTCGACTTGTACCTATCACAAATACCGCACTTTAGGAACGTGGTGAACACAAGGGAGTTAATTTCAATATGCGGGTCATGATCATTTAAGCATATGGTGTATGTTCATATGTAAATCTTTACACCCTGATATTGGAGTAGTCTACTATAAATAACTTGACCCTTTAAAATTATCGAACGTTGCTTTGGAGAGACCGAGATCGGATGGTTGTTGTTAACCGAAAACCACTTCGAACCAACGTAAGCATTCGAATTAGAGATAGTGAAGATAAGGTCCAAGATGAAAACTTTGAAGTGCAAGGGCTATTTGTTACTAACCTCGAGGGTGATTCCAAAATGGGTGTAGTGGAAGTAATGCCTTAAGTTCGTTCATCTTTTAAACGACCTATATGAATGAGAGCTGACATTGTGCCAAATCTGAAAGGCGATGTTAGCATTCCAAGTGGCAGTACTATAGTAAAGGTAAACGTAGCCTCAGGCCCCATCAACCGGATATGACTAAAACAGGGGAGATGCAGCAAGGCTAGGTAGGTCGCTCCCATTAGGGATATGATCACTCATCTAGATATTTACTCATGTATGCTTTATATGGTTGCTGATCACAATGGAGGGGTGATTATATTCGGTACTATCCAACAAAAGGTAGGCCAGTCTTGTGTTGGAAGGGGTCAATAGGTATGACCTCGGTACACAAATCTAGAGGTGTACTATGACGAACGGTACCCCAGTAGCCCAGTCATTATATGGAATCCATTTTCCAATAAGTGTCTTCGGTCTTAGGGTATACCTATTATGCTAGAATTTAATCAATGTAACAATTTCGGCTATGTTAATTATTTACTTGAAAATCCTAGGCATTACGATAATATCACTAGATTTCTATATAAAGTGTTTTGGTCATCGTAAGGTAAATACGCTTCTGTATTTTTGTGTGATGTGGTCTTACGAGTTACCTTTGATTTTCAAAGTATTTTATAAAAATAAAAAAATAAGTTGCTTGAGTTTACTCACACCAGACCCTAGTCTGAACTGTAGTTTTATTTTCTTTTCCTAAAACTCTTAAGCACTCAAATTTTTTTGAGTGGCAAAGTAATCCAGATTTCTTACGATAGCATTTTGAAGGAGTTAGAGCAGGTGGCTTCACTGTTAGCTAATTATATTCTATTCCGCTGTGTATGTATGTATGATCTATGTATTCTGTGTGGGCAGGTAGCTATAACTATCCATTTGAAGGTTGTAATGAAATGGCTCTGATGTATTATTATTATTATGGATACGACTGTAATATCCTTTGTTATCTATTATTATACGTTGTTCTGATTCGTGGTGAGATTATGTAGTTTTCTTCCTATCTTTCTTTCTTTTTCTACCCTTATTTGCTCATCTTTTGGTGAAAGAAAGGCAATCATTACATTATCCATTGAAACCATCCCTCACTTTGATATGGTATGGTCATGAAAGCGTAAGTTAATTTACCAGCTAGTAGTTAGCAACGATTTGGAGCCAATATCATATTGCTTTATTCTCTTATTGATCAACTCATGCCACCATTTGGTAAGATGATAATATTAACAATGAAGTAAAGTTGAAATTTAAACATAGTAATAACGCAAGGTGCATACAAAAATTGGTGTTGGTCTTTAACTTGCTTCTATCTACTGGTCATTGATAAGGTTAGATTAAAGCCACGTACATGATTACATTTCGCTTACTACAAACTTTACTATCCAGAATTATGCTTCCACTAGTATTTCTATGGCCAAACTTACATCTCATGCTTGGTTAGTGTTGTCGCTGCAAATTTCTCTTTACCATGTCCTTAGGTATTAACGGATTCTCTTATGTTCTTATGTTTTTCTTATTCTAGTTGTACTATCTTTTTCATTTTATCTATAGGCTTATATACTTCACTAAGAGATTGACATTGTCTTGTGAAATTGTTTATGTCATACCACAGTAAAGGTGACTAATATTTGATAGTGACGTACAAAAGTTTTTCTCCTCAAGCATCATCTGCTTTAAAAGCAATTCAAGGTAAGATTTAGGGTTATACTATAGATCAATATGAGCAGTTTTTGTTTAAATTGTTAATGTTCTTAACTGCATGTCGTCATATTTGTCTATACAGATGATGGAAATATTCATCAAACATCAGTTGGATACAGGAGATATTTATGTGAATGTTAGCCATCAAGCCTCAAAATTCAAATAGATACAGAAGATCAATTCAACCTATCAAACCCTATAAAGAGAATTTTTGCTACACTCTTTCCCAAATGGAATCAAGGGTATGCATTCCAACATCACTGTGTGAATTCATTCAGCCAAAACAATTTTTATATCAATGAATTGATTCTTGGACCTAACATTAAATTTATGTTGTGGGAAAATATTTTGACCTAAATGTAAGTTACGCTTCATATTTAACTTTTTTTCTTTTTTTAATGCATCCGCATATTTATTGCTGCTATTATATTAGTTTTGAATATATTATACACTGCAAGATAGAAACTACAAAGGGAAAACGAACACAGAGAGTTGTGGCCATGCTTGAGGAAATATTGTGGCTATGCTATACAGTGTAGTATAAGTTTGATTTCTTTTTTTTTTTTCATTTTTTTCATTTTTTTTTTTTTTTTTTTTGAATATATTAGCCAATGTCATTGATCCTGTCTCTATATTGGTCTTGAATTCACTAATTCCTCTCTTAACTTAGGTTCCTTTTTTGCTTTTGATTTTTATTTTTTTTATCCAAGAATATTCATTACATTTAGTGTATTAGCGTTTCAAAATTTATGTGATATTTTTTTACACTCGAATTAGGGCTGTAAATGGGTCGGACCGGACGAAGGTGTGTCCTAGTCCTGTCCTATAAAAAATTCGAACGGACATGGAGCAGACAAACTTTACTTCGAACATTGTTTGTACGAATCGGACAACAAACGGACAACATTTGACAATAAAAAAACATCAAACATTTTTGGATGTTTTTTGTACATTTTTTTATCCTAATTCGTGTCTTAAATGAGAATCGTACGGACACGGACCGGACGTCTTACAGGCTCGGACCGACTCGAACAACAAGCTGTCTGGTCCTATATACAGCCCTAACTGAAATTGATTGATCACTAGCTCGCACATCAACCAAGTTGATCTACACTTAAACTCTCCACAAGAAATATCATGCAGCTATCCTATTTCCCACTCAGTTGGAATATAGTAATTAGCTATTTTAGATTACCAAAATAACAAAATACAATGAGAAACACTGGTAATCAATTCGTTTACACAAGCAAATTTGATGTGTTAAATCTTTGTAAGATTGTATAGGCAATGTATACCACTTACAATGTGTAGGGTCGATTTGCATGCTTTCAGCTGATCTCGATGTAAAAATACGTTTATTGCAATTTAATCTCCAGTGTTGCCCATATCTAATGATTTGCCAAATTAGCAACCTTTGCTTTTATTTTTGACCCGAGGCCTCACTCTCAGTCGTGCCAACCATAAGCCTGACTTGTACCCCTGCTTGTGCATTATTCTGAAAGCTTTAGAGGCCTTTCATCCTATCACAATTGCTTCTTTTATTTGCTCCTTATACTTTCTTCCCCCCACTATAAGCCTACTTTTTAATAAGCTCTTGCTAACGCCAGTTTTATGTTTAAAAATGATTTTGTGCAAAAAGATTTTTATGGTTGAGAAAATAATAACGCTTATCACTTTAATTTTTTGTCCATTTATTTTTCTACATTTTGTTATAATAATATGAAAGAAATTGTTTTATCTAGTATTTTTTATTCTTTTACGCTTTTGTATGATAATACATTCTGATATGGCTTTTTATACTTCTTTCCTTAGTTTGTAGTGAATCTTCATACTTAGTTTTGAGAACTCATAATTATATGGCAATATATCATTTGTAAAGCAAATGTAATTTACATTTCTAAATCTAGTAGTTTGAACGACGATGACATTTACAAGAAATGTGATATAATATGCATTCACCCATATCACATACTCTTTAAATCGGAGCTTAGGTTTATATATTAACTACAGTATGTTTACTAATCTAAAAGCTTCCTACTCGTATATTATTTTCCTCTACTATGAAAATTGTGCTCCTGGCCAAATATTCATGATGTGCTCCTAGCAAGTTCTGTGCTTTGACTAAATGAATTTATTTTTTCATCTGTTTAGGTTATGCTATGTTTGGGCTTGGCTTCACTAGATTTTCTAGCAACAAGATGGAAGTTAGAAACTCATCAAAACAATTGGGTATTACAATGCAAGTGAGTATAAATCACTATACTGCTATTGTCATTATATTTTTCTTTTCATTTGTATGTATGGAGCTACTATAATTTTCTAGGTCGTTCATTTTGGGTATTTCAGGAAGTATTTATTCAATATTAATCTGGATTATTGTATTTGAGACTAAAGATTGCTACATTAAGATTTAAGTTATATTGATTGGATCACTATGTTGTATTTTAAGTTTAGGAAGTAAATTATGAGTATTAGTTAATACAAATCATTAAATTTGAATTTTTTATGTTGATTGAATCATTATACAGTTAAAGGGGAAGTGAAACAGATTTCTTATTGTGCTTAGTGAACTATTTTTTTTGTATTTTAAGTTGAACTTTTTGATTTTTATTTTTAATATATTACTTTTCAACTTCAGCATAGATTATATAATATTAGATGCTTGGTCTTGTTTATGATTCTAACTTAATTTGTTTCGCTCCCAAGCCGTCATTAGTCAAAAAAGGTCTTCATTAAGCAACAAGAAGGTACTACCTGAGAATATGGTTATCGAATAAAGACCTATGGATTTGATAGCATGCCTAAAAAATGTAAATTTGATGTATTTTTTGTTTTACGTGTAACACGATTCTTTGTAAATAATACTATGACTAAAATAGTCATGTGAAATAAATATTTTTTTACCTTTGTGTATATATTCTTAATTATAATTCCAATTATGATACATCGTTGATATTCTTAGATGTTTGTTTGGTATTGCAAATATTGAATCTATAGCTGATTATAGTTTTATATCAACAATGTTTAAAATAGTTAGAAAAGTATAGCTAAAATATTCAAATATCATTGTTGAAAATTGTACTACAATGTTTTTTTTTCCTATAAAATGAAGAAACGAGAAGCCACTAGAGAAAGAGACAGAAGATATATTATTCATTCCTAAAAATAGATGTCTATTTGCATTACATGACCTTCTTTATATAAAGGCTTTGGAACTATAACTTGAAAAAAATTTCCGTTTCGAAACGTATATGATGATTGCTTCCTCTCATTATTATCTTGCTTGCATTTATCGATTCAGTCGATATAGATATTGTTTATTGCCTCATTAAAAACCTCTATTAGAAAAAACCCAATGGAAAAAACCTTGAAAGAAGAAAAGAGTGCAACTTGTGAAATCATAGATATCATACTAAAAATGATATTCCTTCTAAGAGTTTGATACTTCGGGATCAAACAATGCCTCATTAAACCTTACTAAGAAAAACCCAATGGGAAAAATCTTAGTGAAGGAAAGAGAGTACAATGACATATTTTATTTTCTTATTTCTTTAAATGAAGCTTGATACTTCTGGATCAAACTAATGCCTCATTAAAACCTTACTAAGTGAAATCCTATGGGAAAAATCTTAGTGAAGGAAAAATAGTACAATATAGTATGTCATATTTCAATAATTTACTACATCAGATACACTACAAGGGGAGGGGGGATTTCCGACGGCTGAAAACCGTCGGCGGCCGTCGGAAGCCGTCGGCGGCCGTCGGAAAAAGCCGTCGGAAATGAAGGCGTCGGGAAGCAGTATTTCCGACGGCTACCGACGGGTGATGCCGTATACATTATCGACGGTTTCCGGCGGTTTCCGGCGGTTTCCGACGGCTTCCGACGGCCGTCGGAAACCGTCGGAAACCGTCGGAAATCAGGCCAATAAGCCGTCGGAACCCGTCGGAAACCGCCGGAAAATTTCGACCAGTAAGCCGTCGGAAGCCGTCGGAAGCCGTCGGAAACCTGTTGTTTTTTTTTAAAATCTGCTGCAAATAGAGCCTTCCAACCACATTTCTCTTCCAAACACTACAATATCAATACTGCACAATCAAATAAACAATAATCCAACCAAACATGCAAACCAATACTCCAAAATATTCAATAGACACAGAAATAAACTAAATTAGAATAAAAATAAAATACAAAATATACATAACATTCCAACATTAACAATAATACTAACAATAACTGTTCTAATCATGCATATCCTGATACAGCTACAGAACCAAGTGTATTATACATAATTATACATATCAACAATTAATTGTTCCTTCTACCAAATCATTGTAAACTAAAACTAAACATACCTGCACGAACGAATTAGAAAGCAATGAATCAATCTGCCCCAGATCCAGAGCCAGCCGATGAAGGGAAGCGGCCACCAAACTGCTGCATGTACTCAAATAACTGTGCCGTCTGCATGGCCTGTTGGCGGTTCTGCTCCTCCAACTGCTGAACTCTAGTCTGTAATTCTTCTATACTTGCTAGCTCGCTCTGAGGTCTACTCCGCCGTCTCCTACTCTGACTACTGGACTGCAATAATTGAAAAATAAATAAAATCAAAGTTTATTGTTTTGAAAAGGTAAGAATATCATATTTTAAGTATTTTAAGAAAAATTAAATTATTTACCGCTAAATTGCCAAATCCGTATCGTCGACCATGCTCTGGTGGACTCATAACGGACTCAAAAATAATGTCCTCTTCATCGGTCGTCAGCTGCTCTCGACCCGTATCAGAAAGGAGTTTCTGTCGCTGCTCCATAAACATCTCCTGCATTGACAAATTAATAATATCATATCTTATTTCATAATAATTTGACTTCGCCTCGTCCGTTAAATTTAATAATATCACGTTAAATTAATAATTGAAAAAAAATTAGTATACTTGCCTTCGCCTCGTCCGTCTCCCAGTAGCTCAACCAAGCTTGCCACACGCTCTCCCCCATCCACCGTGGTCTCTTCCCGGATTTCTTAACCTCAGATATCGTGTCTCTGTAGTTCTTTCGCATCTTCCTCATCCAGTATGCTCGTGCCAGCTGCATATCATCTGTCTGGATGTCTATCTCAGCCTGTGTTAAAAAAAGATTACACTTTAAACGATAAACGGTAGAAAAACGACAAAAACGAATTAAAAATGGAAAACATAAAAATTACACATACTAGGACATCCTGCCATATGCACTCTATGATGTGCGGAGGGATGGTATCCCACTTTGGCCAGCACGCACTCATCCTACTACGATATGCTGCTCTGGAGACGTCCAACACTACCTTAGTGGGTAGTAGCTCGAACCCCCTGTTTTTAAGTACGATACAGATAAGTACATACGTATAGTATAGAAAAAATAAGATGATGAATAAGATTTAATTTTTACCCATCTGCTTTGGGGGCTAACGTAACAACTGGACGGTGTGGCGCTTGCGATGGGCCACTGCCATCGCCTCCTGAAGAACGGGAAGAGCTCCTCCCTCTATGTGACATAATGATAAACCTGTGACGTTTACACATCATTATATAAGAGAATAAAAACATGATAATGAAATATATTTCATATGAACATGACATCAATGGTATAAATTGCTTAATTATAATGACTGAAATGTAAATAGACATGTAAGTTTGTTATACCTGATTCATGATGGGTGTACTCTTCCTACGATAAGCAGAGTTCATTGCATTTTTAATAAAAATTGCTAAATAAATGACAAATTGAAATAACATAAAACAATAGTAAACGGATTTAGTTTCATAGTTACATCAATTTCATAATACATCAAGAATTCAACATAGTTACATCAATTGCAAAAAAACAGATTCAAATTTATATCAGTCATCATCGTCTTCTGATTCAGATTCGGTCTCGTTTTCGACGATATTTTCCTCTGCACTGTCAAACGCTTCTACCAAAACATTTGATTCATCGATCAAAGGACCAAAATCTGTATGATCGTCTGTAATTATTATTTCGTTATTTTGCTCAAGATCTGCCTGATAAGCTTGTTCGTCCGGAATATTCTTCCCATCGAATGTGAATCTGGCCTTTGTTTTAAAAACTGCAGACCAATCTGCTTTATCTCTTTTTAGAGACGGATAAGGAGCGTAATAAACTTGCAATGCTTGTTTGGCTAGTACAAAAGGATCATACTTGTGATAGTGCGATGTATGCTTTATTTCGATAAGATTATAATCCTTATGCACATTAATTCCAGAACCTGGAACATTGCTAAACCAATTGCATCTAAATAGAAACACCTCCTCCGCGGGTCTTGAGAAATATGTCAGTTGCAAAATTTGTGTTAGAACGCCATAAAAATCATTTAAATGGTTTTCTGGATCGTCACTACCTTTAACAAATACACCAGTATTATTTGTTAATTTTTCTGCACCGTATTCTTTAGTCAAACCATGAAATTTTCTTACCATGAGGTAAAGAAAACGCTCGTGTTTCATCCATGCAATATGGACATGCTAGACGACCGGCAGTACTCCATCCCGAAAGCATTGCATAGGCAGGAAAATCACTTATAGTCCACAACAAAGAAGCAAACATACGAAAATTTTTCTTCTTTGACACATCGTATGTTTCTACTCCTTCGTTCCACAGTATTTTTAACTCCTCAATCAACGGTTGTAAATATACATCGATTCCTTGTGTCGGATCGTCGGGGCCAGGAACGACAACAGTAAGAAACATATATTGCGTTTTCATGCACATCCATGGAGGTAAATTATACGGTGGAACGACAACCGTCCGTACATAATCCTAATCTAACATTTCGACTCTCCGCTGCAAAATTTGGATACGTTTTATCGAAATGCTTCCATGCTTCTCCATCGGCCGGATGTGTCAACGTACCCTCTTCCTCCGTTCTCACGCTATGCCACCTCATATTAGACGCAGTTACAGAAGATGCGTATAATCTTTGAAGTCTTGGAGTTATGGGTAAGTAGTGCATACGCTTGTACGGAACTTCCTTACCCTTCTTTTTTCTTGGTTTGTATCTCTCCTGGTTACAAACTTTACAATTTCTAAGGTTTGCGTCTTCTTTCCAAAACAACATGCATCCTTTTAAACATGTATCTATTTTCTGATACGGTAAACCAAAAGCCGACATAAGTTTTTTAACTTCGTAGTGATTTTCACACATTAGATTATCGGGCGGCATATGTCTTTTTGCAGCTTGTACAACAGCCGTAAACCCAGCTTCAGTGATGTTGTATTTTGACTTCATCGCAATGTATTCTGCGATTACTGACAGCTGCGTGCCGCTTTTACAACCATCCCAAATAGGTTTTTTAGCTGCATCTAGTAAATCATAAATTTTCTTAGCTTCAATATTTGGTTCTTCAACATTTACATCATCGTCGTCAACTTCAACCATAGGAAACATTGATCGTGCTGCATCTTCGACCATATTTTCTATACGGGTCGTTGAAACTATTTCGTTAACGACACTTTCAGACTCTACAGAAGTATTTGCTACAACTTCTCCATGCCGATCCCAAACATAATATTCGGGTGTGAAACCGTGTTGGCACAAATGAACTTTCACAATATCTGGTAACAAAAACTTCAAATGTCTACACCTACTACACGGACAACGAATTTCTGGATCGTTTCCGTTATTACTTAAGGCGAATTCAACAAACACGTTTATACCGTTATAAAAATCTTCTTTTATTGAGCCCCTCATTCCTTTTCTTTGGTACATCCATCTCCTTCGATCAACAAAATAATCAATCATTTTTCCTATTTGACAAAATGAGAAGTTCAAAATTTAATATTTATTTTGAAGAATACACATTCGAAAAAGATTATTTTCATGTTCGTATAATATTTTGAATTTAAAGAACAACTTCACAAATTTAAAAATATTTTCAAATAGGGCACATTTCATTTTTTAACGTACGTAACGATTAAAAATATATAATTTTTTTTCATTGGTCAGACATCCTACCTCCCATTACAAACACAGTAAGCATTTACATTTCGTATATTACTTCGTCCCAAACGATTCAATAAAATTTCGGCAGCATTTCCCTTTTGTTCCCTGCATTGTACACAAATGCGTGTACGCAGGAAACAAAAAAGAAAAGTTAGGGCGAAATTTTATGAACCGTTTGAGACGAAGTAGTATACAAAATGTAAATTCTTACTGTGTTCATAACTTGTCCAATACAGGGACAAATCCGACAAACATTGTACCAGATGAATATAAATGGTCGTTTTTCGAAAAAAACGACTATTTATACAACGATCATGTACAACACTCGTCAGACGGGGCCAAAAACTCTCTAAGGGACATTTGTCGGTTAACATGCGCGCATTTTACTCAAAAATACAGTTTTACTCACTGTTCACATTTACAAAAATATATAAAAATTTAACACAGTTATTCGACGTATTACGCATCAAAAAGGCTGGTTTAACATTTTTGTCTTTTTTTTAATACGCACAATTATAATTTAGAGTAATGCATTTTTTTGTTTCATAAGTAAATACGTGCACAATATAATACTCCTAGTTCATTCAATCATTTTATCGTATGCCAAATAACGTATACAATCGTCGAATCAGGACATATACAACAATTTACATATACATGAACAACCACAAAGTATACGTATTTTTCACAATTTCACGATAAAAGATGAAATATGTATGTCATGTGATGCTATAAACCATTGTTACGCTAATGCAAACAATTTCAATCGCTAATTCGCCCTAATTTATCAATTTATGCAAATCTAAAATTAGGATAAAAACTGAAATTTTCAGAAAAATAAGAGATTATACCTGAGATTGAGAGAAAGAGGTGTTGAATCAGCAGTGTGGAAGGAGAAAAAATCACGAAATTGGCGAATGGAGGTGGAAAATGTGAATTTGGGGGTTTTTGGTGAGATTGGGGGAAGCTGGAAAATGAGGAAGAAAGGCTCGGCCGGCTGCAGGTATTCGCGAATTTCCGACGGCTTCCGACGGCCGCCGACGGCCCGTCGGAAGCCGTCGGAAATTCGCCGTCGGAAGCCGTCGCCCCCAGCCGTCGCTATTTCGCTTTTTTCTAGTAGTGATAGAGTTTGATACTTCTGAATCAATTTAATACTTCATTAAAATCCTTATAAAGGAAAACCCGACGGGAAAAACCTTAGTCAAGAATAAAATATAATTTAACTTAAATAACATATTTGAGATGTTATTTCTTGAAAATACGTTTGATTCTCCTAGATCAAGATAATACCTCGTTAAAACCTTAGTAAGAAAAACCCAATGAGAAAAATCTTAAATAAGGGAAAAGAGTACATTGTAACTTATTTTCAAATGTTACTGGGGAGTTGATACTTCTGGATCAAGATAATGCCTCATTAAAACCCTACTAATAAAAACCCAGTGGGAAAAATCTTAGTTAAGGAAAAAGAGTGCATTATAAAATACTTATGGATGTTCCCCTTGATTTTAAATTTTCCTCTGAATTCATATTCGTCTTTCGATAACTCAAATTTTTGGTTATAGATACTTCTGAATCCATAAATATGTATCTCATTAATAATACAATTTATTAATAGTTTCCTTCGATACAATCAAATTTTCTAAGATTGTTTCTTCCAAATATGGTTTGCATTTTATGCATTTTGTATGCTACTTTTATGAAAAACACTTCATGTGCTTTCATTTTTGTGCTTCAAATCAGTTTTGCGTATTGCAACTATACATCTTTCATGAATATTAAAATTTCATTACAACATTACTAAAAAGCAGGAAGTAATCTACTCATCTTGAAGTATATCAAGATTTTCATTACAACAATACTTTGAAGAAGGTTGTAATCTACATTTCATGTCCTTTGCATACTTTATAACTACAAAAGTTATATATATTCTTCAAGAATTTGTATACTTTAATAAGTATTTGCATATCGCAACTACCATTCAGTGGATATTAAGAGTTTCATTACAAAATACTTAAAAATAGGAAGTAATCTACTCATCATGAATTATATCAAGATTTTCATTAAAACAATACTTAAAAGAAGTTGTAATCTACGGTCTTGTTCTCTATCTTCTTTATAACCACCAAAGTTATTTATATTCTTCAGGAATTTGTGTACTTTCATTGTTTATAATGTTTAACAATATTTATACCTTCAGGGTATTTTAAGTGTTCAAACACTTTCACTGTTTCAATTATTTATAAAAACATATGCCTGGAGCATTTAACATGATGTAGCACTACATGTGCTTCAGTAATTTCAGTGTGTTTTTCTATTATATATATATATATATATATATATATATATTTGCGAACTACAGGTTCATATTTCTTATTTATGAGAATTTCTTGATGACCAATCATGTTTTTCTCTAATCCAGGATCTTTAATCCATTTATATATATATGCGCTTTATTATTTGTAAATTTATCATCGATGATTATTTCTTGTCAGTTCTAGACATGATTTTATTGAGATCTCTTTAATTATCATGTTTTAGGTACCTAATCCGCTTTTAGGGTTATTTGAGATGTCATGGATCTCTTTCAGAGCACCCTTAAGTGTTTCTTCAAGAACACTCACCTTCTTTATTTTGCATGTTTATTACTTACTCCAAAAGTATTTTGAACTGACTTTTGAACCATATTTCAGATGTGGTTTTCACATTTTGATCCTTTACGGATTCAAATCTATATTGGAGAAAGTCTACTAAGGATAATACTGATAATATTTTGCATCATTGTATATTTTAATAAATATTTAACACTGATGATCAAAATGAACTTGTATCCCTTTATCCTCCCCCTCAATGTTGACAAACATTGTCACATTAAATAATAATCATCTTTGGACTCTAATTTTGATCCATTATGATATTACTACTAGCAAATACATAATAAATCTTAATAATCGGAGGATAATTCTTTTATTAGTTGATAAGATGCATTCAGTTGATATAGCTTATTAGAGTTTGTTCTCGTTCATTGATCTAACCAATTGGAGGAATTTACTTATTGTGTAGATCATTTGAATACATACATGACTTCAGGTCATTCAACATTTATGTTGATTGAATTTTAAATCACTAAATAATATCTATGCATAATATATAAGATGAGCTTATAACAAACTCAGGTTGTTAGCTAAATATTTACATATATGGATGTATACGTGCGTCCACGTATCACACATATATTATAAAATTTTCATATTCTTTCTCATTTGAATTAGTGATTTTTAGAACAAACTATTACAAGGATTCAAACTATTAAATCCTATTTATAAATCAATGTTAATGCAAACTTGTCAAAACCGCATGATAATGTTCAAAACATTTGGTTTGGAACCATATCGAACTTCTGGTTCGAACAATATATACACACAACTTCAAGTTGTTAAGTTTTGTTCCTCAATTGTATCTCAAGTATCAAATTTCTATGCATTTATTCGGTTTAATAAAATTACCAAATATATAAACAAATCTCTTCTAGAGATATATTATCATTTTCAAATTTATAAATCTCTTCTAGAGATATTTTAGTATCATCACTTCTGGAGTGAACTTATCTCTTATATATATATATATATATATTCATTTTTGGAATGCTATATCAATATACAATATTTCTTTTATATAAATTACATAATTACTATTTTTACAGTGGCATAAAATATCTCTGCTGGAGATTTTAGTTGTAACTGTCTTTGAAATGGCATATCAAACTTTTAAATACGGTAACAAAATTAGATTCACCAAATGAAAGTAAGATGTAAGAGATAAAACCACTACTTCTGGAGTGTAATATTGGCATACGGTATCCTTTTTTTTCAAAAATTATTGTTATTGCTTCAAAAAAAAATTATATGGTTATTACTTCAGGGAATATAGTGTTTCCTTTTAAGGAATTGCAATGTAACAAAAATAAATTTCTTATAACATCCCTTCTAGTTAGTTAGATTTTGCAATATAAATATAAATAAATCTCTAAAACATCTTTTCAACAGATTAATACACACACATCCAATGATGTTTGAAATATCATATAACATAATATCTTCAGGATATTTGGTTAATTTAGTATAAATGTTAAGATATAAGGTAAGGTATAACTCATTTGGAGATTTTTGTAATCTCTTGAATGCAACATCATTTTCTCATATGATTATTTATTAATTTTCTTTAACTTCTTCAGGAAGTAAACCTTATCATTTTACGTAATTTCAATAGAGCTTCGGGCTTCTAATTCATGAACTTCAAGTTCATTAATTTGTTATGAACTTCAGGTTCTCAAATTTTGTGTAAACTTCTCCCCTTTTTTGTATCATATTGTCACAAAATAAAAATCTATTCTTATTTCAAGAATTGTACATTTTGACAAATTAAAAAAAATACTGACAAGAATTCGAGCTTGTAAAGTTTATCAGAATTTTTTTTTGCATAATTCAAGACTTCAGGTCTTGGACTTTGATTATACAACTTCCGGTTGAAAAAAAATCTTTACACAACTTCAGGTTGTTGTTCAAACTTATTTCCTTCATTATATTGAGCATTATTTGCCAAAATGAATACACCATATAATAAACCATATGTCTATTCTTATTCCAAACATAAAAATACAACATCATTTAATTTACTATAATCAATGCATTTAATGCATTTATGATAATAAATAATTTAATTTATTACCATAACACTTGCAATTAATTCATTTATGATAAAAATAACTACAATTAACCTTTACGTGGTCTAGGATATAACTACTGTCATAACAAAATAATTTCATTATAAATATATATGAACCAATTGAACAAATAGTACTTAAAGTAACATAATTTCATCTCAAACCTAGGTTCAATATTACTCAATAATAAAATTAAAATGAATATCTTAAAGTGAAATTTTATTTTCCAATAATCTGAATTTCTAAATAAACAGAATTATCATCTCAAATCTATCCATATCATTCATAGTCATAAATAACTATACATCTCAGATCCAAATTATTATTATTTTCATAAGAAAACTAACTTCATAATTCTTTACCAAATATATCAAAAAAAAAACATGTAAATCTTCAAATCAACACAAGATATTTTAGAAATTTAGGGATTTAAGATTATTTCAGATCTATTATATTTGATCTATTATATTTTACCTTTTAAAAGGTGATTGGATGCATGGGAGAAGGAAAAAAAATTAAGAAATAAACTTTCTATTAGAATACCTTATTTTTAATTAAAAAGAAAGAGAGTAGGAGAGTAGATATGTTTCTACGTATTTATTTGGTTTAGTAAAAGCACCAAATATATCAACAAATCTTTTTTGGAGACTTTTTTTTTAATATATTATTATCACTACTTCTGGAGTGAACAAGTTTCTATACATTTATTTGGTTTAGTAGTTAATACCATTGGCAAATATTTTAGAACTTCATGTTCCAATTTTACTTTAAATAAATTCTTTGTTTAGTACTTTAGATCCTAAATGGTACAACTTTATTTTTATTATCAAACTTCAGATTTGATTGCAATTGGAATTTACCATAATCTGAATTAGCTTTTCTAATAATTCAAAGCTTCACATCTCAAATTTATATATCTGAGTTTTGATATATAATCCTTTTTTTTTTGAAATGCAAACTTATATGTATAATTTTTATTTGAGAACTTCAGGTCTCCAATATTGAATAAACACAATAAAACAAGAGGGCTATTCATAATTGTATTTTTACATGAGAATCATAATACTATTTCTCTTCGAGGAAATAGTTTTTACCATATTTGTAATGCTATTCCAACATATTGTTTTTATGTTATGTCTTCTAGACATATTAATATCTTCTTCTGGAATTGCTCGTTTTTTTTCAAGGCCTTATTTCAGCGTATGAGAACTTTAATCTTTCACCTTCGCACATATGAACTTCAGGTTCCTATTCTTTTATATAAACTTAATACGATCTTCTAGATACGTATTATCCTTATATTTGTTTCTCTAAGAAACAATGAAATATTTTTTCTGAAAATATAAATCATGTGCCAAAATCATTTCTATAGTTCTCATTCAAACTAAAAGCCAAACAAAAAATTTCAAAATGAAAACCTTTTTTTAACCAAATAATGGAATGAGATCTAAAATGATAAGATTAATAGAGAAAGGTCTATGAGATTATATATATATATATATATATATAATGAAATCTGAAAAATTAGATCTACAACAAAACGAGATCTAAAATACATGGATAAAAATAAAATAAAATAAAATATGCAAATAGATTCAGATCTGAATAATTAGATCAATAATAAAATGAGGTCTAAAAGAAATAAAATAAATAAAACGAGATCAGAAAGATTTGAGTAATCAGATCAGAAATGGCTTACCGCTTTGAAGATTTATAATCAGATCTGAAATTTTCCTTTTGTTTAGAGATCGTGCTGATAACGTGTTATAAAATGAAGAAATAAGAAGCCATTAGAGAGAGAGAGGCAGAATATATTATTCATTCCTAAGAATAGATGTCTATTTACATTACATAGCCTTCTTTATATAAAGGCTTTGGAGCTAAGGATTTAACTTATTCCATGATGTGGGACTAACATAAAACCTATTCCACGAAGTTGTGCATAATTCTAGCTTGTAAAGTTTATCGGAATTATAGTGGATATTTCTTACAAAATTTTAAGGATGTTGAAATAATATTCATTGTTATTTTGCACAAATTTCTACTATGTATAATAAAATGCCATAGAAAACATTTTCACAACATTCTATACAGCAATTCTGCAAATGTTGTCAATAATTACCTCATTTACAACTGTGAATATGACAACATTATTAGAAATGTTGTTACTGTGTTTTAACAATGTTTTTATTGAGTTGTTAAATGGAATTTTTTTCTTGTATTGATATATTATCAATTCTTCTTTAAATTGTAAACAAACATCAAAATCAATTCTTTTATCTAATTGATTTGTTTTATGTTGATTCAGTTTTATGCTTAAAAATTAAATTTCAATTTGATGCATATATATGTACATAAATACAAGTATTTTGTTTCAGATCTAATTATGTCGCTAGGAATAAATTAAATTGTAAAACTTTTAATCTTCTTCGTGTTAATTATGTGCCTTTTAGATATCTAGGTATATCATTATTTCTTTTGAGTTATCAATGTTTTGGATGTTTGATATAATTAAGTTTGAAATTCAGTATGGTATAAATTGGTGATTGTAGAATAAAAGTAAAGTAAAATTGCACTTCTTGATTATTTTCCTATTTAACTCAGATTTGATTAGATTTAATTATAACACAAATTACATTTCCATCTTCATTCTTTTAATTTACTCTTATTTGAAATATTCACTTTCTATGAATTAATTTCATACCTTTATAAATATATAAACGTATAATTTCTTCATATAAGTAGCAACAAAGATTACATCTATGTATAAGTCTAAACTATATACATGTGGTATGTCAATATGTGCATCTAAATCATATGCATATATTATAGTGTGCTTAAACTTTGTATATACTTAAGCATTTATATTCCTGATGTGCATGTAAAATTATTACATGTACATACAAGTAATATATATATATATATATATATATATATATATATATATGTGTGTGTGTGTGTATACAATGGATATAAATCCCGACATCTAGATGTGTGTGTGTGTACGCATGTTTATAGTTTATTTATGTTGTTGTATGTTTGAATGTATATATGATGTATTTCCAATAAAGCATTTCGTTGAAATGTTAGCACATAGCATTTCAAAATCAATAAATATAACAAATTAACCAAAGTAGGTCAATAATAACAAAACATGATTTTATCAGTAATAATTAGATTGAAACTAATAATAAAACCATTAGACATCATATGCCCATTATAGATCCGAAATAGGGAAAATAATTCAAAGCTACCTATTCACCCATTGTCGACTAGCCCAGTAACTTCATAGTCTAAACTTAAAATCCTTGGTTTAATGATAACAATTATTAATAACCTTACTGCTATGGCTAAAAACTTTGAATTAGAATTGACTATAGTTGATCGTGATACTAATCTCATAAAAACTTATATAGACCTAACTATAGTCGTTTAATGGATGTCATGTCATGATTTAACTATAATGAAAGTGGAATGTCCGCATTGAAGTTCAGAAGTATTCTTAAGTCAAGAGATCTATCTAATATCATCATTTCAAGGTTCTTTGTTTGAACCTAGTTATATTAACCAATGGAGAAATCTTGAGTGAGTCATTTCTTTTGCTCTTGGAGGTACATTTATGATTCAAAACTAGCTTGCAATCAATAAATCATCATAGGTTTTAGATACTGTAACGACCCGTAAATTTCATAGATTTAATTTGGTTAAATAAATAAGTTTGTAATTAAAGGTTAACAATATAAAAATGAAATTCCAATTAAATAAAATAATGTAAAAAGTTGTGATTTTATTTTTAATGGAATATGAGAAAACAAGAGTAAGAATTGAATAATATGTTATTCATTTAGGGTATTGAATAAAAATTGGTAAGCCAATTGTAATTAATGGTAATATTGTGATATAAGCTAATAAATTAGATTTCAATGCAATACCCATTAATGAATGTAATGAAATATGATTTAGGAAAATGTATACTAGGTTATAAATTAAATAGAAGGAAACAATCGTATATATCGAATTGATTTATGAATAAATACTTTGAATAGTAATTGAATGTACAGTTAATGGTAATTTAAAACTTATTTATAGTAAGATTGCATAAGATTCAATAAATTCAGTAGTGGAAAGATTTTTACCTAGATATACTTTGAAGATGAGAAATTAAAGGAATATATTAAATTTGGTTAATGTAATATAACATTGATTAACCGTAAATGGGAATAAATTTAAAGAATTATGTTAATGCAAGTGGATCATTTATAAACTTAAATGAAACGTTCCAATTTAATAGAGATATTCGAATGTTATGATTTATTTTAAAGGTAATAATTGGATTTAATTGGAATTTGTTATATTTGGTTTAAATAGGAAAGGAGTATACAAAAGTAACTGTGTTAAATGGAAGAATTTGAAATAAGGGGCAGTAAACATTGAATAAATTAATAGTAATAAATGCCAACATTGAGCTGTAACAAATATAATTTAATATTACAAGTGGGTGAACTTAAAGATAAGGGTTAAGAGTGTTGGAAGGGCTATATTAAAATAACTATAAAGTGTAAACGTAAGTATTTATAGAGACATGAATTATTTGAAGAAAAATAATTGGTAAAAGGGGTTGGGCTTATTGATTATTTGAAACCTTATTAATATGGGAAATTTATTTAGTATAAGCAAAACCAATGCAAATATTAAATTTATCAGTGAGGCAAGTAATCAATTCAAATTTATGTAACAATAGAAATGTGAAATTTGGGGAATAGATTCAAAGTTATGAATGAGTTGTTAAAATAATGCATAATAGTGCAAATTTGAATGAATAAATGGGAGTATAGATTTAAGTATAAAAAGCGATATTTTAGTTTAATTAAAAGTATTGCAAAATAAATGAAATTAACGTTAAATATTACGTTTATAGAGATTTAACTAAAAGTCAAGAATATTAGAACAATAGATTTTGAACCCAACCTGGAATCCATCTACTTAAAAATTATAGATGGAACAAGCATTGATTATTTAATTTAATAGAAATTTTGGGAACTAAATTTATAATTTTTAATATAATGAAATTTAAGATAGGGCATTTCAATTGATAAATCTATCTTCTCTAAATTGACATTTAAATTATGTTTAAATAATTGCGAATGATGGAGAAGTATTAAGGTGATAAATTGTCAACTCTATAATTGAAATATAAAATTCGATTTAATTGATTTAATCTAATTTTATTTAATTAATATAAAAATAGCCATTTTGGCCACGGACTCGGATTTCGACGAAACTAGTTTCATCGGATCCGTATCGGTGAATTATTTATGGTTTCAAGTTTCATAACGATCGAACTTGTCGTTTGATCGTACGAACGCAAAACGCCTTGAAATCGATAAATTGAAATCAATTTGAAAATCAATTTGGAAATATTGTTTTCAGCATAACTTCTTCATACGATCGAATTTGGACGTGAAACTTTTTCCATCGCGTTCAGAATATTTTAAAATACCCATTTTGATATATGGGTTATCCAAATTTCGTTCCGGGGTCAGAACGGGCTTTTTGGGCCAACTATCGTTTAACACGTTTATAATTTGTGCCCACCTATTCTATTGCAGTTTGTCTATAAATAGGCTGTGATAAACCCTAGTCTCCATCTATTAATGCGTTCATTTCTTAACTCTTTCTCTTCCTCAATGGATGCAAATTTCAGATCCAGTTCTATTCAAATTTCAAATGAAAATTCAAACATCTCAGAAAAATTCACAAAAATTATATGTGGTAGATTTCATCGACACGAATCTACTGGTGGTGTTCGTTTCTGTGTACGATGCTCGAATCGTCCTGAAATCGCGGTCAAAGGTCAAAATGGCGAAACCCTACGTGTCGTTTTGGGCGTTTTCATTTGGGGCAGAAATCGAGCAATCTGTTTCTGGGTTTCATAGAGGACAGCAAGTGGAGTCTTTTGATGGTGGCTGTTTGGATTATAGCGAGGTGTGGTGGTCGAATTTGGTGGTTCAAGGGCCGAAAATTCGGCGGCCGACGGCAGAGAAGGGGGACCGGACCTAGGTGGGGGCGTGGTGCTCGGCGAGGGGAGGAGAATGGACTTGGTCGCGCGGTCACTGGAGGCGTGGTGGAGGCGCCGGGGTCGGTCAACGGTGGCGAGTGCGTGCGTTTTTTTTGGGTTGGAGTTGTGTGCCGTGCGTGCCAAATGAGGGAGGAAGATGAGCACGTGATTCAAAGTGACATGGCTTCTAATTTATGTAAGTTTTGTTTTTGTTTTTTTTCGTTTTCAACCGCAATTTTCGCAATAACTCTCGCATACGAACTTCGTTTCACGCGAATTTTTTTTGTTAGGATCGTAATTAAATTACAGATCTTTTGACGCTGGTTTGGACAGATTTGTGTAACGCTTCGGTTTTTCGTTGCCGAAAAACCGAATAGTTATGGGTTTTAAGAAAAAGAAAAGAAGAAGAAAGAGGAGAGAAAAAGATAGAAGATGGAAAATAGAGAGAAAAGAGAATAGAAAAGATAGAAAATAAAGAAAATAGGTAATAGAGGAAAAAGAAGATAGAAAATTTTAAAATAGAAGAAAAAGAGAATAGAACGGAACAGAAAACAACAGAACAACATCAGAATCTCACAATTCGCAGCGGAACAACATATAATAATAAATGAATAATCTTTAAACAAAGAACTATATCAGTTATTACATTACATCACATTTCATTACATCTTATCATCAGAGTGTACAACAACAATATACAACATCAAACAGTGCAGCGAAAAAAGAAATACTATATAAACTAGTAATACACCATGCCATCCAGCTTGCCTCCAGCAACTCCAGAATATCCAGAATATCCTGATAAACCTTAACTCTTGACTGCCCGTGTGGAAATTGGTGGGCACCCAGAGTTTAGGAAGGAAAACAATAAACTCCGAGTCAGTCATGTGACTGGTGTGAGAACTCAAAACAGTTTATTTATCTTTAAAATCAAAAATAGAGGAATATTTTTAAATTCAATTCGCAATGCTTTTAAAGATGAGACTACCATAAGGCCTCCCGCACACACACACAATGCAAACGCAGAATCGGAGGAGATTTCTCCTTATGATAGTCAAAGATGCTTGATACGCATTTAAAATAACATTTGATATTATTATTAGTGTATAGTGTAGGAAAAATTCATTTCGAAAGTAGAATATAAATCTTAGCCAACATACGACCATTATCGTATGCCTACTATAGCTAACTATGTTCAATAGCAGGTTACCGCCACATTCCATAGCAGGTTATACAACTAAAACCGAACAAGTTTCGTATTGTTTCTTTGGATTTCCAACAAATGGTCAGGCCAAGGAACTTCCCATTGCCACATGAGAATGCCTCTGGAAAGACATCCCCGAGAACCAAACCGGAACTCTGCCAACACAAGGCCGGGTTACCCCTAACTGGGTAACTACTGACACGAGCACGCCATTCCCCGATCGTAAACGACCTTTCTCACGGGATCCCGATAACCAACAACCACAAAGTAATAAATTCGTAGTAACCACATAGGTTAAATATCTGGGCTCCATACCATAATACCACCTCTATCCAGAAGGAAATGTACATACCCTAAAGGGAGCTACCCCTCATAACCTTGCCGCATCTTTCCTGTTTTGACCATTTCCGGGGTGTGAGGCTCGACGAAGTCACGTCCACAAAAACATACTTTATACAAAAGCCATGCTTTGGGTCAACAAATGATCAACACAATGATCACCAAGATAGACGATCAAATAAACGATCCTATCACAATAATCAACACAATGATCATTTACAGCAACACTCAGCATGTCACATTACCAAATTGGGAATATATCGCTGATAACTTCAACTACATAACCTCTAAGCTCGTACGTCTCAGAGAAGGGTGTTAAGCTAAAGAATAAATTCTTCGCCACCAACAGAAATATATTTGAAAGAAATCGGCTTTATATCTCAACTTGTAATGTCAGACATACAATCCATACAAGTCTGTTCCGGGATCGAACAAAACCGAAGGCACTTACAAAGAAGTCCTTGCAATCCGGATATTCACAATCCTGATCGGATTCACCATCACATATGGAGAACTCTATACCGAAGCAACTCGGTGCAGAGTAAATCGACAGGTCATCCTATCGCTCTCGCAAATACCGGGTCTTCAACACCGATCTTCAATGCAATTCACAACGACGTATCACATATTCGGAATGGGTTATACGACCCCATGGTCCTTTCCCAGTTAACCCGAATAGTGAGCGCTTATTCAAAAATAAGTGTAGCATTCACATTCAAACAAATCACATCAATTACCCATTCAAAGGGAAATATTGATAGTCGGTTATTGAACTATCACTGGATATGCACACATCACCAGATTCCAAATAATTTTCCAAATTATTTATTTTCCAAAATATCTTTACAAGATATATTATTTCACACTTCAAAAATAAATCAATACTTATTTTTAAACAAATACCACTTGCTTTTATAAATTCAATAGTGAATTTATATTTCACAATATCCATGGATATTCGATTTCAATTATCCATTTTCAATTTATCTTCAAAAAGATAAATTCTAAATATCACTTCATATTGGAAAACAATTCCATACTTATTTAATAAGTAATTCACAAATTTTATTTATTTTCAACACTTGGAAAATATTCAATATACTTAAATAAAAAATAAGTATATATTTCATTCTTTAAGGAAACCATTCTCTTAAACAAATTTATTTGGGCCAAAACGAATGTTACGTAAAACATCGTTACGACAACCCAAATTCACTAGTATAGGGATTCGAAATTAAAATAGATATATAAATCCCAATACTATACAAAACATTTCCTTTCGGAAATCATTTACTATAACAACAGTGTTATAGTCCATCATCTCCTTTTATTTCTCGAAAACGTCTATTTCAACAATTAATGTTGAAATCTATGGTTTCGAATCTCAACACAATTAAAACTTCGTTAGATCGTTTTAATTCTATTTCAATATCACATTCAAAACAATTTCTTTAACATCTTATTCACTATTCAAAAACGTGAATATACTACGTTAACAATTTCATCCTTTTATTCATTTTAATTCAAAGGATTATTCACTATTCAAAAATGTGAATATAACTCCACTTATAGGTTTCAACAAATTTTCTTGTCAAAATAAGTCATTTGCGAATTTATAAAACAACGTTTATAAATTCCATTTCTATTTATTTATAAAAACTTCCTTTTTATAAATTCTTTTATTAACCTATTCCAGTTTATAACTCAATTATAAACTAAAAGTTCATATTATAAGTTAAATACTTATAAAACGATTATTTTACAAAATCGTTCCTCTAAAGACTTTCCAAACCATAAATCTTATAACTTATAAGATTGTTTATTTATCCAAAATTCATTCTTTCAATATCTTTATAAATTTTATAAACCTACTGTTTATAAAATTTCATTTATAACTTCACTGTTTAAAATCCTATAAATTCCATACAATTATGAAATTCATTTTCACTTCATTCAAACACTTATAAAAACTCGTTTTATAATGTCAATATTTCAATTTATACATATCCATTTATAAATCTCTTAATATAAATAAATTTATATTATTCTTTAAAACGTCTTTAATCTCCTTTATAATTTCATCATTTTGATTCATAAAATAATTAAATTTTATAAATCCTATATTTAAACTTTTCACAATAAATTCTAAAATATCTCGATTAAACAATTTTATAAAATCAATAGCATCATATTCTCAAAAATCAGTTTTTAACTGTATTTCACAAAAATCATAATTTTTATAACATTAAAAATTATAACGTTTATTTATTTAAAATGGATCAATTCCAAAATTATTTTATAAAACGTATACTTTCTAAAATCACTTTAAAATCATTTTAAAATCCCAAAATCTGGGTCCAATGATGCTACACACCAAATAGTCAATCACGACAACAACGATATCATATATCAATATGAAAATCCATCAAATATCAAAATATCTGAAATCAAATAAAAACTGTTGAGGAATCCAGTTGGATCCCTCCAACCTGTTTTCCTGCATCCACAAACATTAGCACAATACCAATTTCGCTCCAGTACGAAATTATCGCGGTATATGTTCTTATTAAATATTATCCGCTTAATAACGGCGCAATAGGGTCTCATCTGCTAAACAAATAATGCGGGAAATCAATAACTCCAATATATACATATGCCAATATATATATACTGCTATTATATATAATACCAATTTCACTGTTTATGAAATATTCGCGGTATATGTTTTTAATAAATAACATCCGCTTACTAACGGCGTATAATGTCTATTTTAACAATCAATAAATATCAATCATCATTCAAACATGCATTCAAATATTTTAAATCTAACTATTTAAAATAAAATCGAAACTGATTCGATTGAGTGAGAAGTTCGCACCTTGATTTCATTTTCCGTTTTAGCGATTTATTTCGAATAAAATTAAACGTGCGTTTAATTTTACCCAAAATTCTCACTAACTCCAAACGACTCCAAACCAACTCCATCGCGTAGTGCTCATCCATACGATTCCAACGCAACTGGTTTCGCGCGTTTTCGACCTCGTATGAAAAAGTTATGATTTTTACAAGTTTGTACACGATTTTATATAACATTTATTTAAATTTCTTTTACATACCCCATCATCACCCTTCATTCCCAATCCTACGGCTCTCCCCCCTTCTTCCTAACACACGCAACTTGCCTCCAGGAACTCACGCAAGGCCGAACCCACTTGTAGCAATTTAGGGTTAAATCTTGCTCTCTCATCGTCAACTTTGAAGTCGATCAGAACGCGCCAAATCGAAGGCCTTCACCTCCCCTATGCACGGCCCCAGTACTATGAAACTCGGCCTCACCATTTATCTCGAAAACCGTGCGCAAGTTGCCACCATCGGCCCACTTTTGCTCCTCCTCTGGTCGACCTCACACCATCATCACCGTATAGATGTGTAGAGCTTGCAAGGCTCTACAATTTCCTAGTTGATGACTTCTTCTAATTCTTCACGGATTGAAAGTAATTAAGGAATGAATTTGGGAAGTTTCTGGCCATAGAAAATGTTAGAGGCGGCTGTGCATTGCTAGGGTTTAGTTTTATTTTATTTTTATTTTTTAGAAACTTAGGTCTATTTATAGAGTTTTGAACGACACTATTCATCCCGGAAATTCCGAACTCCGATTCACGCGCCGTAACCAGCGTTTCTAGGGTTTACCCCGCGTTCCGGACACAATGGAACAGGTTTCGGAAGCTAATTCGGACATCTGTGCGAGTTATGGCTGTAAACGCTCAATTTAAATTAAACCGATTTAAGCGATTTTCTAGGCGTTTTAATTTGTACCGGACAAACGGTAAATCCAATCGACTTGAAATTTGAAACCTTACAATAATATCACATTACGGATCCGATGAAACTGGTTTTGTCGAAATCCGAGACTTTTTGAAAAATGGCTATTTTAACTCGCCAAATTAAAATTAAAAATAAATCGATGCGTTTCGAGCTGCCACGATCAAACGATAACTCCGATTGACACGAAAATTGAAATCCGGTAATAACTAACTATTACGGATCCAATGGAACTGGTTTCGTTCAATTCTGAGACTGTTCAAAAATTGACTATTTTCACTAGTCGATTAAATATTAAAATATTCAATTTTCACAAATTAACTTTTAATTCGATTTTGAAAGTTCTAAAATATCATTCTAACTTCAATATGATAAAATAAAATTTTACAAATCATTTACAATCATATTTAACCCAATTTTCAATTATTTTCATAATTTAACGTATCAAATTATCGATTTAATTATTCAATTAAATCCAATAATTCAAATAAAAATTTATTCGACTTATAAATTCACTTATCAATATTTAAAATTAATTAAATATTAAAATTTTATTTTCTAAAAATTCTGGGTCGTTACATTTGGAGACCGTCGAATTTTTTGTTTTAAATCGGATTTAAATTCGATTTAAATTCAAAAGGTGAGTGTTTTAACCCACTCACAACTTCTAGAATTTCTTATGTTTGTTAATTTGATTTAAGATATGAGTAGAAATTTATTTATGACAGTTTGGCATGTTTTATTCATTATTTCTGTTTAAACGTATTTATTTAATATAACTGTTAATTAATTTGATTATTGCATGTAAATTGACAGCAAAAATTTATTTATTTGCATATAAACTGATAGTTAAACAGTTAATAAATTTATTTTGAATATAAACTGTTAGTTAATGACTGTCTTTTATTTCCTGTTATATTGTACATGTCATATATTGATGTTTGTTGAATTGATGATGATTGAAATAAATTAATGATGATTGAAATAAATTGGTTGATGTTGATATTGGTTGAATGGATGATGTGTTCTATCTTATGTAAACTGCAAGTTATCATGCATTTTCATTTCATTCGGGATTGCGGTTTGAAATTATATATAACTGCATTTTATTCTAAATTGCGGATTGAAATGATAACATCTGTATCACTTGACCATAGGGTAGAAAATTTTATACAGGCACCGCGGTATATATATAAAATTATTTTTTGAAATGTTTTTCTATGGTTTTTGCAAAGCTATATATATATGGTTTATGGGTTTTTGATTTGGTTATTAATAAAGGTTATTTATATATAGTAATTTCCGGTTTTAAGCTTTGTATAAATTGTTTTGAAGTATAAAATAAAGTTTGATTTTTAAGATCAAACACGATTAAGCATTTATTTAAAGTTTAAGTTCTGGAGTTTTATTGACTTAATTGAGAATAAGGTCGGAAGATGAATATTGAGTAAAATTTGGAATTAAATAAAAAGGTTATTAATTTTTAAAGGGTATGATTTTTATAACTTGATTTTTGTGTAGAGTTATTTAAATGAATATATCAAGTTTTATAAATTGAAAGATTATCCAGTTATGTGAAGTTAAAGGTTTTACTTAAATTATATTGAATTCATTAAGTAAACATTTCAAGTCTAAATAAGAAGTAATTGAATTTGATACATATGGATTTGTCAAATGAGTTGTTTTTTTGATATGGTGAAATATTTAAAGCCTTGAAACATAAGAATTAAACTGGTATTTGGAAGTGTAAATCGATATTTGAAATTGATTTGTGAAATCTAAAGAAGCTATTTTGTTTTATAAAAGTAGTTTAATATTTAACTATTTAAGAGATGGAAATTTGTTTCAAAGCTATGTTTTTCAAGGTAGTATAATTTGGAAATATTATGTTCAAGAGTTTGATTTCTAAATATTTTACTTTGGAAACCCTATGATTTTGGAAGGAATATATATTGGAAAATAAATGATATCGTATTGATTTGGGGTTTTAAAAATATAAATGATATCGTATTTATATGGGTTTAAAATGGATATTTTTTTCTGGTTTTAAAGTATAAACTATTTTGAAAAGACCGCGGTGTTATAATAACGATTGGTTGTTGAAGAGACCGGGATCGGAAGTTGTCATACTCTCTGCCAACTCCGAAAACCACTTTAACAACCGTGTACGCGATGGAGATTCCAGAATGAAGTAGGTTGGTGGTGGAATTTCCTTTAAAGGTAAATACGAGGACCCAACTCCCGTAAGTTGGCATAAGGTGGCTAAAACAGGAGCGATCGACGGGTTAATGAGGTAGCACCTCTGATCGGACACTTCCCTTCGATACTATACTCGGACTTTGGATTTTCGGTGGTCACCTTCACTTTTGATTTCTTTGATGTGGGGAGTTTGTCCGAGGTGGGCGGCAGCTGCGCGCTGCGCGTTTCCATCGGCCCGGAAGCGTAATTGGTATATCTACCCTAGCATTGCCTAGTTGTGCCGTGTCACCTACCCTAGCGCGCCTTATACGATTATGTTTTGTACCATACCTATGGAGTGCCCTCTGACGACCCCCATTACGGGGGAGATTACGGTACTGTATAGACTATGGGAATATATGAATGTGTTAAGGTGGAAAATGTAAAGCCTTAACGCTATTTAAAAGTAAGTTTATTTTACAATTAGACACTATTATAATAGCGCAATATACTACATAGTAAATAGTTTAACGGATCCTTAGGAGATGTAAATCCCGAGCATCTCTTGAGTTACTGTACTCATATTTATTTCTGTTAATTTAACTCACATAAGATCTTTTAGTTCTGACTCGAGTGTTTTGTCTTTTCAAATTCGCTCGGGTCAGTCCGAGCGTTTCAGGATCGAAGACTTTAGCTCTAGAGGACGAAGACGGAGATTTCTATTATTAATATTAATTATATTCCACTACACTTATATTGTTCCGCTGCTTTGTCGTATGGTATGTGTACTCTGATATGTATTGTACAAATAAAATCAAAGGTTTTGTAAAACAGCTTCATGAACTGTATATTTGATTATTATATTTTATCCTTCCGCTGTGAGATTCTGTTTAGTTTTTTTCTTTTTCTGTTTTTCTTATTTATCCCATAACAATCCGCTCTTACATATGGTTTGAATTGGCACGTGTGTCCGTTTAAATCGTGCGAAAAGGCAGGACGTTACAGCTGGTATCAGAGCTTTGGTTTAGCGATAAACCTTGGCTTTGTGAGGTTTGACTCTTTGTTAATAGGGTAGTACTACCCTATGGGAGTCGCTGGGTGTATATATATGAGAGAGCGTATTTGTTAGTGTTAATAAAAGGTTTTAATATTGTGATAATCTGTTCCGTTTTGTATTCATAAATTCTGGTTAGTGCATGGGATGTTATGACATCAATAGGGATTTCTAAATACTTAATAGGACAGACCGACACAATATTTTTTTTATATAGGTGAATGAAATAATTTTGCCTATTATATTTTCTATAAAATAAATTTTTAAATAATATATATAATTGGCTGCAATAGATTGGTTGTTAGGTAATAAAGTGTATAAATAATAATAGAAATAAGATTAAAAAATTTAAATAAATAAAAAGTGGAAATTTAGAACTTATGATCCGGGGTTTTGAAATTTCTTTCGAATAAATTTTGGAATATAATAATATTGTTTATAAGTATTTTCTGATGTTAATATTTCAATATAATTCGAAAAAATTTGTTTTAAAGAAAGTTTTGGAGAAAATAAGTTTTGTATTTTCCTCTCTGTCGCTGGAAAATAATTTTGGTAATGACGGCAACATCATCAACTTTCATTTTTGAGTTTAGAAGGGGAAAGGCCACTGTTGTAGTTTTACTGCAGATTCATTTTTTTTGAAAAATATATATATTTGGAATTGTTTTAAATATAATTAGAGATATATAGGTTGTAAAAATATATTTATCTAGTATTAAAATAATTTGAAATTTAACCCGGTATTAAATTCTTAAATTCCCGATAATTAATTGTTTCAATTATTGTAGTAAAATGAAAGGTAAGTAATTAATAAAATTGAAACCTCTAGAATTTAGGTTACAGATTTAATGATAGGTTATAAATGGTATTAAATAAAATTTGAAATTTGTAACCTATGAAATAAAGATTATTATTATTGAACTTTAATTTAATTTAAGGAAATAGAACAAACTTGTATAACTTTCAATTATACTCTTAAATAACACATATAACTTACCAAATATTAAAAGTTGAAATGTTTAATAGGAAATGTAATGAAAATTGTACAAGTAAAGGTAGGTAATGAAGTATTCAATGAAATTGCTGTTAAACGAGAATTTAATGTTATAAACTTAAGTTATAATTGAAATTTTACCAAGTAAATATAATTAAAGGTAAGTATGGTAAATAAACGATTATAAACTTAAGTAATTAAAGTGAAAATAAATGAATGTAATATAATAAAGAGAAATTGTAAATAGGGTAGAGTTATTTCTGAATATAATTGAAAGAAATAAAATGGAAATAAAATTTAATGAAATAAATGAAAATAAAGGATAAAATGTTAAATGAATGAAAAGAATCAAACAACTAATGTATGAAATAAAATTTATAATAAGTTGATTTGATTTGTTGATTGAAATTGTTGTTTGTCGTGGTTGTGGTTGTTGGGCAAGGAAACTTTAATTTTGTTGGGGTGGATGAGTAGTCCATTTTGTTTAATCTAAGACTGTTGAGTAAATGATGCACTTGATGGTTTATTCTTCATTCCGTACAAATTTAAAGGTTTTGGACCCGAACAACTATTTGTTGTTGATTGAATGGTTTTTTTGTTTCTTGTGTATGTTGTTTGTTGAAATGGATGGTTGTGTATTGATTTGTTGTTAGGAATTGAAACCACTTAAATATTTCACTTTACATAAATTGTTAACCCTTTTAGATTTTATAAGTGGAATGCAGGTTATGGAAGCAATTACTACTGCTTTTGGTTCCATATAATAAGCGTTAATTTGCCCGACAAATAGGTACGTTTCGGATTACGATTTATAACGCTATTTATATATGTTCCCGTGATGGGATATAATATTTTGGGTAATATTTGCAGTAAATTTTTTATATTTTGATATTATATTTCTCCCGAGCCTCTTCGTACAAAGGAGACTCTGCCAAAATTTTCCGAAATTTTGGACTTAGAAATTATTTGAAAATGTTTTCCAAACTTTATTTATTTAAGCATAAAAAGATATAATGATTATTAAACAGGTATATTTTATTTAAGGTAATAAATTTAGTATATTATTGTTTATAAGTTAAATGTTTTGAATAAGATGTATTGTTATTTAATTCTTTCTTCTCCCTTCTTTTTCCTTTTCGGGGACGAAATTTTTTGAGTGGGTGAGAGTGTAACGACCCGTAAATTTCATAGATTTAATTTGGTTAAATAAATAAGTTTGTAATTAAAGGTTAACATATAAAAATGAAATTCCAATTCAATAAAATAATATAAAAAGTTGTGATTTGATTTTTAATGGAATATGAGAAAACAAGAGTAAGATTGGATAATATGTTATTTATTTAGGGTATTGAATAAAAATTGGTAAACCAATTGTAATTAATGGTAATATTGTGATATAAGCTAATAAATTAGATTTCAATGCAATACCCATTAATGAATGTAATGAAATAGGATTTAGGAAAATGTATACTAGGTTATAAATTAAATAGAAGGAAACAGTCGCATATATCGAATTGATTTATGAATAAATACTTTAAATAGTAATTGAATGTACAGTTAATGGTAATTTAAAACTTATTTATAGTAAGATTGCATAAGATTCAATAAATTCAGTAGTGGAAAGATTTTTACCTAGATATACTTTGAAGATGAGAAATTAAAGGAATATATTAAATTTGGTTAATGTAAATATAACATTGATTAACCGTAAATGGGAATAAATTTAAAGAATTATGTTAATGCAAGTGGATCATTTATAAACTTAAATGAAACATTCCAATTTAATAGAGATATTCGAATGTTATGATTTATTTTAAAGGTAATAATTGAATTTAATTGGAATTTGTTATATTTGGTTTAAATAGGAAAGGAGTATACAAAAGTAACTGTGTTAAATGGAAGAATTTGAAATAAGGGGCAGTAAACATTGAATAAATTAATAGTAATAAATGCCAACATTGAGCTGTAACAAATATAATTTAATATTACAAGTGGGTGAACTTAAAGATAAGGGTTAAGAGTGTTGGAAGGGCTATATTAAAATAACTATAAAGTGTAAACGTAAGTATTTATAGAGACATGAATTATTTGAAGAAAAATAATTGGTAAAAGGGGTTGGGCTTATTGATTGTTTGAAACCTTATTAATATGGGAAATTTATTTAGTATAAGCAAAACCAATGCAAATATTAAATTTATCAGTAAGGCAAGTAATCAATTCAAATTTATGTAACAATAAAAATGTGAAATTTGGGGAATAGATTCAAAGTTATGAATGAGTTATTAAAATAATGCATAATAGTGCAAATTTGAATGAATAAATGGGAGTATAGATTTAAGTATAAAAAGCGATATTTTAGTTTAATTAAAAGTATTGCAAAATAAATGAAATTAACGTTAAATATTACGTTTATAGAGATTTAACTAGAAGTCAAGAATATTAGAACAATAGATTTTGAACCCAACCTGGAATCCATCTACTTAAAAATTATAGATGGAACAAGCATTGATTATTTAATTTAATAGAAATTTTGGGAACTAAAATTTATAATTTTGAATATAATGAAATTTAAGATAGGGCATTTCAATTGATAAATCTATCTTCTCTAAATTGACATTTAAATTATGTTTAAATAATTGCGAATGGTGGAGATGTATTAAGGTGATAAATTGTCAACTCTATAATTGAAATATAAAATTCGATTTAATTGATTTAATTTAATTTTATTTAATTAATATAAAAATAGCCATTTTGGCCACGGACTCGGATTTCGACGAAACCAGTTTCATGGGATCCGTATCGGTGAATTATTTATGGTTTCAAGTTTCGTAGCGATCGGACTTGTCGTTTGATCGTACGAACGCAAAACGCCTTGAAATCGATAAATTGGAATCAATTTGAAAATCAATTTGGAAATATTGTTTTCAGCATAAGTTCATCATACGATCGAATTTGGACGTGAAACTTTTTCCATTGCGTTCAGAATATTTTAAAATACCCATTTTGATATATGGGTTATCCAAATTTCATTCCGGGGTCAGAACGGGCTTTTTGGACCAACTATCGTTTAACACGTTTATAATTCGTGCCCACCTATTCTATTGCAGTTTGTCTATAAATAGGCTGTGATAAAGCCTAGCCTCCATCTATTATTGCGTTCATTTCTTAACTCTTTCTCTTCCTCAATGGATGCAAATTTCAGATCCAGTTCTATTCAAATTTCAAATGAAAATTCAAACATCTCAGAAAAATTCACAAAAATTATATGTGGTAGATTTCATCGATACGAATCTACTAGTGGTGTTCGTTTCTGTGTACGATGCTCGAATCATCCTGAAATCGCGGTCAAAGGTCAAAATGGTGAAACCCTACGTGTCGTTTTGGGCGTTTTCAATTGGGGCAGAAATCGAGCAATCTGTTTCTGGGTTTCGTAGAGGACAGCAAGTGGAGTCTGTTGATGGTGGCTGTTTGGATTATAGCGAGGTGTGGTGGTCGAATTTGGTGGTTTAAGGGCCGTAAATTCGACGGCCGGCGGCAGAGAAGGAGGACCGGACCTAGGTGGGGGCGTGGTGCTCGGCGAGGGGAGGAGAATGGACTTGGTCGCGCGGTCACTGGAGGCGTGGTGGAGGCGCCGGGGTCGGTCAACGGTGGCGAGTGCGTACGTTTTTTTTGGGTTGGAGCTGTGTGCCGTGCGTGCCAAATGAGGGAGGAAGATGAGCACGTGATTCAAAGTGACGTGGCTTCTAATTTATGTAAGTTTTGTTTTTTGTTTTTTTTTTGTTTTCAACCGCAATTTTCGCAATAACTCTCGCATACGAACTCCGTTTCACACGAATTTTTTTTTGTTAGGATCTCAATTAAATTACAGATCTTTTGACGCTGGTTTGGACAGATTTGGAGACCGTCGAATTTTTGGGTTTAAATCAGATTTAAATTCGATTTAAATTCAAAAGGTGAGTGTTTTAACCTACTCACAACTTCTAGAATTTCTTATGTTTGTTAATTTAACTTAAGATATGAGTGGAAATTTATTTATGACTGTTTGGCATGTTTTATTCATTATTTCTGTTTAAACGCATTTATTTAATATAACTGTTAATTAATTTGATTATTGCATTTAAATTGACAACAAAAATTTATTTATTTGCATATAAACTGATAGTTAAACAGTTAATAAATTTATTTTGAATATAAACTGTTAGTTAATGACTGTCTTTTATTTCCTGTTATATTGTATATGTCATATATTGATGTTTGTTAAATTGATGATGATTGAAATAAATTGATGATGATTGAAATAAATTGGTTGATGTTGATATTGGTTGAATGGATGATGTGTTCTATCTTATGTAAACTGCAAGTTATCATGCATTTTCATTTCATTCGGGATTGCGGTTTGAAATGATATACAACCGCATTTTATTTTAAATTGCGGATTGAAATGATAACATCCGTATCACTTGACCATAGGGTAGAAAATTTTATATAGGCACCGCGGTATATATATAAAATTATTTTTTGAAATGTTTTTCTATGGTTTTTGCAAAGCTATATATATATGGTTTATGGGTTTTTGATTTGGTTATTAATAAAGGTTATTTATATATAGTAATTTCCGGTTTTAAGCTTTGTATAAATTGTTTTGAAGTATAAAATAAAGTTTGATTTTTAAGATCAAATACGATTAAGCATTTATTTAAAATTTAAGTTCTGGAGTTTTATTGACTTAAATGAGAATAAGGTCGGAAGATGAATATTGAGTAAAATTTGGAATTAAATAAAAAGGTTATTAATTTTTAAAGGGTATGATTTTTATAACTTGATTTTTGTGTAGAGTGATTTAAATGAATATATCAACTTTAATAAATTGAAAGATTATCCAGTTATGTGAAGTTAAAGGTTTTACTTAAATTATATTGAATTCATTAAGTAAACATTTCAAGTCTAAATAAGAAGTAATTGAATTTGATACATATGGATTTGTCAAATGAGTTGTTTTTTTGAAACGGTGAAATATTTAAAGCCTTGAAACATAAGAATTGAAATGGTATTTGGAAGTGCAAATCGATATTTGAAATTGATTTGTGAAATCTAAAGAAGCTATTTTGTTTTATAAAAGTAGTTTAATATTTAACCATTTAAGAGATGGAAATTTGTTTCAAAGCTATGTTTTTCAAGGTAGTATAATTTGGAAATATTATGTTCAAGAGTTTGATTTCTAAATATTTTACTTTGGAAACCCTATGATTTTGGAAGGAATATATATTGGAAAATAAATGATATCGTATTGATTTGGGGTTTTAAAAATATAAATGATATCGTATTTATATGGGTTTAAAATGGATATTTTATTCTGGTTTTAAAGTATAAACTATTTTGAAAAGACCGCGGTGTTATAATAACGATTGGTTGTTGAAGAGACCGGGATCGAAAGTTGTCATACTCTCTGCCAACTTCGAAAACCACTTTAACAACCGTGTACGCGGTGGAGATTCTAGAATGAAGTAGGTTGGTGGCGGCGTTTCCTTTAAAGGTAAATACGAGGACCCGACTCCCGTGAGTTGGCATAAGGTGGCTAAAACATGAGCGATCGACGGGTTAATGAGGTAGCACCTCTGATCGGACACTTCCCTTCGATACTATACTCGGACTTTGGATTTTCGGTGGCCACCTTCACTTTTGATTTCTTTGATGTGGGGAGTTTGTCCGAGGTGGGCGGCAGCTGCGCGCTGCGCGTTTCCATCGGCCCGGAAGCGTAATTGGTTTATCTGCCCTGGCATTGCTTAGTTGTGCCGTGTCACCTACCCTAGCGCGCCTTATACGATTTTGTTTTGTACCATACCTATGGAGTGCCCTCTGACGACGCCCATTACGGGGGAGATTACGGTGCTGTATAGACTATGGGAATATATAAATGTGTTAAGGTGGAAAATGTAAAGCCTTAACGCTATTTAAAAGTAAGTTTGTTTTACAATTAGACACTATTATAATAGCGCAATATACTACATAGTAAATAGTTTAACGGATCCTTAGGAGATGTAAATCCCGACTATCTCTTGAGTTACTGTACTCATATTTATTTCTGTTAATTTAACTCACATAAGATCTTTTAGTTCTGACTCGAGTGTTTTGTCCTTTCAAATTCGCTCGTGTCAGTCCGAGCGTTTCAGGATCGAAGACTTTAGCTCTAGAGGACGAAGACGGAGATTTCTATTATTAATATTAATTATATTCCACTACACTCATATTGTTCCGCTGCTTTGTCGTATGGTATGTGTACTCTGATATGTATTGTGTAAATAAAATCAAAGGTTTTGTAAAACAGCTTCATGAACTGTATATTTGATTATTATATTTTATCCTTCCGCTGTGAGATTCTGTTTAGTTTTTTTTCTTTCTCTGTTTTTCTTATTTATCCCATAACAATCCGCCCTTACGTATGGTTTGAATTGGGACGTGTGTCCGTTTAAATCGTACGAAAAGGCGGGACGTTACAGATACTGCATCTAGAACTCGTATCTATAGTCCATTACATAGGGACTTAGGAACATACGACATATGGCAAAGGATGAAACGAGGCTATAAGTTGTTAATGGAACTCTATTAGATGCAACTGCAAGTTGGAGACTATCACTTGACTTTGTCGAGTCGATTTGATATGATTTTAAATGATTGTTATGATGTTAAAAAAAATTTATGGAACACTTTTTCTATTTGGATTATCTATGACTGGATTTATTTTTCATTGTGGTAACAGTGTTATGAACCTTTTGTTTGATGTAAATAAAATATGCGATAGCGTTTTGATTAATGGGAATTTATTACTTAATTTTAATCATGTCTATGCTATTAATGACTCTTCTATTAACATCAAAAATATTTACTTATGGCATTGTAGACTAGGTTATATTGGTGACAAAAGACTGCACATACTACAAATTGAAGGTTTTCTATAATAGTGAGTCTTGTCTCAAAAGAAAAATGACCAAGCTACCTTTCATTGGGAGCAACAAAAGAGTTAATGAACTTTTATTTATCTTACATACTGATGTATGTGACCCAATTCCTATAGTGGTAAAGGATAATTCGGCTTACTTTGTAACTTTTACTGATGATTTCTTAGGAATATGATATGTATACCTTATGAAGAATAAATCCGATGTCTGTGAGAAATTTAAACAGAATAAGAACAAGGTAGAAAATCGAATGAACTATAAAATTAATATACTTTAACCAGATCAAGTATGTGAGTATGTTAGACAAGAACTCCAATAGTAGTTAAAAGATAATGATATTATCTCTCAGGTGACTCCACCCTATACTCCATAACATAATGGTGTCTTTAAAAGGAATCAAATCCTATTAGATATGGTACATTTCATGATGAATAAGGCTAAGCTAACTTTTTCCTATTGAGGATATGTGCTACAAATCACAACATATATGTCGAATATGATACCTACTAAATATGTACCTGAAAAATCATACGAGATATGGCATAGGAAGAAACCCAACCTCAATTATATGAAGGTATGGGGTTGCGTAGACTATGTTAAGAACATTAGCCCAAATAAACATGAGGCAAGATCGACACTGTGTAAATTTATAGGATATACTATAAATTATATTAGATACATTTTTTACAACACAAAGAAATAAAAGTTGATTATTTTTAAACATGTTTTTCTAAAAAAAGAATTTCTATCAAAAAATTAACAACGAAGTTGATGATTTGGATATGATCTGGGAAATGAATATAGTGGCCAAGCAAGTAGGAGAATCAAATTCACCATTTTACTGAAACAGGCAATCTATTAGAAGGTCTAATAGTGAATCTTGTGCACTAGAGACATACTATGAGTTTCTCATGGATGGAGAGATAGAAAACTATGTATTAGAAGACAACATTGCTCTCTCATTCCAATAAGCACTACAGAGTTAATATTTTTCACTTTGACTTAAGGTTATGAAATCCAAGATGGATTCCATGTATACAGCAAAGTATGGACTTTAGCTAACATAACCAAGGGGATTAAACCAATCGACTGCAAATGGATTTTTAAGAAAAATCTAAATGTAAATAGACAAGTAGAGACCTTTAAGGCAAGACTAGTTTAGAAAGTATAATGATCCGACTTTTTGACCCTCGAATGTCAACACTAAATAAATCCACAGTATACGTGTGTCGAGCACGCTAGTGCCAAAATGGCAGAAACTTAAGGTAAAATGATAAAAAAACAGAACAGGAAAGGAAGAACAAAACATCATAACCTCACAACGAAACGATAATATATAATATCAAAAGAATAGTACAAAGGGTTACCCAGAATATGTAAATATCATAGTTACTAAAACCTAAGTACTATCATCAGCCTTGACAGTTATAACTATCTGTCCTCATAATGCTAATATATATAATACAGAAATGCAACGGAAATGAGAACTACAGAAGGTAATCATCTACCTCTTCTTCATAAGCTCCAAAGCGTCCGTAGTTAAATCCGAAAACATACACGGGGCTGACCTAAGCATTACAAAAAAATAAAATTCGGATCAGTTCGGTAAACCAGCAGGAGAAACTCAAGAACTATAAGATAAGTAACAGTAACCATTGAGACCGTACAAATTATTGTAATGGTTTTCCCCTTAGTTGAAACCAACCATTCATTATTTAACTTATAGTGATATGATAGATAATGTCTAGTATGTAGCATAAATCATATCAAATAGTTGTTGTGTGAATGCCACGACAATAATAGGTATACAATCAATACTGCAAAAGCGCGTTCATATATGAATTATTCCACAGAGATCTCCTCGGTCTGGCTGCATTCGAACTCCATGACAAGGATCAGAACTACATTCCAAGCACTATATGTCTCTAAATAGGATATACTCTAAGGTAAATATAACTGGATCACCCTCGATATGCGATTCAGATCATATCAACTCTCGTTAGCAAGAGTCGATAAGCATCTGTAGGTATGGAGTTGATATACCGTTGAGGTCGGCTAAACTCCTTCTGGCCATGCCCCTTCTCTGTTTTCTATCATTTTCCCCTATTTCGAGGCTACGATCGGCATCTCTTACACGAGTCTTCATCACTCCAACAAAACAGGAATCCCCAAATAGATTCTGTCATCTTGAACAGATCACGAATCACTACATGGATTTAAGCATCTCGAACAGATCTCAGACCTCCATGTAGGTTTCTTGTACAACTCCTCCAACAAATGATAACTTTGTCCTCTCTCTTAGAATACTTCTCAAGATAAACAGTCCTTCATGATAGCATCGTTCGAAATGTTAACGCTGACCTTTCCCTTGGACTTAACCTTAGGGTAGACAGTTTAACTTTATAACATTTCCCTTCACGACCGCTTCGAGAACATAGATCGTGTATATGGTTTTGATGCGATCATAGGTTTGAGTCATCTTATATAAGTACATTTTTTCCGCTTATTAGACTCTCCAAAACCAATTGATGAATTTTTGGTTAACTCAATTCTTGTACTCTTAGAAGTAAGCGAAAGTTAGAAACGTTTCATACTAGTACTCCTTCCCAAGGGTTCTTGTTAGTATGAAATCATGAAGTCTTTTGATAATGTCTTAAGTTAATACTCGGTCAAGTTCGAATATCAACTAATCGATTATCTAGTCAAAACTAATTGCTTATACAAATCACGATTTGTACACTTAACTCTTTTCCAACATTCTAACTTAACTATTCCTCGTCCAAGAGTGAAGTCTGATAAGTTAGAGCATTAGTTCATAAAAGTCATGCCTAGACACTTCATTCTTGAATCTCATAAATAGATAAGTCTACCTTGTCGGCTTTTAGTGTTAAGTATAGTATTAATGATTTCCATAAACAAGTAAGAAATCAACACGATTAACATGTTTTCAACATTTTCTGACTTAACTATTCCTTGGCGAAGTGAGATACCGGTAGGTTAGAGCACTATTGCTCAATCCTTGATCGACATCACTCCTAACTCTCATAAATAGATAAGCCCACTTCATCAATTTTTAGTGCTAAGCATAGTCGGTTACTTTTCAAATAGTAATTAAAGAATTCACCATTTGGCCATTTAGCAATTCAAACCTCTTTTGAAAAACATTTATATACACTTTTAAAATACTTATAAATACTTATAATAGGTTTTAAAACATTTATCCAAAATATTAATTTAAATTAACAAGCTTATAAAATTCTTTAAAAACTTGGAAAGAGTATGTTTTCTATATATTAACAAAATATCTCTTCTTCAAAAATTCATAACTAAATCTTTAAAATTCATAAATATCTCAAACCACTTTTTAATTATTGTAATATTGGTTAGTAAAAACTTGTAAAAAGAATGAAGCAAAACAATTAAATTTAAAATATCTTTTCAAACCTTTAAAGTCTAAAATCAAGGCTGAACAAGGCAGTTTTTCTCAAGTATAGTTTTGGTCATTTTCAAGATGTTACTCAACTTTTTACTACCAAGCTTTTAACAGTAACAAACATATATACATACATACATATATATATATATATATATATATGTATGTATGTATGTATGTATGTAACAATATAAGTATAGCAAAACACACTTAAGGATCTCTTTACAAAGTTCCATAGAAATCGCCAGAAACAAGGCAATTCACAACTGCATCTATAGCGACTATCGGTATAAGTTCACTTTCAAATCTGGGTCCGATCTAAACCAAAATCTATATACAACCTATGTGATTTGTTCAAGGTCTTGTCACGAGTCCATTCAAGTCCATTTTAAGTTCGTTCAAGTCCATAGATATGAATCACATATATCATTTACTTCTAAAGCAAATCCAAACAAAAGTTTTAACATAAGCTAACAACAATTCAAACAACTTAAACACCATTCAACACAAACATATATGTATTATATTTTCTTTTATAGTGGTTGTAAACTCAACTTTAACGTCACAACAACCAAGATCCAAGATAACCAAGTCCAACCTCTCCTGGCAACCACCTTCCACCTTCCTTCTATTGCTTTCCACTTGTTTTTGCCCTTCCTTCCCTCACATGTAGCTCATATCCTTCAAGGATTGTGAGAGTTTGACTTTTCTTTTTCAAATTCTAGCATGGTGGAAGATGTTGTTATATTGCACTAAGCCTTGTGGCAAAGTTTGAAGTGATTTAGAGTTAATTTGCAACTATTTCTTGTAGAATATAAGAGAGAAAGAAGAAGAAGATGAGAAAGCCATTAGAAAAGCTTGGTTTTGTTTTGTAAATTTGTGATTAATTCCTAAGGGTATTCTCTTGTTTTATAGGAACAAGAATGGTGTTTCCTAAGCTTGCATTCACCTCCCCAGTATACCATGGAAGCTTCACCTCCCATCACTTCTCCTTTAAGTCACTTCTCATTTATGTTAGTTACCATTTATACCTCTCTCATGATAATATCTCTTATGCATATGGAAGTTTATAGAATATTTCTAGCATTATGAAGAGGTGTATGTTAATTAGTTTCTAATGTGTTTATTTGATCATTAGACAAGTTCACAAGGGTTCGAGCAACTTATATCGATCGAAAAACTGTTTATCGATAAACCAATTTTCGGTTACATTATCGATATTTCTTCGAAGAATGTATTTTTTAAACAAATTTCAAAAACAAATTTCGTATCATTATTCATTAATTAAATGATGTCTAACAAGGTTATAAAATCTTATTTGTCACACTTAATTATAATTCAAAACGTTTCGATATTCAAAGAAGGAGTGTTCGAATTTCTAGGTCACTACATAAAGATTTTTATCAAAGTCAAGATATTGATTATCATGAAACATTTATGCCCGTAGCCATGCTTAAGTCATACGATAATCAAATCTATCATGTGTTCTATGACTATGAAATATGGTAGATGAACGTGAAAATGTAATTTCTAAATAGTGATTTAAAAGAGATCGTTTACATGTCATAGCATGAGGGTCTCAAGGTCAATGGCAGCGAAGGAAAGGCAGGCAAATTTTTAAGTTCGTTTTATGGTCTTAAACAGGTTTCAAGTAGTTGGAATAAGTGCTTTGGTAATGTAATCTAATTGTTTGGTTGAGTACAAAAACGGTGTGTATACTGGAAATAACAGGTAAGTGTTATCGTATTCCTAGTCTTATATGTCGACGATTTGCTCCTAATTAGCAACAATATTGCATTGTTATAATCACTGAAATCATGGTTGTCCAAATACTTCTCCATGGAGATTTGAGAGAACAAACCTACATGCTAGGTATTAGGATTTATAGATATAGATCTAAGAGGTTGTTGGGATTGTCTCAATCCCTGTACATAGATACCATATTGAAAAATGTTCATTATAAAGAATTCCAAATACAGAATTATTTTGACGCAATCTAGAATAGTCATTCTAAGAAGGACGCTACTCATACTGATGAGGGAAATGAGTACATGAAGAGAATATTGTATTCATCCACGATTGGTTCCATAATGTACGTCATGCTACGTATTAGACCAAATGTAGCTTATGCATTAGGATGCATAAGCCAATATCAATCTAACCTCGAAGAAAAACATTAGATGGCAAAGAAATGTATTCTTAAGTGTTTAAGAAACACCAAAAACCTATTCCTTCTATAGGGGAATGAAGACCTCCTTATGAAGGAGCATGTAGATTCAAGCTTTCAAAGCGATTTCGATGATGGTAAATTAGTGTCAGGTTATATATTCATATTGTATGGTGGAGCTATCAATTGGAAGAGTTCTAAGAAAGAACAATAGTTGATTCAATGATGGAGGTCGAATATATAGGCCATAACGAAGCAGTAAAATAAATAATATGGATTCACAAGTTTATGGCTAAGCTAGGAGTATTTACAATCATTATGAAATCGATAACATTGTTTTGTGATAACAATACAACAATACAGATCGAAAGGAGCCTAAATCTCACTAGAAATCAAGACATATTCTTCAAAAGTTCCACCATATTAGAATTCATCACCAATAAAGAAATCATGATTGAAAGAGCAGATACTAAGGACTACGTAAAAGATCCATTCACAAAGGGACGAATTCGACCAGTATTAAGAAAACTGATCGAAGGAATGAGATTCAGATTTCACAATTTGCCCCAAGTGCAAGTAAATAATTGATGGATTTAAGGGTATACACTAGGAGCAATTCTTTATTTATTGTAAATTATTAGCTCTGTAATAAAATACCATTTGAAATAAAAGGTGTTCGTTTTCTATTTTATATTTGTTATATTTTGATATATTAATTAAATGTTTAATTTAAATATATTTAGTAGGAATCCTAAAATAATATTTTATGTGATCATAATTACAAAATGTTGTAATAATGAGAAATTTATCACATTGAATAATAACATATTATTTTAAATATTCCTAATTAAGATGTTTCGAGTAAGGATATTGATACGTCCATTAAGGTCAAAGTACGTAACATTCCTCAAATGTTAGGCGGTGTATTACTTATGTCTACTAGGAGCACCAATAGGTTACATATTGATAATTATTGGATAATTATGAAATGACTCATTCGAGCGTTTTCCATGGTTAAAAACAACTAGGTCAAATATGAAATCTCAAAGTGATGATAAAACATAGTTCACTCGACTTGGTAATACTACTGAACATTAATGGGGGAACTTCATTTTGATTATAGTTAAATCGTGGCATGTCATCCACAAACAACTATAGTTGGTTCAAAGTTGAAGCATTGAAAGTGAAACGCTATTCAATGGAGAATTCATCACCTCAGTTGTATGAGGTTAGTATCATGGTCAACTGTAGTCAAAACAAAGTCAAATCTCTTAACATAGTAGAACAGTTAATAATAAATGTTATTATTAAACCAAAGACTTTGTTTATGAACTAGCTAAGTTGAATATGGACGATATTGAAGTTTTGACCAAAACCAAATTTCGTTAGTTTAAAGTGATATTGTGTTGACGAAGAGAATTTGTGTAAATAATCGTTACTAAACGGTACCGCTTGAATTTGTAAAATTAGAATTTAACAATGAGATTTATAAGCGATGAATTAAGCCAAACCGTCACATTACTAGCTAATATGACGTGTGAACATTAGTATTTTAAATTTTTAAATTTTAATCACTGGCTAAATTCATACATGCGAGTCACACAACCTAATCTATTCAGTCGCTAAAACACCACTTGATTACTTGATTTATAATAGTTATAAATTAATTAAACTAATTAATATTTGTGAAATATTAATTATTATCATATTTACTGTATGAGGTGTGTTGAGTAAAATGGCGGTGCCTCTAGAATTATTCGGTGTGCTATTAGTGATATATTAGGTGTGTATATAAAAGTTATATACATATATATCGATAATGATTTAAATTGGATTAAAATTGAATAAATTGTTAATGACTTTAGTGGATATATTAGTCAATCATGGACACTACTCCATACGGCAAGAGTGAGGCACAAAGTGGGCACTTTGGGTTTGAATTGGTTAGAGGTATTTGAGGAGATATTGTTCCTAGATCTCATTATATATTCATACCATAAGCCTGCACTTTCTTTTGAACTTTTGCCTCCTCCTTTTTACATCTTTGTCTGCAAGCTCCTCTCTCATCTCTTTTCGTTTTCTTACCTCAAACACATCTGTTCATCCAAATATAGTTAAATCTAGTGTTTGTACACTTGTCTATTGCAAAGAAGGGTGCAGATTTGAGAGATCAAAGGAAACTATTTAGGTAAAAGTGTGAATTATAAGCCGCATCTCAACAAGTAAATCTCTTATATATATACTTTAATACATACAATACATACATACATATAAATGACATTTTATTTATGATGTGGATATTGTATTTATGCTTGATTATCACCACATAAACATCAATGTCCATGCCATATAAAATCATAGGTTACTGATCTATGAAATGTTAACTATTAATGATATTTGAATATATTGCAATAGTTTAAAAAATTATACGTACATATTTTCCATGTGTGGGTCTACTTATATATGTGCGTGCACATGCACGTAAAATGTATACGACCCTTGTGAAAAGAAATTATTTTTAAATTACAAAATACTTTTTAAAACCATACTTATTAATTAAACCTTTTACGTACAAATGTATTAGATTAGTATTAATTATTATAAATATATATTATATGTATTTTACTTTCGAAAAAAAAAATTCTATTATATTACAAATGATTTATTATTCAATAATACAATAATACTGTATTCATACTTGATATATAATTATATATATGTTTAATACAAAATATGTTTTATATATCATCAAAAGTTTTTGGATTTTTTAAATATAAAATTTTCTTACCAAAATGATTTTATGCATATGTATAGATACATTATAATTTATAAAATGATTTAAACGTTACAAATATCATTTAATATATATGAGATTTTTTTGGCACGTGCAGCACATGCACGTATAAAAGTCCATTATAGAATTATTGAATTTAAATTTTCTATCTAGTTTGATAAAAATAAACTAAAAATATTATCAAAAAAAATTAATATTTTTGTTGGAATAGAGTTTTGAACTTGCAACCTTGTTTATGTTTCAAAATTTACACTCGAAGATAGATTTAATTTTTGTTCACGGTTGGATTCGAACTCCTGACCTCTTGTTGCATATAAGGGTATTTTTGGAACTTCACGGTCGAAACCAAAAATTGTATCTCTATTCCAACTATTAATAAATATGTATGTATGTATGTGTGCATACATACATACTTGCATACATACATGCACACACATACACACACAACCATGTACACCCTACGATATACATACATATATTTATACATATGTATATAACTGTTAACTCTGCCCCGGTGTCGACTTAGCAATTCGAAAGGATGCCGACCTACAGCTTAAAAGGGGGTTGCCGACCTAACAGTTCAACAAGTGTGACGACCTAATACTTTAACAAGGCTACCGACTCAACTGGTTGCCGACCTAACTGCCTTATCAGGGAGACCGACCTAAGGCACGAAGGGATACCGACCTAAGGAGCTTGAGTAGCATGCCGACTTAAGACTCGAAGAGGTGCCGACCTAACAGGCTAAGGAGATGCCGACTTAAGGCCCAAATGGATACCGACTTAGGGCTAAACAGTTGCCGACCTAAAACTTAACAAGATGGCTACCGACCTAAGATAGCTACCGACCTAAGACAGAAGACGACCTAACCATCCAGAGAATTTACCGATCTAACCACTTAGAACAGGGACAAGATCATGAACTACACCTAAGTCGCGACCGACCTATGAACTATGTTAAGTCGTTCACGACCCGAGGCCACTGAATATAAGTCCGATGCCATATTATTGAGAAGAGGTGTGTTGACTCGAAGGCGACCTAGGAATACAAATGAACTCTTGTGAAGCCGTGAAGGGGCCAGGTGAATCATCCATGACTCACCTTAAACCGGCCACGACTCACCTTAAACCGGCTACGACTTATCTTAAGTCGGCCACGACTTAGGACTTGGCAATAATTCCAGATCAGAACTCTCTATAAATAGGCGACCACCTCCAACATTCAAAGGACTTTTTGGCACATTCTCTTCATACACCGTTACCTTGCTGCATTGAGAACTTCATCAACACTTAGAGCTTTCAAGATTAGAGGAATACATCAAAGAACTTCACGAAGAAACCACACATCTTCAACATGAATTTAAGGACTTTAATCGACATTGAAGCTTAAGACTTGTTCCAAATCACTTGTAACTTGAAGTATATTGTACTTGAGAAGAATTGTATCAGCTTGTAACGAGATTATTAATAAAAGTACTTAGAGTGGACGTAGGCTATACCCTTAAGCCGAACCACTATAAAATTGTTGTTGTTTACTGCTTTTCTGCTATTACTTGCTTGTAATTCTTTCCCGATCTATCGGGTGGTGCTTTCACAACTACACTTCACACACCGGGGTGTTAGCGTTCACATTTTAGCGTTAACATTTTTGGTGCTTTCACTGAGAATCCAACTCAGGAAAACTGTCATCATTGCTTCACAGAGATTTGAAGAAAGAATTTCCTTAAAAACCAGAAGTCTATCTGAGATTATGGCTCCTGGAAGGAAAAGTAGATCTGTCAGATCTGGAAACATTCAAGAGGGAACCTCCGCTTCCCCTGTACCTAATCAACCCACTCCGTCTGTTGGAGTTACGAAAGCAGAGTTGGATGCTGTGATTCTAGGGCTAAACCAGCAGATAAACGCCCAAAATGCACAATTAGAGGCTCAAAGTGCCCAGAATGCTCTGATTCTGAATAAGTTAAACGACTTACTTGGGGCAAACAATCAACCGGCTGGTAATGAAAGGAACTATGCTGGCAACGTTCATGATGTTAATGAAAGGAATGCTCCTGAAAGGGCTACTAGTCCCTTTGAGCAGGCAGTTCCTGAGGCTGGTGGATCTAGAACTCGGCATGATGAGGAATATCTTTCTGGAATGGTCCGGCAGATCATGAAAGAAAGTATGCAAAGGGTTGAAGATGAGAAGGAATGGGGTTTTGCCCCAAGTAAAACTCCGTTTACTGAAAAAATCTTAAAGGCGGAATTTCCAAGGAAGTTTGTCCCTCCGACTATTCCAGCTTACAAAGGGACAAGTGATCCGAATGAATTCTTGTATAAATATGATTGGCACATGACAGGTGCCAGAGCCTCTGACGAAATAAAGTGTCGATATTTCCCCGTATACCTGGAAGGTGTGGCTCTACTATGGTTCACCAAGTTGCCAGTCCGATCTATCGATCAGTTTTCAGACTTGACCAGAAAATTCAAGGAGCAGTTTAGACTATATGCTTCGAAGGCCAAGGACATCATGTCACTGTCGAGTTTAGAGCAGAATCCTGGTGAGTCTATCAGATCTTTCTTGAACCGCTTTAATATAGCGCTGGCTGAGGTGGACAATGCTGAACCACGAATGATATTGACTTATCTGATGAGGGCTATTGATAAGTCAAGCGAATTTGGGAAATGGTTAAATATGAAGGAGCCAACCTCTCTCGAAAAGTTCTACAAAAAAGCAGATGAATTCATTCGCTTGGAAAGCCGTCCTTTACCAGTAAAGACAGTGTTGGGGAAAGCAGAAGACAACACTGTCGCTCCACGCAAGAATGAATCGGTGGGGCAAAAAAGGGAGAATAATAATGGGAAGGAACAGGGTAATCTGAAGAAGCCCCGATCCTTCAAGCCATCAGAATATACTCCATTATCACATACGCCGGAGCACATCTACCTTGCCACTAAAGATTCCGTCGATTTCCCTAAACCTATCCCTTTGAGAACCGGGAAAAAAGCCATATAGAGTGGGAAATTCTGCCGCTTCCACAATCAACCCGGTCATGAGACTGATGAATGCCGCCAGTTGAAAAATCTGATTGAAGAGTTGCTAAGAGAAAACAAACTGCAGCAATTTGTGAAGAAGAATAGCAACAATCCTGCATCGTCAAGTCAGGGGCAACAGGTTCCTGTTCATCAGCCTAGGACAGGTGAGAAAGCTACGGGACATGAATCTGGAAGGCTCGTTATCAATGTCATTACAGGAGGGCCTCACCCAGCTGGCAAGAGCTGGGGTGAGATGGAGAGATATTCCAGGGCTTTGAAATATGCTCCAGCCGAAGAAGACGTCTTTGTTTTAGAAGACACTACGCCCCTGAAACAACAGAAAACTTTCAGCGATGATATTGTTTTCAGAGCCAGAGATTCCACAGGTATAGAAGCTCCTACCCTAGATCCCTTGGTCATCTCGGCTGGTATTGGACCGGCCATTGTCAGAAGAGTCCTCATCGACTGCGGAGCATCATGTAATATCCTCTTCAAGAAGACATTTGACCAGATGAAAATCCCTATGATCGATGTACAAGCCTCATCACAGAAGATCGCTGGCTTCACTGGGGAGCCAAAGCAACCAATTGGGACCATCGATCTGCTTGTAGAACTTGGGGAAGCAGAAAGGAAAGTGGTCCGCAAGCAAACATTTGTGATTGTCGATGAGTTTTCTGTTTATAATGCTTTTCTTGGCCGTCCAACACTCGCAGCATTCAAAGCTATCCTAGCCCCGTGGTGCCTCACTATTAAATTCCCTACTGACAATGGAGTAGGAGTTATAAAAGGGGATCAAAATGCTGCGCGAGAGTGCTATTTGACAGAGCTGCGAGAGTCAAGAAAAAGAGAAATGGGAAAGGATGCGGCAACCCCAGTCCGCATCAAGGAACCAGCCTTGTAGCAATTACGGGGCGGACCCTGCACTGGAGAGCACAGCGGGGCACGGAAAGAAATGGATCCCAGAAAAGCCAGTGCAGGGGAGAATAGAGTGGTACCGGTGGAAACGACAGTTCCGGTACCTGTTGACCCGAAGGACCCAAATAAGGTGTTGAATGTGGGTTCACAGCTTAATGTGTCAATTCAGAATATCTTGATATCTTTCCTGAAAGCAAATCTGGATGTCTTTGCTTGGACTCATGCCGATATGTGTGGAATATCTCCAGAAGTTGCAGTACACGCTCTGAATATTGACCCAAAGTTTACGCCAGTTAAACAGAAAAGAAGAACCCAAGGTCCAGAAAGGTCAGCAGCATTAAAAGAAGAAGTTGATCGACTCATGGAAAATAACTTCATCAAAGAATCTACATATCCGAATTGGGTTTCAAATCATGTGCTGGTCAAGAAAGCTAATGGAAAATGGAGAGTGTGCATCGATTTTTCTGATCTAAACAAGGCTTGCCCCAAAGATTGCTTCCCGTTACCCAGGATCGATCAACTGGTAGACGGAACTGCGGGACATGAATTGTTATCTTTCATGGATGCCTACTCCGGTTATAACCAAATCATGATGCACAAGCCGGATCAGGAGGATACAAGCTTTATCACAGATGTTGGACTTTATTGCTACAGAGTTATGCCCTTTGGATTGAAAAATGCAGGGGCAACCTACCAAAGACTTGTTAATGCTATGTTCAAACCGCAATTGGGCAAAACTATGGAAGTCTACGTCGACGACATGTTAGTGAAGTCCAGGAAAGCAGCAGATCACATTGGACACTTAGCAGAAATGTTCGCAGTCCTTCCGAAATACAGAATGAAACTTAACCCTCTGAAATGTACATTTGGGGTCGAGTCCGGAAAGTTCTTAGGTTTCATCGTCAGTGCTAGGGGCATTGAGGCTAGTCCAGCTCAAATTACTGCCTTGAAAGAAGTTAAAGCTCCTAGAACGAAGAAGGAATTGCAGAGTCTCAACGGAAAGGTCGCCGCCCTGAGTCGGTTCATTTCCAAAGCCACTGATAAATGCATCCCATTCTTTGACGCCCTGAAGAAAGGAAACAAGAATTTTGAATGGACTTTCGAATGCCAAAAAGCCTTCGATGAGTTGATCCGTCATATGGAAACGCCTCCAATACTTTCTAGGCCAGGCAATGGTGAGGATCTTCTTATATACTTGGAAGTATCATCTCATGCTCTAAGTGCAGCGCTGATACGGGAAGACAAAAGGATTCAACATCCGGTTTACTATATCAGCAAAAGACTCACTGGGGCAGAGCTGAATTACTCCAAGTTGGAAAAACTCGCCTATTGCCTACTAGTTGCATCAAGGAAACTGAGGCAATATTTCCAAGCTCATCCTATCAGAGTACTCACTGATCAACCTCTAAAGCAAGTCCTATTTCGCCCTGAAACTTCGGGTCGCCTTCTAAAATGGAACATTGAACTCAGTCAATATGACATCACTTATCACCCCCGAAAAGCAATCAACGGACAAGCTTTAGCTGATTTCATTGCAGAATTCACAGAGAAGGATAATGGTGAGGATGAAGCGATCAATGATTCCCCAATCCAGTGGAAGATGTATGTTGATGGCGCAAGAAATGACTACTGTTCTGGAGCCGGAGTGGTACTTGAAACTCCTGAAGGTCGATCATTATGTTATGCACTAAGATTGGAATTTCCTTCAACAAACAATGAAGCAGAATATGAAGCTCTTATTGCAGGTCTGAAAATCGCTAAAGAGCTAAGCATTCGAGCATTACAGATCTTCAGTGATTCTCAGCTTATTGTATGCCAAGTCAAGAAGGAATTTCAAACAAAAGGTGGAAACTTGCCTTCCTACTTGTCAAAGGCTTGGGAACTCCTATGTGAACTCGATCACTATTCAATAAGCCACATTCCTCGGGAAGAGAATATGAAGGAAGATTCCCTCGCAAAGTATTCAAGTTCTGGTGAAGCTCAACTATTGGGATTGGTCCCTGTAGAAGTCCTTTCAGCACCAAGTATAGACGAGATGGATATTGACTGGATTATGAATGTATCTCAAGAACAAGAGTCATGGATGACTCCAATACTGGACTACCTACTCAGAGGTTCTCTGCCAGAAAATTCGATAGAAAGACGAAAGCTACTAAGGAAAGCCTCTCGCTATTTAATTCAGGATGGCCGATTGTACAGACGGGGATTCTCAATGCCATTGCTTCGATGTGTATCTCGGGAAGAGTCCAAAACAATCCTAGCTGAGGTGCATGGAGGAGAATGTGGTGATCATTTAGGTGGTCAAACATTAGCAAAGAAAATTCTCCGATACGGATACTTTTGGCCAGAAATTAATCATGATGCTGCAAGCTATTCCCGAAAGTGTGACAAATGCCAAAGATTTGCCAAAATTCCTAGAGCACCTTCAACTGAACTCACACAAATGGTCAGTCCATGGCCATTTGCAATTTGGGGAATGGATCTCATTGGGCCGCTACCGACTGCCAAATCAGGGATTAGATATGCTATTGTTGCAGTTGATTATTTTACGAAATGGGCTGAAGCTGAACCATTGGCTACTATCACCTCTAAGAAGATGATAAGTTTCGTGATCAAGAATATCATTTGCAGGTATGGTGTGTCTCAGAAAATAATCACAGACAATGGTACTCAGTTTGAAAGCGAGGAATTCCAAGATTTTTGCAGGCGATTCAAAATCCAGAAAAGCTTTTCAGCAGTTGCTCATCCGCAGGCAAACGGGCAAGTGGAAGCAGTAAACAAGATCATCAAATCAACCATCAAAAGGCAACTCGAAAGAGCAAAAGGTGGTTGGGTCGATAAGCTACCACTTGCACTATGGGCATACAGAACTACTCACAAAACTGCGACTGGGCATACTCCTTTTTCGTTAGCATACGGATCGGAAGCAATGATCCCGGTTGAAACAGAGGTCCCTTCACACAGAAGAATCCATTTCAATCAAGCAGAAAATGAAAAGCTACAACTTGAAGCGCTAGATCTCCTTGATAAAAAAGAGATGAAGCTAATCTCATAGTTGCAGCTCATCAGCAAAGGATAGCCAGACATTTCAATTCCAAAGTTCGCCAACGCAGCTTTGAGATTGGAGACCTAGTCCTGAAGAGAATTATGACAGCGACAGGTGTGTTTGGGCCAAATTGGGAAGGACCGTATGTAATAGGTCAGAAGCTTCTTGACGGCACATTCAAACTCACCACTGTTGATGGAGATCAAATTCCAAGGGCATGGAACAGCAACCATTTGCGTCCATACTTTACTTGAAAATTTTGTTGAAACATTGTAAAAAGAATTATGAATGTATGATTCTTGTAATTGAGAGCAATTGTAAAACTGATGCAAGTGAATAATGAATGAATATAAAGTGGATGTAGGCCCAAATTTCTGACCGAACCACTGTAAATCTTGTGTTCCTTATTATTATTACATGTTTGCTTTATTTTCGATATAAAAGTACATAAAATGTATTGCTGAAATGTCGATTTAAATTTTTGCAGACAATGGAAATAAAACTTGCGCATAATAAGACCGAGTGATTCTCACCATCATTCAACAAACAAATTTCAAGTCATAAAGGCCCCGAATTCAAATCCTAGATAGGAAATACTTCAATTGAACGGCTTATGATTTCGATAGAAACGAGCCCTTGCTAATAAATTGAGATTGTTTGAACGAACAAACATCCAATTAGGAAGCTAGTGCCCGTTCTCACGAACTTGCCTGACAATGAAGTACACTTCCTTGGATTAAACAAGCTACTTGCGAGAAAAGGGGAATGAAAACTTGAAAAGAAAAAAAAAGGATCGCTGAAAAGGCATAAGCAAGAAGACAAGAATACAACCAAAAACCATCATTGGCGGCACAAGTCCTCTTCGGAGGCACGACTCTTCGGAGGATAAAGACCTCTAATGGGTCATACGCCACAAAAAAGAAAGTTCTCTACTCAACAAAAAAGATTGGAGGAGTCATGACCCTCCAACCATGAGAGAGTAACTTCCAGGCGATGAAAACCCTCTCTGAGGCACATTTCACCAGGAGTTGAAGTGTTATGACCGCTCTTCGGAATTCCACTTCACCAAAGTTGAAATGCAAACAAAATAAAAGCCCTCTTCGGAGGCCCATTTCACCAGGAGTTGAAGTGTTATGACCGCTCTTCGGAATTACACTTCACCAAAGTTGAAATGCAAACAAAATAAAAGCCCTCTTCGGAGGCCCATTTCACCAGGAGTTGAAGTGTTATGACCGCTCTTCGGAATTACACTTCACCAGAGTTGAAATGCAAACAAAATAAAAGCCCTCTTCGGAGGCCCATTTCACCAGGAGTTGAAGTGTCGTAACCGCTCTTCGGAATTTCACTTCACCAAAGTTGAAATGCAAAACAAGATAAAGACCTTCCTGGAAGCCCACGTTTCACCAAGATTGAAATAAAACTTCCAAGTGTTGAAACGTGAAAAGGCTTTCTTCGAAGGCACAACTCTTTGGAGGTACACGTTTCACCAAGATTGAAATAAAACTTCCAAGTATTGAAACGTGAGAAATCCCTCCTCAGAGGTACAACCCCCTCCCGGGGACACAATTAAAAAGAAAGACCTCTTCAGAAGCCCACGTTTCACCGAGATTGAAATAAAACTTCCAAGTGCTGAAACGTGAAAAGGCTTTCTTCAAAGGCACAACTCTTTGGAGGAACACGTTTCACCAAGATTGAAATAAAACTTCCAAGTGTTGAAACGTAAAAAAAAAATCTCTCCTCAGAGGCACAAATTTTTATTAAAAGGAAAAAAGAAAAATCCTCATCAAGAGCGTACTTTAACTTTCAAAGGAAGAGCGATTTACCTATTCTAAAAAAAAAGAAGAAGGGGGAAGAAGGTTAAAGTACATTCAGAGGTCCGCTTTGCCACATAGAAGAATTCACTTGGCAAAATATATACATACGCAAAAGGAAAGAGTGATTTCTTCGAAGGACAAAGCGTAAAAGCTTATATAAAGGAAGTTGCACTCTACGAAAATTCTCTTCGAGAATGAAGTAATTATTCTTTAGAAAACGAGAGTGCAAGTCCCCTCAAAGTATACGATATTGCAGTAAGCTCATGGTATAGGGGCAACATGGTATAGTTACATACAAAGCGGTATAACTATGTCGGTAAAGTACGCTCAAACAACATACCACAAGCTCACCGCAACATCGTATAAATAAACTTGTGCAAAAATGAATAATAAATGCATTCTCAAATTCAAACAAAAGTCTGTACAAATAAAGAATCATTTTATTCAATTGCAGATATTGCAGATACAGGTTTCAAAATAAAAAGCAGGGGCCGGTGCCTGCACAACATCCGACCATTACACAAAAAAGGAATCAAAAAGCTCAACTCTTCATTTCTTCTTGCCACCTTTAGACCCTTTACCTGGCCGAGTGGTTAGCTTTTCAGGTCTTTCAGGTTGGTCTGAAGGCATAAGGGAAGAAGGGGAGGGAGGTGCAACTGGTGCAATTTCCGGTTCCTCTTCTGTGGTGATAATTTTCTTCCCCCTCCTCTTCGATGTCCCATGCTTCTTCCTTTTCTTCGAAGAAGACTCACTCCCCGGAGTAACGAGAGCGGACAAAACTACGTCGTCAGAAGGAGTCCGCTCCGGAGAGATCTCGCCTCCTTCGAGTCCCTCATCTTTTTGCTCCTGCGAAGCAATAGGGTCATCCAAACCATGAAGAGCCTCAATTTTCTCCTCTTGTGACCCAGGTTGTGAAGCAGAAGGAGGAGTCACCTGAAGAGATGGAGGAGGAATAACCAGAGAAGGCGAAGTCTGCACGACACTTGTTGTTTCAACTGCAGAAGAAGAAAATTTGAAAATGTTAGTATCTTCCCGAAAGAAGGGAGATATGGGTTCGTCGAGATTCAAGAGGTAATCGAGAAGCTCATCAAATTTTTGAGGAATAAGCAGGTAATCCACCTGAATCGGACCAATGTCGAAATTACCTGAAGATATTGGCTTCGTCAGTTCAATCTCATAATTCTGAGCCCCAATGTCCTCCAAAGCCTCTTCATCAGTAGGGGTAATTACCCCGGTTTTTGTAGGAGGCGGCGAATGAGCACTAGAGCCTGTAATGTCCACCTCGGGAGAAACTAGAGGACGTTCAGAGGTAGTAGGCGGTACTTCTTTTTCAGAACGCTCCTCTTCCGCCATCCCGGCCCGCACTCTGGCAAGCTGCTCCTTTCCCTTGGCAAGAGCGGCACGGGCCTCATCATCAAGATAATGCTCTTCAAGGGCTGACTCAGCATATCCAGCACCTTTACCACCGAGCATATCAAGTGCTGCCTCCCAAACTTCAGCCAGTGTGATTTCATACTTGGGGCCTAGAAAGGCAAGGCTGCCACGTCCCAAAATGCTGTGCAGATAAAAATCGAATAATGTGGAGCTAATGTCAACTTTGGTTGCTTGATGAGCCTCTTCGGCCGCAAGTTTATCAGCAACAGCCTCGTCGCGCTCCTTTTCGGCCATAGCAAGTCGAGTTTTTAACAACTCTATCTCCAAGCTTTGAGAGCCGGTCTGTTCTCGCAGTTGTACAGTTTCAGCACGATATTCTTCTATGACCTTTTCCTTGTGTGCAAGCTTATCTTCGACTGCTCTTTGACTGGCATGCGCATCTCGTACTTGTTGCTGAAGCATGCTCTCCTTTTGTGAATGGAAAGTAGATGAAGTAGCTAATTCTTCCTTAAGTTTTTCTACTTCCGCTTCCAGCTTTTCATTGTAGGAAGCAATACTTCTCATTTCGGCGTCATGCTGTTCAAGAGTCTTCTGCCACTCAGCCTTATCATTCTCCATTATTAGCATGGCCTCGAGATTGGCTCGGTTAACCCTTTGAAGTTCGTCGACGAGTTTTTGCCAGTTCGACATTCTTTCGATATCGGTCCTGACAGCATCAAGATTTCGCAGCATAGCCGGTTTGTCGAGGGGAACCAAGTCGAGATCAAATCGAACCCCTCTCAGGCACCACTGAGGAAATCGACTTTGAAGAGTGGGAGGACCTTGCCCGACTTGGTATGCGGGCCGGTTGATGATTGCTTGAATGTCGGAGCGAGCGGGAGCAGGAGATTGAGCAGGGACATGTTCAGAAGCTGAAGGAGTTGTTTCTTCAGTAAGTCTAGCCCGCTTGCTAGAAGAATCGTCTATGTGACTCTTTCCTCTCTCATCATGAGCTTTTCTCTTTTGGTTGTCATCATCTCTATGGGGAAGATCATGTCTTTCTTGTTCCCTTCGGCGACGTTCTTCATATGCTCGTCTCTCGTCGGCTTTCCTGATGGCCCTCTCTTCATCCGACTCTCTGTAAGAAGGAAGGTAACGCCTGTAATCATACTGGCTACGCCTCCCGTAGCGCTGGAAATCATCATAGTACGAGCCGCTGCGCCCCATAGGAGAATCTGGAATTAAAATAATAAGCTTTAGAATTCTTTAAAGTACAAGAAGATAAGTGCATAGAAGTGATGAGAAATTCTAAGTGTGTGTGATGTGCAAACTACGCGCATTAATCTACGAACCACTCTTTATTTGGGGAGTGGTTGTGGGTGTAATAGTTAACATCAACTCTTGAGTCGACGACGACTGTTGCAAAATAGAAGTAGCTTCAACTACTGAAGAAGAAATCCCGGCAGTAGTAGGGTCATCTTTGAAGATCTCTTGTGAAGTAGCGAAGAGGTCGCTCAATCCTTCAAAGGTATCGTCCCCGCTTTGCTTGACAGGACTGGATTTCTTAGCCTTTTCACCAGATTCTTGTGAATGGTGAGAGGATCCCTGAGGCTCTTCTTCCTCGATAACCGGGGCAAGTTTATCAGATGGCCCCGCAACATCAACAGAAGTGGAGCACTTCACCAGCGAAGATTCAGGAGTCTTTATCGGAGAATCGGGGACTTCCGTTGGAACTTCATGAGCATGCATAGAGCGAGAAGTGTGTAGAAGCCCATGTTGATGTAAAAATTCATCCCTCAACAGAAATTTTATGCTCCTCTCTTCTGTGGCCACGGCACTCAACCTCTCAAAAACTTGCTTATGAATTGGATCTCTAGAAGGGAGAGGAAGTGCTGAAAGGAACAAAGAATGAAATTAGCAACTGAAAGTTCGGATCTCGAAAAAGTTTCAAAACGGAAAAAATAGAAACACTAATCTTACTTCCTACTCTCCAGATGGCATAAAACCCTAGGGGACAGCGAGCAAAGAAAAACTGATTCAAAAATCCATGAACACTTTCAGTAAGATCGGAAATGAGCTTGCGGTTTCTGGCACTTCTCACAATAATGAGGGAAGGATGATCTTTACTCTTTGCAAACGAGCACAGATAACGAATTTCTTCAAAACTCGGTAGGCGATCAAGAGTTCTTCTGAACAAAACACATAACCCCGTCAAGATGGCATAGCCATTATGATGAAGTTGAAACGGAGAGATTGTCAACCGAAGGAGAAGAGTTCGAAGGAAGTCGTTAAAAGGAGGAATCGCCCCACTTAAGCACATTTGGCGATTGACTGCAACAAAACCATGGGGAGGATTGTCAGCAGTATCACTTGGCCCAGGGAGAAGAACATCACTTTCAGCAAAGCCAAATTGAGTGCGCAGCTGGATAAACGCTCTCGAAGTTAGAATAGTCGAGGTTCTCTCCGGAGGATTCTCTATGGGAACAGCTATCGGAAAAGTTTCTTCCTCTTGAGTTACCACTTCTTCTTCTCGGTGGGAAGTCATTCTACATAAACAACTGGGTATTCAAACATGAAGGTGCACGTTTCCTAAAGTGTGTGAAGTGTTGTGTAAAATCAATCAAGCAGTGAACAAATATAACTGGAATGAGAACTAGCAAGCATTTGTTAGTTATGAAATTCAGGGACTATTGTTTTAAGCCTAAATATGCAAGTAAGATGTTGATGCAGATAAATCAGTTCAGATTATTGATACTTTGCATTAATATTTAACTTTAATTAATTGATTCACAAACATTTCATGCAATATAATTAAGTTGCCTGTCTTATTTTGACTAATCTGTCATCTGACGTGGGCAGTCAATGGCAGTATTTTCGCCTTGGTTTTCTTTGTTTGTTATTTTCAGCAGGTTAGCAGCTTATAAGTTAATGCGATCTGTGAAATAATACAATGAGATTCAAGCAAATTTAAAAGTTGGGGCAGTTCAAAATTTAGGCAACTTAGTTTGGCAGTTCAAGTCAGAAGCTCAAAGTGGATCTATGCTCTCAAAAAGTCAGCATGCCCAAAGCTTAAGAGCCAACTCGGTCACGGTTTAAGGGCTTAACTCGGCCGCGACTTAGGGGTTAATTTGGCCGCGGTTCAAGGTTAAATCAGTAGAAGGTTAAATCGGCAGATTTCCCCAAGGATTAACTCGGCCACAGTTTTAAGGCTTAGATCGGCAGAAGGTTAGGTCGGTAGATCTCCCTCAAGTGCTAGCACGGCCACGATTTAAGGATTGGGTCAGCCAAAAGCCAAGCCCCCTAAAATCACCAGGTCGTATCTAAATCAATACCTCGCCCCGCTCAACCTGTTAACCCATTAGCTACTCCCTCAACCAAAAAATTCTCACTTCATTTATCCTATTTCATGCATTCGGATCATCCAAGACATCAATTCGAAACCTCTGCAAAGTCAGCGCCTTGCAATCCTAGCACGAATCAAAATCAGCTAGCCTAAATCAGTAAACCATCTTCATCGTCCCATCGATCAGTCGAAATCGAACCGAGCAACCTAAACTCCATCAGCCATTGGTGTAATAAGATTTGCGATGGAACATTGCGCAAGCAAACGGTTTAAGTAACAGAATTCATGAGCCAACGAATGATCTATAATCGAAGAAGAGGGTTTACTTACGCAATGAATAACAGAGGTTGTCGGTGGATAATTGGAATTAAATCGCCTTTTTGAGCTCGGAAGATTTTTAATGGCAGAATCAGAGAAATAGGTAGTGAGAAGGAAGAAGGAGATGTGATTTATACCTTGCAGTAAAGGGATATGAAGCGGTATGTTACGACTCAACTGTTAGGTCGCGTACGACCTACCAACTTAAAGAACGGCCGAGTTAGAGGATATCGAAGCACACGACCTAACCGGTAGGCGTATACTTCGAGGGGCAATTGTTAACTCTGCCCCGGTGTCGACTTAGCAACTCGAAAGGATGCCGACCTACAGCTTAAAAGGGGGTTGCCGACCTAACAGTTCAACAAGTGTGACGACCTAATACTTTAACAAGGCTACCGACTCAACTGGTTGCCGACCTAACTGCCTTATCAGGGAGACCGACCTAAGGCACGAAGGGATACCGACCTAAGGAGCTTGAGTAGCATGCCGACTTAAGACTCGAAGAGGTGCCGACCTAACAGGCTAAGGAGATGCCGACTTAAGGCCCAAATGGATACCGACTTAGGGCTAAACAGTTGCCGACCTAAAACTTAACAAGATGGCTACCGACCTAAGATAGCTACCGACCTAAGACAGAAGACGACCTAACCATCCAGAGAATTTACCGATCTAACCACTTAGAACAGGGACAAGATCATGAACTACACCTAAGTCGCGACCGACCTATGAACTATGTTAAGTCGTTCACGACCCGAGGCCACTGAATATAAGTCCGATGCCATATTATTGAGAAGAGGTGTGTTGACTCGAAGGCGACCTAGGAATACAAATGAACTCTTGTGAAGCCGTGAAGGGGCCAGGTGAATCAGCCACGACTCACCTTAAACCGGCCACGACTCACCTTAAACCGGCTACGACTTATCTTAAGTCGGCCACGACTTAGGACTTGGCAATAATTCCAGACCAGAACTCTCTATAAATAGGCGACCACCTCCAACATTCAAAGGACTTTTTGGCACATTCTCTTCATACACCGTTACCTTGCTGCATTGAGAACTTCATCAACACTTAGAGCTTTCAAGATTAGAGGAATACATCAAAGAACTTCACGAAGAAACCACACATCTTCAACATGAATTTAAGGACTTTAATCGACATTGAAGCTTAAGACTTGTTCCAAATCACTTGTAACTTGAAGTATATTGTACTTGAGAAGAATTGTATCAGCTTGTAACGAGATTATTAATAAAAGTACTTAGAGTGGACGTAGGCTATACCCTTAAGCCGAACCACTATAAAATTGTTGTTGTTTACTGCTTTTTTGCTATTACTTGCTTGTAATTCTTTCCCGATCTATCGGGTGGTGCTTTCACAACTACACTTCACACACCGGGGTGTTAGCGTTCACATTTTAGCGTTAACAATAACCATGTACACACTATGATATATTGCACGTGCAAGTTTTATACACATGACCATATATCGATATGCTTATAAACTATATAAATTATATTTAATTAAATTCATTAATTAATAAAAAAGAAAAGTTTAAATAAAATATGATTTTATTTAAAAATATCTTTAATAATAGTTGTAATACCTTCGGTGTCACACTTTTTTGGTATCAACGTGAACTACCAAAAATACCCTTCTGCAAATATTACTAAATATTAATATCACTTAAAAATAAAGTCTAACAAATAAGTTATCTTTACCAATTCAAAATTCCCCTCGATGGATATTTTTGAAATTTTAATATCACTTAAAAATAGGATCTAACAATTTTTTTTAAAATTCGTTTTTTATTAATTAGTAAAAAAAATAAAAATTCAAACTAATAAAATATAAAATTCAATCTTTATTAATTAATAATAGAAATAAAATTGCAAACTAACAAAAAAAATTAGATGCTGCAATTTAGAAAGTAAAATTAGAACAAGCCGCATATCATTTCAACGCAAAAATACGGTTATATATTTATGCAAATCATATTTTCTCGAACGAGTTAAACATATACAATTTGTAAAAAAACAATTCGCACGCAAAGTGTGTGCTATCATCACGCGCAAAGCGCTTACCGTACCACTCGTGTAATAATAGTTGTAATAGCTTTGGTGTCACATTTTTTTGTATCGGCGTGAACTACCAAAAAGGCTCCTCTATATATTATCTTATTTTAGTCACTTTAAAATATGATCTAACGTTAAACTTTTTTAACAAATTCAAACGCCCCTAAAAGTAGGATCTAACAATTAAACATGCTTTACAAATTCAAAACGCTTCTAAAAATAGAATCTAAAATTAAAATTCATTTATAAATTCAGAATACTTCTTTATAAATATACAAATCTGGACCTGAAAATAAAAAAATTATTTTTCCGACCGATTTAAACATATATACAATTTATAAGGAAATATTCACGCACGAAACGTGTGCCGTGACACTCTTACTTATTATGCAAATCATATTTTTTCGAACAAATTAAACATATAAAATTTGTAAAAAAACAATTCACGTACGAAATGTGTACCATCATCATGTGCGAAGCACGTGCCGTAATGCTCGTAGTTAGATTGGATTTATGTTGGCTTTTAGACTTCATAACTCCAATTAAACCAAAATAAGAAAAGAAAAAAAAAATTAAAATCTACAACATTCACCCGATCGAGTATCAACAGAAAGAAATTGATGGAAATTCTGTTTTTTTAACCTATTCAAGATTCAAACGATGTCCTTGAAAGATGTATATGATCTTATGTTTTGATCGGATTTTTAAATAGGATATGAAATTATTTATATATTTTGAAAATAAGTTATAAAATTAATTTATTTTATTATTTTAGATAAAATAAGGAAATTAATAGAGTTTGCAATGGAGAAGTGTTTAAAATAGCAGATGCGGACGTAAAGAGAGTGATACTGAACTTTGCGGACGCTTTTAAATTGTGTGATGATACTTCTATAGAATGAACTGCCAATATATCACGTTATTCTTTTCTTATAATTTCTTTTATTTTTTTTACTTTTTTATTTTTTTTCATCGTACGTCTTAATGAATTTTGGTCTCCTCAGGAGTTGCAGTTTTCTGGTCGCGCAACAGTACATTTCACTTTCCCGGAAAATACCGTTCATAATCATTAACAAAATTGGACATACATCCGATCTCTCCAAATTTGTGTGAAAATAATCGTCGTTCTCAATTTCATCTCTATAATTTCAACAAACTGAGGGTAGTTTATCGGATATGAGTTTCCAAGATCTGGAATCGGGTCGTCCCTTAAAGGGTCGGGTCAACGGTAAGCAGGATCCTACCCAGGCCGTCGCCGCTGGCCTTTTCCAGATTAGCACCGCCGTCTCAACATTTCAGCGCCTTGTCAACACGCTCGGAACGCCCAAGGATACGCCTGTGCTTAGGGAAAAGCTGTAAGAGTCTCTATCATGTTAGAAACTCTCTGTGTCTATCGATAATTTTGTTGGTTAGCTCATGAATCTGTTACTAAGGATTGTTGGGTTCGTTTGGTTAACGTGCTTTATATTTTCCGTTGTCAACTTCTGTTTCAAAATCCACGAGAAGATGGTAGAAACGGTCATTGTGGAAAATGGTTTTAACATATTAAACTTTTTCTTGTTTTAAAGCCAAATATAGACGTAGCTTTTCTGTTGATGATTGTTGTATTGTACATTTATTGTTTGTGGTCCAAATTTTTGGGTTCTTTATGTTAACTTCAATGCGATATGCTGAATTACGCTGAAGAATTTATTTACTTTGACTTATGCACGTCAGTTCTGCTGTATAAAATTATATATAAAGAGTACACTATTGCACGGTAGATGATTTCTATGAGATACATTGAATTTGTGGGTTATATATGAATTTGATATGATTGTACATTGCTAAGGATGATATGCAATTTTATAGTTTTCGTAACTGAATTGTATGTGGACAGCGTAATTGTGAATTCAGTAATTCTTTATAACTTGGACCACAGAAATTTATAATGGCTGGTGCTTATCTCAATGAACAACAGGAAGGCCAGAAAATTCAAAAGAAATGCAGCCTTCCTCAATATTACTTTATTTAATTATCTCAACACATGCGCATGCGCATGCACTAACACATGCGCATGCATCGTTAAAGCAGGAGTAAATGAGTTACAAGCAACAGACAAATACAGACTTTGTTTATAGTAACTATACGATGGCTTAAAAGAGAATGAGTTTCTTACACGTGCTCATTTATCTATGTTGACTAGCAGTTGCAGTGATAATAGTTTGTGTATCACGTACACTATGTGTAACAGTAAAACAGTAGTATATGTGTCATTGCGGCTGTACTACGCCTAAGCTTTTGAATGACATTCATTGTAAAGGATGGATAACGGATTGATATACTAATGAAAAAGAAAAATGATGTGATTATTTTGTCGATTTCTTATCCCTTCTGCGGCAGTGCCCAAAGGCTGGTGATTGATTTATCGATTGTTACACCTCAATTAACTAGAAGTTTCTGGTTTGTAACCTTTAGTGCTCCTAAGTCCTGAACATTATAAACATACATCATAAACAAGGATTGCTCCCACGTATGCTGTTCAAAGATTAGTCATACGTCATAAACAAGTATCGCTCCTACATACGTAAAAATCACTGTTAGATTTTCACTCATAGTCAAGGTTTTTGTTTTGCTGTTCAAAGATTAGTCAGCATGACAAATTCTTTTTCCATCATAATGTTATTGAGTTCCCCAATCAATTTGGTATCCTTATTCATCAGGAGAAAGACAAGGCTACATATTACACAACTGGTGAAAGATACTTCTGCCAAGCTCAAGCAAGCTAGCGAAACAGATCACAACACAGAAGTTAGCGTGAGTTTTCTGGAACAAAATTTTCATCTACTAATAAATAATGGATTGCACATGACTTTTGTGCTTCCTGAGCCAACTTCAGACCATCAGCACAATTTTTTTTTTTCCATTGCTAAATGAGGCTTCGTGATGATAAAGACATGCTTTGATAGTCCTCGTTATTTAAATTTCTGTTTGAGATAGCAACATTATGACTCCTGTTTTGTATATCGACATAATAAATGATTATATAATATGTACATTTCAAAGCGATTCACAAATACGTGAAAGTGACTCTGAAATGCAGATGTGTCTTACCATAATATAGGAATTTCACGTGGATTTTTTATTGAACAAATATCATGTTAATTTACATATGAAAGGGGGATTAATGTTCATCATATTCATGGTCTACATGAGTCTCCAGCGAGCTCCAAACTGAAATTTGGATATACATTAATTTTACAAAATATTTTTCGAGTTGGCCGTTGCTTGAACCATTTTTGAGAAATGAGATTTAACACCATAAATGCTAGATTGGTGTCATACACTTCCTCATAATATTGGTCGTTTATTTGTCATGTGCATAACATTGCATATAGTTATATGCCAACCTCATTTCAGTTAACCTTCGCTTTAGTACCTTGATAATTCTTGTTTATCAGCAATGTTTTCCTATTTTGAAAGAATCAAAGTTGTGCTTGAGTAGATAAGGCAACTTCAAAAAATCTGGCATGTATTTTTTTTATGTTCCTTTCTTTTCAAAAGATTCAAAATGCAACTTTTTTATGTTGTTCAATTCTTTGGTGTGTTCACTTTGTAATTGACATTAGTTTTGAAAATATATTGGATTACACGACAGCTATTTTTTTATTCTTTTCCGGTTTCCGTAGGCAAGTAAAAAGATTGCAGATGCAAAGCTTGCTAAAGATTTTGAAGCAGTTTTGAAAGAATTTCAAAAAGCACAACGACTTGCTGCAGAGAGAGAGACAGCATATGCACCTTTCGTTCCCCAAGCGGCTCAGCCTACTAGGTATAATACATCGTAAGCCACCTAAAATGATATTATGGGCCGCGTTTCATAATATTATCGATGAAGCAAGTTGTTCCCATGAATTCAATTTGTCAAAAGTTTTAAAAGATGTATTTTGACCCTGTCTTTGTGAAGCTGTAATGATAGTGATTTCCCTATCATTTATTAGCCTATTCTTAGCAAACATGACAGGAACTGGGTTTTATATACTTCCTTGGATACTAATTGACATTTGTTTGTATTTCATTTTTATAAGAAAGCCAAAATCATTAATTGTTTATTGGTTCCCAATTTTGTGCCGTGCTATAGGCATCTAACCACTACTCATAAATTTGTATCCCCTACATTTTTATGTGACATATATGATGCAGCTTATGTAACTTGTTTCACTGTCTGCAGCAATTCTGCAGATGGGGTTGATGTCAGCTATGATAAATCTCAAGAGCAGCGTGCACTACTGGATTCCAGAAGGTAAATTTTCTAGTTTGCTTATTATATTTCATGCATTGTTCATTTGAGGTTCGTGTAGCATTATGTTATAGGGATGCTAAATTGTTGACAAATTTTTCGTTCAGATATTTAGTAGGATATTCTATGTGACAAATTTTATGGTGCTACTTGCATAATCATTTTCTATTTATGTTGTCCAGCCTGCCTATTTTGTTAAGCATACTCCTACATTACGCATGACACTAATTTAAGATGAATAATAATGATTTTGTTGGTCCTATATAATCTTAACATTATACCTAACATGACCTGTCTATACCAGACTAACTTGAGTCGTGTTTAGCCAACCTAAATTTAAGCCTAACCGAACTTAAGCTAAATCTTAAACGTGTCTGCTATATATTTTCAAGGTTGAAAGTTATGTTTGTTGACAATTTCATATTTAGGGCGTGTTGATGGCAAGTTAGTAAAGTTAAGTTCATGAAGGCAGGGATTGGGAAAAAGTAATCGAGGACGTTGAATTTGGAAAAGACGTTGGAAGTGAATATTGTTATTTGTAATTTTTTTTTCTTTTCATTTGTCAAATTGAAAGATATAATATTTTCTAATTTAATAAATTAATCATCACAGTATTATAAATGCAAATATTTCATTAAAATGGAAAAAGTTACAAAAATATTTTGGTAATTAAAAAGCATAAAATGCTTAAGAAACACCTAATTGTGGACTTTATTCTCTTCATAATTGCGTGTTTTACATTGCCTGCCAAATTCAAGCAATAATGAAACTTTTGATTCCGCATCAAATTCGTGAGCTTCCGCTTATAAGCAAAACTTTTGATTCCGCATCAAATTCAAGCAATAATGAAACTTGAATCCATCTTGTTTTCAACTTTTACTTTATAAACTCTTTGCATTGAAAATTGTACCTGTTTTTTACTTGATCCACAATCAAAACTTTTCCATTGATCCATTCAAATTTCACTGTCCCTTGTTTAAGGATAGTCCTTTTCTTAAGACTTCCTTATCTTCTTTTGAGAGACTTCTTTTGTTTTTGTTTTTTTGGGCATCCTCTTCCATACTCTTTTGCTTGCAGTCTTACATACTCAATGGTCAACACGGTAGTTCAACTAAAAGGAGGAGCTTGATTAGTTTTTGCAGTCATTGCTAAAATTTGAGAAGTGTAAGAAGCTGATGATTTGGTAAAAAAGTTGAAATAATATGGGTGTATTTGTATATACTTGGTCCATATCTATGTTATTTGTTTTTATGTAGGAGCCACATTTTTGCTTCTGGCTATAGGGTTACCCGCTAATATTTTGTTATCATATTACTTGGTTGCGGTTTAACTGATACTACTTTATGGCCATTTTTTCACTTGCATACAAAATTTGAATATTCAGGCAAGAAGTTGTTCTACTAGACAATGAAGTCATCTTTAATGAGGCTATTATTGAGGAAAGAGAGCAAGGGATACAAGAGATACAAAACCAAATTGGAGAAGTGAATGGAATTTTTAAAGATCTTGCAGTACTAGTACACGATCAAGGGGCCATGATTGGTACGCAATTGAACATATTTTACTTGACCCAGCCCAATTTTTTCTCACACGTTTGCTCTGTTTGTTCAAAAAATTGAATACGTAACGTTAATTCCAAAGTAATTGATCCATTGTTGAAATTTCGCAAACAAAAAAAAAGATCAAGGACAATACGTAAAATATTTGCATGTTTTTGGATAACATATCACTTATATATCTATTTTTGTCTTATTTTTTTAATTTAAAAATTCCATTGGGTAAATACAGACCTTTTCTTTTTTAACTTGTAGATGACATTGACTCCAATATCGAGAATTCATTAGCAGCAACCATTCAAGCCAAAACTCAACTGGTTAAGGCTGCCAAAACGCAAAAGTCGAATTCATCTTTGGTAATTTAAGCTGTTATTACTTTTTTTTTTTTAATGTATGATATTTTAATTTAATTCTCTTTCTTAAAATCAGCTAAAATCATTTTGCAGGCTTGTTTGTTGTTGGTGATTTTTGGAGTGGTTTTACTCATTGTTATCATAGTGTTTGCTTCATGAGTACTACTTAATTCAAACCTAGAATCATTATGAGAGAACAGCTTCTGCGATGTCTATACTATACATGTAAAGTGTAAACATATCCCTTATAGATTATATTATTCTTATGTATAGTAGCCTGCCTGTAAATTTGAATCTTATGCTCTGTGTTCATGTAGTGGATTTTGGTAACTTATAATGGCTTTCAGCTGTGAGGGTCCTGAACTCTCTGTTTTTTTGACTGTTCGTTTTATTTGATTGTTATGATTTCCCTCTGAGTTGTGAGAATGGTTCAATAGTTGGTTCTCCCTCTTTTTTATTTTATTTTTTTTCAATTATTTATTTGTTGATTATTCCATTTTTTGTGCACATTTTCTCTTGTTGAAGAGCATATTGGATTCCGCAATTTTTCATTCTTGTGATTTCGTCACTTTTTTTGTTGGGACTAATGGATACACATCTCTACTATTTATAAATATAAAAGTAAATTTGATAAGGAGGAAAACAGTTACAGGGGCAAACTTAGAAAAAACTCAGGTTGAAAGACAACAGTTTCGTTATGCTAATTGTAAGCAGCATTATGTATAGTATAAATTGAATATACTACTAGTTATAGTTACATGACGTCCTTCAATTTATTTTAGATTTTTCTAAGGATAGACACAATTAATTTTTTTTTTGGTGTACATATCCTCCTAGTGGTGAAACTTGCATTGGTGGTACCACATTCTATTACAACATTTGTGTGTATTATTGACATGTTGGTGCAAGCGAAATGTTTTATCAAACGAAGTTCAAGTTTGAACCATTTACGAACTTACGTACTTATCAATTTGAATTTGGTTGGCAAAAATGAATAATGTACGAGAAATAGACGAAAGAAAGGAGAAAGGAAGAACGTGGAAAGAAAATATTGATAATTATTTTAGTAAACTGAACCTACATAAAAATACGACCAAAATGGAAAAGAATGAGAACTCATATGGCAACCACATTCGTTTGGAAGAATTAATGATAGTAATTTTAAGAAAAAGATGATATACAATCTATTTGTTTCTTTATATTACCAAATTCTACTTTGTTAGAATAAAAAAAATACAATGGAGAATTGAACGAAATATTGTTTATAAAAATTGAACTTTGGTTTAATTTTGAATAAATAATTGGTTCTTTTGCTGTTGAATCAATAAAAAATGTTATATATAATTATATACGATAAAAATAATGCTCAAGAAATAGCAAGATATCTTGTCCATTGATTGTAAAATATTAGTTTAACATTATGTTAAATTTGTCTATTTTGTTTAAAATGTGTTGGGAATTGATAGTAAAATATATATGTTGCTTAACATTTTGATTATCGATCATGGAATTGTAACACACACTATCTGTGTGTGTGTATACTTTTGGAGCATCTAATAGCCCTTTATTTTCCATCGGAAGCTCTAGTTTAAATATTAGTATGTCGTGGAAGAGAAAAAAAAAAACTAACATTTAAATAAGTGCATGTGGTGGAAAATAGAGAGATAAAGGGTTGTTATAAAAGAGGTGTCATTGAACCTTTCTCTATATATGTGTGAGTTGTATGATCAATCATGCTACAAAACATAAACCAATATTATATATAAATATTGACGTCCCATGAATCAATTAGACTGTAAAACAAACGAATATAGTGATATTGATGTCCTATGAATCAATTGTACTATACGCACGCGTGCGCATGAACGTGAGTGCATGTGTGTTTTTCCTTTCAATATTGTATTTCCCTCAAGGATGCAGTGGTTTTCTACAAGTTCGAGCATGCACGAGGCATTCCACATTTTTTGAAGCATACATTTCTTCTGAGTAATCACAATCCACATGTTACTAAAGAATAAGTTCAAAATCATTAAAACAACAATGTGAAGTATATTAATAATGAAATTGTCAAAAGCATTACAACATCTACCACAGATTCACATGTAATATTTAACATATGAATATTAACCCTAAATAATAAGGGAACTTTCCAACAGTCATGTGCCTATTTAGGTGTCTGACTATAAACATCTATTGAATAAGTGTCCATAACACATGCGCCTGTTAAATAAGCACTTGGCGTTCAAACGCTTATTTAATAAACGTCTAATGTTCGACCATTTATTAATGAGCGTTTGATCATCACAAGCCTATTAAATAGGCGTTCGAGGTCATGCACCTGTAAGTGACATGCACACCTCAAATTCTGTCATTTCTAATTTCTTTTATTTTACCAAAATTGCAAGACAGAATGTCCGAAGGCAGACACAAGAGGAAAATGGGTCGCTTCACATTGCTCTTAGCCTTGATATGACTTTCGATTTTATGGATTCTATAGGAGTTTTAATCTGTATACGCACATCGTGCATGGACTGCATTGGATTCTTTCATGGTATAATTATACATATTTTTCTACTCTTTTAGTTATGATCGTAAGCCTGACCATGAAATGATAAATAAAGAATAATTGTTAGTGTATTAGTGTTAGGTTAACTATGCAATAATCATTGTTGTTTATCATGTAGACTAAACATATCTGTTAGCTGGCCAAGGGCATGGACTGTTCTACGATACACTTTCTTATGCTCTATGATAGGCTAAGGGCCAGTTCATTTTTCTATTTCATACAGATTAGACATGTCCAATCTTTTGATTTTCCATTTCTATTGGCCTAATTGATTTTGAGTTGGGCATTACTCCAATTAATTTTTATATGATGACTGGTATAAAAATAGGAAGATCAGATAGGATACCTTTTCCTTTTGATCGTGAATACGAGACTCGCTCTCTACATTGTTTATCTAGCACATTTTTATGATGGAGCTATTAGTTGCACTGTTGTTCCCTTGACATATATATAGTAGTACATCACATAGTATAGGAACAACGACACCATGGGTGATGTTATCTTGAGGGTCTTTCTTTTATATTCATTTGGTTTAACATTCTTTTCAAACCAAAACGGGACTAATCGTCTAGGCTATCTTGCAGCGATGGCCAATCTAGATGAGCTACACACCATGTTAACCTCGTTTTACTCAACGACTCATCTACTTAAGGACTAGACCGACTCGTCTACTTAAGGAAGGTACCGACTCAACTGGTAGCGACTCAGTTAGCTGACGAGTTAAGGCTCAAGGCAACTTAGAGGGATAGGACGACTCAAGGGGTTAACGGTTCACAAGGCAGGCCGACTCAGTGCATTACCGACTCATCTGCTTAAGGAAGGTACCGACTCAACTGGTAGCGACTCAGTTAGCTGACGAGTTAAGGCTCAAGGCAATTTAGAGGGATAGGACGACTCAAGGGGTTAACGGTTCACAAGGCAGGCCGACTCAGTGCATTACCGACTCATTAAAACTATCGCCTCAATGACTCAACAAGTCCACGACTCATCATAAGAAACGACTCAAGAGGATTGACGACCTAAGAAGATAAGTTCCTAAGTCGCTTCACCTATATACCGCTACCTGATAAGTCGTTAACGACTTAACGACTCATGACTCAGAATGACTCGTCCACGACTTAAAGCCATTGAGTCGTAGTCCATTGCCACAGTGCCTATGCCAATGAGGATTGACTCGTAAGCGACTCAGGACTTAGCTTAAAATCTAGCAAAGGAATGGGCCATGGAGAAACCAAGGGCTTGATTCGATGAGTCGGCCACGACCTAATTTGACTCGACCACGAGTCAAGTATGAGTCGAACACGACTCACGACTCAGGGCTGAAAACTCCTATAAATACATGGCCACCTCCAACATTCGGGGGGGGGGGGGGATTCATTTTTCAAGCGCCGTTACTCTGCTACATTCCGAACTACTTCAACACTTAAAGCTTTTGAGATACAAAGAACGCCTCAAGGAACTTCACGAAGAAATCATACATGTCCAACATGAGTTCAAAGATTTTGATCGACATTGAAGTTTAGGCTACTTGTTCTAAGTCACTTGTAACTCGAAGTGTGTTGTAATCAAATTGTAATTGCATCGACTTGTAATCAAATCGTCAATAAAGATATTCAAAGTGGACGTAGGCTCTCTCTTAAGCCGAACCACTATAAAATTGCTGTTGTTTACTGCTTCTCCGCTATTATCTGCTTATAATCTTTTCCCGAGCTATCGGGTGGTGCTTTCACAATTACACTTCATACACCGGGGTGTTAGCGTTCAAATTTTAGCGTTAACATTTTTGGTGCTTTCATTGAGAGATGAACTCAGGCAAACCGTCATCATTGCTCCACGAAAGTTTATTGAAGTAACCTCTCTGAAGACTAGAAGTTTATATGAAATCATGGCTCCGGGGAGAAAGAGTAGATCTGTTAGATCTGGAAATGTTCAAGAGGGAACCTCCGCTTCCCCAGTACCTAGTCAAGCCACTCCACCTGTTGGAGTTACAAAAGCGGAGTTGGATGCTGTAATCTTAGGGCTGAATCAGCAGATAAATGCCCAAAGTGCACAATTGGAAGCTCAGAACGCCCAAAATGCCCTAATTTTGAATAAGTTGAATGACTTGCTTGGGGTAAACCGTCAACCAACGGGTAATGAAAGGAACTTTGCTGGCAACATTCATGAGGATGAAGAAAGAAAGATTCCTGAGAGGGCTGCTAGCCCCTTTGAGCGGACATTTCCTGAAATTGGTGGATCTAAAGCTCGAAATGATGAGGGATATCTTTCTGAAATGGTTCGACAAATCATGAAGGAAAGCATGCAAAGGAATGAAGATGAGAAGGAATGGGGTTTCGCTCCAAGTAAAACCCCGTTTACCAAAAGAATCCTAAAGGCTGAGTTCCCAAGGAAGTTCGTCCCTCCAACCATCCCAGCTTACAAAGGAACAAGTGATCCGAACGAATTCTTGTATAAGTATAATTGGCACATGACAGGTGCCAGAGCTTCTGATGAAATAAAGTGCCGATATTTTCCTGTATACCTAGAAGGTGTACCTCTGCTTTGGTTCACCAAGCTGCCAGTCCGGTCTATAGATCAGTTTTCTGACTTAACCCGGAAATTCAAGGAGCAGTTCAGACTATACGCTTCAAAAGCCAAAGATATTATGTCGTTGTCAAGTTTAGAGCAGAATCCGGGTGAAACTATCAGATCTTTCTTGAATCGCTTTAATATAGCGCTGGCCGAGGTAGACAATGCAGAACCACGGATGATCTTGACTTATCTGATGAGGGCCATCGACAAGTCGAGCGAATTTGGAAAATGGCTTAACATGAAGGAACCAAATTCCCTTGAAAAATTCTACAAGAAAGCAGATGAGTTCATACGCCTGAAAAGTCGTCCTGTACCGGTAAAGGCAGTGTTAGAAAAAGCTGAAGATAACATTGCTGCTCCATGCAAAAGTGAATCTGTAGGACAGAAAAGGGAGAATAACGATGGAAAGAAACAGAAAAATCCGAAGAAGCCTCGTTCCTTCAAACCATCGGAATATACTCCTTTATCAGATACGCCAGAGCGTATATACCTTGCCACTAAAGATTCTGTTGATTGTCCTAAACCTCCCGTTCTGAGAACCGGGAAAAAAGCAGTACAAAGCGGAAAGTTTTGCCGCTTCCATAATCAACCCGGTCATGATACCGATGAATGTCGCCAATTGAAAATTTTGATTGAAGAATTGATAAGGGAAAACAAGCTGCAGCAATTTGTGGAAAAGAATAGCAGCAATCCCGCTTCGACCAGTCAGGGGCAACGAGCTCCTGCTCATCAACCCAGGACAGGCGAAAAGACTGCAGGGCATGAATCCAGAAGGCCTGTTATCAATGTCATTACGGGAGGACCTCACCCAGCAGGCAGGAGCTGGGGTGAGATGGAAAGGTATACCCGAGCTTTAAAGTATGTACCGACCGAGGAAGATGTATTCGTTGTGGAAGGTGCTATGCCCCTGAAGCAACAAAGAACTTTCAATGATGATATTGTGTTCAGAGCCAGGGATTCCGCAGGTGTTGAAGCTCCTACCTTGGATCCCTTAGTTATCTCGGCTGGTATCGGGCCAGCTATTGTCAGAAGAGTTCTCATTGATTGTGGCGCATCCTGCAATATCCTCTTCAAGAAAACATTCGACCAAATGAAGATCCCTATGGCTGATGTGCAAGCCTCATCGCAGAAAATCGCTGGCTTCACTGGGGAGCCAAAACAGCCGATAGGAACCGTTGATTTGTTTGTGGAACTTGGAGAAGGAGAGAGAAAAGTGGTCCGCAAGCAAACTTTTGTGATTGTCGATGAATTTTCTGCTTATAATGCTTTCCTTGGCCGTCCAACTCTCGCAGCATTCAAAGTTGTTCTGGCCCCATGGTGCCTCACCATTAAATTTCCCATAGATAATGGAGTGGGAGTTATAAAAGGGGATCAAAATGCAGGGCGGGAACGTTATCTAACAGAGCTACGAGAAACGAGAAAAAGAGAAATGGGAAAGGATGCGGCAGCCCCAGTCCGCATCAAAGAACCAGCCTTGTAGCAATTACAGGGCGGACCCTGCATGGTGAGCACAGCGGAGCAAGGAAAGAGATGGATCCTAGAAAAGTCAGTGCAGGGGAGAATAGAGTGGTACCAGTGGAAACGACAATACCAATACCTGTTGACCCAAAGGACCCAAACAAGGTGTTGAATGTGGGTTCACAACTTAATGTGTCAATTCAGAATATCTTAATATCTTTTTTAAAGGCAAATTTGGATGTTTTTGCTTGGACTCATGCCGATATGTGCGGAACATCCCCAGAAGTTGCAGTACACACTCTAAATATTGATCCAAAATTTACACCTGTGAAGCAGAAAAGGAGAACTCAAGGTCCAGAAAGGTCGGCAGCGTTAAAAGAAGAAGTTGATCGGCTCATGGAGAATAATTTTATCAAAGAATCTACCTATCCGAATTGGGTTTCAAATCCAGTGCTGGTTAAGAAAGCCAACGGAAAATGGAGAGTATGCATCGATTTTTTAGATCTAAACAAGGCCTGCCCCAAAGACTGCTTCCCATTACCCAGGATCGATCAACTGGTAGACGGAACAACGGGACACGAATTGTTATCTTTTATGGATGCCTACTCCGGATATAACCAGATCATGATGCATGAGCCAGATCAGGAGGACACGAGCTTTATCACCGACGTTGGTCTTTACTGCTACAGAGTTATGCCCTTCGGGCTGAAGAATGCAGAGGCAACATACCAAAGACTTGTTAATGCTATGTTCAAACCGCAATTGGGCAAGACTATGGAAGTCTACGTCGATGACATGTTAGTAAAGTCTAAGAAAGTAGTGGATCACATAGAACACTTAGCAGACATGTTCGCAGTCCTCCGAAAATACAGAATGAAGCTCAATCCTTTAAAATGTTCATTTGGAGTGGAATCCGGAAAGTTTTCAGGTTTCATCGTGAGCGTTAGGGGCATTGAGGCTAGTCCAGCTCAAATTACCGCCTTAAAGGAAGTCAGAGCTCCTAGAACGAAGAAGGAATTGCAAAGTCTCAATGGAAAAGTCGCCGCCTTGAGTCGGTTCATTTCCAAAGCCACAGATAAATGCATCCCATTCTTTGACGCCCTAAAGAAAGGAAAGAAAAACTTCGATTGGACTCCCGAATGCCAAAAAGCCTTTGATGAATTGATTCGCCATATGGAAATGCCTCCAATACTTTCTAGGCCTGGCGATGGCGAGGATCTTCTTATATACTTGGCAGTATCATCTCATGCTTTAAGTGCAGCGCTGATACGAGAAGACAAGAGGATTCAACATCCAGTTTTCTATATCAGCAAAAGACTCACTGGGGCAGAGATGAATTACTCTAAGTTGGAAAAACTCGCCTATTGCCTACTAATTGCATCTAGGAAGTTGAGGCAATATTTCCAAGCTCATCCTATCAGAGTCCTCACTGATCAACCTTTAAAGCAAGTCCTGTTTCGCCCTGAGACTTCGGGCTGTCTTCTAAAGTGGAATATTGAACTCAGTCAATATGACATCACTTATCATCCCCGAAAAGCAATCAACGGACAAGCTTTAGCGGACTTCATCACAGAATTCACAGATAAGGGTAACAGTGAGGAGGAAACGATCGACGATTCCCCAATCCAATGGAAGTTATATGTCGATGGCGCGAGAAACGACTAATGTTCTGGAGCCGGAGTTGTACTTGAGACCCCTGAAGGTCGATCATTATGCTATGCACTAATATTGGAATTTCCTTCAACAAACAATGAAGCAGAATACGAAGCCCTTATCGCTGGCTTAAGGATTGCTAAAGAACTAAACATCCGAGCGTTACAGATCTTCAGTGATTCTCAGCTTATTGTATGCCAAGTCAAAAAGGAATTCCAAGCAAAAGGGGGGAATCTGCCCAACTACTTGTCAAAGGCTTGGGAACTCCTGGGTGATTTCGATCATTACATGATAAGTCACATTCCTCGAGAAGAAAACATGAAAGCAGATTCTCTCGCAAAGTACTCTAGCACAGGCGAAGCTCAATTTCTGGGGTTAACTCCAGTAGAGGTCCTGTCGACTCCGAGCATTGATGAGATGGATATTGATTGGACCATGAGCGTGTCTCAAGAGCAAGAATCATGGATGACTCCAATAACAGAATATCTGCTCAATGGCTCTTTACCGGAAAACTCAAAAGAACGAAAGAAGCTACCGAGGAAAGCCTCTCGCTATATAGTCCAGGATGGCCAGTTATACAGACGAGGGTTCTCAATGTCGTTACTTCGATGTGTATCTAGGGAAGAGTCAAAAACAATCCTAGCTGAGGTGCATGGGAGAGAATGTGGTGATCATTTAGGTGGTCAAACTTTAGCGAAAAAGATTCTCCGATACGGATATTTTTGGCCAGAAATTAATCGAGATGCAGCAGACTATTCCCGAAAATGTGACAGATGCCAAAGATTCGCCAAAATTCCTAGAGCTCCTTCCACTGAACTCACACAGATGGTCAGTCCATGGCTGTTTGCAATATGGGGGATAGACCTTGTAGGACCGTTACCAACTGCCAAATCTGGAATTAAATATGCCATTGTTGCTGTAGATTATTTTACTAAGTAGGCAGTGGCCGAACCACTGGCTACTATCACCTCGAAAAAGATGATAAGTTTTGTGACTAAAAGTATCATTTGCAGATACGGTGTGCCTCGAAAAATAATTACAGACAATGGTACTCAGTTCAAAAGTGAAGAATTCCAAGATTTTTGCAAACGATTCAAAATCCGAAAAAGCTTCTCAGCAGTAGCCCATCCGCAGGCAAACGAGCAAGTGGAAGCAGTAAATAAAATTATCAAGTCAACCATCAAGAAGCAACTTGAAAGAGCAAAAGGTGGTTGGGTCGATAAGCTACCGCTAGCACTATGGGCATACAGAACTACCCACAAAACTGTGACTGGGCATACTCCGTTTTCACTGGCATACGGATCAGAGGCAATGATTCCGGTAGAAACAGAGGTCCCTTCACATAGAAGAATCCATTTCAATCAAGCGGAGAATGAGAAACTACAGCTTGAGGCACTAGATCTCCTTGATGAAAAAAGAGAAGAGGCTGAACTCAGAATCGCATCTCATCAGCAAAGGATAGCCAGAAATTTCAATTCCAAAGTTCGCCAACGCAGCTTTGAAATTGGAGATCTAGTCCTAAAGAGAATTATGACAGCGACAGGTGTGTTTGGGCCAAATTGGGAAGGACCATATGTCATAGGTCAAAAGCTTCTGGACGGCACATTCAAACTCACTACTGTCAAAGGAGATCAAATTCCAAGAGCTTGGAACAGCAATCACTTGCGTCCATACTTTACTTGATAGCTTTGTTGAAATATTGTAAAAAGAATTATGAATGTATGATTCCTGTAATTGAAAGCGATTGTAAAACTGATGCAAGTGAATAATGAAAGACTATAAAGTGGATGTAGGCCCAAATTCTTGGCCGAACCACTATAAATCTTGTGTTCCTTATTATTATTACATGTTTGCTTTATTTTCGATATGAAAAGTACATTAAATGAATTACTGAAATGTCGATTTAAATTTTTGCAGGCAATGAAAACAAAACTTGCACATTACAAGACCAAGTGATTCTTATTATCATTCAACAAACAAATTCCAAGTCGCAAAATTCCCAAGCTTAAATCCTAGATAAGAAGTGCTTCAATTGAACGGTCAATGATTTCGCCGAAAACGGGCTTTAGCTAATAAATTGAGAAGTTTGAACAAACAAACATCCAATTAAGAAGCTTATGTCCGTTCTCGTGAACTGGCCTAGCAATGAAGTACACTTCTTTGGATTAAACAAGCTACTTGTAAGAGAAGGGAGTGCAAGCTTGAAAAAAATAAAAAAAAATAAAAAAAATAAAAAAAATAGAGGATCACTGAAAAGGCGTAAGCAAGTGGACAAGGAACAACTAAAGTCCTCTTCGGAAGCACAACTCTTCGGAGGATAAAGACCTCTAACGAAGCATATGCCGTAAAAAAGAAAGTTCTCTACTCAACCAAAAAAGATTGGAGGAGTCATGACCCTCCAACCATGAGAGAGTAACTTCCAGGCAATCTTCGGAGGCCCATTTCACCAGGAGTTGAAGTGTTACAACCCCTCTTCGGAATTTCACTTCACCAGAGTTGAAATGTAAAACAAAATAAAAGCCCTCTTCGGAGGCCCATTTCACCAGGAGTTGAAGTGTTACAACCGCTCTTCGGAATTTCACTTCACCAGAGTTGAAATGTAAAACAAAATAAAAGCCCTCTTCGGAGGCCCATTTCACCAGGAGTTGAAGTGTTACAACCGCTCTTCGGAATTTCACTTCACCAGAGTTGAAATGTAAAACAAAATAAAAGCCCTCTTCGGAGGCCCATTTCACCAGGAGTTGAAGTGTTACAATCGCTCTTCGGAATTTCACTTCACCAGATTTGAAATGTAAAACAAAATAAAAGCCCTCTTCGGAGGCCCATTTCACCAGGAGTTGAAGTGTTACAACCGCTCTTCGGAGTTTCACTTCACCAGAGTTGAAATGCAAAACAAAATAAAGACCTCCTCCCGGAAACACAATCAAGAAGAAAGACCTCTTCGGAAGCCCACGTTTCACCGAGATTGAAATAAAACTTTCAAGTGTTGAAACGTGAAAAGGCTTTCTTCAAAGGCACAACTCTTTGGAGGTACACGTTTCACCAAGATTGAAATAAAACTTCCAAGTGTTGAAACGTGAAAAATCCCTCCTCAGAGGTACAACTTTCTATGTTTCTAAAAAAAAATCCTCATTAAAAGCACACTTTAACTTTCAAAGGAAGAGTGATTTACCTATTCTGGAAAATAATCTTCCTCAAAAAAAAAGGAAAAAAAAGAAAAGTTAAAGTATCCTTCAGAGGCCCGCTTTACCTCATAGAAGAATTCACTTGGTAAAGTGTGTACATAAGCAAAAGAAAAAAGTGATTTCTTCGAAAGACAAAGCGTAAAAAGTTATATGAAGGGAGTTGTACTCTACGAAAAATTTCTTCAATAATGAAATAATTATTCTTCAGAAAATAAGAGTGCAAGTCCCCTCGAAGTATAAAATATTGCAGCAAGCTTATGGTATAGGGGCAACATGGTACAGTTATATACAATATGGTATAGCCACATCGGCAAAAGTAATGCTCAAAAAACATGCCATAAGCCCGCTGCAATATCATATAAATAAACTTGTGCAAAAATGAATAATAAATGCATTCTCAAATTCAAACAGGAGTCTGTACAAATAAAGGATCATTTTATTCAATTGTATTGTAGATACAAGTTTCAGAATAAAAACCAGGGGCCGGTACCCGCACAATTCTCGACCAGTACTTGCAAAAGACAAGAAGCTAAAAACTGGAATCTTCATTTCTTCTTGCCACCTTTGGACCCTTTACCCGGCCGAATGGTTAGCTTTTCAGGTCGGTCTGTAGGCATAAGGGAAGAAGGGGAGGGAGGTGCAACTGGTGCAACTTCCGGTTCCTCTTCAGTAGAAATGATTTTCTTCCCCCTCCTCTTCGATGTTCCGTGCTTCTTTCTCCTCTTCAAAGAACACTCACTCCCTGGAGTAACAAGAGCAGACAAAATTATGTCATCAGAAGGAGTCCGCTCCGGAGATATCTCACCTCCCTCAAGTCCTTCGTCTTTCTGCTCTTGCGAAGCGATAGGGTCATCTAAGCCACGAAGAGCCTCTATTTGCTCCTCGTGACCCGGGCTGTGAAGCAGAAGGAGGAGCCACCTGAAGAGACGAAGGAGGGATAACCGGAGGAGGCGAAGTTTGCACAGCACTTGGTGTTTCAACTGCAGAAGAAGAGAAATTAAAAATATTAGTATCTCCCCAAAAGAAGGGAGATATGGGTTCATCAAGATTCAAGAAGTAATCGAGAAGCTCATCAAACTTTTGAGGAGCAAGCAGGCAATCCACCTGAATCGGACTAATGTCAAAATTACCTGAAGATATTTGCTTCATTAGTTCAATCTCATAATTTTGAGCTCCAATATCCTCCAAAGCCTCATCATCAGTAGGGGTAATTACCCCGGTTCTTGTAGGAGGCGGGGAATGAGCACTGGAACCTGTGATGTCAACTTCAGGAGAAACTAAAGGACGTTTAGAGGTAGTAGGTGGTAATTCTTTTTCAGAACGTTCCTCTTCCGCCATCCCAGTCCGCACTCTGGCGAGTTGCTCTTTTCCCTTCGCAAGAGCAGCGCGAGTTTCCTCATCTAGGTAGCGCGCCTCAAGCTCTTCCTCGGTATACCCGGCACCTTTGAACATGTCGAGAGCAGCTTCCCACACTTCAACCAAGGTGATTTCGTATTTAGGACCGAGAAAAGAGAGACTGCCATGCCCTAAGACGCTGTGCAAGTAAAAGTCGAATAGAGTTGAACTGACGTTGGCTTCCATGGCTTGAATAGATTCTTCAGCTGCGATTTTACCAGCCATGGCCTCATCTCGTTCTTTTTCGGTTTTAGCAAGTTGAGCTTTTAACGCTTCAATCTCCATGTCTTGGGCGCTCATTTTACTCCGCAACTGAGCGGCATCAGTGCGGTAATTCTCTACGACCTCTTCTAGCCTCTCAACTTTAGCTTCGGCATCTCTTTGGCCAGCATGTGCATCCTACACTTGTTTTTGTAGTGCCTCTTCTCTTTGAGTGTAAGTGTTAGAAGAGGTGGTAAGATCGTCTTTAAGCTGCTTGACTTCAGCTTCAAGTTTCTCGTTATACTCGGTTATGTTTTTCATCTCGATGTTGTGCTGGTCAAGAATCTTCTGCCATTCAGACTTATCGTTCTCCATAGTTAGCATCGCCTCGATATTGTCCCGATTGACCCTTTGGAGTTCATCAACAAGCTTTTGCCATCCAGACATTCTTTCAATATCGAGTCTGACGGCATCAAGATTTTGATACATGGCTTCTTTATCAATGGAAACTAAATCAAGATCGAAGCGAACCCCCTTCAAGCACCAATTCGGGAATCGGCTCTGTAGGGTCGGTGGGCCCCTTTCAACACGATATGAAGGCCTATTAAGAAGCGTTTGAATAGCGCTTCCTTCAAGAGCAGGGGATTTGGAAGGAATGTCGATAGAGTTGGGAGCGTCAAACTTTTCAGATATTGCAGATGCGTGCTTCTCGCTAGGTTTGGCCCGCTTGCTCGGGTCCTCAACAATGTGGCTCTTCCCCCGACCATCATGTGTTTTACGTTTGTGGTAGTCATCGCCTCTTGAAGAAGACTCATGTCACACATCTACCCTCTCATGACGTTCTTCATATTCTCTCCTTTCTCTAGCTTTTCGAGCAGCTCTCTGCTCATCGGTTTCTCTGGGACCAGTAAGGTAGCGTCTATAATCATAGTTACCACGCCCTCCATAGCGCTGAAAGTCTTTATAGTAAGAGCCACTGCCGCTATGCCTCATTGAAGGATCTGAAAGGCAAAAAGGCAAGTCTTAAAAGCCTTTAGAGAAAAGAAGTCAAACACAAACAAGTGCTGAAAAATCCTAAGTGTTGTGTAATGTGTAAACTACACGCATCAAGCTACAGACCACTCTGTGGAGTAGAGGTGGTGATAACTTGAGTAGGAGGAGTTGACATTTGTTGTAGAGAAGATGTCGCCTCGATTACAGAAGAGATAGTTTTGGAAACATCGTCTTTAAAAAGTTCTTGTGAAGTCACAATTAGGTCGCTCAACCCCTCAAAAACATCATCACCATCATGCTTTTTGGGACTTGCTTTCTCAACTCCTTCGTCAGCAGATCTACCGGAAGGTCGTGGAGGTTCTTCCTCTTCGATAACTGGGGCAAGTGTCAAATTGCTAGACGGCCCCGCAACATCAGTGAGAGTGGGGCACTTCACCAGTAAAGTTTCAGTGGAGGGATCTTTTGGCATAAGCTTTTCAGCCTCCGTTGGAGAATCGGGAACTTCACAAAGCTGAGTGGAACGAGAAGGGTGAAGGAGTCCAAATTGATGTAAAAATTCATCATTTAACAAAAACTTTATACTCCTCTCTTCTGCCGCCACGGCATTCAGTCTTTCAAAAATTTGCTTATAGCATGGATCTCTAGAGGTAGGAGGAAGTGCTAAAACAGAAAAAAAAAGAGAAGCGAAGTTAGCATTTAACAACTCAGATTTCGAAAAGCTCAAGAATGGAGAAATAAAAACAGGAAATCTTACTTCCTACTCTCCAGATGGCATAAAACCCTGGAGGACAGCGAACAAAGAAAAACTGATTTAGAAATCCATGAACGCTTTCAGGAAGATCAGTGATGAGTTTGCGGTTTCGAGCACTCCTTATAACTACGATAGAGGGATGATCTTTAATTTTTGTGAATGAGCAGAAGTAGCAGATTTCCCCAAAGCTCGGTAATCGGTCCAAAACTCTCCTAAATAGCACGCATAACCCCATCAGAATGGCATGGCCGTTGGGGTGCAATTGGAATGGAGAGATAGATAACCGAAGCAGGAACTGCTGAAGGAAGTCATTAAAAGGTGGGATGGCGCCGCTCAAGCACATTTGGCGATTGACAGCAATAAAGCCAAGAGGGGGCCTATCTGCAGTATCATTTGGCCCCGGCAGTAAGGCATCAGCTTCAGCAATGCCAAACTGGATGCGCAATTGGTTAAACACCCGCTGATTCAGAGTTGTGGAAGTTCTCTCCGGAGGGTTATCCAATGGGTTAGCTATTGGGAAGACATCTTCAGCCTGGCCCATCGGTTCTTCTTGTTGAGAAGTCATTCTACACAAGCAACTGGATGTTCAAATGCGAAGGTGCACGTTTCCTAAAAGTGTGAAGTGTTGTGCAGAACTAATGAAGATAAACAAGTAAATATAACTGAAGTTAAGCTAGTTGGCAATTGATCAATTACTAAATTTCAGGACTTGTTAATTTAAAGTTTCAGGTATAGTGTTAGTGCAAACCGGTCAATTTTAGTTGAATATTTCAACATTGCTTTAGCACTCTACTTGGATTCGTTGGTTTAAAGTACTTCATTCACGCAATCCATTTAAATTAATTATCTTCTATTGACTAATCTGTCATTAGATGTGGGCAATCAATGGCAGTATATTCGTCCCAATCTTCTGTGATTGTTGTATTAAACAGGCTGTATACTCGCAAATTGAAGCAATCTGTAAAACTAAAGTATGCAATAAAGTTTAACAGGTTAAAGTCCAGACAATTCAATATTCATGCAGTTTATTTCAGCAATTCAAGTCAAAGATCGAGTCAGAATTATGCTTCAAAGCAGTACAATGTGATAACTCGTCCACATTTTAAAGGTTATGAAGCAAGTTAAGCTAGGTTGTTTATGCTCCAAGACATTGATGCCTTGAGTCACTGGTTCTCTAAGTCGTAAGGCATAGTAATGGGAAAAGATTTTAGTTCGAGGCAGTGTGAAATTCTCCAAGTCTTGTCTCGGCCACGACTCAAGACTTGTGTCGCTAGAATTGGTAGGTCGGTCCAGAGTTAACTCGTGGAGGTTATTGGGTCGTCCAAAATTGCTGAGTCGCATCCGAAGCAACGTTCCATCCTCTTCGGCCAATACGCCTTCCTACTCCTAACCCGTTAGCCATCTAACCCTTAACCCGTTATCGTCTATACAACGAAATCCACCACTTTCTCAGTAAAACCTATTATTTCTCAGCACCAACAAATCGCCCAAGACAGATTCGAATCGTCTCAGGCCCATCGTACATCCAACACGTAGCTGAGCTCTCGTAAGCCGCAACAACATAGCTAATGACGATTGGAAATCAATCGCAGCTTGGCTCGAGAATGCAACGCGACACATGGCGTTGGATTAGAATCAGAGGATGGGGATTCACGATTTAGCGGCAAACATGGTTGGATAAATATTGAATTCACTTACACAATGTAATAGCAAGGATAAGTCGTCGACTGATTAACTCGAAAACGCCTTCGAAGGTTCGGAGAAGTATTAATGGCAGATGCGACTTAAGAGATAGGTAATGAGAAGAAGGAGGTAAGAGTGACGACTCAAGTCTTTTATAGCTGCGAGCAGTGAAAGTTGAATCGGCACACGAAACAGGATGAGTCGAAGCACACGACCTACGACTTAGGCGTGTGCTTCGAGGGGCAAGTGTTAACCTCGTTTTACTCAACGACTCATCTACTTAAGGACTAGACCGACTCATCTACTTAAGGAAGGTACCGACTCAACTGGTAGCGACTCAGTTAGCTGACGAGTTAAGGCTCAAGGCAACTTAGAGGGATAGGACGACTCAAGGGGTTAACGGTTCACAAGGCAGGCCGACTCAGGGCATTACCAACTCATCTACTTAAGGAAGGTACCGACTCAACTGGTAGCGACTCAGTTAGCTGACGAGTTAAGGCTCAAGGCAACTTAGAGGGATAGGACGACTCAAGGGGTTAACGGTTCACAAGGCAGGCCGACTCAGTGCATTACCGACTCATCAAGACTATCGCCTCAACGACTCAACAAGTCCACGACTCATCATAAGAAACGACTCAAGAGGATTGACGACCTAAGAAGATAAGTCCCTAAGTCGCTTCACCTATATACCGCTACCTGATAAGTCGTTAACGACTTAACGACTCATGACTCAGAATGACTCGTCCACGACTTAAAGCCATTGAGTCGTAGTCCATTGCCACAGTGCCTATGCCAATGAGGATTGACTCGTAAGCGACTCAGGACTTAGCTTAAAATCCAGCAAAGGAATGGGCCATGGAGAAAACAAGGGCTTGATTCGATGAGTCGGCCACGACCTAATTTGACTCGACCACGAGTCAAGTATGAGTCGAACACGACTCACGACTCAGGGCTGAAAACTCCTATAAATACATGGCCACCTCCAACATTCGGGGGGGGGGGGATTCATTTTTCAAGCACCGTTACTCTGCTACATTCCGAACTACTTCAACACTTAAAGCTTTTGAGATACAAAGAACGCCTCAAGGAACTTCACGAAGAAATCATACATGTCCAACATGATTTCAAAGATTTTGATCGACATTGAAGTTTAGGCTACTTGTTCTAAGTCACTTGTAACTCGAAGTGTGTTGTAATCAAATTGTAATTGCATCGACTTGTAATCAAATCGTCAATAAAGATATTCAAAGTGGACGTAGTCTCTCTCTTAAGCTGAACCACTATAAAATTGCTGTTGTTTACTGCTTTTCCGCTATTATCTGCTTATAATCTGTTCCCGAGCTATCGGGTGGTGCTTTCACAACTACACTTCATACACCGGGGTGTTAGCGTTCAAATTTTAGCGTTAACACACCATATACCAAGGGATGTTTATAAACGGATGTTTGTGCACCACTCTCGACATGTATGCTTTAGGAAAGTGAAGCAGATGTTTGCATTTTGGTATATGTTGTCGTGTTGATATTACAAGTACATGAAAAACAAGCATCCTCGGTAGTTGGGACAACGAGCCAGTTAGTGAAGTCATACTTTCCCGCATGAGATGATGAAAGAGTCTATAATATATACACCATGCATTTATGGGGTTATGTAATGACCCGACTTTTTTACCCTCGAATATCGATGCTAATACATCTAAGATATTCATGTATCGAGCATCCAAGTATCATAAAAATAGATTTTTAGGGCACAATAAAAAAGAAAAAGAAATATAATAAGAAAGAAAGAACACAATATCAGTCATAGGGGAACAATAATATACAATATCCAAAAGACATTACAAAGGGTTACTCCAAAATACAGAATAATTTCTAAGTTCCAAAATCTAAGTACTATCAACAGTCTGGACAGTTATAACTTTCTACCTTCACAATGATGATATCTACATAATAATAGTGCAATGAAAATAGAAATAGATAGATAACGGAAGCCACCAACTTGTCTCCTGAAGCTTTGAAGAGTCCAAAGTGAAACCTATTTTACTCAGCCTACTTAAAAGAGTAAACGAGGATTTTTGGAAAAACAAAAATAACGTGTCTAACATAAGCATATGAGAAAACTCAAGATACATGCATTCATATAACGGTAGCTTTTAAGAACATACCTATCACCGTAATAGTTTTCCTTTCAAAAGAAATCAAATCATTGCTAAGTAAATATATTAATATAATAGATAATGTCTAAGCTGTAGAATATAAATCAAAAAATAGGTGTGCTACTTGTATCTCACAACACGACAATATTAGAAGTACATCTAAAACGCTAAGGTACGTTTGCATATTGATTTTCTTCGAAGATGCTCTCAATAAACTAAGGCGGGTCTTCATAGTAAGGATCAAAAACTACCTTTCGAGCGTCGTATATCTCAAAATAAAATTACCATAAGGTAAATACAACTTGCTCACGCTATAACACGTGGAACCAAGTATCAACAACTCCCGCTAGCAACATTGATAAGCATACTCTAGTTATGGAGTTAATAAACTCCTTTGGGTTAGCTAAACCCAGGCTGTGCATCCTATTCTGTCTTTAGTCCTTTCTGACGGTGAAGTCATATTCAACATCTCTCACACGAGTCTTTATCGCACAAAAAGACCACGAATTTCTTCATGGATTCCAGCACAAGTCGTCCGACAAATGCTAACGATAACCTCTCTCTTAGACCTGACCTTAGGATGGACAGTTCAACTTTGCAACATTGATATTAAATGTTGAAACTAACTTATCCCTTGGATTTAACCTTAGAATAGACAGTTCAACTATATGACATTCCACTTTTCCACCGCTTTCAAAATGTAGATTCATATACTAGTTTGAAGTGGTATTCGATAAGTAATACACTTATCCGATTCCAGATTCTTTAAAACTAAATCGATAAATTTTCAATAACTCAATTTCGGTTCTTTTAGATGTAGCGAACAATATATAAAGGAGTCCTCATTGGGGGATCTCATTTATATATAATTCTTAAAGCTAGAGATGTTCATACCGATGAGTCATAGTCGGAAGATCTTAACCGTATGAAATTGTGAAGCTTTCATATACTCCCTAAGTTAATTTGTCAAGTTCGATTAGTCGACTAATCAACTATCTAGTCCTAAAAACGATTGCTTATGTAAATCAAGATTTGTATACTTAACAATTTTCCGACCTTCTCAACTTACTATCCTTCAGTCAAGAGTGAACGTCATAGGCTAGAGCACTGTTGCTTCAAAACCTTACTCGAACATCATTTATAGCACTCACTGATAGACAAGGCTAATTCGTCTACTTTTAGTGCATGTATAGTTAATTATATTCCATTAACAAATAAATAAAACAAAGCATGATCTTGCTACCTAAGAAACTCTTAAACCCTTTTATAAAACATTTGCTTATAATTTAGAACCCTTTTAAAATGATACAAACACACACTAATTCATTTATAAAGCTGAGATATTTAATCAAATTTTAAAAACAATTTAAAAGATATTTATAAGTTAAGACATTTAACACTTAATAAAATAATTAACTAATCTTCTAAAAAGTATATACAAAAATACTTTAATATGCTCATAATATGGTTTAAACATCATTTAAAATATTACTTGAAAATATCTATTTTATAATTTATTAAAAACTTGAAAAAGCATGTTTTAATTTATTTAAAAATAAATATTCTACTAATTCATAATTAATTATTAAAAATATATAAAAATTCCAAACCACTTTTAACACACTCTAATGTAAGTTAGGAAAGACTACTAAAAAGATTGAAGTAAAATACTTAATTTAGAAGTCATTTTTGAACAAATGAAAGTCTCAAACAGAAATTACAGCATTTACAAAATGTTGTAAAAAGAGGATCAATGATACTACAGGGTTTAAATAGTGCTGTCGTTGAACCTTGTAATAAGTATGAAATAGGTCAATTTTACATACTTAAATGTTTTGTTCTTCTTCGATATGCTACCAAAATTTTTAACATCTAATTGTTTTATAGTAAATAATACACACAATACACATCAAAATCATGGTAAGAAAACCCTAAGGATGTTTATATAAAATTCTATAGAAATAATGGAACACAAGGCAATTCCAAGGTACTTTTATAGCGACTAATAAAACCACTTCAGATTCAAGTCCGATTCAAATCAAAGTCTAACCAAACCCTATGTACTTCATGTTAAGGCTGTGAAACAAGTCCTAGAAAGTCATATGAGTCCAAACACATCATTTATATGTGTCATTTGCTTTTCAAAGCAAGAACCACAACAAGATACAACAATATAAAATCAAGCACAATAATATAATTTTAAAAACATTATACACACTTCATATTCATTCAAATGGTGAGTTAGCTCACACTTTAACAAGTAAACAACCAAGCACAAACTTCCACTTCCTACCTTAATCTTGCAAGCTCCCTAAACTTCCTATTCCACCCTTGTTTGCTCACGACTGTAACGATCCGTCTTTTCGACCCCTAATATGTCGATGCTAATACATCCATGGTATTCACATGCCGAGAACCCAAGTGTCGGAAAGATGAAATGTTAAGGTAAAATAAAAAGAAAAAAAAATAAAATAAGAAAGAAAAGAACATAATATCAAAATCTCATAACAGACTGATAATATATAATATCAAAGGAGTAGATAAAATGGTTACTTCCATATAGACATTTCGAAGTTACAAAACCTAAGTTCTATTATAAGCTTGAACAGTTAGAACTGTCTGTCCTCACAAATGCTGATGTATACAATAGTAACGCATCGAAAATAAGAATACTATGGTAGGTAAAACATCTAGCTCGTCTTCTCGGGCTGCAAAGAACATCAATGAAAAACCTACCTTTCTCAAACTACTCGAAAGAGCACAAGAGGAATTTAGGAAAAACAAAACCACGTGTCAGACATAAGTCTATTATGAGAAACTCAAAAAATATGTGGCTAACATATGACAGTACTTTGGAGACCGTATGAAATTCCCTAATGGTTATCCCTTCGAAAGAACCACCATCTAATAAGCACGTAATGTGATATAATAGATAATGTCTATAGCATAGAATATAAATATTATAACATAGCTGGAATACTTACATTAACGTATATTAGGAGTATTAAAAAATCTGATAAGGAACATTTGTATATTGGATTTTTGCTTTAGAGATAACCCTAGATATAATAAGGCCATCCTCTTGATACGGGTCAGAAAGTATATTTTGAGCACCATATATCTCTAGATAAAATATACCGCTAAGGTAAACACATTTAGCCCATGAATGAACGAGCGATCCCGAACCACATGGAATCAAGTACCATCAAATCCTGCCAGCCAACAATCGAAAAGTCTCTAGATATGGAGTTGATATACCTTGTCATGGGTTAGCAAAACCTCAGGCCGTTTGTCCTTCTTTGTTTTCTATCGTTTCCGATGTCGATGTTACATTCAACATCTTCCAGACGAGTCTTCATCACTCGAACAGAACACGAATCCCCAAGTTGGATCCCCACACCTTGAACAGATCTTGAAATCACATATGGATTCCAACACCTCAAATAGATCCACTTTCAAGAGATAGAACACTTATCCCAGTCTTGTAGTGGTTTTTGATAAGTAAAACACTTACCGCTCCTGGTCTCTTCAAGACTACATTAATGAATTTGGTCATCCAACGATAATGAAAGCGATCACATATGAAAACTAAGTATCATATGCTTATCATATTTCCGATATTTTCATCTCACACTATCCATCGATCAAGAGTGAAGCTGGTAGGTTAGAGCTATATTGCTCATATTCCTGCATGAACATCAGTCTAAATTCACATAGATAGACAAGCCTACTTCATCGCCTTTTAATTCTAAGTATATGACTAATTTTTTTCATATACGATTAGATATACAGAGCAAGGTAAAGTCACAAAAAGCATGATCAAGTCACATAAACGACCTCCTTTTCTGTAATTAATCTTTCATCAATTAAAACCTCTTTTATTAGTAAAACTACTTTTACTTAAAACTCATTTATGAATTTCATCATTTGTACTCTTTCAATAATTCAAAAAGTATTCTTATACTTATCTCAAATGGTATAAGTATATTCACAAATCATTAACAAGATTTATTACTAAAAACATTAACTCTTTTTATACTTCAAAAAATATTCATATACTTATCTCCAATGGTATGTGTATATTCACAAATCATTGATCAAATTTCTTACTTTAAACCTTTTCTTTTTTTATCTTCTTTCCAAAAGATTCCATACTTATAATTTCCTTCCAAAATATCCATTTTAAGGATCAACGCACTTTCACAAACCCATTCAAAAGGTTTAAGACTAATGTTACTTAGACATTGTCACTACAAACTCAAAACCATTTCACTTATGTTTATCTTTAAAACAATCTTTTTAAAGATCCATTTACATTCATAAGCATTATCAAAACGGGTTAAGAAAAACGTTAACAAAACATTTTCACAACAAATCCAGAACATTTACATACTTATATCATCTTTAAAATATTCTTTTTAGTGATCTAAGTTAATAATATGTTAAGTTTGATAGTCGACTAATCAATTTCTAGTTAAACAATTGCTTATACAAATCAATGTTGTATACTTAACTCGTTTCTGACATTTTAACTTAACTATTCCTCGTTCAAGAGTGAAGCCTTGTAATTTAGAGTATCGGTTGCATCAAATCCTTGCTTAGACACTTCATTCTTGAATCTTACAAATGGACAAGCATATTCATCGGCCTTTAGTGTGAAGTATACTATTAACGATTTCCATAAACAAGTTAAAATATAATATGATTAACCCGTCCTGACATGCCCGACCTAACTATTCCTCATTCAAGAGGGAAGCCTGGTAGGTTAGAGCTCTATTGCTCCTTCTATACTTGACATCAATCTTAACTACTAGAAATAAATAAGCTTAATTCCTTGGCTTTTAGTGTTAAGCAAAGTTAATTACCTTTTAAACAAGTAAACAATAAGATTAACACATTCTTGACATTCCAACTTAATCATTCCTCATTCAAGAGGGAAGCTAGGTCAATTAGAGCTCTATTGCTCCATTGCTATGCGACATCAATCTTATCTTCTAGAAATTTGAGCAGTTTATCACGTCGGCTTTTAGTGTTATGACTCTTTTTTACTTTTCTCGAAATTTAAATATTACTAAAAATATATTTAAATTTTAAACCAACTATAATATACTTAAAACATGTTTGAAAACATTTCTAAAAAGATTGGAGAAAAATATTAAACTAAAATATCATTTTTGAACACATAAAAGCACTAGCGACTTATTGTAGCATTATTTATAAGTGTTGTCATTGAAAAATTCGATCCGCGCAACTGGTTTTTAACCACTTTAACAAATGATTTAAAACTTGAAATTTGTATGGTAAGTACTACCATTATGGTACTTAATAACCATGGAAATAAACCAAGATTATCTTTCCATTTATTTATAGAACTTCTCGAAAACAAGAAATTTAGAAGTGCACCTATAACGACTATTCTTGCTTCAAACACTTCCAAACTTATTTCAATTAACATATAAGTTATACATTTAAACATCAAAACAAGGCCACACCATATGTTTAAGAGGGTAATAGAAGAAGATGTTATATAATATAAAGTTGTCTTTTGTTTTCAAAAGCAAGAGGGGTCCATAGTTTATAACTTTACATAGTAATGTCACTTTAACTTTATACTTTGCACATAAATATCTACATGCAATATATACTTAAGAAATAGTGAGATAACTCATTTAAATCCTTGAAAACCCCAAGCTCAAAGCTATAAGAGCAAAGAATTGCCTCCTTCAACTACCATAAGTCTAAAAATTCAACCTTTAGCACTTCCAAACCAAAGCAACCACCTCACTTCCTCTTTCATGCTTAGGCCCCTTATTGGAACCCTCTAGTCCTCTCACCTTCTTCACTTCTTACTTCCTAATTATGCCTCCCATGATAATTTATACCCAAAGCCAAAGTTTTAAAGAGATCAGAGATGATTTAGTTAAGTTTTGAAAAGGTTATAGAGTATTTAGTGGATTTTTACTTAAGCACTTCCACTATTTTTAACTCTCATATTTCATCTGAAGCTCAGGTGAATTAGTGAGTTACGAAGTGAACCACTCCTTATTCATAGGCAAGGAAATGAGATGCCGAATGACCAAAAACCAAACATAAAGGACCTAAAATAAATTACAAACATCACTTCTCCTTTATCATTTACTTAATTTTTAAAATTTCCATTTATGCACATTTCTTAAATATCTTCGATGACATCAACCATGACATCATCCATATAGTTATTTCCGTAAATGGAAATAATTATTTCATTTTCTTTAATTCCTAACTGTTAATAGAAAACCTTGTCAACACCCCAAAGTTTTGTTAAGAGAGAAGGTTTATCTTTTTTGGATTTTCTTTAGTTGATTGAGGAGAAGGAGATGTGTGTTTTTCTCTTAGATGGATACCTTTTCGAATATATTGCAGTAGTGTAAACTTGATTAGATCGACCTTTCGAGCTAGTCGAAACAATTAATTCCTATTTTAGTTAGCATTTCGACCTTACTGAGATAATGTGGAATTCCTTTGAAGCTCTCCTTTTGATGTAGTTGATATACCGAAATGGATCGCTTTTGAAGCCTCTAGATAAGGTTTGACTTAGTGGGTTTTGACCCAGTCGAAGGCTTAAGTTATTGGATAGTTAGGGTTTCGATCAAGAATCTAGGGTTGAGATTTCGAGCTTGTCGAAAACTGGATCCTTATGCACTTTAAGTAAGGTTTGGGTTTTAAAGGTTTAAGTGGGTCGAGTTTAGGTTTCAACCTTGTCGAAAGCAGAAGCCCAAAATAAGTTAACTTGGAGTTTATGACTAAAATTATTTGAATATGCCGGTGTCAATTGTGTCAGAAGAGTCCTTTCGATACAGTTGAAACCTGAAACAAAAGGTTAAACCCGTTAAAAGATTTAAAAATAGTAAAGTAATCTGAAAGATTTAAAAATAGTAAAGTAATCTGAAAGTTTGAAGACTTTCTTTTCACAACCCAAAGAAAACTTTATTATTCAAAATCCCTAATTCGATTTTCAAATTAGGGTTTTATAGCTTTTAGAATTGAGAAAATAAAAGTTTATAGTGACTGAATTCGGATCCCAAAAATTTGATTCCTCGGGTCTTATTTACAGATGCAGGTCAGCACCTTTCAACCCTAATTCTTTCGACGTGGTCGAAAGGTGGCCGCCGAAATGACTCTAGAAAGCTTCCACCTTTGTTGAAAGGAATGGTTGCGTTTCTCTTCTTTGTGTTGTCTTGCAAGAGGTTTTGACTCTGTCGATAGGCTTTGTTTCGTGGTTTTAAAGATGTTGAGACGTTGATAGTCTTTATAGTATTGAAATGCTTCCGAACTCTTTCTTGTGACTTGATGCAGAACCTCTTTGGATAATAATGGCTTCGACCGGTCCGAAAGGCTTGGTATAGCTTTCGAAAGGGATCTTCAGGCTAATACATGCTTTCAAATGATTTTAGCGAAGACGAAACCGTTGGTTTCGAAAGGTTTGGCGCATATACGAAGTGTTTTCCTTCATTTTCTTCGAAAGGTGTTGCTTCAACTTATTCGAAAGGCTTTAAGGATGTGGAATCATCTGCTTTGAAAGGTGGTCACTGAAGGCGGAAGGGTGCTTTCGATCCCTTCGGCCCTTCGAAAGGTAGAGAATCTTCTAGACCTTGAATGTAGCATCTTTTCAACCCCTTCAAAAGTTTCTAAAGTTCTTGGACATTGACTGTTTGACTCTTTCGAAAGGTCTAGTCGGAGTCTTTTCATCTTGTTCTTTGTTCTCTGTGCAAACAGCTTTCGACTTAGTCAAAAGGAATTTCTGGTGGTAACATGTGTCCCCCTCCCCCGGGTGAAGGGATGCTCTTGACTTTCCAAGTCAACAATATCAATACCTAGAAGCTTCCTGCTTCTTAATTTTCCTGCATGAATCTAGACCACTTATTTAAATCCGATCGAACGACCAACCGTTCTTTCTGACTTTTCTTATGAAGTACGTTCTTTTCTTCTTCCTCTTCACTTTCCTGCAATTAAATCATATTTGAGAAAAAGTAAAGAGATTCCAAAAATTTCCAGATTATCTCTTGTATAATTAAAGAAGAAATCAAATAAACTGTTAGTAAAAATCATTTCGATTTGCAAATTTTTCTTTATATTTATTACTTTTTATGTTTCACGTTAAATTTTAATTTCTCAGATCTCATAATCGAGATTTTGATTTATAAATGTTCATATTTTAATTTTACTGATAGCATGTCTGATTCGATTTACTATGAATTGTTTATTTTTCAAGATTTTATTCCGAGAGAATTTCATGATTCAATTTCATGAATCGATGAAATTTAACTCTTGTTTCGAAACCAAATTTTCTATTCATGATTACTGCTATTTTTTAAAGAATTTGAATTCTCATTTTATAAATTTTGAAATTTAAGTAGGTTACTTCATGTTGAAATCTATTTGTTTTATGGTTTTAATTTATTTGTTTATTAATTTTTTGAATTCTTGGATTTGCAATCGGGGTTGGGGAAGAAAGGGTTTTCTGTTTTCTTCGCTCGGAAGCTTTGAGTTGTAAGGATGAAAAATTAGTGCCATAAATTCGCCTTTCTACCCCGTCCAAAGGTATTAAGGCAGCAACATTGATTTTTTCCTTAGCCTTTTTCGATGGGGCAGAAAGGTATTATAGCGCAAATTTGGCCGACCTTGTCAAAAGGTTTTATAGTAAAGTAGAATGCGGTCACCCCTCTCGAAAACATAATGTTTCGATTTAGTCAAAACCTTTGTGTTGATTGAAATCCTTTCTTTTTAATATACTTTCAAAACCAATGTCCTTTCGATCCTATCGAAACCTTTTGTAACTAAAGAGTTGAAACCCACTATAATTACATTTCTCCAATATTGTCGAAACTTCTATGTTCTTTTGGCTTTGTCAATATGATTTTAACTAAGAACCTTTTAACTCAATGGGCATGTTAGGTTTCGACAGCATTCATATTCCCTTATAACATAGGACCGTATGTTTCAACAGTGTCGAAGGGTCCTTTGTTATCTTTTTTTTTTGAATATCAGCAGTGTATATTTTTGTTCAAACTCTTAAGTTAGTTTCAACCATTCCCTCTCACAACTTGATTCCTATTGAGCTTTCGGCATTGTTGAAAAGTGCCAGTTTGACATATACTTCAATCATTCCTTTCGACCTTGTTGAAAGCTCAGTTAATGCTCATATTTAGGCTTTCGACTCTGTCGAACGGTGCTTGCTAAAAGTTAACTTTTGCTTCCCTTTCGACTTCGTCAAAATTTCTATTTTAATTTTTAACTGTAACACTCTTCCAAGAGTTTGAAGTTCCATGTTTTGTTTTATGTTTAAGTTGCTTCGGTAGGTTTTTACTAATTATTGAAAGAATGCTAAGTTCATAATAAACTAAAAAATTTAACTGAAATGTTTCACCGAGCAGAACCATAAGCTCTCCAAAGAAACTCGAAGCCACTTCAAACCATTCTCTAATATTAACATAGGATGAAGTAGATGCCATTCTTAATGACTACGGAATTACTGGTGTTGAAGCCATTCCACCAAGGGAGACTGACACCATTATCAACCCTTCCAAAGGATTCTTTGGATATGCTTCCATTTATATATGGCATGGAGTATTTCTCCCTTTTTAGGAGTTCTTGTCCAAGTTCTTTTCTTATCTCGGAATTTCTCCAATTCAAATGTCCTCAAATGTTTACACTTAACTTTTGTCTTTAGAGTTAATGGCATTAGAGTCTGGCCTCCCCTCTTTAAATGCTAAGTATTCAATTACTTGCTCCGACTAGTCAATCTTAGAAATCTCGACCACCAAACATTCAGAGCGAACCCCCATGAAGAATCTGATATTAGAGGGGGTTAACAAGTTTAAAGACTAGGAGAACTAGTTTTTCTTTGTTAGATGCTTCCCAAATATTAGTGGGACTTTCCCTACTCCCCATAAGTTCATATTTTCATTATTTTCCTTTTGTTCAATGGTTTTTCTTGTCTAATCTTTTCCTTATGTCAGGTGCTCCTACCAATGAACTTAATGAGGCTGACAAAAGAATGGTGGATTCTCTAGTCGCAGCTTCTAATAAGATCGAAAACCGATTGAAGCCGTTGAACCCTTCTAACTTGAACAAACATTCTCTCCTCCCCTTCGGTCAAAGGATTTTGGGGCTACGTCCTTTGATCCAATATACATCAAAGAGTAAACGTTTCCTCTCCTTGGGAGACCCTGCATATTTCTCTCCCATGTCACCCATTTTCTCTGACCATTCCAATAAATTATAAACATAACATTTGTTTTCTATTTCTGTGTTGCTTTCCAAATTATTCTGCTGACTTTTAATCCTTTTGGATTCTTTATAGCTGCTTCTTAGGTTACAAAGCCTATTAATGGTATTTCTCCCCCTCATGTTGCTTCTCATGCACTATCCATCGCTCAATTTTTGGCCAAAACTAAGATGGCCATCAAGAGAAAGCTAGGGCAATTAACTTCACTGGAACCACCTCTTAAGATAGCCAAAGTGGTTGATGTTTTTGATTCAGAAGAGGAGGAGACTCCATCTCTCGACAAAGCTTTGGAGAACCCAATCGTTGAAGCTCCTCAGGATAGACCTAAGCAGACTCCCACTGCAACCAATCCTCTCTCTCACATTACTATTTCGAGCTTTCCAGGCGCACTTGAACAGATGCAATAAGCTTTGGAGATGACCCTGCTCCAAAGAGCATTACCTCCAAATCCAACACCTTCTTTTCCTTCCATTAATTTTGAAGAGATAACATAATTTATCTTAAATTCCGAGTCCTTTTCCTCTATCTAACGGCCTTCTTCTGTTCTTGGCTTTGTGGTTTATTACCATTTCCTGATAGAACAACAATTCTTGATAAGTTTCTCTGCCCTTGACTTTATCATTGTCGTTCCTCTTTAAATTTCTGACTTTTTCTACTTTTCTTCTTTCAAATTTCCAAGTATTGGTTAACTTAGCACGAGCAAGCTTTTAAATCTTCTATCGAGTCCTCAACATTTCAGAAGGAGATTTCTGCCCTAAGGGATCAAGTTTTTTTAATCCACGACAAAAGATGAAGCAACCACTGAACTGAAGCAATTGGAAACTTCTCTTGCCCAATCAAAATCCGCTATTCTAGAAGAGAAAAAGGCTCGCCAACTCCTCGACGACGAAAACTTTACAATGCAACTGGCAGTCAAAGATTCGATGAGCAGAAGGCTCAAATGGCCGTAAAAAATGCATCTCTAAAAGAGAAGTTGAGGAGAAAGAAAGCTTCCCTAAAATTGGCAGTCAATATTACTTGAGATGCTAAATAGTGAGTGTCACAGTTTCACGATACCATACATGAGGAGATCATTATGACTTCCTTGAAAGAAACCCTGATGCTTACTTATGCCGATAACATTGACAAATATCCCGAGCTAAGCTTCCCTTCGCTCGATGAGTAAAGGGCAAGATTAATCGAATGAAGCAGGGGATTGGAGCTGCAGAAGAGGAGGAAATCGACGCCTCTAAGATTCTTTCTTTTGATGTTCCTTCTTTTGAGGTCGAATTTGACTCGAAGGTCGAAGGCGACAAGGATGATATTGTCGAGGAAGAGGGCGACGGTGATGGTGATGACAATGATGATGGCAATGATGATAATGACGATAACACTGATGGTGGCCAAGGTTTAGGTGGTTACGGAGAAGGCCACACTGAGTCTTCTGACAAATATGGAGATGGTAGTACCAAAGCTCCTAAGAAAGAGCCATCTCCTCACACATAAGTCCTGCCTAAATCTGTTGCGCCCTCTGCTCCCCAAGAAGATCTTGCTTCTATTAATGTTGAAGAATCGAGAGGAAAAGAGCAAGCTTCTCAGACTTCTATCCTAATATCTCAGGTATGGGATTCTCTTTTTAAATATCATTCACTTTGAAAATAATAATAGTGTAAATTATTTATTTTAGATAAGGAAGATATCTGTTCTCCTCTATAAAACCAAACTTGAAAGAAAATAAGTAGAGATAAACAGATTATTTAAGTAGTTATACAAGTATATAAGGGAACACAATGTGCTTTTCGATAAATATCATAGGCTTAATAGAAGTGCATCAGTGCTGGTGTCTTTTAAGCATCAAGAAGCTGCCCCTACTAAGGAGAGCGCATCTTCACTATGACACCCTTTTAAAAGAAAACCAGGGACTAATCACCTTATTTTGGATATTGATTGAAGAGAGGGATATTTTAGTTAATTTTTTATATGAGGCCTATTGTAGACACCTAACTACTGAATTTTCATATTTAGGTGAATTTAGCGGGGTCTACTTAGGCGCTTTTATAAGAAATACTTGGACGAATTCGGATCTGGCATCCTAGAGCTTGTTGGAATTTACCACAAGTTAGATCCATTCCCCAAGATCTTCCTCCTGAAAAACTTAAGTATTATAAGGATAAATTTGTCTTTGAATTATTTACTAGATCTATCTTGTATGAACCGAATGAATAATTATAAACATGTAATAATACATTGATTTGTAAATATTTGATTTATTCCTTTTTTATAAACATAACTTCATTTCATTATGTTATCACAGGGTGACTGTTCATCAGGTCTACTTGTTTGTAGAGACCATTTAAGTCAATATGTTAAACTGAGAAGATTCTATCTTGAAAAAGAATCGATTTTAAAGTCTTCAAAATTAGCAAGATGCCGTTTTCTTAAAAACATACAAAAACTTTAAACGGAACATCCTTGACTCCGTTTTGATTTTCGTGGATATGAAAAAGAGAAGCTACTTAAGGAAATCACATTCCATACTAAGTTAATTTGTGGTTGTGACAGTCCTCCAGTTGGGGAGCGAGATTATAGCAAATGTACCAAGTGATTACTCTGGAGGGACTAAATATTCCTTTTGATTCTACAATTAATCTTTCTTCCAATTCATTGAGTAAATTTAGAGATGTTATTTCATATCTTTAGACGTAAATCCAATGTTTAATGCCTAATGTATCTTTTAGTTTCTTTGCCATTTGAATTGTATTCTTTTATCGTAATAATAAAAAGATTCTTCATTCTGATTTTGACTTTATTTTGTTTCTATTTATTTAAGTAGGAGTTAAGATTATCTACAGCTCCTCTCTCACATGATTCAACGTCACGCCTCACTAGTCTTAGACATAAACTATTAAAAGAATTAGAAAGGAGTAAATATCTTGAAGACATGATACCGGCACGCTTCCATGGCAAAGTCGAAGCCTTAAGATGGCATAAAAGATATTAGCTTCAGAAAACTATTGTTAGTAATCTTAAAGATCAAATTGCCAATTTATAGATTGACATCAAAAATAAAGATGAAATGATTTCTGCAATAAAGCGATAAGTAAAGTCGAATCCTTCAATCAACTTCGATTAGAAAATGTCGAAACTCCTTCAACAAATAAGCGATTTAGAGGTGAAATTGAAGGATATCCAAGCTCAATGTAAGTCATTAAAATATGTTATAGGGGACACCACTCAGAGTATTGATTTACCAGCTCCTCGTGCTACTCCTTCTGTTATCATACCTACGAGGTCAACCTTCCTTGCTGCTTAAAAAATCCCCACAATGATCCTCCTCCTCCTGGATTAGACGAGAAGGTTGTGGGTGAATGGTGTAGAAAAGTTAAGTTTAAAGTGGCTAGGTACTCTGATGAACAACAAAGAGAAAATCATACGTAGAGCATAAATGAGTATGCCACCAGAATCCAGAAACTTGAATGCGACAACTACTTCCTTCAGAAGCGCATCACGAAATCAAAAAGGGAAAACAAAACCCTTAGAGGCGCAAACAGAGCTTTCAACTACGCTCTAAAGAATAACATCGATGCAATCGATGATGCAGATAGGGTAAGGAAGAAGGAAAAGAAACTTAAAGAGGTCCTTTACGTTACAATTCATCATGTAGTTGATCCTTCGATTGCTAAGAATCTAGGCAAGGCTACTCAAGACTTATGATAAATTTGTATTCTTGAAATGTATATAATTATTTTGCATATTTGTAAATAGTTTCATAAGAAACGTAAATCATATAAACTTTGTAAATAGCACCTGATTTGTGATTCTTTCCTGTAATGTCTTTTTTGAAATGCTTATTAAATAGCTCATACTATAATTCTATGTTTGTTGAACTTTTCATTCTTCTTCGCTGTTTTTCTTTTCCTAAAAAGTATGAGGCAAACAATATTTCCAATTTTTAGCTTGAAATTAACATATAAGTCTATGTATATTATTCGCGTAGGTTAAAAAATCATCATGTTAATTGCATGAAAAGTAGTATCAAATGTCTAAATTTCATCTTTAACCATCATCAGAAATAATTTTGACTTTAACTTTAACCACTTTGCTAGAACGTCTGAAGTCCGTTGATAGAAAATTCCACCCCAAAGCTAGGGTACAAATATTATAGAGTAATTCTCTATAGATAGTTAATAAAGAGCTAAATATGGAAGAGTCCAGAAATCATTATCTGAATATTTTTAATAGAAACCCAATGACCCATTCTCGGGTATTAATGCAATTTGAAAACATAGAAATCCGAGACCCAAATTCGAGTAGTAACGGAAATCTATAATAGTGATCTTTTTGAGAATATTTTTTGACCTAGATTATAGCATTTGTGACAGATAAATAGAAATTCATAATTGAAACCTCAAGCCCAAATTAGGATATAAATAAGTAATAGTCTTAAAACCCAGATTTGGGTATGATAAAGACAGTTAGTGAATAATGTAGTCCCGAAACCCAGATTTGGGTGTTAATAAATGAAGTTACGAAATGAAAGTCTCGAAACCAAGATTTGGGTAATAATAAGTGGAGTTCTATTCTACTCCTTTGATTTTGTCTTCTTTGACATTTATGAACCCTTTAGGTCTTTTTTATATAGGAGTATTGACTGCCTCTTGAGCTTGGACGTCTTAGTCCATAATCGAGTATGCGATGTCTCAGGCTTGGACATCTTAGTCTCTTTAAGATATGTCGTTTCTCCGACTTGGAAATCCGAGTCTCTTATTTAATGAGCCTCTTCTTGGATTTGGACATCTTAGTCCATTATTTGATAGGTCTCTTCTTGGGCTTGGACGTCCTAGTCTATTATTAGATGAGCCTATTCTTGGGATTGGACATCTTAGTCCATTGTTATTTTGTGCTCTTGGTTAGCTTATCTTAGAGGCTAAAACCAAGGACTTACCCCACCTCTCTTCAGGAGGTGCCTTGACCTGGCCAGAGAAGCGGTCAAGGGCTTGTCTGGTGCTTTCACTTGGCCATAGCATGGTATGGATAAAGGCTTACTTCAACCTTCCTCCAGGAGGTGCCTTGCCCTGGCTACAGTATAGCGGAGACATGGGCTTGTTTGGTGCTTTACCCTAGCCATATTGTGGTATGGAGAAAGGCTTACTCCTTCCTCCCTCCAAGAGGTGCCTTGACCTGACCAGTGGCGTGGCCAAGGGCTTGTCCAGTGCTTCAACCTGGCCATAGTGTGGCACAGTTAAAAGCTTACTCCGCCCTCCCTCCAGGAGGTGCTCTGCCCTGGCCAACTCGGCGCAGACTGAGACTTTCTACCATCTTAGGTAGATTGCCGTCTTAGGTAGTATCCAAATATAAGGAGTATTTCACTCCCAACCATTTAAATCTTTCTCAGAAAAGTAACTCTTTATTGATTTCTCTCAAGTTCTCTTTACAAATTCATTAATCTTTCCTTGACAAAAGAAATTGATCATCATCCCTTCTAGGGCTTTGCAATGATTGCTCTTATGTCTGCTCATCATATAATCGTGTAGGATCCCCATATATTCCTTTCATGTTTTGGCTTCTTTTTCTGTGATGGCCAATAGTTAAGCTTATCTATGGTTAGCAAGTACACATTCTCTATAGAAGTTGTCAGGTTGCATTTTTTGGGAAGTCTAGACTTGAAGCTCGATTCTTGAGGATGGCTCTTTGATTTTTTTGTTCCTTGGCCTTGTACTTTCATGCTCTTCGATCGCTTTTCTTTTTTCCACCCTTTGGAGCTCTTATTTTGGAAGTGTTCTTATAGTAATTTGTTTCCACTTATGTGCAAAGGCATTGGAATCATCCATTATCTCTTTTTCAAAGATTATGATCTTTGGAATAGTGTTGGATAGTTCTTTTCATTTGATTGAACAAATTGTCACTTCTATTTTCCTTTTTCCTAAAGAAAAATTAGGGGTGGGGCCAATATAAAAGGGGTAAAAACTCCATTTCTCAAGATCGTATGATTATGCTTTTTTCTTGTTTATAATTCTTAGAGCTTCTAGTCATAGCCTTTGTTCTTCATTTTGGTTGGAATCCTCGATAATATTGGGGAGAATCCTGTTAAGTGTGGTTCGAAAGACCCGTGTTCGGATCTCTTGATTCTTCTTTCCATGATGACGTTAGAGAAAAGTTGATAAGCTTGAGATTGAAGTAAGTTGGATTAGAGACAAGTAGCATGGGGTGTTCAACCGAGTCAGAGGTTCGAACCCTCCTTTAGTGCCAAAATATTAACAAGAAATCTTATCAACACCCTAAATTGTGTTAAGAGAGAAGGTTTATTCCATTTTGATTTCCTTTAGTTGGTTGAGGAGAAAGAGATGTGTGTTTTTCTCTTGGATACCCTTTCGAATATATTTCTGTAGTGTAAACTTGATTAGATCGACTTTTCGACCCAGTTGAAAAAATTAATTCCTATTCTTATTAGCCTTTCGACCTTACTTAGATAATGTGGAATTCTATTCGAAAGATCTCCTTTCGATACGGTGGAGATACTCAAATGTATCACTTGTGAAGCCTTTGGATAAGGTTTGACATAGTGGGTTTCGACCTAGTCGAAGGATTAAGTTATTGGATGGTTAGGGTTTCGATCAAGAATCTAGGGTTGAGGTTTCGACCTTGTCGAAAGTTGGATCCTTAGGCACTTTAGGTAAGGTTTAGGTTTTAAAGGTTTAAGTGGGTCGAGGTTAGGTTTTGACCTTATTGAAAGCCGAAGCCTAAAAGAAGTTAACCTGGAGTTATGACCGAAGTTATTTGAATACGCCTAGTTTTGATTGTGTCGAAAGGGTCCTTTCGATACAATCGACACTTGAAACACAAGGTTAAACTTGATAAAGCTTTTAAAAAAGTAAAGTAACCTAAAGGATTAAAGACTTTCCTTTCACAACCCAAAGAAGACTTTATTACAAAATCACCAATTCAATTTTCAAATTAGGGTTTTACAGCTTTTAGAATTGCGAAAATGCAAGTTTAGAATGAATGAATTCAGATCCCCAAAATATGATCTCTTGGGTCTATTTATAGATGTGGGTCGGCATCTTTCGACCCTAATACTTTCGACCTACTCAAAAGATGGCTGTCGAAATGAATCTAGAAAGCTTCCGCCATTATCGAAAGGAATGGTTGCGCTTCTATTCTTTGTGTTGCCTTGTAAGAGATTTTGACTCTATCGATAGGCTTTGTTCAGTGCTTTCGAAGATGTGGAGACGTGAATGGTTTCTATTGTGTTGAAATGCTTTCGAACTCTTGCCTATGAGTTGATGCAGAACCTCCCTGGATAATAATGACTTCAATTGGTTCAAAAGACTTAGTATAGCTTTCAAAAGGGTTGTTCAGGCCAGTACATGCTTTCAAGTGATTTGAGCGAAGGTAAAATCTTTGATTTCGAAAGGTTTGGTGCATATACGAAGTGTTGTCCTTCATTTTCTTCGACAGGCGTTGCTTCAACTCATTCAAAAGGCCTTTAAGCTTGTGGAATCATCTGCTTTGAAAGATGATCACTGAAGGAGGAAGGGTGCTTTCGGCCCCTTTGACCCCTTCGAAAGGTGGAGAATCTTTTGAACCTTGAATGTAGCATCCTTTCGACCCCTTCGAAAGGTTTTGAAGTTCTTGGACTTTGATTGTAGCATCCCTTCGACTCTTTCGAAAGGTCTAGCCGGAGCCTTCTCCTCTTGTTCTTTGTTCTCTGCTCAAGCAGGTTTCGAATTAGTCAAAAGGAATTTCTAGAGGTAACACTAAGCAAATAAGTATTTTTAAAAAAGTCTGAACAACTTCTGACGTTTAAAAGCTGTTTATCGATAAAATGATTTTCGGTCACATTACCAATATTTTTTCAAAGTATTTATTTTTTTTAAACATTTTTCCAAAACAAGTTTACCATCATTACTTATGATTTAGAAGGAGTTTAAAAAGCTTATTAAATTATTTTAATAGCATTTAAATCAAAGATTGAAATATTTAAGTAATTAAGATATTCAAATACGAAGTGTTTGAAATTCCGGATCGTTGAAACGACCTAAGGCAAAAATGCCTTTAGGTGCTCATGGCACAACTTTTTATAGCCTTGTGTGCTCCAAATCTTCTAGCTCAAGGTTGTTAATAGGTTTGATATGTTGTTATAGGCTTCTAGCAAGAGTTTGGTGAAGAGTTGAGTTGACTTGAGTTGCTTTGAGCTTAGGAATTTATGAAGAGATAACGAGATAAAGAGCTAGAATTTTTTCATTAAAATTGCGAAAGTGAATCTATGAACTTTGGTTGGCCTTATATAGGCATTCAAGGGGTAGCTCACCCTTCCCCTTACCTCTTCTAGCCAACCAAGCTTCCTTTCCACCCATGTAACCATCTTTCCACCTCACACAAGCCAAAAATAATATCAATGGCAAATATCTCCCCTTAATAATATCTTATTTCCTTCTAGAAGCTCACTTATAACTAGTCAAATTGCTTTTATTAACGATTAATGACCTCTTATGTTATTTAGATGTGTACATAAAGTTTCGATAATTTATTTTGAATAGGAAGTTGTTTATCGATATTTCTTTGAAGTATTTACTTCTGTAACCAATTTCAAAAACAACTTTTTAATCATTAGTTATTAATTGAAAGAAGTTTTACAAGGTTATAAAATCATTTTTATAACAGTTAAACGTATTTCAAAAGTTTAGATATTCGAAGATGAAGTGTTTAAAGTTACGAATCGCTACATTTTGTCTTCCTTAAGACATTTCATCCTCAAAATTCAAACAGGAACAACAATCAAGGAAGAGTAGAAGACCAAGTACATCTATAAAGTATTTTTGAAACTATATACAAACCAAAATTCAAATTAAAATGCATAATAAGTGGCTCCACCTTAAATAGTGAGTACACTACAACAGCTATATCAGGATAAGAAACCACTACTCTAGAAGCAACTCTAGATATGACTCCTTCACACAGTCCTCCCTTTCCCAAGTATAACCTTAGCATCCTCGTTCCGCTGTACTTTAACCAACTTCACAACCTTAGTCCTTAAACACTCGGTATCTCAATCAACAGTGCAAACGGTTGCCTCAGTATAATCAAGTTAGGCTCAACCTCCAAGTCCTCTTGTTGCGATGCTTTCACTATCAAAGAAGAATCATGCATAAGCTTACGCAAATGCGGTACATGAAACACATTATGCACACTCGATGGTCTAGTTGTTAACTTGACTCTATAAGCAAGTGTACTAATCCGATCCATAATCGGGAATGATTCTAACGAGGAACCAACTTTTCCATCCTTCCAAATCGAATAACACTTCTTGTTGAAGAAACCTTTATGAAAACAAAGTCTTCAACTGGGAACTCAAAATCCATGCGCCCTTCATTTGCGTAACTCTTCTACCGATTCTGCACTTCCTTAGTACATTTTCAAATCTCCATTACCTTATTGGATGCCTCTCGAGTCATATCTGGTATAATTACTAAACGATTTCCAAGTTCCACCCAACATGATATAGATTTGCAAGGCCTACCGTATAATGTTTCAAACGGTGTCATTCCAATACTAGCTTGATAACTATTGTTGTATGAAAACCCAATAAATGGTAAGTGTTCTTCTCATAAATCTACCATGAACCCCAAAATCTAATATACAAGCCCAAAGCAAGTCTTTCAAGATATGGTTAACCTTCTCGGTATGCCCATCAGTTTGAGGATGGTAGGATGTACTCAAATTCAGCTTTGTCCTTAAGGTATCATGCGACCCTTTCCAGAACTGGCTTATGAATATTAGATCTCTATGCTCATGATACGACTAGGAATTTCGTAAAGCCTTACGATCTCCTTAACATACAATTAAGCTAAACTAGAAACCGTCCTCGTAGTCTTCAATGGTAAGAAGCGTGCAGTCTTGGTTAGTCGATCCACATAACCCAAATGCCTTCGTTACTCTTCCTTGATCTAGATAAACCATCTCTAAAGTCCGTAGACATCTGCTCCTGCTTCTACTACAAAATCTCAAGTGGGTGAAGCATTCTAGTTGTCTTCTGACGGCTGCCTTGACTTATCGGCAATTAGGGCACTTACTCACAAATATGGAAACATCCCTTTTTATGTCTTCTCACCAGAAAGTTCGCTTTGTTTCTTGATACATCTTCAAAACCCCAAGATCTATCATAAGTTGCGAATGATGACTCTTTGTTAATATTTATTGCCTAATCCCATCAATATCAGGAACACACAATCTTTCGTTCATCCTTACTATACTACAGTTAACAACTTCGAATCTCGTCCACCTCTCCAATGCCTCATTCTCACTTACTGCTTTAGCTATCATAGCAATACCAAGATCTCTAAGCTGCTAAACTTCAAAATGACCAATAAGGGTCGGATGAACTTCTACATTTGTTATAGTAGCATACCTCCTACTGAGTGCATCAGCTACAAGATTAGCTTTCCCTTGCGTATATAAAATGTCTGCATCATGAGCCGTGAGAAACTCCAACCACTGTTGTTGTCTCATGTTAAGGTCCTTCTGGGTGAAAAGATACTTCAAGGAACTATGATCCATGTACAACTTGAACTTCTCACCAAGCAAGTGATGTATCAACATCTTCAATGCAAAAACAATTACTAACGACTTCAAGTCATGGATCGGATACCTTGATTAATGCAGCTTGAATTGTCCATTGGCATAAGCAATTACTCTTTCATGCTTCCTCAACGCTGCACTTAAACCTATCCCATAAGCATTTGTATAAATAGTCAAATCCTCACCTCCATCCAAAAACAGTAAGAATAGGAGCGTTAGTCAACCTTCCTTCTACTGTTTGATTGCTTGCTCATATTTATTAGTCCAAACAAATTTGACGTTTTTCTTTCTCAAATTCATCAAGCAAGAAGACACCTTCGAGAAATCCTAAATAAACTTCTCGTAATAACTAGCTAACCCCAAGAAGATCCTAATCTTAGTTGCACTTTTCGACCTTTTCTAATCATAAACAACCACACCTTCACTCGATCAACAGAAATACCATCGACCAAGACAATATGTCCTAAGAACCAACTTCAGACCGCCAAAAGTGAACTTCGAGAACTTACCTTTCAACACATGCTCTCTTGGTGTTTCCACTATAATCCTCAAATGGCACGTATGCTTTTCCTCAGTCTTAGAGTAGACCAGAATACCATCAATAAACATAAGAGTAAACTTATTCAATACATCTTGGAAAAGTTGATTAATCAAGTCCATAAAATATGCTAGAGCATTAGTTTGGTCGAACATCATAATTAACCACTCATAAAACTTATTAGACCTGAAAGCTGTCAAAGGTACACACTCATATGCTACCCTCAACTAATAAAACACTATGGCTAGATATAGTTAAGAAAATACCCAAGCCTCATAAAGCTGATCAAACAAATCATCTCTCCTAGGAAAATGATGCTTTTTTCTAATAGTTTGCTTATTGAGCTCATGGTAATCCATACAAAGTCTTAACTAACCGTTCCCCATAGTAACGACGACATAGGCTCTCTAAATCGATCGACTGGGTCAGATCAAGCCTTTACGCAACAAATTACCAACCTGGTTGGATAATCCTAACTTCTACTTTGGTAATATCCTACAAAAGCATCATGAACTAAATCAATATGAAATTCAGTCTCACAATGGGGTGGTGAACCAAACACCTCTTCAAACACATCTGCAAACTGCTACACAACAAAGATTGAGCTCAACTCCCATTCAGCCATGTCAAGATAATAAAGGAAGCTATTCATTAATGAGACAGGATTATCACAAGACAATGCCAGAACCTTCATTCCTTTCTTCAACAAGATAGTTTGTTTAACACAATCAAAAACCAAATAATTCCGAGACAACTAATCCATCCCAAGCAACACATCAAACCATAGAAAACTAAGAACATATATATCACATGGAAGGAGTTGGCTATAACCTGTAACCGAACTCCTATATATATCATACTAAGGTTTCTCAAGCCCCCATAGGGTTCGACGTGCAAATAAAGTCAGAAGCCAAATTGGTTTTAGTTTCAATCTATCAACAAGGTTTCGAGATATGAAACTAAGAGAAGCGCCGGTATAAAACAAAACACGAACATGAATACCATAAAAAGATAATGTACCTTCAAGAACCTGCTTTTCCTTTGCAGCCGTAGAAGTGGAAGGTGCCATAGCAAATGCAAAAACTCTAGGCTGCTAACCCTTCTAGAGTATCAAACAATCTCCGACTGTATGAGTAGACTAGTGGCAATTATAATAACCCCTTGGTCCAAACAGACCCTTGGCTATCTATGGCTCATACTTAAGTACCCTTGCAATCAATGCTTTAACTATCCGTGCCCTTGCTACTTGCCTTCCCCAACCCGACCAACAATCCTAGCAAAATGTCTCTTCTGTCTACATATATAGCAAGTTAAATTGGAAACATCCTTCAGTGGCTAAAACATACACTTATTGTTCCCATTTGGTGCACATATAAACGGCTTTGGAGCCAAAATCTTGAACCAGAAAATCATATCAATTAGATTCAAAAATGGATGTATAGCTACAACAAACATCTCATTCTTCTTCAATGGTGTATCTGCCAACCCCAACTTAAACCAAGATAATGCATTGCACATGTTCTCATATTGAACAACTAAGACAGTCCCTTGCTTCAGATCTAGAAAGCTCCCAAACAACGTAGTCTTTTCGACCTTTGGACCAAACTTCGTCTCAAACAGTTTCTTCCTTGAATTGGGCCTAAGAGAAGTCATTCTCCTGGACATCTGTGAAGTCCACCAATCCTTTAAAGTATCAATCAAATATGGCGGTGCCAAATGATGCTTCATTGCATCATCCTGATTCATGCCTTTGAATATTCTCAGTGCCATTGAACCTTAATGATAGTCTCAGTGCCATTGAACCTCTTATTAACTAACCTCTCAAAACAACGACATAGCGAAGTAAAGTTCACATATAGCCGAACCTGTATGACCTCTTCCACAACATTCATAATTGGTTCCTCAATAGGAGTGGCATTGCTCGATGTCTGATACCCACCATCAGTAAAAGTACAACTCCTTTCAACTCCACCTCTACCTCCTTCTCTAGCAATAACAGCTCTACTACTTATAGTTCTTACTACCCGAACATAGTAAAACATCTTTAGGATTCTTAAGGGTGGAGTCATTCAAAGGAAGAGTTATTCCTAAAGAAATACTATGAAGGAACAAGCTTATAGAAAATATAGATATGTTTTCGTAATATACTCAACACATTCCAAAGTGTCGTTTATCCTATCCCTAATGACTTATAGCCAGCCAAAGCCAAGGTATTTGCAAAACCTTTTCTCTATAATCAAATATAACGACCTAACTTTCTAACCTTCGAATTTTGATACTAATACATACACAGTGTTCATGTGTTGAGCATTCAAGTGCCAAAAAGATAGATTGTTGGGGTAAAGTAAAAAAGAAAAGGAAAAGGAACAAGAAATAAAGAATACACTATCAGAATCGAATAGTAGAACGATAACTACCCAAAAAGACAGTACAAGTGGTTACTCCCAAATACAGAGTAATTTCTGAGTTACAAAACCTAAGTACTATCATTAACCTGGACATTTAGAACTCTATGTCCTCATAATGCCAATACATACATAATAATATTGCAATCGAAATAGAAAAAAATAGATAAACAGAAGCCGCTAGCTCGTCTCCTAAAGTTTTGAAATGTCCAAAGTCAATCCTACTTTACTCAACCTGCATGAAAGAGTACAAGAGGAACTTGGAAAAACTAAAAACATGTGCTAGACATCACTAAAAGAAAACCCACTTTTAGTAGCATTTATTGGTAGCATTTAAACGAAGTGAAACAATATTTGGTTTTTGGTTATATTTTATTAAGCTTCAATGCTACCAAAAAAAATTTCATCTTGCCCGCCCATTTTTTATTTCGCCGTGCTACATGAGTTATAAACAAAAATTACGTTTTGAAAATCATATCCATTTTTAAATACTATTCCTCTATCACCCCTACCCTAAATCATTTCCTCCTTCTTTATGTTACCCTAAATCGATCAACCGTGATAACGCCACATGATGAAGTCACCGCCGCCACCGCCTAAAGTCGAAATGCGGTTGGTATCTGGAATCTCCATAAAGGAGTTGTCGTCGAGATCTGGAGAATGAGTTCAATGCCACCGTGGAGGAGTTTATGCTGCTGCCGTCAAATTTTAGATACCATCGCCTAATATCGAGTGACTCTACCGCCTAAGAAATTTTCGTCACCTAGGGAATACAGGTGCCTAAGAGATTATTGTTGCTTGTCGGAATTTGAAATTCATGTCGTCTGGAGAGTTGCTAGAGGTGCATCATAGTTGCCATGCTTGCTTGGAACTCACGCCATTTGAAAGTAGTCACTGCCTATCGCCTTAGATGCTCTTATCGAATTTGAAGGGTTTGCTTTGGCTTTGAGGAACATATGCCTTTCCTAACTAAATTGAAGTTATACACAAATATTGAATTCAGATTAGAAACTCAATTCAATTCGCACATAAATTCAAATCTGTGTAAAAATTGAAGTCGGATTAGAATATACTAGTAAGACTGAGAGATGATTATGAATTAGTTTTCAAATAAGGATATGAAACTAATTGCTGTTTTTACCTAGTCAGTGGCAACAATCTATTTTAGCTTGGTTTAATTGAATTAAATATGAATATTTGATTATAACAAATGTTCGTTGTGTAGAAGATTTCAGTCAATAGTTAAGATGTGTTTTATTACAACATATGTTTGAATATGCATTTATGCAATAATAGATTTTATTTTAGGATAAAGGAATTTCAAAAGAATAGAGAGATTGAAGTATGAAATGAGATTTTCGCATTCAGTTGATAATCATGTTTTTTCCTGTAGATCAGAGTGAGTAAGTCATGTGCATTTTCTTATTAATAAAATTAACCAATTTGAACTAATAACATATAATTCATCAATTTTTCATGATAATTCTTCTATGTGCCTCAAAATTCAAAGCCATTCTTAGTTTTAAGAACCTATATTATAATAATAAGTTGAATGTTACATAAATATTTAAATCAAATTACTGAATCTATCATCCTAAACTTCTAGCAGATCTGTTACTGCTGTTTTTAATTTTAGACCGACCTTGGAATTTGAATCGAATTCAAATAATAAAATGAAAAAAGGTACACAAAACTATTGGCGTGGAAGGAAAAAAATAGCAAAAAACCTGAGTAAGTCTTTTTCTGGGCAAGCTTAAAAATGAGAACAAAGATATCGACAACATTTACAGTCTCTACTACCACAAAAAAATAATCCAGCCTTTTGAAAATGGGTCTCATTATAATCACCAAGATGGCAGCTATTGCTATTGAATTATCCTAAATAAGACAGCTTAGATACGATCGCTACATCCTGTCATGCATAATGTATATGCTTTGAATATTAATGTCGGCTATTCAATGTATTTCGATATTTATCTTTTTAGGGATTACATGTTAAGAGAAATGGACGACAACTTGCATGTTTGCTATTTTTGCACATAAAATACATGACTTCCTGTATTGTTAACCTTGCATCAAAGTAAATAAGCGGTAATGGTTGGAAATTATGGTCAGACAAGGACCAAGGACACTGATTGTTTTGTCTCACCGCATATGTGTTTTAAATATTGATATTAGCTAATTGTTTTGTCAAAAATAAAATACATCTGAAACACTTAAGTCAATTCTCAACTCAAAAATTTGTAGTTCCGTATGGAACCATGAGAAAATTAAAGCATGCATTTGTAGATTCCATCATATCAGGTAACCCAAACAGGTCTAAATCTCCTTTACTTAAACTTCATATGTTCCATATCCTCACATAAACATAAACTTTGTTCCATTGTATAATGCAAATCTAAACAAATTAATAATTAGCAATTAATACAAAGCAAGTTTCTTAATATGGTACTTCATTATTTCTAATACATGACATCACTTTTGTGAATTAATGATATAGGTAGTTGCTGGTGGTGGTGCAATAGAGTCTGCATTATCTGTGTACTTGGAGTAGCTTGCGACATAATTAGGTTCAAGGGAGCAATTAGCAATTGCAGAGTTTGTTGAGGCTCTTCTAGTTATTCCTAAGGTATTTCATTCTGCCGAATACTTAGTTATATCAACGCATTTTTTTCATACATGCGATAAGCTAGAACACCATTCTATTTAAGTACTCAATGCAAATGTTGCCATGGATGCAACTGAGCTAGGTACAAAACTTAGAGCTTATCAACATGCTACTCAAACAAAAGCAGATAAGCAACATCTTTCAAGGTAATTTTATTGTTTATATCCTGATTTATTGCTTGATCCTGCACTGCAGTTTGGTACAACTTTATTAATTTTTAGTGTAAGACTCTTTAACCTATAATCAATGATGTCTATAATATGTCGAAAATGCAAAAGCAGAATAGTTCATGCTCAAATTTAAAAAATATAACATGCAATATGCTACATTTCTGAGATGCAACATGTATATGCAATCTATTTCTTTGATATTTGAATATGTAATCATCTGATATTTTCAGTAATTCTTTTCTCCATCTAAAGTTAATGTCCATCCATTATTTAGTAATGCAATTTTCCCGTAACCTAACAACAATCATTATAATATGACACAGGGAAGTAAACATTATTGGAGAAAATCCTTTCAGATAATTAGTCTAAGCGAATAAAAAACCTAATGCAGCGAATAACAACTGTATCATGATTGTAGTAAGACGAAACAAACAGGGATAAACATCAGAACAATCAGTCACAGATCTATGCAATATACAAAAAACTAAATAACACCAGTATGTATAGTGGTTCCACTAGCATGAGGCAGTGTACGTCCACTTGGGGAGAGAAGATTTTATTAATCACTAAAAAATTAGAGTTACAAGATTTATTCACTTTTGGAGGCTATACATAAAAAGAATTAAGAATGTGGAAAAAAAAATTCAAAGTTTTAGCTCTCTCGAATGGCTTCCATTGTTATCCAGCAGCTCCACTATTTATAACGTGAAGAAATGAGGAAGGGTAGCTGCTATATAGAAGCCCTGTGTTTAGTTCGACATCTATCTAGACTGACACAATTTGGTCCGACATACAGCACTTGGACCGGCATCACCACTTCAGTTTGGACCGCCATGCCCAAATACCGAACAAGATATTTCGTTCAGCATCACCAAATCACCGAACAAAAACTTTGGTTCGGCAATACTCCTCAGCAAATCACTGCTCCAAATCAATCTTTCACCGCAACCTTCAATCAACCAAACGAGATTTCCACTGTCGCTCCAACAGTCAGCCAACTACCGAACAAAGTAGTTCGTTCGGTCTCCACCCTATGCCACTCAAGTTCCATCAAACCAAAATAATGGTCCGGCAATTCTTCTTGGAGCTTGCTTCTAGGGTTAGGGCTTCCTCCTTCCTTGTCGATGCTCTCTAATGGCAATTCTTCTTCAAATTGAGAAGTGGAATTCAGTTATTAGTTGCTAACAAACATGATGAGGTTGCATCCATTTCTGATAAGATCGTGTTAAGCAAGGAATTGAAATTAAGAAATTTATTCTTTAGGAATACAAAACATGTCATCTTCTACAAGTATGACATATCAATTATAATTTTTGTCTGAGTTGTACTCATGCGTATGCACTTATATTGTACAAAAGTATGAGTCCAATTTCTTAGGAGGGCAGAAACATGTTTTTTCTTTCTCTCTTATAAAAGATGTTTAATGTGTCCGCAAGTAGTGACGCAGTGGTTGAGATACTTGCCTCTTATTAACAAGGTCATGAGTTCGATACCTGTCTGCCCTACTCTCCTCAATGCGCGAAAGTGGATTCTCATAAAACCGATAAAAATGGTTGAGAACATCAAACCTATATGCTAGGGCTGGCTTAAATCCCTCCTAGGTTTACCCTAGGTAGACTCACTAGGTAGGGGCACTTCGCTTCGGAGTTGATTTTTTTTAATAAAATTGAAAGAGTGGTGTTTTATGGTTTTTCCTTGACTAACCACAAGCCTGAATTCTGACTAAACATCCATTTGAGGGGGCTAGAGTTATATACTCATAAAATCATTGGATTGTACCTCTTTCATGTACAGTTGTATTAGTATAAATGTTCTGTTTCATCGAGGTTCCGTTTAGCCTATTATGTTAACTTGATTACTTTTCTCATTTTTTTAATGTATTGACCAAGGCGTTTTAGCTGCACCTTCCAAGTCTGCCAGAATCAAAAGGAGCAGAAGTAAACGGTTACGTGGTTGACATAAAATGCTGCAACTTAGTTATCAACATGTATGCTTCTTTTGGTCCATTTTTTATCTTTCTAAATCTGCATTGCATTTTTTACAATGAATAAATTAATTGTGAAGTAATTAGACCGGGGTTTATAAATTATTTTTTCAACAATGCGAGTCCCTTAATAAGTTGGAATAGTCTCCAACTCCTACGAACTTCCTACATTTTTTCTTCTTAAAAATAATTATTATAATAGACAGATATAAAACATCTTTGATTTGTGCAGACTGGAACCATGATACAAAAGTACTGCATTTAGGTAAGATTTGTTAGCTTTAACCTGTATAACATAATTGTAATACATCCAAAGACAACTAATGACTTAAGAAATATTTTAGGGAATCATTTTAATTTATGATTTCTAGCTTTCTCATGAGTGTTCAAACTTATTATGCTAACTCCATATATTAATCTTTCCATATCATGGTGTATAATTGATTGCGAAAGAAATTCAACTCTTGATATTGACAGGTTCATGGTGTATGTTATTAATGGTGGATCCCATGTATATATGATGGGATGAGAAAATTAAACTATAGACGGTTATTTGTTAGTGTATTATGTTCATCAGTGTGATTATTGCAAAAGTAGTGTTCATAGATATTTGATGTTGCCCAACTCTTGGTTGTATAATAGAAACTCAGTGTATGATCAGTTTGATCGTCTATATTATGTTTAACTGCAAGCATAAGCATTTGCTGTTGATCATTCTTCTATTATATGAAATGTCACTTCTGTTTTCAAATATATGTTGTGAACAAAATGAAGTGACGCAGCGTGGGAAGCGAATTCGATGATGTAAATCGAATCCGTCCAGGATCTCACACGATTAGCGGAAATAATCGGTGAATCGACGAAGAATCGATGGATTCAAGAATACCGAATGGCCCAAATCCGTTGATCATGAAGATACCGGATTTTAGCAATCTTCGACACGTTGATCGCGCACGATTCCGGGAAGAAAGATCTACAATTCTTTGAGCGTTGATCAAACGCACTTGATTCGCGAATTTGCTTCAACGTTCGTTGATTCGAGCGCACTCGAATGCCGAAGTGGAGATAGGAGTTAACACTCGACTACCAATTTAAAAATGGAGGCACAAAGCATAAACCAAATTTTATTCAATTTTCAACAACCATTATAACTGACAACACATCCCTATTTATAGGGTCGATACAGCACTCACGACTGAACAACTATACGACTTACCACACAATTACAATACAAGCGACATAAAGATACAAAAAAAACAAACGACTTACAATCTTCTTAACGGCATAAGCAAGCAATGACTTAAGAATTCTGTTCGCGACATAAAGAATTTGCAGCGACTTAAAACTCAACGACTAAAATGACTCGTTCGCGACTTAATAACTCGGCAGCGACTTATGGAAGGCGGCACACGACTTATGGTGAAAGTCCTTCCTCATCTTTGCGACTTAAGAAAGGAGAAAAGAGCGACTTATTGGAATTGCAAAGCGACTTACTGGAATGCATAGGTCGTTCGTGCTCTGGGGTATCTCGTGTGCGACCTAAGTAGGAGGGGACGCGATAAATCGCGCTAGGTCGTCCACGACCTAGGGTAGATCGGTCGCGACTTAAGGAAGCCGGAAACTCGCGATTCAGAGGAGATTGTTCGCGACCTAGGGTTTGTTTGTGGTGCAGGTTAGGTCGCGTAGGAGGGTTAGTTCGTGGCATATGGTGATGTGGTAGGTCGCGGCATATAGTGATGGAGTAGGTCGCGGCAAACAGGGATGGGTTTAGGTCGCGGTTATGGCGTTCGAGGTTGGTGGTGGTGCGAAGCGAGGTAAGTGCTTCCCTTGCATCATACTCCCTAGGTACGAAAGAATTCGTCTTCGAATTCACATTTTCTTGATCATCAGTATAATACGGAATCAAGTGTTTCACATTAAACACATCAGAAGTATGAACTTCTTCTGGTAACTTTAACCGATACGCATTATCATTGATCTTCTTCAAAATTTCTACTGGACCAATCTTTCGTGCTTTTAACTTGTTATAAGTTCCAACCGGAAAACGATCTTTCGTCAAAACGGCATATACAAACTCTCCTTCTTTGAAGGCAACACTTCTTCGTTTCTTATCCGCCAGTTGTTTATATTTCTTATTTGATGCAAGCAATCGTTCCTGCACAACTTTGTGGAATTCCTGTAACTTATTCACCAAATCACTAGCCCGTTTAACAATTCCCTTCTGATACGACACTGTTGTCAAATCCAACGGTCCCTTTGGAATGGCTGAATATACAACTTAAAACAGACTGAATCCAGTATTTCGATTGACTGCATGATTATGAGCAAACTCTGCTTGACATAACTTCATATCCCAGCTTTTCAAATTGTCTTTCACAAGACATCTCAGTAAATATCCCAACAATCGGTTAACCACCTCTATTTGCCCATTAGTTTGCGGGTGGTAAGCACTACTAAAATTCAGCTTCGTTCCGACCATCTTCCATAAACTCAACCAAAAGTGGCTTAGAAATCGAGTGTCCCTATCAGAAACAATGGTCTCAGGTAACCCATGCAATCGATAAATCTCTTTAAAGAATAATTGAGCAACCCGAACGGCATCAGCTGTCTTCTTACAGGCTATGAAATGCGCCATCTTCGAAAACCTATCCACTACAACATATATAGAATCATTTCCCCTCTGAGTTCTCGGCAAACCCAACACAAAGTCCATGCTAATATCAACCCATGGTTTAGTAGGCACAGGTAATGGCATGTATAATCCCGCATTCGTCGCTGTTCCCTTCGAAACCTGACAGATATGACACCTCTCCACAAATCTCTCTATCTCTGTCCTCATTGACGGCCAAAAATAAGATTGTGAAATTAACTGTAAGGTGAGGTCTCGTCCAACATGTCCTTCTTCATGCAACTCTTTAACAATCTTCATTCTCAAGCTACAGTCTGGTATGCATAATCGATTCCCCTTGAACAAGAATCCATCAACCAATACAAATTCATCAGTACTCCCATCCTTAACTTTCTCAACAAACTTTGCAAAGTAAGGATCCCCCTCAAGCAACTCTGGCAATAATTCGAATCCTGTCACTTCAACCTTCAACGTTGTCAACAAGTGATTCCTCCTGCTCAAAGCATCCGCTACACGATTTGTCACCCCTGATTTGTGTTTCACAACGAAAGTAAATTGTTGTAGATATGCTATCCACGAAGCATGTCTCGCTGAAATCTTGTCCTGCCCTTGTAGATGTTTCAACGCCTCATGATCGGTGTAAAGAACAAACTCCTTATGAAACAAGTAATGTCGCCAGTGCTTCACAGCTTGAACAATCGCGTAAAAATCTACATCATATGTACTATATCTCATCTTGGCTCCAGACAACTTTTCACTAAAATAAGCAACTAGTCTTCCATTCTGGCTCAATACTCCACCAATTCCCACTCTCGAAGCATCTGTATGCAATTCAAACAACAACTGAAAATTCGGCAGTACTAGTATTGGTGCTGTCGTCAATAGTAACTTGATCTTCTCAAAAGCAACCCCCGCTTCCTCTGACCATACAAACTTCTTTCCTTTCATGCAATCAGTTACAGGTGCCATCACACTGCTAAAGTGTGGAATGAATCTTCGATAAAAAGACACCAATCCATGGAAACTCCTCACTTCCGTAATTGTCTTCGGTTGTGGCCAACTCCTGACAGCTTCCATTTTATTTTCATCTACTTGAATACCTTCCTTTGACAGAACATACCCCAGAAATAAAACACTATCCGTCATAAACACACACTTCTTTGTTGCTGCATAAAACTTCTCTTGTCGTAGAATCAACAATACTTCTCGCAAGTGCTGGATGTGTTCTTCCGTACTCCCACTATAAATCAGAATATCATCAAAGTAAACAACTACGAACTTCCCAACAAATGGTCTAAAAATCTGGTTCATCACTCTCATAAAAGTACTAGGAGCGTTTGACAAGCCAAATGGCATAACCAACCATTCGTATAAACCCTTCCTCGTTTTAAAAGTAGTCTTCCACTTATCACCTGGTCGAATACGAATTTGATGGTATCCACTCTTCAAGTCAATCTTGGAAAAGACAACAGCCCCACTCAACTGATCAATCAAATCATCAAACCACGGCATAGGAAATCTGTATCTCACAGTGATCTTGTTTAGAGCCCGACTGTCCATACACATCCTCCACGTCCCATCCTTCTTTGGTACCAATAAGGCTGGCACGGTACATGGACTCAAACTCTCCTGAACACGACCTTGTTCTAACAACTCCTCCACTTGCCTTCTCAGTTCTTCGTGCTCCTTGGGACTCATCCGGTAATGTGGCCTGTGAGGTAATACCGATCCTGGCACAAGATCAGTCTGATGTTGAAAATCCCTTAACGGCGGTAATTCCTTTGGCAACTCCTCCAGAAACACATCACTGAATTCTTCCAATACCGGCTTCACTTCCTCTGAGACTTCAACTGATTCAGTAGCTTCATGTCCAATCAACAAAAATACTTCTGGACTCTCCTCTACTTCTTCAACAAATTATTTCAAAGTCAATAAAGTTCTCAGCTCCTCAATCTCCTCAGATTTACTCTCTCCCTGCTGTCTCTTCTTTGGAACTAAAATAATCTTAACGCCTTCAAACATAAAACTGTAGCTATTGGTTCGACCATCATGCTGCACTGCTCGATCATACTGCCACGGTCTTCCCAAAAGCAAATGACAAACATCCATCTCAACTACATCACACCAGATCTCGTCTTTATATTTCTTCCCAATAGAAAATGGAACTCGAACTCGCCTATCCACCTTCACCTCTCCTCCTTTTCTCAGCCACGCTAACTTGTAAGGATTAGGGTGTTTCTCCGTCTTCAACTTCAGCTTCCTCATAGCTTCAGTAGAGATAATATTGTCACAACTTCTTGCATCAATTACAAACTTACAAACTTTTCCCAGTATAGTACATGTCGACTGAAAGATGTTACTCCTCAACCAACTAGCCTCATCCTCTTGCTTCGGTGTTAAACAAGACCTCCTCATCATTAGATTACATCCTTCATCTCCTAACGCGATATCCTGTTCATCTTCCTCCACTAGACTAGAATCACCTTCACCAACATCCTCGTCTTCAACTTCAGCAACCATCATTCTCTTCTTTGGCTTTGGACATTCGTTGCTCTTGTGACCCACTTCTTGGCAATTATAACATTTGAAACTGTTTTTGACCTTTGCCTTCTCAACCTCCTTCACAACTGGTTTACTGACGGCTTTAGAAACATTGGAACTCCCACTAACACCTTTGCTTTGAATATTGGAACTGGTAAACACACCACCTCCTCGTCTTCCCTGCTTCTCCCAAGCCAACGCTTTCTGGTGCGCTTCAGCCACAGATCTCAGATCAAACATATTAACCATATCCTGGATATGCATTCGCAACCCTCCAACAAACCTAGCAGTCAACTGTTCCTCTATCTCCATAATGTCATTTCGAGCAATCAGTTGATAAAACCCGTCAGCATAATCATTAACAGTCTTCGTCCCTTGCCTCAAGTTTTGTAACCTATGATACATAAGTGATTGATAATTGTAAGGTAAAAATGTAGCTTTCATCAATTTCTTCATTTTCTCCCAATCCACAATCTTCGACTTCCCCATCCGTTCTCGTGTAAGTTTGGTTTGCTGCCGCACGCCATAGCTCTCCCTCTCAACCTAGTAGCAACCAACTTCACTCGACGGTGTTTCGTAACCTCCTTGAAATCAAAGATCTCTTCCACATTAGACAACCAGTCCAAGAATTCTTCTGCAACCATTCCACCTTTAAATTCAGGAATCTCCATCTTCATTCCTAATTCCCGTCGACGATCATCCTCTACATCTCGATACCGACGTCGTGTTTGATCTCTATCTCGGTAATGAACACCTCCCCTATCACCATCAAACTCCTCATCAAAATCTAAAGTATATCGATGTCGATCACAACCACCAACCTCTCTACCACCACCACTTCTTCGGTCTTCATTCCTATCACGGTTGTCAATACTTCTACGATCATGATCTTCTCTTCTCTCTCGATCTGAATGTGGTAAAACTCTATTTCTCCCATGGCTCGATTCAGGCGAAACCCTTCTTCAATTTTGATTCATTTCAAGCATCATTCTCTCTAATCGACCAATCCCTTCATTCAACTTCTCAGTGAAACTCTCGTTGATTCTTTGTTCCATTTCATCGGCCTCTTCTCTTCCATACAAAGCATTAATATTGCGATGATGTTGAGCTCATCTCGGAGGCATGATTGAACTTCAAATAAACTCAAAAATAAATTTCAAAAACTTTCCGAACTTTGATCCAACGTGAGATGGATCGAAACTCCCATCTTGTTGCAACTTCACGATGAACACGATGAACACCAAACTTCTCAACAATTTGCAAATCCGATCTCCAAACTTCAAATTGTCGAAAACCAAGTCTCCAAATGATGCAAACTCCTTGCGACCTGGCTCCGATACCAAACTGACGCAGCGTGGGAAGCAAATTCGATGATGTAAATCGAATCCGTTCAGGATCCCACACGATTAGCAGAAATAATCGGTGAATCGACGAAGAATCGATGGATTCAAGAATAACGAAAGGCCCAAATCCGTTGATCACGAAGATGTCGGATTTTAGCAATCTTCGACACGTTGATCGCGCACGATTCCGTGAAGAAAGACCTACAATTCTTTGAGCGTTGATCAAGCGCACTTGATTCCGCGAATTGGCTTCAACGTTCGTTGATTCGAGCGCACTCGAATGCCGAAGTGGAGATAGGAGTTAACACTCGACTACCAATTTAAAAATGGAGGCACAAAGCACAAACCAAATTTTATTCAATTTTGAACAACCATTACAACTGACAACACATCCCTATTTATAGGGTCGATACAACACTCACGACTGAACAACTATACGACTTACCACACAATTACAATACAAGCGACATAAAGATATAAAAAAAAAACGACTTAACAGCTTCTTAACGGAATAAGCAAGCAACGACTTAAGAATTCTGTTCGCGACATAAAGAATTTGCAGCGACTTAAAACTCAGCGACTTAAATGACTCATTCGCGTCTTAATAACTCGGCAGCGACTTATGGAAGGCGGCACGCGACTTATGGTGAAAGTCCTTCCTCATCTTCGCGACTTAAGAAAGGAGAAAAGAGCGACTTATTGGAATTGCAAAGCGACTTACTGGAATGCGTAGGTCGTTCGCGCTCTGGGGTATCTCGCACGCGACCTAAGGAGGAGGGGACGCGATAAATCGCGCTAGGTCGTCCACGACCTAGGGTAGATTGGTCGCGACTTAAGGAAGCTGGAAACTCGCGATTCAGAGGAGATTGTTCGCGACCTAGGGTTTGTTTGTGGTGCATGTTAGGTCGCGTAGGAGGGTTAGATCGCGGCATATGGTGATGTGGTAGGTCGCGGCATATAGTGATGGAGTAGGTCACGGCAAACGGGGATGGGTTTAGGTCGCGGTTATGGCGTTCGAGGTTGGTGGTGGTGCGAAGCGAGGTAAGTGCTTCCCCTGCATCATGAAGTGAAAATTGAACGAGCTATCATAAGAGGGAAAAGTGCATAGAAAATCAAAAAAATTAGCAGCATTATTCAATATGCAACCAGAATGGCAGACAAAAAAGACAACTATGGTATTTTATAATAGCATTAAACAATACTTATTAGTGGCATTTATGCAGCGCTACGATAAAAAAAATTGGTTGCGTTTGTAAAACGTTGCAATATGTTACCTTTTGGTAGTGCTTACGAAAATGCAACAGAAAGTACTATGTTTTTAGTGTGTGTTTTTTAGCAATGCTGTCGTAAGCTGTGGTAGCGTTTTTGTACACTACCAAAATTACTTTGGATAATGCATAAGTATGGTATGAGACAATTTAATATTCATGGATCCATATAACAGTAACTTTTGAGACCGTACAGATCGCCACAACAGTTTTCATCTCAAAAGAAACCAACCACTATTACGTAAATATGATGATATAATAGATAATGTCTAGGGTAAGAATATAAATCAGAAAACAATTATGCTACTTGCATCCCATAACATAACAATATTTGAAGTACGTCTAAAACCACTAAGATGCGTTTTCATATGGATTTTCCATGAAGGTGTCCTCAGTAAACTAAAACGGGCCTCCATGAAAAAGATCAAAAACTACATTCTGAGCAATGCATATATCTGGATGAAATACCATAAGGTAAATGCAACTGGCCTACGCTCCAACTATGGAACCAAGTATCACCAACTCCTGCTAGTAACATCAATAAGCATACTCTAGATATGGTGTTGATATGCCCTTTTGGGTAAGCTAAACCCCAGGTTGTGCATTCTATTCAATCTGTAGTCATTTCAATTGTAAAGTCACGTTCTACATCTTTCACATAAGTTTTCATCACTACAGATCATAAATATCTCCATGGATTCTAGCACAAGTCGTCTGGCAAATGCTAACGCTAACATCTCCATTGGACTTAATCTTAGGATATGCAGCTCAACTATATAGCATTAGTCTAAAATGTTAATGCTGACATCTCCCTTGGACTTAACTTTAGAATAGACGGTTCAACTCTATAACATTTTACTTCACAACCGCTTTCAAAACGTAGACTGTATGCTAGTTTCAAAGTGGTATGCATTAAGTCATACACATATCCAATCTTGGAGTCTTCAAACCAAATTGATGAATTTTTGATAAACTTGATTCCTGTTCTTTTAGAAGTAAGCCAACAACATATAAAGGAATACTCCCCTGGGGATCTCATACATATACAATTCTTAAAGCTAGAAACGTTTTATGCCAGTGAATCATCCCCGAGGGATCTCAAACCATATGAAACCGTGCAGTTTTCATATACTTCCTAAGTTAACCGGTCAAGTTTGATTAGTTAACTAATCAACTATCTAGCTCTAAAATGATCGCTTATGGAAATCAAATTTCGTGTACTTAATACGTTTCTGACCTTCTCAACTTACTATCCTCGGTCATGAGTGAAGCTGGTAGGTTAAAGCACTATTGCTTCTAAATCCTACTCGAACATCATTCTTATCTCTCATATATAGACAAGTTTACTTCGCTGGCTTTTAGTGCTAAGTATAATTAGTTACTTTCCATAAAAAAGTAAACAAAACAAATCATGTTTAAGCTACTTAAGCAACTCCTAAACCCTCTTATAACACATTTGTTTATAATTTAAAACCATTTTAAAAATGATATTTGTGTGTCTACTAATTTATTTATAAAGCTAAGATATTCAATAAAGTTCTAAAAACAATTTAAAAGATATTTAATACTTTAATAAACAATTAACTGATTTTCAAAAAAGTCTATATAAATAAAATATACCTTAAATACTTATAATTATAGCTTAAACAATTATCTAAAATATTACTTAAAAATATCTATTTTATAATTTATTAAAGAACTTAAAAAAGCATGTTTTCTTTTATTTAAAATAAACCTTATACTTTAGTAATTCATAATTAATTATTAATTATTAATTATCAAAATATACTAAAAGTCCAAACCACTTTTAAAGTACTCTAATATAAGTTTGAAAAGATTACTACACATATTTAACTAATATACTTAATTAAAAAGTCATTTTTAAACAAATTAAAGTCTTAGACAGAAACTACGGCATTTACGGAATGTCGTAAAAATAGGTTTAGAGATACAACAACATTTTGAAAATGTATCGTTGGTTGTTGTAACAGAGTATGAACTGGGCCAGTTTTACATACTTAAAAGTTTTTCCCTTTTTTTAAACGTTAAATTTTTTTAGCTTCCAATCTTTATATAGTAAATAATATACATAATTTACATCATAATCATAACAAGAAACCCATAAGGATCTCTCTAGAAAATTCTACATAAATTATCGAAATTCTAGATTTTGCCGAACACAAGGTAATTCCTAAGTGCTTTTATAGTGACTATCACTATGAATCCAATTCAATTCAAGTCTGATTCAAATCAAAGTCCAACCACACCCAATATGCTTTATGTCAAGACTATGAAAAACACCATAGAAAGTGATACGAGTCCAAGTACATCATTTACATATGTCATTTTCTTTCTAAGGCAAGAATCACAATACGATATAACAATATAAAATCAAGAAAAACAATATAGTTTAAACAAACAATATATACACTTCATATTCATTTAAATGGTGATTTAGCTTACCCTTCAATAAGTAAATGACCAAGCATAAACTTCCACTTCGTATCGCGCTCCTAAAATTTCCTACCTTAACCTTGTTTGCTCATGCCCCTTAGGCAAAAATGCCTCTACGTGCTCACGGCCAAAGCTTGTATAGGCTTGTGTGCTTCAAATCTTTTTTCTCCAGTTGCTAATAGGTGTTGCTATGTTGTTTTAGGCCTCCAGGAAGAGATTGGAGAAGAGTTAATTTGACTTGCTTTAAGCTTAGGAATTTATGTAGAGATAAGGAGATGAAGAACTGGCTTTTTTCGTTAATGCGATAAGGAGATAAAGAGCTAGCAAAATATGGTTGGCCTTGTATAGGCATTCAAGGATAAGCTCACCCTTCCCCTTACCTCTTCCAGCCAGCCAAGTCTCCTATCCCCCTATGTGATCACCTTTCCATCTCATACAATCCAAAGATAAAATCTACAACAATTATCTCCACCAAAAAATATCTCATTTCCTTCTAAAAGCTTCTAAAAGTTCACTTGGTTAACCATACTTAGTCAAAATATTTTTATTAGCTATTAATAACCTCTTATGTTATCTAGAAATGTATATAAAGTTTCAATAATCTATTTTGAATAAAAAGCTGTTTATCGATAAAACGATTTTCAGTCACATCATTAATATTTTTTTCAAAATATTTTTTAAACCAATTTCAAAAACAATTTTCTTATCATTAGTTATTAATTAAAAGGAGTTTAACATGGTTATAAAATCATATTTATAACACTTAACCATATTTCAAAAGTTTTGATATTCAAATACGAAGTGTTGAAAATTACAGGTTGCTACAAGTTAGGTACGACTTGATTGAAACCCGATCTCAGATTAATGTGAGGAGTAGGAGTAACCTTTGTGGGCACCATAGGCAATATATTGGATCCACAAGAATAAATTTATAATTAATATTTTAGAATTAAACATACATACATGTATATGTCTATATAAAATATTATGAGTATAAAATATTTTGCAATATTTATATATGTATAAAATAAGTAATAGAATCATACATGCATGCATGCATGCATGCATCCACACATATATTTTCAGTTGGAGTAATATTTCAAATTCAAATATTAAAAGACTTATTAAAAGTAAAAATAAATTTTCAATTTTTGCAGTAATCGAAATATATTTATATATATATGATTCATCTTAAATTATTTTTCGTTCATACATAATTCAATTGTACAAAATTTCAAACCTTAGATTATTTGACTGAGTATAAAAATATTTTGTAAAATTTATATACTATTTATAGATCTACGATGAAAATATCATATATTTTTTATTAACGTCCAAGTGGATATTAATACAGACACGTAGGCATATCTGCATAATTTTTTTAATGCTCGAAACAGTATGGGTTCAAAATATCTTTTTAGTAATTTAATTTAAACAGAAAACTAAATTTAACATTATTATGTTTTCAATATTTATAAATAAATATAATATTTCATATTAAAGTTTTTATTTTAATCATTGTCGAAAATAGAAAATAATATATATATATATATATGTATGTATATAATTATATTTGAAATTATTTTTTATTAAAAAGTTCTAAAACTAAGTGATTTTCAAAATCAATTTATTATTACGAATTAAAAAAATTATATGAAAAATGGCCGAGAATAAGTGAATTTATTAATGAATCATGGGAATATATGTGAATTTATATAAATTAGAAATACCTTGCTTTATAGCAATCTAGTCGAGACTCGACACCTTGTTTGAGCATATCTTCCTTTTGGAGCACTACTAATTCCTCTTTGATTTGCAAAGTCAAAATGATGGTGGTACCAAGGGGTTTTCAACATTGGCACGAAGGGGTTTTCGGCATTGAGATGCGGGGGAAAGAGATCAGAAAAGTCTATATCAATCAGTGTAGAAGCTAGGCATTTTATGGTCATCAACCTGCATCTATTTTCCCCATTTATCTCTAGATCAAAAGATTGATTTTGGCATGTCCTTTTGATCTATTTATGGTCAACCTACCTATGACCAGGTATGGTTAATGCCATAGTTGACTTCAACTTGAACTGGCATTTAATTAATTATTTTTTGACTTCAAAAATGATTGGAGCATCTTGTAACTTTTATACATCGTTTTTATCTGATGTTAAGCTTGAAATAAATAATTAAAATTAGCCATAAATATCAATACATCATTTGCATCAATTTAATATTAATTTATAGCATTTATCAATTAATTTTATCATGGTTAAATTCAAAAAAAAACCAATAACGTGGTTGTACTGAGACTCTGATCTGAATTCAATTCACAATTAATATTTAAACAGTTTAAATATCAAAGTCTATATAGACTTTGCTAAAGTACAGTATATGGTCAAGTTCAATGCCTACAGATTAATTAGGAGAAACCATATTGCTGATCTAATATAAATTCACGTAGTAACGATAGTTTATACATGTATTCTTTTAAGCATCACTATACAACTTAGGAATATAGAGTTTTGTCTAAGATCAAAAAAGCTCTATTAGTATCTTTATTAACTGTGTAGGTCTCTTTTAATGTCCCTAGTTCAATATGATAACATTTATTAGTTAACGATTTATGTGACACTCTATATATCCACATGCCCAAGAGTATTACTAAGTAATACCATCGTATTACAATAATACCATCAAGTAACATGGTGAATGAGGGGATATGGGTGAGACACACATGAATATTCCATTGGATCAACACTTAATATATCTCATAATATAAAAACAACTTACCTCGACATAAACGGTCTTTTTACAAAAAATAAACATGCGTGATGCCCAAGGATAGAACAATACATAATATAAAATATTCACATAGAACGTAGATTCATTATCACAATGATATAAATATAATACATCACATAAACATAATAGTCAATATACATGAGCCAAGTATATATATCTCAACATCATATAAAACATATAGAATAGTACTTAATACTGCTCATGATTTCTAACCTCCAACTAAGCCCAATAAGCATACCTGGTCACATCGTCCTTGAACTTGAGATGTCTCGGACTGACCCAAGTATTATATTAAACGGTTCAGACTATGTCTAATTCGATGGTGAGAATTTAAATGATATCCCAGGGAATAATATATACACCACATAATAACGAAATTAAATCAAAGAGTTAATAAAACATCATAACACATCAAATGACATCTATAAACATCGAACATCCCAACACATCGAACTACATCAATACATATCAACCTCAAAACATCCATAAGTCATCATACACCATGACATACATCATACAACAACCATCAAGTCTCCATTGCATACATCGATCTATACACATCTTAGGTCCATCGCACGCATCAAGCATCATACACGTCAAATATTATACACATCACACACGTCACACATAGCACACAACACACATCTAACATCATCCATTCTTATTTATTTAGCAGTATCAAATTTATTCTTAATTTTTATTTTTACTACTGCTACTCTATTATATATGCTGTTATTATAGCTACTGCTAGAAGTCGAGTCTACATCTGAGCCTCGTGATTCTTAGATGCAAAAGGAGACCCCACTCATAAAGATTTTATAAACATCCCCATCAGTCTTTAACTACATAATAAACATACATCGCTTCCTTGCTTCCTCTTTCCTTGCTCTCATCGTCATTACCTCAGTTTGAATTCGTCCCATTGGCCATGCTGTAGACTGTGACCATGCGGTGAAGGAGCCATGTCACCTCAATCATCTAAGATCTACCCATGGCCGATTAGGCTAGAATGGGGATAGCAAAAACTTTTGGTCGTCACATCTATGTAAGGGACTTCGTACTCCTCGTTCCACTCAAAGCGGAGATGAAAATATTCTCGCTATTAAAATAAAACAATGAATAATAAATTTTACCTCACACGTTAGGTCGAAACCCAACTAATATCAATTAATTTGTGTGTATAATTTAGAATATTCCATTAATATCCAAGTATTAAATATTCGGTCTTCCATGAATTACCCAACATTACACTTTGTTGAATAAATAAATATACCTCATGCGGACGTCCTATACCGCCCCATGAAATATAATTATATACATGACACCATTTATTAATCAACATTAATAAATCCACTTTGCTTATTAATTCACTCCTACATAAATCATTCCCTAATTCTTCATTCTTTATTTGTATTATTATATAATTCAACACAACGTTATTATAACTTCATTTAGTTCATAGCTACCAAATCAACAATCATTCATTCACACATATATATTATTCAATTATTAATTAATGAGATGAAGGATTTCATTTAAATATATCTCACTTCATTTCAACTTTTATTTTTTTCTTTTTTAATATATATACATTTCAATTATTATTATTTTCTCATCGATTTGTAAAATACTTCAATTTCAAATTTAAAAACAAAACATCTTCTATTTATTTCTTCCTCAATTAAATATTAATTATCTTATTTGATTCCAAAACCTCATATTTTAAAATCATATATTTCAAATCAACTTATTTCGTTTCAAAGTAATTTTATTCAAACAATGTTAATGAATTTAAAACCTCGCAAAATCCTTTCATCCAAAACTTCTACTTCAATAATAATTTATTATTGAAATACCATGAAAAACTTTGTGTGTCCATATACCTCTGAAAATTCCAACTCAAGAGAATATTCCCAATCCATTTTTATTTTCAAATTCAAGTATGAAATTCAAAGATTATCATTTAAAGTCCTTAATTTTTTCAAATCACACTATAACCATTATTATCAAAATAATTAACAAAACTTAATTTCTACTCATATACGTAAAAAAAATCTCATTATAACCTTTATTATCAAATAATTAACAAAACTTAATTCCTACTCATGTATGTAAATGAAATACTTCCAAAAGTCCACTTCACCATATATAAGTCAAACTTCATAAATGAAAATTTTCAATTCAATTAACAAAATAAAATAAATTATCTTCAACTTGAAATTGCTTCAAAATATTATTTTACAAACTTCTCAAATATTAAATTCTAATTACTCATCATTTAAAAAATATAGATTTCAAATATCACTTCATAAATGCTCTTTACTACTTTTAAAATCAACTGTAAATAAATATAAATGTAAATATTCAAAATTCACTTATTTAACGATTTCAAAACTCATCATTTATTATATAAATTCTAATTCACTAAATCTTCAAAATTACTCCACTTATTTATTTTTCTCTCAAAATTATTCCTCTTTCAATTTTTTTCATTAATTATAGCATCTCAAAAATTAAATGAGAAATTCATCTTAAAATTCACTATCTGTATCTAAATAATTTTATTATTTCAAAACTACATCCTTTAGTTCATTTATTCCATTTTTTATTGATTTCACAAATCATTTAGTTATTTATAAACATCTATTTTCTGCTCAACAATCACACGATTTCAATCAATCCAAACCACATCACTCACCAACTAACGTGAAACAATCAATACGATCTAATATGTCATAATCCAACCAACAAAGCATATCAAATGATATATCGAATAATTTGCACCAATTAATATATAATAGACATTGCTATTAGTTAAAATAGACTCATCGAAATTCTGAGCGAATTCTTACTGCCTTTGGCTTTACTCCACTGTCTAAACGCCAACCTCTCGCCTAAAGCCAGTAGCTGCAGCGCCTCGCCATGCATAACCCAATTACAGACTTTACCATCATCAATACTAGACACATATCCCTACTTTACATCGATTAATTCATACACCATTTCTCCTTAAACCATCCATCCCCACAACAAAATCCTCACCATCTCCAATCCTTAACAATCTTACCACTGTTCGACTTCGCCGCCTTCTCTGTCACTCTATGAACTATGGTGGACTAATAACCTCACTAATCACAAAAATCAATAACTGCAACCAGCAGAACCCCTTCTTGACCACTTTCTATCCCATATATCACAACCTTGGGGTCCTCACTTAACCGTTGCCTACAATCACGCTCATGTGAACAGAACGCTTCACCTTCCATCCCTATCATGTCACCCCTCATCCATTTATGATCGCGATCTAGCCTTGGTTAAGAGCACCTCAATACATTGATCACTCACTTGTCCAGGTAATGTGTTTTTGTAGTTTGGTAGAATTTACAATTTTCATAATTGGGTTTAAGCCAAATTTGAACTGGGAGGGTGTAGTTTTTTTATTAAGTGGAGGGTTTTGTTGATGAATGGATTAGGAAGGATTTTCTAGAGAATAAGGTAGGGTTTGGTTTGTTGGTTTTAGTTTGGGATTGTCGTCCATACAAATATGCACATGACCCATGTATATTGCCGAAAATGACCAATTTAGAAAAGAAGTTAATTACAAAATAGAAAACAACTTTTTTTTATTTTCTGTGTTTGGGAAATAACACAAGCACGTGGAACAATCCATTCTTCCATCGTCCCACTATCCTCTTCATCCTCCCATCCGTCTTTCTTTCATCACATCCATCGTCCCTCCACTCTTCTCATGTTTAACATAAATATTGAAAACCGAAAACATAAAATTTGTTTTTAAACCAAATGCTAAGAATTTAGTGGGCTTGGGACTTTAAATCAAATTATTCATATTGTTATTCTATTTTGGAAAAACTCTTTTAATTTGTTACAAATATATTCCAATCTAATTCAATTTAAGTCACATTTTATTTTAGAATTTATATTTTGATGATTGGACAATTTTATTTAATCTGATACTTGCTTTCTTTATTTAATAATTTATAATGCTATTACAAAATAATTTTTTTTTCAACTATTCTAAGCATATCTAAAATTATTTACACTTCAAAATGTTTTATGGAATTAAAACAATTCATTTAATTTCAATAAATCATTCAAAAGAATTTATTAATTTAATTCGATTCATTTCAAAAAAAAATTTATCATATAGAATTTAAGTACCTAACAATTTATTTTTAAGATATAATCATCACAATTTGAATTCAAACACTATAATTTAAATAAAATTTATTTATTTACATGGTGTATAATGTTAGGCTGTTATTATTTACTTTGGCTAAAGATTTTGACTTTATGTTGCCTTAGCAATTATGATGATATTGACCTTCTATAACAATGGAGACAAATTACTTTTTGAGTAGTGTTTCACTTTAAGCAGTTCAACATGCATCCAATTATGATCGTTGTATGATCATTATGTTTTATGCTTCACCATAGTTAGAGTATAGTCTAAATTCTTAAGATCAATAGTTATCTCAAACGAGAAGGTTATTGTACGTCATTACCCTAAGATCATCCATTTTTATTTAGCTATATTTATTGGATCTGGTCTTTTTGATAGGGGGTGAAATGGGTAAATTTCAAGAAAAAATCACTAGTTGGATCTTAATATGTAATGACCCGTAAATTTTAATGGTTTAATAGCATAATTAATTGAATTTTGGTGAAATTTTAAATAGTAATATTTTGAAATAAAAATTTAATATTTGAAATACGTCTATTAAATCATAGCAAATGGTAAATTTTCATCTAATTATATGGAAGTGTATCTATTGTGTAATTTTATTTCAATTTATTTCAGTTAATAATTGATGATAATAAAATATTTTTCAAAGCTGAATATTTTTATACAATAAATTTGTAATTCATCTTCTGATAAGGCGTCATATTTCGGTTTCCTAAATTTGGACTGTTATTGCTCCATTTATCTTATTTCTGGTAAATTTGCAGCATTTTTGGGTACCGATTATTGACTTTCAATAGGTTGATCATACCACTAATATCTATATACCGTTTAGATCGTCACGTCGTGCTGATCCCCATGGTATATTCATTTGTGTGTTTCGGTGTTTGGTACACAACGGAAACTGTGAAATGATTAGCATTATCGGCACTATTTTTGGATCTTTTAACATTCTATGACCATTCAATTTCCTAACGGCTGAAATGAACAGTCAATAACGTTTATTATTTTTATAATTCTCACTTCACCTTCGGTTCTCCCATTGCTTTGTAACTATTGCGGTACGTTTTACTCTGCCTTTCGTGCAAATAGTTAATATAAAAGAAACTGTCAGCCACTTCCTTCTTCAATTCCTCAACCCAATCTCCTCTCCTCCTTACTTCCATTTCATCCTGAGCTTCATCTTTATAAAAAAATTCTAATCTCATAGCACTGCAACCCAATCAATCATCAAGCCACATGCACGCCAGTCTCCGGCCCAACCTCTCTCCACCTTACCGCCTCCATCTCCACGGTTCCACTTCGCACCACCACCGCCAACACGCCCAGCCATGGCCGTAAACGCGCAAACCCTGACCGAAACCCAAGCGCAACTACCTTCCATCGAAACAACATCCTCCAACTGCCGTCGAGAACCCTAGCCACCACGCATCCTTCCAGACCGTCGTCTTCCCTCCTTCATCACCACCCTTCACCACCGCTCGGTCCATATCACCTCCACCAGGCTGTGCCTTGCCGAGCCTCTTCAAGTTTTGTAATTACATATATAGCAGGTTGTTACAGTTAAGTTACTAAGTATACACACAAATAACAGTGTCGTTTATAATTTTTTTATAGTTATATATATGAAGTTATACAGTTAGTATGTATATGGGTACAATATTTTGAGATATATATATGATAATCCAAAAAGTCTTTTATTCTGTTAGTTTGTGATATATCAAACATACGAAGTTTATATAAATTTATATGGGTTAGCTTTTATAAGATCTGTTATATGAAAAGTTTTCTAAGTTTATAAAGTTTGTATGTCTATCTATATATATAGTATATATTAAAACAGTAAGTTATATATATTAGTGCATATAAGTTTATAACCTATCAGTTTATATATATTGGTTCGGCCGTACTATATATATGCACAAGTCGGTTATGCTGTGAGTTTGCATTGATTTATATTATTGATTTTTGAGATAATATGCACGTATGTTATATATATTAGTTATATGTGATAAATAATGTGTTCATGGTATTGTTTTACTTTTGGTTTTAAAACATAAATAGTTATATGTTTTGCAAGTTCACGTGTATATATATATGTGTTTATATGTTAGTTCATATAGATAAGCATATGCCGATTTGGTTTTTTCTTATATATATAGTTTACATTTGGATGTTTGCTAAAGATATAGGTTTATATTAAATATTGATTTTTTTAATTTATATAGTTTATATCTGATCTGGCTATACACACACATATATATAGTTTTATGAAAGTTATAAATCTATTAGTTCATACTTACGTATGTCTGTTAGCTTGTTGTATATATACATTAGCTTGTAAATGTATATTTTTGTTTTAATATGTATGTAAGTGGTATAGTGTAAAAGTCACAGTAATGAATATATATTTAGTTCATGCGAGAAGTCTGGCAGTTTATAATGAGCCTATATATATCAGTTTATAATGTATTGATTCAAATTTTATTATATATATATATTGGACTGTAATGTATGAAATATAATTTGAAACAATGATTTTTGGAAACCATATATATATAATTTAATATATATTTGAATTGAGACTATGATTTTGTATATAGAGATATATAGTTATATATATATATATATATATATATATATATATATATATATATATATATATATAAGTTCACATAGACCAATTATCTTCATCGATCAAGTTCTGTTTTGATTTCGTCAATTCTCATTTATCAGCTTCGTTCGTCGATTTGAGTTCAATCTTGCCTTGTTTTGAGATTCGTTCTTGGATTACATAACCCATCTCATTTTCGTTCATCTCTAGCCTTGAAAGGTGAGCAATCACTCACGATTAACGTTCTTATATTTATTAAATTTGATTTCTATTGAAACGACAATTGAAATATACTGCTAAATTGAATTGTTAATTATTTAAATTATTATATATGATATGCATTTATATATAATTGTTCACCTGTGGTATATGACACAATATCCTATTGTTTATATTATATTGTTATTGATAATATATGCCTTTTATTATCATCATCATCATCATCATATCTTTTATCACTCTGCAAGTTCCCTGTTATTATAGAATTCACTATGGGTTGAAATGATACATACCCGAACGATCTGTAGAATAGGAGAAAATCATTATGGGTTGAAATGATAAACCCTAGTGATTTTCATTTGAACTGAATTTGGGATTGCGGGTTGAAATGATAACTATCCGTATCATTTGACCATAGGATAGAAAATTTTGTACAGACACCATTGGTCTATATATAAATATTTTGAAATTCATTTCTATGGTTTGGAAAGGAAATATATATGGTTTAATTTACATTTGAAAGGATTATGTATATGAATAAGTTTTAATATGAAATAAATTCTATAATAAGCGTTAAATTTAGTAAAGTTTGATTTAAGTAAAATACAATATGTTTAAGTGTTTATTTAAATTTATATTTTAAAATAGATTTTATAATGATTTCTATGAGTTAAGTTTGGAAAGATAAATTTGAATTTATTCGAAATTGTATTTAATTAGGAGTTTTGTTTAATTAAATCAATCAAAAACTTATTAAATTTGGGATTTTTGAAAGGATATGATTTTATAACTTGATTTTGGTCCAAGGTGATTTACGAATATTTCAAGTTTAAATTTAAATGATACTGAATTTATTAGTCGAATATTTTAAGACTACATAATAATGAAGTTAAATCAAGATCTATATGAAACTGTTAAATTTAGTTTTAAAAATATTGAATATTTAAAGCTTTGAAATATATTGGAATTTAAATGGTATATTTTGTGGTTTACATTTAAATCGATATAATTTGAAATTGTTTATTTAGAAACTGAATTGAATTGAAAGTGTTGAATGGAGATTGAATTAAATTGGAATTTAAGTTGATTTGAATCGATTTGTGAGATTTGAGGAAATTATAAATATTTTACTTTATAATTATTTTAATATATATATATATATATACTATTTTAACATAAAACTAATTTTAATATAAACTATTTTATTTTATAAACTATTTTGTTTTACATACTATTATTAATATCTAAACTGTTCGAGTGCTGGAAGTTATGATTTCAAAGTTGTGGTTTTCCAAAGAATTATGATTTCAAAGTGTATGGTTTCGAAAGTGTTGTAACTTTGGAAGTGCTATAATTTGGAATAGATTTGAAATGGAAATATTTAGGTTTCGAAGTATAAATTATTTTGAAATGACCACGGTGTTATAATGATGTTTGTTTATTAATAGCGTATATTTCTTCATAGTTGATAGTTCCATGGATCCTTAGAGGATGGTTATCCCAAACATCCTTTGAGTTACTTGTATTTCAGTTGATATTTCACTTGAGTTGGATTTATTGATATAAGAATATTAATCCTGGCTCGAGTGTTTGTGTTTTTCTTTATGCTCGGGTCAAACTGAGTGACATACCATTTGAGAGTCACCTTTGGAGTTTGGAGCTTCGCTCGGATACCCAACTATCGATTCAGTTTTCAGCCTTTCCAGTTGATTTGTTCAGAGAGGCCATCAGTGTGTATTGGAGACTTCACTATATTCGAGATATTCTGCTATATTTTCTTCCTAACTCTGATGTTTATATAGTAGCTTCATGAACTACTATTTATCTATTCTGCTGCATTATTATTATATTACTCTGTATCTATGATTGATTATTTACTGTATATGGTGAGCTTTGCCAAATATAAATTAACAATATGATATTTTGAGCAATTTAAGTCTGGCATGTGCGTATGCGGATGGTCGAAAATACCAAGTCATTGCAGTTGGTATCAGAGCTCTGGTTTTAGGCAAACTTAGCATATGTTGTAGATTTAATTATAGAATTACTTTGGTTCATGCTTGAATCTCTTCCTTCTTGATTCAGTTTCCTTTGAATTTTGGAACGCTCCCACTTGTTCTGAAATCCATTCTTATTTCCCTCTATTTGTATTCTTTTGATTCTGGAGCATCCCATAACTCCACTTCGAATGATCTATATAAAAATCGGCGATCCCGCCAATCTTTGAATAATTTGTAAAGTGGTGAAACTCCTTTACAATTGGCATTGATTCACTGGAGATTTCTATAACCTCAGTTTAGATGCTGCTATCTCTTGCTATGTCGAATTTTATCTTTGGTGATCGAATGTCGATTTGCCTTAGAATTCTACATCGATCATATTCCTGAAGTCACGGTTGACCCAGTTAAGGTCACCCGTGATTTATATAAGTATATCCATCTTCTATTTTGTAATTTAATTATCCCATCTTCGTTCGAGCCTATCTTCGAATCAGAATTCTATTTGATTAGAGATCCACCAATTTGAATCTCTATCTTTATTTTGAAATCCATCCTTGGATCATCCTTTGAAAAACCATGCTTGTTTGTATTTTAGAAATTGTTCTATATATCAAAATTATTATTGTAATAAGAATAATTATATTCTATATATAAAAGTGAAAATGTTTTTGATAAGTACTATATACCTTTTAAAAGTGAGAATTTGAAGTTTCTAAAGGATTTGAAATTTTGAAAATTATATAAGAAATTGATTTATATAAAAATGATTTATAACTGAAGGGTTTTGAATTTGAAATTTGAGCAATTGAACTCCGTTATTTTGAAAATTGGTTCAAGATTTTTTTTAGAAAATATATAATAATATGATTTAAAAGTATTTTCTGAATAAGAAATGTTTCAAATGACTTCAAATGCATTCTAATGATTTCAAAGAAATTTTAAGCTTTCAAGAAAATAGAAGTCTAGAACTCACTTATGTCGCTGGAGAATAATTTCGATAATGAGTGCACACATCATCGACATTGATTCTCGAGTTTCAGAGTGGGGGAGATGCCACTTTAGTATCTTTGCTATGCGATTGATTTTGTGAAACCAATTTTGATTTCAAATTTCGAAGTATGATTTGATATTCGAAAGATATATGTATATATATTCGAAAACGATTTGAAGTGAGCCGGTGTTCAGTCCTCGAGTTTCAGATTTGTTTTGGTATGACCCTATATATTGAAATTGATTTGCTGATTTCCTACTGTTGGATTGAAAATTTGATTTCTTCGACTATTTTGAAAGTTCGAACACTTCCAAATCGAGGTTTAATTTTCAAAGCTAAGTAATGTCAAAAAGTATAAATTATTTGATAAAGTATATAAGTTTAGCTTTGTATGTTTAAAGTATGAAGAAATATGGTTTAAATAAATTTGGAACTGTTTCGTTAAGTAAATGAATAAGACTAATTTGAATTATACTAATATGAAATTTAGCTTTGAAATGTTTTGAATAAAATTCAGTTTTAAATGTTTTAACTTAGTAACATCTTTTATAAAACTATATATATATATATAATAATTTTAAAAAGGTAAATTGGATCTTTCAATTATAAATAAATAGTTTAAAGGTTTAAAGGAATGATTACAAACCTGGTAATCATTTTTGGGTATAATTGATTTTGAGAAAAATATTTGGTTAGAAAATAGATTGGAATTTAAAATCCAGTATTTATATGATGATTTTGGAAATGAATTTGTTTGACCTAAATTTTATTGATTTGGATACTAGGATTATTTTCTAAACCTTTTATTTTGGAAACTTTGAAACTGAAGATATTTAATTTGTAAGAAATAATTTGGTGAAATCGTATATGATTTTGAAACTGAACTGATAATGAAACAAATTGAAATTGAGAACCTTATTTTGCTAAATACTTGAATTGGGAGTTATCGAACTTATATAAAATTGATGTGTATAAGTATGAAGCTGATACGAAAACTATTGATTTGGAAAGGTACTCAATTTGTAAAGCGAAATCCAATATAATCGAAGACAATATAAGTCTGATTTGATATACTATTGATTTTTAAATCTTATATATAATTGACTTTATATAAGTATGATATTTGAAATTGACTTGAAAGGGTAATATATGATACATATTTTTGGAGTAAAGATATGGAAAGTACCTTCTAATTGATATCCTCTTTGTGGCCACATTTTGGATTCATTCTATCAATATTATTATCTCTGATTTGGGTTTTTTGAATATGATACTCGAGTGTCCTTCGAATTCCATGGCGTTACCCATGGTCTTACGAACTCGACTGCATAGCGTAATTCGTAAGGCAGTGATTTCTTAAAAGGTATAGATGTTTCTTGGAGGATCCATGCGTAGCCATTATGTATCTGCCATCTATGGTCGTTTTAGTAGCGTAATGCACAAGGTAGAGATTGCTTAAAGGGTACGGATGTTTCCTGGGGGATCCAGGCGTAGCCATTGTGTATCCGTGGTCTACAGTTTTTTGTTATCTAGTGTAATCCGTAAGGCAGAGATTGCTTAAATGGAATGGATGTTTCCTGTGGGATTCAGGTGTAACCATTGTGTATTTGTAGTCTACAGTTTTTGTTATCATGGCGAAATTCGCAAGGCAGTGATTGCTTAAAAGGTACGGATGTTTCCTGGAGGATCCAGGCATAACGTATCTGCGATCCATGATTCGATTCGGTTAATTTGTTTGGATTGTACTTCCCATATCGGTTTTGAAGGTTTTCTGAGTATTTTTTACTAGGTGTTGAGACGGGCCTACTAAGCACCTGGAGAATTCTAGCTTTGTGCCTGATCAACGCATGGCCAGAGTCTGCATGTGATTACCCAGAGTTTTTGATATTTGAAATTGGAATATTTAATTAATTTTAAAGATATGTGCAGAGAAGGAACCAGACTTTCATATGAATGTATGTTAAGAATATATACAACAGTAAGATTTAAAAAGAAATTCTGTTTTAATAAATATATGTATGTAAGTAAGATCTGATTAGGAAATATTTTATGAAAAGAAAATTTATTTAAAATTAAATTATTAGTTTAACACCAAATTATCGGTTTAAATTAAATAAATAAGTGAAAATTAATTGTTCGATATATTGAAATAGTAATAAATCATAAATTTGTTTATACAAGGTCAAAATCTGAAAGAAAGCAAGCCGGATTTGAAGTACGTTGCAGACAAAATCAAAGGTGAGTTAATCTCACTCATTTGGATAAATCATTTAAATTTAATGGTCAAATTTAAGTTATTAGTTAATTGATTGCATTGATAATTATTATCAGTCTGGATGTGAAAATATATATAGTAGTATATATAGTATATACTGGAGTGACTGATTACCCGCATTATATAGCAGATGAGACCCTATGCGCCCCGCATAATAGAGGACGGCCCCATATATCTCGATATCCCACCTTGAAGTGGGATTGGTATTTTAATATTGTGCTAACATTTGTGGATGCAAGAAAACAGGTTGGTGGGAGCCAACTGGATTCCACAAAATATTTAAGATCGTTTTAATATTCTGTGATCTGATTTATTTAATAATCTAAGATAGAATATATTGGTTATTGAAAATATTGGATGCTTTGGTTTGACTGAATATATTTTGGGTATGTTGAGAAATCAAAAATATAAAGATTGAATTTTTTTTAAGAAAAGAAGAATAAAAGAGAGAATTTTAAAGTAAAATAGTAATAGAGAATTTGGATAAATTAAAGAATGAATTGGAAAAGGATAAAAGTTGATATTTAAATTCTAATAAATAAATTCCAAGAATGGGAAAGGAGATTTTTGAATAAATGGGAATAAGCGAATTTTTAAACTTAAGTGATATTAATTAAAGGAATAAAAGATTTATTTTTAAATTAAGGATTTAAATGGTTTAGAAAGAAATAAAAGGAGAATTTTGAAATAAATATGAAATTGGTATTTTCAGTTTAAATAAGGTTTTAAATCTTGGTAAAGAAGTTAAATCCAAAATTAATGAGTTTGGAAATAAAAATTGAGTAGGTAAAGGAATTTATTTTTAAATGGAGTAAATTTTGGAAGTCAATTTGGAAATTGATTAAGGGTTTGAAACTGTGATTTAAAAAGGAGTATGAGACTATGGGATTCATAAACTGGGTTTATAAAGTAAAATAAGATATCAGTGGATATTTATAAGTATGAATTCACGGTGGGAATTAATAAAGGAATGGGTTGTTTGTTTTAAAAATATATAGTAGTTTATTTTTAAAGGTGTGGAAGGATAGTGAATTTCACTGAAATTTCAAGTACATTTTCGAAATAGATTTTTTAAGTATAAGTTAAAAGTTTTAAAAAGGGTTGTTAAAAGAATGTTTTTTAGAATTATTATTTAAGTTATTTAAAATTTTAAGGATAAATATTTTATTAAACTAGTTATAGTAGTAATTATTTTAGAAGGTTAATTGGTATTATGATTTAAAAAGATAATTATTAATGTTTATATTTTATAAAGTAGTTTTATTTGAAAGATAGTATGGTTAAAGTTTTATTTGAAAAGTTGTATAGAATTTCGTTACTTTTATTTTAAATTTGTTTTGCTTTAAAGTTTTACATGAAAAGTAATTATAAAATTTCATAACTAGTAATTTAAATAAAGTCTTTTAAATGGTTTTTATTTTAAATGTTTTAAGTATGTATATATTTTTGGGTAAAGTGATTTTAAATTATTTTAAATCTGAAGTACTTGGACTTGGTAATTTTCATTGGAAATAAACAATATTTGGGAATTTATTCTGCAAAAGGAAAGCGATTTGAAAAAAAAATTCAAAGGAATCGAAGTGTGGAAAATAGCTTATGAAGTTATTTTGAAATAAATAATTTGGAAAATTATTTAAAGTCTAATGGTTGTTTGTGAATGTTGTTTGATAGTCAAATAACCGACTATCAATATTGGCCAATACGCTGATCGTTTCAAAGAGACCATGATCAGGATTAACTTCCCAAAATCCACTTCGATCCCGTTTGAATGTTTCATGAGGGAGACAAGAGCTGGGAATCGATGATGGAGCAGTGAAGTGCAAGGGCTAATCGCTACTAATCCTGAGGGTGATTTCGATATGGATGTAGTAGGAGTAGTGCCTTAGGTTCCGTTCGGACCCCGAACGGACTTGTACGTACGAATGCTATTAGAATATCATCAGGAGGACGATGAGATTCTAAGTGAATGTGTGAAAAAGGTAACGCATAGCCTCGAGCCTCATTAACCGGGAATGGCAAAAACATGGGATGTGCACATAAGGCTAAGTGGCTAGCAACCAATTAGGGTAAGGTCACCCCTGTCTAGATGTCCCTTTATTTTGGCTGTGTGGACGGTTACTGATCCCAACCGTGGGGTGAACTTATTCAGACTATCCAGTAAGGGGTAGCTCCGGTCTTTTGATGCAGGGGATCAGGATGGATACTCGGTACAGCGATCTAGACCGCGTACTGTGACGGAAGGTACCCCAGCAGCCCTGCATTGATGGAAATCCATTCTCCCTACATGCCTTTACTGTTTTCTTTATAGAACCCACTTTGTGGCTAGTAGTTGGAATTTAATGAATGTAATAATTTCGACTATTTGTATAAGTATTTGTATAAGACACTACTATAATATCAAAGTATTTTATACGAAATGTTTTGGTCATCGTAAGGTAAAAACCGGCATGTTTATTTGTGGCGTGGTCTTATGAGATACCTTTGATTTCAAAGGATTTTGAAAACTTCAATAATCCAATTATATGTGTTTTCTCACGCTGGTTTTCCAGACTGACTCGGGTGTTATTTAACTATAATGCTCCGGTTAGAACGAGTACTATAGAGTATAGATTTTGGGATGGACTGATGTGGAGTTCAGGAGACGAGCTGGATGACGAGGCGTACTTCCGTAGATTCATATTTCCGCTGTGCAGTGTAAGCTGTATATTCAGCTTTGGAAGGATGAGATATTAGAACCGTCTTGAGTTGTGTTATTGATTGTATTATACTCTGATGATGTAATATATAAAACTGATATAATTCTTTTGTTTTACAAGATTAGTCGTTTATCTATTATATATTGATCTGCCGCGTTTGTGAGATTCTGATATTGTTTCTATTTCTTCTTCTACCTCCTTCTTCTTTAACCTTATTGGTTCAGTTTTACGGCATCCAATTGCTCGGCATTTGATATAGGGTACGTATTGATGTCGATTTTCGGATGTCAAAAAATCGATCGGATCGTTACACTGTAAGAACGAGGATAAACCTGTTAAGATATCGAGTTATAAAAGTATTTTGAAGGAAAATTTGTTTCAATATAAAGGTATTTTATTACAAAAGTATTTTCCAACAAAGAAATTCTGTATTAATATTTGAAATTGAAATTCCTATGGTTTTAAATTAATTATTCGTGTCTGATACTATTCTGTTGAATCTACCTTATCTTCTCAGCTTTATTTATCTCCTATATTCTGTTTTTTCAAATCTACCTTCTTTTCCTTTTTGAATATATCTTTTTTAAAATATTGTTTATTTATATACTATATAGTTTAATAGAAAACTATTGCTATTATAAATATTCTAGAAGTTATTAATTAAATAAATATATTTAAAGTAAATGATTATTGATTTATTAATTATATTTGAAAAGTATCCTGAGATAAAATTTATAATTTATGGATTTGACATTATCAATAGCTTCTTTGTAAATATAACTATTGATGTAAATAATTGTTTTCAAATAGTGTCCACATATTTATAAAATGTTATTTAAACGTATAAATGATATTTATAAAGGAAGCAAGAAATTTTACAAATGAGTTTGAAAAATATTAAAGTATTAAAGATAATTGAATTGCAAACGAAGTTTTCAAATGAATATTTCAAGTAAAATTTATATAGTTTTAATTTAGTTATTTATCCTTATCTTTCAATCTATTTTTCTTTCTGCTTGTTTCTATTCTCCTACCTCCTTCTATTTTGGGGACGAAAAGTTTTGAGTGGGGGAGAGTGTAACGACCCGTAAATTTTAATGGTTTAATAGCATAATTAATTGAATTTTGGTGAAATTTTAAATAGTAATATTTTGAAATAAAAATTTAATATTTGAAATACGTCTATTAAAACATATAAAATGGTAAATTATTATCTAATAATATATAAGTTTATTTTATTGTGTAATTTTATTTCAATTTAAATCAGTTAATAATTGATGATAATGAAATATTTTTCAAACCTGAATATTTTTATACAATAAATTTGTAAATCATCTTCTAAGTAAGGAACCATATTTCATTTTTCCCAATTTTGGACTGTTACTGCTCCATCTATCTTATTTCTGGTAAATTTACAGCATTTGTTAGTACCGATTATCGACTTTTGATAGGATGATCGTACCACTAATATCTGTATACCGTTTAGATCGTCTCTTCATGCTGATCCCCAAAGTATATTCATTTGTGTTCTTCAGTGTTTGGTACGCGACGAAAACCGTGAAATGATTAGCATTATCGGCACCATTTTTGTATCTTTAAATATTCCATGACCATTCAATTTCCTAACGGCTGAAATGAACAGTCAATAATGTTTATTATTTTTATAATTATCACTTCACCTTCGGTTCTCCCGTTGCTTTGTAATTATTGCGGTACGTTTTACTCTTCCTTTCGTGCAAATAGTTAATATAAAAGAAACTATCAGCCACTTCCTTTTTCAATTCCTCTACCCAATCTCCTCTCCTCCTTACTTCCATTTCATCCTGAGCTTCATCTTTATAAAAAAAATCTAATCGCATAGCACCGCAACCCAATCAATCGCCAAGCCACATGCACGCCAGTCTTCGGCCCAACCACTTTCCATCTAACCGCCTCCATCTCCGTAGTTTCACATCTTGCCACCATCGCCAACACGCCCAGCCATGGCCGTAAACATGCAAACCTAGACCGAAACCCGAGCGCATCCACCTTCCACCGGAACAGCATCCTCCAACTGCCGCCGAGACCCCTAGCTGCCACGCGTCCTTCCAGACTGCCGTCTTCCCTCCTTCATCGACTACCCTTCTCCTCCGCTTGGTCCATATCACCTCCACCAGGCTGTGCCTTGCCAAGCCTCTTCAAGTTTTATAAGTACACATATAGCAGGTTGTTATAATTAAGTTACTAAGTATATATACAAATAACAGTGCCGTTTATATTTTTGTATATTTAGTTATATAAATGAAGTTATAGAGTTAGTATGTATATGGGTACAAGTTTTGAGATATATATATGATAATTTAAAAAGTATTTTATTCTGTTAGTTTGTGATATATCAGACATATGAAGTTTATATAAATTTATATGGGTTAGCTTATATTAGGTCTGTTATATGAAAAGTTTTCTATGTTTATAAAGTTTGTATGTCTACCTATATATAATATATAATAAAATAGTAAGTTATATATATTAGTGCATATAAGTTTATAACCTATCAGTTTATATATATTGATTCGGCCGTACTATATATATGCACACGTCGGTTATGCTGTGAGTTAGCATTGATTTATATTATTGATTTTTGAGAAAATATGCGCGTATGTTATATATATTAGTTATATGTGATAAATGATGTGTTCACAGTATTGTTTTACTTTTGGTTTTAAAATATAAATAGCTATATGTTTTGTAAGTCTCTATATATATATATATGTTTTGCAAGTTCACGTGTATATATATATATATATGTTTATGTGTTAGTTCATATCGATAGGCATATGCCGATTGGGTTTTTTTATTAATATATATAGTGTACGTTTGGACTTTTGTTAAAGATATAGGTTTAAATTAAATATAGATTTTTTTTATTTATATAATTTATATTTGATCTGGCTACATATATACATATATATAAAGTTTTATGAAAGTTATAAAATCTGTTAGTTCATACTTACGCATGTCTGTTAGCCTGTTGTATATATACGTTAGCTTATAAATATATATTTTTGTTTTAATATGTATATAAGTGGTATAGTGTAAAAGTCACAATAATGCATATATATTTAGTTTATGCGAGAAGTCTGGCAATTTATAATAAGCCTATATATATATATCAGTTTATACAAAACTATTAAGTTTTAATGTATTGATTCAAATTTAATTTTATTTATATGTTGGACTTTAATGTATGAAATTTAATTTGAAACAATGATTTTTGGAAACCACACACACACACATATATAATTTAATATATATTTGAATTGAGAATATGATTTTGTATATAGAGATATATAGTTATATATATAAGTTCACATATACCAATTATCTTCATCGATCAAGTTCTGATTTGATTTCGTCAATTCTCATTTATCAGCTTCATTCGTCGATTTGAGTTCAATCTTGCCATGTTATGAGATTCGTGCCTGGATTACATAACCCATCTCATTTTCGTTCATCTCTAGCCTTGAAAGGTGAGAAATCATTCACGATTAACGTTCTTATATTTATTAAGGTTGATTTCAATTGAAACGACAATTGAAATATACTGCTAAAGTGAACTGTTAATTATTTAAATTGTTACATATTATATGCATTTATATGTACTTGTTCACCTGTGGGATATGACACTATATCCGTTGTTTATATTATATTATTATTGATAAGATATGCCCGTTATTATTATTATTATTATCATATTTGTTATCATTCTGCAAGTTCCCTGTTAGTATAAAATTCATTATGGGTTGAAATTATACATACTCGAATGATCTGTAGAGTAGGAGAAAATCGTTATGGGTTAAAATGACAAACCCAAGCGATTTTCATTTGAACTGAGTTTGGGATTGCGGGTTGAAATGATAAATATCCATATCACTTGACCATCGGATAGAATATTTTTTAAACAGACACCGTTGGTCTATATATAAATATTTTGAAATTGATTTCTATGGTTTGGAAAGGAAATATATATGGTTTTATTTAAATTTGAAAGTAATATGTATATGAAGAAGTTTTAATATAAAATAAATTTTATAATAAGTGTTAAATTTAGTAAAGTTTGGTTTAAGTAAATTACAACATGTTTAAGTGTTTATTTAAATTTATATTTTAAAATAGATTTTACAATGATTACTATAAGTTATGTTTGGAAATGTAAATTTGAATTATTCAAAATTGTATTTAATTGAGAATTTTGTTTAATTAAATCAATCTGAAACTTATTGAATTTGGATTTTTGAAAGGATATGATTTTGAAACTTAATTTTGGTCTAAGGTGATTTATGAATATTTCAAGTTTAAATTTAAATGATATTGGATTTATTAATTGAATATTTCAAGACTAAATAATAATCAAGTTAAATCAAGATCTATATGAAACTGTTAAATTTGTTTTGAAAATGTTTGAATATTTAAAGCTTTGAAATATATTGGAATGTAAATGGTAATTTTGTGATTCAGATTTGTATTTGAAATCGATATAAATTGAAATTGTTTATTTAGAAACTGAATTGAATTGAAATTGTTGAATTGAGATTGAATTAAATTTGAATTTTGAATTTGAGTTGATTTGAAATGATTTATGAGATTTGAGGAAATTATAAATATTTTACTTTATAATTATTTTAATATATATATATATACTATTTTTAACATAAAACTAATTTTAGTATAAACTTTGTTATTTTATAAACTATTTTATTTTATAAATTATTTTATTTTACATACTAATATTAATATCTAAACTGTTTAAGTGGTGGAAGTTATGATTTCAAAGTTATGGTTTTCCAAAGAATTAAGATTTCAAAGTGTTTGGTTTCGAAAGTGTTGTAACTTTTGAAAGTGCTATAATTTGGAAATAGATATATTTGAAATGGAAATGATATTTTGGTTTTGAAGTATAAATTATTTTGAAATGACCATGGTGTTATAATGATGTTTGTTTGTTAATAGCGTATATTTCTTCATAGCTGATAGTTCCACGGATCCTTAGAGGATGGTTATCCCAAACATCTTTTGAGTTACTTGTATTTCAGTTGATATTTCACTTGAGTTGGATTTATTGATATAAGAATGTTAATCCTAACTCGAGTGTTTGTGTTTTTCTTTACGCTCGGGTAAGACTGAGTGACACAGCATTTGAGAGTCACCTTTGGAGTTTGGAGCTTCGCTCGAAGATCCAACTATCGATTCAGTTTTCAGCCTTTCCAATTGATTTGTTCAAAGAGGTGATCAGTTTGTATTGGAGACTTTAGTATTCGAGACATTCTGCTGTATTTACTTTCTAACTCAGATGTTTATTTAGTAGCTTCATGAAATACTAGTTAACTATTCCGCTGCATTATTATTATATTACACAGTGTCTATGATTCTTTGATTGATTTATTTACTGTATATGCCGAGTTTTGCCAAATATAAATTAACAATCTGATATTTTAAGTAAGTCAAGTCCGGCATGTGCGATGCGAATGGTTGAAAATACCAGGTCGTTACATAATAGGTCTATGTAGTCTATTAATTAACATTAGATTTAATCTATTTATTTAAAAATCATACATTATTATTAGTTATTTTATATTTTATTTGATTACTCTCATTAATTACATATATTTATTGTATTTTTATGAATATACTTAATATGGTCAGATATAGACGTAATGAAATAAAGAGGTGATATATGAGCATAACATAATTATACAACAAATAAAAACATGATTTAATATGTACGTGCGTAGATATTGCAATTTATATCTACAATGTATATACTAAGCATATATATATATATGTATATATTAATTACATTACTTATATTATATAATATTAATGTACATATAACATTATAATTTCGAAACTAATATTTAATAAAATATTCAAATTTGACTTTGTAAAATGTTTAGTGTAATTTGACTAATTCTAAGTTTTAACTTTAAATTAGTTAAAAATATGTTAATTTGTCTAGATAAATATATTGAAATCAGAATTTCAAATCTAAGTCAATGAGTGTTACCTGTGCTTGGCCCTACTACGAGTGGCAGACTATTAAGTGCCGCTCGGCCTAAATGTCGCTCGGCCTAAATGCCACTCAACCTCACTCGGCCTCGCTCAACATCCTCTGTTCCCTAGTGTCGCTTGGCCTCGCTCGGCCTAACGCCATCGCTTGGCATCCTCTGTTCCCAAGTATCGCTCAGCCTTACTTGGCGAGTGCCATTGCTTGGCATCCTTTGTTCCTAAGTTTCGCTCGGCCTCGCTCGGCCTAACGCGATCGCTCAACATCCTCTGTTCCCAAGTGCTGCTCGGCCTCGCTCGGCCTAACGCCATCGCTCGGGTTCCTTTGTTCAAAAGTGCCACTCGGCCTCGCTCGGCCTAACGACATCGCTCGGCATCCTCTGTTCCCAAGTGCCGCTTGGCGTCGCTCGGCCTAACGACATCGCCCGACATCCCTGGCTTGGTGCATACTAGAGGTGTTAGTTATTTGTCAAGCCCACAATAAAGTAAGGGCGTTCGACATAACTTTGCTTTGAGTCAACTCGCTACTTACTTCGGTTCTCCTAAGGGCTTACTTCGAGCCACTTGATGATCGACCAGACAACTCTCGACCGGCATTACACGCTTGGCATAACTCATTCGGCATGCCTAGTTCGGTGTGCAGAAGTCACCTACTGCGGATCGAAATATCTTGTTCCTAGGCCTATGAGGGAAGTCCAGCCTATCTTTGCCTATAAATAGAAGGGTAGGGGCACAGTGAAATTGACCTTTTTTGGAAGAACACTAGGGAGACTCTACCATTTCCAAGACTTATATTTTTTCAGTTAGAACTTGTATTCAAGTTGTTGGTGTACAGATTGTATCTGTATTCAATTATTTGAAATAGGAATAAAGATTAAACTCAAAGTGGGCGTAGGCAGTTATGCCGAACCACTATAAATCTAGTGTTTTAGTTTTTGCAATTAATTATGTGTATATTCCTCTATTTTAATTTTCTATCTTCATTAATCTCTCTACACAAATCTTTCTTTGGGTGTTGGTGATCAATTTTGGTGCTAATATTTTGGTGCTTTCACTGAGAACCGCATTCTTAGGTTATTAGGATCTACTTTGTAGCCACTAGATAGAAGGAATCCCTCAAAGGAGATCCAAGTCATTCATAGGAAGTCCATTGATTCTACTCAGAGTTCCTACCAATAACTCTAAAATGGGAAGACTCGTACCAGATCCGCCTCACACAACACGGACGTCAACGAGACTGCTAATGTCCAGCAAGTAGGACCTAGCAATCAACAAGTTAACCTGGGAGCAAGGACGGTCATCGTCCAAAATCAAATGGAAGTTGTCACAAGAACAGAGTTCAACGACCTAATGAGAGAACTCATGGAAAGTAGGAGACAACTTAATGAACAGATTTAAGCTAATGCCAACCGTATGAATCAGCTTACTCAATAATAGCATCAAAATGCTGGATGTAGCCTACTCCTTACTCCTCATCCGACGGCTTGACTTCGTCCGATGAACCCCCCATGCGTAGATGCCGTAGAACTGAAACTACACAAGTAGATGTTGCTGATCGATCAACCAGGGATGTTCCTGGTTCCCTGCCTGGAGCCATGGCACCTCACTTGCATCAAGGAAATCATACCAAAGCTGGGACAAGAAATTAGGATCTGGAGCACGAGTGGAAGCTGGATGACCGGCTCACCAAGGCCCTAATGAAGCTAGTCCTCGGGATACATGTTTGGTAGATCACTAGCAGAGGAGACACCAATCAGAGCGGTCTCGTAGAACAGGTTCCAACCTGCCATCTTCCATACAAACCTTGGACCTATCAGCTATGGTCAGACACATGATGAGAGAAAATCAAGGTTTGACTAATGTTGATTAGGGGATATCCAGGAGTCATACCACATTCACAGATACTATTCTACAGGCCGAGTACCCCCAGGAAGTTTAACATGCCAACTATTCCGGCCTACGAAGGAAAGACTGATCCCCGATAGCATGTGATGAGATATGAATGGATGATGGATTCAGCTAGAGAAAATGATGCAACTAAATGTAGATGCTTCCTAATAACTTTATCTAAATTTGCTACCATGTGGTTCACTCGACTTTCCCCATGGTCTATCTCCAGCTTTGATGAATTAGCGACGAAATTTATGGAGCAATTCAAGATTCATGCCACTCGTCCCAAGGATGTGATGTACTTGTCTAGTGTGATTCAGGCTTCAAGGGAGTCATTGAAGGAGTACTTACAGAGATTTCATGTTGCGGCTACTGAAGTTAGCAACCCAAATGACCATGTCATTCTGATGGCTGCCATGTCAGGGGTAGATCCGGATTCGGAGGTAAGTGATTGGCTGGCAGGAAAACCTTTGACTACGCTAGAGAGTTTTATTCAGAGGCTTATCAATTCATAAGAAAGGAGGAAGTCAGGTGGACAAGGTGAGATAATGCACCAGAGCCTAGCAAGGAGACTGTGAAGGGCAACATCACTGTAAGACAATCCAGTGATAACTTAGGGAAAATCCAAATCAATGTCCAGAACAAGCCTGGGCAATCTAAAAGGTCCGAAGGAGGAAATTCTGGAAAGAAAAGGGAAGTAGGAAAACGGAAACCAAGGATTCCATCTTACAATGAATACACTCCTCTGAATGCCTCTCTGGAAAATTTCTATCTATTAACTTGCAATACTTTTCAATACCGAAAGCCACACCCAGAAGAGTCCACAGAGGAACAAAAGCGGACTGGGAAGTACTGCCGCTTCCATGAGACTTACGGGCACAATACCAAGGATTGTAGACACCTCCACGATGCCACAGAAAAGCTGATTCGATTGAAAAAGCCACAGGAGTTTGTCAAGAACCCACAGGGAGGTAAACAAGTAACATCAAACCCCGGTCGCAGGCAAGCTCCACGCCATCCAGAGGAACCTGCTCGAACTGTAGGTAGACTAGTCATAAACACGGTAGTCGGTGGACCTCACCATGCAGATAAGAATTGACAAGAAATGGAGCGGTATGCTAACTCCCTAAGCCATGCAGATATTGAATGTTTTTCAAATACAGAGGATGGATCCCTGGCTAAGCAGCAACGAACGATGATATTCAAAAGTAGAGATGCTAATCAAGCGGAGGCCCCTACAGTTGACCCGATGGTCATCTCCACGACAATCGGGCCAGCATTTGTGAAAAGAATTTTGATTGATTGTGGAAGTTCTATTAACGTCATCTTCAGAAAAAATATGACCAAATGAAGATGGGGACAAAGGATTTAAAACCATCTAAAGCCCATATCCATAGCTTTAATGGTGCAGCAACTGATGCAGTGGATTATGTTGAATTGCGAATTGAACTTGGACAAGGAAAACGTAGAAGGGTGTGAATCCTTCCTTTCATCGTTTTGGATGTCGATTCTCCGCACAATGTGTTTCTAGATGACTGGCCCTGGCAGAGTTTAGGGAAGCTTTGGCCCCTTGGTGTTTAACTTTGAAATTTTCGACAGACAAAGAGTTGGTGTTGTGCATAGCGATCAAGCGACCAGTCGTGCGTGTTATGCGGCTAAGCTAAGAGGGGCCCAATGAAGAGAGAAAGGAAAGGTTGCGGACTGCTTCGTCCGCACCCGAGTCACTGAAAATTGGCAAGTAGTGCCCAAGCCCTGGCTCAAGCAACGCGATCGGATCATAGAGACATATATCCGAGAGATGATGATGGGGAACCCAAGGAATCAAATGCAGCACCGGCTGAACTGACGATTGTCATTCCAGTTAGCCGAGATGACCCATCGTGAGTACTTAAGATTGGATCACAACTAAACCACTCAATGGCTGAGGATCTTACTGATTTCCTCCAAACAAATCTGGATGTTTTCGCTTGGACACATTCTGATATGTGCAAAATTTATTCTGCCATTGCGAGACATATGTTGAACATAGATCCGAGGTATGTACCAGTAAAGCAGAAAAGGAGAGGCATGGACCCGGAGAGCTCCGCTGCTCTCAGAGAGGAGGTGGACAAACTCAAAGATTATGGGCTCGTCCACGACGTCCTCTATCCTAAATGGTTGTCTAAACCCATGCTAGTGAGAATGGTAAATGGGAAATGGAGAACCTGCATAGATTATTCTGATTTGAACAAAGCATGCCCTAAGGATAGTTTCCGTTTACCCAGAATTGACCAGCTGATCAACTCAATGGTAGGGCATGAGTTATTATCGTTTATGGATGCGTATTCGGGGTATAATCAAATCTCGATGCACATTCCAGACCATGAACACACTAGTGTCACAAACGTTGGGTTATATTGCTATGTATTCATGCCTTTCGGACTGAAAAATGCGGGAGCAACTTATCAGCGCTTAGTGAATCGAATGTTTAAAGACCAGATTGGTAGTACAATGGAAGTCTATATGGATGACATGCTCGTGAAGTCACGACAGTCGAACGTCCACATTCGAGACATAGCGGAAATGTTTGATATACTCAGATATTATGGAATGAAAATCAATCCTCTGAAGTGTTTCTTTGGCATTTCGTCAGGGATGTTTTTGGGTTTCATTTTTAATGCATAGGGAATTGAAGCTAACCCGGAAAAGATTCAGGCTATTCGAGACATACAAGTTCCCAGAACTATAAAGCAAGTACAAAAACTGAACGGAAAAGTGGCCGCACTGAGTCGATTCATATCCAGAGCGACAGATACGTGTATTCCCTTCTTCGATGTCATAAAGAAAGGAAAGAGAAATTTCGAATGGACATCCAACTGTGAGGATGCATTCTGAGCTCTAGTAAGGCATTTAGAAAGTCCCCCGGTATTGTCGAAGCAGGTAGAGCATGAAGTATTGTATGTGTACCTAGTCGTATCCCAACATGTTATTAGTACGAATTTGGTTCGCGAAGAGGACGGAGTTCAAAAGTCGGTATACTATGTTATTAAGCATTTAACGAGGGCAGAAAGAAATTATCCTATATCAAAACGTTGGCTTACTGCTTGGCGGTAGCATCATGCAAGCTTCGTTCGTTCTTTCAGGCGCACTCGATCAGTGTTTATACCGATCAACCCTTGCAACATGTACTCCAATGACCAGAAACCTCTGGAAGGATGTTAAAATGGAATATCGAGTTGAGTCGGTTTGATATTACCTACGTGCCACGAAGGGCTATACATGGGCAAGTGCTAGCGGACTTCATCGCTGAATTTACTGTATCAGATGAACCAAATAGTGATGATGTTATCCTCTTCATTCGATGGAAACTATACACCGATGGGGCATCCAACGACCGTTGTTTTAGTGCTGGTATGATTCTTGTGACTCTCGAAAACTGATCAATTTATTACGCTTTGAAGCTCAATTTCCCAGCTATAAATAACAAAGCCGAGCATGAAGCGTTAATTACAGGCTTGAAACTTATCAGAGAACTTAGAGTAAAGTCGGTTGGAATCTTTTGTGACTCTATTGGCAGACCTTGAATATTACGATATCTCGCATGTCCCATGTGAACAAAACAGAGAAGCCGATTCATTGGCCAAATTTGGAAGTGCTAGCGATGGACATCAAGTGGGATTGGTTCCCATCGAAACCTTACATGATCGAAGTATAAATGTGGTGGAGGTAGATTTCTTGTCAGAAACATAAATCGAGAAGGAGTCGTGGATAACTCCATTCAAACAATACTTGCTACATGGGGTCTTGCCTGAAAGGAAGAGCGAAAGACGACAAGTCATTCGTTAAGCTTCGTGATATGTAATGCAGGATGAAATAATGTATCGAAAGGGATTCTCAGTACTCTTACTCCGGTGCATTTCCTACGGTGAGATAAAACGAGTCTTGAAGGAAATTCATTAAGAAGAATGTGGTTACCATACTGGGGTGCAGACCCTAGCAAAAAAGATCCTCTGCTATGAATACTATTGGCCGACTGTAAATCGGGATGCTGTAAACTACGTAAGAAGATGTGACAAGTGTCAAAAATACGTGAAAATCCCCAGAGCTCCACCAATGGAACTCACACAAATGGTTATTCTTTGGCCGTTTGCGCTATGGGGAATCGATATAATCTTTATTGCCTATCTCCAAAGGTGGTGCAAAATATGCAATAGTTGCAGTCGATTACTTTACCAAGTGGGCGGAAGCAGAGCCCTTAGGTACAATCACCACCAAAAAGGTCATTAATTTCGTTGTACAAAACATCATATGCCATTTTTCCCTCCCGCAAACTATCATTACAGACAACAGAACTTAGTTTGAAAGTGGGGAGTTCAAAGAATTTTGTCAAAAGCATGGCATTGAGAAACGGTTTGCAGCAGTTGCTCATTCAAAAGCCAACGTACTAGTAGAAGCCATGAACAAAATAATCAAGTCCATATTGAAAAAATGTATGGAAAAGGGTAAAGGCAAATGGGTGGATGAGCTTTCAACGGCACTTTGGGCTTAAAGAACCAACCACAAGTCCTCGACTGGCCACACTCCATTCGCATTGGCATATGGCATGGAAGCCATTATGCCGATGGAACTTGAAGTTCCTTCACATCGGGGTAACTCATTATGACCCTAAGATGAATCAGGATCTCTTGCTGGATTCACTGGACTTCGTTGATGAAAAACGCGAAGAAGCTGATTTAAGGGCGGCCGCATATAGGCACCGAGTCGCTCGATATTACAATGAAAAAGTCCGACCGAGAATCTTTGATGTGGGCGATCTCGTTTTGAAGCGAGTTTTTCCGGTCCCATCGCATATGAATCCCACATGGGAAGATCCATATGTCATTGAACGGAGGCTTGGAGATGGAACTTTCAAGCTAGCGGTTGTTGATGGCACGACACTCCCTCAAGCATGAAATAGCGAGCATCTACGACATTGTTATACTTAGCCTATTTCTTTCGCATTTTAGTTGCAATTATTTCCGTTGTATTTTTTATTTCGTTGATTCTTAGTTTTCGGCATGTAATAAGACAATTTAGTTCATTTTCATTAACAAAGGCTTGAGGCCATCTTTTCCATGAGCTACTGATGTTTCCGTGTGTTGCAAATCTATGGCAAAAATTAAAGTTACATTATTTTGTCTGGCGTATGAACGCACATAAACAACTTAAAATCTCCAAGTCCCTGGAATGCGGACTAGAGTACTCTGAGTCCCCAGAGTGCGGAAAAGAGTATAAACGACTTAAAATCTCCAAGTCTCCGGAGTGCAGACTGGAGTACTCTGAGTCCCCAGAGTGTGGACTAGAGTATAAACGACTTAAAATCCCCAAGTCCCCGGAGTGCAGAGTGGAGTACTCTTAGTCCTCAGAGTGCGGACTAGAGTATAAACGACTTAAAATTACCAAGTCCCTAAAGTGTGGACTGGAGTACTCTGAGTCCCCAGAGTGCGGACTAGAGTATAAACGACTTAAAATCCCCAAGTCCTCGAAGTGTGAACTGGAGTACTCTGAATCCCCCAGAGTGCAGACTAGAGTATAAAAAGACTAAAAATCTCGAAGTCCCGGAGTGCGGACTGGAGTACTCTCAATCTCTAGAGTGCGGACTAGAGTATAAACGACTTAAGATCTCTAAGTCCTCGGAGTGTGGACTGGAGTACTCTACGTCCCTAGAGTGCGGACTAGAGTATAAACGACTTAAAATCCCCAAGTCCTCGGAATGCAGAATGGAGTACTCTGAGTCTCTAGAGTGCGGACTTGAGTATAAACGACTTAAAATCCCCAAGTCCCTAGAGTGCGAACTGGAGTACTCTAAGTCCCCAGAGTGCGGACTAGAGTATAAACGACGTAAAATCCCCAAGACCCCGAAGTGCGGACTGGAGTACTCTAAGTACCCAGAATGCAGACTAGAGTATAAACGAATTAAAATCCCAAAGTCCCCGTAGTTCGGACTGGAGTACTCTGAGTCCCCAGAGTGCGGAGTAGAGTATAAACGACTTAAATCCCCAAGTCGTCGGAGTGCCCCTGGAGTGCGAACTAGAGTATAAACGACTAAAAATCCCTATGTCCCCAAAGTGCGGACTAGAGTACTCTGAGTCCCCAGACTGCGGACTAGAGAATAAACGACTTAAAATCACCAAGTCCCCGGAGTGCGGACTGGAGTACTCTGAGTCCCTAGACTGCGGATTAGAGTATAACTGATTTAAAATATCCAAGTCTCCGGAGTACGGACTGGGGTACTCTGAGTCCCCAGAGTGTGGACTAGTATAAACGACTTAAAATCTCCAAGTCCCCGGAGTGCGGACTGGAGTACTCTTAGTCCCCAGAGTGCGAACTAGAGTATAAACGACTTAAAAACTCCAAGTCCTCGGAATGCGGACTGGAGTACTCTGAGTCCCCAGAGTGCGGACTAGAGTATAAATGACTCAAAATATCAAAGTCCCCAAAGTGCGGACTAAAATTGTTCTAAATACCCAAATTGTGGAATCGAATATCAATGATTCTCAAAAAATACCCAAGTCACATGGAGGTGAACTGGAGCTTGTGTAACTCACTGAATTCTGAGTTATGGCAACAAGTTGGACAATAAGCTGAAAAGCGAAAGTCATCGAAAAAACGAAGAAACTACGTTTTATTCACAAATCACAAAACAAAGTTCCACTACAATTCCTCCTAGACTCGGAGTCAAGAGTCTATTTACATTGGCTATAAAAATAAATAGGAAATAATTACATAATCTAAACTTATTCTCATTGAATGAGGCATGATAGTTACTTCTTTGATTTCTTCCCCCTCCTCAACTTCTTAGACGACTCCTCTTCAATGCGTTTTTGCTTGGACGCTTTGCTAGCAAGGAAAGTGACGTTCGAGGAAGGAAAAGGAACTTCCAGTGGCCTGGACCTACCAGGGAGAATGACTTTCAAAGGTTTGTTCAAAGGATCATCTAATTCCACTACTTGGGGCTCAACCTTGATTTCAACTTTCTTCTTCTTCTCCTTTATCAGTTTCTCCTTCATGCTCAATTTTGAAATGTGTCCGGAGGCGCTCGTGATTTCAACTTTATCGTGTTCCTCGACGGGCGATGGATTTTCAGAATTGTCTTCATTAAGCTCCTCTGTCACTTGAGCGTTAGGACCGAGAGTCTCTCCCGTTTGAATGGCCTCTCCCATGATCTCTTCCTTCTCCATGGCGACATCACTCCTTGGAGTTGGTCCGGAATCAGTACGGCCCACATGAAATCATAAGAGACAAATGCTAGAATACATTAACTGCTCGCCGAAAACGATGACCCTTTGATCATTGATAAGAAAAGTTATGTACTGGTTTCCGGCTGACTCTCAACTGTCCGAGGAGTTTCACCCTCTGGAATGGGAGAAAGAACGTGAATATCAAGGCCAGGATCTTCCGGATCATAGCCAATGTGTTGCTCGAATGGGTCCAGTGATGGACAACCAGTTGGTTGAGCTAGGGAAGGAACTGGAGACTCGGTTTCGAAAGGACCGGAAATGTCATTCTTTCCTTTTGGCGAGGAGGAGCCTCGGGTGTAAAGAGCCTTCCCTGTAGGCAAGTCCATTGGCTCATTCCCACAGAGAAACTCCTTCATTAGAGCTTCTTCATCAACCTCTCCAATGCCCAACTCAACCCTTTTGATCTTTATCAAAGTATCATATGCCTCGACCAAAGATTCGAGGCAATCCTCGCCAAGAAATGTTAGGTCTTGATGCATGAGAACTCGAGCATTGTACTCGGCTATGAGCGGGTCAAATGTGCACTTAATCTCCTCTCTACTAGCCTCAGCAGTCGCCTCAAGGCGAGAATCAATATCCGTGAGCGCTAATCTTTTTCTCTCCTCACGGGCTTTATCCTTCAATGTCTCAGCCTTGGAGAGTTCTTCATCGAGCTCTTTTTTCAGGAGTCGTGCAGAAACAATCTCGTCGCGGTATCATTGCGACTTCTCCTAAGAAGCTGTCTTTTCTTCTTTCTCTTTGAGAAGTGGCTCTTCCAACTCTTTGACTTGCAGAGCGAACGCATCGCTCTCCTTCCAAATAGAGTCTTTCTCCAAAGCTAAGGCACCGCAGCGTTGAACCGCTTTGTCGATCTCTTTCTTATGTGTGGCTTCTAGACGATTAACTGCCTCAGCTGTGTCTTTAGCGTTTTTCTGAGCAGTTTCAAGCGGAGACATGTATGAGAAAAGATCTTCATCCTGGGCTTTAATGGTGTCTTTTTCGTGGATGGCTTTGGGCTTCAGACAATCAATTTCATGTTGGCGTTCGATAGAGACTTCTGAAACTTTTTATGCCAAATGAACAAATGCATCGTGTTGAACATAGACATCATTATTGCATGCAATGGCACTTTGCTTTACGTGTCTCGAAATGTAATGAATCGCTAGGAGAAATTTCAGACCATCGAAGCATATTTTTGGGAATGTAGCCTTAAGTTCGGCTAGCTTTTCGGCTATCGACGAATTATGTGTGGGAGCAGAAGAAGTTTTTCTAGAGACAACAGGTTTTTTGTGAAGTTTTTGGGAATTCCCCGTGCTAGAGGAACCAGAGTAGTGGTCGCAGTATTGGATCGGGGCCCCTTATGACAGGATTTCTCCCTGCCTTGCTCTGGTTGAGAGGGAGGATCGTGAAGGTACGAAGATTGATAGTAATTTTTTCTTTAAGAAGATGAATCCCGAGAGCGATAGTCCTTGTCACTGTCATCATCTCTATATCGGCGTTTTCCGGAGCCCGAATCCTGGCCAAAATGATGAAAAATAAAGGACCCGCGAAGGCGGTCAAATCCATAAGAGCATCCCATCTCACTTGCACAGAAATTAAGTGAACATGAGTTAGCCAGAATCACATGATGGATGAAGTTTAAGTGCAAGGTGAGGTGTAAGTGTTATTGTGTGTGTCCTAGTTTTTCCCCCCGACAGACCAGTTTCTTTGGCTTTACTTATTGGAGTTTTTTCCCCTTGATTATAGGCTTGAACGCCTTTATCGCCACTCTCGGGCAAATGGAGTTTTAGGGCTTCTGGTTCATTTAAGCCATAATTGAGCAAGTCGTCGGGAATAGTTAGGTCAGATAAGCCTTTCAGTGAACCCTCTAAGTGTTGTGGAGACGGCTCTTTCTCCACTGGAGTAATTGTGACCCTTGAGGTTTCGCCTACTGTCTTTTTCCTCATCTATAAGCCAGTTTCTTTTTTCCCTTTGAAGGGGGAGGCGTTACAACAGTGCCGTGTGCCTCAACCACCAGTTCCAGAGCAAGACTTATATTCTCACCTGGTGCTTCTAACACATCAGTTTCTCTAATCTCGCCCTCCTCGGGTGGGTCGGGGGCACCATGTGTCGAAGGCCCAGCTTGCGTTTTGCCTTTGTCCAAGCCAGGTCTAGTTGTAGTAGCGCTGTGAGGAAGACTTATTCGATGACCTTCCACCAATAGTCTAAATTTTGAGAGCTATTCATTGGTAATGATGGATCTTATATCCCAGTCTTCTGCGGGAACAACTCGAATAACTTTGACGACCTCAGAGTACCCGAAGCCTTGGGACATGGGTTGATACCTGTAATGAGAAAGGATTTAGAAAGGATGCACTTTTTACCGCATACTAGTATTGATCTAGAAAAGAAACTTTCTCCCTTCTAGCCGTCTCCTCGCAAAGCCCACGGGACAGTGCACATAAAACCATTCTTGCTTATATTGGGCGAATTTGCTCCACGCCCCCGTCAAGATTTGGAACTTGTTATGTGGCTCAGGAATATGAAATATGGGCTGTTAGATTGTCTCTTGAAATGATAGATATAGCGGATGTCACCGGGAGTGGGGAGCCTGAATAGAATTCTCATGAAAAGAATACACGTGCCATATATGAACGCATGGGCTATTGGGATCTAGCTGTGCTGGGGCGATCTCAATATACTACAACAGACGGTGGAGGAAGGTGTTGAATGGTGGCACACTACTAACCCAACACATGAATTTATTATAGGCAGTATATCCGATTGGGCGCAGGTGAGGACGATCTTGTCCTAACGGAACCAGTACGTCTTCAAAAGAAATTCCGTGGATTGAGCATAGTCGGCGAAGAGCGTTTTCATTGATTTTCAAAGCTTAAGAATCAAGTCTAGGATGATAGCTGCATCTAGGGAATCAGGAGCCAAGTCAAAAGACGCAATCATTGGACACGGAATATTCTATACAGGAGTTGTCGATGGATTTGAAGTTCCGACTACTTGTTGAAAACTTGTTTAGGTTTATCTGAGACAGAAGCAGAGCTCGATTTTCTACACATCTTTAATGAGCGTTAAAGATTGGAAAGACACCTGTTTGAACTATACTTAAAATACAATCAATATTAGACATAACAACAAAAATTCTTCCCCATGTGGTGTGTGGACTAGTGTAATCGTTTGAGTATAAGTGTAAAAGAATTAAAATTCAAGAAGCTGGTAAAGTAAAGTTAAGCTTTGAACTGTCGTCTTCGAAGACTGTCAACGCCGACTGTCTCCGAGAGCCTACCTTATGATGATTTCAGATTTGAACTCGGGCATCGGCGCTATATATTGAAGGCTATTATTTGTTCTAATCGAGTTAAACTTGGGTTTATAATTGTTGAAACTAGGAAGTGTCAGTCTGAATTAGTTCGATATGCTTGTTTGCTTAAGTCCTTGTCTTTGTTTATTTTCATATGATTAGGCTTGGAAAGTAAGTGAATTCGACATGAGTTATGTTCAAGTTGGAATGATTTCGACTGTTGTTGCCTACTTCAAGACTCAAGGCCGAGCAACACTCAAAACACATGACCTAAATGCTGCCCGGCCTAAATGTCACTCGACCTAAGTCCATCGCTCGGCACTCTCTATTTCGACCGACGTCGCTCGACATCTTAGGTTTAAATGCCTTCGCTCGGCGTTCTCTAGTTCGACCGCCTAAGCCAGATACACTGATCCACACATTCAACACCAGCCTACTTACTTCCTACCTCCCTAACACCACTCTCCCAGGAAGGCAATACCGACCTACTTTCTTCTTACGTCCCTAACATCACTCTCGCATAAGGACTGCTGAGCAACCTACTTCGTAGTCGACCAGTTTACATCTGAAATACAAGTGCCGAACGCTCAGTCAACAATCTAGTTCCACTTCAACAACCTAACTCTCACGCTCGGTGAACCAGCAGGAGCTTACGACCTAGAAATCTCTGGTGTCCCTTCCCCTTCTCCTCTCCGTTCCACCAACCTTAAGATCGTTTAAAGTAGTACTAAGTCCTAGCCTAAGACATGTTCGAACCTTAATTTGTCTTCCCCATCTACACGCCTCCTGTCATCCATAAACCAAAGAAAATTCACGAATTCGAATTTTATGCTAAACTTCCTAGTTTGAAAAAACGTTTGAACGAGAGATTCTTACCTAAGAGGATGATTGAAGCTTAGGGATCTGATAGGTTTGAGATTGAAAGTTGTTCCGACTCGATCTATGGAGGAACTGTAGGGAGAGTTTGCTAGATTTAGGGTAGGGAGGGAAGATTGGAGAGGTAGCCGAAGTTCTAGGGAAGATAAGTTATGAGTTCCCGTAGAGTCGAGGTGAAAGTAGAGAAGTGATGAAGATAAGTGTCGGTTTTTATATGTGAAGAAGGGGAGGTGAACATGCATCAACCACTCAACCCGGTTAAAGCATTTCAGTAGCTCGGTGACTAGTTATGCCGAGCGATTGAGAACTTGACGAACGGGTGGTTCGGCGTACAAATATTGATTGAGCCGTGTTGAAGACATGGAAGGATGAAAAAAAATTCCACCTGATGGGAAGAGAAGAGTGGGAAGCATGGTTTGCTTATGATTCAAAGCATATCATGATTGACTCTCACGATACGCTTTGGAGGGGGCAAATGTTACCCGGTTGCTTGGCCCAGCTACGAGAGGCTGGCTGTTAAGTGCCGCTCGGCCTCTCTCGGCCTAACGCCATCGCTCGGCATCCTTTGTTCCTAAGTGTCGCTCGGCCTCGCTCGGCCTAACGCCACCGCTCAACATCCTCTGTTCCCAAGTGCTTCTCGGCCTCCCTCGGCCTAAATCCATTGCTTGGCATCCTCTGTTCCCAACTGCAGCCCAGCCTCGCTTGGCCTAACGCCATCGCTCGACATCCTCTGTTCCTAAGTGCCGCTCGGCCTCACTCGGCCTAACGACATTGCTCGGCATCCTCTGTTCCCAAGTGCCGCTTAGCCTCAGTTGGCCTAACAACATCGCTCGGCATCCCTGGCCCGATGCATACTAGAGGTATTAACAAATTGTCAACCCACAACAAAGCAAGGGCGTTCGACATAACCTTGCTTCGAGTCAACTCGTTGCTTGCTTCGGTTCTCTTGAGGGCTTACTTCGAGTCACTTGATGATCGACTAGACAACTCTCGGCCGGCATTCCTCGCTCGACATGACCCGTTTGGCATGCCTGGCTCGGTGCGCAGAAGTCACCTGCTATGGGCCGAGATATATTGTTCCTGGGCCCGTGAGGGAAGTCCAGCCTATCTTCGCCTATAAATAGAACGGCAGGGAACAGTGAAATGGACCTTTTTTTGGGAGAACACTGGGGAGACTCTGCCATTTTCAAGACTTATTCTTTTTCAGTTAGAACTCGTATCCAAGTTGTTGGTGTACGGATTGTATCTGTATTCAATTATTTGAAATAGCAATAAAGATTAAACTCAAAGTGGACGTAGGCAGTTATGCCGAACCACTATAAATCTGGTGTTATGGTTTTTGCAATTAATTCTGCTTATATTCCTCTATTTTAATTTTCTATCTTCGTTAATCTCTCTACACAAATCCTTCTTTGTGTGTTAGTGACCAATTTTGGTGCTAACAATAAGAAATTTCAAATTTATAAATTATCTTTAAATTGACTAATTACTAATTATATGTGCATATATATATATACATATAATATATATATATAATATATATAGCTAAAGTTATATGTATATGTATATGCATATGCATATGTATATGTATATGTATATGTATATGTATATCTATATGTATATGTATATGTATATGTATATGTATATGTGGGTGTGTGTATTATTACTTTAAATGGATATTTAAAATTTAAAACATATTCAATATTTTTTTTATTATACAATATATATATATATATATATATATATATATATATATATATTATGAAATACCTTTCGACTTATTTTTTTTAATTGACATTATAATGGCCAAGAAAAATTTATGTTTGTAAGAGATAGAAATATTAATTTTAAATTTTAAATTAATGTACTTTATTTTATATATATAATCTCTTTCGATTAATTTTTTTAAAACAAATATGGCCTAGAATTATATTTGATTTAATAAGTATGTTTATCTTAATTTTAGATTTGAATTTAGTGTATTTCGCTATTCAAAATGATTATAAATAAAGAGTTAGCCGAATCATTAAAAAAATATTTTATTTACAAAATAATATTTTAAACATAAAAAAATTATATTGGGCGAAACCTTTTTTATTTTAAATTATTAAACTGAACTGTTGCATCTAATTGAATTAACACATTTAGTAAATTATTAAATTATAATAAGGAATATATATATATATACATATACATATATATATATATATATATATATATATATATATATATATGGTGAGAATGAGCACATATACGTTCAAATAAATTACAATGATACTTGGACAAAGATGAAGCCGGTTTGACCCACATCGATATGTTCAATCTTCTAGATCTGCGAAATCACTACCCGAAGTAGCAACCTTTAGCATATAATCATCTTAATGGGGTATATAAGTATGTCGGATGATGGAATTGAGAGGCATGGCTAAAAGGAAAACGACTAGGCGGTTAGATTGTTGAAAGAGAGAGGGAGAAAAATAATGAATGCAAAGTCTATTTATAGAATTAGATAAGGAGACATTTGAATAAAAATCTATCAGCTTATCTCTCTTCCACAAATACCCATTCAAACTGCACTCTCCAACAAATATGATTAGCGTACACTAATATATAGCAATCCACATCATTTTGTAAATATTTATTTTATATTTAACCAATTAAATACAAAGTGATATGTATATATATGTGTACACACAACAATTATACACACACATACACACAAATAATTGCTAAAAGCATCTAGAATATTTCCAAAAGCTATCCCACTCACTAAAGGCACCCCAAATACTGAATATGATAATAATTATTATTTCTCTAAATATTAACTTAATTAATTTATAACCATTGCAAACTAATTAAATCAAGCAATATTTTGAAGATTGACTAGATTCAATGATACGACCCACAAGTGTGAAATCACTAGTGATTAATGTTGAACAATTTAAATATTAAGGTTCACACGTCGTCTTAGCTAGTGGTGTGACATTTGCTGAATTTAACGCTTACAGGTCTCATCGGCAAAATCGAATTCTAAAATTTCTTAAGCCGTGCGTTTTAGTACTGATAATTTACACACGTTCTCATCATCAACTGTAACGCTCCATATTTAACATATCGAAGAACCGTAAAATATTATTATTTAATTTGTATGAAGTCATATAACTATATAACTTTCAAAAACGAATACTAGTGTAATACCCCAACTTTATACCTATATTATTCAAGAGCATTACTAAGTAATACTATCAGATAATATCGAGAATGAGGCGATATGGGGTGCACATATGAATATTCCCTTGGGCTAACACTTGTATGTTTTTAAACATTAAATAAATAACACACCTATATGTACATGGTATTGACATAAAGCAATAAACATGTGTGCCTCCAAGATAGAACATACATAATATATAGTATACAACAGTGAACATAAAGTTAGGATCACACCGATATTATATAATGCTAAATATATAATGTATGTCCAATATACATCAAATGAATATATATATATATAAACAAATTAATAACTACTATAATGAATGATATCCTCCTCTAGGCCCATAACACAAGTTGGTCTCACTGTTCCTGAACCTGAAATGTCTCGAACAGGCCCGATTATTATGTATATAACACACGGGCCAAACTACGCCTAAATCAAAGGTTAATAAACATAGGTAATGATATACATGTTAGGTATAATAATATGATAACATCCATAATATAAGAAAATATGTGATAGAGTATTCATAGGGTGTGCGTATACCACAGATAATCACAAATGCATCACATAAAGATGTTATCACCCATATAAAAGTATATTAAATCATGGAATCAACATTAAAGGGTGAATCTTCCATATCTAGAAATCATAACCAAAATCCAGAATCTTAATAATAAGACACCATCAAGTTTAGTTGGGTCATTACATATTAATGCCCTAGATATAACCCCCAATATCATGTAGTAAAATATCATAAATAATCATCCATAAATCAAAAAATAGTATTGGTGACACACGCTATTAACCCGCCTTTTGGTAAGGCAGTACGTAAGCGGATTTAACTCAACAGACTTCATGATCATCAAGGCAGATAGCCCGGAGAGAGGGTTACCAAGATTAAAGACCGTTTATATTTGAAACCTATGGACTATAGTCGAATGGATATGGATGGACAACACTAAAAAAATGGCTAAGTATGAAACTAATACTCTCATAGAAGAGGAAAGGAATAGAGGGACCAGATTAAACATGATGCACACAACTCAATGACGATTACTCCATGACTCAACAACCACAAGGTGGATTGAAGTGATACTTTGAAAACAAAACGAGGGGACCCTACGGAGTCTACCTTGGGGATCACATGGCATTTGGAGAGGTTTGGAAGGATCGGCCCATATCCCTATATAGCGATCGGCTATAATCAGCCTTTACAACATACTGGAACAAAGATCGATCAATAACTTAAGTTCTACTAATCCAATTGGCACAACACTTCAAGGCTAAACATAGTACAACAAGGAGAAGCTTCCATATGGATCTCACAACGTTTGGAGGAGATTAGAGGGGTCGGATCCTATCCTTATATAGGGATCGGCTCCTATCCCTATTCATATCCCTATTCACGGATTGGTTTAGTTGGATTTATAGCATTGATTGATCAATAACTCAAGATCTATAGATGCTATCAATATGAAACTTGGACTACAAGCATAATACAATATAAGGAACATACCATAGGGATCACATGACAAAAGGAGCAACTTGGAGGGATCGACACCTATCCCTATATAGGGATCATCCCTTATCCCTATTCAAGGATTGATTTAGTTGAATTTGCAACAATGATCGAATGATATCTCAAGATCCATAAGTGTGATCGACATGAAACTTGGAAAGCATAGGATTCCAACCCATGATTCCACCAAAATAGGGATGACACTAAACTTATTATGGGCTTCGGAAAGCCCCAAGCTTTCTGGGCAGGCTCGTCTTTAGGGTTTCAGATCTAGGTTTTGAACGAGATATTTTCACATCTTATCCTATGAATACAGCATGCATGTCATCAATGAAGGGGTCTTCTTTCTCTTCTCTTCATCTTCAAGCTAGGCTACACTCTGTTGATTTTATTTTGATATTTCGGATTGTAACTGTAAACAAACTGCAGTATAATAAAAGGGATTATTTTGAAGTGGACATAGACCAGAGTTGGTCGAACCACTATAAATACTTTCTTTTTTTACCTACTTTCATTCTTAATTTGTCCTCTCTTCATATTATATTCTCTACATTAGATACTACATGAGATTTATGACTGGATATTGGTGCTTACACAGAACTGAGTGTTGGTGGCCAATTTTGACGCTAACACATGCTAATAATGTATATAGTTGGCGACATACGCTTATGAAAATATGGTTGGCGACACTTGCCTATAAAGAATAGTCGATAAAACGCATCTAAGAAAATTAATTGGCAACACATCTCAATGAATAGTAGTTGGCGACTGTAACAACCCGCATATTTATCGATTTTATATTTAAATATTTTATTTAAATATTTTATCGTTAGTCAGATTTTTGTCCGAAAAGCTACTTTTTGCATACGGTCGAATTAGGACTCGGGACCACTCCCATTGAGTTTAAAATGCCGTTTGCGACCTTTTTGAGTATAAGCTTCGATATGTTTGGAGAAAGTTGATTTTTGCTACTTTTCACTTTGGGTTTGGTTTGGGCTCAGCCCTATGTTAACTAATGCTCAAATCTGAGCCACTCTTCCCCACTCACCCTCATTCTCTTCTCATTTCAGTCTTCTTAGCATTAATGGCGGGAGAGATTGGAAATTAAAACTCCAAAACCCTAGTTTCTCTTGCAAATCAAATTCCTAGCTCCAAACTCAAGAAGAACCCATTGGTAAGCTTCTCTTCTTCTTCTCCAACTTATTCTCTTACCAATTTCAGAAATTCCTAAACCTAATTTTGGGAATGTTCTTGTTTTTGAGCTTAGATTCAAGCTCAATTGGGTTGTGTTGAAGAGAGGTTAATTCTCCATTTGCTTTCAAGCTTCTTCTTGTTCGATTTTGTGAGAAGGTGAGATTTTTATCTCACATCTATGACTATAATTATCTTTGGTTGTTAGGTTTGAATTCCTAACACTTCTTCATGTGCATTTGCTCTTGATTTGGATTGGTTTTGTGAATATTCCAATTTTTAGGTTTTTAAGTCAAATTTGTGTGAAAATCCTTATATGGATGTTTGATCATGCTTTTAGTGATGCACCGAGGAGCATATAGGGCCGGGTTGCCGATTGGCATAAACCCTTAGAGCCATTGTTCATCCGGTCGCATTTTGGAAGAGTTTGCTCTTCATTTGAATAAGGCTGAAAAACAGCCCAGGCATGATTCAGTCGACTGAAAACTCTGTTCAGTCGACTGAACCTGGAACCCGAGAGTTTCCAGGCATGATTCAGTCGACTGAAAAATTCTGCACAGTCGACTGAACCTGGAAACAGAAAGTTTCCTGAACCTAGAAAATTTCCAGGTACAGGGTCAGTCGACTGAAAACTCTGTTCAACCGACTGAACCTGCTGTTTGAGTCCAATTTGCCTTTTTGGATTGAATTTCCAATTTAAATCGATTCGTGATGATCCTACTTATTGTCATCATTTATTATCATCTTTGATGACTTATTTTCTTTGGGAATTTTATATATATCCACTTCGATGGATCCTTTATCGATTTCGTTGGATTTTTTATTCACATCTTCGAATGTGATCTTCGTGATTGATTGTTTCTACAATCCCCCTTGTGCTTTGTCACTTTAAAAATATAAAGCTTTTCTATACTAGTAGTAAATATCAAAACTCTTCCCTCAAACGATTTCAATACTATTTTAATACCCAATTCGTTTATAAAATCGTTTTCCAATCTATTAGTATCTATAAACCTTTACCTCACTCATATGAGAAATCTAATTAAACGACTTAGTAAAACAAGTGGTATGAAACGCTTGCGTTCACTTTGTTGGTTAATTCTTAGACTTGTTCGATTGAAACTCTTGTGACAATTTCCTAGTGGAAACTTACAGTTTGTTCGTAAATATTTAAGTTAAGCAAGTGGTTATGGGACATGAAGCTAAACTCATATATTTACTAGCTTAGTGTAATTGACACTTCTCGTTGATCATGACGATCATCTTTGTGATTTAGACTAGAAATGTGCGATGTCTCTTTGTTTGCGAGGGAGACTAAACCCCGTTTTGTGGAGTTTCGACTCAATTTGTGATGGGGTAGCAACCCATGGTCTTCGGGCCGTTTGTGGAGCTTCGGCTTAATTTGTGATGGTTAGCGACCATGGAATTAGCGTTCCATTTGTGATACACGTGTTGGTGAGCTTTATGCTCCCGTTTGTGATAGGCCTCCCCCCTTTGTGATTTTTGGATTTCTTGTGTAGATTTCTAGAATTTGTGTTTCACCAATTTTTCGTGATTTCCATTGATAAGTCTTATCAATATTTGTGCATTGGTGAATTTGTGTGTCATTGACTTTTGTGATTGACATTGATATTATTGTCAATATTTGTGCATTGGTGAATTTGTGTGTCATTGACTTTTGTGATTGACGTTGATATTATCGTCAATATTTGTGGTTTGGTGAACGAAATAAGGAGTATGACATTTCTTTGATTCTTGTGTAGACTTGGTGATATTGATTAATCTCTTGTTGATTTTCAATTACTTATATATATCACAGCTTGGCATAGTGATTATTATGTGTTTAGTCATATCTCTTATTCTATATCGTTTCACCTGATATTTATAGCTAGACTGATCCGTTTATTATTTTCTTATTAAATAATACTCGGGTCAGACCGAGATGTTACAGGTGCTTCAGCTTGACTTCTCTCTTGGGATTGATTTCTCTGACTTTTGGATTAACTACTTAGATTAGTAGTTTTCGTTGTATACATTAGAGATATAGACTCCATAATGTATACTTATTCTTTTGTGTAGTTCGTGTAACTATTCTTTTGTGATATTGTGGATCTTTTTAGACCATTACTCTGATGTACACTTCCTAGTGTAATATTCATATCTATTTCCGCCTTTGTGATATGAATTGTCTGTGACTGATTTATGTTATGTTTATTTCTATATTTGTTTCCGAAGATATTATAGCCACTGTGTAGTAGCTTTGAGTTTGTGTCGGTATGTCGGATTTCCTCTTGAGATGAAAAGTTATATTTTTATTCGGTATATCGGTACTTGCACAAAGCAATTATACAGATGGTCGCTCCTCAACAGCCTTATTCTCCGTGCTAGTTGACAGCATTCACAGTAATGTTCTTGGCTAGCGTGGGTATAGAGGTGGGGCGTCACAGCTTGGTATCAGAGCGAAACTTCGGAACAATATGGAATATTATAACAAGGATCATCGTCCTAAGTCCATCTTAGGAGTCGTGCTTTAGGATTTAATTCGAGTCTTCGTACCGATTCATCCTATTTTCCTTATGATTCCTTGTTTATCTATCAAGATTTGCTTGATATTCAATTTGGTGAATAACCTTTTCTTCTTCTTCTTTCTTTCTAAAGGAAGAGAAATGTCTAGACCAGGCCGCCCCAGAGCCGTGCCATCTAGCACTCCATCCCAAGATGGAGTTTTTATGACTGCTCAACAGCTTCTTGATTTGGTAACTAATGCTCAAGCAGCTGGAGCAAACCCGGAACCTACTCACCCAAAGTCGGGATTTGCACGCTTGTGCAGCGATTACACCAATTTGGGTGGGGAGCCATTCAAAGGTTCCGAAACTGTTATTGAAGTACAAGCTTGGCTTAGAACATGCGATCGCATCTTTTCGCGCATGAATCTTATTGACCTTCACCGAGTTCAGGTGGCCTCCAGTATGCTCCGAGAAAGAGCATTGGACTGGTATGAGCTTCTTATTTCTGAGAATAATGAAGCGGATCTCACTTGGGAGAAATTCCGAGAACGCTTCGAGTTGAAATTTGTACCAGAAGCAGAGAAAGTGACATTGGCTCGACGATTTATAGACCTTGTTCAAGGTGAGTCCTCCGTGACTGATTACGTCGCCTCCTTCGAGTCGCTTTCCAAATATGGGGTTGAATACATCAACACCCCTCTGAAGAAGAATTAGAGATTTGTTTATGGCTTAAACAAAAGTCTCAAGAAGCCATTACTTCTAAAATTAGAAGTTTCTTTCGACCAACTCGTTGATATCGCTCTTCGTCTTGAAGAGGCGGATAGGGAGAATGATGTTGAAGTGGTGGGTTCAAACCAAACTTCAACAATAACAAGAAGAGGCCAAACAAATTTAAAGGTCCTTATCCCAATAAAAAGGGGAAACAAGCAACCTCCGTGGAAAAGACTTCTTCCTTTGGCCGTGGGGAATGCTATAATTGTGGTTCGAAGGACCATTATGCGAACAAGTGCCCAAAGTCTCTCTCTTGTCGCTACTGCAAAGTTCCCGGACATGTTATATCTTCATGCCCCAAGCTTCAGGGCAGGAAGGAGGGAAAGTTAAATGTTGCTCAAGCCCCTGGCAACACATCTCGTGGTCAAGGTATGCCTCATTCTATCCCTGATGGAATTATTTTATTTCGTGATCATCCTATTCGAGTTCTTTTTGATACGGGTGCGTCCCATTCTTTTATATCAAAAGAGCTTGTTGATACTTTTTCCTTGGATGTTTTGGGTTTAATGACTTCTTTGAGAATTGCGAATCCGGTTGGTGGATCCGCGATAATCAGTTTATTGTGTAAAGATGTCGAGATTATTTTGTGTGATTTTCCTTTCCTAGCCGACTTGCATGTCATGCGTTATTTAGGCTTTGGAATGATTTTGGAAATGGATTGGCTTAACCGTTATGAAGCCCATATCCTATGTCCTGAGCGGACTATTCATCTTCGACATCCTCAATCTGTTAAGAAGATTTCTATTATTCTTAAAGATTCAGATTCTGCTTTGGTTGCATCTTTATATTCTTTAAATCCTCGTGATGACGATGATGATGACGAGGGTGATATTATTTCTTTTATTCACGTCGTTTGTGAATTTTCCGACATATTTGAGCCCGTTTTAGGATTACTACCTAAGCGAGCAATTGAGTTCAGAATTAATCTTATTCCTCGAGCTCAACCTATCACTCGTCCTCCTTATCGTATGTCCAATAAAGAAAACGAGGAGATGCGTAAACAATTATCCGAATTGGAGATGAAGCAATTTATTCTCTCTAGTTTCTCGCCTTGGGGAGCTTCGGCTATTTTCGTGAATAAACCCAATGGTACACTTAGGCTTTGCGTTGACTACCGCAATCTTAATGATCTTACTATCAAAAATAAATATCCTTTACCTCGGACTGATGATCTATTCGATCAGCTTAGTGGTGCTAAGGTCTTTTCACAATTAGACTTAGCTACTGGATTTCATCAGCTTCGTATTGCAGAGGATAGTACTCCTTTGGCATCGTTCCGTACTCGATATGGGTCTTATGAATGGCTTGTTATGCCATTTGGTCTAACGAATGCTCCGGCGTATTTCGTTGACCTTATGAATAGAGTTTTCAAAGACTTCCTCGACCGGTTTGTTCTCATCTTTATCGATGATATTCTTGTATATTCTAAAACCGAGGAGGAGCATGAAAAACATCTTCGGATTGTGTTGGAAACTCTTGGGAGTAATCAATTAAAGGCAAAGTTTTCTAAATGCCACTTTTGGCAATCTCGTGTGAAGTTTCTCGATCATATTATTTCCGAATCCGGAATTTCCATGGATCCTTCAAAGATTGAAGCGATTCAAGATTGGAAGAGACCGGAGAGTGTAACAGAGATTTGTAGTTTCCTTGGATTGGCAGGTTATTACCGTCGTTTTATCAAATACTTTTCTAAGATTGCCGTGCCTCTCACTAGCTTGACTAAGAAAGGTGTTAAATACATTTGGTCGGACAAATGTGAAGCTTCTTTTCAGAAATTAAAAGAACTTCTTTCTGATGCTCCTATTCTTGTTATTCCCGAGGGGAATCAAGATTTCGTTGTTTATACCGATGCTAGTCGCGTTGGTTTGGGTGCCGTTCTTATGCAAAGAGAACGTGTTATTGCTTATGCTTCTAGGCAATTGAAGCCTGCCGAGACTAGATATGCCACTCATGATTTAGAACTCGCGGCTATTGTTTTTGCTCTTCGGATTTGGCGTCATTATCTCTTGGGAGAGAAATTTGTTCTTTACATGGATCATAAGTCTTTGAAATATTTATTCTCCCAAAAGGAACTTAATTTGCGTCAACAACGTTGGCTCGAATTCCTTGCTCCTTATGATCTTGATATTCTTTATACCCCCGGTAAGGGTAATCGTGTCGCCGATGCTCTTAGCCGTAAACAACAAGCTGTTGTTTTTATGATGATATCCGAATGGAACGATCTCGAGATCTTATCCACTTGCGAAATTCGAGACCTTGTTTCCGATTTATGCTCATCATTTGTTTTATGTAGCCTTGAGGCTCATCCATCTCTTTTAGACCGCATTCTTGAAGCTCAAAGGCTAGATCCTGAATTGGCTCTTCTTGGCCAAAATATTAAGGATAATATTGATATTGACGGTTTGAAAGACTTTAATATCGATTCTCGTGGCGGCATTCGGAGATTTGGTAGACTTGTCGTGCCAAATATTGGTGATCTTCGTAAAGATATTTTAGAAGATTCTCATCATTCTAAATTTACTATTCATCTCGGTAGTAGTAAAATGTACGCGGATATGAAGCGACTTTATTATTGGGAGGGAATGAAACTTCACATCGCTAACTTCGTTAAGCGTTGCATGACTTGCCAACTAGTTAAAGCCGAACATCAAAGGCCCGGTGGGTTATTGCAACCTTTAGAAATTCCAGTTTGGAAGTGGGACCAAATTTCCATGGATTTTATAAATGGCCTTCCCCGTTCTCGATCGGGTCATGATAGCTTATGGGTGATCGTTGATAGACTTACTAAATCCTCCAATTTTATTCCCGTTCGATCTAATCGAACCATTCCTCTTTTGGCCAAAATCCTTATCAAAGAAATTGTTAAATTGCATGGAGTTCCTACTTCTATTGTTAGCGATCGTGATCCATTGTTTACCAGTGGATTTTGGAAGAGTCTTCAAAAAGCTTTGGGAACGAAGCTCAATTTTAGCACCGCTTATCATCCTCAGTCCGATGGACAAACCGAGCGTGTGAATCAAACTCTTTAAGATCTTCTTCGTGCTTGTGTTCTTTATTTTGGTGGAAGTTGGGAAGATCATATTACACTTGTTGAATTTTCCTATAATAATAGCTTCCAATCTAGTATTAGTATGGCACCTTTTGAGGCACTCTATGGAAGGCCATGCCGATCACCTTCTTGTTGGCTTGAGGCCGGTGAGAAGCTGGTCCAGATTTTATTCGAGATTCTACAGAAAAGATTGATCTTATTCGTCATAGGATAAAAGAAGCCCAGAGTAGACAAAAATCCTATGCCGATAACCGGAGAAGGAAGTTAGAATTTTCTGTGGGAGATCTTGTGTTTATTCGTGTTTCACCAATGAAAGGTGTTGTACGTTTCAGTCGATCGGGAAAGTTAGCGCCTCGATATATTGGGCCATTTCCTACCACTGAACGTATTGGTTCCATGGCTTATCGCCTTTTATTACCGGCTCAATTTTCTGCTATTCACGACATGTTTCACGTTTTCCAACTTCGGAAATGTCTTCGAGATTCCGATTCTATTCTTGAGCCCGGTGTTGTGGAAGAGGTTGAAGTTTCGCCTAATTTAACTTATGAGCAACATCCTACTCGTATCATTGCTTCGGATGTCAAACAACTTCGAAATAAAGATGTTCCACTTGTTAAAGTTCAATGTTCTTCAAATCCTAAGGATTGTTCTTGGGAATCTAGAGAGTACATCGAGCGGACACATCGGACTTACTTTCTCGTGCTCTTTGAGGTGAACTTCTTATTTCAAGTTTCTTTTGTGATTGAATATGCTTTTACGGTTGTTACTTTATGTTCTCTTCTTAAATATTGCGAGGACGCAATTTCTTTAGGGAGGGGAGTCTGTAACAACCCGCATATTTATCGATTTTATATTTAAATATTTTATTTACATATTTTATCGTTAGTCGGATTTTTGTCTGAAAAGCTACTTTTTGCATACGGTCGAATTAGGACTCGGGACCACTCCCATTCAGTTTAAAATGCCGTTTGCGACCTTTTTGAGTATAAGCTTCGATATGTTTGGAGAAAGTTGATTTTTGCTACTTTTCACTTTGGGTTTGGTTTGGGTTCAGCCCTATGTTAACTAATGCTCAAATCTGAGCCACTCTTCCCCACTCACCCTCATTCTCTTCTCATTTCAGTCTTCTTAGCATTAATGGCGGGATAGATTGGAAATTAAAACTCCAAAACCCTAGTTTCTCTTGCAAATCAAATTCCTAGCTCCAAACTCAAGAAGAACCCATTGGTAAGCTTCTCTTCTTCTTCTCCAACTTATTCTCTTACCAATTTCAGAAATTCCTAAACCTAAATTTGGGAATGTTCTTGTTTTTGAGCTTAGATTCAAGCTCAATTGGGTAGTGTTGAAGAGAGGTTAATTCTCCATTTTCTTTCAAGCTTCTTCTTGTTCGATTTTGTGAAAAGGTGAGATTTTTATCTCACATCTATGACTATAATTATCTTTGGTTGTTAGGTTTGAATTCCTAACACTTCTTCATGTGCATTTGCTCTTGATTTGGATTGGTTTTGTGAATATTCCAATTTTTGGGTTTTTAAGTCAAATTTGTGTGAAAATCCTTATATGGATGTTTTATCATGCTTTTAGTGATGCACCGAGGAGCATATAGGGCCGGGTTGCCGATTGGCATAAACCCTTAGAGCCATTGTTCGTCCGGTCGTATTTTGAAAGAGTTTGCTCTTCATTTGAATAAGGCTGAAAAACAGCCCAGGCATGACTCAGTCGACTGAAAACTCTGTTCAGTCGACTGAACCTGGAACCCGAGAGTTTCCAGGCATGATTCAGTCGACTGAAAAATTCTGCACAGTCGACTGAACCTGGAAACAGAAAGTTTCCTGAACCTAGAAAATTTCCAGGTACAGGGTCAGTCGACTGAAAACTCTGTTCAGTCGACTGAACCTACTGTTTGAGTCCAATTTGTCTTTTTGGATTGAATTTCCAATTTAAATCGATTCGTGATGATCCTATTTATTTTCATCATTTATTATCATCTTTGATGACTTATTTTCTTTGGGAATTTTATATATATCTACTTCGATGGATCCTTTACCGATTTCGTTGGATTTTTTATTCACATCTTCGAATGTGATCTTCATGATTGATTGTTTCTACAATCCCCCTTGTGCTTTGTCACTTTAAAAATATAAAGGTTTTCTATACTGTAGTAAATATCAAAACTCTTCCCTCAAACGATTTCAATACTATTTTAATACCCAATTCGTTTATAAAACCGTTTTCCAATCTATTAGTATCTATAAACCTTTACCTCACTCGTATAAGAAATCTAATTAAACGACTTAGTAAAACAAGTGGTATGAAACGCTTGCGTTCACTTTGTTGGTTAATTCTTAGACTTGTTCGATTGAAACTCTTGTGACAATTTCCTAGTGGAAACTTACAGTTTGTTCATAAATATTTAAGTTAAGCAAGTGGTTATGGGACATGAAGCTAAACTCATATATTTACTAGCTTAGTGTAATTGACACTTCTCGTCGATCATGACGATCATCTTTGTGATTTAGACTAGCAATGTGCGATGTCTCTTTGTCTGCGAGGGAGACTAAACCCCGTTTTGTGGAGTTTCGACTCAATTTGTGATAGGGTAGCGACCCATGGTCTTCGGGCCGTTTGTGGAGCTTCGGCTCAATTTGTGATGGTTAGCGACCATGGAATTAGCGTTCCATTTGTGATACACGTGTTGGTGAGCTTTATGCTCCCGTTTGTGATAGGCCTCCCCCCTTTGTGATTTCTGGATTTCTTGTGTAGATTTCTAGAATTTGTGTTTCACCAATTTTTCGTGATTTCCATTGATAGGTCTTATCAATATTTGTGCATTGGTGAATTTGTGTGTCATTGACTTTTGTGATTGACATTGATATTATTGTCAATATTTGTGCATTGGTGAATTTGTGTGTCATTGACTTTTGTGATTGACGTTGATATTATCGTCAATATTTGTGGTTTGGTGAACGAAATAAGGAGTATGACATTTCTTTGATTCTTGTGTAGACTTGGTGATATTGATTAATCTCTTGTTGATTTTCAATTACTTATATATATCACAGCTTGGCATAGTGATTATTATGTGTTTAGTCATATCTCTTATTCTATATCGTTTCACTTGATATTTATAGCTAGACTGATCCGTTTATTATTTTCTTATTAAATAATACTCGGGTCAGACCGAGATGTTACAGGTGCTTCAGCTTGACTTCTCTCTTGGGATTGATTTCTCTGACTTTTGGATTAACTACTTAGATTAGTAGTTTTCATTGTATACATTAGAGATATAGACTCCATAATGTATACTTATTCTTTTGTGTAGTTCGTGTAACTATTCTTTTGTGATATTGTGGATCTTTTTAGACCATTACTCTGATGTACACTTCCTAGTGTAATATTCATATCTATTTCCGCCTTTGTGATATGAATTGTCTGTGACTGATTTATGTTATGTTTATTTCTATATTTGTTTCCGAAAATATTATAGCCACTGTGTAGTAGCTTTGAGTTTGTGTCGGTATGTCGGATTTCCTCTTGAGATGAAAAGTTATATTTTTATCCGGTATATCGGTACTTGCACAAAGCAATTATACAGATGGTCGCTCCTCAACAGCCTTATTCTCTGTGCTAGTTGACAGCATTCACAGTAATGTTTTTGGCTAGCGTGGGTATAGAGGTGGGGCGTCACAGCGTCACACACCAATGAAAATGGTATTTGGCAACACATGCCAATGAAGGATACGGGGATTTATTATACACTGGAAAAAAATCTCAGTTATGATCATAGTTCATCATCTTTAGAAAATTATAAGTATATGTCTTTATCTCACACACCAGAACCAGATGGGAGACTAACAATGCCACACGTGCTGTAGGACACTCACATGTGTCCATCTAACGTGGTACTACAGTCTTAGCTACCTCGACGGACATCATGACTCCTATCCATTATTGTACTCGACTACGCGAGAACTCAGTCACGGTCACGACTCTACACATGCCCCTAAAATGATAATAGATTGTTGACCTAGGTGAAACAAAGGCACTATACATTATTGACACACTGCTCTATATGTTGTCGACAAACGGCTTTAAAAAATGGGCGCCACGGATCCAGGATGCGACCACCATGATCATGTCGCTAGGATGGATACTAGCCAACCTGGTTCAACTTTCGCACTATAAAGGAAGTTGAATAGTGATAGACATACCCGTAATATATATATACATATATATATATACATATGTATGTGTCTGTGCGTATTGGTCGACATACAACCTAATACGTATGTTAACACATGCCCATGTATATTGCTGACACACAGCTCAATATATGGCCAACATGGCTCTGTATAAGTATTAATCACGATAGCGAGTATCATATCATACACCATGAATCCCTATATGAGTGTAATCCATAGGAAAATATAACCTAATAAATATCACAACGACATCTCATAACACCGCATATTGGTAGTCCGTATATCCATTGCTCACACATTATACTCCCACCTTGAGTGTGTTTAAAGAATAATGGGAGAAATATTACCAAATACCCCATTCCAAACTGTATTATAACTCTGTTTATTTAGATTTCTCATCACCTAGAATAAATCTATTGAAAACAAATTATTATAAAAATAATAATAACATGAATCCATGTAAAAGAATGTTATCACCATATCATACCAAAAAGTTAATCAATTCAATATTAATGGTGAATCATTCACAATATCGAAATCAACAGGAAAATTAGAAATCAAAAGATATAGAATCGTACATACAAATCCCAATTTAACTTAGAAATGAAATGACAACAATAAATTTTAACAAAACCTTTCTTTAAACATTTAAATCGAATATTCTAGCATGCGTGTGTTTCACTTTAATAATTCATAGGCAATCATATTATTAATGAAATATACTTTAAAATGCCTAAATATTAATCGAAAATCGTTTCTTATTTAGATAAATCATTTATAAACTTATATAAATAAAATAAATACTTTAAAATTGACAATTAATATGTATTCCAAAATTAACTGTATAATTATCTAAACCAAAATATAGTATAGTCTTCGTAATAAGTAATACATCTCTTAATCTTTTATAAAATTAAATAATAATTTAATACTCACAAAAACCTTTTAAAAACCGATTTCTTTCTTTTACAACCCCAAAAATAGTTTATAAACTAAATATTACGCATAATAATTATTTCATATTTTTCTATAATCATATATAATTTTTAAATAATTTTATAACATCCAATGCAATTAAATATATACAAAATCAACCAAATCTATTTTCCAAAACTTTATACTCAAAATCACATAAAATATATTTTGGGAATTCTTAAATGCCAATTAGGAACAATTTCATATATTTTTAGAATTTCATAATATTTTTACAAATTTATTAAAATCAAAAACTAAATTTTTATTTAATATTCTATCTTTGAATTAAATAAATAAATATTATTATTAAATAAAATGTTTTCTCTAATACAATTTAACAGTATACTAAAAACTTTATTTTTATTTATAAATATCATTACTTAAATAATATTTTAATATATATGTATAGTAAAATAAAATAAATAAACAAAATGCACAAACACACAACATTTATGTACGGCCGGTCGACCTCTTGCCCTAGGTGTTTGACTGGTTGAAGGCATAGGCAAGCGATTCCCTTGGCCTGCTTTGTTCATTTCAGGTTAAATCTGACCATCTTCTTCCTTACTTCCACCACTCCTTCATTATACCACATCAAACAACTAAACTCAAACACTTAATGATCTAGGCAAATCAAAAAGTTCAACAACTTTTCTCAAAATAGCAATCAATATCAATATTACAGGCTTGAAGGAGTGACATAGGAATATGATGATAATAGTGTTATGAATGTTCAAGGACATACACCATAACAGAATTCTACTTATCATCATAAATAGACAAAGAAGTGAGTAGAGACACTCCCCTTGATTGGAAAATTATACTTATGCGTCTAGCTTCTTCTTCCAAGTCTTCTTCTCTTTATTGCAATTGACTTCTACCTTATGTTAATGAATAAATTCTTGATTTCTTATTTGTTAAGTGATGTAGCGCTATCGGGAAGCTTGATTTGAGTTGTCGGGGCTTATAGATTTTGTTTTGAATTAAATTTTGAACTACTGAAGAAGTAAGATTTAAGGGAAAATATATTTTTCTAAAATCAGTAAATGAAAACATGAGTGTAATATTTATAATGTGAGATGCAGAATCTAGAGAAGAGAAAATTTTGGAGAAGGAATAGTCAGGAAACATGGTTTAGGGTTGGGTTGAGCAAGTTGAGATTATGATGTTGGGCTTCACTTCATTCATTTGCTTTCTTCTTTTCTTTCTTTTATTTCTTACTTCATGAAACAAATTTATAAATTCAAACCCAATTATCAAATCACTTCTATTACAAAATCACTTTCTAATAATTTATAACATCATTTATGTTACAAAAATATTTTCAATAACTTTATTTATTTAATTAATCATTTTATTTAAATCATATACTAATTAATTCCAAAATTTTATTAACAAATTTATTCTCTTATCAAATGGGACTTTATATTCACAAAATTTAATCATCGCTATCTCAAAAATAATTAATTCTTATGTTCCTATTCTAAAAAATTTAAACAATTATTAAATCGCTATTCTTTTAATATTAAATTCTCGTATTTCAATAAAGTATTTCCTACCAATTTCTAATTCATCACCTTAATTCCTAATAATTAATTCAAACCCTAATTAATTTATTATTATTTAATTATTAATTAATTACTTCTCAACAAAGATTTATTATGGCCCCTCTTCCTTAAGAAAACTATATCCTTGCAATTCCTACTTAGGAAGAATTGTAACTAACTAGATAAATTCTAGCTCATCTACACTATTAATTAATTACATTTAATACTAAACAATTTCATTCTGATCTACCTAATTTTATATGTATAGGTTAGCACGTATAATGATATGCATTGGCCCGACAAGTATATAAATAGAGAAACACAAAATTAATGACTAGTTCTTTCACTAGTGGCAAACAAAACACAGATTTTATCTTCCTTGCCTACTATTAAAAATTATAAGCTATGAGTTCGTATGAACTCATTTAGAAGATTTTAATAATTGTAAAAGCAATCCAAATATTTCTATGTGTTGAAACTTTCGAGATGCTTCAGAGTAATCTCTATGGCACGAAGTATATCCTGAAAATTTTTAACATCCAATACATCTTATTAATATTCAACTAAATACATTATATTTATAAATACCAAATACCTATTTATCTACAGAAATACCAACTTATAATTTATTCTTCAAAATCAACATCTCATCCAAAAAAATTGAGATTTGAATAAATAACAACTCGTTCGAAAATATTTAATTTCAATTCCACTTTCAGAAATTATAATTTTCATAATTCATCACTTTTGTAGAAAGCCATCACTAAAACGACATCGATTTCTTTACCCTTACTTTGATCACGATTTCAAGATGCTTCATTAATTTGTAATTCCTTTCACTTAGATAAATCTAATTTTGAAATACCTTAAAATTTTCATTATATAAATAATATAAATATTCCTCAAATATTTTTTTCCAAAACAAGTTTTCTAATAAATAACTTCATTCAATATTATAAACTTTCTAATCTTCCAAATAATTTTGTTACAAAATCTTGTTTAATAAAATATTTATTTTTCTATTTAGAAGAAGATTCATAAAATTTCAATTACTAATCAGCTTTTAAAGTTTTCCTATTTCAAAATCTTGATTTAGCAAGATTTGTCTACTAGTAATGATGTACATAAAACAAATGAGTTTTTCTTTTCATCAAATGAAATATTCCATCATTACTAATTTCATTTTTAAATTAAATATATATACCTTTATGGAATAATAATCATTTTCTAAATTCATTTAAAAGAACAACATTATAAACCATTTTGATGGAAAAATGTTCACTAAAACATATTAATAATAAATATAATACCCCCTTCCTCGACACACACACATATATACAATTTACAATTACTTTAAAACAGAACAACGTTTCCTTGCCATTAATTTCTTAGTGACTACATTAGCCAAATGGCTACAATGTTGGCCATGTAATCAACATTGCCTCACCAGTGGCCATAACTATCAACTAAAGTCCTACGACTGCAATCATTGCTTAAAATAACCATATGCATAAAATATCTTTACTATATTCAAAACAATTCACCATTATATCAAAATAATAAATAATATCCCATCTTAAGATATTTATCAAAATATCTGACGCAGCGGATTATTCAAAATAAACTTCAATCGATCAAATGTAGCAATCGGTGAGTTGAAGATACCAAAATGCCCAAGTTCGTTGATCCAAAGATACCGAACTCTAGCTATCTCAAACACGTTGATAGCGCACTATACCGTGTTCAAAGATCTACGATTCTTCGCACGTTGATCTAGCGCACTAGATTCCGCGAATCGGCTTCTACGATCGTTGAATCGAGCGCACTCGATTAACCGAAAGAGGAGATAGGAGATTACACTCAACTACCAATTGGTATGAAAGCATAAAGCTAACAAAAGAGAATTTTATTCAATATTCAACTACCTCAAAAATTACAACACACACGCTATTTATAGAGAATTACAACTCAACACAACAAACAACACCCAACTCTTAGGTCGGCACCGACTCACGACCCATCTTAAGTCGTGACCGACTTAACACTCGCGACTCAACGCTTTTACAACAGACCAAAATACAACCGACTCATCCAAGGTCGTTAACGACCTAACACATTACATCTATGACCGACTCAGTTCTTGCCGACTCAACCCCCAAATCGCACACGACTTAGTACCATACATCTCACACATCCATAGGTCGGTAACGACCTATAATACAACACACATAACCTCTAAGTCGGTAACGACCTAAATACAACACGACTCAACACTCATACGACTCAAGCTTCCCAGTTCCTTGCCGCATGTCTCTTCGAACGACTCAGTTAGGTCGCGGTTGCTTCCTCTTCTGTTAAGTCGTAGCCGACTTAGGCTCTTAACTCGTGCTTCATTAACTCGTAACTCTTTCTCCTTAGGTCGTAACTCGTTATTCCTGACCTTGTTAACTCGGAAACGACTTAGGGCTTCCTCCTTAGCTCGTAACCGACTCAAGCTTTCATTGAGTCGTGGCCGACTCATCAAACTACACCATACACTCGTATTTTCAGAAATTAATGAATGCATACTTTCTTTTCTGGTCTTGGCTGCATCATCCTCCCCTGGTTGAGAAAAATTCGACCTCGAATTTGTAAATTCTTCCTCAACAATCTCACCCCCATGATATGGAATTAAATGCTTGACGTTAAAAACATCAGAAGTATAAACATCATCTGGTAACTTTAATCGATAAGCATTCTCATTGATTTTCTTTAAAATTTCAACTGGACCAATTTTCCGCGCCTTCAACTTGTTATAAGCACCCACCGGAAAACGATCCTTTGTCAATACAGCATAAACCAAATCACCTTCTTTAAATTCAACATTTCGTCGTTTCGAATCTGCAAACTTCTTATATTTCTCATTCGATTTCTCCAGTCGTTCCTGAACGATTTTATGACATTTATTCAGCTCATCAACAAAATCAGCAGCTCGTTTAACTGTTCCTTTTGACTGTGGTACTACTGCCAAATCCAACGGTCCCCTGGGTAAATTTGAATAAACAATCTGAAACGGACTGAATCCTGTGCTACGATTTACTGCATGATTATGAGCAAATTCTGCCTGGCATAGCTTCATGTCCCAACTTCTCAAATTGTCCTGTACAAGACAACGCAACAAATTTCCCAATGACCGGTTAACAACTTCTGTCTGCCCATCAGTTTGTGGATGATAAGCACTGCTAAATTTCAGTTTCGTTCCCACCATCTTCCACAAACTCAACCAAAAGTGACTCAGAAAACGAGTATCTCGATCAGAAACAATAGATTCTGGTAAACCATGAAGTCGATAAATCTCCTTGAAAAATAACTGTGCCACTCGAACTGCATCTGCTGTCCTTTTGCAAGCAACAAAATGTGCCATCTTTGAAAACCTGTCCACCACAACAAATATCGAATCATTTCCCCTTTGAGTTCGCGGCAAACCCAAAACGAAATCCATGCTAATATCAACCCATGGCTTAGATGGTACTTGTAATGGCATATACAACCCTGCATTCGTTGTTGTCCCCTTTGAAACTTGGCAAATATGACATCGCTCCACGAACCTTTCAACCTCTTTTCTCATCGACGGCCAAAAGTAAGACTGCGACATCAACTGCAAAGTACGATCGCGGCCCACATGCCCTTCCTCGTGCAACTCCTTTATAATCTTCATCCTCAAACTACAATCCGGAATACATAAACGATTTCCTTTAAACAGAAAACCATCAACCAATATGAATTCATCGGTACTCCCATCCTTCACTTTCTCAACATATTTCACAAAGTAAGGATCTCCTTCAATAATTTCTGGCAACATTTCAAACCCGGTCACTTCAACCTTCATTGTCGTTAACAAATGACTCCTCCTACTTAAAGCATCAGCTACTCGATTTGTCACCCCAGATTTGTGCTTAACGACAAAAGTAAACTGCTGTAAATAGGCAATCCACGATGCATGTCTTGCTGAAATTTTATCCTGTCCCTGTAAATGCTTCAATGCTTCATGATCTGTGTAAAGAACAAATTCCTTCTGAAACAAATAATGCCTCCAATGTTTGACAGCCTGAACAACAGCATAAAACTCAACATCGTATGTGCTGTATCTCAACTTCGCCCCTGACAACTTCTCACTAAAATAAGCAACTGGCTTCCCATTCTGACTTAGAACTCCTCCAATTCCAACCTTCGAAGCATCAGTATGCAATTCAAACAATAACTGAAAATTAGGTAGAACAAGAATCGGTGCAGACGTCAACAATTCCTTGATTCTCTCAAAAGCATTTCCCGCTTCCTCTGACCATGTAAACTGTTTACCCTTCATGCAATCGGTAACTGGAGCCATCACGCTACTGAAGTGTGGAATGAATCTTCGGTAGAATGACGCTAGCCCATGAAAACTTCTCACTTCTATAATTGTCTTTGGCGGTGGCCAATTCCTGACTGCTTCAACTTTGCTCTGGTCAACTTGAATACCTTTCCCTGAAACAACATAACCCAGGAATAAAACACTGGGTGTCATAAACACACATTTCTTTGTAGCAGCATAAAATTGTTCTTCACGAAGAATAAGCAACACTTTCCTTAGATGTAGAACATGCTCCTCTGTACTCCTGCTATAAATCAGAATATCATCGAAATAAACCACAACGAACTTCCCAATGAATGGTCGAAAGATTTGATTCATCACCCGCATGAATGTACTAGGTGCATTTGACAAACCAAATGGCATAACCAACCATTCGTACAACCCCTCTCTTGTTTTGAAAGCTGTCTTCCATTCATCTCCAGGTCTGATTCGAATTTGATGGTAACCACTTTTCAAATCAATCTTCGAGAATATAGTTGCCCCACTCAACTGATCCAGCAAATCATCCAACCTCGGCATAGGAAATCTGTAACGAACAGTGATCTTATTCAAAGCTCTACTATCAGTGCACATTCTCCAAGTTCCGTCCTTCTTGGGTACCAACAATGCTGGCACAGCACATGGACTCAAACTTTCCTGAATACGCCCCTGCTCAAGCAACTCTTCCACTTGCCTTCGTAACTCCTCATGTTCCTTCGGACTCATACGGTAATGTGGTCGATGTGGTAACACTGTTCCTGGAACAAGATCAATCTGATGTTGAATGTCTCTAAGTGGCGGTAACTCCTTTGGCAACTCCTCTGGAAAGACATCTTCAAATTCTTTCAAAACTGGTTTTGCTTCTTCCGGGATTTCAACTTCTTCACTACTCTCTCTCCCAATCAACAAAAACACTTCCGGTTCTTCTTCCACTTCTTTGACAAATTCCTTCAAAGTCAACAGAGTTTTCAATTCTTCAATCTCTTCTAGTTTGCTCTCCTTCTGCTGTTGTTTCTTAGGAACCAAAGTGATTTTAGTACCCTCGAACATGAAACTGTAACTATTGGCACGACCATCATGTTGTACTGCTCTATCAAACTGCCACGGTCTGCCCAGCAACAAATGACAAACATCCATATCCACGACATCACACCAAATTTCATCTTTGTACTTCTTCCCAATAGAAAAATTAACACAAGCTCTTCGACATACTTTCACTTCACCACCCTTCCTTAACCATGCTAGCTTGTACGGTTTAGGATGCTTTTCAGTCTTCAAGTTCAACTTTCTAACTGCCTCTGTAGAAATAATATTATCGCAACTCCCTGCATCAATAACGAATTTGCAGACTTTCCCCAGAATAGTACATGTCGATTGAAAAATATTGCTTCTCAGCCAACTACAATCCTCTTCTTGCTTTGGTGTCAAACAACTTCTTCTCATCATAAGATTACAACCTTCATCACCCGACACGTCTTCTTCCTCCTCAACATAAGGTACATTTGAACATTCTGCCTCCTCACCATCATCTGCCTCAACCTCTGCAACCATGGTTCTCTTCTTCGGCTTTGGACATTCGTTGCTTTTGTGACCCAACTCCTGGCAATTATAACATTTGAAAACACTACTAGCCTTTGCTTTCTCAGCCTCCTTCACCACTGGCTTACTGACAGGTTTAGGAACATTAGAACTTCCACCAACACCCCTTGCTTGATTATTGGAATTAGTAAACACACCACCTCCACGCCTTCCTTGTTTCTCCCAAGCTAACGCTTTCTGATGTGCCTCTGCAACGGATCTAGGATCGAACATATTAACCATATCCTGGATCTGCATTCTCAATCCCCCAATGAATCTAGCAGTTAGCTGTTCTTCTGTTTCCATAATATCATTCCTGGCAATGAGTTGGTAAAATTCATCAGCATAATCACTAACAGACTTTGTTCCTTGCCTCAGATTCTGCAACCTTTGGTACATAAGTGATTGGTAGTTGTAAGGAAAGAAAGTAGATCTCATCAACTTCTTCATCTTCTCCCAAGATTCTATCTTTGATTTTCCCATTCGTTCTCGAGTAAGTTTAGTTTGCTGCCACCATGCCAAAGCTCTTCCCCTCAGCCTTGTAGCAACTAACTTCACCCTTCTATTCTCAGGAACCTCCTTGAAATCAAAGATCTCTTCAACATTAGAAACCCAATCTAAGAACTCTTCAGCAACCATTCCGCCTTTAAACTCCGGAATTTCCATCTTCATACCCGATTCCCATCGTCTATCATCTTCAACTTCTCGATAAGAATTCCGAATTTGGTCTCGATCTCGATAACGAATACTAGCTCTATCACCCTCTTCAACAAAATCAAAAGTACGCCTACATCGATCTCGACCATTATCATCCCTTCTCTCATACATGCTTCTTTGACTATGTCTCTCTTCATCTCTATATGCTTCATGGTCAAATTCACGTTGACTTCTTCTCTCTTCATGTGCATAGTCATGATGATCTCTTCGTGATGAAATTGATGTTTCTCTTCTATCTCTACAAGAATGTGGTGATACCCTCCTCGCTTCCGTAACCAATGGCGAAACTCGGTTTCCTCCATGGTTCGAGTTTGGTGATCTCCTCCTTTGATTCAAATCATTCATCAATCTCTCCAATTTTCCAATGCCTTCATCAAATTTGTCGTTAATACGTTGTTCCATAAGTTCAGCTTCTTCTCTACGATACAAAGCTTCAACGTTTTGATGTCGGTTAGCTCTCCTTGGTGGCATGGTTGTAAACTTCACAAGACTTCAAAATTCAACACAAGACTTCCAACTTTCTACACAACAAAGCAATCTAGGCTCAACAATACACGGCTATGCTTGTCTCGGCTCACACTAACTCGGCAACGAGTTAACGATTCAAGTAAGGTCGGCTCCAACTTGTCTCGGCCTTGACACTTCACGGCTTGGCTTCACACTTACTCCAAAACCCTCCAAAAATTGGCGCGCAAACACCAATTCAAAATCCAAACAAAGACCAACTCCTCGATCCAAAATGAAATGGATCAAACACTCCAAACTTGATGCAACTTCAATATGAACACGATGAACTCCTTCAAATTTCAAAACTTGGCTCCAAGAATCAACTTAGCTATGATTGGCTAAGTATGGCTCTGATACCAAAACTGACGCAGCGGATTATTCAAAATAAACTTCAATCGATGAAATGTAGCAATCGGTGAGTTGAAGATACCAAAATGCCCAAGTTCGTTGATCCAAAGATACCGAACTCTAGCTATCTCAAACACGTTGATAGCGCACTATACCGTGTTCAAAGATCTACGATTCTTCGCACGTTGATCTAGCGCACTAGATTCCGCGAATCGGCTTCTACGATCGTTGAATCGAGCGCACTCGATTAACCGAAAGAGGAGATAGGAGATTACACTCAACTACCAATTGGTATGAAAGCACAAAGCTAACAAAAGAGAATTTTATTCAATATTCAACTACCTCAAAAATTACAACACACACGCTATTTATAGAGAATTACAACTCAACACAACAAACAACACCCAACTCTTAGGTCGGCACCGACTCACGACCCATCTTAAGTCGTGACCGACTTAACACTCGCGACTCAACGCTTTTACAATAGACCAAAATACAACCGACTCATCCAAGGTCGTTAACGACCTAACACATTACATCTATGACCGACTCAGTTCTTGCCGACTCAACCCCCAAATCGCACACGACTTAGTACCATACATCTCACACATCCATAGGTCGGTAACGACCTATAATACAACACACATAACCTCTAAGTCGGTAACGACCTAAATACAACACGACTCAACACTCATACGACTCAAGCTTCCCAGTTCCTTGCCGCATGTCTCTTCGAACGACTCAGTTAGGTCGCGGTTGCTTCCTCTTCTGTTAAGTCGTAGCCGACTTAGGCTCTTAACTCGTGCTTCATTAACTCGTAACTCTTTCTCCTTAGGTCGTAACTCGTTATTCCTGACCTTGTTAACTCGGAAACGACTTAGGGCTTCCTCCTTAGCTCGTAACCGACTCAAGCTTTCATTGAGTCGTGGCCGACTCATCAAACTACACCATACACTCGTATTTTCAGAAATTAATGAATGCATACTTTCTTTTCTGGTCTTGGCTGCATCAATATCTTAACAAATAATAACTTATCTTTTCATGTAAGAGATATACTTTCATATCAAACTACTTTATAAATTTTATTGAAATAATTGTGTAAATACTTCTTCAAAATTTCAACTTTGTTTTTACAAACATATATTTTTAATAATTATTACAAAGATTTTCCTTAAACATCCACTTTTCAAAACCATCAACTTCCTCCAAAATGTTAATTAAATATTTAATCATTCCAAACATTAAAGCTTTTCCAAAACATTAAAATCTTCCATTCCTTTGAAACTTTACAATATTTAAATCTTTTCTAAACCGTTGTTTCTAGATGTCTCATCCTAGTGTTTAGGAATTCCTATCGATAACCTTAGTCAGATGAATCGACTAGAATTCTTAAAGCACTCAACAGATAGATTAACAACCTCAAGCACTTTATACATATTCTTTTATCAAAGCTCGTTTTGTAAAAAAAATCCTATAATAAAACATAATCAAATACAATTTTCATAAACATAAATTTTATCAAAAGATTTTCTAATGAAATCATTTTATTTTTATTTTTATTTTTAGGTTTTTGAAATGGTACTTTATATACAAATGGGACAACCTATCACATATCAATAAACGTTCGCATCACGCTACGCAAGTTTCGAACTTATGACCTCTCGCACCAAAGCCGAATCACTTAACCACTGGGATAATGGTGCTTGTCAAAAAACATTTTATTATATTCATAAAACATTTCATCTACTGTGTGTGTCTATATATCATAAGAATTCATTGTTAAACATTTACTTACTAATATAAAATCATTTACAAATTCTTTTTATGAAAACAAAATAATCAATCACTTCCAACATTCAAACATCACACCACTTCAAGAAAACATTAAATTTTACAATCACTTTACAAGTTTTAATCAATTATATAGTTAAAAAAAAAGCAAATTATAAAATACAATCTTCAAAGTTCCTAGCGGCAACTTTATCATTGAAGACACCGCAAGACTTTAAGATCATAAATTTTATATTCGATACAAGTAATCGATATACGATCAAGCATATACACAAATAAACATCTTATGTGCTCAACTATGCAATCTATTTGTTTCTGCTATGAACTCTAATCCCTAATAGATCAAAATATAGAGATTTATATCAAGCCACAATAGGTCAATCATTTTATATTTTATACTTAATAGACGGTAGTAAAATATTGTATTTGCAAAATACAAATACATCCTTAGATGTTACCCTAATAATCATGGTATACTAATATATATATATTTGCATGCTCATATTATCCTAATTAAAGACTAACTACCTAACACATCCAAAGGAACAAAGACTCTAAGTTTCATTTAAGGTCTTGATTTGTGTCTCTTATATATGATGTATTGTTTTTACCCTGCTTTGATACCAAATTGTAATGTCCCACCTCTATACCCATATTATTTAAGAGCATATTAAGTAACACTACCAAATAATATAAAGAATGAGGCAATATGGGATACACATATGAATATCCCATGGGGCTAACACTGGTAGGTTTTTAAACATCGAGTAAATAAATCACATATCTATACATAATATGGGCACAAAGCAATAAATATATGTGCCTACAGGATAGAACAATCAAAGCGTATAGTATATAAAAGTGAACACAGAGTTGGAATCATAGCGATAATAAATAACACTAAATATATGTTGTATGTCCTATATGCATTACATGAATATACATACAAGAGAAAATACAAGACGATAACTACTATAATGAATGACAACCTCTTCTATGCCTAAAATACATGCTGGCCTTACTGTCCCTGAACTTGAAATGTCTTGGGTTGAACCCAGTATTATGTTAATAACATATGGGTCAGACTATGTCAATCAAGGGTTAATATACATAAGTAACTTACCATATGTTGGGTATAATATTATGATAACATCCTAATATCAATTAATATGCAGTAATGTATGCATGAGGGTGTGGGTATATAAATATCATACATAATCACATCAATTATCACAAAACCATGCTTAAATACGTCATCATCCATATAGAAGTACATTAAATTGGAAAACATGGAATCAAAATTAAATGGATGAATCATCCATATCTAGAAATCATCACCAAAATCAAGAAATCCTTGATAAGGGATATCATTAAGTTTAATTGGGCCATCACATATCAATGCCCTAGATGTAACCCTCAGTGTCAAGTAATAAAATAGCCTAAATAATCATCCATAAATCAAAACGTAGTATTCACGACACACGCCAATAAAGGATATAATTAGTGACACGCACCTATGAAGATATAGTTGGTGACATAAGCCTAAAAAGGATAATCAAGGATACATGTCTAAGAAAGATAATTGGCAACACAAGCTATTAACTATTCTTTATTAACCCAAAATATGCTAAGCAAATAAATCATGGCTAATAGAAGACTTGGATAACCTTATGTTAACCCACAAGAAATATGCGAGTCCAAAGCGAAGTATGTATGTGCATGATTTCAGTTTTTGAAAAGAGAAGCCATGTGCATGTCAAAAACACAAGTATACGAAAATCATATGTAAGCTATAAGTCTCATCTAGTCAAATAACTTTAATCGTTCGGATGAAAAGTTTATTATTCAAGTCCTTACTTGCAAAACTTACCAATTTCCAGTAGGCTTTACAAATCCTCAATTTAATCAGGGTTTACAATTTTTAAAATGTAATAAATGAGACAAGAAAAATTCACTCCCTTCAAGTAACAATAGGATCTGCATTTTAAGCAGTAACGGCAGGCTGTATGGTGCTATGTGTCCATTCGACATGCAGTATGTTTTCTTACTTGGATCAATGATATCTGATACCTTCATCATCGGTATCCTTTAGTGAGAATAGATATCTTTTAACTCTATCGAATTCAACATCCTTATCAGGGAACCTGACATCTCTTCAATATTGATGTAATTCAATACAATTTGCCTTTAAGATTTCAGTAGTGTAACTTTCTTTTGGTAACTACTGAATATCGTTCACTATGATATGCTTTTCACAATAGGATTAGGGTATCGGTTTGATAGTAGCTGTAAATTAATCAACTCTTAGAAGCCCAAAATCTACATTCTCTGGCTAGATTCAGCATCTTCCTACCTTGTAATATTTCAAATTGTATGATTCGGTAACTCCACCTAGTTGCCTTTAGGGTTGATTTCCTTTGCATGATAGAGATTCGATATATGTTGATGTTTGATACCACTTTGGTTTATTATATGTTCAATATCTTGATAAATTGTAGGAACATGATATCTCCTCTACTTTACATACCCGACAACCTTTATGGTCGTCGAGGCTTGTAGTTTGACGCCTTCCTCGGTACCTTATTATAGCTTCTTATCCCTTCTTTTCTTTTCATTCTACAACATCATCATCCGTAGTAGAAGCTCGACATTCCATTTCATTTAATTTGGGTTTGGTAACCTTTGTGTCGTGGAAGTCAGCATCCCTTTTTTGCTTAAGCACCTCACACCCTTGGTTGTCGAGGTTTGCTATCCTTTATTGAACATTCAATTACTTTTACTTCTTCATTATTCGACATCTTCTATTATGTTGGGACTCGACATGTCTCTCTAGGCATTCGGTTTCTTTATTTATGGTAACATTTACCCCCTTATGTAGAAGAGTATTACAATTTAGTATGATGTTGACTTTTCAGGTTATCGCTTTGATATTGACATTTGCTGCCTCAATATCCACATTTTCGCCTATTGGCGTTCTCTTTGATCTCTTCCACTCATTTAAACCAAAATCAATGCTTCATATAGCTGCTTCTTCTTCTGTAAATACCTGGTTTATTCTTCAACTTCCATCTGCAGTTTAAACTTGGGAAAAGAAACTTTAATTTTCTTATTTAAATAGCAAAATCTTTGATCTTTATTGTATTTAAGTTTGATTTCAAGGCATGGCTTCTACTTTTAAAAAATAATTAAAAGAAGGGATTTTCGATTTTGAAATTAAGTTTTGAGACGTTGGGTTTAATACCCTGATTCGTTATAATATACTTTATTAATAATAGCTAGATAATTTAATGGCTATCATGAATTCAAAAGCTTTCTAGAAATTCAATGTTTTTCTATAGATTTGATTATGACAAGAGCAATGTTCTATTAGGATCTCGACACCTACTTTATTAAAATTCCAATATCCTCTTTGAAATTCGATAACTTGTCATTAACTAGTCCTTGATTTTTGAATTTATTAGTTTTTTTTCCTTTTTCTAATTCGACATCCAATTTGAAGTTCTATACCTTTCTAAGGTTTCAATCACTAATTATAGTTTTGATAACCAGTTGGCAGTTAGGTATCTATTTAGAGTTTGATACTGGTTATGAGCCCAACAACTATTTGAAAGATTTTTGTTCTAGTTACAAACTCAACAACTTCATAGCAAACCACTATCCTTTTATAATTCCGACAATTAATTAGAGAGTTGTTATATAGGTTACAAACTCTATATATTGTTTATGTTTGACACCATACTACAGATTCAGAAAGCAGTTATACTTGTGAACTATTCATGCATACAACTTGAAAATTGTCTGAAGCATTTCTAAATAATTCTAAACTCGTCATTTATTATTTATGAATTCAACATCGAGTTATCGGTTCAACATTCTAGTATAATCTTTGTAGGGTGTTATATGCACGGTACCTTAATCAAATCCTAATGACTAGCTATGGATTCGACATCTAGTAATAAATTCAATATATATTCATGACTTTTTGATTGGTTATAAATAGATTAAATGTTTATAAAAACTGATATCTTGTTATAGGTTTGATACCTATAAACAGACCACTTGGTGAATTATCGAATTGTTGTAGTTTTGGTTTTAGCATGAAGTAAACAGTTAGTTTTAGTTTCTTTAAGTATTCATTTGCTAGGTGTTTAATTACTCATCTTTTCATTTATATCTTAGGAATCCTACTTATTCTGCCTTTTTATAAAATAAGTAATACTCTACTGATCCTGGGTAATACCATTCGACAGACAAATGGCTAGAAAAAAAAATCTAATAAGGGCCCTAAACCTTCTCCTACTTCCGAGAAAGAAGACCAAATATTTGTTTCATCTCTTATTACCTCTCGGGACGAAGTCAACACCGTTCTTTGTCAATCTGGCATTATTGATGTTGAGGCCAAAATAGTGGGCCCATTTGGAAGGATAAACAATCCTCCAGAATATTTCTTTGCTTATACTTCAGTACACATTTGGAATTCTGATTATCTTCCTCTTTCCGACTTCTTCTTTTGATATTTGGACGATATTGGCATTGCTCCAATACAGTTGCCGCCTAATTCTTACACCTGTTTATGCTGCTTTGAAATTCTGGCTAGGGAAGCTAACCTCCTGTCCCTTGATGTAGATGTCCTTTACTCGTTAGTAACTCTTGCCAAAGTAGGGAACCAGCCAGAGGGTACTGTGTATCATCTTCTTCCTCCTAAAAGTTTAATTAGCAACTTGATAAACAAATCTAGAGACGAGAGAATCAGCTCTAATATAATAAGAGTCGCATACCAAAAATTGGAGGGTCTTTCTTGTTGAATATGATAGTATATGATTTTTGTTTGATGATAATAAACACATATATATATATATATATATTCATTTAAATGTATTTGTTATTGTACTATTTTCTTTTCACATAATTAAATAAATATTTGCTGAATAAATTAAATAACACAGAATTTGAATTCAAATGGATATTTTATTCAAACAAATATTTTATTACGATTTTGGATAGTACAATTTTGAGCTCTCACTACATATATATATATTTACAATACAAATTCGATTACATCTCAAATTTCACTTTACATTGTTTCACCTCACTGCATATCACTCACTCACTCGTATTTTATTTTCAACTTTGCTCCATCCCGAATCCAACATCTTAGTTATCTCCAAAATAAACACTGACGCGGTAATTTGAAAAAGAAATATTTTTGCAATGTAAGATAAAATGTGTTTTGAAAATATTATTTTCCTCAGTTAATTGGGTTGTTCGTCATCATTTTCATTTTTGAATTTATCAATCATGAACAGCTTGTAACATGCACAGTGTATCACTGTATATGCCATAAGGCCTTGCACACCGATATACAGTTGATAAACCAACAGGGACAGGTGAGCACAAGGTCAAACCCAATCCATATGCTGGATTCAGCTCAGGTGCACGCAATACAACATACAACACCTCAAATATACATATGAGAGCAAATAAGTATGGCTCGAACAATACAAAGCTAAGGTGGCTATAGTTAAAGTCCACAGCAACAACATGAAACCACTTAAATAATGAACCAATGGGTTAAGACATCTAAAACAACTCGACCAGTCCAAAATCAACAATGAACCAATAAAAAAAGTGACGAACGACACATAAAGAAGGCAAACAAGTATACATATCAAGTGAAGGCCACATAAGCTCAACTGTATACAAGTGCAAAATGCAACAGTCAATGGTTCAAATGACAAACAACATATACATATACGCAACCAAGTTGGACATAAAAATTAAAGTACATCAAATCAGACCATTCTAACAAGAGCACAAAATTACACACTTGAACTAGACAACAATGGTGAATTCAAGAACAAATAAAACCTCAAACGGCCAGACTCACAAGTCCTGTGACAACAATAAACTGGCTCGAAGTAACAGAGGCTACAACTCAATGCAAGACAAGTTCAAAATTAAGATGAAGTTCAAGTGAAACCAAAATGCACATGTCAACAGTTGCAACTTCAAACTACATGGTGCAACAAACATACATATATAAATATATATGTAACAACCCGATATTTTCAGCCATTCGCATCCGCACATGTCAGACTTGATTGCTCAAAATACCGCATTGTAATATAATTTGGAGCAAATGAAATCAATCGTAGACACAGAATATCAGAATAACTCACAGCGGAAATAAAATACCATAGTAGTTCATGAAGCTACTATATACATACTCTCAAAACATATACAAAATATCATAGTTTAAAAATGGATACAATAGAAGTCCGGATACATAAATCACTAATACAGAAGCAATACCGAATAGGAAATAACTGAATTAAAAATAGACGAATAGATAGTCAGATAAGCTCCAACAATTCTCTAGCTCCAGAAGTGAATCCAAAGCTGTGATTCTCAGACTGACCCGAGTGTAAAGTAAAATACAAAACACTCAAGCCAGGACATACATACTTATACAATGTAAACCAACTCAAGTGAACTGTAATAGAAATGCATAATAACTTAAAGGATGCTTGGGATCGCCTATCCTTTAAGGATCCATTAAACCATAAATTAGACAGAAATAAACGCTATCATAGGAATGTCCATATTAAAGTAAACCATGCAACTAACACTGTAAATGTGACTAGGGTAGCGTAGAGCTGCAGTAATCGCTCACCTCTAGTCACGCTGTCACATTGAAGGTGTGCATTGAAAAATCATTAGGAAATCAAACGACATACAGAGAAATATACTCCTAGTTATGAATTTCAAATGGTTTATAATTTCGAATTAAAATCATTCATTTAAACCGTTAAAAGTGAAATCTTTATACGTACAAACCAAATATTCAATTCCTAAAAATTTAGCCTTTTCTGAGCTCATTTATTCACCTAAAAACCATAAACATTGAAAATTTCAGCCTTTCACAGCATTTAGAAAATGTTGCAGTAAGTTATACTTAAAATAATTCATTTCAGCCAAAGATAGCATTAAAATAAAGCTGCGGTAATATTTAAGTTCATTTGAAATGGTTCAAGTAGAAAAGACAGCATTTAAATAGAACTGGTGTAGTATTCAATTACATTTGAAAACGGTTCATTTCAGCCTACTGCAGCACTTATCAAGTGCTGTTGTAGCCCTTTTATTAGTTTAAAGTTTTTGGTTCCATTCAGCAACCACGGCACTTACCAAGTGACGTAATATACCTTAGTTAAAATTTAGCTATAGTTCAATTGTATCGACCACAACACTTACCAAGTGCTACAATATCATTTACTTCAGATTTTAAGTTATTTACAGCAATGATAGCATTTCTGAAGTGCTACTAAAGACATTTCCAGATTTATAGTAGAATTTCAGCCACAAATAAACATCAATTTAAACCATTTTTAACTTATAAAATTTCATATTTTCCACTTTAAAAATGGTCATTTAAATACCCCTGAACTTATGATTTTATAAAGTAAGTTTCACAAATAAATACCAATAATTTCATTTATTAAATTCAAGTGTACAAATTTCCCATTCTTTACCTTTTAACAATTATTTCTCACTTAAATTTCAAATTACCATTTCATACATTGAACTAAATTTCCATTTTATTTAATTTACTTAAACTTCCATTTAAAAACAAATCTCACAATTCCAAGTCAGGTTAAATTCCAAATTTCGATTTAACTATCCATTTATTTAACATTTTAAACTAATTACATAAATTCAAAATACACTGTAAGTTGCTTAACTTTATTTTACAAATAACTTGATATTTTCTTTTACTTTATTTTTATCGAATTCATACATCACTTATATTAATTACCAAGTTAAGCTTACAGTTCCATTTTTTTTTACTTAAATTCCCATTATTAAGTTAAATCAAACTTTCACACTACAACTCAAACCATCTATTAACTTATACCACTTAACCATTTAGAAAATCACTACTTAACCATTTTAAGTCCAATATAAGTCAAATTTCATATTATTATTTTTCTTTCATTTACTATACATGAAATTTATGAGAAATCATATTTTGAAATCAACCATGGGTCCGGATAATATTTCACACCTAAATCAAGTGATACGAAAATTATCGTTTATATCCGTAATCAGTAAAATTTTCGGGTTTTGATTATTTCAAACCCGCAATCCCAAGACAAATACAAATAAATAAAAAATCACTCAGGCCTATCATTTCAGCCCACAATGATTTTTTCCTATTCTAAAGTTTTTTGGTGATGTATCATTTCAACCCATAGTGATTCTATTCTACATGGAACTTGCAGTGTGAGAAACAGAAATGAATACATGGTATAACAGAATAAAACATAACAGATGATGAGACAAGTTTATAACAAGGTTTAACATCATATAATTATCATCACGGGCAGGTATAACATGATATAACAATCTACACATTCACTTGTTGTCACTTCACTAATTATATAAGTATAAATGTCATGAGTGAAAACTCACCTCTTTACGCTGGAGTTAGCAAACAACACACACAAATGAAAAATCCAGAAAGCACGACAGCATGACTTTTGATTTGAGTGGAGAGAGAGCCAAGATGTTAATCTTGTATATAATAATAATAAAATAAAACAATATATATAAGTATATTTACAATACCAAAAGCTATTGAAACAAAAAGGAAATAGAATTTATAAAAGACATCACCCAACTTCCAATTCAATTTTTGCTTGACCTTAACTCCATGTATACTCTGCCATACATGCTTAGGCTTGGCTTTGGCATGTTTTCAGGAGGGAAATGGATCAGGTTTGGAATTGAAAATACAAGGCTAGGTCAAGAATGCAAAGGGTTTTGGATTATAAACATTGGAAGGTCAAAAGGCAAGGTTAAAGAGGAGGTTCGGTTCACCTATTTGGGTCGACCAAAGGTCTACGGGCTCGACCAGAGGCAAGTACATGTCAGGTCAGGGGTTAGTGATGGTATTCAGAGGTGGTGCTTGCTAGTGGTGGTGGCGGCTAATGAGGTGGCCGTGGCAACAAATGAAGGTGGTGGAGATTATAGGAGTTCGGCTAGGCAATTCTAGGGGTTTTTGCAACTTTTTTGGAGTTTTTGTCCAAAGGAGGGTCACGGCCAGTATAGGTCAGAGGAGGAGGATGAGTTATGGTCGTGGATGGTAGGAAGGAAGTGGTAGTGGTCGGTGGAGGGGATGGTGAGGTTATAGGCCGAGCAACATATGTGAAAAGATCGAGCAAAACAAGTAATAATCAATGGAAAAGTGAAGAAGAAAACGTAGAAAAAGAGGAAGACATTGCTTACTTTTATTCAGATCTGAAATGCCTTGCAAAATGAAGATGAGAATAGATTTTCTCATGATATAGGCGGCTAGGAATCAAGGAAATAAACGACAACAAATATGGAGGAGTTATGGCTTGAAATCAATGGATGGAAGATAAAGAGGTAATAAATCAAAGCGTAACGTATACCTTTAATTAAAAATACGTAACGTATCTTAATTTATGTATTTCCTATATATTAAAGAAAGGTGTATCAAGACGCTATCACAAACCAATAAATACAATAACATAAAATTAAATACATTTTAAAGATATGCCTTTTAAAGCAATAACGTGTGTGTGTATATATATATATATTTGAAATTTATTTCCAAGAAATAAATAGAGATCTAAATACTTATCCATTTAATTACTAAATGAATGTATAAATAATTAAAATAGAAAAAATAAGGTAGAGACAGATATTGTGAAAAATAAATAAATAGTTTTAGGAAAAGTAGGAAACAAATAAAGAAAATATTCTATTTAATGGAACTAGAATTAAAAAATGAAAACAATATACAATAAACATTTGAAAATTATAACTATACTTTAAAAATGTTTTTTTAAATAAAATATATGCATACCATATCACGTTACACAAATTAGAACGTGATTTTACAAACAAAAATATTATTTATATAAATTTAAAATAAACAAATTTGTTAAATAAAGCAATTTACACACAATATTGTAAAAAGCATAACTTTCACAATATTAATCCGATTTCAACGAAATGAAAAGCAGTATTCTTGAAGTTAAATCTATATTCATAATAAAAGATAAAATTAAAAAATGCAAATATTTAAATTTTAAATTTAAAAGTCAAAGTTTGACCATTTTGACCAAAATTCACTTTTTTGGAAATATTCCATTTATTCAGGTTTGGAATTATAATTCACACAAAATCAAAATTTATATTTAAAATAACAAAATTTATCCATTTTAATAAATAAAATAAATTTTTTAGATCATAAATTTCAGTTAAAATAATTAAAATATAAAATTAAAATAATCACAAAATACAGGGTTGTTACAATATACACACATATGCATACACACATGTGCATATATATATACATATACATAAACATGAATGCAATGAACAAAAGCTTTAATGTCAAATAGCAACAAATAAATATGCAGTGCATAGCATTTCAATGCAGACTGCAAAGACAACAGTGGTGCACACATATATACGGTGTTATATACACATGTATACATATATACATACATATATCTATGTATGTATACATGTATATAGTTCAGAAAGTATCACACCAAATGCAAGTCCAAAAAAAGCAACTAGCACATATATATACACAATGCAGACTCAAGGAAATATGCAACTGAATACAAGTGCAGATTTCAACATTTCAGACTACAAGATCAAATACAAGTATTTGGAACAAAACCAAGTGCAAACTCAATTTTGAAACAAGGAACTAGTAATACATGTCAATGACAAAGTCAATGTCATAGAATTTCTATTTGATAATATCATATTTTAAAAAAAAAGTCAAAGCCGTGGTAGCCAAGGTGATAACAGGAATCGATCAAGTCAGAGTCAAAAACAAGAAATAACAAAAATCGAAAGAATCTGGATTATCATTTCAAATGGCCAAAGTCAAAGAAAAAAAGAACGAAACCAAAGCCAAAGAAAACTCAAGCCATGGTAACTAAGCAAGGTTCATCACAAAAATATTCGAAATTGAACCAGTCAGTATTAGTCATATGCACTTAAGCAAAATCGAGCGATAGAGAAAAATAAGATGAATTCAAGCGAATGATAATTTAGGGAATCAAACCCTATAAATACCATTAACATCATCGGCCTAAAAAGCAACGAGTTCAAAACATATCAATGAGAGTATCAAAGGAAATCGCATACTAGATTTATTCAAATCGAACTCGCCAAAATTGAAGCAACCATTTACAAATCAAAGAAACAATCGATCGACAAAGCAAGGAATGTGAAATCATCTATTCGATCGATCAACTGAAGACAGCGTCTTCCAATCTACGGAACCCCTAATTGTTAAAAGAGGAATGAGGCAGCCATTTTTCAATGCAAAAGATACATGATCGAAGAAATAAAAGAAAAAGGGGAATAGTTTTTTTCTTATCACTTCAATCTTTTGGGCCGGCATCTTTAAATTCTTATTAAGCTTTTAATTATAAATTAGGGTTTCTATTATTGTTCTAGTTATTTTCATCTTGTAATTTACTTTTAAACTTTAATTAAATTCTAGTCGTGTGACCAAGGGACGAACTACGGTGGGGAAGTTTGAGAATTCGCAACTCGTTGTTGAGTTGTGGCAGGGTTTTGAGCGTAGAGTTGGATTAGTCGATAGCGGGTGTCGCAAATTTATGTGTGTAAGTGTCTAACTACTTAATTTCTAGTACAAACTTTGGGGCAGCACGTAGGCAGAGTTTTTGCCGAAGCTGGGTAAATTTGTGTTTTTCTATTTCTGTTTTTATTATTCTGCTTTAATTAAGCTGCAATTATTTTATATATTTCCGCATTAATTTTATAATTATTAGTATCACTCTATTAACCCCTCCTCTATGGTAAAATCGATCCTACAAGTGGTATCAGAGCTAGGAACAAAAGCCAACTTTTTTCTTTAAAATTTTGATTTTTCAAAAGCAAATTTTTGTTTCAAACTTTTTTTACATGGCTTCTTTTAATAAGGCTTTTGCTGAGGGTCGGTCTATAGTTAGACCACCAATGTTCAATAGTGAATATGGTTACTGGAAAAATAAAATGAAATTTTTTCTGAAAACCGTTATTGCTAGTAATATTGTTGAGACATGTTATGGTACACAAATTATTGTAGTAGATAATTAGAAAATAGAAAAAAAAATGGATCAATGGAAAGATCTGGAAAAATAAACTGCAAATGCTAATGCTAAAGTATGAATTCTATTATTTGTTCATTGGATCAAATTGAATTTAATCGTATCTCACTTTGTCTAACTTCATAGGAAATCTAGCACACACTTGAAGTGACTCACGAAGGAACGTCTCAAGTCAAAGAATCTTATCTTGCCATGCTTGGTAGCGAATACGAGAACTTCACAATGACCAAGGATGAAAATGTCAAAGAGATGTATGGACGACTTTCCAATCTCATATACAAATCAAAAGCTCTCGGAAAACTATGCACATAATTGGAAATAGTCCGAAAATTCCTCATAGCCCTTTCATAAAATTTTGAAGCGAATGCTACTGCCATTCAAGAATCAAAGAATTTGAAACAAATCAAAGTTGAAAAACTCATTGAAAATCTCACCACTTATGAGCTATAAATGAAATTCAAGGAAGAACGAGAAGGGGGTGGTACTCGAAAGAAATCAATATCTCTTAAAGGAATAAAGAAAAGTGATAATGATGATGGAGCAGTTAAGCTGGTGCTACTAATAAAGAGATTCAAAATGTGGAACCACAAGTATGGAAATCTAGCTCTAAATCAACAATTGAAAAGGAGAATAGTCAAAGTACTAGACAACTCAAAAGAGCAGGAGATCATTTGTCATAAGTGCAATAAACCCGATCATATCAAAGGTAATCATCCTCTGAATTGACTCAGCCAAGGAAAGAAAATGAAAAGGAGAAGTTTTGCAGCCACTTAGGATGAAACTAATGAAAATGGTAAAAGCACTGGAAGTGAGAGTGAAAAAAGAAATATGTGCCTTCAAGGAGAAACATCTGACAGTGATGATGAAGAATCAAGCAAGCTTTCAAAACTTACTCATTCAGAATTACTTATATAATTTCACGAAGTAAATGGCTATTTTGAAAGACTTAAGGAGAAATACGCTAAAATTGAATCATAAAGAGAAACTTTGATGGAATTAAATAAACAACTTGACCAATTAGTCAAAAATTATCGAAACAAAATCCCTAAGTGTGGTAAGTGTCCATCATTCGAAGAAGTAATTAAAAAATCAAAAATTAAAATCAAATCACTTGAAATTGAAATTATGATTTTGAAAGAAAGTGAAAACACTAAAAGAGAAAATTCTATTAAAAGGTGCACACAATTATTTAACGAAAATGAATCTCTTAAGACATAAGTCCAACAATTGTCTATGACTTTAGGAAAATTGTCAAAAGTAGAAAGATCGCTAAATATGTTATTAGAAAAACAAACTGTTAATACTGTTAGACAAGAACTTGGATATAATCAATCTGAACTTGTTAGAAGCGAAATTAATTAAGTCAAATCCAATACATGAAAACCATACCAATTTGGTTCCAAAAGGCACGAATATAAAATCCCTTAAAGTCAAACAAATCCGGTGCCAAGAAGAAAAAATATAAATTTTCTTGGGCCCACACAAATTTATTTTTCAAAATCTATTGCCACTAACAACCATGGACCTATGAAGACAAATAAGTCACAAAAAACTTTTCTCATGTAGGTGTGGTGGCAAGCTAAGGAACAACAACAGTGTTGTCTGGATTCTGGCTGTTCCAGGCACACGACGGACGACAAATCAAAGTTTGTTATCCTAGTATAAAGGTGGTAGAATCACAATGGGAAACAACGAAAAATTATCATAAAGGTAAAATAGGCAACGATACATTTATCTTGAACGATATATTAAAGTGATAATATGCACCATAATCTGAAATAAATCAGCTAGTTATGTGATAAAGAGATAAATGTTGATTTTTGATTCTGAATTATGGAAATTGTTGGTCAATTGTCTTTTTATGCCAAGAACACTATAAATATCTTTGGAGTCTTTGAACTAGTTCATATAGATTTGTTTGGACTAATGATGTTGTTTGGTGATTACTCTAAATACATGTGGATATATTCATTTATCATACTACTTCCAGATCTAACACTATGTTCATTGTTTTTTGTTGGTACGACTTCAATTCAAATCCAAAAGAATTTCATTTAAAAGCTATGAAAAAAATTTAAGGCGTTTGTTGCAACTTTAAGGTATGGTCTATAACATCCAACTAATGATAATCTTGAGTCAAAGGAAAATTCGAATGCAGATTACACTGGTACTCTAGTTGATAGAAAAATTACTAATGGAACGTGATTTATGTTGAGACATTCAGTAGTTCCATCGTTTTTAAAGAAAATATCTACATATTTTCATTTCAACTGATTTTCAATTAGCAAACATTTTTTCTTATAAATCCCCTTCCAGAAAATAGTTTTTATTGATCTTGTTTTAGATTAGTCATTCTAGAAAATTTGCTTTTATAATTTTTTTTGAATTTGATCTTAAATGACTACATTAACTAATCTGATTCCCTACTGATTATCGAAAAGATAAATGGTGACTGAAAAAGTGATGAGTATTGATGTTAATCATATATTATGACTTGAGACGGTATATTTAGTAAATTTCTTTAAAAAAAATTAACATGATTTATAATAACTTTTGATGGGTAAAAATTCCATGACCATCTCTATTTCTATCATATTTCTAACGACCATCACGCATCAAAATGCAATATAGTATGTCATTATGTGGTATTTTAAATGGAAAATGATTCGTTTTAATTTTATTTTATTTTTAGCAATAAAAACATCCAAAGTATTCACTCTCATTTAAAAGTCCTCACAGTTATGCATGAGTGAATTACTTGAAATTTTCTGATTACGTGCTTTTATGCTCATTTAAAAGTCCTCACGGTTATGCATGTATGGAACACATAACAAAATTGATTATTAAATAGGCAAGTTAATTCTAATCCCATTTAAAAGTCCTCATGGTTATGCGTGGTTAGAAGATGCTTCAAATTCATTTTTTCAGAAATTCGAAATACTACTAATCTCATTTAAATGTCCTAACGGTTATACATGGTTAGTAGATATTCAAATTTCTGATATAAAGATACCACAAATAGACACAACTATATAGTTTTATTTGCCGACATCATCCCTATCATTCTAAAATGGAATATGCGTCTAACAGAGTATTTATGATTTGTTTGATTTTTTTATTGAAATTTAATATTTATTCTCGATTGGGTATTAATGTTGTATTAATGCCAATCACTTTATCTCTTTTTTCTGACACTATTACTCTTTTGCTGATAACAAAAGGAGGAGAGAAAAGTTAAAATTTTGACGAATAAAGGTCAAATATTTTATTTTGTATTTTCTATTTGCATCTAGGTTCATTTGCATATTTTTATTTACTTTCATGCATATATGAAGGGGGAGTTTTGTTGTAGAGAGGAAGCATGCAAATAGGAGGAGCAAATAGAGTTCATCATTAATCAAATATATTTAATAAATTCAAAATTTTAAATATACGTTTGTTATCTTCAAAAGGGGGAGATTATTGAATATGCTAGTATATGATTTTTGTTTGATGATAATAAACATATATATATATATATATATATATTCATTTAAATGTATTTGTTATTGTACTATTTTATTTTCACATAATTAAATAAATATTTGCTGAATAAAATAAAAGCACTAAATTTAAATTCAAACATATATTTTATTCAAACAAATATTTTATTACAATGTTGAATAGTAAAAATTTGAGCTCTCGCTACATATATTCCTTTTTCAATTACAATACAAATTCGATTTCATCACATATTTCACTTTACATTGTTTCACCTCACTACATATCACTCATTCACTCGTATTTTATTTTCGACTTTGCTCCAGCCCGAATCCAGCATTTGAGTTACCTGCAAAATGAACACTGACACGGTAAAATTGAAAAAGAAATATTTTTGTAGTGTAAAATAAAATGTGTTTTGGAAATATTATTTGCCTCGGTTATTTGGGTTGTTCGTCATCATTTTCATTTTTGAATTGATCAATCACGAACAGCTGGTGACATGCATAGTATATCATTGTACATGCCACAAGGTCGTTCACAATGATATACACTTGATAAAACTAAAGGGACAGGTGAGCACAAGGTCAAACCCGAGCCATAAGCTGGATTCAAATCAGGTGCATGCAATACGACATACAACACCTCAAATATATACATGAGAGCAAACATCTATGTCTCGAACAATATAAATCTAAAGTGGCTACAGTTCAAATCCACAACAGCAACATGAAACCACTTGAATAACAAACCAATGGGTCAAGACAACTAAAACAACTCGACCAGTCCAAAATCAACAATGAACCAATACAAATAGTGATGAACGACACACAAAGGAGGCAAACAAGTGTACATATCAAGTGAAGGCCATACAAGCTCAACTGTATACAAGTGCAAGCTGCAACAGTCAATGGTTCAAATGACAAACAACATATACATATATGCAACTAAGTTGGACATAAAAATTAAAGTACGTCAAATCTGACCATGCTAACAAGTGCACAAAAGTACACACTTGAACCAGACAACAATAGTTATTTTAAGCACAAACAGAACCTCAAATGGCCAGACTCGCAAGTCTGGTGACAACAATAAACTAGCTCGAAGTAACAGAGGCTACAACTTAATGCAAGACAAGTTCCAAAATGAAGATGAAGTTCAAGTGAAACCAAAATGCACATGTCAATAGTTGCAACTTCAAACTACATGTGCAACAAACATACATACACACACACACATATGCATACACACATGCATACATACATACATACATACATACATATATACATATATATATATATATATATATATATATATATATATATATATATAAACATGAATGCAATGACCAAAAGCCTCAATATCAAATAGCAACAAATAAATATGCAGTGCACGACATTTCAGTGCAGACTGCAAAGACAACAGTGATGCACATACATATATACAGTGTTATATACACATGTATACATATATATATGTATATATGTATACATGTATGTAGTTCAGCAAGCATCACACCAAATGCAACTCCAAAATCAGTAACTAGCACATGTATATAACAGTGCAAACTCAAGGAAATATGCAACTGAATACAAGTGCATATTTCAACATTTAAGACTACAAGATCAAATACAAGTATGTGGAGCAAAACCAAGGGCAAACTCAATTGAAACAAGGAATTAGTAATATACGTCAATGATCAAAGTCAATGTCGTAGGAATTTCTATCCGACAATATCAGATTTTAAATAATAAAGTCAAAGCCGTAGTGGTCAAGGTGATACCAGGAATCGATCAAGTCAGAGTCAAAACCAAGAAATAACAAAAATCGAAAGAATCCAGATTATCATATCAAATGGCCGAAGTCAAAGCAGAAAGAACAGAACCAAAACCAAAGCAAACTCAAGCCATGGTAATCAAGCAAAGGATATCCGAAAAATATTCGAAATTGAACCAGTTAGGATTAATCATATGCACTCAAGCAAAATTGAATGGTGGAGAAAAATTATTAGATGAATTCAAGAAAACGATAATTTAGGGGATTAAACCCTATAAATACCATTAACATCATCAGCCTAAAAAGCATCCAGTTCAAAGCATATCAATGAGAGTATCAATGGAAATCACATACCATATTTATTCAAATCGAAATCGCCAAAATTTAAGCAGCCGTTTGCAAATCAAAGAAACAATTCTATCGACAAAGCAAGGAACGTGAAATCGTCTATTCAATCGATCGACTGAAGACGGCATCTTCCAATTTACAGAAGCCCTAATTGTTAAAAGATGAATGAGTCAGCCATTTTTCAACGCAAAGGATACAAGGCCGAAGATATAAAAAGAAAAAGGGGAATAGTTTTTTTTCTTATCACTTCAGTCTTTTGGGCTTTCATCCTTAAATTATTATTGGGCTTTTAATTATAAATTAGGGTTTCTATTATTGTTTTAGTTATTTTTATCTTGTAATGTACTTTTAAACTTTTATTAAATTCTAGTTGCGTGACTAGGGGATGAACTATGGTGGTGTAGTTTGAGAATTCGCAACTCAATGGTTGAGTTGTGGTAGGGTTTTGAGTGTAAAGTTAGATTAGTCGATAGCAGGTGTTCCAAGTTTACGTGTGTAAGCGTCTGACTACTTAATTTCCAGTAGAAACCTTGGAGGCAACATGTAGGCAGAGTTTTTGCCGATGCTGGGTAAATCTATGTTGTTATATTTCTGTTTTTATTATTCTTCTTTTATCTGTGATATAATTATTTTATATATTTCCGCATTAATTTTTATAATTATTAGTATCACCCTATTTACCACCTTCCAGGGCAAAATCGATCCTACATTTCTCTGCTCCTAGAACCTTTGTAGCTTTCCCTTTATCGTTTATATTTCCTTCTGTTATCGCCTTACAATTGTTATTCTCTTTTAGATCTAGTCTCCTAAGGGGATAGGTTCTTACATGGCTAAGTTGGTTGAAGAATTAAACCCAGTATCACAGACTTTAAGAGACAGATAGAAAATTTTGATTGAGACCAATCTCAAAAACTACTCCCTAATTCTAGACTAGCATCAAGCGTTGAGGGAAGCTACCATGGTAAAGAAGGATGCGTGTGAGAAACAATTCCTAGTGATTTGTAACCAAAATGCTTTTTCTAACCCTTCCCTTATTCAGCGCCATTCTTCCAATGAGTTTTTATTATAATCCAAATGAATTTCTTTAATTGGTGTCTTATGAAATTCCCTTTAATTTAGGTTCGTTTGCCATTATCGTATCTTCTAAGTGTAAGAAGGCTAAAGCTCACGTATTTTCTTTGGCTGCATCAACTAAGTTCCCCCAGTTGGGGGTTTTCTATTGCCAAAGCTATCAATGCTATAAAAAGGAAGGCAAGCTCTGGCACTCCAACTGATGCTTCAGTCCCTCCTCCAGCAAAAAGGCAAAGCTTGGGAAAGTCTAGACTTCATTATTGTTTCCAGGGAGTCGAATGTGAATTCTACTTTGGCTATTCACGATCCTAACATGATTAATTTAAGTTCTCCGGTCCAAGGTGCACAAGAACATACAAAGGATGTTCAAACCCCAAATCCTTTACTAAACATCTCGCTTCTTACCTATGCTTCTAGTTTCCTATGTTTGTTCTAGGAGTTTAATCTGACTCCCCTTCCTACCTAATCTATTCCTTTGGAGACCCGAGCTCAAACTATCTCTATGGGTTTGACGATCTCACTAGTTCAATCGTCTAATCTCCCATTACGGCTTCTCTCATACCACACTAGTCATCGACTTTCTTAACCAATCTTCTTTATGTTCTTTACCAATAGATTTATTGGTATTCTTAATTAGTATTTTTGGCTAATCTGAACTCTAATTTGATTCATTCTTACTTAGCTTATGCATGCCATATGTTTTAGGTGTCTAAGCTTATGTTCTTTCTTTAATGGGCATGTTGATCAAGTTGTGGAACTTAAGGAGAAATTTACTCACTAACAACTAAAGTCGAGCTTTTACACAATCAGATGATTAATACTGCATTGGAAAGGAATGAGGCTACTCTTAAGAAGGACAAACTTGCCTCCTACCTTAATGAGGAGAAGAAATAAAAATTGTTAAGAGAGTGTGAAAACTTTAGGGATAGGCTTAAACAAGCTGATAAAGAGAAGGTCGAAATAGCCAATAAGATAAAATCTTTGGAAGGATGGCTAGAAAAAAAAGATGGCATTTTGGTCTATGCTACCAACATCATAAAATATGCCAAGAAGAGTGTTTCATTCTTCCTTGATCAACCCCTACTAGAATAATAGAAAAGTGCTATGAAGATATCTTTTTGTAGCATATAATGACAACATCGACAAATTCCTGATTTGGACTTTCCTTCCCTCCCAGAGTTAAATAACAAATTCAAAAGGAAGTTCGATCTTATGATAGGAAGAGTTCATGGATTGCTTCAAAATAAACTTCTTGAAGAAGAAATTGTTAATCCTAAGGAGTTGTTGTCATTTAATGACCCCTATTTCAATGAGATGAAGATTTTGATAAAGGAGAGGATTATGACAATGACGATGATGATTATGATGATAAGGGTCGTGATGATGGCGACAAGGATCCAAAAGGACCAAAAGATGCATATGACAGATCAAGTGGTCAAGGCTTGGACTCATCTGCCCATGATACTGATCTTCTCAATCTTCTTAGACCTCATAATGTTTCTCACAAATACATCCTAGTAAAAGATGATTTCACTGCTAGCAAAGAATCGAGCATGGAAAAAAATCGAGTTTCTACACAAGCTCTTATGGTATAGGTATATAGTTTATAATACCCAAATGTTTATAATGATTTTTTTGCTTTAATTAATAAATTCACTATTTTAGTTAAGGAAGAGAACATGTATTACTTTGAGATTTTATACGAGAAGAGTGAGAAGAAGGTGCAGTAAATAAAAAGAGAGGTTAAAAAGGCAGTTGAAGATTATAACAGTTAATCTGAGAAATATATGCATCTTTCTGCTTATGCCACATGATTAAGGAATTTCAAAAAAAAAGAGTAGCCCAGTCATTGGAGAAGTCTTGCCCTCATGGGGACAAAGTTATAAGTGAAAATGCAAACCTAACTACTCTCTTCTGGATGCTTGTTGATGATACGAATGCTTTAGTAGAGTTTCTTCATAAAATTTATTCCTGGAGTCTTTTTATTGACTTTCCTTTCGTACGGGAGAAAGGTGGAGGTTTAATTAGAAGTCACTATAATAGATATTTAAATGAGTATGAGACCGATCCTCATCTTGGGGAATGCTGGAATCTTCTCAGGGTTGCAACTATTCCTCTTTCCCTTAACACTTTCCCATTTGAGAAAGTTAAGTTCAATAAAGAGATATTCATTTTCGAGTTTTATAAAGGGTCAATATTATACAAACCCAACTAATTTGTTGTTGTAATATTCAATTAAGACAATGCCATGAATCCTAATATCTTCATTTCTTTGCATCTTAGCTTATTCTTCTTAAATTATATAGATTAAGGAATCATCAAGTAGTCCTATTTCCATGGAACTTGGAAGTGAACTTATCAAATAAAGAGGGACTTTAAAGAGAAATCATTAACTCTCAAAACCTCTCGACGAGCAAAATATTACTTCCTTATAGATGCCCATAAAGTTTACACATACCTTTCACACATCCATGTCGATTTCTTGCGCAATAAAATGGACAATTTTCTTAGATAAATACGAACTAATTACGCTAAATTGTTATGCAGTGAAGCCAGTCCTTCGGTCAAGAAATGGGACTACCATCAATTCCCACGAGTTAATACCCCTCCAGGGTTTAATGTCCATTTCCATTCTACTCTTTCCATGTCCATGGGGTCACTCAAAAATGTCTTTAAAATTTATGAATGTATAAATAAAGCTTGTATTGTTTATGTGATTTGAATTTGTTTGTGCTTGTAAACCTTCTTGTTGCTAATAAAGAAAGCATTTTCTTGTGTATTAATTTCTTTTACATGTTTTACTTATTTTCATTAGGAAAAACAATTAATAATAGTCCAAATCTTCTTTTCTCAATTGCAAATATTAAAGCCATGATAAGGTCAGTCCTTGAGGAGAAACGTTCTTCTCAAGATGCTTCAACTTTGTTGTTTTCGGATAACCTAGATGATAAAAAAATGACATAAAAATGTAATCGATTGAGATCTACTTTTGGTAGAATAAAGAAATTACATCTAGCTTAGAAGAGAAAATTAAAGAGAGACAAAGAAATCTAAGTGCTAAAAGGGAATATGAGCGTGGATGGCTTGTCTGGACCTTTAGTCCAAAGGATCTAAGCCGATGTAGAAATTGCTCGATTAATCAAAGGGTAATCAATCCTAAAGTGAACTTGTTAAAAATACAAGTATCCTATCAATCTTTAAAACTCATTGCAAGCGGAGGATAATCCAACCTCCCTACCCTACCCCTTTGATGGGCAAAGAATAATTTTCTGCCTTATTGAACTCGCCCTTGTGTTTGGATTGTGGAGAAATCTCTAGATGTTGTCAAAGACTTAGGTACGAATGTATCCAACTTTTAAAAGGAAAGTATGATGATAAAACCACATAATAAGAAGTATCAAAGTCAAGTTGAGTAATTAAAACATGAAAGATATGCTCTTAAGAAGAAAGTTAAAGAATACCGAAGTAAGGTCATAATTCTCAAAGGAGCCAATAAGATAGTTGAAAATGCATTAAAGGTTTAAATTAGCTCTATTGATGATATAGATACTACTCAAAAGAAAGAGAATAAGCTAAGGACTCTTGGATGTAGCGATTCGTTACATCATTGAACCTTCTTCAGCTGTCGAAGACTTGAGTGAGAAAGCGCGAGACCTTAATTCCTAATGGAGAATAACTGAAATGACGTATCTTGGAAACTCTTAACTGGATTCTCTTACTGATTAGTCTTTTTAGTTATCTGTAACTTTTGTAGGTGATGTATAAAATGTAAAATGGTAAATAAACTTGTACCTAAAAAATTGACACATTGAATGGCCTTTGCACTTTCTCCTTTATTTTTTCTTGCTTTTGAACTTGCTGAATTATATAAGATTTGAACTTACCTTAGCGCTTTAGTTTGATTCCATAGGATCTGTAGTCCTTGATTAAGCGTAGATTTGCTTGTTCTTTGTTCCTTTGCAGAATGCTCTAGACCGGCCTTCTCGATTCTTTTTTTCATTTTGGAAAAACAAACGGTAAATAATTAAGGCTTCTAAACTTTAAAAATTATTTCTTTCTTAAATTTGTTATTTTTCTTTGCAAAAGTCGAGGAATATTTTGTGAAAAAATTGTATTTCTAATCTTTGAAAATTTGAAAGCTTGGTTTTGAAATTCATTTTTCAAAACAACTGTCAGCAAAACTTTAGACAAATTGGATCAGTTTTCTTTTTCATCTTTCTCTTGTAGACAAAATCATTGATGCTTTAAGCAAAAATAGTCAATTTGATAAAAGTCCAGAATTTTATCTAGCAAAAGATCATAAACTCAATTGATAAGAAGGCTAGAAATCCATCTGACAATAGGATTGGAATTCTATCTAGTGAGAAGATTAGAAGTCCTTTTGATAACGAATCTAGAATTCCATCTAATAGGAAGATTAGAAATTAATCTAATAATAACTCCAAAACTCCATATGGTAAGAGGATTAGAAATTTGATTATTAACATAGATTTCATTTGTTTGGTAATTAGATGATTAGAAATCTGATCATTAATCTAATGTTCTCACTGTCTGATAGTTAGAATTCCAATCTAGAAAGCATGGATCGAGAGTTGACTCGGTGTTTCAAAGAATGAAGCCCCGGGCCTGAGTAATAAGTCACAATTTCTCATATGTCAATATCCAGCATCAATATTTTCAATACTGTATTAATAGATAGCTTTTGAACCTTCTTTTAAAAATTGCTTTATGTTTTGGTGTAGAAAAAAAATATGTTTGACTATTCTTTCTCTAGAATTTTTTTTGATCCATTCTTTAGGGTAGAGTTTGATTAATCTAATTGATTTCATTACCCTTATTACCGTCTTAATAATGAATTGTGATCGACTTCTTTTGCCCCTTGTCACCATTTTTAGGTGATGATTTCGGCTTAGAATGAATCGCGTATTACCATCTATAGGTAATGATTTAGACTTTGGTTGAACCCCTATTACCATCTCTAGGTAATGGTTTAGGTTTTGGTTGGCGCGTTTGGTTAGCTATCCTAAGCAGAATCAAAGCCTTACCCTCCTCCCTCTAAGAGGCACTCCAATCAGGTCTTATAGGTGGAAATGAAAGCTAGTTTAGTGCTTTGTACATGCCATTTTAGCTAGTACCAAAGGCTTACTCCATCCTCCCTCTAGAAGGCACTTCAGACTGGTCATATAGGTGGGACTGAAAGCCGGTCTATTCCTTGGCAAGGCCATCTTAGGCAGGACTAAAAGCTTACTTCATCCTCTCTTCAGGAGGTGCTACGGCCATACCATGTAGGTGGGACCAAAGGCAAGTAGTTCTCTAGCCAGGCCTTATAGGCGGGACCATAAGCTTATTTTGACCTCCCTCTAGGAAGTGCTTTGATCTGACCATCTTAGCAAGATCAATGGCATTTTTCTTTATTTTATACATTCATTTTATGAAGCATTCTTCTTTATTAATCACTAGATCTTTGCAGACACATTTTCTTTTTGCTCAAATCTTGATAAAAAATTCTCAAAGTTCTTATTTTCCCATGAAATTCTCGATCATTCCTTTTAAGATCTTGATATTGATTGGTTTCATGTCCATTCCTTCGGGGATATTAACAATAAGCACCTTTGAGATTTCTTTCTTTTCCTAGTTGCTTCTTCTTTTGAAGACCAATAGTTCAATCTTTCTTTGGTTAGGAGATAGATATTCTCATAGGAAGTGGCAAGGGAATGAATCTTAAAGGATCAGAAATTCCTAAGGTATTGTGCTTTTTGCTCCCACTTGACTTTTCTGTACCATTCGATTGGCACACTAGCATTATTCTTAAACTTTCTTTTTAAAGGGTCACGCGTTTCAACTAGTGTAGAAAAGCGACTCATTATTCCTTCCTACTTTTAGGAAATCTTGTTGAAGTCTTTTATTATTTATCATTCGAACATAGTTCCTTTAGAATGGAGTTGTATGGCATTCCCTATTCTCAAGATCAAGCCATCAATTTTTGCACTCTTTTCTCCTAGACGAGGTTAATAGCTATTCATTGGGGTAGAACCCACATGGAGTGGATTTATGCTCCATTTATCCAGATTATAAGGAGTCACTTATCTCTTTTTTTCCATAATTTTAAGTGCCAACAACCTCAACACTTGTCCTTCTTGAAATTGCAAACTATGAGTGACTTGATAGACTGGCTTGGCCAAGCAAGGCTTTGAAGATCCTTGTTCAGATATGGTCATTATAGGACTTAATAGGTTATGCTAGATGTGGTAAGTTCTCGATAAAAAGTGAAAAGTCTTTAAAGTTCTTTGTAGGAATATGCAAGATAAGGAAAGCCCTTTACGGGGATATACAGTTTGGATAAATCCTTTACAACTTTTATATGCAAGCTATGGAAAGCCCTTTATATCCGTCATATGTAGACTGATATGTAGATTAAAAGAAGCCCTTTAACGAAATACATAGGGAGACAAAGGTTCAAGCATTCCTTCTAGCGTCAAAAATGATAACAAGTTTCTTTGTTAATCCAAAATATGCTAGGCAAATAAGTCCTGATTAATATAAGACTTTGATAGGCTTATGTTAACCCATAATAAGTTTGTGAGTCTAAAGTGAAGTATGTATGTTCAAGATTGCGATTCTTAAAAAGAGAAGCCATGTGCCTGTCAAAAATACAAGTACACAAAATTCATATGTAATTTATAAGTCCCATATTAGTGAATTATCTTCATTCACTTTTAATATGCTATGCAAAGTTTATTATTTAAGTCCTTATACGCAAAAGTCACCAATTTATAATAGGCTTTACATATCTCTAATTCGATTTAGGGTTTACCATTTTAAAAAGGTAAGAAATGAGATGAGAAAAAATTTGCCCCCTCAAGTAGCAATGGGTCACTATTTATAGTGATAATTGCAGGCAATATGGCTTCCACGTGTCCATTCGACATGCAGCATGTCTTCTTACTTGAATCGCTGATATCACAAATTTTCATAATCGGTATCCTTCAATTGGACTTGATATCTTTTAATTCTGCTAAAAATCGGCATCCTTATTTGGGGAAACCCGAATTCTCTTTAGTATTGATGTATTTTTGATACCATTTGCCTTCAGATTTCAGTGATATAACTTTCTTTTGGTAGCTACTTGGTATCTTTCACTACGATAAGCTTTTGGCAATAGGGTTAGGGTATCGATTTGATAGTAGTTATAAATTAATCATCTTTTAGAAGCTCGATGTCCTCATTCTCTATCTAGATATGGCATCTTCTTGCCTTGTAATATTTCAAGTTATGGCAGTTCAATAACTCCACCTAGTTGCCTTTAGGTTTGGTAGCCTTTTCATGATAGAGACTCGATATCTATTGATATTCGATACCATTTTGTTTTGTTATATGTTCGAAATCTTAAGAAGTTGTTAAGATATGATAAATCCTCTACTTTACATACTCGATAACCTTTATGGTTGTTAAGGCTTGTAGTTCGATAACTTCCTTTTATAGTCAAATATTCGGTACCCGTTATGGCTTTGTATCACTCCTTTGCTTTTTTAGTATATTGCGTCAACATGTGTTGTAGAAGCTCGACATTCCTTTTAATTTCATACAGGCTTGATAACCTTTGTGCCATGAAAGCTCAACATCCTTTTTTTCTTAAGCATCCGACACCCTAGGTTGTGGAGTTTTGCTATCCTTTGTTGAACACGCAATTGCTTTTCCTTCTTCGTTGTTCGACATCTCCTGTTATCTAAGGACTCGACATGTCTCTTTAGGCATTCGATATCTTTATTCATAGTAACACATGCCAACGAGTAGCAGCTGGCAACACATGCCATTGAAAAGGTTTTGGAAACACAGGCCAATGAAGGATATGGGGATCACAGTCTCAAGTATAATCTTAGCTCATCATCTCTAGAAAATTACAAGTATATATCCTTATCACACACATCAGAACTAGATGGGAGACTGACAACGCATGCACAGTTACTTAAGGAGACTCACACGTGGCTCCTTTAGTCTTCGTTACCTCAACGAACATCATGACTCTTATCCACCAGTGTACTTGAACACGCAACTACTCGGTTACGGCTCTACACCTGCCCTCAAAATGGTAATAGACTGCTGGACTTGGTGACATAAAGAGGCTACACATTACCGAGACACATCTCTATATGTTATTGAGACACGGCTATATACATTACTGACCAATGGCTATAGAAAATGGTGTCATGGATCTGGCATGCAACCCCTACGATTAGCCTGCTAAGATGGATATTAGCCAATGATTCAACTTTTGCACCATAAAGAAAATTGAATAGTGATAGAAATGCATGTAATACACACACACACATGTGTGTGTTGGCTGACACACAACCAAATATATTGCTGACATATAGCTATGTATATTGCTAGCACACAGCTTAATAAATGACTGACACACGGCTCTGTATAAGTCTTACTTACCGCAGTGAGTACCGTACCATACGCCATGAATACCTATACGAGTGTAATCCACGAGAATAGAATAACCTAACAAATATCATAATTTCATCCCATATCATCGAATGTTACTAGTACGTTTATTCAGTGCTCATTATACTCGCTCCTTTAGTATTCTATATAATGATCTAAAGCATAACCAAAGAAACATTACCGAAAGCCTCATGCCAAACGGCATTATAACTCCATTGATTCAAATTTCTAGTCCCACAGAATAAAATCATCAACAACGAAATATTACAAAATAACAATAATAAGAATCCATATAAAAAGATATCATCACCGTATCATATCATAACATTAATCAATTCAATATCACTGTTGAATCATTTATAGTATCAAAATCAATATATGAAAATAAGAAATTAGAAGATATAGAAATCGTATGTAAAAATACCATTTTATTTAGAAATGAAACAATAATAGTAAATTACAACGAAACTTTTCTTTGAACATTTAAATTGAATATTTTAATATATATATATATATATATATATCACTTTAATAATTCATAAGCAATCATCTTATTAATGAAATATACTTTAAAATGCCCAAATATTAATCTGAAAACATTTCCCATGTTAATAAAACATTTATAAAATTTATATAAATTAAATAAAGCTTAGAAATAGATAATTAATAAGTATTCAAAAATTAACTAGAATTACTGAACCTAAATATAATATATTCTTTATGATAAATAACTTATTTCTCAATCTTTTATAAAATTAAATAACAATTTAATACTCCTATCAGCTTTTGAAAATTGATTTCTTTCTTTAGAACCCTGAAAATAGTTTATAAAACAAAATCTTATGCATAACAATTATTTCATAATTTCTTATGACCATATACAAATTTTAAATAATTTCATAATATCAAATGCTATTTAATATATACATAATCAAATAAATATATTTTCCAAAACTTTAATTGCATTCATAGTTACATAAAACATACTTTCGAAATTCTTAAATATTAATTAGGAACAATTTTATAAGATTTTTATAAATTTATTAAAATCATAAATTAAAATTTTACTAAATAATCCACCTCTAAATTAAATATATAATAATTATTATTAAACAAAACTTTTTCTCTAATTAAATGAAAGAGTACACTAAAAACATTTATTTATAAACATTATTATTTATATAAGTTATTAATTAATAAATATGTGTATATAATAAATAAATAAATAAGAAAAATGCAAAGACACACACCATTTATGCATGATCGATCGATCGATTGCCCTAGTTAGTCGACCGGTTGAAGGCACGGGCGTGCGATTTCCTATGCATGTTTTCATGCATGTCAAGTCATCTCCAATTGTCTCTTCCCTGTCACTATCACTGCTTCATTGTACCTCATCACATAATTAAACTCCAACACTCAATGATCCAAGCAAATCAAAATATTCAACAAGTTTTCTCAAAATAGCAGTCAATATCACTGCTGCAGGTTTGAAGGAGTGAGGAAGATGATGATAATGGTGATAGAATTCTCGGCATATACACCATAACAGAATTCTACTTATCATCATAAATAGACATAGATGTAAGTAAAGACACTAACCTTGATTGGAAAATTACACTCACACACCTAGCGTTTTTTTCTAGGTCTTCTTCCCTTCACTGCGACTGACTATTATGTTAAATTGATAAACGAATTCTTGAATTCTTATTTGTTTAGTGATGTAGAGCTATTAAGAAGATTGATTTGATTTGTTGATGCTTTTCGATTTTGTTTTGAATTAAATCTTGAATTATTGGAGAAATAAGGTTTGAGGCAAAATTCATTTTTCTAAAATTAGTAAAAGAAAACATGAGTGTTATATTTATTATGTGAGTGAAGAATCCAATGAAGAGAAAAGATGGAACAACTAGGAAACATGGTTTAAGGCTTGGATTGAGCAAATTAGGCTTATGATGTTAGGCTTCACTTTATTCATTTTCTTTCTTTTATTTCTCACTTTGTGAAATAGATTTATAAATTCAAACCCAATTATAAAATAACTTCTATTACAACCCAACTTTCTAATAATTCACAACATTATTTATTTTACAAAATTATTTTCTCTAATCTTATTTATTTAAATTATTTACTAATCAATTTCAAAACTTTATTAGTAAATTTATTCTCGAATCAAAATAGTTTTTACAATTATAAAATTTAATTTATTATTATCTCCAAAAAAATTAATTCTTATTTTCCTTTTCCAAAATAATTAAATAAATTACTAAATCACTATTCTTTTTATACTAAATTCTTATTTTATAAAGTATTTCCTATCAATTTCTAATTCATCACCTTAATTCCAAATAATTAATTCAAACCACGGTTAATTTATTATTTATTATCATCTTACTATTAATTAATTGTTTCTTGACAATAGATTGTTGTATCCGGTGACATTTTCCACCTTTTGAATTTTTTTCAAACAATTTGGACCTAGAAATTCTTGCAAGGCTGATAATTTTTGATAAGGATTGAATTATGGTTCGAAACCACTTCTATTAGATCGCACTTGTGGTCTCTCTTTTCGTAAAGTGATCATAATTGGAAAATGAACTTGCATTTTAAGAGATATAGTCAATTTAAGTTCTATTTGCCGCTGGATATATTAATGGGTAACTATATAGGTTTGCGGGCTATGTCCAAGGCCAACCTTGGGATTTGTGCCAATAGTGGCAGAAGCGATGATAATATATCATTTCTCATGTTCCTAAATTAGATCAAAACCTCCATTAGCCCTAATCTCGGTAAAAAGCTTTTTTTACACTAATCATTGCCTAAATCATCATTAGAATGGTAATTAGCAAAGGAGATTGTAGACCTATCACTTTGATACTTGGAGATCCGTGTTTATTTGTTGTTCATTTGGATCTAGGAAGAAAACTTGTTATTTTGGGTATTTAGTGAGTGGTCCTTGACCTCTCGCTATTCTATACTTGTTCATATAGTTAAAATAGGTTTTTTTAACATCATTATCATCTTAATAATGTTTTCTAGCTTTAATTACACTTTTAAAATTGATTATGGCTGAAATTAAAAAGATTGAATGTGACAACCCGGCTTTCTAACTCCAGAAAGACGTGTCATCAATAAGAAAGAAAGGGGTAGCAATAGAAAAGAATAGAAAGAAAGAATAACAACATCAGAATCCCACAACAGAATGGAACAAAATATAATACATCAACATAACTATTACATAGTTATATATACATCAGAGTTATACAATATCATACAACATGACTGTCATATACATATATGTTAGAACATACATCCCAAATACATCATATACTATCTAACACAGCGAAACTATATAGATAGATACATACGTCTGGTCTTCTGCTCCAACTCCTCCAGAAAATGCTATATTCCGATTACCTATCACTTGGCTACTCATAAAAATTTGAGTACCCAAGAGTTTATGAAAAACAAAATATAAACTCCGAGTCAGACATGGGTCTGGTATGAGTAAACGGGTTAAAGTTGTTTAACTTTGAAAATCATTTGAAATAAAGGTATCACGTAAGACTTCCCATACATAAATACAGGTAAGTTTTTACCTTACGCTAACCAAACATTTTATAGGAAATTCAGTGATATTATAATAGTGTCTAAGGTTTTCAAGTTAAATACAGAAATAGCTGAAATGCTTACATCTCACATTCCAACGTAGTTGGGCACAATCAAAACGTACGACGCTTATTGGAAATTGGATCCCATACAATGGTAGGGCTACTGGGGTACCGCCCGTCACAGTACGTGACCTAGATCACCGTACCGAGGAGCCACCCTAACTCCCCTGCAACACAAAGCCGGAACCATTCCTTACTGAACAGTTCCGAACAAGATAACACCGCAGTTGGCTGCAGACCAACCGCCCACACAGCCGAATAAAAAGGGACATCTAGACAGGGGTATACCTCGTCCTGCTTGGGCATGACCCACCTAACCTTGCTGCACATCCCCTGTTTTAGCCATTCCCGGTTGAGGAGGCTTGAGGCTGCGATTACTTTTATAGAACATATCTCTTAGAATGCTCATCGTCCGCCTGACGATGTGCTAAAAGCATTCAATCCATACAAGTTCGTTCCGGGTTCGAACGAAACCGAAGGCATTATCTCGTTACACTCATTTTGGAATCACCCTCAGAGTTAACGACAATAACTCTTGCATTCTGAAAACACCATCTCAATCTTCACTTCAGATTACACGACCTAACGTTTAATTTGGATCGATGTGGTTTTCGGAATATCTAATCGATACCCGATCCCGGTCTCATCGACATCCAAACGCCATTTTAAAGACCAAGTTGTCTAATTAACTTATACAGTTTAATTTCAACAATTGAATTCATATAACAATTTATCACAGATAAATCATACACAGTCATCACAGATATATCCAGAATATCACAAAACATCACAGGATATAAATAAATATCAGAGTCAGTCAAATAGAATTATCGATTCTTATCAACATTTAGTTTGATTTATTTTAAACTTAATTACTTGCTTGAGAAATAACTATATTTTACTTTTGCTTAGTTAATTACTAATTAATTACTATTCACTTGATTAATTAATTAATTCTTAATTATTAATCAATAACCTTAATTATTGATTTATAAGACTCAATTACACATTTAATTATTACTAATTGCTTAATTAATCATTAATTATTAATTAACTTAATCGTCTAATCCTTAATTAATTATTTAATCAGTTAACTACGATTTGTTAAGTTATTAACTTCAATGATTAATTAAATTCTTAATTACAAATGGGTTTTCACAAGATTATTATTAAAATCTTTAATTACTAATTTATTCAAATCTTAAACTACTTATTAAATTACAATTATAAAATTTATTACATTCTTAATTAACTTTGATTCAAATTAATTACTCATTTTGTTTTCTGCAAAACTTCCTTAAGCCTAAACAATTTGGTCAACACTCATAACATAATTGACACTTAACTTATATACCCTTTTCAACAAATATTAAAATTAGCAAATCCTTTGGAAATTGAAACCGAGAAAATTATGCGCAAATCTCGTGCTCAACCCTGAGTAATACCCTGATGTTCACGCGTCCTCCTGCATCACTCCTTCTCCTCCCTCTGTTCTTTCTTCTTCTGTTTCTTTTTTTCTAAAAGTTTAAGTTTTAAACTGTTGAAACCTATAAACACACGCGCGCAATCAAATCTCGACCCAGAGACAAACCCGAAGCATCAAGCTAACAAACTCGAGTTTCACTCGAGTCGACACCAACACGCATCTCCCCGCCGCCGTGCACGTGCACGGCGGTTCGCCACCACTCCAACGCCACACGACGCCACCAACAAACCACTCGCCTTCCCCTCACTCGAAATCGCAGCCCAGTTCAACTCAATACCCTCGAAATCAAAATATGCGTAAAAAGTTCAAACAGCTACTCAAACACGTTCGATAAAATCACCACGCTCTCACGATCGCGACCACCTGAAACGACATGGCTTCGGCCAAACCTTGCCGACAACACCCTCTAACACCTTCCCAAGTTTCATGGCACTCGGTCGAACAACGGTGTCGCGAGCATTAACGAACCGAACCTAAAAGCATAAAACCTATAAACCCTACTTTCAATCACCCCCAAAAATCCATGCATTCGATTTTTTTTTAACATTTTTCTATTGTTCTCACATCAATACCCTAGCTTCATGTCTAATTTCATCATCAATAATTGGATGAATTATCTGGTATTCATATAAAAACATTTTTGGTTCACTGACAAACTGCTCTGTGAATAGTTAATTAAAAATTATGATTTTTGTCTTAAAAATCATAGCTTTGTATGTTGTTTCAATTTATAAGTTCAAGTTTGCAATTCGAGTTATTCGAATTTGACCTTTGTTTTATTTTTACTATAAATTTGAGTTTATAGTTCTTATATTTCACAGCTGCCTTAAAATTTTTTTCCAAACCTTAATCTTTAGCTTAAACAAATTTATTTAGTTAAGTTGCTAATTAAAGAAAATGATTTTATATAAAAAGTATGATATATTCTCTGTTTTCTTTGCTTCAGCAAAATTTTGAAACCTGGAAGAACATAATATGCAGTACTTACAGTACTTAACAAAATATTCCAGAACTTTAAACAGCCACATAACAATCCTTTATGAACTACTTATTAAGAGTTAAATTTAAAATAAGTTTACTCACCCAAGATTACAGTTGAACAGAGGATGGTTGTTTGATGAAGAAAACCTGCAGCTTGAATTTCTGTAAACTTTTCTAGCCTTCTGAATTTATTTGAGCTTAGGAGTATGATGTTAGTTTATATTTCTTCAGATTTCCTTCTAAGTTTTAAACGAACTAAATGATATAAACAAGTAGAATGATGTGGTATTTATAGATAAAAACTGTTCTTGAACAGTGACACAACTTCTAGCATAAGCCTTACCTGGATATAATATTTTGCTTTATTTTTTTATGTACTAAAACCTGAGTTGCTTCTGAGTTGACGAGTTTCACCACTTTGTTTCTGAGCTGCTTCTCGTCTTGATCTACAATCTGAACAGGATTTCTAACCACAGTCAGGTTGGGTTCAACCTCTAAATCTTCCTAAACAACTGGTTCTACCACCAATGATGGGTCATGAATAAATTTTCTTAAATGAGACACATGAAATACATTGTGAATCCCAGACATCCGTTCTGGAAATTCAATCATGTAGGCTACAGTTCCAATTCTTTCCAACACTCGGAATGGACCAATATATCTTGGAGCAAGTTTTCCCGTTTTTCCGAATCTTATAGCACCTTTGATTGGGGAAACTTTGATAAAAACTAAATCTCCGATCTCAAATTCTAATGGTCTTCGTCTCTTATCTACATATTTCTTCTGACGATCTTAAGCAGCTTTCATCCTTTTCTGGATAAGCTCAACCTTCGTAGAAGCTTCACGAATTAGATCGGGTCCGAGTACAAGTCGATCATTCGATTCAATCCAACAAGATGGAGATCTACACGGCCTTCCATACAGAGCTTCATAAGGAGCCATCTTAATACTCGCTTGGTAACTATTATTATAAGAAAATTCCACTAAATGAAGATGGACTTCCCATGATCCACCAAAATCCAATACACAAGCTCGCAGCATATCTCCCAGAATACGATTAAGCCTTTCCGTTTGTCCGTCCATCTGAGGATGATAGGCTGTACTTAATCTCAGACTTGTTCCCATTGCAGAGTGCAGAGCTTCCCATAATTTTCTAGTGAAAATAGGATCATGGTCACTTACTATGCTGACAGGAACACCATGAAATCTGACTATCTCCTTCAAGAAAATTTCTGCCAGGGAAACTGCAATACGAGTCGCCTTAACCGGAATAAAATGGGCACTCTTCGTCAAACGATCCACAATAACCCATTTTCCTTCATTTCCTTTCCTGGTTCTAGGCAAACCGTCGATGAAGTCCATCGAGATCATCTCCCACTTCCAATCTGGAATTTCCAAAGGTTGCAATGGTCCAGCAGACTTCTGCTGATCTCCCTTCACTTGCTGGCAGATGGCACAACTATTTACGAAAGCAGCTACATCCTTCTTCATGCTCGGCCACCAGAAAACTCTCCTCATATCTTTATACATCTTCGAAATTCCCGGGTGAATATTCAATTTGGAGCGATGACACTCAGCTAAGACTTCTTGCCTCAGTCCATCAATATTAGGCACACACGAACGACCATTAATCCTTAAAGCACCTTGATCGTCCACCTTGAAATCCGAATATCAACCGTCCTTAGTTCCAAGAATTATTTCCTCAAAATATTTAACCTCCATTTTCTTACTAACGATTCTTTCTTGGAGAGATGGAACGACTTCCAAAAGAGATAAGACCGCATTTCTACTAAGAGCATCAGCCACGACATTCGCTTTCCTCGGAGTATACAAAATATCTAGATCATAAGATGCCAAAAATTCGACCCATCTCTACTGTGTCAAATTGAGATCTTTTTGAGAGAAAATATATTTCAACGGTTTGTGATCCGTGAACAACTCAAACTTTTCTCCCAAAAGATAATGTCTCCATATCTTCAAAGCAAAAATAATAGCTAACAGTTCTAAATCGTACGTAGCATAGTTCTTCTCATGTGACTTCAATTGCCGACTAGCATACGCAATTACTCTGCCATTCTGCATCAGAACTGCTCCCAGTCCAACTAAACATGCATCCGTATAAACTTCAAATTTGCTCTTCCCATCCGGAATAGCAAGCACTGGTGCACTGGTTAGCTTTGTCTTCAATTCCTAAAATGCTTCTTCACACTGAGGTCTCCACTTGAATTTAGCTCCTTTCCTAGTCAGCTTGGTCAGATGCGAAGAAATTTTGGAATAATCTTTGATAAATTTTCCATAGTAACTAGCCAAACCCAGAAAACTGCGAACTTCAGTCTGTGTCTCCGGCTGCTTCCGTTTCAATATAGTTTAACCTTTGCTGGATCTATAGAAATGCCTTTACCAGAAACAATGTGCCCTAAAAATTTAACTTTTGATTTCCAGAAATGGCACTTTGAAAACTTTTCCTTCAACACATGCTTCCTCAGAGTCTCCAATACGATCCTCAAATGCTGCCAGTGCTCCTCTTCCGGTTTGGAGTAGACCAAGATATCATCAATGAATACCAAAACAAACTTATTCAACGCATCTCTAAAGACACGCTTCATGAGTTCAACAAAATAGGCAGGCGCGTTGGTTAACCCGAAAGGCATAACCAACCACTCATAAAAACAATTCGGTCCCCTAAATGCTGTCAAGGGAATACTGTCTTCAGCTACTCTCAATTGATGGAATCCTGAAGCTAAATTTAGTTGAGAAAAGATAGAATCTCCGTGCAACTGGTCAAAAAGATCATCGATGCGAGGAAAAGGATATTTATTTTGAATGGTCATTTTGTTCAATTCTCTATAATCAGCACAGAACCTTAGCGAACCATCGATTTGGTGACAAACACCGCAGCAGAGCCCCAACAAGAAAAACTGGGTCGAATCAAACTCTTCTCCAAAAGATCTTGTGTCTGCTTAATCAACTCTTCCCTCTCTCTAAGGGGCATTCTCCTACTGGGCTGAATCACCGGCACAGCTCCTGGAATCAAATCAATACGAAACTCAATCTCTTGATGTGGCGGTAGACACTTAACTTCTTCAAAACCATCAGGAAAATCTTGAACCACATCAATTTCTTCAACTTTCTCTTGAGAAGTCTCAGCTCCTAGCAAAAGACTACTCAAGTGAAATCCAGAACTATCGCACGATACTTTGGCTATCCTACCCAAATCAATCTCCAATAAAATTATCCTCTCATCACAATTCAGGACTGCTTTATACTTATCGAGCCAATCCATTCCCAAAATAAGATCAAATCCCTTAAAATTTAACACATACGGGTCACAAGAGAAACTGTGAGACAAATAAGAAATCTTCAAGTCCTTACAGATTGTATCCAATTTGGTTGCTCCACCTATAGGATTAGATACAATAATGGGACGATCCACCGTACTGAGATTGAAGAAAACTTTTGTACGGATTCCATAGATATGAAACTCAAAGATGCACCCGAATCAAACAAAACATTAATATATTTACCATCTAAGAGTAAAGTGCCTTCCGAAACCCCTTTGCCTTGAGAAGAAGAAGATGGACCGGCTTCCAGAGCAAAAACTTTATCCTACAGTGTCCTCTGCAAAAGTGGACAATTCTTAATCATATGACCGGGCTGATGACAATTAAAATACAATGATCTTTGAACCATTGCAAATCCTGGACCACTTTGTCGCTGCTATCGCTGAGATCCTCCTTGAGAACACTGATTTGCCAAATGTCCAATTTGCTGACAATTATAACACATGGGGGGTCCGTTATTTCTTCCTCCCGATTTCTTTCCCTTCCCTTGCCTTTTCCAAAGTGGGTTAAACTTCCTTTTATTTTGGTTAACGAAATTCCCTCTCGAAACTGTTGCTGTTGCCTCCAATTTCTTACTCATCAAATTTTCATACCTCAAAGACATATCAACTAAATCAACAAAAGATCCTTTCAAGAGCACCGTCATCTTATCGTGAAATTCGAACCTCAATCCTTGCACAAACTTTCATTCTTCTTGAGGGAAGTATCAATGAGTCCTGATCCATAACATGAAAGTTAGTTGAATTTGGTCTCATACTCAGAAACAGTCATGCTTTCCTGCTTCAAATTCAGAAAATCCTGGTACAATAGAGTTTTACCTGCTGTAGGCATAAACTTCTCCTCAAATAACTCCTTAAATCTTTCCCATGAAATATCTTCTTCAGGAATATTTGCAATTGTTGCATCCCACCATGCTGCTGTGCCTCCCTGCAATTGCCACGATGCCATTTCCCTCTTCCGATCATCCGACAATCTCATACTCTTAAAAATGCGCTCACAAGAGCGTAGCCATGCTTGAACTTCAATTATCGCACCTTTAAATGGTTGGCCTCCGAGATCGATGAAATCTTTACATAAGGTTGCAAAACTAACTTGAGGCAGTACTGGATTTACAGCCTCTCTAGCAATTTGACTTCGACCATTATCAATCGAAGTACTGGCCCTAAACTCTGCCTCTTCTTCCAAAACTCATGTTGGCTACCTGAACAGGTAACTCAACAAATTTAGATATGTATATATATAATTATATGAAAATACAAATACGCACTCTCAAGATAAATATTACTCCAGAGCCTAGGTACTCGCTTAACCTAGCGCTTTGATACCAGCTGTGACGACTCGGCTTTCTAACTCCAGAAAGACGTGACATCAATAAAAAAGAAAGGGGTAGAAATAGAAAAGAATAGAAAGAAAGAATAACAACATCAGAATCTCACAGCGGAATGGAACAAAATATAATACATCAACATAACTATTACATAGTTATATATACATCAGAGTCATACAATATCATACAACATGACTGTCATATACATATCTGTCAGAACATACATCCCAAATACATCATATACTATCTAACACAGCGGAACTATATAGATAGATACATACGTCTGGTCTTCTACTCCAACTCCTCCAGAAAACGCTATACTCCGATTACCTATCACTTGGCTACTCATAAAAGTTTGAGTACACACGAGTTTATGAAAAAAAATAGAAACTCCGGGTCAGACATGGGTCTGGTATGAGTAAACGGATTAAAGTTGTTTAACTTTGAAAATCATTTGAAATAAAGGTATCACGTAAGACTTCCCACACATAAATACGGGTAAGTTTTTACCTTACACTAACCAAACATTTTATAGGAAATTCAGTGATATTATAATAGTGTCTAGGGTTTTCAAGTAAAATACAGAAATATCTGAAATGCTTACATCTCACATTCCAACGTAGTTAGGCACAATTAAAACGTACGGCGCTTATTGGAAATTGGATCCCATACAATGGCAGGGCTACTGGGGTACCGTCCGTCACAGTACGTGGCCTAGATTACCGTACCGAGGAGCCACCCTAACTCCCCTGCAACACAAAGCCGAAACCATTCCTTACTGAACAGTTCCGAACAAGATAACCCCGTTGGCTGCAGACCAACCGCCCACACAGCCGAATAAAAAGGGACATCTAGACAGGGGTATACCTTGTCTTGCTTGGGCATGACCCACCTATCCTTGCTGCACATCCCCTGTTTTAGCCATTCCCGGTTGATGAGGCTTGAGGCTGCGATTACCTTTATAGAACATATCTCTTAGAAAGCTCATCGTCCGCCTGACGATGTGCTGAAAGCATTCAATCCATACAAGTTCATTCCGGGTTCGAACGAAACCGAAGGCATTATCTCGTTACACTCATTTTGGAATCACCCTCAGAGTTAACGACAATAACCCTTGCATTCTGAAACACCATATCGATCTTCACTTCAGATTACACGACCTAACGTTTAATTTGGATCGATGTGGTTTTCGGAATATCAAATCGATACCCGATGCCGGTCTCATCGACATCCAAACGTTGTTTTAAAGGCCAAGTTGTCTAATTAACTTATGCAGTTTAAATTCAACAATTGAATTAATATACCAATTTATCACAGATAAATCATACACAGTCATCACAGATATATCCAGAATATCACAGAACATCATAGGATATAAATATATATCAGAGTCAATCAAATAGAATCATCGATTCATATCAACATTTAGTTTGATTTACTTTAACTTAATTACTTGCTTGAGAAATAAATATATTTTATTTTTTCTTAGTTAATTACTAAATAATTACTATTCACTTGATTAATTAATTATTTCTTAATTATTAATTAATAACCTTAATTATTGATTTATAAGACTCAATTACACATTTAATTATTACTAATTGCTTAATTAATCATTAATTATTAATTAACTTAATCTTCTAATTCTTAATTAATTATTTAATCAGTTAACTACGATTTGTTAAGTTATTAACATTCAATGATTAATTAAATTCTTGATTACAAATGGGTTTTCATAAGATTATTTTTAAAATCTTTAATTACTAATTTAATTAAATCTTGAACTTCTTATTAAATTACAATTATAAAATTTATTACATTCTTAATTAACTTTGATTTAAATTAATTACTCATTTTGTTTTCTGCAAAACTTCCTTAATAAATTTAAAGTTAATCTTAGCCTAAACAATTTGGTCAACACTCATAACATAATTGACACTTAACTTATATACCCTTTTCAACAAATATTAAAATTAGCAAATCCTTTGGAAATTGAAACCGAGAAAATTATGCGCAATCTCGTGCTCAACTCCGAGTAATACCCTGATGTTCACGCGTCCTCCTGCATCACTCCTTCTCCTTCCTCTATTCTTTCTTCTTCTGTTTCTTTTTTTTTAATTTTAAGTTTTAAACTATTGAAACCTATAAACACACGCACGCACTCAAATCTCGACCCAGAGACAAACCCGAAGCATCAAGCTAACAAACTCGAGTTTCACCCGAGTCGACACCAACACGCACCTTCCCGCCACCGTGCACGTGCACGGCGGTTCGCCACCGCTCCAACGCCACACGACGCCACCAACAACCCACTCACCTTCCCCTCACTCGAAATCGCAGCCCAGTTCAACTCAATACCCTCGAAATCAAAATATGCATAAAAAGTTCAAACAGCTACTCAAACACGTTAGATAAATTCGCCACGCTCTCACGATCGCGGCTACCTGAAACGACATGGCTTCGGCCAAACCTTGCCAACAACACCCTCTAACACCTTCCCAAGTTTCATGGCACTCGGTCGAACAACGGTATCGCGAGCATCAACGAACCGAACCCAAAAACATAGAACCCACAAAACTTACTTTCATCATCCCCAAAAATCCATGCATTCGAATAATTTTTTTAACATTTTTCTGTTGTTCTCACATCAATACCCTAGCTTCATGTCAAATTTGATCATCAATAATTGGATGAATTATCTGGTATTCATATAAAAGCATTTTTGGTTCACTAACAAACTGCTCTGTGAATAGTTAATTAAAAATTATGATTTTTGTCTTAAAAATCATAGCTTTGTATGTTGTTTCAATTTATAAGTTCAAGTTTACAATTCGAGTTATTCGAATTTTGACCTTTGTTTTATTTTTACTATAAATTTGAGTTTACAGTTCTTATATTTCACAGCTGCCTAAAAAAAATTCCAAACCTTAATCTTTAGCTTAAATAAATTTATTTAGTTAAGTTACTAATTAAAGAAAATGATTTTATATAAAAAGTATGATATATTCTTTGTTTTCTTTGCTTCAGCAAAAATTTGAAACCTGGAAGAACATAATATGCAGTACTTACAGTACTTAACAAAACATTCCAGAACTTTAAACAGCCACATAACAATTCTTCATGAACTACTTATTAAGAATTAAATTTAAAATAAGTTTACTCACCCAAGATTATAGTTGAACAGAGGATGGTTGTTTGATGAAGAAACCTGCAGCTTGAATTTCTGTAAACTTTTCTAGCTTTTTGAATTTGTTTGAGCTTAGGAGTATGATGTTAGTTTACATTTCTTCAGATTTCCTTCTAAGTTTTAAACGAACTAAATGATATAAACAAGTAGAATGATGTGGTATTTATAGATAAAAGCTGTTCTTGAACAGTGACACAACTTCTAGCATACGCCTTACCTGGATATAATATTTTGCTTTACTTTTTATGTACTAAAACCTGAGATGATATGAATATTTCGGCTGGAAGATTGTTTCAGACAGAAAGGTGTGCTAATTAAATGTTTATGTCTTTGTATTTGTATACACTAATTAGTATTGGCTGACACTACAATATGTATAAAGATATTTGCAGATTTTGTGTTTGAACTAAGATGTTTTGTCTTATTTTTGATGTGAATACTTATCTTACCTATGCATATAAAGTTTGCTTGCTGTTTTTTTTTTCATTTTGACTTCATTGCTTGAATAACCCTATATGTCATGTATTCTATATATTTGTATTTACATAGTTAACATTTTTATTTATATCTTATTCATGTCATATTTTTGTACTTATGTTTGTAACCATATGTTATGTTATACTTATGTTAAATATTTATAAGCTTATTTTATTTTAATTATAAAAGCTGTCGTTAGAACCACTTCTTAATCTTATTTTTATTTAAAGTTAAATATTTCCAAAATTTGATTTGTAACTTATATTTGCATTAATGTATTTTATATTTATATTTAATATGAATAGAATTATGTTATTGTAAATATTATATTATTAACTATATTTATATTTCTGGTATTGAATGCCATTAATACATAACTTTTAATTTAATTAAATAAGACAGATTAAATTTTAAATATTGTTAAAAGAGTCTATTTTAAAATTTGAAATTAAAATTTCCTTTATAACACATATGCATCTAATAATGTCCAAAATCTTATTTATTGGTAAATGAAAACTTGTATTTTATTTAAATTAGATTAAAAACTTATTATAATAATACGGTCAAAATTCCGAGATGTCACATTGAATTTGACCAATGATTTACAACCTCTTTTGGACTATATTGTCATGTTAATGAAAATTTAGAGCTAGACTAGGATTTACATGTTAATCTTATTTGAAGTGCTTGAATATATTTAGTGAATGCCGATGTATGATATGTATGCTTGAATGAATTGTATTCACATTGTTTTGCTAGTGTTTTAATGAAATTAGGGAAAAAAGTCATTGATTCAGGTAAAAATAATAGCAAAAGTCGTTGGAATTGGATGAAATTTGGAGGAAGTGTTCTGAAGGATGGGGCAAGCCGGTGATTCAAGTTGTAAGAAGTGTGAATGTAGGAATTTATGTTGGTGATGAGAAGAATGCTCGATGCAGTTTTTAAAGACCTATTTGGCAAGAAGACAAAGCTTGGGGACTTAGACTATAAAACTTTTAGGAAGGTTCTAGGTTGAAGGTAGAAAGAGGTCTAAAAGTTCAAAGTTGAAAAATCGACTAAGTATAGAGGTCGATACAGATCACTTCTAATCGATACAAAGTTGTTTTTATGGCACCTGGTTAGAGCTTGAAGCATTCGAGCTTTAGGGAATGAAGCAAGGTCTCTAAGCATGCTAAGAAGAAAAGACTAAGGAGGAAAATACTTCGCCAAATTTTGGGTAAGTATAAGCGAAGAGATTCATATCGATGCCAACCTCTTTTGTCGGTACCGACATGGAATTTTGGGGGCAGGGTTCGTGAAGTTACCAAAGGGGAATGTGGTCGTGCCAAGGTGTTTATTTTTTTTCTTAGGGTGGCAATGAAGTAGTTGATGAAAGAGGATAGCTTTGAGACTTCAATGATGGTAACTCGATGGTGAATGGAGTTAGGTTGCAGGTATGGTGGCTCGATGTTGAAGTAGTCATGAGATTGATTGTCCACAAAGGGCGGGTTCTAGGAAGGGTGACCTGTGGATAGAATATTGAATGGCTCTATCATGGAAATAAGAATATATGGAATGATTCCTTGAATACAATGGAAACTACATGGAGCAAGGAAAGACTCGGATGCGTGTGTTAAAGGATTGTTGATACTTAAATTGTTTTCTGATGTACTCAAAAGCAGGGTTATTCCAAGGATGTTAATGGGTTCTTTGTTTAACTACCTCGGAGTAGTTGAATGGATCTATGTTTCTTGGACTGGTGGAATGGGTTTAGTATTTAGCTTTGGGCTATAAGCGAGTACATTATAAACCAGGATTCTGCATTAGTCCCTAGCAGAGATATGGTCATACGAGATCTAGGGCACATTGAGTGATAATAAAGATTGTTTGATCGATGCTATGTTTACTTTGGTTGTTTTTCTCCTGTAGTCTATCACTTGGGGATATCACTTAAGATAGGTATCCTAGATAGGGAAACCTAGACAATCGTCATTGTACTTAAATTATAGTACACCCTTATGATGTTTGCAGAGTAGCATATTATGTTCGTTATGTGCTAACTATTTGTTGCAGGGACATGTCAGTTATGCTTCGTATAACTTTGTTCCTTACTATATTGACTTGTGTATTATATTGAGATTCATTTATAGTTTACACTAGACTGTTGTCTGACACAATTTTATGCTTTGCTTCTTATTATCTCGGGCACTCTTAAATAAGTAGAGTAGATAGAAAATATAGGTAATAATGGTGGTTGTGTAGTGGATGAGCTGGACGGAGTTTTTTCGTATTGTATATCATATGCTATTACGTATTTCACTATGCAACACTGTGGAGCCTGGAAGGTGTTTTCTTTTCTATTGAGATAGTTTTATCTGAGTTTATTTCCACTTGTATAAACTCTATTTTAATGTCGTCTTACTTTATGAACTTGTGTACGGTAATATTATGGTTCATTTTAGTTTTTACCGTATTTTCTGTTTCATATCATTGATGTTATTATTATATTTTATTCGATGCGATGTGAGATATATGATAGGTTTTGTGATGTTTAATTTTTTTCAACCCTTAACAATTGTTCAATATTGGTAGGAGGACCACAGAAACCCACTTATATATTTATTGGGTTCCTATAGTGTAGGGTGGTCATCACATTTGGTATTAGAGCTTAGGATACACGATTAACTTGTGTTGATACCATGGTCCAGTGTAGATAGGGAAGGAGTTATCACTCTAAACTAGATTATGTGTATATATAAGATAGAACATGCTTGTTATATATGTATATTTTTTCAAAATTTTATATCATTATATACATGGTATACAAGTCGCATGAACATATGCAGTTTTCTTTATGAGAGATTGATCATTCTTATTATAGATCAAGAATGAGTGGGTGCATAAGGAAAATTATGAGGAACTCCATTTCTGGAGTCGAGGAAAAAGCGGTTTTGAGGGTCGTTAACCCACACTTGTATATTATGTTCAATAAGATGAAGGAGAACATGCTGAAAATGCCCAAGCGGCCGCTCCAAATGCTGTTGGTAGTGGTGGTGCTCAAGTGTAGTGCCCAAAGTCAATTTCGCTAAATAAATAAGAACTTTTTCAGTATTGGTGACAAACCGTTCCAAGGTAATCAGTTATGGAAGTGCAGGATTAGTTGGACACCGGCAATAGGATCTTTGATGACCTCAAACTAGATGATGTGATGAAGAGAATGTTGCCTTCCTGGCAGCTTCAAGGGGGAGCTATGAAAAAATGGAACTCTATTAGAGTTGCTATACCCAAGGATCGGTTTATTTTGGACCAGTTTAAAACTTGGTTGGAGGACAAGTTTATTGTGGCTGCTCAAATGTCATTGACATTCAGAAAGTTTTGTTGATTTGAAGTTGAGAGACCAATTTATCTCTGAGTATGTTTATAAGTTCAACACCTTATTGAAATATGGAATGTCTTTCATCGATACTCCTATGAGGAAGAATGAGAGATTTTTTTTGGGTTTGGATGACTATTTAGGGAAGAAGTTAGTGAGTCATATCGATGAGTCATTTGAGAAACTTGTCAAAAAAGCTCTTTGTTAGGAGAGTCTGTACCTTAAGTCCAAATCAGCTGTTGTGATCAAGAAAGAGCCAAAACAACAACAAGCGATGGAGGAAAAAAGAAATGGAATGGTAAGAGGCAGTAGTTTCAGCGAAATAGTGCTCAGAGGAAACCAAAGTGGGATATTATCTATTATGCATGCGGTGACAAGGGTCACTTGGTTAGAGGTTGAAAAGCTGATGGAAAGAAGAAGTGCTACAACTAAGGCAAGTCCGAACACATGCGAAAGAATTGTACAGAATCAGCATAATAGGAACATGTAGTGAATGCATATGCTTTAGATCTGTCCTAATTTCATCGAGTGCTCCCTCGACGTAGGAGAAAGGAAAGAATATCACTAATCAACGTATGCTTTCTTTTTATGGAATTTCCATACATGTTTTATTTGATACTAAGGCTTCACATTCCTTCATATCTAGTGACCTGATAAGTAGATTGGGATTGAAACTCAAAAAAATTGACTGACCTTTGATTGTAAAGAACCGTAACGGAGGCTCCACTAGCCTGTGTATGGTTTTTGTTGTTTGGTCTTATCAAGTCATGATGCTTTTTTTATGATTTCTTTATTTGAATTTCGTTGGGTTCAGGATTATTTGGGGAATGGATTGGCTGAGGAAGTATTCTATAGTGGTGGATTACGAGAAGCTATTGGTGACGATTAGAGCTATGGAGGAACAAACGATAATGATTGGCTGCCTGCTAGAGGATGGGGTTATGATTAGCTTTCTATATTCACTCGAGGTTCCACATGATGAGTTTTCATCCATACATATCTTTAGAGGGTATCTGGACATGTTTGAGGAGGTGACCAGATTACCGCCACATCGAGAGATTGAGTTCTGCAAAGACTTGTAAAGGATACTAGACCGATAGTGATTCCTTTGAGGGGGTATGACACCCAATGAGCAAAAGGAGTTGGAAGTTCAAGCGAATGACATGTTAAGGTGAAGGTTCATTTATAGATCATATCTGAGTGGCATGCACCTATAGTATTTGCCACTAAGAAAGTGTGACGACCTGCAAATCTGTACCCTTTTAATCGACAATAAACCACACATGTCAACTCTAAAAAGTGCAGAATGACAGAACCTCAAGGAAAGATGGGAGAGGGTGAGAAGAAAGAAAGAAGAAGAAATAGAAACAACACATAGAATCCCATAAATCGTAGCGGAACATATATATAAAAGATAATAACATATCTTTATACAAGAATATGTAACTGTTAATATACATACAATTATCAGAATACACTAATCAACAAATCAATCTGGATAGTTATAATAACTTGTCCTCGCCACTAATGAATATACGGTTTATCACACATAGCGGAAATAACCAAGTACGTGAAATACATCTGAAATTCTCCAGCTTGTCACATGAGCTCTATAGCTTCCTAACCTGAATCTATAACTGAATCAGTTTGGAAAAGCAACACGAGAAAACACACTCAATTTGAATTATTACTGTTATCAAAATCCTTGAAAACAAAAGTATCTCGTAAGACCACGCCACACATAAATATAACGATTTTTTACCATATGATAACTAAAACATTTTATATCAAAATCATCTGATATTATAATAGTTTCTATAGAAAATAAACTATAAAATAGTTGAAATGCTTGCATCTCATGTTTCAGCATAGCTGGGCACGTCTAAAACCTTACAGTGCTTATTAGAAAATGGATTCCATTCAATGACTGGACTACTGGGGTACCTCCCATCCTATGCAGTTAATCCCCAATATTATCTCACTATAACCTTGCCGTATCTCATAGCGGATTTCTATCGCTACGAATTTTCCATATATCCCCAAATGTAGCCTTTCCGCTTTAAGCCCCGCTATTTCCACTATATCCCGTTATTCCCGCTATATTCCGCTATATCTTCTTTAAAAGAAATGAATTGAAAAATGATATTTATACATTATAAAAACTATGAAATTAATTTATTTAGTTGAATTTTTAATATATTTTTAGAAATGAAAATACTATAACATTCTACTAAATTCAACTATGTTATATAATAGATTTACGTTTATTTACAACATATTCGCTCATATTTTTATTTAAAATTATTTGTCGATTAATTATAATTCAATTGAATGTTAACTTTTCATTATATTACCATTTACGTATTTGTAAAAACATTAAGTACGAGTTTTATATGCTATTTTAGAGTCATCCTTTATATCCTGCTATATCCTCACTGTATCCCCGCTATGACTTTTTGCACGTCCGCCGCATTGAATCTGCCAAGCACTTTAACTGCACGGGTCCCATCACATCACAACTCTAGAAAAATGTACCAAGATTGTACCTAACGATCCCTGCCAACACAGGACCGACCTACCCCTTGCTAGATAGTACCGAATATGTTATCATCCCGGGTGTTCCCATCCTATCGAGTGCTCTCTTTACCACGCATAACCATATCCATAATTATAATATATCCAAGAGTGCCTAGAAAAGTGCTAACATGGCCTACTTAGGTGTGACCCACTTAGCCCAGCTGCATCTCCCCTATTTTAGTCATTCTCGGTTGATGAGGCTTGAGGCCACGTATTACCTAAGAATAGTATCATACTTGGAATGCTAACACTGCCTTCCAAACAACGATGCAATGATAGCAATCATCCATACAAGTTTTTCTGGGTATGAAAAAATCGAATCTTAAAGATCGCCGTCTTCAACATCTTCATGATATCACAATTCATAACGCTTAAATCAGATTGAAGTAGTTTTCGGATAATTAAATCTGATCCCAGTCTCTTCGGAATGATTAACAAGTTGGGCCAGGTTTGATAGTCGGTTATTTAACTATCAAATTACACGCATAAACCGTCACTACACCCATATTTTATTAATTTTTTTCAAAACATTCATCTCAGATATCTTTACACACACACACACACACACACATATATATATATATATATATTCAAATCTCTTTCAGTATTCCAATGTTGAAAACAATTTCAAATTCTTATATCCTTAATGGGATATTTCCAAACCATACCAACACTTAGGAATATTTTTGAATTCAATTTATGATTCATTACTTAGAAAACATTCCTAGATAAATCGTTTGATTTTAAAATATTTTTCGAAACCTTTCATTTCCATGCTTAGCAAAAATTATAAGTAAAATTTCAAAAACTCATTTATAATATCAATACTTAGGAAATTTTCATACCTTATATCGATTGTACGAGAATAATATCAAAACAAAGGAAGGTTAACCTTTTACCCACTTAATAAGACATTTCCTAATTCATTCGCAATTTCTCAACCCCTTATAGCTCATTTTATAAATTTTCAGAATCAATTTCCAATTCTCTTTCCAAAAACACGGTTATACTTATTTAAAATCTCATTTCACAATTTATAACTTCCTTTATGAATTTAAATTCATTTCCGATGTTCCTGTATCTAACAATTTTGGAAATTTCTTAAGTTTATAGAATTCCAATATAAGATTTCTCTTATAAAATAACATCCGTCAAGTAAAACCTAGTTTACAAATCTCCGGAGTATTTATGAATAAATTTCAATCACTTCCCAAAACTCTATATATAAAATAAGTATTTTTAAGGAATAGTAATTTATTTTCAAAACACGTTTTAAATAATTATTTAAAACATCAAAAAAAATTTTAGTAACAAAAATATCCAATTTCCATTTCATCTATAAATAGAATCAATTCACACAGCTTATTACAAAAATTAGAACTTATCAACTAGTATAAAATATTTGTATAACCAACTACCTGAAATATTCAAATATTAAAACTGTTTTAAACTACATAGTTTAATAAATAAAAAACCCTTTTTAAAACAAAACTTAACTTCTCTATAAAATTTAACATAACCATTTTACATTTATAAATCTATCTTGATTTATCACAAATCGATTTTCATTATCAACTTCATAATTATTTCCAAATTCCAAAACAAGATTCGCAATTTCTTTCTAATCTGATTTCCTATATCTTACTTTAAATTCACCCGATGAATTTACATTCCCAATTTATCAAATGATAATCATTACATAAACTCATTTCCAATCTATAACACATTTATATTAGCAACTCCATTTGCAAATCAATTTCTATCTAAAATCTCATTTACAAATTTATTTCCAAATGAATTCGAATTGTTTCTCAAGTTCGTTTAAAATTCTGATTTTAACTTCTTTGCCATATTTTTGAAAAATACTACTTAAAATTCATTAAACAGATTCTTTATCAATTATTTTAAAATCTCTAGTTCCAACTCTTTCGAAAATAGTTAAGTAAAAATCCAAAATCCAATCATTAATTCTATTCAAATCCATTTCTCCTTAAAAATCCCAAAGATTCAATATAAATATTCCATTTCCAAAATCATTTTACAATTTCCTTTTTAAAATTCAAAAATATGATTTATGGTATTTATAATACCAAAATTAAGGCCAATGCTACTATAGCATCCATTAATCAAATCACATCATAATAAATCATTCAATTACATCATATATCACCACATATGAAAAACAATCAATATACTATTGAGGGATCCAATTAGATACCTCCAACCTGTTTCCCTACATCCACAGAAGTGGCACAAAATACAAATCCCGCTTCGAGGTGGGATATCGCGGTAATATAGGGTCATTTGCTATTATGCGGGGCACATAGTGTCTCATCCGCTCCAATCGGTGGGAAAATATACCCAAGTACATACTACTATATATAATATAATATCTAACTGATAATAATTTATACGTTCATCTAGTTAACCAATAAATAGTTTAACATTTTAAATTAAAACCAACAATCCAAGTGAGAGATATTCACTCACCTTGATTTCTAATTTGCCAAACATCTAGATTTTGAATTAAATTTAATCTAAAATTCCGGCTTACTTCTAAAAATCCCATACCAATTTTTTTGTATGGCACTCGTCGTTACGATCGCAACGTGACTTTTTGCATTCGATTTGGACCTCGTACGAGCACGATACGAATTTATGAACATTTGAATTAATTAAATATAATTTAACTTAATAAAACAAATTTAAAAGTTAAACTTTATCTCCCTCTTCATAAACGACTTCAAAACCGTAAACCACACAGCAACGAAAACATGACCACCACCACAATGACCGCCCGCCGCTCCTTGCTCGCGCACGCCACTAGAACACATGCATCACCCAGATTTGAGCCACCACATCCACACGCTCAACTGTAATGACCCAGGATTTTTGATAATTAAAATTTGAATATTTAATTAATTTTGAATATTAATAAGTGAATTTATAAGTCGAATAAATTGTATTTTGAATAATTGGATTTAATTGAATAATTAAATCGATAATTTAATATGTTAAATTATGGAAATAATTGAAAAATTGAGTTAAATATGACTGAAAATGATTTGTAAAATTTTATTTTATCATATTGAAGTTAGAATGATATTTTAGAACTTTTAAAATCGAATTAAAAGTTAATTTGTGAAAATTGAATATTTTAATATTTAATCGACTAGTGAAAATAGTCAATTTTTGAACAGTCTCAGAATTGGATGAAACTAGTTCCATTGGATCCGTAATAGTTAGTTATTACCGGATTTCAATTTTCGTGTCAATCGGAGTTATTGTTTGATCGTGGCAGCTCGAAACGCATCGAATTATTTTTAATATTAATTTGGCGAGTTAAAATAGCCATTTTTCAAAAAGTCTCGGATTTCGACGAAACCAGTTTCATCGGATCCGTAATGTGATATTATTGTAAGGTTTCAAATTTCAAGTCAATCGGATTTACCGTTTGTCCGGTACAAATTAAAACGCCTAGAAAATCGTTTAAATCGGTTTAATTTAAATTGAACGTTTATTGCCATAACTCACACAGATGTCCGAATTAGCTTTCGAAACCTGTTCCATTGTGTCAGGAACGCGGGGTAAACCCTAGAAACGCTGGTTACGGCACGTGAATCGGAGTTCGAAAATTCCGGAATGAATAGTGTCGTTCGTTCTTCTATAAATAGCCCCCCTTTACCATAAAAAGATAAAAATAAAAAAATAAATTAGGGTTTCATCTTCTTCTAGCCGCCAGTAGCTTCATCTATGGCCGAAATTGTCTTAATTTCTTCTTCAATTATTTCACAATCCACAAACCCATTCAAGAAATGTCCAACTACAAAAACGTAGAGCACATCGAGTTCCACGAGATCAACGGTGGAGATTGGATATGGTGGCTGGACGAGGGAGCTAAGGGGTTGCGTTCTTCTGGATTTTGGGTTCGTCGTTCTCGGCTACAGGGAGGCCGAGCTCTACCATATGGCGGCCGTAGGTAGCTCTCGTCGAGGGCTTCAAGGTGGTACCATCTGATCGTCTTCTCGATCGAAGAATTGGGGTGCTTGATCGTGCTAGAGGGTAGCGAGGTGGCGTGCGAAATTAGGGAAGGGGGCGGCTATGGGTTGTTCGGTCCTGTAAGTAACATGCGTGAGAGGGAGAAGGTGTAGTGGACGGGCCTGATGTGTTGGCTTGGGATGGTGGGCCATGATTAAAACTAGGTTTAAATATAAAATAATTTATTGTAATTTATATATATAAAAAATCTTGTAACTTCATAATATCATAACTTTTTCATACGAGGTCGAAAACGCGTGAAACCAGTAGCGTTGGAATCGTATGGACGAGCACTACGCTATGGAATTGGATTGGAGTCGTTTGGAGTTAGTGAGAATTTCGGGTAAAATTAAACGTCCGTTTAATTTTATTCGAAATAAATCGCTAAAACGAAATAGAAATCAAGGTGAGAACCTCTCACTCAATCGAATCGGTTTCGATTTTATTTTAAATAGTTGGATTTAAAATATTTGAATGCATGTTTGAATGATGATTGTTATTTATTGATTGTTAAAATAGACATTATGCGCCGTTAGTAAGCGGATGTTACTTATTAAAACCATATACCGCGAATATTTCATAAACAGTGAAATTGGTATTAAAACCATATACCGCAAAAGACAACTCGTCGATTGTCTTTGCACCGAGTAGCTACGGTATAGAGACTCCCTATGTGATGGGAAGTCCGGACGTGATTAGAGATTATCCGGATTGCAAGGACTTTTTTGTAAGTGCCTTCGGTTCTGTTCGAGCCCGGAACAGACTTGTATGGATAATATGTCTGACATTACAAATTGAGATATAAAGCCGATTTCTTTCAAATATATTTCTGTTGGTGGCGGAGAATTTATTCTTTTAGCTTAACACCCTTCTCTGAGACGTACGAGCTCAGAGGTTATGTAGTTGAAGGTTATCAGCGATATATTCCCAATTTGGTAATGTGACATGCTGAGTGTTGCTGTGAAATGATCATCGTGTTGATTATTTGTGATAGGATCATTTATTTGATCGTCTATCCTGGTGATCATTTCTATGATCATTTGTTGACCCAAAGCATGGCTTTTGTATAAAGTATGTTTTTGTGGACGTGACTTCGTTGAGCCTCACACCTCGGGAATGGTCAAAACAGGAAAGATGCAGCAAGGTTATGAGGGGTAGCGCCCTTTAGGGTATGTGCATTTCCTTCTGGAAAAGGGGGGTATCATGGTATGGAGCCCAGATAATTACTCATGTTGAAAACACTTTACGATTGTGTGAATTGATTACGAGCGCTCGGTGAAAGGTCCCAATGGACCGGGGGCTGGCATATTCGGTCAGTTGTTACTCTGTTAGGGGTAACCCGGCCTTGTGTTGGTAGAGATCCGGTTTGGTTCTCGGGGATGTCCATCCAGAGGCATTCTCATGTGGCAATGGGAAGTTCCTTGGCCTGATCATTCGTTGGAAATCCAAAGAAACAATACGAGACTTGTACGGTTTTAGTTGTATAACCTGCTATGGAATGTGGCGGTAACCTGCTATTGAACATAGTTAGCTATAGTAGGCATACGATAATGGTCGTACGTTGGCTAAGATTTATATTCTACTTTCGAAATGAATTTTTCTTACACTATACACTAGTAATAATATCAAATGTTCTTTTAAATGCGTATCAAGCATCTTTGACTATCATAAGGAGAAATCTCCTCCGATTCTGCGTTTGCATTGTGTGTATGTGCGGGAGGCCTTATGGTAGTCTCATTTTTAAAAAGCATTGCGAATTGACTTTAAAAATATTCATCTATTTTGATTTTAAAGATAAATAAACTTTTTTGAGTTCTCGCACCAGTCACATGACTGACTCGGAGTTTATTGTTTTCCTTCCTAAACTCTGGGTGCCCACCAATTTCCACACGGGCAGTCAAGAGTTAGGTTTATCAGGATATTATGGATATTCTGGAGTTGCTGGAAGCAAGCTGGATGGCATGGCGTAATTACTAGTATATAGTATTTCTTTTTCCGCTGCACTGTTTGTTGTTGTTGTTGTACACTCTGATGATATGATGTAATGAAATGTAATGTATAAAATGTAATAACTGATATAGTTCTTTGTTTAAAGATTATTCATTTATTATTATATGTTGTTCCGCTATGATTGTGAGATTCTGTTGTTGTTCTGTTGTTTTCTATTCCGTTCTATTTTCTATTTTCTTTTCTCTCTATTTACTACCCTTTCCTTTCTTCTTCCCTCTCTTTCTTTTTCTTAAACATTGATAATTCGTATATTTCTGTTCATCTTGAGTTAATCTATGGAGATTAGTGTATATTCAAGGAGTACGAATTTGCGGTTCTTCACAGGTGGTATCAGAGCATATGGTTAAGCGACAACCATGGTTCTGTTGGGTATTACTCATTAGAGATAGAGTCAGTAGTGCTCTAGAATGAGTTTTAGTGTAATAATAGCTATGAGAGCGTATTTGTTAGTGAATATAAAATTGTTTATATTGTGATGATTGGTTTGTTGAGTGGCATATGAACCTTCGTCAGCGTGGTCTCGACAACTATGCCGAAGGGGTTTCTGAACACTTGAATAGAACAATTCGACACAATATTGTTTTAAATTGGGTAAATGAAATAATTTTACCTTGATTATATTTTTATATATAAAGCAATAATTTTTCATAATTATTAAAGTATGTATAAGTTGTTGAATAAGTTGTTTGAATAATCTAAATAAAAGAATAATTGTATAAGCAAAAGAATTATAAGAATGGAAGTATAATTAAAGTGATTTACAATTGTGAAATAAACTTATATATATAAGAAGTGAAACTATATGAATATATTTATAAATATGAGTTATAAATAAAAATGAATTTAAAGTTAAGTGGAAATTTGCCTTAGAATTGGAAACTGAATTGATTTATAAATGGGAATTTAAGTTAAGTAAAACCAAGTGATGTTTATAAAATGGAATATAACTTAAGAGATGTTGAATGAAGTTGATATTGGTATCAAAGTAAATTAACAAAGTTAAATGAAGCTCGAATAGAATTGAATTTGATTTGGAAGTGAACCAACTTGAATATGAATTAGTGAATATAAACTAAGTGAAAAAGAATGTTAGTAAGAACATCCACTGTAAATGAATCAAATGTGATTAAATTGAAAACCTATTTCATTAAATATTAATGAGAATATGAATGAATATTTATTGGTTATGAATAATAGTTGGTTGATGTTTGCACTTGTTGTTTGTTTACATTTGCTATATTGACATATATAGTTATTATGTTGCTATATGTTGTATATCGATACTATTGTCTATATACATGATTCTCATGTTGTTTGTTGAGTGTTTAGTAGGTGCGGATTGCGTTTGCTTCGCATTTGGAGCTCGCTTTCGCGCTATATTAGCCGTATATGCTCGCTAATAAAATATAAGGTACATATCTCGGATTACATACCGTACTTTTATACTTTTTTCCCTGCGGGATGCCTCATTACTTGATGAGATGTATATTTGTGATATATATACTGTCATTTTTTTTTCGGATCGAGCCGCGCAAAGGAGACTATGGCGAATTTTTCCCGAAATTTAAGGCGTTAGAAAAAATTTGAGAAAATTGGAATTTTTTTGAAAACTATAACTTTGATTTGAAATTGAAAGTTAAACAATAGTAATTGTTTTTGAAAAGATAACCAAGTATGATTTGAAAACTTAGTAAAGCTATTGTAAGAAGTTTGACTATGGATTTTGGAAAGTTAATAAATTCTGTAACTTTTCTTACTTGTTAATTTCGAGGACGAAATTCTTTTAAGGGGGGAAGATTGTAACGACCCAGGATTTTTGATAATTAAAATTTGAATATTTAATTAATTTTAAATATTAATAAGTGAATTTATAAGTCGAATAAATTTTATTTTGAATAATTGGATTTAATTGAATAATTAAATCGATAATTTAATATGTTAAATTATGGAAATAATTGAAAAATTGAGTTAAATATGATTGAAAATGATTTATAAAATTTTATTTTATCATATTGAAATTAGAATGATATTTTAGAACTTTTAAAATTGAACTAAAAGTTAATTTGTGAATATTGAATATTTTAATATTTAATCGACTAGTGAAAATAGTCAATTTTTGAATAGTCTCAGAATTGGACGAAACTAGTTCCATTGGATACATAATAGTTAGTTATTACCGGATTTCAATTTTCATGTCAATCGGAGTTATCGTTTGATCGGGGCAGTTCGAAACGCATCGAATTATTTTTAATATTAATTTGGCGAGTTAAAATAGCCATTTTTCAAAAAGTCTCGGATTTCAATGAAACTAGTTTCATCGGATCCGTAATGTGATATTATTGTAAGGTTTCAAATTTCAAGTCAATCGGATTTACCGTTTGTCCGGTACAAATTAAAACGCCTAGAAAATCGTTTAAATCGGTTTAATTTAAATTGAACGTTTATTTCCATAACTCGCACAGATGTCCGAATTAGCTTTCAAAACATGTTCCATTGTGTCCGGAACGCGGGGTAAACCCTAGAAACGCTGGTTACGGCACGTGAATCGGAGTTCGAAAATTCTGGAATGAATAGTGTCGTTCGTTCTTCTATAAATAGCCCCCCTTTACCATAAAAAAAATAAAAATAAAAAAATAAATTAGGGTTTCATCTTCTTCTAGCCGCCAGTAGCTTCATCTATGGCCGAAATTGTCTTAATTTATTCTTCAATTATTTCACAATCCACAAACCCATTCAAGAAATGTCCAACTACAAAAACGTAGAGCACATCGAGTTCCACGAGATCAACGGTGGAGATTGGATATGGTGGCTGGACGAGGGAGCTAAGGGGTTGCGTTCTTCTGGATTTTGGGTTCGTCGTTCTCGGCTAAAGGGAGGCCGAGCTCTACCATATGGCGGCCGTAGGCAGCTCTCGTCGAGGGCTTCAAGGTGGTACCATCTGATCGTCTTCTCGATCGAAGAATTGGGGTGCTTGATCGTGCTAGAGGGTAGCGAGGTGGCGTGCGAAATTAGGGAAGTGGGGCGGCTATGGGTTGTTCGGTCCTGTAAGTAACGTACGTGAGAGGGAGAAGGTGTAGTGGACGGGCCTGATGTGTTGGCTTGGGATGGAGGGCCACGATTAAAGCTAGGTTTAAATATAAAATAATTTGTTGTAATTTATATATATAAAAAATCGTGTAACTTCATAATATCATAACTTTTTCATACGAGGTCGAAAACGCGCGAAACCAGTAGCGTTGGAATCGTATGGACGAGCACTACGCTATGGAAATGGATTGGAGTCATTTGGAGTTAGTAAGAATTTCGGGTAAAATTAAACGTCCGTTTAATTTTATTCGAAATAAATCGCTAAAACGAAATTGAAATCAAGGTGAGAACTTCTCACTCAATCGAATCGGTTTCGATTTTATTTTAAATAGTTAGATTTAAAATATTTGAATGCATTTTTGAATGATGATTGTTATCTATTGATTGTTAAAATAGACATTATGCGCCGTTAGTAAGCGGATGTTATTTATTAAAAACATATACCGCGAATATTTCATAAACAGTGAAATTGGTATTATATATAATAGCAATATATATATATTGGCATATGTATATATTGGAGTTATTGATTTCCCGCATTTGTTTAGCGGATGAGACCCTATTGCGCCGTCTATTAAGCGGATAATATTTTAAATCCCATATACCGCGATAATTCCGTACTGGAGCGGAATTGGTATTGTGCTAATGTTTGTGGATGCAGGAAAACAGGTTGGAGGGATCCAACTGGATTCCTCAACAGCTTTTATTTGAATTCAGATATTTTGATATTTGATGGATTATCATATCGATATATGATATCGTTGTTGTCGTGATTGGCTATTTGGTATGTAACATCATTGGACCAAGTTTTGGAATTTTAAAAGGATTTCAAAGTGATTTTTGAAAGTATACGTTTATAAAATATTTTTGGAACTGATTTATTTTAAATAAATAAACGTTATAATTTTAATGTTATAAAGATTATGAATTTTTGAGAAATATAGTAAAAGGCTGATTTTTGAAAATATGAGGCTAATGATTTTATAAAATAGTTAAAACGGGATTTCGGAATTTATTGTAAAAAGCTTAAATATAGGATTTATAAAATTTGATTTTTTTTATAAATCAAAATGGTGAAATTATAAAGGGGATTAAAGATGTTTTAAAAAAATAATAGTATAAATTGATTTATATAAGAAATTTATAAAATGGATATTTATAAATTAAAGTATTGGAATTATAAAATGAGTCTTTATAAGTGTTAGAATGAATTGTGAATGAATTTCGTAAATGAATGAAATTTATAGAATTATAAACGGTGAAGTTATAAATGGAATTTTATAAGTAGTAGGTTTATAAAATTTATAAAGTTATTAAAAGGATAATTTGGGATAAATGATTGAATCGTATAAGCTATAAGATTTATAATTATGAAGTTCAAGGGAACGATTTTGCAAACAAATAAATTCTAAGTATTTAACTTATAACATGAACTTTTGTTTTATAATTGAGTTATAAATTGAATAGGTTAATAAAGGAATTTATAAAGGAAGTTGTTATAAAATAAATAGAAATGGAGTTTATAAACGTTGTTTTATAAATTCGTAAACAACTTATTTGATAAGTAAATTGTTGAAACCTATTAATGGAGTTATATTCATGTTTTTGACTGTGAATAATACTTTAAAATAAAATGAATAGAAGTGATGAAAGTTGTTAACGTAGTATATTCACGTTTTTGAATAGTGAATAATATGTTAAAGAAATTGTTTTGAATGTGATGTTTTAAATTGAATTAAAACGATCTAACGATGTTTTAAAATGTGTTGAGATTCGAAACCATAGATTTCAACATTTATTGTTGAAATAGACGTTTTCGAGAAATAAAGGGAAATAGTGGACTATAACACTGTTGTTATAGTAAATGATTTCCGAAAGGAAATGTTTTGTTTAGTATTGGGATTTATATATCTATCTTAAATTCGACTCCCTATACTAGTGATTTTGGGACTTGTAACAATGTTTTAGCAACATTCGTTTTGGTCCAAATAAATATGTTTAAGAGCATGATTTCCTTAAAGAATGAAATATATACTTAATTTCGATTTAAGTATATTGAATCTTTCCCAAGAGTTGAAAATAAAAAATTTGTGAATTTCTGATGATATGATGTAATGAAATGTAATGTATAAAATGTAATAACTGATATAGTTCTTTGTTTAAAGATTATTCATTTATTATTATATGTTGTTCCGCTACGATTGTGAGATTCTGTTGTTGTTCTGTTGTTTTCTGTTCCGTTCTATTTTCTATTTTCTTTTCTCTCTATTTACTACCCTTTCCTTTCTTCTTCCCTCTCTTTCTTTTTCTTAAACATTGATAATTCGTATATTTCTGTTCGTCTTGAGTTAATCTATGGAGATTAGTGTATATTCAAGGAGTACGGATTTGCGGTTCTTCACAGGTGGTATCAGAGCATATGGTTAAGCGACAACCATGGTTCTGTTGGGTATTACTCATTAGAGATAGAGTCAGTAGTGCTCTAGAATGAGTTTGAGTGTAATAATAGCTATGAGAGCGTATTTGTTAGTGAATATAAAATTGTTTATATTGCGATGATTGGTTTGTTGAGTGGCATATGAACCTTCGTCAGCGTGGTCTCGACAACTATGCCGAAGGGGTTTCTAAACGCTTGAATAGAACAATTCGACACAATATTGTTTTAAATTGGGTAAATGAAATAATTTCACCTTGATTATATTTTTATATATAAAGCAATAATTTTTCAGAATTATTAAAGTATGTATAAGTTGTTGAATAAGTTGTTTGAATAATCTAAATAAAAGAATAATTGTATAAGCAAAAGAATTATAAGAATGGAAGTATAATTAAAGTGATTTACAATTGTGAAATAAACTTATATATATAAGAAGTGAAACTATATGAATATATTTATAAATATGAGTTATAAATAAAAATGAATTTAAAGTTAAATGGAAATTTGCCTTAAAATTGGAAACTGAATTGATTTATCAATGGGAATTTAAGTTAAATAAAACCAAGTGATGTTTATAAAATGGAATATAACTTAAGAGATGTTGAATGAAGTTGATATTGGTATCAAAGTAAATTAACAAAGTTAAATGAAGCTCGAATAGAATTGAATTTGATTTGGAAGTGAACCAACTTGAATATGAATTAGTGAATATAAACTAAGTGAAAAAGAATGTTAGTAAGAACATCCACTGTAAATGAATCAAATGTGATTAAATTGAAAACCTATTTCATTGAATATTAATGGGAATATGAATGAATATTTATTGGTTATGAATAATAGTTGGTTGATGTTTGCACTTGTTGTTTGTTTACATTTGCTATGTTGACATATATAGTTATTATGTTGCTATATGTTGTATATCGATACTATTGTCTACATACATGATTCTCATGTTGTTTGTTGAGTGTTTAGTAGGTGCGGATTGCGTTTGCTTCGCATTTGGAGCTCGCTTTCGCGCTATATTAGCCGTATATGCTCGCTAATAAAATATAAGGTACATATCTCGGATTACATACCGTACTTTTATACTTTTTTCCCTGCGGGATGCCTCATTACTTGATGAGATGTATATTTGTGATATATATACTGTCATTTTTTCTTTCGGATTGAGCCGCGCAAAGGAGACTATGGTGAATTTTTCCGGAAATTTAAGGCGTTAGAAAAAATTTGAGAAAATTGAATTTTTTTTGAAAACTATAACTTTGATTTGAAATTGAAAGTTAAACAATAGTAATTGTTTTTGAAAAGATAACCAAGTATGATTTGAAAACTTAGTAAAGCTATTGTAAGAAGTTTGACTATGGATTTTGGAAAGTTAATAAATTCTGTAACTTTTCTTACTTGTTAATTTCGAGGACGAAATTCTTTTAAGGGGGGAAGATTGTAACGACCCAGGATTTTTGATAATTAAAATTTGAATATTTAATTAATTTTAAATATTAATAAGTGAATTTATAAGTCGAATAAATTTTATTTTGAATAATTGGATTTAATTGAATAATTAAATCGATAATTTAATATGTTAAATTATGGAAATAATTGAAAAATTGAGTTAAATATGATTGAAAAAGATTTGTAAAATTTTATTTTATCATATTGAAGTTAGAATGATATTTTAGAACTTTTAAAATCGAATTAAAAGTTAATTTGTGAAAATTGAATATTTTAATATTTAATAGACTAGTGAAAATAGTCAATTTTTGAACAGTCTCAGAATTGGACGAAACTAGTTCCATTGGATCCGTAATAGTTAGTTATTACCAGATTTCAATTTTCGTGTCAATCGGAGTTATCGTTTGATCGTGGCAGCTCGAAACGCATCGAATCATTTTTAATATTAATTTGGCGAGTAAAAATAGCCATTTTTCAAAAAGTCTCGGATTTCGACGAAACCAGTTTCATCGGATCCGTAATGTGATATTATTGTAAGGTTTCAAATTTCAAGTCAATCGGATTTACCGTTTCTCCGGTACAAATTAAAACGCCTAGAAAATCGTTTAAATCGGTTTAATTTAAATTGAACGTTTATTGCCATAACTCGCACAGATGTCCGAATTAGCTTTTCGAAACCTGTTCCATTGTGTCCGGAACGCGGGGTAAACTATAGAAACGCTGGTTACGGCGCGTGAATCGGAGTTCGAAAATTCCGAAATGAATAGTGTCGTTCGTTCTTCTATAAATTGCCCCCCTTTACCATAAAAAAATAAAAATAAAAAAATAAATTAGGGTTTCATCTTCTTCTAGCCGCCAGTAGCTTCATCTATGGCCGAAATTGTCTTAATTTCTTCTTCAATTATTTCACAATCCACAAACCCATTCAAGAAATGTCCAACTACAAAAACGTAGAGCACATCGAGTTCCACGAGATCAACGGTGGAGATTGGATATGGTGGCTGGACGAGGGAGCTAAGGGGTTGCGTTCTTCTGGATTTTGGGTTCGTCGTTCTCGGCTATAGGGAGGCCGAGCTCTACCATATGGCGGCCGTAGGCAGCTCCCGTCGAGGGCTTCAAGGTGGTACCATCTGATCGTCTTCTCGATCGAAGAATTGGGGTGCTTGATCGTGCTAGAGGGTAGCGAGGTGGCGTGCGAAATTAGGGAAGGGGGGCGGCTATGGGTTGTTCGGTCCTGTAAGTAACGTGCGTGAGAGGGAGAAGGTGTAGTGGACGGGCCTGATGTGTTGGCTTGGAATGGAGGGCCATGATTAAAGCTAGGTTTAAATAAAAAATAATTTGTTGTAATTTATATATATAAAAAATCGTGTAACTTCATAATATCATAACTTTTTCATACGATGTCGAAAACGCGCGAAACTAGTAGCGTTGGAATCGTATGGACGAGCACTACGCTATGGAAATGGATTGGAGTCGTTTGGAGTTAGTGAGAATTTCGGGTAAAATTAAACGTCCGTTTAATTTTATTCGAAATAAATCGCTAAAACGAAATTGAAATCAAGGTGAGAACTTCTCACTCAATCGAATCGGTTTCGATTTTATTTTAAATAGTTAGATTTAAAATATTTGAATGCATGTTTGAATGATGATTGTTATCTATTGATTGTTAAAATAGACATTATGCGCCGTTAGTAAGCGGATGTTATTTATTAAAAACATATACCGCGAATATTTCATAAACAGTGAAATTGGTATTATATATAATAGCAATATATATATATATTGGCATATGTATATATTGGAGTTATTGATTTCCCGCATTTGTTTAGCGGATGAGATCCTATTGTGCCGTCTATTAAGCAGATAATATTTTAAATCCCATATACCGCGATAATTCCGTACTGGAGCGGAATTGGTATTGTGCTAATGTTTGTGGATGCAGGAAAACAGGTTGGAGGGATCCAACTGGATTCCTCAACAGTTTTTATTTGAATTCAGATATTTTGATATTTGATGGATTATCATATCGATATATGATATCGTTGTTGTCGTGATTGGCTATTTGGTATGTAACATCATTGGACCAAGTTTTGGAATTTTAAAAGGATTTCAAAGTGATTTTTGAAAGTATACGTTTATAAAATATTTTTGGAATTGATTTATTTTAAATAAATAAACGTTATAATTTTAATGTTATAAAGATTATGAATTTTTGAGAAATATAGTAAAAGGCTGATTTTTGAAAATATGAGGCTAATGATTTTATAAAATAGTTAAAACAGGATTTCTGAATTTATTATAAAAAGTTTAAATATAGGATTTATAAAATTTGATTTTTTTTATAAATCAAAATGGTGAAATTATAAAGGGGATTAAAGATGTTTTAAAAGAATAATAGTATAAATTGATTTATATAAGAAATTTATAAAATGGATATTTATAAATTAAAGTATTGGAATTATAAAACGAGTCTTTATAAGTGTTAGAATGAATTGTGAATGAATTTCATAAATGAATGAAATTTATAGAATTATAAACGGTGAAGTTATAAATGGAATTTTATAAGCAGTAGGTTTATAAAATTTATAAAGTTATTAAAAGGATGGTTTTGGATAAATGATTGAATCGTATAAGCTATAAGATTTATAATTATGAAGTTCAAAGGAATGATTTTGCAAACAAATAAATTCTAAGTATTTAACTTATAACATGAACTTTTGTTTTATAATTGAGTTATAAATTGAATAGGTTAATAAAGGAATTTATAAAGGAAGTTGTTATAAAATAAATAGAAATGGAGTTTATAAACGTTGTTTTATAAATTCGTAAACAACTTATTTGATAAGTAAATTGTTGAAACCTATTAATGGAGTTATATTCACGTTTTTGACTGTGAATAATACTTTAAAATAAAATGAATAGAAGTGATGAAAGTTGTTAACGTAGTATATTCACGTTTTTGAATAGTGAATAATATGTTAAAGAAATTGTTTTGAATGTGATGTTTTAAATTGAATTAAAACGATCTAACGATGTTTTAAAATGTGTTGAGATTCGAAACCATAGATTTCAACATTTATTGTTGAAATAGACGCTTTCGAGAAATAAAAGGAAATAGTGGACTATAACACTGTTGTTATAGTAAATGATTTCCGAAAGGAAATGTTTTGTTTAGTATTGGGATTTATATATCTATCTTAAATTCGACTCCCTATACTAGTGATTTTGGGACTTGTAACAATGTTTTACGCAACATTCGTTTTGGCCCAAATAAATATGTTTAAGAGCATGATTTCCTTAAAGAATGAAATATATACTTAATTTCGATTTAAGTATATTGAATCTTTTCCAAGAGTTGAAAATAAAAAATTTGTGAATTACTTATGAATAAATAAGTATGGAAATGTTTTCCAATATAAAGGGAATATTTTGAGAATTCATCTTTTTAAAGATAAATTGAAATGAATAATTAAAATCGTATATGCATGGATATTTTGGAATGAAAAATTCACTATGGAATTTATGAATAAAAAGGGAATTTGTTTAAAAAAAATAAATATTGATTTATTTTTGAAGTGTGAAAATTATATATCTAGTAAAGATATTTTTGGAAAATAAATAATTTGGAAAATTATTTGGAATCTGGTGATGTGTGCATATCCATTGATAGTTCAATAACCGACTATCAATATTTACCTTTGAATGGGTAATTGATGTGATTTGTTTGAATTTGAATGCCACACTTATTTTTGAATAAGCGCTCACTATTCGGGTTAACCGGGAAAGGACCATGGGGTCGTATAACCCATTCCGAATATGTGATACGTCGTTATGAATTGCATTTGAAGACTGGTGTTGAAGACCGGATCTTTTTGAAAGCGAAAGGACAACTCGTCGATTGTCTTTGCACCGAGTAGGTACGGTATAGAGACTCCCTATGTGATGGGAAGTCCGGACGTGATTAGAGATTATCCGGATTGCAAGGACTTCTTTGTAAGTGCCTTCGGTTCTGTTCGAGCCCGGAACAGACTTGAATGGATAGTATGTCTGACATTACAAATTGAGATATAAAGCCGATTTCTTTCAAATATATTTCTGTTGGTGGCGGAGAATTTATTCTTTTAGCTTAACACCCTTCTCTGAGACGTACGAGCTCAGAGGTTATGTAGTTGAAGGTTATCAGCGATATATTCCCAATTTGGTAATGTGACATGCTGAGTGTTGCTGTGAAATGATCATCGTGTTGATTATTTGTGATAGGATCATTTATTTGATCGTCTATCCTGGTGATCATTTCTATGATCATTTGTTGACCCAAAGCATGGCTTTTGTATAAAGTATGTTTTTGTGGACGTGACTTCGTCGAGCCTCACACCTTGGGAATGGTCAAAACAGGAAAGATGCAGCAAGGTTATGAGGGGTAGCGCCCTTTAGGGTATGTGCATTTCCTTCTGGAAAAGGGTGGTATCATGGTATGGAGCCCAGATACTTACTCATGTTGAAAACACTTTATGATTGTGTGAATTGATTACGAGCGCTCGGTGAAAGGTCCCAAAGGACCAGGGGATGGCATATTCGGTCAGTTGTTACTCAGTTAGGGGTAACCCGGCCTTGTGTTGGTAGAGATCCGGTTTGGTTCTCGGGGATGTCCATCCAGAGGCATTCTCATGTGGAAATGGGAAGTTCCTTGGCCTGATCATTCGTTGGAAATCCAAAGAAACAATACGAGACTTGTACGATTTTAGTTGTATAACCTGCTATGGAATGTGGCGGTAACCTGCTATTGAACATAGTTAGCTATAGTAGGCATACGATAATGGTCGTATGTTGGCTAAGATTTATATTCTACTTTCGAAATGAATTTTTCTTACACTATACACTAGTAATAATATCGAATGTTCTTTTAAATGCGTATTAAGCATCTTTGACTATCATAAGGAGAAATCTCCTCCGATTCTACGTTTGCATTGTGTGTGTGTGCGGGAGGCCTTATGGTAGTCTCATTTTTAAAAAGCATTACGAATTGACTTTAAAAATATTCATCTATTTTGATTTTAAAGATAAATAAACTGTTTTGAGTTCTCGCACCAGTCACGTGACTGACTCGGAGTTTATTGTTTTCCTTCCTAAACTCTGGGTGCCCACCAATTTCCACACGGGCAGTCAAGAGTTAGGTTTATCAGGATATTATGGATATTCTGGAGTTGCTGGAAGCAAGCTGGATGGCATGGCGTAATTACTAGTATATAGTATTTCTTTTTCCGCTGCACTGTTTGTTGTTGTTGTACACTCTGATGATATGATGTAATGAAATGTAATGTATAAAATGTAATAACTGATATAGTTCTTTGTTTAAAGATTATTCATTTATTATTATATGTTGTTCCGCTGCGATTGTGAGATTCTGTTGTTGTTCTGTTGTTTTCTGTTCCGTTCTATTTTCTATTTTCTTTTCCCTCTATTTACTACCCTTTCCTCTCTTCTTCCCTCTCTTTCTTTTTCTTAAACATTGATAATTCGTATATTTCTGTTCATCTTGAGTTAATCTATGGAGATTAGTGTATATTCAAGGAGTACGGATTTGCGGGTCTTCACATCAACCATGCTATTCCATCCTACGCCGGCCTGTATGTGCCAAGCCTGTGGCTCCCTCATCGACTGCCCCTACTCATGAGCATGTCGGACGTCACGCGCCTCCTCCGATCGACGAGCATATGCAAGATGTAGGGTTCGAACGATTTGATTTTCGTTAGGGCCAGGGATAAGAAGAAAACGAGGGTTGGGGTATTGCTTTTGAAAAAGAGCCAAGATTTATCAAGTGTAAGGTCGTGATTTTAAATCGAAGGGAGCGGCGCGCGTACGTATGTAGTAGGCTGTAGGGCGGCGCTGATCTTTTTGATTTGATTTGTATATTTTAATATTATAAATATATCGTTTAAGGCACTTTAAAATCCCAAATCCCTATCGAGGTATGCCGCTTGACGTTCCTAATGTTATACCTCTATTCCGAATGCAATGAACAAGTTCTAGGACCTAATTCGATCATATGTGGAAGATATCTTTTTGAATCTACTATTTTTAATTAAATTAATCTTGTGCGTTCTAAGCTCACACGACCAAACGGAAAATCCAATCACTGTGGAAACTGAAATCCGATAATAATACATTATTACGGATCCAACGGAGTTGGTTTCGTCGAATTTCGAGATTATGTCCCAGATCGCTATTTTAACGCGTCGATTATATCGATGATTTCAAAATTTTACGGAATTACTTAAAATTTCATTTTTTTAACTTACTATTAAATTTATAATTCAAATAGAACTTATATTCACTTTAAAGTTCTTTTCGATTTATATTCATCTCAAATTCCAATTATTTGCATTATTCGTATTACGATAATCGCTATATTTGAAAGTTAAATCTTATTCCACTTATTTGATCGATAAGCTTCATATTAAAAATCCATCTACATTTCAAATTCAACATTTAAAGTAAATTAAATGTTCATAATCAAACGATTGAAAATCCGGGTCATTACAGAAAGATGGCTCTTTGAGGTTGAGTGTAGATTATCGTGAGATGAATAAGGTAACGAAGAAGAACAAGTATCCACTCCCGCTTATTGATTACTTGTACAATCAGCTCTATGGTGCGAAGTTGTTCTCTTAGTTGGATCTTGCGACGAGATTTTAGCAGCCAAGAGTAACAAAGAAAAGTGTGCTGATGATATATGTGTTCCATTCTTCGAAGCACTCAAGAATTAAAAAGGCAATTTTATTTGGATGGACGACTGCTTGGAAGATTTCCTTAACCAATGGAGCACATGCAGAAGCCTCTGATTCTTTCTACACCAATGGAAGAGAACACCTATATCTATAGTTAGCAATATCATCTTACGCTCTAAGTGCGGCATTGGTCTAGGAAGAAGATCAGATGCAGTGACCAGTCTATTATGTAAGTAAGTGCATCACTGGAGTAGAGTTTAGAGTTCCTAAATTGGAGAAGTGATGCACTACCTGTTAATCACATACTAGAAGCTTAGGCATTATTTCTAGTCACATCGTATCCGGATGATGGCGGATCGGATGTAAGCAGGTTCTGCATCGGGCGGATACCTTAGGAAGACTTACCAAGTAGAGTATTGAATTGAGCTAGTATGAGATTACCTATCATCCTCAAATGGCGATCAAAGGACATGCTTAGCAGATTTTATTGTTAAATTTTCTATTAAGGATGATGAAGTGGAATCTTGGGAAGAATAAGCTCTTAAATGGCAGATATACGTGAATGGAACTTCAAAAGAGCATGACTTTGATGTAGGAGTAGCATTGTTAATGCCTTGAGGAAAGAAGTTCATCTATGCGATATTGTTTTGGTTTAAGGAAAAGGAAAATGAGAACGAGTATGAGGCATTAGCAAGATTAGAGATAGCAAAAGAATTGGGAATCAACTCGATGTGCATGCATAGCGACTTGTAGTTCATCGTAAACCAGGAACTTGGAATATTCCAAGCTAAGGGAGAACACTTGATATCCCATTTAAGGAAGGTAAAGGTTTTAGATAATGAGATGGAGAATTATGTGAGCAAGCACATTCCATGGAAGAAGAACCAGGATGAGGATGAGCTAGCAAAATTGGCAAGTTCGGAAGGTAGGTTAGGATCAGTACCGACAGTGATCCTACTTAATCGCAACTTCAAGGAGGTATGTGTGATTGCATCTATCAATGATGAGGAAGCCTGGATGATGTCAATTATAAGATATTTGAGTGATGGGGAGTCACTCGAGAGCAAGAATAAAGCCAAGAAGGTCTTGCGAAAGGTGCCTCACTTCATTATTCAAGATGGTATGTTATATCAAATGGATTTCTAACTCATTTTCGAAGTGCATAGTCGAGAGAGAAGATGAGGAGGTGTTGGAAAACATACATTAAGGGAGCTGTAGAGAATGTATCATAGGGAAAACTCTTGTAAAGAAGGTATCGCATAATGAGTACTTCTGGCCAATATTAAATCATGATGCGATGGAGTATGCAAAAAGATGTTACGAATGCCAATGACTTGCGAAGATCCCTAGATTTTCCTGGATCAGACATACTCACAATATTATCCCCTAGCCATTCTTGGTTTGGGGAATTGTAACGACCCAGAATTTTATTTAATTAAAATTTGAATATTTAATTTTATTTTAAATATCAATAAGTGAATTTATAAGTCAAATAAATTTTTATTTGAATAATTGGATTTAATTGGATAATTAAATCGATAATTTAATGTGTTAAATTATGGAAATAATTGAAAATTGGGTTAAATATGATTGTAAATGATTTGTAAAATTTTATTTTATCATGTTGAAGTTAGAATGATATTTTAGAACTTTTAAAATCGAATTAAAAGTTAAATTGTGAAAATTGAATATTTTAATATTAAATCGACTAGTGAAAATAGTCAATTTTTGAACAGTCTCAGAATTGGACGAAACCAGTTCCATTGGATCCATAATAGTTAGTTATTACCGGATTTCAAATTTCGTAGCAATCGGAGTTATCGTTTGATCGTGGCAGCTCGAAACGCATCGATTTATTTTTAATTTTTAATTTGGCGAGTTAAAATAGCCATTTTTCAAACAGTCTCGGATTTCGACGAAACCAGTTTCATCGGATCCGTAATATGATATTATTGTAAGGTTTCAAATTTCGTGTCAATTGGATTTACCGTTTGTCCGGTACAAATTAAAACGCCTAGAAAATCGTTTAAATCGGTTAAATTTAAATTGAACGTTTGTTGCCATAACTCGCATAGATGATCGAATTAGCTTCCGAAACCTATTCCATTGTGTTCGGAACGCGGGATAAACCCTAGGAACGTCAGTTTCGGCGCGTAAATCGGAGTTCGGAATTTCCGGAATGAATAGTGTTTGGTTCGTTTCCTATAAATAGACCAACACCCCCCTTCATAAATAAAAAAAAAATTATCTAACCCTAACCCTAGCCAGCCGCCACCCAGGTTTCAAAGGCCGAAATTGTTCCAACTTCTTCCCCTCAAATCTCCAAATCCATTCACTTCTAACAGAAACTCTCAACTACAATCTTGAAGAGCTCGATGAGATCTTTAATATCAACGGTCAAGATCGCGAATAGCTTCATGGATCAACGGCAAATTGGAGATGAAGTGCATGCGTTGCGCACGCAAATCGAGAGAGGAGGGGGGACCGAGTTGGCCTATGCTCTGGCCGAACGTGGAGGGAGGTGAGGGCTTCAAGATGGAACTCTCTGATCGTCGCGAAGTTGAGTGTTGTTGGCGCAAGAAGGAACCCTAAAAGGTCGAGCATGGGTTCGGTTTCACGTTTATCACCTGTAGATGGTTACGCGTGGGAGAGGAGATGGACGTGCGGCCTTGGATATGAGATGAACGACTAAGATGTTGCATAGGTTAAAAGTTTTAAATAAATGTTGTAAATTAATTATAGAAAATTCATGTAACTTCAAATATTCATATCTTTTTCATACGAGGTCGAAAACGCACGAAACCAGTTGCGTTAGAATCGTATGGACGAGCACTATGCGATGAAATTGGATTGGAGTCGTTTGGAGTTAGTGAGAATTTTGGGTAAAATTAAACGTCCGTTTAATTTTATTCGAAATAAATCGCTAAAACGAAATTAAAATCAAGGTGAGAACCTCTCACTCAATCGAATCAGTTTCGATTTTATTTTAAATAGTTAGATTTAAAATTATTGAATGCATGTTTGAATGATGATTGTTATCTATTGATTGTTAAAATAGACATTATGCGCCGTTAGTAAGCGGATGTTATTTATTAAAAACATATACCGCGAATATTTCATAAACAGTGAAATTGGTATTATATATAATAGCAATATATATATATTGGCATATGTATATATTGGAGTTATTGATTCCCCGCATTTTTTAGCGGATGAGACCCTATTGCGCCGTCTATTAAGCGGACAATATTTTAAATCCCATATACCGCGATAATTTCGTACTGGAGCGAAATTGGTATTGTGCTAATGTTTGTGGATGCAGGAAAACAGGTTGGAGGGATCCAACTGGATTCCTCAACAGTTTTTATTTGATTTCAGATATTTTGATATTTGATGGATTATCATATACGATATATGATGTCGTTGTAGTCGTGATTGACTATTTGGTGTGTAGCATCATTGGACCAAATTTTGGAATTTTAAAAAGGGATTTCAAAGTGATTTTTTGAAAGTATACGTTTATAAAATATTTTTGGGAATTTATCCATTTTAAATAAATAACGTTATAATTTTAATGTTATAAAAATTATGATTTTTGAGAAATATAGTTAAAAGTTGATTTTTGAAAATATGGGTTAATAATTTTTATAAAATAGTTTAAATTGGATCTCTGAATTTATTGTAAAAAGTTTAAATATAGGATTTATAAAATTTGATTATTTTATAAATCAAAAGGATGAAATTATAAAGGAGATTAAAGACGTTTTAAAAGAATAATATAAATTGATTTATATTAAGAGATTTATAAATGGATATTTATAAATTGAAATATTGACATTATAAAACGAGTTTTTATAAGTGTTTGAATGAAGTGAAAATGGATTGCATAAGTGAATGGAAATTATAAAATTATAAATGGTGAAGTTATAAATGAAATTTATAAATAGTAAGATTTATAAATTTTGTGAAATTATTAAAGAATATATTTGGATGAATAATTGAATCTTATAAGTTATAAGATTTATAATTATGAAGTTCAAAGAAACGATTTTGTAAAATAATCGTTTTATAAGCATTTGACTTATAATATGAATTTTTAGTATATCATTGAGATATAAATTGAACAGGTTAATAAAGGGATTTATAAACGTTGTTTTTTAAATTCATAAACGACTTATTTTGATAAGTAAATTGTTGAAACCTATTAATGGAGTTATATTCACATTTTTGATAGTGAATAATCCTTTAAAATGAAATGTATAGAAATGATGAAATTGTTAATTGAAGTATATTCACGTTTTTGAATAGTGAATAATATGTTAAAGAAATTGTTTTGAATGTGATGTTTTAAATAGAATTAAAACGATCTAACGATGTTTTAATTATGTTAAGATTCGAATTTATAGATTTCAACATTCATTGTTGAAATAGACGTTTTCGAGAAATAGAAGGAAATGGTGGACTATAACACTGTTGTTATAGTAAATGATTTCCGAAAGGAAATGTTTTGTATAGTATTGGGATTTATATATCTATTTTAATTTCGAATCCCTATACTAGTGATTTTGGGTTGTCGTAACGATGTTTTACGTAACATTCGTTTTGGCCCAAATAAATATGTTTAAGAGAATGATTTCCTTAAAGAATGAAACATATACTTAATCTCGATTGAAGTATATTGAATATTTTCCAAGTGTTGAAAATGAATAGGTTCGTGAATTACTTATTAAATAAGTATGGAAATGTTTTCCAATATAAAGTGAATATTTTGAGAATTCATCTTTTTGAAGATAAATTGAAATGAATAATTGAAATCGTATATCCGTAGATATTGTGAAATATAAATTCACTATGGAATTTATAAAGGAAAGGGGAACTTGTTTAAAAATAAATATTGATTTATTTTTGAAGTGTGAAAATTATATATATTGTAAAGATATTTTGGAAAATAAGTAATTTGGAAAATTATTTGGAATCTGGTGATGTGTGCATATCCATTGATAGTTCAATAACCGACTATCAATATTTCCCTTTGAATGGGTAATTGATGTGATTTGTTTGAATTTGAATGCCACGCTTATTTTTGAGTAAGCGCTCACTACTCGGGTTAACCGGGAAAGGACCATGGGGTCGTATAACCCATTCCGAATATGTGATACGTCGTTATGAATTGCATTTGATGACCGGTGTTGAAGACCGGGTATTTGCGAAAGCGATAGGATGACCTATCGATTGTCTCTGCACTGGGTAGCACCTAGTATAGAGATTTCCTAAGTGATGGGGAATTCGATCGGGATTGTGAATACCCGGATTGCAAGGGCTTCGTGAGAAGTGCCTTCGGTTTTGTTCGAGCCCGGAACAGACTTGTATGGATTGTATGTCTGACGTTACAAATTGAGATATAAAGCAGATTTCTTTCAAATATATTTCTGTTGGTGGCGGAGAATTTATTCTTTTAGCTTAACACCCTTCTCTGAGACATACGAGCTCAGAGGTTATGTAGTTGAATGTTATCAGCAATATATTCCCAATTTGGTAATGTGACATGCTGAGTGTTGCTGTGAAATGATCATTATGTTGATTATTTGTGATAGGATCGTTTATTTTGATCGTCTATCTTGGTGATCATTTCTATGATCATTTGTTGACCCAAAGCATGGCTTTTGTATAAAGTATGTTTTTGTGGACGTGACTTCGTCGAGCCTCACACCTCGGGAATGGTCAAAACAGGAAAGATGCGGCAAGGTTATGAGGGGTAGCGCCCTTTAGGGTGTGTGCATTTCCTTCTGGAAAAGGGTGGTATCATGGTATGGAGCCCAGATACTTACTCATGTTGAAAACACTTTATGATTGTGTGAATTGATTACGAGCGCTCGGTGAAAGGTCCCAAAGGACCGGGGGATGGCATATTCGGTCAGTTGTTACTCAGTTAGGGGTAACCCGGCCTTGTGTTGGTAGAGATCCGGTTTGGTTCTCGGGGATGTCCATCCAGAGGCATTCTCATGTGGCAATGGGAAGTTCCTTGGCCTGATCATTCGTTGGAAATCCAAAGAAACAATACGAGACTTGTACGGTATTAGTTGTAGAACCTATCATTCACTTATGGTGGCGCCCCACTGTTTGGATGGTAGCTATAGTAGGCATAGTTCGGAATGTCTATGCTGGCTAAGATTTATATTCTACGTTCGAAATGAATTTTTTCTACACTATGCACTAATAATAATATCAAATGTTTCTTTTTAATGCGTATTAAGCATCTTTGACTATCATAAGGAGAAATCTCCTCCGATTCTGCGTTTGCATTGTGTGTGTGTGCGGGAGGCCTTATGGTAGTCTCATTTTTAAAAGCATTGCAAATTGACTTTAAAAATATTCCTCTATTTTTGATTTTAAAGATAAATAAACTGTTTTGAGTTCTCACACCAGTCACATGACTGACTCGGAGTTTATTGTTTTCCTTCCTAAACTCTGAGTGCCCACCAATTTCCACACGGGCAGTCAAGAGTTAAGGTTTATCAGGATATTCTGGATATTCAGGAGTTGCTGGAGGCAAGCTGGATGGCATGACGTATTACTAGTATATAGTATTTCTTTTCTGCTGTTTGTTATTGTATGATGTTGTACACTCTGATGATATGATGTAATGAAATGTAATGTAATAACTGATATAGTTCTTTGTTTAAAGATTATTCATTTATTATTATATGTTGTTCCGCTGCGAATTGTGAGATTCTGATATTGTTCTGTTGTTTTCTTTCGGTTCTATTTCCTATTCTCTTTTTCCCTCCATATTCTATCTTTTTATCTCTTCTTCTTCTCTTTCTTCTTTCTTAAACCCTAACATTTCGGTTTTTCGGCAATGAAAAATCGAAAACGTTACATTTGGTATCAGAGCATATGGTTAAGCGACAACCATGGTTCTGTTGGGTATTACTCATTAGAGATAGAGTCAGTAGTACTCTAGAATGAGTTTGAGTGTAATAATAGCTATGAGAGCGTATTTGTTAGTGAATATAAATTGTTTTGTATTTTGTTGACTTATCGGTTGATTGTTTATAGATTTCGGTCGATGTAGTCTAGCTAACTATCGTAGATAGGGGTTTCTAAACTCTTAAACAAGGTAAACCGACACGATATTGTTTAAAAATTGGGTAAATGAAATAATTTTACCTTGATTATATTTTTATATATAAAGGAATAATTTTTCAGAATTATTAAAGTGTATATAAGTTGATTGTTTAGTTGTTTGAATAATCTGAATAAAAAAAAACTGTATAAGCAAAAGAATTATAAGAATTGAATTATAATTAAAGTGATTTACAATTGAGAAATAAACTTATATACGTAAGAAGTGAAACTATATGAATATATGTAGGAATATGAGTTGTAAATAAAAATGAATTTAAAGTTAAATGGAAATTTACTTTAGAATTTGGAATCTGAATTTATTTATAAGTGGGAATTTAAGCTAAGTAAAACAAAGTGATGTTTATAAAATGGAAGTATAACTTAAGAGATATTGAATGAAGTTGATATTGGTATCAAAGTAAAATAATAAAGTTAAGTGATAAATGTGAACTTGAGTTATGTAAATGAAATTCAACTTTTGTAAATTGAATTGAATGAATGGATTGAATGTTAATCAATTGAATGTGAATTAAGTTGATATGAAATAATGAATATAAGTGTTAATTCATTAAAATCTAATGTTATTGGAAGTTGAAAGATTGAATGAAAATCAATTTAATTAAACCAAAATGAATATAAGCAAAGGAATTTGGTTGCAATTAATATACATTGGTTGTTATATGATTGTTAGTTGATTGTATATAATTCATTAAGTGTTAATGAAATTGGAAGCTAAAGTAATTGAAATTCAATTGGAAGTTAAATGAATTTTTAATAGAATTGAATTTGATTTGGAAGTGAACCAACTTGAATATGGATTAGTGAATATAAACTAATTGAAAATGAATGTTAGTAAACATCCACTGTTAATGAATTAAATGTGACTAAATTGAAAACCAATTCATTGAATATTAAGGAGAATATGAATGAATATTTATTGGTTATGAATTTGTTGAATGATAGTTGGTTGATGTTTGCATTTGTTGTTTTGTTGCATTTGCTATGTTGACATATATAGTTATTATGTTGCTATATATTGTATATTGATACTATTGTCTACATGCATGTTCTCATGTTGTTTGTTGAGTGATTAGTAGGTGCGGATCGCGTTTGCTTCGCATTTGGGGCTCGCTTTCGCTCTATATTAGCCGTATATGCTCGCTAATAAAATATAAGGTACATATCTCGGATTACATACCGTACTTTTATACTTTTTTCCCTGCGGGATGCCTCATTACTTGATGAGATGTATATTTGTGATATATATACTGTCATTTTTTTTTTCGGATCGAGCCGCGCAAAGGAGACTATGGCGAATTTTTCCGAAAATTTAAGGCGTTAGAAAAAATTTGGAGAAAATTGGAAAATTTTGAAGACTTTAACTTGGTTTTGGAATTGAAAGTTAAACGATAGTAGTTGTTTTTGAAAAGATAACTAAGTATGATTTGAAAACTTAGTAAAGTTATTATAAGAAGTTTAATTATGAATTTTGGAAAGTTAATCGATTTTGTAACTTTTCTTATTTGTTAATTTCGAGGACGAAATTCTTTTAAGGGGGGAAGATTGTAACGACCCAGAATTTTATTTAATTAAAATTTGAATATTTAATTTTATTTTAAATATTAATAAGTGAATTTATAAGTCAAATAAATTTTTATTTGAATAATTGGATTTAATTGGATAATTAAATCGATAATTTAATGTGTTAAATTATGGAAATAATTGAAAATTGGGTTAAATATGATTGTAAATGATTTGTAAAATTTTATTTTATCATGTTGAAGTTAGAATGATATTTTAGAACTTTTAAAATCGAATTAAAAGTTAAATTGTGAAAATTGAATATTTTAATATTAAATCGACTAGTGAAAATAGTCTATTTTCCCACAGTTTGGATGGTAGCTATAGTAGGCATAGTTCGGAATGTCTATGCTGGCTAAGATTTATATTCTACGTTCGAAATGAATTTTTTCTACACTATGCACTAATAATAATATCAAATGTTTCTTTTTAATGCGTATCAAGCATCTTTGACTATCATAAGGAGAAATCTCCTCCGATTCTGCGTTTGCATTGTGTGTGCGTGCGGGAGGCCTTATGGTAGTTTCATTTTTAAAAGCATTGCGAATTGACTTTAAAAATATTCCTCTATTTTTGATTTTAAAGATAAATAAACTGTTTTGAGTTCTCACACCAGTCATATGACTGACTCGGAGTTTATTTTTTCCTTCCTAAACTCTGGGTGCCCACCAATTTCCACACGGGCAATCAAGAGTTAAGGTTTATCAGGATATTCTGGATATTCAGGAGTTGCTGGAGGCAAGCTGGATGGCATGGCGTATTACTAGTATATAGTATTTCTTTTCCGCTGTTTGTTGTTGTATGATGTTGTACACTCTGATGATATGATGTAATGAAATGTAATGTAATAACCGATATAGTTCTTTGTTTAAAGATTATTCATTTATTATTATATGTTGTTCCGCTGCGAATTGTGAGATTCTGATATTGTTCTGTTGTTTTCTTTCGGTTCTATTTCCTATTCTCTTTTTCCCTCCATATTCTATCTTTTTATCTCTTCTTCTTCTCTTTCTTCTTTCTTAAACCCTAACATTTTGGTTTTTCGGCAACGAAAAATCGAAAACGTTACATAAATAGACCTAATTGGTGGGCTTCCCATGGCAAGGAGTGGAGCTAAGTATGTATAGTGGCATTCGATTGCTTTATTAAGTGGATCGAAGTCGAACTACTTATTGAGGTATTGTTAGTGAATGTTATAATTTTTTTGGTCAAGAATGTGATATATAAGTATGCCCCCCTTTCAAATCATCTCGGATAATATATTGCAGTTTGACAGTAAGGATATCAAACTTCTGCTGATAGCATAGAATAGAAAAGAATTTATCCATAGTGGGATACACATAGGCTAATGGAAAAGTGGAAGCAATCAACAAGGTTCTAAAGAAACTCATAGAGAAGCTTCTAGAAAAGGCAAAAAGATTATGGGTGGATGAGCTTTCTCTGGCACCGTAGGCTTATTGCACTGCTTTTAAGATGGCAATAGAGAATACTCCTTTCTCATTGGCCTATCGGTCAGAGGCGATGTTACTAGTGGAAATAGTGGTGCCATTACTTACGAGGATTCATTATGACCCAAATGAGAAAGAAGAGTTGCCAACTATGTCATTGGATTTGATTGATGAAAGGCTAGAAGCAACCGCTATAAAGATGGAAGCACACAAATGGAGGACACTAACAATACAATTCGAAGGACAAACACAACTTGCTCAAGGAAGGGGACCTGATGCTAAAGCCAATATTCCCTAGACCAAGGCACTCAACCCAATCAAGGAAGGATCGTATGCTATCCACAAGGACTTGGGCACTGAAGCTTTCAGCATGGTGGATGGGGCTATCTTCAAAAGGGCTTAAAATACATAGGATGCTTATCGTTATTTTACTTAATTTATATTGTTTTTCTAATTATATTGCAATAATGTAACTAAAACGGATTATGAAATGAATATTAATAGAATGTGTTATGGTAGCTCCTTGAGGCACGAGCCTAATGATATTTGTTATGCCATAGAAGAGGGCACTCTAGCAAAGCAACAAAAGAGAATTGATAGTGATATTGTTTTAAAAAATAGAGATGATGATGGGTCGCGGCACGGAATCTTGATCCGATGTTGATTATGGTCATGATTGGGCCAGTAGTAACGCAATGAGTTTTTATTGGTTGTAGGAGCGCAGTGAATGTTCTCTTCAAACAGACATTTGAAAAGATGTATCTTGATGAAAAGGATGTGCACATGTAAATATTGCATCTTTGAATTTATTGGAGAAACTAAAGATCCGATTTGATGCATCATATTATCCATAGAATTTGGAGAACGAGATGGGGATCATAAGGTGGTGCAGTTGTAGAATTTGTTGTAGTTGATGGATTTTCAACTTATATGCTTTCTTGGGCTAACCGGCCCTTGTTAATTTTAGGATTAAGCTCGCTTCATGATGCTATATGATAAAGTCTTCGATGGAGAATTTAGTAAGGGTGATTCAGGGAGACCAGAGCACAAATCAACAGTGCTACATTATTGACCTTCGAGGGTTAAGGTGATGTGATGAAGGAAAAATGCTACGAAACCTATCTGCATCAAATCCTCATATGCATAGAAATTACCACCAAAGCCTTGGCATGGGTCTAACAGCAAATCCTATAAATCTGTTGACCCATAGAAGGAGGCAGATGAGGCAAGGGAAACACCGATTGAGCTAACAACTAATGTCCCAATAGTCGATGACAATCCTTCAAATGTTCTCAAAGTTGAATCTTAACTTGGGTTGAACATAAAATGGAGTTGGCAGGTCTCTTTAGGAAAACATAGACGTGTTTGCTCGAACACATTTTGATATATGGGGGATATCGTCAGAAGTATCATGTTGTGCACTGAATGTGAACCCAAGCTACCCTTCTATGAAGTAGAAAAGGCACAGCATGGAACTAGAGTGATCTGCTGCGTTGAAAGAATAAGCGGATAAGCTAAAGGCAAATGGATTCATCCGTGATGCATTATACCTGGAATGGGTATCAAATCCAATATTAGTCAAGAATGAAAAGTATAAGTGGCGACACGCATTGGCTATTCTAATTTGAATAAGGTGTTCCTAAAGGACTATTTCCCACTGCAACGAATAGAGCGGTACAGCCAGACTTGACCTACTGTCCTTCATGGATGTATATTCCAGCTACGACTAGATTGCAATGCACATTCTAGATCAAAAGCATAATTTTAATAATGGAATTTGCGCTATACTGCTACAGAGTCAAGTCGTTCGGTCCAAAGAATTAGAACCTACTTAACAGTTCTTGGTCATATAAAGTTCAAAGAATGGATCTGACGAACAATGGAATTCTGAGCATGTGATATGCTTATGAAATCATGACGATCATAGGAATCATATGGGCAAGCTCTTAGAGATGTTCAATGTGCTTTGAAAGCATGGAATGAAATTGAATCCACTAAATTATTCTTTTGGTGTTGCATCGAGCAAGTTTTTGGATTTGACTATAGACTCAGGGGTTATACAAGCTAATCTAGAATAGGTTAAAGCATTGAAATCAGTTTCTGCTCCAAAGAAAAGAAGGGAGATGCAGACCTTGAATGGTAAAGCCATCGATTTGAGTTGGATCACCTAAAAGGCGATTGTTAAGTGTATGTCATTCTTTAATGCCCATAAGAAAGAAAGAGAAAAGTTCCAATGGACGAGCAAATGTGAAGCTTCTTTCCAGAATCTATTGGAGCATGTTTTAAAAACCACTTATATTGTTAAAGCCTTTGGAAGGAAAGGATTTGTACGTTTACTTAGCATTATCGACTTATGCACTGAAAGCAGCCTTGATATGAAAGACGATTTAGTACTTCAGCAAATCATTTACTGAAACAGAAAAGAAGTATTCAAAGCTAGAGAAATTGTCATACTATTAGTTGATTGCATCGAGGAAGTTGAGAATATACTTCCAAACCCATCAAATAAGGACATTAACTAATTAAACCACTTAGACAAGTGCTGCATCATCCCAATACTTCGGGAAGATTGATAACTTATGAGATGAGCTAGTACAACACTACTTACCATCCTAGGAAAGCAATACGAGGATAGGTACTGGTAGATTCCATTATTGAGTTCACCATTTGGGGTGACGAATTAGTAGAAGAATTGGGTCGAGTTTCTCAATGGAATTTTCAGGTTGACGGAGCATCCAATAACCATGATTCCAGACTAGAGTAGTTTCTCCAATCTAAAGGGTTGAAGGACCCATCATGCTTTAAAACTAGAGTTCCAAGCAACAAATAATCAAGCTGAATACATAGCATTAATTATGAGACTTAAGGCAGCGAAAGAGTTAGGAGTCAAGACACTGCATATCTTCACGGACTATCGATTGGTGATTTCCAAATTAAGAAGGAATTTTTGGCTAAATATGCCAGATTAGTCATTTTCCTACCAGAAGTGTTGGAACATCTGAGCGATATTGAGCATTACATGATAACATATATCCCTAAAGAAGAAAAAGCAAAACGTTGATTCATTAGACAAATTTTCAAGTTTCATGGATGTATAACTGTTGGGAACCATGCCAGTTCTATGGAATAACAAGGTGGATGTTGATTAAATATTAGTGGTCGAGGAAGAGGAGTCCTAGATGACCACAATAAAGGATTAGTCGCTAAATAGGACTCAATGAAAGGAAGGAATGGACGATGAAAACTCGTACATAAAGTACCTTGGTTCATTATGCAAGGAGTGTTATACATAAGATGGTTCTCAACCCCTCGCTAAGGTGTGTCACCAAGAAGAAGCTAAAAAGATCCTTGCATAAGTACACAACGGAAGCTATAATGATCATGCTAGGTGCAAAATTTAGAACAGAAGATTCTACACTACAATTATATATGGCCGACCGTCGATCAAGATATAGCCGAATATTCTAAAAGAAGTACAAGAGTCAGAGGTTTGTAAAGATTCCCAGATCCCCATCCAATGAGTTTATAAAAATGGTTAGCACACGGTCATTTACGGTTTGGGGAATAAACCTCATTGGAGTGCAACCGATGTTAAGAGATGGAGTGAAGTATGCAATAGTGGCAGTGGACTACTTCACAAAACGGGCATAGTAGAAAGGCTTACGATGATCAATTTAGTGAAAGTGATCAACATTTTGGTGTAGGAATTTTGCACAGATTTGGAGTTCCATGGAAATAATCGCTAACAATGAAACTCAATTTGGAATGAGAAATTCCAAGAATTCTATGTCTAATATCAGACTGAGAAAAGTTTTGCGGTGGTAACATATCAATAGGAAAATGAAAGGATGGAGGGAGTAAACAAAATTATCAAGTTCTTCGTTAAGAGAAGATTGAATATATCAAAGGGAAACTGGGTAAATGAGTTTCCATTGGTGTAATGAGCTTACCATAGAACCTGAAATTCCACGGCTGGTCATACTCTATTTGTTTTGGCCAGGGCACTAAGGCTATGATTTTAGTTAAAGATGAAGTCCCTTCTCATAGAAAATTTCACTGTGGTCCCAAGGTGAATAAGGAACTCTTGCTTGATTCCCTTATCTTGGTTGAAGAAAGGCAAGATGAGGCTGATCTACAGGTAGTTGCCTACTGGTAAAGAGTAGCAAAGCAATTAAATGCCAAGGTCAAAAATCGTACTTTTAAAATAGGCGATCTTGTTTTCAAATAAGGTTTTCCAAGTATGTAGGCATTTGGTCGGGAATGGTAATCACCCTCTTTGGTTGTACAAAAGCTTCGAGATGGCAGTTTTAAGATAATGACTATCGATGAGATTTCGGTTCCACGGGCATGGAATAGCGAGCATCTTCGATGCTATTTCATTTGATTTTCTTTCTATAAATAAAGCATTCTATTTAATAGGATTCGATGTAACTAAGCGGAAAATGCCATTAATTCATAAATTAGCTTTTAGAATTAATGAAATTGTTTTCAAAAAGTCTTTCTTCGTGCTGCAAAAATAGTAGCATAACCATACATTCTATATTTTGGAAACCCGATGTTTAGGTACAAGAAGATATTGCCGATGAACTCCTTTGAACCAAGATCCAATTCCTTAGATTATAATAGAACCATGGTGTGATTAGATAATTCACTACTAAACATCACCTCTTAGACCAAGATGTGGTCCCAAATGGATGCTCGAAGATAGGCATCATATACACCAACTCTTAGAGATAAGAATCAGTGTATAATTAATTATTTTTGCATGTATACCATTGATTTATATCAGTGCTCATGCTGACATAGGAAGATAAGCCACATTATCTTAGCACATCGATAGGGCATAACCTTTTTTTACAACCGAACAAGATATGTTCAATCAACAATAAGTAAAGTTGATCGATGAAATACTGCTTAGTATAGTTAAATGAGATATGTTTGACCGATAGTAAAGAAAGCCGAGTAACAGAGCAATAGCAAAAAACTTGTATGTACAAAGTTATAATAAATAAAGGTATTATACAGATCAATAACACAAGAAAGTATGTTATATATATATATATATATATATATATATATAAGTATTTCATTATAAACAATTATATATTATACATGCAGGCAAGTACATAGGCAAAGAAATTAAGATGCGATGAAGTAAATGAAATAGTGTTGAACAGAAATCAATTTTTATTTACAACACCTTTTTAGTATAAAATCATAACAGTCGTACCAGTAACAATGGATCGTGTACATAGAATCTAAAAAGTAAAAAAAGACAAACGAAACATGTCTTTGAGAGGCGGCAAGATCAGATCAACTCTTACCCATTTTTGGTAGCTTCCCTAGTTTTTAGAAGATTTGGGTTTCTCTTCTTTACGACCTTAGACAAAGTGAGGCCCTTGTCATTAAAGCCTTCCCAATCGGAGTCTTCCTCAGATTTAGAGTCTTGAGGTCTAGGCAACTGTAGCTCAAGTGGATAGAGAGGGAGAAGTTAGGGCTTGAATGGGATCGATGGGCCAAGATATATACATATGGAGCAGGTGGAATCTTCTCTAAGCACGGTTCAAGCTTGATGTTCTTCATCTTGGAGATGTCAATCGCCTTTCCCATTGTCATAGATTGTCTAGGCCTAAGCCCTTATTATTTGCGATGAGCACTTCCTCGTCGCCACCGAGAGTTCATACCCATCCGTACTTCCTTATTCAGGGCATCAATATTTTCTATGTCAATTTTAGGACCATACCTGATGAAGGAATCCAAGATGAAGGGTAGGGAAGAGATGATGATGAATGAGGTGACCAAAGCTTTAGGGCCTGGAGCGAAGATTATATCTAGTAGAAGAACCATAGGCGGCTGACCTGAAAGTTGATAAAGATTAAAAAAATGGTTAGGGATGTCCCAAAAAGACATTTTAAGCTTCTCAAGTGTAGAGAATGCCAGAGATATATCTTCGAGGGTCGATGTTGGGGTCTGAGAAGATGTCTCGATCTACCTTTCCTTTAGAAAAAAAGACAAAGCAGGAACTTTAGAGGCACTTGCTTGTGCAATAAAGCTAGGGTCCTTAGGTCTGTATCCCTTGAAAGCTAAAGCTAAATACTAGTGGTTGCTGACTTTTTTCCATTTCTATTATTGTTGTTGAGGTGGCAAAGGCGAAAACGGGTTCTGATGAACCAAATAGAGTGGTGTTCTCTGTTTGAGGATCCTGTTGGATAGGAACTGAACTTTTAAACAAATACTTGGAGACATATTCTCTAGAATCCCAATAGGCACCTAAGTGAAGTTAGAAGCTTCAAGATCCCACTTTTCCTAACCCTTGGCCAAGGTTTGTAAGTCTTCTTTATCATGGAGATCGGCTTTGAATTCCTCTTCTTCAACTTCGCTAACACATTCTCGCTCTTGTCTTTCGTCATAGGAAAGAGCTAATACATGGGGGTACTCCTCTACTAGCCACCTGATATTTCCATCTTTGATAACATTGTCATAAAAGCATACTAAGCTGGCTTCAATCTTGTCATGAAGCTATTTTTTTCTCTTTCTGCATTGATTTTGTGCGCTTCTTGGATTTTCTTTTCATCATTGGTTTCGATGGACTTAAGCATGTGTCCTTCAGCCAACATGAGTATCTTATCCTTTTAATTCTTTTCCTTGTCCACCATGACCTTGAGGTTTGTGATGATAAGAGCTTGATTGCCAATGGTGGCTTGTAGTGCAACTTTATCTTTAACCAACTCAACACTCTTGTGAAAAGCATTCTGAGCCTGTTCTTTCATCACTTTAAACTTGGTCTCGGTGGCCTTCAATTCATACCAATGCTTCTTTTTAGCATCTTATATCATGTTGTCCTTTTTAGTCACTATCTCCTTCGATTGCACATATTTATCTGTGTCCTTTTTTCCCGGAGTTATATCATTTAATAATGAGTTAGTTGGCTTTGTTGGTATCTAACATGGCTTTAGACAACCTAATCCAGATATAATATTGCTCTATGATACCATTGAAGATAACAACACCTAGGTTAGGTACTTTCCTGGAATGTTTTTTAGATAATAATTGAATTTCACCCCCAATGAAGCGGAGGTTGGGATGCATGCTCTGCATCTCCATGATAATAGTAGTTGGGCTGATAGTTGGGGTAGAAGCGTTGGAAATAACTTGTGTAAGAGGAGCCTTAAAAACATGTTGCTTGCCAAGCCTCAAAGGCTCAGAAGCAGAAGAGTATATGGGCTTCGAAACTTATTTGGACCTTCTTTGAAAGCACCAAATCTTGGTGTGTAGAGGTAGTGCAAAAACATGAGTAGTAGAACTCTGAAAGTTAGAAGGGGGCTATCGAGTCTTTGAGAATGAGGATCCTAGGATTTTCTAAGAAAAGATCATTCAGGATGCAAAGAGTGTGATCTCTTTGTTAATCTAGAGTGGTCACGGGAGCCTCAATCACGGTCTGTGCGATACCACCTCTCTTTTACATCTTTCCTTTCACTTTCCTTCCTTTGGGATCACTTATTATCAAATACTTATGACGGTTGACGTCTACGATAAGAGGAGCTCATGGATTTGCAAATATAGAATTCTCCTGATTTACTGTTGAGACCTCCAAAGAGATTGAAGCATCCCATTATACTCAAAAAGCAATCGAGTCAGAACCTAAGAATCTTATAAGGGTACAAGCAGTCTGAGTGTACTTTGATCTTTAGTGTTGTTTAGAGTGTCGTTATGTCCTATTGATTCTATGAACCATGCTCCATTTTAGTGACCGAAGTAACTTTTCTTACAGAAGTACGGAACATTGGTCGTGGTTCAATTACAGAAAGGAATATCTAGGATGTTGAAGTCTCTAATGTTGAATTTTGGTAAGGAGTCTGGAATGCCCCCAAAGTTTCCAAAAAAGCTATAGATATCTTTAATGGTCGGGATTGGAGTTATTTCTCTGACTTGAGTTTGATATGGCTTGGGAATTGGTCAAGGGGATCGAATACTTATTATTTTTGATCGAGGAGCAAGAGAGGAAGTTCTCTCATCTCTACATGTCTCCCTTTAGACTTGTATTATTTTTAATATCTTCATTCTTGTCTTCCTCTTCATCCTCCTTCCTCTTACTGGAGATATTTGTTCTACACATAGAGCACCTTAGATACGTAATCTGTAACATTCCCGGTTTTAAATCAAATTTAAATGGTAACTGACTTAATTTTTGGAATAATTTGTGAAATAATTGAGAATTATTTGAAAATTTGAAATAAATATATTAAGAATAAATTGAACATAATACTATATATTTTAGAAAAAGTTTGTTTTCTAAATTTTAATATATATATATATATATATATATGTATGTATGTATATGTATATGTAGTTCAAAAATTATGTTTTGAATATAATACAGAATTTTCAAAAGCTATATGAAAAGTTAAAATTTATATTTTTAGAGACTTATATATATAAATAAAGGAAAATGTAAATAAATAAATATTTATAAGATTTGATAAAAAGGTTTAATACATTTTCTTCTGAAATTTAACTAGAGATAAATAAATTTTGTTTAAATAATTTAAATTTAAGAACAAAAGTAATTTATAAAATAAAAAGGTATAAAACATAAATACTTAATTAAAAAGGGTTAAAATATAATTTTCAAATTAAATTAAGTGAGGGTTTAAACACAATATTTTTACATATGCCATTTGTATGTTCAAAAATTTATGCATGAACAAGTGTTAACAAATATTAGCAAGTGTAAAGATTTTTTAAAATACAATTAATAAATGTAACAAAATAAAACAAGTGGCAAAATGTATTGTTTTTCACTTTTAAATTTATAATGAAAATAAACATCAAAATTAAGAAGTAACCAGGTTTCAACATCTTCATTTAATCAAAACTAAGAATTAAAACAGAAAAGAAAACCTGAACAAATTTAAAACAAAACTACAAAATCATCTCAGCAATCAAACATGATTAAAGCTTCAACTTGGATCATAGATCTGATCATCTCAGAACAAAGCAGAACCAGAGAAAAAAAATTATCTCAGGGTCAAAAGCGAAGAACAAGTCAAACAGCAAATTTAAATAAAAACAGATCATCAAGATAAAAATAAGTTTTTCAACCTGGTTCAGATCTGAGGCATGCAAATTGCATCTCAGTCAAGCAAGTTAATGATCAGATTCAACCAAAAGCAATCAAACTTGAAGATGAATCACGTTATAGATCAACTCAGCAATAAAAAAAAACTTCCTTGTTCTTCCCAAACATCCAGGTGAGCAAACCTTATTTTTAAAACCTGATCTGCTTAAATTTTTATGCCTATGATGATGACGTGTTTGTACAAAGGAAAATGTGATGTATATCCATAAATATATAAAGATAAGTATGCATATCTGGATATATGCATTACACTCCTCTGTTGTTCTTTAGGAAAATATATTTTTTTTTAAAAATTATCTGGAATTATAAATAGATTTATGTAATGATTTCTAAATGGAAGTTGTTCATAATAGTATCATACTAATTTTAAAAATAATTTCAAATGTATCTATGGAGTACACTTAAAATTTGAGAATTACAGTGATAAGCATTTTATATCAGAAAATTCAAGTGTTACAATTTCTAGTTTTAGTTATATGATTGGATTCGTACCTGAAATCTATGAATTTTGATAATAATAATGAGATTTTTAAACTTAAAATTGATGGAAATTTACGAGTTGATCAATATTGGGAGTTTTTACATTTTCTGGTGATCGGCCATCGATTGGATGGCGGGGTTCATGCTGGAGATGGTTGGAGGTATTATGATCATCGAAAAAGTACAAATATAATTTATAAATGATCGGCACGATGGAACGGCATGGATTTAGGGTTTATTAAACCAGTTTTGCCGACGAAGTAAATGGGGGAGATTCGTCGTTGTCGAGGCAATTCAGGTCATCGGATCTGGGGTGATAGATGGAGGGAACTACAGCGGTGGTTTTGGTGGGACAGCGAGTATTTCGGTGATCAAAATAGGCGGATCGAGGTGATCTTTTGTAGCCCAGTTGGTTTGAAGTTGTGTCGATTTGCTCAAATTCGATTTCGACTCTTGGGTTTGGATGTTCGTGATGCTTGTATAGGTCGTGGGCGACATGCTGGAGGTGTTGGTAATGATCGGAGCTACGGCGAACGATGGTGCACGTGCACGCATAGATGTGTGTATCTGTGTTTTTTTGTGATGATGGGGAAGATGAAGTTTTCTCGAGTACGTGCTCGAAGCTGCGTGATGATTTTCTCGAAGTTAAAGTTGACGCGAGAGGAACACGGGGTTGGCTTGGAAATTCTTTTGGTTTGACCCAGAATTTTATTGAGTTGGATTGGTTCAGTAAGTTTTGAATAAAAAGTTAACCAAGTTTTTGAAATCTTTTAAATTAAATAAGTTTTAAAAGGAAGATAAGTCAAGTTTTTCAAAGAAAATTTATTTACAAGGTTTTAAAATATTTTTTAAACTAAGTTTGAAAGTATTTTAATCTTATATAACCTTTTTTTTAAAAGTTTAAACAAACTTAATATTATAATTAAGCGGAAATTAAGAAATAAAATGTGTTTTAAAGGATAGTTTAACTTAATGGGTTTAAGTTAATAGATAATTAACCAGGGTGATTTATTAATGAAATTAATTAAAGGCTAACTAATTAATAATTAAGGGTCAATTGATTTATTAATTGAGATTGTTAATTTATAATTAAAGGTTAATTAATTAAGGTAATTTAATTTGAGGATAATTAATTAATTAAAGTGATTAATTAAAGGATAATTAATCAAGGTGATTTATTAATTAATGATTACCAATTAAGGATTGATTAGTTAATTAGTTAATTTAGAATAATTAAATAATTAGAGGTTAATTATTTAAAGATTGATTTATATATTAAGGTTAATTGGTTGATGATTAAAGGTTAATTAATTAATTAATGATTAAAGGATAATTAATTAATATGGTTTGTAATCAATTAATGTTAATTAACTAGGATTAGTAATTTATTCATAAGTAATTAATCTGATTTAATTTAATCAGATAATAAATTGATCTTACTTATGGATGTTTGGATTCTATTAAATATTGAATTGTTTGATATCCCTGATGTGTGATGCTCTGTTTTGAATTGAGCTATGATGAATGTAATTATCTTTGATGAATGTAATTTATTTATATGTGATAAATTTATATTTTCTTTGAATCTATGAATGAAGATAAGCGTTGTAGATTATACCCCTTATCGATATTATTGAATCTGTGATGATGGATGTTGTTGCACTATTGTGTAAAACCCCTGGACTACACCTTACACATACAAATATGGATTGCACGAGGGAATTGGTTAAGTCAGAGATATTTGAATTTAATGAAATTGTTTTTAAAGTTGAATTTTTAATCCAAATGGTTTTGGAAATGGAATTGGGTTGAATATGAAAAGCTTTTGGAAAGGGAATTTGAAATTGAAATGTAGTTCGATTTTTATATATTTAAGTTTTGAAATAATTTTGAAAACTATGGTTTGAATAGTGGTAATATAAGTCATATAATATGTATATTGATTTCTAAAACCATCTTTAAAGTATTTTAAAAGTATTATTTTGGGATTTAAATTTAACCTAAGTTTATACTTTAAAGATATAACTTGTGCATGTTTGATCGGATTTTTCCGAAACGAAAACCCTTGTTTTTCATATAAAAATATCTTTCATATAAAGAAAGAATTTCCAATTTGTGTTGAAAATATTTGAAACGGAATTTGTTTTGAAAGCTATGAGTGAATCTTTGTGAAAGATTATTGAACTTAGTTTTGAAATTGAAGAGGATCTAAAAGGTGTATCTTTTGTATAAAAGATTTGTAATGGAATTGTTCTGAAAGCTATGAATTAATCTTTATGAAAGGTTGATGAAATTTTGAAGTGAATCTTTTTGTTTCAAAATTTGAAAATGGTAATTTGTTTAAACCATTTGAAGAAAGGTTTTGAGCTTTAAGTTGTGACTTAACTGACATCCCAATATCCTTATGTTTCTAAATATTGCGATCACTATTCGATTTAGCCGGGAGAGGACTTTGTGTCATATAACCCATTCCGAATAATGATACGACATTATGGATAGCATTTGAAGATGGTGGTGAAGACCGAGTATTTTCGAAAACTAAAGGATTACCTGTCGAATGTATCTGCATCGGCTGATCCCCGATATAGAGATTTGATCACCCTTTGTGATTGGGAGTTCGGACGTGATTAAGGATTATCCGGATTTGCAAGGGCTTCTTTCGAAGTGCCTTCGTTTCTATTCGAACCCGAAAGCAGACTTGTATGGATGTATGTCTGACATTACATTTTGAGATGTAAAGCTGGTTTCTATCAAATACATTTCTGTTTGGCGGTGGAGATTTATTCTCTTAGCTTAAGACCCTTCTTTGAAACGTATGTGCTCAGAGGTTATGTAGTTGATGGCTACTAGTGATACGTTCCCAATTGGGCAATGTGGCATACAAAGTGCTATTGATCATATGTTGATCGAAGCATGGCTTTTGTGAAAAGCGTAGCTTTGTGGACGAGACTACATCAGGACCTCACAAACCGGTAATGGTCGAAACAGGAATCATTGCAGCATGTTTATTTGGGGGTAGCGTCCCCTGAGGGTATGTCCATTTCCTTCTAGATAAAAGGTGGTATCATGGTAAGGAGCCCAGATACTTAACTAATGTGGTTGCTGCAAACTCATTGCTTTGTGGTTGTTGGTTGAGAGGCACCCCGGATAAAGGTGGCTAACGACCGAGGGGTGGCATACTCGTGTCAGTAGTTACCTAGTTACTGAGGTAACCCAGCCTTGTGTTGGCAGAGATCTAGTTAGGTTCTCGGAGGTGTCCCTCCAGAGGCGTTCCATTCGGTGTAGGAAGTTCATTTGCCTGACCATTTTTTGGAAATCCAAAGAAACAATACGCGCCTTGTACGGTTTTAGTTGTATAACCTGCCATGGGATGTGGCGGTAACCTGCTATTGAACATGGTAGCTATAGTAGACATACGACGAAATGTGGTATGCTGGCTAAGATTAATATTATACTTTCGAAAGGTTTTCTGCATTATGTAGTAATAATAATGATCAAAATGATTTTCACGTATCAAGCATGTTTGACTATCATAAGGAGAAATCTCCTCCAATTGTGCGTTTGCATTGTGTGTGTGGCAGGAGGCCTTATGATAGTTTCATTTTCCAAAAAGCATTGTGGATTTCTTTTAAATTCTTTTGTTTTACTTTTGTTAAAGATAAAATGTTTTCGTTTGCTCACACCATTCCCATGACTTACCTTGTTTAGTTAACGTGATAGGGGGTTCTCGCTTCGCGTTTGGTGGTAAACGGGAGACTCATACCCCTACATGTCCCCGGTGATGGGTTTGCTTACCGGTTAGGGGTGTCGAAAGGCTGGCCGTAAAAGCAAGGTAAAGGTACTATTGTCAGCCACAGCGAGGCTGGGATGGTTGAAAAGCCAACCAGTCGAGAGTGGCCGCTGTTGATGCTTGAAAATCCTAGACCGTTACAAGTGGTATCAGAGCTAAAGGTTGAACTTTAGCCTTTGGAGTATAATACATTAGGTAACTCATTAGAGATAGGGTGAAGTATATCCAAGAATGAGTATTCCCTAAGATATCCGTTCGTGTGCCTTAGTAAATTCTCTAACTATCCACTGATAGTGAGTATGAGTGCAAGAAGATGACGAGATAGGGGAGAGGGGAATACCACTACAAATAGTCAATACCCTGCAACAACAAGGAAACATCTCTTCTCGGTCTCATATGATCCAGTTTGAATTCTTCGATGGCTTCGTGGCAGCTACAGAAGAAGCTCTGGTATGGTAGTGGCCCTGCAAATCATTATAGATAAGTTCCAAATTCGTATTCTCTTCATCAGTTTTCTATCAGTTTTCCATTTTTAAATTTTAATGAATCTAAAATTCCATTTAAAATAAATTGATGAATAAAATGTGAAGATTTGTATCGATAAAACGATTTCGACTAAAACCAAATTTAAAAAATTTTGTTTTGATTTCTTGTGTGGATCCAAGTCCGAAGAGGGACAAGCTGGTGTAAACTTTGGGGTATTTCGACCAGAGTTTGGAATCCATATCTAGTGTTTGAGAATTATGGAAGATTGAACCCATTTATCTATTATTTGGGGTCCAGATATATTCCACGAATGGTTAGTTATCCCTTCGAACTAACCAATCCCTTGCATATTTCGTAGAACGAATGACCTGAGAATACTTCATAAAATATTGTATAAGTTCATTCTCATATTTATTGTAGATATTCTGATTTGGTAAGCCAAATGCAGAATAAATATTCAGCTTGATCTTATGAGTTGATTCTCTATCTTTGTGTATCCATCTTTGGTTGGTCTCCCTGTCTAGCAAATTTTGGGGACGAAATTTTCTTAAGGGGGAATCTGTTACATTCCCGGTTTTAAATCAAATTTAAAATGGTAATTGATTTAATTTTTGGAATAATTTGTGAATTAATTAAGAATTAATTTGAAAATTTGAAATAAATATATTAAGAATAAATTGAATTTAATAATCTATATTTTATAAAAAGTTTGTTTTCTAAATTTAAAACATATATGTATGTATGTATGTATGTATGTATGTATATGTAGTTTAAAAATTATGTTTTGAATTTAATACAGAATTTTCAAAAGCTATTTGAAAGGTTAAAATTTATATTTTTAAAGACTTGTATATATATATATATATATATATATATATATATATATATATAAAGGAAAATGTAAATAAATAAATATTTATTAGACTGATAAAAAGGTTTTATACATTTTCTTTAGATATTTAACTATAGATGAATAAAATTTGTTTAAATAATTTAAATTTAGGAACAAATGAAATTTATAAAATAAAAAGGTATAAAGTACAAATGCTTAATTAAACAAGGGTTAAAATATAATTTGTTAATTAAATTAAGTGAGGGTTTAAACACAATATTTTTACATATGACATTTGTAAGTTCATAAATTTATGCATGAACAAGTGTTAACAAATATTAGCAAGTGTAAAGATTTTTTAAAATAAAATTAACAAGTGTAACAAAATAAAAAAAGTGGTAAGCCGTATTGTTTTTCTTTTTAAAATTTATAATGGAAATAAAAACAAAATTAAGAAGTAACCAGGCTTCAACATCTTCGTTTAATCAAAACTGAGAATTAAAATAGAAAAGAAAACCTGAAACAAAATTAAAACAAAACTACAAAATCATCTCAGTAGTCTAACATGATTAAAGCTTCAACATGGGTTATAGATCCGATCATCTCAGATCGAACCAAAACCAGAGAATTTTTTTTATCTTAGAGTCAAAAGCAAAGAACAAATCAAACAGCAAATTTAAACAAAAACAGATCATCAAGATCAAAACAAGTTTTTCAACCTAGTACAGATCTGAGGCATGCACATGCATCTCAGTCAAGCAAGTTAATGATCAGATTCAACCTAGAGCAATCAAACCTAAAGATGAATAAAGTTTTGAGATCAACTCAGCAATCAAAAAAAACTTCTCTGTTCTTCCCAAACATCCAGGTGAGCAAACCTTATTTCTAAAACCTGATTTGCTTAAATTTTTATGCATGTGATGATGATATGTTTGTACAAAAGAAAATGTGATATATCTCTCTGTGTGTGTGTGTGTATATAAAGATAAGTACGCATATCTGGGTATATGCATTACACTCCTCTGTTGTTCTTCAGGCAAATATGCATATCTGGGTATATGCATTACACTCCTCTGTTGTTCTTCAGGAAAATATGCATATCTGGGTATATGCATTACACTCCTCTGTTGTTCTTCAGGCAAACATTTTTTTTTAAATTATCTGGAGTTATAAATAGATTTAAGTAATGATTTCTAAATGGAAGTTGATCATAACAGTATCATACAATTTTAAAAATAATTTCAAATGTATTAATGGAGTAAACATTTTAAAATTTGAGAATTACAGTGATAAACATTTTATATCAGAAAATTCAAGTGTTACAATTTCTAGTTTCAGTTATATTGTTGGATTCGTACTTCAAATCTATGAATTTTGATAATAATATTGAGATTTTTAAACTTAAAATTGATGAGAATTTACGAGTTGATCAGTATTGGGAGTTTTGACATTTTCTAGTGATCGGCCATGAACTGGATGGCGGGGTTCATGCTGGAGATAGTTGGACGTATTGTGATCATTGAAAAAATACAAATCTAATTTATAAATGATCGACGCGATGGAACGATGTGGATTTAGTGTTTGATAACCCAGTTTTACCGACGAAGTATATGGGGGAGATTCGTCGTTGTCGAGGCGATTCAGGTCATCGGACCTGGTGGGATAGATGGAGGGAACTACGGTGGTGGTTTTGGTGGGACGGCGAGTATTCCGGTGATCAGAATAGGCGTATCAAGGTGATCTTTTGTAGCCCAGTTGGTTTGAAGTTGTGTCGATTTGCTCAAATTTGATTTAGTCATCAACTCTTTGGTTTGGACGTTCGTGATGCTTGTATAGGTCGTAGGCGACATGCAGGAGGTGGTGGTAATGATCGGAGCTATGGCGAATGATGGTGCACATGCACGCATAGATGTGTGTATCTGTGTTGTTTTGTGATGATGGGGAAGATGAAGTTTTCTCGAGTACGTGCTCGAAGCTGCGTGATGATTTTCTCGAAGTTAAAGCTGACGCGAGAGGAACAAAGGGTGGGCTCGGAAATTCTTTTTGTTTGACCCAGAATTTTATCGAGTTGGATAGGTTCAATAAGTTGTGAATAAAAAGTTAACCAAGTTTTCAAAAATTTTGAAATTAAATAAGTTTTATAAGGAAGATAAGTCAAGTTTTTCAAAGAAAATTTATTTAGAAGGTTTTAAAATATATATTTTTAACTAAGTTTGAAAGTGTTTTAATCTTATATAACCTTTGTTTTAAAAGTTTAAACAAACTTAATATTATAATTAAGTGGAAAATTAAAAACTAAAATGTGTTTTAAAGGATAGATTAACTTAATGGGTTTAAGTTAATAGATAATTAACCAGGGTGATTTATTAATGATATTAATTAAAGGTTAACTAATTAATAATTAAGGGTCGATTGATTTATTAATTAAGATTGGTTAATTTATAATTAAAGGTTAATTAATTAAGGTAATTTAATTTGAGGATAACTAATTAATTAAAGGTTAATTAATTAAAGTGATTAATTAAAGGATAATTAATCATGGTGATTTATTAATTAATGATTATTAATTAAGGGTTGATTAGTTAATATAATTAATTTAGAATAATTAAATAATTAGAGGTTAATTATTTAGAGATTGATTAATTTATTAAGGTTAATTAATTGATGATTAAAGATTAATTAATTAATTAACGATTAAAGGATAATTAATTAATATGGTTGTAATTAATTAATGTAATTAATTAATCTGATTTAATTTAATCAAATAATAAATTGATCTTACTTATGGATGTTGGATTCTATTGAATGTTGAATAGTTTGATATCTCTGATGTGTGATGCTCTGTTTTGAGTTGAGCTGTGATGAATGTAATTATCTGTGATGAATGTAATTTATTTATCTGTGATAAATTTATATTTTCTGTGAATCTATGAACGAAGATAAGTGTTATAGATTATACTGCTTATCGATATTATTGAATCTGTGATGATTGATGTTGTTGCACTATTGTGTAAAACCCTTGGACTACACTTTACACACACAAATATGGATTGCACGAGGGAACTGGTTAAGTCACAGATATTTGAATTTAATGAAATGGTTTTTAAGTTGAATTTTAAATCTAAATGGTTTTGGAAATGGAAATGGGTTGAATATGAAAAGCTTTTGGAAAGGGAATTTGAAATTGAAATGTAATCTGATTTTTATATATTTTAGTTTTGAAATTATTTTGAAAACTATGGTTTGAAAAGTGGTAATATAAGTCATATAATATGTATATGGATTTCTAAAACTATCTTTAAAGTATTTTAAAAGTATTACTTTGGGAATTTAAACTTAACCCAAGTTTATACTTTAAAGATATAACTTGTGAATGTTTGATCGGATTTTTCCGAAACGAAAACCCTTGTTTTTCAAATAATAATAGCTTCCATATAAAGAAAAAATTTCCAATTTGTGTTGAAAAGATTTGCAACGGAATTGTTTTGAAAGCTATGAGTGAATCTTTGTGAAAGATTATTGAACTTTGTTTTGAAATTGAAGAGGATCTTAAAGGTGTATCTTTTTTATAAAAGATTTGTAATGGAATTGTTTTGAAAGCTATGAATTAATCTTTGTGAAAGATTGGTGAACTTTGTTTAGTAAATCTTTTTGTTTCAAAATTTGAAAATGGTAATTTGTTTAAACCATTTGAAGAAATGTTTTGGGCTTTAAGTTGTGACTTAACTGAGATCCCAATATCCATATGTTTTTAAATATTGCGCTCATTATTTGGTTTAGCTGGAAGAGGACTTTATATCATATAACCCATTCCGAATAATGATACAACGTTATGGATAGCATTTGACGACGGTGACGAAGACTAGGTATTTTCGAAAACGAAAGGATTACCTGTTGAATGTCTCTACACTGGCCGATCCCCGTTATAGAGATTTAATCACCCTTTGTGATTGGGAGTCCGGACGTGATTAGGGATTATCCAGATTTGCAAGGGCTTCTTTTGAAGTGCCTTTGGTTTTGTTCGAACCCGGAACAGACTTGTATGGATGTATGTCTGACATTACACTTTGAGATGTAAAGCTGGTTTCTATCAAATACATTTCTGTTTGGTGGTGGAGATTTATTCTCTTAGCTTAAAACCCTTCTCTGAGACGTACGAACTCAGAGGTTATGTGTTTGATGGTTACTAGTGATACATTCTCAATTTGGTAATGTGGCATACGAAGTGTTGCTGATCATGTGTTGATCAAAGCATGGCTTTTGTGAAAAGTGTGGCTTTGTGGACGAGACTGTATCAGGACCTCACAACCCGGTAATGGTCGAAACAGGAATTGTTGCGGCAAGGTTATCTGGGAGTAGAGCCCCCTGAGGGTATGTCCATTTCCTTCTGGATAAAAGGTGGTATTATGGTATGGATCCCAGATAATTAACTTATGTGGTTGCTGCAACTTTATTGCTTTGTGGTTGTTGGTTGAGAGGCGCCTCGGATAAAGGTTGGTAACGACCAGGGGGTGGCATACTCGTGTCAGTAGTTATCTAGTTACAGAGGTAACCCGACCTTGTGTTGGCAGAGATCCAGTTAGGTTCTTGGGGGCGTCCCTCTAGAGGTGTTCCATTCGGTGTAGGACGTTCCTTTGCCTGACCATTTGTTGAAAATCCAAAGAAACAATACGCGTCCTATACGGTTTTTGTTGTATAACCTGCCATGGGATGTGGCGGTAACTGCTATTGAACATGATAGCTATAGTAGACATACGACAAAATGTGATATGCTGGCTAAGATTAATATTATACTTTCGAAAGGTTTTTTGCACTATGCACTAATAATAATCAAAATGATTTTCGTGTATCAAACATTTTTGACTATCATAAGGAGAAATCTTCTCCAATTGTGCGTTTGCATTTTGTGTGTGGTGGGAGGCCTTATGGTAGTTTCATTTTCCAAAAAGCATTGCGGACTTCTTTTAAATTCTTTTGTTTTACTTCTGTTAAAGATAAAATGTTTTCGTTTGCTCACACCTGTCCCATGACTGACCTGGAGTTTATTGTTCCTTTTCTAAACTCTGGGTTCCCACAATTTCCCACACGGGCAGCCTAGTGTTAGATTTTCAGATAATCAGCTAGTAGATGTGGATTTGATATCTTTGATGCCTTTGGATCTTGGCAATGACATTTGCTTCATTCTGGAGTTACCTTGGTTGCTTAATGCAATATGATAAGGGGTTCGAGCTATCTTTGGTTCGGAGATGGAGTTGCAGTTGCAGTATGGAGTTGAGGTCTGTGGGAGACTCTTCTGTCTTTTGGTGCTATCTTTTCGCTGCTATTTGTTCCGCAATTGTATATTTTTGTCTCTGATATTGTTGAGCATCAATTGTATCATAGTGTATCAACTATTGTGTTTCAATGATGTTCATTTCTCTTCCGCTGTGTTGTTATACTTATTGTGTTATAAGCTTCGGTGAACCAGATTCGACGTTTGAATCTGCGGAATTCGAATACGAGTGATGTATTTGGTGTCGTTTTTGAAGGTCGAGTCAGGATCGTTACATAATCAATTTAAGCTTCTTGAGAAACTTAGGCAACTCTGGGAATGGGAGCACGTAGTTGACCTTTTGGCTAGTGTTTAGTAGCTGAAAATGGCATAGTTGAACTTTGTTAAGGAAGTTAATTCTTTTTTCTCGTCCTACCGGACATTCTTCACTAGTAAACTGTCCAGACTAAGAGGAATTTGTAATTCTTGGAAGAATATATTTAAGAAGAATCGAAAGGAGATGTCAGTGATTTGTGTGAAAAGAACTCTATTGGATTTAGATGCAAGAAGTCAAAACTTACATCCTGACGACCATCTATGGGTAAATCTATTTGGAGAGCAGATGAAGAAGTTCTTGTCCTTAAATTTGCTAAGGTTGTTATAAATGCCGACGATGACTTGGAAGGCCTTGAATGAGTGTAGGAAGGTTAGAGACGGTTGGTCGTCTCCCTTCTTGAAATTGTAGAGATTTCTGATTTCTTCAAAGGGAGGCATTCTACCTTAGTGTTTTATGAAGCAGCATACCCAATGGTATGAATTTAGGCATAGGTGAGTATGATAAAATAGAGAACCGCTCGAAGAAAACGATTGAACGGAGGGATAATTCTAGAGGGACAGATGTATCGGTTATAGGAAATGTAACCTTCCGGAGGGTTGTGTACTCTTTGATGTGGTGGTTGAGTTAGAGTTTCTTTTATGGGGATATTATGGCATCTACAGACCATTATAATCTACGGCTATTAACATTGGGGCTAGCGAGTCTGAAGGGTTGTCGAGGATCATCACTACTTAAAGACTAAAGTCTAGAGTGATGCTGATGTAAAGTTCCTCCATAGCCACAAGTGGAACAACTTGTAAAGATTATTCGGGTTCATGAAGAGATTGTCGAGCCCTAAAAGGAGTTGGAGTGGAACATAGGGCAGCGGAGGAGCTTATAGTCGAAGGGGTAGATCGAGGATTAGACGGACCTGCAGGTGCGGTAGAAATACACACAGAGCATCTAAAAGGTTCCATTTAGTGCCGAAAGCTTGAGTTACAAGCATGGTCAGCATGATTTTAATTTAGTGTTATTTTGATTAAGACTCATGTAGTCAATGTACAAGGTCCGACGAATGTCGATATGTGTATCATTTTTGTAAATTGATCGGGGGAGTGATATGTGATTCAGGCTATGCAATGCGTGTCATGTGTCCTAGGTATGATAACAAATTCCCTCTATGTAGATAGCTCGTTTGTGTTGGCCAACAAGCCTCAACAAATAGTGAAACTATGTATCGGATGATGCCCATTAGCGTAGGATTTAGTTAACAAAACATTTGCCCAAGTCGGTGTCGAGCTCTTCTTTGTGGGATTGCAGGATCGTGGTGTATGATTTCGTGTGTTAATTGAACCAATGTCCTAAATGCATCGACCTTAGAACAATAGAATCTGATAAGTACTATAAGACATTCAAAAAGGCAACTTCTTAACTGAATAGATCCAACACCGGGAAACTAATTCATGCTCGAAGTCAGCGAGGATGAGGTAGTTTTTGTCATTGCCCTTAACTACCTCTACCCACGGTCTTGTTTGTGGCACGCCATGGTTATAACATGATTGGAGTGGCGGTGGTGAAGGGAGACTTGGACATTGGCATAGATCGATGGCGGTGATAGGTTCAAGGGGTTTGATATTGCACCGAAATGTCAAGACATAGCGGTGGTGACCTACTTAGGTGTATAGATCTAAAATGAGAAAGGCAGCATCGAAACTAGTTAGTGAACTTGAGATGGAGGGTTCGTATTTTTATGGATCGGTGGAGTTAGATGAGCTTTGATCTAGAAATGAGATTCCTAGATTGTGGCGGTGAAAATTTGAGGTAGCAATGAGATTGAAGTCACAAGAATCACATTCTCTAGGTACTAGGTAGAAGAAGGTTGGAATATAAAATGAACCAAATTTTTTTAAGTTTTTCATTTATAGAAAAACTTGCCCATCAATCTACACCGATCCTTATGGATCAGTATAGATTTGTATGAGTTATTGTGTTAACAAAAGGAAAATGGATGATATTAAAATGGAAATGTAGCGAGATGCCTACTTGACCAAGAGATGGAATAGCTTTTAAGAACTCTTAGTGAAGAGCGAAGACTCCAGACTTTCACATTTATAACCATCGAAGATATGCAACCAACAATTGGATGAAATGGGGTTGTTGATATTCTCATAGAAGATGCAATATTTCACGAAAATAGTTCAAGTAGTAGAAGCATCTCAGAAGATCTAGATTTGATCTCTTATCTCAATCAAAAGCTTGCTTTGTTATCACAAAAGCATACTTTGGGTGGCAAATATTATCTCACACTTGAACCAAATGACATTTCAATGGATTTGGACTATAGAATGATTAAGAAGCTTGAAAGACATTAAGGTCGGAGAAGCATGAATTTTGGCTAATATTGGAGGACAAATGGATCGATACCGAACCATATAAATCAGTATCAAGCTACCCCATTAGCTTAAGCAGAAAGTGATACTTGAAGATGATAGAAAAAAGATACAATGCCAAGTTTTGATATGGATTTGTACCGACCCATACTGATCGGTATTGTACCATATGTGTACATTTGAAGGTTTTACTATTGTGGCATGAAGATTCATACTATGTCATAGAAGAACACCAAGAAAATTCAGAGAAATGGATTAGTATTGATCTATACACACTGGTAAAAAACACAGAACAAAAGATTGAAAATTTCTATCTTTAATTGAACAATTGGGTCTTTAAATAAGACCATCTAAAGACAGATGATTTCAATCACTAATTCCATAGTCCTAACAAACATTTGAGACTGTGATTTTAGTCTTTAAAATTAGAAACTAGAAATCAGTCTTAAGTATGCTTAATGATTGAATTGTAAAGACTGAGTTATGGTCTTTGATCGGTCTATACAAATTTATTTAAATGTTTTTATCCTAATTCATACGATATGTATGTTTGAGTGACTAGATGAAATTTATGAATTGACTTATGATAGCCCTTATAATTTATATAACAATTCAAAAATTCAATTTTAATAGACAGAAAATTTCACAATTTAACTAAATAAGATTGCATTAAACAACTTAATACTTTTATAAGATCATAAACAAAAACATCGAAAATAGGTGCTTTATTTACACGAAAAGAAAGTCGGATACAAATAGCGTTATAAGCATACAAAATAAATAGTAAGGAAAACAACACATACCTAATATATAACATTACCTAAGTCAAATACGGTCTCATAATCAAAATACACCATTAGTAAATGACAAAGACACAGCTCAAACCCACATTTACTGCTCCTACTAAGACATCTGTCCCATGCATTCTTTTATATCACCATATCCCAAAAAAAGGAATAATCTTTGACCAAAATAGCAAATAGCTCTTCCAAATCATGGAGGTCAAAATAACAAACTGTAAATCATTGCAGACAACCTCCCTCCCCCTAAAAGCAAAAAAAGTACAAACTATTCTAAATTAATTCACACTTAGATGAGAACGATTGGATGAGCTGCCTAGTTACAATGGCTTTCATAAATAAATTTAGATACGAATCCTCAAATTCAGACTACGACCAAACTTTTTTGCACTCGGTTTCTTCCATGCTTAGTAGATTTGCGATACCATGCATTTGCTAAGTCTTGCATTGCGATACCAGCCATTTCATTTGTTAACTCTTAGTGGTAGTAAAGTTTGCATCTCTCCTGAAGTTGAATTACCTGTTGTAAAGTTTTATGGATTCATTTCTATACAAAACGTTGCATGTACTAAGCGCTATAATTCATGCAGCACTTTGTTATTACTTAGGATCACGCTATGATACTTGAGAATTACTGAAAATAACAATTTTTTTAGGATGTACCATGTTATATTTTCTAATTCACCATTCTGTGAAGATGGATAATTGTAGCAGTTCTTGAAGCTATAAATTCGTAGGAACGTGGCTGCCATTATGTATAAAACATTACAATGATTATGGGAACTAAAGGCTTAATGAAAGCAAAGGTTTAACTTTTTGAGGACAAATTGAGCTAATTTCATGAGAGAGAGAAAGGTGATGAAGGATTATAATGAGATTTACGTGAGTATAAAATGGTTGTCTGAGTCTAAGAGATGAATAAGAAAATATGATTATGGAGAAGATGGAGAAGTTTCGTTTGTGATGAGAGCTTAACATAAGCAACATGCAACTTTAAATTCCACCAATCAATAAATTCAGTTTAATGTAATCTCAAAAACTATGCCATGGATTACCAATGTAGGCCACTAGATCTAAAATAAAATGCTTAATCATTACATATTTAGCCATTTAAATACTGAATAGAGAATGAAGGTCAGTTTTAAAACAATTACAAATTATAAAGATAGAATAAAAACTGGTTTACAATCTTTAATATTAATAATCAAAGACTGAGTTTTCCACTTATAAATTAGCCTTTCTTTAATGACTGAAAATAGTTGATTTTCGATTTACAATCTCTAATTAAACTTTATTTTGTAGCGATAGGTTAGTACTCATCCATACTGATCGGTACCAAACCATATGGACTATTGAATTTCATGCATTTTGACTAGTTCTTCATGTTGAACTTTCAGATCTGAAGATATTTGCTCTTTCAAACTAATTCTAGCTATATTGGTGGTCGAATTAACCTATAAATACAGCACCATAACAACTAGAAACGATTCTTAGATCTTTTGCGGGTTTTGCAAGAAAACTCTTCAAATTTGAGATTCATCGATTTGAACATTAAAATCATTGTAATTTGATTGCAACTGCAAGTGGAAATCAATAACAAAATTGATAGTGGATGCAAACTTAAGATTTTAACCGAACCACTTCAGAAATCATGTGTTTCTATCTTTTATTTTGATTGTTATTCTCTAAATTTAGTTTTTCATAGTTTAGGAGTGCTACCCATATTTTGAGCAAACAAAATCAAGCTTACATCTCATGGAAAGAACATAATAATGTTGTAACTTTCTTTGTTATGCTCGGAAAAGAGAGAATTATGATAAATTTGTTGAAGATACAAATGAAGGACAATCCAAATGATTTGTTAGCAAAGTCGGCTTTGAGGGACATATTCGAGCATTGCTCAAACTTTATTATTAGCATAGTGTGAGCTACTTAGCACCATAGGGAGTTTACTTAACAACCAACTTTTGCTCACCGATGTGAGTGGTACATATATTTTTATCAAGGTGGAGTGTTAAATTTGCATGATTTAAATAATTTTTAAATACATAAATAATGGAAATTAGTTAATATATCCAATTAATTAACCAATTAATATGTATGAGGAAATAAAAGTGAAATAAAATTAATTGATTGATTCATTTAATTAATTAACTGTGTAATGAGAGGAAAGAAGAATATGAATGAAGAAATATGGAAATGGATATCACAGTAAAATCAAATCAGGTGAATGTAGAAAGAAAGCTTTCAAAAATTAACTGGACAATTGAATTTGATGCACAAGATAAGCTATATCCCGATCTATATAAATGAAGGCATTAGTTCCTCTTCACATATCAAAGAGAGAATACACAATCATCCCCTTCTTTTGTAAACTCTAATTTGTAGATCTACCTTAATTAGAACTTTCATTGTTTTGGTTAATTTTGTGGTATTTGTAATCTCTCTTTTGCTTTCATTGTTCGAGTAATTTTATGGTATTTGTAATCTCTCTTTTGATCAATTGACCTATTGTTAAAATGAAAGAATAAAGATGTTTGTTGGTATGAGAAAGTAGTCATAGTCGAGCCTCGTTAAATATTCTTTTGTTCCTAATGCTTCACTTTTCTAATTCATAGATTATTTGAGTGGTTAACAATCAATCGGCAAGCTAAATCCTAGAATTTTTTTCATGAAAGTGTATGTAATGTATACTTTAGTAGAAACTGATTTATTTGTACCTGACGCACGCGCAAAATGAATTTTGGGATTAAAAGGATCTGCAATTAGCCAACGTTCCATTTTTTAAACAATGTCTTCCACAAACTGGTCATAAGTTATCCTCTTACACGCTCAAAGGACCCAACTATGAAAATTACAAACAATGTTTTTTAAGCAATGAATTTTGTAAGTCTAATTGATGTATCAACATCAGTATCATCTAAGATTATTCCTTTTAAAGCATGCTATTCAATGTGAATTGTGATAATATAACATAAACAATGTTAATGCATCATATTCCAAGAGAAATATAATCAGTTGCTATGAACATCTAAAAGCGGTTGAATAAGTAGTTAGCTAAAACAATCGAATCCAAAGAGAACAGTAAAAGGGAGTAGGCCCGTCATTGGTATGGGTTTCAACCCGAGCCCGGCCGGAACCCGCCTTATTAACGTGGGTATGGATTTTGTCTTTTACTATATAAGCCCGATCCAACCCTATCTGATTACTACTACGGTCGGGTACGGTTTTGTCAAAATCCAGTCCGGTTAGGGCTAACCCAACTATTAGTTTTCAGTCGTATCAAAACATGAGTGTGTATGTTATTTGTTTACCATTTTATTTATTTACATGTAAATGTTTTTGCACAATTTTTTTGTGAACTTCACTACATCACTGTCTAATTTATATGTTAACATTGTTTGTATACACATTTTACCAAAAGTAGTTTTAACACAAAAATTCTGAGTTAGGTATTTGGGTATTACCTAATGAGCTTAAAAAACCAGGTGGATAGGCTCAGATATTGGTTTGAAATACCCTACAGGTTCATTACTTGGCTTTAATTATTATAATCGGTCTCGGGTCCGGATTTTTTGATACTCGAACCAAACCTGATCCATTGATAGGCTTACCAGCAATGGGTACAAACACATGAAAAGAACTAGTGGAAAAATAGTGGCTTGTTAGAGAAAATTTACCAAATCCATTATGGGAAAGTAGTACACCAGTCTGTTTTCCTTTATTGAATAGACATCCTGATTACATTAATCACACAATGAACTCTAAAAAGCAATGAAACGAAAAATGCCATGACAAAAATGACATGTTTACCATCTTTTAGTTTCATATTGTTTAATTTCGGCGACACTATATGGAGAATAGATGAGGTCGAAAATAGCTTTATAGCGGTGAAAATGGTTCGCAAATCAAAGCTCGGAGGAGGAAGACATGGTTTATTAAGTGGATGTTGTGGCGAGCATCAGGTGACAGATTGTGAAGTAGGGTTTGAAAATCGAGACTTGGGACAGACGTCTATCGCAAAAGCAAGAGACATCTGTGGTTTTAGGATATTTTCCGAAACATATGACATATGTCTATCATAAAGTGACAGATGCCTGTGACGTTTTTCAGTCTATTTTTCAGTCCGGTTTTGGTGTGAAAATTTGTGACATTCAAAGGGGAAATTTTGAAATTTTGTCTAAGTTTTCTACTCTCCTATATAAACTATTTTCAAGATTCAGATATACAAGCGACTGAGACGAATACAAGAGATTTTAGCCTCATTAATTAAGGTTTTATCGAAATCTAATTTTCTCCAATTCTCTTTTCTACAAAAACCAATTCTATTAGAATTTTGATCATTGTAATTAGTCTCATGTACTCTTCTAATTGGTATAATACAAGCTCTCTCTCAAATTAGATGTACACTAATAAGATGTTAATAGAACAACTATAAATCGATGTGTGATTTATTTTATAATTATCACTTTGGCTTTCTATTTCTTATTTGGTAATTATGATTGGTTTTAGGTTGAATTGAGATTGGATTGAGATATTGATTGACTTTTTTACACTTCTTACCACGATCTCGTTTTCCGTTGTGCTTTGGGGTTTTAATTTGTGTGGTCTCGAGTTAGAATTTCCTCAACATTTGGTATCAGAGCTTTGGATTTGGTAGTTGGTTGTAGAAATGCCAAAATAAAATAATACCTAAGGTAGTTCCTCGATGGTTAATCCAAGTGAAGTAGCATCTTATGAATGTGGATCGTACGCGGCTTCCAAATCGCAATAGTTTATAGACAAGTGGAATGGCAATAATGATTTTGAAAAGTGAAAATGGAAGATGAAAGCGGTTCTAAGGAGGAATCGGATGCATCAGGTAGTGTTTGATAAACATTTATTGCCAGCAGACATCTAGAATGTTGAGAGAGAGGAAATGGAAGAGTAGGTATTTACTACGCCTCAACTTGCTATGGAGGAGAATGTTGTCTTTGAAATTAGTGGTGAGACTACGGCTAACAGTATTTAGAAGGAGTTGTATTTGAAGAATTCACTAACTAATCATTCGATCTTGTTACAAACGTTCTTCACCTATAAGATGAAGAAAGGTACTTAGCTAAAGGCGCATTTGAATACCTTTGATTATTTGCTAATTAAGATGAAGGCGGTAAATTTGAAGATTGAGGAAGAGCAAAAGGTGATTATATTATTGTATTCTTTGCTGAAATGTTATACTGGTGTCTCAAATAGTTTGATCTATAGTCGGGATACTTTGACTCTTGACGATGTCAAAACAGGTCTTTTTAGTGAGAAGTTGTGGGTGCAAATGAAGGAGTTAGGTGATGAAAGTGGTGGTGCTAGTAGTGGTCACGGTTTATTTGTGGAGAAGAAGAGACGTGAGGAAAGAGAATCACGGGCATTCTAAATCAAGGAATCCTGGTTGGAGAGGAAAGTCGAAGGAAAGAAAGGGCAAGTGTTATGTTTGTAAGAAACCCAATCATTGAAAGAATGAGTGTTCGGACAAGGAGAATGCAAAGAATGAAGTAGCATCTTCATCCATAGAGGTGGAGAGTGGAGTTGGTTAGAGAGACGTAGACGTGTTGATGGCGGTAGCATCAGATGTTTCGGGTACCGAATGGGTGCTCGATTCGGGGGTGTTTTATCATATAACGCCAAATAGGAACTGTTTTTCTTCTAATGTCGACAAAGAAGGAAATTCAGTTGGTATGTTTAATGGTGCTATTTGTAAGTCGAAAGGCATTGATTTTCTGCAAATTCGTATGTTTGACGGAGTGGTTCGTACTCCCACTAATGTGCGCTATGTTCTGGGACTTTGGAAGTCTCTTATCTCTTTGGGACGGCTGGATTCTTTAGGATGTAAAATCACTATTGAAAGTGATAGCTTGTAGGTTTCGCAGGGTGCGCTTGTGATGATGAAGGGTGCTAGGACTCATGGTGTTTATTTGCTTCAAGGTGTGACTATAGAAGGTGAAACTTGTGTGGGAGTTGATAGTTCTCGTGGCTTGGATGAGACTAGATAGTGGCATTTGAGGTTAGCTCATGCCTCGGAGAGGGGCTTGGATGTTCTTCGGAAGAGGGAGATGATCAATGGAGAGAGTTTCAACAAACTAGAGTTTTGCTAGGAATGTGTCACGGGAAAGAAAAATAAAGTTTCATTCGATAAGGGAAAACAAGATTCGAGAAGGGTTCTTGAGTATGTTCACACGGATGTTTTGGGACTGGCACCGGTAGCTTCTTTGGGAGTAGCTTGCTATCATATTTTTTTATTGATGACTTTTCTCGAAAGGTATGGGTGTATGTAATAAAGGCCACGTCGGAAGCATTTGCAAAGTTCAAAACATGGAAAGCTCTTGTTGAGAATGACAATGGCAAGTCTTTGAAGGTTCTAAGGTCTGACAATGGCGGAGAGTATGTTTCCGGAGAGTTCTTAGAGTTTTATAAGCATTATGGTATTCGAAGGAATTATATAACACTGACAGATCCATAGTCAAACGTTGCTACAGAGAGGATAAACTGTACTCTAATATAGAAAGCTCGATGCTTGAGATTGACATCAGCTTTGTCTAAGAGATTTTGGGCCGAAGCATTTCGACCGCGGTGCATATTGTGAATCAAATTCCGTGCTCGGCTATTGGTAACAAAATTATAGAGCAAGTGTGGAAGGGAAAGAGCATCAACTTAAGTTATCTTCGTGTGTTTGGTTGTCCAATTTATGTGCATGATTTGGGAAATGATAAGCTTGAGCCTAGAGATTTCAAATGGATTTTACTTCGCTATACGGACGGAGTAAAAGGCTATCAGATATGGAATGTGGAAATGAAGAAGGTAGTGAATTCTTGTCACGTTACCTTTGATGAGTCGGCTTCGTTCAAGGAAAATGATAGCTCATTGGATGTTCCGGATTTGGTGAATGGTGAATCAACGGAGAAGGACGCTATTTCCACATTTTGTCCAAGGATAAGAGAGAATATAGTAGTTTGAGATGCTTGTGAGGAGGAAGCGGTTGAAGTTACATCACGTAGTCCACATGGTTCCTCTAGTAGTGTTAGTGATGTGCATGATTCTAGAGAGATTTGGTTCAAGGTGGAGCCAAAGGGAGTTTGGGTGATGGTATTGCTAGTCGGGTGAGTCGTCGTGCTATAAGGCCACTCGATAGATATGGTGATTGGAACTATCTTCGCTTTTGTAATAATTTGCACTATGCTATTCATGTAGTCCAAGATGAGCCGATGGACCTTGATGACGTCACGGAGTCGAGTAATAGCTTAAAGTGGATTTATACCATGGAGGAAGAGATGCAATCGTTGTTAAAGAATCAAACTTGGAATTTGGTTACACTTCCTAAAAGAAATCGTGTTATTGGATGCAAATGGATATGAAAGATGAAGGACGACGGGAGATACAAAGCTAGGCTAGTGGCTAACGGGTTTGCACAAAGGAAAGGAAAGGAGTATGATAAGATATTCGAACCGTTTGTGCGCCATACTTCAATCCAGACATTACTTGTTATAGTTGTTATTCACGGCTTGGAGTTTGAGCAACTTGATGTGAAAACCTCCTTTTTGCATGGTGACTTGGATGAAAATATCTACATGTAGCAACAGGAAGATTTTGCTGTGGACGGTAATTCAAATTTGGTTTGCAAGTTAAAGAAATCACTATATGATTTAAAGCAATCATTTAGACAATGGTACAACAGATTTGATCATTTTATGCTTGAAAATGGTTTTGAGAAAAGCAATAAGGATACTTGTGTATATTTCAAGAAGTTGAAAGATGATTGTTGGGTGTATTTACTCTTGTATGTGAACGACATGCTCATTGCTTTTAAGGATAAGAATGAAATCAACAAGTTAAAACTGATTTTGAAATCAGAGTCCGAAATTAAGGATCTTAGAGATGCAAGGAAGATATTGGACATGGAAATAGAAAGCGATCGAAAGTGTTTTGAGTCGAAATATACTCAAAAGGAGTACATTAAGAAAGTGCTTTGCCGGTTTAGCATAGAGAATGCAAAGGCATCAAATACACCTTTACCTTTACATATGAAGCGTTCGAGTAAGGGATCACCTTTCTTGGAGAAAGACAGGACATATATGGCAAAGGTGTCATATGCTAGTACGGTTAGAAGTCTAATGTATGTCATGGTATGTACAAGGCCCGATATTGCAAATGTCGTTGGGATGGTTAGTCGTTATATTGCTAATTCGGGAAAATCGTATTGGAAAGCTGTGAAGTTTATATTGAGACATCTTAGAGGCACATCATCTCATGGTCTTATTTTTTATGGTAGTGATGAGATGAATTGCAAGTTGGTTGGTTATTTTGATTCGGACTATGCCAGTGACATGGATCGAAGAAATTCAACTTCTGGATACGTTTTCACACTTGATGGTACAGCCATAAGTTGAAGATCGAGATTGTAGACTGTAGTTATTTTATCCTTTACGAAGGCAGAGTTGATAGCCGTGATGGAGGCGACAAAGAAGACACTTTATTTGATACGGTTGTTGTGTGACTTGGGATACGAGCATGATAGTGTCGATGTTCGATGTGATAACAAAGTGTTATTCACTTGGAAAAAAATTGACGCTTACCTCGCAGACTAAACATATTGAAGTGAGAGTCATCTCTAGTAGCCATGGATGAAGATAAGCAAGTATATCTTCAGAAAGTGCACACAATGGATAACACGGTGGATATGTTCATTAAGGCATTGCCGGTTGTTGAATGCTAGCTGTCATGGGGTGGCACGGTTGAAAAAGGAGCTTGGTTATGGATAAGGAAGAGTATCGGTGAGAGATTGTGATTATATCTTCTTGGTGAGTACTAGTTTACGTTCCATAGTATTTTAGTCTTTGGTGAGACGGTTTAGGATTTGGATGTTTTCAAAACTTCATTAGCGGAAAGGGCCTTTGCTTGAGCTCGTTGATGAAGTGCAATGGACGGTGGCTTTTTCCAAAGCTCATTGGAAAAACATTCACGTTTGGTTGAGTGTGGAAGTGGTGATAGTTAGTGCTATCGGTTGTTAATGATGGTATGAAACCATTGGAGTTGGAGATGGATAGTGTCGAGGTGGAGTGTTGAATTTTGGCGACACTATATGAAGAATAGAAGAGATCGAAAATAGCTTTATAACGATAAAAATGATTCTCAAATCGAAGCGAGGAGGAGGAAGATTTGATGAATTAAGTGGATGTTGTGGCCAGCATAAGACGCCAGATGTCTGTAACAGCGGGATTTGGAACCCGAGACTTGGGGCAGACGTTTGTCACTTTGCGACAGATGTCTATGATTTCAAAAGAGTTTTCCCGAAACATATAACAAACAACTGTCATAAAGTGACAGATGTCCGTGACGTTTTTCAACCCGGTTTTGGTGTGAAGGTTTATGATATTCGAAGGGGAATTTTGAAATTTTACCTAGGTTTTTACTCTTCTATATAAGCTATTTTCAAGATTCGGAAACGCAAACGACTGAGACGATTACAAGAGTTTCTAGCCTCCATTAATTAGGGTTTTATCAAAACCTAATTTTCTTCAATTCTCTTCTCCATAAAAATCAGTTGCATTAGAATATTGATCATTGTAACCAATCACTTGTACAACTCTCATTGGTATTATTATTGTACAACTGTTATTGGTATTAATAAAAGCTCTCTCTCAAAGTGGATGTACACTAATAAGACGTTATGCAATCACTATAAATCGATGTGTGATTTATTTTATCGTTATTGTTTTGGCTTTCTATTGTTTATTTGGTGATTGTGATTGGTTTTGAATTGAAATATCGATTGGTTGTTTTTACAATCTCATTTTCCGCGGTGCTTTGGGGTTTTGATTTGAGTGGTCTCGAGTTAGAATTTACCACAACACATGTATGTTTAAACTTCTAGAAAACTACATGGTTGATATTTGTATGGTGATTTTTAACTTTTAATTTTTGCAAATTCACACAATAAATCAAACATCTTTTGGTTATTTTACACCATGTATAGAAATTTGCAAAAAACATATAAATGGAAAGCTTGTATCCAACACTTGGAAAGAAAATAGAAGGTGCAAAGATCATCTTATTGTATTCTGGTTATGGATGGATGTACTTTAAGCAGTCTGTACCAGTGATATTGCTTCAGCAGTAGTACTAGCTATTAGTAGATTTATTTAGCAGCGCCAGCGCCCGTGGTGCTCTATTCAAAGTAATATTAAGGCAGTGGAAAAAATTAATTCCCAAGAAAAACATGATTCAAAGTGATATTAAGAGTAATAGATCAAATCGCATATTTAGTAAGCGTGCCTTATACTGTGTTTATTAAGTGTCTTATACTGTGTTAGACACTTATTAAATAAACGTTTATCTTTCATTCATTTATTAAATATGAAAATCAATTTGAATTATCAACCAAAAAAAAAAGAGGCTTAAGCATTTAGTTAATAGAAGTTTAATAGAAGTTTAATGTTCAGGCACGCATATTAAATGGACGTTCAAGTATATACAATAAACGTCTAACTTTTGAGGAGTTCCTTAAACACCAAAAGGTTAACAGTCAGGATCTGAACATTAACCCCTTAAACAGTTTGAGATGCTTAGTAAAGACTACTAATTTGTGCAAGATTTACTTCAGATCGTGTTTTATATTCATGCAACCACTATTCATACATCTACCGAGTTCAAGTAACATATGCCTCAAATTGCCCTCTGCTTCTTCCATTGCTAGCCTAGTTACAAGTGATAGTAACCTGAAAGGGAACCAAAATTTTGCGTTTTCAAAGTTTCTAAGGTCACTGAACACTAAAAAGTAAACGATAACAAGATTGGTACAAAAAATCAAAAAAAAATCAAAAATATTTCACCATGCACAGGGATTTAACACCCTACCTCATGACAAAATAATAGAATCACTACCAAACAAACAGCACAACACATTAATAAAATTAACCATACACTTTTATTTAAAACATATTGTTAGATATGCAGCACTTTATTTGGCCATGCAAAATTTATATTGTTAGATATGCAGCACGTTAGATATGGAGCTAATTTATATTGTTATAATGATGGAGCTAATTTAAAACATCAGCAATTCACCATGCAAAATTTATATTGTTATAATAAGATTTATGAACAAATTTAAAAGACAGCTAATTTATTTCCTAAATGGTAATCCAAATGCATTAATAATGTTTCTTGAAACATGAGCATATATCACTATCGACTATCGGATAAGAATTCTGTAAATCACATCGGTATTAAGTTAAGCAATCAGCAACCATCAAACGAGGAAATTCTAAGAGTGGGTGGGTTTCAAGATTTTCTTAAATTTGAAGTTGAATTATGTTTACAAATTAGGGTCACAGTTCAGTACACAGTTGTTATATAACACCTTGACCTTAATTTAGGCAACACTAACAGAGTTCATACCAACTCAAAAAGTCCATGCCACCATGAAATTGTACCCATAGTTTATGCATAGGCTGTTATATGTCTAGTATACCAAAATAGAGAATAATCAATTATAAACTCGTCGCACAAGTTTATAACTCAGATTTCCACTACACTGGAATTCTGTAGTAATTATTATAAGAATATGAATGTTGTAAATAAATTACAACAACAACGTTATGCTATTTTGAATAAACAGTATAACCAGAATAATGGATAGAAATATAGAACAATGTATATAAATATACAATCAGACTAGAATTCTAACCGGATTGCGTCAGAGGCTCGTCGTAACGATTTCCTTAAGAATTTTATTTCAAAATTCTCCCAAGATACAACAGACAAATTCTGCACGAAATTGTAATAAGTATATCACTTTGTGATTTGAATATTAGAACAACAGTTGTGTTTAGAAGAGAAGAGATAAGTTAGATTAAAAATTCGGTGAGGAAAGTGATCAGTTTTCCTCCTTATTTATAATTGGTCTGTATCCCTTCGAACGGTCGCGACTGCACCCGTTTGTCCGAACGGTCACGCCTGTTGCTTTTTCATCGCACCTGCCTGCTGTTCGGCCGCGTCTCCTCACATGGGCCGCACCTGTTCATTTGCGCGCGATTCAGAAGTCGTGTCTCTTCAGTCCCGCGTCCGTTTTTACCCGGCTGCTGCTTCTCTTCATATTCCAGGCCCAGCCCAGTTTCAGCCGAAGCCCAAAAAACTGTTAACAATGGCCCAGCAAAAGAATGGTCATTTTAGACCCGTACCCATACCCGAGCCCGGCCCGGTTCGGTCGGACGGACGGCGGCGGCGGCGCGCGCGCGTGTGTGGTGGTGATGCATAATCTCCCTCCTCACAACGAAGCATACATTTGTCACATTCATTTATACGAAAACCATTTCTCATCATGACACTATCAAATTTTGTATGCTATTGCTTTGGAGCTTGTTTTAGTCCGTATAATGATTTGACTAATCTATAGACTTTGTTTTCATTTCCTTTGGAAATAAATCCCTCAGGTTGCTCCATGTAAATCTCCTCATCGAGATTTCCATTTAAGAATGCTGTTTTTACATCCATTTGATGAATCTCTAGATTATAGATGGATGCAATTGCTATTAATATTCTTATAGAGGTTATTCGTGTTACCGGCGAATATGTATCAAAGAAGTCTACTCCTTCTTTTTGACGATATCCTTTGGCTACTAATCTGGCTTTATACTTGTCGATAGAGCCATCTGCTTTCATTTTCTTCTTGAAAATCCACTTGCAGCCAATTGGTTTTATTCCTGGTGGAATATCAACAATTTCCCAAGTTTTATTACTTAGAATTGAATCAATCTCACTTTGGATTGCTTCTTTCCAACATGAAGATTCAAAAGATGACATTGCTTCCTTGTACGTTTGAGGTTCGTGCTCTAATACATATGTAAAAAAGTCCAAACCAAATGTTTTGGAAGTTCTAGCCCTTACGCTTCTTCTTGGTTCAGCATCCTCAATTTCATGATGAATTTCATCTTCATGCGAATCGTTTGATTCTTCCCTTGTCCTTTTTGGGACATTATTTCCTTCATTCCTTTTGTGCGAAAACACATCTTCAAAGAATGAGGCATCTCTTGATTCCATGATTGTATTTACATGAATATCAGTTATATCAGACTTGAATACCAAAAATCTGTAGGCACTACTATTTTGGGCTGGCCCAAGATAATAACAATCTACTGTTTTTGGTCCAAGTTTGACTCTCTTGGGAGGCGGAACTGGAATTTTTGCCGAGCACCCCCACACTTTGAGGTATTTAAAGCTTGGTTTGTGTCCTTTCCATATCTCATATGGAATTGTTTCTGTTTTATTGTGAGGAACTTTGTTTAATATGTGATTAGACATATTTAATGTTTCCCCCCACAAGTTCGTCGGTAGACCGGAAGTTAAAAGCATGGCAGTAATCATGTCTTTTAACGTTCTGTTCTTCCTCTCGGCTACACCATTTTGTTGTGGTGAATATGGTGCTGTTGTTTGATGAACTATTCCATTCTCTGCACAGAACTGTTCAAACGGTGACTCATATTCTCCACCTCGATCAGATCTCAATATCTTGATCTTTTTATTTAACTGATTTTCTACCTCAGCCTTGTATTTTATAAATGCTGTTATTGCTTCATCTTTACTATTTAAAAGTTATACATAGCAATATTGCGTATAATCGTCAATAAAAGTAATGAAATACTTTTTCCACCTCTTGTAGGTAGTGATTTAAAATCACATAAATCTGTATGTACCAAACCTAATGGTTCGGTGCTTCTGTCAACAGATTTAAATGGTTGTTTGACCATTTTTGCTTCTACACATGTCTCACATTTGTATTTCTTATCTACTTGGAAATTTGGAATCAATCCCAAGTTTGATAATTTCTTCATTTTTCGAAAGTTTATGTGTCCTAATCTATCGTGCCATAGTAAAATTTCGTGCTCAAGCAAGTAAGAAACTTCAATTTTATTAATAGCACAATCAGAATACATAGTTTTATTGCCGATAACGGCTACATTTGCCTTAAATAGGCCATCACATAAATATCCTCTTCCGATATACATTCTAGCTTTGGACAGAACCATCTTGTCTGACTCGAACACCATCTTGAATCCCTTCTTTGATAGGACTGCACCAGAGATGAGATTCTTGCGTATGTCTAGAATGTGGAACACGTTATTCAACTTAACAGTTTTTCCAGAAGTAAACTTGAGGATTACTGTACCACTGTCTTCGATCATGGAAACTGCAGAATTACCCATGTAGAATTTTTCTTCGTGATCGAATTTCTGATATGTAGAAAACATGGATTTGTCAGAACAGACATGACGAGTAGCGCCTGTATCTACTCACCATTGGTTAGGATTCTGAACCAGATTGCATTCAGATACCACCGCCGAGAAGTTGGACTCGTCTACTTCCATGTTATCTACTATATTTGCCTCTTTATTGCGTTCCTTCTTGAGTCTGCAATCTCTAGCGGCATGTCCAACTTTTCCACAAACCCAACATTCGCCATTAAATTTCTTGGTTCGTTTGTTGTCTTTTGGTTTGTTGTCTTGAGCTTTCCTTTTCTTCTGGAAATTCTTCTTTTTGTTTTTGGTCTTTGACCCTTCAGCCACAAATGCCTCCTCGCTTTATTTTGTTATTCCACGGTTATCTGCCTCAATTTTCAATCGGACTATGAGATCCTGTAAAGAGATTTCCTTCTTCTTATGCTTTAGATAGTTGCGGTATTCTCTCCATGACGGCGGCAGTTTTTCCGTGATGGCTTCAACCAAAAACGATTCTCCAACCACATGACCTTTCGCTTCGATTTCATGAATGATGATTTGCAATTCATGAAGTTGAGCAGTCACCGATTTGGAATCAACCATTTTGTAGTCCATGAATTTGTCTACAATGAATTTCTTAAGATTGATATTCTGCGTCTTGTACTTTGTGGTAAGTGCATTCCAGAGTTCTTTTGATGTCTTTGAAGGCTGATATACTTTGTATAGCATCTTGTCAAGATAATTCAGAATATAGTTTCTGCATAAAAAATCGGAAAACTTCCACGTATTCACCTCTGCTTCCTTGCCTCGTGCAGGAATCGGTTCCTTCTCCTCGAGGTACTTTTGTACACCAAGTGTGCTGAGATAAAACAACATTTGATTTTTCCATGTCAAGAAATCATCACCATCTCCCTTGAATGGTTCAGGTCTGTTGTGAGTAGAATTCTTTGAAAATTCGACTGCTGCCATCTCTGTTTTAGTAAGAAAACAGTAAAATTCTTAACATGTTATTTGTCTAGTATACAAAAACAGAGAATAATCAATTATAAACTCGTCGCACAAGTTTATAACTCAGATTTCCACTACACTGGAATTCTGTAGTAATTATTATAACAATATGAATGTTGTAAATAAATTACAACAACAACGTTATACTATTTTGAATAAATAGTATAACCAGAATAATGGATAGAAATATAGAACAATGTATATAAATATACAATCAGACTAGAATTCTAACCGGATTGCGTCTGAGGCACGTCATAACGATTTCCTTAAGAATTTTATTTCAAAATTCTCCCAAGATACAACAGATGAATTCTGCACGAAATTGTAATGAGTATATCACTCTGTGATTTGAATATTAGAACAGCAGTTGTGTTTAGAAGAGGAGAGATAAGTTAGATTAAAAATTCGGTAAGGAATGTGATCAGTTTTCCTCCTTATTTATAATTGGTCTGTATCCCTTCGAACGGTCGCAACTGCACGGTTTGTCCAAACGGTCGCGCCTGTTGCTTTTTCATCACACCTGCCTGCTGTTCGGCCGCGTCTCCTCACATGGGCCGCACCTGTTCGTTTGCGCGCGCTTCAGAAGTCGTGTCTCTTCAGTCCCGCGTCCGTTTTTACCCGCCTGCTGCTTCTCTTCATATTCCAGGCCCAGCCCAGTTTCAGCCGAAGCCCAAAAAACTGTTAACAATGGCCCAGCAAAAGATTGTTCGGTTCGGTCGGCGGCGCGCGTGTGGTGGTGATGCATAATCTCCCTCCTCACAACGAAGCATACATTTGGGAGCCCCAAGACCCCAACCTCCTCATGAGAAAGCTATATTTAAACCAATATAGCTCTCACAATTTGGTGATGTGGGACTTTGTATATTTCATTCAACTTATTCTTAAGGAATTCCAACATAGGCTACGTTGACAATCTTAACATGCTTAATTTCATTTTTAATGTTATGAACTTCATATGTACACTGATTAACACCTTTAAAAAAACAGCAGCGACCAATGTATTTGGGCATGGCTTGTGTGCCTAAAACTGGAAATGTTGTAGTATATGTAACAGGTACGTTGCAGAATAATATTTTACATGCAATAAGAGACAGAACAGGTGACATTGCTAACCTTACAGAGCTGCACCTTGCATCCAAACATCTTTAATGGAAAATTTATGCATGTGGCCTATTCGAAACCTAACAAGGAAACATGACTATTTTCAAACTAATTAAGAACGCAGGCAAAATAAATAAATCATGAAGCATGATTTGGAATGGTGCCAGTTTGCGCTGTCCTAAATGGTGCATCGGCTCTTTTAACTTACATGGCGGAAACATGCATGTTTCCACAATTAAATTGGAAACAGTCTGTTTCATTAATAGGTTTTCAGAAGTTACCTACATATTGTGATTTCCTATGTCTCCAATCTCGCGACTTTCTAATTACCAAAAATCTGATAATGTTCTATATATTATTGTTCCACAGAAAAATTCATCATATACCCATCACAATCACTAAAAACAAACTGCTGAAAAAATTAAAGGGGTAGTTCTAAAAACAGAGGGCAGTGCACTGTTCTAACTTAGCTTGAACAGTAAAGATGTGCAATGAAATTTATAAGTAAAAATATACAGGGAGATAATAGTAGAGTCAACCTTAAGATGATCAAGCTTCTTCATAGCCCTGATGCTTTTTCTTGAAACGCCATCTAATGGTTGCATTTGCACATTGTAAACATTATGAGATAAAGGGTTAGACTTATAAAAAGTGAAGCATAAGGAATCGATTGAACAGAATTTTATGTATTAGAAAATAAATTTAGTAGATAATCTCCTTTCACCTGTTAGTAAAGGTGAGAATATGTATCACAATATCTTTTCTCAAGACTAGACATGCAGGCAATTACTTATGCAGGCGTGTAAGGAATCGGTGTTGGAAATAAAGCAGTATATTTACACTTGGTGGCAATAAATGCGATAACAAAAAAGGCTATAAAAATAGAAATACGCTTACACTGGAAATCGTCGCTCATACAGGGTAACAATGCCTTATAACATTTGACATGTGTTGCCAACAACTTGTAGCGTCACCGGCAATGTAAGATCAGGTAATGTAAGATTGATCTTGAAGATAGAAACGTGAAAAGAAGAGATACTAGAAGCTGAGATAAATGTATCAAATATAAAAAGAATTCAAGTATAATATTTATTTGATTATCTTAGATCAGTGTCGAAAAACCCCATGATCACTGTATGACACACAGGTTTCTCAGAATTCAAAATACTTCACCTCAAAATCTCAGACCGATTTGGCTGCAGGTAATGAAAGAAGACACGTACAATTTAAAACATGGATAAAATAATTTAGTGGATTTGAGGAACAAACATCAGCTATACAATATAAGATGACATGCTTTAGGGTATGACTTAAGAGCAGTTTTTATATTATTGTATAAAATGCACTCCCATGATTCAACAAAAATCAAAGTGGCGCAGCAGAAGCGTGGTGGGCCAATAACCCACAGGTCCCAGGATCGAAACCTGGCTTTGATAATGTTTACCTTTTCTTTTTCCTAATGCGTTCAATCCTTGTTGCATTTTTATCACACGATTCAGAAATGTGTTCAATCCTTGCTACATTTTTATTACACGATTCAGAAATGCGTTCAATCCTTGCTACATTTTTATTACACGATTCAGAAATGCGTTCAATCCTTGTTACATTTTCATTTTTATTACACGATTCAAAAATGCGTTCAATCCTTATTACATTTTTATTACACGATTCAGAACCAACTATCAACTGAAACATCTCATACTAACATGTTGAATAACCTACACACACATATATGAATAATACACCCACACATCGTTTCTTTCCCTGCACACACAAGGTGTATATAGTGAGAGAGCACTAATACATAAGTACATGTGAGTCTCTGTATAAAGAGAAAAATAAAACACAAAATGTAACAATATTTTTTGATTTTATATTCTACTATGCACATTTGGGGTAGATCTCGGTGAGAAAATCCACTGGTTCATATTTATTGTATCGCCAACTTGTATCCTAACAGAATTTCATACATGCATACACACACATGTGTGTGTGGACAAGAATCGACTATATCTCAATTCCCCTTGATTTCAACTCCTTTTCATACTTAAATAATAATTGTTTCTCTCTCTTGTCATTCCATTATATTATTTATATCGTAACATGCAGTTGAAATCCGAGGGATTAGAGGTGTAGCAAGAATGAGGTGTGGTCGATTGTTACCCATATACACACGCAATACACACACATGTAAATACGTATGTATGTATATGTATATATATGTATACGTAATACACACGCGCGCGCACATTGTTGTCAAAAATCTTACAATTTGTATCCCGATTCAAATCGAATCTCTCCCTTTACGATTCGATTTATGTTCTAATTCAAACTTAGTTAAAACTGCAATAAAAAAATCAACCTATACTAACATACCTAATATACGGACCAAAATTCACAGTTTTAGTTATGATATTTTCAAAACAAAATAGAAATTTAACAAGAGAGAAAATTAAGTTGTAGAAATTTTAACTTCAAAATCATTTCAAAGTGTATACGTACCATAAAACATGGATCTTTCGAATTCACAATTTACAATGTGAATCCCGTTTCGAATTAAAGTTCGAAATTTACGACTTACGATTACGCACAAGCAATGATTGGCTACACCTCATTTGTGCTACACCTCTATTCTCTTTGATTTCAACCACGTTCCAATTCAAAAATCATATTTTCTCTCTCTTGTCGTCTCATTATATTGTTTAAATCGGAATGTGTCGTTGAAATCAAAAATAATAAACGTGTAGCAAAAATGAGAGGTAGTCGATCATTGCCCTATATGTATATACACGCACGCACGCACAAAAAATTAGGCAAGAGGGTTATTCGGCACATAGGCTAATAAGTTTCTAGGAAAGCATTTCAGAATAATAAGTTTCAAATACAAAAGATAAAAATTAATATTTTTCTAAAGGAAAATGATAAACAATAAATGAAAATTAAACTTCATAACTTTTTTATCGTTTATCCTTCAAACTAATTATTCTGAAGTGTTGTCTTAGAAACTTATTACCATATACGTACACACATATACACATGTATATATAAGAGAAGGCTTTCAAACTCCATAAATAAAGTTCTTTTTAACATTCGAAATCACACACTTATTTTCAAAATATTGCTACTTTTTCTTCCATTTGATTAGTGCTTTGAAATATTACAAATTTTCAAAAAACTAAAGCGGTGTTGTGTTTTGCATTTTCAATATGTATGTCAAATGATGTGGAAAAGAATGAGAATTTGGAAAATCCTAGTTTCCAATAACGATGAGAAGGTGAAGGGAGAAGATGGTTTTGATATTTCCACCAAAGGCAACAAAAAAGAAAAGGTTGTTTTAATTTTATACATCAAAAATCAATGGGTGTTAATGTTAGAGCAAATCTTAATGTTTAAGTGAACAAATCCGGACAGAATCATAATGTTTAAACTGGATCTATTTTTTATAAATATGCTGAAATTCAGATGATATACAATCAGTTAGTAATATAGGTGTTCGACAAATTTGAATAGTTAATTGGTTATAAACAAGCAACTAACATGGATAATAAAACACAAATTCAGATGTTCCATCAGTATCAAAATTACTTTAGCACTACTAGTGATAATTTTTAATCGTATCTTCAGACATTTCTTTCAAATATACTTATTAATTTTCCCATATAATTTTAGTAGGAAACTGATTTACGTGTACCTGAGCCCTTGATGACTTTTACGCATGCATATAAACCTGCAATGCGAATTTCTCCCTGCAAATTGCAACCCAACCAAAAAAAAAGATCAACACTTGCCTATACAGAAAACCAGTTATAATAGGAAATTGATGTCTCATTATCAAAGTCGACGCCATTGAGATAATTCCTTTTAAAGCATGTTATTCAGTGTGGATTATGACAATGTTATATATCATATATATTGGCCACATAATTAAAGCACCGTATTCTCAAGAAAAATACCTCCTATGCTATAGCCAGCATGCTCTGTGACCAGAATGATGCATTACCTCCAATGACATAGCCAGCATAGACAGACCTTCGAACCCGACTACGCCGATCACTCAGCAACTTGAACTGGGAAGGCCAACATTCCATCACTTTAGCACCCCACTAGGTCACAAACTCATGCTATACGCTAATATTTGGCGATATGGGGCTAAGATGATAATTTTACCTTATCGGTTGTTGCAATGGTACCAATTCGCCCTTGCTGGAGTTAGAAAGATGCTGGTATCACCATTCACATCTGCAGTTACAAAAATGTAAATTTATCATTTCAGCTTATGTTGGATTATTGTTTTTTTCCATTAAAAAGTTACTTCTGGAATAAACATCTTGATAATACTAATTACATAATGAGCTTTAAAAGGCAATAAATCATAAAAGTGAACCACCGAATAACTTGGATCAAGCAGACCAGAAGTAGTACAAAATACAGAAACCAAAAAGTACAAATCTATATTACCCTGGTCATTTACAAAGACAAACTACTTTATCATCGTCTGCCTTTTTGTACTTCTAATTATGTTTACACTTCGAGAATACTACACGTTTGACGTGTGTATTGGTAACCTTTTATTTTCAGTGTTGCAAATTCACACGCCATCAACAAAACCAACAAAAAGTTTGCTTTTTTTTTCACACTATGCAGGAATTAAAAAAGAAACTATTCAAAGGGAGGTTCAATTTTGTCAAAAGAGTTCTAGTTTTTTTGGGAATAGAGTTCACTTTTCATAGAATTGCATTTCTTTTCCAAGAAAATTCAATTTTTTTGTAAAATGTTCAAAAGATTTAGCATTCGTGCAACCATATTTTCTATTTATTTTTTTTCTTTTTAAAGTCGAAGTGTGTCAAAGGAAATACAATATAGTTTGAAAACTACGTTTTTTATTAATTAATTCTTTATGAGAAAAGGCCAAAAGAATCCAAAGAAAATGAAACATTAATGTTTTTTCTAAAAGAAAATTATAACAAAATTCAATTTCTTTTATTCAAATGTGGATTTCAAATCAATTACAGAAAAATCTAAAAAAATAAAAAACTAACAAAATGTTTTTTAATAAGCACTAAATTTTAAATTTGCTTTTATGAATTGCATATGATTATATTTAAATATAGAAAAGATGTAATACTAAAAGAAGTCAGATCGTTTGCTGATTTTTCCCATCATTTCGTACCATTTATATTGTCATGCACTTTTTCTGGTGAAACAAATTGAAGTTCAACGTTATGAACCTTCTTTTTAAGAGTGTTAAAATACTTTGAAATTGATTGTTAGATTTTTGGAAGTCCCAGCATACTTTTTCAAATCCATATATCAATCTTCAAAGTCATTTTAACAGCCTCAAAAGGGTGTTAGGAAAATTATTTTAGATCCATATACAGTTATTGTCTCCATAAGCATTCAAATTCATATCTAAACGTAAGGTTGTAGGTTGGATGTGATTGCCCCTTTCGGTGATGATTTTATTAAATATTTGTTAAATTTTTTCATTTTTTACAATATTATGAAGAAATTATATATGCAAGTAGTTTACATGCTTAAACCTTGCCAATCCATCAAACTGCATTAAATGACAAGGCCAAAATCCAACTATTTACAAAAGTACACTTGAAATCCAATTCACTGCACTCTTTGATTCATATGATTTGGAAAGAGTGGTGTAATCATTTGATTGCATAGTGCAAAGTCTTGCAAAGATACAAATGCATGTCTAAAATAAAGAAAAAAATATTTTTGTGTTATTTAAAAGGTCTAATACATATGATTCTTATATGACAATAAAAACTGTTTTGGAAAATTTAAATATTTTTTTAAATATTTAAATTCTTTTAATTTAACTTTTGAATTTACGGAAAAAACCTTTATTTAATAATTTTTACATTAATGAGTAATTGCCAACATTTTGAGTTTTTTTGACTTTTTTTTATCTTTCTTTGTATTTTACTCAAATTTTTGAATCTCTTCAAATACCTTAAAAATTCTTCAATATCTTCCAAAAGGACATTCTTAGAAATCTAAACATTTGGAAAAAAAAATGAATATATGTTCTTGAAACCATTTGAACATTTTAACAAAATTTGAATTAAAAAAATAAATATATTCGATATTTAATTATTATTTTCTAAAAGTTGAACTATTTCTAAAAGTTTAACTTTCTTGGAAATGTTTTTTTTTAATATTTGAGAATTTGAAAAAAATAATCAAAATGAGTCTTTTATATTAAACTATAATATCTCAGTTTTATCTATATTTAATGGTACATAAATATAAAAAACAACTAGTTTGAGTTTAGAGAGATTTGAGGAAAGGTGCAGTAAAGAAATATTAATATTTTTTGCAAAATTATGATGTTTTATAATAATAAATATTGAGGTTTTGATGTTTTTTGAAAAAATAAAATTTCTCTGATGTTTCTTTTAGATCTTTAATTAATTTTAGAGGTTTTCAATATAATTTGATTTATTTAAAGAAATAGAACTTTCAGATAAGAAGATTTTTTATGAAATCATTTAAAAAATAAAAAAACTTTGTTAAATATCTCTTAGTAAAAGAATATAAATTACGCCAGTCTTGTTGAACTGATGGTGATACTGATACATAATAATGTGCTTGATGATTTTTATACTTGAAATTCTATAAGCATTATACTTAATGATACTTTGCCAAATGATAGATAATCTTTGTTGAATATCTTTTGGTAAAAGAAACATAAACTTTATCAATCATGTTGAGTCAGTTATGATGTATAATGCATATATTTATAAAATTAGTACATGTGCAGCTATTCAAAAAGGCACATACCATGCACTAAGTTTGCAAAAGGATTTTGCACCTTTGTGCCTTGTAAATAACTATGATAAATTCAAAATCATGTTGATTGGAAATTTATTTTATCCACTTAGCCAAAGATAGCCTATAATCAAACAATGACATCCAAAAGGATAGCCTTAATATTTTGATGTAAATCATGAAGATAATTGTTGGCCTGGTTAGAGCATCACACTAGGTTGCGCAATGGTTGGATATGGATATTTATAGTGTATTCACATTCGTATCTGAAACCATTTTAACATATCAAATCTTCATGGCCACGAATATCAGATGGATATCTAATTTTTGACTATCCACTCACAAATAAGAAATCTACAAGCATAAGTAAAAAAATTGTATTCATTATCTTGAATTTTTGATATTTTCCCCTTTTTGGAATACAAATGCGGATGGATTTCAAATATTTCGAATATTCATAGACATGCTTAGGCACTACTTCCTGCTTCAAATATTTTACCTTTCCAGCATTCTACTCTATGATAGAAACTTTAACCCAAAAAAAAAACTAAGCAAAATACTTAAAGCAAATGGGAAACAAGACAACAACTAATAAATGGGATTCATGTCAATGCCATAATCCAAAATATCCTCTCTTTTTTATCAGTTAAAACCGTTGTATCTAATGTTATATAACAAGATTTTATGATCTAAGCAATAAGTTAAGTGATCTTAGGGCCCAAAGGATAAGGCGTTGTTCTACAAGATCTGAATTATGGTTTGATCCTTAGCGAGGACATTCTATTTCATTTTTTCCCCTTAATTCAAACAAATTCAAAATCATGTTGAACAACATTTTTTTATGTATATCTATGCAACCAATGGCATTTAGACAAATTTTCTTCGATATTTTGATGTAAACTATGGGGAAAAATTGTTGGACAAATCGGTGGATCGTAAGTTCTTGCTTTGAGTATTTTATTTTACGACAAAATAAAATTTATAATAGAATTTCACAAAAAACTCCAACAAAATATAAATTAACAAATCGAACAATAAGCAATACCAACTATACCGGTAAATCGGGTATATGTTGGTGTTATGATACAAAACATATATTAATGTAAAACAATATTAAAGTACATTGTGAATTGTGTGTGTGTATTCGAACAATAAGATATGTGGCTCTGTGGCCCAATGGATTCAAGTATTTGCTTTTAGTACCTTACCTTACCACATAATCAAATTTATAACAGAATTTTGCATGAAAACTCAGAAAAATTCATCTTACAAATTAAATAATAAGCAATATCAACAATACTAGAAAATCAGGTATATGTTGGTGTCATGATATAAAACATAGATATTTTACTGTTAATGCAAAAGAATATAAACGTCTATATTGAATTGTATATAATACAAATTCAAGTGACAAAACATGTGACTCTGTGGCCCAACGGATAAGGCACTGGTCTACGAAACCAGAGACTCTGGGTTCGATCCCCAGCAGAGTTGATACATACTTCTCCTTGAAAGTGTAAATTATGGCATGTTTCTATTGGCCTGTGAGAACTGCAGTTTTTATATGAAACAATTTTTGCAGCTTAATGGACAAAACACTAACCTACGAAACCACGGATTTTGTCATCGGTCCCAAAATGGATAACTTTCTGAACGCCATGGCTCTCAACATTCACATTTTTATGTAAATTACAACGACTTTTCGTTGCTCTACAATTAGGGCAGCATAACTTCTTAGTTCAAGTATTTTATCTTCACCTAAATCTAATCTATAATATAAATTTGCACCAAAAGCCCCCACCAAAATTATATTATAAGTGGACATTAAATGATGGTAAGTATCCTATTAAAATGGGTATGTGTGAATGTCATGAACCAGAGACGCCAATTTTACTAAAATTGAAGCATCTATGGTATTTTTATCCTATTTTTGACCTGATCTCAAGCTCATTTCGAGCATGTCACTTCAATTGATTAAATTAGCTTAGGTAATAAGAAAGGAAAGTACTTTTAATATAGAACGAAGAATTGGCACAAAAGGTACATACATTATCTACATAATAAATGATGATTAATACCTGCTTTAACTCATACACTTTTCCCCAATTTGTTCTACAGACTGAAGCATCATAACATAAACATTCGAGAATATAATCATCTTTTCATTTGTTACTCCTAACTATTTTGATACATCTGATAATAAATTTCTTTAACTTGTGTTCTCACAGTGCACTAACTTCTTGAAAATTCAAGGCTAATTTTAATGTCTACTTCAAACATACATAAAGCTCTACTATGTAATTATGTCCATATAGGTAAATAGTTCTGCAGCTTAAAAGGAAACAATTAATTGAACACAAATTCAGAGAAATTAACATATAATTTGATCTTCATAGAAATGGTCGCAACATTTGGGGTTGTTTCAGTAATTAGTCATATTATCAACAGAATAGGGAGATTGGAAAAAATGAAAAATGTACCAAAACCTACAAAACTTACGGGGGGCTATTATTTCAATTTCCTAAATTGACTCCAAATTACCCGATTTGATTCCTTTTAGAACTAACAAAATAGTTCATGTTCATATAATTTGTACTAACAATTTAATTGCCATAAAATCACATCAAACATATGTACAATCCAACAAAATATAGCTACTGTAAGCAACAGAGTCTAAAAACTAAGGTAAAAAATGAACATATTTGCCCAGATCTAGAGCAAATCCATATATCATCCACGTACCTACTGGAACTTTGCAACAGTTTCATCATAATTTCGAGTGGATCTATTATTTCCTTCGTAGAAAATTGACAGCAAGAATATCCAAAACAAAAAAGCCTGGTTTAAGCTCCAAATCTTCCTTTTCCTCCTCTTTCCTTCTCTCAAAGCTATTCCTCAACTTGGATTTCGCCATAGGATTCGCTTGGTCGATCTTTACTGTCCCACCGTCATACAGGCAGATGAAACAGCGTCGACTTACTAATTATTCTAATGATTTCCCAAGACAGAAATATGCATTTTAGTAAAATGATTTTACTATGAGTTCAACGTCTGAGTTGGTGCGATATGATCATAGAAGAGTGAGCATAAGGGTTGGGTTACCTGCTGCATCATTTTTCATTTGTGTTCAGATGTAGAGTTCAATGAATTGGCTTTAGGTATAACAGAAACCGAACAAAATTGGTATTAGGTAAGGATTGCGATCGATTGCACGTGTAATCATTTTGCTTCTAAATCTTGGATAAGTAAGCCGACCGCATCTAGAAAAATTAGCCATGTCAAATCTGTACCCAATCACATCAACCATATGTACAATCCATGTTCTGTACTAACAATTTAATTGCCATAAAATCACATCAACCATATGTGCAATCCAACAAAATATAGCTACAGTAAGCAACATAGTTTAAAAACTAAGCTAAAAAAATTAACATATTTGCCCAAATCTAGAGCAAAGCCATATATCATCCCTGTACCTACTGGAACTATGCAACAGTTTATCATAATTTCGAGTGGATGTATCATTTCCTCCATTGAAAATTGACAATAAGAATATCCAAAAAAAAAGCCTGGTTTAAGCTCCAAATCTTCCTTTTCCTCCTCTTTCCTTCTCTCAAAGCTATTCCTCAACTTGGATTTCGCCATAGGATTCGCTTGGTCGACCTTTACCGTCCCACCATCATACAGGCAGATGAAACGGCATCGACTTATTAATTATTCTCATGATTTCCCACGACTGAAATATGCGTTTTAGTGAAATGATTTTACTGAGTTTAACATCTGAGTTGGTGCGATATGATCATGGAAGAGTGAGCATAAGGGTTGGGTTACCTGCTGCATCATTTTGTGTTCAGATGTAGAGTTCAATGAATTGGCTTTAGGTATAACAGAAACCGAGCAAAATTGGTATTAGGTAAGGATTGCGATCGGTTGCACGTGTAATCATTTTTGCTTTGGAAGAATTAATTTAAGGACAAATATTTGTATATTTTTTGCCTCAAGGACACGACCTCAATATTTTTACAAAAGGACAAACATTTTCTAAAAATTACTTGTAAGGACAAATATTTTTCAAAATTATTCATAAAGACAACAAAACTGCTACCGAACTAAAACTGATACCTAAAAATTGCTACCGATAACTACAAACTGATACCTAAAAACAGCTATCAATAACTAAAAACTGATACCTACAGAAAGTTGTACTTCAGGATAAAATATTGAAGGTCTGTCCTTGAGCCTAAAAAACTGTGAAATTTTGTCCTTCACAATAATTTCCTGTTTTGCTTTCTAGAAAAATTAGCCCTGTCCAAATATACCTTGAACCTGTACCCAATCCAATCATTCTAACATTAAAGAGATTGAATCTACCAATATAATGAAGAAAACATATAAATACATTGATTGTGCTAAAATTTCAATCATATTAAAACACGATCTAATCTTCATAACTAAGAGTAAAACAGCAGTGTACTGAGTATTTAAGTGTCTTCAACTTTAAACATTGAATTTTATTTAAGTTTGTAATCCTTATATCAAAATACACGTAATACAAAAAATATGTTTTATCTTTCTTCCTTGTTTGTTAATCAATCTGCACTGAACACTTAACAAAGATCACTATTAGATGAAGGAGATAAAATGAGGAAAGTGGTATTGCAGACACACATTTTATCCTTTACCATTACGCTCGGCAAGGATCTGGTGAGATCGAGGATTTGGATTAGGATAACAAGCTGGAAAGGTCATGGATTTATATCTCAGTTTCGAACAACAATGGATTTGGCTTTGGATGGATGCGGATTCGGATAAAGCGATTCGGAGAGACCGTGGATTCGGATTGGATTATGGATTGGAAAATATGGCTATCAATGTGATATGTAGTTTGGATTTATGGAAATTCAAAACACACCTTCCTATCGCAAGGCAAGTTTTGGAGGGCAAAGTGTTAACTCATCCTTTGTCAAGGCAGTAGACAGGCAGATTTAACCCAACGAACATCACAATTATCAATGCCATTAATCAAGAGCGATGATTGTATTGTCCATAAATCAAATGCAATCAATGATATGAAGCGACGATCAACCGATATCAAAAGATAGAATCTTCAGAATATTCTAAGTACGAATTAGTACCTCGCCCAGGCAGGGGATCGGTGTATATCCCTTCTCCTAGGGGATCAGTGCATGTCATCAATTTTTGTCTCAAACAAGGTGAGTCCGACATAAGGTGATAAGGAAGGGCCTATAAGGCTATGTTTCAAATCTCAAGTCATTTGAAGTTTGTATGCGTAAGTTATGGACAAATTACTTCACTTAAGAAAGGGATCATATAAAAAGGGATCGGTATACAAGGGATCGACATATTTCAGCCAATCAAGTACAATTCAATGGAAAACAATCATATCTCAAAATCCATAAGTTCAATGCATATGAAATTTTGTGAACAAGATGTGGGGACCCTAGGGAGCCTACCTAGGGATCGCGTATCAAAAGGATGAAGAAAGAGGGATCGGTACTCTTCCCTCTTAGGGATCAGCTTAAGCACACTTTATTGCAAAGATCGATTAATATCTCAACATCTACACATCCAATTGATATGAAACTTAAAGGACAAGCTAATCACAACATGTGGAAGATCCCATAGGGATCACATACCATTTGGATCTAGTTGAAGGGATCGGCACCTGTCTCTCTATAGGGATCGACTATAATCAGTCTTCACAACACATTGCAACAAAGATTGATCAATAATTAGAGTTTTACTAATCCAATTGGCATTAAACTTAGAGGCTAAGCATAATACAACATGGAAAATCTCCCCTAGGGTCGCATGGCATTGGGAATAGACCGGAGGGATCGATACTATCCCTCCAGAGAAATTGGTAGAAATCTGCATTCAAGCAACACTACTTCTTGGAATATGCGATATCTCACAGACCGTATGTCGGAATTACATGCAGTTTGGGGAACAGGTAGCCAACATCGTGGGGCACCCCACATTAGGATTGCAACCCATTTGGATACACTAATAGGGATCCATGCCAATCCCTATTATGGGCCCCAATGGGCCTAGAAATTTTTTGGTGGCCTCGTCTTGGTCTCTCAAACATTCTGCCAAAATTTCAGCCCGAACCGTTCACGTCTTCCCTTATAAATACATCAGGCATGGCATTAGAAAAAAGATCTTCTTTCTGCTTCTTTTTATCTTCAACATAGGCTAAACTCTGCCAATTTTATTCTTGGATTTTGGATTGTACGTGTAAACAAACTTCAGTATAATAAAAAGGATTATTTGGGAGTGGATGTAGACCGGAGTTAGTCGAACCACTATAAATCTTATCTCTTTTTTACTTGCTTTCTGATTATTTTAATTTTTTCTTCATTTATTTCTCTTCATATTTTTGTGATTGGATTTGATATTGTTAGTTTTGCATAATTGGGTGTTGGTGGCCAATTTTGATGCCCAGAATATTCAATATATAATATATTTTAAAGGTTCTTATTATTTTTAGAATATAAAATTGATTTAATAAGTTTTATTACATCTCTACTATTAATAAAGAGAATTCATGAATATGATTTCCACTGTGTCTTTTTTAAATTCTGAAAATAACATACACAGAATTTCACCATCTCCTCTACCACACCTCCTATTTCTGATCATCTGACAACGGAGTTTCACTATCAACTTGCAACCGACACCACCTTTAAACTACTTGAAATAAGTTTATGATCATCAAATATTTTGCACTTATAGTACGTCCATTGATTTTTTATTAAATAAAAAGCAAATTTCCCTAACTATTAGATGCGCGTACGTGCAGTTTATACTTTTTATAAATATATTCTCTTTCCTGGTTTATAATTGAATGCTTTTATTGTTTTCATTCTGTGTAATGAGAAATTAGAATAAACAGATTTATAATGTGACTATCGGTAGTATTTCTTCGGCTATTCTTCTCGTTATATATAATATGAAAGCGAATAAGTGTAGTTCATGAGCAGTGTATAAATGATTGAGTATCACGTAGTGGTATGGGATGTCGTTGTGATATTTATTCAGTTATTCATCGTAAGTAAATTGGACTCGCATGACTGGAATATGATATGAGCGTGAGGTGATGCACGTAGTGATGTGTAAGGCTTCGTGCCTATATTCAGTGAGTAAGGCTTTATGCCAACCGATAAGCAATGAGCAAGGCTTCGTGCTTGTATATATAGGTACTATATGCTACTATCACGATGTTCTTCTTTTATTGCCATTGGAGAGGACCAGATGGCTAGAATCCACCCTAATGGCCTAATCGTGGCGTCGTGCCTTAGATCTGTGACACCCTATGTTTATATAGTAATGTGTTTTTGCTTCAAGCATTCCTCCTTGTGTTACCTGGGCCAGCAGTTTATTGCATATAGGGGCATATGCAGGGTCATGACTTTAGGTCCTCACGTTGACGAGGACATTGCTAGATATACTTCACGATGACCGTCGAGGTAACTAAAGACTACAAAGTCTATATGACTCTAGAGCAAGTTCCATGCCATCAATTTCTCTTCTGGTTCTAACAAATAGGTTAGGCGGCTCATGTACGTGTGTGTGTGTGACTCTACTTAGAACTTTGTATCTACCATACAACCATTCCCTGTCACGATTTATTCTGATTTATTCATATATGAGGAGATGAGATTATATCTGGACAGGTGTCCAAATTATAGTGGATTATCGTATCTTTTATTATATTGATAGGTAGCATATCCTATCCTATATGTTGATGATGATGTTCTTATTATTGAGATTGATATATATATATATATATATATATATATATATATATATATATATGGGTAATGTTATGTGCTAGCTAGATCATACTTGGTGATATCTCACTGGTAGATGATTTTTGGACTTTGATGATTTTGGATATGGATGATTCATCCATTTAATATTGTTTCAAATTGTTAACATTTTGATATGATTCTATATGGGCCCCGACTCTTTATGCTTGGCTTTGTAGTAGTAGTTGTAGTTGTTGTAATATTGATATGTATGTCATCACTGTTATAGCATGAATATTCTATATCTATATAAGTGTTGACCACTGTATTTAGACATACACTAACCTGTGTGTTATTTACGTAATACTTGGGTCAATTAAAGACATGCCAGGTACAGAAAACGATGAGACCTGCTTGTACTATCTGGGCCTAGAGGAGACTGGATATAGAATTGTTGTACATTATCAGTGGTACGTAGACTTATTATATGTTTGACACGGTGCTTTATATTGATTATACATTATTTAAGATGTTTAGCATCCTTATTGTCGCCTATATATTTCATATTAGATCTCGTCATTACGATATCGACTTTGTGTTCTTTGTTATTCTTTATATATTATGTATTGTTCTATCTTGAAAATGCACATTTCTATTGCTTTGTGCCGATACTAAGTACGTATAGGTGAGTTATTTATTCAATTTTCGAAGTAAATACCAGTTTTAGCCAAAGGGAATGTTCACACGTGTACCCCATATAGCCTCATTGTTTGTATTATTTGGCAGTGTTACTTAGTTGTACTCTTAGATAATACGAGGATAGAGGTGGGTTGTTTCATTTTGGTATTAGAGCAGCTTTAGAATGATATATTATATATATAAGATACACGAGTCTTGACCTTAGATGAGACTTAGAGTCTCTGTCCCTTGGGTGGGCGGTGGTTACCATATATTATAGGAATATTATAGGTATATGACGAATACTAAGGGATCATCAAGGGATGTACTTATTATTTTTCCTACTATGCATATATATTCCTTATCCCTATCTCTTCTGTGTGTTATCTCTTAGTGAAATGGAAGTTATTGAGGGAGGTAGTGAAATAAGGAATTGTTAGCCACCATTAGTATCAACATTGGTGATGGCAAACAAATCTCTATGTGGCTTGAATTAAAATGAATTAGCTTGGTAAGGGAAGCTGTAAAAGACCCTAATCCGAATTTTGAATTACGAATACATCATTACTCTAAATTGCGATGTGGAAATTGAGTAGAAGGATCCAGCAATGATCAACGTACATAGTGGATGCTGATAGATAGCTTTCCATAGAAGGCGTTTGTTTATTAGTTTGATTGATGTGTTTATTGTTGTATTAATGGTTGTTTTATTTGTTCATTTATTTGGGCCTAGTCTAGAATGTGGGAATTGAGCAGGAGTAATCACTTAGATATTTATAAACCCATTTTAATCTGGACAGAGCCAAATATGGATAGAAACCAGTAGTTTATCCAAATCTGAATCACTAGAGGATAATAAATATGACTAATAAATAATAATAATAATAATAATAATAATAATAATAATAATAATAATTAAAGACATGGAATGAGAAATTAAATTAAATTAATAGAATGCTTGACCGATATTATGGATATGTGATAATTTGTATTATTATTAACGGTACTGAATTAAATGTATATACGAATTTTGGAATTTAATATTTTATTTCAAATAAGCGTATGATTTAATAAAATAGGAATAATATTTTTTATAGTGATTGAAAATATTTTAGTAGTTTATTTTGGTGTTGGTTTGTCCATAGAGTGGCTTAAGAATTTTGGTCAATACGTCTGATCAACGTTATATATAGAGATTCCTAAACATTTATGCAAGGCAGTTTGGCATAATATTTGACTATGGTATAAAGATTTATTTTACAAAAAATTATACATTATTTTACAAAATAATGTATATTATATTGTAAAACTGAAAGATATTATTTTTCTAGATATAAATATTTGAACACGTATGCAGCCATTAGATATTAGTGTGGAGTTGAGATCACTGGCGAACTGGCGCTGATGCAAAATTCTGGGAAGTCAACGTTGCAGCCAATAGGCGAAACTCCAATAATTCGGAACGACAACGTAGTACAATAACAATACGCCCGATGAACCTGATAAACTGGAACAACGACGTAGTGGAATAATGGTACATCTGATGATCCTGATAAGTTGTAGTACAATAACGGTACATCCGATGAACCGAACACCATAAAAGAACATGGGTCGCTAGTCCATAAGAAAGAGTCGAAAACTCCAAAGAACGTTTGTGACGACCCGGAAACTTTAACGATTTAAAATGGAATAATAAATTGATTTTAACATTTGAAAGGTTAATTTTAGCTTGAATTCCAAATATTAATATTTATTAGACAATTAAAGTATTGAATTATATAATTGAAATTGGGTAAATTGTTGAATTTGAGATTCTAAGCCTGTTTAGAATAATTTGAAGGCTTGTAAAATCTATAATAAGGATATTGAAGATAATAGAATGGTTGAAATTTAATTTAAAGATAATTTGTTCAATTTTAATAATATATTGTTTAAATTGGAACTTGAAAATAGCCTTCCGAGGCACAGTCTCGGAATTTGACGAAACCAGTTCCATTGGATCCGTAATAGATAGTTATTATCGGATTTCAATTTTCGTAGCAATCGGAGTTGTCGTTTAACCCTGGCAGCTCGAAACGCGTAGAACAATTTTAATCGATTTAATTTAAAATTGGCCATTTACTTCCGTAACTCGCGCATACGATCAAACTAGCCTCCGAAGCACGTTCCATTGTATTCGGAACGCGGGTAAGACCTTGTAATCACCTAACGACATAGCTTAAGAGGAGTTCGAAATTTTAAATGGCAATTAATGAGACGTTTTGGGGAGTTTTATAATATAATATAATTAATAACCAAAGATATTTTTACCCAAGCGTATTCAGGAATCCTTCGATCAATTCCTATTTCTTTCCGTCCCCTTCTTATTTCTCTGAACAGACCGCAAATAAAAAAAATGGAGCGGAGATTCCTTTCCTCCCTCTTTCTCGAATTAAAATCACATTCGTTCATAAAATAAAATAAAATAAAAGTATGGGAAAATGGCGACTGAGTTGGTATCCATGGCCGCGAGAGTCGATCGAATCAGAAGGGGGGGTTGATCTCGCGATGACTGCAAACTGGGGCGCCCACAAGGGAGGCCAGAGCTCGGGGGGGGGGGGGGGAGGGAAGGATGATGACTTATTCTCGACATTGCACAGTGCATACGAATATGAGATGGATGGGAGGTCGCGACCTGATTGCTGATTTGGGGAGGTGAGCGTGGAGCGTCTCGGGCTTGCGAGGGGAAGATGGCCACTGGTTTGGCAAGGGGTCTCGGCGATCATTGCTAGGGTGAGTTTGGCTAGGGTTTTGGAGACTCGTGGGGTTGATCTAGCAGGTGAGTTTCCTAAATTTGTTTCGAGTCAAATTTGAGAATATCCTATAGGTTTAAAATTTTAACAGAATCACATTTAAATTAACTTCTTAAACCCTTCTTTAAAATATTGATGTTGTTTAATATATATATTAATCTGAGTTGTATTTGTTATTTAGACTAAGCAAGCAGGTCAGATTTGAAATTTAATTAATAGGGTGATTAAGAAGAAATTAAGGAATCAAAATGTTTATTATGAATTAGACATAAAGTTCTTAAGTTAAATTATAGATTAATGATAATAAAATTTCCGATTTTAGGATAAGATTCTAAAGTGTTATAAATAAGAAATTGAATTATAGACTTAACTTTTAGTTAATTTGGGTTTGGGTGATAATGGTCGAGATGGATTTGGATTTCAAAATCAAGGATGTGTAAATCTCACTATGTTGGTTTTTAATTTAAAGTTAATTATTTAAATTTTAACAGATGGTTGAATGATAAAATTGATTTGATGTGTACTGATGACGATGTGACCTTGGTTTTGTTTGGTTTTCGAGTTAACTATGGTTTGACTCGAAGTATTTGGGTTTTCAAATTGTTTAAAACTTAAATCGTAAATAGGGAGCTAAATGATTGTGATTCATCGAAATAGAGGGTAATTGAAATGGAAGATTTATTAATTAAATTAATTAATTAACCAAGTTGAGTAATTAGTAAGTAAAGGTTTGAATTCATTAAGGTTTAAGTTAGTTAAGTCGAATTAATTTTAAAAAAAAAAGTAGATAATTACAGGTTGAGATTTATCGAGAATGATTGATGTTGTGGATGAATTAAAATAATTGATTTAGATTAGAACAAATTAAATTATAATTGAAAAACATTAATATATATAATAGTTGATGTAATAAAAAAATTGATCAATTAAGATTAAATCAATTCAATAAATAATGAATTATGAGAAATCAATTACTAAGTAATTAAGAATTAATGTAATTAATATAGACAATTCACTTATGAAGTAATTGATTTACTTATAAAGTAATTAAGACTACTTATTGATTTTGGGTTAAGAGTACTCAATATCGAGAAATTAGTTAAAGGTGATTACTTGAATGGAATTGAAAAGAGTTAATCTATGGTGGTTAATCAAGATGGAGATTGAAGGTTGCCTAATTAATTGATTTAGAATTAATCAATGCTAGATGAAGGAATCTAAATGGTTTGGGTTAGAAATTCCGACAGAATCAATTGAGTTAATTCGGAAATGATCAAAATTGATATAAATGATGAAATGGTATTGGATGCCTGAATGAGATGATATTCCTGATATGGAATAATGAATATTTCACTCTGATAATTTGGGTTTGGATGACACGAGTCTCGAAGAAACTGGGGTCGGGTATTAGTCAATACCTGAAACCACTTCAAATATAGATTGGTATGTGAATTTTATATATTGGAATGAGGTGATTAAAAGAAAGTGGGCTATTTAAGTCTAAGCTTTGGAACTTAGGTAATGGATGTGTGAAATTAGTTATGTCTATAATATAATGTGCACTTGTAAAATTGGTTTGAGTTACCCAGGTTTTATATAAGTTGTTTGTTTGGTATTTCATGTTTGGGTTTACTCACGCTGGTTTCCAGCCTGACCCGGGTGTTACTTTGGTGTAATGCTCGGGTCAGACCGAGTATTACAGATTTTTCCAGGTGTGTACGTTCTGGAGCTCAGGAGGCGAGTTAGAAGCAATAGCGTATGGAGTATTTCCGTTGTATTTATATCATTGATTATTTGAGACATGATAATTGTAAATATTCAATGACTGTATATTATGTGAAACTCTGATGTATATTAAATGTAACTTATTATATTTATCCGCTGCGAATGTGAGATGTTTGGTGTTCTGTTCTTCTTCTTCTATCTCTTTCTTCTTTTTTCATAACTATCCAAAATTTTCGGTTTTGAAAATTTCGGGTCGTTACAGTTGGTATCAGAGCTGAAGGTTAAGCGAGAACCTTGGCTCTGGTGGGGATTACTCATTCAATAGAGTCCGCAGTACTCTAAAATGAGTTGAGTACATAAATATATATGAGCGCGTACTTGTTATTTTCTTATATAACGATTTTAGATGATTTTATATAAAATATATTTTGATATATAAGCAATATTTCCTTCATATAAATATTAGGTGATTGGTTGCTAATTATTGGAATTAAAATTAAGGAATAATATAATACAACCAAACTGAAATTTAATAAAGATAAGTTTGAAATGGATTCAAACTGAAACTGAAGTTTAGAATTGGAATTAAATTAAGTAGGAAACAAAAATACAACTAAATAAAAATTTAAGTGATTTTAAATGAAATTCTAAATCTAATCCTAGAATTTGAAAATTTGGTTGAAAGTAATGAAAATAATAAATAAGTATTATTTGGATAACTGAGATTTGTTGAAAACAATGGGTTGTTTGAAATTGATTTGAATTTAAAACCAAAGGTGGTTTAAAATTGTAAAACATGGCTGGGAGGGCAAAGAATATATATATATATATATATATATATATATATATATATATATATATATATATATATATGTATGGATATACATGATATTAAAGATAATTTGAAATAAACTCTGTGAGGTTGAGTTTTGATTTTTCCCTGAAATGTGATATTAAAACCCAAAGTGATATAAGTTTTGAACTTATAAAAGGGAAAGAATTTGAAGTTTGAAGTGGGAAATTCAATGTGAGAATGAGGTTGACTGGACTAAGTAAATTGAATTTAACTTGGAAGAAGTTAAATAAGTTTGAATGAACAACTTGGATTGAAGATTTTAAGATGAAATTGGAATTTAACTTGGAAAGATAAATGGTTGATTGGAATTGGGAATGTGTGTGATCTCAAACGGTTTGAGATTTAAAAATTGAAAATGGAGGGACGTTGTTAACGCTAAAATTTGAACGCTAACACCCCGGTGTATGAAGTGAGATTGTGAATGCACCACCCAATAGTTCGGGAACAGATTATAAGCAGATAATAGCGGAAAAGCAGTAAACAACAGCAATTTTATAGTGGTTCGGCTTAAGGGAGAGCCTACGTCCACTTTGAATATCTTTATTGACGATTTGATTACAAGTCAATGCAATTACACTTCGATTACAACACACTTCGAGTTACAAGTGACTTAGAACAAGTAGCCTAAACTTCAATGTCGATCGAAATCTTTGAACTCATGTTGGACATGTATGATTTCTTCGTGAAGTTCCTTGAGGCATTCTTTATATCTCAAAAGCTTTAAGTGTTGAAGTAGTTCGGAATGCAGCAGAGTAACGGCGCTTGAAATGAATGAGCCCAAAAGTCCCTTGAATGTTGGAGATGGCCATGTATTTATAGGAGTTTTCAGCCTTGAGCCGTGAGTTGTGTTCGACTCATACTTGACTCGTGGTCGAGTCAAATTAGGTCGTGGCCGACTCATCGAACCAAGCCCTTGGTTTCCCCATGGCCCATTCCTTTGCTGGATTTTAAGCTAAGTCCAGAGTCGCTTACGAGTCAATCCTCATTGGCATAGGCACTGTGGCAATGGACGACGACTCGATGGCTTTAAGTCGTGGACGAGTCATTCTGAGTCATGAGTCGTTAAGTCGTTAACGACTTATCAGGTCGCGGTATATAGGTGAAGCGACTTAGGGACTTATCTTCTTAGGTCGTCAACCCTCTTGAGTCGTTTCTTATGATGAGTCATGGACTTGTTGAGTCGCTGAGGCGATGGTCTTGATGAGTCGGTAATGCACTGAGTCGTTACAAGCCCTGAGTCGTTGAGTCGGTCTAGGCCTTGGGTCATCTCATATGAGTCGTAAACTTCGTTGAGTCGGTAACTCACTGTGTCGGCCTGTCTCATGAACCGTTAATCCCCATGAGTCGTAGACTTCGTTGAGTCGGTAACTCACTTTGTCGGCCTGTCTCATGAACCGTTAATCCCCGTGAGTCGTTCCATTCCTTTAAGTCGCCGTGAACCTTAACTCGTTAGCTAGTTAAGTCGTAACCAGTTGAGTCGGCCTGAGTCTTAACTCGTTGGTGAAAACGGGGTTAACATTTGCCCCTCGAAGTACATGCCTAAGTCGTAGGTCGTGTACTTCGACTCATCTTGAGTCGCATGTGCCGACTCACGTTCCACTATCCCGGTATAAAAGGCATGAATCGTCATTTTTATCTTCTTCTTCTCATACCAATCTCGTAAGTCATTTTCTGCCATTAACATTCCTCCGAGCTTTCGAAAGCAATTCTATTCCAACTTCCTGCTAATAATCTTTGTTGCGTAAGTGAGTCTGATTCTCTCTCGATTCCTTACTGTTATTGAATTACGAATCCGGATTCCCCATTTTTCTGACCCTGATGCATCTTTGTGCCATGTTCCATCGCGACTCATGCGTTTTTGATCGATTTACAACTGCCATCGATTATATTATTGTTATTGTTCGCGATAACATAACAGCGCGTCAGATTCGTCGCAAACTTGAAGCGATTCGAATTGATCCTTTGAGTGATTTTCTGATGGCGTGAGGTGAAGACAATGGATTATAGTGCCTTGAATTATCTGGTCAGCGAGTTTGGAAGATATGAAATGATCCTTAACGGGTTAATGGGTTAGAGAGAAGATGACCGATCGAGGAAATGACCTAGGATTCTCATGACCTAGTTGGCTTTTTGATGACTTAGGTTTTTGGTCGTACGAGCGACTCAGCCCTTTAGATCCTTACCACGACTCATCCTTTGAACCGTGAACGACTCAATCTATCTGCCGCGAACGACTTAAGCCATAGGCCATGAACGACTCAACTCGTAGGTCGTGAACGACTCAACTCATAGGTCGTGAACGACTCAACTCATAGGTCGTGAACGACTCAGCACTTGGACTATTTTTCATACCGAGTTGCTCCTTGTGGTTTGAACCTATGACCGGCTCGATTAGGTGCAACCTAGGATTTGAGTCGGCCGACACAGGACATGGAGAATTTCACACCGCTTTGAACTAAAAATTTTCTCCTTTTACCATGCCTTACGACTTAGAGAACTAGTGACTCGGTCTTTGACTTGAATTGCTGAAATAAACCGCCTGAATATTGAATTGTCTGGACTTTAACCTTCGCATTTGAACATCCAGTTGCTTGTGCAGAATGACTTCTCAACAAGAAGAACCGATGGGCCAGGCTGAAGATGTCTTCCCAATAGCTAACCCATTGGATAACCCTCCGGAGAGAACTTCCACAACTCTGAATCAGCGGGTGTTTAACCAATTGCGCATCCAGTTTGGCTTTGCCGAAGCTGATGCTTTACTGCCGGGGCCAAATGATACTGCAGATAGGCCCCCTATTGGCTTTATTGCTGTCAATCGCCAAATGTGCTTGAGCGGTGCCATCCCATCTTTTAATGACTTTCTTCAGCAGTTCCTGCTTCGGTTATCTATCTCTCCATTCCAATTGCACCCCAACGGCCATGCCATTCTGATGGGGTTATGTGTGCTGTTTAGGAGAGTTTTGGACCGATTACCGAGCTTTGGGGAAATCTGCTACCTCTGCTCATTCACAAAAATTAAAGATCATCCCTCTATCGTAGTTATAAGGAGTGCTCGAAATTGCAAACTCATCACTGATCTTCCTGAAAGCACTCATGGATTTCTAAATCAGTTTTTCTTCGTTCGCTGTCCTCCAGGGTTTTATGCCATCTGGAGAGTAGGAAGTAAGATTTCCTGTTTTTATTTCTCCATTCTTGAGCTTTTCGAAATCTGAGTTGCTAAATGCTAACTTCGCTTCTTTTTTCTTTTTGTTTTAGCACTTCCTCCTCCCTCTAGAGATCCATGCTATAAGCAAATTTTTGAAAGACTGAATGCCGTGGCGGCAGAAGAGAGGAGTATAAAGTTTTTGTTAAATGATGAATTTTTACATCAATTTGGACTCCTTCACCCTTCTCGTTCCACTCAGCTTTGTGAAGTTCCCGATTCTCCAGCGAAGGCTGAAAAGCTTATGCTGAAAGATCCCTCCACTGAAACTCTACTGGTGAAGTGCCCCACTCTCACTGATGTTGCGGGGCCGTCTAACAATTTGACACTTGCCCCAGTTATCGAAGAGGAAGAACCTCCACGATCTTCCGGGAGATCTGTTGACGAAGGAGTTGAGAAAGCAAGTCCCAAAAAGCATGATGGTGATGATGTTTTTGAGGGGTTGAGCGACCTAATTGTGACTTCACAAGAACTTTTTAAAGATGATGTTTCCAAAACTATCTCTTCTGTAATCGAGGCGACATCTTCTCTACAACAAGTGCCAACTCCTCCTACTCAAGTTATCACCTCCTCTACTCCACAGAGTGGTCTGTAGCTTGATGCGTGTAGTTTACACATTACACAACACTTAGGATTTTTCAGCAATTGTTTGCGTTTGACTTCTTTTTTCTAAAGGCCTTTAAGACTTGTCTTTTTGCCTTTCAGATCCTTCAATGGGGCGTAGCGGCAGCGGTTCTTACTATAAAGACTTTCAGCGCTATGGAGGGCGTGGCAACTATGATTACAGACGCTACCTTACTGGTCCCAAAGAAACCGACGAGCAGAGAGCTGCTCGAAAAGTGTTCGGACGATGGAAATTCTATCGGTTTAGAAAACCGTCGAACGAATATAAATTAAAAATAAGGCAAGCGCACGGTGTACGAATGTAGCACGCGGCGAATACGGGTCGATCCGTAGGGAATTGATGATTTTAAAATTCTATTCAATCAAATCATACCAAAGTTGAGAGAGTGATTAACTAAAAAAATGTAGAAAAATGAGAAAAGAAAATAGATAAAAATATGAGAGTGTTAAGACAATTTAGAGGCAATTTCCACTCTCTAGATCAAATAAATCAACAAAATTAAGTTATGATCTCTCTTTTCTTGTCATTAGTGAATTAGTTGATGTGCTTATCATAAGTATGGTATATTTGTGCTATTAATTAGCTCAATATAAACCATCAAACTATAACACAACCACTAATACACTTTTAAATCTCATAAAATATGACAATAAAGTTGAAAGCAAAATTTATTTTAAGCATGGCCTATTAACCATTAATTAGAAATATAAGCCATCAAATTTCAATTTCAACAATCACTTCTTTGCCATAATCATATGTAGATGAAGAGGCAATTTGTGTTTTGTTTGTTTAAGCATAGCCTATTTGTTATAAACAACATAGACTATCAAATTCAAAGCTAAACAACATCATTAAACCACTTCATTCATTCTCATTAAGCATAAAAAGAGAGCATAAACATCAAATTAAGTTGAAGCTACATGATTAGAGAGCTTCATTACCCCTAAATTGAAGGGGTTTAGCTTCTCATATTTGTTATTATATGAACAAATGAAGCTTGCAATATAAGAGAAAAAGAAAAGGAAAAGAGAGCAAAGTGAAATGGAAAACTATTCTAATTGCATAAAGGAAAATCTACACTACTTGCATAAAAAGAAATGAACATGTAATTAAAAAGAAACAATAATTAACATTGCATAAAAGAAAAGAATTACATAAGAGAAGAAATGGCTAAGTAGCCATGGAAAGAAAGAGAGATTTGATTTATTTTCTAAACTAAAACTAACTAACCAAGAGGGAGATCTACATGAAACATAAGGGGTATATATACAAGTTTAAAACCCTAATTCCTATTTTTGGGGAATGCCCAAAATGCCCATGAGAAAGTGTGGAGGCCAAGTTATCATTAGCATGTTTTAATCCCTACTTAAATGTACATGAAGCCATTAAATCCATAAGCATGTGCATTAGCCTTTAATTTGTACATTAAGGTAGGTGGGTAGGTGGGGTCCTCCATTATCTTCACTTTGAATTATTTCCATCTTTATTCCTTTGTATTGATTTTGTGCATGCATATCTTCATGAAACCACTTGTAAAAGTCACCAAATTTCCTACAAAAAACATAGAAAATTCTAAGTAAATTTTCTCAATTTAATAAATGCACAAAAATGACCATTTCACCCTTGTATGAAGATGAATGTGTGACAATTTGGAATTAATGTGAATTTTGGTTAAAACAAGTTAAGATACCCAATATGATCATTTATTTAATTTAAATAGATTAAATATGGCGATAAAAATGTGCACATTTACGTGCACATCAAATACCCCCACACTTATCTTTTTATTCGTCCTCGAATAAAGGGAAACTAAGGTAAATCCGTTTTCGTAGGAAACACGATTGCATTGAGCGTTCGCAACAAGCCGTTAAACCTCTGGGTGTCCCCAGTAGGACGAGTGTTGTCTCGTGAGGGTTTTCAGCGGATACAACCCACAAAATCCAAATGCATGATGAAAATATTTACAAAATGCAAGATTTATTTACAAAGAGATGAATGCAAATTTTTGAAAATATTTACAAATAAAGGATTTATTTTTAAATTGACACAAATAAGTTAAATATAGGTTTTGGTTATTATCTTGAAAATTTATGTCATTTACTCGTCAAAATTTTCAACAAAAATCAAGTTATCATAACAAATAGACAATAGTTTAACTTGTTGTTTCGGTTGATAACAAAGTGTAATTATAAAATGGATCCTTAGTTGATTATCAAAGTTTATCAAAGTGGTATTTTCATTTCTTTTCAATAACAGATCAAATCAAATAAGTAAAAATAGTTCTAGCATTTCAATTGCTTGCTCTCTCATTATCTGCAAAAAAAATTACACACCTAGCTCAGGTAAACTGAGGCCAGATATACCACCCATGCACTGCCTTTCGGGCTTATGTGAGGGGAGTACAGAGCATGGCGAGTGCACACACTTTCGTGCATACACCTATCGACCGTAGGTGGTTTTTATTATGTTTTTTTTACATGTGTTCCACACATGCATAACCGTGAGGTCTTTTAAATGAGTATGAAAGCACATAATCAAAGATTCCAAGTAATTCACCCATGCATAACCGTGAGGACTTTTAAATGAGAGTGAATACTTGGATGTTATTATTTTTTATTTTTATATCTTTTTGAGAGGGAGTTTTGCAAAATCACCTTAGCACCATTTAACTTAGAAGACAAAAAAAATGTTATATCCTTTACTTTAAATAAACCACTTTTTAAAACAAAGATTTTCAATTAGGATATACTTCATAATTAACACCATGAATCTTCCTATATACTAGTTAAACCATTATTATTTGTAATCAAACTTCAATTTTATTTTTGTTTAGACAAATAAATTTCCAAAAATTTCAATTTAATAAACCAAAGCCATATATTTATCTTATAGTGTTTCTTTTAAAAATAAATCAAAAGAAAATTTGTTTTTGGGATTTTTATTTTTTATTTTTTTTGTTTTTATGATTTTAAAGTAAAAATAAACCATGAAAAAAAAGAATGAAGATGAGTCTCCCCCCACACTTGATTTTGACTGCGTCCCTACAGTCAATCCAAGTGAAAGGGATGTTTATTATTATTTACATGAAAACGAACGGTATTTACACGAGATCAGAAAGTATATTGTCAAAAAGTAAATGAAACGGTCTTCCAAAAACCGATTCATTTGTCTTGTCGAGTACACGAGACACAGCCTAAGCTCGAAAAACCAAATCGTAGAAGATTTTGAAGTTGATTGTCGATTTGGAAAAACGAATTCTGTTTTATTAAAAATTGAACGAGTTGTTTTATTTTCAATGATTTTGGGGGTTGATAAAACAATTGCTTGAAATTTATTTTCACCAAATTCAAGTTTATCATCAATTTCATAATTATTGATTTCAAAATCAAAGTGGGGATTTAAATCTTTCCCGTCAGAATTTAACAACTCATCATCCAAAAGTCCAAAAAATTCATTTTCATTAAATTCGTCTTCCTTTGTTGGATTATCAACAACTACATTATGTAAATCGAGTTTCAAAGTTGTCGTATTCAAATTTTCAGAAAAAGGAAGATCGAAGTTTAAATCGAGTTTTGCACCTTCAAAAGAATTGAAATCCAACTCAATTACCGTATTTTCAACAACTTGATTAAGATCGTCATTATCAAATTCAAAAGTTGTTATTTGAAAATCGTCGATTTGGGTAAAAGGTGGATTATCACTTGACTCATCACATGTTGAGATTTGATTTTGTTGTTCACGTTGTTTCATATAAGTTTCCAACAACAAATCCGTGTGATCATCGTAAATTTCATTCATTTGTTCAACAAAATCCAGTTTATAGTTATTAAATTGAGAATTTTCGATTTGGATTTGTTGAGAACAAAAATTTTCACTCGTAACATGGTTAAGATTATTCCCATTGCCAAATTCGTTTGAAAAGTTTTTTCCATTTTCATGTTGAGTTTGGAATTCATTTTGGAGTTCGAAATTAAATTGGCATGGGTTATAATCGTAATCGTTTGAATTTTGAATTGAATTCAAATTTTGAAATCCTTGACTCGAGTTATTACACAAATCAGAATTACATAAATCATTTATCTCTTGATTTTGTCGTGTAGAAAGTTCGAGTAAAGATGAAATAATTTCAATGCTATTTTCAAGTGTCGAACATTGGTCATCGTTTTGAAAATTTTGTTGTTCGAAATTTGAATTATTTACAAAATAGTTGTTGTTAAAATATCCATACGAATTTGGAGTGAACTCATATGGATTATATTGATTTCCGCAGTTAAATTCAAGCGAGTAAGAAAAAGGAAACTCGGACATTTTCAAGAATTTTTTTTTTTTTGGTTTTTTTTATAAACAAAAATATTTACAAGTAGAATCTATTTTTTCAGAATCGAAAATTGATTTTTGTTTTGTTTTTGGATTTCAATTTTTTTTTTTTTGAAAAGATTTTTTTGGATTTTTGATTTTAATTTTTGTTGGATTTTTGGAATTTTGATTTGAAAATTTTCAAAAGAAAAGAAAAAAAACTAAGTTAAGAAATATTAACAATTTTTTTTAGTTTTGGATTTTGAATTTTTTTTTGTTTTTTTTTAATATGCATGAACTAATGCAACTAAGTGAATGCAAGGGTTAATTACAAATGATTTATCCTAAGTTAACCCAAAATTGTATATTCACAAATTGTCTTAGATAAACAAGATAGTTCTCAGCCAGGTAACGGGCAGGATTTATCGGTGCACCACGAATCACCGTAGCAATGCAGCCGAAGGTTTAAGTCCTTCAGAGGAACAGCCACTATAATATTTACGAATCACCGTAATATTTATAAATGGTTATTACTCTGCCGTAGCCTAGACACCAAGAAATTAAATTGTTCAAAAAAAAGACAAATTGTCAATATACAATTAAGTGTTATCGATGTCTAACCGTTATTATTAACCAAAATCTAAGATGAAATGCAGAACAGAAACTAAACGTGTATTAACAATGCAACTACGAATGGATTTTTTTTTTTTTTTGAATTTTTTTTTTATAAAATACAAATGCAAGCTATCAACAATGCAAACCAAATAAAACAAGGGATGAAAGCACAATACTAGAGTGTGCAGAATTATTAAGCAATTATTTCAAAGCAGCATTTTTTTTTTTAAGCAAGCAAAGCAACTTGTTCTTCCCTATCTGCTTCTGCAACTTGAAAAGAAAAAAACAAGATATATACAAGGATTTTTTAACAAAGAGAACAAATGAAAATCACAACAAATAAAATTAAAACAATTGAAAACAGAACTAGAATAATTTTTTTTTTAAGGAAGACTTAAATAAATAAAATAAAAACCTAGTTAAACTAAAAAAATAATAATATTAAATCACTATTCTTTCCGGCCCAACAAGAGACAAGGTAACCCACAAACCCAAATATAATCAAACTCCTCCCGTTCTCTCTGAATAAAAATAAAAATAAAAATCACAATTCAATCCCACTTAAAATCAAATTCAGTTCCACAAAATGTCACAATCTCGTTCTCTCAATATTTGAATTCGGTTCCTCTTAAAATCGAGTTCGAGTTCAACTTAAAACTTTGGATTGATCAGGGATATGTTTGGGTGCTCGGATTCTTGCGAATTTTCTGGTTTCGAAATAGATTGCAGGTGATTGTGGGTGATTTGGGGTGTTCGAATTGACGTGATTTTGGGATGTGGCGAAGGTGGAAAGAGGCAAGCGGTTTGCCGAGGTCGCGGTGATGTTCGAGGATGGTTCTGAGATTGAGGAATGAGTCGCGGTGGTTGTCAGTGGAGTGGCGGTGGCGGGTTGTTCGAGTTTTGGGGATTTTCTGAGGAGGATGCGAATTGACAGAATTACAGAGGTATTATATTAGCTGCTGCAAGTTTTAGAGATGTCGCTAGTCTGTAGAGGTCGTGAATTGTTTCGATTTTTTTTTTTTTTTTGGACTGGTGGTGTGAAGATTGTAGATAGGGAAAAGTAAGGCAACTGACCGCTGTGTGGTTTAAGAGAGGGGTGAAGTGTGGAGTTGTATTGTCAGAGGTGATGATCGCAGTTTTTTTTTTTTATAGGCAGTTGAAGTTCACTGTTTTGTTGATCAGGTGAGGGTATTGTGTGGAGGCTGTTCTGGAAGGAGAATATGATGATGATGGTTTGATTAGGCTGTTTGGTGGCACAGAGGAGTAGTGTTGATGGTCTGGAGTAGTTTGTGAATGGCAGCAAGTTGTTTGCCAACGAATGGAAGTATGTGATGTGTAGCTGCAGTATGTAAGGGAGGATGTAGAATTTGGTTGGTGATGTATGTAAGGCAAGTATGGGTTTGTGGTTTGCACGCAACGTTGATGGAAGAACGTTGCTTGGCTTTACTGTTCAGATGTACTCGACAGAGGAGTGTGGTAGGGGGTTGAAGGAAATGGCAATATGCAATGTACGGAGGAGTGAAGGTTGGAATTGGTTTGGTGGTCTCAGTATGGTGGGCTGAAGTATGGCACTGAGATGGTTACGGACACGTGGATAGAGTGAAACAATGTATTGTTTTGAACTGCTTATAGTGAATGGTGGTTCAAGCAGTTTTGATGTCTGAAGTGTGGTTGTATGAAGGTGGAAAGACAGTGCACAAATGATGGTGGTTAATGATGTAGTATAGGAAGCACTGTGGCAAGTGATGTTAATCTGAAGTTGATGTAGATGTGGTAGAGTTGTAGGAATGTGGCAGCAAGCAGGTATGAATGAAGTGAAGTTTGGATAGGGGCAGTGTGACAGTGGGGGATGGTCTGTAATTATGGTGGAATTGGAATTGAAGTGAAGTTGTTTGTGGCAAGGGGTGTTGTAGTGTTTGTTGTGACAGGTTTGACAAGGCAAGTTGCGGGGAGATGTTTCGGGTGGTTGTAAGTGAATGAATCTGTGCTTGGTTTTTGGTTGTGCGATGGAATAGAGGGTATGTCTGAAGCAGATGGAACTGTGGGCAGTGGTTTTGAAATGCTTGCAAGTGAATGTGGAAATGTGAAGTGTAACAGTAACAGAAACACAGAGAAGTGTAACGGTAACACAGAGAAGTGTAAAATGTAAATAGGAAATAGAAATTGATGAATTGTGAGTGTGATTGAAAAATGAGAATGCACTGTAAATTTGTACAATAAGAAACGAAATGCAATGCAAATTTGGAGAAATGTTTGTGGAGTTTTTTTTTTATATATATCAAATGCAAAATGCAACTAGAACTATAAAACAAAACACAAACACAATGTAAACAAAAATCACACAAAACAAATTTTTTTTTTTTGATACGCAACACACAAAATTAAAACACACAAAGCAAACGAAAATAATTCGAAGAATAGAAAATCAAAATCAAAACAACTCCCCGGCAACGGCGCCAAAAACTTGTTTGGACGATGGAAATTCTATCGGTTTAGAAAACCGTCGAACGAATATAAATTAAAAATAACCGCAAGCGCACGGTGTGCGAATGTAGCACGCGGCGAATACGGGTCGATCCGCAGGGAATTGATGATTTTAAAATTCTATTCAATCAAATTATACCAAAGTCGAGAGAGTGATTAACTAAAAAAAATGTAGAAAAATGAGAAAAGAAAATAGATAAAAATATGAGAGTGTTAAGACAATTTAGAGGCAATTTCCACTCTCTAGATCATATAAATCAACAAAATGAAGTTATGATCTCTCTTTTCTTGTCATTAGTGAATTAGTTGATGTGCTTATCATAAGTATGGTATATTTGTGCTATTAATTAGCTCAATATAAACCATCAAACTATAACACAACCACTAATACACTTTTAAATCTCATAAAATATGACAATAAAGTTGAAAGCAAAATTTATTTTAAGCATGGCCTATTAACCATTAATTAGAAATATAAGCCATCAAATTTCAATTTCAACAATCACTTCTTTGCCATAATCATATGTAGATGAAGAGGCAATTTGTGTTTTGTTTGTTTAAGCATAGCCTATTTGTTATAAACAACATAGACTATCAAATTCAAAGCTAAACAACATCATTAAACCACTTCATTCATTCTCATTAAGCATAAAAAGAGAGCATAAACATCAAATTAAGTTGAAGCTACATGATTAGAGAGCTTCATTACCCCTAAATTGAAGGGGTTTAGCTTCTCATATTTGTTATTATATGAACAAATGAAGCTTGCAATATAAGAGAAAAAGAAAAGGAAAAGAGAGCAAAGTGAAATGGAAAACTATTCTAATTGCATAAAGGAAAATCTACACTACTTGCATAAAAAGAAATGAACATGTAATTAAAAAGAAACAATAATTAACATTGCATAAAAGAAAAGAATTACATAAGAGAAGAAATGGCTAAGTAGCCATGGAAAGAAAGAGAGATTTGATTTATTTTCTAAACTAAAACTAACTAACCAAGAGGGAGATCTACATGAAACATAAGGGGTATATATACAAGTTTAAAACCCCAATTCCTATTTTTGGGGAATGCCCAAAATGCCCATGAGAAAGTGTGGAGGCCAAGTTATCATTAGCATGTTTTAATCCCCACTTAAATGTACATGAAGCCATTAAATCCATAAGCATGTGCATTAGCCTTTAATTTGTACATTAAGGTAGGTGGGTAGGTGGGGTCCTCCATTATCTTCACTTTGAATTATTTCCATCTTTATTCCTTTGTATTGATTTTGTGCATGCATATCTTCATGAAACCACTTGTAAAAGTCACCAAATTTCCTACAAAAAACATAGAAAATTCTAAGTAAATTTTCTCAATTTAATAAATGCACAAAAATGACCATTTCACCCTTGTATGAAGATGAATGTGTGACAATTTGGAATTAATGTGAATTTTGGTTAAAACAAGTTAAGATACCCAATATGATCATTTATTTAATTTAAATACATTAAATATGGCGATAAAAATGTGCACATTTACGTGCACATCAAAAAGCTAGAGAGAGGAGAGAATATGAAGAACGTCATGAGAGGGTAGATGTGCGACATGAGTCTTCTTCAAGAGGCGATGACTCCCACAAACGTAAAACACATGATGGTCGGAGGAAGAGCCACATTGTTGAGGACCCGAGCAAGCGGGCCAAACCTAGTGAGAAGCACACCTCTGCAATATCTGAAAAGTTTGACGCTCCCATCTCTATCGACATTCCTTCCAAATCCCCTGCTCTTGAAGGAAGCGCTATTCAAACACTTCTTAATAGGCCTTCATATCGTGTTGAAAGGGGCCCACCGACCCTACAGAGCCGATTCCCGAATTGGTGCTTAAAGGCGGTTCGCTTCGATCTTGATTTAGTTCCCATCGACAAAGAAGCCATGTACCAAAATCTTGATGCCGTCAGACTCGATATTGAAAGAATGTCTGGATGGCAAAAGCTTGTTGATGAACTTCAAAGGGTCAATCGGGCCAATATCGAGGCGATGCTAACTATGGAGAACGATAAGTCGGAATGGCAGAAGATTCTTGACCAGCACAACATCGAGATGAAAAACATAACCGAGTATAATGAGAAACTTGAAGCTGAAGTCAAGCAGCTTAAAGACGATCTTACCACCTCTTCTAACACTTACACTGAAAGAGAGGAGGTGCTACAAAAACAAGTGCTGGATGCACATGCTGGCCAAAGAGATGCCGAAGCTAAAGTTGAGAGGCTAGAAGAGGCCGTAGAGAATTACTGCACTGATGCCACTCAGTTGCGGAGTAAAATGAGCGCCCAAGACATGGAGATTGAAGCGTTAAAAGCTCAACTTGCTAAAACCGAAAAAGAACGAGTTGAGGCCATGGCTGGTAAAATCGCAGCTGAAGAATCTATTCAAGCCATGGAAGCTAACGTCAGTTCAACTCTATTCGACTTCTACTTGCACAGCGTCTTAGGGCATGGCAGTCTCTCTTTTCTCGGTCCTATATACGAAATCACCTTGGCTGAAGTGAGGGAAGCTGCTCTCAACATGTTCAAAGGCGCCGAGTATACCGAGGAAGAGCTTGAGGCGCGCTACTTAGATGAGGAAACTCGCGCTGCTCTTGCGAAGGGAAGAGAGCAACTCGACAGAGTGCGGACTGGGATGGCGGAAGAGGAACGTTCTGAAAAAGAATTACCACCTACTACCTCTGAACGTCCTTTAGTTTCTCCTGAAGTTGACATCACAGGTTCCAGTGCTCATTCCCCGCCTCCTACAAGAACCGGGGTAATTACCCCTACTGATGATGAGGCTTTGGAGGATATTGGAGCTCAAAATTATGAGATTGAACTAACGAAGCAAATATCATCAGGTAATTTTGACATTGGTCCGATTCAGGTGGATTGCCTGCTTGCTCCTCAAAAGTTTGATGAGCTTCTCGATTACTTCTTGAATCTCGACGGACCCATATCTCCCTTCTTTTGGGGAGATACTAATATTTTTAATTTCTCTTCTTCTGCAGTTGAAACACTAAGTGCTGTGCAAATTTTGCCTCCTCCGGTTATCCCTCCTCCGTCTCTTCAGGTGGCTCCTCCTTCTGCTTCACAGCCCGGGTCACAAGAGGAGCAAATTGAGGCTCTTCATGGCTTAGATGACCCTATCGCTTCGCAAGAGCAGAAAGACGAGGGACTTGAAGGAGGCGAGATCTCTCCAGAGCAGACTCCTTCTGATGACATAATTTTGTCTGCTCTTGTTACTCCAGGGAGTGACTCTTCTTCGAAGAGGAGAAAGAAGCACGGAACATCGAAGAGGAGGGGGAAGAAAATCATTGTTACTGAAGAGGAACCGGAAGTTGCACCAGTTGCACCTCCCTCCCCTTCTTCCCTTATGCTTACAGACCGACCTGAAAAGCTAACCATTCGGCCGGGTAAAGGGTCCAAAGGTGGCAAGAAGAAATGAAGATTCCAGCTTTTAGCTTCTTGTCTTTTGTATGTTCTGGTCGAGAATTGTGCGGGTACCGGCCCCTGCTTTTTATTTTGAAACTTTTATCTGCAATACAATTGAATAAAATGATGCTTTATTTGTACAGACTCCTGTTTGAATTTAAGAATGCATTTATTATTCATTTTTGCACAAGTTTATTTATATGATATTGCAGCGGGTTTATGGCATGTTGTTTGAGCATTACTTTTGCCAATGTGGCTATACCATATTGTATATAACTATACCATGTTGCCCCCATACCATAAGCTTGCTGCAATATTTTATACTTCGAGGGGACTTGCACTCTTATTTTCTGAAGAATAATTATTTCATTCTTGAAGAAATTCTTCGTAGAGTACAACTCCCTTCATATAAGTTTTTACGCTTTGTCCTTCGAAGAAATCACTTTTTCTTTTGCTTATGTACACGTTTTACCAAGTGAATTCTTCTATGAGTTAAAGCGGGCCTCTGAAGGGTACTTTATCTTTCCTTTTTTTTTTTTGAGGAAGGTTATTTTCCAGAATAGGTAAATCACTCTTCCTTTGAAAGTTAAAGTGTGCTCTTGATGAGGATTTTTTTTTACATAGAAAGTTGTACCTCTGAGGAGGGATTTTTTCACGTTTCAATACTTGGAAGTTTTATTTCAATCTTGGTGAAATGTGTACCTCCAAAGAGTTGTGCCTTTGAAGGAAGCCTTTTTACGTTTCAACACTTGGAAGTTTTATTTCAATCTCGGTGAAACGTGGGCTTCCAAAGAGGTCTTTCTTCTTGATTGTGTCTCCGGGAGGAGGTCCTTTTTTTTGTTTGCATTTCAACTCTGGTGAAGTGAAATTCCGAAGAGCGGCTGTTACACTTCAACTCCTGGTGAAATGTGCCTCCGAAGAGGTCTTTATTTTGTTTGCATTTCAACTCTGGTGAAGTGAAATTCCGAAGAGCGGCTGTTACACTTCAACTCCTGGTGAAATGTGCCTCCAAAGAGGTCTTTATTTTGTTTGCGTTTCAACTCTGATGAAGTGAAATTCCGAAGAGCGGCTGTTACACTTCAACTCCTGGTGAAATGTGCCTCCGAATAGGTCTTTATTTTGTTTGCATTTCAACTCTGGTGAAGTGAAATTCCGAAGAGCGGCTGTTACACTTCAACTCCTGGTGAAATGTGCCTCCGAAGAGGTCTTTATTTTGTTTGCATTTCAACTCTGGTGAAGTGAAATTCCGAAGAGCGGCTGTTACACTTCGACTCCTGGTGAAATGTGCCTCCGAAGATTGCCTGGAAGTTACTCTCTCATGGTTGGAGGGTCATGACTCCTCCAATCTTTTTTGGTTGAGTAGAGAACTTTCTTTTTTACGGCATATGCTTCGTTTGAGGTCTTTATCCTCCGAAGAGTTGCGCCTCCGAAGAGGACTTTAGTTGTTCCTTGTCCACTTGCTTATGCCTTTTCAGTGATCCTCTATTTTTTTTTTTGCTTGCACTCCCTTCTCTTACAAGTAGCCTGTTTAATCCAAAGAAGTGTACTTCATTGCTAGACCAGTTCACGAGAACGGACATAAGCTTCTTAATTGGATGTTTGTTTGTTCAAACTTCTCAATTTATTAGCTAAAGCCCGTTTTCGGCGAAATCATTCACCGTTCAATTGAAGCACTTCTTATCTAGGATTATGCTCAGGAATTTTGCGACTTGGAATTTGTTTGTTGAATGATAACAAGAATCACTTGGTCTTGTAATGTGCAAGTTTTGTTTTTGTTGCCTGCAAAAATTTAAATCGATATTTCAGTAATACATTTAATGTACTTTTCATATCGAAAATAAAGCAAACATGTAATAATAATAAGGAACACAAGATTTATAGTGGTTCGGCCAAGAATTTGGGCCTACATCCACTTTATAGTCTTTCATTATTCACTTGCATCAGTTTTACAATCGCTTTCAATTACAGGAATCATACATTCATAATTCTCTTTACAATATTTCAACAAGGCTATCAAGTAAAGTATGGACGCAAGTGATTGCTGTTCCAAGCTCTTGGAATTTGATCTCCTTCGACAGTAGTGAGTTTGTATGTGCCGTCCAGAAGCTTTTCACCTATGACATATGGTCCTTCCCAATTTGGCCCAAACACACCTGTTGCTGTCATAATTCTCTTTAGGACTAAATCTCCAATTTTAAAGCTGCGTTGGCGAACTTTGGAATTGAAATGTCTGGCTATCCTTTGCTGATGAGATGCGATTCTGAGCTCAGCCTCTTCTCTTTTTTCATCAAGGAGATCTAGTGCCTCAAGCTGTAGTTTCTCATTCTCCGCTTGATTGAAATGGATTCTTCTATGTGAAGGGACCTCTGTTTCTACCGGAATCATTGCCTCTGATCCATATGCCAATAAAAATGGAGTATGCCCAGTCGCAGTTTTGTGGGTAGTTCTGTAGGCCCATAGTGCCAGCGGTAGCTTATCGACCCAACCACCTTTTGCTCTTTCAAGTTGCTTCTTGATGGTTGACTTGATAATTTTATTTACTGCTTCCACTTGCCCGTTTGCCTGCGGATGGGCTACTGCTGAGAAGCTCTTTCGGATTTTGAATCGTTTGCAAAAATCTTGGAATTCTTCACTTTCAAATTGAGTACCATTGTCTGTAATTATTTTTTGAGGCACACCGTATCTGCAAATGATACTTTTAGTCACAAAACTTATCATCTTTTTTGAGGTGATAGTAGCCAGTGGTTCAGCTTCTGCCCACTTAGTAAAATAATCTACAGCAACAATGGCATATTTAATTCCAGATTTGGCAGTTGGTAACGGTCCTACAAGGTCTATTCCCCATATTGCAAACGGCCATGGACTAACCATCTGTGTGAGTTCAGTGGAAGGAGCTGTAGGAATTTTGGCGAATCTTTGGCATCTGTCACATTTTCGGGAATAGTCTGCTGCATCTCGATTAATTTCTGGCCAAAAATATCCGTATCGGAGAATCTTTTTCGCTAAAGTTCGACCACCTAAATGATCACCACATTCTCCCCCATGCACCTCAGCTAGGATTGTTTTGGACTCTTCCTTGGATACACATCGAAGTAACGGCATTGAGAATCCCCGTCTGTATAACTGGCCATCCTGGACTATATAGCGAGAGGCTTTCCTCAGTAGCTTTTTTCGTTCTTTTGAACTTTCCGGTAAAGATCCATTGAGCAGATATTCTGTTATTGGAGTCATCCATGATTCTTTCTCTTGAGACACGCTCATGATCCAATCAATATCCATCTCATCAATGCTCGGGGTCGACAGAATCTCCACTGGAGTTAACCCCAGAAATTGAGCTTCGCCCGTGCTAGAATACTTTGCGAGAGAATCTGCTTTCATGTTTTCTTCTCGAGGAATGTGACTTATCATGTAATGATCGAAATCACCCAGGAGTTCCCAAGCCTTTGACAAGTAGGCGGGCAGATTCCCCCCTTTCGCTTGGAATTCCTTTTTGACTTGGCATACAATAAGCTGAGAATCACTGAAGATCTGTAACGCTCGGATGTTTAATTCTTTAGCAATCCTCAAGCCAGCGATAAGGGCTTCATATTCTGCTTCATTGTTTGTCGAAGGAAATTCCAATCTTAGTGCGTAGCATAATGATCGACCTTCAGGGGTCTCGAGTACAACTCCGGCTCTAGAACAGTAGTCGTTTCTCGCGCCATCGACATAAAACTTCCATTGGATTGGGGAATCGTCGATCGTTTTCTCCTCACCGTTACCCTTATCTGTGAATTATGCGATGAAATACGCTAAAGCCTGTCCATTGATTGCTTTTCGGGGATGATAAGTGATGTCATATTGACTGAGCTCAATATTCCACTTTAGAAGACGACCCGAAGTCTCAGGGCGAAACAGGACTTGCTTTAAAGGTTGATCAGTGAGGAATCTGATAGGATGAGCTTGGAAATATTGCCTCAACTTCCTAGATGCAATTAGTAGGCAATAGGCGAGTTTTTCCAACTTAGAGTAATTCATCTCTGCCCCAGTGAGTCTTTTTCTCATATAGTAAACTGGATGTTGAATCCTCTTGTCTTCTCATATCAGCGCTGCACTTAAAGCATGAGATGATACTGCCAAGTATATAAGAAGATCCTCGCCATCGCCAGGCCTAGAAAGTATTGGAGGCGTTTCCATATGGCGAATCAATTCATCAAAGGCTTTTTGGCATTCGGGAGTCGAATCGAAGTTTTTCTTTCCTTTCTTTAGGGCGTCAAAGAATGGGATGCATTTATCTGTGGCTTTGGAAATGAACCGACTCAAGGCGGCGACTTTTCCATTGAGACTTTGCAATTCCTTCTTTGTTCTAGGAGCTTTGACTTCCTTTAAGCCGGTAATTTGAGCTGGACTAGCCTCAATGCCCCTAGCGCTCACGATGAAACCTAAAAACTTGTCGGATTCCATTCCAAATGAACATTTTAAAGGATTAAGCTTCATTCCGTATTTCCGGAGGACTGCGAACATGTCTGCTAAGTGTTCTATGTGATCCACTGCTTTCTTAGACTTTACTAACATGTCATCGACGTAGACTTCCATAGTCTTGCCCAATTGCGGTTTGAACATAGCATTAACAAGTCTTTGGTATGTTGCCCCTGCATTCTTCAACCCGAAGGGCATAACTCTGTAGCAGTAAAGACCAATGTCAGTGATAAAGCTCGTGTCCTCCTGATCTGGCTCATGCATCATGATTTGGTTGTATCCGGAGTAAGCATCCATGAAAGATAACAATTCGTGTCCCGCTGTTCCGTCTACCAGTTGATCGATTCTGGGTAATGGGAAGCAGTCTTTGGGGCAGGCCTTGTTTAGATCTGAAAAATCGATGCATACTCTCCATTTTCCATTGGCTTTCTTAACCAACACTTGATTTGAAACCCAATTCGGATAGGTAGATTCTTTAATAAAATTATTCTCCATGAGCCGATCAACTTCTTCTTTTAACGCTGCTGACCTTTCTGGACCCTGAGTTCTCCTTTTCTGCTTTACAGGTGTAAATTTTGGATCAATATTTAGAGTGTGTACTGCAACTTCTGGGGATATTCCGCACATATCGGCATGAGTCCAAGCAAAAACATCCAAATTTGCCTTTAAAAAAGATATTAAGATACTCTGAATTGACACATTAAGTTGTGAACCCACATTCAACATCTTGTTTGGGTCCTTTAGGTCAACAGGTACTGGTATTGTCGTTTCCACTGGTACCACTCTATTTTCCCTTGCACTAACTTTTCTAGGATCCATCTATTTCCTTGCTCCGCTATGCTCGCCAGTGCAGGGTCCGCCCTGTAATTGCTACAAGGCTGGTTCTTTGATGCGGACTGGGGCTGCCGCATCCTTTCCCATTTCTCTTTTCCTCGTTTCTCGTAGCTCTGTTAGATAACATTCCCGCCCCGCATTTTGATCCCCTTTTATAACTCCTACTCCATTATCTGTGGGAAATTTAATGGTGAGGCACCATGGGGCCAGAACAACTTTGAATGCTGCGAGAGTTGGACGGCCAAGGAAAGCATTATAAGCAGAAAATTCGTCGACAATCACAAAAGTTTGCTTGCGGACCACTTTTCTCTCTCCTTCTCCAAGTTCCACAAACAAATCAACGGTTCCTATCGGCTGTTTTGGCTCCCCAGTGAAGCCAGCGATTTTCTGCGATGAGGCTTGCACATCAGCCATAGGGATCTTCATTTGGTCGAATGTTTTCTTGAAGAGGATATTGCAGGATGCGCCACAATCTATGAGAACTCTTCTGACAATAGCTGGCCCGATACCAGCCGAGATGACTAAGGGATCCAAGGTAGGAGCTTCAACACCTGCGGAATCCCTGGCTTTGAACACAATATCATCATTGAAAGTTCTTTGTTGCTTCAGGGGCATAGCACCTTCCAAAACGAATACATCTTCCTCGGTCGGTACATATTTCAAAGCTCGGGTATACCTTTCCATCTCACCCCAGCTTCTGCCTGCTGGGTGAGGTCCTCCTGTAATGACATTGATAATGGGCCTTCCAGATTCATGCCCTGCAGCCTTCTCACCTGTCCTAGGCTGATGAGCAGGAGCTTGTTGCCCCTGACTAGACGAAGCAGGATTGTTGCTATTCTTTTTCACAAATTGCTGCAGCTTGTTTTCCCTTAGCAACTCTTCAATCAGATTTTTCAACTGGCGGCATTCGTCGGTCTCATGACCGGGTTGATTATGGAAGCGGTAGAACTTGCCACTCTGTATAGCCTTTTTCCCGGTCCTCGGAGGAAGAGGTTTAGGAAAATCAACAGAATCCTTAGTGGCAAGGTAGATACGCTCCGGCGTATCTGATAAAGGAGTATATTCTGATGGCTTGAAGGATCGAGGCTTCTTCAGATTACTCTGTTTCTTCCCATTGTTATTTTCCCTTTTTTGCCCTACAGATTCATTCTTGCGTGGAGCAACAGTGTTATCTTCAGCCTTTTCCAACACTGCCTTTACCGGTACGGGGCGGCTTTCCAGGCGTATGAATTCATCTGCTTTTTTATAGAATTTTTCAAGGGAATTTGGTTCCTTCATGTTTAGCCATTTCCCAAATTCGCTCGACTTGTCAATAGCCCTCATCAGATAAGTCAATATCATTCGCGGTTCTGCATTGTCCACCTCGGCCAGTGCTATATTAAAGCGGTTTAAGAAAGATCTGATAGTCTCCCCTGGATTCTGTTCTAAACTTGACAACGACATGATGTCCTTGGCTTTTGAAGCATATAGTCTGAACTGCTCCTTGAATTTCCGGGTCAAGTCCGAAAACTGATCAATAGATCGGACTGGTAGCTTGGTGAACCACAGTAGAGCCACACCTTCTAGATATACAGGAAAATATCGGCACTTTATCTCATCAGAGGCTCTAGCACCTGTCATGTGCCAATCATACTTGTATAAGAATTCGTTCGGATCGCTTGTCCCCTTGTAAGCTGGAATGGTTAGAGGGACAAACTTCCTTGGGAATTCAGCCTTTAAGATTTTCTCAGTAAATGGAGTTTTACTCGGGGCAAACCCCATTCTTTCTCGTCTTCAACCCTCTGCATACTCTCTTTCATGATTTGTCGGACCATTCCCGAAAGATACTCCTCATCATGTCGAGTTCTAGATCCACCAACCTCAGGAAGTGTTTGTTCAAAGGGGCTAGCAGCCCTTTCAGGAGCATTCCTTTCTTCAGCATCATGAATGTTGCCAGCAAAGTTCCTTTCATTACCTGCCGGTTGACGGTTTGCCCCAAGAAAATCGTTCAACCTATTCAGAATTAGGGCATTTTGGGCATTCTGAGCCTCGAATTGTGCATTTTAGGCATTTATCTGATGGTTCAGCCCTAAGATTGCAGCATCCAGCTCTGCCTTTGTAACTTCGACAGCTGGAGTGGCTTGATTCGATACAGGGGAAGCGGAGGTTCCCTCTTGAGCATTTCCAGATCTTACAGATCTACTCTTTCTCCCCGGAGCCATGATTTCGGATAAACTTCTAGTCTTCAGAGAGGTTACTTCAACAAACTTCCGTGGAGCAATGATGACGATTTTCCTGAGTTCAGTTCTCAGTGAAAGCACCAAAAATGTTAACGCTAAAATTTGAACGCTAACACCCCGGTGTATGAAGTGAGATTGTGAAAGCACCACCCGATAGCTCGGGAACAGATTATAAGCAGATAATAGCGAAAAAGCAGTAAACAACAGCAATTTTATAGTGGTTTGGCTTAAGAGAGAGCCTACGTCCACTTTGAATATCTTTATTGACGATTTGATTACAAGTCAATGCAATTACACTTCGATTACAACACACTTCGAGTTACAAGTGACTTAGAACAAGTAGCCTAAACTTCAATGTCGATCCAAATCTTTGAACTCATGTTGGACATGTATGATTTCTTCATGAAGTTCCTTGAGGCATTCTTTATATCTCAAAAGCTTTAAGTGTTGAAGTAGTTCGGAATGCAGCAGAGTAACGGCGCTTGAAATGAATGAGCCCAAAAGTCCCTTGAATGTTGGAGATGGCCATGTATTTATAGGAGTTTTCAGCCTTGAGCCGTGAGTCGTGTTCGACTCATACTTGACTCATGGTCGAGTCAAATTAGGTCATGGCCGACTCATCGAACCAAGCCCTTGGTTTCTCCATGGCCCATTCCTTTGCTAGATTTTAAGCTAAATCCAGAGTCGCTTACGAGTCAATCCTCATTGGCATAGGCACTGTGGCAATGGACTACGACTCGATGGCTTTAAGTCATGGACGAGTCATTCTGAGTCATGAGTCGTTAAGTCGTTAACGACTTATCAGGTCGCGGTATATAGGTGAAGCGACTTAGGGACTTATCTTCTTAGGTCGTCAACCCTCTTCAGTCGTTTCTTATGATGAGTCATGGACTTGTTGAGTCGCTGAGGTGATGGTCTTGATGAGTCGGTAATGCACTGAGTCGTTACAAGCCCTGAGTCGTTGAGTCGGTCTAGGCCTTGGGTCATCTCATATGAGTCGTAAACTTCATTGAGTCGGTAACTCACTGTGTCGGCCTGTCTCATGAACCGTTAATCCCCATGAGTCGTAAACTTCGTTGAGTCGGTAACTCGCTGTGTCGGCCTGTCTCATGAACCGTTAATCCCCATGAGTCGCTCCATTCCTTTAAGTCGCCGTGAACCTTAACTCGCTAGCTAGTTAAGTCGTAACCAGTTGAGTCGGCCTGAGTCTTAACTCGTTGGTGAAAACGGGGTTAACAGACGTTTTCAAATAAATTGGATGTTATCATCCTATTGTTAATAAAAAAATTTAAATTGAGAATGGAATTGTATAAATAAAATAAGTTTGAATAATTGAATTGTAAAATAAACTTGTTAAGAACTGGCTTCAAACTGGAAAATTAGATTGAATAATAAATTAAAATTTTAAAATAAAATTGTATTGAATCTTGAAATACATAAGCAAAAAATAATTTAAAATGAGAATTTTGAGAAATTGGGCTCAAAAATTAAAATGATTAAACACTTTGATTTAAAGGTTAATTTGGTTGAAAGAGTTAATCCAACCTTTGAGAATTTAACTCGAATTTCTATAATTCGAGATGGTTTAAATTCCAGATTTAATTGAATTGGTTTAAAATTGAATTTGGTCTGAAGTAATTGGATTGGTGATTGAAGATGTATAAGTTTAAAAATTTTAAATGGAAAATTGGATTGGATTAAATTGAAGTGATTTGGATTCTGAAATTAAATTTATAATAATTCAAATTGACTGGAGTAGTATGAAATTATAATTTAAAATTGAACAGGATTTAAAATCAACTAGAATTTGATTTAAATTGGGGGAAGGAATCAACATTGATTCAACTTGAATTGGGAATTAATCAATGTCCAATGGAATTTGGAGTTATTTGAATTGGAATTGGGTCAATTTAAATGGAGATTTAAATTGAATTGTTGGGGAAGTGAACAGTTGGCTCTTCACTAGTTTCAATATAAATTGTTTTGATATAAACTTATTTTTCCTAAGCTATTAAATAAATACAACCTCTCTTTCTTAAAGCCAAATTATTTTATATACTTGTTTTACGATTATTTTTGAAGCTATTTAACCATTTTTCAATTGTTTTCTAAACTAATTACTATTTTTCAACTATGTTACAAATTAATTACTATTTTACAACTATTTTACAATTATCTAAAATTCCTGAAATTATTTAACTATTTTCCAACTAACTTACTATTAGTTAACTAGTTTACAGCTATTTTGCAAACTAATAATTATTTTTCAACTACTTATCTATTTTTAAAATTTTCAAGCTATTTTCTAAATATAAACTGGTCGGAGTTCCAACTGTTATTAATTTAAATACCCAACTGAGATAAGAATTGAAGTGATAATCCAAATGGGGATTAAGGCAACTGTAAATAAGTGAATGGAAATTTAAGGAAGTGTGAATAGAAAGGAAATTGATATTGGAAAGAGAAGTCAAATTTGAATATTTGGTTTTGAATAAACAAAGTTGTATATCTTTGTTATATGAGATAAATCTCACTTTGTTGAATTTATTGCTAGAAGAAAAATGATTTTGAAGATGTTTGAAGTATAAAAGGGGTTTTATACAAGTTTGAAATGATCCAAAGTTTTAAAAATTATATATATCTGTATATATATATATATATATATATATAAAGGATTTTATGAGGATTTTGAAAAAGGTTTTGAGAACCTTTGGATTTGTAAAGGCTTTTGATTTTTGGGTAAAATCAATATGAGAATTTGGAAAGCCTAGTTTGGGAATTATCGATTTTGGAATAATCGATTTTGTATAAATGAGCTTTGTATGAGATCATACTAGGTGTATGATTTGAAGATACTATATATATATAGTATAAAATGTTTTGATGATTGCTAGGGGGAAAAAGGCGCTCCCTTGAAATGAAGTTCTCAGGAGTGCCACCGGGTGGTGCTGCCTTGAGCCCAGGGGGGTTCTAAAGTTGATCCTATGAGGAGTCCGGACAAAACTAGTTCTTGAGGATTATGAGTAGTGTATACCATAGTGGAAGTCGTGTGTGCCGCTGAGAGCCAACAGTCTACGTTTGATTTTATATTGTTAGACTGCGACCTATGGTATAACATAGCGAAAGTCGTGTGTGCCGCTGAGAGCCAACAGTCTGTGTTTGATTTTATATCGGCAGACTGCGACCTATGTACGAGTGGAGAGGTTTCATTTCGATAGCGAAATCAGAGGCCGTGGAGAGCCTGCAGTTACATGGACTTGTGCTGTGATAGCAACGTAACCCTGGATGTAACTGTGATCTGTTGTGTGGGATCCATGGCGTAATCGAGATGCCGCGGAGAGCCTGCAGTTACATGGACTTTTGCTGCGACTGCAATGTAACCCTGGGATGTAACTGTGACCATGGATGGGGGTGATGATTTCCAGAGCATTCTCACCAAGATATTTCCTCTATTTTCAAAAACTGTTTGCGATATTTTCAATAAAATTATTTTCCAAATGTTTTCACTGGGTGTTGAAAACGGGTTTACCAAGTACTTATAGATTTTCAGTCCTACACCTGATCAACGTATAACTGAATTTCTATGAGAACAAGGATGAACTGGTTGAGGCATCGAGTTATAAAAGTATTTTTATTAAAAGCTATTTTAAATAGTATTATCTAAATTTAAAGGCATTTTAAAATTTTTAAATAAAGGTGTTGAAATTTGTGAAAGATGAAATAAATCCAAACTAGAAATATGGAAGACAAAATTTGAACTCAGAAAAAAAATTAAATTTAAAAAAATTAATGAAGTGGTTTTTGTAATTGATTTAGAAATTGGAAATAAGCTAATTGGTTAAATAATTGTTCGATTGAGTATGTTAATAAAATTTAACTTGGGTAAACAAATGGTTGTAAATTAATAATGGAACTTGGTAGTGAATTAGAATTGTAAATAGAATTCAACTTGGATTTGATAATGAATTGAATAAGGAAAATGCTATAAAATGCAAATAAAATAGAGTTGGATTGAAAATGTGATGGTTGACTTACAAATAAAATTCAAGGGTGATTTGAATAATATTTAATAAAATTTGTAAGTAAATTGGATGTAAGAGAAGTGATTATAATAGAAATGGTTTGAGTTGTAAAACGAAACCCAAGAGAATAGAAATAAATTGAGAATGACCTTATATTGATAAAATAAATTCGATAACGAATTAAGTAAGTAAATTTAAAATTTAAAATGGGTTAATTGTGTTAAATATTAAATGGATGAAGTCTGATTGAAAAAAAAAAAACTAAATCAAGTTGTGATTGGAATTGGATTATCCGACTGAACTTAAATTTGGTGGTATATTAATTTGAAGTATAAATGATTTAAGTATGTGCTTGGATATTATTTTGATAAAGTGAGAAGGTGAATTTAAAATTAAAATTTAAAATTGATGGGCTAACTGAATTTAATGGAAGTTGATTAAATGAGGATTAAATGGGAGTAATCTTAAGTTGATGTTGGAATAAAAAATTAAAGTAAATTAACTTAAGTTTAAAATTTATGGAAGCTCAGCTTCGAATAAGAGTGAAAACTCATTAAATAAAGGCTTGGATTAATTTAATCCAAGAATGGCTAGTAGTATACAAGAATGAATATGTCGAGCTATATAAATGGTGGTGAATAAATAAGAAATGAAATAAAAGGCATATGTATGGTAGTGAAAAAAAAAATTTGAAATGGAATTAAATGCAGAAAGAGTGGAAAATTAATTTAAAGTAGTTATAACTAAAATGAATCAAGCTGGTGAATTAAATGATGAATGGTTGTGAATGAATTAAAATGGAATTTAATTAAACAAATGGAGTCGGAAATTAATTTAAAATGGTTATAAAATTTATGTAATTATCTATTCAAGTGGATATTATCAAATTGCATAAAAATTATTGTTGTTTGGCGTAATCTAAGGTAATTGAATTTCTATGAGTTGATTGAGATTTAATAATTTATTTTAGAATCAATTAAATTGAATATGAGCTTGTTTGGATTAGAAACAAATTGAATATAAGCAATTGAGTTGTAACCAAATAAATTTTAACGAAATAGCTTATAAATTGGTTGAGAGCAATTGAATTAGCTTTAAGATTATATAAATCGCTTATGGAAAGGTTTTGGTGCTTGTTGCTTATGATATTCATGCGTAGCTATTGAAAATAAGTGAAATGCTAATAGATTTTATATATATGGCACTTACATATTTAAATTGAGTAAGTACAGGTACCTGAAGGCCGTTTGCTGGTTTGGATTGCGCTTATTGCCTAAATTAATAAGTTGTTTGCTTTAAATGCAAAATAAGGTACGCCTACGCAATAAAAATAGGAAACATGAACGGATTTTGCTTTTTCCGACCGTGTGGGTCGACGTATATATATTTATATCTCTTGTCAAATTGCAAAAGCTCCTCCGTACAGAGGAGACTCTGCCAAAAAATTTCGAAAATTTTAGAAGTTGGATAATTTTTTGAAATTTTTGGGAAAAATTTTTTGTTAACGACAAAACAATTTCAAATTGAAAATTTAAAGTAAAGTAGTAAATGAAACTAATATGAATCAGTTTAAATGAAAAATAAAACTCAATATTAGAAATAAAAAATAAATTGAATTCATATGAAACGGTGAAAACTAATTTGAAATAGATATGAAACTTGTGTAAGGTAATGTATGAAATGATTGTTTAGGGTTATGATTGGATATTGTTGCTAAGAAAGATATGCAGGTATTAAAGGGGAAAAGAAAATTGGATTTGATATCAGAAGATAAATTTGAATTGCCCGACAAAAAGGTATGTATTTAAAATTTCTGAATGAAATTGGATTGGGTTTTTGATGTAGCCACTTGGCTTTTGTTTTCTTTTTGAATTTGGAAGCCCATAGAGGCCTTTTATAGTAGTACCGAGCTAGCCGCGCAAAGGAGACGCTGGCAAAAAATTTCGGAAATTTAGGGAGTTAGAAAAATTTTGAGAAAATTTTGGGAATTCAAAATTTGGTTTTAAATTGAAATTTAAACGATTGGGTAAAAAAAAGGGATTGTTGGAAACCATGGAAGGTTTTGGAAGTTAGTTGAAGTAATAGTGAATCTTTAATAAAAGATATTGTGGCAAGTTGATAAACCTATTGGTTTTGGAGAGAAGGTAAAAGGAATTGGTCCATTCTTCCTAACAAGTAATTTCGGGGACGAAATTCTTTTAAGGGGGGAGGAATGTGACGACCCGAAAACTTTAACGATTTAAAATGGAATAATAAATTGATTTTAACATTTGAAAGGTTAATTTTAGCTTGAATTCCAAATATTAATATTTATTAGACAATTAAAGTATTGAATTATATAATTGAAATTGGGTAAATTGTTGAATTTGAGATTCTAAGCCTGTTTAGAGTAATTTGAAGGCTTGTAAAATCTATAATAAGGATACTGAAGATAATAGAATGGTTGAAATTTAATTTAAAGATAATTTTTCAATTTTAATAATGTATCGTTTAAATTGGAACTTGAAAATAGCATTTCGAGGCACAGTCTCGGAATTTGACGAAACCAGTTCCATTGGATCCGTAATAGTTAGTTATTATCGGATTTCAATTTTCGTAGCAACCGGAGTTGTCGTTTAACCCTGGCAGCTCGAAACGCGTAGAACAATTTTAATCAATTTAATTTAAAATTGGTCATTTACTTCCGTAACTCGCGCATACGATCAAACTAGCCTCCGAAGCATGTTCCATTATCATCGGAACGTGGGTAAAACCTTGTAATCACCTAACGACATTGCTTAATAGGAGTTCGAAATTTTAAATGGCAATTAACGAGACGTTTTGGGGAATTTTATAATATAATATAATTAATAACCAAAGATATTTTTACCCAAGCGTATTCAGGAATCCTTCGATCAATTCCTATTTCTTTCCGTCCCCTTCTTATTTCTCTGAACAGACCGCAAATAAAAAAAATGGAACGGAGATTCCTTTCCTCCCTCTTTCTCGAATTAAAATCACATTCGTTCATAAAATAAAAATAAAAAAAAGTATGGGAAAATGGCGACCGAGTTGGTATCCATGGCCGCGAGAGTCGATCGAATCAGAAGGGGGGGTTGATCTCGCGATGACTGTAAACTGGGGCACGCGCAAGGTAGGCCAGAGTTCGAGGGGGGAGGATGTCGACTTTATTCTCGACATTGCACGGTGCATGCGAATACGAGATGAATGGGAGGTCGCGACCTGATTGTTGATTTAAGGAGGTGAGCGTGGAGCGTCTCGGGCTTGCGAGGGGAAGATGGCCACTGGTTTGGCAAGGGGTCTCGGTGATCGTTGCTAGGGGGAGTTTGGCTAGGGTTTTGGAGACTCGTAGGGTTGATCTAGCAGGTGAGTTTCCCAAATTTGTTTCGAGTCAAATTTGAGAATATCCTATAGGTTTAAAATTTTAACAGAATCAAGTTTAAATTAACTTCTTAAACCCTTCTTTAAAATATTGATGTTGTTTATTATATATATTAATCTGAGTTGTATGTGTTATTTAGACTAAGCAGGCAGGTCAGATTTGAAATTTAATTAATAGGGTGATTAAGAAGAAATTAAGGAATCAAAATGTTTATTATGAATTAGACATAAAGATCTTAAGTTAAATTATAGATTAATGATAATAAAATTTCCGATTTTAGGATAAGATTCTAAAGTGTTATAAATAAGAAATTGATTTATTGACTTAACTTTTAGTTAATTTGGGTTTGGGTGATAATGGTCGAGATGGATTTGGATTTCAAAATCAAGGATGTGTAAATCTCACTATGTTGGTTTTTAATTTAAAGTTAATTGGTTAAATTTTAACAGATGGTTGAATGATAAAATTGATTTGATGTGTACTGATGACAATGTGACCTTGGTTTTTTTTGGTTTTCGAGTTCACTGTGGTTTGACTCGAAGTATTTGGGTTTTCAAATTGTTTAAAACTTAAATCGTAAATAGGGAGCTAAATGATTGTGATTCATCGGAATAGAGGGTAATTGAAATGGAAGATTTATTAATTAAATTAATTAATTAATCAAGTTGAGTAATTAGTAAGTAAAGGTTTGAATTCATTAAGGTTTAAGTTAGTTTAGTCGAATTAATTTAAAAAAAAGTAGATAATTACAGGTTGAGATTTATCGAGAATGATTGATGTTGTGGATGAATTAAAATAATTGATTTAGATTAGAACAAATTAAATTATAATTGAAAATCATTAATATATATAATAGTTGATGTAATAAAAAAATTGATTAATTAAGATTAAATCAATTCAATAAATAATGACTTATGAGAAATCAATTACTAAGTAATTAAGAATTAATGTAATTAATATAGACAATTCACTTATGAAGTAATTGATTTACTTATAAAGTAATTAAGACTACTTATTGATTTTGGGTTAAGAGTAATCAATATCGAGAAATTAGTTAAAGGTGATTACTTGAATGGAATTGAAAAGAATTAATCTATGGTGGTTAATCAAGATGGAGATTGAAGGTTGCCTAATTAATTGATTTAGAATTAATCAATGCTAGATGAAGGAATCTAAATGGTTTGGGTTACAAATTCCGACAGAATCAATTGAGTTAATTCGGAAATGATCAAAATTGATATGAATGATGAAATGGTATTAGATGCCTGAATGAGATGATATTCCTAATATGGAATAATGAGTATTTCACTCTGATAATTTGGGTTTGGATGACACGAGTCTCGAAGAGACTGGGGTCGGGTATTAGTCAATACCCGAAACCACTTCGAATATAGATTGGTATGTGAGTTTTATATATTGGAATGAGGTGATTAAAAGAAAGTGGGCTATTTAAGTCTATGCTTTGGAACTTAGGTAATGGATGTGTGAAATTAGTTATGTCTATAATATATTGTGCACTTGTAAAATTGGTTTGAGTTACCCGGGTTTTATATAAGTTGTTTGTTTAGTATTTCATGTTTGGGTTTACTCACGCTGGTTTCCAGCCTGACCCGGGTGTTACTTTGGTGTAATGCTCAGGTCAGACCGAGTATTACAGATTTTTCCAAGTGTGTACGTTCTGGAGCTCAGGAGGCGAGTTAGATGCAATAGCGTATGGAGTATTTCCGTTGTATTTATATTATTGATTATTTGAGACATGATAATTGTAAATATTCAATGATTGTATATTATGTGAAACTCTGATGTATATTAAATGTAACTTATTATATTTATCCGCGGCGAACGTGAGATGTTTGGTGTTCTGTTCTTCTTCTTCTATCTCTTTCTTCTTTTTTCATAACTATTCAGAATTTTCGGGTTCGAAAATTTCGGGTCGTTACAACGTTCAAAAGACCATGGGTCGTTAACCCATAAAAATGAGATGAAGCTCCATAAAATCGAGGTATAGTCCCCTACGTGGACAAAGGGACATCACATATCGCTAGTCTAAACCATGTAAATGATCACCATTGATCAACAAAAAGCGTGAATTACACTAAGCTTGTAAATAAATAAGTTTAGCTTCAAGGCCCATAACCACTGGCTTAACTTAAGTATTTATGAATAAATTGTAGATTTCCACTCGAAAATTGTCACAAGATTTCAATCGAACAAGTCCAAGAATTAACTGACGAAGTAAACGCAAACGATTCATACCACTTGTTTTACTAAGCCGTTTAATTAGATTTTTCATATGAGTGAGGTAAAGGTTTGTGTATAATAATAGGTGAAAAAGCGGGTTTGAAAACAAGCTTTGTATTAAAAATAATGCTGAAATCGTTTTTACGAAAGAGTTTAAATATTTACTACTAGTATAGAGACCTTTGCATTTTAAAGTTACAAATCATAGAATTGATTGTAGAAACAATCTATCTCCCAAAATTCACATACAATGATATGAATCAAACCATCGAAATCGATATCAAATCCATCAAAGTGGATAATCCCAAAAATCCAGAAAGAAGTCATCAAAGTCGATAAAAAGACGACGACCAATCGGATCAATCCAAAATTGATATAAATGGTAACCCATCAAAAACAAGCAAGATGGCTGAAATTAGCAGCTCCAGACATCTGGTGGTTCACCCAGATGTCTGAGCTGAAAGACTGAAAATTTTATTCCAGATCGCCTAGACGTCTGGAAAGTAAGCTCAGACGTTTGAGATGATGGTCTAGAATTTTATTCTCGTAGCTCTAAACGTTTGACCTTAATACCAGACGTCCGAGCTGAAGCTCAGAGCAAAAATATGTTAGGCCAATGATGGCCAAATTATCTCAAAATCGATCGAGCGAGCAACATTGGTTAGGGATTTATGCCAAGCGACAACCCAGCCCTATAGGCTCTTCAATACACTCCAAACACCACGTAAAAACATCCAACGTTGGATTTTCATAGGTTTTTACTTCAAAATATCAAAGATTGAAAAATTCACCAATTTAATTCAATTCAAAGCAAATGAACACGAAATAGGTATTAGGAATTCATACCTAACAACTATCAAAGGTATAGACATAGATGTGAGTTCAAGAACTCACCTTTAAACCCAAAAACACAAGTGAGAAACTATTAAACAAGGCAAGATCAACCACTCTTCAATTTTAACTCAGGAAGCTTCAATCTAAGCTCATAAGAAAATATTTCCTAAGTCAGGGTTTGGGAATTTCTGAAAATGGAGGAGCGATTGAGATGGAGAAGATGAAGAGGATGCTTACCTAAGCTTCTTCTTGCTTTCTAGAAACTTGAATTTGAATTTCCTAGCAAAACTAGGGCTTAGCAATTTTGAGTCTCCTTTCTTTCCCCCATTTTTACTGTAGCTTGAGAATATTAGGAAATGATAATGAATGAAGAGGAGAGGGGGTGAAGTTAGGGTATTATGTTGGGTTAATGGGCTGAAACCCAAACCTAAAGCCCAATAGAAAAATAGCAAAATTCCACTCAACTCCAAATATATTGATGTTTATACTCAAAAAGGTTGTAAACGCCATTTCAAACTCAATGAAAGTAGTCTCGAGTCCTAATTTGACAGTTGACAAAAAGTTGCATTTTGGACTTTAATCCGACTAACGATGTTATATTTAAATAAAACATTTAAATATACAATCGTAAAATATGCGGGTTGTTACAGGCTCCTCTCCTTAAAGAAATCGCATCCTCGCAACACTTAAGAAGAAAATAAAGAGTAACAACCATAAAAGCATGTCAACACAAAACAAAATTTGAAGTAAAAAGTTCACCTTAAAGAGCACGAGAGAGTAAGTCCGAATATGTTCGCTCGATGAATTCTATGGATTCCCAAGAATAATCCTTAGGATTTGAGGACCATTGACCTTTCACAAGTGGGACATCTTTATTACGAAGACGTTCAACCTCCATAGCAATGATACGAATATGATGTTGCTCATAAGTCAAATTAGGTGAAACTTCAATTTCTTCAATGATACCGGGCTTAAGAATAGAATCAGAATCCCTAAGGCATTTCCATAGTTGAAAGACGTGGAAAATGTCATGAATAGCAAAAAATTTAGCCGGTAATAAAAGGCGATAAGCTAGGGAACCTATGCGTTCGGTGATGGAAAATCGATCAATATATCGAGGTGCTAATTTTCCCGATCGAATGAAATGTACAACACCCTTCATAGGTAAAACACGAATAAACATCAAATCTCCCATAGAAAATTCTAAATTCCTTCTTCGGTTATCAGCATAGGATTTTTGTCTACTTTGAGCTTCTTTCATCCTATAACGAATAAGATCAATCTTTTCTGTGGAATCATGAATAAAATTTGGACCTAAAACCAGCTTCTCACAGGCCTCAAGCCAACAAGAAGGAGATCGACATGGCCTTCCGTAGAGAGTCTCGAAAGGTGCCATACCAATACTAGATTGGAAGCTATTATTATAGGAAAACTCAACAAGAGAAATATGATCTTTCCAACTTCCACTAAAATCAAGAACACATGCACGAAGAAGATCTTCAAGAGTTTGATTCACATGCTCGGTTTATCCATCAGACCGAGGATGATAAGAGGTGCCAAAATTAAGCTTCGTTCTCAAAGCTTTTTGAAGATTCTTCCAAAATCCACTAGTAAATAATGGATCACGATCACTAACGATAGAAGTAGGAACTCCATGCAATTTAACAATCTCTCTAACATAGAGTTTGGCCAAAAGAGGTACAGTCCAATCAGACCGAACGGGAATAAAATGGGCGGATTTTGTAAGTCTATCTACAATCACCCATAAACTGTCATGACCCGAACGAGAATGGGGAAGACCGTCAATAAAGTCCATAGAGATTTGATCCCAATAGGCACCTAAGTGAAGTTAGAAGCTTCAAGATCCCTCTTTTCCTAACCCTTGGCCAAGGTTTGTAAGTCTTCTTTATCATGGAGATCGGCTTTGAGTTCCTCTTCTTCAACTTCGCTAACACATTCTCTCTTTTGTCTTTCGTCATAGGAAAGAGCTAATACATGGGGGTACCCCTCTACTGGCCACCTGATATTTCCATCTTTGATAACATTGTCATAAAAGCATACTAAATTGGCTTCAATCTTGTCATGAAGCTATTTTTTTCCCTTTCTGCCTTGATTTTTTGTGCTTCTTGGAGTTTCTTTTCATCATTGGTTTCGATGGACTTAAGCATGTGTCCTTCAGCCAACATGAGTATCTTATCCTTTTCCCTCTTTTCCTTATCCACCATGACCTTGAGGTTTGTGATGATAAGAGCTTGATTGCCAATGGTGGCTTGTAGTTCAACTTTATCTATATCCAACTCACCACTCTTGTGAAAAGCATTCCGAGCATGCTCTTTCATCACTTTAAACTTGGTCTCGGTGGCCTTCAATTCATCCCAATGCTTCTTTTTGGCATCTTATATCATGTTGTCCTTCTTAGTCACTATCTCTTTCGATTGCTTTGTCACATATTCATCCGTGTCCTTTTTTCCCGGAGTTATATCATTTAATAATGAGTTAGTTGGCTTTGTTAGTATCTGACATGGCTTTAGACAACCTAATCCAGATATAATATTGCTCTATGATACCATTGAAGATAAAAACACCTAGGTTAGGTACTTCCCTGGTATGTTTTTTAGATAATAATTGAATTCCACCCCCAATGAAGTGGAGGTTGGGATGCATGCTCTGCATCTCCAAGATAATAGTAGTTAGGCTGACAGTTGGGGTAGAAGCGTTGGAAGTAACTTATTTAAGAGGAGCATTAAAAACAAGTTGCTTGCCAAGCCTCAAAGGCTCAGAAGCAGAAGAGTGTATGGGCTTCAAAACTTATTTGGAACTTTTTTTGAAAGCACCAAATCTTGGTTTAGAGGTAGTGCAAAAACATGAACAGTAGAGCTCGGATGTGACGCCCCACCTCTATACCCACGCTAGCCAAGAACATTACAGTGAATGCTATCAACTAGCATGGAGAATAAGGCTGTTGAGGAGCGACCATCCGTGTAATTGCTTTGCGCGAGCATCGATATGTCAGATAGTATAACATGCATTTGTTTATCAAGAGAGAAATCCGACATACCGACACAAACTCAAAGCTACTACACAGTGGCTATATAAATCCTTCGGAAACAAATATAGAAATAAACATAACATAAATCAGTCACAGATAATTCATATCACAAAGGCGGAAGAAGATATGAATACATAATTAACACATGGAAGTGTATATCAGAGTAGTGGTCAAAAAGATCCACAATAATACAAAAGAATAGCAACACGTGCTATACAAAGAATACAACTATGAGTCTATATCTCAAGTGTATACAACAAAATAAACTACTAATCTAAGTAGTTTGCCAAAAGTAAGAGTAATGAATCCCAAGTGAGAAGTCAAGCAGAAGCACCTGTAACATCTCGGTCTGACCCGAGTATTATTTAAGAAGAAAATAATAAACGGATCAGTCTAACTATAAATATCAGATGAAACGATATAGAATAAGAGATATGACTAAACGTATAATAATCATAATGCCAAGCTGTGATAAATAAGTAATTGAAAAATCAACAAGAGATTAATCAATATCACACAATCTTCTCAAAGATAAAAAGGAATGTCATACTCCTAATTTCATTCACCAAGCCACAATAAATGACATATATATCAATGCCAATCGTAAAAGTTGGAGAAACATAAATTCCAGAATTCAACACACGAAATCCAGAAATCGCAAGAAAAGGATGGCCAATCCCACAAACTGGACATCGACGCACCTAGAAAGTCACGCCCCATGCACAGTCGAACATCGACGCACCTAGAAAGATACGCCCCATGCTCTAGCATCGACGCACCTTGAAAGATACGCCCCATGCATAAATAAACATCGATGCACCTAGAAAGATACATCCCATGCATAAATAAACATCGATGCACCTAGAAAGATACACCCCATGTAATGTCTAACACCGATGCACCTAGAAAGATACACCCCATGCAAAGTCGAACATCGATGCACCTAGAAAGATACGCCCCATGCATAGACGAACATCGACGCAACTAGAAAGATACGTCCCATGCCCCGACTTATTGAGCCGATTGCTCCACGAAGTAAACAAGCATCGATGCACCTAGAAAGGTACACCCCATGCATAATAAACATTGACGCACCTAAAAAGGTACGACCCATGTGTAAACAAACATCGACGCACCTATATAGGTACGACCCATGTAAGAAATGAGACGAAGCTCAATAAAATGAGGAACAGTCCTCCACATAGACAAAGAGACATCGCACATTGCTAGTCTAAATCACAAAGATGATCGTCATGATCAACGAGAAGTGTCGATTACAGTAAGATAGTAAATATATGAGCTTAGCTTCATGTCCCATAACCACTAGCTTAACTTAAATATTTACGAACAAATTGTAGGTCTCCACTAGAAAATTGTCATAAGAGATTCAATCGAACAAGTCCAAGAATTAACCAACGAAGTAAACGCAAGCGTTTCATACCACTTGTTTTACTAAGTCGTTTAATTAGATTTCTCATACGAGTGACGTAAGGGTTTGTATATACTAATAGATTAGAAGTCGGTTTGAGAAAACGAGCTTTGTAATAAAATAGTGTTGAAATCATTTGAAGAAAGAGTTTTGATATTTACTACTAGTATAGAAAACCTTTATATTTTTAAAGTGACAAATCACAAAGAAGATTGTAGGAACTACAATCAATCACTAAGATTCACATTCGAAGATGTGAATAAAATCCAAAGAAACCGATAAAGAATCCATCGAAATGGATATTCAAAAATCCCTAAAAAGGAGTCATCAAAGTCATAATAAATGATAACAACAAATAGGATCATCACGAATCGATTTAAATTGGAATTCTCAAGCAAATAGGCAAATAGGCAAAATAGTGCTGATACAGACGTCTGAAATCAAGGATTCAGACGTCTGAATCAGGAAAATAAATATTTTCCAAAGACAGAATTCAGACGTTTGAACCTTGGATCCAGACGTCTGAAATAGACACTTTTTAGCCTATTTCCTTTCTGGTTCCAAATGAACCAATTCAGACGTCTGAAACCATATATTCAGACGTCTGAATCTGGGAATAGAAATCTTCCCAGAACAATATTCAGACGTCTGAATATTACGTTTCAGTCGTCTGAATCTGGGGTTCAGGGCATTCCCTGAACCTAGGCCAAAAATGGCCAAACGAATATCGGAAACGATCGAACGAGCAAATGGCGATGACTAAGGAATTACGTCGAACGACAACCCAGCCTAAACGGCTCTTCGATACGCCTCAAATATCAATGTCCAAATATCCATAAAAGGATTTTCATAAATTAGACCAAAAAACCAAAAATTGGAATATACACGAAATCGATCCAAACCAAAATCAATTGCACACGAATAAACGTTAGGAATTCATACCTAACAATCGAAGATAATTATAGACAAAGATGTGAGATAAAAATCTCACCTTTGAACCCAAATCAATGAAGGAGAAGCTTTAAGAACAAGCTAAGATCAATCCCTCTTCAATCTCAACACTAGAAGCTTGAATCTAAGCTTAAAAGAGAACATTTCCTAAATTAGGTTTAGGAATTTTCTGAAATCAAAGAGAGAAAGAGTTGGAGAAGAAGAAGGAGATGCTTACCAATGGGTTCACTTGAGTTTGGAGCTAGAAGTTGGATTTGCAAAGCAAGCTAGGGATTAGGAATTTCTATTTCCCATTCTCTTCCACCATTGTTGCTAAAGCTTGAGTGTTTAAGCAAAGAGGAGAAGTTATGAAGAGAAGGGGGTTGGGCTGAGCTAATAAGGGTGCAGTCCAAACCAAAGCCCTAAGTGAAAAAGGTCAAAATTCTACTATCTCCAAACATATCGAAGTTTATACTCAAAAAGGTCGCAAACGTCATTTTGAACTCAATGGGGGTGGTCTCGATTCCCAATTCGACTGTTTTGCAAAAACTAGCTTTTCGGACCAAAATCCGACGAACGATAAAATATTTAAATATAAAATCGATAAATATGCAGGTTGTTATAGACTCCCCTCCTTAAAGAAATTGTGTCCTCGCAATACTTAAGAAGAAAATAAGAAGTAACAACCATAGAAGCATATCAACGCAAAAGAAAATTTGAAATAGGAAGTTCACCATAAAGAGCATGAAAGGGTAAGCCTAAACGGGATCGCTCGATGAATTCCCAGGATTCCCAAGAGTAATCCCTAGGATTTGAGAACCATTGAACTTTCACAAGAAGAACATCTTTATTCCGAAGGCGCTCAACCTCCGAAGCAATGATGCGAATGGAATGTTGCTCATAAGTCAAATCTGGTGAAACTTCAATTTCATCAATATCACCAGGCTCAAGAATAAATTAGGAAACCTGAAAGCATTTCCATAGTTAAAAGACGCAGAAAACGTCAAGAATAGCAGAAAATTGAGCCAGTGCAACGGCGTAGTACAGAAACGGTACGCCCGAGAAACTTCAAACTCGAATAATTTGGAACACCGACGTAGTACAAAAACGGTACGTCCAATGAACCGATAAACCGGAACAACGATGTAGTATAATAATGGTACATCCATTGATCCAAATGAGACGGAACATCGATGTAGTATAATAACAGTACATCCGATGAACCGAACACCATAAAAGAACACCGGACACTAGTCCATAAAAGGAATGAGATAAAGCTCAATAAAATGAAGTATACCAAAACGTCCGATGAACTTGATAAAAAATAATTCCATTCAGGCAACATTAAAGAATCAACCACTTGTTGCTTACGGCAAAGCGCATTGGCAACACGATTTCCCTTCCAGGAATAAAAAGAATATCAAGATCATAAGATGTCAGGAACTCGTGTCAACATGGAGTTCCATATGAGAAAATAATTATCCCAAAGATTTATGATCGTGGTAGAGAACAAATTTCTCATCCAAAAATGATGATGCCAAACTCTAAAAGCGAAAACAATAGCCGCGAGCACTAGATCATGAGTGGCATACCTAGTCTCAATCGGCTTTTAATGATTTAGAAGCACAAATGATAGTGCGTTATCTTATGTAAGAGAACGGCATCCAAACCAATACGATAAGCATTGGTACAAAAGATAAAGTCTTGGTTCTCCCTCGGGAATCACAAGAACAAGAGTATCAAAAAGAAAGAATTTCTTTTAAATAATCTTCTTTCCTGAAAAGTTAAAACTTTCAAATTACATTTATCATTATGTAATAATCTTTCTAGAAAAATTTACTATTTTCAAGTTAATATACTGTGTCCGATTTTCTCATCAAAGCGTTTAGGAAATTCCTATCGATAACGTTGATCAAGCGCGTCGACCAGAATTCTTAAAGCACTCAACGGGCAATACAATCACAAAATCATCTTCTATATGATAAACATGTTTCTCAAAAACTTTTAAGAATATTCTTTGCCCATTTTAAGATCAAAATCGAATTGTACTTATAAATAAATCTTACGAAAAAGATTTACAAAATTTTAAATTTCTATTTTCATCCAAAACCAATAAATACAAGAATGGTCTCATCGAAATATTCATAGAATATTTGATATATAAAATGGATGAAATAAGCTGGACAAATTGAATGACAAAATAAGTCATTCATTAGAATCATAACGAGTGCGAAGTGCGTAAGTGGAATGCTAACTCACGCGACTCGTAGCCAAATGAAAATCGGTGGCAAGGTCAAACTGAAAAGACCTTAGCACCACACAAAAGATTACTTAGGTGATAATCCTAAGACAAGCTCAAAAATACCAGAAAATTTCTCTAACTACATGAATGAGAGAAATAACACTTTCCTTATAAGTGGGCTTAAGAAATAAAATGATGCCATCAAGTTGGAATCAAAATCATAAAGGAAAAATTGAAATCTGCTTAACAGATTGAAAATGTCAAAGATGAACAGTCCACTCGAGAAAATAGGATATAGGCTTCATTAATGATTAAGCCAATCCTATCGCACAAATCAATTCCGGAGCCTAAGTAAAAATATTGGCTTGGAAAGAAAATTCACATAAAATAATTTTCGACATCAAATAAAAGCAAATTGAGTGTTGCAGATCTACCATCCGGATTCGCAATCCTCAAAGAAGTCATCAAGCCCAAAATATTCAAAGAAAAAGAATCGACAAGTTCTTTTGATATAAAATAGTGAGATGAAACCCATATCAAAAGAATTCAAATAAGAAGATCACAAAATAAATGTAATCAAGGATTAAATGAGAAATACCTTGACCACGAGAAGTGTTACCAAGAGCTTGCACTACATTGAGCTCTCCCTCCTTCTTACTTCGAAGTACGGGACATGCAGAAATATGGTGACCCGAATTTTTGCAATAGCGACAAAAGAGGGGTCTCAGACACTCCCTCGCATAGTGGTTTGTGGAACCACAATTGTAGCATTGTCCACCTCTAGAGGTAGGTGCTTTTGCTACCAGGGTTTCATGCCTCCCTTTCTTGTTGGGATTGGGGCCTTTGAATTTGATAGGCCTCTTCATGTTGTTGTTGAAGTTTTGTTGGGCATGCACAACTTCAACATCACCTTCTCTATCGGCCTCTTCAAGACGAAGAGCGATATCAATAAGCTGATCAAATGAAACCTCAAGTTTCAGGAGTAATGGCTTCTTAAGATTCTTATTCAAGCCATAGACAAACCTCTGATTTTTCTTCAATAGGGTGTTGATGTATTCAACCCCGTATTTGGATAGAGATTCGAAAGATGCGACATAGTCTGTCACAGAAAATTCACCTTGAACAAGGTCTATTAAATGCCGGGCTAAAGTTACTTTTTCAGCCTCCGGCACAAATTTCAATTCGAATCTTGCCCGGAATTGCTCCCAAGTGAGATCCGCTTCAACGATTTCAGAAATTAAAAGCTCATACCAATCCAATTCTCTATCTTGGAGCATGCTAGAAGCTACTTGAACTCGATGTAGATCAATAAGGTTCATGCGAGAAAAGATGCGATCGCATGATTTAAGCCAAGCTTGAATTTCTATAACACTCTCGGATCCCCTGAATGGCCTTCCACCCAAATCGGTGTAGTCTCTGCACAAGCGTGCAAAACCGGATCTAGGATGAGTAGGCTCTGGAATGGGTCCGGCTGCTTGAGCGTTCTTTATTAGATCAAGAAGTTGCTGGACAGACATAAATACTCCATCCTGGGGAGTAGCACTAGATTGACCGGCGCTGGGACGGCCAGGTGTAACCATTTCTCTTCCTTAAGAAAGAAAGAAGGAAGAAGAAGAAGGTTATTCACAAAATGAATATCAAGCAATGTTGATAGATAAAACAAGGAATCATAAAGAAAATAGGATGAATCGGTACGAAGACTCGAATTAAATCCTAAGGCACAACTCCTAAGAAAGACTTAGGACATGATCCTTGCTAGATTATTCTACATTGTTCCAAAGTTTGGCTCCGATACCAAGCTGTGACGCCCCACCTCTATACCCACGCTAGCCAAGAACATTACGGTGAATGCTGTCAACTAGCACGGAGAATAAGGCTATCGAGGAGCGACCATCCGCGTAATTGCTTTGCGCGAGCATCGATATGTCAGATCGTATAACATGCATTTGTTTATCAAGAGAGAAATCCGACGTACCGACACAAACTCAAAGCTACTACACAGTGGCTATATAAATCCTTCGGAAACAAATATAGAAATAAACATAACATAAATCAGTCACAGAGTATTCATATCACAAAGGCGGAAGAAGATATGAATACATAATTAACACATGGAAGTGTATATCAGAGTAGTGGTCGAAAAGATCCACAATAATACAAAAGAATAGCAACACGTGCTATACAAAGAATACAACTATGAGTCTATATCTCAAGTGTATACAACAAAATAAACTACTAATCTAAGTAGTTTGCCAAAAGTCAGAGTAATGAATTCCAGGGGAGAAGTCAAGCAGAAGCACCTGTAACATCTCGGTCTAACCCGAGTATTATTTAAGAAGAAAATAATAAACGGATCAGTCTAACTATAAATATCAGATGAAACGATATAGAATAAGAGATATGACTAAACGTATAATAATCACAATGACAAGCTGTGATAAATAAGTAATTGAAAAATCAACAAGAGATTAATCAATATCACACAATCTTCTCAAAGATAAAAAGGAATGTCATACTCCTAATTTGATTCACCAAGCCACAATAAATGACAAATATATCAATGTCAATCGTAAAAGTTGGTGAAACATAAATTCCAGAATTCAACACACGAAATCCATAAATCACAAGAAAAGGATGGCCAATCCCACAAACTGGACATCGACGCACCTAGAAAGTCACGCCCCATGCACAGTCGAACATCGACGCACCTAGAAAGTTACACCCCATGCTCTAGCATCGACGCACCTAGAAAGATACGCCCCATGCATAAATAAACATCGATGCACCTAGAAAGATACATCCCATGCATAAATAAACATCGATGCACCTAGAAAGATACACCCCATGTAATGTCTAACACCGATGCACCTAGAAAGATACACCCCATGCAAAGTCGAACATCGACGCACCTAGAAAGATACGCCCCATGCATAGACAAACATCGACGCAACTAGAAAGATACGTCCCATGCCCCGACTTATTGAGCCGATTGCTCCACGAAGTAAACAAACGTCGATGCACCTAGAAAGGTACACCCCATGCATAATAAACATTGACGCACCTAAAAAGGTATGACCCATGTGTAAACAAACATCGACGCACCTAAATAGGTACGACCCATGTAAGAAATGAGACGAAGCTCAATAAAATGAGGAACAGTCCTCCACATAGACAAAGAGACATCGCACATTGCTAGTCTAAATCACAAAGATGATCCTCATGATCAACGAGAAGTGTCGATTACAGTAAGCTAGTAAATATATGAGCTTAGCTTCATGTCCCATAACCACTAGCATAACTTAAATATTTACGAACAAATTGTAGGTCTCCACTAGAAAATTGTCACAAGAGATTCAATCGAACAAGTCCAAGAATTAACCAACGAAGTAAATGCAAGCGTTTTATACCACTTGTTTTACTAAGTCGTTTAATTAGATTTCTCATACGAGTGAGGTAAAGGTTTGTATATACTAATAGATTAGAAGTCGGTTTGAGAAAACGAGCTTTGTAATAAAATAGTATTGAAATCATTTGAAGAAAGAGTTTTGATATTTACTACTAGTATAGAAAACCTTTATATTTTTAAAGTGACAAATCACAAAGCAGATTGTAGGAACAATCAATCACTAAGATTCACATTCGAAGATGTGAATAAAATCCAAAGAAACCGATAAAGAATCCATCGAAATGGATATTCAAAAATCCCTAAAAAGGAGTCATCAAAGTCATAATAAATGATAACAACAAATAGGATCATCACGAATCAATTTAAATTGGAATTCTCAAGCAAATAGGAAAATAGGCAAAATAGTGCTGATTCAGACGTCTGAAATCAAGGATTCAGACGTCTGAATCTGGAAAATAAATATTTTCCAAAGACAGAATTCAGACGTCAGAAACCTTGGATCCAGACGTCTGAAATAGACACTTTTTAGCTATTTCCTTTCTGGTTCCAAATGAACCAATTCAGACATCTGAAACCATATATTCAGACGTCTGAATCTGGGAATAGAAATCTTCCCAGAACAATATTCAGACGTCTGAATATTACGTTTCAGACGTCTGAATCTGGGGTTCAGGGCATTCCCTGAACCTAGGCCAAAAATGGCCAAACGAATATCGGAAACGATCGAACGAGCAAATGGCGATGCCTAAGGAATTACGTCGAACGACAACCCATCCTAAACGGCTCTTCAATACGCGTCAAATATCAATGTCCAAATATCCATAAAAGGATTTTCATAAATTAGACCAAAACACCAAAAATTGGAATATACACGAAATCGATCCAAACCAAAATCAGTTGCACACGAATAAACGTTAGGAATTCATACCTAACAATCGAAGATAATTATAGACAAAGATGTGAGATAAAAATCTCACCTTTGAACCCAAATCAATGAAGGAGAAGCTTTAAGAACAAGCTAAGATCAATCCCTCTTCAATCTCAACACTAGAAGCTTGAATCTAAGCTTAAAAGAGAACATTTCCTAAATTAGGTTTAGGAATTTTCTGAAATCAAAGAGAGAAAGAGTTGGAGAAGAAGAAGGAGATGCTTACCAATGGGTTCACTTGAGTTTGGAGCTAGAAGTTGGATTTGCAAAGCAAGCTAGGGCTTAGGAATTTCTATTTCCCATTCTCTTCCACCATTGTTGCTAAAGCTTGAGTGTTTAAGCAAAGAGGAGAAGTTATGAAGAGAAGGGGGTTGGGCTGAGCTAATAAGGGTGCAGTCCAAACCAAAGCCCTAAGTGAAAAAGGTCAAAATTCTACTATCTCCAAACATATCGAAGTTTATACTCAAAAAGGTCGCAAACGTCATTTTGAACTCAATGGGGGTGGTCTCGAGTACCAATTCGACTGTTTTGCAAAAAGTAGCTTTTCGGATCAAAATCCGACGAACGATAAAATATTTAAATAAAATATTTAAATATAAAATCGATAAATATGCGGGTTGTTACAGACTCCCCTCCTTAAAGAAATTGCGTCCTCGCAATACTTAAGAAGAAAATAAGAAGTAACAACCATAGAAGCATATCAACACAAAAGAAAATTTGAAATAGGAAGTTCACCATAAAGAGCATGAAAGGGTAAGCCTGAACGGGATCGCTCGATGAATTCCCAGGATTCCCAAGAGTAATCCCTAGGATTTGAGAACCATTGAACTTTCACAAGAAGAACATCTTTATTCCGAAGGCGCTCAACCTCCGAAGCAATGATGCGAATGGAATGTTGCTCATAAGTCAAATCTGGTGAAACTTCAATTTCATCAATATCACCAGGCTCAAGAATAAATTAGGAAACCTGAAAGCATTTCCATAGTTAAAAGACGCAGAAAACGTCAAGAATAGCAGAAAATTGAGCCAGTGCAACGGCGTAGTACAGAAACGGTACGCCCGAGAAACTTCAAACTCGAATAATTTGGAACACCGAAGTGGTACAAAAACGGTACGTCCAATGAACCGATAAACCGGAACAACGATGTAGTATAATAATGGTACATCCATTGATCCAAATGAGACGGAACATCGATGTAGTATAATAACAGTACATCCGATGAATCGAACACCATAAAAGAACACCGGACACTAGTCCATAAAAGGAATGAGATAAAGCTCAATAAAACGAAATATTTAAATATAAAATCGATAAATATGCGGGTTGTTACATCGGAAAGTTAGAAGGGGGCTATCAAGTCTCTGAGAATGAGGATCCTAGGATTTTCTAAGCAAAGATCATTCAGGATGCAAAGAGTGTGATCTCTTTGTTAATCTAGAGTGGTCACGGGAGCTTCAATCACGGTCTGTGCGATACCAACTCTCTTTTACATCTTTCCTTTCACTTTCCTTCCTTTGGGATCACTTATTATCAGATACTTAGGACGGTTGACGTCTATGATAATAGGAGCTCGTGGATTTGCAAATATAGAATTCTCCTGATTTACTGTTAAGACCTCCAAAGAGATTGAAGCATCCCATTGTACTCGAAAAGTTATCGAGTCAGAACTTAAGAATTTTATATGGGTACATGCAGACTAAGTGTACTTTGATCTTTAGTGTTGTTTAGAGTGTCGGTATGTCCTATTAATTTTATGAACCATGCTCCATTTTAGTGACCGAAGTAACTTTTCTTATAGAAGTACAGAACATTGGTCGTGGTTCAATTAGAGAGAGGAATATCTAGGATGTTGAAGTGTCTAATGTCGAATTCTGGGAAGGAGTCTGGAATGCCCCTAAGTTTCCAAAAAGCTATATATATCTTTAATGGCTGGGATTGGAGTTAATTCTCTGACTTGAGTTTGATATGGCTTGGGAATTGGTCAAGGGGATCGAACACTTATTCTTTTTGATCGAGGAGCAAGAGAGGAAGTTCTCTCATCTCTACATTTCTCCCCTTAGACTTGTATTATTTTTTAATGTCTTCATCCTTGTCTTCCTCTTCATCCTCCTTCCTCTTACTGGAGATATCTTGTTCTACATATAGAGCACCTTAGATACGTAATCTGTAACATTCCCGGTTTTAAATCAAATTTAAAATGGTAATTGACTTAATTTTTGGAATAATTTGTGAAATAACTGAGAATTAATCTGAAAATTTGAAATAAATATATTAATAATAAATTGAATTTAATACTCTATATTTTAAAAAAAGTTTATTTTCTAAATTTTAATGTATATATATATATATATATGTGTGTGTATATATGTATATGTATATGTATATGTATATGTAGTTCAAAAATTATGTTTTGAATTTAATATAGAATTTTCAAAAGCTATTTGAAAAGTTAAAATTTATATTTTTAGAGACACGTATATATATAATGGAAAATGTAAATAAATAAATATTTATTAGATTTGATAAAATAGTTTAATACATTTTCTTATGAAATTTAACTAGAGATAAATAAAATTTGTTTAAATAATTTAAATTTAAGAACAAAAGTAATTTATAAAATAAAAAGGTATAAAGCATAAATACTTAATTAAACAAGGGTTAAAATATAATTTGTAAATTAAATCAAGTGAGGGTTTAAACACAATATTTTTACATATGACATTTGTATGTTCATAAATTTATGCATGAACAAGTGTTAACAAATATTAGCAAGTGTAAAGATTTTTTAAAATACAATTAACAAATGTAACAAAATAAAGTAAGTGGCAATATGTATTGTTTCTCATTTTTAAATTTATAATGAAAAAACATCAAAATTAAGAAGTAACCAGGTTTCAACATCTTCATTTATTCAAAACTGAGAACTAAAGCAGAAAAGAAAACCTAAAACAAATTTAAAACAAAACTACAAAATCATCTCAGCAATCAAACATGATTAAAGCTTCAACCTGGATTATAGATCTGATCATCTAAGATCAAAGCAAAACCAGAGAAAATTTTTATCTTAGAGTCAAAAGCGAAGAATAAATCAAACATCAAATTTAAACAAAAACATATCATCAAGATAAAAACAAGTTTTTCAACCTGGTTCATGTCTGCGGCATGCAAATGCATCTTAGTCAAGCAAGTTAATGATCAGATTAAACCTAAAGCAATCAAACCTAAAGATGAATCAAGTTTTAAGATCAACTCAGCAATCAAAAAAAACTTCTTTGTTCTTCCCAAACATCTAGGTGAGAAAATCTTATTTCTAAAACCTGATCTGCTTAAATTTCGACGCCTGTAATGATGATATGTTTGTACAAAAGAAAATGTGATGTATGTCTCTCTCTGTGTGTTTTCTGCACTATGCAGTAATAATCATAATCAAAATGATTTTCGCATATCAAGCATGTTTGACTATCATAAGGAGAAATCTCCTCCAATTGTGCGTTTGTATTGTGTGTGTGGCCGGAGGCCGTATGATAGTTTCATTGTCCAAAAAGCTTTGTGGATTTCTTTTAAATTCTTTTGTTTTACTTTTGTTAAAGATATAATGTTTTCGTTTGCTCACACCATTCCCATGACTTACCTTGCTTAGTTAACGTGATAGGGGGTTCTCTGTAACGACCCAGAATTTTTATTAATTAACATTTTAATATTTAATTAATTTTAAATATTAATAAGTGAAATTTTTAAGTCGAATAATTTTATTTCGAATAATTGGATTTAATTGAATAATTAAATCGATAATTTAATAGTTGAAATTACAGAAATAATTGAAAATGGGGTTAAATATGATTGAAAATGATTTGTAAAATTTTATTTAATCATGTTGGAGTTAGAATGATATTTTAGAACTTTTAAAATCGAATTAAAAGTTAAATTGTGAAAATTGAATATTTTAATATTTAATCGACTAGTGAAATTAGCCAATTTTTGAACAGTCTCAGAATCGGACGAAACTAGTTCTATTGGATCCGTAATAATTAGTTATTATCGGATTTCAATTTTCGTAGCAATCGGAGTTATCGTTTGATCGTGGCAGCTCGAAACGCATTGAAATTGTTTTTAATATTAAATTGGCGAGTTAAAATAGTCATTTTTCAAACAGTCTCGGATTTTGACGAAACTAGTTTCATCGGATCCGTAATGTGATATTATTGTATGGTTTCAAATTTCGTGTCAATTGGATTTACCATTTGTCCGGTGCAAGTTAAAACGCCTGGAAAATCGTTTAATCGGTTTAATTTTAAATCGAACGTTTATAGCCATATCTCGCACAGATGATCGAATTAGCTTCCGAAACCTGTTCCATTGTGTCCGGAATGTGGGATAAACCACAGAAATGCAAGTCACTGGGCGTAAATCGGAGTTTGGAAATCCCGGAATGAATAGTGTTTTCGTTTGATTTTCTATAAATAGACCATCTTCATTCACAAAATAAAAAAATAAAAAAAAATTGAAATCCTAGCCGCCTCTTATGCAATGAACGGCCAAAAACTCATGAAAAATATCAAATGTTTCTTTTAATATCAAATGAAATAGAAATGAATTTTTCTACACTATGCACTAGTAATAATATCAAATGTTTCTTTTAATGCGTATCAAGCATCTTTGACTATCATAAGGAGAAATCTCCTCCGATTCTGCGTTTGCATTGTATGTGTGTGCGGGAGGCCTTATGGTAGTCTCATTTTTAAAAGCATTGTGAATTGACTTTAAAAATATTCCTCTATTTTGATTTTTAAAGAAAAATAAACTGTTTTAGTTCTCACACCAGTCACATGACTGACTCGGAGTTTATTGTTTTCCTTCCTAAACTCTGGGTGCCCATCAATTTCCACACGGCAGTCGAGAGTTAAGGTTTATCAGGATATTCTGGAATACAGGAGTTGATGGAGGCAAGATGGATGGCATGTCGTATTACTAGTATATAGTATTTCTTTCCGCTGTTTGTTTGTTGTTGTACACTCTGATGATGTGATGTAATGTAATATGATGTAATGTAATAACTGATATAGTTCTTTGTTTAAAGATTATTCATTTATCTATTATATGTTGTTCCGCTGCGAATTGTGAGATTCTGATGTTGTTCTGTTATTTCTTCTGTTCCGATCTATCTTTTTCTATCTTCTTCTACTTTTTCTTTTTCTAAAACCTAACGGTACGGTTTCCGGCTTTCGATTGCTCGGCAGTTGATACAGTGGACGTATTGATGTCGGTTTTCGTCAACGAAAAATCGAGTCGTTACATTTGGTATCAGAGCTTATGGTTAAGCGACAACTGTGGCTCTGTTGGGTATTACTCAGTAGAGATAGAGGCAGTAGTACTCTAGAATGAGTGTGAGTGTAATAATAGATACGAGTGCGTATTTGTTAGTGAATATAAATTGTTTTATATGGTGATGATTGGTTTGTTGAGTGGTATATGGATTTTGGTCAACACGAGTAATTAACGTTGTTGATAGGGATCTCTAAACACTTGAATAGAACAATTCGACACAGTATTGTTTAAATTGGGTAAATGAAATAATTTTACCTTGATTATATTTTATATATAAAGGAATAATTTTTCGGAATTATTAAAGTGTATATAAGTTGATTGTTTGATTGTTGAATAAGTTGTTTGAATAAGTTAAATAAAACTTATTGAAAAAGAATGAATTGTATAAACAAATAAATTATAAGTGTGAAATTATAATTAATGAAGTTTACAATTGTGAAATAATCTTATATATAAGAAGTAAAATTATATAAGTAAAAGATTTATAAATGTGATTTGTAATCTGAAAATAAAATTCCAGAGACGTGATTTGAAAGGATTTGATAATTTGGAAAATTGTTTTGGAGAAATTAAAGCTCTAAACTCTTTTCGGTCGCTGGAAAATAATCCTGATGATGATGGCCACATCATCAGAATTCATTTTTGGGTTTCCAAAAGAGAAATTGCTGCCAAATTGTTTTAAATAAAAGTTGTTTGGATTTGGTTTTGGAAATTCAAAAGAAATTGAATTGATTTCAAAAATGGTTTTGAAAGGTTGAAAAGACTCTGGAATCCCATTTAATATTATGGAAATGATAAATGAGTTGATAACTTATACAAATTGAATTTCGATAGAATAAGTTTAACTAAAAGGATGAAGTTAAATTAAAGGAAGTATAAGTAAATCAATAAAATCCAAGTTGAAATAAATTTGAGTTGTCATCAAAGACATGTGATTTGAAATTTAACAAAAGGAAAGTTAAATAAATTTGAATTGGATTTATAAGTGAAAACTTAAGTTAAATTAAACAAAAGATGTTTGAAATGGAATATAACTTAAGTGAACTTAAATGAAGTTGATTTTTGGTGTCAAAGTAAATTAATAAGTGAATTAATGAAATGAAGTCATTAAGAATTTGAACTTGAGTTATATGAATGAAATTCAACTTTAAATTGATAAAGGAATTAGCTATTGAACTAATGAATAAGTTGGAATGGGAATGAATTTAATGTTAAACCAAATGGAATTAAATGTGTTGAACCAAATTGAATGTAAAGTGATATTGAATAAACATTGGTTGTTATTTGATTGTTGATTGATGTATATAATTCATTAAGTGTTAATGAAAAATAAATTATATTGTTTTGGTAGTTGCATTTATTTCTATTGAATGCATTACTATGTTGGCACATGTAGTTATTATGTTGCTATATGTTGTATATTGATACTATTTTCATATATGCATGATTCTCATCTGTTTGTTGAGTGTTTAGTAGGTGCAGATCGCGTTTGCTTCGCATTTGGAGCTCGCTTTCGCGCTATATTAGCCGTATATGCTCGCTAATAATAAATAAGGTACATATCTCGGATTAAATATCGTACTTTTACACTTTTTTCCCTGCGGGATGCCTCATTACTTGATGAGATGTATATTTGTGATATATATACTGTCATTTTTTTTTCGGATCGAGCCGCGCAAAGGAGACTATGGCGAATTTTTTCGGAAATTTAAGGCGTTAGAAAAATTTTGAGAAAATTTGGGGAATTTTGAAAACTTTAACTTTGATTTGGAATTGAAAGTTAAACAATAGCAGTTGTGTTTGAAAAGATAACTAAGTATGATTTGAAAACTTAGTAAAGTTATTGTAAGAAGTTTAACTATGAATTCTGGAAAAGTTAATAGATTCTGTAACTTTTCTTACTTGTTAATTTCGAGGACGAAATTCTTTTAAGGGGGGAAGTATGTAACGACCTAGAATTTTTATTAGTTAAAATTTTAATATTCAATTAATTTTAAATATTAATAAGTGGAATTTTTAAGTCGAATAATTTTATTTCGAATAATTGGATTTAATTGAATAATTAAATCGATAATTTAATAGTTGAAATTACAGAAATAATTGAAAATGGGGTTAAATATGATTGAAAATGATTTGTAAAATTTTATTTAATCATGTTGGAGTTAGAATGATATTTTAGAACTTTTAAAATCGAATTAAAAGTAAAATTGTGAAAATTGAATATTTTAATATTTAATCGACTAGTGAAATTAGCCAATTTTTGAACAGTCTCAGAATTGGACGAAACCAGTTCCATTGGATCCGTAATAATTAGTTATTATCGGATTTCAATTTTCGTAGCAATCGGAGTTATCGTTTGATTGTGGCAGCTCGAAATGCATTGAAATTGTTTTTAATATTAAATTGGCGAGTTAAAATAGTCATTTTTCAAACAGTCTCGAATTTCGACGAAACCACTTTCATCGGATCCATAATTTGATATTATTGTATGGTTTCAAATTTCGTGTCAATTGGATTTACCGTTTGTCCGGTGCAAGTTAAAACGCCTGGAAAATCGTTTAATCGGTTTAATTTTAAATCGAACGTTTATAACCATATCTCGCACAGATGGTCGAATTAGCTTCCGAAACCTGTTCCATTGTGTCCGGAATGCGGGATAAACCCCAGAAACGCTAGTCACTACGCGTAAATCGGAGTTTGGAAATCCTGGAATGAATAGTGTTTTCGTTTGATTTTCTATAAATAGACCATCTTCATTCTTAAAATAAAAAAAAAGAAATTGAAACCCTAGCCGCCTCTTATGCAATGAACGGCCAGAAACTCACGAATTTCTTTCCTCAATTATTTCCAATCCGTGAATCAATTCAAGAAAGCTTCAACGGCAAAAACGTAGAGCATTGGAAGGGCTATAGATCCATACGGAGATGATGATGATCGAAGCATCGTGGAGGTTCTAAATAGGCCGCATTTGTGCACGGTTGGCCACGTTTTTCGAGCATCTATGCTCGACCGAGTTGGGCCGCGACCTGGGTGTTGGTGGAGCACGCGTAGGCGAAGGGAATAGAAGTTGCTGATCGTCGAATAGGTCGACGATGGTGGAGCAAAAATTCGATGGAAGGGGGCGGCATGGGTTGCGTGTTCGTGAGTTTGACCTGGGGAAGAAGCTAAAAAAAGCACGGCTGTGATCTTGGGCAGTAAAAGGAACGGCCACGATGGAAGCTAGGTTTAAATAAAAAAATATAGTTGTAAATTTATATGCTTTATAATTCGTGTAACTTTAAAATTATGTAACCTTTTCATACGAGGTCGAAAACGCGCGAAACCAGTTGCGTTGGAATCGTATGGACGAGCACTACACTATGGAATTGGATTGGATTCGTTTGGAGTTAGTGAGAATTTCAGGTAAAATTAAACGTTCGTTTAATTTTATTCGAAATAAATCGATAAAACGAAATTGAAATCAAGGTGAGAACTTCTCACTTAATCGAATCGGTTTCGATTTTATTTTAAATAGTTATATTTAAAATTGTTGAATGCATGTTTGAATGATGATTATTATCTATTGATTGTTAAAATAGATATTATGCGCCGTTAGTAAGCGGATGTTATTTATTAAAAACATATACCGCGAATATTTCATAAATAGTGAAATTGGTATTATATATGATAGCAATATATATATATTGGCAAATGTATATATTGCAGTTGTTGATTTCCCGCATTGTATAGGGGATGAGACCCTATTGCGCCGTCTATGAAGCGGATAATATTATAAATCCCATATACCACGATAATTCTGTACTGGAGCGGAATTGGTATTGTGCTAGTGTTTTTGGATGCAGGGAAACAGGTTGGAGGGATCCAACTGGATTCCTCAACTGTATTGATTTATGATATTTTGATATTTGTTGATTATCATATCGATATATAATATTTGGATGTCGTGATTGACTATTTGGTGTTGTTGCATCATCGGATCCATTTTTGAAGTTTTAAAATAATGATTTTGGTTTTTAAAGGAATTTTTAAAGTGATTTTTGAAAGTATATGTTTTATTAAAATTTTGAATTGGTTTATTTTAAATAAATTAACGTTATAAGTTTAATTTTATAAAAGTTATAATCTTTGTAAAATATAACCAAATTAAGATTTTTGAAATAAATAGTGATTAATTTATAAAATGGTTTAAACTAGATTTTTTGACTTATTATAAACGATTTATATAAAAGATTTATAAAATTGATATTTATAAATTAAAAATACTGGAATTATAAAACGAGTTTTATAAGTAATAAAGTGAAATAAAAATGGATTTCATAAGTGAATTGAGATTTATAAATTTATGAAGTATGAATATATAAAATGGATAGATTTTGTAAAATATAAGATTTATAAGTAATCAACTTATAAATCGGATTTTGGCATTTAAAATGAGATATAAAAAGGATTTTTATAAATAGAAGTTTATAAAAATATAAATGGAGTTTATAGACGTTGTTTATAAATCCGAAATAAATTGAATTTGATAAGTTGGATATAGGAATATATGAAAGGAATTATATTCACGATTTTGGACAGTGAATATATTATTAAATGAAATGGACATATTTTTGGGGAAGGAACATTATGAAATGAAATTAATGATTTTAAAGACGTTTTAAAATTCATTAAGTATCGAATACATAGATTTCAACATTCATTGTTGAAATAGACGTTTTCGAGAAATAGAAGGAAATGATGGACTATAACACTGTTGTTATAGTAAATGGTTTCTGAAAGGAAATGTTTTGTATAGTATTGGGATTTATATATCTATTTAAACTTTGAATCCCTATACTAGTGATTTTGGGTCGTCGTAACGATGTTTTACGTAACATTCGCTTTAGCCCAAATAAAATGTGTTAAGTGAATGTTTTCCTTAAAGAATGAAATATATACTTAATTCCGATATTAAGTATATGGAATATTTTCTAAGTATTGAAAATAAATGGATTTGTGAATTACTTATTAATAAATAATTATGGAAATGTTTTTCCAATGTGAAACGAAATGTTTTAAGAAATTATCTTTTTGAAGATAAATTGAAAATGAATAATTGAAATCGTATATTCATAAATATTTTGGAATGTAAATTCACTATGGAATTTATAAATGAAAAGGGGAATTTGTTTAAAAATAAATGTTGATTTATTTTTGAAGTGTGGGAATTAATTTACGGATTTGGAACGTAAATATAAAGTAAATCGTTAAGGATTTATTTATTTGGTTTAAATGAACCATGTTGAAATGAAAGAAATTCCGCGTAAGGGAAATGATTGAAATTTTGTTTTCAAAAGTGATAAAGGTGAAAAGTGATTTGAAAATTTGTTTTCAAATGGTTGAAGTGTGGAAAATATATATCTAGTAAAGATATTTTGGAAAGTAAATAATTTGGGAAATTATTTGGATTTGGTGATGTTGAACACGCCAATTGATAGTTAAATATCCGACTATCAATATTTACCTTTAAATATGTATTTGTTGAGATTTGTTTGAATTTGAATGACACACTTATTTTTGAGTAAGCGCTCACTATTCGGGTTATCCGGGAAAGGACCTTGGGGTCGTATAACCCATTCCGAATATGTGATACGTCGTTATGAATTGCATTTGATGACCGGTGTTGAAGACCGGATGTTTGTGAAAACGGAAGGATTACCGTCGAGTTACTCTACATCAGCTGATCTCCGATATAGAGGTTTTATCACCCTTAGTGATGGGAAGTCCGGTCGTGATTAGCGAATATCCGGATTGCAAGGACTTCTTTGTAAGTGCCTTCGGTTCTGTTCGATCCCGGAACAGACTTGTATGATTGTATGTCTGACATTACAAATTGAGATATAAAGCTGATTTCTTTCAAATATATTTATGTTGGTGGCGGAGAATTTATTCTCTTAGCTTAACACCCTTCTCTGAGACGTATGAGCTCAGACATTATATAGTTGAAGGTTATTAGTGATATACTCCCAATTTGGTAGTGTGGCATGCTGAGTGTTGCTGTGAAATGATCATTGTGTTGATCATTTGTGATAGGATCATTTATTTGATCATTTATCTTGGTGATCATTTCTATGATCATTTGTTGACCCAAAGCACTGTTTTTGTATAAAGCGTGGCTTTGTGGACGAGACTTCGTCGGACCTCACACCTCGGAAATGGTCAAAACAGGAAGGATGCGGCAAGGTTATTAGGGGGTAGCGCCCCTTTAGTGTATGTCATTCCTTCTGGATAGAGGTGGTATCATGGTATGGAGCCCAGATATTTAACCTATGTTGTTGCTGCATATTTTGTGGTTGTAGGAAATCGAGGATCCTCGGATAGATCGGTTACGATCGGGGGATGACATATTCGTGTCAGTAGTTACCCAGTTAGGGGTAACCCGGCCTTGTGTTGGCAGAGATCCGGTTTGGTTCTCAGGGACATCCTTCCAGAGGCGTTCTCGTATGGCAATGGGAAGTTCCTTGGCCTGACCATTTGTTGGAAATCCAAAGAAACAATATGATCTTGTACGGTTTTAGTTGTATAACCGCCATGGAATGTGGCGGTAACCTGCTATTGAACATGGTAGCTATAGTAGGCATAAGTGCGAAATGTCTATGCTGTCTGAGATTTATATCTTTACTTTCGAAATGAATTTTCCTACACTATGCACTAGTAATAATATCAAATGTTTCTTTTAATGCGTATCAAGCATCTTTGACTATCATAAGGAGAAATCTCCTCCGATTCTGCGTTTGCATTGTGTGTGTGTGTGCGGGAGGCCTTATGGTAGTCTCATTTTTAAAAGCATTGCGAATTGACTTTAAAAATATTCCTCTATTTTGATTTTTAAAGAAAAATAAACTGTTTTAGTTCTCACACCAGTCACATGACTGACTCGGAGTTTATTGTTTTCCTTCCTAAACTCTGGGTGCCCACCAATTTCCACACGGGCAGTCGAGAGTTAAGGTTTATCAGGATATTCTGGATACAGGAGTTGCTGGAGGCAAGATGGATGGCATGGCGTATTACTAGTATATAGTATTTCTTTCCGCTGTTTGTTTGTTGCTATACACTCTGATGATGTGATGTAATGTAATATGATGTAATGTAATAACTGATATAGTTCTTTATTTAAAGATTATTCATTTATCTATTATATGTTGTTCCGCTGCGAATTGTGAGATTCTGATGTTGTTCTGTTATTTCTTCTGTTCTGATCTATCTTTTTCTATCTTCTTCTACGTTTTCTTTTTCCAAAACTCTAACGGTACGGTTTTCTGGCTTTCGATTGCTTGGCAGTTGATACAGTGGACGTATTGATGTCGGTTTTCGTCAACGAAAAATCGAGTCGTTACATTCTCGCTTCACGTTTGGTGGCGAACAGGAGACTCTACCCCTACATGTCCCGGGTGATGGGTTGGCTTACCGATTAGGGGAGTCGAAAGGCTGGCCGTAAAAGCAAGGTCAGGGTACCATTGTCAGCCACGGCGAGGCTGGGATGGTTGAAAAGCCTACCAGTTGAGAGTGGCCGCTGTTGATGGTTGAAAAGCCTAGACCGTTACAAGTGGTATTAGAGCTAAATGTTGAACTTTAGCCTTTGGAGTATAATACATTAAGAACTCATTAGAGATAGGGTGAAGTATACCCTAGAATGAGTATTCCCTAAGATATCCGTTCGTGTGCCTCGGTAAATTTTCTAACTATCCACTGATAGTGAGTACGAGTGTAAGAAGAGGATGAGATAGGGGAGAGGGGAATACCACTAAAATAGTCAATACCCTACAACAACAAGGAAACATCTCTTCTTGGTCTCATTTGATCCGGTTTAAATTCTTCGATGGCTTCGTGGCAGCTACAGAAGAAGCTCTGGTATGGTAATCGCCCTGCGAATCATTGTAGATAAGTTCCAAATTCGTATTCTCTTCATCTGTTTTCTATTAGTTTTCCATTTTTAAACTTTAATGAATCTAAAATTCCATTTAAAATAAATTGATGAATAAAATATGAATATTTGTATCGATAGAACGATTTCGATTAAAACCAAATTTAAGAAATTTTGTTTTGATTCCTTGTGTGGATCCAAGTCCGAAGAGGGACAAGCTGGTGTAAACTTTGGGTTATTTCGACCAGAGTTTGGAATCCATATCTAGTGTTTGAGAATTATGGAAGACTGAATCCATTTATCTATTATTTGGGGTCGAGATATATTCCACGAACGGTTAGTTATCCCTTCGAACTAACCAATCCCCTGCATATTTCATAGACCGAATGACCCGAGAATACTTCATAAAATATTGTATAAGTTCAATCTCATATTTATTGTTGATATTCTGATTTGGTAAGCCAAATGCAGAATAAATATTCAGCTTGATCTTTTGAGTCGATTCTCTGTCTTTGTATATCCATCTTTGGTTGGTCTCCCTGTCTAGCAAATTTCGAGGACGAAATTTTCTTAAGGGGGAATTTGTAACATTCCCGGTTTTAAATCAAATTTAAAATGGTAATTGATTTAATTTTTGGAATAATTTGTGAATTAATTGAGAATTAATTTGAAAATTTGAAATAAATATATTAAGAATAAATTAAATTTAATAATCTATATTTTAATAAAAGTTTGTTTTCTAAATTTTAATATATATATATATATGTATGTAGTTTAAAAATTATGTCTTAAATTTAATGCAGAATTTTCAAAAGCTATTTGAAAAGTTAAAATTTATATTTTTGAAGACTTATATATATATAAAGGAAAAAGTAAATAAATAAATATTTATTAGATTGACAAAAAGGTTTAATACATTTTCTTTGGAAATTTAACTATAAATAAATAAAATTTGTTTAAATAATTTAAATTTAAGAACAAAAGTAATTTACAAAATAAAAAGGTATAAAGTATAAATGCTTAATTAAACAAGGGTTAAAATATAATTTGTTAATTAAATTAAGTGAGGGTTTAAACACAATATTTTTACATATGACATTTGTATGTTCATAAATTTATGCATGAACAAGTGTCAACAAATATTGGCAAGTGTAACGATTTTTTAAAATAAAATTAACAAGTGTAACAAAATAAAACAAGTGGCAATATGTATTGTTTTTCTTTTTTAAATTTATAATGAAAAAAAGATCAAAATTAAGAAGTATCTAGGCTTCAACATCTTCACTTAATCAAAACTGAGAATTAAAATAGAAAAGAAAACCTAAAACAAATTTAAAACAAAACTACAAAATCATCTTAGCAATCCAACATGATTAAAGCTTCAACCTGGATTATAGATCTGATCATCTCAGATCAAAGCAAAACCAGAGAAAAAAATTGTCTCGGAGTCAAAAGCAAAGAACATATCAAACAGCAAATTTAAACAAAAACAGATCATCAAGATCAAAACAAGTTTTTCAACCTAGTTCAGATCTGAGGCATGCACATGCATCTCAATCAAGCAAGTTAATGATCAGATTCAACCTAAAGCAATCAAACCTGAAGATGAATCAAGTTTTGAGATCAACTCAGCAATCAAAAAAAAACTTCTCTGTTCTTCCCAAACATCCAGGTGAGCAAACCTTATTTCTAAAACCCGATCTGCTTAAATTTGGATGCCTGTGATGATGATATGTTTGTACAAAAGAAAATGTGATGTATGTCTCTGTGCGTGTGTGTGTGTGTGTGTGTCTATATATAAAGATAAGTGTGCATATCTGGGTATATGCATTACACTCCTCTTTTGTTCTTCAGGCAAACATTTTTTTTAAAAATGTTATCTGGAATTATAAATAGATTTAAGTAATGATTTCTAAATGGAAGTTGATCATAACAGTATCATAAAATTTTAAAAATAATTTCAATTGTATTTATGGAGTAAACATTTTAAAATTTGAGAATTACAGTGATTAACATTTTATATCAGAAAATTCAAGTGTTACAATTTCTAGTTTCAGTTATATGATTCTATTCGTACCTGAAATCTATGAATTTTGATAATAATATTGAGATTTTTAAACTTAAAATTGATGGGAATTTACGAGTTGATCAATATTGGGAGTTTTGACATTTTCTGGTGATCGGCCATGAACTGGATGGTGGGGTTCATGCTGGAGATAGTTGGAGCTATTGTGATCATCGAAAAAATAAAAATCTAATTTATAAATGATCGACGCGATGGAACGACGTGGATTTAGGGTTTGATAACCCAGTTTTGCTGACGAAGTATATAGGGGAGATTCGTTGTTGTCGAGGCGATTCAGGTCATCGGACCTGGTGGGATAGATGGAGGGAACTACGACCGTGGTTTTGGTGGGACGACGAGTATTCTGGTGATTGGAATAGGCGGGTCTAGGTGATCTTTTGCAGCCCATATGGTTTGAAGTTGTGTCGATTTGCTCAAATTTGATTTAGTCATCGACTCTTGGGTTTGGACGTTCGTGATGCTTGTATAGGTCGTGGGCGACATGCAGGAGGTGGTGGTAATGATCGAAGCTACGGTGAACGATGGTGCACGTGCACGCGTAGATGTATGTATCTGTGTTGTTTTGTGATGATGGGGAAGATGAAGTTTTCTCGAGTACGTGCTCGAAGTTACATGATGATTTTCTCGAAGTTAAAGTTGATGCGAGAGGAACAAAGGATTGGCTCGGAAATTCTTTTGGTTTGACCCGGAATTTTATTAAGTTAGATAGGTTCAATAAGTTTTGAATAAAAAGTTAACCAAGTCTTTAATTTTTTTAAATTAAATAAGTTTTAAAAGGAAGATAAGTCAAGTTTTTCAATGAAAATTTATTTACAAGGTTTTAAAATATATTTTTTAAACTAAGTTTGAAAGTGTTTTAATCTTATATAACCTTTGTTTTAAAAGTTTAAACAAACTTAATATTATAATTAAGCGGAAAATTAAGAAGTAAAATGTGTTTTAAAGGATAGTTTGACTTAAAGGGTTTAAGTTAATAGATAATTAACTAGGGTGATTTATTAATGAAATTAATTAAAGGTTAACTAATTAATAATGAAGGGTCGATTGATTTATTAATTAAGATTAGTTAATTTATAATTAAAGGTTAATTAATTAAGGTAATTTAATTTGAGGATAACTAATTAATTAAAGGTTAATTAATAAAAGTGATTAATTAAAGAATAATTAATCAAGGTGATTTATTAATTAATGATTATTAATTAAGGGTTGATTAGTTAATATAATTAATTTAGAATAATTAAATAATTAGAGGTTAATTATTTAAATATTGATTTATTTATTAAGGTTAATTAATTAATGATTAAAGGTTAATTATTTAATTAATGATTAAAGGATAATTAATTAATATCGTTGTAATTAATTAATGTCAATTAACCAGGATTAGTAATTTATTCATAAGTAATTAATCTGATTTAATTTAATCAGATAATAAATTGATCTTACTTATGGATGTTTGGATTCTACTGAATGTTGAATTGTTTGATATCTCTGATGTGTGATGCTCTGTTTTGAATTGAGCTGTGATGAATGTAATTATCTGTGATAAATGTAATTTATTTATCTGTGACAAATTTATATTTTCTATGAATCTGTGAATGAAGATAAGTGTTACAGATTATACTGCTTATTGATACTATTGAATCTGTGATGATTGATGTTGTTGCACTATTGTGTAGAACCTATGTACTACACCTTACACACACAAATATGGATTGCACGAGGGAACCGGTTAAGTCATAGATATTTGAATTAATGAAATGGTTTTTAAAGTTGAATTTTAAATCTAAATGGTTTTGGAAATGGGTTGAATATGAAAAGCTTTTGGAAAGGGAATTTGAAATTGAAATGTAGTTTGATTTTTATATATTTTAGTTTCGAAATTATTTTGAAAACTATGGTTTGAAAAGTGGTAATATAAGTCATATAATATGTATATGGATTTCCAAAACTATCTTTAAAGTATTTTAAAAGTATTATTTTGGGAATTTAAATTTAACCCAGTTTATACTTTAAAGATATAACTTGTGAATGTTTGATCGGATTTTTCCGAAACGAAAACCCTTGTTTTTCAAATAATAATAGCTTTAATATAAAGAAAGAATTTCCAATTTGTGTTGAAAAGATTTGCAACGGAATTGTTTTGAAAGCGATGAGTGAATCTTTGTGAAAGATTATTTAACTTTGTTTTGAAATTGAAGAGGATCTTAAAGGTGTATTTTTTGTATAAAAGATTTGTAATGGAATTGTTTTGAAACCTATGAATTAATCTTTGTGAAAGATTGGTGAACTTTGTGAAGTGAATCTTTTGGTTTCAAAATTTGAAAATGGTAATTTGTTTAAACCATTTGAAGAAAGATTATGGGCTTTAAGTTGTGACTTAACTGAGATCTCAATATCCATATGTTTTTAAATATTGCGCTCATTATTTGGTTTAGCTGGGAGAGGACTTTGTGTCATATAACCCATTCCGAATAATGATACGAAGTTATGGATAGCATTTGAAGACGGTGATGAAGGCCAGGTATTTTTGAAAATGATAGGATTACCTGTCGAATGTCTCTGCACTGGACGATCCTTGTTATAGAGATTTGATCAACCTTTGTGATGGGGAGTCCGGACGTGATTAGCGATTATCCCGATTTGCAAGGGCTTCTTTTGAAGTGCCTTTGGTTCTGTTCGAACCAGAAACAGACTTGTATGGATGTATGTCTGACATTGTACTTTAAGATGTAAAGCTGGTTTCTATCAAATACATTTCTGTTTGGTGGTGGAGATTTATTCTCTTCGCTTAAAACCCTTCTTTGAGACGTACGAACTCAGAGGTTATGTAGTTAATGGTTACTAGTGATACATTCTCAATTTGGTAATATGGCATATGAAGTGCTGCTGATCATGTGTTGATCAAAGCATGGTTTTGTGAAAAGTGTAGCTTTGTGGACAAGACTGCATCAGGACCTCACAACACGGTAATGATCGAAACAGGAATCGTTGCAGCAAGGTTATTTGGGAGTAGAGCCGCCTGAGGGTATGTCCATTTCCTTCTGGATAAAAGGTGGTATCATAGTATGGAGCACAGATACTTAACTTATGTGGTTGCTGCAATCTTATTGCTTTGTGGTTGTTGGTTGAGAGGCGCCTCGGATAAAGGTTGGTAACGACCAGGGGGTGGCATACTCGTGTCAGTAGTTATCTATTTATAGAGGTAACCCGACCTTGTGTTGGCAGAGATCCGGTTAGGTTCTCGGGGGCGTCCCTCCAGAGGCGTTCCATTCGGTGTAGGAAGTTCCTTTGCCTGACCATTTGTTGGAAATCCAAAGAAACAATACGCATCCTATACGGTTTTTGTTGTATAACCTGCCATGGGATATGGCGGTAACTGCTATTGAACATGGTAGATATAGTACACATACGACGAAATGTGGTATGCTGGCTAAGATTAATATTATACTTTCGAAAGGTTTTCTACACTATGCACTAATAATAATAATCAAAATGATTTTCGCGTATCAAGCATGTTTGACTATCATAAAGAGAAATCTCCTCCAATTGTGTGTTTGCATTGTGTGTGCGTGGTGGGAGGCCTTTTGGTAGTTTCATTTTTCAAAATGCATTGCGGATTTCTTTTAAATTCTTTTGTTTTACTTTTGTTAAAGATAAAATGTTTTAATTTGCTCACACCAGTCCCATGACTGAACTGGAGTTTATTATTCCTTTTCTAAACTCTTAGTGCCCACAATTTCCCACATGGGCAGCCTAGAGTTATCAGATAATCAGCTAGTAGATGTAGATTTGATATCTTTGAAGCCTTTGGATCTTGGCAATCACATTTGCTTCATTCTGGAGTTGCCTTGATTGCTTAGTGCAATATGATAGGGGGTTCAAGCTATCTTTGGTTCGGAGATGGAGTTGCAGTTGCAGTATGGAGTTGAGTTCTGTGGGAGACTCTTATGTCTTTTGGTGCTATCTTTCCGCTGCTATTTGTTCCTCTATTGTATATTTTTGTCTCTGATATTGTTGAGCATCTATTGTATCATATTGTATCAACTGTTGTGTTTCAATGATATTCATTTCTCTTCCGTTGTGTTGTTATACTTAATGTGTTATAAGCTCCGATGAACCAGATTCGACGTTTGAATCTGCGTCATTCGAATACGGGTGATGTATTTGGTGTCTATTTTTAAAGGTCGAGTCAGGATCGTTACATAATCAATTTAAGCTTCTTGAGAAACTTAGGCAACTCTGGGAACGGGAGCACGTAGTTAACCTTTTGGCTAGTGTGTAGTAGCTGAAAATAGCATAGCTGAACTTTGTTAAGGAAGTTAATTCTTTTTTCTCATCCTCCTGGACATTCTTCACTAGTAAATTGTCTGGGCTAAAGAGGAATTTGTAATTCTTGGAAGAATATATTTAAGAAGAATTGAAAGGAGATGTCAGTGATTTGTGTGAAAAGAACTCTATTAGATTTAGATGCAAGAAGTCAAAACTTACATCCTGACGACCATCTATGGGTAAATCTATTTAGAGAGCAGATGAAGAAGTTCTTGTCCTTAAATTTCCTAAGGTTGTTATAAATGCCGACGATGACTTGGAAGGCCTTGAATGAGTCTAGGAAGGTTAGAGATGGTTGGTCGTCTCCCTTCTTGAAATTGTAGAGATATCTGATTTCTTCAAAGGGAGGCATTCTACCTAAGTGTTTGATGAAGCAGCATACCCAATCGTATGAAGTTAGGTATAGGTGAGTATGATAAAATGGAGAATCGCTCGAAGAAAACGATTGAACAGAGGGATAATTCTAGAGGGACACATGTATCGATTATAGGAAATGTAACCTTCTGGAGGGTTGTGTACTATTTGATGTGGTGGTTGAGTTAGAGTTTCTTTTATGGGGATATTATGGCATCTACAGACCATTATAATGTCTACGGCTATTAACATTGGGGCTAGAGAGTCCGAGGGGTTGTCGAGGATCATCACTACTTAAAGACTAAGGTCTAGAGTGATGCTGATGTAAAGTTCCTCCATAGCCACAAGTGGAACAACTTGTAAAGATTATTCGGGTTGATGGAGAGATTGTCGAGCCCTAGAAGGAGTTGGAGTGGAATATAGGGCGGAGGAGGAGCTTATAGTCGAAGGGGTAGATCGAGGATTGGAAGGACCTGCAGGTGCGGTAGAAATACACACAGAGCATCTAAGAGGTTCCATTTAGTGCTGAAAGCTTGAGTTACAAGCATGGTCAAGGATGATTTTAATTTAGTGTCATTTTGATTAAGACTCATGTAGTCAGTGTACAAGATCCAACGAATGTCGATATGTGTATCAGTTTTTTAGATTGATCGGGGGAGTGATATGTGATTCAGGCTATGCAATGAGTGTCCTGTGTCCTAGGTATGATAACAGATTCCCTCTATGTTGATAGCTCGTTTGTGTTGGCTAACAAGCCCCAACAAATAGTGAAACTATGTATCGGATGATGCCCATTAGCGTAGGATTTACGTTAACAAAACATTTGCCCAAGTTGGTGCCGAGCTCTTCTTTGTGGGATTGCAGGATTGTGGTGTATGATTTCGTGTGTTAATTGAACCAATGTCCTAAATGCATCGACCTTAGAACAATAGAATCTGATAAGTACTATAAGACATTCAAAAGGGAAACTTCTTAATCGAATCGATCCAACACCGGGAAACTAATTCATGCTCGAAGTCTGCGAGGATGAGGTAGTTTTTGTCATTGCCCTTCACTACCTCTACCCACGGTCTTGTTTGTGGCACGCCAGGGTTATAAGTTGATTAAAGTGGCAATGGTGAAGGGAGACTTGGACATTGGCATAGATCGATGGCGGTGATAGGTTCAAGGGGTTTGATATTGCACCGAAATGTCAAGACATGACGGTGGTGACCTACTTAGGTGTATAGATCTAAAATGAGAAAGGCAACATTGAAACTAGTTAGTCAACTTGAGATGGGGATTCGTGTTTTTATGGATCTGTGGAGTTAGATGAGCTTAGATCTAGAAATGAGATTCCTAGATTGTGGCGGTGAAAATTTGAAGTAGCAATGAGATTGAAGTCACAAGAATCACATTCACAGGGCACTAGGTAGAAGAAGGTTGGAATATAAAATGACCAGAAATTTTTAAGTTTTTCGTTTATAGAAAAACCTGCCCATCAATCTACACCGATCCATATGGATCGGTATAGATTTGTATGAGTTATTGTGTTAACAAAAGGAAAATGGATGATATTAAAATGGAAATGTAGCGAGATGCCTACCTGATCAAGAGATGTAATAGCTTTTAGGAACTCTTAGTAAAGAGCGAAGACTCCAGACTATCACATTTATAACCATCGAAGAGATGCAACCAACAATTGGCTGAAACGGGGTTGTTGATATTCTCATAGAAGATGCAATATTTCACGAAAATAGTTCAAGTAGCAGAAGCATCTTAGAAGATCTAGATTTGATCTCTTATCTCAATCAAAAGCATGCTTTGTTATCACAAAAGCATGCATTTGGGTGGCAAATATTATCTCACACTTGAACCAAATGACATTTCAATGGATTTGGACTATAGAATGATGAAGAAACTTGAAAGACATTAAGGTTGGAGAAGCATGAATTTTGGCTAATATTGGGGGGACAAATGGATCGATACCGAACCATATAAATCAGTATCAAGCTATATGAATTATTTACTCCATTAGCTTAAGCAGGAAGTGATACTTGAAGATGATAGAATAAAGATACAATGCCAAGTTTTGATATGGATTTGTACCGACCCATACTGATCGATATTGTACCATATGCGAACATTTGAAGGTTTTACTATTGTGCCATGAAGATTCATACTATATCATATAAGAACACCAAGAAAATTCAGAGAAATGGATCAGTATTGATATATACACACTAGTAAAAAACACAGAACAAAAGATTGAAAATTTCTATCTTTAATTGAACAATTGGGTCTTTAAATAAGACCATCTAAAGATAGATGATTTCAATCACTAATTCCATAGTCCTAAGAAACATTTGAGACTGTGATTTTAGTCTTTAAAATTAGAAACTAAAAATCAGTCTTAAGTATGCTTAATGATTGAATTGTAAAGACTGAGTTATGGTCTTTGATCGGTCTATACAAATTTATTTAAATGTTTTTATCCTAATTCATACGATATGTATGTTTGAGTGACTAGATGTAATTTATAAATTGACTTATGGTCACCCTTATAATTTATATAACAATTCAAAATTTCAATTCTAATAGACAGAAAATTTCACAATTTAACTAATTAAGATTGCATTAAACAACTTAATACTTTTATAAGATCATAAACAAAAACTTCGAAAATAGGTGCTTTATTTACACGAAAAGAAAGTCGGTTACAAATAGTGTTATAAGCGTACAAAATAAATAGTAAGGAAAATAACACATACCTAGTATATAACATCACCTAAGTCAAATACAGTCTCATAATCAAAATATACCATTAATAAATGACAAAGACACAGCTCAAACCCACATTTACTGCTCCTACTAAGACATTTGTCCCATGCATTCTTTTATATCACCATATCCCCAAAAAAGGAATAATCTTTGACCAAAACAACAAATAGCTCTTCCAAATCATGGAGGTCAAAATAACAAACTGTAAATCATTGCAGACAACCTCCCTCGCCCTAAAAGCAAAAAAAATGAACCGAATATACATGATATTGTCATATGTTAACTATTCTAAATTGATTCACACTTAGATGAGAACGATTGGATGAGCTGCCTAATTACAATGGCTTTCATAAATAAATTTAGATATGAATCCTCAAATTCAGACTACGACCAAACTTTTTTGCACTCGGTTTCTTCCATGCTTAGCAGATTTGCAAAACCATGCACTTGCTAAGTCTTACATTGCGATACCAGCCATTTCATTTGTTAACTCTTAGTGGTTGTAAAGTTTGCATCTCTCCTGAAGTTGAATTACCCGTTGTAAAGTTTTATGGATTCATTTCTATACAAAACATTGCATGTACTAAGCGATATAATTCATGCAGCACATTGTTATTACTTAGGATCATGCTATGATACTCGAGAAGTACTGAAAATAACAATTTTTTAGGATGTACCATGTTATATTTTCCAATTCACCATTTGGTGAAGATGGATAATTGTAGCAGTTCTTGAAGCTATAAATTCGCAGGAACGTGGCTGCCATTTTGTATAAAACATTAAAATGATTATGGGAACCGAAGGCTTAATCAAAGCAAAGGTTTAATTTTTTGAGGACAAATTGAGCTAATTTCATGAGAGAGAGAAAGGTGAGGAAGGATTATAATGAGATTTACGTGAGTATAAAATGGTTGTCTGAGTCTAAGAAATGAATAAGAAAATATGATTATGGAGAAAATGGAGAAGTTTCGTTTGTGATGAGAGCTTAATATAAGCAACATGCAACTTTAAATTCCATTAATCAATAAATTCAGTTTAATGTAATCTCAAAAACTATGCCATGGATTACGAATGTAGGCCACTAGATCTAAAATAAAAATAAAATGCTTAATCATTACATATTTAGCCATTTAAATACTGGATAGAGAATGAAGGTCGGTTTTAAAACAATTACAAATTATAAAGACAGAATAAAAACTGGTTTACAATCTTTAATATTAATAATCAAAGAACTGAGTTTTCCAGTTATAAATTAGCCTTTCTTTAATGACTGAAAATAGATGATTTTCAATTTACAATCTCTAATTAAACTTTATTTTGTAGCGATAGGTTAGTACTGATCCATACTAATCGGTACCAAACCATATAGAATATTGAATTTCGTGCATTTTGACTAGTTCTTCATGTTGAACTTTCAGATTTGAAGATATTTGCTCTTTCAAACTAATTATAGCTATATTGGTGGTCGAATTGACCTATAAATACAGAACCACAAAGAAACGATTCTTAGATCTTTTGTGGGTTTTGCAAGAAAACCCTATCAAATTCTAGATTCATCGATTTGAACATTAAAATCATTGTAATTTGATTGCAACTGCAAGTGAAAATCAATAATAAAATTGATAATGGATGCAAACTTAATATTTTAACCGAACCACTTCAGAAATCATGTGTTTTTAACTCTTATTTTGATTGTTATTCTCTAAATTTAGTTTTTCATAGTTTAGGAGTGCTACCCATATTTTGAGCAAACAAAATTAAGCTTACATCTCATGGAAAGAACATAATAATGTTGTAACTTTCTTTGTTATGCTCGAAAAAGAGAGAATTATGATAAATTTGTTGAAGATACAAATGAAGTATAATCCAACTGATTTGTTAGCGAAGTCGGTTTTGAAGGACAAATTCGAGCATTGCTCAAACTTTATTATTAGCATATTGTGAGCTACTTAGCACCATAGGGAGTTTACCTAACAACCAACTTTTGCTCACCGATGTGAGTGGTACATATATTTTTATCAAGGTGAAGTGTTAAATTTGAATGATTTAAATAATTTTTAAATACATAAATAATGGAAATTAGTTAATATATCCAATTAATTAACCAATTAATATGTATGAGGAAATAAAAATGAAATAAATTAATTGATTGATTCATTTAATTAATTAACTATGTAATGAGTGGAAAGAAGAATATGAATGAAGATAATATGTAAATTGATATCACATTAAAATCAAATCAGGTGAACGTAGAAAGAAAGCTTTCAAAAATTAACTGGACAATTGAATTTGATGTACAAGATAAGCTATATCCCGTTCTATATAAACGAAGGCATTAGTTCCTCTTCACATATCAAAGAGAGAATACACAATCATCCCCTTCTTTTGTAAACTCTAATTTGTAGATCTACCTTAATTAGAACTTTCATTGTTTGGGTAATTTTGTGGTATTTGTAATCTCTCTTTTGCTTGCATTGTACGGGTACTTTTGTGGTATTTGTAATCACTCTTTTGATCAATTGACCTATTTTTAAAATGAAAGAATAAAGTTGTTTGTTGGTACGAGAAAGTAGTCATAGTCGAGCCTCATTAAATATTCTTTTGTTCCTTATGTTTCACTTTTCTAATTCATAGATTATTTGAGTGGTTAACAATCAATCAGCAAGCTAAATCCTAGAATTTTTTTCATGAAAGTGTATGTAATGTATATTACTTTAGTAGAAACTGATTTATTTGTACCTTACGCACGCGTAAAATGAATTTTGGGATTAAAAGGATCTGCAATTAGCCAACGTTCCATTTTTTAAACAATGTCTTCCACAAACTGGTCATAAGTTATCCTCTTACACGCTCAAAGGACCCAACTATGCAAATTACAAACAATGTTTTTTAAGCAATGAATTTTGTAGGTCTAATTGATGTATCAACATCAGTATCATCTAAGATTATTCCTTTTAAAGCATTCTATTCAATTTGAACTATGACAATATAACATAAACAATGTTAATGCATCATATTCCAAGAGAAATATAATCAGCTGCTGTGAACATCTAAAAGTGGTTGAATAAGCAGTTAGCTGAAACAAGCGAATCCGAAGAGAACAATAACATGGAGTAGGCCCGTCATTGGTATGGGTTTCAACCCGAACCCGACCGGGACCCGCCTTATTAACGTGGGTATGGATTTTGCCTTTTACTATGCAAGCCCGATCCAACCCCTATCTGATTACTATTATGGTCGGGTACGGTTTTGTCAAAACCTGGACCGGTTAGGGCTAACCCAACTATTAGTTGTCAGTCGTATCAAAACATGAGTGTGTATGTTATTTGTTTACCATTTTATTTATTTACATGTAAATGTTTTTGCACAATTTTGTCGTGAACTTCACTGTATCACTGTCTAATTTATATGTTAACATTGTTTGTATACACATTTTACCAAAATTAGTTTTAACATAAAAATTATGAGTTAGATATCTGGGTATTACCTAATGAGCTTGAAAAGCCAGGTGGATGGGCTTAGATATTGGTTTGAAATACCCTGCAGGTTCATTACTTGGCTTTAATTATTATAATCGGTCTCGGGTCCGGATTTTATGATACTCGAATCGAACCTGATCCATTGATAGGCTTACCAGGAATGGGTAAAAACACAGGAAAACAACTAGTGGAAAAATGGTGGCTTGTTAGAGAAAATTTACCAAATCCATTATGGGAAAGTAGCACATCAGTCTGTTTTCTTTATCGAATAGACATCCCGATTACAATAATCGCATAATGAACTCTAAAAAGCAATGAAACGAAAAATGCCATGACAAAAAATGACATGTTTACCATCTTTTAGTTTCATATCATTGAATTTTGGCAACACTATATGGAGAATAGAAGAGGTCGAAAATAGCTTTATAATGGTGAAACTGGTTTGCAAATCAAAGCTCGAAGGAGGAAGACATGGTGAATTAAGTGGATGTTGTGGCAAGCATCAGGTGATAGACTGTGACAACAAGGTTTGAAAATCAAGACTTGGGACAGACGTCTATCGCAAAAGCAAGAGACATTTGTGGTTTTAGGAGAGATTTTCCAAAACATATGACAGATGCCTATGACGTTTTTCTGTCTATTTTTCAGTCCAGTTTTGGTGTGAAGATTTGTGACATTCGAAGGGGAAATTTTGAAATTTTGCCTAAGTTTTCTACTCTCCTATATGTAAGCTATTTTCAAGATTCAAATATGCAAGCAACTGAGACGACTACAAGGGATTTTAGCCTCCATTAATTAAGGTTTTATCAAAATCTAATTTTCTCCAATTCTCTTTTCTACAAAAACCAATTCTATTAGAATTTTGATTAATCAGTCTCATGTACTCTTTTAATTGGTATAATACAAGCTCTCTCTCATAGTGGATGCACACTAATAAGATGTTAATAGAACAACTATAAATCGATGTGTGATTTATTTTATCATTATCGCTTTGGCTTTCTATTTCTTATTTGGTAATTGTGATTGATTTTGGGTTGAATTGATATTGGATTGAGATATTGATTGACTTTTTTACACTTCTTACCACGATCTCATTTTCTGCTATGCTTTGGGGTTTTAATTTGTGTGGTCTCGAGTTAGAATTTCCCACAACATTTGATATCAGAGCTTTGGTGTTGATAGTTGGTTGTAGAAATACCAAAATCAAATAATACCAAAGGTAGTTCCTCAATGATTAATCCAAGTGAAGTAGCATCTTATGTATGTGGATCGTACGCGACTTCCAAATCACAATAGTTTATAGACAAGTGGAATGGCAATAATGATTTTGAAAAGTGGAAATGGAAGATGAAAGCGGTTCTAAGGGGGAATCGGGTGCATCAGGTAGTGTTTGATAAACATTATTGCCAGCAGACATCTAGAATGTTGAGAGAGAGGAAATGGAAGAGTAGGTATTTACTACGCCTCAACTTGCTATGGAGGAGAACGTTATCTTCGAGATTAGTGTTGAGACTACCGCTAAGGGTATTTAGGACAAGTTGAAGGAGTTGTATATGAAGAGTTCACTAACTAATCGTTCGATCTTGTTACAAACGTTCTTCACCTATAAGATGAAGAAAGGTACTTAGCTAAAGGCGCATCTGAATACCTTTGATTATTTGCTAATGAAGATGAAGGCGGTAAATTTGAAGATTGAGGAAGAGCAAAAGGTGATTATATTATTGTATTCTTTGCTGAAATGTTATACTGATGTCTCTAATAGTTTGATATATAGTCGGGATACTTTGACTCTTGACGATGTCAAAACAGGTCATTTTAGCGAGAAGTTGTGGGTTCAAATGAAGGAGTTAGGTGATGGAAGTGGTGGTGCTAGTAGTGGTCACGGTTTATTTGTGGAGAAAAAGAGACGTGAGGAAAGATAATCATGGGCATTCTAAATCAAGGAATCCTGGATGGAGAGGAAAGTCGAAGGAAAGAAAGGGCAAGTGTTTTATTTGTAAGAAACCCAGTCATTGGAAGAATGAGTGTCCGGACAAGGAGAATGCAAAGAATGAAGTAGCATCTTCATCCATAGAGGTGGAGAGTGGAGTTGGTTAGAGAGATGTAGACATGTTGGCGGCGGTAGCATCGGATGTTTCGGGTAGCGAATGGGTGCTCGATTCGGGGGTGTTTTATCATATAACGCCAAATAGAAACTGTTTTTCTTCTAATGTCGACAAAGAAGGAAATTCAATTGGTATGTTTAATGGTGCTATTTATAAGACGAAAGGCATTGATTTTGTGGAAATTCGTATGTTTGACGGAGTGGTTCGTCGTCCCACTAATGGGCGCTATGTTCTGCGACTTCGGAAGTCTCTTATCCCTTTGGGACGAATGGATTCTTTATGATGTAAAATCACTATTGAAAGTGATAGCTTTAGGTTTCGAAGGGTGCACTTGTGATGATGAAGGGTGCTAGGACTCATGGTGTTTATTTGCTTCAAGGTGTGACTATAGAAGGTGAAACTTTTGTGGGAGTCGATCGTTCTCATGGCTTGGATGCGACTAGGTTGTGGCATTTAAGGTTAGCTCATGCCTTGAAGAGGGGCTTGGATATTCTTCGGAAGAGGGAGATGATCAATGGAGAGAGTTTTAACAAACTGGAGTTTTGCTAGGAATGTGTCATGGGAAAGAAAAATAAAGTTTCATTCGATAAGGGAAAATAAGATTCGAGAAGGGTTCTTGAGTATGTCCACGCGGATGTTTTGGGACCGGAACCGGTAGCTTCTTTGGGGGGAGCTTGCTATCATATTTTTTTATTAATGAATTTTCTCGAAAGGTATAGGTGTATGTAATGAAGGCCACGTCGGAAGCATTTGCAAAGTTCAAAACATGGAAAGCTCTTGTTGAGAATGACAGTTGCAAGACTTTGAAGGTTCTAAGGTCCGATAATGGCGGAGAGTATGTTTCCGAAGAGTTCTTAGAGTTTTATAAGCATTATGGTATTCGAAGGAATTTTATTACACCGAGAGATCCATAGTCAAACGTTGCTGCAGAGAGGATAAACTGTACTCTACTATAAAAAGCTCGATGCTTGAGATTGACATCAGCTTTATCTAAGATATTTTGGGCCGAAACATTTCGACCGCGGTGCATACTATGAATCAAATTCTGTGCTCGGCTATTTCTAACAAAATTATAGAGAAAGTGTGGAAGGGATAGAGCATTAACTTGAGTTATCTTCGTGGTTTGGTTGTCCAAATTATGTGCATGATCCAGGAAATGATAAGCTTGAGCCTAGAGCTTTCAAATGGATTTTGCTTCGCTATATGGATGGAGTAAAAGGCTATCAGATATGGAATGTGGAAATGAAGAAGGTAGTGAATTCTTGTCATGTTACCTTTGATGAGTCGGCTTCGTTCAAGGAAAATGACAGCTCATCGGATGTTCCGGATTTGGTGAATGGTGAATCAATGGAGAAGGACGTTATTTCCATATTTTGTCCAAGGAGTAGAGATAATATAGTAGTTTGAGATGCTTGTGAGGAGGAAGCGGTTGATGTTACATCACATAGTCCACAGGGTTCCTCTAGTAGTGTTAGTGATGTACATGATTCTAGAGAGGATTTGGTTCAAGGTGGAGCCAAAGGGAGTTTGGGGGATGATATTGCTAGTCGGGTTGGTCGTCGTGCTATAAGGCCACTCGATAGATATGGTGATTGGAACTATCTTAGCTTTTGTAATAATTTCGACTATGCTATTCATGTAGTCCAAGATAAGATGATGGACCTTGATGACGTCACGAAGTCGAGTAATAGCTCGAAGTGGATTATACCATGGAGGAAGAGATGCAATCGTTGTTGAAGAATCAAACTTGGAATTTGGTTACACTTCCTAAAAGAAATCGTGTTATTGGATGCAAATGGATATGAAAGATGAAGGACGATGGGAGATACAAAGCTAGGCTAGTGGCTAATGGGTTTGCACAAAGGAAGGGAAAGGAGTACGATAAGATATTCGAACCGTTTACGCGTCATACTTCAATCCAGATATTACTTGCTATAGTTGTATTCATGACTTGGAGTTTGAGCAACTTGATGTGAAAACCTCCTTTTTGAATGGTGACTTGGATGAAAATATCTGCATGTAGCAACAGGAAGATTTTGCTATGGATGGTAATACAAATTTGCTTTGCAAGTTAAAGAAATCACTATATAATTTAAAGCAATCATCTAGACAATGGTACAACAGATTTGATCATTTTATGCTTGAAAATGGTTTTGAGAGAAGCAATAAGGATGCTTGTGTATATTTCAAGAAGTTGAAAGATGATTGTTGGGTGCATTTACTCTTGTATGTGAATGACATGCTCATTGCCTTTAAGGATAAGAATGAAATCAACAAGTTAAAACTGATTTTGAAATCAGAGTTCGAAATGAAGGATCTTAGAGAACCAAGAAAGATATTGGACATGGAAATAGAAAGGGATCGAAAGCGTTTTGAGTTGAAATATACTCGAAAGGAGTACATTAAGAAAGTATTTTTCCAGTTTAGCATGGAGAATACAAAGGCATCAAATAGACCTTTACCTTTACATATGAAGCGTTCGAGTAAGGGATCACCTTTCTTGGAGAAAGACAGGGCATTTATGAAAAAGGTGTCATATGCTAGTACGGTTAGAAGTCTAATGTATGTCATGGTGTGTACAAGGCCCGATATTGCAAATGTCGTTGGGATGGTTAGTCGTTATATTGTTAATTCGAGAATATCGTATTGGAAAGCTGTGAAGTTTATATTGAGATATCTTAGAGTCACATCATCTCATGATCTTATTTTTTATGGCAGTGATGGGATGAATTGCAAGTTGGTTGGTTATTTTGATTCGGACTATGCCGTTTTCACACTTGATGGTACAACCATAAGTTGAAGATCGAGATTGTAGACTGTAGTTGTTTTATCCATTACGGAGGCAGAGTTGATAGCCGCGATGGACGCGGCAAAGAAGACACTTTATTTGATACGGTTGTTGTGTGACTTACGATACGAGCATGATAGTGTCGATGTTCGATGTGGTACCAGAGTGTTATTCACTTGGGAAAAAAAATTGACGCTTAGCTCACGGACTAAACATATTAAAGTGAGAGAGTCATTTTTAGTAGCCATGGATGAAGATAAGCAAGTATATCTTTAGAAAGTGCACACAAAGGATAACACGGTGTATATGTTCATTAAGGCATTACCGATTGTTGAAATGCTAGCTGTCATGGGGGTGACACGGTTGAAAGAGGAGCTTGGTTATGGATAAGGAAGAGTATCGGTGAGAGATTGTGATTATATCTTCTTGGTGAGTACTAGTTTACACTTCATAGTACTTTAGTCTGGTGGTGAGACGGTTTAGAATTTGGATGTCTTCAAAACTTCATTAGCGGACGGGGCCTTTGCTTGAGCTCGTTGATGAAGTGCAATAGACGATGGCTTTTGTTGAAGCTCATTGGAAAAACATTCACGTTTGGTTGAAGTTGAAAGTGGTGATAGTTGGTGCTATCGGTTGTTAATGATGGTATGGAACCATTGGAGTTGAAGATGGATATAGTGTCGAGGTGGAGTGTTGAATTTTGGCGACACTATACGAAGAATAGAAGGGATCGAAAATAGCTTTATAACGATAAAAATGATTCTCAAATCGAAGCGAGGAGGAGGAAGATTTGATGAATTAAGTGGATGTTGTGGCCAGCATAAGGCGCCAGATGTCTGTAACAGCAGGATTTGGAACCCGAGACTTGGGACAGACGTTTGTCACTTTGAGACAGATGTCTATGATTTCAAAAGAGTTTTCCTGAAAAATATAACAAGGTAAACGATAACAAGATTAGTACAAAAATTCAAAAAAAATCAAAAATATTTCATCATGCACAGGGATTGAACACCCTACCTCATGACAAAATAATAGAATCACTACCAAACAAACAGCACAGCACGTTAATAAAAATTAACCATACACTTTTATTTAAAACATATCATGCAACACTTTATTTGGCCATCAACCTGGCCTATCCCTGAAATCGAATAAAGATTCAACCTTATAATGATGGAGCTTCCTTACAGTCCCTGATGCTTTCTCTTCGTACACCTACTACATTTTGCATACAACTAAAAACATAACATCAGCAATTCACCATGCAAAATTTATATTGTTATAATAAGATTTATGAACAAGTTTAAAAGACAGCTAATTCATTTCCTAAATGATAATCCAAATGCATTAATAATGTTTCGTGAAACATGAGCATATATCACTATTGACTATCAGATAAGAATCCATCCTGTAAATCACATCGGTATTAAGTTGAGCAATCAGCAACCATCAAACGAGGAAATTCTAAGAGTGGGTGGGTTTCAAGATTTTCTTAAATTTAAAGTTGAAGTATGTTTACAAATTAGGGTCACAGTTCAGTACACAGTTGTTATATAACACCTTGACCTTAATTTAGGCAACACTGACAGAGTTCATACCGACTCAAAAAGTCCATGCCACCATGAAATTGTACCCATAGTTTATGCATAGGCTACGTTGACAATCTTAACATGCTTAATTTCACTTTTAATGTTATGAACTTCATATGTACACTGATTAACACCATTAAAAAAACACCAGCGACCAATGTACATGGGCATGGCTTGTGTGCTTAGAACAGGTGACATTGCTAATATGTTGAATAACCTACACCCACATATATAAATAATACACCCACACATCGTTTCTTTCCCTACACACACAAGGTGTATATATAGTGAGAGAGCACTAATACGTAAGTACATGTGAGTCTTTGTATAAAGAGAAAAATAAAACACAAAATGTAACAATATATTTTGATTTTATATTCTACTATGCACATTTGGGGTAGATCTCTGTGAGAAAATCCAATGGTTCATATTTATTGTATCGCCAACTTGTATCCTAACATAATTTCATACATGCATACACACACATATGTGTGTGTGGGCAAGAATCGACTGCACCTCAATTCCCCTTGATATGCTGAAATTCAGATGATATACAATCAGTTAGTAATGGGTGTTTGACAAATTTCAATAGTCAATTGGTTATAAACAAGCAACTAACATGGATAATAAAACACAAATTCAGATGTTCCATCGGTGCCAAAATTACTTTAGCACAACTAGTGATAATTTTTAATCGTGTCTTCGGACATTTCTTTCAAATATACTTATTAATTTTCCCATATAATTTTAGTAGGAAACTGATTTACGTGTACCTGAGCCCTTGATGACTTTTACGCATGCATATAAACCTGCAATGCAAATTTCTCCCGGCAAATTGCAACCCAACCAAAAAAAAAAGATCAACACTTGCCTATACAGAAAACCAGTTATAATAGGAAACTGATGCCTCGTTGTCAAAGTCGACGTCATTGAGATAATTCCTTTTAAAGCATGTTATTCAGTGTGGATGATGACAATGTTATATATCATAAATATTGGCCACGTAATTAAAGCACCGTATTCTCAAGAAAAATACCTCCTATGTTATAACCAGCATGCTCTGTGACCAGAATGATGCATTACCTCCAATGACATAGCCAGCATAGACAGACCTTCGAACCCGACTACACGGATCACTCAGCAACTTGAACTGGGAAAGCCAACGTTCCATCACTTTAACACCCCACTAGGTCACAAACTCATGCTATTCGCTAATATTTGGCGATATGGGGCTAAGATGATAATTTTACCTTATCGGTTGTTGCAATAGTACCAATTCGCCCTTGCTGGAGTTAGAAAGATGCTGGTATCACCATTCACATCTGCAGTTACAAAAATATAAATTTATCATTTCAGCTTATGTTGGATTGTTGTTTTTTTTCCATTAAAAAGTTACTTCTGGAATAAACATCTTGATAAAACTAATTACATAATGAGCGTTAAAAGGCAATAAATCAAAAAAGTGAACCACCGAATAACTTGGATCAAGGAGACTAGAAGTAGTACACAATACAAAAACCAAAAAGTACAACTCTATATTACCCTGGTCATTGACAAAGACAAACTACTTTATCATCATCTGCCTTTTTGTGCTTCTAATTATGTTTACACTTCGAGAATACTACACGTTTGACGTGTGTATTGGTAACCTTTTATTTTCAGTGTTGCAAATTCACACACCATCAACAAAATCAACAAAAAGTTTGTTTTTTTTTTCACACTATGCAGGAATTAAAAAAGAAACTATTCAAAGGGAGGTTCAATTTTGTCAAAAGAGTTCTAGTTTTTTTGGGAATAGAGTTCACTTTTCATAGAATTGCATTTCTTTTCCAAGAAAATTCAATTTTTTTGTAAAATGTTCAAAAGATTTAGCATTTGTTAAACCAAATTTTCTATTTATTTTTTTTCTTTTTAAAGTCGAAGTGTGTCAAAGGAAATACAATATAGTTTGAAAACTACGCTTTTTATTAATCAATTCTTTATGAGAAAAGGTCAAAAGAATCCAAAGAAAATGAAACTTTAATGTTTTTTTTTAAAAGAAAATTATAACAAAATTCAATTTCTTTTATTCAAATGTGGATTTCAAATCAATTACCGAAAAATCAAAAAAAAGAAAAACTAACAAAATGTTTTTTAATAAGCACTAAATTTTAAATTTGCTTTTATGAATTGCATATGATTATATTTAAATATAGAAAAGATGTAATACTAAAAGAAGTCAGATCGTTTGCTGATTTTTCCCATCATTTCATACCATTTATATTGTCTGCACTTTTTCTAGTGAAACAAATTGAAGTTCAACGTTATGAACCTTCTTTTTAAGAGTGTTAAAATACTTTGAAATTGATTGTTAGATTTTTGGAAGTCCCAGCATACTTTTTCAAATCCATAAATCAATCTTCAAAGTCATTTTAACAACCTCAAAAGGGTGTTAGGAAAATTATGATAGATCCATATATAGTTACTGTCTCCATAAGCATTCAAATTCATATCTAAACGTAAGGTTGTAGGTTGGATGTGATTGCCCCTTTCAGTGATGATTTTATTAAATATTTGTTAAATTTGTTCATTTTTTACAATATTATGAAGAAATTATATATGCAAGTAGTTTACATGCTTAAACCTTGCCAATCCATCAAACTGCATTAAATGACAAGGCCAAAATCCAACTATTTAGAAAAGTACACTTGAAATCCAATTCATTGCACTCTTTGATTCATATGATTTGGAAAGAGTGGAGTAATAATTTGATTGCATAGTGCAAAGTCTCACAAAGATACAAATGCATATCTAAAATAACGAAAAAAATATTTTTGTGTTATTTAAAAGGTCTAATACATATGATTCTTATATGACAATAAAAACTGTTTTGGAAAATTTAAATATTTTTTTAAATATTTAAATTATTTTAATATAACTTTTGAATTTACGGAAAAAGCGTTTTATTTAATAATTTTTACATTAATGAGTAATTGCCAACATTTTGAGTTTTTTGACTTTTTTATCTTTCTTTGTATTTTACTCGAAATTTTGAATCTCTTTAAATACCTTCAAAATTCTTCAATATCTTCCAAAAGGACATTCTTAGAAATCTAAACATTTGGAAAAAAAAAATGAATATATGTTTTTGAAACCATTTGAACATTTTAACAAAATTTGAATTAAAAAATAAATTTATTCGATATTTAATTATTATTTTCTAAAAGTTGAACTATTTCTAAAAGTTTAACTTTCCTGGAAATGTTATTTTTTTTAATATTTGAGCATTTGAAAAAAAATCAAAATGAGTCTTTTATATTAAACTATAATATCTCAGTTTTATCTATATTTAATTGTACATAAATATAAAAAACAACTAGTTTGAGTTTAGAGAGATTTGAGGAAAGGTGCAGTAAAGAAATATTAATATTTTTTGCAAAATTCTGATGTTTTATAATAATAAATATTGAGGTTTTGATGTTTTTTGAAAAAATAAAATTTCTCTGATGTTTCTTTTAGATCTTTAATTTATTTTAGAGGGTTTTCAATATAATTTGATTTATTTAAAGAAATAGAACTTTCAGATAAGAAGATTTTTTATGAAATCATTTAAAAAATAAAAAAACTTTGTTAAATATCTCTTAGCAAAAGAATATAAATTACGCCAGTCTTGTTGAACTGATGGTGATACTGATACATAATAATATGCTTGATGATTTTTATACTTGAAATTCTATAAGCATTATACTTAATGATACTTTGCCAAATGATAGAAAATCTTTGTTGAATATCTTTTGGTAAAAGAAACATAAACTTTATCAATCATGTTGAGTCAGTTATGATGTATAATGCATATATTTAAAAAATTAGTACATGTGCAGCTATTCAAAAAGGCACATACCATGCACTAAGTTTGCAAAAGGATTTTGCACCTTTGTGCCTTGTAAATAACTATGATAAATTCAAAATCATGTTGATTGGCAATTTGTTTTATCCACTTAGCCGAAGATAACCTATAACCAAACAATGACATCCAAAAGGATAGCCTTAATATTTTGATGTAAATCATGAAGATAATTGTTGGCCTAGTTAGAGCATCACACTAGGTTGCGCAATGGTCGGATATGGTCTATATAGTGTAATTCACATTCGTATCTGAAACCATTTTAACATATCAAATCTTCATGGCCACGAATATCAGATGGATATCGAATTTTTGACTATCCACTCATAAACAAGAAAACTACAAGCATAAGTAAAAAAATTGTATACATTATCTCCAATTTTCGACATTTTCCCCATTTTGGAATACAAATGCGGATGGATTTCAAATATTTCGAATATTCATAGACATGCTTAAGCGCTACTTCCTGCTTCAAATATTTTACCTATCCACCATTCTACTCTATGATAGAAACTTTAACCCAAAAAAAAAAAAAAACTAAGCAAAATAATTAAAGCAAATGGGAAACAAAACAACAACTAATAAATGGGATTCATGTCAATGCCATAATCCAAAATATCCTCTCTTTTTTATCAGTTAAAACCGTTGTATCTAATGTTATATAACGGGATTTTATGATCTAAGCAATAAGTTAAGTGATCTTGAGGCCCAAAGGATAAGGCATTGTTCTACAAGATCTGAATTATGTGTTTGATCCTTAGCGAGGCCATTCTATTTCATTTTTTTCCCCTTAATTCAAACAAATTCAAAATCATGTTAAACAACATTTTTTTATGTATACTTATGCAACCAATGGCATTTAAACAAATTTGCTTCAATATTTTGATGTAAACTATGGGAAAAAATTGTTGGACTAATCGGTGGATCATAAGTTCTTGCTTTGAGTATTTTATCTTACGACAAAATAAAATTTATAATAGAATTTCACAAAAAAATCCACCAAAATATATATTAACAAATCGAACAATAAGCAATACCAACTATACCGGTAAATTGGGTATATGTTGGTGTTATGATACAAAACATATATTAATGTAAAACAATATTAAAGTACATTGTAACATCCCGCCTTTTCGCACACTTTAAACCGACACACGTGCCAATTCAAAGCATACGCAAGGGCAGATTGTTATGGGGTAAATAAGAAAACAGAGAAGAAATAAAAACAAAACAGAATCTCACAGCGGAAGGATAAAATATAATAATCAATATACAGTTCATGATAACTGTTTACAAAATATTTATTTTACTTATACAATGAATATCACGTACCAATACAATCAATGCAGTGGAAATTTAGAGTGTGGTGCAATACTATAAATAATATAATACGGATTCTTCGTCTTCGTCCTCCAAAGCTAAAATCTTCGATCCTGAAACGCTCGGACTGACCCGAGCGAATTTGAAAAGACAAAAACACTCGAGTCAGACTAAAAGATCTTATGTGAGTTAAATTAACAGAAATAAATATGAGTACAGTAACTCAAGAGATGTTCGGGATTTACATCTCCTAAGGATCCGTTAAACTATTTACTATGTAGTATATTGCGCTATTATAATAGTGTCTATTTATAAAATAAACTTACTTTTTAATAGCGTTAAGGGGTTACCCATATAGCCCTTAACACAAATAATGCCAATAGTCTATACAGTACCGTAATACCTCCTGATCGGGAAGCTACCAGAGGATACTCCATAGGTACGACACAAAGAGAAACTCGTAGTAAAGGCTCGGTATGGTAGGTGACACGGCACAACTAGGCAATGCCAGGGTAGATGTACCAATTGCTATCCAGGCTGGTGGAAACGCGTAGCCGCAGTTACCGCCCACCTCGGACTAACTCCCCAAAATCAAAATATAGAAGTGGCCACTGAATCAATCCAAAATCAAAGTATAATATCGAAGAGGAGGGTCCGATCAGAGGAATGACTTCATTGGCCTGAGAATCGCTCCTGTTTTAGCCACCTTATGCCAACTCACGGGAGTCGGGTCCACGTATTTACCTTACAGGAAACGTCGCCACCACCTACTTCATTCTGGAATCTCCACCGCGTACACGGTTAGTCAAAGTGGTTTTCGATATCGACAGAGAGTATGTCCATATCCGATCCCGGTCTCTTTGCCAACCCATCGTTATTATAACACCGCGGTCATTTAAAAATAGGTTATACTTTAAAAATCAGAATAAGCATTCCATTTCATAACCATGAATACGATATCATTTCAAAACCCAAAACCATATTTTATCACTTATCCCAGATATAATTCTTTTCCAAAATCATAATGCTTTAACTTCATAACGTCTGAAAATCAAATATTTTCAAAGCATAATATTTTGAAAATCATAATTTAAAACCATAACTTCTAAAAACTTGAATGGTTTGGACATTCAACGGTATATGAATTAAATGGTTTAACTTAAATGTTACTTTGTAAAGAAAATAGTTCTCATGGCTTTACAAATACATTTCTTTATTAAAGTCTAAACCAAAATTTATATTATCTCTCTCAAGTTCCAAAACCACTTCAATTTATTTATATATACGTATATCCATTTTGAGTATCAATATTTCAAACTAAAGTTGGATTTTATGCTTTCAACAAATCAATTGTTCTATTAATTAGTCTTGAATATTCATATAAAATCCATAAATAATAAGACTTCAATTTCTAGTAATAAAATATATATATTTTTTCCAATTCAAATTATACTAGAATATTCATTTCAATTTATTTTGGGAAAAATCCAATTATAAATATCATATCTTAAAATTTCCAAACTTAACATTTAAGCATATGATATAAATTATTAAACTCCATTTTCTTAATTTTCTTCCATTTTTAATAAAGATTTTTATACACCTTTTAATTTCAAAATTTTCAACTTCATATGTATATATATATGGAAGAAAAATATTTATACAATATAAAATTTAAGATTATTATAAACCGTATTCCATCCAAACCATAGAAATCACATTTAAATAGTTATATATATACCGCGGTGCCTGTATATAATTTTCTATCCAATGGTCAAGTGATACGGATATTTATCATTTCAATCCACAATTTAAAAGATATAAATTTTTGCGGTTATATATCATTTCAAACCACAATCCCGAATGAAAGGAAATATGCATGATAATTTGCAATTTAATGATATACAATAAAACATCCATCAACATCACCCATCATCCAATCACAATCATCAAGCAATATCAATCAATAACAATTTATATTTGATAATATATAACAGGTAATAACTGGCAATTTTATTCAGATTAAACTTAACAGCTATTAATCTACAGTCTATATTCAGTAATAAATTATATAACTGTTAACTAGCAGTTCATATACAAACAAATAAATTTTAATTGTAAATTTATACGCAATAAATTAATTAAATTAACAGTTAAATTTAATAAATGCAATTCAACAGATATTAATAAAATAAACATGCCAAATACCCGTAAATAAATTTCTATTCATTTCTAAAATTAATTTAACAAACATAAAAGCTTCTAGTAGTTGTGAGTGGGTTAAAACACTCACCTTTGGAATTTAAATCGAATTTAAATTCAATTTAAACTCAAAATTTTGACGGTCTCCAAATCCATCCAAACCAGCGTCAAAACGTCAAAAATTCCGATACGATCCCAGCAAAACAAACCGCGCGTGAATCCGAGCTCGTATGCAAAAGTTATGAAAATTTGAAAAATGGAAAATTCTGGTCCTGGGTCGACTTCGGGTTCGACTTCGGTGCGCCGCCTCAATTCCCCGGTGCTTGCTTGGAGTTTTCGCCAAAACGACCCGGAGCGACCCGAGTCATTTTCTTCCTGACCCGAAGTTGCTCTAGGGTTTTCTCTCCTGAAACCCGAAGCGAGGCCAGAAGCTGCTGCAGATCCGAATATTTTTTTTTTTTTTTTTTTTTTGAATTTTTTTTTTTGAACTGACTGGATCTAGGGTTAGCCCCCATTGAAGAAGAAGAGAAGCTTGAAGAAAATACGCGCAGATAAATGAAATTAGGCGGGGGCTAGGGCTGAATAGCTGGGTTTATATAGAGGGTTAGAGGTAGAGTAGATAGACCGTAGAATGAACGCGCGGAACAAACTGTGGCCCAAAAAGCCCGCTATGCCTCCGGAACCGAATTTCGTAAATCTATATATCCAAATAGGTAATTTAAAATATTCTGAACGCGATGGAAAAAGTTTCACGTCCAAATTTGATCGTATGAAGAAGTTATGCTGAAAACAAAATTTCCAAATTGATTTCAAATTGATTTTATTAAAGTTGATTTCAAGGCGTTTCACGCCCGTACGATCAAACGACAAGTCCGATCGATACGAAACTTGAAACCCTATAATAATTCACCGATACGGATCCGATGAAACTGGTTTCGTCGAAATCCGAGTCCGTGGCCAAAATGACTATTTTTAATATTCATTAAATAAATTAAATAAATTATAAAAAAAATCCAAATTTTATATTAAATTCTAAAATTGGCCAAATTTTATTTCTTATATGATTCGTAATCAATTGAAAAGATTTAACAGGCTTAGCTGTGAATTAAAAGTTGAAAGTATATTAATTGCAATGTTAATTTCTACACTTTCTTATATTTAAGAATTTTATAAATTATATTCTCAAAACCCATACTTTAGATTTTTAATCTTTATATTCTCAACTTTCACTTAAAATAAAGATGCCATAAACATTAGTTCCTGATTCACATCATTATTCTTTAAGTCTAATTTAAATCTCAATAACGTAGTATTTAACGTTAGAATCCATTTTATTATGCATAAATTACAAATTTTACTGACCCAAATTTTCTTCTTTTCATTCCATATCAATTGTCAATCCTATAAGAAAAATTAACATTAGGTTCATACTTATTACAAATAACTCCAATTTCTTCCAAATAATAATTACATAACTATTAAATATTAAATCCATTTAATTGCAACAAATTCAATTGATTGCAATTAATTTCCAAATAAATTTGGATCTTTATTTGGTTATACAAAAAAAATCCGTTATCACTTACCTAACAAAGTTATTATTACTTAAGATCTCATTGCATCCACATTTTCACATTTTCATTTCCTGGTTTCTTTACTTTATTCTACATAAATTATTATAAATGGGATTTTCTTGGTTACATCTTATTTGTATTTAACATTACTCATTCACCAATTTATTTCACTTTAACTGCGGTAAATTGGCGGATAAATTGAATTTAATTCCCAAAATTTAAATTAACAAGCAACAAGAATAGGTAACACACAATAGTCGTTACGCTAAATTCTAGTCACCTAAATAAGCTTTTATTACCTTACAAAATGGAATAACTTTTAAACTCATAAATGTAATACCAAAACCGTTATAAATCCAATAAATTTCCAAATCGAAGTTTGTACACATTTTACGCAACTATTATGATTTCTCACGGAACGTTGAATTTATTAAATGACCATTTATTTAAAATTTAATTCCCTTAATTGAATCAAATGCTTATAATTTTTACATTCTTACCATTCCTTCCCATTATAAATTCATTAACGGATTTACAAATCTCTATCTTCCAAACATTAAATAACCAAACTGATTACAACCACTGTTCTTATCAAATTTTCATAAATTTGTTCAAATCTATACTCTTTTTCCATATAAATAAATTTTATGTTACTACTAGATTTTTTTATCCACTACAGCCATTAAATTTTTACTATCTACACTTATTACATCTTTGTATTAATGAATCCCATTCAAGTTAATATTTATATTAATATTCACAAATTCAACATTTATATGTTTCTTAAAATTAACTTTCAACCAAATGTGCCAATTTACATTTCATTTCCATTCAATATATAATCATTTTATTCCGTTCATTCGGGTACTGCATTGAAATATATTTATTCTCTAATACTAACGTTATTATCATTAAATTATGATTGGATTCCAAGTTTTTATTCAATACCTTGAACAATAACTTACATATTAACCAAATCCTTCTTCTACTTAATTCAAATTGGATTATGTTCCAATTCCTATAACCTAGGTCTTGAGTTACCATTGACATAATTAAATTTATCGTTTATTTCAATCTTCATTTATAATTTAAAGTTCTACTAAACTAAATTACAAAACTTATGAACTTTAACAAATTTAATCCACAAATTAAATTTTTCTGATGTTTATATATTGCAATTAAATTCAGTTATTATTTCATTAATACCATTTTAATCAACTACTTATGACTTATAACCACAAACACAAATTTTCGTTATTTCAATCTATGTCATATAAACATTTTAAATTATTTACCTTTAATTACAGTTACTAGCTAACTCCTACATTTACTCCATTAAAAATCCTAAGACTTCTATTTCAATTTAAATTAGATTAGAAAACATATCAAATTGACTCATTTAATATTATTGAATTTAACGTGTCGTTACACTCTCCCCCACTCAAAACTTTTCGTCCCCGAAAAGGAAAAAGAAGGGAGAAGGAAGAATAAACAGTACATCTTATTTCAAATATTAACTTATAAACAATAATTTACTGGATTAATTTCCTTTAATGAAATATACCCGTTTATAATCGTTACAACCTTTTATACTTAAATCATTAAAGTTTGAAAAATATTCAACAAAATTCTAAGTCCAAAATTTACGGAAAATTTTGGCAGAGTCTCCTTTGTACGGTGAGGCTCGGGAGAAAATATAATATCAAAATATACAAATATATTACATATATTATCAAAATATTATATCCCAACACGGGAAAAATAGCGCTTTAAACGTAATCCGAAAACGTACCTATTTGTCGGGCAAAATACGCTTATTATTTTGGAACCAAAAGCAGTAGCAGTTGCTTCCATCACCTGTATTCACTTATATAATCTAAAAGGTTAAATATTTATATTAAAGTGAACTATTCAAGTGGATTCAATCATTAATCAACCAAACAATTCAACAACCATCAACCTTACAAACAACATACATACACAAACAAAACAACCATTTAATCCATCAAACAAATAGTTGTTTGGGTTCAAACTTGAAATTTGTATGAAATGAAATTAACTATCAAGTGCATCCTTTACTCAACAGTCTTAGATGGAACAAGGATAGATTATTTATTCATCCAACAACTTCAAATTCCTTACCCAACAAACATAAATCAACAATAACAATTCAAACCAACAACCAAATTAACTTATTATACATTTATTTCATGCTTCAGTGGGTTGATTTTCTTTCTTTCATTTATGGAGTGATTTCTTTATTTCTTACAAATTTTCAATTTCCATTTATCACAAAATTCATTATATTTGTATTCCAATTTATTTACTAAAGTTTCTATCCTCTATTTGTACTTCTTACTTTTACTTAGTAAAATTTCCAATTTCTTATGCTTATACAATTAATTCTCATTAACAATAGCAAATTAATAGAATACCTTTATTACCTTACTCTTCACTTGTAAGATTTCCCCTTACATTTTTCTACTAACATTGCAACTTTTTTATTATATGGTAAGTTATGTATGTTTTAAGAATGTAAGTGAAAATTTACAAGTTCCTTTTCATTCCTTTAATTAATATATATTTGTTTTATAACCTACAATTTCAACTTACCTTTAATCTCATTTATTTATTTAATGTGGAAGTTTCCATTATATTTAATAGTAGTAACAGTTTGATTACCCACTTTCTATAATATTTAATTACAGTAACCCTTTTTAATTACACTTAAATTATTAACCCTTTAACCTTCATTCTTAAAAATAAGGAATTTTATTAATTAATTGCTTAGGGTTTACAGTCATTTATATATTACTTACTTTCTATTATATTAGAATAGGGGAAATTAAAGCATACTTAAGTTAATAACCCTACAATCAAACTTTATAAATTAAGGAATTTCATTTTTACTTTCTTAAGGTTAAAATCACCTATTAATAATACAACCTTTAATTTTAGTAAAATTCCAATCATCACTTAAGTTAATACCATTAAATTCTTATTTATAACAGTAATTTATTGAATACTTCATTTTTCCAAAAATTCTACTTGCATAATATTCTATTCCACTCTTAATTTACATTTCAACTTTTTATACTTGGTAAGTTATTTATGTTAAAGAAAAAGCAAAAGAACTTATGCAAGTTTAATCTCAACTCTTTTAATTCATTGATTACTTCTTTTATTTCACTAGCCTAAAAAAATTTTACACTAATTAATGGAAATTCAAGAATTAATACCGTGTCAAATTCCAAAATTTCTTTAAAATAATAGATAATTAATTTCTTACAACTTCTATATCTTAATTATATTTTAAGACAATTAAAATTTTAGAAAATTTCAAAACAAATCCGCAGTAGAATTTTCTACAGTGGCCTTTCCCCTTCGAAACTCGAAAATGAAAGTCGATGATGCGGCCGTCATCACCGAAATTATTTTCCAGCGACAGAGAAGAAAGTACAAAATTATTTTCTTCAAAATCCTCTTTAAAATAATTTTTCCGAATTATACTAAATATTTATATAAGAAAATACTTATAAACCAAATCCCTATATCCCATAAATCCATTGAAAACAGATTTTCAAAATCCCGGACTTAAGTTCTAAAATCTCCAATTTGATTTATTATAATTTCAACTTAGCTTCAATTGTTATAAATATTTTCATTTCCTAACACCCAATCTATAGCAACCAAATATATATATATATATATATCTTTATAAAATATTTTTTTTATATATATATAGAAAATATAATGGGCAAAATTATTTCATTCACCTATATTAAAAACAAATATTATGTCGGTCTGTCCTATTAAGTGTTTAGAAATCCCTATTGATGACATAGCGTCCCATGCATCAACCAGAATTTATAAATACAAAGCGGAACAGATTAACACAATATCAAAAAAAATTTATAATATTAACAAGTACGCTCTCTCATATATATACGCTTAGTGACTCCCATAGGATATTTCTACCCTATTAACAAAGAGTCAAACCCCACAAAGCCAAGGTTTATCGCTAAACCAAAGCTCCGATACCAACTGTAACATCCCGCCTTTTCGCACACTTTAAACCGACACACGTGCCAATTCAAAGCATACGCAAGGGCAGATTGTTATGGGGTAAATAAGAAAACAGAGAAGAAATAAAAACAAAACAGAATCTCACAGCGGAAGGATAAAATATAATAATCAATATACAGTTCATGATAACTGTTTACAAAATATTTATTTTACTTATACAATGAATATCAGAGTTACACATACCAATACAATCAATGCAGCGGAAATTTAGAGTGTGGTGCAATACTATAAATAATATAATACGGATTCTTCGTCTTCGTCCTCCAAAGCTAAAATCTTCGATCCTGAAACGCTCGGACTGACCCGAGCGAATTTGAAAAGACAAAAACACTCGAGTCAGACTAAAAGATCTTATGTGAGTTAAATTAACAGAAATAAATATGAGTACAGTAACTCAAGAGATGTTCGGGATTTACATCTCCTAAGGATCCGTTAAACTATTTACTATGTAGTATATTGCGCTATTATAATAGTGTCTATTTATAAAATAAACTTACTTTTTAATAGCGTTAAGGGGTTACCCATATAGCCCTTAACACAAATAATGCCAATAGTCTATACAGTACCGTAATACCTCCTGATCGGGAAGCTACCAGAGGATACTCCATAGGTACGACACAAATAGAAACTCGTAGTAAAGGCTCGGTATGGTAGGTGACACGGCACAACTAGGCAATGCCAGGGTAGATGTACCAATTGCTATCCAGGCTGGTGGAAACGCGTAGCCGCAGTTACCGCCCACCTCGGACTAACTCCCCAAAATCAAAATATAGAAGTGGCCACTGAATCAATCCAAAATCAAAGTATAATATCGAAGAGGAGGGTCCGATCAGAGGAATGACCTCATTGGCCTGAGAATCGCTCCTGTTTTAGCCACCTTATGCCAACTCACGGGAGTCGGGTCCACGTATTTACCTTATAGGAAACGTCGCCACCACCTACTTCATTCTGGAATCTCCACCGCGTACACGGTTAGTCAAAGTGGTTTTCGGTATCGACAGAGAGTATGTCCATATCCGATCCCGGTCTCTTTGCCAACCCATCGTTATTATAACACCGCGGTCATTTAAAAATAGGTTATACTTTAAAAATCAGAATAAACATTCCATTTCATAACCATGAATACGATATCATTTCAAAACCCAAAACCATATTTTATCACTTATCCCAGATATAATTCTTTTCCAAAATCATAATGCTTTAACTTCATAACGTCTGAAAATCAAATATTTTCAAAGCATAATATTTTGAAAATCATAATTTAAAACCATAACTTCTAAAAACTTGAATGGTTTGGACATTCAACGGTATATGAATTAAATGGTTTAACTTAAATGTTACTTTGTAAAGAAAATAGTTCTCATGGCTTTACAAATACATTTCTTTATTAAAGTCTAAACCAAAATTTATATTATCTCTCTCAAGTTCCAAAACCACTTCAATTTATTTATATATACGTATATCCATTTTGAGTATCAATATTTCAAACTAAAGTTGGATTTTATGCTTTCAACAAATCAATTGTTCTATTAATTAGTCTTGAATATTCATATAAAATCCATAAATAATAAGACTTCAATTTCTAGTAATAAAATATATATATTTTTTCCAATTCAAATTATACTAGAATATTCATTTCAATTTATTTTGGGAAAAATCCAATTATAAATATCATATCTTAAAATTTCCAAACTTAACATTTAAGCATATGATATAAATTATTAAACTCCATTTTCTTAATTTTCTTCCATTTTTAATAAAGATTTTTATACACCTTTTAATTTCAAAATTTTCAACTTCATATGTATATATATATGGAAGAAAAATATTTATACAATATAAAATTTAAGATTATTATAAACCGTATTCCATCCAAACCATAGAAATCACATTTAAATAGTTATATATATACCGCGGTGCCTGTATATAATTTTCTATCCAATGGTCAAGTGATACGGATATTTATCATTTCAATCCGCAATTTAAAAGATATAAATTTTTGCGGTTATATATCATTTCAAACCACAATCCCGAATGAAAGGAAATATGCATGATAATTTGCAATTTAATGATATACAATAAAACATCCATCAACATCACCCATCATCCAATCACAATCATCAAGCAATATCAATCAATAACAATTTATATTTGATAATATATAACAGGTAATAACTGGCAATTTTATTCAGATTAAACTTAACAGCTATTAATCTACAGTCTATATTCAGTAATAAATTATATAACTGTTAACTAGCAGTTCATATACAAACAAATAAATTTTAATTGTAAATTTATACGCAATAAATTAATTAAATTAACAGTTAAATTTAATAAATGCAATTCAACAGATATTAATAAAATAAACATGCCAAATACCCATAAATAAATTTCTACTCATTTCTAAAATTAATTAACAAACATAAAAGTTTCTAGTAGTTGTGAGTGGGTTAAAACACTCACCTTTGGAATTTAAATCGAATTTAAATTCAATTTAAACTCAAAATTTTGACGGTCTCCAAATCCATCCAAACCAGCGTCAAAACGTCAAAAATTCCGATACGATCTCAGCAAAACAAACCGCGCGTGAATCCGAGCTCGTATGCAAAAGTTATGAAAATTTGAAAAATGGAAAATTCTGGTCCTCGGTCGACTTCGGGTTCGACTTCGGTGCGCCGCCTCAATTCCCCGGTGCTTGCTTGGAGTTTTCGCCAAAACGACCCGGAGCGACCCGAGTCATTTTCTTCCTGACCCGAAGTTGCTCTAGGGTTTTCTCTCCTGAATCCCGAAGCGCGGCCAGAAGCTGCTGCAGATCCGAATATTTTTTTTTTTTTTTTTTTGAATTTTTTTTTTGAACTGACTGGATCTAGGGTTAGCCCCCATTGAAGAAGAAGAGAAGCTTGAAGAAAATACGCGCAGATAAATGAAATTAGGCGGAGGCTAGGGCTGAATAGCTGGGTTTATATAGAGGGTTAGAGGTAGAGTAGATAGACCGTAGAATGAACGCGCGGAACAAACTGTGGCCCAAAAAGCCAGCTATGCCTCCGGAACCGAATTTCGTAAATCTATATATCCAAATAGGTAATTTAAAATATTCTGAACGCGATGGAAAAAGTTTCACGTCCAAATTTGATCGTATGAAGAAGTTATGCTGAAAACAAAATTTCCAAATTGATTTCAAATTGATTTTATTAAAGTTGATTTCAAGGCGTTTCACGCCCGTACGATCAAACGACAAGTCCGATCGATACGAAACTTGAAACCCTATAATAATTCACCGATACGGATCCGATGAAACTGGTTTCGTCGAAATCCGAGTCCGTGGCCAAAATGACTATTTTTAATATTCATTAAATAAATTAAATAAATTATAAAAAAAATCCAAATTTTATATTAAATTCTAAAATTGGCCAAATTTTATTTCTTATATGATTCGTAATCAATTGAAAAGATTTAACAGGCTTAGCTGTGAATTAAAAGTTGACAGTATATTAATTGCAATGTTAATTTCTACACTTTCTTATATTTAAGAATTTTATAAATTATATTCTCAAAACCCATACTTTAGATTTTTAATCTTTATATTCTCAACTTTCACTTAAAATAAAGATGCCATAAACATTAGTTCCTGATTCACATCATTATTCTTTAAGTCTAATTTAAATCTCAATAACGTAGTATTTAACGTTAGAATCCATTTTATTATGCATAAATTACAAATTTTACTGACCCAAATTTTCTTCTTTTCATTCCATATCAATTGTCAATCCTATAAGAAAAATTAACATTAGGTTCATACTTATTACAAATAACTCCAATTTCTTCCAAATAATAATTACATAACTATTAAATATTAAATCCATTTAATTGCAATAAATTCAATTGATTGCAATTAATTTCCAAATAAATTTGGATCTTTATTTGGTTATACAAAAAAAATCCGTTATCACTTACCTAACAAAGTTATTATTACTTAAGATCTCATTGCATCCACATTTGCACATTTTCATTTCCTGGTTTCTTTACTTTATTCTACATAAATTATTATAAATGGGATTTTCTTGGTTACATCTTATTTGTATTTAACATTACTCATTCACCAATTTATTTCACTTTAACTGCGGTAAATTGGCGGATAAATTGAATTTAATTCCCAAAATTTAAATTAACAAGCAACAAGAATAGGTAACACACAATAGTCGTTACGCTAAATTCTAGTCACCTAAATAAGCTTTTATTACCTTACAAAATGGAATAACTTTTAAACTCATAAATGTAATACCAAAACCGTTATAAATCCAATAAATTTCCAAATCAAAGTTTGTACACATTTTACGCAACTATTATGATTTCTCACGGAACGTTGAATTTATTAAATGACCATTTATTTAAAATTTAATTCCCTTAATTGAATCAAATGCTTATAATTTTTACATTCTTACTATTCCTTCCCATTATAAATTCATTAACGGATTTACAAATCTCTATCTTCCAAACATTAAATAACCAAACTGATTACAACCACTGTTCTTATCAAATTTTCATAAATTTGTTCAAATCTATACTCTTTTTCCATATAAATAAATTTTATGTTACTACTAGATTTTTTTATCCACTACAGCCATTAAATTTTTACTATCTACACTTATTATATCTTTGTATTAATGAATCCCATTCAAGTTAATATTTATATTAATATTCACAAATTCAACATTTATATGTTTCTTAAAATTAACTTTCAACCAAATGTGCCAATTTACATTTCATTTCCATTCAATATATAATCATTTTATTCCGTTCATTTGGGTACTGCATTGAAATATATTTATTCTCTAATACTAACGTTATTATCATTAAATTATGATTGGATTCCAAATTTTTATTCAATACCTTGAACAATAACTTACATATTAACCAAATCCTTCTTCTACTTAATTCAAATTGGATTATGTTCCAATTCCTATAACCTAGGTCTTGAGTTACCATTGACATAATTAAATTTATCGTTTATTTCAATCTTCATTTATAATTTAAAGTTCTACTAAACTAAATTACAAAACTTATGAACTTTAACAAATTTAATCCACAAATTAAATTTTTCTGATGTTTATATATTGCAATTAAATTCAGTTATTATTTCATTAATACCATTTTAATCAACTACTTATGACTTATAACCACAAACACAAATTTTCGTTATTTCAATCTATGTCATATAAACATTTTAAATTATTTACCTTTAATTACAGTTACCAGCTAACCCCCACATTTACTCCATTAAAAATCCTAAGACTTCTATTTCAATTTAAATTAGATTAGAAAACATATCAAATTGACTCATTTAATATTATTGAATTTAACGTGTCGTTACATACATTGTGAATTGTGTGTGTGTGTGTTCGAACAATAAGATATATGGCTCTGTGGCCCACTGGATTCAAGTATTTGCTTTTAGTACCTTACCTTACCACATAATCAAATTTATAACAGAATTTTGCATGAAAACTCAGAAAAATTCATCTTACAAATCAAATAATAAGCAATATCAACAATACTAGAAAATCAGGTATATGTTAGTGTCATGATATAGAACATAGATATTTTACTGTTAATGCAAAAGAATATAAACATCAATATTGAATTGTATATAATACAAATTCAAGTGACAAGACATGTGACTTTGTGGCCCAATGGATAAGGCGCTGGTCTACGAAACCAGAGACTCTGGGTTCGATCCCCAGCAGAGTCGATACATCTTGTCCTTGAAAGTGTAAATTATGGCATGTTTCTATTGGCCTGTGAGAACTCCAGTTTTTATATGAAACAATTTTGCAGCTTAATGGACAAAACACTAACCTACGAAACCATGGATTTTGTCATCGGTTCCAAAATGGATAACTTTCTAAACGCCATGGCTCTCCACATTCACCTTTTTGTGTAAATTACAACAACTTTTCGTTGCTGGCAGCATAACTTCTTAGTTCAAGTATTTTATCTTCACCCAAATCTAATCTATAATATAAATTTGCACCAAAAGCCCCAACCAAAATTATATTATAAGTGGACATTAAATGATGGTAAGTATCCTATTGTTAACCCTAACTCGTTCACGAGTTAACAGGTCCACGAGTTAAGGCATGTACGACTCAAGGCATGTACGAGTTAAAGGATACATGAGTCAGTAACTTCCTACGACTTAAAGACCTCTACGAGTTGGCAAGCTTACGAGATAAGCGGCCTACGAGTTAAGGAGTACCCGAGTTAAGCTACTTGCGAGGTAAGCCTTTACGAGATTAGCAGATCTGCAAATTAGCAAGTGTACGAGTTAAGATCATCCACGAGTTAAGCCTCTACGAGATAAACAGGAACCCGAGATAATAGGCTTACGAGATAAGCGTCTCACGACTTAACGAAATGGATGGCCTACGACTTAATGATAACTGCAGTTTGTATGACTTAAGACCCTTACGACTTAAAGAGGATACGACCTAAAGACACATCTCTTAACTCGTCTACGAGTTAAGACTTGCTTTAAACCATTTGCAATTAGTTAAGTCGACTACGACTTACGGCATAGAAAAAGTCGTATACGACTAAAGAAAGGAAATTAGCAATTGCAGCCAGATAACTCATACACGACTTAGAACTTAGGGATGGGTTCAAAAAAGGCGAACTGCCATAGACTCAGCTCAGTGACTCGGGGACGACTTACCTTAAGTCGAACACGACTTATCTTAAGTCGGCCACGAGTTAGGACTTTGCACTTTTTTTCGCCCAGAGCTCTCTATAAATATGCAACCATCTCCAACATGCGGAGGACTTTTGGCTCATTCTCTTCAAGCGCCATTACTCTGCCGAATTCCAGACTACTTCAAAGCTTTTTAGATCCAACAAACTTCTAAAGGAACTCCATGAAGGAATCATCCACATTCGCCATGGATTTGAAGATGATTGTCAACATCAAAGCTTGAGCTACTTGTTTTACATATCCTATCACTTGAAGTGTGTTGTAATTGAAAGATCTTGTAAAGGATTGTAATCAAACTAGTGATAAAAAGATTAAAGTGGACGTAGGCTGGATTATAAGCCGAACCACTATAAATACTGTGTCTCTTACTGTTTTTCTGCATACTTTCTGCTTATTTCTGTTTCCCGTACGAACGGGTGGTGCTTTCACAATCACATCTTATACACCAGGGTGTTAGCGTTTAAATTTGAGCGTTAACATTTTGGTGCTTTCACTGAGAATTGAACTCAGGACATCTATCATCATTGCTTCAGAAAGATTTGTAGATAAAGTTTCTTTAAGAACCAGAAGTCTATCCGAAATCATGGCTCCTGGAAGGAAAAGTAAATCTGTGAGATCTGCAAACGTTCAAGAGGGAACCTCCGCTTCCCCAACACCAAATCAAGCTACTCCAACTGTTGGGGTTACGAAAGCAGAGTTAGATGCCGCAATTTTGGGGTTGAACAGACAGATACATGCTCAAAATGTGCAAATGGAAGCCCAGAATGCCCAAAACGCCTTAATCCTGAATAAGTTGAACGATTTGCTCGGGGCAAACCGTCAATCAACAGCTAATGAAAGGAATTTTGCTGGTAATATTCATGAAACTGAAGAAAGGAATGTTTCCGAAAGGGACACTAACCCCGCTGAGCAAATACTTCCTGAGGTTGGCGGATCTAGGGCTCGCAATGATGAAGAATATCTCTCTGGAATGGTTCGCCAAATTATGAAGGAGAGCATGCAAAGAGTCGAAGATGAGAAAGAATGGGGCTTTGCTCCAAGCAAGACTCAATTTACTGAAAAAATTCTAAAGGCTGAATTCCCACGAAAATTTGCTCCTCCAACTATCCCAGCTTATAGGGGGACAAGTGATCCAAACGAATTTCTGTATAAGTATGATTGGCATATGACGGGTGCCCGAGCCTCAGATGAAGTAAAATGCAGATATTTCCCCGTATATTTGGAAGGAGTAGCTCTGCTTTGGTTCACAAAACTACCTGTCCGGTCCATCGATCAGTTTTCAGACCTAACCAGGAAATTTAAAGAGCAATTTAGGCTATATGCTTCAAAGGCAAAAGACATCATGTCGTTATCCGGTTTGGAACAAAATCCGGGGGAAACTATCAAGTCTTTTTTAAATCGCTTTAATATAGCGTTAGCTGAGGTGGATAATGCAGAACCCCGCATGGTCTTGACCTATTTGATGAGGGCCATAGATAAATCTAGTGAGTTTGGAAGATGGTTGAATATGAAGGAACCAAGCTCTCTCGAAAAGTTCTACAAGAAAGCAGACGAGTTCATGCGTCTGGAGAGCCGCCCTGTATCGACAAAAGCAGCATTGGAAAAGGTTGAAGCTAACACCAATGCTCCACGCAAAAATGAGTCTGTGGGACAGAAGAGGGAGAACAACAATGGAAAACAACAGAATAATCAGAAGAAGCATAGATCCTTCAAGCCATCAGAATACACACCTTTGTCAGATACTCCAGAACGAATCTACCTGGCTACCAAAGATTCTGTCAATTATCCTAAACCCCCAGTCTTGAGAACCGGGAAAAAAGCTGTGCAAAGTGGGAGGTTCTGTCGCTTCCATAATCAGCCCGGTCATGACACTGATGACTGCCGTCAATTGAAGAATCTAATTGAAGAATTGTTAAGGGAAAATAAACTACAACAATTTGTGAAGCAGAATGATAATAATAATCCTGCTTCGTCGAACCAAGGACAGCAAACTCCTGCTCATCAATCTGGGACTAATGGCAAAGATGCAAGTTTTGAGTCTGGAAGGCCTGTTATCAATATCATTACAGGCGGACCTCACCCAGCGGGCAGAAGCTGGGGTGAGATGGAAAGGTATTCCCGGGCCCTGAAATATGCACCGGAGGAAGAAAATGTTTTTGTTCTAGAAGACACTTCGCCTTTGAAGCAACGAAAGACATTCAATGATGACATTGTATTCAAAACCAGGGATTCCATCGGTATTGAAGCCCCAACCTTGGATCCTTTGGTCATCTCGGCTGGCATTGGGCCAGCCATCGTCAGAAGGATTCTTATCGACAGCGGCGCATCCTGTAATATCCTCTTTAAGAAAACCTTCGACCAGATGAAGATTCCTATGGTTGAAGTGTAGGCATCATTGCAAAAAATTGCTGGCTTCGCAGGGGAGCCAAAGCAACCAGTAGGAACCATTGACTTGCTTGTGGAACTCGAAGAAGGAGAAAGAAAAGTAGTTCGCAAGCAGACTTTTGTGATAGTAGATGAATTTTCTGCTTATAATGCTTTCTTTGGTCGACCTATTCTTGCTGCATTCAAAGCTGTCCTTGCCCCATGGTGTCTTACTATTAAATTCCCTACAGACAATGGGGTAGGAGTTATTAAAGGAGACCAGAACGCTGGGCGAGAATGTTATATGACAGAGCTCCGAGAAACAAGGAAGAGAGAAATGGGAAAAGATGCGGCAACCCCAATCCGCATCAAAACGCCAACCCTATAGCAACTACAGGGCGGACCCTGCACTGGCGAGCATAGCGGGACGCGAAAAGTGATGGATCCTAGAAAGGCCAGTGCGGGGGAGAGTAGGGTGGTACCAGCAGAAACAACGATACCGGTGCCCGTTGATCTGAAGGACCCAAACAAGGTGCTGAATGTGGGTTCACAACTTAATGTGTCAGTTCAGAATGCCTTGATATCTTTTTTGAAAGCAAACCTGGATGTTTTCGCTTGGACCCATGCCGATATGTGCGGAATATCCCCAGAAGTTGCGGTACATGCTCTGAATATCGACCCAAAGTTCACGCCGGTAAAGCAGAAAAGAAGAATCCAAGGTCCAGAAAGGTCGACAGCATTGAAAGAGGAAGTTGACCGGCTCATGGAGAATAATTTCATCAGAGAATCTACCTATCCAAATTGGGTTTCAAATCCAGTGCTGGTTAAGAAAGCCAATGGTAAATGGAGAGTGTGCATCGACTTTTCAGATCTAAACAAGGCCTGTCCCAAAGACTGCTTCCCATTACCCAGGATCGATCAACTGGTAGATGGAACAGCGGGTCATGAATTGTTGTCTTTTATGGATGCCTACTCCGGATATAATCAGATCATGATGCATGAGCCAGATCAGGAGGACACAAGCTTTATCACCGATGTCGGTCTTTACTGTTACAGAGTTATGCCCTTTGGGTTGAAGAATGCGGGGGCAACATACCAAAGACTGGTCAATGCTATGTTCAAACCGCAGTTGGGAAAGACTATGGAAGTTTACGTTGATGACATGCTAGTAAAATCTAAGAAAGCAGTGGATCACATCGAACACTTAGCAGAAATGTTCGCAATCCTCCGAAGATACGGAATGAAGCTTAACCCTTTAAAATGTTCTTTCGGGGTAGAATCTGGAAAGTTCTTGGGTTTCATCGTGAGCGCTAGGGGCATTGAAGCTAGTCCAGCTCAAATCACTGCTTTAAAAGAAGTCAAAGCTCCTAAAACAAAGAGGGAATTGCAAAGTCTCAATGGAAAAATTGCCGCCTTAAGTCGGTTCATATCCAAAGCTACTGATAAATGCATTCCATTCTTCGACGCTCTAAAGAAAGGAAAGAAAAACTTTGACTGGACTCCCGAATGCCAGAAAGCTTTTGAAGAATTGATTCAACATGTGGAAAAGCCTCCAATACTTTCTAGGCCCGGCGATGGCGAGGATCTTCTTATATACTTGGCAGTTTCATCTCATGCTTTAAGTGCAGCGCTGGTACGGGAAGACAAAAGGATTCAACATCCAGTTTACTATATCAGCAAAAGACTCACTGGGGCAGAAATGAATTACTCCAAGTTGGAAAAACTCGCCTATTGTCTATTGATTGCCTCAAGAAAGTTGAGGCAATATTTCCAGGCTCATCCTATCAAAGTCCTCACTGATCAACCTTTAAAGCAAGTCTTGTTTCGCCCCGAGACTTCGGGCCGCCTTTTAAAGTGGAATATTGAATTGAGCCAATATGACATCACTTATCATCCTAGAAAAGCGATCAACGGACAAGCTTTGGCAGATATTATTGCAGAATTTACAGACAAGGGTAACAGCGAGGAAGAAACAATCGAGAACTCCCCAATCCAATGGAAGTTATTTGTAGATGGCGCAAGAAATGATTACTGTTCAGGTGCTGGAATTGTTCTTGAAACTCCTGAAGGCCGGTCATTATGCTATGCGCTAAGATTAGAATTTCCTTCAACAAACAATGAAGCAGAATATGAAGCTCTGATTGCTGGTTTGAAAATTGCTAAAGAACTAAACATTCGAGCGTTACAGATCTTCAGTGATTCTCAGCTTATAGTATGCCAAGTCAAGAAGGAGTTTCAAACGAAAGGAGGAAATCTGCCCACTTATGTGTCAAAGGCTTGGGAACTTTTATGTGAATTCGACCATTACACGATAAGTCATATTCCTCGAGAAGAAAACATGAAAGCAGATTCTCTCGCAAAATACTCAAGTTCTGGCGAAGCCCAATCCTTAGGGTTAGTTCCAGTGGAAGTTTTGTCAAATCCAAGCATTGATGAAATGGATATCGATTGGGTTATGAGTATGTCGCAAGAGCAAGAATCATGGATGACTCCAATAACAAAGTATCTACTCAATGGCTCTTTACCAGAAAACTCTAAAGAACGACAAAAGCTACTGAGAAAAGCTTCTCGATATATAATCCAGGATGGTCAATTATACAGACGAGGATTCTCAATGCCACTACTTCGATGTGTATCCAAAGAAGAAGCCAAAATAATCCTATCAGAGGTACATGGAGGAGAATGTGGGGATCATTCAGGTGGTCAAACTTTAGCAAAGAAAATTCTCCGATATGGATATTTTTGGCCAGAAATTAATCGAGATGCTGCAGATTACTCTCGAAAATGTGACAGATGTCAAAGATTTGCCAAAATTCCTAGAGCACCTTCTACTGAACTCACACAAATGACCAGTCCGTGGCCGTTTGCAATTTGGGGAATAGATTTGATCGGACCTTTACCAACCGCCAAATCTGGAATCAAATATGCCATTGTTGCTGTAGATTATTTCACTAAATGGGCTGAAGCTGAACCATTGGCAACCATCACCTCCAAAAAGATGATAAATTTTGTGACTAAGAATATCATTTGCAGATACGGTGTGCCTCAAAAGATAATTACAGATAATGGTACTCAATTTGAAAGTGAAGAATTCCAAGATTTTTGTAAACGATTCAAAATCCTGAAAAGCTTCTCAGCAGTAGCTCATCCGCAGGCAAAGGGGCAAGTGGAAGCAGTAAATAAAATTATCAAGTCAACCATCAAAAAGAAACTTGAAAGAGCTAAGGGTGGTTGGGTCGATAAGCTACCACTAGCACTATGGGCATATAGAACTACCCACAAAACTGCAACTGGGCATACTCCGTTTTCATTAGCATACGGGTCGGAAGCAATGATTCCGGTAGAAACAGAGATCCCTTCACATAGAAGAATCCACTTCAGTCAAATGGAAAATGAAAAGTTGCAATCTGAAGCACTAGATCTTCTTGATGAGAAAAGAGAAGAAGCAGAACTCAGAGTTGCAGCTCATCAACAAAGAATAGCCAGACATTTCAATTCTAAAGTTCGCCAACGCAGCTTTGAAATCGGAGATCTAGTCCTGAAAAGAATTATGACCGCGACAGGTGTGTTTGGGCCCAATTGGGAAGGACCGTATGTGATAGGTCAGAAGCTTCTTGACGGCACATTCAAACTCACTACTGTTGAAGGAGATCAAATTCCAAGGGCATGGAACAGCAATCATTTGCGTCCATATTTTACTTGAAATTCTTGTTGAAATATTGTAAAAAGAATTGTGAATGTATGATTCTTGTAATTGAAAGCAATTGTAAAACTGATGAAAGTGAATGATGAATGAATATAAAGTGGATGTAGGCCCAGATTTTTGGCCGAACCACTATTAATCTTGTGTTCCTTACTTTTATTACATGTTTGCTTTATTTTCGATATAAAAAGTACATAGAATGTATTGCTAAAATGTCGATTTAAATTTTTGCAGACAATGGAAGTAAAACTTGCACATAATAAGACCGAGCAATTCACTCCATCATTCAACAAACAAATTTCAAGTCATAAAAAACCCGAATTCAAATCCTAGATAGGAAATATTTCAATTGAACGGCTAATGATTTCGTAAAAACGAGCCCTTGCTAATAAATTGAGATTGTTTGAACAAACAAACATCCAATTAGGAAGCTAGCGCCCGTTCTCACGAACTTGCCTGTCAATGAAGTATACTTCCTTGGATTAAACCAGCTACTTGCAAAAAAGGGGAAATGACGACTTGGAAAGGAAAAATAGAGGAATTGAAAGGCATAAGCAAGAAGACGAGGAAACAACCAAAATCCATCATCAGCAACACAAGTCCTCTTCAGAGGCACAACTCTTCGGAGGATAAAAGGCCTCTAATGGGTCATATGCCACAAAAAAGAAAGTTCTCTACTCAACAAAAAAGATTGGAGGAGTCATGACCCTCCAACCATGAGAGAGCAACTTCCAGGCGATGAAAACCCTCTCTGAGGCACATCTCACCAGGAGTCGAAGTAGTTGCTCTTCGGAGTTTCACTTCACCAAAGTTGAAATGCAAACAAAATAAAGACCTCTTCGGAGGCACATTTCACCAGGAGTCGAAGTAGTTGCTCTTCGGAGTTTCACTTCACCAAAGTTGAAATGCAAACAAAATAAAGACCTCTTCGGAGGCACATTTCACCAGGAGTCGAAGTAGTTGCTCTTCGGAGTTTCACTTCACCAAAGTTGAAATGCAAACAAAATAAAGACCTCTTCGGGGGCACATTTCACCAAGAGTTGGGGTAGTTACTCTTCAGAGTTTCACTTCACCAAAGTTGAAATGCAAATAAAATAAAGACCTCTTCGGAGGCATATTTCACCAGGAGTTGAAGTGTAACAGCCGCTCTTCGGAATTTCACTTCACCGGAGTTGAAAGACAAGCAAAATAAGGACCTCTTCGGAGGCACAATCAAGAAGAAAGACCTCTTCGGAAGCCCACGTTTCGCCGAGATTGAAATAAAACTTCCAAGTGTTGAAACGTGGAAAAGCTTTCTAAGGCAAAACTCTTTGGAGGTACACGTTTCGCCGAGATCGAAATAAAACTTCCAAGTGTTGAAACGTGAAAAAATCCCTCCGTAGAGGTACAACTTTCCATATATAAAAAAGAAAAATCCTCATCAGGGGCATGCTTTAACTCACAAAGGAAGAGTAATTTACCTATTCTGGAAAATGATCTTCTTTAAAAAAAAAAAAAAAAAAAAAAAAGAAGAAGAGAAGAGAAAAGGAGTTAAAGTACCCTTCAGAGGTCCGCTTTGCTACATAAAAGAAATCACTCGGTAAAAAAGAAAATGTACTTAAGCAAAAAAGAAAGAAGTGATTTCTTCAAAGGACAAAGCGCGTAGAAACTCATATGAAGGGGGTTGCACTCTACAAGAATTCTTTTTAAAATAAAAATAAAATAATTATTCTTTAGCAAATAAGAGTGCAAGTCCCCTCGAGGTATAGAATATTGCAGCATACTTATGGAATGGGGGCAATATAGTATAATTACACACGATATGGTATAACTAAACCAGCAAAAGGTAACGCTCAAGTAACATACCATAAGCTCGCTGCAATATCAAATAAACTCATGCCAAAACGAATAACAAATGTATTCTTTAATTCAAACAAAAGTTTGTACAAACGAGGAATCATTTTATTCAATTACAATGCAGGTACAGGTTTCAAAATAAAGAAAAGCGGGGGCCGGTACCCGCACAATTCTCGGCCAGTACATGCAAAACACAAAAAACTAGAAACTGAAGATCTTCACTTCTTTTTGCTGCCTTTAGACCCTTTACCCGGCCGAATGATCAGCTTATCAGGGCGGTCGGTGGGCATAAGGGAAGTGGGAGAGGAAGGCGCAACCGGTCCAGCTTTCAGCTCCTCTTCAGTGGTGGTGACTATCTTCCCCCTCCTCTTTGGTGTCCCACGCTTCTTTTTTCTTCTTTTTTTTGAGGAAGACTCACTCCCGGGAGTGACAAGTTTAGATAGAACAATCTCGTCAGAGGGAGTTCGCTCTGAAGATGTGTCACCTCCCTCAGGCCTTTCATCTTTCTGCTCTTGTGAAGCAATGGGATCATCCAAGCCGTGAAGAGCCTCTATTTGTTCTTCTTGTGACCCAGGTTGCGAGGCAGAAGGAGGCGCCACTTGAAGAGATGGAGGAAGGATCACCGGGGGAGAAGAAGCTTGAGTTTGGCTCGGTGCTTTCTCTACAAAGGAGAAAAAACTTAAAATATCAGTATCTTTCGAAAAGAGAGGGGATGACGGCTCGTCAAGAGTCGGGAATTCATTGACATTTGAGGAATAATCAAAAGTCGGGAATTCATTGACATTTGAAAAATAATCAAGAAGATCGTCAAGTTCACAAGGAGCGAACGAGCAGTTCACCACTTGGGCTGGTCCGGTGTCAAGTTTACCTGGAGCAGTTGGATCTCTGAGGCTGATTTCATATCGCTGTGCTTCGTTGCTTTCACCACCTTCATCCCCGCCTTGTGCACTTGTAGTTTCAGTTACTGTCTTAGTTGCAGGCGGAGTATAGGAGCTAGAACCCGTGATGTCAACCACAGGAGAAACTGGAGGTTGGACAGAGGAAGTAAGCGTTAATTCCTTTCCAGAACGTTCCTCTTCCGCCATTCCAGTTCTCATCCTGGCAAGTTGTTCTCGCCCCTTCGCAAGAGCAGCGCGAGCTTCCTCATCCAGGTAACGCGCCTCAAAATCTTCATCGCCATACCCGGCGTCTTTAAACATGTTAAGAGCAGCTTCCCACACCTCGGCCAGGGTGATTTCATACTTAGGACCAAGAAAAGAGAGGCTGCCGCGTCCCAAGACACAGTGTACATAAAAATCGAATAAAGTCGAATTGATATCGGTTTCCATGGTCTGAGCAGTTTCTTCGGCTGCAATTTTGCCAGCCATGGCCTCATCTCGATCTTTTTCGGTCTGAGCAAGTTGGGCTTTTAGCGCTTCAATCTCCATGTCCCGGGCGCTCAGTTTATTCTGCAACTGGGTGACATCAGTGCGGTGGTTCTCTACAGCTTGTTCTAACCTCTCAGCTTTAGCTTCAGCGTCCCTCTGGCTGGCGTGCGCATCTCGCACTTGTTTTTGCAATACCTCTTCTCTTTGGGTGTAAGTATTAGTAGAAGAGGCAAGATCATCTTTGAGCTGCTTTACTTCAGCTTTGAGTTTTTCATTGTATTCGGCTATCTCCTTCATCTCAGCGTTGTGTTGATCAAGAATCTTCTGCCATTCTGATTTGTCATTTTCCATGGTCAGCATTGCTTCGATGTTAGCCCGATTAACTCTTTGAAGTTCATCAACCAGCTTTTGCCATCCAGACATTCTATCGATATCAAGCTTGACAGCATCGAGATTTCTGTACATAGCTTCTTTGTCAATGGGGACCAAATCAAGGTCGAAGCGTACCCCCCTCAAACACCAGTTCGGGAATCGGCTCTGCAAAGTCGGGGGGCCCCTTTCAACATGGTATGAAGGCCTGTTGAGAAGTGTTTGGATGGCACTTCCTTCAAGAGCAGGAGATTTGGAAGGGATGTCAACAGAAACTGAGGCGCCAGGTCTCTCAGATGTCACGGGCACGTGCTCCTCGCCAAGTTTGGTCCGCTTTCTCGAATCCTCAATATGGCTCTTCCCCCTATCATCGTGCGTTTTACGTTTATGGGAATCATCATCCCTTGGGAAGGATTCATGTCGCGTTCCCGCTCCCTCATGACGTTCTTCATACCTTCTCCTCTCTTCAGCTTTTCGCGCAGCTCTCTGCTCATTGGTCTCTCTGGGATCGGTATAGTATTGCTTGTAATCATAGCTGCCACGCCCTCCATAGCGTCGAAAGTCTTTGTAATAAGAACCGCTGCCGCTACGCCCCATAGAGGAATCTGAAAAGGCAAAAATAGCAAGTCTTAGAAACTTTCGGAGAAAAGAAGTTAAATGTGAACAAATGCCAAAAAATCCTAAGTGTTGTGTGATGTGCAAGCTACGCGCATTAAGCTACAAACCACTCATTGGTGTAGAGGTGATGATAGCTTGGGTATGAGGAGTTGGTGTTTGTGTTGGTGTTAGTCGAAGAAGGGACGTCGCCTCAATTATAGGAGAGATAGTTTTAGACACGTCATCTCTAAAAAGCTCCTGTGAGGTCACTATTATGTCGCTCAACCCATCATAAACATCGTCACCATCATGCTCGGTGAGACTTGTTTTCTCAGTTCCTACATCAGCTAATCCCCCGAGAGGCTGTGAAGGTTCTTCTTCTTCCTCAATCGGGGCAAGTGCCGTCTTACTAGATGACCCCATAATGTCGGTAGGGGTGGAACATTTCACCAATGAAGCTTCGATGTTAGACTCTTTTGATGAGGGTTGTTCGATAGTAACGGGGGCATCCGATGCTTCAGTCGGGGAATCAGGAACTTCAGTTGGGGCTTCACGAGGCTGAGTATAGCGAGAAGAGTGAAGAAGCCCGTATTGATGTAAAAAGTCATCTCTCAGCAAAAACTTTATACTCCTCTCTTCTACTGGCACAGCATTCAATCTTTCAAAAATTTGCTTATAGCCTGGGTCTCTAGAAGGAGGTGGAAGCGCTGAAAAGTAAAAAGGGAAATTAACATCTAACTACTCAGGCTATGAAAAGATTTTATAAGGAAAACATGTGTCAGGAATAAAGCTGAACGCCCTTACTTCCAACTCTCCACACACCATAAAACCCCGGAGGGCAACGAACATAGAAGAATTGGGTTAAAAACCCGTGAGCAGTATCAGGGAGGCCAACAATCAGTTTGCGGTTTCGGGCGCTCCTCACAACAGTAATGGAAGGATGATCCTTAGTCCGAGTAAAAGAGCATAGATAACAAACTTCACCAAAGCTTGGAAGTCGATCAAGTGTTCTCCTAAAAAGCACACACAACCCCATTAGAATGGCATAGCCATTGGGGTGTAGCTGGGATGGAGCAATGGCCAGTTGATGGAGAAGTTGTTGGAAAAAGTCGTTGAAAGGAGGAATGCCTCCACTTAGGCACATTTGCCGGTTAATTGTCACAAAACCAGAAGGAGCTATATCGGCAGTGTTATTTCTTTCGGGAAGAATGGCATCTGATTCAACGATACCAAACTGAGCACACAACTGGCGAAAAACTTTGTATGATAGTGAAGTAGGAGCTCTTTCGGGAGGATTAACCAGTGGAGCCGGAAGAACAGTTACCTCTCCAGTCCGAACTGTTGCATCACCTTCCTGAGAAGTCATTCTACACAAACAACTGGATATTCAAATATGAAGGTGCACGTTTCCTAAAAAGTGTGAAGTGTTGTGCAAAAAACTAATAAAAAATAACAAGTAAATATAACTGAAATAAGACTAGTCGACGATTGATCGATTACAAAAATTTCAGAACTTGTTAGTCTTTAGTTCAAGTATAATATTAATGCGAGCTGGTCAATTTTAATTGACTGTTTCAGTATTGCTTTAGTATTTTACTTGAAGTTAATAAGTTGAGCACTTCATTCACACAATCTGTTTAAGTTTAATGACTGTTATTAGCTAATCTGTCATTCGAAGAGGGCGATCAATGGCAGTATATTCGCCCCGGTTTTTCTGTAAATGTTGTATTGGACAGGTTGTTAGCTTGCGAGTCAAAGTAATTTGTAAAAGAAGGCATCAAAGTTCAACAGTTCAACATCACTGCAACAATTCAAGGTTTAAGCAGATCCTAAAAAACACAAGTGCTAAGTCGTATCGGACTCAAGTACTAAGTCAAAACCGACTCAAGTACTAAGTCGTAACCGACTCAAGGGATGAGTCGTTCCTATCCTAAGTCGTCAACACATCAAGCTGGTAATCCCCTAAGTCCTAAGTCGTAACTCGAGGAACAAGAAAAAGGCTATGATGCAAATCAACTGGAAATCCTTTAAGTCTTATCTCGGCTACGATTCATGGAATTCGCTAGGTCGCATGGAGAATCTCTGGGTTGTATATGAGACAATTCTTCACTCTATTCAGTCAAGTTTCTCAACCAACCTGCCTTCCTCTCCAATTCCCAACCCGAAAACCTAATAACCTCACAATAAACAACGACCTAAACCTATCACATTACAGGTCGCCTCAAATCACAAATCGCCATAAGTCAAGCCAAACAAGTTTGAATTCATCAGTGATCGATTTGGCAGAACTCGTAGGGTTTGAAGGGGCAGGCCAGAAACGAAGAACTGAATACATAAAGTAACAATGGTTAACGGTCGAAGTTTGAAGCAAGATCGCTTACGATTGTTTGATGCTAGAAAGAATCGGAGATGAATCGGGACGAAATCGCCTCGGAGAGCTTGAAGATGCGTTAATGGCAGAAAGCGGTTTAAAAGGTTAAGTGATGAGAAGAAGGACGACTCAGGCTTTTATATCTAGAAAGGTTGGGATTTGAAACGACATGACCGAGTTATGATAAGTCGAAGCACACGACTTACGATTTAAGCGTGTGCTTCGAGGGGCAAATGTTAACCCTAACTCGTTCACGAGTTAACAGGTCCACGAGTTAAGGCATGTACGACTCAAGGCATGTACGAGTTAAAGGATACATGAGTCAGTAACTTCCTACGACTTAAAGACCTCTACGAGTTGGCAAGCTTACGAGATAAGCGGCCTACGAGTTAAGGAGTACCCGAGTTAAGCTACTTGCGAGGTAAGCCTTTACGAGATTAGCAGATCTGCAAATTAGCAAGTGTACGAGTTAAGATCATCCACGAGTTAAGCCTCTACGAGATAAACAGGAACCCGAGATAATAGGCTTACGAGATAAGCGGCTCACGACTTAACGAAATGGATGGCCTACGACTTAATGATAACTGCAGTTTGTATGACTTAAGACCCTTACGACTTAAAGAGGATACGACCTAAAGACACATCTCTTAACTCGTCTACGAGTTAAGACTTGCTTTAAACCATTTGCAATTAGTTAAGTCGACTACGACTTACGGCATAGAAAAAGTCGTATACGACTAAAGAAAGGAAATTAGCAATTGCAGCCAGATAACTCATACACGACTTAGAACTTAGGGATGGGTTCAAAAAAGGCGAACTGCCATAGACTCAGCTCAGTGACTCGGGGACGACTTACCTTAAGTCGAACACGACTTATCTTAAGTCGGCCACGAGTTAGGACTTTGCACTTTTTTTCGCCCAGAACTCTCTATAAATATGCAACCATCTCCAACATGCGGAGGACTTTTGGCTCATTCTCTTCAAGCGCCATTACTCTGCCGAATTCCAGACTACTTCAAAGCTTTTTAGATCCAACAAACTTCTAAAGGAACTCCATGAAGGAATCATCCACATTCGCCATGGATTTGAAGATGATTGTCAACATCAAAGCTTGAGCTACTTGTTTTACATATCCTATCACTTGAAGTGTGTTGTAATTGAAAGATCTTGTAAAGGATTGTAATCAAACTAGTGATAAAAAGATTAAAGTGGACGTAGGCTGGATTATAAGCCGAACCACTATAAATACTGTGTCTCTTACTGTTTTTCTGCATACTTTCTGCTTATTTCTGTTTCCCGTACGAACGGGTGGTGCTTTCACAATCACATCTTATACACCAGGGTGTTAGCGTTTAAATTTGAGCGTTAACACCTATTAAAATGGGTATGTGTGAATGTCATGAACCAGAGACTCCAATTTTACTTAAATTGAAGCATCTATGGTATTTTCATTCTATTTTTGACCTGATCTCAAGCTCATTTCGAGCATGTCACTTCAATTGATTAAATTAGCTTAGGTAATAAGAAAGGAAAGTACTTTTAATATAGAACAAAGAATTGGCACAAAAGGTACATACATTATCTTCATAATAAATGATGATTAATACCTGCTTCAATTCATACACTTTTCCCTAATTTTTTCTACAGACTGAAGCATCATAACATAAACAATCGAGAATATAATCATCTTTTCATTTTTTACTCCTGACTATTTTGGTACATCTGATTAATAAATTTCTTTAACTTGTGTTCTCATAGTGCACTAACTTCTCGAAAATCAGGGCTAATTTTAATGTCTACTTCAAACATACATAAAGCTCTACTATGTAATTATGTCCATATAGGTAAATAGTTCTGCAGCTTAAAAAGAAACAATTAATTGAACACAAATTCAGAGAAATTAACATATAATTTGATCTTCATAGAAATGGTCGCAACATTTGGGGTTGTTTCAGTAATTAGTCATATTATCAACAGAATAGGGAGATTGGAAAAAATGAAAAATGTACCAAAACCAAAAAACATATGGGGGGCTATTGTTTCAATTTCCTAAATTGACTCCAAATTACCTGATTTGATTCCTTTTAGAAGTAACAAAATAGTTCATGTTCATAGAATTTGTACTAACAATTTAATTGCCATAAAATCACATCAACCATATGTACAATCCAAAAAAATATAGCTACTGTAAGCAACGGAGTCTAAAAACTAAGGTAAAAAAATGAACATATTTGCCCAAATCTAGAGCAAACCCATATATCATCCCCGTACCTACTAGAACTTTGCAACAGTTTCATCATAATTTCGAGTGGATCTAACATTTCCTTCGTAAAAAATTGACAGCAAGGATATCCAAAACAAAAAATCCTGGTTTAAGCTCCAAACCTTCCTTTTCCTCCTCTTTCGTTCTCTCAAAGCTATTCCTCAACTTGGATTTCACCATAGGATTCGCTTGGTCGATCTTTACCGTCCTACCATCATACAGGCATATGAAACGACGTCGACTTATTAATTATTCTAATGATTTCCCGAGACAGAAATATGTATTTTAGTGAAATGAATTTACTGTGAGTTCAACGTCTAAGTTGGTGCGATATGATCATAGAAGAGTGAGCATAAGGGTTGGGTTACCTGCTGCATCATTTTGTCAATTGTGTTCAGATGTAGAGTTCAATGAATTGGCTTTAGGTATAACAGAAACCGAGCAAAATTGGTATTAGGTAATTGGTATTAGGTAAGGATTGTGATCGGTTGCACGTGTAATCATTTTTGCTTTGGGAGAATTAGTTTAAAGGACAAACATTTGTATATTTTTTGCATCAAGGACACGAGCTCAATATTTTTACCAAAAGGACAAACATTCTTCTAAAAATTACTTATAAGGACAAACATTTTTCAAAATTATTCATAAGGACAACAAAACTGCTACCGAGCTAAAACTGATACCTAAAAACTACTAACGATAACTACAGACTGATACCTAAAAACTGCTTTCAATAACTAAAAACTGATACCTATAGAAAGTTGTCCTTCAGGATAAAATATTGAAGGTCTATCTTTGAGGCTAAAAAACTGTGAAATTTTGTCCTTGATAATAATTTCCTGTTTTGCTTTCTAGAAAAATTAGCCCTGTCCAAATATACCTTGAACCTGTATCCAATCCAATCGTCCTAACATTAAAGAGATTGAATCTACCAATATAATGAAGAAAACATATAAATACATTGATTGCGCTAAAATTTCAATCATATTAAAACACGATCTAATCTTCATAACTAAGATTAAAACAACAGTGTACTGAGTATTTAAGTGTCTTCAACTTTAAACATTGAATTTTATTTAAGTTTGTAATCCTTATATCAAAATACACGTAAATTATATACAAAACATATGTTTTATCTTTCTTCCTTGTTTGTTAATCAATCTTCACTGAACACTTAACAAAGATCACTATTAGATGAAGGAGATAAAATGAGGAAAGTGGTACTACGGGCACACATTTTATCCTTTACCGTTGCGCTCGACAAGGATCTGGTGAGATCGAGGATTTGGATTAGGATAACAAGCCGGAAAGGTCATGGATTTATATCTCAATTTCGAACAACAATGGATTTGGCTTTGGATGGATGCGGATTCGGATAAAACGATTCGGAGAGACCGTGGATTCAGATTGGATTATGAATTGGAAAATATGGCTATCAATGTGATATGTATTTGGGATTTATGGCACTTCAAAACACAACTTCCTATCGCAAGGCAAGTTTTGGAGGGCAAAGTGTTAACTCATCTTTTGTCAAGGCAGTAGACAGACAGATTTAACCCAACGAACTTCACAATTATCAATGCCATTAATCAAGTGCGATGATTGTAATGTCCATAAATCAAATGCAATCAATGATATGAAGCGACGATCAACCGATATCAAAAGATAGAATCTTCTGAATATTCTAAGTACGAATTAGTACCTCGCCCAGGCAAGGGATCAGTGTCTATCCCTTCTCCTAGGGGATCAGTACATGTCATTAATTTTTGTCTCAAACAAGGTGAGACCGATATAAGGTGATAAGCAAGGCCCTATGAGGCTATGTTTCAAATCTCAAGTCATTTGGAGTTTGTATGCGTAAGTTATGGACAAATTACTTCACCTAAGAAAGGGATCATATAAAAAGGGATCGGTATACAAGGGATCGACATATTTCAGCCAAGCAATTACAATTCAATGGAAAACAATCATATCTCAAAATCCATAAGTTCAATGCATATGAAATTTTGTGAAAAAGATGTGGAGACCCTAGGGAGCCTACCCTAGGGATCGCATATCAAAAGGATGAAGAAAGAGGGATCGGTACTCTTCCCTCTTAGGGATCAGCTTAAGCACACTTTATAGCAAAGATCGATCAATATCTCAACATCACATCCAATTGATATGAAACTTAGAGGACAAGCTAATCACAACATGTGGAACATCTGATAGGGATCACATACCATTTGGAGCTAGTTGAAGGGATCGATACCTATCTCTCTATAAGGATCGGCTATAATCAGTCTTCACAACACATTGCAACAAAGATTGATCAATAATTAGAGTTTTACTAATCCAATTGGCATAAAACTTGGAAGCTAAGCATAATAAAACATGGGAAAGCTACCTTAGGATTACATGGAATTTGGAAGAGACTGGAGGGATCGATACCTGTCCCTCCAGAGAGATTGGTAGAAATCTGCATTCAATCAACACTACTTCTCGGAATATGCGATATCTCGCAGACCGTATGTCGAAATTGAATGCAGTTTGGGGAACAGGTAGCAAACATCATGGGGAACCCTACACTAGGATTGCAACCCATTTGGATATGCTAATAGGGATCCATACCGATCCCTATTATGGGCCCCAATGGGCCAAGAAATTTTTGGGTGGCCTCGTCTTGGTCTCCCAAACTTTCTGCCAAAATTTCAGCCCGAACCGTTCACGTCTTCCCTTATAAATACAGCAGGCATGGCGTCAGAAAAAGGATCTTCTTTCTGCTTCTTGTTGTCTTCAACCTAGGCTACACTCTACCAATTTTATTCTTGGATTTTGAATTGTATGTGTACACAAACTTCAGTATAATAAAAAGGATTATTTGGGAGTAGATGTAGACCGAAGTTAGTCGAACCACTATAAATCTTATCTCTTTTTACTTGCTTTCTGATTGTTTTAGTTTTTTTCTTCATTTATTTCTCTTCATATTTTTGTGATTGGATTTGATATTGTTAGTTTTACATAATTGGGTGTTGGTGGCCAATTTTGATGCTCGCAATATTCAATATGTAATATATTTTAAAGGTTCTTATTATTTTTAGAATATAAAATTGATTTAATAAGTTTTATTACATCTCTACTATTTATAAAGAGAATTCATGAATATGATTTCCACTGTGTCTTTTTTAAATTCTGAAAATAACATATACAGAATTTCACCATCTGCTCTACCACACCTCCTATTTCTGATCATCTGACAACGGAGTTTCACTATCAACTTGCAACCGACAGCACCTTCAAACTACTTGAAATAGGTTTATGATCATCAAATATTTTGCACTTATAGTACGTCCAATAATTTTTTATTAAAGAAAAAGTAAATATGTCTAACTATTAGATGTGCGTACGTGCAGTTTATACTTTTTTATAAATATATTCTCTTTCCTGATTTATAATTGAATGCTTTGATTGTTTTCATTCTGTGTAATGAGAAATTAGAATAAAAAGATTTATAATACCACCTAGTATGTGACTTTCGGTAATATTTCTTCGGCTATTCTTCAGACTCGTTATATATAATATGAAAGTGATTAAGTGTAGTTCATGAGCAGTGTATAAATGATTGAGTATCACGTAGTGGTATAGGATGTCGTTGTGATATTTATTCAGTTATCCATCGTAAGTAGATAGGACTCGCATGACTGGAATATGATATGAGCGTGAGGTGATGCACGTAGTGATGTGTAAGGCTTCGTGCCCATATTCAGTGAGCAAGGCTTTATGCCAACCGATAAGCAAGGCTTCGTGCCCATATTCAGTGGGTAAGGCTTTATGCCAACCGATGAGCAAGGCTTCATGCTTGTATATATTGGTACTATATGCTACTATCATGATGTTCTTCTTTTATTGCCATTGGAGAGGACCAAATGACTAGAATCCACCCTAATGGCCTAATCGTGGCGTCGTGCCTTATATCTGTGACACCCTATGTTTATATAGTTATGTGTTTTCGCCTCATGCATTCCTCCTTGTGTCACCAGGGCCAACAGTCTATTGCATATAGAGGCATATGCAGGGTCATGACTTTAGGTCCTCACGTTGACGAGGACATTGCTAGATATACGTCACGATGACCGTTGAGGTAACTAAATACTACAAAGTCTATATGACTCTAGAGCAAGATCCATGCCATCAGTTTCTCTTCTAGTTCTAACAAAGTGATAGATTAGCATATATTATTGATACACCTCACATAAGTATTAATAGGTTAGGCGGCTCATGTATGTGTGTGTGTGACTCTACTTAGAACTTTGTGTCTACCATACAACCATTCCCTGTCACAATTTATTCTGACTTATTCATATATGAGGAGATAAGATTATATCTGGACAGGTGTCCAAATTATAGTGGATTATCGTATCTTTTATTATATTGATAGGTAGCATATCTTATCCTATATGTTGATGATGATGTTCTTATTATTAAGATTGAGATATATATATGGGTAATGTTATGTGCTAGCTAGATCATACTTGGTGATATCTCACTGGTAGATGATTTTTGGACTTTGATGATTCTGGATATGGATGATTCATCCATTTAATATTGTTTCAAATTGTTAATATTTTGATATGATTTTATATGGGCCCCGACATCTTTATGCTTAGCTTTGTAGTAGTAGTTGTTGTTGTTGTTTTGTTGTAATATTGATATGTATGTCATCACTGTTATAGCATGAATATCATTGTTATAGCATGAATATTCTATATCTATATAAGTGTTGACCACTGTATTTAGACATACACTAACCTATGTGTTATTTGCGTAATACTTGGGTCAATTAAAGAGATGCCAGGTATAGAAATGATGAGACCTGCTTGTACTATCTGGGCCTAGAGGAGACTGGATATAGAATTGTTGTATATTATTAGTGGTACGTAGACTTATTATATGTTTGATACGGTGCTTTATATTGATTATACATTATTTAAGATGTTTAGCATCCTTATTGTCGCCTATATATTTCATATTAGATCTTGTCGTTACGATATCGATTCTGTGTTCTTTGTTATTCTTTATATATTATGTATTGTTCTATCTTGAAAACGCACATTTTTATTGCTTTATGCCGATACTAAGTATGTATAGGTGAGTTATTTATTCAATTTTCGAAGTACAAACCAGTTTTAGCCAAAGGGAATGTTCACGCGTGTACCCCATATAGCCTCATTGTTCGTATTATTTGACAGTATTACTTAGTTGTACTCTTAGATAACACGAGGATGGAGGTGGGTTGTTTCATTTTGGTATTAGAGCAGCTTTAGAATGATATATTATATATATAAGATACACGAGTCTTGACCTTAGATGAGACTTAGAGTCTCTGTCCCTTGGGTGGGTGGTGGTTACCATATATTATAGGAATATTATAGGTATATGACGAATACTAAGGGATCATCAAGGGATGTACTTATTATTTTTCCTACTATGCATATATATTCCTTATCCCTATCTCTTATGTGTGTTATCTCTTAGTGAAATGGAAGTTGTTGAGGGAGGTAGTGAAATAAGGAATTGTTAGCCACCATTAGTATCAACATTGGTGATGGCAAATAAATCTCTATGTGGCTTGAATTAAAATGAATTAGCTCGGTAAGGGAAGCTGTAAAAGACCCTAATTCGAATTTTGTATTATGAATACATCATAACTCTAATTGCAATGTGGAAATTGAGTAGAAGGATCCAGCAATGATCAATGTACACAGTGGATGCTAATTAGATAGCTTTTCGTAGAAGGCGTTTGTTTATTAGTTTGATTGATGTGTTTATTGTTATATTAATGGTTGTTCTATTTGTTCATTTATTTAGGCCTAGTCTAGAATGTGGGAATTGAGCAGGAGTAATCACTTAGATATTTATAAACCCATTTTAATCTGGACAGGGCCAAATATGAATAGAAACCAGTAGTTTATCCAAATCTGAATTACTAGAGGATAATAAATATGATTAATAAATAATAATAATAATAATAATAATAATTAAAGACATGGAATGAGAAATTAAATTAAATTAATAGAATGCTTGACTGATATTATGGATATGTGATAATTTGTGTTATTACCAACGGTGCTGAATTAAATGTATATACGAATTTTGGAATTTAATATTTTATTTCAAATAAGCGTATGATTTAATAAAATAGGAATAATATTTTTTATAGTGATTGAAAACATTTTAGTAGTTTATTTTGGTGTTGGTTTGTCCATAGAGTGGTTTAAGAATTCTGGTCAATACGTCTGATCAACGTTATATATAGAGATTCCTAAACATTTATGCAAGGCAGTTTGACATAGTATTTGAATATGGTATAAAGATTTATTTTACAAAAAATTATACATTATTTTACAAAGTAATGTATATTATATTGTAAAACTGAAAGATATTATTTTTCTAGATATAAATATTTGAACAACGTATGCAGCCATTAGATATTAGTGTGAAGTTGAGATCACTGGCAAAGTGGCGCTGATGCAAAATTCTGGGCAGTCAACGTCGCAGCCAATGGGCGAAACTCCAATAATTTGGAATTACAACGTAGTACAATAACAGTATGCCCAATGAACCTGATAAGCCGGAACAACGATGTAGTGGAATAATGATACATCTGATGATCCTGATAAGTCGGAACATCAACTTAGTACAATAACGGTACATCCGATGAACCGAACACCATAAAAGAACATGGGTCGCTAGCCCATAAGAAAGAGTTGAAAACTCCAAAGAACGTTCAAAAGACCATGGGTCGTTAACCCATAAAAATGAGACGAAGCTCCATAAAATCGAGGTATAGCCCCCTACCTGGACAAAGGGACATCACATATCGCTAGTCTAAACCATGAAAATGATCACCATTGATCAAAAAAAAGTGTGAATTACACTAAGCTAGTAAATAAATAAGTTTAGCTTCAAGTCCCATAACCACTGGCTTAACTTAAGTATTTACGAACAAATTGTAGATTTCCACTCGAAAATTGTCATAAGATTTCAATCGAACAAGTCCAAGAATAAACTGACGAAGTAAACGCAAACGTTTCATACCACTTGTTTTACTAAGCCATTTAATTAGATTTCTCATATGAGTGAGGTAAACGTTTGTGTATAATAACAGGTGAAAAAGCGGGTTTAAAACAAGCTTTGCATTAAAAATAGTGTTGAAATCGTTTTTGCGAAAGAGTTTGAATATTTACTACTAGTATAGAGACCTTTGCATTTTAAAGTGACAAATCATAGAAATGATTGTAGAAACAATCAATCTCCCAAAATTCACATACGATGACGTGAATCAAACCATTGAAATCGATATCAAATCCATCAAAGTGGATATTCACAAAAATCCAGAAAGAAGTCATCAAAGTCGATAAAAAGACGGCGACCAATCAGATCAACCCAAAATCGATATAAATGGTAACCCATCAAAAACAAGCAAGATGGCTGAAATTAGCAGCTCTAGACATCTGGTGGTTCACCCAGATGTCTGAGTTGAAAGACTGAAAATTTTATTCCAGATCGCCCAGACGTCTGCGAAGTAAGCTCAGACGTTTGAGCTGATGGTCTAGAATTTTGTCCTTGTAGTTCCAAACGTTTGACCTTAATACTAGACGTCTGAGCTGAAGCTCAGAGCAAAAATATGCTAGGCCAATGATGGCCAAATTATCTCAAAAGCGATCGAGCGAGCAACGTTGGTTAGGGATTTATGCCAAGCGACAACCCAGCCCTATAGGCTCTTCAATACACTCCAAACACCACGTAAAAACATCCAATGTAGGATTTTCATAGGTTTTTACTTCGAAATATCAAAGATTGAAAAGTTCAGCAATCTAATTCAATTCAAAGCAAATGAACACGAAATAGGTATTAGGAATTCATACCTAACAACTATCAAAATTATAGACATAGATGTGAGTTCAACAACTCACCTTTAAACCCAAAAACACAAGTGAGAAGCTATAAAACAAGGCAAGATCAACCACTCTTCAATTTCAACTCAGGTAGCTTCAATCTAAGCTCATAAGAAAATATTTCCTAAGTTAGGGTTTGAGAATTTCTAAAAATGGAGAAGTGATTGAGATGGAGAAGATGAAGAGGATGCTTACCTAAGCTTCTTCTACCTTTCTAGAAACTTGAATTTGAATTTCCTAGCAAACCTAGGGCTTAGGAATTTTGAGTCTCCTTTCTTTCCCCTATTTTTACTGTATCTTGAGAATATTAGGAAATGAGAATGAATGAAGAGGAGAGGGGGTGAAGTTAGGGTATTATGTTGGGTTAATGGGCTGAAACCCAAACCAAAGCCCAATAGAAAAATAGAAAAATTCCAATCAACTCCAAACATATTGATGTTTATACTCAAAAAGGTTGTAAACGTCATTTCAAACTCAATGAAAGTAGTCTCGAGTCCTAGTTTGACAGTTTACAAAAATTTGCATTTTGGACATTAATCCGACTAACGATGCTATATTTAAATAAAACATTTAAATATACGATCGTAAAATATGCGGGTTGTTACAGACTCCTCTCCTTGAAGAAATTGCGTCCTCGCAATACTTAAGAAGAAAATAAAGAGTAACAATCATAAAAGCATATCAACACAAAATAAAATTTGAAGTAAAAAGTTTACTTTAAAGAGCACGAGAGAGTAAGTCCGGATGTGTTCGCTCGATGAATTCTCTGGATTCCCAAGAATAATCCTTAGGATTTGAGGACCATTGTGAAAGTACGGTGTGTATACAATTATATGTGCTAATATAGTACACACGGATCGTGTAATATGGACTACAATATAAATGTGGAAATAGATGATAATAGCATAGTAAATAAAAAATAGAAAAATCACACCAGAGATTTTATACTGGTTCGGAGCACCGTCCTACGTCCAGTCCCAGACTTCTATCTGGATTTTCACTATTAACTACCTCGCTTCACCCGGAGGAACAGGTTTACAACACCCGAACAACCGAACGGGATTTCACGCCTCTAATACACTGAGGACTTCAACACTTGCCTCTTACAACACAGAGGACTTCAACACAAGAACAAATACAATTGTTGTTGACAACTTGTGTTCTTGAAAACACAGATTTGTCACTAGTAGTACACCCTTCCTATAATCTTATCCTCAAAGTATGCGAATGATGTTTTGAAAAGATTAAGGAAAGTATATTACTTATTGAATCAAAAGATATGAAATAGTTTCAATAATTCAATAAATAATCGAGAGCTTTTAGAATGCAGGAGTATGTAGTAAGTTCAGAGATTAGATTAAAAAGCATATATAATCATGTTATATTAATCAACGAATTAGATGAGTTTATATAGATAAGAATGATTGTAACTCTTTGTGAGCAGTTGCCATTAAGAGATATGATCTTTGGTGAAAGGTAAGAGATGCAATCTTTGGAGAAGAGAAGTGTCTTTTGGAAAAATTGCTTTCTGTTTAAAAACGGTCGACAGGTTAAAAAGTGACCAGTAGATAGGAATTTAAATATATATATACGTTATGTGCATGTGTGCACGTTCAGTGTGCAAATTATACAGGAACGGTCGACCGCCTATATTGTGACCGGTCGACCGGTCCCTGTAAAGTTGCACACTGAATGTGCAACTACATTCTAATCGTATATATATTAATTTTCTTGAAAATGCATGATTATTTGAGGATAGATTTTAACAAGTTTATCACTAATATAATATCAAATAATCAATCTACAATCTAGAGTACCATATGTAGCTCTTTATAGCCATAATGACCTTGTTTTGTCGATCGCCTTTAGTTATTTGTCAGAAATCAAAAGCTTCATAAAACTTGTGACTCAACATTCTCCCCCTTTTTGATTGATGACAATATATATCTGCAAATCTGAATCTCCCCCTGAGTATGTGATCTCTCTCTCTTTGAATTCTTGTATATGTATGTTCCTGCAAGCAATTGTTAGCCCTTTCTCCCCCTTTGTCATCGACAAAAAGGAGCAACAGATACTAGAATAGTAGAATGAATATGATATGCATAGCAAAATAAATCATTAACACATCCAAAACATAACAGAGTATACTACAGATCATAATGTCAAATGAAAAACAAGAATAACGACACTATTTAGTACAAGTGATGATGAATGTTTTTTAAAGAGCTAAACCATAACAGAATCTAGGATGAAGCAGATCGTATCTCCTCTTCATCATCATCATCGTCGTCGTCATCATCATCATCTTCTTCTTCCTCATCATTGTTCCCTCTAGATGATTCTCCATGTCCATGACCACTCATACCTGTAGACTCGTCAGATGATGTCCAGGTGAAAACAGGAGCAGCAGGACGTTTTCCTGGGTCTTGTGCTTGAACAGAGGTGGATGTGGAACATGATATAGCATCCCATAGCATACCAAAGAATGACTTGACCTTATTGAAGCGCTTATCAATTTTAGAGTCCATTCGCTTGAGACGCGATTCAAGCAAAAATTGGTTACGCGCAATTGTTTCAAGTGATTCTTTTGTTGATGATTTTGATTTTAATAGTTTCACTTCATCGGAACGAGGACGAGAGGAAGTTGCTCTTTGTTTTCTTGGTCCTCTTTGTTGCCATTCTTCAAAAGACATAATCTCAAGATAAGGTGGAGGAAGCTTCATTCGTTTGATGGTTATTGAATCAATGCATTTTGGTTTTGAGGTTGCAGAATCAAGAGGATTTACTCCGCAAGCTAACAAAAGTCGCATGATATATTCATTGTAGAAGAAAGCATGTGTACCCAATTGATTTGGATTTCACCATAAATAGCATAGAGTGTTTGAAGTTTTCTTTATATACTGCATCATAATTTCCAAGTCTAGGAAAAAGAGAATGCATCAAAACACTATGTAGTAGTCTAGCTGTCGGTCGAAGTCCAATAGACTTTGTGCCATCACTATTGTCTTCTATGAAATGATGACTAGTACTATTTCGAGTGAAGACTTCGCAGAAGGTAGATGAAAACTCATCGCCTCGATTTGGTATACCAAGTATAGAGGCAATTCTAGCATGAGTAAGAAAAATTTACTTACCACAGACCACAGACCAGATTACTCCGTTTGGATTATCAGGTTGATATTCATCGAGATTCATGTTGGCGTAAAACAATTTAATCATCAAATGATTTATCTCCACATTAATTTCTGAAAAATCTATCAATGGAGTAATGTTGGCATTATTGGCTAACCTCCGAACGCCATAAGCCGTGAAATCATCAAATTTGATAAAAGAGCCTGGATGAAACTTGTAATTTGTCATCTGATTCCATCTTGTTACAGCAATTGGACTTTGAAGCCACTTTTTGGCGGAGATGCTTAGAGATGAAGTTTCAGAGGTTGTTCCTTTCTTAGATTTCTTTTGAGGAGGAGCCATTGTTGGAAGATTTGAGATTTGGGAATTGAAAATAGGAAACTAGGGTTTGTGATTTTGGGAAAAAGAACAGCTTGAGTCAAAAGAGAAAGAGGGTAGAAGGAAAAATGACGCATAGGTATATATAAAAACTGAAAATACGTCAACCGGTCGACCTATGAAATATGGCCGGTCGACCGTTTTCAACCAGGGAGCAAACGGTCGACCGGCTATATATGGGGCGGTCGACCGGTTCTGGTCTGCTGAGAATAATATGTTATTTTGCAAGTTTTTATTATATATCAACCTATATATATTATATTTAATTCTTAATACAAAATATAACCGTTATTACACAAGTGATAGATAAAGGTAACTATATATAAATCTAATGAGAAGGTTCGTCATTAGAATTATCGTTGTTTCCTTCAATACGTTTTGACCATGGACTCCATTGTTTCTGAGCTCCTTCATTCTTCTCATAGTTCCGATCCCACGAGTTAGGACTTTGAGATGTTGATGGCCTAGACGGCATTGGTTCATGCACGTCATGCTTGTTGGAACCGCAGAAAAATGTTGCCAACTTTTCTAAAACGGATAATCGTGCCGATGTCCGTTGTTGCTCGTGATAAAGTTGACTTTTCCCATAATGGGCTGTCTCTGAAGGTCTATCTGATGTTTCTGGTAGTGGCGTATTTCATCGATTTGTGCTTTGGTACGAGGAGAATAGAACAGTGTCCTCTTCACTCGTTTTGAATTTGGAGTTTTATCAGACATACAAGAGCATTGATGATGACAACTTGGTTTTTGTTTTGGTGTAGTAGGAGAATAATATTCCTCCGACTCAGAACTCGTAATAGAAATGTATGATTCTTGAGCACATTTATCACAAATATGAGCCATAATGTATGTTGTATAGAATATTATGGTTAGAAAAAAAGAAGAACAAAATAAAAAATTTTGCAAGCTTATATACAAGTTTCTTATGTATAAACCTATGGATGTGAGTTAATGGAAAATTTTAACCAAGAAAACATAAGCAGAAATTTTATTTTAACTCTAAAAATAGCTCTCCTTTTAAAACTGAAATTATAAAATAAGAAAGCAAAGGGCGATCACTAAAAGAAAAGAATAAAAAAATGAGTAAAGAGAATTTAACCATTAAATAAAGCAGTGGCTTATATTTAATGTAAAAAAAAAATTTATGCAAAAGTTATGGTTAAAGGATAACTAAAAAGAAGACGTTCTTTAGAAATTACTTAGTCAAGATTTTTTCTTGAAATTAAACCAAGCTCTCTTCGTAATCTAATAAAATTAGATTCGAGCAGAGGCTTAGTAAAAATGTCTGCTAATTGATTGTGAGTATGAACATATTCAAGACATATATTTCCTTTGTCAATATTATCTCGAAGGAAATGATGACGGATATCAATGTGTTTGGTTCTAGAGTGATTTACTGGATTTTTAGAGAGATTTATAGCACTGGTGTTATCACAGTATATAATAGAATTTGATAAATGAATATCAAAATCTTGAAGTGTTTGTTGCATATATAGTACTTGAGTACAAGGGAGAGCTGCTGATATATATTCAACTTCACATGTTGATAGTGAAACACAATTCTGTTTCTTACTGAACCAGGAGACAAGTGATTTTCCAATAAAATGGCACGTACCACTTGTACATTTTCTATCCGTTTGTGAGCCACCGAAATCAGCATCACTATATGATACTAATTCAAATGGACATTCTTTTGGATAAAAAAGACCGAAATCTTTGGTATTATTAAGATAACGAATTATACGTTTCACTGCTCATAGATGTGATTCCTTTGGATCGGCTTGAAAACGAGCACATAAACAAACACTCATTATTATATCCGGACGACTGGCTGTAAGATAAAGAAGAGAACCAATCATGCTTCGATATAATTTCTGGTCAATATTCTTACCACTTTCATCTTTTTCAAGATGTGTAGTTGTACTCATAGGAGTTGGTTTACCAGATGTATTTTCTAATCCGAAGCGTTTGATAAGGTTTTCACAGTATTTTTCTTGATTGATAAAAATACCGTTTGAAAGTTGCTTTATTTGAAGTCCAAGAAAATAAGATAGTTCTCCCATATGAGACGTTTCGAATTCTTTGGTCATAATACTTGCAAATTCTTTGCAGAGTTTATCGTTTGTTGAACCGAAGATGATATCGTCTACATATATCTGGATAACTAGAATATCTTTTCGAGAATGTTTAATAAACAAAGTTTGATCGACTTTGCCTATTTGAAATCCTGAGTTAATAAGATAGCTACATAGTCGTTCATACCAAGCACGAGGTGCTTGTTTTAAACCATACAAAGCTTTCTTAAGTTTGAACACATGGTCAGGATATTTTTCATGTACGAACAAAGGAGGTTGTTCGACATAGACATTCTCTTTGATAAATCCATTGAGAAAAGCACTTTTGACATCCATCTGATAAAGTTTGAAATTATGGTGACAAGCAAAAGATAATAGGATTCTAATAGCTTCTAGTCGAGCAACTGGTGCAAAAGTTTCTTCATAATCGATACCTTCTTCCTGATTATATCCTTGTGCTACTAATCTTGCTTTATTTTTGGTGATATTTCCTTGTTCGTCGGCCTTATTTTTATAGACCCATTTAGTACCAATTACTGACTGATCAGTTGGTCGTGGAACAAGTTCCCAAACGTCATTGCGCTCAAACTGATTTAGTTCTTCCTGCATGGCAATGATCCAGTAATCATCTGTAGCAGCTTCTTTTGGATTCTTAGGTTCGATATTTGAGAGAAAAGCGACATGACCCATTTGATTGAGTTGACTTCTTGTTCTGACATGTGATGTTATTTCACCGATTATATTTTGAGCCGGATGGTCTCTTAATATTCTTGGTGGTGATTGTATCTCACATGTTTGAGGAATATTCTCAATAATTATTTCCGAGTCAGAATCAATATTTGTGATGATTTGATTGTCAGTGACTATTGATTCGTCATCATCTGATATAGTGTGAGGGTGCTGATAGATTTCATCAAAAGAGACATGAAGTGATTCTTCAATAGTTTTGGTTCGTTTATTAAATATCCGATAGGCCTTACTTCGTTCCGAATAACCGACAAATATTCCTTCATCGGCTCTTGGATCGAATTTGCCAAGCTGGTCTTTCGTATTTAAAATAAAGCACTTGGAACCAAAAACTTTGAAGTATGAGATTTTAGGCTTCCTTTTGTTAAATAATTCATAAGGAGTATTCTTGGTAAGAGGTCTTATGGATACACGATTTAAAACATAACAGGCAGTTGCCACAGCTTCTGCCCAAAAATGTTTTGGTAAGGTGGTTCCATTCAATAATGTTCTTGCACATTCTTGTAAAGTTCGGTTCTTCCGTTCTACAACTCCGTTCTGTTGTGGAGTTCTGGGAAACGAAAAATTATGATATATACCTTTCTTTGTACAAAAATGTTCAAATTCATTATTTTCAAACTCTCCGCCATGATCACTTCTTATATTTTTAACTTTAATCCCTTTTGATTTTTGAATTCTTTTGACGAAAGATTTGAAATGATCGAAAGTGTCACTTTTATTTTTTAAGAAAATTGTCCATGTATAACGAGAGAAATCATCAACAATTACAAGCACATATTGACTGTGATTTATTGATTGAACCCTAGTAGGTCCAAATAAATCCATGTGTAGTAACTCAAGTGGTTGTAATGTTGATATGACTTTCTTGGATTTAAAAGATGATTTGGTCAATTTTCCTAATTGACATGCATCACAAATGTTGTTAACTTTAAAACTCATTTTGGGTAGTCCTTTAACTAGATTGTTTTTGGCTAGCTTGTCAATAGTTCTGAAGTTTATATGACAGAAGCGTTTGTGCCATAGCCATGGATCATTGTCATTAGCCACAAGACACATATCTGAATTATGATTAATATTCATATTCAGAATATATATATTTCTGTCTCTATAACCTTCGAAAACCAAATTATGGTCTTTATCTAAAATACTACACTTATTATTTGAAAATGAAATTATAAATCCCTTGTCACATAACTGACTAATACTAAGCAAATTGTGTTTTAAATTTCTAACTAGCATGACATTAGTAATAAGAGGTAAGTTAGATGTACCGCAATTGCTCACATCGCCTTTGCCGATGATATAGCCTTTTGAATTGTCTCCAAAAGTGACGGAGCCACCATCTGAATATGTAATATTTGTTAATAGACTCTTGTCTCCTGTCATGTGCTTTGAGCAACCACTGTCCAATATCCATTTTCCTCTTTTCTTAAGTGGGACCTGCAAAAAATAGAATTAAGTCCATGGTACCCACTTTTTATAGGGTCCTAAGAGTTAGGTCTTAGGAGTCCAAACCCATATGGGTCCGGTATCCCCTTTATATATATAATTTTTATTAAAATGCACGGTATTCATGAATTGCTGAATTTATTTGTTCCTAATCAAATTGTTATTTGTTTTAGGAACCCATATTTTGATAGTCTTGACATTTTTCTTTTGAAATTTCACAACTGGTTTTGGTTTGGAATATAATAAACTAAGATTTTTCTTAGCTTCAGTTTTTTGTACTTTCTTCTTCCGTTTATTTCCAAGATGTTTCTTGGTTTCTTGTTTGTTATATCCCAATCCTTGTTTGTCTGAAATAGATTGTGAACTTTCAATTATTTTTGTCAAATTTTCTCGACCTTTGTTAAAGTTAGAAACATTTTGAGTAATGTCATCAAACTTTGTTTGTAAGCTAGCTTTTTCTAGGTCTAGAATTTTGACTTTTGCTTTAAGCTCATGATTTTCAGTAGTGAGAGCATCATTTTTCTCTTTTTGAGCTTCTATTTCTTGACTCAAAAGAGATATTTGAGAGTCAACATTAGATGATGATTCTTGAATATTTTCAAGTTCCTCTTCTAATATTTTCTTCTCATCTTTTAACATATCTCATTCAAACTCTGCTCTACTTAAATCTGCTTTGACTACTTTTAATTGACGTTTTATGTCTTTATATTTGACTATTAATTCAGCATTAATATCAAGTAATTCATCAAATGTAGGAATTTGTACCTCATCTTCTGTTGCCATAAAACAAACATTAGCTTGTTCATTCTCTGAATCACTTTCACTTTCTGATGAAGATGACTCTGAATCATCCCATGTTACTGAGAAAGCTCGTTTCTTAGATTTGTCCTTCTTATATTTGAATTTGTCATTTTCTGACTTCTTCTTTTGTTCTGGACAATCTTTCTGCATGTGTCCCTTTTTGTGGCAGTTGAAACATTCTATAGCAGATGAAGATGGTTTGTTTGATCCAGGTTTCCTTTTATTGTAACGACTGGCTTTTCGATATTTTAGGAATTTTTTAAATCCTTTCGCAATGAATGCCAAATCTTCGTCTTCAGAATCTGATTCATTTTCATCTTTCTCAACATGAAATGCTACATTTTTCTTTTCTTCTTTCTGTTCCTTTCTAGCCTGCAAATTTGCTTCATAGGACATTAAATTTCCTATCAATTCATCTGGCTTCATGACGGAAAGGTCATTAGCTTCTTCAATTGCTAATACTTTTCCTTCCCATTCACTAGTCAGAGAATGTAGGACTGTTGAAACAACATCGAAATCAGAATACTTTTGTCCTAAGCCAATAAGTGCATGGTGAATAGTTTGAAACCGTGAATACATGTCATTTATTGTCTCATTTGGTTTCATTTTGAAATTTTGAAATTGACTTTTCAGCATGGCTATTTTGGCTTGTTTAACCTTGTTAGTACCTTCATGAGTGATTTTTAGTGTTTGCCAAATTTGATATGCAGTAGCGCAGATACTAACACGGTTATATTCATTTTGGTCTAATGCACAGAACAACATATTTATAGCTCTTGCATTTACGGCTGCTGCCGTTTTCTCAGCTGCAGTCCATTCTGAATAATCAGTTGTTGGATTCACTATTTCTCTTTGAGTGGCATTCCAAGCATCATAGCTATTTGATTGCATAAAGAATGACATACGTGTTGCCCAACAACTATAGTTAAGACCGTTGAAAAATGGAGGTCTTTGTGTCGATTGACCCTCCGTGTAAGTAGTGTTTTGAGTGCTAGTACTTACGTTATTTGCCATATTACTATAATATATCAAATAACTGTGTTACGGTTATATGATGACCTCGCTCCGAAACCAAATGAAAGTACGGTGTGTATACAATTATATGTGCTAATATAGTACACACGGATCGTGTAATATGGACTACAATATAAATGTGGAAATAGATGATAATAGCATAGTAAATAAAAAATAGAAAAATCACACCAAAGATTTTTATACTGGTTCGGAGCACCGTCCTACGTCCAGTCCCAGACTTCTATCTGGATTTTCACTATTAACTACCTCGCTTCACCTGGAGGAACAGGGTTACAAAACCCGAACAACCGAACGGGATTTCACGCCTCTAATACACTGAGGACTTCAACACTTGCCTCTTACAACACAGAGGACTTCAACACAAGAACAAATACAATTGTTGTTGACAACTTGTGTTCTTGAAAACACGGATTTGTCACTAGTAGTACACCCTTCCTATAATCTTATCCTCAAAGTATGCGAATGATGTTTTGAAAAGATTAAGGAAAGTATATTACTTATTGAATCAAAAGATATGAAATAGTTTCAATAATTCAATAAATAATCGAGAGCTTTTAGAATGCAGGAGTATGTAGTAAGTTCAGAGATTAGATTAAAAAGCATATATAATCATGTTATATTAATCAACGAATTAGATGAGTTTATATAGATAAGAATGATTGTAACTCTTTGTGAGCAGTTGCCATTAAGAGATATGATCTTTGGTGAAAGGTAAGAGATGCAACCTTTGGAGAAGAGAAGTGTCTTTTGGAAAAATTGCTTTCTGTTTAAAAACGGTCGACAGGTTAAAAAGTGACCAGTAGACAGGAATTTAAATATATATACGTTATGTGCATGTGTGCATGTTCAGTGTGCAAATTATGCAGGAACGGTCGACCGCCTATATTGTGACCGGTCGACCGGTCCCTGTAAAGTTGCACACTGAATGTGCAACTACATTCTAATCGTATATATATTAATTTTCTTGAAAATGCATGATTATTTGAGGATAGATTTTAACAAGTTTATCACTAATATAATATCAAATAATCAATCTACAATCTAGAGTACCATATGTAGCTCTTTATAGCCATAATGACCTTGTTTTGTCGATCGCCTTTAGTTATTTGTCAGAAATCAAAAGCTTCATAAAACTTGTGACTCAACACATTGAACTTTCACAAGTGGGACATCTTTATTACGAAGACGTTTAACCTCTGTAGCAATGATACAAATACGATGTTGCTCATAAGTCAAATTAGGTTAAACTTCAATTTCTTCGATAATACCGCGCTTAAGAATAGAATCGGAATCCCTAAGGCATTTCCATAGTTGAGAGACGTGGAAAACGTCATGAATAGCAGAAAATTAAGCCAGTAATAAAAGGCGATAGGCTACGGAACCTATGCGATCGGTGATGGAAAATCGACCAATATATCGAGGTGCTAATTTTCCCGATCGATTGAAGCGTACAACACCCTTCATAGGTAAAACACAAATAAACATCAAATCTCCCACAGAAAATTCTAAATTCCTTCTTCGGTTATCAGCATTGGATTTTTGTCTACTTTGAGCTTCTTTCATCTTATAACGAATAAGGTCAATCTTTTCTGTGGAATCATGAATAAAATTTGGACCTAAAACCAGCTTCTCACAGGCCTCAAGCCAACAAGAAGGAGATCGACATGGCCTTCCGTAGAGTGTCTCGAAAGGTGCCACACCAATACTAGATTGGAAGCTATTATTATAGGAAAACTCAACAAGAGAAATATGGTCGTCCCAACTTCCACTAAAATCAAGAACACATGCACGAAGAAGATCTTCAAGAGTTTGATTCACACGCTCGGTTTATCCATCAGACTGAGGATGATAAGCGGTGCCAAAATTAAGCTTCGTTCTCAAAGCTTTTTGAAGACTCTTTCAAAATCCACTAGTAAATAATGGATCACGATCACTAACGATAGAAGTGGGAACTCCATGCAATTTAATAATCTCTCTAACATAGAGTTTGGCTAAAAGAGGTACGGTTCAATTAGACCGAACGGGAATAAAATGGGAAGATTTTGTAAGTCTATCTACAATCACCCATAAACTGTCATGACCCGAACGAGAATGGGGAAGACCGTCAATAAAGTCCATAGAGATTTGATCCCACTTCCAAATTGGAATGTCCAAAGGTTGCAATAACGCACCGGGCCTTTGATGCTCGACCTTTACAAGTTGGCAAGTCATGCAATGCTTAATGAAGTTAGCAATATCGAATTTATTCCATCCCAATAATAAATTCGCTTCGTATCTGCGTACATTTGTAAATTTAAAACGATGAGAATCTTCTAAATGTTTTTACGAAGATCACTAACATTTTACATGATAAGTCTACCAAATATTCCAATGGCGCCACGAGTATTGATTTCAAAGTCTTTCAGACCATCAATATTACTATCCTGACAACTTTGGCTAAGATGAGCCAATTCGGGATCGTGGTTTTGAGCATCAAGAATGCGGTCTAAAAGAGACGAATGAGCCTCAAGGCTACATAAAACAAGAGATGAACATGAATCGGATTGGCGATCTCGAATCTCACAAGTAGACAAAGTCTCAAGATCATTCCACTCGGATATCATCATCGAAACAACCACTTGTTGCTTACGACTGAGTGCATCGGCAACACAATTCCCCTTTTCGGGAGTATAAAGAATATCAAGATCATAAGATGCAAGGAACTTGAGCCAACATTGTTAACGCAAATTAATTTCCTTTTGAGAAAATAAATACTTCAAAGATTTATGATTGGTGTAGAGAACAAATTTCTCTCCCAAAAGACAATGACGCCAAATTCTGAGGGGGAAAACAATAGCTGCGAGCTCTAAATCATGAGTGGTATATCTAGTCCTGCCAGGCTTTAATTGCCTAGAAGCATAAGCGATAACACGTTCCCTTTGCATGAGAACGGATCCCAAACCAACATGACTAGTATCGGTATAAACAGTAAAGTCTTGGATCCCTTCGGGAATCGTAAGAATAGGAGCGTCAGAAAGGAGTTCTTTTAAATTCTGAAAAGAAGCTTCACATTTGTCTGACTAAATGTATTTAACTCCCTTCTTTGTCAAACTAGTAAGAGATACAGAAATTATAGAAAAGCCTTTGATGAGCCGAAAGTAATATCCCGCCAATCCAAGAAATCTATGAATTTCCGTCATCCACTCCGGTCTCTTCCAATTTTGAATTGCTTCAGTCTTTGAAGGATCCACGGAAATTCCGGATTCAGAAATAATATGACCGAGAAATTTCACACGAGATTGCCAAAAGTGGCACTTAGAAATTTTTACCTTCAATTGATTGCTCCTAAGAGTTTCCAACACAATCCGAAGATGTTTTTCATGCTCTTCCTCGGTTTTTGAATAAACAGGAATATCATCTATAAAGATGATAATGAATTGGTCGAGGAAGTCTTTAAAACTCGATTCATAAGGTCAACGAAATAAGCTAGAGCATTCGTTAAACCAAATGGCATAACAAGCCATTCATAAGATCCATAATGAGTATGGAACAATGTCAAAGGAATGCCATCCTCTGCGATACGAAGCTGAAGAAAACCGGTTGCTAAGTCTAACTGCGAAAAGACTCTAGCACCGCTAAATTGATCGAATAGATCATCAATTCGAGGTAAAGGATATTTGTTCTTAATGGTGAGATCATTGAACTTGCAGTAGTCAACGCAAAGCTTAAGTATACCATCGGATTTCTTCACAAAAATAGCTGAAGCTCCCCAAGGAGAGGAACCAGAACGAATAAATTGCTTCGCTTCCAATTCTGATAATTGTTTACGGGTCTCCTTATTTTCTTTATCGGACATACGATAAGAAGGATGGGTGATAGGTAGAGCACCAGGGATTAGATTAATTCTGAACTCGATTGCTTGCTTAGAGGGTAATCCTAAAACGGGCTCGAATGTGTCGGAAAATCACAAACAACGTGAATGAGGGAAATAGCATCTTCCACACCATCATTATCGCCATCATGTGGATTCAGAGAATATAAGGATGCCACCGAATTGGAACCTCAATCTTTAAGAGCAATAAAAATATGCTTAACAGATTGAGGATTTTGAAGATGAATAGTCCTCTCAGGACATAGGATATGGGCTTCATAATGGTTAAGCCAATCCATTTCCAAAATCATTCTGAAGCCTAAGTAACCCATGACATGCAAATCGTCTCGAAAAGCATAATCACATAAAATAATCTCGACATCTTTGTAAAGTAAACTGAGTGTTGCGGATCCACCAACCAGATTCGCAATTCTCAACGAAGTCATCAAAGCCATAACATTTAAGGAAAAAGTATCAACAAGTTCTTTTGACATAATAAAGTGTGATGCACCCTTGTCAAAAAGAACTCGAATAGGTTGATCATGAAACATAATAATGCCATCAAGGATAGAATGAGAATTACCTTGACCAAGAGAAGTGTCACTAGGGACATGAACATCATTTAGCTTTCCCTCCTTCTTGCTTGGAAGATTGGGACACGAAGATAAAAAATGACCTGAACTTTTGCAATAACGACAAAAAAGAGGTTTCAGACATCTATTAGCATAATGGTCCTTAGAACCACAGTTGTAGCATTGCCCACGAATTGAGGTAGGATTCTTTGCTACCGAAGTTGCTTGTTTCCCTTTCTTGTTGGGATTAAGCTTGAACTTAATATGCCTCTTCTTATTAAAGTTGAAGTTCTGTTTGGCACCCACAACTTCAACATCTCTTTCTTTATCGGCTTCTTCAAGTCGAAGAGCGATATCAGCAAGATGATCAAAAGAAAATTCTAGTTTCAGAAGAAAGACTTTTTGAGGTTCTTATTCAACCCATAGACAAAACTTATGATTTTTCTTCAATGGGGTATAATATACTCGATCCCATACTTAGAGAGAGATTCAAAAGATACGATGTAATCCATCACAGAAGATTCACCTTGAACAAGGTCAATAAAACGCCGAGCTAAAGTTACTTTTCATCTTTCGGCACAAACTTTTCTCAAAATTGCTCCCAAGTAAGATCCGCTTCGATAATCTCTGAAATCAAAAGCTCATACCAATTTAATGCTCTTTCTTAGAGCATGCTAGAAGTTACTTGGACTCGATGGAGATCAACGAGATTCATGCGAGAAAAGATGCGGTCGCCTGATTTAAGTCAAGCTTGGATTTCTACAACATTCTTGGATCCCTTGAATGGCCTTCCACCCAAATCGGTATAGTCTCTGCACAAGCGTGCAAACCCAGATCTAGGATGAGTAGGCTAAGGAATGGGTCAGGCAGCTTAAGCATTTTTTACAAGATCTAAATGCTACTGGGCAGACATGAATACTCCATCCTGAGGAGTAACACTGGATTGACCGGCGCTAGGATGGCCAGGTCTAACCATTTGTCTTCTTTAAGAAAGAAAGAAGAAGAAAAATGTTATTCTTATAATGAATATCAAACAATCATGATTGATAAAACAAGGCGTCATAAAAGAAAATAGGATAGAATGGGTCCAATGACTCGAGTTAAATCCTAAGGCACGATCCTTAAGAGAGACTTAGGACGATGATCCTTGCTATAATATGCTATATTGTTCTGAAGTTTGGCTCTGATACCAAGCTGTGACGGCCCACCTCTATACTCACACTAGCCAAGGACACTACGAAGTAATTCCGTCAACTAGCACGAAGAATAAGGCTGTTGAGGAGCGACCATCTGTGTAATTGCTTTATGCGAGCACCGATATGTCAGATAGTATTACATGCATTTCGTTTCAAGAGGAAATCCAACATACCGGTACAAAGTCAAAATGCTACACAATGGCTTTGTGATCTTCGGAAACGAATATAAAATAAACATAACATACATCAGTCACAGATATTCATATCACAAAGGCGAAAACACATATGAATATAACACATAGAAGTGTACATCAAAGTAGTGGTTATAGAAGATCCACTACATCACAAAAGAATAGGTACAAGTGCTAGAAAAAAGAATATGTATACATCAAGGAGTCCCTATCTCGAATGTATAAAACAAAAACTACTAAGCTAGTAGTTAGCCAAAAGTAAGATGACGGCCTCAGATAAGAAGTCAAGTAGAAGCACCTGTAACATCTCGGTCCGACCCGAGTATTATTTAAGAAAAAAATAATAAACGGATCAGTCTAGCTATAAATATCATATAAAATGAGATAGGATAAGAGATGTGCCAAAAACATATGATAACAATAATGCCATACTGTGACAAGTATACATTTAACAACAACAAAAATCATAAAATATCTCAAGAATCTCAAACACCAAAAAGAATGCCATATTCTTTATTTTATTCACCGAACCGCAAATACTGACAATCATATCAATGCCAATCGCAAAAATTGATGAAACACAAATTCCAGAAATCATCAATTAGAAATTCAGAAATCAAAAGTGGGAGGCCTGTCAAAACGGGAGCATGAAAACTCGCTAATACGTGTATCACAAACGGGACGCTATCCCATGGTCGCTAACCATAGAGCTGGTACAACGATGTGGTACAATAACAGTACGTCCGATGAACCTGAAACTCGAATAATTCAGAACATCGACGTAGTACAATAACAGTACGCCCGATGGACCTGAAACTCCAATAATTCGGAACAACAACGTAGTACAATAACGGTACGCCCAATGAACCTGGTAAGCCGGAACAACGATGTAGTACAATAATGGTACATCCAAATGATCCAGATAAGTCGAAACATCGACGTAGTACAACAACGGTACATCCGATGAACCGAACATCATAAAAGAACATGGGTCGCTAGCCCATAAAAATGAGTCGAAAACTCTAAAGAATGATCAAAAGACCATGGGTCGTTAGCCCATAAGAGTGATACGAAGCTCCATAAAATCGAGGTATAGTCCCCCACGCAGACAAAGAGACATCGCAAATCGTTAGTCTACACCATGAAACTGATCACCATTGATCAACAAAAAGTGTGAATTACACTAAGCTAGTAAATAAATAAGTTTAGCTTCATGTCCCATAACCACTGGCTTAACTTAAGTATTTACGAACAAATTGTAGATTTCCACTCAAAAATTGTTACAAGATTTCAATCGAACAAGTCCAAGAATTAACCGACGAAGTAAACACAAGCGTTTCATACCACTTATTTCACTAAGTCGTTTAATTAGATTTCTCATATAAGTGAGGTAAAGGTGTATACACTAATAGGTTGGAAAGCGGGTTTAGAAACAAGCTTTGTATTAAAAATAATGTTGAAATCGTTTTTGCGAAAGAGTTTGAATATTTACTATAGTATAGAGACCTTTGCATTTTAAAGTACAAATCACAAAAATGATTGTAGAAACAATCAATCTCTAAAAATTTACATATGATGAGGTGAATCAAACCATCGAAATCGATATGAAATCCATTAAAGTGGACATTCCCAAAAATCCAAAAAGAAGTCATCAAAGTCAATAAAAAGCCGACGACCAATCAGATCAACCCAAAAATCGATATAAATGGTAACCCACAAGCAAGATGGCTGAAATTAGAAGCTCTAGACGTCTGGTGGTTCACTCAGACGTCTGAGCTGAAAGACTGGAAATTTTATTCCAAATCACCTAGATGTCTGGGATGTAAGCTCAGACGTCTGGGATGTAAGCTCAAACGTCTGAGCTGATGGCCTGGAATTTTGTTCCCGTAGCTCGAGACGTCTGACCTTAATACCAGACGTCTAAGCTGAAGCTTAGAGCAAAAATATGTCAGGCCAATGATGGCCAAATTATCTCAAAAGCGATCGAGCGAGCAACGTTGGCTAGGGATTTATGCCAAGCGACAACCCAGCCCTATAGGCTCTTCAATACACTCCAATCACCATGTAAAAACATCCGATGTAGGATTTTCATAGATTTTTACTTCAAAATATCAAGGATTGAAAAATTCACCAATCTAATTCAATTCAAAGCAAATAAACATGAAATAGGTGTTAGGAATTTATACCTAACAACTATCAAAGGCATAGATATAGATGTGAGTTCAAGAATTCACCTTTAAACCCAAAAACACAAGTGAGAAGCTATAAAATAAGGCAAGATTAATCACTCTTCAATTTCAACTCAAGAAGCTTCAATCTAAGCTCATAAGAAAATATTTCCCAAGTTAGGGTTTAGGAATTTCTGAAAATGGAGGAGGGATTGAGATGGAGAAGATGAAGGGGATGCTTACCTAAGTCTCTCCTTGCTTCCTAGAAACTTGAATTTGAATTTCCTAGCAAAACTAGGGATTAGGAATTTTGAGTCTCCTTTCTTTCCTCCATTTTTACTTTAGCTTGAGTGTATTAGGAAATGAGAATGAATGAAGAGGAGAAGGGGTGGACTTAGGGTATTATGTTGGGTTAATGGGATGAAAGCCAAACCCAAAGCCCAATAGAAAAATAGAAAAATTCCACTCAACTCCAAACATATCGATATTTATACTCAAAAAGGTTGTAAATGTCATTTCGAACTCAATGGAAGTATTCTCGAGTCCTAATTCGACAATTTACAAAAGATAGCATTTCAGACTTTGATCCGACTAACGATGCTATATTTAAATAAAACATTTAAGTATACAATCGTAAAATATGCAGGTTGTTACACATATTTTAATAAAGTTCGAACCAAAGGAAATTTTTAGTAAAATAAATATTTTGGATATATATATAAAAGAATTTGTGTTATGTTCCGTGGTTTAGAATAGAAAAAATATATTTTGAGGCCTAATTTTTTTTATAAATAGTATTTAAATGTGAGAGATTGAAGGAAGACATTTATGAATTATATTTTAACTTGAGACATGATTTTAAAGATATATATATAAAATACTAGCTTTGAATTGAAATTATTTAATATTTGTTTTAGTATTGAATAATAAAATGGAATAATATACTTAATATTTATATAGTGGTTGACATAAACAAAGTATTTCTACATTTTAATATATTTCATGATTTATTGTTTGATTTTATCAACCTCGATTTTTTCTTTGCCTTTTGATTTGGATATAGCTTATTTATTCGGTTGATCTCTATGCTTATTGGCTTGAGACTTTTTTTTACTTGTTCATCTCTGAAATTCCTTGGCTTTGGCTTTGGCTTGACATTGTGTGCTTCAACTTGTATTGTTTTGGTATTTCCGAATCTGACTATGATGATGTTGCACTGTTTCGCCAGGGCTATTTTTCTGAACTTGAATTTGATGTTGGCTTGCTTTTTGTATACTTGCCCATGTTGATTTATGGTTTGTGGCATGTTGTGCATTGATCAGGTCTTCTTGTTTTGTTATGCTTGCTGGTTTGTGGCTTATGTCCTTAATTTGCTGTTTATTTCAAATGTGTATTTTGCAAATTTAGTTTGGACTTGAACTAATTTCTAGCCTGGGTATTGTGTTGTGTTCCTTAGGCATAACTTTCAAATGGTTTGTCCGATTTCGACAGTTTTGCTCTTTTTAGAAAGCTAAGAACAAAAACAACACTTTTATTTTATGCCTTTTGCAAAATTTCATTTTTTTAGGATAGAAATGCGGTTTTAAAAGAGTGCATGTGTATTTAATTATAATTCCAAATTTGACAATTTAGAGAAAAACCCGCATATCTCAAGATATACTGACATTTTGATGATCCAGAAGTTTTTTCTGAAAGTTTATTCACTATGTAACAATTCGTTCTTAGAGACTGTCACTGAATTTAGTCCTTTTTGACCTTTAAAATTTGGTTAGAAAGTGGTTTAAATATAAAAGTTATGTTATTTTTACATTTAATGAATGCATGTTTCTTATATCTCTTTACGTGCGACTAATATTTGAATTTGAGATTCAAAATAGGCACTTATGAAGCATAATAGACTATTTGGCATCGTTGGTCTGCTTTTCGCTTGCATGTAAGCAAGAAAGCTCGTTTAAATGTTAATAAAAGGTACATTTTACGATATATCAAAATATAGTGATATTAATATATTATATTGTTTCCTCGTGTTTCGGGATGCCTTATTGATTGGGAGTGTGTATATTATGATATATTTGTATTGTGATTATTCGGAATGCTCTCCGTACAAAGAAGATTATTGAAATTTTTCGAAAATCCTGACTTGGAAAAAAATTCACAAATTTATCATATGTGAAAAATAAAAAGTTGTTCTATGAATTTATAGCATACGATAAGAAACGTTTGTGAGAGAGCCATAGAGGACTGAATAGAGTAAGCTTATAAAATTTTATAAAATACAATGGAAGTTAAGGGTATAAGTTATATCGGACGTCTTCCATATAAGAAATTACGAGGACGCAGTTATCATAAGGAGGAGGTCTGTAACAGCCATATTTTCTACACCATGACAATAAATAAATTTAATTAAATAAAAATGTTCGAATCTGAATTTTAGTAATTATTATTTTGAAAATAATTTTTTAATTAATTAAATTCTATTTAGTACAAGATTTTTTAATAAATTAAATTTTTACTAATAAATTCTTTTCGAACAATATGTTGAATAAATTATTTTAATAAATATGAATTATTTTTATATAGTAATTAATTTTCAAATAATCAAAACGATTGAAAATAAATTTACTTTACGTTAATGAAATAGATAATTAAATAAAAATAAACTCATATTGAATTAAATAAAATTATTCAATTATCGAAATATATCATGTAAAATAAAGTTTAAATTAATTTGAATTGGATTGAGATAATTTACAAATAAATTAAAAGAGTTGTTAAAATAAAATAAAAGGAAAAAAATTGTGTATTAGAACTAGCCTATAAACAAGTCCAAACCCAAAGGCAAGCCCACTCTTACTCTCTAAATCCCAGAATATGTAACCTCTTTTCAGATTTTCCCTAATCTTCAAAATGAAATTCGATCAAAAAAAATAAGTGAATAAATGTAGAATCGCGCACAAGACACTTGTGCTCGGTGATGGCAACCTCGCATGGTGGTCGAAGATGAACGCTAGAAGGGTGAAATGCCGCAAAGATGCAATTGTGGCTTGTGACGTCGTAACCTAGGAGGAGGCGGCTAGCAATTGAAGGCAACACTTTTATTTCAAGGCTTGGAGGGCATGAGTTTTTCAATGGTGGCATGCGGTGATCAAGGTGGTTATTGGTGCTCTTAGAGGCTGTTGTGTAAGTGGAGCACATGCAAAAGGGGGTTAGGCAGGAAATGTTGGTGGAAATGGTGACACGTGTGGATGAGTTAGATGAGTGGGCATGGAAATTTCGGGTAAACAACGTCGTCTAGCGCAGAATCGATTCTATATTCGTCATTTCAGTGTGTTATTTTCTAATCCACAACCATTGTCTAGATATTCATTTCTTCCATTTCCATCAATTATTTGGTAGTACATTGTAACGACCCGCAAATCCGTACCCCTTGTGTCGGCACTATTCTACCTAAATCAACTCAAGTTGTACAGAAATACGAACCATTTGGGTTAAAGAAGAAGAGGAAGAAGAAGAAAGTAGAAAACAACATCAGAATCTAACCATCGCAGCGGAATATAATATAATAGTTGAGGACTACCTTGCAACCATGGAGCAAAGTTCCTGGAGGTTGCGGGTTCGAGTCCCGCAGTTGAGATTTGTTTCCCATTGGCCTTGAGCGGTCTATCCTCTAAATAAGCTGAAACGCGTGAGGATTAATGCTCTTGGTCGGGCTGGCTTAAAAGGGGGGTCAGTGTGGCGGACAGCTGTATCCCCTAGCTCTACTCTCTGGAGTAGGGTTTTTAAAAAATAGATAATATATGATCTTTACTCAAAATCAAATATCTCTGTTTATATATTACATCATCAGAGTACATCAATTACAGTTCAACATCAATAACATACAACTGGATACACAACTACTCAACACAGCGGAATATATATATAAAACAAGTACGAAAGTACGTATCGTCATCCAGCTCGTCTCCTGAGCTCCACAGCATCAAATCCTGTATCTTATTATGCTCGGTCTGACCCGAGCATTATAGTTAAATAACACCCGAGTAGGTCTGGAATACCAGCGTGAGGAATCACAATCAATTGATTATTAAAGTTTCAAAAATCCTTTTGAAAACAAAAGCATCTCGTAAGACCACGCCACAAATAAACATATCGGGTTTTTACCTTACGATAGCTAAAACACTTTATATTAAAATCCTCTGATATTATAATAGTGTCTATAGAAAGTAAATTAGAATCTAGCTGAAATGCTTGCATCTCACGTTTCAGCAATAGTTGGGCATAATCAAAACCGTACGGGCGCGTAGGGAAAATGGATTTCCAACGAATGACTAGGCATTGGGGTACCACCTGTCATAGTACCTGGTCTAGATCAGCGTACCGAGGACCCACCCTAAGTCCCCTGCAACACAAGACCGGAACCATCCCTTACTGGACAGTCCCGAGCAAGATCACCCCGCGGTTGGGATCAGCAACTGCGCACTAAGCCGAAATAAAAGGGACATCTAGACAGGGATGACCTCAACCTCAATTGGGGGCTACCCACAAAGCCTTGCTGCATAACCCCTAATTTTCAGTCATTCCAGGTTGATGAGGCTTGCTAAGCATTACCTTTATAGAACATATCCCTTAGAATGCCCATCGTCCACCTGACGATGTTCCGAAAGCATTCATCCATACGAGTCCGTCCCGGGTTCGAACGGAACCGTAGGCACTATTCCTACTACATCCATTTTGGAAATATCCTCAGGATTAGTAGCGACTAGCCCTTGCACTTCACTGCTCCATCTTCGAATCCACACTCGTTTCCCACGAAACGTACAAACCGGATCGAAGTGGTTTTCGAGAAATAGATCTCGATCCCGGTCTCTTCGAAACGATCAACGCATTGGCCAATATTGATAGTCGGTGATTTAACTATCAATTAACATTCACAACATCCATCCAATAATAAAAAAATTCCAAATTATTTATTAACCTCAAAATATCTTCACAAGATATATTTCTATTTTCAACCCTTTGAAAACAGTTTCAAACCATCTTTCCTTTTCAGAATAAACTTTCCCAAGTATTTTTAATCTCCACTGAAATCACCAAGCACAAAACTAGATTTTTCTAAAATAATTTAAAACACTTTACTTTGAAATATACTTTAAAACATTTAAGTTAAAACTACTTCAATAGTTGGGTTAAAAATACATACTATATAAATATTTGAAAATATGGTTACTTAATAAAATATAAAACTAGGTTTTCACTTTTAAAACAAAATAATAAGTCACTTTTTTAAATAATTACTACGATAATAGATTTGAAAAATATTCACTTTAGAACTTTGATATTTAGAAATAATAAATTCCTAAAATATGCTTTTTAAAACAACATTAAAACTTTTATCTTATATTTAAAAATTTACTTTGAACGTACTTGGCTATCCAGAGAATTATATTTCTCTTCACATTCTTCTTCTTTAAATTACCAATTTCAAACACTTGAATCAATTTCCAAATTGATTTCCAATTTACTCCCTTATTTAAAAATCCATTAATTTCAGATTTTATTTCTTAATTATGATTTAAAATATTTTTAACTGATAATACCGATTTTGATTTCTCAAATTACTTCTTAATCCTTTTAAATAAATTTAAACTTCGAATTTTAAATAATTCTTTATTCCTTTAAAATAACATCACTTGATTTTACAATTCATTAATTTTCTGTTTGTTCAAAATCTTTTCATACTCGAAGTTATTTATTAGTATTTTAATATCACTTCCATTTCTTTCAATTCATTCTTAATTTATTCACATTTTCTATAGTTATTTCGCTTACAAATTTACTTCTTTATTTTCTTGCCAAAATCCAATTTATATATTTTGGTAGCTCGTTATACCCAAATAAATTCAATCAAACCAAAGCATTTAATATTCCAATATAATTCATCGTAGAATATCAACAATCACAACAGAGAATATTAAATAATTTAAATAAATGTTGAGGGACCCAGTTGGATCCCTTCAACCTGTTTTCCCTGCATCCACGGACGTTAGCACAACATAAGCACCAATTCCACTTCAAAGTGAAATATCACGGTATATGAGTTTATATATAATATTCGTTATATAATGCGGTAAATCAAACATTCCAAGATATGGTATATACTATAATATGGCACATCAATCAATTCAACCATTTAACCAATTATTTAAATTTAAACATTTTAAATTTAAATTTAAATTCAACTGAGTGAGATTAACTCACCTTTGATTCCTGTTTTGTAACCCATCCGCACCGGCTAGTTTCTCCATTATTTAGACCTTGAATAAATATTTATATAGTTAACAATATTCGAAATAATTGAACAATTTAAATCCCATTTAATAGATTTAGTAACCAGTGATTTTCATTTTAAACTATAAAATTTTAGTTTTTAAACTAATTTCCTTTTACAACATACATTTTAAATTTTAATTTATCTAAATTTTCCAACCTTTAACATTCTAATTTCCTTTACAAGACTTTGTCCACAAATATATTTTCTGTTCATAACCTTAATATAAATTCCCATTTTTTTTTTGAATCCTATGCACATATATAAAATTACCGTTTAAACATTTCCTAATTTATCTTCATATATATATAAACAGAATTCTATATTATTAAAATGAAAATTTACCTTACTGCTTGAACGACGCAACACCCAACACGAGACCGAACCCACATCGCCTTCCATACACGCATCACGGCCACGATTCGACCAACCCGCCGTCATCAAACATCGCAACCACCGAAAATCCCCTACTCGGTCCCACCACCCAGACCTGCAGTCTCGCGACCATCAACGCCTCCTTCCGATCGAGATTGCCTCCTCGATCGAACATGAAAATTGCTGCTCGAAACCACCCGTCGCCATAACGCAAGCCTTGCGGCATCGCGATTTCGCCAACGATGAGCTCTGCGTCAAATCCTATTCGAGTTCCTAATTCGATTTAGAATAGAAAGGGAAAGAATAAATGTGGCTGCGAATTTTTCTCTATAGGTGATTTTTGATTTCGAAACAGAGAAGGGCTCGGTTGATTTAAACAAAGGAGCTGCCATTATTTTATGTAGATTGGGAAAGAAGAGTGAAGGCTCGGCTTAATTACTTCTCCTTGTTGAACTGCTTGCGTTAGACGATTCAGAGAAGATTGCGTGCTTAGGCCAACTTGCTACTGTGACGGAAAAGAAAGCGAAAAGTTTGGATGTGAAAGAATACTGCTGAAAGTTTGACTAGTGTATATATAAATATATTTTTAATTAGATTCAAATTCAAATTGTCTCGAAAAATGCAACTCAAATCTTGATCTCCTATCGAGGCGTGCCGCTAAGCGTTTATGATGTTATATCCCTATTTCGAACGCAGTGGAAAAGGTTTCGAGGCATAACTCGATCGTGTGAAGAAGATAGCTTTTTGAACCCAACTATTTATTAAATTTTCGATATAGATTTCAGCGCGTTTACTTATCGTACGCTCACACAACAACTCTGATCAATACGAAATTTGAAATCCGATAATAATTCAATATTATAGATCCAATGGAACTGGTTTCGTCCAATTCCGAGGCTGTGTCTCGAAAGGCTATTTTTAAATTCAATTTAACCGATAAAATTGTAAAACTTAACAAATCGCTGTTAAATTCAATTTTAAAACTTCTATTATTCTCAGCACTATCAATATAAATTTTATAAGCCTTCAAATTATTTTTAACAGGCTCAAAACTCCAGATTCAACATTTTACCCAACTTCAAATTATTTAATTCAATAATTTAATTATCAAATAAATAGTGATATTTGAATTCAAGTTAAAAATTAACTTTTAAATATTTAAAATCAATTAAATATTTCGGTTTTAAATGCTCAAAAATTCCGTGTCGTCATATACATTGTTGTTTGTGAATGAATGAATTGGTTGAAACATGTTTGGATGCTATAATATATCTTGTTCATCATATGATTTGGTTGAGGATTGAATATTATGTGATAAATTGAATTATTATATTGATTGAATGTGTCAATTTGCAAATGGAGCTCAGTCTGATTGCGAAGTGAACTATATACATACATATATTCATATATGTGTATGTTTTTGTTTGTTTTTTGTATGTAAATGTGTGTATTTTATGGAAGACCGAAGTTCGAGGAACTCGACTTGGGTCGCGCGATATATATTATAGCGATGCTCGGTTGGTGGTTGGACTGATTTTATTTTGTAAATTTTAATTTTAGATGTTTATTTAATTTCTTATTTGAAAAGATATTTGAAAAGCTATGAAAATTTATTCAAAGGTTTAAATTTTTTACTAAATTTTTTTTATAAATAATTTACTAAAATTTCATTCAATTTAGCTACTTTCATTATTAAAAACCGATTTTTAAATTTCTATATATGTAGTATTCATTCTGTTATAGAATCCTTTTTGAATCTCTATTATAATAACATTATAAATTAGAGTCGTTTTAAATTCATAAATAAATTATATCATTAAAGTAATAATATTATTTTAAGTGATTTTTATTAATAGGTTATTTAAATACTTTCGAAAGTGTTTTCAAGCCTTAGGGAAATATAAAACTCTTCTTAGAAAATATTTTGAGTACAAGGTGAAGATTTTTGACTACATCCTATGGATTGAGATAAATATAATTTATTTTGATGTTTATATATATATATATATGTATATGTATATGTATATATATAGTAATCAATAAAAGAAAATTATGGAAAGGCTTCTATAAAGGATATTTGATTCATAAAGGGATCTTGAATGTTTTAAAATATATAAATAAAGATTGGATTTATACTTAAACTTTATTTTAGGATTATAAAAATAAAGTGAATGTATTAATCAATATATAATATAATTTAAAGGTTCTTATTATTTTTAGAATATAAATTTATTTAAAAGGTTTTATTACAATTTTAAAAACATGATCTCTTTCCTACTTTATAATTAAATGTTTTGATTATTTTCATTATGTGTAACGAGAAATCTGAATAAATGGGGTTATAAAACCATCTGGTATGAAACTTTCAGTAATATTTCTTTGGTTATTTTTTAGACTCATTATACAGAATATGGTGGAGATTGAGAGCAGTTTGTAAGCTGTGTATAAACAATTGAATATCACCTAGTTTGTAAGCTGTGTAGAATGTTGGGTTAACATGTGATGATGCCATCCACACTTATAATAACACAATGAATCATACACTAACAAATAACTAGGCCTTATGCACCATCTTCGATATTCGGTCTTCCCAAAATAACCCGTCTATCCCTCAAACCCAGCCTACTCAAGTACCCATGCATTTATGAGAAAAACAATGAAAAAACATGGGTCGGACATAAAGTCCGGTATGAATAATACTGACCCGAAAATACATCATAACTTACATAGTGAGACCATTACATCATAACTTAAATAGTGAGACCATGCCATATAACATGGAATGGGTTTTTCCCTCGTTAACCACAACGGCATACTTAATACTGCACAAAATAAAGGTGATATTTACTTACTTAGAAACTTCCGAAGTTTCCTTCAAACAGATACTATCGCACCCCTACGCGGTTCCAACCCAGTCCCAACCGACCGAAGTGAAAATATAATGTTGCATAAAATCTAATAGTTACTATTGCATTATGGCATAGTTCTTTTTTTCCTTATTGTGCTTTACTTATACTGCACTGACCCAATCTCCATAGTATTAACTCGTACGTTTGTTTAACATTTCTCTACATGGAATTACTCCCCCGCATAACTGCTTTTATTTTGCTCCAGACTACTATTCTACCCCACCTGCAGTCCTCATTATTATACCTTGTTAGATTCCAATCTACTATGAAACAGCCACCCAAGGATCCTTTTATTTACTTTATTTAATATTGGACCTGCTATGAATTAGCCATCTACAAGTCCTAGTTAATTATTTTATTTGATGTTGGACCTGGGATCACTATTAATCAATCACCTGCAGCCCAGTGTCCAACACTTATTCATTTAATTCTGACATGTTATGAATCACCCATTCGTAGATCTCATATTATTATTATTATTTAATTTTGAATTGCAAAGAATCAGCCACATGTAGCCCTTTAATGCATAGAATCGGCCCCCTGCGGTATTATTTTACTTTTATTTGAAGTTGCATAGAATTCGCCCCTTGCAAATATATGAAAGTTGAATGTCTCTCCTTACCTGAAGTTCCTTCAGATATGCATTCAAGTAAGTGTCCTCAATGTCAATTGTCATTATATACCTTACTTTTTCCCACAATGCACTGGAGCAGTTACTCTGCCCCGACCCATATATGCAACACACTCTTTACTTATTGAGTGTATTCTCACCAAAATTCCGGCATAAGTGTGACGGTGCAATTTGACTTATTCTATTCTCCAGCACTACTTGTCTTTTGCAAATTTGCGGCGTAGTACTACTTTCCCCTAGAAAGTTCCAAGCTAACTTTGGCAAATTATTACCCTAGAATCAACTTCCTATGGTATTATTTTACTTTAATTTGGGGTTGTAAAGTATAACGACCTAAAATTTTCAATGATTTAAATAAGGAATTTAACAATAAAAAAAGAAAAAAGAAAAATTAGATGATGAAAATTTGATATTTGAAATACATCTGTTAAATATAGTGAGAGAAAATTTATGGTCAAGAAATATGGAAATTTATTCGATTACAAAATTCATTTAAAACTCGGTTAATATTTTAGTAAGAAATCTAAAATTTTGAAATTTGAAGACGTAGAAAAAGATCTAATAATTTTTTTTGGTTAAAACGTCAAAATTTGTTCTACCCAATTTTGATCTTCTTGGCTCTGTATATGGCAATTGTCGTACAATTCAAATTTGGCATAATTGTCGACGAAAGTGAAATTTTGACACGATTGTCATAGCACATATTTTACTACACCATATTGTTTGTCTCGTCACACTGATCTTCGAGGTATATTACTTCCTGTGTTTCGGCATCCGGTGCACGTCGTTAAGTAAGCATGATATAGTGGATAGCGGTACCCAAAATTTCACCACGTCACCCAAACCCATCAGCCATCTAAGTTCAGCCCGCGTCTCTAGCCCCACGTCCGTGCTCCAGTCCTTACTGTTTCACCATGCCCGGACTCTACCTCGTTTGTTGTCCACGACCTACCTGAGTCCGAAGTCCCTTCACCATCCCACGTCAATCTCTCCTCCTACCCTCCAGCCTCTACCCACAGCTCCGCCACCTGCCCTAATCCATCCACCCTTCGTCACATCCCTCCAGCAATCTAAGCACCCTTGGCAGCCACGTCCCAGCTCTAGATCGCCAATAGCAACTCTACTAACTCTGGTCAGCACTCGTGCTCCAACGCCTCCCCTTGTGTCGAAGTTCTCTTATCATTTTATCGCCTCGTCGCTGTATCATTGCTAGCATGTTTCGTCGAAGTTCAAAATCCCATGCAAATCTATACAGAGCCCTCCCTCGTCAAAGTGCAGTAGCCCATCTACTATGCAGCAGGCCATTCTAGATTAGTTATGGTGTGCTAGCACGTATGCGCATGTCCTAGTCCGTGTCTGTATTGTGTGTCCATTCTCGTTTTCTAAAAACCACAAAAGGTGAGCGATTTATCACTCATGACTAAAATTTTCACACCGCAAGTAAACTCCATATTTTATAAATAATATATCTGTTTGGAAAACATAGCTGATATTTGAAATCATGGCTAATTGACGTCGTGAAATGATATGGAATTGATTATGACATATATTTGATTGGGACCCAGATTACATGTGAAAACCCATAACTAGTAGTATTGTGATTACCTGTATATTGATTTATTATCTGTATATACCCATCACCCTGTTCTTATTATCATTGATTGAAACTGAAAAGCTGAACCGAGATATGGGTTGAAATGATATATACCCAAATTTTGAGTCACTTAGTCTAAGTTGGAAAATTTAAATATTAAACACTAATGTGGTCGAATAAAATTAATGTTTGGATATTTAAATTGAATTTGATTTAAATAAAATGGTTTGAGAAATTCAATTTGCATTATAAATTTTAAAGTTAAAATTGAAGTTAAAAATTTAATTTGAAATTTATTATGAGAAGTTTAAATTGAAAGATTTAATTAAATTATTAAACTGAATTTTTTATCAGATTGGTTTAAAGTAAAATTTAATTTAATTATGAAATGGAAGATTTAATTAAATTATTAACTGAAATTTTAATTGATTTTGTTGAATTAATTAATTTAAAATTCGAACTAAATTTTTTAATTGAAGATTTTTAACTTAAATGTTTAATTAAATTGTGTAATTGAAAATTTAATGAAAATTGTTAAGTTGAATATTTAAATAAGATTTGAATTGTTTGATTGTGTAATGGAAATTTGATGAAATTTATTAGAATTAAATATTTAATTAAGAAATTCAATTAAAATAAGATCAAAATGATTTAACTTGAATATTCAGTTAATCGATAAATTGGAAATTAAATTAAATTAGTTTAAGTTAAATATTCAATTTAAAATTAATTAAAATGTGAATTTAATTGGGAATAAAGTTCGAGTTGGATTGAATTGGAATTAGTTAAAATGGAATTTGAACTTGAATAAAATATATTGTACAGAAAAGAAAGATCTACTTTCAAAATTTGGATATTGGACTTGAAACTTGAAGCTGTTCAATTTAACTAACGGGTTTTGTATGAAACACAATTTGAGTTAAATGGCCAATCGCTGTGTAAATGACATTTGGTTGTTAAAGTGGTCGGGTCTGGATGTGGACACACTCTCTATCAATACTGGAACCACTTTAATAACTGTGTACGTGGAGTCGTGATCTAGAATGAAGTTGTTGGATTTTGATGTATGTTCACTGGATTTGAAGAATGTGAACAATGATGGATTGGCCCCAACACTAGTGTCAAATGGAAATGACTGAAACAGGAACCCTTCCTGGTCAACGAAATTGCTACGTCTAATGGACGCACTTCTTTGTTTTATTATCACATTATTATTGATTGGTACGTACCCTCTAATTATGGAAGTGTCGGACGCGATGGGCGGTAGCTGCGGCTATTCGTTATCATCGGCCAAGGTGTCGCAAACTGGTAGTATCCTACCTTGGGCATTGCATCTCGTGTCTTGTCATACTTTTATTCTTTTATGAGACCATTATAATTTTGATTTGACATATGCCTATAAGGAACTCATTGGCTATCAACATTCTACAGTTTATAGGACCTGCATAGACCATATGTTTAACGTGTTAAGGGGGATTAATTAAAGCCTTAACGCCATGAAAAATATTTACTTACTGATAGATATTACATATATAGCTGTACTGCTATATATAAATAGTTTGAAGGATCCTTAAGAGATGGAAAATCCCCTAACATCTCTTGAGCTACTTGTATATTTCACTTGAGTTGGATTTACTTACAAGAAAACTTTTAGTTCCGACTCAAGTGTTTATCTTTTCGATACGCTTGGGTCAGCTTAATTATTATAGTGTTTGAGGAGCACTATTGTGGAGACGAAGATTTAGTTGAAGGCTCCACCTTATCTATTATTAATTTCTTATTTCTAGTTTGGCATGTATTAGTAGACTTATCTGTATTTCCTATATTGTATAATTAAAAGCTAAAACTCTGATGTAACCTATTTAGTAGCTTCATGAACTACTTATCTATATTATTTTATTTCCATTGAGAGATTATCTATTATTCTGTGTCTGTGATTCTATGTTTGATTCTTATTATAAACCCCAAATAATAATCTGCCAATTTTGAACGATTTGAGTTGGACATGTATGGTTTATTGCCAACTTGAATTGTTCGAAAAAGATGGATCGTCTCACAAAGAATCAGCCCCTTGCGAACCTCTAGAAGTTGAATGTCTCTCCTCACTTTAAGTTTCTTCAGGTGTACGATCGAATAAGCATCCTTACTTGGCATCAATAGTCCTTCCATATCTTACTTCTGCCCGGAATACTTCAGCGCAATACGCACTATCCTGACCCATGTATGCAATACACTCTTTACTTATTCAACATGTACTTTCCAAAATTGAGGCAAAATATGACAGTGCAATATATCTTATTCTCTTTACCTGATTACGGCGCTACTTGTCTTTTGGAAAATTGCGGCACATAACTACTTTCTTCTAGAATGTTTCTAGATTCCTTTGGCAAATCAGTGCTCCACTACCCGGTGCGGTTCTCCTAGGAGGCGTTTGGCTACTGCCTCCTTCGCTTGACATTTGATAATATCTGACAACACTGACCAAGCACATGATCACCATACACGTGTCATCACTTGATGTGTTATCATATTATTTTCTGACATTTACAAAGTTCTTTTTATCTTTTCAACTGCTTTTATGGATCATGTCCCCTCACCTTATTATTTTAATACACATATCATTTCCATCAATTCTCAGAGCAAATCCCCCATTAGACACCAGCAGTTCCTTACATTCTATCTTATTTTATGTATAGAAAGTCTTATAAAATTCCAGAAAATTTATGCATAATTCCCTTATCACTACCATTTCTTACATTTTAATTTCAAGTTATTTTTCTTGTTTATTTTCTAAATTTTTACTTTAGAAATTCATAAAAATTTATTCCCATGCCATGAGCTTTTGAAATTACTAACCCATCCATTGAATAATCGTTAGGACATAATATCAGGTTTACATTTTGATATAATTCTATATGCAAACCAATAAAATAACATGAATCGAATCAATGGAAAAGAACTAAATAAAATTTTAAGTATTACTCACTTAAATTTTTTAAGGAATCTTGATTAGATCTTCTTCTCTTTTTCTTAGCTTTTACTTGCTTTGTTTTCTCTTTGTTCTCATTTCTCTAAGCCACCACCATCAACGTATCTTTTAAGCTTTTTATTTTACTTTTAGTAGAATGGAATGAATGAATGGGAAAGAGTCATGTTTATTGTCCCATAATCATTTGGGCATTGGCTCACATACTCGTTTCCATTAATTCATTATTTTCTTATTCAGCCCCTTTTGGCCCTTTAATTAATTAATCATAAATTACGGGATGTTACACTTTTGGTTCTAATGGAGTGGTTGATTAGCATATGCTATTAATACACCTTGTTTGAGTTTAGATATGGGTTAGGCGACCTATATATATATATATATATATATATATATATATATATATGACCCTACTTAGGACTTCGTATTTGTTGTACAGTCATTCCCCATCACAATTTATTCTGATTTATTCATAAATGAGGAGTTGAGATTATATAAAGATAAGTATCCATATTATGGTGGATTCTCATATCTTTTATTATATTGGTAGGCAGCCTATCATGTCGTAAATATTGATGATGATGTTCTTGTTATTGAGTTTGAGAGATACATTCAGATAATGTTGTATGCTAGCCCAATTATACTTAGTGATATCTCACTTATAAATAATCTTTGGATTTGATGATGATTCTGGATATGGGTGATTCACTTGTTTGACATCGATTTGATTAGATAATATTTGATGTGATTTTATATGGTGATGACATCTTTATGCTTGGCTTCATGGTTATGGTTATTTTGTTATAGTATTGGTTTTTATGTCACCGCTATTATACTATGCATATTATATATTTATATGTGTTGATCTCTATATTTAGGCATAGACTAACCCGTGTGTTATATACATAATACTCGAGTTAGTCCGAGACATTCCAAGTACTGGGAACTGACATCGGCTTGTATTATCTGGGCATAGATTGTTGTGTATTATTAGCGAGATGTAAACTTTTTATATATTTGACATAGTGTTGTATACAAATTATTCATTATTCGAGATGTTTGTCCCTTTATTGTCATCTATAAATTTCATATTATATCATGTCATTGCGATACCGACTCTATGTTCTCTGATATTCTTTACATATTATGTATTGTTTTATCCTAGAAACACCCATATTTATTGCTTTGTGCCAATACTGAGTACGTATATGTGAGTTATTTATTCGATTTTTGAAATGCGTACTAGTGTTAGCCTAGGAGAATATTCACGTGTGTACCACATATAACCTCATTCTCCATATTATCCGATAGTATTACTCTTGGATGGTATGAGTATGGAGGTGGGATATTTTAACTATGTTATATTGTTATCTACTCATTAGCTAACATTTATCTATCATTGATAAACTACTTTTATCTTATGGAAATTTCACCTGTGAGCCCTATTTTCTTTTATGATCTATATCGCGACATTATTTTCATAAAAAAATTATCATGGGACTCTCAACATTTAGAACATCTCTAGCTTAGTTATAAATTTGTGCATTTATATTTATACTGCATTTATTGCGGTGCTATTTAGGGTGAAGTATTTCGGTTGAATCAACAACCATCTCCTGTTTGGAACATTTCCAAATTAAAACTTCTTAACCTAAGTTAAACATGAATTTAGGATGGACATACTATATTCAATATCACTTGTGAAATTCAAGTCTGAATACTCCTTTATAAGAAGTTCTTTATTTCCATGAATAATTATATGAAAATATTAGTGAATACTCATAACTACCATTTTGCGATATCAATTCAAATTCGATGCTCGCTCAACGCATTAATTATGTAAGAGAATACTGATATAGAAAACTTCAGCATGTATGATAATTCCAATCGTCGATGCATAAGGAATCTAATACTTACAAGTTCGGTTGTCTCTCTCATAGACATCACGCATTCTGGTCATCATGTGCAAGTAATCTATTGTAAATCGTTATTCGAAATTTTTATTCCAACCAAAACGTACCATAATTCAAGGTTATATTGAGTAATAATTTTGTGAGTAATATCAGAATTAACTTAAATACGTGACTGACGAATCTATTACGATAATTTCAACAAGTGAAATTTACAATGTTGTCTTATCAATGTTGCTTACTATATTCCAACTACATCGGTCCTTCTTTTAAAGGCACACCCATGACCGATGGATCATATACTTTCAGATATAAACTTGTATTTTGATAATGTACTTGGAATCTATTCCGTATATATATGTCATACCATACGTTAGAGTTTATACTCTTTACGGCTTATCAGCAACTGAGGAAATTGCTACAACTAACAATTCATTTTTCTGACATTGATATGAAACTCGTAGTTTCTTTTTAATATGCAAGAATTCTTATTAGACATACTAACGAGTTGTGTCCATTTTAGGCTAAGTTAATTTGTTTTCATTTTATAAAATCAGTTTCCACATTAGAGTGTTTAGATCATATCCAATACCTACATAAAATTGATTCACTCATTTAGTTTTCAAAACTTATGTTCATAAAATAAATTAGACGACAACACATCTTAAACTATTTAAGGTTCGATATTCTTATCAATCTATATCGTATAAGAGTATGATCACTTAAACTATGCTTTAGATGAAATTAAATTCAACATATGTACTTACTCTTAAGTAAACATCCTTACAAAATGAAGTTATCTCAACTTTACTCATAATTAATTATACGCTTCGTCCTACAAACTCTGATTACTTCTTATTAATACATCACTATTTATCAAAGGGAAGAGTGACTTTGAGAATGACTTATTCTCTTTTAGGTACTTTCAGAACTCTCTCCAATATACTCACATAATCGATCAAATTCAATTACTTTACTTTCTTTGCTTGCTATGTTTTCTATTTCTGTTTAAATTATGTGCACTTATCAAAGGTATACTACTTGTGTATCAAATACACATATCCGTATCTATGATATTTCATCGGTGAATATAGTGAAGTAAATCTGTTATCAATAGACCTTAGATTGAATACATCTGTATGCATCAATCTGAAGAGTTCATCAATTCTTTCGTCGCTTCCACTTAATGGGTATTTTTCCCTTAACCACTTGAGATTCAATTCACTAGTGTCTTTTGATTCAAAATAATTGTTAAAATTATAGATACTTCTGTATTTTCTATCGCTAATGGCATCACTAGTGTTATGAAAACAAATACCACTATAGATTTGTTTTATAATGAATATTCATAATAAAATAAAACTATGTTTATTTCCAATCAAAACTAAAAATAGTTATTATTTCATAAATAATATTTGGTATATACATACACTAAAAAAAATCTTTCATATCTAGGTGCATCCACTAATACATGTTATAAGGTAAGCTCCTACAATTTCCGCCTTTGGTATAAGAGGGCATGAAACATGAAGCTCCATCAACCATTTATTATATTGTTTATTTCGTCTATAGTAACTAGTTTACAGTTGAGAGTTAGATCAAATATCTTGAATTAATAGAAATATCATTTATAGGAAATAATTTTCTACAAAAAGATACATTTAAATTTGGAAATAACATTTCTCATTCCATATAAAGTATCTTATTAAATTTTATACAATTTTCACATCTGATTTCCCTTCATGAGGTAGAGGCAATGATTTATTCTCTTCACCCCAACTGTGCCTGTTTTACACATACTCTCGAATGTTCGCTTTTATTTGAAATTATCCAATGGAAATTTTATCACGAGACTACATAGAATTCTTTATGAAAGTGCTTTCGGACATCATTTAAGGGCGCTAAATATGTTCCACTTAAGTAAACTGATCAAAAGTAATATTTTAGCGATCAAATTCCTAGGTTTGACGTTGATCCTTGGTCTTTTGTTATTTTCAACACAACAAGACTCTCATTGTATTTAATTGCGTCGAATACATGATCTTTTAATATGAATTATTTACTCAGTTCGATCACCATACTACTTTTGTATGTGATTTAATATGCATCATATATCCATGTCTTGTATTACTTTAGAATTCAAAATTCATAAGACAATATATAGCTTTAAGAAAATAAACACCTAAGTGGCTAGGGTACGATTGTATTTAGTAGTTGTATAATTCAACTCTTGCACCTGTCTTGAAGCAACAACATGCCAAAGGATTTAATGGTAAGTATATCTTATATTTCTTTATCAATACCTATTCATTTCATTAGTATATTTTAATTGATAAACAATATTACACTACAAAAAATAACCCTTTTGCAATGGACAATACACGTTGTAACAGGGGTTTCACAACGAACAAGCGCCCGTTGTCTTATGCGATGTTGTAATTGACTCGGATTATTTTACAACGGTTTACCATTGTAATAACCCGTTGTAGTAAACATTTTTACAACGGTGTAGGGCCGTTGAAAGAGGGTCTTTTATGATGGTTTAGAGCCATTGCAATAGAGTCTTTTACAATGGTGCAAGCCCGTTGCAATAGAGTCTTTTACAACAGTTAATGCCTGTTGTAAATTTGGACCATTTTGTTTTGTAGCACATTATATTACAACAGGTCCAGCCCATTGTAATAGATCTCAACTACAACATGCATCAGCCGTTGTAATAGAGTTTTTTACAACGGCTAATGCCCCTTGTAATATGCCACATCCATAACTAGCTAAGCCCAACATCGAATACGTTCATTCTGACGATATCAAACATGCAATGAAACATATATGCCTCAACTAAGCAAAATAATATCACAAACAACATTATAAATAAACAAAAAACAATGACATAATCAATGAAACATTCAGGTAACGTGCAACTTACATAGTATTATCTGATACAATTTAATATCACATACGTGCAAGTCTAAACAAAAATCATGAGCATATGGTTGATAGATATACACATCATAATGTCAAAAGTACCAAAAAAACCATAATTGCGTATCAAACAAAAAATTTCACTGTTTTTTCTATGTGGTTTTGGTCCCGATGGGGCTTGCCTGCTTATCCATCCATATGCTCCTCAATCAATCAGCTAAGTCTCTCATAAATTGACTAAAGTATTTCGGCTTTGGTCTCCGTCGCTATCAATTTATGCTCCATATGGACAAGTTACTACAATGATTGGTCTAAACAAAAATTGATAAAAATATACCTTATATTAACAAGGATGACAATAATTATGTTCTTTGACATGCAAATGATATATAGATAAAAAGATTAATACACAAGCGACTGTTCTGAGAAAAAAGAGTAAGCAATGTTCTAAAAATGTTTATAGTTGCATTTTTATTATAGAGATTAGGAACCATATACATAGTAGAAGCCAGTTCTAAACTCAACAAAAGGTCTGAAAACAAAACTTTTTTAAAATTGAAAGAATGAAAAATAGCCTAGATCTAGATTCAACTGTAAGTAAAAGAAATACTGTTTAATATTTTGAGATCTTGGTTAAGTAGTTGCAGGCATACACATGCACGCGTATACACACATATGCATGTATATCCCCATATGTATTTGTATATGTATGTATGTATATTTTTGCACAAAAAACATGCATTTTGTTGGACTTTAGGATAAATATCATGTTCAATGCTATAAAAAACAAAAAGCGATATTTTGTTGCACTTTACAACCAATGCTTGGTTTGAATGGCAGAATTACAAAGAAGTGCAATCTACTTGCAATTTGGGAGTAATACCCTGTTCAAGCTATTATAACCAACAAAATCCGCAAACAAATTGTAGTTTGGGATTAATGCTCTATATACAAAAAGTGTTGGTTACACTTTGGAATAATATTTGGTCATATGCTACAAACAACAAAGAGTTATAAATAACTAAAAAATGCAAGATGATTACACCTTAGGATAAGTACCCATAATAAACAACAAAAGTGTCAACAGATTAGATTTTAGGACTTTATGAACTAAAAATGCAAGTTTATTGAGAATTAATACCTAGTTCGATGATATAAACAAAGGTGAAACCTTGTTGCACCAAGGTTCAAAAAATGCTATATACTTTCACTTTAGAACTAATACTCTATTTAACCTTTTATCGGCAAAATATGCAAGTAGATTGCAGTTTGGGACCGATGCTCTATAAACAAAAAAATGCAAGTTTGTTGCACTTTATTAATATGTTCAACCTATTATAAATAACAAAAAGTACATGATGATTGCACTTTTAGGGCGAATACCTGTTATAGACAAAAAAGTGAAATTTTGTTGCACTTTAGGATTGATATCTTGTTCAATGCTATGCTTTCTTATACTCGTAGAGTTCCTTTGGACCCTTGATCTATAAACATTATGAAAGAAAAATTTAGGAGCATCGCAGTAGTAAGCGTAACACTCAAATATTAATTTACTACTCATATGAATTTTTATTACAAACTTTATGCTTTGGTATGTACTGTACCAATGAAATTAGATGCACATGATACTTGAAATACATGGATGCTTTTCTATGTATCGTTCCAATGAAATTAGATGTAGATGATATTTAAAATACATGAGTGTTAGCTTGCCAATCATATGAATTTTCAATTCGAACTCCATATATTAACCTAATATAATTGCAAGGTGTTAGTTTTCATTAATATTGTAAATGTTTGTGTTAATATGTTAACTTTAGAATTATAATAACATCTGTAATTTAAGTGTAAATTTCAAATGTAAATAAAAGCTATTTATGAAAACTAACACCTTGTAAAATCATAATTAAAAGCATGCCTGGAAAGGTAAAAACAAATTAGGAAAGGAAAGAAAAGAAATCTAACCTTCCCCGTGCTTCCTTAGTTGAGTATTCAGTATACAACTAGTAAAATAGACAAGCATCATTGTATTAGTTGAGTATTCAGTATACAAATGTTAGAATTTTGTACAAGTGTCTTTATGTATTTTCATTTTCTTTATTTAATTAAATCACAAAATCCACTTATATAAATGCATTCGCCTCTTATTTCTTTTCCTTTTTCTATCTTCATAATTCAAAGTTAAGAAAACTTCAACTTGTTTATTTCTCAAACCTGAAATCACTTCCCTGTAAAATAAATCTTCAAAACAAAATCAGTTTACAAAACTCCTCATATCAAAGACCAAATTCATGTAAACAAGTCCTCTGTTTAAAAATGCAGTTCATTTTCCTATAATTCATTTCAAATGCAAAACCTATTCTGAAGAAAAACATGCTTTTTATATCAAATCTGTAGCCTGCCATATTCAAACAAAAAGAAAATCTTCACATCTTCAAAACCCAGAGCAATTGTAGTTTTAAACCAAGCCTGCATCATTTTTTTTTTTGCAATCCGGTAATTGGCTCTGCATGCCACCTGAAACAAAAGCAAAATTGAAATCTATTTTAAAGTCTGGAAACATGCAAGCAGTTTTTAAAGCAAACTAAAAGCAACCCAGTTTTCAAAGTTTCAAGTGGAAGCTCCGTCTTCTTCAAATTCAGGCGAGTAACAATTTCTTTTCTATAAAAATAATAATAATAATAATAATAATAATAATAATAATAAAGTTTAAACTTGTAATTGTTAAACTACTTTAAATGGTTAAGTAGATTAAATTTTTTAAAAGATGAAGTTTTAAAAATGTGAGTAAGTTTTAAAGTGAAGTTTAATTCAGGAAATTAAAGATTTAAATGTGAATTTCAGTTTGAAATAAAAGAAGTTTTAAATTTGAAAGATTTAAACAAATTTGTATGTTAAAGTGTATATTTGAATTATTTGAATTTAAAAATGAATGTAGTTTAAACTCTTATAAATTTCTATTATAAGACAAGCATTTGTTTGCCATGTAATTTAAAAAGGGTTTTTAAATTGTTTAAACTTTGTTTAATTTAAATTGTATTCATTTTAAATCTTATATTTGAAATGAAATTTTAAAGTAAGTTCAAAAGTAAATTGATTTCCAATGTTTTTGTTAATGACAGTTTAGTCATAATTAAGAAATATTTTTATCTTAAAGTTAAATTAAGTTTAATGATTTGAAATTAGTTTAATTAATAAGATAATTAAGGAATAATTAATTATTATAATTAATTAATGATTAGGGATAAATAAATAATTGATTAAGGATTAATCAATTTGTAATCAAAGATCGTTAATTAGATTATTAATTAATGATTAAAGATTTATTAATCAAGCAATTAAGTTATAATCAAGATTAATTAATCAAGTAATTAAAGTAATTAAGTTACATTTGAAACTTAATTAATTAAATAATTAGGGTTTAATTAATGGATTATTAAAGGCAAATTAAATTGTAATTAATAATGGTTAATCTAAGTTAATTACTTAATGGAAGTAATTAAAGAATGGTTAATAAAGGTCATTAACTAGGGTTATTTAATAATTAATTAATGTGATTAATTTTAATAATTAATTAAATTAATTAATTTAATAATAATCATTTGTGAATTGTTTAAGTGTAACTACTTAGTGAAGTAATTAAGAAATTAATTACTTAATGTAATTAATTGAGTTTAATAGGATTAGTTTGAATTAATTAATTTAGTTTAATTAATTTTAAACACATGATGATTTGATAATAATTACTTAATGTAATTAATGGGTTGGAATTACTTAGTAAAGTAATTAAGGGTAATTACTGGGTGTAATTAATGGAAGATGATTTAATAATGGAAGTAATTTGGATTAAATTACTTTATAATTAATCAAGGGATTAATTAAGAAATTAATTAAGGAATAATTAATTTAATTTAATGAAGTAATTAAGGTTAGTTAATTACTGAATGTGATTAATCAGGAGTGATTAACAATTGTGGTTTAATTAAGATTAATTACTCACTGTAATTAATTTTAATAAAGTAATTAATTAAAATATAATAAGGATCATTAATTTATATAATTATAATGATGTAATTAAGATTAATTAATTAAGATTAATTAATCAATGATAAGTGATTAAAGGTAATTAATTAATTTAATTAATTAAGGATTAATGTAATTAATTATAGTTAATTAATTAATGAAGTAATTAAAGGTTAATTACTGTTTTTGGTTAAAGATAATTAATTTGTGAAATTAATTATGAATGTAATTGAAGGATAATTAATCAAGGGTGATTAATTAAGGTGATTAATTTGAATACTTAATTAATTGACTTGTAATTAATTAATGGTTAGATAAGCAAGATTTATAACGATGAAGTAATTAATTTAATTTATTTTAAATTAATTAAAGATGAAGTAATTAATTTAATTCACTTTAAATTAATTAGAGATGGAGGTAATTAATTTAATTCATTTAAAATTAATTATACTGTGATTAAGTAAATCCTTGCTTATGTATGATGAATGATATTGACTGCCTTGAATAGTTTGTGATCTCAAATATGAGATTAGTAATGCATAGTGATATGAATGCTTTGGTTGCATTGTGATGATAATATGGATTATCCATTTTGTTGATAGTATGGATTATCTGTTTATAATATTAATGTGGATTATCTGTTTATTATGATAATGTTTATTATCTATTATGATTGGTGAGTTACCTATCTGTGCGTATATAGATACCGAATTGAATTGTTTTAAACTTTAAAACAACTTGGCCTTAAAAGACACGTTTTGGTTTTCGATGAGACTGAGATCGGGTTTCCATATTTGGATATCCGAAAACCACATCGATCAAAATTAACGATAGGTCGTGAATCTCAAATGAAGATGAAGATTCAGAGTGCAAGGGTTATCGTCGTTAACTCTGAGGGTGATTCCAAAATGAGTGTAACGAGATAATGCCTTCAGTTTCGTTCGAACCCGGAACGAACTTGTATGGGTTGAATGCTTTCAACACATCGTCACGTGGACGATGAGCATTCTAAATGATGTGTTCTATAAAGGTAATCGTAGCCTCAAGCCTCATCAACCGGGAATGGCTAAAACATGGGAGGTGCAGCAAGGCTAAGTGGGTCATGCCCAAGTAGGACGAGATTTTCCCCTGTCTAGAGGTCCCTTTTTATTTCGGCTATGTGGGCATTTGTTGAGCTCCAACTGTTGGGGTTGTCTTGTTCGGGACTGTCCAGTAAGGGATGGTTCCGGCCTTGTGTTGCAGGGGAGTTAGGGTGACTCCTCGGTACATTGATCTAGGCCACGTACTGTGACGGGCGGTACCTCGGTAGCCCTGCCATTGTATGGAATTCAAAATCCAATAAGTGCCATCGGATTTGATTGTATTACCCACTTTTGTGGCTAGTAGCTGGAATTTAATCATGTAACAATTTCGGCTATTTCATATTTACTTGAAAACCCTAGACTTATTATAATATCACTGGATTTCCTATCAAATGTTTTGGTTAGCCTAAGGTAAAAACTTTTCCATGTTTATTAGTGGGAAGTCTTACGTGATACCTTTTGTTTTCAAAAGTTTTCAAAAGTTAAGCAACCTTAACCTGTTACTCACATCAGACCCATGTCTGATCCAGAGTTTATCTTCTGTTTTCTTAAACTCTTGGGTACTCAATTTTTTATGAGTAGCCAAGGGATTCAGGTTAGCTTTGACGAATTGTGGAGAAGCAATGGAGTAGGAGGCTTCAGCGTGTAGATATATAGTTTTCCGCTGTGTTGGTTTCTCTGAGTGGTTTTCTTGTATTGTATTGAGTTGTATAACTAGACAGGTGTTTATAGCTGTCTAGTATGTTATGTGTAATCTGTGTAACTCTGATAATAGTTGTAAACTATGAAATATTTATGTTATTAATATAATTTATTCGTTCCGCTGTTGAGATTCTGATGTTGTTTCTTCTTTCTTCTCTTTCTTTTCTCTTTTCTATCCCTTTCTTTCTTCAAGATGATGCGATTTTCTGTAGTGAGAAAGTTGGGTCGTCACATTTGGTATCAGAGTGCTAGGTTGAGAGAATACCTAGGCTCTGGAGTGGTGTCTATCATGAAAGAGCGTATTTGTAATTTTGATATATATATATATATATATATATTTGTTTCTACCTATCTTTTGGGTTACCTGTTCAGGTTTTCCAATATAAGTTATAAAGGTAGATGGGTAGTTGTAACGACCCAGAATTTTTGATAACTTAAATTTGAATATTTAATTAATTTTAAATATTAATAAGTGGAATTTTTGGAGTCGAATAAATTTTATTTTGAATTTTGGATTTAATTTTGCAATTAAATCGATTTATTTAATAGTGAAATTCCAGAAATAATTAAATATTGGGTTAAATATAATGGGAAATGATTTGGAAAATTTTGTTTTATCATATTGAAGTTATAGAAATATTTTGGAACTTGTAAAATTGAATTTGGAGTTAATTTGTAAAAATTGAATATTTTAATATTTAATTATCAACTGAAAAATAGCCAATTTTTGAACAGACTCGGAATTGAACGAAACGAGTTCCATTGGATCCGTAATAGTTAGTTATTATCGGATTTCAATTTTCGTAGCAATCGGAGTTGTCGTTTGACCGTGGCAGCTCGAAACGCATCGATATCGTTTTAATATTTATTTAGCGAGTTAAAATAGCCATTTTTCAAACGGTCTCGGATTTCGACGAAACCAGTTTCATCGGATCCGTAATGTGATATTATTGCAAGATTTCAAATTTCAAGTCGATTGGATTTGTCGTTTGTCCGGTACAAGCCAAAACGTCTAGAAATCGCTTAAATCGGTTTAAATTTAAATCGACTGTTTATTGCCGTATCTCACACATACTTCCGAATTAGCTTACGAAACCTGTTCCATTGCGTCCGGAATGTGGAAAAACATTAGGATCGCCTGGCGGCATGCGTCATTTGGAGTTCGTTTGCAAAAGTGTCAAATTGGTGATTTTAATATTAAAATAATATGGTTATATGTATATATTATTTTCAAAACCCTAGCCACTACCACCTATGGCCGGCCCTAAATTTTTCCATGGCCAGAACGCAACGATTTTCATCTTGATTTTTCTTCCAATCCGTTCACTTTCGAGAGAAGTTCCCAACTAACAAAACGAAGAGAGCCTCGAGCACTACGTATCCAACGGTAGTGATCTGAATCGGAGTTGCGTGGTGGTCGTTAGGGGGCCATGAAGGCCGGCCGTTTGGCGCGCAATTCGAAATGGCAGGGGGGGCCGAGCTCCATAAGTTTCTGGCCGTAGGTGGAGCATGCGGAGGCGAACGCTGTGGCACCTTCTGATCATCTTCAACTTCGTCGTGGTGGCCGTTTAAATTTGAGAAAGAGGGGCGGCTATGGGTTCTTAACCCTAGTTCTTGCGTGCGTTTGTTCCTGGAGATGGTATTAGCCGTGCGCAAGAAGGAAGGGGGGGAGCTTGATGTGCGGCTGTGATCTGGGGAAGGGTTTGTAATAGAGATTTGTAAATAATTTACTATATTAACGATTGTACAACGTTTAAAATGCGATATCTTTGTCATATGATGTCAGATTCGAACGAGGTTTTTTGCGTTGGCTTCGTATCGCCGTGCTCTTCGTGATGCAACTGGTTTGGAGTCGTTTGGAGCTCGTTTGAATTTCGGGTAAAATTAAACGTTCGTTTAATTTTATTCGAAACGAACGCGAAAACGGAAATAAAATCAAGGTGAGAACTCCTCACTCAATCGAAAGGTTTTGTTTAAAATTTTAAATAGTTATTATTGATTGTTGATTGCTGTTGATTGTGCTAGTAGATATAGTAGGATATATACTATATATAGCGATATATATATATTGGCATATGTATATATCGGATTTGATTTCCCGCCTCGTATAGCGGATGAGACCCTATTGCGCCGTTATTAAGCGGATATTTTATAAAATCCCATATACCGCGATATTCCACCTTGAAGTGGAATTGGTATTGTGCTAACGTCTGTGGATGCAGGGTAACAGGTTGGAGGGATCCAACTGGATTCCTCACATATTTATTTGTTTATGAATATTATGTTGATTGTTGATAATCACATTGATATATGATGTTATTCCCATGATTGACCATTCGATGTCGTTGCATCATCGGATTCTAATTTTTAAATTAAAAATAACGGTTTTGAATTTAAAAGGGGTTTTAAATCGATTTTTCAAAGAATATGGTTTATTAAAAAAATTTTGAATTGATTAAATTTTAAAATAAATAGATGGATAAATTTTTATGTTTTAAAAATTTATATTTTTATAAAATATAACTTAAAAGAAATTTTTAACAATAATAGGTTTTTATAAAATAGTTAAATTTGGTTTTTGGGAAGTTATTATTATTAATGGTTTATATAAAGGATTTTATAAATGGATGTTTTTAAATAAAAATTATTGAAGTTATAGAATAAATTTATAAAGTGTTAAGTTGATGTATAACATGAATTTCACTAGGATTTATAGATTAATAAATGTGAAATTTATAAAACGAATGGTTATTAGGAAGTGAAGTTTTATAAGTTATTGACTTATAAAAATGGATTTGGGGCATAAAAAGGGGAATTTCATAGAAATTGTTAATAAATGAAGATTTCATTAGTTGAAATTATTATAAACCATAAAGAAATCTTGTAAGTGATAAGATTTTAAATTGGTGAAGTTCAAAGGAACGATTTGGTAAATAAATAATATTATAAGTATTTAACTTACAATATGGCTTTTGGGTATGAAATTGGGTTATGTAAATTGCATCGGATTAATAAAGGAATTTATAAAATTGGGGTTTATAATAGAAATGGAATTTATAAACTATGTTTATGAATTTGAAATTCATCGAATTTGATAAATTGAAATATGGGAATTTGTTAAGTGTGCTATATTCACTATTTTGAATATTGAATAGATTATTAAATAAAATGGGTTTGTTTTGGGAAAGGAATGTTTTAAATGGAATTTAAAACGAATTAAAGGTGTTTTAAAATGCATTGAGTATTGAAAACATAGATTTCAACATTGATTGTTGAAATAGACGTTTTCGAGAAACAGAAGGGGATAATTTGTATAGTATTGGATTTATATATCTATTTTTAATTTCAAATCCATATACTAGTGTTTTGGGTTGTCGTAACGATGTTTTACGCAACATTCGTTTTTAACCCAAATAAATGTGAATAAAAGAATGTTTTCTTAAAGAGAATGGAATAAAATACTTAACGGTAACTTAAGTATGTTGAATATTTTCAAAATTGTTGAAAAGAAATTAAAGTGTGAATTACTTATTATTAAATAAGTTTAGAAATGATTTTCTAATATGAAATGGAACATTTTGAGAATTCACCTTTTAAAGGTAAATTGGAAGTGAATATTTTGAAATTGATTTGAGGATCGGGTATGTGTAGATCTTTGGGAATTGGGAAATTCACTTTGGAATTTATAAATATGAAGGGAAATTTGTTTAAAAATAAATGTTGATTTATTTTTAAATATGAAAATATAATTTATGAATTTGGAACGTAAGTAAAATAAATCGGTAAAGATTTATTTGGTGGTTTGAAATTTGTTTCAAAAAGTATATATGGTTAAGGTGATTTGAAATTAGTTTTCAAATGGTTAAGGTGATTTGAAATTAGTTTTCAAATGGTTAAGGTGATTTGGAAATAGTTTCAAAAGGTTAAGGTGATTTGAAATTAGTTTTCAATGGTTAAGGTGATTTGAAATTGGTTTGCAGATGGTTAATGTAATTTGAAAATTGGTTTTCAAAATGGTAAAGGTAAATTGAAAATTGGTTTTTCAATTGGTTAAGTGTGGAAAATTTTATCGTAAAGTGGTTTTGGTAAAACAAATAACTGGGGCAATTATTTGTAAATGGTGTATATATATATATATATCTTGTAAAGATATTTTGGGACTTAATAATTTTGGAAAAATTATTTGGAATCTGATGATGTGGCGCATCTTTATTGATAGTTAAATAACCGACTATCAATATTTACCCTTGGATGGTATTGATTGTGTTTGTTTGGAATTGAATGCACACTTATTTTTAAAATAAGCGCTCGCTATTCGGTTTAGCCGGGAGAGGACCTTTGTGTCATATATCCCATTCCGAATATGCGATACGTCGTTTGGATTGCATCTGAAGACCGGTGTTGAAGACCGGGTATTTGTGAGAACGATAGGATGACCTATCGATTGTCTCTGCATCGTTAGCTACGATATGGAGATTTCCTTTGTGATGGGAAATTTTATCGGGATTGTGGATACCCGGATTGCAAGGGCTTCTTTGGAAGTGCCTTCGGTTCTGTTCGAACCCGGAACAGACTTGTATGGTTACGTGTCTGACATTACATTTTGAGAGATAGAGCAGATTTCTTTCAAATACATTTCTGTTGGTGGCGGAGAATTTATTCTCTTAGCTTAACACCCTTCTCTGAGACGTACGAGCTCAGAGGTTATGTAGTTGAAGGTTATCAGCGATATTTCCCAATCTGGTAATGTGGCATGCTGAGTGCTGCTGTGTGATGATCATTGGTTGATCGTTTGGATATGATCATTTGTTTGATCATTTATCTTTGTGATTATTGCTTTGGTCATCTGTGGACCCAAAGCATGGCTTTGTTGCACAAAGCGTAGCTTTGTGGACGAGACTTCGTCAGGACCTCACTCCCCGGAAATGGTCGAAACAGGAATATGCGGCAAGGTTATGAGGGTCGCGCCCTTTAGGGTATGTCATTTCCTTCTGGAAAAGGGTGGTATCATGGTATGGAGCCCAGATATTTACTCATGTGGAAACACTATATATATATTTCTGTGTGGTGTTGTTGGTATCGAGCGCTCGGATAAAGGTCCCAAAGGACCGGGGGATGACATATTCGTGTAGTAGTTACCTAGTTACAGAGGTAACCCGGCCTTGTGTTGGCAGAGATCTAACCGTAACGTTAGTTCTCGGGACGTCCCGCCAGAGGCGATCCCATGTGGCAGTAGGAAGTTCCTTAGCCTGACCATTTGTTGGAAATCCATTCATCCAATACGCGCCCTGTACGGTTTTAGTTGTAGAACCTGCCATTTAACATGGCAGCTATAGTAGGCATAGTATCATGGTACCTATGCTGGCTAGGATTTATATTATACTTTCGAAATATTTTCCACTATGCACTAGTAATAATATCAAAGAATTTTTCTCGTAGTAAGCATGTTTGACTATCATAAGGAGAAATCTCCCCCATGTGTGCGTTTGCATTGTGTGTGTGCCGGGAGGCCTTATGGTAGTTTCATTTTCCAAAAAGCATTGCGGATTTCAAAATTTAAACTTTCTTGTTGCGTGTTTAAAGATAAACTGTTTTGAGTTCTCACACCAGTCACATGACTGACCTGGAGTTTATTGTTCCTTTCCTAAACTCTGGGTGCCCACTATTTTCCACACGGGCAGTCTAGAGTTAGGTTATCAGGTTATTCTGGATTCGGGAGTTGCTGTGCAGATGTTGGAGGCGAGCTTGGATAGCGTAGTCTATTATCTATTGTATATAGTATTCTTTCCGCTGTTTTATTGTTGTACACTCTGATGATATGATGTATTGTGATGTATGTATAAAATGTATAGTTCTTTTGTTTTAATGAATATTCATTTATCTATTATATGTTGTTCCGCTGCGACTGTGAGATTCTGTTATTGTTTCTCGTTCTGTTACTTGTTTTTCTGTTTTCTCTTCTCTTTCTTTTCTTTCTTCTTCTACCTCTTTCTTCTTCTAAAACCCTAACGGTTCGATTTTTCGGCAACGAAAAATCGCGATCGTTACATTTGGTATCAGAGCTTATGGTTAAGCGACAACCTGCTCTGTTGGGTGTTACTCATTAGAGATAGAGTCAGCAGTACTCTAGAATGAGTGTGAGTGTAATAATAGATATGAGTGCGTATTTGTTAGTGAGTATAAAATTGTTTTATATTGTGATGATTGGTTTGTTGAGTGGTATATGAACCTTCGTCGGCGCAGCCTCGAAAACTGAATCGAAGGGGTTCCTAAACACTTGAATAGAACAATTCGACACAATATTGTTTTAAATTGGGTAAATGAAATAATTTTGCCTCGATTATATTTTATATATAAAAAGAAAATAATTTTTCAAGGATTATTGAAGTGTGTATATAATTGATTGCTTGGTTGTTGTAAATAATATATATATATATAAAATAATTAAAAGTTGTTTGAATGAGCTAATAAAAGCAACTATTGTAAAAAGAATAATGGTATAAACCAATGAATCATAAGATGAAATTATAATTAATAATGATTTACAATTGTAAGATAATCATGTATGTATATAAGAAGTAAAATTATATAAGTAAAAGGGTTATAAAAGTGATTTATGAATAGAAAGAAAACTTTTTGAAAGAATAATTAGCATTGATTTCACTATTGTCACTGGGAAATAATAAGGGTGATGACTGCAGCATCATCAGTATCATTTTCGAGTTTCTATGTGATGGATTTGCTACAAAAATGAATTAAAAACTGAAGTTTTGTTGTAATAAACAAATTTGAAAATTAAAATTCAACTTGAAGTTGATAAATATAAGTGAAAAAGGTTTTGAACTTATAATATAAGTTAGAAGTTGAATAATAAGTTTTATAACTTATTAAATGGGAAAATGTAAGTGAAACCAGTTGTTGAAGTGGTTAAACAATTAAGTTAAGTAAAATGGAATATGAATTTGAATATTGATATGAATTTGACTTAAGTAAAAGTTAAATAGGATTTACTTTGGGATTTAAAATCCGAATTGAATTGATAAGTAAAGCTTAAGTTTATTTGAACAAATGATGTTAAATGGAATAACTTAAGTGAAGTTAAAAAAAAAAAAAAATTTTTTTTGACCTTTGTATCAAAGTTAAATAATCAAGTGAATTAAATGATGTAAATAAAGTTGAAATGGAATGCAAGTTAAGTAATGTTGAAAGAATTGATGTTAATATCAAAATAAATGAATAAAGTGAGTAAATGAAATTGTTAAAGATGTGAACTTAAGTTATATAAATGAAATTCAATTTTATTTGTAAAAAAAAAAAGAACTAGCAATTGAGTTAAAGAATGGATTGAATGTTAATCAATAGAATATGAATAAGTTGATATGAAATGATGCATGCAAGTGTAAATTCATTTGAAAATCAAGTGAATGTTAAACCAATTGGAATTAAAACAGTTGAACCAAATTGAATTTAAGTAAAACGAATAAAATTTGGTTGTATTGGATGTGCATTGGTTGTTATTTGCTTGTTGGTTGATTGTATGAAAATTCCTTAAGTGTTAACGAAATTGAATCTGCTAAATTGAAAGCTATGTAATTGAATTCAAATGAAATTGAATAGAATTGAATTGGAATTGAAATGAATGAAAATGAATGTGCAACTTTAATAGTAAACTAAAAGTGGTATAAGAAGCATGTATTGGAAATTTTATAATTGAATTGGCAAATTGGTTTGAATATTATAATTGGATATTATGCTAGCAGGATATACAGGTTATAAAGGAATTGGGATTTTGATTTCAAAGTTAAAAAAAATTTTGTAACGCTCGACAAAAAGGTACGTATTTCAATTTTAATATGAGATTTGATGATTTCCTTCTCCAGCCACTTGGCTTTCTTTTTTTCTTTTGATTCTGAGGGGCCGTGGTGCCATTTTGTAGTCGTACCGATCTAGCCGCGCAAAGGAGACTCTGGCGAAATTTTTCGAAAATTTAGGGAGTTAGAAAAATTTTGAGAAATTTTGAAAGTTTGAAATTTGAATTTAAATTTAAATTTAAATTGTTAAGTAAACGAAGTTGTTTGAAACTTATAATTGAATTGGGAAAGCTAATTGAAATGATAGTAAATCCTTAATAAAAAGATTGTTTTGAAAAGTTAGTAAAACTAATTAGCTTTGGAAAAATAATAAACGGTTTAGGATTATTCTCCTTAACTTGCAATTTCGAGGACGAAATTCTTTTAAGGGGGGAAGATTGTAACGACCCAGAATTTTTGATAACTTAAATTTGAATATTTAATTAATTTTAAATATTAATAAGTGGAATTTTTGGAGTCGAATAAATTTTATTTTGAATTTTGGATTTAATTTTGCAATTAAATCGATTTATTTAATAGTGAAATTCCAGAAATAATTAAATATTGGGTTAAATATAATGGGAAATGATTTGGAAAATTTTGTTTTATCATATTGAAGTTATAGAAATATTTTGGAACTTGTAAAATTGAATTTGGAGTTAATTTGTAAAAATTGAATATTTTAATATTTAATTATCAACTGAAAAATAGCCAATTTTTGAACAGACTCGGAATTGAACGAAACGAGTTCCATTGGATCCGTAATAGTTAGTTATTATCGGATTTCAATTTTCGTAGCAATCGGAGTTGTCGTTTGACCGTGGCAGCTCGAAACGCATCGATATCGTTTTAATATTTATTTAGCGAGTTAAAATAGCCATTTTTCAAACGGTCTCGGATTTCGACGAAACCAGTTTCATCGGATCCGTAATGTGATATTATTGCAAGATTTCAAATTTCAAGTCGATTGGATTTGTCGTTTGTCCGGTACAAGCCAAAACGTCTAGAAATCGCTTAAATCGGTTTAAATTTAAATCGACTGTTTATTGCCGTATCTCACACATACTTCCGAATTAGCTTACGAAACCTGTTCCATTGCGTCCGGAATGTGGAAAAACATTAGGATCGCCTGGCGGCATGCGTCATTTGGAGTTCGTTTGCAAAAGTGTCAAATTGGTGATTTTAATATTAAAATAATATGGTTATATGTATATATTATTTTCAAAACCCTAGCCACTACCACCTATGGCCGGCCCTAAATTTTTCCATGGCCAGAACGCAACGATTTTCATCTTGATTTTTCTTCCAATCCGTTCACTTTCGAGAGAAGTTCCCAACTAACAAAACGAAGAGAGCCTCGAGCACTACGTATCCAACGGTAGTGATCTGAATCGGAGTTGCGTGGTGGTCGTTAGGGGGCCATGAAGGCCGGCCGTTTGGCGCGCAATTCGAAATGGCAGGGGGGGCCGAGCTCCATAAGTTTCTGGCCGTAGGTGGAGCATGCGGAGGCGAACGCTGTGGCACCTTCTGATCATCTTCAACTTCGTCGTGGTGGCCGTTTAAATTTGAGAAAGAGGGGCGGCTATGGGTTCTTAACCCTAGTTCTTGCGTGCGTTTGTTCCTGGAGATGGTATTAGCCGTGCGCAAGAAGGAAGGGGGGGAGCTTGATGTGCGGCTGTGATCTGGGGAAGGGTTTGTAATAGAGATTTGTAAATAATTTACTATATTAACGATTGTACAACGTTTAAAATGCGATATCTTTGTCATATGATGTCAGATTCGAACGAGGTTTTTTGCGTTGGCTTCGTATCGCCGTGCTCTTCGTGATGCAACTGGTTTGGAGTCGTTTGGAGCTCGTTTGAATTTCGGGTAAAATTAAACGTTCGTTTAATTTTATTCGAAACGAACGCGAAAACGGAAATAAAATCAAGGTGAGAACTCCTCACTCAATCGAAAGGTTTTGTTTAAAATTTTAAATAGTTATTATTGATTGTTGATTGCTGTTGATTGTGCTAGTAGATATAGTAGGATATATACTATATATAGCGATATATATATATTGGCATATGTATATATCGGATTTGATTTCCCGCCTCGTATAGCGGATGAGACCCTATTGCGCCGTTATTAAGCGGATATTTTATAAAATCCCATATACCGCGATATTCCACCTTGAAGTGGAATTGGTATTGTGCTAACGTCTGTGGATGCAGGGTAACAGGTTGGAGGGATCCAACTGGATTCCTCACATATTTATTTGTTTATGAATATTATGTTGATTGTTGATAATCACATTGATATATGATGTTATTCCCATGATTGACCATTCGATGTCGTTGCATCATCGGATTCTAATTTTTAAATTAAAAATAACGGTTTTGAATTTAAAAGGGGTTTTAAATCGATTTTTCAAAGAATATGGTTTATTAAAAAAATTTTGAATTGATTAAATTTTAAAATAAATAGATGGATAAATTTTTATGTTTTAAAAATTTATATTTTTATAAAATATAACTTAAAAGAAATTTTTAACAATAATAGGTTTTTATAAAATAGTTAAATTTGGTTTTTGGGAAGTTATTATTATTAATGGTTTATATAAAGGATTTTATAAATGGATGTTTTTAAATAAAAATTATTGAAGTTATAGAATAAATTTATAAAGTGTTAAGTTGATGTATAACATGAATTTCACTAGGATTTATAGATTAATAAATGTGAAATTTATAAAACGAATGGTTATTAGGAAGTGAAGTTTTATAAGTTATTGACTTATAAAAATGGATTTGGGGCATAAAAAGGGGAATTTCATAGAAATTGTTAATAAATGAAGATTTCATTAGTTGAAATTATTATAAACCATAAAGAAATCTTGTAAGTGATAAGATTTTAAATTGGTGAAGTTCAAAGGAACGATTTGGTAAATAAATAATATTATAAGTATTTAACTTACAATATGGCTTTTGGGTATGAAATTGGGTTATGTAAATTGCATCGGATTAATAAAGGAATTTATAAAATTGGGGTTTATAATAGAAATGGAATTTATAAACTATGTTTATGAATTTGAAATTCATCGAATTTGATAAATTGAAATATGGGAATTTGTTAAGTGTGCTATATTCACTATTTTGAATATTGAATAGATTATTAAATAAAATGGGTTTGTTTTGGGAAAGGAATGTTTTAAATGGAATTTAAAACGAATTAAAGGTGTTTTAAAATGCATTGAGTATTGAAAACATAGATTTCAACATTGATTGTTGAAATAGACGTTTTCGAGAAACAGAAGGGGATAATTTGTATAGTATTGGATTTATATATCTATTTTTAATTTCAAATCCATATACTAGTGTTTTGGGTTGTCGTAACGATGTTTTACGCAACATTCGTTTTTAACCCAAATAAATGTGAATAAAAGAATGTTTTCTTAAAGAGAATGGAATAAAATACTTAACGGTAACTTAAGTATGTTGAATATTTTCAAAATTGTTGAAAAGAAATTAAAGTGTGAATTACTTATTATTAAATAAGTTTAGAAATGATTTTCTAATATGAAATGGAACATTTTGAGAATTCACCTTTTAAAGGTAAATTGGAAGTGAATATTTTGAAATTGATTTGAGGATCGGGTATGTGTAGATCTTTGGGAATTGGGAAATTCACTTTGGAATTTATAAATATGAAGGGAAATTTGTTTAAAAATAAATGTTGATTTATTTTTAAATATGAAAATATAATTTATGAATTTGGAACGTAAGTAAAATAAATCGGTAAAGATTTATTTGGTGGTTTGAAATTTGTTTCAAAAAGTATATATGGTTAAGGTGATTTGAAATTAGTTTTCAAATGGTTAAGGTGATTTGAAATTAGTTTTCAAATGGTTAAGGTGATTTGGAAATAGTTTCAAAAGGTTAAGGTGATTTGAAATTAGTTTTCAATGGTTAAGGTGATTTGAAATTGGTTTGCAGATGGTTAATGTAATTTGAAAATTGGTTTTCAAAATGGTAAAGGTAAATTGAAAATTGGTTTTTCAATTGGTTAAGTGTGGAAAATTTTATCGTAAAGTGGTTTTGGTAAAACAAATAACTGGGGCAATTATTTGTAAATGGTGTATATATATATATATATCTTGTAAAGATATTTTGGGACTTAATAATTTTGGAAAAATTATTTGGAATCTGATGATGTGGCGCATCTTTATTGATAGTTAAATAACCGACTATCAATATTTACCCTTGGATGGTATTGATTGTGTTTGTTTGGAATTGAATGCACACTTATTTTTAAAATAAGCGCTCGCTATTCGGTTTAGCCGGGAGAGGACCTTTGTGTCATATATCCCATTCCGAATATGCGATACGTCGTTTGGATTGCATCTGAAGACCGGTGTTGAAGACCGGGTATTTGTGAGAACGATAGGATGACCTATCGATTGTCTCTGCATCGTTAGCTACGATATGGAGATTTCCTTTGTGATGGGAAATTTTATCGGGATTGTGGATACCCGGATTGCAAGGGCTTCTTTGGAAGTGCCTTCGGTTCTGTTCGAACCCGGAACAGACTTGTATGGTTACGTGTCTGACATTACATTTTGAGAGATAGAGCAGATTTCTTTCAAATACATTTCTGTTGGTGGCGGAGAATTTATTCTCTTAGCTTAACACCCTTCTCTGAGACGTACGAGCTCAGAGGTTATGTAGTTGAAGGTTATCAGCGATATTTCCCAATCTGGTAATGTGGCATGCTGAGTGCTGCTGTGTGATGATCATTGGTTGATCGTTTGGATATGATCATTTGTTTGATCATTTATCTTTGTGATTATTGCTTTGGTCATCTGTGGACCCAAAGCATGGCTTTGTTGCACAAAGCGTAGCTTTGTGGACGAGACTTCGTCAGGACCTCACTCCCCGGAAATGGTCGAAACAGGAATATGCGGCAAGGTTATGAGGGTCGCGCCCTTTAGGGTATGTCATTTCCTTCTGGAAAAGGGTGGTATCATGGTATGGAGCCCAGATATTTACTCATGTGGAAACACTATATATATATTTCTGTGTGGTGTTGTTGGTATCGAGCGCTCGGATAAAGGTCCCAAAGGACCGGGGGATGACATATTCGTGTAGTAGTTACCTAGTTACAGAGGTAACCCGGCCTTGTGTTGGCAGAGATCTAACCGTAACGTTAGTTCTCGGGACGTCCCGCCAGAGGCGATCCCATGTGGCAGTAGGAAGTTCCTTAGCCTGACCATTTGTTGGAAATCCATTCATCCAATACGCGCCCTGTACGGTTTTAGTTGTAGAACCTGCCATTTAACATGGCAGCTATAGTAGGCATAGTATCATGGTACCTATGCTGGCTAGGATTTATATTATACTTTCGAAATATTTTCCACTATGCACTAGTAATAATATCAAAGAATTTTTCTCGTAGTAAGCATGTTTGACTATCATAAGGAGAAATCTCCCCCATGTGTGCGTTTGCATTGTGTGTGTGCCGGGAGGCCTTATGGTAGTTTCATTTTCCAAAAAGCATTGCGGATTTCAAAATTTAAACTTTCTTGTTGCGTGTTTAAAGATAAACTGTTTTGAGTTCTCACACCAGTCACATGACTGACCTGGAGTTTATTGTTCCTTTCCTAAACTCTGGGTGCCCACTATTTTCCACACGGGCAGTCTAGAGTTAGGTTATCAGGTTATTCTGGATTCGGGAGTTGCTGTGCAGATGTTGGAGGCGAGCTTGGATAGCGTAGTCTATTATCTATTGTATATAGTATTCTTTCCGCTGTTTTATTGTTGTACACTCTGATGATATGATGTATTGTGATGTATGTATAAAATGTATAGTTCTTTTGTTTTAATGAATATTCATTTATCTATTATATGTTGTTCCGCTGCGACTGTGAGATTCTGTTATTGTTTCTCGTTCTGTTACTTGTTTTTCTGTTTTCTCTTCTCTTTCTTTTCTTTCTTCTTCTACCTCTTTCTTCTTCTAAAACCCTAACGGTTCGATTTTTCGGCAACGAAAAATCGCGATCGTTACAGTAGTGGTGTGTGTAACATGACTATCATTGGTTAGAGTTTGAATGTTTGAGGTTGGAAGTGTATCTGTCGAGACTGTAGACCTAATACTGTCTCGAGTGAGTTTTGCAGTGGTGAACGGATATCATCAATCTCTGAAGGAAATATGTTAAGGTTCGGAATCTATTTTTGAAGTTTGGATGAGTAGAGTTTGGATCTATTGTCTAGGCAGAAGCGAGTGATGGTATCATGATACCTTAGGAAGTAGTAGCTGCGTGATGAGATGTAGTGACTATGGATGTTTCCGAAGATATTTCTTTGGAACAAATTTAAGGAAGTAGGTCTGCATCAGTGTTGTGGCTGAGTTCAGCATGATGTTTCTGTTTGATTTAAGGTCCGAGTTTCTCGAAGAGCTTTGGATTGGGAAGTCTTTAGCATCTATGGCAGCAGTGCAGCTTGGAGTGTTCTGTGTGTCGGCAGGGAGTCTTCTGGCTTAGCAGTTTTCTGAAGGAGGAGTTCAGAAGCAGCAGAGTGGACCCGTTTATTCGATGGATTAGCTAGATAAGTGTAAGCTGTTCTGTTTAGTAAAGAGAGAACAGTTTTTCTTGGAATTAGTCTGGGCTGATCGCAAAAGTGACTTGCGATAGCTGAGTGTTTTCATAGGGTTATCAAAGTTTTCCGGATGTCTTCAGAGAAGTCAGAAGTTTTTCCGCATCTGGAGATTGAGTTTCCTTATCGACTGGGATTCCAGGAGTGCTACCGGTGGTTCAGCTTAATAGAAGGATGGTTCTTAGAGTTAGAGGTTGATGAAGCAGCTCAGGTTTTGGAGGAACTTTTGAGATTTTCTTTTATGGATCTGATGAACCATATTTTTGGAATGGGTTATCCAGTTTGGTTTATGCTCGTGTTCCTCATCGCATTCTTGTCTACTTCAGATCAGAGTTGTGTAGCGGAAGCAGTTTGGGAGTGTTCTGTTTGTCTTTTCCGGATAGGAGAAGTTGTTGTCTTTTGATGTTTGAGGAGTAGAGTTTGAGTTCTTGATTTTGGATTGATCTTGAGGAGATCATTTTGTTGAGTTGATTGGTTTTGTTTGTTTCTAGAGGCATCAGCACGGGTTGAGCTGATCAGTAAGGTTATAGGCAGCCCAGGATCATCCGGAGCTTTTTGTGGATTAGAGACGGAGGAATTTGGATTCTGAAGTCGGAGATTTGATTGGATAAGTTTTCTCCGATCGAAAGGGAGCTATAAGTTTTGGGTAAGGCTGGGAAGCTAGCTCTGAAGTGTTTTGGATCTTTCCTGTAAGAATAAGTGATTGATCTACAGGATTGAATTGCCAGTTTGGATAACTGGGATTCGATGAGTTTCACGTATCTCTGAGGGAATACGTGTATGATATCTCTGGTTTTGAACCAGCAGTTCAGGAGGTTTGGTTGTTGAGTCAGACTCGTCTGTAGTCTGATATACTGTCTAGTGTTGTAGATTTAGATGAATATGAGCTCTGTAGCTTAGTGGTATTGATTGTTTGGATTCTTTAGAGCGAGTATCCCGGTATTTACACTTGGGGAAAAACTCGAGGAAATTCTATCCAGAATTTTGTCTGGATAGTTAGATTTGTTTGATTGAATTGGTTGCTATGGTTGTTAGCATATGTTTGATATATCCTTGTGTTTTAAAATTAAAATCTTTAATGAGATTATTAAATTACCTTTGTTTTAAATTTCGGGGACGAAATTCTTTTAAGGGGGAAGGATTGTAATATCCCGAAATTTTTGACAATATCAATTTAATAATCTGCATTAAAAATTAAATTGATATTGATAATTTTGTTAATAATAATTCAAATTGATTTAATAATTTGAATTGATTTAATAATTTTCCTTTAATAAATATTTAATTGGTAGATTTTATCTTTTACAGCTAATAAATTGGTTTCTATTTATAATATAAACATATGGTTTATATTGTAAATAGATTAGCTTTGTTTTAAATTTAATAAATAAAGCATATTTTCTAATTCTAATATTTTTAGTAATTTGGAATTTTTTTTATTTAATATAAAGCTTTCCAAAGTTATTAAATAAATAATCTTGGTTCAAATTTAATAAAAATGAATCTTGATTTGAAATTCTAATACATATATATATTAATAATTTGGAAATTTTGATTTAACTTAGTATTAAGTTTTTCAAAGCTATTTAATAATTAACTATATGATTTTAAATTGTTAAGAAAGATGATTAAAGATTTAAAATGATTTTGGCTTAAGTTTTAAATTTAAATTAATTTACAAAAAAGTTTGTTTTCTTTTTAAAATATAACTTAATAAAATAAGTAATTTATTAATAAAGAAATAATTTCTTTTATAATTATTTTAATTTGATAACGTGTTATTTCTAAAAATAATATTAATAACGTATTTTTTTACAAATAGATTTTGAATAAAAATAGCATTTGTTATTTCAAATTTAATTTGTATATATAACTTGATTTTTAAATATTAGATTTTAGAATTTAATTTGAATTTGAATATAAAGTTTTAAAATCCAAGGTATGGATTTTTAATTGTTTTGATTTTTATATGCATAAGCTTTTATTTATAAGTATAATTGGTTTATTTCTTTTGAAATTATCTATACATATATATATAAATACAAATCAACTAATTCATTTAAGCTTAATCTTGTATTAATCATTCATTAAACATTTAAATTAAATACAAATTACTTTATTAAGACAAGTGTTGTTTTCCTAAGCATCATTTAACAAATGTTAAAAGATAACCATTCCAATTTGACAAATGCTAGAATTTTGTACAAGTGTCTTTATTTATTTTCATTTTCTTTATTTTATTAAATCACAAAATCCACTTATATAAACGCATTTGCCTCTAATTTCTTTTCCTTTTTCTATCTTCATAATTCAAAGTTAAGAAAACTTCAACTTGTTTATTTCTCAAACCTGAAATCACTTCCCTGTAAAACAAATCTTCAAAACAAAATCAGTTTACAAAACTCCTCATATCAAAGACCAAATTCCTGTAAACAAGTCCTCAGTTTAAAAATGCAGTTCATTTTCCTATAATTCATTTCAAATGAAAAACCTATTCTCAAGAAAAACAAACTCCTTATATCAAATCTGTAGCCTACCATATTCAAACAAAAAGAAAATCTACACATCTTCAAAACCCAGAGCAATTGCAGTTTTAAACCAAGCATGCATTATTTTTTTCTGCAATCTGGTAATTGGCTCTGCATGCCACCTAAAACAAAAACAAAATTGAAATCTATTCTAAAGTCTGGAAGCATGCATGTAGTTTTTAAAGCAAACAAAAAGCAACCCAGTTTTCAAAGTTTCAAGTGGAAGCTCTTTCTTCTTCAAATTCAGGTGAGTAACAATTTCTTTTCTAAAATAATAATAATAATAATAATAATAAAGTTTAAACGTGAAATTGTTAAACTACTTTAAATGGTTGAGTAGTTTAAATTTTTTAAAAATGAAGTCTTAAAAATGTGAGTAAGTTTTAAAGTGAATTTTAATTCAGGTAATTAAAGATTTAAACGTGAATTTTAGTTTGAAATAAAAGAAGTTTTAAATTTGAAAGATTTAAACAAATTTATACGTTAAAGTGTATATTTGAATTATTTGAATTTAAAAATGAATTTAGTTTAAACTCTTATAAATTTCTTTTATAAGACAATCATTTGTTTGCCATGTAATTTAAAAAGGGTTTTTAAATTGTTTAAACTTTGTTTAAGTTAAATTGTATTCATTTTAAATCTTATATTTGAAACGAAATTTTAAAGTAAGTTCAAAAGTAAATTGATTTCCAATGTTTTTGTTAATGACAATTTAGTTATAATTAAGAAATATTTTTATCTTAAAGTTAAATTAAGTTTAATGATTTGAAACTAATTTAATTAATAAGATAATTAAGGAATAATTAATTATTATAATTAATTAATGATTAGGGATAAACAAATAATTGATTAAGGATTAATCAATTTGTTATTAAAGATCATTAATTAGATTATTAATTAATGATTAAAGATTTTATTAATTAAGCAATTAAGTTATAATCAAGGTTAATTGATCAAGTAATTAAAGTAATTAAGTTACAGTTAACACTTAATTAATTAAATAATTAGAGATTAATTAATGGATTATTAAAGGTAAGTTAAATTGTAATTAATAATGGTTAATTTAAGTTAATTACTTAATGGAAGTAATTAAAGAATGGTTAATAAAGGTCATTAACTAGGGTTATTTAGTAATTAATTAATGTGATTAATTTTAATAATTAATTTAATAATAATCATTTGTGAATTGTTTAAGTGTAATTACTTAATGAAGTAATTAAGAAATTAATTACTTAATGTAATTAATTGAGTTTAATGGGATTAGTTTAAATTAATCAATTTAGTTTAATTAATTTTAAACACTTGATGATTTGATAATAATTACTTGATGTAATTAATGGATTGGAATTACTTAGTAAAGTAATTAAGGGTAATTACTAGATGTAATTAATGGAAGATGATTTAAGAATGGAAGTAATTTGGATTAAATTACTTTGTAATTAATCAAGGGATTAATTAAGAAATTAATCGGGAGTGGTTAATAATTGTGGTTTAATTAAGATTAATTACTCACTGTAATTAATTTTAATAAAGTAATTAATTAAAATATAATTAGGGATCATTAATTTATATAATTATAATGATGTAACTAACATTAATTAATTAAGATTAATTAATCAATGATAAGTGATTAGAAAGGTAATTAATTAATGTAATTAATTAAGGATTAATGTAATTAATTATAGTTAATTAATTAATGAAGTAATCAAAGGTTAATTACTGTTTTTGGTTAAAGGTAATTAATTTGTGAAATTAATTATGAATGTAATTAAAGGATAATTAATCAAGGGTGATTAATTAAGGTGATTAATTTGAATACTTAATTAATTGACTTGTAATTAATTAATGGTTAGATAATCAAGATTTATAATGATGAAGTAATTTATTTAATTTATTTTAAATTAGTTAAAGATGAAGTAGTTAATTTAATTCACTTTAAATTAATTAGAGATGGAGGTAATTAATTTAATTCATTTTAAATTAATTATACTATGATTAAGTAAATCCTTGCTTATGTATGATGAATGATATTGACTGCCTTGAATGGTTTGTGATCTCAGATATGAGATTAGTAATGCAGAGTGGTATGAATGCTTTGGTTGCATTGTGATGATAATATGGATTATCTATTTTGTTGATATTATGGATTATCTATTTACAATAATAATGTGAATTATCTGTTTATTATGATAATGTTGATTATCTATTGTGATTGGTGAGTTACCTATCTGTGCATATATAGATACTGAATTGAATTGTTTTAAACTTTAAAACAACTTGGCCTTAAAAGACACGTTTTGGTTTTCGATGAGACCCGGACTGGGTTTCCATAATTGGATATCCGAAAACCACATCGATTCAAATTAATGATAGGTCGTGAATCTCAAGTGAAGATGAAGATTCAGAGTGCAAGAGTTATCGTCGTTAACTATGAGTGTGATTCCAAAATGAGTGTAACGAGATAATGCCTTCGGTTTCGTTCGAACCAGGAACGAACTTGTATGGATTGAATGCTTTCAACACATCGTCAGGTGAACGATGAGCATTCTAAGCGATGTGTTCTATAAAGGTAATCGTAGCCTCAAGCTTCATCAGCCGGGAATGGCTAAAACAGGGGAGGTGAAGCAAGGCTAAGTGGGTCATGCCCAAGTAGGACGAGATTTTCCCCTGTCTAGAGGTCCCTTTTATTTCGGCTGTATAGGCAGTTGTTGAGCTCCAACTGCTGGGGTTGTCTTATTCGGGACTGTCCAGTAAGGGATGGTTCCGGCCTTGTGTTGCAGGGGAGTTAGGATGGCTCCTCGGTACGTTGATCTATGCCACGTACTATGACGGGCGGTACCCCGGTAGCCTGCCATTGTATGGAATCCAAAATTCAATAAGTGCCATCAGATTTGATTATATTACCCACTTTTGTGGCTAGTAGCTGGAATTTGATCATGTAACAATTACGGCTATTTCATATTTACTTGAAAACCCTAGACCTATTATAATATCACTGGATTTCCTATCAAATGTTTTGGTTAGCATAAGGTAAAAACTTTTCCATGTTTATGTATGGGAAGTCTTACGTGATACCTTTTGTTTTCAAAGGTTTTCAAAAGTTAAGCAACCTTAACATGTTACTCACACCAGACCCATGTCTGATCGAGAGTTTATCTTCTGTTTTATTAAACTCTTGGGTACTCAAATTTTTATGAGTAGCCAAGGGATTCATGTTAGCTTTGACGAATTGTGGAGAAGCAATGGAGCAGGAGGCTTCAGCGTGTAGATATATAGTTTTCCGCCGTACTGGTTTCTCTGAGAGGTTTTCTTGTATTATATTGAGTTGTATAACTAGACAGGTGTTTATAACTATCTAGTATGTGATGTGTAATATGTGTAACTCTGATAATGGTTGTAAACTATATAATATTTATGTTATTAATATAACTTATTCGTTCCGCTGTTGGGATTCTGATGTTGTTTCTTCTTTCTTCTCTTTCTTTTCTCTTTTCTATCCCTTTGTTTCTTCAAGATGATGCGATTTTCTATGGTGAGAAAGTCGGGTCGTCACAGAAAAATTCGAGCATTGCTCAAACTTCATTATTAGCATAGTGTGAGCTACTTAGCACCATAGGGAGTTTACCTAACAACCAAATTTTGCTCACCAATGTAAGTGGTAGATATATTTTTATCAAGGTGGATTATTAAACTTGCGTGGTTTAAATAATTGTTGAATACATAAATAATGGAAATCAATTAATATATCCAACTAATTAACCAATTAATATGTATGAGGAAATAAAAATGAAATAAAATCAATTGATTGATTCATTTAATTAATTAACTGTGTAACAAGAGGAAAGATTTAACAATCCATAATGTTGTAAATATTTTTAATTAAAATTTATTTGAAAATTTTGATTTTTAAACCAATTAAAATTGATTTTTTGGGATTTTCCAATGTAGGTTTGGAATTTATTGGTAATTTATTTTCCAAATATAACAAAATAAACATTTTCTGAAATTTTATATTTTTGATCAACTTTGGTCAAATTCTAAATTTCATTTTAAATTTTTAAATTTTTAAATTTTTATGTTTAATCTTTTTCGTTGAAGCAAAATATAATTCTGATATCCGTTCTTCTTTTCGTTTCGTCAAATTCTATTTTCTACTTCTTAAATTTGATAAATTCTGCGTTTTACACGTAATTATTTTCTGTATTTTATTTTCTATTTTTCCTATTTTCATTTCCCTATTTTATTTTTCTATTTAATCTGGTTTAGAATTTTATTTATTTATTGGAGTTTTAACTTATTTAAATTTGATAAGTAGCTTTGGAAATTTCAAGAGACTTCGGTTTCTGTTTCTTTAATTTGTGCCTCTTCATTTTCTAGCCTTTTTCTCTTCCTAGCCGTACACTTTAGCGTTCTTTGCCATGTATTCCTTTGCTAATTCACATACAGACATCTCAACTTCTCATTTCCATTTGTGTTGAGAATTTTTTTTTTACAAGTTCTCATTTTCATGGCTTCTCTCCTCCTTTTTTCCATTTTGTTTTTGTTTCTCCTTTGTTTTTCTCTTGCTATGCTCGGCCTCCACCTTGATCACCCCCTAGCCGTCCTCATCTCCTTACTATCACCACCCCAAACCAAGGCCGTGACCATCACCTCCGCCATGGCCATGATCACCTAGATGAAAACCATCACAAAATTAATACAAAGCATAACCAAGCTTTTTTTGTTCATCCTCCTCTTCCACCTTTGGCCTCGGCCACCACTCAAAGACCACCATCCATGCTTTGTGACCCCATAGATGTGCCTTGATGTCCACTTTACCAAGATCCAACATAGGGTCGAGCCACTAGTAGTCATGGCCAAACCCAAAAAATTCACAACCCTTTCCCTTTTGCCTTCCTTCTTTTGTAACTTCCACCTCTTCACCTTCTAATCTCTAGCCATGTATACATGACCTTTGACTGAGCCTAACTTGCATAAAAACCATCATGGCCGAGCCACATGATGATGGTCTAGCCTATTGTGACCATGGCCGAGCCCATTTGTTGATGGAAGCAAGGTTATGTCGTCTAAATTCTTATGTTTTTCCATTGTTTTAAATTCTAATCTTTGTGTTGCAAATTATATACGTATGTTTGTATATTTGTTTATGTACAAGATTGGATCTTGACTCTTCATCCACTAAAAAATCTAATTATGCCTTGTCATGCTTTTCGGAGTTTGTTGTGTATATCTAGTTTGTCAATTCTAGCTTTAAAAGGTGAGTTTATCACTCTCGACATCTGTGCTTTTATAATTGTGAAATGATGACAAGTGAATACGTAAAATAGATAGGTTATGTTCATACATGCCTGTGATATATTTATATGATGTTGAAAGCTGTTCATATACCTGTTACATCATCTGATATGATATTATATGTTCTACTGTTCATTTCTTTTGAAGTACCTCACACTGCAAGTTCCCAATCACTATGGATTGAAATAATACATACACGAATGGACATTAGAATAAGGAAAAATCATTATGGGCTGAAATGATAGGCTCGAGTGATTTTTACTTTATCTAATTTGACTTGGGATTGTGGGTTTGAAATGTTAGAACCCGGATTTTCTTTTTAAATTACGGACTGAAATGATACATATCCATATCACTTGACGTAGGTTACAAAATATTATACAGGCCCATGGTTAATATTTTTAAAATAATATTTTTATAAAAATTTATTAAGTATTTTGAATATTTAGAAAATATGAAATTTAACTTAAAATTTTGATTTAATTATTTAAAATATAAAGAGATATTGGCTTTCAGCAAGTTAAAATTTTATAAGTTGATAATTGGTTTTAAATTGTAATTTAAAAATCTTTATTTGGTTTTAAATGGTAATTTAAAGATCTTTATTTGTGATAAATAACTTAATAATTAAAGTTGACTAATATGGAATTTTAAAATCTAACCTGGTAATTACAATCAATTTTTGGTTTTGAAATGAATATGGTTTGTATAATAAATAATGTATTTTGAATTGATAAAATGAAATGCAGTTTTGATTGGACTTTTGTAATAAAATTTATTTAATTTGAAATTATAGTTATTTGATGTCTAAATGAATAGATTCGTAAAGAAAATTTGATTGTATATTAACTAATGATAAAACATTTTATTTATGAAGTGGATATGTTTGGAAAATGAATAATTATGTTTTAAATGGAAATGTATTTTTTTGAAATATGACTTAACTTAAAAATTGGAAATTTTGTTTTTAAATGAAAATTTTAAGTTAAGTAAATAAATGGAAATTTAGTTTTATTTATGCAATCGATATTTTAAAATAAAGTATTAAGTTAATTAAAAATAAAAAATTAGGAAAATAGTGTACTTTTGACTTAATAAGTGATTATTGTTTAAATTGGATATTTATTCATAAAATTTTATTTTATTAAATCATAAGTTAAAGGATATCCAAATGATTATTTTTTGAAGTGGGAAATATGATTTTTATAAGTTAAAACTGCTAATATTGAAGTTTTATTGTTTCTGAAATGTTATAAAAAAATTTGGAATTTTATTGGTAGCACTTCAGAAAAGTTGTTGTTATAAGATAGCATTTGCTAAGTGCTATCAATTCTGAAACTTAACTAGGTTCTGAAATAACTAAATACCTATTACAGCACTTTATAAGTGCTGCTGTTTCTAAATTTGAACTATTTCTGAAAATAAGTAAATAACTACTACATCACTTTATAAATGTTGTTATTTCTGAACTGAACTGTTTTGAATAACTAAACACCAGTTACAGCATTTTATAAGTGCTACGGTTTCTGAAATTGAGCTGTTTTGAAATAACTAAATACCTGCCGTAGCACTTTATAAGTGCTACTGTTTTTACATTTGACACTTATATCTACCGAAATACTTTATAAATGTTGTTGTTGCTGAAAATACAATGTTTTGGGAAATTTTATAATTAAATGAATGAACTTGGAAATGTTGCAACTTTGGAAGGAATATTAGGTGATATTGATATTTAATGGTTTAAATGAATTTTGTTTTGAAAGATATTAATATTGATATTTCAATGGTTTAAATGAATATTGTTTTGAAAGATAATAATATTGATATTTAAATGGTTTAAATGAATATTGTTTTGGAAGATATTAACATTGATTTTTAATGGTTTAAATGAATGTTTTAAAGTGTTATGATTTTTGTAAGTATTATATTTTCCAAATGAGAATATTTCTAAGTGTTATGATTTCAAAGTATTATGGTTTCAAAGTGTTTGGTCTTAGAAGTGTTATAACTTTAGAAGTACTACGGTTTGGAAATGAATTTATTTGAAATTAAATTTATTTAAGAATTGTCTTTAAATATAGCGATTTGAAACTCATTGAAATTGATGATTTAAGAATATGACTTTATGACCTGGTGTTGGTTTAAGGTGATTTTAAAAGGAATATTTCAAGTTTATATAAATTGAAAGAAATTTTCAGTGATTTGAAATTTGGTTGTATTTAAATGATATATTGTTGAAATGGTTTTTTAAATGGAAATGATACTATTGTGATGTGGTTTGAAATGGATATGATATTTTGGTTTTGAAAGTATATACTATTTTGAAATAAATGATATGATTTTGAAATGGATATGCTATTTTGGTTTTGAAAGTATAAATGATTTTGAAATAAATATCCATTGGTTATAATAACGGTTGGTTGTTGAAGAGACCGGGATCGGATATGGGCATACTCTCTGCCGATACCGAAAACCACTTTAACAACCGTGTACGTAGTAGAGATTCCAGAATGAAGTAGGACGGTGGCGACGTCCTTTGAGGTATGTACGTGGACCCAACTCGCATGAGTTGGCATAAGGTGGCTAAAATAGGAGCAATCGATAGGCTAATGAGGTCTCTCCTTTTATCAGACCCACTTCTTTGTATGCCATTCTATTACTTTGAGATTGATTGACACGCACCTTTGATTTTGGGAGTGTGGTTCGAGGTGAGCGGTAGTAGCTGCAACGCGTTACCAGCGATCCAGAAGTGCAATTGGTATACCTACTCTGGCATTGCCTATTTATGTCGTGTCACCTACCCTAGCGCGCCTTATATGATTTTGGTTTTGTGCCATAGCCTGTGGAGTACCCTCTGGTGGCTTCCCGATCAGGAAGGACCATGACACTAGATAGATTACTGGGACTATTATGTGTTAAGGGGGATATGGGTAACTCCTTAACGCTACTTAAAAGTAAGTTTATTTTACTTCTAGACACTATTATAATTGCGTATATTACTACATAGTAAATAGTTTCACGGATCCTTAGAGGATGGGTGGGCCCAAGCATCCTTTAAGTTACTTGTACCTTTCTATTACAGTTCACTTGAGTTGGTTTACATTGTATAAGTATGTATGTCCTGACTCGAGTGTTTTGTGTTTTTCTTTATGCTCGGGTCAGACTGAGTGATACAGCATTCGAGACCACCTTCAGAGTTTGAGCTTTGCTTGAAGATCTAGTTATCTATTTTATTTCAGTTATCCAGTTGATTCCAGTGATGTATTTTGATTGTACTTGATTATCATATTAAGGCTTTTGTTGCATCTTGTTTAACTCTGATGTATTTATATAATAGCTTCATGAACTACTATCTTTTTGCTCCCGCTGCATTATATTACTCTATGTCTGTGATATGTGATTTATTTACTGTATATTCTGAGTATTGCCAAATTTAAATTACAATCTGGTATTTTGAATCATTCAATTCAGACATGTGCCGATGCGAAAGGTCCAAAATAGCGGGTCGTTACAAAAGAAGAATATGCATGAAGATAATATGGAAATGGATATCACATTAAAATCAAATCAGGTGAATGTAGAAAGAAATATTTCAAAAATTAACTAGACGATTAAATTTGATCTACAAGGTAAGCCATATCCCTAAATCTATATAAATGAGGGCAGTATTTCTTTTTCACATATCAAAGAGAGAACACACAATCATCCCCTACTTTTGTAAACTCTAGTTTGTAGATATAACTTAGTTAGAACTTTCATTGTTCGGGTAATTTTGCGGTATTTGTAATCTCTTTTTTGATTTCATTGTTCGGTTAATTTTGTGGTATTTGTAATCTCTCTTTTGATCAATTGACCTATTGTTAAAATTAAAGAATAAAGATATTTGGTACGAGAAAGTAGTCATAGTCGAGCCTCGTTAAATATTCTTTTGCTCCTTATGTTTCACTCTTATGACTCATATATTATTTGAGTGGTTAACAATCAATCGGAAAGCTAAATCCGAGAATTTTTTTCATGAAAGTGTATGTAATGTATACTACTTTAATAGAAATTGATTTATATGCGCCTTAGGCGTAAAATGAATTTTAGGATTAAAAGGATCTGCAATTAACCAACGTTTTGTTTTTTAAACAATGTCTTCCACAAAATGGTCATAAGTTATCCTCTTATACGTTCAAAGGACCCAACTATGCAAATTACAAACAATGTTTTTTAAGCAATGAATTTTGTAAGTCTAATAGATGTATCAACATCAGTACCATCTAAGATTATTCCTTTTAAAGCATGTTATTCAATGTGAACTGTGACAATATAACATAAACAATGTTAAAGCCTCGTACTCCAAGGGAAATATTATGTTAATCAACAGCTGTGAACATCTAAAAGTGGTTGAATAAGTAGTTAGCCGAAACAAGCAAGTGAATCCAAAGAGACCAGTAACAGGGAGTAGGCCTGTCAATGGTACGAGTTTCAACACAAACCCGACAGAAACGCGCCATATTAACGTAGGCATGGACTTTGCCTTTTTCTATGCAAGCCCGATCCAATCTCTACCCGATTACTATTACGGTCGGGTATGGTTTTATCAAAACCTGGTCCGGTAAAGGCTAACCCAACTATTAGCTGTCAGTCGTATCAAAACATGAGTGTGTATGTTATTTATTTACCATTTTATTTATTTACATGTAGATGTTTTTGCATAATTTTGTCATGAACTTCACTGCATCACTGTCTAATTTATATGTTAACATTGTTTGTATACAAATTTTGCCAAAACTGTAATTTTAGAATATAGTTTTAACATAGAAATTCTGAGTTATGTATCCGGGTATTACCTAATGGGCTTGAAAATTCCGATGGACGGGATCATGTATTGGTTTGAAATACCCTACGGGTTCGCTACTTGGCTTTAATTATTATAATCGGTCTCGGGTCTAGATTTTTTGATACCCGAATAGAAACTGATCGATTGATAGGCTTACCAGGGATGGGTAAAAACACGGGAAAAGAACTAGCGGAAAAAATGGTAGCTTGTTAGAGAAAATTTACCTAATCCATTATGGGAATGTAGCACAACAGTTTGTTTTCCTTTATCGAATAGACATCCTGATTACAATAATCACATAATGAACTCTAAAAAGCCATGAAACAAAAAATGCCATGACAAAAAATGACATGGTTGCCTTCTTGTATTTTCATATTGTTGAATTTTGGTGACACTATATGGAGAATAGAAGAGGTCGAAAATAGCTTTATAACGATGAAAACGGTTCCTAAATCAAAGCTCGGAGGAGGAAGATATGGTGAATTAAGTGGGTGTTGTGGCGAGCATCAGATGACAGACTGTGACAGCAGGGTCTGAAACTCGAGACTTGGGATAGACGCTTGTCGTAAATGCGACGAACGTTTGTGGTTTCAGGAGAGTTTTCCGAAACATATGACAGACGTTTGTCATAAAGTGATAGACGTCTGTGATGTTTTTCAGTTTATTTTTCAGTCTGGTTTTAGTGTGAAGATTTGTGATATTCCAAGGGGCAATTTTGAAATTTTGCCTAAATTTTCTACTCTCCTATATAAGCTATTTTCAGGATTCAAAGACGCAAGCGACTAAGATGACTATAAGGGATTTTAGCCTCCATTAATTAGGGTTTTATTAAAACCTAATTTTCTCCAATTCTCTTCTCCACAAAAATCAATTCTATTAGAATTTTGATCATTGTAATCAGTCTCATATACTCTTCTCATTGGTATTAATACAAGCTCTCTCTCAAAGTGGATGTACACTAACAAGATGTTAATAGAACAACTATAAATCAATATGTGATTTATTTGATCATTATCGCTTTGGCTTTATATTGCTTATTTGGTGATTGTGATTGGTTTTGGGTTGAACTGAGTTTGGATTGAGATATTGATTGACTGTTTTACACTTCTTATCATGTTCTCATTTTCCGTTGTGTTTGGGGGTTTTAATTTGAGTGGTCGTGGGTTAGAATTTCTCACAACTTGTAGTATCAGAGCATTAGTGTTGGTAGTTGGTTGTACAAATGTCGAAATCAGATAATACCTAAGGTGGTTCCTCAATTGTTAATCCAAGTGAAGTAGCGTCTTGTGTATGTGGATCGTACGCGGTTTCCAAATCACGGTAGGTTATAGACAAGTGGAATTGCGATAATGATTTTTAAAAGTGGCAATGGAAGATGAAAGCGGTTCTAAGGAGGAATCAAATGCATCAGGTAGTGTTTAATAAACATTTGTTGCCAACGGACATCTTGGATGTTGAGAGAGAGAAAATGGAAGAGTAGGTACTTACCAAACCTAAACTTGCTATTGGGGAGAATGTTATCTTCAAAATTAGTGACGAGACTACCGCTAAGGGTATTAGGACAAGTTGAAGGAGTTGTATATGAAGAAGTCACTAACTAATTGTTTGATCTTGTTGCGAAAGTTCTTCATCCATAAGATGAAGAAAGGTACTTCGCTAAAGGCACACTTGAATACCTTTGATAATTTGCTAATAAGGATGAAGGCGGTAAATTTGACGATTGAGGAAGAGCAAAATGTGATGATATTGTTGTGTTCGTTGCCAGAACATTATACGGGTATCTCAAATAGTTTGATCTAAAGCCGTGATACTTTGACTCTTGACAATGTCAAAACAGGTATTTTTTGCGAAAAGTTACGGGTTCAAATGAAGGAGTTAGATGATAGAAGTGGTGGTGCTAGTAGTGGTCACGGTTTATTTATGGAGAAGAGATGTGAAGAAGGAGAATCATGGACGTTCTAAATCAAGAAATCCCGATTGGAGAGTAAAGTCGAAGGAAAGAAATGGCAAGTTTTATATTTGTAAGAAGCCCGGTCATTATAAAAATGAGTGCCCGGACATGGAGAATGCAAAGAAAGAAGTAGCATTTTCATCCATAGCGGTGGAAAGTTCAGTTGGCGAGGGAGACGTAGACGTTTTGACGGCGGTAGCATCGGATGTTACGGGTAACGAATGGGTGCTCGATTCAAGGGCATTTTATCATATAACGCCAAATAGGAACTGTTTTTCTTCTGATGTGGACAAAGATGGAAATTCAATTGTTATGGGTAATGGGGCTATTTGTAAGTCGAAAGCAATGGTTTTGTGCAAATTCATATGTTTGATGGAGTGGTTCGTACTCTCATTAACATGCTCTATGTTCTGGGACGTCGGAAGTCTCTTATCTTTTTAAAGCAGCTGGATTCTTTAGGATATAAAATCACTATTGAAAGTGATAGCTTGTAGGTTTCGAAGGGTGCGCTTGTGAAGATGAAGGTGCTAGGACTCATGGATTTTATTTGCTTCAAGAAGTGACTATAGAAGGTGAAACTTGTGTGGGAGTTGATAGTTATCGTGGCTTGAATGCAACTAGTTTGTAACATTTGAGGTTAGGTCATGTCTCGGAGAGGAGTTGGATATTCTTCGAAAGAGGGAATGATCAATGGAGAGAGTTTCAACAAACTAGAGTTTTTCTAGGAATGTGTCATGGGGAAGCAAACTAATGTTTCATTCGGTAAGGGAAAACATGATTCGAGAAAGGTTTTAAAGTATGTTCACACGGATGTTTTGGGACCAGCACCAGTAGCTTCTTTGGGAGGATCTTGCTATCATATTTTTTTGTTGACGAATTTTCTCAAAAGGTATGGATGTATGTAATAAAGGCCAAGTCGGAAGCATTTGCAAAGTTCAAAGCATGGACAGCTCTTGTTAAGAATGAGAGTGGCAAGTCTTTGAAGGTTCTAAGGTTCGATAATGGGGGAGAGTATGTTTCTGGAGAGTTCTTGTAGTTTTGCAAGCATCATGTTATTCGGAGGCATTTCACTACACCGAGAGATCCATAGTGAAACAGTGTTGCGGAGAGCATGAACTGTACTCTACTAGAGAAAGCTCGATGCTTGAGATTGACATCGGCTTTATCTAAGAGATTTTGGACCGAAGCATTGTCAACCGCTATGCATATTGTGAATCGGATTCCGTACTTGGCTATTGGTAACAAAATTTTGGAGGAAGTGTGGAAGGGAAAGAGCATTACTTGAGTTATCTTCGTGTGTTTGGTAGTCCAGTTTATGTGCATAATCCAAAAATGACAAGCTTAAGCATAGAGCTTTCAAGGGGATTTTGCTTGGCTATACGGACGAAGTAAAAGGCTATCGGATATGGATCTAGAAATGAAGAAGTTAGTGAATTCTCGTCATGTTACTTTTGATGAGTCGGTTTTGTTCAAGGAAAATGGTAGCTCATCGAATGTTTTGGATTTGGTGAATGGTGAATCAAAGGAGAAGGAAGTTATTTCAACATTTTTTCCAAGAAGTAAAAAGAGTAGAGTATTTGGAGATGCTTGTGAGGAGGAAACGATTGATGTTACATCACATAGTCCATAGGGTTCCTCTAGTAGTAATAGTGATGTGCATGATTCTAGAGAGGATTCGGTTCAAGGTGGAGCCGAAGAGAGTTTGGATGATGGTATTGCTAGTCTGGTGGGTCGTCGTGCTATAAGGCCTCCCGATAAATATGGTGATTGAAACTATCTTAGCTTTTATGATAATTTGGACTATGCTTTTCTTGTTATCCAAGATGAGCCGATGGACCTTGATGACGTCATGGAGTCGAGTGATAGCTCAAAGTAGATTTATGCCATGGAGGAAGAGATGCGATCCTTGTTGAATAATCAAACTTGAAATTTGGTTCCACTTCCTAAAGGAAACCGTGCTATTGGGTGCAAATGGATATACAAGATGAAGGACGATGGAAGATACAAAGCTGAGCTAGTGGCTAAGGGGTTTACACAAAGGAAAGGAAAGGAATATGATAAGGTATTCGAACCGGTTGTGCGTCATACTTCAATGCAGATATTACTTGCTATAGTTGCTACTCACGACTTGAAATTGGAGCAACTTGATGTGAAAACCACCTTCTTGCATGGTGACTTGGATGAAGACATCTACATGTAGCAATAGGAAGGTTTTGTTGTGGATGGTAATTTAATTCTGGTTTGCAAGTTAAAGAAATCACTATATGAATTAAAGCAATCACCTAGGCAATGGTACAAATTTGATTATTTTATGCTTGAAAATGGTTTTGATGGAAGCATCAAGGATACTTGTGTATATTTCAAGAAGTTGAAAAATAATTGTTATGTGTATTTACTCTTGTATGTGAACGACATGCTCATTGCTTTTAAGGATAATGATAAATCAACAAGTTAAAACTTATTTTGAGATCGAAGTTCGAAATGAAAGATCTTGGAGAAGCAAGGAAGATACTGGGCATGGAAATAGAAAGGGATTGAAAGTGTTTCGAGTTGAAATAGACTCAAAAGGAGTACATTAAGAAAATGCTTTGCCGGTTTAGCATGGAGAATGCAAAGGCGTCAAATACACCTTTACCTTTACACATGAAGCTTTCAAGTAAGGGATCGCCTTTCTTGAAGAAAGACAGGGCTTATATGGAAAAGGTGTCATATGCTAGTGCGGTTGGAAGTCTAATGTATGTCATGGTGTATACAAGACTCGATATTGCAAATGTCGTTGGGATGGTAAGTTGTTATATGGCTAGTTGATTGGTTATTTTGATTCTGACTATGCCGGTGATAGGGATCGAAGAAAATCAACTTTTGGATACGTTTTCACACTTGGTGGTACATCCATAAGTTGAAGATCGAGATTGTACACTATAGTTTCTTTATCCATTATGGAGGCGGAGTTGATAGCCGTGGTGGAGGCGGCAAAGAAAGCACTTTATTTGAGACGATTGTTGTGTGACGTAGGATATGAGCATGATTGTAACAACCCGGGTATTTTACGATTATATGTTTAAATATTCTATTTAAATATAACATCATTAGTCGAATTAAAGTCTGAAATGCTACTTTTTGTAAACAGTCGAGTTAGGACTCGGTGCCACTTCCATTAAGTCCAAAACGGCGTTTGTGACGTTTTTGAGTATAAACATCGATATGTTTGGAGTTGACTAGAATTTTCGTATTTTTATTTGGGGTTTTGGGTTTGGGTTTCATCCCATTAACCCGACATAATACTCTAACTCCACCCCCTCTCATCTTCATTCATTCAAATTTTCCTAACACTTCAAGCTAAAGTAAAAATGGGGGAAGAGAAAAGAAATCGAAATTCCTAAACCCTAGTTTTGCTAGGAAATTCAAATTCTAGCTCCAAAATCAAAGAGAAGCTTAGGTAAGCATCCTCTTCTTCTTCACCACCTCAATCTCTCTCCAATTTTTAGAAATTCCTAAACTCTAACTTAGGAAATATTTGCGTTTGATTATAGATTGGAGCTTCTAGAGTTGAAGTTGAAGAGTGGTTGATCATTCCTTTGTTTTAGAGCTTCTCATTTGTTGTGTTTTGGTTTAAAGGTAGGTTCTTGAACTCACATCTATGTATATACCTTTGATAGTTGTTAGGTATGAATTCCTAACATCTATTTCAAGTCCATTCGCTTTTGAATTGAATTGGTTTGGCGAACTTTCCAATTTTTTATATTTTGAAGTCAAAATCTATGAAAATCCTTATATGGATGTCGTTTGGCATAAATCCCTAGCATCTGTTGCTCGACTAATCGCTTCTGAACCGAATTGGCCATCATTGGCCTAGGCTTATTTCTGCTCTGAGCTTTAGCTCAGACATCTGGTAGAGTATGATCAGACGTCTGAAGCTACAGAATAAAAAATTTCAGATCTTCAACGCAGACGTCTGGGGAAAGCACCAGACGTCTGACACTGTTAAATTCAGGGAAATTGCGTATTTCTATGTGGATTTTCGTTTTATCGATTTTTGGTTGATCCAATTGGTCGTCGTCATTTATTATCAACTTTGACGACTTCTTTCTGAATTTTTGGAAAAATCCATTTGATGGATTTGATATCGATTTCTATGGTTTCGATTCACGTTTTCGTATGTGAATTTTTGATGATTGATTATTTTTACAATCATTTCTGTGATTTGTCATTCAAACTCTTTCACAAAAATGATTTCATCGTTATTTTTGTTACAAAGCTCTTTTTTTAGAATTGTTTTCCAATCTATTAGTATATACAAACATTTACCTCATTCGTGTGAGAAATCTAATTAAACGACTTAGCAAAACAGGTGGTATAAAACACTTGCATTTTCTTTGTCAGTTAATTCTTGGACTTGTTCGATTGAAAATCTTGTAACAATTTTCGAGTGAAAATCTACAATTTGTTAGTAAATACTTAGGTTAAGCCAGTGGTTACGAGAATGAAGCTAAAATCATTTATTTACCAGCTTAGTGTAATTTACACTTCTTTTTGATCAATAATGATTATTTTGTGTTTTGAGTGGAAATCTACAATTTGTTCGTAAATATTTAAGTTTAGCTAGTGGTTATAGGATATGAAGCTAAACTCATTTATTTACTAGCTTGATGTAATTTACACATATTCCATAGAATTTTAGCTCAATTTTTGTGGGGTAGCGACACATGATCTTTTTAACGGGTTCATCTGGCGTGCCGTTGTACTACGTCGTTGTTCCGGATTATTTGAGTTTCAGGTTCATCTGGAATATCGTTGGACTACGTCATTGTTTCGGATTATTTGAGTTTCAGGTTCCTCTGGCGTACCGTTGTACTACTTCGTTGCACCGGCTCTATGGGTTAGCGACCCATGGAATAACGTTCCGTTCGTGATGCACGTGTTGGTGAGTTTTCATGCTCCCGTCTATGATAGGCCTCCACCTTTGTGATTTCTACATTTCTAATTGATGATTTCTAGAATGTGCTTCACCAATTTTTGCAATTGGCATTGATATGTTTTGTCAATATTTGTGGTTTGGTGAATAAATAAAGAATATGATATTCTTTTTGGTGTTTGAGAAAATTTGAGATATTGTGTGATTTTGTTGTTATTTAATGTATACTTGTCGTAGTATGACATTATTGTTATCATACATTTTTGTCATATCTCTTATTCTATCTTTTTTATATGATATTTATAGCTAGACTGATCCGTTTATTATTTTCTTCTTAAATAATATACGGATCAGGCCGATGTTTTTCAGGTACTTCTACTTGACTTCTTATAAGGCTCCGTCATGTGACTTTTGGCTAACTACATAGCTTGGTAGTTTTTGTTTTATACATTCGAGATAGAGACTCCATGATGTATACATATTCTTTTGTCTAGCACTTGTACATATTCTTTTATGATGTGGTGGATCTTACATGACCACTACTATGATGAACACTTTATGTGTTTTATTCATATCTATTTCCGCCTTTGTGATATGAATATCTCGCCTTTGTGATATGAATATCCGTGACTAGTTTATGTTATGCTTATTTTATATATTTGTTTTCGAAGATCACATAGCCACTGTGTAGTAGTTTTGAGTTTGTAATTGATGTGTCAGATTTCGTCTTGAAATGAAATGCATGTAGTACTATCGGACATATCGGTACTCGCACAAAGCAATTACACAGATGGTCGCTCCTCAACAGCCTTATTCTTTGTACTAGTTGATGACATTACTCTGTAGTGTCCTTGGATAGTGTGAGTATAGAGGTGGGGCATCACAATGATAGTGTCGATGTTCGATGTGATACCAGAGTGTTATTCACTTGGCAAAGAATTTGACGCTTAGTTCACAGGCTAAACATTTTAAAGTGAGAGAGTCATTTCTAGTAGTCATGGATGAAGACAAGCAAGTATATCTTTAGAAAGTTCACACAAAGGATAAGCAGTGGATATATTCACTAAGGCAGTGCCGGTTGTTGAAGTGCTAGGTGCCATGGGGGTGACACAGTTGAGAGAGGAGCTTGGTTATGAATAAGGAAGAGTATCGGTGAGAGATTGTGATTCTCTTCTTGGTGGGTACTAGTTTACACTCCATAGTACTTTAGTCTTTGGTGAGACGGTTTAAAATTTTGATGTTTTCAAAACTTCATTAGCGAGCGGGGCATTCGCCTGAGCTCGTTGATGGAGTGCAATGGACGGTGGCTTTTGCGGGAGATCATGGAGAAAATATTCACGTTTGGTTGAAGGTAAAAGCGGTGATGGTTGATGCCATCAGTTGATGATGATATGGAACCATTGGAGTTGGAGATGAATATAGTGTCGAGGTGGAGTGTTGAATTTTAGCGACGCTATACGGAGAATAGAAGAGGTCAAAAATAGCTTTATAACGATAAAAACGATTCTCAAATCAAAGCTCGAAGGAGAAAGATATGGTGAATTAAGTGCATGTTGTGGCCCGCATCAGGCGCTAGACGTCTGTAATGGCAGGGTTTGAAACCCAAGAATTGGGACAAACTTCTGTCACTTTGCGACAAACGTCTGTGATTTCAGAAGAGTTTTCCTAAAATATATGACAGACGTATGTCATAAAGTGAAAGATGTCTGTGACGTTTTTTAAACCGGTTTTGATGTGAAGGTTTGTGATATTCGAAGGAGCAATTTTGAAATTTTACTTAGGTTTCTACTCTTTCATATAAGCTATTTTCAAGATTTGGAGGCACAAGCGACTGAGACGACTACAAGAGTTTTTAGCCTCCATTAATTAGGGTTTTACCAAAACCTAATTTTCTTCAATTCTCTTCTCCACAAAAATCAATTCTTTTAGAATTTTAATCATTGTAATCAATCTCTTACTTCTCATTGATATTATTAAAATGCTCTCTCTCAAAATGGATGTACACTAAAAAGATGTTAATGGAATCACTATCAGTGTGTGATTTATTTTATCACTATTCATACATCTACCAAGTTCAAGTAACATATGCCTCAAATTGCTCTCTGCTTCTTCCATTACTAGCCCTAGTAACAAGTGATAGTAACTTGAAGTGCAACCAAAATTTCATGTTTTCAAAGTTTCCAAACACTAGTATCAATAAGAAACGAGGTAAATAACAAGATTAGCACAAAAATTCAAAAAAAAATCAAAAATATTTCACCATGCAACAGGATTGAACACCCCACCTCAAAAAAAAAAATATTTCACCATGCAACAGGATTGAACACCTGACCTCAAAAAAAATCAAAAATATTTCACCATGCAAGAGGATTGAACACCTCACCTCATGACAAAATAATAGAACCACTACCAACCAAACTACACAACACATTCAGAAAGTTCAACGATACACTTTTATTTAAGACATATTATTAGATACACAACACTTTCTCCTTCTCCCCTATTGTTGCCCCTCTAGCGAGGGGTTACTCTATTTGACCGTCTACCTGGCCTAGCCCTGAAATCGAATAAAGACTCAACCTTATCATGATGGAGCTTCCTTACAGCTCCTAATGCTTTCTCTTCATACATAACATCAGCAATTCACCATGCAAAATTTATATATATTGTTATATAAGATTTATGAACAATTTAAAAGACAGCTAATTTATTTCCTAAATGATAATCCAAATGCATTAATAATGTTTCCTGAAACATGAGCATATATCACTATCGACTATCGGATAAGAATTCATCCTGTAAATCACATCGGTACTAAGTTGAGAAATCAGCAACCATCAAACGAGGAAATTCTGAGAGTGGGTTTTAAGATTTTCCTAAAATTTAAAGTTGAATTATGTTTATAAATTAGGGTCATAGTTCAGTTCACAGTTGTTATATAACACCTTGAGCTTAATTTAGGCAACACTAACAGAGTTCATACCAACTCAAAAGTCCATGCCACCATGAAATTGTACCCAATTGGTCATTAGTTTATGCATAGGCTACGTTAAAAATCTTAACATGCTTAATTTCACTTTTAATGTCATGAACTTCATATGTACACTGATTAACACCATAATAAAAACAGCAGCGACCGATGTATATGGGCGTGGCTTGTGTGCTTAGAACTGGAAATGCTGTAGTATATGTAACAGGTACGTTGCAGAATAATACTTTTACATCCAATAAGAGACAGAACAGGTGACATTGCTAACCTTACAGAGCTACACCTTGCATCCAAACGTCTTTAATGGAAAATTTATGCATGCGGCCTATTCAAAAACCTAACAAGGAAACATGACTGTTTTCAAACTAATTAAGAACGCAGGCAAAATAAATAAATCGTGAAGCGCAGTTCGGAATAGTGCCAGTTTGCGCTATCCAAAATTGTGCATCAGCTCTTTTATCTTACATGGCGGAAACATGCATGTTTCTATAATTAATTTGGAAACAGTCCGTTTCATTAATAGGTTTTAAAAAGTTGCCTACATATTGTGATTTACTATGTCTCCAATCACGCGTCTTTCGAATTACCAAAAATCTGATCATGTTCTATTACTGTTCCACCGAAAAATTCATCATATACCCATCACAATCACTAAAAACAAACTGCTGAAAAACTTAAGTGGTTAGTTCTAAAAATAGAGGGCAGTGCACTGTTCTAATTAGCTTGAGCAGTAAAGATATGCAATGAAATTTATAAGTGAAAATATATAGGGAGATGATAGTAGAGTCAACCTTAAGATGATCAAGCTTCTTTATAGCCCTATTGCTTTTTCTTGAAACGCCATCTCAGAATGGTTGCATTTGCACATTGTAAACATTATGAGATAAAAGGCTAGACTTATAAAAAGTGAAGCACACGGAATCGATTAAACGGTATTTTATGTATTAAAAAATAAATTTAGTAGATAATCTCCTTTCACATGTTAGTAAAGGTGACAATATGTATCACAAGAATATCTTTTCTCAAGAATAGACATGCAGGCAATTGCTTACGCAGGCTTGTAAGGAATCGATGTTGGAAACAAAGCAGTATACATATACTTGGTGGTAGTAAATGCGATAACAAAAAAAGGATATAAAAATAGAAATATGTGATGAAGCGTTTACCTTAAGTCGCGGCCGACTTATCACCTCGCTGCCGCCCTATACCTTAAGTCGCGACCGACCCATCACCACCCTAAGTCGCGGCCGACCTATCTCCGCCTTAAATCGCGAACGAGACTATGCCGCAAGCTTCACAAGCCCTAAGTCGCGAATCCATCACTGAATCGTTCCCCCCTCCCCAATTTGCAGCGACTTTCGATATGTCGCGAACTGCCTCTTTAGGTCGCGAACGATATATGAATTGCTTCCAGTAAGTCGCAAAATTGCATTGCCGCCTCCTTAACTCGCGTGACATTATTGAGTCGCTGCCGAGCTTTGATAAGTCGCGAACGACTTATTTCTTAAGTCGCGATGAGGAAGGGTTTCCACCATAAGTCGTCGCCGAGATTCATAAGTCGTTGCCGAGTTTCCTAAGTCGTTGCCGAGTTACTTTAAGTCGTTGATTGTATTTTTCCTAAGTCGTTTGCTATGAAAACCATTTTTGTTGTAATTTTGTTAAGTCGGGAGTGTCTTGTACTATAAATAGGAGTATATGCGTCATTTGTAAAGGTTGTTGAAAATTGAATAAAATTTTGTTTGTGAAGCTTTGTGCCTCCATTAAATTGGTAGTCGAGTTTTTAACTCCTATCTCCACTTTCGGCATTCGAGTGCGCTCGAATCAACGAACGTTGAAGCCAATTCGCGGAATCAAGTGCGCTTGATTAACGCTCAAGAATTGTAGATCTTCCTTCACGGTATCGCGCGCGATCAACGTGTCGAAGATTGCTAAAATCCGGTATCTTCGGGATCAACGGATTTGGGCCTTACGGTATTCATCACTCCATCGGTTCTTCATTGATTCACCGATTATTTCCGCTAATCGTGTGAGATCCTAGACGGATTCGATTTATATCGTCGAATTCGCTTCTTATGCTGCGTCAGTTTGGTATCAGAGCTAGATCGTAAGAAGTTGGTATCACTTGGAGACTTGGGTGTCGAAAATTTAAATCTTGGAGATCGTATTTGCAATTGTTGAGAAGTTTAGTGTTCATCGTGCTCATCGTGAAGTTGCAACAGTTCAATCATGCCTCCGAGACGAGCTCAACGCCATCGAAATGTCAATACTTTGTATGTAAGAGAAGAGGCCGATGAAATGGAGCAACGAATCAACGAGAGTTTTACTGAAAAGTTGAACGAAGGAATTGGTCGATTAGAGAGAATGATGATTGAAATGAATCAAAGTAGAAGAAGAGTTTCACCTGAATCAAACCATGGGGAAGTAGAGCTTCGATACCGTCAGATTGGGAGAGAAGAGAAGATCAAGATCATAGAAGTATTGATAATCGTGATAGGAATGTTGATCAAAGGAGTGGTAGTAGAGATGTTGGAGGTCGAGATTGACATCGATATACTTCAGATTTTGATGAGGAGTTTAATGGTGATAGGGGAAGTGTTCATTACCGAGACAGAGAACAAACACGACGTCAATATCGAGATGTAGATGATGATCGTCGATGGGAATCGACAATGAAAATGGAGATTCCAGAGTTCAAGGGTGGAATGATTGCAGAAGAATTCTTAGACTGGTTGTCTAATGTTGAGGAGATCTTTGAGTTCAAGGAGGTTCCGAAAGATCATCGAGTGAAGTTGGTTGCTACTAGGTTGAGAGGGAGAGCTATGGCGTGGTGGCAGCAAACCAAATTTACACGAGAACGGATGGGGAAGTCGAAGATTGTTGATTGGGAGAAAATGAAGAAATTGATGAAGGCTACATTTTTACCTTACAACTATCAATCACTCATGTATCAGAGGTTGCAAAACTTGAGGCAAGGGACGAAGACTGTTAATCATTATGATGACGAGTTTTATCAACTAATTGCTCGAAATGACATCGTGGAGACAGGGAACAGTTAACGGCGAGGTTTGTTGGAGGTTTGCGAATGCAGATTCAGGATATGGTTAATATGTTCGATCCAAGATCTGTGGCGGAAGCACACCAAAAGGCGTTGGCTTGGGAGAAGCAGGGAAGGCGTGGAGGTGGTGTGTTTACTAATTCCAACAATCAAGTGAAGGGTATTAGTGGAAGTTCTAATGTTTCTAAACCTGTCAGTAAACCTGTGATAAAGGAGGGTGAGAAGGCGAAGGTTAACAATGGTTTCAAATGCTACAATTGCCAGGAGATGGGTCATAAAAGCAATGAGTGTCCAAAACCGAAGAAACGAGCTATGATAGCTGAGGTTGAAATTGAGGATGTTGGTGAAGGTGATTCTAGTCCAGTGGAGGAAGACGAAGGGTGTAATCTAATGATGAGGAGGTCTTGTTTAACACTAAAGCAAGAGGGTGAAGCTAGTTGGTTGAGGAGTAACATCTTTCAGTTGACATGCACTATATTGGGGAAAGTTTGTAAATTTGTGATTGACGCAGGAAGTTGTGACAATATTATTTCTACAGAAGCGGTGAGAAAATTGAAGTTGAAAACGGAAAAATATCCAAATCCTTATAAGTTAGCGTGGCTAAGAAAAGGAGGAGAGGTGAAGGTGGATAAGCGAGTTCGAGTTCCATTTTATATTGGGAAGAAATATAAAGACAAAATCTGGTGTGATGTAGTTGAGATGGATGTTTGTCATTTGCTTTTGGGAAGACCGTGGCAGTATGATCGAGCAGTGCAGCATGACGGTCGAACCAATAGTTATAGTTTTATGTTTGAAGACGTTAAGATTATTTTAGTTCCAAAGAAGAGACAGCAGGGAGAGAGTAAATCTGAGGAGATTGAAGAGCTAAAAACTTTGCTATCGTTGAAAGAGTTTGTTAAGGAAGTTGAAGAGGATCCTGAAGTATTCCAGTTGATTGGGCGGGAGTGTAACGAAGTGGTTGAGATTCCCGAAGAAGTGAAACCTGTACTGGAAGAGTTTGACGATGTATTTCCCGAGGAGCTGCCAAAGGAGTTACCACCATTAAGGGATATTCAACATCAAATAGATCTTGTTCCAGGAGCTGCGTTGCCACATCGACCACATTATCGTATGAGTCCCAAGGAACATGAAGAGTTGTGAAGGCAAGTGGAAGAATTGTTAGAGCAAGGGCGTGTGCAGGAAAGTCTAAGTCCTTGTGCGGTTCCAGCCCTGTTGGTGCCGAAGAAGGATGAAACATGGAGGATGTGTACCGATAGTCGGGCGTTGAATAAGATCACTGTGAGGTACAGATTCCCAATGCCCAGATTGGATGATTTGTTGGACCAGTTAAGCGGAGCTATTATCTTTTCGAAGATTGATTTGAAAAGCGGATATCATCAAATTCAGATTAGACCTGGAGACGAATGGAAGACAGCCTTCAAGACGAGAGAGGGATTGTATGAATGGCTGGTTATGCCGTTCGGTCTTTCAAATGCACCAAGTACGTTCATGCGGGTGATGAATCAAATCTTTAGACCTTTTATCGTGAAATTTGTGGTGGTGTATTTCGATGATATTCTGATATACAGTGGAAGTCTGGAGGAACATTTACATCATTTGAGAGAAGTGTTGATGGTACTGCGACAAGAACAATTTTATGCTGCAACGAAGAAATGTGTGTTCATGGCAAGAAGTGTCTTATTTTTAGGATATGTTGTGTCAGGAGAAGGAATACAGGTGGACCAGAATAAAGTGGAAGCAGTCAGGAATTGGCCACATCCGAGAACAATAACGGAAGTGAGAAGTTTTCATGGATTGGCGTCATTCTATCGAAGATTCATTCCACACTACAGTAGCGTGATGGCACCGATTACTGATTGTATGAAGGGAAAACAGTTTTCGTGGACAGAGGAAGCAGGGGTTGTTTTTGAAAGAATCAAAGAACTTTTGACGACAACACCAATTCTTGTTTTACCAGATTTTCAGTTATTGTTTGAGCTACATACTGATGCGTCGAAGGTTGGAATTGGAGGAGTGTTGAGTCAGAAGGGCCGTCCTATTGCATATTTTAGTGAGAAGCTGTCGGGAGCAAAGATTAGATATAGTACGTATGATGTGGAATTTTACGCTATTGTGCAAGGTGTTAAGCATTGGAGACACTATCTATTTCAGAAAGAATTTGTTTTATTCACTGATCACGAGGCGTTGAAGCATTTACAAGGGCAAGACAAGATTTCAGCGAGACATGCATCATGGATTGCTTATTTGCAGCAGTTTACTTTTGTCGTGAAACACAAATCAGGGGTAACAAATCATGTAGCGGATGCTTTAAGCAAAAGAAATCACTTGTTGACAACGTTGAAGGTTGAAGTAACAGGATTCAAATTATTGCCAGAGTTGTTTGAGGAGGATCCTTACTTTGCAAAGTTTGTTGAGAAAATTAAGGATGGGAATACCGATGAATTTGTATTGGTTGATGATTCTTGTTCAAGGGAAATCGATTATGCATTCCAGATTGCATCTTAAGAATGAAGATCATCAAAGAGTTACATGAAGAAGGCCATGTAGGCAGAGATCGTACATTGCAGTTAATTTCTCAATCTTATTTTTGGCTATCAATGAGGAAAGAGGTAGAGAGATTTGTGGAGAGGTGTCATATCTGTCAGGTTTCAAAAGGAACAACGACGAACGCGGGATTATACATGCCATTACCTGTGCCTACTAAACCATGGGTTGATATTAGTATGGATTTCGTTTTGGGTTTGCCTAAAACTCAGAGGGGAAATGATTCTATATTTGTTGTGGTGGACAGATTTTCGAAGATGGCACATTTTATAACCTGTAAGAAGACAGCTGATGCCGTTCGAGTAGCTCAATTATTCTTTAAAGAGGTGTATCGATTGCATGGTTTACCAGAATCTATTGTTTCTGATCGAGATACTAGATTTTTAAGCCATTTTTGGTTGAGTTTGTGGAAGATGGTTGGAACAAAGCTGAATTTTAGTAGCGCTTACCATCCGCAAACTGATGGGCAAACAGAGGTGGTTGACAGGTCGTTGGGGAACTTGTTGAGATGTCTCGTGAAAGATAATTTGAAAAGCTGGGATATGAAATTGTGTCAAGAGGAGTTTGCGCATAATCACGTAGTCAATCGAAGTACTGGATTCAGTCCGTTTCAAGTTGTATATTCAGCCATACCAAAGGGACCGTTGGATTTAATGACAGTACCATATCAAAAGGGAGTTGTTAAGCAGGCTAGTGATTTGGTGAATGAGTTACAGGAATGCCACAAAGTTGTACAGGAACGATTGTTTAAGTCAAATGGGAAGTATAAACAAATGGCGGATAAGAAACGAAGAAGTGTTGTCTTCAAAGAAGGAGATTTTGTATATGCCATTTTGACGAAAGATCATTTTCCAGTCGGGACTTACAACAAGTTGAAAGCACGAAAAATTGGTCCAGTAGAAATCTTGAAGAAGATCAATGATAATGCGTATCGGTTAAGATTGCCGGAAGAGGTTCATACTTCTGATGTTTTCAATGTCAAACACTTAATTCCGTATTATAGGGAGGAACTTGACGAAGATGACGAAAATGTGAATTCGAGGACGAATTCCTTCCAACAAGGGGAGGATGATGAAGCACTTACCTTAAGTCGCGGCCGAATTATCACCTCGCTGCCGCCCTATACCTTAAGTCGCGACCGACCCATCACCACCCTAAGTCGCGGCCGACCTATCTACGCCTTAAATCGAGAACGAGACTATGCCGCAAGCTTCACAAGCCCTAAGTCGTGAATCCATCACTGAATCGTTTCCCCCCTAATTTGCAGCGACTTTCCATATGTCGCGAACTACCTCTTTAAGTCGCGAACGATATATGAATTGCTTCCAGTAAGTCGCAAAATTGAATTGTCACCTCCTTAACTCGCGTGACATTATTGAGTCGCTGCCGAGCTTTGATAAGTCGCAAACGACTTATTTTTTAAGTCGCGATGAGGAAGGGTTTCCACCATAAGTCGTTGCCGAGTTTCATAAGTCGTTGCCGAGTTTCCTAAGTCGTTGCCGAGTTACTTTAAGTCGTTGATTGTATTTTTCCTAAGTCGTTTGCTATGAAAACCATTTGTGTTGTAATTTTGTTAAGTCGGGAGTGTGTTGTACTATAAATAGAAGTGTATGCGTCATTTGTAAAGGTTGTTGAAAATTGAATAAAATTTTGTTTGTGAAGCTTTGTGCCTCCATTAAATTGGTAGTCGAGTGTTTAACTCCTATCTCCACTTTCGGCATTCGCGTGCGCTCGAATCAATGAACGTAGAAGCCAATTCGCGGAATCAAGTGCGCTTGATCAACGCTCAAGAATTGTAGATCTTCCTTCACGGTATCGCGCGCGATCAACGTGTCGAAGATTGCTAAAATCCAGTATCTTCGTGATCAACGGATTTGGGCCTTATGGTATTCATCACTCCATCGATTCTTCATTGATTCACCGATTATTTCCGCTAATCGTGTGAGATCCTGGACGGATTCGATTTATATCGTGGAATTCGCTTCTCACGCTGCGTCAATATGCTTGCACTGAAAATCATCGCTCTTACAGGGTAACAATGCCTTATAACATTACTGACATGTGTTGCTAACAACTAGTAGTGTCACCGGCAATGTATGATTGATCTTGAAGACAGAAACGTGAAAAGAAGAGATACAAGAGGCTGAGATAAATGCGTCAAATATAAAAAGAATTCAAGTATAATATTTGTTTGATTATCTTAGATCAGTGTCAAAAAACCCCATGATCACTGTATGACACACAAGTTTCTCAGAACTCAAAATGCTTCACTTTAAAAACTCAGACAGATTTGGCTGCAAGTAATGAAAGAAGACACGTACGATTTAAAACATGGATAAAATAATTTAGTGGATTTGAGGAACAAACATCAGCTATACAATAGAAGATGATGACATGCTTTAGGGTAGAATTTAAGAGCAGTTTTTATATTATTGTATAAATGCACTCTCATGATTCAACAAAAATCAAATTGGCGCAGCGGAAGTGTGCTGGCACACACACATATATATACGTATGCATGTATATGTATATGTATGTATATACAAACATGCGCGCACATTGTTGTCAAAAATCTTACAATTTGAATCATTTGAATCCTGATTCAATTCGAATCTCTCCATTTATGATTCGATTTATGCTCTAATCCAAACTTAGTTAAAACTGCAATTAAAAAAAATCAACTTATACTAACATAATTAATATACGGACCAAAATTCACAATTTTAGTTATGATGTTTTCAAAACAAAATAGAAATATACTAAGAGAGAAAATTTAGTTGTATAAATTTTAACTTCAAAATCAATTTCAAAGTGTATACGTACCACAAAAGAATAAATTCACGATTTACTATGTGAATCTCGTTTCAATTTAAAGTTTGAAATTTACGACTAACAACTACACACACACACATATATATATATATAGACACAAGCAATGATTGGCTACACTTCATTTGTGCTACAACTCTATTCTCTTTGATTTCAACCAAGTTCCGATTTAAATATCATACTTGCTCTCTATTGTCATCTCATTATATTGTTTAAGTCGGAATATGTGGTTGAAATCAAAAATAATAAAGGTGTAGAAAAAATTGGACGTAGTCGATCATTGCCATATATGTATATACACGCACGCACAAACAAAAAATTAGGCTAAATGGCTATTCAGCACATAGGCTAATACGTTTTTAGGAAAGCACTTCAGAATAATTAGTTTCAAATACAAAAGATAAAAGAAATTATTATTTTTCAAAAAGAAAATGATAAACAATAAATGAAAATTAAACTTAATAATTTTCTTATCGCTTATCCTTGAAACTAATTATTTTGAAGGGTTGTCTTAGAAACTTATTACCATATACGTACACACATATACACATGTATATATAACAGAAGGCTTTCAAACTCCATAAATAAAGTTCTTTTAACATTCAAAATCACACACTCATTTCCAAAATATTGCTACTTTTTCGTCCATTTGATAAGTGCTTTGAAATACAAATTTTCAAAAAACTATAGTGGTGTTGTGTTTTTCATTTTCAATATGCATGTCAAATGGTGTGGAAAAGAATGAGAATTTGAAAAATCCTAGTTCCAATAACGATGAGAAGGTGAATGGAGAAGATGGTTTTGATATTTCCGCCAAAGGCAGAAAAAAGAAAAGGTTATTTCAATTTTATACATCAAAAACTAATGGGTGTTTAATGTTTATGTGAGCAAATCTTAATGTTTATGTGAGCAAATCTTAATGTTTATGCGAGCAAATCTTAGCCGAAATAAGTAAATGAATCCGGACAGAATCATAATGTTTAAACTTGATCTATTTTTTATAAATACGCGGAAATTCAAATGATATACAATCAGTTAGTAATGTGTGTTTGACAAATTTCAATAGTCAACTGGTTATAAACAAGCAACGGACATGGATAATAAAACACAAATTCAAATGTTTCATTAGTGCCAAAATTACTTTAGCCCTACTAGTGATAATTTTTAATTGTGTCTTCAGACATTTCTTTCAAATATAATTATTAATTTTCCGCTTTATGTAACATATGTAATTTTAGTAGGAAACTGATTTATGTGTACCCGAGCCCTTGATGACTTTTGCGCATGCATATAAACCTACAATGCAAATTTCTCCCTGCAATTGCAACCTAACCCAAAAAAAATACGAAGAAAAGATCAACACTTGCCTATACAGGAAACCAGTTATAATAGGAAACTGATGTCTCGTTGTCAAAGTCGACATCATTGATATAATTCCTTTTAAAGCATGTAATTCAGTGTGAACTATGACATGTTATATATCATAAATATTGGCCACATAATTAAAGCACCGTATTCCCAAAAAAAAACCTCCTATGCTATGCCAGCATGCTTTGTGAACAGAATGATGCATTACCTCCTTTGACATAGCCAGCATAGACAGACCTTCGAACCCGACAACACCGATCACTCGGCAACTTGAACTGGGAAGACCAACATTCCATCACTTTAACACCCCACTAGGCCACAAACTCATGTTATTCACTAATATTTGGCGATACGGGGCTAAGATGATAATTTTACCGTATCGGTTGTTGCAATAGTACCAATTCGCCCTTGTTGGAAGTAGAAAGATGCTGGTATCACCATTCACATCTACAGTTAAAAAAAATGTAAATTTATCATTTCAACTTATGTTGGATTATTGTTTTTTTTCCATTAAAAAGTTGCTTCTGGAATGAACATCTTGATAAAACTAATTACATAATGATCTTTAAAAGGCAATAAATCAAAAAAGTGAACCACTGAATAACTTGGATCAAGCATACCAGAAGTAGTTCAAAATACAGAAACCAAACAGTAGACCCTATATTACCGTGGTCATTTACAAAGACAAAACTACTTTATCATCATCTGCCTTTTTGAACTTTTAAAATGTTTACACTTCGAGAATACTATGTAGTGAATTTTTTTAATTTGAGCGGAAGCGATTTATTTGATCAGGATCTAGTATTGCCTATTTAAATATCAATGACACTTAAAAAAAATCAATTATGTAGTATCACAGAAATAATAGCAGAAATAAGAGAAGATTTAACGTTGTTCGGATATGAATATCCTACGTCCACGGAGACCCAACAACTTCTTTTATTTCACTAAAGAAAAGAGTACAAAAGAGAGGGAAGAATAATTGTTGATATTCTCACACACTTGCTTGTTCATATGAAGATGAAATTCCTTCATTTAAATAGACTTGATAATGAAGGGTTGCTTGGAGATTAAGAAAATCAATTTCCTGATTACCCAGATATCTTTCCAAATTGCATGATTTGATTTTAGTACAAATAGATGGCGTAATCTTCGTTTCCATATCTTTCCTTTATTCTCCATGTCTAATCATTTCTTCATATAGCAAATATACCGACTAATTAATTGATTGACTAATTAATTAGTTTCCTTCAAAATATCTTTTCATATACTAGCCAAATTAATTGATTTGAATGAATCAATTAATCAATTCCTTTCCTCTTTAACAAATATTTGAATCATTCAAATTCAACACTCCATCTTGATTCAAACATAACAATCTCTCTTCATCATCTTATCATCAAAAAATCGACATATAAGTTTTTGGGTCTAACGCCCCATGGCGCTCAAGTAACAAGTATCAAACTGATCAAGTTTGAGCAATGCTCAAACTTGTCCTTTGGAAGTGACTTAGTCATCATATCTGAAGGATTATCTAAAGTACCCACCTTCAACAATTTGATCTTGCTTCGTTCTTCCTCAAGCATAAGAAAGAAACCTCTAACATCAATGTGCTTCGTCGTGAACTATAAGCTTGATTTTCTACAAGATGAATCGCACTCTGACTGTCTAAAAATAGCTCTACTGTCCGCTGCACCATCGAAAGATCATCCAACAACTGAAGTAAGTATAATCCTTCCTTTGTTGCTTCCACAATCGATATCAACTCTGCTTCGGTAGTCGATAAAGCTACGATAGATTGCAGCTTTGATCTCCATGAAATCGAGCCTATGCCATGTGTAAAAACCTAGTCCGACACTGACTTCCTAACATCTCTATCCAGCGTAATCAGAATCACAGTATCCTCTAAGAAAGATGTCAATATCCACTCCACCATATAACAAGCCCACCGAAGAAGTGCCTCGAAGATATCTAAGAATCCACTTCACAGCTTGCCAATGCTCTTTGCCTAAGTTAGATATATATCGACTCACAACACCCACTGCATAGGCCAAATCTGGTCTTGTGCACACCATCGCATACATAAGACTACCAACAACACTAGAATAAGGTATATCAGCCATATCCTCTTGTCTTCTTCCAATGAGGGAGATAAATCTTTTCACAACTTAAAATGAGAGCTTAATGGAGTGCCAACCAGTTTAGCTTTCTCCATTCCAAATCGAGCGAGGACCTTCTCGTTGTACTGCGCTTGAGTGAGCCTAAACTCTCTCCGCTTCCTATCCTTGCTTATCACCGTACCCAATATTCTTTGTGCCTTTTCGAAATCCTCATGTCAAGCTCTCCACTGAGCTCCGCTTTCAACTCCTTAATTTTGATCATACTCCAAGATGCAATCAGCATATCATACACATATAACAACAAATAAATCATATCACCATCACATCTTCTGAAATAAACACACTAGTCTTTGAAACTTCTGGAGTATCCCTGTGAAAGCATAAATTTATCAAAACTCTTATACCATAGTCTAGGAGACTGCTTCAGTCCATACAGAGATTTGTTGAGTTTGCAAACATAGTCTGATCTATTACTATCAATGAACCCTTCCTGCTGCTTTAAATAAATCTCCTCATCCAGATCACCATGCAAGAATGCAATTTTGACATCTAGTTGCCCTAATTCCATATCATAATGAGCAACTAATGCCAAAAAAATACGAATAGAAGTATGCCTAACCACTGGAGCAAAGATATCATGATACTCTGCCCCTTTCTTCTGAACATACCCCTATGCGACTAACCTTGCCTTGTATCCGAGATTACCATTTTCACTGTCTTTCACTCTATAGATCACTTGCATCCAATAGCTCTCTTGTTGGTGGGAAGAGGCACCAAATCCTAAGTATGATTTCTCTGCAATGATTCAATCTCCTCCTCCATAGCAACTAACCAGCTGGAACTGTTAACTGATGCGATAGCTTCTCTATAGTCATAGGGCTCATCAAGGACAACATTCAAAGCATATGTTGCCATATCATCGAAGTTAATATCTTCGATGCTCAATCCAACAAACTCATCAAGCCACTTAGGCTTTCTTCTTTGTCTGACAGGCCTAGTTCCGAATGAGCTCCACCTTGAGTTTGATCCTTTGTACCAAGATCGATTTTATCCTCATCAACCACGGTGTCATCGGAAACACCATTTGAACGTCTATGGAAAGAATCAACAGATGACTTGCTTTGTGTCTGGTATTCTTCATATGTCCTCTCATTGTCATTCGATGAGGAAGGCTCCACCTTCAACATAGCTTTCTCATCAAAAGTCACATGCCCGCTCATAACGATCTTCTTGCTAATAGGACACCACAACCTATATCCCTTCACTCCTCTCCTATAACCGTGAAACATACACTTGCGAGCTCTAGGTTCCATCTTCCCTTTGCTCTCATGCACATAAGTTGGGCAACCAAACACTCTGAGAAGAATAGCTAACAGGCTCTTCTTTCCATACTTCTTTAGGGATCTTCATATCTATGGCAGTAGAAGGTGTGCGGCTGATGAGGAAAGCCGCCATAGATAAAGCTTCGGCCTAAAATCCCTTCTTCAATTTAGCAGTCAGTGTGAGGCATCTTGTTCTCTCCAATAATGTCCGATTCATCCTTTCTACAACTTCATTAGACGGGGTGTCGTCTGGTGTAGTATAATACCTCTTAATGCCTTCAAACTCACAATAATCAATGAATTCATGTGATACAAATTCACCTCCATTATCTGAAAGGAGAACTTTCATTTTCTTTCCTGACTGCTTCTCAACCATAGATTTCCACTTTCGAAACTTGGAAAAGGTTTCACTCTTTGACTAAAGAAAGTATACCCATACTTTATGAGAGAAATCATCTATAAATGAAACAAAATATCTGGCTCCACCTAAAGACTGACAAGGGGAGGGACCCCAGACATCTGTATGAACATACTCTAAGACAGCTTTTGCTTTATGCTCTCCTATACCAAAAGAAATCTTTGTCTGCTTTCCAAGAACACATTCTTCACAAAAACCAAGTTTTGAACAATGAACTCCATCAATCAGTCCTCGTTTTCTCAACTCATCCATGCTGCGCTCACCGATGTGACCCATCCATAAGTGCTATAATTTGGAAGAATCTGAATCAATTGATGTAAAAGAAGTCGGTTCACCAATACAGTAGTGCCCTTTAATAGATAAAGATTTTCTGTCCTCATACCTCTCATAACAATCATGGAACCCTTCGATATCTTCATTTTCTCTCCTTTCACTACAATCTTCAAGCCAACTCTACTCAATGGCCCAACGGAGATCAAGATCCTCCTCAAATCAGGTACATGTCTAACATCGGTGATCGTACGAATAAAACCATCAAACATCCTAATCATCACGCTACCAACACCCACCAACAGCAAGAAGCATCATTACCCATTAGAACTTCTCCTCCATCAATTTCACGATAAGTGAAAAAGCGGTTCCTATCAGGTGTCATATGATAGGATGCGCCAGAATCAATCAGCCATAAGTTGTTCTTCTCAAAAGAGCCAGAAGCTGTAAATACATCGGTATCATTTTCCATATCTAATTTCTCTGCTGTAGAAGCTGAGGTTTGCTTTAGATCTTTTCTTCTACCTTCAAGCTTGGGACATCGTGCTATGAAGTGCCATGTTTTCTTACAATAATGACAAGTCAAATTCTTAGGCCCCCTAGACTGAGACCGTGAATAATTCTGTCCTCCACCTTTCTTCGACTTGCTTTGGCCTCTACCTCTCTGAACAGATAAGCCTTCGGTATCGCTATCCAAGCTAGTGCTCGCCAATCTACCTCTTAATACTTCATTATGAAGACCAGCCTTTACATCAGACATGCTAATTTTAATGCGGCCATAAATCATGGAATTAACAAAAGCAGTATACTCCTTAGGCAAGGAACATAAGAGGATCATGGCCTGAGCCTCATCGGCAATATCAACTTCTGCTGTCTTCAGGTTCATAATCAAAGTCGTCAAAGCATCTACATGCTCCATAAGATCAGCTTCAGGCTTCATCTTGAATGAATAGAGTTGTTGCTAAAGAATAATTCGATTAGTGAGAGAGTTGTCTTGATATGCATTCGATAGTGCATCCCATAATTCCTTTGCTATCTTCTTCCGAGAGAATTCTCTAAGAACTTCATTTAAAAAGCTCAACTGAATTGTTGTGAGAGCTTCATCTTCCATTTCTTCCAAATCAGCTGCATGACTACCTTTAAATTTCTCTGGCGTAGAAACAACCTTATAAGTCTTCTCCTTCTTCAATACAGCCTCCATCTTCATCTTCCAAGTACCAAAATCTCTTTTTCCGTAAAAACGCGTTACTCCATAATTGACATCAGATCTACCAACAGACTTACTAGAAGTAGCCATTAATATCCAAACAGGAATAATAACACTAGCTCTGATACCAAACTGTAGTGAATTTTTTTTAATTTGAGCGGAAGTGATTTATTTGATCAGGATCTAGTATTGCCTATTTAGATACCAACAACACTTGAAAAAAATTCAATTATGCAGTATCACAGAAATAATAGCAGAAATAAGAGACATAGAAGATTTAATGTGGTTCGGATATGAATATCCTACGTCCACAGAGACCCAACAACTTCTTTTATTTCACTAAAGAAAAGAGTATAAAAGAGAGGAAAGAATAATGTGGATACTCTCACACACTTGCTTGTTCATATGAAGATGAAATTTCTTCATTTAATTAGATTTGATAACGAAGGGTTGCTTGGAGATTAAGAAAATTAATTTCCTGATTATCCAGATATCTTTCCAAATTCCATGATTTGATTTTAGTACAAATAGATGGCGTAATCTTCGTTTCCATATCTTTCCTTTATTCTCCATGCCTAATTATTTATTTCTTCATATAGCAAATATATTGACTAATTAATTGATTGGCTAATTAATTAGTTTCCTTCAAAATATCCTTCCATATACCAGCCAAATTAATTGAGTTGAATGAATCAATTAATCAATTTCTTTCCTCTTTAACAAATAATTGAATCATCCAAATTCAACATACTACATGTTTGACGTGTGTATTGGTAACCTTTTATTTTCAGTGTTGCAAATTCACGCACCATCAATAAAACTAGCAAAAAGTTTGCTCTTTTTCACGCTACGCAGGAATTAAAAAAAACTATACAAATGGAGGTTCAATTTTGTTAAAAGAGTTTTAGTTTTTTCAGAAAAGAGTTCACTTTCATAGAATTTCATTTCATTTCCAAGAAAATTCAATTTTTCTGTAAAACGTTTAAAAGATTTAAGATTAGTTAAAAAAGCCAAATTTTCTATTTATTTTTTTCTTTTTAAAGTCGAAGTGTGTCAAGGAAATACATTATAATTTGAAAACGACGTTTTTTGTTAATCATTCTTTATGAGAAAAGGTCAAAAGAATCCAAAGAAAATGAAACTTTAATGTTTTTTTAAAGAAAATTATAACAAAAATTCAATTTCTTTTATTCAAATGTGGATTTCAAATAAATTACAGAAAAATCAAAAAAAGAAAAAACTAATAAAATGTTTTTTAATACGTACTAAATTTTAAATTTTCTTTTATGAATTGCATATGATTATATTTAAAATATAGAAAAGATGTAATACTAAAAGAAATCAGATCGTTAACTGACTTTTCCCATCGTTTCATACCATTTATATTGTCGTACACTTTTTCTAGTGAACAAATTGAAGTTCAACGGTGCGAACCTTCTTTTTAAGAGTTTTAAAATACTTTGAAAATGATCGTTAGATTTTTGAAGGTCCCAACATACTTTTTCAAATCCATAAATCAATCTTCAAAGTCATTTTAATAGCCTCAAAAGGGTGTTAGGAAAATTATTTTAGATCCATAAACGTTACTGTCTCCATAAGCGTTCAAATTCATATTTAAACGCAAGGTTGTAGGTTGGATGTGATTACCCCTTTCCGTGATGGTTCTATTAAATATTTGTTAAATTTGTTCATTTTTTACAATAATTATAAAGAAATGATATATGCAAATAGTTTACATGCTTAAACCTTGCCGATCCATCAAACTGCATTAAATGACAAGGCTAAAATCCAACTATTTAGAATAGTATACTTGAAATCCAATTCACTTCACTCTATGATTCATATGATTTGGAAAGAGTGGTGTAATAATTTGATTGTATAGTGCAAGGTCTTGCATAGATACAAATGCATATCTAAAATAACAAAAATATATTTTTGTGTCATTTTAAAGGTCTAATACATATGATTCTTATATGACTATAAAATCTGTTTTGGAAAATTTAAATATTTTTTAAAATATTTAAATTCTTTTAATATAACTTTTGAATTTACCAAAATAACATTTTATTTAATAATTTTTACATTAATGAGTAATTGCCAACATTTTGAGTTTTTTTGACTTTTTTATTTTATTTTTCTTTGTATTTTACTCAGATTTTTGAATCTCTTCAAATACCTTGAAAATTCTTCAATATCTTCCAAAAGGACATTCTTAGAAATCTAAACATTTGGAAAAAAAATGAATATATATTTTTGAAACCATTTGAACATTTTAACAAAATTTGAATTAAAAAAATAAATTTGTTCGATATTTAATTATTATTTTCTAAAAGTTGAACTATTTCTAAAAGTTTAACTTTCTTGGAAATGTTATTTTTTTTAAATATCTGAGCATTTGAAAAAAAATCAAAATGAGCCTTTTATATTATACTATAATATCTCAATTTCATCTATATTTAATTGTACATAAATATAAAAAACAACTAGTTTGAGTTTAGACAGATTTAAGGAAAGGTGCAGTAAAGAAATATTAATATTTTTGCAAAATTCTAATGTTTTATAATAATAAAAATTGAGGTTTTGACGTTTTTTGAAAAAATAAAATTTCTCTGATGCTTCTTTTAGATCTTTAATTTATTTTAGAGGTTTTTCAATATAATTTGATTTATTTAAAGAAATAGAACTTTCAGATAAGAAGATTGTTTATGAAATCATTTTAAAAAAAACTTTGTTAAATCTCTTAGTAAAAGAATATAAATTACGCCAGTCTTGTTGGACTAATGGTGATACTGATACATAATAATATACTTGATAATTTTTATACTTGAAATTCTATAAGCATTATACTTAGTGATACTTTGCCAAATGATAGAAAATGTTTGTTGAATATCTTTTGGTAAAAGAAACATAAACTTTATCAATCATGTTGAGTCAGTTATGATGTATAATGCATATATTTAAAAAATTAGTACATGTGCGGCTATTCAAAAAGGCACATACCATGCACTAAGTTTGCAAAAGGATTTTTCACCTTTGTACCTTGTTCATAACTTTGATAAATTCAAAAAATCATGTTGATTAGCAATTTATCCAGTTAGCCAAAGATAACCTATAACCAAACAATGACATCCAAAAGGATAACCTTAATATTTTGATGTAAATCAAGAAGATAATTGTTGGCCTAGTTAGAGCATCACAATAGGTTGCGCAATGGTCGGATATGGATATATATATAGTGTAATTCACATTTGTATCTGAAACCATTTTAGCATATCAAATCTTCATGGCTATGAATATCGGATGGATATCAAATTTTTGACTATCCACTCACAAACAAGAAATCTACAAGCATAAGTAAAAAATTATATTCATTATCTCGAATTTTCGATATATTCCCCTTTTTTGAATTCAAATACGGATGGATTTCAAATATTTCGAATATTCATAGACATGCTTAAGCACTACTTCCTGCTTCAAATATTTTATCTATCCACCATTCTACTCTATGATAGAAACATTAACCAAAAAAACTAAGCAAAATATTTAAAGCAAATGGGAAACAAGACAACTACTAATAAATGGGATTCACTCAATGCCATAATCCAAAATATCCTCTCTTTTTTATTAGTTAAAACCGTAGTATCTAATATTATATAACGGGAATTTATGATCTAAGCAATAAGTTAAGTGATCTTGGGGACCAATAGATAGGGCTTTGTTCTACAAGATCTGAATTATGGGTTTGATCCTTAACGAGGCCATTCTATTTCATTTTTTTCTCTTAATTCAAACAAATTAAAAATCATGTTGAACAACATTTTTTGTGTATACCTACGCAACCAATGGCATTTGGACAAAATTTGCTTCAATATTTTAACGTAAACTATGGGAAGAAATTGTTGGACTAATCGGTGGATTGTAAGTTCTTGCTTTAAGTATTTTATCTTATGAAAAAATAAAATTCATAATAGAATTGGTACTAAAAACTCCAACAAAATATACATTAACAAATCGAACAATAAGCAAAACCAACTCTATCGGTAAATCGGGTATATGTTGGTGTTATGATATAGAACATATATTAACGTAAAACAATATTAAATTACATTGTGAACTGTGTTATGTATATATATATATATATATATATATATATATATATATATATATATATATATATATATTCGAACAATAAGATATGTGGCTCTATGGCACAATGGATTCAAGTATTTTCTTTTAGTACCTTACCTTACCACATAATCAAATTTATAACAGAATTTTGCATAAAAACTCAAAAAAATTCATCTTACAAATCAAATAATAAGCAACATCAAATCTAATAATAAGCAAAATCAAATAATTAGGGCAGCATAACTTCCTAGTTCGGGTATTTTATCTTTACCAAAATCTAATCTATAATATAAATATGCACCAAAGAGCCCAACCAAAATTATATTATAAGTGGACATTAAATGATGGTAAGTATCCTGTTAAAATGGGTATGTGTGAATGTCATGAATCAGAGACACCAATTTTACTAAAATTGAAGCATCTATGGTATTTTTATCTTATTTTTGACCTGATCTCAAGCTCATTTCGAGCATGTCTTCAGTTAATTAAATTAGCTTAGGTAATAAGAAAGGAAAGTACTTTTAATATAGAATGAAAAATTGGCACAAAAGGTACATACATTGTCTTCATAATAAATGATGATTAATACCTACTTCAATTCATACATTTTTCTCCAATTTGTTCTATAGACCGAAGCATCAAAACATAAACAATCGAGAATATAATCATCTTTTCATTTGTTACTCCTAAATATTTGATACATCTGATAATAAATTTCTTTAATTTGTGTTTTCTCAGTGCACTAATTTCTTGAAAATTCAGGGCTAATTTTAATGTTTACTTCAAACATATATAAAGCTCTACTATGTAATTATGTCCATATAGGTAAATAGTTCTACAGCTTAAAATGAAACAATTAATTGAACATAATTCAGAGAAATTATGTGCAATTTAATCCGATCTTCATAGAAATGGTCGCAACATTTGGGGTTGTTTCAGTAATTAGTCATATTATCAACAAAATAGGAAGATTGGAAGAAAAGAAAAATGTACCAAAACCTACAAACTTACGGGGAAATTATTGTTTCAATTCCCTAAATTGACTCCAAATTACCCGATTTGATTCCTTTTAGAATTTACAAAATAGTCATGTTCATAGAATTTGTAATAACAATTTAATTGCCATAAAATCACATCAACCATATGTACAATCCAACAAAATATGGCTATTGTAAGCAACAAATTCTAAAAACTAAGCTAAAAAAATAACATATTTGCCTAAATCTAGAGCAAAACCATATATCATCCCCACACCTATTGGAACTTTGCAATAGTTTCATCATAATTTCGAGTGGATCTATCATTTCCTTCGTAGAAAATTGACAGCAAGAGTATCCAAAACAAAAAAGCCTGGTTTAAGCTCCAAATCTTCCTTTTCCTCCTCTTTCCTTCTCTCAAAGCTATTCCTCAACTTGGATTTCACCATAGGATTTGCTTGGTCGATCTTTACCGTCCCACCATCGTATAGGCAGATGAAATGGCGTCGACTTATTAATTATTCTAATGATTTCCCAAGACAGAAATATGCATTTTAGTGAAATGATTTTACTATGAGTTCAACGTCTGAGTTGGTGCGATATGATCATATAAGAGTGAGCATAAGGGTTGGGTTACCTGCTGCATCATTTTGTGTTCAGATGTAGAGTTCATTGAATTGGCTTTAGGCATAACAGAAACCGAGCAAAATTAGTACTAGGTAAGGATTGCGATCGATTGCACGTCTTATCATTTTGCTTCTAAATCAAGCTGACCGCATCAAGAAAAATTAGTCCTGTCCAAACGTCCCTGTACCCAATCCATTAGCCCTAACATTAAAGGGATTGGATCTACCCATATCATGAAGAAAACGTATAAATACCTTAATTGCACTAAAATTTCAATCATTTTAAAGCACGATCTAATCTTCATAACTAAGAATAAAACAGTAGTCTACCGAGTATTTAAGTGTCTTCAACTTTAAACATTGAATTTTATTGAAGTTTGTAATCTTTATATCAAAAAACACGTAATATTATATACAAAAAATATGCTTTATCTTTCTTCCTTGTTTGTTAATCAATCTATACTGAACACTTAACAAAGACCACTATTAGATGAACGAGATAAAATGAGGAAAGTGGTAATACAAACATGAAAGTCTACATGGTGGATCGTGTAGTGTATATGAAAGTATATATGAAAAAATATATGATGCAACAAAAATATTATTAATCCAAGTAAATATAGAATAAGCACACCAGAATTTTATACTAGTTCGAACCTCCCATCCTACGTGCAGTCCCGAAGCTCCCTTTTGGAATTTGACTATCAAAAACCATCGCTTAGCCCGGAGGAATAGGCTTGGTTACACTGAGTTGTTCTTGTCAAATGTGTGTTCTAATATAACATGGATGTTGACTAATCAGTACAGTTCTTTCAATATGTTTCTAAGGAATATTGTCTATGAAGAACCAAGTATATCGAAGAGTGAATAAAGTAAAGATTCTAGAGTGCAGAGATTAAGAACATAGTACAGAGTATAGAATAAGAAAGCGTAAGTAAGTGAAGTTAGTTTGTTCTCTTGATTCTTGATGCTATATATAGTTTAAGATATCAATGTGATATGTATTTTGGATTTATGGAAATTCAAAACCCACCTTCCTATCACAAGGCATGATTTGGAGGGCAAAGTATTAACTCATCGTTTGCCAAGGCAGTAGACAGATAGATTTAACCCAATGGACTTCACAATTATCGAGGCCATTAATCAAGAGTGATGATTATAAGGTACAAAAATTAATTGCAATCAATGATATGAAGCGACGATCAACTAATATCAAAAGATAGAATCTTCAGAATATTCTTAGTACGGATTAGTACCATGCTCAGGTAGGGGATCGGTGCAAATCCCTTCCTCTAGGGGATCAGTGCATGTCATCAATTTTTGTCTCGAACTGGGTGAGACCGATATAAGGTGATAAGGAAAGCCCTATGAGGCTATGTTTCAAATATCAATTCATATGGAGTTTGTATGCGTAAGTTATGGAAAAACTACTTCACCTAAGAAAGGAATCATATAAAAATGGATCGGTATAAAAGGGATCTACATATTTCAGCCAAGCAAGTACAATTAAATGAAAAACAATCAATATCTCAAAATCCATAAGTTCGATGCATATGAAATTTTGTAAGCAGAAATGTGGGAACCCTAGGAAGTCTACCCTCGGGATCGCACCTCAAAAGGATGAAGAAAGAGGGATTGACCATCTTCCTTCTTAGGGATTGGCTAAACGACACTTTATAGCAAAGATCGATCAATATCTCAACATCTACACATCCAATTGACATGAAACTTAGAGGACAAGCTAATTACAACATACGGAACATTCCATAGGGATTACATATATTTGGAGCTAGTTGAACGAATCGATACATATCTCTTTATAGGGATCAGCTATAATCAGTCTTCACAACACATTGCAACAAAGATTAATCAATAACTTGAGTTTTACAAATCCAATTGGCACAAAACTTGGAGGCTAAGCATAATACAACATGGAGAAGCTCCTCTAGGGATCACATGGCATTTGGAAGAGACTGGAGGGATCGATACCTATCCCTCTAGAGGGATCAGTAGAAATCAGCATTCAAGCAACACTACTTCACGAAAAATGCGATATCTCATGGACCGTACGTCGGAATTGCATGCAATTTAGGGAGTATGTAGCCAATATCATTGGGAAACCCACATTAGGATTGCATCCCATTTGGATACAATAATAGGGATCCATACCGATCCCTATTATGGGCCCCAATGGGTCTGGAAATTTTTAGTTGGCCTCCTCTTGGTCTCCCAAACATTCTGCCAAATTTTCAGCCATATCCATTCATGTCTCCCCTTGTAAATACAACAGGCATGGCTTCAGAAAAAAGATATTCTTTCTGCTTCTATTTGTCTTCAACCAAGGCTACACTCTACCAATTATGTTCTTGGATTTTGGATTGCACTGTAAACAAACTTCAGTATAATAAAATGGATTATTTGGGAGTGGATGCAGACCGGAGTTAGCCGAACCACTATAAATCTTGTATCTTTTTACTTGCTTTCTGATTGTTTTGATTTATTTTCTTTATTTATTTCTCTTCATATTTTTGTGATCGGATTTGATATTGGTACTTTTTCATAATTGGGTGTTAGTGGCCAATTTTGTCGCCAACAGTATTCAATATATAACATATTTTAAAGGTTCTTATTATTTTTAGAGTATAAAATTGATTTAAGAAGTTTTATTGTAACGACCCAAAATTTCTATCATTTGAAATTTGTATATTTAATTAATTTTAAATATCCATAAGTAAAATTTGTAAGTCGAATGAATTTTATTTTGAATATCTAGATTTAATTGGATAATTAAATCGATAATTTAATATGTGAAATTTCAGAAATAATTGGAAAATTGGTTTAATGCGATTAAAAATGATTTGTAAAGTTGTATTAAATCATATTGGAGTTAGAATGATGTTATAGAACTTTTAAAATAGAACTAAAAATTAATTTGTGAAAATTGAATATTTTAATATTTAATTGACGAGTTAAAATAGCCATTTTACAAACAGTCTCAGATTTTGACGAAACCAGTTTCATCGGATCCGTAATATTATATTATTGTATGGTTTCAAATTTGGTGTCAATCGGATTTACGGTTTGTCCGCGGCAAGCAAAAACGCGTAGAAATCGATTCGAGTGAATTTTGAATTTAAATAGTCGATTTAAAAAACTTATCTTCAAAATTTGATCGAATTGGCTCCCGATATATATTCCATTGCGTTCGGAATGGGGCTAAAACATTATGAATGCCAGGCGGCATGCTTCATTTGGAGTTCGGAAAAATTTCGGGTAAATTGTGACGACCCGGAAATTTTAACAATTTAAATTGGAATAATAAATTGATTTTTAATATTTCAAAGTTAATTTTTAATTTGAATTCCGAATATTAATACTTTCTTGATAATTAATATTGAAAATTTTATAATTCGAAATCGGGCAAAGTGTTGAATCTGGATTTTAAGCCTGTTAAAATATAATTTGAAGGCTTATAAAATTTATAACGATATTATTGGAGATAATAGAATGATTTGAATTTAATTTAAAGATAATTTATTCAGTTTTAATAATATATCATTTAAATTGGAATTTATAAATAGTCTTCTGGGGCACAGTCTCAGAATTCAACGAAACCAGTTCCATTGGATCCGTAATAGTTAGTTATTATCGGATTTCAATTTTCGTAGCAATTGGAGTTGTCGTTTGACCCTGGCAGCTCGAAACGCTTCGAACTATTTTAATCGATTTAATTTAATATTGATCGTTTATTTCTGTAACTCGCGTATATGATCGAATTAGCTTCCGAAACACGTTCCATTGGGTTCGGAATGCGGGTAAAACCTTATAAACACCTGTCGGCATGACTGATTCGGGCTTCGGAATTTTGCGTTGTTGCTTAACGAGACGTTTTGTAAGTTTTATTATTTAATAAAATTTGAAGTACATATAGTCAAAGATATTTTTCCAACGCGTACTGGAGAAGCTTCCCCAAATCTCTATATTATTCCCGTCTTCCTCTCTAATCTTCAGGAGAAAATCAAAAAAAAAAAAAATATAATCAATGGCGATCGAGATCCAGTTCTCATTTTTTTTTCTTTTCTTTTCCCCCAAAATCTCTTTCTCTCCTCTGTTCCATTTAAAATCGCGACCATCTCAAAAAAAATGGCCCGTTCACCTGTAGAAACCCGAAACCCTATCGCGCATTCATTTTCCAAAATTTTGGAAAATAATTCGAGATCACGATTCGACATTTTCAATTAATACGAAGGTGAGATATCGATCGAGCATGGGTGCGCTCGATTCGAGTTTATTGATGTCGAGAGGCCAGAAGAGGGCGCGCGCGCTCGCGAGTGGGTGGTGGTAGCCGTCGTCGAGTTCGTTGAGGAGACATCAAGCGCATTAGGTGGAGGAAGCTTCAATCTGGGGTTTCTCGTTAGCCGATGGCGAGGAGAACTTGAGGCGAGGTGGGAGGCTCTGTTCAAAGTCGACAGTAGATGATAATCAGGATGCAGGTGAGTACTCTCAGGATTTTGTATCAAATTTAACTAGAATCTGGGAAATTTAGTTTCAAACTTATGTAGACAGCAAGTTTAAATTTTAAATCTGCTAGTTATTTAAAAAAAATTATAAAATAATAAGATTTAATTACCAGGCTTGATGTAATAATTTATAATTCAGTGAGAGCGTTTAAATTAATTAAACAACTGATTTAATTTTTATAATTCGATAAGGAAGACTAGTTGGAACTAAGGTAGTTAGTTAATTACATCTATCAAATGGGGATTTAATCGTTCGATATATTCAATATTAACAAAATCATTTAATACTATACAAGGTCTGATTTCTGAAGGAAACAAGCTGGTTTGGGTGGATTGAAAATTAAAATGAAAAACAAAGGGTAAGTAAATCTCACTTTGTTGGGTTTTCCTTCATTTAAATTCACATAGGTAAAGTTCAATAATTGGTTGAATGATTAAGTAAATTGGATGTACCATGATGATATTTTGATTTGGATGATTCTCGAGTTAGTTGTGGTTTGACTCGAATATTGGGGTTTAAGTTGTTTAAATTTAACTCATGATTAAGAAACTGTTTTATTTTTAAGTTAATAATAGCTTAATGAATTGTGATTCATTAAAATGGTAAAGTAATTAAACAAATAATTAATTAATTCAATTAAGTATTAATTTGGGTTAATGAATCTAGTAATTAATGGTTGGACTTAATTGATTAATTAAGTTTAAGTTAATTAGTCAAGTGTAAGTAATTCAGAATAATTATTGGACGGTTTGGTAAATAATTACTTAATGAAATTAAAAAATTATAATTATTTCATGGAATAAATCAAGAGATTAATTAAGGTTATCAATTAAGGAGAAATTTGATTTACTTAATAAAGTAAATAAATGGATAATTAATTACAGATTGAGATTAATCGAAAGTGATTAATATTGTGGTTGAATGAAAGTAATTAATTTGGATTAGAACAAATTAAAATATAATTGGAAACAATTAATTAATATAATTAACGAAGTAATTGAAGATTTATTAATTAAGATGAAATAATCAGGTATAAGTGACATATGGGAGGTTAATTAGTAAAAGTAATTAAGGATTAATGTAATTAAATAATTAATTAATTCATGAAGATATTAAGATTACTAAATGCTCTTAGTTGAGACTAATTAGTATTGTGAATTTAATTTAAGGAAGTTACCCCGGGTTTATATAAGTTGATTGCTTTGGTATTCCTTGTTAGTTGGGTTTACTCACGCTGGTTTCCAGACTGACCCGGGTGTTACTTTGATGTAATGCTCGGGTCAGACCGAGTATTACAGATTTCCAGGTAGGTACGTTCTGGAGCTCATGAGGCGAGTTGGATGGCAGTAGCGTATAGAGTATTTCCGCTGTATTTATATTATTAGTAATCCGAGACTTGATAATTGTAAACATTCAATGACTGTATAAAATGTGAAACTCTGATGTATATTAAATGTAATCGATAGATATAGTATTCTTTTGTAAACTATTATGATTTATTATATTTTATCCGCTGCAAATGTGAGATGTTTGGTGTTTCTGTTCTTCTTCTTCTATCTCTTTCTTCTTTTTCATAACTATCTGAAATTTTCGAGTTTGAAAATTTCGGGTCGTTACATGAATAGTGCATGGAAATTTTCTATATAAGTCCCCTATTTTCATTATTTTGCACTCAAACCCAAATTTGCTTACAGCAGCCGCCACTTGATATTAATGGCCAAAATTTGCCAATCTTCTCCCTCAATTTTCTTCTAATCCACTCACTATCATAAAAAACTTCCAACTAAGAAATCGTAGAGGGCAACGAGTACTACAAGTTCAACGGCTGAGATCGAAAACGAGGCGATGGATCGTTGGGAATTTCAGCTCAAAGGCCGATGGTTGTGCACGTCTTTTCATGACACGGGGAGGGCCGAGCTGCACGTGTTCACAGCCGAAGGTCGAGCTCGTGGAGGCGCATGCAATGGCGTTGCTCGATCGAGGTCCGGTCGTCAATAGGGGGAGCGACGTTCATAATTCGAACGTGCTTATGGGTTCTCTGGCGTTTGAAAATAACGATGGGGAGAAGAAGTAACGTATGCGGCCTGGATCTAAATCTCAGAAATCAACGGCCTGGATAGCTAGGGTATATAAATTTGAAAATAAAAATTGTAAATTAATTTATATAAATTCGTTCGAACTTTAAAAATGTGTATCTCTTTCATACTAGGTCAAAAACGCACGAAACGACTTGCGTTGGAATTGTATTGTCGAACACTAGCGATGGAGCTGGATTGGAATCGAGCTAGTGAAAATTTTGGGTAAAATTAAACACGCGTTTAATTTTATTCGAAATAAAACACTGCAACTGTTATTGGAATCTGGTGAGAACTTCTCACTCAATCGAAATTGTTTCGATTTAAATATTAAATAGTTAGATTTAAAATTTCTTGATTGTATGTTTAGATGATAAATTATTATCTACTGTATTTAAATAGGCCCTATACGCCGTATATTAAGCGGAGGTTATTTATTAAACACATATACCGCGATATTCCATCTTGATGTGGAATTGGTATTATATATGTACTTGAAGTTGATTTTCCCGCATTATATAGCGGATAATATTTTATAAACCTATGTACCACGATATTCCGTATTAGAACGGAATTGGTATTGTGCTAACATCTGTGGATGCAGGGAAACAGGTTGGAGGGATCCAACTGGATTTCTCACCCGTATTGATTTATTTACAAATATTGTGATATATTCTGTTATCATATGATATATGATGTTTTGGATGCCGTGATTGTTATATTTGGTGTTGTTGCAGCATTGGGCCTATTTTTAGAGTTTTAAAAATGTTAAAGTACCGATTTTGAATTTAAAAGGATTTTAAAGTGATTTTTGAAAGTATATGTTTATTAAATTTTGGAATTGATGCATTTTAATTAAATAAACGTTATAAATTTTAATGTTATAAAGTTATATTTTTTGAAAATATAGTTGAAAATTGATTTTTGAAAATTGATTTTTGAAAATATGGAGTTAATGAATTTATAAAATAGATTAAATAGAGATTTTTGAATTATTATAAACGGTTTTTAAAAAAGATTTATAAAATTGATATTTAAAAATTAAAATATTGGAATTTTAAAACGAGTTTTTATAAGCGTTAAAATGAAGTATAAATGGATTCATAAGTGAATGAAATTTATAGATTTATAAATTGTGAAGTTATAAAATGAATAGATTTTGTAAAATAAAAAGATTTATAAGTAATTTACTTATAAGTTGGATTTTTGGCGTTTAAATGAAATTTAAATAGAATTTGTTAATTAAGAGATTTTATAACTTGAAGTTTTTATAATATATAAATGTGAATTTATAAACTTTGATTTATAAATTCAAGATTGATTGAATTTGATAAGTTAATTTTTTTATAGCTTATTAAAGGAGTATATTCACCATTTTGGGACAGTGGATAATCCTTTAAAATAAAATGTGTAGAAAGGTTGAATTTGGTTAACGAAGTATATTCACGATTTTGGACAGTGAATAATATATTAAAGAAATGTTTTGGAGAAGTGATATTTTAAATAGAATTAAAATGATTTGAAGTTGTTTTAAATATGTTAAGGATCGAAACCATAGATTTCAACATTCATTGTTGAAATAGACGTTTTCGAGAAATAAAAGGAAATGTTGGACTATAACACTGTTGTTATAGTAAATGATTTTTGAAAGGAAATGTTTTATATAGTATTGGGATTTATATATCTATCTTAATTTTGAATCCCTATACTAGTGATTTTGGGTTTTCATAACGATGTTTTATGCAACATTCCTTTTGACCCAAATAAATGTGTTTAAGAGAATGTTTTCCTTAAAAGAATGAAATATATACTTAATCGTGTTTTAAGTATATTGAATATTTTCTAAGTATTGAAAATAAATAGATTTGTGAATTTCTTATTGTTGAATAAGTATTTGGAAATGTTTTCCAATGAAGAAATTGAAATGGTTTAGAGAATATATCTTTTTAAAGATAAATTGAAGTGAATATCTGGCAAGTTATTAATTTATGGAAGATTAATAAAATGGGCCTAGTGATTGTTATGGTGTTGGATATTTGTTTGTTGCCCTTGATAGTTAAATAACCGACTATCAATATTTACCTTTAATGGGTATTTGTTGTGATTGCTTGAATTTGAATTCTACACTTATTTTTTAAATAAGCGCTCGTTATTTGGTTTAGCCGGGAGAGGACCTTCGTGTCATAAATCCCATTCCGAATAATGATATGTCGAAATGGATAGTATTTGAAGACCGGTGTTGAAGATCGGATATGAAAATGAAAGGATTACCGTCGAATGACTCTGCATCGACTGATCTCCGATATAGAGGTTTTATCACCCTTTGTGATTGGAAGTCCGGTCGTGATTAGTGAATATCTGGATTGCAAGGGCTTCTTTGGAAGTTCCTTCGGTTCCATTCGATCCCGGAACGGACTTGTATGGTTATGTGTCTGACGTTACAATTTGAGATGTAAAGCTGGTTTCTATCAAATATATTTTTGTTGGTAGCGGAGAATTTATTCTCTTAGCTTAACACCCTTCTCAGAGACGTACGGGCTCAGAGGTTATGTAGTTGATGGTTACTAGTGATACATTCCCAATTTGGTAATGTGGCATACGAAGTGCTGTTGAGCATTTGTTGATCAAAGCGTGGATTTTATGAAAAGCGTAGCTTTGTGGACGAGACTTCGTCGGACCTCACACACTGAAAATGGTCAAAACAGGAAAGATGCAACAAGGTTATTAGGGGACATCGCCCCCTTAGTGTATGTCATCTCCTTCTGGATAGAGGTGGTATTATCGTATGGAGCCCTGATACTTAACATATGTTGTTGCTGCAAACTTATTACTTTGTGGTTGTTGGTGAATCCCGGTATTTAGGTCGGTTACGACCGGGGGATGGCATATTCGTGTCAGTAGTTACCCAGTTAGGCGTAACCCGGCCTTGTGTTGGAAGAGATCCGGTTAGGTTCTCGAGGCGTCTTTCCAGAGGCGTACCCATGTGGAAATGGGAAGTTCCTTGGTCTGACCATTTGTTGGAAATCCAAAGAAACAATACGAGCCTTGTATGGTTTTAGTTGTAGAACCTGTCATTTACTTATGGTGGCGCCCCACTGTTTAGATGGTAGCTATAGTAGACATACGATACTAGTCGTATGTTGGCTAAGATTTATATTGTACTTTCGAAATGGTTTCCTACACTTCGCACTTATAGTAATAATATCAAAGAAAAATTGCGTATCAGCATATTTGACTATCATAAGGAGAAATCTCCTCCGATTCTGTGTTTGCATTGTGTGTGCGGGAGGCCTTATGGTAGTCTCATTTTCTAAAAGCATTGCGAATCTAATTTAAAATATTTCTTTGTTTATTTTTAAAAGATAAACTGTTTTAAGTTCTCACATCAGTTCCATGACTGACCTGGAGTTTATTGTTTCCTTCCTAAACTCTGCGTGCCCGCCAATTTTAACACAGGCAGTCTAGAGTCGGGTTATCAGGATATTCTGGAATTCAGGAGTTTCTGCAGAGATTTGGAGGCAAGCTGGATGGCTTGGCGTATCAACTAGTATATAGTATTTCTTTTCCGCTGTTTGTTGTTGTAAATTCTGATAATGTAATGTAATGTGATGTAATGTAATAACTGATATAGTTCTTTGTTTTAAAGATATTCATTTATCTATTATATGTTGTTCCACTGCGATTGTGAGATTCTGATATTGTTCTGTTGCTTTTTCTTTCTTCTTCTATCTTTTACCTCTTCTTTAACCCTAACGGTTCGGTTTTCCGGCATTCGATTGCTCGGCAGTTGATACAGTGGACGTATTAATGTCGACTTTCGGGAGTCGAAAATCGCATGCTTTACATTTATTACGTCTCTACTATTAATGAGGAGAATCCATGAATATGATTTTCCATGGTTTCTTTTTTAATTTCCAAAAATAACATACACAGAATTTCACCATCTCCTCTACCACACCTCCTATTTCTGATCATCTGACTATGGAGTTTCACTATCAACTTGCAACTGACACCACCTTCAAACTACTTGAAATAAGTTTGTGATTATCAAATATTTTACACTTATAGTACGTCCATTAATTTTTTATTAAAGAAAAAGTAGATATCTCTATGCATGCACATGCAGTTTATACTTTTCATAAATATAATCTCTTTCCTAATTTATAATTGAATGCTTTGATTGTTTTCATTCTATGTAATGAGAGATTTGTATAAACAGATTTGTAGCACCATCTAGTATGTGACTTTCGGTAATATTTCTTCGGCTATTCTTTAGAATTGCTATGTATAATATGAAAGTGATTAAGTGTAGTTCATAAGCAGTGTATAAACGATTGAGTATCACGTAGTGGTATAGGATGTTGTTGTAATATTTATTCAGTTATTCATCATAAGTAGATAGGACTCACATGATTGGAATATGATATGAGTGTGAGTTGATGCATGTAGTGATGTGTAAGGCTTTGTGCTTATATTCAGTGCGTAAGGCTTTATGCCAACAGATGTGCAAGGCTTCGTGCTTATATGTATTGGTACTATATGCTAGTATCATGATGTTCTTCTTTTATTGCCATTGGAGAGGACTAGATGGCTAGAATCCACCCTAATGTCGGATCGTGGAGTCGTGCCTTAGATCCGTGACACCCTATGTTTATATAGTTATGTGTTTTCGCTTCATGCATTCCTCCTTGTGTCACCTAGGCCAGTAGTCTATTACATATAGAGGCATATGCAGGGTCATGGCTTCAGGTCCCCGTGTTGACGAGCACATTGCTAGATATATGTCATGATGACCGTCGAGGTAACTAAAGACTACAAACTCTATGTGACTCTAGAGCAAGCTCCATGCCATTACTCTCTCTTCTGGTTCTAATAGAGTCATATACTATTGATACACCTCACATAAGTATAAATAGGTTAAGCGGCCCATGTATATGCATATGTGTGACTCTACTTAGAACTTTGTATCTATCATACTACTATTCCCTGTCATGATTTATTCTGATTTATTCATATACGAAGAGATGAGATTATATATGGACAGTTGTCCAAAATATAGTGGATTCTCATATCTTTTATTATATTGGTAGGTAGCATATCCTATCCTATGTGTTGATGATGATGTTCTTATTATTGAGATTGAGATATGTATGGGTAATGTTATGTGCTAGCCAGACCATACATGGTGATATCTCACTAGTAGATGATTTTTGGACTTTGATGGTCATTCTGGACATGGATGATTCATCCATTTAATATTGCTTCAAATTGTTAATATTTTGATATGATTTTTATGGGTGCTGACATCTTTATGCTTGGCTTTGTTGTAATAGTTGTTGTTGTTTTGTTATAATTTTGATTTGTATGTCATCACTGTTATAACATGAATACTCTATATCTATATAAGTGTTGACCGCTATATTTAGACATAAACTAACCTTTGTGTTATTTCCGTAATTCTTAGGTCAATTAAAGACATGCCAGGTATAGAGACGATGAGACCTGCTTGTATTATCTGCGCATAGAGGAGACTGGATATAAGATTGTTGTATATTATTAGTGAGATGTAGAATTATTGTACGTTGGACATGGTGTTTTATATTGATTATACATTATTTAAGATGTTTAGTACCCTTATTGTCGCATATATATTTCATATTAGATCTTGTCGTTGCGATATCGACTCTGTGTTCATTGGTATTCTTTATATATTTTGTATTGTTCTCTAACGAATCGGCCTCGACCTTCGAAAATCGACACCGAATACTTCACCAGTATTCAAATGCTGTAGATTCAAACGCCGAATCTGGTTCGCCAGAGCTAATAACACATTAAGTATAACAACACAGTGGAAGATAATGAATAATATCATTGATACAACAATGAATACAATATCTGATACAATATGATACAACAATATCAGAGACAAATATACACATCGAAATATGATAATAACGGAAGAGATAACTCGAATATGATCTTCGATGAAGAGTGAATCCAAAGTCTGCAACTCCAAACCAAATCTCCAAGGCCAAAGCTCTAAACTTCAAACCCGAACCACCATCAAGCAAAACCGAACCAAACTCCATCCCAAAGCAATTTTCAAAACCAAAGGCTGGATGCTATCGACTCTACTCCTACTATTTGATTATCTGAAAAACCCAACTCTAGACTGCCTGTATGGAAAATTGCGGGCAACCAGAGTTTAAGAAGGAAACAATAAACTTCGGGTCAGTCGTGAGACTGGTATGAGCAAACAAAAATAGTTTTATCTTTAAAACAAACAAAGAATTTAAAACATTGAAATCCGCAATGCTTTTTGGAAAATGAAACTACCATAAGGTCTCCCGCTACACACACCATGCAAAAGCAAAATTGGAGGAGATTTGTCCTTATGATAGTCAAAAATGCTTGATACGCGAAAACCATTTTGATATTATTATTAGTGCATAGTGGAAAACATTTCAAAAGTATAATATTAATCTTAGCCAGCATACAACCATTATTTTATGCCTACTATAGCTACCATGTTCATTAGCAGGTTACCGCCACATTCCATGGCAGGTTATACAACTAAAACCGTACAGGGCACGTATTGTTTCTTTGGATTCTCCAACGAATGGTCAGGCCAAGGAACTTTCCATTGCCAATGGGTACACCTCTGGAGGGACGCCCCGAGAACTTACCCAGCTCTCTGCCAACACAAGGCCGTTTTACTCCCTTCCCGGGAGTAAAACCTAAGATATGCCACCCCCAGTCGTTCGTGACCTTTATTCGAGGGCCCTTAATCACAAAGCAACATCACACAGTAATAGAATTTACAGTGTCCACATGAGTTAAGTATCTAGGCTCCATACCATGATACCACACTTTTCCAGAAGGAATGGACATACCCTAGGGGTGCGACCTCTGCAATCATGCCGCATCTTTCTTGTTTCGACCATTTCCGGGGTGTGAGGTCCTGATGCAGTCTCGTCCACAAAGCTACGCTTTTTCACAAAAGCCATGCTTTGATCAACAAATGATCAGCAGCACTTCGTATGCCACATTACCAAATTAAGAATGTATCACTAGTAACCATCAACTACATAACCTCTGAGCTCGTACGTCTCATAGAAGGGTGTTAAGCTAAGAGAATAAATCTCCACCACTAAACAGAAATGTATTTGATAGAAACCAGCTTTACATCTCAAAGTGTAACATCAGACACACATCCATACAAGTCTATTCCGGGTTCGAACAGAACCGAAGGCACTTCCGAAGAAGCCCTTGCAATCCGGGTATTCACAATCTCGATCGGACTCCCCATCACATATGGAGATCTCTATACCGGTGCGACTCAGTGCAGAGACAATCGACGGGTTATCCTTTCGTTCTCGAAAATACCAAGTCTTCACCACCAGTCTTCAAATACTATCTATAACGACGGATCATTATTCGGAATGGGTTATATGACACAAGGTCCTCTTCCGGCTAAACCGAATAATGAGCGCAATATTTAAAAATATATGGATATTAGGATCTTAGTTAAGTCACGCTTTTAAATCCCCAAACCTTTCCTTCAAATGGTTTAAACAAATCACCATTTTCAAATCTTTAAACAAAAAGATTCATTTCACAAAGTTCACCCATTTTCGACAAAGATTCATCCACAGATCTCAAAACAATTTCCACTTCAAATTGGATTAACTCATCCAATCTTTTAATCAAAGATTTAATTCATAGCTTTCAAACCATTTCCAAAGATTCATTCACAACTTGGAAATCCTTTTTCATTTCAAAATTGAAATCCTTTTAACACAAATTGGAAATTCATTCCTTATATGAAAGCTTTTATTATTTGAAAACAAATAGTTTTCGTTTCGGAAAAAATCCGATTTCATTTATACAAGTTAAAGTCCTTGGGTTAAATTCAAATTCCTAAAAAATATACTTTTAAAATGGTTTGAAACCCATATAAACACATTTATAACTTGTATATCCTTTTTAAAACATAATTTCCAAACATAGAATTCAATTTCAAATTTTGAATTCAAATTGAAATCAAACCATTTAAATTTCAAATCATTATCAAGTTATTCAGAATAACTTTTATCTTCAAAACAAATTTCCAAAAGCTTTTCATATTTAACCCAATTCCATTTCCAAAACCATTTTGAATTCAAAATTCAATTTTTAAAACTATTTCAAAAATCCGTGACTTAACCAATTTCCTTGTGCAGTCCATATTTGTGTGTGTACAGTGTAGTCCAGGGGTATTGCACAATAGTGCAACAACATCAATCATCACATCATAGATTAAAGCACATCTATATCGATAAGTGGTATAATCTATAATGCTTACCTTTATTCACAGATTCACAGATAAATGTATCACGGATAAACTGAATAAATAAATAAACTGCACACAGCTCAATTCATAGAGCAGAATATTACAATCCAGAGACAACAATCAGTTCAAGGCATTTCATACAATTCAAACATTCATAGCAATCTAAGCATTCAATAATAATTTATAACAGGATTAATTAATTATTTAATCCTAAATTAATTCAATTTTAATTAATTACTCATGAATTAATTACCCAGTCCTGATTCATTAATTACAAATCATTAGTATTAATTAATTAATTTATTAATTAATCCTTAATTATCCATCTTAATTAATTACCCTTAATTAATTAATTAGTCCTTAATTAATTACATTAATTAAATTAACTTTTAAGTTAATTACATAATTAATTAACCCTTAATTAAAAATAAATAAACTTTAATTAATAAATTAATCAATTGCGAATCATTAAATAATTAACCCCTAATTATTTGCTCTTAATTAATTAATGAACCTTTAATTAATTACCATTTAATTAATTATCCTTAATTGATTCAATTGATTAATTACTCCTTAATTAATTATCATTCCTTAATCGCCTTCATTAATTAATTAACCTTTAATCAACAACTAATCAACCTTGATTTATAAATAAATCAACCTTTAATTATTTAAATAATTAAAGGTTGATTTATTTAATTATTCTCTAATTAATTAATTAATCAACCCTTAATTAATTACCTTAATTAATTAATCTTTAATTATAAATTAATTAACCCTTTAATTAATAATTCATTAGTTAATTGTCATTGATAATATAAATTAACTTAATCTTTAAGTTAATGATTAAAAAAATATTTGATTAACTCCTTAATTACATTGTTAAGTTTTATTCAAAATAAACTCTTTTAAAATATAAGTTTAAAACATTTTAAACTTAACTATTTTTTAAAATATTTTATTTCAAAACCTTTAACTACCATTTAACTTTAATTTTAAACCTTTAAATCTTGTTTTAAACAAATTTTACTTTGAAAACTAAATTCATATTTATTTTACTTTTAAAACTTAGTTAACTTATATTTATGAAAACTGATAAATTTCCATTTGGCTTTGAACTTGTTTTAACATTTTTATTATGCTATTAAAAACTTGATTGAAAAATCTTTTCCAAGCTTCATACAAAATCTGGAAAACAAATCATTACTACACCAACATAAAACAAGAGCAAATATTGAATCAGACCCGTGTTTCTCTTAAGTTCTTCTTTCTCCCTCTCTTTTTTAACCTTGTTTTCTATTTTAAATTTCAAAATTACTGTATATTTTATAGGCTTGCAAACGACACGGTATCAAACTCGAGCAGCATTCTAAAAATCTCGAGTTCTCTTTGAGTCCACCCTCCTTTTCTTCTTCTTTTATCACTGACACAGTCGTACCTATGTGCATCGTGCACACAAATCTGAACTCCTCTGATCATTTCTCCGATCATCAGCATATCGACTATGACCCCATCTATCTGTATGTTATCCCATTTTTTGGACAAAACTGGAATATCAAAGTTGAGCGCGTCTCTACCACGACCGAGCTAAGAAGAAGCAATTAGCAAGCGTATACAAGTCGATGATTTCGTTCATGACCCAAGTGCAAAAGCTCATTCGGCCTTAAGAGGTTTAAGATCCATTCGGCATTGATTCATTCGGCATTCATAACGCCAAGTTTCATCCGGCCTCTCCATGTCATGCCGAACCAAAGGACATCCGGTCGAGCCTCCTTCCCTCCAAACTCCATCACCGGATCAACTCCACCACCGGATCAATTACAAGCTCCATCTTTCACCAACCACTACCGGTCCAACATCACCGCCGAACCAGCTGCCCTACATCCCCATGCCGAACCAACCCACACCGAACCACACACAACTCAACCTAACACCGGACCAACCTTCCTCCCACTACCGAACCAAACTCCAACTTCTCCTTGTATGACCGAATGAAGCCTCGCCGAACCAGAATTGCCAGTCTAGATTGCTTCAGCCCAGGCCCACCAGCAGCTATATACGTCCAAGACCCCTGCCCCCTATCTCACTCTATAAATAGAGGGGCAGGGGTACAACAATGGTAGACAAGTTTGAGAGCTCAAGCCTGGAAGGAACTCTCAAACAACTTTAGATACTTGTAATCAAAGCTTTGTACTTGTAATCTGAAGAAAAAAGGAGAATAACATATAAAGTGGACGTAGGCACGTTCTTGCCGAACCACTATAAATCTGTGTGTCTTTTACATTTTAGTCCTTGCTTTTTACATATTTGCATAAATCACCCAAATCACTAAACACAACATAAAATCAACCAACTCATACGACTTTGGGTGTTTGCGGCCATTTTTTACGCAAACATTTTGGTGCTTTCACTGAGAGTAACCGACTCCCGCTACATCGGATATAAGTTGAATTTGGAAATCTAAGAGTTCAGATCTAAGAGTTATGACGAGACAAACAAGTAGAAGGCAAAGGCCAGAGAGAAGTGAACACCAAGGAAGTCAAGAGGCTTCCTCAGGAGGGAATCAAGCGTCGGTCTTCATCACTAGGGATGAGATGGAAGCCATGATGAGAAGACAAGAAGAGATGATCCAGAACTTACTTCAGCAAATTGGGCAAATTGGAGCACAAATCCAAGGAGCAACTAGAGTTCAGAACGGAGCAGGACCGTCTGGCGCAGCACCAGAGCTAGGGGGCACTCACGCGGAGCATGTTGATCCAACCCCGGGAAGAGAGATGGGGGCATCCGAGCCACCTGGAAGCAATAGAGGAATGAACGTTCAGCCAGAGGGACATACACATGAAAACTCCCATGGACTAGGGGGGCAGGTCGAAGGCAATGAACAAGGACTACAACTTGGAAACAATGACAGATTAGCAGAGATGGACAATGACAGATTAGCAGAGATGGTTAGAAGAGCTATGAGAGGCGGTTTAGTAAACAGAGACTTGGAAGATGTAAACAGGAGTCCTTTTTCTTCTGCGATTAGGATGGCTAGAAACCCACCAGAATTCAAGCTACCATCATTGGACATGTACAACGGGAAAACGGACCCCACGGTCCATCTAACGAAGTATATGAGACATATGGAAGTGCTGGGGGCATCAGACGAGGTTATGGCCCGGTGCTTTCCACTGTATTTGACGGACATTGCAGCGTTATGGTTTAGGCAACTGGAGAGCGGCTCCGTAGGAACATGGGCAGATTTAACTGAGAGATTCATGAGGCAATTCAGGGTTCATATTGCGAGGCCCAAGAATGTGATGACTTTGGCAACCTTGAAACAGAAAACTGGAGAGACTTTGAGGAGCTTTCTAACGCGATTTAATGCTGTAGCAGCATCAGTGGATCGACCAGATCCAGCTATGGTCATGATGGCAGCTGTATCTGGAATAGCTGGTAATACAGAGTTCAAGAATTCATTAACCAAGGATCCGCCTATGAATCTGGGAGAGTTCTATCATGAGGCTGAAAAGTTTCTGCGTTTGGAAGATGCTAGTACAGAAAGAGAGGAAGAAGATGACGTTTACACAATCAAGAGCGGAAACCCACCTGGAAAGGGTGCAGAGACTAGCAAAGGAAAGAGAAAGGCTGAGGATAATGATGACAGGACGAAGTGGCTACGGAGAGAGCCACGATTCACCACCTATTCACAGTTGAATGAGAGTTTGGAACGGATTTATCAAGATACCAAGGGGCAGGTTCCGTATCGTAGACCAATGCGAAGGGATCCAACCTCTGACGAAAGAAAATCAGATAAGTTTTGTGTATTTCATGAATTGAATGGTCATAACACTAATGATTGTAGGCACTTGAAGAACGAGGTGGAAGGGCATATCAGGAACGGTATGCTCCTTCAGTATGTGAGGAGGCGAACTCCAGCGGTGGAGCCAGAGCGACCACCCTCTACATCAGCTAGAGGTGACCCTAAATCAGGGCACCATTTGATTATCCATTGATTGCTTGATTAAAATAACGATGAACAAGTCGTAAGCTTCCACTAAAGCAATTAAATCATTTACACATGTACGAGATCGCGAACGATCTCCAGGCATGCTCTGAATGATCATTGACTGCTTCGGTGTGGGAACTTACACTTTGACATCCTTGCTTTGCTTTTGTTTCGATTTGAACATTTGAACTCTTCATGTTTGGACATTTCTGCTGTAAGGTACTATTGCTTTAACATTTACAATTCTATGAAAAAATTATTTACTTGTATGCCCGTTGGATCGCGAACGGTCCACGAGCACCTATTGCATGGCAACGAACTGCCGAAGTCTTTGATTCGAAAACTCCCCCAAACAATAACTCCAACACTGATAATATTAAGTCCCCCCCGGGCACACTCATTCGCCTCGAACGGCACCCGACTTCGAACAGTCACAATTCGCCTCGAACGGCACCCGACTTCGAACAGTCACAACTCGCCTCGAACGGCACCCGACTTCGAACAGTCACAACTCGCCTCGAACGGCACCCGATCGCGAACGATCATAACTCGCCTCGAACGGCACAACTCGCCTCGAACGGCACAACTCGCCTCGAACGGCATAACTCACCTTACCTCAAATGGCTCGATCGCGAACGGTCGTCATTTGAGGTCCGCCACCTGATCACTAACTGTTACACCTTACCTCAAATGGCTTGATCGCGAACGGTCGTCATTTGAGGACCGCCACTTGACCGCACACTGTCGCACCTTACCTCGAATGACTCGATCACAAACGATCGTCATTTGAAGTTAGGCGCTTGACCTTGAACGGTCGCATTTCATCACAAATGGCTCGGTCTCGAACGATCGACGCGTGGACTTACAGGCTTGACCGCGCACTGTCGCACTTTACCTCGAATGACTCGATCACGAACGATCGTCATTTGAAGTTAAGCGCTTGACCTTGAACGGTCCTCACTCGACCGCGCACTGTCGCACTTTACCTCGAATGACTCGATCCCGAACGATCGTCATTTGAAGTAAAGCGCTTGACCTTGAACGGTCACATTTCACCGCAGATGACTCGATCCCGAATGATCGACGCATGGATTTACGCGCTTGACCGCGCAGGGTCGCACTTCACCTCGAATGACTCGATCGCGAACGGTCGTCATTTGAAGTTAGGCGCTTGACCATGAATGGCCGCGCTTCATCCCGAATAGCTCGATCCCGAACGGTCGTCATTTGGGGCCATATAAACTATCAAATTCTCTACAGGTTGATGACAGGATATGAACATCCGGCTCATGGCATTACAAAACACGCCTTCCTACCGCAAGGCATATTTTGGGGGGCAAAGTGTTATCCCATTTTTTGGACAAAACTGGAATATCAAAGTTGAGCGCGTCTCTACCACGACCGAGCTAAGAAGAAGCAATTAGCAAGCGTATACAAGTCGATGATTTCGTTCATGACCCAAGTGCAAAAGCTCATTCGGCCTTAAGAGGTTTAAGATCCATTCGGCATTGATTCATTCGGCATTCATAACGCCAAGTTTCATCCGGCCTCTCCATGTCATGCCGAACCAAAGGACATCCGGTCGAGCCTCCTTCCCTCCAAACTCCATCACCGGATCAACTCCACCACCGGATCAATTACAAGCTCCATCTTTCACCAACCACTACCGGTCCAACATCACCGCCGAACCAGCTGCCCTACATCCCCATGCCGAACCAACCCACACCGAACCACACACAACTCAACCTAACACCGGACCAACCTTCCTCCCACTACCGAACCAAACTCCAACTTCTCCTTGTATGACCGAATGAAGCCTCGCCGAACCAGAATTGCCAGTCTAGATTGCTTCAGCCCAGGCCCACCAGCAGCTATATACGTCCAAGACCCCTGCCCCCTATCTCACTCTATAAATAGAGGGGCAGGGGTACAACAATGGTAGACAAGTTTGAGAGCTCAAGCCTGGAAGGAACTCTCAAACAACTTTAGATACTTGTAATCAAAGCTTTGTACTTGTAATCTGAAGAAAAAAGGAGAATAACATATAAAGTGGACGTAGGCACGTTCTTGCCGAACCACTATAAATCTGTGTGTCTTTTACATTTTAGTCCTTGCTTTTTACATATTTGCATAAATCACCCAAATCACTAAACACAACATAAAATCAACCAACTCATACGACTTTGGGTGTTTGCGGCCATTTTTTACGCAAACACTGTACAACCACCGAGGTCATCGAGATTATCTCGAAATCAAAATCGAGCACCTTCACTTCCACTTGGAACGCAACCATACATCAGAAATCTCCTCGCTACGATGCCTCTAACCGCCGACCACTCCGCCTTCGTGTCCCAAGCCTTGCCACTCACCTACTCTTCAATTCCATTCGGCCTGGTCATGCCCGATGCTTCCTAGACGATGCAATTTCCTGGACTATGATGTCGACCAAAATGGTCGTTAAACCATATTTCGACTTCAACCAGCCACTGTAATGAACTAGAATCCAAGTGGGTATTTTTCTCGAGTTTACCCAACGTCCAACTACCACCAGTTATGATTTCGAGACCCACTACTCCACCAATCACCAGGATTTTGACAAAAACCCATCTCTGTTCATCTACACATTCCTCCCTTCATATCAAACTAAAAATCTTGAAATTTATTTTAAAATTCATGTTTTTCGGGGACGAACTAAATGATGCAAGTAAATCAAGAAACTCTGACACTCGAATTTTGAACACGTTTTTAGGCTCTACTGTTTATCTTCTTCCCAGTAAAAATTATCCTCAAATTTATCTCAAAACTACTTTTAAAACTTAGATTTAGATTTTGTTTAAACCAATTTTATTTAGATTCTAAGGTCTAAAATGAATTTGAGAAGGGGATTTTGATTTATGAACAGGGTTTGAAAGCCTGTAATCAAACAAAGGCCAGCATAGCCTATAAATCAAACATGCACATACAAACACATTCATATTCATACCAGAAATTCACACAGCACACTTGCAAGATCAAATCAGATTTTATGCTTCAACAAGGTAGTTTGCTCACCTGTTTCCTGAAAGAACAGAGAATGATTTTGAGCCTGGAATCTGAAATCTTGATCCAGATGAATTTGCATTTGAATTGCTTTGCAGGCTTTTAATTTTTTTATTTTTTGATTCTAATCTTTGTTTTGAACTCTAGAATGTTGAGTTGCTTCTGAGTCTTGGCTTCCAGTTTTTTTTTCTTTTCCTTTCTACACTTGATCCTTGAATTGTTTCCAAGCCTGTGCATTTGTTTTAGATGATCTTCAGGTTGGATTACTTGTTTAGTTGCATTTGCTTGTCCAGGTTAAAATGTTTTCAGGCTTGAAAGCTTTGATTTCCTTTCTGACACAACCTTACAGGTTTGAGATTTCTTTTCCAGACTTGATCTCTTTTTTTGTTTTTTGGATTTGAACTTTTGAGTGGAATATTGAACTTTGCTTTGTTCTTCATTTTTCATTTCCAGGTTTTATTATTATTATTATTTTTCTTGGTTTACAACTTTCTTTTGTTTTTGAATATTAACAAAGAAAAAAAAATGAGGAAGAAGAAGATATGATATTGCCACTTGTAATTACAAATAAATAATATGCCTACACTTGTAAATTTTAAATGAACACTTGTTAAATTCTTGTCTTAATTGTTATACACTTGTTAATAAAATTATAATTATGTTTAAACCCCAATTTGATTTAGTTTGCAAATTTTGTTTTTTAACCATGTTTTATTTTTATTTATTCACATAGATTTAAGTTTTTTCCTTTCTTTCTTCTTTTCTTCAATTATGTTTATATTTGTACATTTTCCATTACTTTATTTTCGTACAACTTTTTAAAGAAATGAACTAAAATGTAATTATACACAAATAACAAATTATATATACATGTTTGTTAGTTCTTTAAAAAATAAAGATTTTTAACTTCAATATATAAAATGTTTACTTTTGAGTTCCAAATCAATACATACATACATACATACATACATACATACATACATACATGTGTGTGTGTATACCTATATATACATTATAACATTAGAAAGCAAATCAATTTTAAAATATGGAGCTTTCTAATCAAACTATTTAAATTTCAAATTCAAAAATCAATATCTTATACTTTTATGTATTTACAAAACATTTTTTCATATTATCTTTTGATAATTTACTATATTAAATTCAAATAAATTTTTAAATGCATATATTTATATTCATTATAATTAGAAAACAAGTTTCTATAAATTTCAAATATAAAGCTTTAAATCCAATATGTTATTCAAAATATTTATTTCTGAATTTCAAATTAGGAATTCTATTTAAAATCATATATACATTTATATTAATAAATAAACATATATCTTTATTAATTTGGAAAAATTTGAATTAATTCACCATTAAATTCACAATTTAACATTAATTTTCCAAATTAAATTTAACTAAAAATGGGATCGTTACAGATTCCCCTCCTTAAGAAATTTCGTCCTTGAAATTTGCCAGGGAGAAAACAGAGATTGATGAAAGTTAGAAAAACAGTTTTCCAGGTCATCTATTCTGCATTTGGCTTACTAAATCAGAATATCAACAATATGAGAACAAACTCATACAACACTTTACGAAATACTCGGGCCATCCAGATCTACGAAATAAGCAAGGCACTGGTTAGTTCGAAGGGATAACTAACCATTTATAGAATATATCTGGACCCAAGAGAACAACTAATGGATACCCAATCCAGATTGGAACACCCCAAAGAATACACAAACTTGTCCCTCTCCGGACTTTGATACTCACAAGAAATTACAATAGAATTTCAATTTTGGTTTTAATCGAAATCGTTTTATGGATATAAATTAATTTCAACTCTATATTTAATTAGCCAATTTATTCCAATAAAATTTCAATTTTTTTAAGGTTAAAAACAAAAGGCTGATAACGAGAATACGAGATAGGAACTTATATACCCGATTCGTAGGGACATCATCACATCAAAACTTCTCCCTCGAGCTGCCACAAGACATCAAAGAATTTGAAATCGAATCAAAGGAGATTGATAAGAAAGTTGTTTCCACTGTTGTAGGGTATAGACCATTTATAGTGGTACTCCCCTGTCCCCTATTTCGTCCTCTTCTTACACTCATACTTACTATCAGTGGATAATAAGATAATTTATTGAGGTAGACGAACAGATATCTTAGGGATAAACTCATTCTAGGGTATACTTCACCCTATCTCTAACGAGTTACCTAATGTGTTATACTCCTAAGATAAAGTTTCAACCTTCATTTCTGATACCAATTCTAACGACCCGGACTCGACCTTCGAAAATCGGCACCGAACACTTCACTAGTATTCAAATGCCGCAGATTCAAACGCTGAAACTGGTTCGTCGGAGCATATACCACATTAAGTATAACAACACAGCGAAAGATAATGATGTAGGATCGATTTCACCCTAGAGGGGGGGGGTGAATAGGGTGATAGTGTTAATTATAAAAATTATTGCGGAAGTGTATATTAATTTTAACACAGATCACTGCAGAATAAACACAGCACAGATAATATCAGAATAATAAAATGCAGAACAGAACAACACAGAATTTACCCAGCTTCGGCAAAAACCTGCCTACGTGCTGCCCCCAAGGTTTCTACTAGAAATTAGATAGTCCCTCGCTTACACACGTAAACTCGCTATACCCGCTATTGACTAATCTAACTCTACGCTCAAAACCCTGACCACAACTCAACCACCGAGTTGCGAATTCCCAAACTACACACCGTAGTTTGTCCCCTAGTCACACGACTAGAAAATTAAAAACGGTTTAAAAGAAAATACAAATTAAAAACAATTTTAAAACAAAATAACTCTAATTAAAAACCCTTATATAAAAAAATTCTCCCTTTTAAAACAATAGGCCGGCCTCTTTTATATTCTAGCCCGTCTCTTTTATTTGCTTCCTTTGTAATGGCGGCCGTTCCTCTTACAATTTTGGCTTCGTCCCTGATCCAATTTAGGGTTTTCGTGATTTCAAAGAAGCCGGCTTTGATTGCTAGATCGAAAGGAAGATTTATCAATTTGTTTGCTTCGTCAATCTCTTGCTTCTCTGGTTTGCTCACGGCTCTTTGATGATCGAGTTCGATTCCTCCGGTATGTAATTTGTGCCTTTTGCTTCTTCTGATTTTTCGTGCTTAAACTCGATGATAAAATTTGCCGATGATGATTTTCTTATATAGGGTTCGTAACCCAAGATTTGCGTTCGTATAATTATTTTTGAATTTGTCAATTATTCATCTCTGCCACTTGATTTTTCTTCAACGAATGTGATGACTTCTGACTTCTTCAATTTCGAATATTTCGTGTTTACTTGGTTAACACGGTTTGATTCAATTTCGTGATGACCACAGTATTTTGATTTCTGGAATTTATACTTTGTTGACTTGTTCAACATTGACATGGCGATTTTACTATGACTTCGGCCTTGACACTGATTTCGACTTCACTGAGAACTATAGTCTCTGGCCATCTTCTGATCGGTTTAACATGAACTGACTGCACTTGCTTGATATGAAATTTTGGTGGCATTGTCATCTTTTCACTGTTACAATTTGTTCATCTCTGTAATATATGCTACTGATACATTTGGAGTTGGTTCATGTTGCATTGACTTGTTTTGTACTGGTGCATACTGTTGCGGCCTGTACTTGTTATTTGCATCATTTTGATACTCCATTTCTTGACCTGTCTCATTTCAGTTGTGTCTGCATTGTCACTGTTTGGTTGATGTCACCTGAACTTGATATTTTGGTATCGTGTAGCTGTGACATTCATGTTGCTGTTGCTTAGTATCTTGAAACTCGGCCTATTGTGTACTTCATATAGTTGGTTCATGTTGTTGCTTATGTTGGTGTACTTGCTTGGCCATTCTGTACTTCTGGTCTTTGCATGGTGGTCTTGTGGCAGTTAATAGTTGCTGTGCACTTTGTGCTTGCATTTTGATGGTTCACTGTAGTATGTTGGTCACTTGATTCACCTGTATTTGTGCATTGCCTTACTGTTACTGTGCACTTCTGTTTGCTGTCATGTTCTTGTGCTCGAGCTTGTTGCTTCATTTCTTACTGTCATTTGCTTCTTGTGCATACTGTACTTGATACTTTTGCACTTGCAGTTGGTTCATTTGCTTTGGCTTCTCTCTTAGAAGTAGCTTCAGTAGTTTCTGGTTCTTGTGCTACCTGTTCACTTGAGTCTGCTTCACCATTGAGTCTCATATTTTATTCCTGTTTTTACTTGTGTACATTTTCGAGTTGCACACTGCTGCTTGTACTTGTAGTATGATATTTGTTGTGCATACTTCATTGTTCTTTGCATTTGTTCATATGAGTGTGCTCACTGTTGTTGCTGCAATCTTCATTGAGCTTGTATGCTTCAAGTTGTATTCATCGTCAGTTTAGTCGTGCACTTGAGTTTCTTGGCACTGATGTACTCTGGTCTGTCCACTACAGTTTGTGTTTTGCCACTGACTTACATGGATTGGTGCTGTTATGTTCTGTTCATTCCTAGTTGCCTTGTTGCAGTTTGATTGTGATATCCATGTTGCAGTCCATTTTGATGTTGGTCTTCGTTGCATTCATATCATGTCGCCTTGTGTTGAATCCAGTTTCAAAACTAGGATTTGACCTTGTGCTTGTGTCGTGATTTTCAATGTTATTGCACGTGAGTTGAATCTGATTTTTCATTTGGGTTTGACCTGTGCTTGCCTGTCCCTGTAAATCAATCAAGTGTATATATCGGCGTGCACGGCCTTGTGGCATATACAGTAATACACTGTGTATGTCACAAGTTGTTCGTGTATGATGAATTCAAATTTAAATGATGACGAACAACCCAAATAACTGAGGCAAATATTATTTTCAAAAACCATATCTTATTTTATTTTGCAAAAATATTTCTTTTTCAATTTTACTGCGTTAGTGAATATTTTTGCAGATTTCTCAGATGCTGGATTCAAACTGGAATGAAGTTGAAGATAAATACGAGTGTGAGTGATATGTAGTGAGGTGAATTGTAAATGTGAAATGTGATGTAATTGTAATAAAAGTTGTATAGTTATAGTGAGAGCTTGAAATTGTACTATTCAAAGATGTAATAAATATTTGTTTGAATAAAATATTCGTTTGAATTCAAATTTCGTGTTATTTATTTTATTCTGCAAATATTTATTTAATCTGTGAAAAATAAAATAGAATAGTATATTAACAAATACATTTAAATAAATGAATATATGTTTATTATCATCAAACAAAAATCATATAAGCGCATATTCAACAAATGAATAATATCATTGATATAACAAAGAATACAATATCTGATACAATATGATACAAAAATATCAGAGACAAATATACACAGCGGAATATGATAAACAGAAGAGATAACTCGAATATGATCTTCGATGAAGAGTGAATCCAAAATCTGCAACTACAAACCAAATCTCCAAAGCCAAAGCTCTAAACTGCAAACCCGAACCACCATCATGCTAAACTGAACCAAACTCCATCCCAAAGCGATTGCCAAAACCAAAGACTAGATGCTATCGACTCTACTCCTACTATTTGATTATCTGAAAAACCCAACTCTAGACTGCCCGTGTGGAAAATTATGGGCACGCAGAGTTTAGGAAGGGAACAATAAACTCCGGGTCAGTCATGGGACTGGTATGAGCAAACAAAAATAGTTTTATCTTTAAAACGAACAAAAAAGAATTTAAAACATTGAAATCCACAATGCTTTTTGGAAAATGAAACTACCATAAGGCCTCCCGCCACAAACACCATGCAAACACAGAACTGGAGGAGATTTCTCCTTACGATAGTCAAAAATGCTTGATACGCGAAAACCATTTTGATATTATTATTAGTGCATGGTGGAAAACATTTCAAAAGTATAATATTAATCTTAGCCAGCATATAACCATTATTGTATGCCGGCTATAGCTGCCATGTTCAATAGCAGGTTACCGCCACATTTCATAGCAGGTTATATAACAAAAACCGTACAGGGCGCGTATTGTTTCTTTGGATTCTCCAACAAATGGTCAGGCCAAGGAACTTTCCATTGCCACATAGGTATGCCTCTGGAGGGATGCCCCAAGAACTTACCCAGCTCTCTGCGAACACAAGGCCGGTTTACTCCCTTCCCGGGAGTAAAACCTAAGAGATGCCACCCCCGGTCGTTTGCGACCTTTATCTGAGGGACCTCGGTCACAAAGCAACATCACACAGTAATAGAATTTACAGTGTCCACATGAGTTAAGTATCTAGGCTCCATGCCATGATACTACCCTTTTCCAGAAGGAATGGACATACCCTAGGGGCGCGACCCCTGCAACCATGCCGCATCTTTCCTGTTTCGACCATTTTTGGGGTGTGAGGTCCTGATGCAGTCTCGTCCACAAAGCTACCCATTTTCACAAAGCCATGCTTTAATCAATAAATGATCGACAGCACTTCGTATGCCATATTATCAAATCGGGAATGTATCACTAGCAACCATCAACTACATAACCTCTGAGCTCGTACGTCTCAGAGAAAGGCATTAAGATAAGAGAATAAATCTCCGCCACCAAACAGAAATGTATATGATAGAAACCGACTTTACAGCCCAAAGTGTAACGTCAGACACACATCCATAAAAGTCTGTTCCGGGTTCGAACAGAACCGAAGGCACTTTCGAAGAAGCCCTTGCAATCCGGGTATTCACAATCCCGATCGGACTCCCCATCACATATGGAGATCTCTATACCGGCGCGACTCAGTGCAGAGAGAATCGACGGGTTATCCTTTCGCTCACGAAAATACCCAGTCTTCACCACCAGTCTTCAAATGGTATCTATAACGACGGATCATTATTCGGAATGGGTTACATGACACAAGGTCCTCTCCCGGCTAAACCGAATAATGAGCGCAATATTTAAAAACATATGGATATTAGGATCTTAGTTAAGTCACTTTTAAATCCCCAAACCTTTCCTTCAAATGGTTTAGACAAATCACCATTTACAAATCTTTAAACAAAAAGATTCATTTCACAAAGTTTACCCATTTTCCACAAAGATTCATTCACAGATCTCAAAACAATTTCCACTTCAAATCGGATTAACTCATCCAATCTTTTAATCAATGATTTAATTCATAGCTTTCAAACCATTTCCAAAGGTTCATTCATAACTTGGAAATCCATTTTCATTTCAAACTTGAAATCCTTTTAACACAAATTGGAAATTCATTTTATTATATGAAAGGTTTTATTATTTGAAAACAAATAGTTTTCGTTTCGGAAAAAATTCAATTTCATTTATACAAGTTAAAGTCCTTGGGTTAAATTCAATTTCCTAAAACAACACTTCAAAATGGTATGAAACTCATATAAACACATTTATAACTTGTATAACCTTTTTAAAACATAATTTCCAAACATAGAATTCAATTTCAAATTTTGAATTCAAATTAAAATCAAACCATTTAAATTTCAAATCTTTATCAAGTTATTCAGAATAACTTTTATCTTCAAAACAACTTTTCAAAAGCTTTTCATATTTAACCCAATTCCATTTCCAAAACCATTTTGAATTAAAAATTCAATTTTAAAACTATTTCAAAAATATGTGACTTAACCAATTTCTTTGTGCAATCCATATTTGTGTGTGTATAGTGTAGTCCAGGGGTTTTAAACAATAGTGCAACAACATCAATCATCACATGACAGATTAAAGCACATCTATATCGATAAGCGGTATAATCTATAACGCTTACCTTTATTCACAGATTCACAGATAAATGTATCACGGATAAACTAAATAAATAAATAAATTGCACAAAGCTCAATTCAAAGAACAGAATATTACAATCCAGAGATAACAATCAATTCAAGGCATTTCATACAATACAAACATTTATAAACAATCCAAGCATTCAGTAATCATTTATAACAGGATTAATTAATTATTTAATCCTAAATTAATTCAATTTTAATTAATTACTCATGAATTAATTACTCAATCCTGATTCATTAATTACAAATTATTTAGTATTAATTAATTAATTAATCCTTAATTATCCATCTTAATTAATTACCCTTAATTAATTAATTAGTCCTTAATTAATCACATTAATTACATTAACTTTTAAGTTAATTATATAATATTGTAACCCTTAGTTATAAATAAATCAACTTTAATTAATAAATTAATCAATTCTTAATCATTAAATAATTAACCCCTAAATTATTTGCTCTTAATTAATTAATGAACCTTTAATTAATTACCATTTAATTAATTATCCTTAATCGATTCAATTAATTAATTACTCCTTAATTAATTATCATTCCTTAATCACCTTCATTAATTAATTAACCTTTAATCAACAACTAATCAACCTTGATTTATAAATAAATCAAACTTTAATTATTTAAATAATTAACCTTAAATTATTTAATTATTATCTAATTAATTAATTAATCAATCCTTAATTAATTACCTTAATTAATTAATCTTTAATTATAAATTAATTAACCTTTTAATTAATAATTAATTAGTTAATTATTATAGACAATATAAATTAACTTAACCTCTAAGTTAATAATTATAAAAAATATTTGATTAACTCCTTAATTACATTGTTAAGTTTAATTTAAAATAAACTCTTTTAAAATATAAGTTTAAAACATTTTAAACTTAACTATTTTTAAAATATTTTATTTCAAAACCTTTAACTACCATTTAACTTTAATTTTAAACCTTTAAATCTTGTTTTAAACAAATTTTACTTTGGAAACTAAATTCATATTTATTTTACTTTTAAAACTTAGTTAACTCATATTTATGAAAACTGATAAATTTCCATTTGGCTTTGAACTTGTTTTAACATTTTTATTATGCCATTAAAAACTTGATTAAAAAAACTTTTCCAAGCTTCACACAAAATCTGGAAAACAAATCATTACTGCACCAACATAAAACAAGAGTAAATATTGAATCAGACACGTGTTTCTCCTAAGTTCTTCTTTCTCCCTCTCTTTTTTAACCTTGTTTTCTATTTTAAATTTCAAAATTACTGTATATATTATAGGCTTGCAAACGACACGGTATCAAACTCGAGCAGAATTCTAAAAATCTCAAGTTCATCTTCGTGTCCACCCTCCTTTTCTTCTTCTTTTATCACTGACACAGTCGTACCTATGTGCATCGTGCACACAAATCTGAACTCCTCTGATCATTTCTCCGTTCATCAGCATATCGACTATGACCCCATCTATCTGTACAACCACCGAGGTCATCGAGATTATCTCGAAATCAAAATCGAGCACCTTCACTTCCACTTGGAACGCAACCATACATCAGAAATCTCCTCGCTACGATGCCTCTAACCGCCGACCACTCCGCCTTCATGTCCCAAGCCTCGCCACTTACCTACTCTTCAATTCCATTCGGCCTGGTCATGCCCGATGCTTCCTAGACGATGCAATTTCCTGGACTATGATGTCGACCAAAATGGTCGTTAAACCATATTTCGACTTCAACCAGCCACCGTAATGAACTAGAATACAAGTGGGTATTTTTCTCGAGTTTACCCAACGTCCAGCTACCACCAGTTATGATTTCGAGACCCGCTACTCGACCAATCACCAGGATTTTGACAAAAACCCATCTTTGTTCATCTACACATTCCTCTCTTAATATCAAACTAAAAATCTTGAAATTTATTTTAAAATTCATGTTTTTCGGGGACGAACTAAATGATGCAAGTAAATCAAGAAACTCTGACACTCGAATTTTGAACACGTTTTTAGGCTTTACTGTTTATCTTCTTCCCAGTAAAAATTATCCTCAAATTTATCTCAAAACTACTTTTAAAACTTAGATTTGGATTTTGTATAAACCAATTTTATTTAGATTCTAAGGTCTAAAATGAATTTGAGAAGGGGATTTTGATTTATGAACAGGGTTTGAAAGCCTGTAATCAAACAAAGGCCAGCATAGCCTATAAATCAAACATGCACATACAAACACATTCATATTCATACCAGAAATTCACACAGCACACTTGCAAGATCAAATCAAATTTTATGCTTTAGCAAGGTAGTTTTCTCACCTGTTTCCTGAAAGAACAGAGAATGATTTTGAGCCTGGAATCTGAAATCTTGATCTAGATGAATTTGCATTTGAATTGCTTTGCAGGCTTTTAATTTTTTTGTTTTTTGATTCTAATCTTTGTTTTGAACTCTAGAATGTTGAGTTGCTTCTGAGTCTTGGCTTCCAGTTTTTTTTTCTTTTCTTTTCTACACTTGATCCTTGAATTGTTTCCAAGCCTGTGCATTTGTTTTAGATGATCTTCAGGTTGGATTACTTGTTTAGTTGCATTTGCTTGCCCAGGTTAAAATGTTTTCAGGCTTGAAAGCTTTGATTTCCTTTCTGATACAATCTTACAGGTTTGAGATTTCTTTTCCAGACTTGATCTCTTTTTTCGTTTTTTGGATTTGAACTTTTGAGTGGAATATTGAACTTTGCTTTGTTCTTCATTTTTAATTTCCAGGTTTTATTATTATTATTATTTTTCCTGGTTTACAACTTTCTTTTGTTTTTGAATATTAACAAAGAAAAAAAATGAGGAAGAAGAAGATATGATATTGCCACTTGTAATTACAAATAAATAATATGCCTACACTTGTAAATTTTAAATGAACACTTGTTAAATTCATGTCTTAATTGTTATACACTTGTTCATAAAATTAAAATTATGTTTAAACCCTATTTGATTTAGTTTACAATTTTTGTTTTTTAACCTTGTTTTATTTTTATTTATTCATATAGATTTTAGTTTTTTTTTTCTTTCTTTATTCTTTTCTTCAATTATGTTTATATTTGTACATTTTCCATTATTTTATTTTTATACAACTTTTTAAAGAAATAAACTAAAATGTAATTATACATAAATTACAAATTATATATACATATTTATTAGTTCTTTAAAATATAAAGATTTTTAATTTCAATTTATAAAACGTTTACTTTTGAATTCCAAATCAATATATATATATATATATATATGTCTATGTGTGTATACCTATATATACATTATAACATTAGAAAGCAAATCAATTTTAAAATATGGAGTTTTCAAATCAAACTCTTTAAATTTCAAATTCAAAAATTAATATCTTATACTTTTATGTATTTACAAAACATTCTTTTTTTATATTATCTTTTGATAATTTACTATATTAAATTCAAATAAATTTTTAAAATGCATATATTTAAATTCATTATAATTAGAAAACAAGTTTCTATAAATTTCAAATATAAAGTTTAAATCCAATATGTTATTCAAAATATTTATCTCTGAATTTCAAATTAGGAATTCTATTTAAAATCATATGCACATTTATATTAACAAATAAACAAATATCTTTATTAATTTGAAAAAAATTGAATTAATTCACCATTAAATTCAGTTTTTAACATTAATTTTCCAAATTAAATTTAACTACAAATCGGGATCGTTATAGTTCTATCCTGAAAACACACATTTTTATTGCTTTGTGCCAATACTAAGTACGTATATGTGAGTTATTTATTCAATTTTTGAAGTACTTACCAGTTTTAGCCAAAAGGAACGTTCACATGTGTGCCCCATATAGCCTCATTGTTCATATTATTTGATAGTATTACTTAGTTGTACTCTTAGATAATACGAGGATTGAGGTGGGTTGTTTCATTTTGGTATTAGAGCAGCTTCAAAATAATATATTATATATATAAGATACACGAGTCTTGACCTTAGATGAGACTTAGAGTCTCTGTCCCTTGGGTGGGCGGTAGTTACCATATACTATTGGAATATTATAGGTATATGACAAATACTAGGGGATCATCAAGGGATGTACTTATTATTTTTCCTACTATGTATATATATTCCTTATCCCTATCTCTTCTTTGTATATCTCTGAATCAAATGGAAGTTGTTGAGGGAGGTAGTGAAATAAGGAATTGTTAGCCACCAGTAGTGCCGGCATTGGTGATGGTAAATAAATCTCTATGTGGCTTGAATTAAAATGAATTAGCTCGTTTAGGGAAGCTGTGAAAGACCCTAATTCGAATTATGAATTATGAGTACATCATAACTCTAAATTGCAATTTGAAAAGTTGAGTAGAAGGATCCAGCAATGATCAATGTACACAGTGGATGCTAATAGATAGCTTTCCGCTGAAGGTGTTTGTTTATTATTTTTATTAATGTGTTTGTTTTGTATTAATGGTTGTTTTATTTGTTCATTATTTGGGCCTAGTCTAGAATGTAGGAATCGAGCATAAGTAATCACTTAGATATTTATAAACCTACTTTAATATGGACAGAGCCAAATATTAATAGAAACCAATAGTTTATCCAAAGCTGAATCACTAGAGGATAATAAATATGTTTAATAATAATAATAATAATTAAAGACATGGAATGAGAAATTAAATTAATAGAATGCTTGACTGATATTGTGGATATGTGATAATTTGTATTGTTATTAACGGTATTGAATTAAATGTATATACGAATTTTGGAATTTAACATTTATTTCAAACAAGCGTATGATTTAATAAAATAGGAATAATATTTTATATAGTGATTGAAAATATTTTAGTAGTTTATTTTGGTGTTGGTTTGTCCATAGAGTGGTTTAAGAATTCTGATCAATACGTCTAGTCAACGTTATATATAGAGACTCCTAAACATTTATGGAAGGCGGTTTGACATAGTATTTGAATATGGTATAAAAGATTTATTTTACAAAAAGATATACATTATTTTACCAAATAATGTATATTATATTGTAAAATTGAAAGATATTACTTTTCTAGATATAAAAATTTTGAACAACATATGCGGCCATAGATATTAATGTGAAGTTGAGATCACCGACGAAGTGGTGTTGATGCAAAATTCTAGGCAGTTAACGCTGCAGCCAATGGGTGAAACGAATTGCTAAAATATACGGCACTACAACGTTGTATATTTTAATATAAATTAATTTATGGATCTGTATATCTAAAAGTATATATGTATATGTATATGTGTGTGTGTGTGTGTATATATGTATATCTAAAATTATTTTGAAGTCTAAAAATTATTTTAAATAGTATTTAAATGTGAGAGATTGAAGGAAGAAATTTATGAATTTTACTTTAACTTGAGAAGTGATTTTAAAGATATATACGTATATAATACCAAGCTTTGAACTAAAATTACTTAATCTTTATTTCAGTATTGAATAGATAAAATGGAATAGTATATTTAATACTTATATGGTGGTTAATACAAACAAAGTATTTCTACTTTTTAATATATTTCATGATTTATTGTTTGATTTTATCGACCTCGATTTTTTCTTTGCCTTTTGATTTGGATATAGCTTATTTATTCGATTGATCTCTATGGTTATTGGCTTGAGAGTTTTTTTGATTTGTTCATCTTTGAAAATCCTTGGTTTTGGCCTGACATTGTGTGCTTCAACTTGTACTGCTTTGGTATCTCTGAACCTGACTATGATGATGTTGCACTATTTGGCCTGGGCTATTTTTCTAAACCTGATTTTGATGTTGGCTTGCTTTTTGCATTCTTGCCCCTGTTGATTTGTGGTTTGTGGCATGTTGTGCATTGTACAGGTCTTCCTGTTTTGTTGTGCTTGCTGGTTTGTGGCTTATGTCCTTAATTTCTGGTTTATTTGAAGTTGTGTATTTTGCAAATTTAGTTTGGACTTGAACTAATTTCTAGCCTGGGCATTGTGTTGTGTTCCTTAGGCGTAACTTTCAAAATGTTTGTCTGATTTCGACGATTTTGCGCTTTGTGGAAAGGTAAAAATGAAAACCTTTTATTTTATGTGTTTTGCAAAAACAAATAAGGATAAAAATACAGTTTTAAAAGATGAGCATGCGTGTTTAATTATAATTCCAAATTTGACAATTTAGAGAAAACCGACATATCTCAAGTTATACTGACATTTTGACGATCCAGAAGTTTTTTTTGAAAGTTAATTCACTACGTAACAATTCGTTCTTAGGGACTGTCATTGAATTTAGTCCTTTTTACCTTTAAAATTTGGTTAGAAAGTGGTTTAAATATAAAAGTTATGTTATTTTTATATTTAATGGATGCATGCTTCTTATATCTCTTTATATGCGACCAATATCTGAATTTGAAATTCAAAATAGGCACTTATGAAGCATGCTCGACTATTTGGCTATCGTTGGCCTGCTTTTAGCTTGCATATAAGTAAGAAAGCTCGTTTAAATGTTAATAAAAGGTACTTTTTACGATATATCAAAATATAGTGATATTATATTGTTTCGTCTTGTTTCGGGATGCCTCAATGATTGAGATGTGTGTATATTGTGATATGTTTGTATTGTGGTTATTAAGAATGCTCTCCGTACAAAGAAGATTCTGCTGAAATTTTCCGAAAATCCTGACTTAGAAAAAAATTCACAAATTTATCATAAGTGAAAAATAGAAAGTTGTTCGATGATTTTATAGCATAGGACAAGAAAAGTTTGTGAAAGAGCCATAGAGGACTGAATAGGGTAAGCTTATAAAAGTTTATAAAATACGATAGAAGTTAAGGGTATAAGTTATATCGGACGTCTTCCATACAAGAAATTATGAGGACGCAATTGTCATAAGGGGGAGGTCTGTAACAACCATATTTTCACCACAATGACAATAAATAAATTTAATTAAATAAAAATGTTCGAATCTGAATTTTAGTAATTATTCTTTTGAAAATAATTTTTTAATTAATTAAATTCTATTTAATAATAGATTTTTTTAATAAATTAATTTTTTATTAATAATTCTTTTCGCATAATATATTGAAATTGAATAAATTATTATAATAAATATGAATTATTTTATATAGTAATTAATTTTCAAATAATTGAAACAATTGAAAATAAATTTAATTTACGTTAATGAAATGGATAATTAAAAAAATTAACACATATTGAATTGAATAAAATTATTCAATTATCGAAATATATCATGTAAAATGAAGTTTAAATTAATTTGAATTGGATTGAGATAATTTACAAATATATTAAAAGAGTTGTTAAAATAGAATAAATGGAAAAAATATAAAACTCTTCTTAGAAAAGTATATCATTAAAGTAATAATATTATTTTAAGTGATTTTTATTAAAAGGTTATTTAAATACTTTCGAATGGGTTTTCAAGCCTTGGGAAAATATAAAACTCTTCCTAGAAAATAATTATAAGTTTTTGGATAGGCTTTGAACAAATAAAATTCTATTTTTTATAATATGAGAATTTCCAATATGGTATAATTTAAAGGAAAATGTTTTATTTCTAATTATTTTGAGTACAAGGTAAAGATTTTTAACTATATCCTATGGATGGAGATAAGTATATTTTATTTTGAAGTTTATATATATATATATAGTAATCAATAATAGAAAATTATGGAAAGGCTTCTATAAAGGAGATTTGATTCATAAAGGGATCTTGAATGTTTTAAAATATATAAATAAAGATTGGAAATGAAATTTTATACTTAAACTTTGTTTTAGGATTATAAGAATAAAGTGAATGTATTAATCAATATATAATATAATTTAAAGGTTCTTATTATTTTTAGAATATAAAAGATTATTTAAAAGGTTTTATTACAATTTTAAAAACATAATCTCATTCCTACTTTATAATCAAACGTTTTGATTGCTTTCGATATGTGTAATGAGAAATCTAAATAAACGGGGTTATAATACCGTATAGTATGGAAATCGGTAATATTTCCTCGATTATTATTTGGGCTCATTATATTGAATATGGTGGAGATTAAGAGTAATTTGTGAGCTGTGTATAAACCTTTGAATATCACTTAGTGGTATAGGAAGCTGTTGTAATATTTATTCGGTTACTCATTTTAAGTAGATAGCACTCACATGATGGGAACAGCGATATGAGTGTAAGGTTATGATGCACGTAGTGATGAGTAAGGCTTCATGCCTATAATTAGTGAGTAAGGCTTTGCGCCTAACGATGAGCAAGGCTCAGTGTCTATATTTATTGATATTATGTGCAACTATCAATATGTACTCCTTTTATTAGCGTTGGATGGCACCAGATCGCAAGAATCCGCGATAGCTGCCTAATCGTAGGGTCGTGCCCCAAATCTATGACACCTTATAGTTATATAGCTACATGCTTTCGCTTCGTTCATTCACCCCTGTGTCACCTAGGCCAACGGTCTGTTACCAATAGGGTCACATGTAGGGTCATGACTTTATGTCCTCACGTTGACGAGCACATTGGTGGATATGTGTCACAATGAACCTTGAGGTAACTAAAGGCCACGGAGTCTCTATGACTCTAGAGAAGGCTCTATGCCGTCGATCTCCCTTCCAGTAGCATCCCCTACTTGGAGACCCGAAAATGAATGCCAATGATGTTGTATTCATCATCGGAATTATTTCAAGAGACGAAGTGGGTTCCACGTAATCAAAACAGTTAAATAAATAGAATGACAAACTATTTTCATTTCATCAAAAAAAAATTAATATTCATTACATACATATTCAAAGTTAACCTTAAGCCATACCCATGCAGGGTTCAAAATATAACATAGAAATACATAGTAGAATGTTGGGTTAACATATGATGATGCCATCTACACTTATGATAACACAATGAATCATACATTAACAAATAACTAGGCCTTTTGCACCATCGTCGATATTCGGTCTGTGCCTAAAATAACCTGTCTATCCCTCAAACTCAGCCTATTCAAATGAGTACCCATGCGTCTATGAGAAAACAATGATAAAAACATGGGTCGAACATAAAGTCCATTGTGAATAATACTGACCCGAAAATACATCATAACTTACATAGAAAGACCATGCCACATAACGTAGAACAGGTTTTTCCCTCAGTAACCACAACGACACACGTAATGCTACACAAAATAAAGGTCATATTTATTTGCTTAGAAACTTCCCAAGTTTCCTTCAAACAGATGCTACCACACCCCCAGCGCAGTTCCCACCAGTCCCAACTGACCGAAGTGAAAATCTAATGTTGCATAAAATATAATATTAACTACTGCATTATGGCGTAGTTCTTTTTTCCTTATTATGTTTTACTTATACTGCACTGGCCCAGTCTCCATAGTATTAACTCGTATGTTTGTTTAACACTTCTCTGCATGGAATTACTCCCCCACATAACTGCTTTTATGTTGCTCCAGACTACTATTCTACCCCACCTGCAGTCCTCATTCTTATCCCTTGTTAGATTCCAATCTGCAATGAAATAGCCACCCACAGATCCTTTTATTTACTTTATTTAGTATTGAACCTACTATGAATCAACCACCCACAAGTCCTGGTTAATTACTTTATTTGATGTTGGACCTAGGATCACTATTAATCAATCACCTACTGCCCACGTGTCCAACACTTGTTCATTTAATTCTGACATGTTACGAATCACCCATCCGCAGGTCTCATTTTATTATTATTTAATTTTGAACTACAAAGAATCAACCACATGTAGCCCTTTACTACATAGAATCGACCCCCTGCGATATTATTTTACTCTTATTTGAGGTTGCATAGAAGCAGCCCTTGCAAATATCTGAAAGTTGAATGTCTCTCCTAACCTGAAGTTCCTTCAGATGTGCATTCAAGTAAGTGTCCTCAACATCAATTGTCATTATATACCTTACTTTTGCCCATAATGCTTCAATGCAGTACACTCTTCCTCGACCTATATATGCAACATACTCTTTACTTATTGAGTGTATTCTCTCCAAAATTGCGGCGTAAGTATGACGGTGCAATTTAACTTATTCTCTTCTCCGGCAAGACTTGTCTTTTTCAAATTTGCAGCGCAGAACTACTTTCCCCCAGAAAGTTCCTAGATTCCTTTGCAAATCATTACCCTACTATCCAACGCAGTTTTACTAAGCACAGTTCTCCTTGGAGACGTTTGGACACTGCCACCTTCGCTTGACACCTGATAATATATAACACCTCTGACCAAGCATGTGATCACCTTTACACATGTTGTCAATTGATACGTTATCATACTGTCTTCTGACATTTAGAGAGTCCTTTATTTATCTTTTCAGCTATTTTTATGGATCTTGTCCCCTTACATTATTATTTCAATACATATATCATTCCCATCAATTCTCAACAGAGATCCCACCTCGGACACCAATGCAATTTTTCATACATTTTAGCTTATTTTACCTATATAAAGTATAAAATTCTAGAAAATTTGTGAATAATTCTTTATCACTACCTTTTCTTACATTTGAAGTACAAGTTGTTTTCCTTGTTTATTTTCTAAGTTTTTACTTTAGAAATTCATAATAATTTATTCCTAAGCCATGAGCTTCTCTAATTACAAACCCATTTTAGAACAATGGCCAGGACACCATATCATGTTTATATTTTAACATAAATCTATATGAAAACTAACAAAATAAACTTAACCGAATCAATGAACATGAACTAAATAAAAGGTTAAGTATTATTCACTTAAATCTTTTAAGAAATCTTGATTAAATCTTCTTTTCTTTTTCTTAGTTTGTATTTGCTTTATCTTCTCTTTATTCCTGTTTCTCTAAGCCACCAACATTACCGTATCTTTTGAGCTTTTTATTTTCTTTTAGTAGCATGGAAAGAATGAATGGAGAAGAGTCATGTTTATTGTCCCACATTCATTTGGGTTTTGGCCTATATACTCATTTTCGTTAATTCATTGTCTCCATTATTTTCTTATTTAGCCCCACTTGGGACTTTAATTAATTAACTAAATTAATCAAAAATTACGGGTTGTTACAATCACGCTTCCTTATAGGAATTTTGCCTCTAAAATTCAATCAAAACTCGGTATCGATTTGCCAGCCATTCCATGCCCACCCTAAGCATAGCCATGGATTCTCAATCCATAAATAAAATATACTTATGCTTTTACTAATACAATCAAACATAATATTCATACAAGCGCGTGTGTAGATATGTGTGTGTGTACGGTTCACAATCAATGCAATATAATACATAACTCACGCGTTAATCTGAAACAAACAGCTCTGGATAAGTTCTCCTGATCTTGTCCTCTGTTTCCCATATGCAATCCTCCCAATCTGTGCTCTACTGAAACATAGACTAGCTTCACCACTTGGCTTCAAAGATATTTCTCATCCTGGTCCACTATCTGAACCAATCTTCGCACATAGGTCATATTCGACTCTATGACCAGATACTCTACTGCCCTCGAATTAACTAGTGCACCTGGATCGTTATTGAATTTCCGTAGATGAGATAAGTGAAATGCATTATAGATCCCTACAAAAGTACTCGGCAGTTCCATCTTATATGCTACCTTCTCAATCTTTTTTGTGATTGGAAACAACCCTACATATATGGGTGCTAGCTTCCTAGCCTTCTCAAAGCACATCATGCCTCTCATCGGAGAAATCTTTACGAACACCTGATCACCAACCATGAACTCCCATTCTCTTTTCCTAATATTGGCATAAATTTTCTGCCTTGACTGCAATGCTCTCATCCTAGCCCAGATCAGCTCTACTTTCTCTATAGCTTTCTTAACTACATCTAGACCTAGCACGATCCTATCTCCCACCTCCAACCAACATGCATGTACTTGCATGGCTTTCCATACAACGCTTCAAATAGAGCCATCCCAATACTACTCTGGTAGCTATTGTTATATGAAAACTTTACCAAATGTAGATAATCTTCAAAAGATCCACCAAAGTCTAAAATGAAATCTCTAAGCAAATCTTCCAGGATCTTGTTAACCCTCTTGGTCTGCCCATCTGTCTACAGATGATATGCACTACTCATGCGTAGTTTTGACCCCATAGCACTCTGCACGCTACGTAAAAACTCACTAGTGAATAATGGACCATGGTCATTGGTAATAGTGCTAGGCACCCCATACAATCTCACAACTACCCTGTTCGAATCAATAAAACCATCACAGGCTTAAATTTTAATCATGGTAACATTTTGAATGCACTGTTTGAATCTGCATGGAACTGATGTTGCACGTCACACACAGACAAGGTTTCTCAATTGGTCTATTCCTCTAACATAGCCAAAACACAACTTTGCTATTTTCGACTCAAGACATTGCTACTTTATTGCCTTTTCCTAGGGTATACTCTATCCTAAAGTCATAGGATGCTAGAAACTCTAACCACCTCTGCTGCCTTACGTTCAACTTTGTCAATGAAAACAAATATCTTAATGACCCATGGTCAGTATACAACTCAAAACTATCCCCTAAGAGATAATGTCTCTAAATGTTTAATGCAAAGATGACGTCTGCTAACTCCAAGTCATGAGTTGGATATCAAACTTCATGCGATCGCAACTGCCTGGATGGATAGGCAATCACCCTCCCCTTCTACATCAATATTACACCCAATCCTACTCTTGAAGCATCTGTATACACAGTCATACCATAATTACCTACAAGTTCACTAACCCAAGTGCATCTATCAATCGATGCATCAATTCTTGGAATGCCCACACACACTCTAGAAACCAAATGAATTTCTCACTATTCTTGGTTAGCCTCTTCATTGGCGTAGCTATACTAGAAAAGTCCTTAATGAATCTTCGGTAGTAGCCAGCTAATCCCAAGAAACTTCACACCTCGGTGACAGTTTTTGACCTCTTCCACCCATTCACCGCATCAACTTTCGAAGGATCCATGGCTAATCCTTCTTCAGAAATCACGTGGCCTAAGACTTTACTTCCCTTCTCCAAAACTAACACTTAGAGAATTTTGCCTTTAGCTTATGCTCCCTCAATGTCTCCAGCGCATGCCTTGAGTAGACTATGTGCACCTGCTCATTTCTAGCAATAAGATGTCATCTATGAACATTAACATGAGATTATCTAGCTGAGCTCGAAAATCTCTATTTCTCAAATAAACAAAGAATGTTGGCGCATTCGTCAGCCCAAATGGCATCACTAGCCAATCATATGACCCGTACCTTGACCTGAACATAGTCAAAGGAATATTGTCCTCTTCAACTTTCAACTGATGGAACCCCATAGATAAATCTTGATGTGAAAATTCCTTAGCTCCATTCGATTGATTAAAAAGGTTATCAAGTATCGGCAAAGGATACTTAATCTTCGTTGTTCCTTCGTTCAAATTCCTAGAGTCTATACATAATCTTAACGACCTATTTGTTTTCTTTATGAATATTGACGCTGCTCTCCATGGCGAGCTACTTGACCTAGCGAAGTTCTTACCTTCTAACTCAGGGAACTACTTTCTCAATTCCTTCATCTCCCTTGGAGGCATTCTATTAGGAGGTCGACTAAATTGTTCAGCCCCTGGTAGAAAATATATATGAAACTCTACTGCTCTTAGGGATGGCAACCCAAAACTGGATTAAATACATTTTAGAACTTCTTCGCTACAGGCATTGTTCCCAGTTCTTCCTTAGTTTCTAAAGCTAAAGCTGACAAAATGCTTCCGCGCTTAGCCTGTACTCCACTAAGACCGTGTATAATTTAACTTTGTAGTCTGGATGGCTAAGAGTAATAATTCTCTCAGCACAAAGCGCACTTGCATAGTACTTTCCAAACTAATCAATACCTAAAATGACTCCAAAAACTATAAAGTCAAATACATTGGGATCACAAGAAAACTTGCACTCATCCAACTCAATATCTAGGTTAGTTCATCTCAATACGAGAGTGGCATATCTCTTTATCAGATTAGCTGCACATATAGAGGTGACTATATAGGTAACTCCTATCACAAGTCTATCAACCAAATCTCTTGCTATAAAGGAATGTATAGCACCAATATCATATAATACCTTAACTAAAATACTAGAAAGTAAAGCCATACTTTCCAAGAACCTTCCTTTACCTTTTTCTTCGGCTAATTGTCCTTCCCTGGGTCCCTCTAAAGCATAAACCTGTGCCTTCAACTTTATGTAGTTCTTCTTCAAATGGCCCCAAGTTAACACACCTAAAGCATTTAACTCTCACGAGACTCTTTGGCACTGGGCACTCGGTAGTAAGGTGTCCCTTCTGTCCGTAGTTAAAACAGATGACTTTCACAGCAGCTTCTCTGTTGTTTCCCCTCGTCACTCCCTTCTTTCCTTTGGTATAAGGAACAAACTTCTTATTCATCTTAACTTTAGGCTTTGTCTTTACTCTCCTTTTCCCCTAATACATCCTATCCTATCTTCTGGGCAAATCAACAATGAATTCAAAAGGAGATGCCAAGTGAGCCATCATCTTATGATCGAAACCTTGCTTCAAGCCCATGATGAACTTCTTATTCTTCTTTATTGAAGTGTTGATGATCTCCCTACCATACTTAGCCAGAGAATTAAACTTCTGAACGTACCCTTCCATAGTAAGGTCTCCCTACTTCAAATTTATGAACACATGTAGTGACACACTCTGCAGTGAATTAGATATAAATCGAGTCTCGATTCTTTCTCAAATCTACACCCCATTGATTTTTCCTTAGGTGTTCCAATAATAACTGTCCGCCACCAATCCAGTGCATCTTCTTGCAACTATATCGATGCCAATACCCTCTTCCACGCATTGTTCAATAATAGGTCTCCAAATATCCGTTCGCAGTTCCTTAGCCGGTTTAGTACTTCAACCGCAGGCTCTCTCGCGAAAACACTTTCCCTCCTAAACTCTTATAATCTTTACACACTTTAGTAAATCCAATCTTACAACCACGGTTTTGGCTCAACCACTCTAGGCACATTCTTTCTCGTCATGTGAGCCATAAGCTCTCTACATATGGGGTTCACATTTAAACCCGCTGCATTTACTAGTTATGCAGATTCCACCCCACTGCTCTTGGGACTTATCCTATGTTTCCTTCGTTGGTCTGCACACTTTCTGCATCTCTCCTAACACTTGCCCCACCTAAGCAATTCGCGTATTCCCCAAATCCATCTTAATTTTTATATTAAACAAGCCTTTGTTAGAAATGAAATGAAAGGGCGAAACAATAATAGGAGGGTGGTATGTCTTCCTATATATTTGTACGTCAACTTACAAATACATAATATATATAAACATATAGTAACATATCCCATCGCCAGGGTGTTCTTATTCTAAGTTCTTATTCCTACTTCTAACTCTGTTATAGTTAGATTACCCTAAACCTGATATTTGATACCTACTGTAACATCCCCTGCTAGGGACCAGAAAATGAATGCCAATGATGCTCGGTCATCATCAGAATTATTTTCAAGGGACCAACAGTGAGTTCACTATATTAAAGACAGTCTAAGTAAACAGAGCAACAAACTATTTTCATTTCATCAAATTTATTTTAACATTCATTAAATATGTATTCAAAGTTAATCCTAAGCCATACCTAGGCAGTAGTTAAAATATAACATAGAAATACATAGTAGAATATTAGGTCAACATATGTTGATGCCAACAATACACTTATAATAGCAAAATGGATTATAACTAACAAATAACCTGGCCTTCTGCACCATCTTTGATCTTTAGTCTATACCTAAAATAACTTTCCTATTTCATAAACTCAGCCTACTCAAATGAGTAGCACCTTTTATGGGGAAAACAATAATAAAAGCATGGGTCGGACATAAAGTCTAGTGTGGATAATACTGATCCAAAAATACGTCATAGATTACATAGTGAGACCATGCCGCATATGTGGAATGAGTTTTCCCCTCACTAACCACAGCCGATGATGTAATACTGCAAAAAAATAAAGGTCATATTAACTTCCTAAGAAACTTCACAAGCTTCCTTCATTCAGATGGTACTGCACCTAGGTGAAGATCCTACCCAGTCCTAACCGATCAAAGTGAAAATCTAATGTTGAATAAAATCTAAATAGTAACTACTGCATTCTAGTGTAGTTCCTTTTTTTCTTATTATGTTTTATTTATACTGCACGAACCCCAGACTCCACGGTAATGTTTCATACATTTGTTTAACATTGGTTTGCATGGAATTATTGCCCTGCATAACTGCCTTTATTTTGCTCTAGACTACCATGTTACCCCACCCTTGGTCCTCATACATATCCCTTGTTAGATCACAATCTGCTATGAAACAGCCACCTATGGATATTTTTATTTGCTTTATCTAATATTGAGCCTGTTATGAATTAGCACCCGTAAGTCCTAATTAATTTTTTTATTTGAGGTTGGACCTGAGACTACTATGAATCAGTCACCCACAGCCCCACCCTTATTGATTTAATTTTGACCTGCTATGAACCAACAAACCATGGGTCTCATTTTAATATTTTTTAATTCTATACTATAAAGAATCAGCCACATATAATCCCTTACTGTATAGAATCAGCTCCCCGTGGTATTGTTTTACACTAATTTAAGGTTGCAAAGTATAATGACCTGAAATTTTCAACGATTTAAATAAAGAATTTAACAATAAAAAACAAAAGGATAAAAAGTAAAATTAGATGACGGAAATTTGATGTTTGAAATACGTCTATTAAATATGGTGAGAGAAAATTTATGGTCAAGAAATATGGAAATTTATTTGATTACAAAATTCATTTGGAACTCGGTTAATATTTTAGTAGGAAATCTCAAATTTTGAAATGTGAATATTTTTACATATAAAAAGATCTAAAAAAAATTCTGATTAAAATGTTAAAGTTTGTTTGGCTCAATTCTGATCTTTTTGGCTCTGTATATCGCAATTGTAGTAATTGTCAACGAAAGTGAAATTTTGACGCGGTTGTCATAGCATATATTTTACTACACCATATTGTTCATCTCGTCGCGCTGATCTCCATTGTATATTACTTCCTATGTTTTGGCATCCGGTGCGCCTCGTTAAGTGAACATGATATAGTGCATAGAGGTACCCAAAATTTCACCACGTCACCCAAACCCATCAGCCATCCAAGTTCAGCCCATGTCTCTAGCCCTGCATCCTCGATCTAGCCCTCATTGTTTCACCACGCCAGGACTCTAACTCGTTCGTTGTCCATGGCCTAACCGAATTTGAAGTCCGTTCACCAGCCCACGTTAATCTCTCCTCCTACCCTCCAACTTCTACCCACAGCTCCGCCACCTGCCCCAATCCATCCACCCTTCTTCACACCCCTCCAACAATCTGAGCACCCCTTGGCAGCCATGTCCCAGCTCTAGATCACCGATAACAACTCCACTAAATCCGGTCAGCACCCGTGCTCCAACGCCTCCCCTCGTGTCGAATTTCTCTTGTCATTTTATCGTCCATCGTTGTACCATTGCTAGCAACTTCCGTCGAAGTTCAAAATCCCATGCAAATTTATACAGAGCCCTCCCTCGTCAAAGTGCACCAGCCCATCTACTTCGCAGCAGGCCATTCAAGATTGGTTACGGTGTGCTAGCATGTGTGCGCATGTCCCAGTCCGTGTCTGTATCATGTGTCCATTCTCGTTTTCTAAAAACCATGAAAGGTGAGCGATTTATCACTGATGACTAAAATTTTCACACCGCAAGTGAACCCATATTTTATAATATTTCTATTTGAAAAATATGGCTGATATTTGAAATCATGGCTAGTTGACGCAGTGATATGATATGGAAATGATTCTGACATGTATTTGATTAGGACCCCAATTGCATGTGAAAACCCATAACTTCTAGTATTGTGATTATCAGTATGTTGATTTATGATTTGTATATACCCGTCACACTGTTTTTTATCATTGATTGAAACTGAAAACCTGAACTGAGATATGGATTGAAATAATATATACCAAAATTTAAGTCGCTTGGTCTAGGTTGGAAAATATAAATATTAAACACTGATTTGGTCAAACAAAATTAATATTTGGATATTTAAATTGAATTTTATTTAAATAAAATGGTTTGATAAATTCAATTTGAATTTATAAATTTTAAAGTTAAAATTGAAGTTAAAAATTTAATTTGAAATTTATTTTGAAAATTTTAAATTGAAATATTTAATTAAATTGTTAAGCTAATTTTTTTATCAAATTGGTTTAAAGTAAAATTTAATTAAATTATGAAATGGAAGATTTGATTAAATTGTTAAACTAAAATTTTAATTGATTTTGGTAAATTAATTAATTTAAAATTTTAACTAAATTATTTAATTGAAGATTGTTAACTTAATTAAATTATGTAATTGAAAATTTAATGGAAATTATTGAGTTGAATATTTAAATAAGATTTGAATTGTTGGATTGTGTAATGGAAATTTGATGAAATTTATTAGAATTAAATATTTAATTAAAAAAAATTAATTAAAGTAAGATCAAAATGACTTAACTTGAAACTTAGTTAATTGATAAATTGAAAATCAAATTGAATTGGTTTAACTTAAATATTCAATTTAAAATTGTTTAATTAAAATGTGAATTTAATTGGGAATAAAGTTTAAGTTTTGGAATTAGTTAAATTAGAATTTGAACTTGAATAAAATATATTGTAAAGAAAGAAAGATCTATTTTGAAAATTTGGATATTGGATTTGAAACTTAAAGTTGTTCAATTTAACTAATGGGTTTTGTATGAAACACGATTTGAGTTAAATGGCAAATCGCTGTGTAAACGATGTTTGGTTATTAAAGTGGTCGGGTCCGGATATGGAAATACTCTCTATCAATACCGTAACCACGTTAATAACTTTGTACGTGGAGTCATGATCTAGAATTAAGTGGTTAGACTTTGATGTACGTTTACTAAATTTGAAGAAAGTGAACGATGATGGATTGGCCCCGACACTAGTGTCAAATGGAAATGACTAAAACAGGAGGCCTTCTTGGCCAATGAGATTTCTACCTTTAGCGGACACACTTCTTTTTTTTATTATCATACTGTTGTTGATTGGTATATACCCTCCGATTATGGAAGTGTTGGACGTGATGGGCGGTAGCTGCGGCTATTCGTTACCATCAGCCAAGGTGTAGTACCCGACCTTGGGCATTGCATCGCGTGTCTTGTCATACTTTTATCCTTATATGAGACCACTACGATTTTGATTTGACATATGCCTATAGGACTCACTGGCTACCGACATTCTACAGTTATGTAAGAGGACCTGCATAAACCACATGTTTGAAAATGTGTTAAGGAGGATTAACTAAAGCCTTAACGCTATGAAAAATATTTACTTTACTGATAAAAATTACATATATAGCTATACTACTATATATATAGTTTGAAGGATCCTAAAGAGATGGAAAATCCCCTAACATCTCTTGAGTTACTTGTATATTTCACTTGAGTTGGATTTACTTACATGAAGACTTTTAGTCTTGACTCGAGTGCTTATCTTTTCAATACACTTGGGTCAGCCTGAGTATAATAGTGTTTGAGGAGCACTATTATGGAGACAAAGATTTAGTTGAAGACTCCATCTTATCCAGTATTAGTCTCTTATTTCCAGTTTGGCACATATTAATAGACTCTAACGTATTTCCTGTATTGTATAATTAAATGCAAAAACTCTAATGTAACCTGTTTTGTAGCTTCATGAACTACTTATGTATATTCTTTTATTTCCACTGAGAGATTATGTATTATTTTGAGTCTGTGATTCTATGTTTGATTCTTATTATAAACCACAATTGATAATCTATCAATTTTGAACGATTTGAGTTGGACATGTGTGGTTTATTGCCAACTTGAATTGTTCAAAAAAGATGGACCGTCTCATAAAGAATCAGCCCCTTGCAAACCTCTAGAAGTTAAATGTCTTTCCTTAGTTGAAGTTTCTTCAGGTGTACGCTCGAATAAGCATCCTTACTCGGCATCAATAGTCCTTCCATATCTTACTTCTACCTACAATACTTCAACGCAATATGCACTTCCCTGACCATGTATGCAATACACTCTTTACTTATTCAACGTGTTCTTTCCAAAATTGAGGCAAAATATGACTATGCAATATATCTTATTCTCTTTACCTGATTATGGCACTACTTGTCTTTTGCAAATTTGCGACACATAGCTACTTTCTTCCAAAAAGTTTCTAGATTCCTTTGGCAAATCACTGCTCAACTACCCAGTGTGGTTCTCCTTGGAGGCGTCTGTGACGTTTTTCAGTATATTCTTCGGTCCGGGTTTAGTGTGAAGATTTGTGATATTTCAAGAGGCAATTTTGAAATTTTGCCTGTTTCTACTCTCCTATATAAGCTATTTTCAAGATTAAGAGACGCAAGCGACTAAGGCGACTGTAAGGGATTTTAGCCTCCATTAATTAGGGTTTTATCAAAATCTAATTTTCTCCAATTCTCTTCTCCACAAAAATCAATTCTATTAGAATTTTGATCATTGTAATCAATCTCATGTACTCTTCTCATTGGTATTAATACAAGCTCTCTCTCAAAGTGGATGTACACTAACAAGCTGTTAACATAACAACTACAAATCGATATATGATTTATTTTATTATTATCGCTTTGGCTTTCTATTGCTTGTTTGGTGATTGTGATTGCTTTTGGGTTGAATTGAGTTTGGATTGAGATATTGATTGGTTATTTTTACACTTCTTACCATGATCTCATTTTCCGTTGCATTTTGGGATTTTAATTTGAGTGTTCTCGAGTTAGAATTTCCCACAATATTTGGTATCAGAGCATTGGTGTTGGTAGTTGGTTGTAGAAATGCCGAAATCGGATAATACCTAAGGTAGATCCTCAATGGTTAATCCAAGTGAAGTAGCGTCTTATGTATGTGGATCGTATGCGGTTTCCAAATCACAGTAGGTTATAGACAAGTGGAATGACGATAATGATTTTGAAATGTGACAATGGAAAATGAAAGCGATTCTAAGAAGGAATCAGGTGCATCAAGTAGTGTTTGATAAACATTTGTTTCCAACGGACACCTTGAATGTTGAGAGAGAGAAAATGGAAGAGTAGGTATTTACTGCACCTCAACTTGCTATGGTGGAGAACGTTATCTCCGAAATTAGTAGCAAGACTATCGCTAAGGGTATTTAGGACAAGTTGAAGGTGTTGTATATGAAGAAGTCACTAACTAATTGTTTGATCTTATTGTGAACGTTCTTTACCTATAAGATGAAAAAAGGTACCTCACTAAAGGCACACTTGAATACCTTTGATGATTTTCTAATGAAGATGAAGGCGGTAAATTTGAAGATTGAGGAAGAGAAAAATGTGATGATATTGTTGTGCTCGTTGTCAGGATGTTATACGGCTGTCTCAAATAGTTTGATCTATAGCCGGGATACTTTGACTCTTGACGATGTCAAAACAGGTCTTCTTAGGGAGAAGTTGCGGGTTCAAATGAAGGAGTTAGGTGATGGAAGTGGTGGTACTATTAGTGGTCACGGTTTATTTGTGGAGAAAAAGAGATGTGAAGAAGGAGAATCATGGACGTTCTAAATCAAGAAATCCCGGTTGGAGAGAAATTCAAAGGAAAGATAGGACAAGTGTTATATTTGTAAGAAGCCCGGTCACTGGAAAAATGAATATCCAGACAAGGAGAAGGCAAAGAAGGAAGTAGCATTTTCATCCATAGCGGTGGAGAGTGGAGTTGGCGAGGGAGACGTGGATGTTTTGATGGTGGTAGCATCGGATGTTACGGGTAGCGAATGAGTGCTCGATTCAGGGGCATTTTATCATATAACGCCAAATAGGAACTGTTTTTCTTCTGACGTCGATAAAGAAGGATTATGGGTAATGGTGCTACTTGTAAGTCAAAAGGCATTGGTTTTGTGCACATTCGTATATTTGCGTACTCTCACTAATGCGCGCTATGTTCTAGGGCTTTGAAAGTCTCTTATCTCTATGGGGTAGCTGGATTCTTTAGGATGTAAAATAAAAAGTGATAGCTTGCAGGTTTCAAAGGGTGCGTCTATGATGATGAAGGTGCTAGAACTCATGGATTTTATTTGCATCTAGAAGTGACTATAGAAGGTGAAATTTGTGTGGGAGTTGATAGTTATCGTGGCTTGGATGGGACTAGGTTGTGGCATTTGAGGTTAAGTCATATCTCGAATAGGAGTTGGATATTCTTCGAAAGATGGAGATGATCAATGGAGAGAGTTTCAACAAACTAGAGTTTTGCTACGAATGTGTCATGGGGAAGCAAACTAAAGTTTCATTCGGTAAGGGAAAACATGATTCGAGAAAGGTTTTTAAGTATGTTCACATGGATGTTTTAGGACCGGCACCTTCTTTAGGAGGAGCTTGCTATCATATTTTTTTATCGATGACTTTTCTCGAAAGGTATGGATGTATGTAAAGCATTTGCAAAGTTCAAAGCATGGAAAACTATTGTTGAGAATGAGAGTGGAAATTCTTTGAAGGCTCTAAGGTTCAACAATGGCGGAGAGTATGTTTCCGAATAGTTCTTGGAGTTTTGCAAGCATCATGGTATTCAGAGGCATTTCACTGCACCGAGATATCCGTTATCAAACAGTGTTGCGGGGAGGATGAACCATACTCTACTAGAGAAAGCTCGATGCTTGAGATTGACATCGGGTTTGTCTAAGAGATTTTGGACCGCAACATTGTCAACCGCGGTGCATATTGTGAATCAAATTCCATGCTCGGCTATTGGTAATAAAATTTTGGAGAAAGTGTGGATGGAAAAGAGCATTAACTTGAGTTATCTTCGTGCGTTTGGTAGCCCAGTTTATGTGCATGATCCGGGAAATGACAAGCTTAAGCATAGAGATTTCAAGGGGATTTTTCTTGCTATACGGACGAAGTAAAAGGCTATCGGATATGGAATATGGAAACGAAGAAGGTAGTGAATTCTCTTCGTGTTACTTTTGATGAATCAGCTTTGTTCAAGGAAAATGACAGCTAATCGGATGTTCCAGATTTGGTGAATAATGAATCGAAGGAGAAGGAAGTTATTTTCACATTTTGTCCAAGAAGTAGAAAGAGTAGAGTAGTTGGAGATGCTTGTGAGGAGGAAACGATTGATGTTACATCATATAGTCCATAGGGTTCCTCTAGTAGTGTTAGTGATGTGCATGATTCTAGAGAGGATTCAGTTCAAAGTGGAGCCAAAAAGAGTGAATGATGGTATTGCTAGTCGGGTGGGTCGTCATGCTATAAGGCCACCCAATAGATATGGTGATTGAAACTATCTTAGCTTTATGATAATTTGGACTATGCTATTCTTGTTGTCCAAGATAAGCCGATGGACCTTGATGACCTTATGGAGTCTAGTGACAGCTCAAAGTGGATTTATGCCATGGAGGAAGAGATGCAATCGTTGTTGAAGAATCAAACTTGGAATTTAGTTCCACTTCCTAAAGGAAACCGTGCTATTGAATGCAAATGGATATACAAGATGAAGGATGATGTAAGATATAAAGCTAGGCTAGTGGCTAAGGAGTTTGCACAAAGGAAAATAAAGAAGTATGATAAGGTATTCGAACCGGTTGTGCGCCATACTTCAATGCAGATATTACTTGCTATAGTTGCTACTCACGACTTGAAATCGGAGCAATTTGATGTGAAATCCACCTTCTTGCATGGTGACTTGGATGAAGACATCTACATGTAGCAATAGGAAGGTTTTGTTGTGGATGGTAATTTAAAATCGGTTTGCAAGTTAAAGAAATCACTATATGAATTAAAGCAATCACCTAGGCGATGGTACAAGAGATTTGATCATTTTATGCTTGATAATGGTTTTGATGGAAGCATCAAGGATGCTTATGTATATTTCAAGAAGTTGAAAAATGATTGTTAGGTATATTTACTCTTGTATTTGAACGGCATGCTCATTGCTTTTAAGGATAAGGATAAATCAACAAGTTAAAACTCATTTTGAATTCGATGTTCGAAATGAATGATCTTGGAGAAGCAAGGAAGATATTGGGCATGGAAATAGAAAGGGTTCGAAAGTGTTTTGAGTTGTAATAGGATCAAAAATAGTACATTAAGAAACTGCTTTACCGGTTTAGCATGGAGAATGCAAAGGCGTCAAATACACCTTTACCTTTACACACGAAGCTTTCGAGTAAGGGATCATCTTTCTTGGAGAAGGACAGGGTATATATGGAAAAGGTGTCATATGCTAGTGCGGTTGGAAGTCTAATGTATGTCATGGTGTGTAGACTCGATATTGCAAATGCCTTTGGGATGGTTAGTCGTTATATGGCTGATTCGAGAAAATCGTATTGGAAAACTATGAAGCTTATATTGAGATATCTCAGAGATACATCATCCCATGGTCTTATTTTTTATTGTAGTGATGAGATGAATTGCAAGTTGATTGATTATTTTGATTCGGACTATGCCGGTGACAAAGGTCGAAGAAAATCAATTTCTGAATATGTTTTCATACTTTGTGGTACAACGATAGTTGAAGATCGAGATTGAAGACTATAGTTGTTTTATCCATTACGGAGGCGGAGTTGATAGCCGCGGTGGAGGCTGCAAAAAAGACACTTTATTTGAGACGATTGTTGTGTGACTTAGGATATAAGCTTGTTAGTGTCGATGTTTGATGTGATACCAGAGTGTTATTCGGTTGGCAAAGAATTTGGCGCTTAACTCACGGACTAAACATATTGAAGTGAGAGAGTCATTTCTAGTAGCCATGTATGAAGATAGGAAAGTATATCTTCAAAAAGTGAACACAAAAGATAACGTAGTGGATATGTTCACTAAGGCATTACCGGTTGTTCAAATGCTAGGTGCCATGGGGTGGCACGGCTGAGAGAGGAGCTTGGTTATGGATAAGGAAGAGTACCAGTGAAAGATTGTAATTCTATCTTCTTCGTGAGCACTACTTTACACTCCATAGTACTTTAGTCTTTGGTGAGACTGTTTAGATATTGGATGTTTTCAAAGCTTCATTAGCGGACGGGACTTTTGCCTGAGCTCGTTGATGGAGTGCAATGGACGGTGGCTTTTGCCAAAAATCATTGGAAAAACATTCACGTTTGGTTGAAGGTATAAGCGGTGATGGTTGGTACTATCGGTTGATGATGGTATGAAACCATTGGTGTTGGAGATGAATATAGTGTCAAGGTGGAGTGTTAAATTTTGAGGACACTATGCGAAGAATATAAGAGGTCAAAAATAGCTTTATAACGGTAAAAATGATTCCCAAATCAAAGCTCGGAGGAGAAAGATATGGTGAATTAAGTGGATGTTGTGGCCAGCATCAGGCGCCAGACGTCTGTAACAGCAGGGTTTGAAACCCGAAAATTGGGACAAACATCTGTCACTTTGCGATAGACGTCTGTGATTTTAGAAGATTTTTCCCAAAATATATGACAGACGTATGTCATAAAGTGAAAGATGCCTGTGACGTTTTTCAACCCGGTTTTGATGTGAAGGTTTCTGATATTCGAAGGGGCAATTTTGAAATTTTGTTTAGGTTTTTACTCTTTCATATAAGCTAATTTCGGGATTTGGTGAGACAAGCAACTGAGACGACTACAAGAGTTTTTAGCCTCCATTAATTAGGGTTTTATCAAAATCTAATTTTCTTCAATTCTCTTCTCCGTAAAAATCAATTCTATTAGAATTTTGATCATTGTGACCAATCACTTGTACAACTCTCATTAGTATTAATAAAAGCTCTCTCTCTCAAAGTGGATGTACATTAACAAGACGCTAATATAATCACTATAAATCAATGTGTGATTTATTTTATCGTTAATGTTTTGGCTTTTTATTGTTTATTAGCTGATTGTGATTGGTTATGGATTGAAATATGATTGTTTTTACAATATCTTTGGGGTTTCGATTTGAGTGGTCTCGAGTTAGAATTTACAACACATGTATTTTTAAACTTCTAGAAAAATACATGGTTGACATTTGTATCCATGATTTTTCACTTTTAGTTTTTGCAAATTCACATAATAAATCAAACATCTTTTGATTATTTTACACTATGTAGAAATCTGCAAAAAATCATATAAATGGAAAGCTTGTATCCAACACTTGGAAAGAAAATAAAAGGTGCAAAGATCAACTTATTGTATTCTGGTTATGGATGGATGTACTTTAAGCAGTCTCCACGAGTGATATAGCTTGAGCAATAGTACTAGCTATTAGTAGATTTATTTAGCAACGCCACCTAAAGCATCTCCAGTGGTGCTCTATTCAAAGTAATATTAAGGCAGTGAAAAAAATTAATTCCCAATCAAAACATGATTCAAAGTGATGTTAAGAATAATAGATCAAAGTGGAAAATAGACATAAGGACAAACTTTGAAAAAGTTTAGACTGGAGGACAACCAAGTTTCATTTTTAGACTGAAGAACAAACTTTGAAAATAATTAGATTGAAAGACAATACTAGTTAGAACTAGCATTTTGTATAGTGTAAAAACTGATTCAAATGCTAGTTAGAACTATCATTTTGTATAGTGTAAAAGCTGAATATAATGCTAGTTAGAACCAGCATTGTCTTTCAGCCTAATTTTTCTTAAAGTTTGTTTTTCAGTCAAAATATGAATTTTGTTGTCTTTGAGACAATTTTCTATGAAAGTTTGTTCTTTTCCCTAATTCTCTCTAGATCAAATCGCGTATTCAGTAAGCGCCTTATACTGTGTTTATGCTTATTAAATAAACGTTTAACTTTCATTCATTTATTAAATACGCAAATGAATTTGAATTATCAACAAAAAAAGAGGCTTGAGCATTTACATAATAGACTTTTGATGTTCTGACATGCATATTAAATGGACGATCAAGTATATATGATAAACGTCTAACTTTTGATGAGTTCCTTAAATACCAAAAGGTTAACAGTCAACATTAACCCCTTAAACGGTTGGAGATGCTTAGTAAAGATTAATAATTTGTGCACGATTTACTCAGATCGTGTTTTGTATTCATACAACTACTAGTCATTCATCTACGAGTTCAAGTAACAAATGCTTCAAATTGCTCTCTGTTGCTTCCATTACTAGCCCTAGTAACAAGTGATAGTAACCCGAAATGTAACCAAAATTTTGCGTTTTCAAAGTTTCTAAGGTCGCTAAACACTAGCATCAAGAAGAAACAAGGTGAAGGAGAACAAGATTAGTACAAAAATTCAAAAAAAAATCAAAAATCAAAAATATTTCATCATGCACAGGGATTGAACACCCTACCTCATGACAAAATAATAGAATCACTACCAAACAAACAGCAGGACACATTAATAAAAACTAGTGCGTGGCCCGTGCTACACACACGGGCATTGCTGGTATTTACATGTAATTATAGGTCCAGATGAATGTAGTCCAAATGTTTGTTAAAGCAGTATGCACACATCATATGCAGTGCTAGTTCTTAACTGCTACAGTGTTATGGGCAGTGTTGAGGTAGTTGGAAAGCGTTGGGAGAGAATAAAATAGTGTTAAAAATTTGAAGTATGGACATACTGAATATTTAGAAATAAGTCGGTCCTTTAGGTGATTAGTCTTTGTGGATGTAAACAACATATTAGTTGCTAGTTTGAGGTAAGCCTGTTTGTTGTTGAAAGTTAGTAAGTGTAAGTTCTGTAACTAACTGTACATGGGTAGGTAGACATTGTGTAAGTGATGGTAAAATTTAGGAAATGGGGTGAACAAATCGTTAAGGAAGTGTGAACAATTATTGGTCAGTTGAAACCCAGTCAGGGTGCACCGTCAGGTAAAGGCTGTAGAGAATATGAAAAACGTTGCGTTTCAGTTGTAATTAAAGAGGAGATTTTACTGTTATTAATAATAAATACGTCGTCCATTGTCACTGCACAGCTTATATGTGGATAAAGAGAAGTTTTAAAAACAGGCTAATGTCACATAATATATAAGTGTGATAACAACAACGAAAAATGAAATGATACAGTAAGTGACGCATGTTTCGAAGGTGGACAAAGTGTCAGATTATTTAAGACACTTGACTTTCGTACACTTCGTAAGCGTATCTTTTGACATATTATCTGTGAGATAAATAAAAAAACTTTTAGTTCTTTGAATTCATAGCAATTTAATGTTTTCTGAAAATTTGTTTTGTCGCGTGTCATCCAAGAAGGAAATGATATGCAGATGAAGATGCCTTTTTTTCCGCGTCAAGGATTATGAAGAGTGAAGTTAACCACATCTTGTATATTAACAGTACATCATATATTATTCATGCAGTACATTTGTGCACTACTCTAGTTAGATAGGCAGTGAGACATTTATTTTTTGAAATGACGAGTTTTTCAACTGGTGCGTGACAGTTGTTTACTGACGTAACTTGTTTATCACGTTGACAGTCCCTGTTTGAAAATGTTGAGTACGAAGTTGTGGAGAGAACGCATGTGCTGTGGGTGTTGTCACCATCTACCTTATGTATATCATTGTGTGTAAATATATTATGTAGGTAGGTAGTACCATCTGTACAGGTGGATTGTTAGTGCAGAAAGAGTACGAATCATAAGAGTTAAAAGAAAACATTGTGCAATATTTTACAGAGGACAGTACACTGCACTGTCCTGCGGTCGAAATGTATGTGTAGGAGCGAAAGTAAGAGAAGTGGGATGAAGCGGTGGTACGTTCTGTAGTTATGGAGTAAAATAGAAGGTTTTAGTTGGGAATATGAGGTTTATGTAAAAAAAATCGCGTGAAAACGTTGCCAGGATGGAAGTGTGCATATGCTTCAAACTGTAAAGAATGAGATTAATAGTTGGAACACACGATATTTTGAGTTTGAAAATGGTTGGTGTCAAGTAAGTTGCCGCTGGTGAAAGCTAAGTTTCTAATGACTGCAAATTGTCTTTCATATGTGTACGAAATAGGAGACTAAGAGGGTCTGTTTGAGCTACCATTCTAAAAATGCTTGAAATACCGCTGACAGGTACGGAAGGAGAAGAGTCTATGCAGTGATGGAGAGTGTTATGTATTAATAGTGGTTAGCACTAAAGTGAAATGTATATACGGAAAACATAAGTGGACAGTGTAAAACTGGGACATTTATTACATGGAACAGTGCCTAGAAATAAAGGGGTACAAACAGTAGAACAGAGCTTCAAATGTACGCAAACATATGCACTAACTAAACAGAGATGCCTTTTTCGTCTGTAGCGGAAGGCAGAAATAGGTACGGGAGGAAATAAAGATGGTTGGTTACAAACATAACAAAGAAGATTGGACTTGGGAAGTCAAAGTTCGAATGGTGACGCGGATGTACGATAGTTTGTCATGCAATTGTTCATATGGCTGCCTTCTTCTTCCTCTTATTACCAATCAGTCGTCCACGTTTTCCCTGCCTACCATTAGGCAGTGTCTAACAGCTAGGATCATTCTGACGATCAACGGTGTGTTCTGGTATGCTATCATCCTGTACACAGTCGTCAGCCTCCTACAGGTAAGGGCAGTTTATATGGTAGTTAGTTTGTGTGTTATGTGGAATTAAGTGTAGAGTGTGGGTTGGAGCACAGACCTGCTTAACTTTAATTGTCTCTGTGTTTAGCACACCTGCAGAAGAAAAGCAAAGTGATGGTTGGTACAGTGTATGTAAGATATAGTGAGAAGAATGGACTGAGGTTGGAGAAAGAGTTGCACCAGTTTTTGTGACAATGCTGGATTCAGCAGTTAGCTGGGTACCATCACCTTCCTTTGTATCCTTTGGTTCCATGGGTCCAGGTCGATCACCCAGAGAGTTGTTAGGTTGGTGAATTTGTGAAATTCTACTAACAATCAGCGATTTCCCATAATTCATAATGTCGTACTTCGACAGTTTGAATTCAAACCTAGCTTCTGTACCCATCAAGCTGGTGAATAGTTTAGTAATTACTTCGTCACAGTTGGTCTATTAAAAAAGAGAAAGTAGTGTTAGGTAGGCTGAGGCAGGGGAGGAAGTAGTGGGACAACAGTTGTGTGGTCAGGTTAGATTCTTAGAAGTTTGCTGTTGGGCGGATTTTCACCCAGAAGATCTCAAGACCAAGAAGCCGCAGTTTCACCCGGGCTCGCGAGCAACCTCTACTTTGTTATCCCGTTTTTTGGTCAAAACTGGAATATCAATGTCGAGCGCGTCTCCACCACGATCAAGCTAAGAAGAAGCAACCAGCAAGCGTATGTAAGCCCAGAGTTCCACTCAAAATCCAAATACAAAGTCCATTCGGCCTTATACTCTCATGTTCATTCGGCTATGCAAGCATACAGTCCCATTCGGCATTCACATGCGCAAGTTCATTCGGCATAAGCTACCGAACCAACTCCCTGCTACCCCATGCCGAACCAACTCCCTGCTACCCCATGCCGAACCAACTCCCTGCTGCCCCATGCCGAACCAACCACGAGAACTCACCATCAACCGAACCAAGTAACCACCGAATCAAACCCAAGGTGGCACCGAACCACACTCCTCTCCTCTACCACCGAACCAAGCTTCGCCGAACCAGAAAGCTGCCAGTCCAGATTGCTTCAGCCCAAGCCCACCTGCAGCTATATACTTCCAAGACCCCTGCCCCCTACCTCACTCTATAAATAGAGGGGCAGGGGTACAACAATGGAGGACAATTTTTGGGGACAAGTTTGAGAGCTCAAGCAAGGAAGGAACTTTCAAACTACTTTCATACACTTGTACACAACGCATTGTACTTGTAACCTGAAAGAAAGAAGATAATAACATATAAAGTGGACGTAGGCACATTCTGGCCGAACCACTATAAATCTGTGTGTCTTTTACATTTCAGCCCCTACTTTTCTCATATTTACATACTCATCTAAAATCATTGAAAATTACATATAATCAACTAAATAATACGACTTGGAGGTGTTTGTCCATTTTTTGTGCAAACATTTTTGGTGCTTTCATTGAGAGCTGAACTCAGGCTTCATCTTCTCCCACTCAACCTTTTTCCTAACGACATCACTCGTTGCTTAGAAATCATGCCTTCCAAACAGAGAAGGGATGTTAACAAAGGAAAGAACATCGCAACTAGCAGCCTTCCAGATCCAGCAATCACAGATCAGCCCACTTCAACAGCAGTACCAGATGAAAATCAGGAAAATCCAACTGGTCCCGCAACGGAACAACCAATCACTAGGGCAGATCTGGACAGGGTTGTGGCTGAAGTAACTAACCGCTTCACATCCCAACAAGAAACTTTGGTGGACCAACTCATGACACGCTTAAGGGACGCTGAAGAGTCCAACCGCAACACTGAATCATGGGGTGAATCCCAATCCGGAGGATCCCGGAGGCAACAAAGGTCTTCACTCTTCGAACAAGCTATCAACAGGAAAAACGATGATAGGGGCCGCGCCCGGACTCAGCCCGAATTCCGACTCGAGGAAGCCCTTGGAACCGAACCTAGCGGGGGAGGCACCAGGCGAGGGTCGGATGTAGCTGAGCCAGTCATGCCACCTAATCATAGAAACCCCGCTGAACGGAGCCGAGCTAGAACCCAGCCCGAAGTTGACCCCATGGATGTGCTCGAAACAGAACCCCACAGGGGAAGATCAAGGCAGGGGGCAACTGTAGCTGGTCCTAGCGTGCATCCAAGCAGCCAAAGACAACCACTGGATAATGCTAGAGGTGATAGACTGTACCATCCCTACAGGTCATCTGGGCGAGATAGATCCCGCAGGGAAGAACCGAGCTCATTTTTGTCCGCTCCAAGTTCTGACGAGCGGATGGCACGATTATTCAGAGAATGTGTCCAACGGGAGCAAAGGGACCGGGGAATAGGCGCTAGGGTCACCAGTCCCTTTACCCGAAATATCGAAACTGCCATCACCCCCCGGGAATGGAAAATGCCAACCATGGAACCTTACAAAGGAACTTCCGACCCCATCGTACACCTGCAGAGATACACCCAGCATATGCTCATGAGTGGAGCAACAGAAGGAGTATTATGTAAATGCTTTCCGCTATTCCTATCAGATCTAGCTACCTCCTGGTTCTGCCATCTACCCCAAGGATCCATCAACTCATGGGAGATGTTAAAAGAAAGGTTTATTAGCCAGTTCCGCATCCATGTGGAACAACCCAGGGATGCTTATTCTCTATCCAATGTCAAACAGAAAACCGGAGAGACGCTACAACAATATCTAACACGGTTCAACGCCGCAGCGGCAGCAGTTCAAGATGCCGATGAAAAACTCACTCTAATGGCCCTCTGTAGTGGTGTGCATCCAGACACCAAGTTTGCCAGAAGATTAACTAAGGAAAAACCAGTTACCTTGCCTGATTTCTTCCATGAAGCTGGAAAGTATATGAGACTCGAAGACGCTGCTACGGAGAGGCAGCCAGGGCAACAAGGCAAGATAATTCAGGACAAGGTTCCCACTGCAGCTAAGGACGCTCGAAGAAATGAATCTAGAGACAATGCTGGGGGCAGAAAGGGTGAGAAGCGCCAACATCGACCAGGGCCAAGATTTGACTCCTACACTCCTTTGAATGAAACAATCGAAAACATCTACCTAGCCACTCAGGGCGAACTCGGATACAAGCGCCCCCCGCACAAGAAAGAATCAGATAACGCACTCAAGTCCGGAAAGTTCTGTCGCTTCCACGAATCCCACGGACATGACACCAATGAATGCCACCATCTTCGGGACTTGATCGAAGAACACATTAGAAGAAGAAGACTGGAACGTTATGTGAAAAGTCAGAACAGGACTCCAACTCCTGCCAATGAGAACTCAAAGCAACCCCTCCCAGAAGTAGGCGGAGGGAGTCGCAACAATCACAACACCAGTGGCTCTAGTCAAGAGAAGATAGTAGTCCTTACCATCTCAGGAGGACCACACATTGCCGACAGAAGTTGGGCAGAGATGGAAAGGTACGGCAAGTCGCTTAGAAATACCGAAGGATACGTTAACTCCGTCACAGAAGAACGCCAACCGAAACGAAAAGAGAGCGACGACATCATATTCAGTAGACGCGATTTGGAAGGAAGACAGTACCCACATATGGATCCTATGGTCATCTCTGCCTGGTTCGGCCCTGCTAAAGTTTTTCGGATTCTAATAGACACGGGAAGCTCCGTAAACATCTTGTTCAAACATGCTTTCGACAAAATGAAGTTATCAATGAAGGATGTGTCTCCCTGCGACAAACCCCTGCACGGTTTCACTGGAGATGCAAAAATGCCCCTCGGGCAACTTGACCTCTTCGTCGAAATAGGAAGTCATCCCCGCTCCGTGGTGCGAAAACAAACGTTCGTGCTAATAGAGAACCACTCGGCTTACAACGCCTTCTTGGGGAGACCAGCCTTGTCTGACTTCCAAATTGTCCTAGCCCCCTGGTGCCTGAAGATGAAATTCCCGACAGACAACGGAATAGGAGAAGTAGAAGGAGATCAAGACGCTGCCCGAGACTGCTATGTAACTGAGCTTCGCAACAACCGCAGAAAGAATAAAGGAAAAGATGCAGAGACTACTCTCTGCATGAAAAGCTTGGAGGCATAGCAACTAAAGAAAGCCCCTCCTCTTCGATACACAAGCGATCCCTTCAATGAACTAGACCCCCGGGATAAAGAGGAGGAGGCTACCGCCGAGCCTGCAGAGGCTATGGAATTCGTATCTGTAGATAAGCATGATTCAAGTAGACTATTAAAAATCGGATCTCAGCTGAAAACGGAATTGAAGGATCGACTCATTGACTTTCTCCGCCACAACTTAGATGTATTTGCGTGGACCCATGCCGATATGACAGGAATCTCCCCAGACGTAGCATGCCACATGTTGAACATCGATCCCACCAAGGTACCAGTAAAGCAGAAAAAGAGGAGCATGGGGGCAGAGCGATCAGCAGCCCTTGATGAGGAAGTAAAAAATCTACTTGCTAATGACTTCATACGGGAAGCCATCTACCCAGAATGGATCGCTAACCCAGTGCTAGTAAAAAAGGCCAATGGAAAGTGGCGAACATGTATTGACTTCTCCAATCTGAATGACGCTTGCCCGAAAGACTGCTTCCCACTTCCCCGAATTGACCAACTCGTGGACAGCACAGCTGGGCACGAACTCCTATCTTTTATGGATGCATACTCCGGATATAACCAGATCCCCATGCACGCTCCCGATCAGGACCACACTAGCTTCATCACCGACCGCGGATTATATTGTTACAAAGTCATGCCTTTTGGACTCAAAAATGCTGGAGCTACCTATCAACGCCTCGTCAACAAAATGTTCGCAGAACTGATAGGACGTACTATGGAAGTATATGTGGATGACATGTTGGTGAAGTCCAGGAAAGCCAACGACCATGTAAGCCATCTGGACGATATGTTTCGGGTACTTCGCCGATATGGAATGAAGCTGAATCCTCTAAAGTGCTCCTTCGGAGTATCATCGGGAAAATTCTTAGGATTCATCGTCCACGCCAGAGGAATCGAAGCAAACCCTGAACAAATCCGAGCTTTAAAAGAAATAAGGATACCTTCCACTCGAAAAGAAATGCAGAGCCTAAACGGAAAGGTGGCCGCCCTAAGCAGATTCATTTCCAAGGCAACTGACAAGTGTGTCCCTTTCTTCGAAGCACTCAAGAAAGACAAAGGGAGGTTCGAGTGGACCGACGAATGCTTAAAAGCCTTCCTCAACCTAATCGAACACCTTCAGAGACCACCAGTACTCTCAACTCCAAATGAAGGTGAAGTGTTATACCTATACCTCGCTGTATCATCTCATGCTCTAAGCGCCGCCTTGGTAAGAGAAGAAGACCGCACACAACGTCCGGTTTACTTTGTAAGCAAGAGATTTACGGGGGCAGAAGCCAGATATCCTAAACTTGAGAAGTTAGCATATTGTTTATTGATCGCGTCACGGAAACTGCGACACTACTTCCAGTCTCACTCCATCAGGGTTCTAACCGATCAACCACTAAGACAAGTGCTCCATCGTCCTGACACTTCTGGGCGACTCCTCAAATGGTGCATCGAACTAAGTCAGTATGATATCACCTACCATCCCCGCACCGCTATCAAAGGACAAGCCATGGCTGATTTCATTGCCGAATTCACTACCAACGAAGGCAAGGAACAATCCGAAGTAGCAAAAAACATCAAGTGGAACCTCTTTGTAGACGGAGCATCGAACGAACAAGGCTCGGGGGCAGGTATTGTGATCGTCACCCCCAGGGGAAGAAAGTTGTACTATGCATTAAGATTGGAGTTCACGGCCACTAACAACGATGCTGAATATGAAGCAGTAATAGCGGGATTGGAACTGGCCCTAGAAATTGGGATCAATTCCTTATGTATTCATAGTGATTCTCAGCTTATCGTAAACCAGGTACTAGGAGAATTCCAGACTCGAGGAGAACGGCTCACAGCATACCTAAAGAAAACCAGACTGCTGCTCGATCGATTGGACCATTATCTAATCAAACACATTCCTCGAGAAGAAAACCAAGAGGCAGATGAACTTGCAAAGCAAGCTAGTATGAAGGACAGCACCATTCCCGGAGCACTAGTAATCTCAAGGCAGCTAGCCCCAAGTTTCGAACAAGTAAATCTGATAACTGCAATCGAAGAAGGAACCTGGATGACTCCTATCCGGAAATATTTGCAAGATGGCATACTACCCGACAGGCGTGACGAAGCCAAGAAGATCTTGAGAAAAGTTCCCCACTACACAATACAAGAAGGCATCCTCTACCGGCGTGGCTTCTCTAGCCCCTTATTAAGATGCGTCGCCGGGAGGGAAGCCAAGGAGATATTAACAAACATCCATCAGGGAGGATGCGGAGATCACACTGGAGGACAGACTTTGGCAAGAAAGATACTCCGATATGGATATTACTGGCCCACACTAAACAAAGATACCCTAGACTTCGTTAAGAAATGCGACAGATGTCAGAAGTTCGCCAAGATCCCTCGACTGCCCACAAACGAAATTACTCAAATGACCAGCCCTTGGCCCTTTGCTGTATGGGGAATTGACTTAATTGGCGAACTGCCAACGGGCCGAGGCGGAGCCAAATATGCTATAGTGGCAGTCGATTATTTCACCAAATGGGTGGAAGCGGAACCTTTAAATAAAATATCTTCAGCAAAAATTATTAACTTCTTGATCAAAAACATTCTGTGCAGGTATGGAGTCCCCCTCAAGATCGTATCAGACAACGGACTCCAATTTGACAGCGAAGAATTTGCCGACTGGTGCCAAGAGCATGGAATTCATAAAAGCTTCTCATCAGTAGCTTACCCTCAGGCAAACGGACAAGTTGAAGCTGTCAACAAAATTCTCAAAACCCTAATCAAGAAGAAACTTGAAAAGTCAAAAGGCGCTTGGGTGGACGAACTTCCTACGGCACTATGGGCATACCGCACATCTTTCAGAACATCAACGGGACATACTCCTTTCTCTTTGGCATATGGATCGGAGGCAATGCTCCCAGTTGAGACTATTGTGCCTTCCCACCGTAGGATCCACTACAACCCAGAAGAAAACGAAGAACTCCTCCTCATGTCTTTGGAACTGATTGAGGAAAGGAGAAACGATGCAGCACTCAAAGCAGCAGCTCACAAACAAAAAGTGGCAGCACTATACAATTCCAAAGTCAAGCATCGCAGCTTACAAGAAGGAGATCTTGTCCTCAGGCGAATCTTTCCGCGCCCCGGGGCACTGGACCCCATCTGGGACGGACCATATGTAATTCACAAAGATCTCCACAACGGAGCTTACATTTTGTCAACAGTGGACGGAGAGGTGTTCCAGAGGGCATGGAACATCCGACACCTCCGTCGATACTTTTCTTAACTTGTACTGCCCATATGAAGTGAATTAACAAAGAGAACCAGTGGACGTAGGCATTTTCGTGCCGAACCACTTTAAAAAATCTTGTCTCTTTTTAACTTGTTCCTTTATGTCTTGGCTACTTGTTAAGTTTTATCCCTTTCTGTTGAACAAAATCCTATGGCATCTCCACTCAAGACGCACCGCGGCCTCATCTAGACTAGGCCTAACAGGTACGCCACGATTCTATGCACTCGCCAATGAGACTCTTTTGCTCCAGCATCCCTCTGCTGCGGGTTAACTCATTGCGCGCCTGCCCTCAAAGCCAACTGTAATGAGCCGATTATAAGTCATCATAAAGGCCGACTATAGCCGATGGCAGCTCATTACGGCGTTCGGCTCGTCGGTAACCGTGAACCTACTTTAAGCCCCAACATAAGGTGTGGCCAGCCAGGGGTAGTTCACGGCCAACGGCACCCACGCTAGCCGGCCATGGTAAATCGAATAATACCCACGATTACGGACCATAACGGTTCGGGTAGTTACCATGCGCGATCTCGGCTCCGATGTGTCTTAAGTGCGGCTGTGGTAAAAAAGAAAACTCCCCGCGGAGGCGTAAGATGGGTGACAAATGTCTCCAAGACCCACAGCTAGGGAAAGTGACTACAAAACCCGTTTGCCACGAACTTAAGCACATCGACGGCCTTCCGTGACTGGAAGTTTTACTTTTACTATATTTCCATTTCATTTAAATATTTTTCTCCTATCCTGTATAACAAACTCTAAAGTACAGGAAACCAAATAGGAAGCATTCACTCATGAGGCTCTAAGCCTGCGTGCTGGGTAGCAGGGCGCTCTGCTATACCCGTGAACAGTTACACAAGACACTCAAAGCTACCGCCTGCGAATAAAACATAAAGGGCGGTACTCTCTTCTCTTGTACATAAATGCGTAACTATAACTTATTCATACACTGACATTGCAAAACGTGAAATTATATTTCAAGCAAAAACTTAACATCAAACACAAGTGGAATCACAGGCATATACATAATTATACTTCTCACACAGCACATAAAGATAGCAACAACATTTAAACATGACAAAATCAGCTTATATTATAAGATCACACGAAGTTATTCTTTGCAAATAATTTTATTACAGTTGCATATCAAAGACTAACATGAACAGTGATAAAAAAAGAAACAAAAAGATGGCAGATGCATCCACACTCCATCACCAACTCCCCCAGCCTACTTAGCCGCAGGATCGGAGCCCCCAGCATGTGGATCTGAAGTCCCACCTGTCCAGATCAGAAGAGGAATTCATTAAACGAACGATCAAGTTATGAAAACACGGAAAGAAAAGAAAGGGAAAAGAATAACTCACCAGCATCCGCCGCTTGATCCTCATCATCCAACTGCACGCCCGCTTCCTCCGCAGCAAGCAGCCGCATCCCCTCCTTCACCGCCGCTTGCTCCTCCTTTGAGAACTGAGCAGTAACCGCACTCAAGTTGAAAGCCTCTCCGCCTTCCTTACCCGCGTTCACCCTGGCCTCCTCTAAAGCCTGGAGATACACCTTGGCCATGACCCGAGGGTAATCGTCCATCCAAGACAAGCCGCCCTCTTTCCAAGTATGGAAGTACATATCCTGAAGCATCTCATCCATCATCCCCTCATTTTCCTCAAACTCCCTCACCCGAGCCTCGGAAGCTTGCAACTTAGCGACGGCGACGTCCCTCTCTGATTGGTATCTCAAGCAGTCAGCCTGGAGTGACCTCCTCATTTCCTCCTCCTTCAACCTAAGGGACCTCCTCATCTCCTCCATCTCCTCCTTCAACTCAGCCTGAGCCATCTCCGCAGCCTCGAGTCTCCCCGACAACTCCTCTACCCGCTCGAGATCCGCATTTCGAACCTCATCCACCGTTGTAATGGCCATGTTAATCCGCTCCCTGCAGGTAACCTCCATCTTCCGTAACTCCGCCCTACTGGCCTTCTCCATGGTCTCTTTCAGACGCTGGGAGGCTTCCTCATGCTGGGAGATCTGGATGGCTTGGTCGGCAAGCTGCTTGGCCTGATCGGCAACCTTTAGCCTTAACCGAATATTAGCACTCCCAATCTCCTCCCCGGCCTTGACCAATCGAGCATGATGCTCCATTAACTTCTTAGTCTCTTCGGCCACCCGGTCAATATTAGCCTTGGCCTCGTCCCCCATAGTAACTACCCGAGTAGTAAGCAGATCAAGATCTAGGGACTTGGCCTCATCCAGCACACGTACCATGGGGTTGCGGGGAAGTAGGTGCTCGCCCGTGGTCTCATCAAATGAAATGTCCCGAAAACTTGGGTCTAAATCAGGATGACCGGCAAAAGGGTCACGAGGCACGGGGCGAGGCACATCGGGACGCCTTATATGAATGACAGTAGATCTCTTGGAAGGAGGAGGAGGGGGGCAGGGCTCCGTGCTCTCCTCCGTAGTATCACGAGGAGGCTGAGTAGGGGGAGACAGAGTAGGAAGCTGCGAAGCAGAAGAAGACTCAAATAAGGAACGGCTCCGCTTCCTTTTCTGAATGCCCTCTTCGATGACCCCAAGAAGAGGGCGGTACTTGACTACGTCCCCAGTGCGATCAGTAGAAGGTTTCGCGGAAGCTCTCCTCGACTTAAATTGTTCAAGGCGGTGTCGAACATCCGACGTTTTACCCGCCTGGCCTGCCCCTGGAATAAAGAACAAGTGTTACGAACATACAATAATCCGCAATTCAAAAAATGTGCTAAGTTAAAAAGAAAGAAAAGTGAGGAGACACATCTGTTATACAAACCCGGCGGAGGAGTGGGATACTGCAATAAGTCCTGGATCTCATTCCAGGACGGAAGTGAACCGTAAAAAATTTCTAAGTCCCTATCGAAAATGGAATCGGCAGAAGACAAAAGTTCACCTTGCATCGCCGGGGTCACCCTAGCTGAGGAACCCTTAGAGGATGGGTCAGTGCTAACCACAGCTTTGCCGGTTTCCTCTGCTTTCTCCGTTTCCTTCTCTGTTTCCGACTCCCCCTCTGACTCCCCGAAGGCCCGACGGAGAGCCTCATCCAGTTCGAGGTCCTGCTCAGAGGTTAGAGCAGCAACACCGCTACCACCCTGACCATCGCCATCTCCTCCACCCTCCGACCCTTCTCCAACTTCACCTCCTTCCTCCTCTTCTACACCTTCCTCCTCCGGGACATCCGGGCAAGTACTTGGAGAAGGGCCATCGGACTCCTTGAGCTTCTTGCCTCCTACGACTGGACGTTGTGCAAAGGGCTTCCTCTTGCCACCCTTCGCTGTCACCCCACCTTTAGGCTGGGCAGCCTTCTCTTCTGCCGTGTCCCTCTGTTTGACTACGGACTGATGTGGGAGGATCAAATTATACGACAAGAGCCTGGCATTCCTAATCAGATAAGCAGCCGATCTGTCTCTCCCGGAAATAGCTTCAATTTCTGCTGCCATCCGAACCAAGCGATCATCTTCCACAACCGCAAAACCACCTGTCGCTAGCAAGAAATAAAAGCGCATAAGAGAGTGAATTACAGCCAAGACAGGAATTATGAGTAGAGTTTATACTTACATCCGGAGGTAAATCGGCGAATAGAGACGGAGTCATCCCTGACAAAGAACCACTCCTTCTTGAACATGCTATACTTCGAGTATAAATCCAAAACAGGCTTGAAGGAAACGGCTGACTCCAAGCTAATATATGGGGACCCCTTCCTGTACCCCCTCAGATTGTACAGATATCGTATTTCCCGGTGGGAGGGGGCGCGCCCATATCTCTTCTGGAAGATAGCATATAAGCATACCAGAATGGCATAAGAGTTGGGCTGAAGCTGGAATGGAGCCACCTTCAGATAAGTGACGAAGCTTAGTATCCAGGCGTTGATTGGAGGAATAGCCCCGCACATGCAATGGTACCGGCTATAAGCGAAGTACCCTTCAGGGGGATCATATGGCATGACCCCTTCCCCCGGTAACAACATAAGAGCCCTGTCTATCCCAAAGGAACGGGATATAACGTCAAGTTGCTCCTCCTTTAAGGAGCTTGGGAAGCAGTCAGGGGGAGAGTTCAAAAGTTCCTGTGGACCACATCCGTCCACTAGAGACTTCGGAATAGGTCGGTGTTGCCCGGATCCTGATTGGACTGGGGGCGAGGAAGAAGAAGGCTCTCCTGTGCCTCTAGACTTCTTTCTGTCTGATCGTGTTTCCGCTTTGCGAGACATTTTCTGCAGCACAAGAAAAACCTAATATTAGAACAAGGAAAATAGAAAAGTAAACAAACAAGTGCGTGCAAGTGTGGAATTTCATTCGCAAGCTGAAGTCTTCCAGATCACAAGTTCATTCGGTTTCCATGTTCATTCGGCTTCCAAGTTCATTCGGTTTCCAAGTTCATTCGGTTTCCGAGTTCATTCGGTTTCAACCCCATTCGGTTTTCATCTCATTCGGCTCCAAGGCAGTAGTCCCATTCGGTGAAGCAAGGACATACGTGTGTATTCGGTAATAAGTATATACCTGGTTCGGTATAAGGTTGGTTCGGCAAACACTTGATTCGGCAATGGAGTGATTCGGCTCTACTCGTTCGGTAAAGAAAAACAAGGGGGGTACGGCCTCTATATATAGGCAAACTCACAACCACCGAACCAGATGTCTCGCCCAACCGGACCAATGATACCGGACCACCAGAAGCCGGATGAGAATAGCCGGACCAACCAAGAACCGAATGGAACCCTCTATCTACCGTCCAAGACCAGGAACTGGGGGCACGCAGGGCGCTTCACTCAGATAAGTGCCGAACTCTAAGAGCTTACTAATAAAATAAAAAAATATGATAACAATGGATAAGTCGTGAATCTCTCACTAACATGGATTAATCATTTACACGTGCACGCGACCACGAACGGTCCATAGGCACGCTCTGAATGGCTATTAACCCTATCGTCATGAGAATTTACACTTTGACATCCCTTTTTAAGCTCATCAGTCAAATGGATATTTGATAATTATGAAATGGCTAAGCTACTTACACATGTACGGGGTCAAGAACAACCCCTAGGCATGCTCTGAGCTAGCGATAAACCACCTTGACAAACGATCCAGGGAACCACTCTAACGTGAACCTGGCATCGATAACCCCCTCGGGGTACACTAACTCGCCTCGAACGGCGCAATTCACTTGATCACAAATATTTCGACCCCGAACGGTCGTTATTTGAAACCACACTAAAACTATAAATCTCTTTGCAGGACATCCACAAGATATAAACATCCAGACCATGACATTACAAGACGAGTCTTCCCACCAACGAGAAACAAAGCGCGACACGTGCAAGCACGTGCCCCACTTTGGGGGGCAAATGTTGGGCGGATTTTCACCCAGAAGATCTCAAGACCAAGAAGCCGCAGTTTCACCCGGGCTCGCGAGCAACCTCTACTTTGTTATCCCGTTTTTTGGTCAAAACTGGAATATCAATGTCGAGCGCGTCTCCACCACGATCAAGCTAAGAAGAAGCAACCAGCAAGCGTATGTAAGCCCAGAGTTCCACTCAAAATCCAAATACAAAGTCCATTCGGCCTTATACTCTCATGTTCATTCGGCTATGCAAGCATACAGTCCCATTCGGCATTCACATGCGCAAGTTCATTCGGCATAAGCTACCGAACCAACTCCCTGCTACCCCATGCCGAACCAACTCCCTGCTACCCCATGCCGAACCAACTCCCTGCTGCCCCATGCCGAACCAACCACGAGAACTCACCATCAACCGAACCAAGTAACCACCGAATCAAACCCAAGGTGGCACCGAACCACACTCCTCTCCTCTACCACCGAACCAAGCTTCGCCGAACCAGAAAGCTGCCAGTCCAGATTGCTTCAGCCCAAGCCCACCTGCAGCTATATACTTCCAAGACCCCTGCCCCCTACCTCACTCTATAAATAGAGGGGCAGGGGTACAACAATGGAGGACAATTTTTGGGGACAAGTTTGAGAGCTCAAGCAAGGAAGGAACTTTCAAACTACTTTCATACACTTGTACACAACGCATTGTACTTGTAACCTGAAAGAAAGAAGATAATAACATATAAAGTGGACGTAGGCACATTCTGGCCGAACCACTATAAATCTGTGTGTCTTTTACATTTCAGCCCCTACTTTTCTCATATTTACATACTCATCTAAAATCATTGAAAATTACATATAATCAACTAAATAATACGACTTGGAGGTGTTTGTCCATTTTTTGTGCAAACATTTGCAGTGTAAGTTGATAAATTATTGTAGTTGTAAGATGTGTACCGTTTTGGATATATCCATCATCTCATCGACGCTTCGTTTGAGGAGGTAGGCAGCATCTTTGTCAAAAGCAGTCGCAGTACCGGTGTGGTCAAAAACTTTCATAGATAACCTATACCTGTGATGATATAACATAATGTAAGGGAGTTGAAATTGAACGATAAACTAACTTATACAGACCTGTTAAGTGGATGGGTAATAATGTTATTGCATTTAGAGCAGGTAAAACCGGATGCTTCCTTTGTCACCGTCTTCCTACAAATAGGACAGGACAGATAATTCCAAGCTGATGATGTGTTAATCCTCATCAATGTTGCGTTTACGACATACTTCTTTGACTGCATGGGATGGAGAAAGTGAAAAATGATAATCAAAAAGTAAAGGTAACATAATGATAGAAATGGAAGATATTGAATTACGTGGCAGTCATTAGATCGTATGTCGTCTAACATATTAGCGATGGTACTTCTAATTTCTGGTTCGTAAGGAGTTGAAGATGTAGACCGTTGACGCTCAATCGATGTAACGGTACTGCCTTCACTGTCAATGACACTGAAATATAATAAAGTGTCAATGAGGTGGAGGAGAAATTGCATGCATCAGCAGTAGTTGGTAGAAATTAGTTGGAGGTATACCCAGAAAGTAATTTTGCAATGTCTGGACAGTCGGTGTTGAAGTATATTTGTTTAGCGTTGGTGGATGAAAATGTAAACTCTCCTATAATTATTAATTTGGAGATAAGACTGGTATTTGGCAATGAAATATAAAGGAGTAAAACCGGTTTACCTTTGAATAGTTTGACTAACATAGAAGTGAATATCACCGACAGTGGTTGTTGTTCCGATTCAATAGCGGACACATCGATGAGTTCAGTTTTGTCAGCCCATGGAGTAATAGTTGTATTTTTTAAACTGTGTAAAAGTTGAAATGGAGAGTGTTAGTGAGCAAATATGGGGACGTAAATGTGATACAGTGATAAATGTTAAACTTTCCAGTATAAACAGTAATCTCTCTTTTAGATGTTTGACATCCGGTCCTTGTTGTCAGTTGGACAACATCTGAAATTCCTCGTAGTACCCCACCAACATCTGGTAAAAAGACGAAAAATGGAGGAATGTGAAAAAAGTAGGAGGAGAGGTGTTAGTGGAAACGACAGAGTGGTAGGATACAACGTGTAAGAGTAAGAAAAATGAGTTTACCTGTAAGTTGAGCCACCTTATCTATGCGTTGACCAAGAGTTTCATTATCAACAAAACCAAATTTGTATTTTGAAATATTGTACTGTGTTGGTGGCAGCAATTTGACTTTGGTGTCAGTACAAAGGATGATCATCAACTCCTCATCTATAGGACGATACGTATTCTGCGAATGGTAGACGTTGAACGTTTCAATCTCGTATAAGCATTGTTCTTCAAACGTCTGTGAGTATTTGTCTACCAAACTCTTTGGCACTACAGCATGCTTTTGGTTGCCCTGCGGTACGATAAATTGTGATTCAATTGCAGCGCAGAGCTAAGGGGTAAATAAAATGTGCAGATATTAACTGTGTTTGTGAGCTACCTTTATGTCGAGAAGATGAAGATTTGTCGAGTAAATCTCTTTAGCGGCTTTGGAGATTGAATTCCACATTCTAGACAGTCGTACATGTATGCGATCCCAGTTAGGACACAGTTGTAACTCAGACAGTAGTTGATATTGGTTTGTCATTCTGATATCTGTTAAAAGAAATAAAAGAAAGCTTAACATCAGTGGCTAACAGACCGGTAGTAGAACAGGTAGAAATTTTATCATCTGTACTGTGGTAGGTGGTGTAGAAGGGTCAGTGGCTGAAGGATTTTAATTTTGTTCAGAGAGAGGGAATTACCCAGGGAGCAGTGTGCAGTAGGAGATAACAATTTGCTGAGGCGTAAGGTGGACAACAAATGAACAGGATGAGTTATTTGTAGTTTCATACTGAAGAGCGTAACTGATGCGCAGTGTAGAAAAACCATTGTTGTACCACGTTTACCAACGTTGGGTTGAAACTGTTCGTAGTGGTTGTAGTTACGTAAGGAAATGGGTTTGATTGGTTGACTGGGGGGAAATAACTGTATGTACAGGACAGTTGCAAACCAAAAAAAATTACGTGCCTTTAAACAGTTTAGTATTTGGTGATAACAGCTGGATGTGTGTGAAACATTTGGAGTTCGTGGATGGATTGCAGGTGTACTACCTATACACTATATTTGAAGTCAATTATACTTTTTATTTTGTACGTAGTGATGATGTATGAACAGGTGGGTGAACAGTGAGTAGAATTTTATTGTACGTAATGATGAAATATGAACAGGTGACAGTACAGTGCGTTAGTACGGTCAGTTATGGAAAAGGTGGTAACACAGTTGGTGGTAAGGGAGGATAAAAATAAGGTAGTATGTACATGATGCCTAAAAATACAGGGAAATAATAGAGCAGCACGTAGTGAAATATGCGTATGCTGTTAGATTAAACTGAAGATGATAAGAAGGCAAAGGTTGAATTTATAAAGTAGAGAGAACAGTTATAAATAAAAATATTACTTCACTCATCTGTATATTACTGCAACGATGAATATAGAAGAATGCGGTTGGTAATACGAGTCGTGTGATTTTGATAGAGTGAAAGTTATTAATTTACAGAGCATTCAGCTGAAGACAACAGTATGGTCATACATTTTACTCTGCTATCCAAATTGGTGGCAGAGAACATAATGAAAGAGGACAGTTGAAAATGACAATCAGTACAAATTCGTCTTTCGCTCTGTATCATAGGAAAAGTGTGTAGTTTATTCATACGAAGATAGGGGACAATTGACCAGAAAAATATGGGTACTTAAATTACTTATTCATCCAATTTACTCATAATAATACATACATACAGAGGAGTTAAGACCCTGACAAAATATTTTAGGTCTGTCCACGTCTGTACGCCTTATTCTTCATATTGTTGTCCGAACAGCTTCCACGGTAGCTGGCGTACATTCACTCCGTCTTCATTCAGCCTGGGAACGACAGTAATATGTTATTACATTTGGCCATATGTTATGAGCCGGTAATGTGGGATCCGACCTCGCACGTCATGTGCAGCTGTGGTTCAACACTTTGGGACCAGCCTTGTTTCCGTTTCTGCGGGCATCAGTTTTTCTTTTTTTGTGCTCTGCAGTTTGGGCACACTGCCAAATCCGTTTCATTATCAGTCTCTCTTATGCGCAATTCAGTAAAACTGTATAGCGCACAACAAATTTGTTAGTTTAAGTCCAAGATGGACACAAATTGTCCTGTATTATGAAACCGTACCTGCTTTTGAAATCTGGTCAGACTGTTACTGTCAGTGGGTAGATGATGAGGCTGAACTGATGAAAAAGAGATAACCAAATTGAGCAATTTGCAAGCAAGCCTCCGATACTCATGTTAACAGAAGCCAAAATGAACCTGTCAGTGAAATGGATCAGTAAATGGTAAGAAAAATATTTTGCAAGAACAAATGAGAGGATATTTTTTTAAAAGAGTATATAATTGTCAACCACAGAAGAACACTGACTATCCACATCTCTTCCAACAGAATTGTCGTGGCTTTATATTCACGTTACACATTTGTTCCTTAGTTACTGTAATTTACTGCGTTTAACTGAGGACAAAATAAATATTTCGTTTTCCACCTTCACTATACCTGTGTGTAAATTATAAATTGTAAACATAACCTGTATACCTCTGTTTTTGTAGAAGAAGTAAATGGACAAATATCATTGGTTGTTGAAAATGTCTTATCAAAGCAGAAAGGTAGCAAATATGAAGCATCACAGGTATATGATAAATGAGGTGAAGAAGCAAATTTCAACTCTATTTGTTTATATCTATATATATGTGTGTGTGTGTGTGTGTGTGTGTGTGTATGTATCCATATATATATATCAGTGCAATCATGATCCGCATTCCAAAGTTAAAATAGAATGTTGTTAAGTTAGTAACTTGGAGAATAATTTTTAGCAACGCAGGAAAATGTGCCTATGTGCAGAAAATTGTTTTTATGTACTGTGTGAGTGCTAACGAACATCCAAATTAAGTATATGTAAGACGTGAAGAGTAGCAACTGAGAATCGTTGAGTATTTTGAACTATGAAAGATGATTGTATATTGACTGTATACCGGTAACAGTAAAATCTAGTAAAAGTAGTCAGTAATATGGCAGACAAAACTGTTGAAGTAAATTGCTGCAAATAAGCAGTTAAATACTTAAACAGGTCGTAAATTTGAATTCATAGTATTGAAATGTGCCTAACATTTGGTTATACAGTTTGAATAATAATCGATATTCAGTTTGTAGTTTGAACTAAATTGAGTGGAGGTATGGGTGTTAATGGATAAATAAGCACTAATTAACGGTTGTGTTGTTTGCTTGTAATATGTATGTTTTAAAACTGTCGGGACAGTTAATGGAAAAGTGAAACAATCAGGAGAAAAAGTGGACTTTAGGTGAAACCACTTACTGTTGCAAGTTTTTAGGTCGAAGGGAAAGAATTTTATAGCCTCTACAATGCCTTTCTTTCCTCGGTTCTGCCTGTAAGGGTAGATTTCATGAGCAAAAGCTTATTGTACCATTTCATTCATGTTACAAATGTTTATTGCATAAGAGTGTACTGTCCGCTGAGATAAAACTCCAAATAAATAAATAATGTTTTGAAGAAATAAAACTAACCGAAAAATAAGCTGATTAAACGTATAACGTATACTACAGAAGAAAGAAAGAAAACACATTGATCATCCACCCGGTTGTTTTGTAAAACAGGGGAAAAATTGTGATTAAGTACAGGCAGTATTGCTAATGAATATACTGCATAAAAACTCCCAATCACATCATAAATGGCCAAATTGTTTTTGTCAGTAACGGACTAAGGTTAAAGAACAACAAATTTTACATGTGTCAATTAAGAATATTGAATGATGATCATCACAGTATGTGCTGCCTTTTTCTTAAAACCAATTTACTATTCTTAAATTGACATCCATTCTTACGTTGGTCGAATAAAATCGACCGCAAACTGTGAACTGAATTTGAAATTTAAAACTGAGTAATAAAAATGAATTATGTCAAAAAGAAATGCAGAGTTACTTGCACAAGTTAATATTTAACACAATGGCGGAGGCATGTGATCAGTGTAAAATCTAACCATCTCAACATAATAAACTTACGATTTGTATGGATAAACAATTTCTTCATAAAGAGAGTAAGAGTAGTTACGTTAAATAAGAGATAGATAAATGATGTAAATAAGCAATAACAAATTTATACATCTACTCGTCCGATGAACCAAAGCCAACATCCATCTTGAAATCCCTAGATCTAGTGACTGTTATATGAAAGTTGAGGCTGTGTAGAAGGGATCTGAGGAATGACGAAGAATTAAGACAGAAGTTAAAAAGACAGTAAAAGGAATGAAATTGAATTTAGGAAAGATGAGTGAGAGTGAGGAGTAAAGGCACAGGGTGGAAAACATATGTAGTAAGGGCATATGAGATACGGGAAGATATATTTGTTGCAAACTTCTCACTGCCATTAAGTGAGCAATAGGGAATTACAACTCCATATTTATAGTAACAAGCTTGAGTTGTCATTTTTATCATTCAGTCATTGTTATTTGTTGCAAATCAAATAGTGTATTATCCTGAAATCATACAACCAACTGAAGACAGGAAATTTTTGTAACAATCAGTGATCCAGAAAATTACCATGGTAGGAAGAGTTCGGTTTGCTGGAGTCATTGAAGTTGTTATACAACATTGAGTAGGCATTACAGCAAATTGAAACAACAAATGTTGCTATCGTACAATATTTTGGCCTGGCAATTAAAATTATGGCACAAATAAAAATTTGATAAGCACGTGTGTTAAAACAGAATGAAATATCTATATTTTTAGTGGTCAAAGAAAATATTGACCTCTGGAAGGATTTGCGTTCTTCGGCATAATGTGACTGAGCGTCGTGTCTCTAAATGATGTAAGCACAGAGATCTTGGCACGATATTGTACATGCGTAAATGTAACTTAAGTATCTTCTTATTTCTTGCATTCACATGATAAAATATAATAATATCAAAGTTAATTATACCCGATCTGCAGCTGCCTGTAGTGTGTGGTGATCTCCCCATTCCCTAGATCTAAAATACAACCAGAATATAAATCAAAAAAGAGAAGGAAGAAGTAGCAGAAAAGGTAGGTACTGAAATTTTATGTTATATTCGAGAAACTAAACTACACTTTCCAATTTGTGGTAGATAAACTTCTTAAGTTGGTCTATACAATTTTTATTACTTTCTCCATGTACATCCTCCTACCGCATGCTATTGATGCATGTAAATCTTCCATATAAAACGTAATCATGTATCATATGTAAAGTAATTAGGATTTGTCCGAATAGTTGTTGGTTTTTGACAGCATAACTAATTCCATACAGGGAGGGATTCCAATGTTACCATTTCAAATTATTGAGTAAGAAATTGGCAGATCACGCAACCCTTTGAAGAAGTTTGCAAAAGATATCTAAATAAGTTGAGATTGCTAACGGTTTCATATTTTTCGGTTGAGTTCTTTATTTCATTAAAACGTACCTTTCAAATAACTTGTGGAACTGTTTAGGCTGAAAAGAAGGGGAAATAACAGGTATATTTTTCATGAACTGATAGTGGCACCAAATTTTTGCCATCGGGCACTATATATTTGTGGAGTACTTCGCTTCAAATATTGTTACTGTATCATTGAATAGCTCAAACAATATATTTACCTGCTTAGCTACTTCTCTTCGAAACATGTTTTCTGTAACCAGGATTGCGGAAGAGCTAATCTGGTAGAAATCGAAACATATTTGTAGAAAGTAAAATTGATAAAAATAATCAGCGGAAGATTTGGTCTGAAAATTTACACAGTAAATAACATACGGAGTCAATGTTTAATTTTGGTTAAAAGAAAAATTATCTGAAGAAACGAACCTGGCAATTCCCATCACCTTCAACTTGCAATTCAGCTAATCCATATGTAGCAAGTCTGAGTACATATATTAGTGGAAACTATACATAGTACAGAACAATGATAATAAATTGGAATAAAACATGTTATCGAATATTCTCAAAGTATTATAATTTGTCCCAACTTAAAAAGTGTTGGTGACTATGGCATGTTAAATATTTAAAATTCAACTTATGTTGGGTGAACAGCATTGCAAGTATCAGTAGGTACATTACGATTACTGGATTAATATTATTGCTAAGAGCAGACAATATCACTAATCCAATCATGATTTCCATTGCAAAAACAGACCATAGATGTTAACTATGTATATCAGGCAATGAAGAGTAAATGTTGTTATGCCAAATGAAATCGTTGATGAACAATTTCTTCATGAACAGAATAAGATTGGTTAACATAAATAAGAGATACGTTAATGATGTAAATAAGAAATAACAAATTCATACATCAAATCGATACCAATCGATATACCATATTGAACATTATGAACCTTTAATATAACACTATATAACACTTCAATGGATAACATCGGATTAAAACTTCCATGTTTTGATTTTTGACTAAAATGAATTGTGAAAAAACAAAAATATTTAAAGAAATAAAAGTTACAAACATCGATTACAGATCATGGAATAATGTGGGGTAGAAGATGAAAAGGAACTTGTCATGTGTTAGTTGGTAAAAAAGCAAGTGTGCACAAACCGACATTCTCATTAACAAAAAAAAAGGGCACATCTGGATGTTAAAAACAAAAAAGCGGGCGACACCGGAGTTTGTTAAAGGAAAAAAGGAGAACAAAAGGAGACGTACTATGATGGTTAATAAAAGACTACTGCCAAAGTGTCACAAAGGACAGGTAGGGTAATGATGACCGCTACTGCTTGGACTAAGCAAAAGTACATACTGATTATCGATGATATGTAAACATTGTCCACAATGTTTACATATTTGTTTTAGTACTTATGAGTTTACAAAACGACGTCCGTAAACCCATATGCGGTACAGTTAGCACACAGTAAGCGTTAAAACTCAAAAACATATAACATCCGTGTGCTACAATCTGCTACGTGTAAGTAATTGTATAATTCAATTACTTATCACACCGTCTAATTTATACATGCTAGAAATACCGAGTGAATAAAACTTATACGTACGTATATGTCGAACAGTACAGTCAACTTTATTCACAGTACTATAATTGCAGTGCACGTTGCCGTGTAAAAAAAATAATGTTAAATTAAGAACAAAATGTGGTTGGACATGTGCGTAAAGGTAAAATAGTCATTAATTTATTTTAGCATGGGTCAAGCAGATAAGTACCTTTCCAGGAGTCAAAGGTCTTCGTTGTCCAGCATACAGTAGCAGTCCATCTGATTTCCTATAGAAAAACGGTGGAGAGCAAGTTACCGGCCCGTATGAGCTGTCTTGGAAAGCAGACCATACTGTATATCATAAGTTGCCTAGCTGTAATGACACAGTTAATAAGAAGAACTGTACAAACAGTAGGGTGAAACGTAAACAGGAGTGGAAGGCATCATGTTCCCAGTGTTATGTGTATTAGTTGCCTCGCAGCTGCTACCATTACTATGTATACCGTAAATGTACAGGTTTTGGTAAATGATCAAATAAGTTGTTGACCTTTTTGCTCGCTCAGATCAAATCATCGAGTTGTGATAGTATATTAGTAAGTGATTGTAGGTCAACAAACAGGTAATGGTAATTTGCAAACAGAGGTGTAATTCAACTTTTTTGTAAAACAGTTAAATTAGCTCATCGCACTACATTATTTCATATATGTTTCATAAACTTGTAGCACGCATAACAGTCAAAGGTAACATCATGTATTGTAAGAAAACTGTAAATGCCTTAGTGGCATTTTCAATGTCTAAAAGATTGCGTAGTCAAAGCAGCGGAAGGGGGTTGTAAGGCTCCCAGCGAAAAACATGAATATCTTGGTACAGATATTGGATTTAAAATGGGAGTGAAGGCAGCGAAACAAATTGGTGTCAGGTTTGTTAAGCTGATAGGGGAGCGAGTACAGAAAATTGTCAAAATGTAAGTGGTAAGAAGTCCGCCTCAGAACTCCACATCAACTGACCCTGAGCTTACAGTAGCAGATTCAGTTTTATACTGTGCAGTTATGCTACTGTACGGTTTGTGGTTCAAGGATGGCGTCGGCACCGTGCACTAAATCGGAACATCAGAAACACAGGCGGAGGAAAATGATAAAAGTTGGATCATGCGTACAGTGGAGAGCGGGTAAGTCATGGACAGAGTATTAGGAAGCCCCAAAATGGAGAAAGAAATAGTAAAAAATTACTGACCTATTTTGCAGTGGAGGGTTAGGCCCCGTGCCCAATACGTCGAAGGCCGCAATCGTAGCCGGATCGAAGCGGACGGCGGGTACGCAGGCAGATGTGGATTATAGATCGTACAGTAGGGAAGCCGAGTGCGGGCAGATGGGAAGTGGGGCGACAGATGACCCAAAGCGAACAACAGGGAGACGGTGGATTTATGGATGTAGGATTAGAAGAGGAGGGTGGACGTTGAGGATGGGAGAGAGCGATAGTGGAGGAAAGCGGTAGGGGGGTGTGCGGGTTGACAATTGAAATGGATCGAGAGGAGGCAGGGGATGGGGAGAGGAACAGTTGCTGAAGAGAAGATGGGAAAGGAAAAGGAGCGGTTCAGATAGGACACGTGGCGGCAGAAGACTGATCTGGTTTCTCCTTTCCTATTTAAGTAATAGATTAACCATACACTTTTATTTAAAACATATTGTTAGATATGAAGCACTTTATTTGGCCGTCTACCTGGCCTATCCCTGAAATCGAATAACGATTCAACCTTATAATGATGGAGCTTCCTTACAGTCCCTGATGCTTTCTGTTCGTACACCTACTACATTTTGCATACAACTCAAACCATAACATCAGCAATTCACCATGCAAAATTTATATTGTTATAATAAGATTTATGAACAAGTTTGAAAGACAGCTAATTTATTTCCTACATGATAATCCAAATGCAGTAATAACGTTTCCTGAAACATGAGCATATATCACTATCGACTATCGGATAAGAATTCTGTAAATCACATCGGTATTAACTTAAGCAATCAGCAACCATCAAACGAGGAAATTCTAAGAGTAGGTGGGTTTCAAGATTTTCTTAAATTTAAAGTTGAAGTATGTTTACAAATTAGGGCCACAGTTCAGTACACAGTTGTCATATAACTAACACCTTGACCTTAATTTAGGCAACACTAACAGAGTTCACACCAACTTAAAAAGTCCATGCCACCATGAAATTGTACCCATAGTTTATGCATAGGCTACGTTGACAATCTTAACGTGCTTAATTTTACTTTTAATGTTATGAACTTCATATGTACACTGACTAACACCATTAAAAAAACAGCAGCGACCAATGTATTTGGGCATGGCTTGTGTGCCTAAAACTGGAAATGCTGTAGTATATGTAACAGGTACGTTGCAGAATAATATTTTACATCCAATAAGAGACAGAACAGGTGACATTGCTAACCTTACAGAGCTGCACCTTGCAGCCAAACATCTTTAATGGAAAATTTATGCATGTGGCCTATACGAAACCTAACAAGGAAACATGACTGTTTTCAAACTAATTAAGAACGCAGGCAAAATAAATAAATCGTGAAGCGCGATTTGGAATAGTGCCAGTTTGCGCTATCCTAAATGGTGCATCAGCTCTTTTAACTTACATGGCGGAAACATGCATGTTTTCACAATTAATTTGAAAACAGTCTGTTTAATTAATAGGTTTTCAGAAGTTACCTACATATTGTGATTTCCTATGTCTCCAATCTCGCGACTTTCTAATTACCAAAAATCTGATAATGTTCTATATATTACTGTTCCATAGAAAAATTCATCATATACCTATCACAATCACTAAAAACAAACTGCTGAAAAACTTAAGTGGGTAGTTCTAAAAACAGAGGACAGCGCACTGTTCTAACTAGCTTGAACAGTAAAGATGTGCAATGAAATTTATAAGTGAAAATATATAGGGAGATAATAGTAGAGTCAACCTTAAGATGATCAAGCTTCTTCATAGCCCTGATGCTTTTTCTTGAAATGCCATCTAATGGTTGCATTTGCACATTGTAAACATTATGAGATAAAGGGTTAGGCTTATAAAAAGTGAAGCATAAGGAATCGATTAAACAGAATTTTATGTATTAGAAAATAAATTTAGTAGATAATCTCCTTTCACCTGTTAGTAAAGGTGAGAATATGTATCACAATATCTTTTCTCAAGAATAGACATGCAGGCAATTGCTTATGCAGGCGTGTAAGGAATCGGTATTGGGAAGATTGTAATACTACTTGTCCCACATGGGCAAATAGTATGATATATTTCTCCTTATATAGGAGAAGCTTACATTGAATATTGTGATTTAAAATAACATGGGCTTGGAAATGGACTCAATGATAAGGGATAATGGGCTTGGGCCTATAAAATATTATACGGGTTAAAGATAGGCACTTGGGCACTTGGACTCAATGATAAGGGATGATGGACAACGTTTTTAATGTGCCTCAAGCAACTTCTCCTGGTTCATTCAGATCAACAAATTTTCACCACAATCTTAAGGAATTATTATGGCATCCTCTGAGTCAACCTACCGGATAATGAATCAGGAATTCACCAAGTTAGATCGTTTTGATGGCACTAACTACACCCGTTGGCAAGATAAGATCCTCTTCCTTCTGACTACTCTTAAAATTGCGTATGTGCGTGATGAAAACCTGCAGCCGATTCCACCACCTACTGACAAGGATAGTGCAGAAGTTGTTGCCCAAAGGAAAAAGCGCGAAGAAGATGAAATTGTTTGCAGAGGACATATACTCAACACTCTATCCGAACGACTTTATGATCTATTCACTTCTGTCAGGTCGCCGAGAGAAATATGGAAAAGTTTAGAAGCAAAGTACAGCAATGAAAAACAAGGCGCAGATAAGTTCTTAATTTACGAGTTTTTCGAATTTAAAATGCTTGACAACGGTTCTGTTCTAGATCAGATTCACGAGTTACAGGTTATTTTCAACAAGTTAAAGGATGTTAAAATTAACATTCCTGAACAACTCCAAGTTGGGGCTGTTATGGCCAAACTTCCGCATACATGGACTGACTACAGGAAAAAGCTTATGCATTCTACTGAGGATTTCTCTATGGAACAACTTCTAAAACATCTTCGAATTGAAGAAGAAACAAGAATTCGTGTAAAGAGGGTATTTGAATCTGATTCAAATATACATAATGTAGTCAATGATCATAAAGAGAATAACCTAAATGGGAAGCGGAAGAGGGATAACAACCATAAAAAACCCAATCAAAAGGGGAAGGATTGTTATTTCTGTGGAAAACCAGGGCATTTCAAAAGAGATTGCAGATTCTTTAAGAGGCAAAAGAAGGAGCACGGACAGACTTCGACTCAAGGAAAGAAGAACTCAGATTCTTCTCAGAAAGCAAATATGCTTCAACAGGACGAGTCAGAAATTGTTGCAATGATATCAAAGTTGAATGTTGATATGGTGACAGAAGTAAACATGGCCGATAATGCCAAGGATACTGATTGGTGGTATGATTCTGGCGCTACCATACATGTTTGCAACAACCGATCAATGTTCAAATTCTATAAGGCAGTTTCCGATGATAATAAAGTACTAATGGGAAACCATAATACATCAAGTGTCATTGGAAAAGGAACCATAGAATTAGAATTCACTTCTGGAAAGAAACTCGTGCTTGTAAATGTTGTACATGTTCCAGACATTAGGAAGAATCTTGTATCTGCAAGTCTTCTTTGTAGTAAAGGCATCAAATGTGTCCTAGATGGTAACAGTCTCATATTGTCAAAAGGAGGTATATTTGTTGGAAAAGGATATGCTTGTAACGGGATGTTCAAATTAAGTATTAATAAAATGAATGAATTTGCTTATGTCCTTGATTCATTTGATTTATGGCATGCTAGATTAGCGCATTTAAATTTTAAATCTTTGAAGTTTATGTCTAAAGAAGGTTTAATCTCATACGAAAGTAAAATATTATCTAAATGTGAAACATGTATTGAAGCCAAAATGTGCAAAAAGCCATTTCCCAAATCTGAAAGAAATACAAAATTACTTGAATTAATTCATTCTGATATATGTGAATTGAATGGTGTATTAACTAGAGGAGGGAATAGATATTTTATTACTTTTATAGATGATTATTCAAGATATACATATGTTTATCTAATGAAAACAAAAGATCAGGCTTTTGATATGTTTAAACGCTTTAAAGTCACAGTCGAAAATCAAAAAGAAAGAAGAATCAAAGTATTGCGCAGTGATAGAGGTGGAGAATATTTCTCTACAGAGTTTTCCTTATTCTGTGAGGAAAATGGAATTATACATCAATCAAGCGCACCATACACCCCGCAACAGAATGGTTTGGCTAAACGAAAGAATAGAACATTAGTGGAAATGACTAATGCTATGATTTTAAATGCCAAACAAAACATAAATTTATGGGGAGAGGCACTTCTAACAGCATGTCACTTGCATAATAGAATTCCATCAAGAAAGACAAAAGTATCTCCATATGAACTATGGAAAGGTAGAAAACCAAGTTTGAAATACTTGAAAGTTTGGGGTTGTTTGACCTTTTATCGAATAACAGATCCAAAAAGGAATAAACTAGGTCCAAGGGCTTTAAAAGGTGTATTTGTAGGATATGCCGAGAATTCCAAAGCATATCGAGTGCTTGACTTAGATTCTAATATCATCGTAGAATCAAGAGATGTGGATTTATTGAAAATAAGTTTATATGTGATTCCAATCAAGTGTCAGATCCTACTCAAATTATTTATGACAAAGATAATGAAAATTCTGAACAAACTTCTTCTAACAAAAGAAAATCTTCTAATATACAAGAAGAACCTAGAAGAAGTCAAAGAACAAAGAAGGCTAAAGAGTTGGGACCTGATTTTGTCTCACCAGATGATGTAATACATCTTGTTATAGGTGACAGAAAAGATGTCATCGATGATATAATTTATGTACTAGGTACGGAAGGCGATCCCAAAACCTTTAAAGAAGCAATGACTTCTAGGGATGCTTCTTTCTGGAAAGAAGCAATACAAGATGAGATGGATTCAATTCTATCTAATAATACTTGGGAATTAAACAACTTACCTGGCGGATCAAAGCCAATTGGATGTAAATTGTTATTTCGTAGAAAATATAATACAGATGGATCAATACAAACTTTTAAGGCAAGATTAGTTGCTAAAGGCTTCAGGCAAAAAGAAGGTATTGATTTTTTCGATACATATGCTCCTGTTGCAAGGTTAACATCCATTAGAACTCTATTTGCACTTGCCTCCATTCACGGATTGTATGTACATCAAATGGATGTTAAAACTGCATTTTTAAATGGTGATCTAGATGAAGAAGTATATATGGAACAACCAGAAGGTTTTATTATGCCTGGAAATGAACACAAAGTTTGCAAACTTGTTAAATCATTATATGGATTGAAACAAGCACCTAAACAGTGGCATGAAAAGTTTGACTCTATGATCTTGTCCAATGGTTTTAAACATAATAATGCTGACAAATGTATCTATTCTAAATTTACGGATAGATATGGTATCATTATATGTTTATATGTGGATGATTTACTTATATTTGGCACCAATATGGAAGGCACTAATGATACAAAGAAATATCTAACTTCATGTTTTAAAATGAAAGACTTAAATGAAGTTGATACTATATTGGGAATTAAGGTAAAGAAACACAGTAGTGGTTATGCATTATGTCAATCTCATTACATAGAGAAGTTGCTTCTTAAATACAAACATTTAAATATTAAAGAAGCAAGCAGTCCTTATGATTCTTCCATTAAACTATTTGCAAATACTGAAAGGACAGTAGCTCAATTAGAATATGCAAGTGTTATTGGAAGTCTTATGTATGCAATGCATTGCACTCGTCCAGATATTGCTTTTGCTGTGTGTAAACTGTCTAGATATACGCACAAGCCAAGCACTGAAAATTGGAAAGCAATATGCAGAATTCTAGGTTACCTTAAAAGAACCATGGGACTAGGACTTAGATACGAAGGTTTTCCAGCAGTTCTAGAAGGATATTCAGATGCAAGCGGTTCAACGCCTGAAAATGAAAATAGGGGAACTACTGGATGGATTTTTACTCTTGGAGGCGGTGCTATATCTTGGGCTTCCAAGAAACAAACAGTCATATCACACTCTACAATGGAAGCTGAATTCATTGCCTTAGATGCATCGGTCAAGGAGGCAGAATGGCTAAGGAATCTGTTATTAGATATAGAGTTGTGGCCACAACCAATGCCAGCCATTTTTGTGTATTGCGATAGCGAAGCTACATTGTCTAGAGCCTATAATAAGATCTATAATGGAAAGTCTAGACATATAAGTTTACGACATGCATATGTCAGGGAATTAATTGTAGATGGTATCATTACTATTATATATCTTAGATCAAAGGAAAATTTGGCAGACCCACTAACTAAAGGATTACCAAGAGAACTGGTGAAAACTACTAGTAGTGCAATGGGTCTGAAATCATTCTAATCACCTGTAATGGAAACCAAACCTTAAATTATTCAAGGTTTAAAGGGTAAAAACAAGTTACAGAAATGTGATTGTATTGTTACGTGGTGGTGTTCATTTGTCTATAGTAACAGAGACGGAAAAAAAAAGAGACACCTATATGAACATATGACTTTGTGTCTAATAAAGTTAGTTGTAACTTTGTAAATGTTCATGAAAACCAGGAGGAAATTAATAACCAATTAGTGGTTATGATATTTACAGAATTACTATAAATATTTATGTGTTCATATATTTCGTTTCATCGCATAGGATTTTGGTTTAAAGTATTAACTACCAGATATTCTGTTGAAACTTAAACATATGGACTAAGAAGAAAAGTTTAAACTGAAAGGTACTTTCTTGTATGCATAAATAATATTACAATCTTGTGGGGGATTATTGGGAAGATTGTAATACTACTTGTCCCACATGGGCAAATAGTATGATATATTTCTCCTTATATAGGAGAAGCTTACATTGAATATTGTGATTTGAAATAACATGGGCTTGGAAATGGACTCAATGATAAGGGATGATGGGCTTGGGCCTATAAAATATTATACGGGTCAAAGATAGGCACTTGGGCACTTGGGGCACGTGGGCGCGTAAGTGATCGTACGGCCTGGGTTGCGACTGTTGGTTCCAAACAGTCGCATTTTTTGAACGAGTAGACACAACTGTCCCCAACGGTCACACCCTTTCGTCCTGTATAAATACATCTCGTCTTCTTCCTGCCCAGATCACTTTTTCGAATTCATTCTTCTTCCCTCTTCTTCTCTGCTTCTGTAAAACACAGTACTTGTTGTATCCTGGAGGAATTTCGCTCCATTACTACTTCAAATTGTGGGGGCAAATAATTCCTTAAGGACAACGTTTTTAACGTGCCTCAAGCAACTTCTCCTGGTTCATTCAGATCAACAAATTTCTCCACAATCGGTGTTGGAAATAAAGCAGTATATTTACACTTGGTGGCAGTAAATGCGATAACAAAAAAGGCTATAAAAATAGAAATATGCTTACACTGGAAATCGTCGCTCTTACAGGGTAACAATGCATTATAACATTACTGACATGTGTTGCTAACAACTTGTAGTGTCACTGGCAATGTAAGATTGATCTTGAAGATAGAAACGTGAAAAGAAGAGATACTAGAAGATGAGATAAATGCGTCAGATATAAAAAGAAATCAAGTATAATATTTATTTGATTATCTTAGATCAGTGTCAAAAAACACCATGATCACTCTATGACACACAAGTTTCTCGGAACTTAAAATACTTCACTTCAAAAATTCAGACTGATTTGGCTGCAAGTAATGAAAGAAGACACGTACAATTTAAAACATGGGTAAAATAATTTAGTAGATATAAGGAACAAACATCAGCTATACAATATAAGATGACATGCTTTAGGGTAGAATTTAAGAGCAGATTTTATATTATTGTATAAAATGCACTCTCATGATTTAACAAAAATCAAAGTGGCGCAGCGGAAGTGTGGTGGGCCCATAACCCATAGGTCCCATGATCGAAACTTGGCTTTGATAATGTTTACCTTTTCTTTTTCCTAATGCGTTCAATCCTTGTTACATTTTTATTACACCATTCAGAAATGCGTTCAATCCTTGTTGCATTTTCATTTTTATTACACGATTCAGAACCTACTATCAACCGAAACATCTCACACTAATATGTTGAATAACCTACACCCACATATATGAATAATACACCCACACATCGTTTCTTTCCCTGCACACACAAGGTGTATATATAGTGAGAGAGCACTAATACTTAAGTACATGCGAGTCTTTGTATAAAGAGAAAAATAAAACACAAAATGTAACAATATATTTTGATTTTATATTCTACTATGCACATTTGGGGTAGATCTCAGTGAGAAAATCCAAAGGTTCATATTTATTGTATCGCCAACTTGTATTCTAACAGAATTTCATACATGCATACACACGCATGTGTGTGTGGGCAAGAATCGACTGCATCTCAATTTCCCTTGATTTCAACTCCTGTTCATACTTAAATAATAATTGTTTCTCTCTTGTCATTCCATTATATTATTTATATCGTAACATGCAGTTGAAATTAGAGGGATTAGAGGTGTAGCAAGAATGAGGTGTGGTCGATTGTTACCCATATACACACGCAATACACACACATGTATATACGTATGTATGTATATGTATACGTATATATATATGTATATATATGTATACGTATGTATATACACACGCGTGCGCGCATTGTTGTCAAAAATCTTACAATTTGAATCCTGATTCAAATCAAATCTCTCCCTTTATGATTCGATTTACGTTCTATTCAAACTTGGTTAAAACTGCAATAAAAAAAATCAACTTATACTAACATACTTAATATACGGACCAAAATTCACAATTTTAGTTATGATATTTTCAAAACAAAATAGAAATATAACAAGAGAGAAAATTAAGTTGTAGAAATTTTAACTTCAAAATCATTTCAAAGTGTATACGTACCATAAAACATGGATCTTTCGAATTCACGGTTTACAATGTGAATCCCGTTTCGAATTAAAGTTTGAAATTTGCGACTTACGATTACGCACAAGCAATGATTGGCTACATCTCATTTGTGCTACACCTCTATTCTCTTTGATTTCAACCACGTTCCAATTCAAAAATCATATTTTCTCTCTCTTGTCGTCTCATTATATTGTTTAAATCGGAATGTGTCGTTGAAATCAAAAATAATAAACGTGTAGCAAAAATGAGACGTAGTCGATCATTGCCCTATATGTATATACACGCACGCACGCATAAAAAATTAGGCAAGAGGGTTATTCGGCACATAGGCTAATAAGTTTCTAGGAAAGCATTTCATAATAATAAGTTTCAAATACAAAAGATAAAAATTAATATTTTTCTAAAGGAAAATGATAAACGATAAATGAAAATTAAACTTCATAATTTTTTTATCGTTTATCCTTCAAACTATTTATTCTGAAGTGTTGTCTTAGAAACTTATTACCATATACGTACACACATATACACATGTATATATAAGAAAAGGCTTTCAAACTCCATAAATAAAGTTCTTTTAACATTCAAAACCACACGCTCATTTTCAAAATATTTCTACTTTTTCTTCCATTTGATTAGTGCTTTGAAATACTACAAATTTTCAAAAAACTAAAGTGGTGTTATGTTTTGCATTTTCAATATGTATGTCAAATGATGTGGAAAAGAATGAGAATTTGGAAAACCTAGTTTCAAATAACGATGAGAAGGTGAAGGGAGAAGTTGGTTTTGATATTTCCACCAAAGGCAAAAAAAAAAGGTTATTTTAATTTTATACATCGATTCGAATGTCATCGATTCGAAGTACACGGAGCTTGATGGATTCGAACTTGTTGAGATGATGCCTATCTGATGGGTTCGAACCGTTGGGTTCGAAGCGACCAATATCACGCCTGATCGGTTCGAACTCGTTCGACTCGAAGCATGTGCAAACCGATGGATTCGAATAAAGGAGTTACTGATGGATTCGTACTCCATCGGTTCGAAATGGGCTTCCCCTCAACAAGCCGATGGTTTCAAACCGTGTACTTTGGCTGACTTGCATCGATCATATCTCGCTCATACGAACTCCGATTAACCTGAAATTTGAAACACTGGCCTTCATGGTCTTGCTTGTCATGTCTTATCAATTGTAGCCTGACCCGCGCTCGAACAAAAATTCATCGATATCCATAACGAAGTGAAGTACAATCAATCTCTGAGACGAACCGTCTTTTGTTTTTGACCACTCTTTTGGTATCACGGCTTTGCCAAAAAGCGGGATAACAATACACACATATATATACGTATGTATGTATATACACACACGTGCGCACATTGTTGTCAAAAATCTTACAATTTGAATCATTTGAATCCTGATTCAAATCGAATCTCTGCCTTTATGATTCGATTTATGTTTTAATTCATGCTTAGTTAAAACTGCAATTAAAAAAAAAATCAACTTATACTAACATATTTAATATGCGGACCAAAATTCACAATTTTAGTTGTGATGTTTTCAAAACAAAATAGAAATATAACAAGAGAGAAAATTAAGTTACAGAAATTTTAACTTCAAAATCAATTTCAAAGTGTGTACGTACCATAAAAGATGAATTTTTCGAATTCACGATTTACAACGTGAATCTCGTTTTGATTTAAAGTTTGAAATTTACAACTTACGATTACACACATATGTAGACACACAAGCAATGATTGGCTACACCTCATTTGTGCTACACCTCAATTCTCTTTGATTTCAACCACGTTCCGATTTAAATATCATATTTTCTCTCTCTTGTTATCTAATTATATTGTTTAAACCGGAATGTGTGGTTCAAATCAAAAATAATAAAGGTATAGCAAAAATGGGACGTAGTCAATCATTGCCTTACACACATGCACGCACGCACAATTAGGCTAAAGGGCTATTCAGCACATAGGCTAATAAGTTTTTAGGAAAGCACTTCAAAATAATTCAGATGTTCCATCAGTGCCAAAATTACTTTAGCACTACTAGTGATAATTTCTAATTGTGTCTTCAGACATTTCTTTCAAATATACTTATTAATTTCCCCCTTTATGTTATATATATAATTTTAGTAGGAAACTGATTTATATGTACCTGAGCCCTTGATGACTTTTACGCATGCATATAAACCTGCAATGCAAATTTCTCCCTGCAATTGCAACCCAACCAAAAAAAAAAGATTAACACTTGCCTATACAGAAAACCAGTTATAATAGGAAACTGAATGGATTCAAGTACTTGCTTTTAGTATCTTACCTTACCACATAAATCAATTTATAACAGAATTTTGCATAAAAACTCAGAAAAAATCATCTTACAAATTAAATAATAAGCAATATCAACCATATTAGAAAATCAGGTATATGTTGGTGTCATGATATAGAACATAGATATTTTACCGTTAATGCAAAAGAATATAAACATCTATATTGAATTATATTTAATACAAATTCAAGTGACAAGACATGTGACTCTGTGGCCCAATGGATAAGGCGCTGGTCTACGAAACCAGAGACTCTGGATTCGATCCTTAGCAGAGTCGATACATACTTGTTCTTGAATGTGTAAATTATGGCATTTTTTTATTGGCCTGTGATAACTGCAGTTATTATATGAAACAATTTTGCAGCTTAATGGACAAAACACTGACCTACGAAACCATAGATTTTGTCATCGGTCCCAAAATGGATAACTTTCTAAACGCCACGGCTCTCTGCATTCACCTTTTTACTACAGCAACTTTTCATTGCCCTACAATTAGGGCAGCATAACTTCTTAGTTCGAGTATTTATCTTTACCCAAATCTAATCTATAATATAAATTTGCACCAAAAAGCCCAACCAAAATTAAATTATAAGTGGACATTAAATGATGGTAAGTATCCTGTTAAAATGGGTATGTGTGAATGTCATGAACCAGAGACACAAATTTTACTAAAATTGAAGCATCTATGGTATTTTTATCCTATTTTTGACCTGATCTCAAGCTCATTTCGAGCATGTCACTTCAATTAATTAAATTAGCTTAGGTAATAAGAAAGGAAAGTACTTTTAATATAGAATGAAGAATTGGCACAAAAGATACATACATTATCTTCATAATAAATTATGATTAATACCTGCTTCAATTCATACACTTTTCCCCAATTTGTTCTACAGATGGAAGCATCATAACATAAACAATCAAGAATATAATCATCTTTTCATTTGTTAATCCTGACTATTTTGATTCATCTGATAATAAATTTCTTTAACTTGTGTACTCACAGTGCACTAACTTCTTGAAAATTCAGGGCTAATTTTAATGTTTACTTCAAACATACAAAAAGCTCTACTATGTAATTATGTCCATATAGGTAAACAGTTCTGCAGCTTAAAAGGAAATAATTAATTGAACACAAATTCAGAGAAATTATATGTAATTTAATTTGATCTTCATAGAAATGGTCGCAACATTTGGGGTTGTTTCAGTAATTAGTCATATTATCAACAAAATAGGGAGATTGGAAGAAATGAAAAATGTACCAAAACCTGAAAACTTACGGGGGGGCTATTGTTTCAATTTCCTAAATAGGGAGATTCCTTTTAGAAGTAACAAAATAGTTCATGTTCATAGAATTTGTACTAACAATTTAATTGCCATAAAATCACATCAACCATATGTATAATCCAACAAAATATAGCCACTGTAAGCAACAGAGTCTAAACACTAAGCTAAAAAATTAACATATTTGCCCAAATTAGCAAAGCCATATATCATCCCCGTACCTACTGGAACTTTGCAACAGTTTCATCATAATTTCGAGTGGATCTATTATTTCCTTCGTAGAAAATTGACAGCAAGAATATCCAAAACAAAAAAGCCTGGTTTAAGCTCCAAATCTTCCTTTTCCTCCTCTTTCCTTCTCTCAAAGCTATTCCTCAACTTGGATTTCGCCATAGGATTCGCTTGGTCGATCTTTACCGTCCCATCGTCATACAGGCAGATGAAACGGCGTCGACTTATTAATTATTCTAATGATTTCCTGAGACAGAAATATGCACTTTAGTGAAATGATTTTATTGTGATTTCAACGTCTGAGTTGGTGCGACATGATCATAGAAGAGTGAACGTCAAATGTTACATGCTGCATCATTTTGTCATTTGTGTTCAGATGTAGAGTTCAATGAATTGGCTTTAGGCATAACAGAAACCGAGCAAAAATGGTATTAGGTACGAATTGCGATCGATTGCACGTATCATCATTTTGCTTCTAAATCTTGTATAAGTAAGTTGACCGCATATAGAAAAATTAGTCATGTCCATATGTACCTTAAACATCTACCCAATCCAATAGCCCTAACATTAAAGGGATTGGATTTATCCATATCACGAAGAGAACGTATAAATACCTTGATTGCACTAAAATTTCAATCATATTAAAGCACGATCTAATCTTCATAACTAAGAGTAAAACGGTAGTGTACTGACTATTTAAGTGTCTTCAACTTTAAACATTGAATTTTGTTGAAGTTTGTAATCTTTATATCAAAATACACGTAATATTATATATATAAAATATGCTTTATCTTTCTTCCTTGTTTGTTAATCAATCTGCACTGAACACTTAACAAAGGTCGCTATTAGATGAATGAGATAAAATGAGGAAAGTGGTAATACAAACATGAAAGTCTACGGGGTGGATCATGTAGTGTATGTGACAAAATATATGATGCAACTAAAATAATATTAATCCAAGTAAATATAGAATGAGCACACCAGAATTTTATATTGGTTCGAGTCTCTCGTCCTACGTCCAGTCCCGAAGCTCCCCTTCGGAATTTGACTATCAAAAACCTTCGCTTCGCCCGGAGGAATAGGCTTAGTTACACAGAGTTGTTCTTATCAAATGTGTGTTCCAATATAACATGGATGTTGACTAATTGGTACAATTGCTTCCAATATATTTATAAGGAATATTGTCTATGAAGAACCGAGTATATAGAAGAGTGAATAAAGTAAAGATTCTAAAGTGCAGAGATCAAGAATATAGTATAGAGTATAGAATTAGAAAGCGTAAGTAAGTGAAGTTAGTTTGTTCTCTTGATTCTTGATGCTATATATAGTTGTAGATAGGTACCTTGAGTAGTTACATCCATTAATGAATCCTCTAAGGTTGCTTCTGTTGATGGTGAAGAGTTGTGGCGAAGAGAAGCGGAGATGTCCATTCACATGTAGCAGTTGCAGTTCATTTATGAAGTTCGAGTTTGAATTCAGACGTCTAGTATTTGTTTCAGACGTCTGATACTATATATTTTATTGAATACAGTAGAGGATTAGAGGTCTGAGTGCTATTATCAAACGTCTGGTTTAGCCTATTTGTCGTTCTAGATAACTGTTTCAGGCGTCTGGCTTGTGCACCTAGACGTCTGATAGGTGCATCTCATTTTTTGTGCATCCTTTCTTTTACTTCTTTGTTCCTATCGACTTGTAGTCTCTTGTAGTGTCCTTTGAGTCTCATTCTTGTCTTTCAAATGATGTTGTTCTAGCAAGTACCAGTATATATATAAATATGTATGTATATTCGATTTCCATTGTATAGTTGCTGGCATCGAAAACGTAGATTGGATTTCCTAACATTCTCTTCCTTTTTGATGATGACAACTATATAATGTACTTAAATATAATTTTATAAATCTCCTTTTGAATATGTGCTTACCATTATCTCCCCATTTGGCATTATTAAAAAGCATTAATACAGGAATATGTATGATATAATCAATAATCATGAATAGACGAAAGGTAACTATTTAAGCATATGCAACAAGCCAAAAAGCATTTTTATAACCATTAAACATGGTGATTACATGCATAATTTTTGATTCCATTACAATACAAAAGATGGAACCTATAAAAATATCTAAGGATTTGTGGGGGAAGCTTTGGTTTGATCATCTCCTTCATCTTCATTCTTGGAAGAACTAGCTTGTATTCTAGGAGATTTTGGAGTGTGTTCTAGAGGTTCTTTTTCGTCTTCAAAAAGTTTAGAATGTTTTGAAGGAGGAGGAGAAAGCGTTGGAGTTGGCCAATCTTCCGAATATGGTTTAGAGCCACGGACTCGTTGGAGAACCTCTTTTAGAACAGATAACGTTGTTGAAAGCGATGTTTCGACTATGGCTAGGCAAGAGGCAAATGTTGTTTCGATGCTATCGATACGCTTAGCCAATAAGTTTTGATTTCTTGATAAGATAAGTTGATTTTGGAGAGCTAAATCTCAAATGCTTTCATTTGGATTAGTTTCAGTGCGAGTCTCCAAAATGTTGTCTTGCGTTGTATAGTCAAAAGGTGCATGAGGAGGAGTGTGTTAGTGATGTAACTTGTAAGGTATGCCAAATATCATATGCAGTGTTACGTAATATGACACGTAAAAATTCATTCTTATCTAATGAACAAAATAAAACATTCATAGCTTTGGCATTATCAGAACCTGTGGTTTTTTTGTATCATTGCATATGTTCACAGAAGTGTCAGGTGCTTCATATTTATTTTCAATGCCTGACCAAATTTCTAATCCATTAGCTTCCATAAAAATTCTGATGCGTGTTGACCAATATGCATAATTAGAACCATTAAAAAGTGGGGGTCGTGCTGTAGATTGGCCTTCTTTAAAAATACTTGCCACACTAAAGTGACTCAAATACGTGTTACTGTACTTTAATCAAACCTTACTTTGATACCAATTGAAAGCCTACGGGGTGGATCGTGTAGTGTATATGCAAGTATATGTGACAAAATATAAGTTGCAACTAAATATTAATCTAAGTAAATATAGAATAAGCACACCAGAATTTTATACTGGTTCGGACCTCCCGTCCTACGTCCAGTCCCGAAGCTCCCCTTCGGAATTTGACTATCAAAAACCCTCGCTTCGCTCGGAGGAATAGGCTTGGTTACAACGAGTTGTTCTTTTCAAATATGTGTTTTAATACAACGTGGATGTTGACTAATTAGTGCAATTGCTTCCGATATATTTCTAAGAAGTATTGTCAATGAAGAACCGAGTATATGGAAGAGTGAATGTAAGTAAACATTGCTAAAGTGCAGAGATCAAGAATATAAGATAGAGTATAGAATTAGAAAGCGTAAGTAAGTGAAGTTAGTTTGTTCTCTTGATTCTTGATGCTATATATATTTGTAGATAGGTATCTTGAGTAGTTACATCCATTATTGAATCCTCTAAGGTTGCTTCTGTTAATGGTAAAGAGTTGTGGCGAAGAGAAGCGGCGATGTCCATTCCCATGTGGCAGTTGTAGTTCATTTCTAAAGTTCAAGTTTGAATTCAGGCGCCTGGTGTTTGTTTAAGACGTCTGATGCTATATATTTTTTGAATATAGTATAAGATCAGACGTCTGAGTGCTATTACCAGACATCTAGTTTAGCTTATTGTTGTTCGAGAGAACTATTTCAGACGTCTGGCTTGTGCACCCAAACGTCTGATATGGTGCATCTCAGTTTTTGTGCATTCTTTCTTTTACTTCTTTGTTCATATCGACTTGTAGTCTCTTATAGTGTCCTTTGAGACTCATTCTTGTCTTTCTAGCAATGTTGTTCTAGCAAGTACTTGTATATATAAATATATATGTATATTTAATTTCCATTGTATAGTTGTTGTCATCGAAACCGTAGATTGGATTTCCTAACAAGACACACATTTTATCCTTTACCGTTGCACTCGGCAAGGATCTGGTGAGATCGAGGATTTGGATTAGGATAACAAACCAGAAAGGCCATGGATTTAGATATCAGTTTCGAACAGTAATGGATTTGGCTTTGGATGGATGTGGATTCAGATAAAACGATTCGGAGAGACCATGGATTCAGATTGGATTCTGGATTGGAAAATATGGCTACCAATGTGATATGTATTTTGGATTTATGGCAATTCAAAACACGTCTTCCTATCGCAAGGCATTGTTAGAAACTAGGGTGGCTATAACATAATGTTGGATCTTAAGGCTATTCAGACACTAGAAGTGGTGAATTGTGTATTAGCTACTTACTTATGAATATAAAAGTGTATTTACTCAAATTGCAAACAGAAAGAAGTAATCAGAGAATAAGTAAGTAATAAAGTAAAATGCAGTAATGTAAATAACACCCGGATTTTTATACCGGTTCAGATTAACCAATCCTACATCCAGTCCTGCACTCTATCGTGCAGAATTCCACTATAATCGCTTGCTTTCCACGGGTGGCAAGAACACCTTTACAATCTTGGTTTCATGGGCTACAAGACACACCCTCTTGATTTTACAGGCTACAAGAACACCTTCTCCTTATCACCAACAACAAACTATGGCAAGTGGTTGTATTTTTCAATACAGATTCTTGCAGATTCGGTACAATGATCCTATAGACCTCCAGTGGCAATATATCATTGAATTCTTTGAGGAATAAGATGAAATCAGAGAGAATGATGTGAATTAAAGTACAACTCTTTGATATTGTGTGGCTTGCAAATCAATGAAGAATTGGAGTGAAATAATATCGATTTGCAAGGATATTTAAAGAGTATGCAATGGATTTCTTTTCAAATGTTTGGAGAAGGAGGAGTAAGAGAAAATAAGAATTCTTGATACTAAAATTCGTTTTCAGAGGCCTTTATATCGTGGTTGAAGAGACGTGTCTTTTGGTGAAGAGATGGAGGGAAATGTCTCTTCATTTAAAATTTGAAATTCTGAAAAACTGCTAGTATGTCGACATCCCCTTACCTAGTATGTCGACATGGATGTGTTGCAAAATGAACAGCAACAATAATAAGTGTTGCAAATTTTCAACATTTCAAATTACCTTATATTTGTGGATTTTTGTGATTCAGTTGAGGTCAATGGTTGATGATCTTCAAGTATAATTGCCATGAGATCTTTAACAAGATATTCTAAGGTTCAACCAACTCTTTATCACTTCAAACACCTTTATCCTTCAGTATTCTCTAGTTTGGTTTTGTTCTTCAATTGCTCTGATTAACCTTCTTCTATAATTCATTTGCTTCCACTGTATTCTTGTTTATCTCTGTAAAATGTCTCCATAATATACCTGATATGACTACATAACTCAAAGATACACTACACCATTTTAAGCTATTAACAACGGGTAAAAACCGTTGTTAAGTCCAAAAGCAACGGGTAAAAACCGTCTTTAACACAGGAGTGGTTGACTTTAGCGACGGGAGGAAACCGTTGCTTTATTTCCAAAAGGCAACGGGTACAAACCGTTGCAAATTGGGCCAAAGGCAACGGGTATTAACCGTTGCAAATTGGGCCATAGGCAACGGTTAGAAACCGTTGCAAACTGGACAATAGGCAACGGGTATAAACTGTTGCTTAATGTACAAAAGGCAACGGTAACAAACCGTTGCTTAATGGGCAAAAAATCAACGGATATAAACCGTTGCTTTCTGTCCAAGAAGCAATGGGTGCAAGCGTTGCTTTATGTGCAGTAAAAAACGGTTAAAAACCGTTGCTTTATGCCCAAAGTCACACATAAAGCAATGGTTAACACCCGTTGCACAAAGTGTTTGCTCCTGCCCCTACAAAATCACATCTGTAACTCACTACTGCGTTACACGCATATCTTAGTATATATACCAGAATATCAATATATATCAAAATATACCAGAATATCAAAATATTGGTACACAAGCACTATAAACATATCGCACATATACCATACATATAAAATTATCAAACTTATAATTACACTCATTGTTTTGCAAACACAATGCTACCGTGCCGGAATATCATACTCATTACACTGCTTTGTTTATTACACTACAGTACAAAGATTTCATTAATTACAGATCCAGTACAAAGATAAGTACAAAACTTTCGTAAGAAACAGATCCAGTTTTCAGCTTCAACCTGAGAGGAAAATAAAATCAAAAGGGCAAAGCATTCCAGTTTTCAGACTTCAATTTTCAACCTGGTTAATGTGCAACTCGAAGATTAAATTCAGAGGCAGTTCAACTTCATAAATCTGGAAAGAATATTCCAGTTCAAAAACAAAAAGCATCTACCTGATTCAAAAAGTCTTAAATAGTTTAAAACAAAGTAGAACCCAAGAAAAGAGAAAATCAAATAATGCAAAGCAATTCAAAGCAAACAACGGTTAGGATAAAGCAAATTTGATCAAGCCTCAATTTCCAGATTTTGAAATATTTTTCAGGTTCTCTTTCCTCTCTGTCAAACTATCCAGGTGAGCAAACCACCCTTATAAATTCTTAAAACTTGATATATCTATTTTGCATGTGATAAGTCTTGAATGTAAATTGTGAAAGGTGCTTGCATGCTTGTATTTATGTATGGATGACTGTGTGTACGATTGTGTACAGGCAATATGCCTCTGTTTATACATGATAGGTTTAATAAACCTGTCTAAAAATTCATACCACCCAAAAGAATGAATGTTAGGCTTTGATCATTAAAAGGAAATTGCTTGAAATAATGTAATTTCATATATGAAAATAATTTCAGATAAAAACAGGTGCATTGCTATTCTTATATCACAGTTATGTACACAGGCTGCTAATGTTGTTACTTATCTTCTTGTTTAATCAAGAAAAGCATTAGATCTTGGGGTGTATGTTATCATCTAAACCTCATTGATGTGGCTGAATTCAATTAGATTATCAACCCTCTTGTTTTTGGTCAGTCTTGAATGGACACTGGATGTAATCTGACTCAGTCCGTGTGACATAAGTATTAATTACCACTAATAGAAGTTGCATTGAATCTTGAATGCAATTCATTATCCAACTTTGAACTATTTCTAGTTTATTATTTCGAATATCAAAATAAAATTGGTGAATGTTTGATTACTCAGACTTTGAAATGCAAAGTCAATATAATGTTTTATGCTTTGTACGAGTTGGCAACACTTCTTTCAAGTTGCAAATATATAATGTTATAATAATTTTTAAACATGGTTGTTTTTTAGTTTGAGAGGCATTGAAGGAGAATATAATGGGCTTCAACCTTTTTTTTTGGAAGGTAAAAGCTTTACTTCCTAGTATTTGATAAATTGTCGATTATCTTGTAAACAAGACAGACCAGGACAAAATACACATGCATTTGCATATACAAATTTCATATACAGCAAACAAAAGAAAATCAGCAATATATGCAAAGAACAAGTCCGAAATATCAATACCTCCGACTAAAGGTATAGTATCAAACCCTTTTGATGGCTCACATAACCTCCGGCTCCAACATCCCCAAAGGTCTCGGTAAATTGTCGACATATTTTGGCAGTTAGCTCATTCGGCAATAAAATTTTGTCCAACAACACCTTTTCATATGTGGGTGGTACTGGTTTTCCATGAATTACTGATGTTGTGGAATCTCGGCATATAGTACCTGTTATATAAGCATTTCTGAAGTGAATATATGGAATCACATTTACAGAACTAACAAGCTCCCAAACATCTAAGAGGTTGTATATATGGGCACAAAAGCATAAGTGTGCGCATGAAATAATTTCAATGCAAGGATACGCATATATTAGAGGTGGTATATTTGCATGCTTCAGGGACACTACACATTGCAAGAATAAAAGTTTTAAATCTTGGAACCATTTGCCTTTAGAAAATTATACATGCAATATATATCACACATGCAAGAATTTCCACACAAAAATCAAAGTAAAACACACGTATAAAGCATGTAATTTGCAAAAATAACACACGCAGGTAACAAAGAAATAAACTTGCATGGTTCAGGGGCAGTGCATACGCAGGTACAAAAGGATTTACTCGCATGCATCAGGGACAGTGCACCAGATTTTTTTAGGATGAAAACTTATATAAACAAAAAAAAAACTCATGCTACCCAAAACCATTGCACAAACATGCAGCGATGGCCCAAGTTTCATAGCATATGAACTAGACCCAAATTTGCCTAATAATGACTTAGGTTTAATGCCAGAAGTGAATTACAGAGAATTTTTTTGGCAACCAGGCAACATATATATTAAATGCGTGAGTTTCAAACTCACATGTCTTTGCTCTACAACAGCCAGCAACCCAATTTAAAAGGGTGCAGAAGTTTAAACAATATCAGCAATTAATGCTTTGCTTGAGATGCTGAAAGAAGTGGAATAAAGGATGATGAAGTGTTATCTTTATTTTTATTTTACTTAAGTCAAAGAAATGAGTGCTGAGAAGTGTTTTGGGTGCATATTCATTTAATGCTATGTACACAAGTACTGCTCGGCTAGCCCTTAGCTGTGGCAGAGTAATGTAAAGTTCAAGTTGCTTTTGAATTAATGTTTTCACCCATTGCCTTGCTTCTCTGTTAATTGTTTACTAATATGTCTCAACAATTGTAAACGTGATAACAAACTTGTTTTATTTCTTGACTAACAGCCTCATGATTGTTCAGCTATGTTAAATGAAAAATGTAAAAATGTGTTGAGATATAACTCAACAAAATTGTGACGGTTCACTTTGTATTAAACATGTGGGAGCAAATTGGGAATTTGCTTATACGTGCAAGAAAATGCAGCACACTCTCCCGTTCACGAAGTTAAGCATTCACTGACTTTGCAATATATTATTTTCTTCAAATTTTAATAAAATAGTACCTGTTGCAATTACTTCGTCCTCGAAGTTCAGAATTTCACATCTTTGGTCGATTAACTGATTGTTCGGAGTGACAAACTGAGAAGATGAGATTTCACTGCCTACTTGACGATTATCTTGGGCTATGCTGAGAAGACGCTCCAGTTTATCATTCATATTATCCAGCTTCATCAATTTTTGCTCCACATTTTGCAGTCGCTGCTCATATACTCCTTGGGCCTGTTTGAGCCGTTTGCATGGAATGACAGCACTCTTAACTTGGCTAGGAGCTATATTGGTACCAATACTTCGGCTCCTGCCCTTTACATCTTTACCAAACACTGATATAAAGACGGCTTCATCACCACCACTCGTCGTTTCCTTTTCTTTTTTAATTTTGTCCTAAAAAGTAAATACGTATATATGAATAATGAAAATTTAATTTAGAGGCGTTGTTATTTGTTTAACTTACAAAGTAGGAAGATGTCGCATCTGATGTGCTGCCATCTTTTTTCTTATGCGTTTTCTCCCATACTTGAAGACGTGATACTTCTGTTCCCGGACTACTTGAATCGACCTGCATACAATGACCTAAAATTATATTTGGAACTAATGGTATTGATGAACATATTTTTCTGCATTTTAAACCGTTTGTTTCATATATTTTTATTTTAATAATGTGGTATTATACGGGTATTTTTTGTAGTTTTGCAGATTATAGATTCCAAAGTGCAACATTTTGAATACCGTCGAAGAGAAAGTACATATCGTTCATGAAGAAATGCATCTCACGTCACCAACATGTTTACTATTCATGCAAGAAATCAATTGCAAATATTGAAAATACAAATTCAAAGTTTGACCTGAAAATCTCTCAAAGCAAGGCCACTTGTTAATCAAATAACAAAGCAAAGACCAATTCAAAGTGAGGTGGCCTTACTTTTCTCCTAATATCAAGCACATGGACCTAAATAATAGGGTTATTTGTGGAGGCTGAAGTCTTTAAATAGAGAGAGAAATGCAAATGGAAAATCATCTCTTACCTCATCACTTTTCTTCAAGTTTAGATTTAAATTCAGCACCGTTTTTATTTTCGAACAGAATACGTAGGATTGTTGATTAGATTTAGCAATTTATTTGTTCTTGTTCTTAGTTATTTTCTGCACTCTTTTCAGTTAGTTAATAATTATTTCAGTTGTTTGCTCCGTTATCTTCTTTTCCGCAATTTCAATTTCTGCTCTGATTTTTTTACAATTCTATATTTTGGTTGCAATTTCGATTAGTTTCGAAAACGATTCGGAGTATATTATTGTTTTTATTTTCTGTTCAAAATTCACCGTCGAATTCGTTTAACACGCCTAAGATTTGACTATGGATTTTAATTGTTTTAAAATACAATTCCCTGTGTTCGACCTGCATACTACACGCCTGTGCGCTTGCAGAATTTATTAAAATTTGTGTTTTTCTAATCAATAGAAAAGTCGCAACAAGTTTTTGGCGCCGTTGCCGGGGAGTTGCTATTTTGAGATTTTCGATTTTTCGTTTTTAAGTCTATTCGTGTTAATTTATTTTATTTTATTTTTTTGCATTAGTTTTCTAAAAAAAAATCGTTTTTTTTCGTTTTTCGGTTCCTTTCGCCAAAGTAGCATTTTACTTAAAAAAAATTCGTTTTTTTTTTCATTTTTCGGTTCCTTTCGCATACCTTACATAATCTGCATCTCACGCATACCTCACATAATCTGCATATTTTCGCATAATCTTTCACGCATACCTCACATAATCTTCAATCACGAATCACGTTTCTGCATATTTTCACGCATACCCCACATAATCTTGCTTTTACGTTTCTGCATATTTTTTTTAAAAAAAAACATTCCTTCACAACATCTTGCTCACGTTTACATAATCCCCACGTCTTCACAGTTATTCACGTGTGCCAGTACACATTTTTAGTTGCACTTCCATTTTCACATTTTCACGTTAGTTTGCATAAATTAATTAAAAAAAAATCACTGCATTGTTTTCACGTACGTTAGTTTGGTTACTTGCAGTTCCACTTTCACATTCTTGCATGCATTAGTTAGTTTAGTTTTCATATTCACGTAACTATCTCCTACACAAGAGCTTGCATACATTCGTTTACTCACGTAACATAGCAGTGTCATAGCAGTTTCATTTTGCATTCAACACATTCATTCTACTTAACTTTATTTTATTGGGCATGTTTTAAATTTTCTGCATGTGACTGTTTTCATATATTTTCTGTCAGCAGCTTAGTTTTGTGCCTTTCACGAGCATTCACCTGCACGGAGAAAACTTCAACTCAGATAGCAAACATTTATTTCAACACAGACAGCTCCAACTCGGTAAATCTCAACCATTCGCTAGCGCTACTCAGCTGCATTGGACGGACTATCATACACCTCTGTCAATGGACAACGCTTGAAGCCATTTCTAGAGTTTGAACAGCACGAGGACGATGAGTTCGTGGATCTTCACGAACCTACCTATTCGGCATGAGCCGGTCACTATCTTGCACATATCAGGTTGTATTTTTTTAGTTTTTTTCCTTCTATTTTGCATTTGCATTCTATTTGACAGTTGGGACACTGTCTCATTCCAGTGTGGGGGGGACGCATATCTCATTCTGTTTGTTCATATTTCATAGTGTAGCATCATTTTTTTTAAAAAATCATCTCATTATTTGTTTTCAAATTTCTTTTCAATTTTTTTTTCATTTCCCAATATTTTTAGGACTTCGATTTATTTTTAATTAGTCAAGACAAAGTAAGTAAGCAGTTGAAGTCAATTGATGAAGATTTTTGTGAATCACTAATTTCAAATGTAAAATATAATGAAAAGTTGAATTACAAGCGATAATAGTGAGGTTAGTATATAGGGGGATTCATAGGTGATGGTTATGAAATCTTTTCTAAAGTGTAGTCTTTGTTTAAAAAAAATGGCATATTTAAAGTACATGCGTTGACATCTCAAACCATTAAAGTTAAGTGGTGCTAAGTTGATTTGCATAACACCCTTTAGCTCTTCTCAAAAAAAAAAAAAAAAAAAAACTAATAAGAAACACCTACAGTCGATAGGTGTGCACACTTGTGAAAGTGTGTGCACTCGCCACGCTCTATACTCTTCTCACGTAAGCCCGCAAGGCAGTGGATGGATGGTATATCTGGCCTCAGCATTCTGAGTTAGGTGTATAAATAATTAAATAAATAATCACCTAAGGATTACCGACCTTTTTTGACATAGTCAGCGTCGGTTTGCACAATCCGCCAAGCTATGTCCCAACTCTCACGTAAGCCCGCGAGGCAGTGCATGGGTGGTATACCTTGGTCCAAAGGATAGGTGAAAAAAAAAAGAGAAAAAAAACTAGTAAAGAGAGACTAAGCTTTGAAACCCAAACACTTCTTGACTTTGTTGATTTGGCTTGTTATACAAATGGAAATGAAAAATACCATTTTGAAAAAAAAAACTGTGATCAACAGTGAAGAATTTATTTCATGGCTGCACTATATTATCGACCCAAACAACTGGCCAAACTAGAATCTAATGTATGAAAACTTGAGTTACATTGAAATTTGTGATTAGTGAGGAACCAAAAATTTGAAGAAGTTGACTAAAACTGATATACATTATTTTGTTCCAACTATTTTGAAGTAAATCGAGTCTCCATTTGTGTAGAATTTTGCATTCATGTAGTACAATAGAATCATCACATATTGCATTTGGATTTTGTGGGTAGTATCCGTTGAAAACCCTCACGAGACACCACTCGTCCTACTAGGGACACCTAGAGGTTTAACGGCTTGTTGCATACGCTCAATGCAATCGTGTTTCCTACGAAAAAGGATTTAGTTAGCTTTATTTTCTTGCTTATTCGAGGACGAATAAAGTTCAAGTGTGGGGGTATTTGATGAACATATTTTTCTACATTTTAAACCGTTTGTTTCATATATTTTTATTTTAATAAAGTGGTATTATATGGGTATTTTTTGTGGTTTTGCAGATTATAGATTCCAAAGTGCAACATTTTGAATACCGTCGAAGAGAAAGTACATATCGTTCATGAAGAAATGCATCTCACGTCACCAACATGTGTACTATTCATGCAAGAAATCAATTGCAAATATTGAAAATACACATTCAAAGTTGGACCTGAAAATCTCTCAAAGCAAGGCCACTTGTTAATCAAATAACAAAGCAAAGACCAATTCAAAGTGAGGTGGCCTTATTTTTCTCCTAATATCAAGCACATGGACCTAAATAATAGGGTTATTTGTGGAGGCTGAAGTCTTTAAATAGAGGGAGGAATGCAAGTGGAAAATCATCTCTTACCTCATCACTTTTCTTCAAGTTTAGATTTAAATTCAGCACTGTTTTTATTTTCGAACAGAATACGTAGGATTGTTGATTAGATTTAGCAATTTATTGTTCTTGTTCTTAGTTATTTTCTGCACTCTTTTCAGTTAGTTAATAATTATTTCAGTTGTTTGCTCCGTTATCTTCTTTTCCGCAATTTCAATTTCTGCTCTGATTTTTTTACAATTCTATATTTTGGTTGTAATTTCGATTAGTTTCGAAAACAATTCAGAGTATATTATTGTTTTTATTTTCTGTTCAAAATTCACCGTCGAATTCGTTTAACACGCCTAAGATTTAACTATGGATTTTAATGGTTTTAAAATACAATTCCCTGTGTTCGACCTGCATACTACACGCCTGTGCGCTTGCAGAATTTATTAAAATTTGTGTTTTTCTAATCAATAGAAAAGTCGCAACAGGTGTATGCAATGTGATGCACCAATTCAATGACAGATACCATTTCTTGAGTAATCATAGCGTGACACTTACGTCCCGAATGATGACCATATTCGAGCATTAATCTATTTTGTTTGCCTCGCTTCCTTTTTTCTTTCGCCTCGGGTTTTGATTCGTTTCTTATGAACTCATCCCAATCATCTTGAGCAATTTTCGGTGGACAATTTCTCATTCTTTCTTCGTCAGTGATGAAATGGTCATAATGATTCTTGCGCAAATCATTCTTGTGTCTCCTAAAAGCCTCGGATATTTTTTCATAATAAGGTCCTTTGATAGAGGATCGAGCTCATAATATTTCTGCATAACAAAAAATGCATGTAAACCATTTTTTATTTATGTATTGAAAGCATTATAAATGAATTTAAACCATCCAAGTTCATGTACACAGTTTACATTTCAAAGTATATGGATTTTTACATTTCAACGTATATAGTTTCATCAGTCTCTATGAATAACGTATATAGTTTCATCAGTCTCTATGAAAAAGGGTGCATATTACAATCAGACGACTATATTTTACAAACAGAAACAGTACATAAAAATGGTTATGAGATTGGAGAACTTACCTCCAATTGATTCCACACGTCTTCCTTGTAATTTGGCGGAACTTTTTTCCAACTTGGATATGAGATTGGCACATGATTTCTTACTAGTTTACCAATCTTCGTAGCGACCTTTGAACCATTTTTTCCGACTGGAGAACCGTAGTTGTCTATATCAACTTTCTCTGTGAAGTTGTATCATTTGACGGTGGTGTGGCATCTTGTGACATTATGTCCTGCAAAGTCTAAAATCCTAAAATAATCCCGACAACATTATGATGTACATTTCTTCCCCTTCCGGCCCATCCCTGTATTGCTCCAAGCGTTCACTGTTAAGCTGTTGTACATCTGATATAGTAAACAACGTCCCCTTCTGATTTGTCTGATCCTACCAACTTCTCACCACATTTCGAGGCGAGAAACTGGTGGGATCAGACAAATCAGAAGGGCACGTTGTTTACTATATCAGATGTACATCAGCTTAACAGCAATCGGGCATCACAGGGATGGGCGGGAAGAGGAACATTCACTTTTATGCGGTAGTGATAAAGTCTTCCTGCATCACCAGAATTTTAAACTTAAGCGGATTCAAAACAATATCTAAAATACTGAATCAAATAAAGGATACAAATACAAAAATATATTACCTTAGCACTGCTGAACTAAAGGGTGCAAATACAATATCTTGAACTGCATGTCTACCTACAAACACAAAGAAAGAAAGAATAGTCAAGCTGATCATATGTATGTATGTGTACATGTGTGTATGTATGTGATCATATGTAAGTACCTACAACTACAAACACAAAATGAACACTTGCAATATATCCATCCTTATTTTGTTAAGGTACAATAACTGCTTCGAAATACAAACACAAAATATGATGCATCTATTACTATCATATAACGCACCATTCTACATTTTACACCATTTTAAATAAATATTTTGTTAAGGTATAATAACTGCTATGAAATACAAAGTTAACATATGCATTTGATAAGATCTTCTAATTTTTCATTGTCTTCAAAAGCTGATTGATAAACGGTGGGAAACTCAGTGTCATCCACAATTATGGTCAACCGTTTTGGTGTATGCAAAACCACAAACCATCCGTTATTTTTTAAATCTTTTGAGTAGAACACTTGACTCACTTCCGATGCAAGAATAAATGGCTCATCATTCACGCTATCTGTATTCTTCAATTTTCCCAAGTTAACTGTGATCAAGCTTGAAACAGAATCTATTTTACAACCATTGATCTTATCTTCGACGTTTACCCAATCACAATAAAAAACTGTTTGTTTAAAGTCAATGTAATCCAACTCAATTATCTGTTGAATGACTCCGTAATAAGTTGTTTCTGCTTCCTTAAAATTTTTATCCTTCCCACTCGCTCTAAATTGTGTAATTGCTCTCATGCATACACCACTATCCTGTGTTAGCTTTCGCTCTTCATAACTCTTCGGAGAAAATAAAAACCCATTCACTTGGTACTTCATATAACTACGTGCATCAAACTTCGGCACGTTAACTAACCGCCGAAGAGTTGAGTCAACATCGACGGTCTTCAACAACTACAACAAACACAATAAGTAAAAAAGCATTGTCAAGGAGGTGTATGGTCAACTTGAAAATACGTTAAATATTTGATACATATACCTCCTCTCATAACCAAAAAGTGAAATTTTTAATAGCTTCCCCAGATGTACCC